>CM049311.1:23112175-27912175 GCA_026874595.1 Sipunculus nudus | reverse complement strand
AGTTTTGATATCCACCCAAAATCATTACTTGACCATTCAAAGTGGACATTTGACTTCAGTCTGTTTTACACATGTGAGCACATTCAAATAGTTTGCTGGACAAGCTCCAAAGCCTGCTGATCAGAAACACAGAATGCAATTCTACAATCAGGTTTATTCATAGTACATCAAAGAAAAAATCAGAATCTGGAAAAAGTAAGATCATTGTATTCATTATTGTTTTGTCTTACATATTGATGTGGTGATAGGATACCATAACAAGATGTTTAAAGTTCTCTGCTACAGAAGAATAAAATGGCTGAGGAAATGTCATAGAGATATATTATTGATGTCATAAATATTGAAAACCATGGAATTTCTTCCTTGATATAGCTGACATAAGAGGACATAGGAACTACAAGAAATCTGAACATTTATGTGTAGAACTTTTGACAAGATACTCCATCATGCAAGAATAGTGGAGTACTCTCTTTTGTGCTTGATATGTTATCAAGTGTTGTACAGGAGCCAGTCTATGATTCTTACAAATTAGCCTCCTGCTCATTCTTGCATTGGGATAGGTCGGCCTACTTCTGCCACATTTGTCTTAGACAGGTTTTCCATGGATCAAGTTTACCAGTTGATGTAGTTCCTTACAGATAGTACTGCACTTTTACCTTTGATGAAATATCCCATTTATTGTCAAATTCTGGAGAATTTATGGGAAAATATGGAGAATGGCCCCCACAGGACACATGTTGCTCGTTCCTGACACTTCAAGACAAAAAAACAGGCAGGGATGAATGCAGAGGAGTTGCAAGACAATTAATTAGTGCCAACCTGAAATACCATATGGATTCAGTTCAGGGGCTTTCCGATGGCACCTGTCATCATTATGAATTTTATAATTGACTTTATTGAAGCCAAGGGCATATATATCTTTTCTTTTTACACCAATGGGATGATGAGATGGAGGAATATTGGCATAATTGTCTAGTTCTGCCATTCTTTGCCAAGTAGATGGTTTTGAATTTAGAAGATTACCGCTGATTAGTCCTTACACAATGGAGGCCATAACCAGAAAAAAAACATGTTTGAACAAAAATTACTTTGAAGACACTTATATTAGTCAGGACATGTACTATACTTTATGATCACCTACATTTTCATCGCATGAGGAACTGGATGCTATTAGGGTAAAATGAGTGGTTGAAGAGGGTTTCCATGGTTTATGATGACATACCAGTGAAGAAGTCCCAAGCTCAAAAGCCAAGTTATCAGTTCTTGCAATATGATCTTAGAATTTTGACAGTGTCTCAGTTGCCTTTGCAGAACAACTGAGGTATTTAACCACAAGCTACAGGTGAAGTTAATCAAAGACTTCCTGATATAGGTGATCCCCTCATTTAACCTTGTATCATCTGGATTGAGAGAATTCACTTCCTGATCTTGCTGTGAATCTAAATTAAGTACAGCATCATACTCACGCATGCATTCAAATACAGCTACATCTAGTATGAATAACTTGACCACTGGATTTTTTTAACCACAAGCAACAGTTAAAGTTTAACAAAGACTTCTTAATATTGGGTAATCCCCTCATTAATACTTGTATCAACTGGATAATGGGACTTACTGATCATGCTGTAAAAGTATTTAAAGCACAGCAACATTCACTGTATACATTAAAATGGAATATGGACATATGGACATATTGATCACTATATCTCTTCTTGAAACAATATTTTATGAAGACCATGACTCAAGAAAGAAGCCATTTTCATCTTTGAAGGATTACTGTATGTGCCACTCCACCAGGCATTCAAGAATATAATAGACCATTAAAACATGTCCACATGTAGTCCAAAGCTGAGCATTTACAGAGGAATGCAGTCTTTTTAATATTGTTAAATCTGCACTAACCTTGCTAACCTGGAAGGATCACACCATATTATCACAAGAGATGATGTGAAAAGATCTTCATGAATTTATTCAATGCATATGGTGGATATTTAAGTCGGTTCCCCAGATTATCACCAGAAGAGAACCCAGTGGACAGCATTGTCAGAAATGTGCAGGAGCTGTCAGCCATTTTCAGCATGATGTTAGCCCGCTGATGTCACAGTACAAAGCATTTATCCAGAATCTGATATTAATCTTTGAACTGAACCATATGATTGAATTCAATTAAAACAGATGACATGTTCAGAAACTTGCATTGATAGTCAGGGTCTTTGTACAAGTTAAAAAGAGCTGATCTGCTGAGAAGTGCCAGTTATGCCACATTACCTGTCTTTATAAGAATATAATTTAATCAAATCAGGAAATAAAGCTAGCATGATGTATTATGTGCATTTAAGCACAACTTGAAGAAAATCTAGCCTTTGCATTAATAAAGAAAATAAATCATATGCTGATGTACAGAAGTACAAACAAATTTTATATGGCGATGAACATTTGGAATGCAGTTCTACATGACGGGTAAAAATGACATCTTTGTGCATGGCTAATCTTACAAAATTGAAATTTCTTTGAGAGGCTTATGCAGTGGTTTGACTAAATTTGGATGGTGGAAAATCTGTGATCAAGTTCGCAATTTATGATATGCTTGTTCTCTGTTACCACTGCAGAAAAAAAACATGCCACACCAAAAGTGAGTTTTAGGACATTTAAGAATGTATGAAAGAAATATATGACAGGAGTATATGATCATACAATGGGGAGACCATCATTGCATGCCAAAATAAGCCTGACCATTGCATATTGTAAAGGCCTTTCAGTTGAAGCAGTATCACATGCAGATCATAGAGGCATTCAGATGAAGCAATATCCTGTTATAAAATTTTGTTTGCTTCACCTAGAATCTGTTTCTCCTGACATGAATAAGGACTCTTTTTAAAAAGTGTTTGGTCTGAATTTGCTGGTTTTGTTCAGTTGTCTAACAATGACTTAACTGACTTAACTTCATGAAGAGATAATAACTGTACATATAAGTTTGTCAGCATTGGGTATCAGGCAATACTATAATGTTCTCTTGAGAGTCTAATCCATTTACTAGAGATCTTTGTGCCAGATGGATAAAGCAACTTAGAAATGTTGAATGTTCTGAAGAAATTGGACAAATAAAATCATTTTTGTAGGAGACTTACCCTCTGATGAGGACAGGAGAATTAATGTGAGCTGAAATTATTTTAGCTACTCATTGATTGAAATTACACCATGACATGCCACACAAACTTGGAAAATATTTTTATCCAAAATATCTTTCAGAGCTGTTTATATATAGTTATTTTTTCCTATTGACAAAAATATTTAAACAAAATTGCCCAATGCCTTAGTATTGATTTAAAATAAACTGCTCCAGAGCACTATCGTAGAAACAGATTTTAGCAGTGTTTACCCAAATAAAAAGTTAGTGGCTTGGGTTGGGTGACATACTTCACCCCTGCAAGAAGAACAAATGAAAGCAAAGGTAAGAGATTCAGCATTTGATGAAGAAACAACCCTCATGGAATAGCATGCTTCTGCATCAAGGATCACCAAACAGCCTTAAGGATAAAATCAGCTACTTGTCTGATAATCGCCAAAGTCATCCTGGCTCTAACAGTGACATGGTTTTGAAAGATCCTAGAATAAACTGACAAGGAGCAGTGTTTGAGGTGTTATTTCATCACACCCTTATAAAGAGGACATGCACATTATCATGAATTACTACATAATTAATGCCGTGCCTAATATTTGCTATAAATGCAGAAATTTATATGCTTTTTAGCCCAAAACCTCAAAAGAGACTGCAAGGAATATATGAATGAATTACCAGTATCAAAAGAAGTTCCGACATTCAGACTGAGTTCATCCATACACTGAGAGGACTAGTGTCTTTAATATAGTGTAACTAACACAGGACACAATTGGAAGAATGAAGGCTATTTCAAATTGAACGCTAGGTTCTGAAATGCAGAGCTGTCACTGAATGTATCCTTGCATCTTCAAAACCCAACAAAAGTGATTGACAACATTTAATTCATGAAACAGTATCAGGACAAGGAAAGGAAAACACAAAATAATGATAAAATTGCCGTTTACAGAGGACTCAGTAAGAGCCAGAAAGAAGAAATTTCGCAGCCATTGACATATTTTCCTTGCCACAGATTTTTACCAGTCAGTGAAAAATGACCTATGTTTGTGGGTTCACTATTCAGATTCAGCTATTTCAACAAGCATTTCTTTGCATCTATATAATAAAAGCTGTAACATAAGGAAAACTTTTCATGTTTCCGTGTCATTGAATTTGCTTACTTGAGATGTATCCTGTGAGGCTGATTTATGTGTTGAAAGATTATCTAGTGAGGTTAATTCTCATATCCAGAAAATGTGCTAATCACATAAATTGTTGTGTTTATATTCATAGTAAAAATTAGCAGTTACTGCATGGGTTTCTTTACTGATGTCTCAAAACAACTGGAAGTGCCACTTTTTATGACAATGCAGTTATATGGAATATGCATTATGAAGCTATGTGGAAATATCATTTATTTTTCTTGTTTTACTTATCTTTGCAGCATGGAAGTAAAAAGCCAAAATTAGAATTATCAGCCACACGCCAGGAGCAGAATTCCTCTGTTGAGAAGTCGCATATATCACCGAAAAGTGAAGCTGCTAGTAACACGGACCCAAAAAAAATAGGGAAGGGACAGACAGAAATTTACGGCGAGTTTGATGCTTATTTGTATGCAGATTCAGGTGATGATGTGGGGAAGAAACAGAAAGATGTTAAACAGAAAATACCACCATCAGCACAAAAGAAAGAAACGCTGGTTGAAAAGAAAAATACAGTGGTTGACAAGAAAAACGAAGCAGTCGACACTAAGGACAAAGGCGAAAGGGGAAAACAAGGGAAAAAGAACTACTATACAATTCCAGTTCTCACTGGACAAAGAGATCGAACTAAAGGTGTCACTCTTAAGATTATACAGACAGAAGAACCAAAAGCTGTTGATTCTAAAGATGACCCACGTCAGTATTTCAACATCCCTGTTGTTGAAGGCAAGGGAGGTAGAGGTAAAGGGAAAAGATCAGAAGAAAGACAGATGACAGAAGTTCCACAGGTGCCTGAGGAAAGTAAATTATGTGAATTAGAAGATACACCCCCTTTAAGTGATGTTCAGCAGGAGTTAATTCGTAAGCAGATCAGGCTAGTTCTTGCAGAGGAGCTCGGTGGAAAGACTCCAGAGTTAATGGAAAAAATAATGGCCACTGTTTCTAGTCAAGGTGGGGTTAACTTACCTAGCGCACAGGCTAAAACAGCAGCAACAGAAAATCAAAAACAGAAAGATGAAAAGGATGCAAAAGTTTCAGACTCTCAACAAGGACAGGCTGAAAAGGCTTCATCCACAGGAGTTGTCAACAAACAAAAGCAAGACAATGATTCTAAATCTGCCCCAGTTGAGAATAAAGACACCAGTGACGAAAAACCTGGGGATAAAATAAGTGATAAGAATACCACAGAAAGTGTAAAAAATGAGAAAAACCAGATACAACAAGAAAAGCAAGGTAAAGATAGTTCCAATAGCAGTGGAGAGAAAAACCAGATGGGAGACGATAAAACAAAAATTCCAACTTCAAAGGAAGGTAATGAAGCCAAAGATGACACAAATGCCAGTGCAGGTAAGGCTGATCAGAAAAAAGGAACGGGAAAAAGTCAGGGTGGAGAGGAGACTAAAAATTCACCTGTTAAGCCTGTGAATAAGCCGATATTGAAAGATAAAGAAGATGGGGATTTTAAAACTGCTGCAGGGAAGGCTAGTCAAAGCGATCAGACAGAAAAGAAGGAAGCCGAAGAAAACAAAAGTACAGCATTGGAGAAACCGAATGTGTTTTCTCAGCAAAAAAGAAATGGAGCAGTTCCTGTATCTGCAGCTGTGTCAAACCAAAATGCACCGAACAGAAATCCTATAACGCCTCTTTTTCAAAGGCCAGAAATAAAGAATCTGTTTCCCAATCCGCCAGCACTAACAAGCATGCATGTAGGTATGAGACAAAGTGCTCCCCAAGTTACTAATGTACAGAGATTTCCTCAAATGATGCAAGCACAATCCCGACCTCCGTTTCCACATGGTGGTTTCCAAAACAGGACTGTTTTACCACAAAGACCCCCTGGTCCAGTGACTAGCCAGAATATGAACACACCACAAAATGTTATTTCCAATATCACTGTTAAAATACAAAATCAGGATAATGGTCCTCGCCCAGTGATGAGAATGTCAGGCCCGAGACCCATTGGAAACTCTCAACCTTTCCCAAATAACCAGATGGGAATGTCAGGCCCGAGACCCAGCGGAAACTCCCAACCGTTCCCAATTAACCAGTTGGGAATGTCAGGCCCGAGACCCAGGGGAATGTCAAATACATTCTCCAATAACCAGATGGGAATGTCAGGCCCGAGACCCAGCGGAAACCTCCAACCTTTCCAAAGTAACCAGATGGGAATGTCAGGCCCGAGACCCAGCGGGAACTCCCAAACATACCTAAATAACCAGATGGGAATGTCAGGCCCAAGACCCAGGGGAATCTCCAATACATTCCCCAATAATCAGATGGGTATGTCAGGCCCTAGACCGAGTGGAAACTCCCAACCCTTCCCAAATAACCAGATGGGAATGTCAGGCCCGAGACCAAGCTTAAGCTCCAATCCAGTCTTAAACAACCAGACTACAAGCCCAGGTCAGAATCCAAACTTCATGCAGAGAACTAACATAATGCAGAAGACTGCGGGGAAGTTCAGAAAAGTTCCTCCAGCAACCAGTCAATACAAATTTATTGCCAAGAGGATTCGCCGTGGAGGAAAATTTTTGCTTTCTAACAGAAACACTGATTATAAGAAAGCCTTGCTTGAACGCGCCAATAAAATGGGCATGGCTGCTGATCGCAGGCCTAATAAACAATCTAATATAGACAAAAATAGATTTCATGGTCCGTTCAGGGGAGCAGGACAAAAAGCAGGAATGTCTAGGCAGACACGGGGTAATGTTGGACATAACTTAAATGAACAGAACTTTGGTCATGGTTCTGAAACAAGCAATATGGAGCTTGAACCTACCAGAGCTCGGGATGATAGGAGATTTGAGAGAGAGACCGAAGAAAATATGGGTAACCGGGGCTTCCTAGAAAAGCAGATACGTGAAAGAGAGAATATACAACAAGACCACAGAGAAAGTGCATGGAGACGAGATCAAGACCAAGGCTTACCCGATGAAAGGAAATTCCACGGAGAAGAGACTGGCAGACCATTTGGGAGAGAAGAGAGGTTTCCAAAGGTAAAGGTTCAACAACATATGACTAGCAGGATATTTTCTTTTGCAAATAAAACGTATATTATATGTTTAAGATTATTTTAGACCTTTATTTGCTTGATATTCTTCCTCATGCACTTCTTTATTAGGTATTTGTTTCATAGTTAGGAGATAAAACTGGAAACGGCTTGTACTTATCTCAGCTCGTTGAAGTTTAGAATCAAACACTACTAAGGCATTTTCATTTACTTCGTTTGTCTTATTGTGTAATATTTTATGTTCTATGATCATGCCTTTTAGGGGTTGGGAAGTGATCGGCGAACTGAATCAGATGCCAGGGGCGGTGAACAAAGTGATGTTTACAGACAAAAAGCCCATCAAGCAAGATTGGAAATTGAACGTTTTGAACGCCGGAATATTCATCATATGGAGCAGGAACGACTTCATAACAGACGTGAGTTAGATCACAAGAGGCAACAGTTTGGTAAAAGAATCAGAGACGAAGGGAATTGGCAGGAAGATGTTAGACCTGAAGATCAGGAAGATATCCATGGCCACAAAAGAAAGCGTTTGGAGGGGAGATTTGAGGATCATGATAGAAGAAGGTCTTATGTCGAAGGTTATTCACATCAAGAATCGTGGAAATTTGAAGAAGATAGACGTTTGGGTTTTCATGATGAAGAAAGACACACAGAACTGCGGCCGGAGCGAAGACAGGCGCGCCCAGGAAGGGAAAGAGAAACCCATGCAAATAGAAGAGAATTGCAAGATGATACTAACTACATTGACCATCAGCATCACAAACGTGAATCATCCCATCGTGAAGAATGGCACAGAAACAGAGAACAAATCCATGAAGATCAAGGTCATGATGAATTAGAAAATCGGCACGAATTGGAGAATAGACATCTCTACAGAGAACAGCAGAGACATCGTGAGGAAAGGTTTGATCATCGGGACAGAAGGCCAGAGCAGCCTGACCGCCATTTTGAAATGGAAAGGCGCCACTTTGAAGAACACTTTCATGATGAAGGAGAGAGGTCGAAGAGAGAGATGGCTTTTCATGATGATAAATTTCATGAAAGAGATGCACATCAACGTGGAGAACGCTTCAGTCATCCCAGAGATGAAAGACCTCACCAAGATGATAGATCCAATTTAAAACCGAGATCTGGTAGAAAGGCACATCGTGACTTTGGCCAAGAACATCAACACGAATTTCCTAAAGAACAGAGACCAGGTTCTCTTGAAAGAAGACGTCATCAGCATAGTCATGAACATGGGGAACATACTGAGCCTGTTGAGGGCAGACATTCAGAACAACGAACGCATCTTCGGGAGATTGAGAGGCAACGTCAAGCTGTTGAACAGGAGTATCATCACAAATTTCCTGAAGAACAGAGACGAGGTTCTGTTGAAAGAAGACGTCGCCAGCATAGTCGTGAAGGTAGGGGGCACAATAATAATGTTGAGGACAGGCATTCCGAACGGGCACGTCGTGACATGGAGAGACGGCATCAAGACTTTGGCCAGGAGCATCATCCTGAATTTCCTGAACAACAGAGACAAGGTTCTCATGAAAGAAGACGTCACCAACATAGTCGTGAAGGTACGGGACACAATGATAATGTTGAAGACAGGCATTCCGACCGAGCACATCGTCGTAACATGGAGAGACAGTATCAAGACTTTGGCCAAGAGCATCACCCTGAATATCCTGAACAACAGAGGCGAGGTTCTGTTGAAAGAAGACGTCACCAGCGCAGTCAAGAAGATTGGGCACACACTGATATTGTCGAGGACAGGCATTCCGAACGAGCCTATCATCGTGACTTGGAGAGACACCATCAAGACTCTGGCCAAGATCATCATACTGAATTTCCTGAACAAGAGAAACGAATATCTGTTGAAAGAAGACGTCACCAGCGTAACCATGAAGATAGGGCACACGCTGATACTGCTGAGGGTAGACGTGTCGGACATCGAGCACATGGTCAGGACATGGAGAGGCAGCATCAAGACATTGGACAACAGTATCATCTTGAGTTTCCTGAAGAGCAGAGAAAAGGCTCTGTTGAAAGAAGAGGTTATCAGCATAATCGTGATAATAGGGTGCACAAAGACTTTGTGGAGGGCAGACATTCAGAAGAAAGAGTGCATCGTCGTGAGATGGAGAGGCAACGTCAAGAATATCATAGTGAATTTCCTGAAGAACAGAGACCAGGTTCTCTTGAAAGAAGACGTTCCCAGCATAGGCATGAGGGTAGGGCTTACACAGATATTGATGAGAACAGACATGAACAACGAGTACATCGTCGAGACATGGAAAGGCGACATCAAGACATTGCACAAAAGGAAAGGGACCACAGGGGTGGCAGACTTGTAGAAGACAGAAATTACCAACAACAAGAAAATCATAGGGAAGTGGATAGGGTACATCAAGATACTTCACAGCAGGACGACGACCGCAGGCGTGGGCGTTCATCCAGCTATCGGAGAGAAAAGGAACATAGAGAACAGCGGATGGAGGAGAATCAGACCTTGCACAATTTTGAACAGACTGCCACCGAAGATGATTTTGTGAACCACCTCCGAGAAATTACAGGTATAACTGATGAGAGTGTACTTGTTCAAGCAGTAAGAGCAGTTCAGTCTCTGGAGCCCGATGTAATTGCAACCCTTGCCACCATGGACCCAATAATCATGCAGGGAATTATATCTGGAGCGGCATCCATTGAAAGCGTCCTAGCACAGTTGCCTCAGTCAGTTGTTGTTGCGCTTGAAGAAGGAAACCTGCATCCCGAAGTTTTACAAAGAATGATGGGTGGGGGATTCGTGGATGTTAATCTACAGGATGGAGAACTTGGGAGTAATATGAACATGAATGAGGAAAGATTTAGAGAAAGAAACAGGGAGGGCAGACGAAGGGGTTACAGGATAAGACGCTGAGTTTCTTTTTCAGAACTCGAAATAGTGTACAAGTTTCACTCCAAATGAACTGCACACATTTTTGTGAAGCACTTAATTACATTGTTAACTGGTAACTGTTGTTCTTTTCGTATTTGATGGGTTCTGCAGAGATGTGACGCCGATTCTTCACTCTAGTGTTTGGTTTCAAATGATCGTTCTAAACACTTTTAATGGATTTTTAACATTTATAATTCCTATGTGGCGTGGCTTATGATGTCGATGTGTTTCGTAGATTTGGCAGGCAATTCTGACAATTCAGCGCTTATGACTATCAAACCTGAACAATGTGTAGTCAGACGTGACAACAGACTGTAATTTTGATTTTACTAAATAGTTAGTGAATAGATTTTGAATACCTTTCATTATTGAATAATTCATATGAAAATTATATCTCTTTGTTTCTTTCATTCGGCGACTTTCCATTAGCCACTCTCTATCAATGATTCTTCAAAATGTTATAGATAAAAATGTTTATTGAATATGTGTGTGCCATGCAGTTCACTTTGTTGAGAGTATACCGACCAGTAATGGAGCAGTATGTGTAACATGTAAAGCGCAGCTTGAAAATAAGTGGCGTTTCGTTTGAAGGGGGATATAACTAGTGTTGTAGTTTGTTTTATTATATATTTTGAGATGATTGATCAAAATGAAATATTTAAGTAATCTTGCGTTATGTATCTGCCAGAAAAGTGGTCAAATAAAAATGTTTTGGATTTCGGAGTAATTTTAATATCATGTCTATGTGGTATATGCAAAAACTGCTTTGAGTCTGAAAGGTAATGTCTCCCCTCATGTGATCAGGTGTATATTAATTACCCGGGGTAAATGAAACGCAGCGTACCTGTTTGCAATTTGAGCGTCCAAAGCCTTGTACCTTAAGGTTACGACATCCAGACACGTTGCGACTCGAGATAAAAGCTGGTGGAAGGAAGATAAATACATAACACACCAAGAGCTTCAAGCAACCTGTACTCAGTAAACAATCCAAGGGACAAACTTTTAAAATGAGAGGCCCAACCTGCTTTATGAGTGGATTGCGGGAAAAGAGGTGCAGCTGGCCGGTCAGAACTCTCAAAGCCTTGGTGTGCAACACAGGGCGGACAGTGCTATTCTTGCTTGACAGTCCTTAAATCCTATGAAAGGATAACAACCGGTCAGTAAAATGCTGTCTAGAGAACAGTATGTGAGCATTGCTACTGTTTCGTTGAAATCTTCCAACATCAAGATATATGAAATTGTTTTAAGGACCAGGAAGACCTTGCAAGGAAGTCTCATCAGAATATACCATCGATCTGTATTGAAATCGTTGGGCTCCGTGAAATTGGATAGAACCATAACCGAGCCAAATATTCATATCATTGCTAAACATCGCCATTCTTATCTTGATTGATTGATTTACTCTTTTCAAAGATTCAATAGTTCTTGTCCCGAACCCAGAAAGCCTCTTCAACATTAATGTCAGCGAAAAGACCAAGAACAGTTGAAAAGTTTTCACATATTTTATAATATTTTATAAAGGAATTAACCCAAGGTAACTGCTGATTTATTCTCTTGCATTGTAACCCGAATAAGGTGTAACACTTAAGCTATGGTGTGGAAACAGTCAAATGAATGATCAATGGCGTAGAGGAAACTGAGCCAAATTTTGTGAAGATCGGAACAATTTTGACATAGTTATGAGGGAAATAAGATTTTGCTGTGTTTTGATTACTTTGTCCTTGATTTTTGACATATTTAAAAATGCGCATACTGCTACCAGAAATAGTCCCGATTTACATGTGTGAGTTACAAAGTGATTCCTGCCAAAGAATGTAGCATATATAATGCTATATGTAGGACAAAAGAACCAGCAGCAGGCGAAATTGAGGACGAACTAGACGTCCGTAGGTTGAGTGCCTGCCGGAAGTTGAAATGACAGACAGACGGACAGACAACATATAATAAGTTTTCTGTGAAATATATGAATTTCGGAGCTATTGCTGAGAAGTTGTGGCCTGAAGAATGACATATCAGACAAAAGAACAAGCTGGTAAGCAAGAAATAAAAGATTGCCGGCAAGCAGTAAATGGTCCTGCTGCAAAACGGAAGAGAAAAAAAATGAACAGAGAAAAAATAGTTAACCCACCATTCTTACTATAGTGAGATGCATGAAAGCTGAAATAATCGCATATTTGAGAACGAACGACAACCAAATATTGAGATTTCAACTGTTTCAAATTCCAGCAATGGTCAAAGCACTAATTCAGTCATGTACTTGTATCGAATTCCTCTCTTTTGGAAATAAAGACCTCTTTAGATCACGACAGGGTATTTGCTCAAGGCGGTAATAAAGGATGAATCGAGCCAATGCTAGAAGTACATATCTCGCCATCCAAGTGGTTGTTGCAGCCGTTTCCTTATATTTTTGTGATACGAAGACCCGAAAGCCAGTATCTAATGTAAAAAAAAGTTTGGTTCTAAGGCACCTTTTTTCAGAAATTTTTGCACGAGGCGATTTTTTTAAAATCTTTTTTAGTATGTGTCATTAAAAATGTCATATGATCGAAGAAAAGTACGATAATTATTATAACAGAATTATTTTGCTAAACATGTAAAAGCACTAAATAACAAAGAAAATCTTAACAAAATTTTATTATTTTTTCTTCTTGAAAGAAATGTCCGAGTGGCTAGAGCTAAAAATTGGTTTCTGTTAAAAATCAAAACCATTTTTTGTGTTGTATAACAAAGATTTGGCAAGTTTGTGTTGAGTACCGATAAATCGCTTCGATAATGAACATACAGTGCACATCGTGTGCTTTCCATTTCATGGACTCTTATCTACACAGATGTAAACTTTAATTTCTTTACCAGAGCTCCGTGCTTATCAGACCAGTGCCTTTCCCAACACAACATGCTTCCCCTTGCAGCGTTGGCATAGTGGTCAATTATATATACTGCGCATATAAAATATACTTGACTGACCCGCATAATAATCGTACCTGCAGCTTTTTTTAAATCGTGGGGGGGGGGGGGGGGGATATTAGCAAATCCGCTATTGAGCCTATGTGGAGATTGCCATGTAAATACTGCTGTTAGGGGTGTGACGACAGATCTGAATATTTTTTTTTATCTGAATATTGATATTTTTTATATCTGCCTCAACGCTAGGTTTCTGTGACTGAGATGATGTTACATAAAATACAATACTAAACTAAAGCTATGAACCCACTCTGCGCAACAACCCTCTGCACAAGGCGCTCCTACAGCAACGGTAAAAGAGTAATGCAATCGTGTTACTTTGAAAGGAGGGGATATGGAAGAGCCGAAGGTGATTTTCTTAAACATTGAGGCCCACAAAGCTAGCATAGCTATATCCAGCAAAACCAGTGGGTTTTCCGGATAAAGTTGATGGGCCACAATACCCAAACAGTCAAGGCTTGGACAAAAGCCACCCGACCTCGGAACACGCTGCAGTACCGTGCACGCCAAGAGGATCTAAATACCCTACAGCGGACAGAACTACGTACTTGAGTTTACAGTTCCTGATCTGATAAATCAGGTGTATTATATGCATCTCCGTTGGTCATGACAGTCATTCTTGAACGTTTTAATGCTTTTTTCACAATCATTGTGAAAAGACTACAATTACTAGGAATACCTTATGTATTGGGGTTGGTGAGAAGTCAAGTGATACTTGCCTGTATCTTCGAGGAAAGGGCAGCCAGTGTCGCCAGTATGAAAGGAATAGTGCAAGGATCCCTGCAATATTTTATGAACAGCTGAAGCATGGGTTTCGATTGAAAGTGTTTAAAAAGTCTGGGCAAAACCATGGGCTTGTTTCAGGGGGGGGGGCAGGGGGTATTGATAGAAACTGTGACACCCCGGTCATGGCTTAAGTCTTATCCTGAACTGGTCATAAAATCCACAAACATCCAATAATTTGACGCATGAATCCCTCGTCTCCCTACCATGAGCTTGGTTTTGCGTTGATTGTCTGATAACCATATTGAGAACAAAATGCCAGAGCACCACGAATTAAAGCACCGTTTATCTTATTTTGAACTGGAAAATACAATGAAGCATCGAAGACACGCTGAGAGGCTACCTTCTTGTTCTTGAAAAGCTTAAAACGAAGTATGGATGGTTGCAGACTAGAAGGCTTCGAAATCGGAATATGCATTCAGAAACCATGAAAGAGTTGAGTGATAAACCTGTTCATAATATGTTGAAACATGTTGCCAGTATAATGCTGGAATACCAAATTTCTCGGTCATCCATTGGAGCTCTGCGTACCTTCGGCGAAAGTTGAATGGATTTTGAAGACGTTGACGTCATTTTCAGGATCAGTCGATGGCACAATATTCGTCTTCAGGCCCAACTGCATGGATACAGAAAATTCCCGCCATGCCAAAGCAAGTATACTCGAGTAGTCAGTCACTCGAAATAATCAAGATCCGAGATTTATGAAGATTTAAAACTAGGATAAAATGAAGCCATTAACGAGAAACCAATTTACCCACTGCTAAGGGAACACGCTGTATATACTGCGCAAATCTCGACGAAATCCAAGATTCCAACAAATGCCAGAGTACGAAGGGAAATTCCATCTCAGACTGCTTATAGGGTCATCGTTCTGCCAAAGGTCGTTTTTACAAGGATCAAACCTCTACTACTGACAGCTGCCAAACTTTAGCATCAACATTTGTTCTATTTCAAGGGAACACCTGTTTAGATTTTCCATGCGCATGCTTACAAAATATGACCTAAGTTCACCAAAATACACATGTTTGTGTCATTCACCTTGAAAACATTCTTATCCTACGTATTTGAACGGACCACCTTATCCTCTTTATTACATTTATACCTACGCAATCTATGTATGTAGAAGCCCCGGTGCATTATGGGTCATTGATTTTAAAGCCCATATACCCTTACCAGCAGAGTCGTACTCTTGTGAGTCAGATTCTGCGCAGTTTTTATATGGTTTTAACACGAAGGCGCTGACTGGATCGTGTAATTCGAGGTGGTGTTAAACATTTCACGTATGATGGGTCGTAGTGGCATTGAAGAGAGAAAGAGTGTGTGGCAAAATTATCTTGATCGATATCTTGATAAAAAAAAATTTCTCACCGTTATCATTCTCCTTAAATGGTGATATATCACATACAGCCAATAACTTGACACATGGGTCTATCTTTAAGAGTCGTACTACTACCATGAGTTTAGTTTCGATGATTTGCTGATAATTATATAAAGAAAAAAAGTAGAAGCATCACAGACTTGAAACGCCTATCACTCATACTTTGAAATGGAAATTATGAGAGGCATCAGGCTGAGAGGCTGAATTTTTTTGCGCATACAGGCTTAACAGGATTGGGATTATAACGTAACCAGAGAATCGAAGGTAAATTTGAAAAGTAAGGATTAAAATTTGGAACAGGTGAAAATAAAGAAATCATGAAAGAGTTGACTGATAAATAAGCGTATTCATAATAGATTGGAACATATGGTCAGAGTGATGCTAAGATATATCGGGTCGAAGCGGGATGTGAAGTATGAAGTCACAGCAAGTAAAATCAAATGCCAAAATTCCTCTGTAATCGATTACATTTGCATACTTCAGCCTAAATTTAATGGGGGTTATGGAGATGTTGATCTTCGAAGGAACACTAAGGTGCCATGTTCTAATGTCCTTTTTTTTTTTTTTTTTGCTTTTTATATTTAATTTTTTTTTTTTTTTTTTTGGCTCTCGTGCATGAATTTAGCGGAATCTTCCGCCATGCCAGAGGCAAGAAAACCAGAAAAATCCGTCACACGAGTTCACCAAGAGACTGAAGTAAAGTAGATTTGACTCTTTGAAGGAAATGAAGCCATTGAAGAGAAGCGAATTCACACGGTGCTGATGAAAGATTGTATATTTTGCCAACTCTTCCCGCCGAAGTCAAACATTCAGAAAAATATTGGAGTACGAGGGGAAATTGCACCGAAAAACTACTTGTATGGTATGAACATGAAGGCACCACCTGGGCCGTGTAATTCGAGATTTTATTGAACATTGCGCACATACCTGTGGTTGTGATATTTGAGAGACAACCGAGGGAATGGGAAAATTGCCTTGGTTGACCTCATGATGAATATCAAAATTTGTACTCATTTTTGTCCGTCAACATTCTCCTGAATTAGTGACAATTCACATATGGCCATTATATGGACATATGGATACATCGTTTAAGTCGTCGCAGTACCATGAGTTTGGTTCCGAATATTTGGGGATAACTGTTTAAAGAAGAAAAGCTGGGCATCACGAAGTTGAAACACCTATCACTCGTGTTTTGAAATCAAAATTATGAGACACCAGGCTGAGAGGCTGCATGCCTTTTTTTCGCATAACCCTAGAAACGAGACCTGGATGGTAACGTCACCAGAGAAGTGGAGGTAAATTAGAAGAGTGAAAGCTTAAAAATTAGAATACGTGTTAATCAAGAAATCATGAAAGAGTCCACTGATAAGTAAGCGTATTCATAATAGATTGGAACATATGGTCAGAGTGGTGCTAAGATATATCAGGTCGAAGCGGGATGTGACGTATGAAGTCGCAGCAAGTAAAATCAAATACTAAACATCTCGTTCATCCATTCCACTTTGCCTACTTCAGCCTAAATTTAATGGGGGTTATGGAGCTGTTGACCTTTCGAAGGAAAATTTTAAGGTGCCATGTTCTAATGTAGTCCTTTTTTCGGGCCCCCGCATGAATGTAGCAGAATTGTCCGCCATGCCAGAGACAATGAAACCAGAATAATCCGTCACACGAGTTCACCAAGAGACTGGATTAACGTAGATTTGGCTCTTGACGCAAATGAAGCCATTGAAGAGCAGCGAATTCCCACGGTGCTGATGAAAGATAGAGCCTGAGGCAACAGGCCGAGAGGCTGCATTATTTCCCGCACAACGTTAAAAACGGGATCTGGATGGTAACGTCACCAGAGAAGTTGAGGTAAATCGGAAGAGCGAAGGCTTAAAAATAATCAAGAAATCATGAAAGAGTCGACTGATATATAAGCGTATTAATAACAGATTGGAACATATGGTCAGAGTGATACAATATATTGGGTCGTAGCAGGGTGTTAAGGATGAAGTCGTAGCAAGTAAAGTCAATCAAAACCAACATTTCTGGGTCATTCATGCGGCTTTGCGTACTTCAGCATTAAGTTATATAGGGTTTATAGAGATTTTCACTACATTTACAGGAACACTTGAGGGCCGTATTCTAACCTGTCATGAGGCCTATCCGGGCCCTCGTGCATGAACGTAGCACAATGCCCCGCCATGCTAAAGTTAAGAATACCAGAATAATCCGTCACACGAGTTAACCAAGAGACGGGATTGAAGTAGATTTGAAGCCAATGTCGAACCATCGCTCGTTTACACACTGCTGACTGAACACGATGCTTATTCTGTGCAAGATTTCCCGACAAAGATCAACAGTCAGACCAATGTTACAGTACGAGGGGTAATTCCCCGCCAAGACTGCTTATTATTATATGGTATGGACCCGAAGGGTTGATCGTCAGTATCTAGACTTTACTGAATATCTGACAAAGGGCGATTATTCAATTAACGAATTAAACGATAGCGTAGAAAATTGCCCTTTGAACGATATCTGGATGTAAAACCAATTTCCCCTGTTATTCTCCTGCACTGATGGTGAAATTCACACAGCCAATAACTGGGCTCATGGATCCATCTCAAGACTCGAAACGCTGAAACGCTGAGAGGCTATATTTTTGCGTGTAAAGAGTTAAAGATATATGAATGGTAACGTCACTAGGGAAGTTAAAGTAAAATTTAAAAGTGAAGGCTTCAAAATTATTGACTTCTCGATAAAAGTAATTTGGGTAATATATTTCCTAGAATGAAGATATAGGATTTTCCCAAAAAATAAACTTAAAAAGCTGTAAATGCATATAGCTTTCATTAAAAAAATAAGTTGTCAAAATTTAGAACTATTATTTATCTGAAACGTGAAGTGTATTGCCAGTTCTAAGTGAGCGTGCAGGCTTGACGTAAGCAGTGTCATAATCATGAATGCAAACAGTCGCCCAAGTTTCACCCTGATTATAAGACTGCTTATCCTACGGACACACCAATCAAGTTGATTAAGTGACATCATATAGAGTGTGAACGGTCACGGCCACGACTGGAAGTACTTTAAAAGATTTGACAGCAAGTCCATGACTGGTATAAGGATGTTCAACCAGTAGATATCCCATAAACAGAACCAGTCATTCCAGTATATTTTGAGACATCACGGAACTACGGAAATGCATGTCATATATACTGTTTACACCAGAAAGAAAACCAATGCAGCCACTGATGGACATTGTGCGGAATCATCCAGGTTAATTTTACTGAATACGTCCTGTTATTAATAGCGCAGTACAAGTACAAGGTGTGAATTCTAGTGCTCAGGGAACCATGGCATTTAGCCATAAGAATGTCACGCTGAAGGGATAAGGAGCGAGTATGGAGGTTGTTCCTATACAGGTGGACAGTAAACATACTTACAGGCAGTGTATGTGGCTGTCATTTCTGGTTCTGTCCTATTGGGTAGATTTCTTGAGTGATAAAAAATGCACTGTCAGTTTTGCTAATTTGTATAAACAGCGAGGGTCACCCAGCTTCGTTCAAACGTTGGAAAGATCGGGCTAGTTATCCAGTCCTTCAAGTAGTGGAGTCCAGTCGGCTTCTGTGGCTCAGGGGTAGAGCGCAGGACTCAAAGCCGCGAGATCGTGAGTTCGAATCTCAGCCGAGGTGGTGGGATTTTCAAGGTCGGCCCCCACCCAGGGTGAGCGGTCTGCAGGCATAATGGGAAGGCCTTGCCCAACAGCCGTATTTCACCCACAAACGAGTGCGCCTTTCGGGGGCTCCTCGATAATATCAACCAGATATTGGGACGATAATGCACCCAGACTTGTAGATGCAGTAGTCACCAGGCCAGGTTAACGCCAGGATATATAATAAGAGAAGGCTTGTGACACTGCCCTGTCGTTTAAAAAAAACCGGAATGAAATTCTGCACATGTACATGTATGTAGTAAAGTTAGCATTGAAAAATGGAGGCTGTTACCTCCACCAACAAATTTTAATCTTAAAAAAAGGAGTAGTGGAGTCCGGACGTAGTATGATACCACTTATTTGTGAAGGAGCGTTGCCAATAGAGATCGCTGCAGTTGGTGCCACGCAGGCACATAACGTAGTTGTGCCAGCATACAGACCTCATCCAAGGGCTATGTAAACGTGATTAGCAGTCAGGATAGAACTAGTTTTGATCAGAAATAAGGTGATCGGGGAAGCATTTGAGATTGTTGGTTTAATAACCCCGATGTTTCGGAAAGAGTGGCTGTTGATGAGTCAGAAGTGTACAGCGAAGTCAACCAAGTGGAATGAAAAGATCACCACAAACGTATTAATGTCATTTTAGAACCACTTCGGCATGACGGCTCTGAAGGGAAATCGTGACGAGCAGGCAGCTGCTAATGGGAGTGAGGAAAGCATCGTTCAAGCCATTCAGTCATCAATGCTTCCGCATCTGTCGGCATTGCTTTGTAAGACACAGGAAATTAGGCAACACCATACACAGTTAGTTTGCCTCGCACAAGTTAGACTTTGGTGCCTGAAGAGATAAAGCACCGGATAAGAACTGGTAAATGTTGCTCATCCTCCGAGAGAGTGTGATGCGCGGCATCTCACTTTGTTTTGAAGGAGAAGAACGTTAACATTTATATAAGATGTTATCAGTTGGAATTACACGTCATTCGGTATCAGAATGGGCCTCAGACCCAGTACTTGTTCGTAAAGGGTATAGTTCAGTGAGGTACATGTTTCAAATCACACGTTAATCTGTCTAAAGGCCTTCAGCGGTACACTTTGAACTGTGCATATGACCAAGAAGACCTAGCTGTAACAAGCAACTGAGCTGGAGGCTATTCCCGAAGTTAAGAATTAATTCATTCGTTTATTTTTCGCCTGTTTGGTGATTTTATCAAATAACATGTTTTTGTACCAATAAAGGCTTTTTTGTTGGGCTCATACTTTACTGGTGTAGTTTGACTACTACAATGTATCCGATTCTGTCGTAACATTACATTAAAGACTTAATATCGTAAAACTACCTTGGTTCAGTTTAGCTTTTAAATATACTGCCAAAAATACAAGATAATTTTTCTTGCCCTACTTCCTATAATTTCTCACTGTAAGAAAAAATATCCTGTGGCAAGAAATTTTTCTTGAGAGTGGGGCAAGAAAGGTTTTCTTGTTGTTTAAAAGAAAATTTTTCATAAAACAATATATTTTGTTCTTCTGGTAAGATTTTTTTTGCTATCACACAAAGATATCTCATGGCAAGAAATTATACCCCGCATCCACGTAGTGCATATGGTCGCACATAAAAATAAATTTCATTCTATAAGAAAAAAAAATGACAAAATATTTTCTAGGTAGAAAATTAAGATACATTAGCTTAAAGATTTCTTGTCAGAAGAACATTTGTCTTTTCAGGAATTGTTATCTTAACAAGAAAAAAATTGGCAGTATATATTGAAATAATAAGTCCCAATGACATGTACATATTTTGAACCCTCCGAATATCCTCCATAAGATCTAATATATATATATATATATATATATATATATATATATATATATATATATATACGTTTTTTGCTGGTCTGAAGATTTTAAAATTGTCCTCCTTTTAAAACGCGATACATTAAAAAGGCGACATATCACACATCTGGCAGTAAGTATTAATTTAGCTATAACATCATATATATATATATATATATATATATATATATATATATAAGCGCTTTTTATTGCATATCTGTCATCTTTCCTTTACTCGGATTTTAGTTTGACTTCTTTGACAAACCTAACAAATTATTCTTGATTTCAAATGATATGTTGACTTCTTTTAAATTAAGATAACGAATAAAGAATAAAAACTGTGCAATCCACTGATATATTGTTTTGAGAAAATCTCCATCGAAAAAGCAACTTTGTCCTAGTTGGTTGACAGAAATGTGGATGCAAGGGACAGTTCTCAGCCGTTACTCCTCATCATGATCGGACTTGGTTACCTTTCTCTCAAAGTACTCACGTATACGAAATTAAAAAGTAATTTTTATGCCAAAAGTCAAGTCTGTTAGTGTCAAACTTAGAAGAAGATGGAGCATAATTTGTCCTGAGACAGCATCTACTTATTGGGTCACCTGGCACTCTGCCTTGCACTAATTCAGAGTTAATAAACAAGGCTTATCTCATTAAGATAAAGTGCTCAAGTTCAAAAGACTGCTACTTCATGTCATATTCACAGGTATCTGTCAAGCCATAGCTCCATTTGCCAGCCAGTCGATGATTGAAAAATGCGTCGGTACTCACAGGGTATACATGTGGTTATGTTTACACCCAACGTGGGGTTGACAGGGTAGTTAAAAATGCTACTTTTTTCTGAATTATGAACAAATTTGTCAATAAACACATTTTTGACACAATGTGGATAAAAAAAAACAACTTAGTAGTAAACAGTTTTTCCTGAAAATTGAACATTTTAGGACTTTTGATGATATTAAGACCTAAATATAGCGAAAATTGTTGGAAATGGTTGTTGAAAAGTCCACCTTGTGTTATTGACAAGTGCCCAGGATCAGTATGTATAATAAATGGTCTGTGATCGAGATGTTATAAGCGATATCTGGTGCATGTTCAAATGTTATGTTTTAATTTTGTAATGTTTCAGTAAGGTATATTATTTTAGTTTTACGATTCAGTGCAAAATATATACTCATCAACTCGGAAATAAAGATGATCAAAGTCGCGTTTTCGCAGAATACTGCATAGTCATTTGCCACGGTTCGTGTTTTCAAGGACACTGATCGTGACCAATCCCGATGTCAAATGAAGACCAGGTATAAATATGAACGAATATTAACATAACGAATTAGGGATACACTGCATATGAAACCCACGCCTACTGCAGGGTTAATGTTTTGTACGGAATCCTGATTCCTCTTCATGGTTTTATAAATATGGTACTGGAGCTGGTATGAGATTCGACAGGGGGTAAGCTGATCAAAGTTGGATCTATGTTCACTCTATAAACCCTGTAGTTAAGCATCGCCTTTTCGCATTTCCGGTCAGAGCATAAACGCGCGGAGAAGCCGCGTAAAAATATTGTCAAATTTATATGTTGACACCAATAAAATTGTGCGTAGGTTAATGCGAATCTTTGTGAGCAGGGGCATACTTGTAAGGTTCTGGTTGGCAGTGGCGTACCTATGTGTTTGCCGTCATAGAATTATCCGCCCCGCTAAACAGCATTATAACACTGGACAACATAGGTAAAAATATAACGTTAATTTCTTTTTTACATACATTTTAGTTAACAGCAATATAATTCTATCATTGAATTCACTGACAGGAAATTGAATTTCCCTTACTTGCGTCCTTCTCCGTTCACCGGTCAAAGAATCAACTGAATGCATCGCCAGTGTCTAGCAGGTAATTTCAGTGGCCGGAGCCATAATAAAAAATATACGATATGAGAATGAGTTTTTATATGTAACTCTCTTGCGTTTCAGCCGTAGAGGGTCTCCAGTGAGATGTGGTGGGGTCCATTCTATCCAGTCCAGAGTATTGGTATTACGATGATTAAGACATGATTAAAGACCTGCATATAATTTGGTACAGCCGAAACCTGGCTTAGTTATTCGCTCATCTATGTAGTTGTGCGTAACAAAGGCTGGTCCTGCAGTCTGCGCCACCTGCAGTCCTGATTGTGCAATGTGAATCTGGTTGTCTTTTTGATCAAAGCCCATATCACAGGAGTGGTTCAATGTATTGAGCTGAAATGGTGCAGATCCATTGGTCTTGGATACTTCCATCTCGTATTCAGGATTCGTACTCAAGACTCCCGTTTTCAAGATCTGCAACCGTTTTGTGTGGCGTCCATCCGTACCTATGCTTGAGGTGAAAATTGCTCATATCTCAGGGGTAGTTCAATTAATTGGTCTGAAATTTGGCATCTTGGAGAGTTTGATCGTAGACCAGACAGGTGGCAGCACCTACCTTACCGTTTTCATAGTATAAATCAATACCCTGTTCTCAGGAGTGATTTGCCGTATTAGCCTGAAATTGTGCGTGTCCATAGATCTCGGATATCTCCATCTCGTATTCAAGATTGGTGGCGCCATCTGCAAATATTTTTGCGTAGCGTCCATCCGGCTGTTTGCTTTGGGTAAAAATCGCTCATATCTTAGGTGGATGGATGTATCAGCCTGAACGTTCGGCATGTTTATCCGTCTTGGATAGCTTTGTTGTAGACCAGACAGGTGGCGCCACCTGCTGTTCTTTTTTAGCAGATACATTGTAGCACTTTAATCTCGGTAGTGGATTGGTGTCTCGGCATGGTCTATCCATATTTAGATCTGGGTTTGGTGAAATTTGCACATATGAGGAGTTTGTTGGTATCATTGATGCCACAAATTTGAAGTCATGTCATGTCAGGAACATTCCATGCCTTACTTTATCCATGCCTCTGTGATTTAGCGGATACACATAGTCGCTTATCGACTGCCCCTGTTCTAGTTTCTTCAGTACCAGAGAATAGCCAATAATGACAAGCGGAAGTAAATGGGTATATTTTAAAATTGGTGTTTTAACGGTTTGTTTCACATTGGTATGTATTGATTAAAATATTATAAAAATTTTGCAAACTTGTCGATAATTCGACTTACACGTGATTGATTCCCTCCAGCGTTGAGCTTTATCATTTTGACATGGTATTTCATAATTTATGGTGGGTGTTATCATCCAGCAAGGGAACTTAGAGTGTATGATAATATTTTAACTATTCTCAGTATCACTTTTACGCTTGTCATATGACGAGTGTATAATGGTATACCCTTCGTCTGTCCGTCCGTCCGTTAACTTTAAGTGTTGCCGCGATAACTTACCGGGGCTTTGGTGGATTTTCAAGAAACTCACCTTAACTACTTACCAACAGATTATCTCGCCCGAGTTCGATTATGGGCAACATCCACGCATATTTAATGAGGTCATGGTTAACCAGGCTCCTTTGGGGTATCGCCGCGTTAACGTATGAAGAATATGAAGGATTTTGATAAAACTGATCTGAAATGTTAATCAATAAAATAACTCGCCTATGTTTGATTTCCTGTAAAAAAAAATGCATGCATATCTAATTTGGTCAGAGGTCACAGCACTTTGGTGACTAACCTTAAAACCTATGGAATCCTATGGATTTTTATGAAACTAATAATACATATTTACCAATAGAGTTTCTCACCGGAATTACCTTCACATCAAAATTCACGCATATTTTATGAGGTCAGAGGTCACCAGATACACGACAGGCGTATTATGCACGTTTACGGTGCTCTTGTATAATGGATGAGACTAATTGTATCCGCCAAAACAGAGTTTTGCGGATACTATGTTTTCAGCTGCACGCCGCCGCCGCCGCCGCGTAGGTGTCCGGAGAACTCCTCCGTAACCGCTGGGCGGAATTTTACGAAACCCGGGATTATGTTCGGGTCACATGTGAACTGCTGCGCCCCGATTTTGTTTTGACCTCTGACCTTTCCTCTGCGCTCTGCGTCCGTTTGTGCGTCTGTTTCCACACATAAACCCACATATCTCGGGAACCGTTTGACGGATCAGGAAAATTTTTTTGCACAAATGTAGCCCTTGGAGAGCTTTATAACATACACAAAAAATGGTGGCGCCACCTGCAACCATGTTTGCACAGTGTCCATCTGTTCGTCTGCCTTGGGTTAAAATCACTCATATCTCTGCAGTGACTTGACTAATTCACCTGAAATTTGGCATGCGTATACATCCTGGATAGCTTTTCTGATTTTGTGACAGGTGGCGCCACTTACATTCACGTTTACGCCGCAGACATCCAAGCTCATATCTCGGGAACCGTTTGACCGATCAGGAAATTTTTTTTGCACAAATGTAGCCCTTGGAGAGCTTTATAGCATACACAAAAAATGGTGGCGCCACCTGCAACCATGTTTGCACAGTGTCCATCTGTTTGTCTGCCTTGGGTTAAAATCACTCATATATCTGCAGTGACTTGACTAATTCACCTGAAATTCGGCATGCGTATACATCCTGGATAGCTTTTCTGATTTTATGACAGGTGGCGCTACCTACATTCATGTTTACGCTGCAGACATCCAAGCTCATATCTCGGGAACCGTTTAACCGATTGGGCCAAAATTTTGCATGTGTATAGATCTCACATAGCTCTTTATCATACGCAAAACTGGTGGCGCCACCTGCAACCATGTTTGCACAGTGTCCATCTGTTTGTCTGCCTTGGGTTAAAATCACTCATATCTCTGCAGTGACTTGACTAATTCACCTGAAATTCGGCATGCGTATACATCCTGGATAGCTTTTCTGATTTTATGACAGGTGGCGCCACCTACATTTACGTTTACGCTGCAGACATCCAAGCTCATATCTCGGGAACCGTTTGACCGATTGGGCCAAAATTTTGCATGTGTATAGATCTCACATAGCTCTTTATCATACGCAAAACTGGCGGCGCCACCTGCAGCCATTTTTGCACAGCTCCTGTCTGTTTGTCTGCCATGGGATAAAATCACTCATATCTCGGCAGTGGTTTGACATATCTGGCTAAAATTTTGCAGGTTTATACATCCCCGACAGCTCTCTTGATTTTATGACAGGTGGCGCCACCTGCTTTCTAGTTTATGCAGCAGGCATCCTAACTCATATCTTGGGAACCGTTTGACCGATTGGGCCAAAGTTTTGCATGTATATAGTTCTCACATAGCTCTTTATCATACGCAAACTGGTGGCGTCACCTGCAACCATTTTTGCTCAGCGTCCATCTGATTGTCTGCCACGGGCTAAAATCACTCATATACATGTAGTGGTTTGACTAATCTGCCTTAATTTTTGCATATGTATACAACTTGGACGGCTTTCTGGATTTTGTGGTAGGGGGGGGGGGGCAACCTTCATACACAATTTGGCTGCAGACATCCATGCTAATATGCAACACTTCACTCTATTTCCCCTTGCCACTTAATCCATGCCTCACTTCACCCGTTCCACTCTGATTTAGGCGGATACACGTAGTCGCTTGTCGACTACCCGTATTCTAGTTTGGATTTGTGTTTTGTTCTTTGAAATCTGTCGGTTAAACTGTCAGTACAAGGCGTGCAGGCTGTCTCGCTTGTTAAAATTACAACCATCTAAATTGTATGGCCGTTGAAATCTCTTTATCTAATTCATTCTGAATTCTGAAATTGTATCAGTATCTCAACAGTATATCTGAACAGTATCTCTTTAGTTTGTGTACGAATTCACACAAAAATCCCGATAAACTATTTCATTTCTTTTCACAGGAATCGGGTGATATTGCTCAGGATTCGGAGTTCATTTGGTGGTTTCGTAACAGCGAGTGGTGGCGATACTGTTGGACTTGGTAATTATACAGAGGTAAGTATATGGGCTAATAATTGTCGGCTCGCATCCCACCGTGGCAGTCGTGGCAGCGATGAGGCCTTCCCCGTGAAAAAAAAATCGTGGTCTGAATGAGCCTTTACACAGAGTATAAGGTCCAGATTTGAATATACTGATTAAGTTGTAATTCGTGTATTGAACGTGTAAAAAGTCTTGAGTCTTGGCTTTTTGATATTGCCAGTCACGCTGGCAGTATTAATCACTATAGGTATTTTTCAAAAGTCATGAGCATAGAAAAAGTAACACATGCAGTTTTAAGATATTTAACTTAGCATCTCTGTCGAAAATCCCTTCAAGATCAACCCAGTAATTGTTTTAATTTATGTTTGATCTCAAACTGTTAATCGTTTTATTCCCTTCACAGTGTTCTGTCTAATGAGATTTGAATTAAGTCTTCGTTTGGTATATTTACATTATAAAGACTTAAATTTTTAAAACGTGGGCTGTTTTAAGAACACAGTAAGAGGCAGGCACTTATGAGAGGGCGAATATTAAAAAACATGACTTTCTTCAGTGTTTCCTTCTCTTTAATTTGTTTTTAATGAAAAGTTCAAATTAAATTTTCAAACCCACAAAGAATGATGATAATGAAGAAAAAACCTGACCAGTGCCATTGGTATTGTCATATATCATTTTAGAAGAAAAGAAATTGGATCTTCTATCCAGTTCTTTGTTTTTCATGTTTAATGGGGTGGCAGTTGTTTTAGTGTCAACATGTAATTGTCAAAATTATTCACATGGACATTTTCACTTATTGGGGTACACTTGGCGGAGAAATATTTATAATTATTTGGTTATTTTTGTCAACATGTAATTGTCAAAATTATTCACGTGGACAAATTCACGCATTGGGGTACACTTGGCGGAGAAATGTTTATAATTACTTGGGTTTTTTTGGTCAACATGTAATTGTTAAAATTGTTCACATGGACATATTCACGCATTGGGGCACATTTGGCGGAAAAAAATTTATAATTATCTGATTATTTTTTTCAACATGTAATTGTCAAAATTATTCACAAAGAGGCATATTCACGCATTTTGGTACGCTTTGCGGATAAATATTTATAATTATCTGGTTATTTTTGCATTGGTAATAAATGTATCGTTGAAAAGTGTTATGTAAACATGCAGAGAAGAATCTTTTAATATATTTCTGGTATATATATTCATTGTATGAGAATAAATAAAAAAACTTGTTCCTCAATACATGTGTTTGTAATAAGTGTATATAACGTGAATGAAGACTTGGTGAGAGACTGCCTTCCTTTTATTACCGTTACAGTTCGAAAATTTACGCGGTAAGAAATTATTGATAAGAAAGAAATGATAAAGGAATACACGTGTGTGTAAGCATTCTGCCTTAAAACTTTACACTTTACTTTTTTTGCAATTCCCGATATCTGATAACCTCTACTCCACCACATAAATAAATGCCTCCGTTTATCTTTACTCGAAAAATTTAAGCAGATGTGGAACTTGTTATATAGGAAAACTGTGAGTGGAGTGGCGTGGCCAGTGTTTGTTTAAATAATACATAAATCTTACCAGTGGCGTCAATTTATCTCTGAGCGTAGGGTGATAACTCGCAGATATATATATATATATATATATATATATATATATATATATATATACATATATATATATATATATATATATATATATATATATATATATATATACATATACATTTTAATCGTTTGGATGACATTTTAAATATATTTTAATCTCATTTCAAATAAATTACAACTAAGTATAAGAGTATAAGGTTTTAGAAAATAAAATGTTTCCAGTATGTTAATTCTAAACCAGGTTAAGATATAATATTTCAGTTTATTTAAAAGTCTATAATTCTGTTAATTAATAATTTTATTTGTAATATATAAATATAATTTTCGGAAGAGTGGGTACAATGGCCTTCCCCCTCCTATATTGACGCCCCTATATCTTGCCAGACAGAAAAGATAAATACGAAAATGTGAATAATGGTACCGTATTAATGATCTGCAGTCAAAAGACTGCAGAGCATCATAATCTGCAATGAATTGTCTTTAAGCTAAACAATTAATTTAATTATTCGTTGAACCGATGTGTGCCTGCCGATGACGAAAAAAACTTGCTTGCATAACTTGGAAACTGGTTATACTGTCCAATGGCCGAAACTGCAAGTATAAAGGCGTTGCGTCTCGAAACACTGTCGTTCACAAGATCGGGTTCGGCTCTCGAATGGCATTGCTGGGTCTCCGCTGCTTGGATCGGTAGAGGGAATGTAGGTTGCTTCTGGCTTTGCGGCTGTGGGTGCTTATGTTCTTTCCCAAAAAGATCACCGAATGACGGTGGCGGCCTTTGCGGCTCTCTGCTTGGCTTGGTGTGGCATTGCGTCTGTTGGCTCGGAGAACGTGCTTAAGGAGCGCACAGGGCTTTGGTCTTGACCACAGCAACCTGTAGCTGCTCGAAGAGCGTAAAGTTCTTTTGGCTTGGCCGATGTGTGCCATACCATGTTAAGGACTGTTTAATATTAAGGGAATTAATGACCTGGTTATCTCCCTAAAAGGATAAACAAGCGATAATATCTGATGGAACGCCTAAATAATTCCTTCGATTAGTGATATCTTGCTGAAGCCGAAAAGTAATCCTCAGCATATCTGGTTAAATGCTCAAAAGAATTCGGGATCTGCATTGTCTTATGGAGAGCACAATAATTTGGATTGAAACCTGTACAAGTCATTTGTGATGTGCTGTATCTTTTATTTAAAAGCCAAATAAGGATAAAAGAACTACAATCTACAATATCAGATTCACAGTCGACAAAATCTTAGCTAAATGACAAACCTGTACGCTCGATCAATAGTACCTTTGGGCTCGAAACGATAAATCGATTTTATTCATTCCCGAAAATATTCACAATTTGCAATAATTTGTTTAGAACCCATTCCAGAAAATTATCTCGTTTTGGGACTAAAATTATACCTGTCATGCATCAACGTCACCTCATATTAATTCTGTATTGGTCAAAATCCCAAGTTGCTTGCCAGTGTGTATGCCAAACAGGGTAAAGGTCAGGAAACCTTCTTGTTTTTCTTCAGTTTTGTAAAAATCTGGCTAAGAAATAGTGTCATTTTATAACAAGGGACCCATGGGCATCGACGCTGTTGAATATATCTATAAGGATACGTTACGAGCTTTTTCAAGATCAGGTTCGAAGCCGATCTGTCTACCCAGACCGAGATTTTCATCCATAAACTAATTTGTAAATGGATGGGCCTTGAACCTTGTGACCACAAAATCGACGTTTCTTCCACAATTGGTGCCAGGTGGGTGAGCAAAATCTGGAACATGGAAAGTTTAGGATGAAGAGTTTAGCTTAAAATGCATCCACAATCTTTTTAAAGAAGTAGGTCCTGTGACCTTGACCTTTGTCCTCATGACCCCAAAATCGAAAGGGTTCTGACTTTTTTGCTGGGTCATATTTAAGTCAAATATGAAAAAAAATCGGTTAATCTAAACAGGAGTTATCATCTTGAAACAAATATGTGGACAGATAGCACCTTGACCTTTGACCTTATGGCCCCAAAATCAATCAAGTTCCAACCCTATCGGCAGGTCAGTTACATGTGCAAGAAGGAAGGCTTGGGATGAACTTTTTGGCTAAAATGCATCCACAATCTTTCTATATAAATGGGTCCTGTGACTGACCTTTGACCTCATGATCCCAAATTCAATAGTTCTTGCTTTAGAGGTGGGTAATATATAAAGTTAAGTTTGAAATCCATATGTCATTCGTCTGAAGTTTTATCAGGAAAAAAAAATTGACAGACATACAAAATGACGAACAGACGGACAGGGTGATTACCATAGGGCATCCGCTTATTCAAGTTTATGGAAAATAGATGAATAGATGAATCGCAGTTGCGAACCTGGTAGTATCATGTAATTTGGCTCAAAATATTTTTTTTTAATTAGATAAAATTACAGGTGGCGCAACCAGTCTTCAGGAACTGTAAAACCAGTCATATCAATGAACACACCAGCCTCACCAGGTTTCGAGACACTTGATGAATCAACAGCCGAGACTGACATAATTACTGTCATTTGTCTAAATATCACAAACAAACTTGTCATGGATTTTTGGTATTAAATTTTTAATTATTCTTGAGAGAGGGGGGGGGGGGTATATAGGCCTATAGCTCGGAGGATACAAGTTGCAGTCACCTAATTTCAGGTTTTCAAGGAGATTTTTTATTAGCCGTCCTGTTATATTTAGAAACTAGAGTCAGTGTTTACGATTTGTGCCCTGCCATCAGATTGCCAGCAGGACGATGGACAAAGCGTCTTTCCTATACCTAATTTGGTTTTCAGTCAGCTGAACTAAGAGCCAAGCTTTCATGTTCGAGCATGTTTAACAAAACTGCCAAACACTCGATAAAATAATAAATAATAACAGAATATAACATGAGCATAGTCTATTATGAAAATACAAAAGAACGAATACATCATGAAAATGCAAAATGGGTAATAAAATATAGGTATCACAGCAAATGATAAAAGCATTAATTAAGAAAGTTTCCATTATATAAACAACTGTAAAGACTATGATGAAACTGCACCATCCCATAAATACGTAGATATTCAAAGTATTCAAAGTACAAAAACACCAACAATAATATTACATAATGGAACAAATTATATAATCCATAATCCCTGTTGACTGAGCTAATGACATAACATGGAAAATACAACTGACAATCCAGGAATGATACATTTTGATGCCTCAACAATAAACTTGGACAAAATCTGAGCAGATAACCAATGAACAAACCTTTACCACAAGCATACACACAATAGCTAATATTCCTTATGAACAGGATGCGTCGGTACTGAGTACTATTGACTAAATAAATAAGGTGAGATTCCTCAAGTTCAGATCTGGCATGCGGAATGAGTATTCCCAAAATTAATCACCACATGAAGCGATTTTTGCTGGTTCCGCATGGTATCCAGGGGCGACACATAAAAATATTCACTTTTGCCGTGTCGGTAAATATGAAATCTCTCAATACGCATTCCCCACACCGCATTCTGTGCAAAGGAATCTTAAGCTGTGTACACATTCGGTTTTCTGGCAACGACAATCCGGCAACGATAATGCGGCAACGGCAAAAAAATCGGTCAAATGGAAATTCATTGGGCTGTACACATGCGCACGGCATGGTAATGACAATACGGTAAGACTATCCAGGTATTTTTCGAATCTGTGAGTGATTTGTTAACGTTGCCCGAAATAACCGTAAGGCGCCATTCCCATAAAATAACGTCACAACTACCATACAGGGGCATCCTTTCCAAGCACTGTAGGTTTAAGAACACTGATATGCCCCGAAAAGACAAAATATTGGTTGAATGGGTAACAAAAGGTGAGAAAAAGAACTGTTGTCTAGATACACGGTAACATGATTAATCTAAATAACTCTTAATTTTCATAAGGTTTATGAAATAATTCCCAATACATTCATTTCTGTCTTCGTCTTTGATTAATAAATTGGATCCAATTGGCCCCCTATATCCCTTCTTGTAAAAACGGTAATTTAAGGCAAAAGCAATATTAAAAGGATGTCATCGCCCTGGAGCTCCATCTTGATGAACATTACACCTGCGATTTTGGCCTCCGATTATAAATTTTGCCGTGCTGGTCAATATGAAATCTCTCAACACGCATTCCGCACACCACATTCCGTGCAAAGGAATCTTAGTCTATGCGTATTCATGGCCTACCGTGTTCGGCGACACAAAAAAAATATAATTTCGACGTGCTGGTCAATATTATATCTTTCAACACGCATTCCGCACACACTTAGCCTATGTGTATTCATGGCCTGCCGTGTTCGGGTCCGGTCAGCCAAAACGGCAGAATTTTTAAAACAAGACAAAATATATGATAAAGAATCAACGGGAACCTCGCCTTTAAGGACAAGCCATTTTTTCTTTTTTTATTCCAAATAAGATCTTATCAAACAATTCTTCTTTGGCCATATAATAAACCCGATCACTCAGTGTCAGCTGTCACCAACAGATGTCACTAGTGTGACAGAAAAGGTCTATTAGTGATACTTGAAACAAAATTTCGAAAATCGTATAGCAAAGCGTAAATACATAATTGTAACATGAAATATTTATCATAAAAATACAATATCTGGAAATTACAGACCAGACATAACAATTGACTAATTAAATGAATAATTTTAGAATTTTACAGATTTACAAGACTAAAAAAGTGCAATTTTAATGACGCCCAGTGAAAATTATAGGAAATAGAAATGTACATTTAAATGCAAATTTTACAAAGAACTATCACTGCTGTGCCGTTCTAGTTGGTTTATATATAATTTTGTAGATGAGCTGATAGCTGTTAAGTATACAGGGCACCAGAACTCTACAATATTGACAGAAACATTACAATTTTCTTGCGGAATCTGCAGATTCCCAGAAATATAAGATTGCAGGAATATTCCATACACAATCTTCTCACATATTCCACAAAGTTTATAAGACACTGTACCCATGTTCTTATAATACATGTCCATATACAATATTTAACATCAAACCCTGATGTTATGTATACAATTTTACATGATAAAATTATAATGAGTTGTATAATAATGTCCTGATATCTTGATATCAGGATTCCCACATTACCAAGAATGTGGAAAATGTGGGATGTCATGAACATTAAAATACAAGAGTGGACTTAAAATGTGCTGGTGAAAGTTTACCATATTGCAAATATCAGGTTCTTAGTAAGATCATTTCAAAATGGTTCAAGTTCGATTTCCAGCAAATTCCATTCCATATTTAATGAAGTCAGAGGCCATCAGACTTAAAATCGATAAAATGGGAAAAAGGTGACTAATTTAATCATAAATTACATTCAGTTTCAATGGTTTATATTATAACTGATTAACGGTGATCTTTCTGTTATTCATCAGCCTTACCCAATGTTAAAATAAGTTACAATGAATAAAACAAATAATTTAACACCTGAGAAAACTAGTCTTATAAATTTGTTAAACTAACTGTATACAAGAATGATGCAATCAATATATATAATAAAAAAGATGTTTTGAATCTGGAGCCTGTGGACTGTGTTGAATGACTATACATGGTTGAGATTTCCATATTCATGTTCGGGGTAACCTGGCATATGTAGGTATGTTTAGACCAAAATGATGTGTGACTAAGAGGTTCATGTGCATTTTCTATACACAAAACAAGTCTAGTTGGTGTTATGATGTATAGGATGTAACATGGTGTCAGAAGTGGGATCATGGTGTAAGAAGTGGAATAAATCATCTATTATGCAAGTGAAATAATATGAAATTATCATTGCACTAGAATAGAAAATGTTATAATTTAAGTTAGACCGGCCAGGAATTTTTATTTTGATTATGGGTCTTGCTGATAAAGCTATGCCACTGAGTGTTATCATGGTTTAAACAATTATCATTTTGATAAACAGCTACACAATTATAATGAATTATACTCGAGGGAATATATAAACATAGGCTGATTTATGGCAGTACAAGGCAGAACAACCAATTAGTTTGGCACCAAAGCAGAACAGGTTGCAGCATGAAAAGACTTGAGAAGCAAATTACAATTGTACTTTAAAACACACATTCCATAAAATACAGTGGTATTTCACTGTTTAATAAAAATGTGGTTAGCTTAAACAGCTTAAAATGGTGAAGCTTGTAATAGAATGACTTTGTTTTTACAACTCGGGAGGGAAAGACTTTTTTAAACAGTCCAATGTATATAAATTTTATTTTTATTTTGAATGCGCAAGTGTCAAGAATATACTCAGAATGAAAATCATACGTAAAAGAGCTTGAGATACCTCACTCCCTCAATAGACTTTGACACATTACATAACCAGACATAGGGTCTGTTGGAATAAGATGACTTTAGCCTAAGGCCATATGTGTGACACTATGGTAACCATGCATTATGACATCACAACTGTAATAATTGTATTCATGCCTGCTACTTGGTGGTAAAATGTTATTGCAACAGACCCCTTATGACTATATGTGTTCTGATAAGCCTTTGAGTCTAACTGCAACAGAAGTGAACAGCTTAGGCCACTGATGTATGATCAGAGTTGCTAAAGCTGAACATCACTGTAAAGGTTGACACCATAAATCAAGGAGAATGACACAAAGAAATCCAAAGACACAGTTAATTAACCAACCTTTCACTTCAGCAAAAGACATTATATGGCACACCTTGTTGTGAAGGTGGTGATCAGTGCATTAATAATTTGTGGAAATGCAACCTTAGACTGTCAAAAGCACTCATGGTATAATGAAGAGGAGTTTAAGTCCCTCAAACAGAGGTACCTGTAAATGAAAGCTGCCCAATCCTTTCGAGAATTAAAGGAGAACGTCATGGGTTTCAGATATTGCTACTGCTAAATAGGTAGCTGGTTTCTGGTCTGTGTATGGCCATAGTGACCTTAGGTGGTGTGTCAGCTGTGTACATGGGGAGCCTGAGGCTGGAAGCAAATCTGTTTTGACAAGCTAATGCACTTATGTCTATGACTTGGTGAGTTTTGGTGTTAGTCATTGCCCATGTTCCTTTAAGGGAACAACTGTCAAGTCAGCATGTCATATACGGAAAGAACATTTAATTGTGGTCCTCCCCCAGAGTATGCTCTTTACACAGCCATTTACCTATTGGCCAACTACTTACCAATCAGATGATACCCGATAGCTGGAAGCTACATCCTCTATGATTGGCTGAAATGGTCACATGAATAATAGGCTTAGCAAATATGGCTTCGTCCAGTTTATCACAAGAGTTGGAGGACTTCGTTAAGAAAAAGTGGGAAATCGAAGAGCTATGGCAACATCAATGTATTGCAATTGCGAGTGTATTAGCCAAGAAGGGCTGTCTTAGTTGGGTACCCACGGGGAGTGGTAAATCCATCTGTTTTGAGGCCACTGCCGATGCTTTCCGGGTGTCATCCAGCAACACACACCCAATTGTGCTGTCTAAAGTGTTTTTTGCTAGCCACAGCATAAGCACGATGTTTGCTGCAGACAACGACCAGCCACTTTAAAGTTGTGGTAAAATATGAATTGATAACTGTGTAGCAAGGAATCTGACCATGCAGGCCAGTGGGTCAGTAAGTCTGGCAAAGCCAACAGACCCCTATCTGACCCCTCTGGGGGCTGTCCTCTGAGTATCGGGGCAGAATACCAGCAAATCAGGAGGTAGCTGACCCAGCTGAACATGGCGACTGTAAACAAATTCAAGAAGATTGTCATACTATGTCAAAGAGTGACAGTGATGTGGATGCAAAACTGGATGACATGAGAGCTTCAGGGAAAGAGGGGGAGTGATGATGAATTGGATGAAATTCTCAAAAAAATATGAAACTCCAACTGTATTTGGAGATAAATATGTTGCCAGTCTTGCAACTATAATAAACTCCAAAACAGAAATAGTCAACAGTATTTATTTTGTCAGCATTCAGCAACCTTCAATACTAAGCCCCATAGCTGTGATAACAAGTCAGATGGGGGCATATGGCTGATACATGATTGCAGCAGGCAAGCAGGGAGTGCAGTTGATGACTATGTGACCAACCAGGAAAAACATTTGTTTCAGATTCTTGATGATGCCATGCATCATACGAGCTCTCTCTTAAATGCAGAGAACTTATGCATGGAGCAACAAACAAGGAATACTCAATGTTATATTCCCCAAATATACCAGTGACCGAGTATCTTTTTGGTGACAACTTGAATACAACACTGAAGGATATTAAACAGGCCAACCTTGTTGGAAAACATGCTTGGAAAGCCCAAAAAGAAATTACAACCCCCCCCCCCCCCCCCTTCTCCCCCCAGTGCCAGTTCCCTCCATCCCAACAGCTACAGCGAAGGGGAAGAGGGAATGGATATGCAGGAAAAAGGGGAGGGGACAGGAAGTAACTTTTCAAGCAGAGGCCAGTGCATGTGAGTCTCCAAATTAGGTAGGAAAATTTTTTACTGAGTCCCTATCAAATACTGACAATGCAAAATTTATTGAGAATTTTTTGTTTATAAGCAGACAAAAAGAAAATAATTTTTCTGGTGGTCAGTTAAAATACCATATTACCTAATATTCTCCCTTTCAGCAGAGAGAAATGTAATGGATTATCCAGTGCACCTCAAGAGTTTCAAATCTTCTTTAACCAGTTTACACTAGTAATCCTGAGGAAATCAGGATTTCTGTCTGTTAATACTTTGATGATTGCTATTTACAAGGAGACACAGTGCAGGAATGTCAAAATAATGTCAATGAAACTGTGAAATTGCTAGATTCCTTGGGTTTTGTTTATCACCAAGAAAAATCTATACACTGCCCATCTCATAGGTTGACTCTCTTGGGATTTATGTTAGATTCCAGAACAATAGACTGTTTCATTGACCCCTAAGAAAGCTGAAAAGACGTTCTGATAGCTACCTCATTGCTAAACACATTGAGTTGATGCTTGTCAGAGAGCTGTTTCTCCATTACACAGGGGAGGAAGTGTATGGTATTTTTGAGGCTCTGCCAGATAAAGGTATGTCGTATGAACATGCAAAAACTGCCCTTACCACACATTTAGCACCAAAATTGAAACTAGAATATGAGACTTTTGTTTTTTGTCAGGCCAGCCAAGCACCAAGTGAGTCACTTAATCAGTTCTATACCAGGCTATGCCAGTTAGCAACACATTGCAGTTTTAGTGACATGGACAGAGATATTAAATTGCACATCATTCAGAAATATAACTCTTCCAAGCTATGACAGAAAGCCCTCACAGAGCAGGATATAACCTGAGTGATTTATTCACGGTGGTTGGACTCTAGAAGCCACAGAGTCACCAGCAATATCAAATGAAGAGAAAGTAAAGAATCTGTTAATGCTCTAACTATAAGTCAAACATATAACAAACAGTGGAAAAGGAAAGACACTAATGCTTCATGCCGCAACAATGGAGGCATGTGGACTTTGACTGCAAAAGGGAAGAAATGTAATCATTGTGGCAAACAAAATCATTTTGCAAGAGTCTGCAGACCAGCTGCAAAAGAACAGAGCAATAAGAACACGTCAGTGAAGGGCTCGTACAAGACCAGCTCAGGATCACAGTAGATCAAAGTTGAGCATCTCTGGTCCTAGCTCTGGCAAATGCAGTTGACATAATTCAACTCCTCGTACCAACATCAAGCATTTTCTGTGGCAGCCCATTTGAATTTTGTCTCTTTTAGAGAGATTTTTACAATTCTAATACAGAACAAGGGCAGAGAATATCTATCTGCAACAGTATACAGCAAGCTTTGTATTTTTTTTAACATGTGAGAGGAACACATATGAGCCTGGGAAACCTTCAAGAAAAGCTATGGACACACATTTAAGAAAAATTTGCAGAAAGTCATGCAGAGTTGGCAGATGTGAACTGTACCTTACCCCACATCATGGAGCCATATATTTATATATTCAATGTCAGGGGAGATTTTCTTTGCAGGCAGGCTGTAGAACCTAGCAACTGAAAGGGTAAATAAAGAACCAATTTCTTTTGTGCTTCCCGTGCTTCAAACAAAGAATGAAATTAACTCATTAATCATTCTTTTGGGATATCTAGAGATCACAAAAACTCTGGCAAAAATCCTGTCCAAGTTTTACTGGAATGGAATGGCCAAAGACACAGGAAGCTTTTTAGGAGTTGTGATGCTTGTCAAAGACGGGATAAAGGCAGACTGATAAAGGTTCCCTCAGGTCGGATGCCGCTGCTATTCAATGGATATAATTGGATATAAATCAACCAACTCAGAAAAGCTACAGATGCATCCTAACCATTGTAGATTATGTTCTAGATCCCAAGAAGCTGTTCCCTTGAAATCTGTATCAAATAGCGAAGTAGCAGAGGATGCATTGTCTGTAAATGGTAAAGTTTGGGTACTCTCTGACTCAGAGGTCCTGACTGATTTAGGACTCGGTGTGTTACGTATCTAAGGAGAGAAATTTCAAGCCTTTTATCTATAAAGAATCTGACGAATACTAGGTTTCATCCCATATGCAATGGCCTTGTAGAAAGGTACATTAAAAAAGTTCCTAGAAGCAGCTACAGCAGTAGGATAGGTACCTGCCAGTGCTTTTATTTGCTTTGAAAGAGGTTTGAGGTTTCACCTTTCCAGATGTTGTGTGGTAGGGAAGTGAGAGGTCCAATGAAAATTCTTTGGGAGTTACAAACAAATGAGAAAGTAGAGACAAATACTTAGTGCATATCAGTGTGTGGTAGAGATCAAGGACAGTTAAAAATACCTTGAAGTTAGCACAAGAGACATTTGAAAAAGCAGCGAACACAAACAATATTAGGAAAACGAAGTTAAACTGAGATATATGTTGGTACTATTGAAGAAAGGGTAACCCCCACAAGAATAATAGGAGATTATTCCATGTTAACCTATAGAGGAAATTAAATAAGAAGAAGGAAGAGCAGAAATAGACTCTCTTGGATTCATAGTGCGGTTCATGCTTGAACACGATGCCGTCCACAAAAATAAGCAAGTGTGGCACAGAATGGGATGAACCAATTTCTGAAAGTCTGAGCCCACATTGGGAAGAATTGAACATCCATAACCTTAGCAAGGTTCAAATGCCTAGGTGCCACAAACTGACACATTTCTGTTCAGACCATCGACTTCTCTGACATGATCACGAAGGGAAATGGAAAATATTAATGGCAGTTGTCTTTAGCCTAGAAGCATCCTCTAGTTTTGCTAAAGGATGGACATATAAACAAACTCGCATAGAACCGCAAATTGCCACAGGCAGATCCAACATAAATGAAAAGATGAAACCCCGTAAATTTTAAAATAGGAAAAAAAGTGAAAGTGAACTCATTAGCATGCAGGTGCTACATGTACCGTTTAATTCATTAAAAATAAAATATGTGTAAAACAAAGGTAAACAGGGAATGAAACGTGAATAATTATGTGGAGAATCTGGGCACACGAAGAAAAGAGGTTGCCAAAACAGAAGGACCGAACAAGCTCAAACCAAGAGATTAGTTAAGGTTTGTACAGGCCCGAAGGAAACCAAACTCTTGCACTCAAGGATCAAAAATGGGTATACCAGCAATTTCTTATGGACCAATAAGACAACTTTCTTTAAAATTCCAAATAATGTTTGGTGTCCTTACTTCTTGCTGTTCTTAATGAATTAAGCAATAGAGTCAGGAAATAAAAACACTTTTTCATACAAAGCCATAAAGCGCTGTTACACAATCTGAGCCTTTTTGCTTCAAATATAGAAAAATTGATATCTTAGCCTTTTGCTTTAAATTTTGTGTTTTGTATTTATTAGATTTCCCATGTTATTCCTCTGTGTTATTATTTACACAACAAAAGTTTTTCCAGGTTTCCCCATTTTGCATTGTAACTCTTTTGATATAGCATGCCATTAAAAAATCTGATATGAAGACTTCACATCCGTGATTTTTTAAATATATGAGAATACCGGTAAATGATGGCAATCTTTTAGGCTGCAGATGACAATTCAGGAATATTTTGGACTAGAGAGTATCTTACTTTATATTCACAGTAAAAATATGGACATCCAGTCATGGTCAATATCAAGCTCATTCAAGAATCGCAATTCAAAATGTAATTTATCTTATATGATGGAACTGAAGGAAACTAACAAGTGGTTTTGGCAAGTTGAGTAGCGCAAGTTTACGACTGTAACCACAGCCATGCCCAACGGCTGACTTGATCAAAGCCCTGCAGAGTCTTTTCAGTGACAACGGAGTTGAGATGTACTCATTAATAACCCCTATAAGGCTGTCGTTTAATATCAAGTGAGGAGTATTTTTTACCATATCCCAAACACTTTTATGAATCAAGCCATCGGCATCCAAAAGGATGTCAACCTGTCTAAGCTCCTGCTCTATGACAGCCACCTCCAGCGGAGTGAACGATGACGAGCCCAGAACCCCAGAGCTGTGTGTCGAGTGGAGGTCACATCCCCCCCTGATGAGCATCTTGGCCATTGTCAGGCTGGGTTGACGTGAACCAATTACTGCATGAATAGCACCGCAGGTGTCCACATTAGCCCCTGAAACAATGAATATCTTTGAATTTTTTACATTGAAATAATAATATGTCATAGTGGAAACAATTAATTTATATTTCAATATCACTGGAGGGTCTTTGTCATTAAAAGAAGTTTCATTCATACAGGAAATGTCTTGCCTGAAGTAAGCTTGGAAGCCTTGGTTGTGACTACAATAGTCTGTCCCAGAACCCTTCAACTTTGTGCAAAGTTATAAGATATTAAGTTTAAATGTATTTTCTTTGACCCTGTTATGTTGTTTTTGTCAATAGACAGAGGTCATCTTTCCGTAAAACTGGACAGTACTTTCCTCCATGAAAGCCTTTCAATGTCTATGATACAGAGGGTTGTTTATAAGACAATAGTGACGTCACACAGATGTCATAAAGGTCCAAGGAACAGCTCCTGCAACCACTCTGCCAGAAATTTGTGTAGTGTCTCGCATGAATAAAACAAGGGACCCATTGGTCACAGCGCTCAGCTGAAGTCTGAAATATTTGCAAATGCAAAATATTCCATTGTAATGTTTTTCATATATATATGCATATGAGAAGCTATTAGGAAAGGGCCCCTCCTACTTGGTTATAGTATAGTTCTATATGACTGTAAAACTAATACTCTGACAAGACTGTCATGAAGAAAAACAGAAAAAGTTTTGAGATACTGTGATGCATATGAAAAATTTACAGATGGACAGACAAGTTGACAGAATGGACTAATACCTTTATTTCACTTTCAAGGGAATAATGCATTTAAGTTTATATTAAAGCCTATCTTTTTAACATATCCACTTTTTCCATTAATAGTTTTTATCAGATTCATTTTTTTTTATTTACAAGTTTTATAAATTTGTAATAAAAAAAATCTGAAAATATAAGTTAGAATATCAGACTTCTCAGTTGCAATCATTATTTATGCAGGGTGTAGCTCCTATCGGATCATATTATGCATACACATATATTTTATTATTTTTAAATCACAAAAGTTTAAACTGAATTTAAAAGAAAATAAAGCCACAACATGGCATCTTCAAGATTATTCCTTGAATCACTATTAAAAAGTTTTGTACATTGGAGTTTCCAGTACATGCTTAATTTTATTCACAAAAATAAAATATGCAGTAAATTTGATAAAATAAAGCATCATTTCAAATAAAGTATACACACTGTTGGTTAAATCAGGAGACAAACAATATCATTGCTCAACTATAATGTATCACTGGAATTAATAGTCTATTTCACACCTTGTGAATTTTTTACTCCTCTGAAGTAAGGAATTACTTATCTGATGAACAAACACACTTTAATAGCAATACACCACTTTGTGGACACAATTAAATGTGCGCTTTAATCGTTGTAACCCTAGTGATACAATACAAAATCTAAAATGTAGCATAGCCTAAAATAAGAATGAATCAAATACAATAAATTATAAAATTCATCTAGTTTATGCACAAGCTGGGGGAGGGGAAGGGGGGGGGGGAGTGCAGGGCGGAGGGGAAGCCTGCTAGTAGTTGCCAAGCTGAGCCAAGGCAAGCTGCCTGGAGAGGGTTACTACTGGGTGGACTAGTTGTAAAAAATACTTGACATGGTGTATAAAAACTTGCTTCTCATTTCAATAAATTTCTTTGAAATTTCAGATTTTGTATAAATGCTGTGAAAATTAAATCAACAGTGCTTACAGGGAAAAAAGGTTCCTTAGCCAAAGATGGACAAAATTTAAGGTATTGATTTTTTATTAATGCTAATAACTTAAAAAATTTGCAAAATTCAGATCTAATTTTGGGTAAACAATTGAATCTTGATTAAATAAAGTTATATCCCTGAAAAAAAGTTTCAAGCTTCAGCAATTCTCATGTTAAGTGAGTAAATATATTTCCTGATTTTTAAAAAAATTGCATTATATTTTGGCCCATAACTTCAAAACAGTACTCAATACTGACCTAATTTTTGATATGTTAACAGAAAATGTATGGAAGAGTAGGAATAATAAATATGAACAAAACAGATCAGTGGTTTTGATATAAGGCAGCCTTGAAGTGTAACAATGCCTTTTTTTATGGAAAACGGAGATTTTTCCTTAATATTTTGTAGGAATGAAGTCCTAGTGACCCAATTTTCCATATGGTAGGAGATTTTGGGGACATCTAACTCTATGCAATATTTTGGAATCATAGGTCCAGGGGTTTCAAAACGTGCCCTGTTAACGGACAGACGGCCGGACGATGGACAAAGGACCACGACTATAGCTCAGATGACTTATAGTCAGCTGAGCTAACAACTGCAAATCTCAAGGCAATCAACACAGCTATCATTGAGAAATCTGAGCTTTTGTGTAATGAAAATATTTCTAATCACTTGCACTACTAGTGAATTGTACAGAAGAACATAAGACAAAAATATCATTATAGGCTAGCAAGCTAAAAATGCTATCCATTAATACCAATGACTGAAATATTCAGGAAAATTCTAGAAATGGTACAAACCAGCATCAATGAGACATTGTAGAATTTCAGCATTGTTTTCTTTTATGCTGATACGAACTGGAGGCCCCATTCTGGAGGACACGTTAACATTGGCACCATGTTCGATAATTATCTGTAGCATTTCCTTGTGGCCACTTTGTGTTGCTACGGTGATTGGATATAAAGTACCATGGGTAGTTGGTAAATTAACGTCAGCACCATATTCTAGTAATGTTTTCACCACTTGCGTATGTCCTTTCATAACCGCTCGATGTAACGGCGTATACCCAGTACTGTCATGTGAATTTACGTTTGTCGAGCAACCTGCCTTTAACAGACACTCTACGGTACCCGTATGACCATTCATAACTGCTGCTATTATTGGAGTAAAACCCCAGCGTAGAGTTGGAGCATGTGGGTCAGCTCCTTTCTCAATCAAGTACTGTATGATATGTGTATGTCCATGTTCTGCTGCGAACCATAGAGGTGTCTCCCGCAGTTTGGTTCCAAGGTTCACACAAGCCCCACATTCCACAAGCTTCTGCACAATCTCCAGATTGCTCTCTGTGCAAGCAATGTGCAAAGGAGTCCGTCCCAGTGCCATGTAGTTGACAGGTGAGGGGTCATCTTTGAGTAGCGTGGAAACCAGTTCCTGCAGACCAAGTTTACATGCCACGTGAAGTTCAGACAGACCTTTGGTAAGTAACCCCTCCACATCTTCTGTGCCACACACCTGACTGGCCAAAATCAGAGACCTCATGTCAGGGTGCAGATTGGACAGTTCCTTTGACATGATGCTGAAATGAGACAAAAGGTTAAAAGCAATATTGATGCAGCTTTAGACATTTGATGTTTCAACGGTTCAGTGATCATCAATTTTAGTATTGACTTGGTAGGGAGTCTATTAAGGCTGATCTATATATAAGAAGTTATGTTAATGTGTATACACAGTGTTTTTCTAAAGATGGTTGAAAATGTCCATTATTTGGAAAAGACATGTCACACAGCAATGGTGAAAGAATATTCTAAAATTCGCTCAACAAAAAAATATCCCTGGTATGTACTGACAAAGCTAACTGTGACATGATATTATTAGAAGGCAATTCAAGTTACACCTAGAATTTTAATAGAAAAAATTATAATAATTTATAAAATATTTATAACAATATTTATTAATAATTTTATGTTACATTTGCTTTCCTATAACAAGCTGCAACTTCTATTAGGAATTTTAATGTGACAAAAAACTCATGCAGAAATGCAGGCAAGGGCATGTAACAATGAAAGACAGGAGGAAATGGCTTCACATTTACATCATCCAAAGATGGAACAATGATTAACATCAAACAGGATCTGTCTATTATAAAACATGAGGGCATTTCTTAACCTTTATCCTTTCAGCTATTACTTAATGTTAATTCATATAAATATGAATTTTCTTAATTAGACAATTGTTGATAGCAGCAGAATTGGCTATACAGTTGATTTGGACAAAATGCAAGAATCTATCACAAATGCAGGTTACGGTCCAAAGGTTCACAATTATGTGTTGTACATTGATATTTCTTTGGGGGAAATGTTGCAATCTGAGCAATGTATCACCTGACCAAAGGAGAAGTAAACCTAGTAATTGCATAATCACTGCTATACTGGTCACTCGTCGAACAAATTTTTTCAGAAACTCTGGGATTTATGAAGTGCTACCACTGCCATGCAGAAATGGGCAAGTTGTTTTCCTCCCGTCAGATTCAACATGTTGCACAGGTACCAAGGAGGTCACCCCCATCCAACAGGTGCCTTGAGGTAATTTGATTAGATTCCCCTGTTAATTTGCATATGATTCCTGTTGGGTGATCATCTGTTCTGCATACAAAGTAGTTGACCTAGTTGTGGGCTCTGTAGCCTTCTAGCCTTATTTGTCTAGCAGACAGAGTGCATAAAAATACTGGGCAGTCCTTGTGTGTCCCAAGAAGCCAGGACAATTGTTTCAACCAGCAGATTGTGTGTGTTACATCATCATCACCACTAACCTCCTTGTCCATCCAACTCAAGATATGATCCATGCACTTTGCTGCCTGAAGGCGTGTGTAACCAATGGCCACCTCACTGGGACAAGCTCCTAACACAAGGGGTTATGCAAATGCATCACAGCATTTTCATGCACTCAGTATAACAGCTAGAAAAGCTATAATTCTTTGGCTCTGTACGTATACCACAGACCCTGTTGTGGCTACGTAGTATATACTGGGCCACAGGCCCCTGCCTTCATTAAATCTCGCTGACGGCACGCATAGAATGGTCTGCACAGCACTTGTTGTTACCTGGTGTGTTGGGTTCCTGTCCTAGTGAACTGACATGATTGTTTCAGCCAGCAGTGTGCATGTGTTATATATCAGCTTGGTGGGCCTAGAGGTGATGGTTTAAATATCAATTACTTATTTACAAATCCTCTTTTTATGTCCTTCTTGAAGCTTTAGGATCAAAGAGTTATACATTTGGGTACTTTGTAAGACAAAATTTTCATTTCAGAATCAAAATTCATAGAAAAAATGTATTAAACATAAGTTTAGAACATTTTGGATCAGCCTGTATATCACCTGGCAATTAAATAAAATTCAGGCTTGGCCTTGAGGCTGGGTTCTAGAACTTCTGGCAGCCAATGCCTCAGGAGGCCATGACTTTGACTCAGTCTTGAGCCTTCCGGCCATGGTAGGTTCAAGGCTGGCTTTATACCATGTACGTTTGACCTGCTTTTAATGTATTCTGTATTTATTTGTCCGCACATTATTTCTAGGCCTTAGAGGTTTGTGACTCGACTACAACACTGGACAGTGGTGACTCAGACTCAGCCTTGGAGGGCTGTGACTCGGGCACGGTCTTAGCCTCAAAGTGCAAGTTGTGACTCCCCCTTGGCCTCGGAGGTTGGTGACGAAACTACCAAACTGCTGTATATATATGTAGCTAAAGTAAATGAATTACTATACAAATAGTAACACACACTTTAAAATTATCCTATAATACAGGGGGTAGCGGAAATAAGCACTTCCAAAAAGATATTGCCTATTCTGAGTATTCAATCATATTATTGGTGCAACGGTAATGGTGTAGTTTAGGGGTTTTTTATCAAAGGCCTGTACTACGATTTAATGCAATTAATATAAACATTTAGGTAATATTCTGTAATATAGAGGAGATGTATATAGTTCATGACGTCGCCAGGAAAACAGGCTATATTTGAGCAATCTATGTCATTATATATAAAATACATTGATCATTAATATATATATGCCTTGTTCTTATATAAGAATACATTTCTTCTTGTTATTGAAACACACAAATTTGAAAACAATGCGTGAACAATTGGTAATGTAGGCCTTTTATAAAAAAAAACCCTAAAGTTAAACTACAGGCACAGCACACCATTACAGCACTGTCAGCAGACTGGTCAGAAAAAAAGAATCTGAACACCGGGATATAATTAGATTGATCAAATCTGAAAATTCGTTAAAGGCCTACCTCTCACTTCATCAGTTCATTCACAGCCATCATTCACTGTAACATGAACAGATCTGGTTGTTCTACATCTCATCACATTTGTGCACTTTCAGACTGTCTGGTCTTCTCAATCTGTTCTTGATGATAGCAGCGGCCAGCTCATTCACTAAAAATCGGAGAAATCTCGGGGAGCCGGAGGATTGCGGAATGTCACAATATTCATAAAAATAAATCTAAGTCTACATAGAGAACCAGATTGCAGAGCTATGCTGATAAATTACACAATCCTGATCCTACGTTAAATATATTTACACGTATCTATTTTAAATAATTTACTTAGAACACCCACGCTTAAATCAGTATTAGTATAAAGCTCATCAAATTAAAAAAAAAAGAAAGTTGCTCTCCCAAGATTCTCAAAATTTTTGAACGGACCTTTGCAAAGACTTGGTACCTTTGTAGGATTTCCCAACAGTTAAAAAAGAACAACACAGCAATTTAAGTTCTAAATCACAAAATGGCCGAAAGGTCTGTCCGAATTTGGAATGGTTGTTATTACTAAGCCAAAACATATACTGCCAGTCTATTAGGTAAACGTGACGGTGAAAGAGCTATATAACTATCGCGGCGGGTACTATCAAGTTCCCCTTATGTCAATTAGGTTTAGCCGCCGAAGTGACTAAACCAAGTGCTGGGTCTATACGTCTAGCAGGTTAATTATAATGTTATAAATATATCCCATCCCCACCCCAGTCTGTTTTTCATAAGGGGCAAAATGGGACAGGATGTAAGATGCCATAGCCCGCATGACCGCTTTCTGTAAGTTTTAAATGTACAAAGCAACTAGTTTAATTTTACCAACTTAACTGTATGTTTATATGTATTAAGCATCAGAACTCCATTCAGAGTTTGGATAAAGATCAAATGCCAAATCATAAATGTTTTGTCTATTTTTTTTTTTTTGTTTTGTTTATTTGTTTATTAAAAGCAATATATTGAAATTCTGATTCGCTTTACTGTTTTTATAATTCATTTATTAAAATGCATGAGTGATGTACACGATAAGTTGATTGGCGTAAACATTCTTTAAATTGCAAAAATTGGAAGTTTTATCCCAAAGTGAAATATTGGTATACAGGCCTGTCCTTGTTAACCAAATATATATAGAAGCAAGAACATTTTAATCGCGTTTTTTTCAATATAATGTTCTAAAATACCTTAATTACGCTTGCTGTCTCATTTCTTGCGGCTTGCAGTCATTCTCCATCGATGACGTTTTACGTGCACATTTTGTTAAAACTTAAACGTTTCACACTTGAAGGCATCCGTTAATTAGCGCACCCTTTCAATGGTAGTTTGCGTCCTTCCATACCTGGCAGCGGTTTTCAGACGAATAAAACAGTATCAAATAATCGAATCTATCGATATACTGAAAAAAAAGTACCTCACACATTTTCGGACCATTCAAAATATACAATTGAGAAAAAAGCTCGCGAATAGAAATCTTTCAGAAGGGCATTCTGAAATTTGAGGGGCTTGAAATAAAACGAAAATAAATCTGCCGATTATATTGGACACCTGATAAACCCGGTATACCGGGCTTTTTAGCGGGGTTTGGGAGATGTATTAACTGGGATGAAAGTTGGCTGATTTCTTTATATTCTAAAAGTTAATGTTGTCATACGCAAGGCGGTTTTAGAGAATATTGGGAACAAAGGTTGACCGAATTCCTTTTATAAGTATTAGATTTCTAACGGGTTTGGAATTCGATAGCACACATCCTCTAATTGAAGAGTAAAACTGTTCATGTAAAATTTGACGGCAATAGCTTGGATATTTGTTAAGATAATGCATGCGAAAGGAAATCTAATATGCCTGGCGATCATAAGAGATTCCCGACGGGTCTTAAATTTTACATGTGTATCGGGGTGGGGGGGGGGGGGGGCAATTTAATTAGACTCCAATTAAATAAGGGTAACGCTTCATTATGTAAGTATTCTTAATATAAATAAGTCTAATTTAAAAGCCGGTGCGGCTTTTAAATTAACCTCCCTATGCTAATGAATGTACACATCCATGCACTTCTGTGGACATCTTCATTGCTTGGCCTATTGTGTATAATTTTTGAATATTCAACTATATTCAAGAAAAGGTTGGCATATTTTGGGTAAATATGCACTCAAAATATGGAAACCAGTTTGATTAAGGATAGATATGCTAATACGACGCTTGGGGTCTTCCAGTGCTTATATGAACCCCCCCCCCCCCCCCCCCATTGTGTGAAGTGGCTGTGACTTAAGAGCAATACGGTTCCATTGGTTCTTGAGATACTGTTCTCAATAGGACATCATCCAATATCACTGGTTGGCGGCAAGACTAGATTTTTGACGGGTTCGACAGAATACTTTCTTTTGCTTTGACCACGCAACAGATCTGAGATTAATGATGGGGGGGGGGGGGGGGGGGGGGGCATATTTGGTATAATGCTTCCCTGATAACATGCTTGACCATTATTGGAAAAGTACTAGATTTCTTTCAAGTATCTGTGACAGGTACATGGACAAAGCAAGTACTAAACATTTTGAACCCGATTACAAGCACCATTGACAAACATATGGACAACAATTATTTATGTTGCCTTTACAGCTCTGCTTATACCCACAGAGCTCAGTCTGTTACTAAAATAAATCTACTAGCTTTGTTTACTTAAGTATCTCACAGTTCATTCATTGTTAATGGTTCAATAATTCAGCAAGTAAACTCGAACAAAGGCTACCTAAGAATCTGTTTTTATGTTTTTCTAGGTAAAATGTAGAAGCGGACTTATGCATGGCAGTGGAACCACTTTTTTATGCTTGCTTAAGTTTTATGTACATCTGCAGAATTTCCTTCCGGTTTCGGACTACGTACGTGACAGGGGCTAACAAGCGATAATTCTGGCGTCAGCCAGGCTCGGTGTATCACTCCTACGGTTCTTGGGTGTGTGTCGTCCCCATCGCGGGGTCATTACACCGAGGAACCCCCCCCCCCCCCCCCCCCCCCCCGAAAGGTCCCAATTATGCCCGCAGGGCGTTCACCCTGGGTCGTGGCCACCGCCTCGGGTGATATTCGAAGTCACGATCTCCCGGCTTTGAAGCCGGTTCCACTTGTGATCTTATTCTTTATACCTTGTGCGCCGATGGTACCAGAAAGTGTGTCCGTTGCTAGGAAAAGCGAGTTGCCCGCTTTACTGAGTTTGCTCTTAACATAAAATTTAGGTAAATTCTAAAGGACTGAGATTTAGTGTCGGCATTAGTGAGTTGTCCTTCTTACCGAGTTGTCATCACGATTGTCACTGTAATTGTGATGTGAGCTACAACAGTTTAAGCTGCCTGCAGCGACGAAACGTCCTGCACGGTTCACGGACGACTGTTAAAAATGTACTATCAGTTATATTTACCATTTGACCTTTTGTATATCCTCATACGGAGGAATTTTGGCTTTTCCGCCTCCGAGGTACTCAAACGTGTTTTTCGTCTCATAACTCTGAGAATTGAGGTCCGATCTTGTTCAAACTTTGCATGATATTAGTCCTGCAAAGGTATAATTGACTACATTATCCAATTTTATAAAACCAACACAAATATATTTGTTCAATACTTTCATGCTGTCACTCAGAGGATCAGACTTTAAGGGTGCTCAAAATCATGCTTTTGTTCCTTAACTCGCAAATTATTAGTCACTGTGACCTAATTTTGGGTTTCTAGGACCTCCCTGGAAGTAATCAGTTTTGGGGTTAAACTATTAAGATTTGTCATTTGTGCTTGTTATCGGCCGAGCGGGTAGCCACCAAGGGTGACTATAAAATGTTAGATATATCTGATCGAGAGTACATTTTATAGTCACCACCCCATGTATGCACTTGGGTGGGATTTCTAACCTCTGTATGATCTGTGTCTATAAAAGGGAGAAAACCTTCCAGTAACTCGCGTATCTCATTTTTAAAGATAAAATTATGTTATGATAAGCTTATTGCATAAATTCCCTGTTTAATAAAGTCTAAAACTCTTATAAAACGGGGCCAGTACACAAAACATTGTGGACACTACATATGCATTCTAACTGCTTCTGTCATGGTGTTTATGAGCAGTACCACCCGTGTCTTATTAGACCAAAATACACAATTACTAAAGTAAAATGCACTTACAGTTGCCAATATGTTGCTGTTGTAATGAAAATAAGATACTTTTGCTATGGTGAAGAAGTTTTAATGTCACCCCATCCGTGAAACTAAAAATAAAACTTCCCTTTCCGGAAAATACGATCGTATCGTGGTCAAATACCACTTATCTCTATATATGGGGAGGCGACGAAACAGTCGTCCGTTTACGATGCAAGACGTTTCGTCGGTGCAGGCGGCTACCGAGCGGGCGGCGGCTAAGGGGTGGTCACTAAAGCTCAGATTACTTTCAGTCAGCTAAGCTAGAAATTGTTATAACAACACACCCAGGGTTATGCTATTCAAAGCATCCATTAAGCACAGAGTGACAATGATTGTGTTTCCCCAACAGGATTCTAAACAGTAGTCTCTTACACAGACACACGGTGGCGCTCCGCATGTAGACCGCAACCCCCATTTTTGCCAATAATATTTTGAGGAAATATAAATGTTTTCGTGGTGTGCATTGTATGTGCAATGCTTATGCATTTTAGAATTTCATCAATCATTCATGACCTTTTGAACAGTTCTTAATTTTTTCCTGGAATTATAAACGTGGGCCCTTTGAGCTTTTTAAAATATACAATCACAGCAAAACCACTTCTTAATGTTGTGACATTCTTTTATTGTTATGACAAATTGGTATCATTAGAGATATATTATTGTATAATATTCTGTTTGTCTCCGAGCAAAATAAATAAATCTAAATACATTTAAACAAGTCCTGCTTTGCAGGCACTGCTGAAAAAAATCAGCTTCCCCTGGTTTTGATTAAACTAACTGTGTATTAGATTTTACTGCATTCATTTCAAAAAGAGATTCTCACGGATTCCCCACATTCATTTATATATTTATATAAATCACATTCATATATATATATATCAACTTTCCTGGACTTGCAAGAAGAAAAGTGATCTTCTAATGTAAAAGTATTACCTACATCTTCATCTATTAACATTAACACAGTTACTTATTTACTGTAAAATGTGGGCGAGTATTCAACTTCATACTGAACAAGTTACAGATATAAGCTAGACAGAGACTAGAGACCCTCATCCTGATGCCATCTGGGAAGTGAAGAGGGAACTACAATTTAATATATTTTAATCAAAATCTTGAATAAATCATCTTTGAGAAGGGCTGAGATCCTGCAGACCTACCTTCTTTAAAATATTCAAGCAGATATTAGCTGAAATTATAGCAAAGAATGAAATATAACATTCTTTTTTTTACAGTTCTGGACAGATGTACTCAGACATAAAGACAAACCTGCCTGTAATTGCAATATCCTCATCCTCCCCTTCAGGGGTGAGGGAACTAATAGATAAGTCAGTGTATTTGAAACTTGATTTTAGACTGATTTTCAAACTTATAACTGCAGCTTTCACATATTTAATAAAATGTTGAATACCTTTTTTGAGAAGACAGATATCAGAGTAAAAAATAAAAATTTTATGGAATGTCTTATATTACTTTCACGTAAACCCTCCGTAGAATATCAGTTACCACCTTAAACATACTTTGCTACTCTCTCTGTCTTCTGTATGGATACCTTTCATTATTTTGACAGATCTGAAATTTGTACTGAATTTCAAACTAAAACACATATAATTATTGAAAGAACTGGCTTCTTGGTGTGTAATAAAATCAACAGACTAAAAAATACATTTGTGTAAAATATCAGGTTAACAGAGAAGAATGACACCTGTCAACCAATGATATATGTGTGAAGGCTTTTGGGGTATGTACATTTTCGTCCTTGAATGTACCAATATTTTTATGAATATACATGTACCTAAAGTGTTATTTTGTGCTTAGGTATTGTGTATAGTGTATAAGATGAAGACTAAAATGAACAAATCTGCATGACAAATACCAACCTAGTAAGTGGAATAAAAAAATATATTAAAACTCGCAGATTTTCATTAGTTCCATTTTGTCTTTTTAACTTTTAACTTCTTACATGGAACTGATCACATAAGGGTAAAATGCTGATAATTACTGACATCAGTGCTCAAACAAGCAGTCAAGAGCAATCGGGAGTAAATCTACATTTTCATGTTAATATCCAGGATGATTACAATAGAAAGTATTTTTTTATTGTGTCAGCTAAGTAGGATATTTGGTATTTAATGCACTGTTGCGGACATAATACACCAAAACTTTGAATTATACCACTCCTTTATGATTATAAATTTTTTTCTCTTTGTTCCACAAGTTTTGTGTCCTTCCAGAAAACCTGAAATTATTTTTAATCACTAAAGCAGTTTATGGCCATATTAAACTAGATATTTCTTGGCACCGCAGGTGCCATAGTATCCCCAGACAATTAATCCCCCCCCCCCCCCCTTTAAGAATAGGCCCCCCATCTTCAGCAACAATTAATATCAGACCACACTCATAGAAAAGGTCATTCTCATAGAAAAGGTCATGATCCAAATTTCAATATACATCATCCTCTAACCCATGTCTATGTATATGCAAGAAATCTGTCCATTAGTTTTTGACTTATAATGCTCACAATACTGTTAAGTGGCAATGATGGGGTATTAAACGGCACGAAAACAAGTAAAAGAATAACAGGTGGCGCCACCTGTTTCCGGTACATGACATTACTATCCAAGATCTTCAGTCAAGTTGATTTTTGGACCAATGCATGCATCCCTTATTGAGAAATTAATGATTTTGTGTGATTTTCACCATATATGGCAATATTCAAGGTCAAGGCCACTCATTGGAAAGGTCATGACCCCTATTCAAATAAACATTATCCTATAACCCATATCCATGTATATGCATTATATGAAAGAAATTTGTCCATTAGTTTTTGACTTATAATGCTCATAGTACTGATAAATGGCAATGATGGGGTATTATACGGCACAAAACAAGTAAAAGAATAACAGGTGGCGCCACCTGTTTCCGGTACATGACAATACTTTCCAAGATCTTCGAACATGTTGATTTTTGGACCAATGCATGCATCCCTTATTGAGATATTAATGATTTTGTGTAATTTTCACCATATATGGCAATATTCAAGGTCAAGGCCACTCTAATAGGAAAGGCCATGACCCCAATTTATATATACATCATCCCATAACCCATGTCTATGTATATGCATAATATGAAAGAAATCTGTCCATTAGTTTTTGACTTATAATGCTCACAGGTTATAAATGTACTGTTAAGTGGCAATGATGGGGTATTAAACGGCACGAAAACAAGTAAAAGAATAACAGGTGGCGCCACCTGTTTCCGGTACATGACATTAATATCCAAGATCTTCAGTCAAGTTGATTTTTGGACCAATGCATGCATCCCTTATTGAGAAATTAATGATTTTTTGTGATTTTCACCATATATGGCAATATTCAAGGTCAAGGCCACTCTCATAGGAAAGGTCATGACCCCAATTTAAATAAACATCATCCCATAACCTATATCTATGTATTTGCATAATATGAAAGAAATCTGTCCATTAGTTTTTGACTTATAATGCTCACAGTACTGTCAAGTAGCAATTTTGGGGATATTAAACAGCATGAAAACAAGAAAAGAATAATAGGTGGCGCCACCAGTTTCTGGAACATGACAACCCTATCCATGATCTTCGATCAACTTGATTTTGGGATCAATCCATGCAAGTTTTCTTGAGATATTTAAGAATTTGTGTGATTTTCCCCAAATTGAACCAATTCAAGGTCAAGGTCACTCTCCTAGTTGAGGTCATGACCTCATTTTAAATAGGCGTCGTCATCTCACCCATATCTATACATATACCAAGTTTGGTAAAGATCCGTGAAATATTTTTTGAGTTATTGTGTCCAAAAGAAATCTCTGCGGCGGCGGCGGCGCGACCGTGCCTAAACCATAGTATCTCCAGACTATGTCTGGCGATACAATTATGCAAAATCTGCAGTATTACAGATCTGCTGTGTACAGTGAATGTCGCACAGCCAATAACCCCAGGATGACTTTCCATATACATGTATATATGTATATATATAAATATATATATATATATTTATTTATATATGGCAATGCATGGTATTGGTAATAACAAAATTTAATTGCAACCTGCCTTATAAGGACACCTGGCTATTAAGGACAAAATATGCCAGTCCCTTGTCCGCATTGACTGTCCGCATTAGACAGGTTTCACTGTATACCAAAATCTGATGTAGTCCATACAGGTACCCAGTTGGTGAGAAACCAAACCATCCATTTTCAAAGTGTGCAAGAATGTTGAATCAGGTAGTATTGTGCTTTAAGCTATCACAAGTGATGTCACATGAATGGGCCATCCTTGTGCATTTTATAGTTTGTGTATAATGAAATTTGTTTTTTGAAGAGAACAATGCCCTTGTATGTTAAAAGATGGGATTTACAGAGCTTGCATATGTACAATCCCTTTCATACATATAAGTATTAGACAATATATAACACAAAAAGGTTACAAAATATTTTTGCTGGGGACACATCCAATTTAACCAAAAATGTTATTCTGACCAGAATCCAAATCTGATGTAGGACTATATTTCTAAAGTGACTGCCACATGAAAGAGAAAAGTGGAAGGGCTACCTGTACCTACACATGCAAAGACAGTGCCAGAGCCCCTTACTAAATGCCTGTCTATTTTGTATAATTAATAATGAAAATGATGGCACAACTGCAGTACTTTATAGGGTATTAAAAAGAACTTTAAACCCCCCCCCCCATGAAGTTATGGCCCATTTTTAGGTATCAATCCCTTGGTGTACATGATAAACCCCTCCCTTTTTGAAATCCTTGATCCACCCTTTAGGGCGCATTATATATACAGTAACTAGGTTCTCCTACCCATTCAGTATTGAAGACCAGTTTAGTTTCATCAAAAATACCACAGATGGTGCTTTAACTATAATGCAGACTGGCTCAACTTTAACATGCCTAAAGATAATTTGTAAATTAATGAATAATAGTTGATTTCAGACCATACTTAACAAATATTTATTATAAGAATCAATTTCTTTGTTGATGCTCTAGGAACAAGTGAACATTTTGTAATGTCTGACTCTTTGAGTCTCAGAAAAAGTAAAGGGTGGAGGCCCTTAGGCCCTGATCCTCTAATTCAGAGTAACAAACGGCTTTCTGCTTTGATACACAATGGAAGTTGCCAACTGGTGGGCTCTGCTATAGCCCCATGATGCCACCCCAATCGAAAAATAATAAAAAATTTAAGATATTTAAGATATCTCTTGAGTTATGGAGAAATAAAGAAAATTACCCCCCTTAGGACACAGTCTGCATAATTTAGTTCAAGACTAAAAACGTGCATATCCAAAGCATCACTAAAGTAGAGTTCTGTGACAAAAGTCAAGTGTGACCACCATCAATTATAATATATATTGGTATATAATTAACAATTAAACATTGGACCATACATTTGTCATAGTTAGCTACAGTACTCCACAACATAAAGTAACTTGTGATTTTGAAAGTAAAATACAACATAAGTTACAATAATTTAATTTGTACTTGATAATCCTGTAAAATAATCAACACATGTGACTTGTGTCACCTGACACATAAAAACCCCCTAACATTAACTATAAACTTTTCAAAGCTGCTCATGAACTGTAATTTTGCTTGACGTTCCGGTTTCAGAACCAGGCTAGGTGGTGTCAGCTGACTAAATGCTTCCAGGAGACGTTGGTGAAGGGCAGGGTCTGTCTGTTGGCTCAAGATGTCATTGACCAGCTGTTTATACAAACCCTGTGTGTAAAAAGTAGAAAAAGTACATAAATAACTGAAATTAAGATAACTGAAATAAAACTAGAATACGGGTAGTTGACAAACGACTACGTGAATCCGCCAAAATCAGAGTGTTGAATGGAGGCATGGACTGAGTGGCAAGGGGAAATAGAGAGAAGTGTGTTGCATATAAGCATGGATGTCTGCAGCCGAAATGTGTATGTAGATTGCTCCACCTACCACAAAATCCAGAAAGCTGTCCAAGTTGTATACATATGCAAAATTTAAGGCAGATAAGTCAAACCACTACATGTATATGAGTGATTTTATCCCACAGCAGACAAACAGTAGAAATTGTGCAAAAATGGTGGCAGGTGGCGCCACCAATTTTGTGTATGATTGAGAGCTATGTGAAATCTATACACAAGCAAAATTTCAGGGGAATATGTCCAACCAGTCCTGAGATGTACACCTGAATGTCTGCTGCGTTAACATAAATGTAGGTGGCTCCATCTGCCAAAAAATCAAGAAAACTATCCAAGATGTAAAAACACACAAAATTTTAGGCAGATAAGTCAAACCACTACTGAGAAATGAGTGATTTTAGCCCACAGCAGACAAACAGACGGACGCCGTGCAAAAATGGTTGCAGGTGGTGCCACCAATTTTGCATACTATAAAGAGCTATATGAGAACTATACACATGCAGTTTTCAGGAAGATACATCAAACCAGTCCGGAGATATAAGCATGGATATCTGCAGCGTGAACGTGAATGAATATGACGCCACCTGTCATTAAATCAAGAAAGCTATCCAGGATGTATAGGCATGCCAATTTTTCAGGTGAATTAGTCAAACCACTGCAGAGATATGAGTGATTTTAACCCAAGGTAGACGAACAGATGGACACTGTGCAAACATGGTTGCAAGTGGCACCACCATTTTTGTGTATATTATAAAGCTATCCAAGGGCTACATTTGTACAATTTTTTTTCCTGATCGGTCAAACGGTTCCCGAGATATGTGGGTGTATGTGTGGAAACAGACACACAAATGGATGCTTGGCAGAGAGGAAAGGTCAGAGGTCAATGCCAATTGGTTAGGCACCAGTTCACATGTGACCGGATAATTGGTGTAAGTTTCGGAAAAATTAGTCCAGTATTCTCAGAGGAGTTCTCCGGAAACAAACACGGCGGCAGCAGAACCCGTCAAAAACATAGTATCTGCAAAACTTCGTTTTGGGGGATACAAATATCAATTTAAATATTAATTATTAAGAATATGGCAAAAAAAATTAAAGGTATGGTTCTCAGGCACTGCCTGTGTCAATTTTAACCCCTGGGATCAAAAATTTATATTTTGATTTTTGTCATTTGAGAAGTTAAAATAATACAATTTTTATAAGATTCCTTTGTTATGTAGTGCTTTTTATGTGCTTAGACTTAAAATTCTGTTGTTTCTGGGCCTTTCCCTGATTTTATTACATTTTTATCGAAACATACAAAAAAAGGTCAAAAATAAAATATTGCCCGCCCACACTGATTTCTGAAAAAAAGTGCCTGAGAACCATACCTTTTTTTCCTTTGGCCTATTATATCTCCTTATATTATCTTGTAATATACAAGATAGTACTCTACAGATCCTGGGATATATTGATATTGTTAACAGAAAGCCCTCCGCTGTATATTGTTTGTGTTCCCAAACCCACAAGGTTATTTTTCATTATTTTCATGTTGCTAGAGGAGTGATATTTACCTGATGCAAGCAGATCAAACAGAAGAAAGCCGAGCTGGCTGTATCAATCAGATCCATGTTGAAACTCTCAATCAACAACATCTTAAACAGAACCTGAAATATAAGATACACTTATTACTCAGAAACCAGTGACTGAACAGAGTGTGAGATCAGGGTTTAATTTCCAAGCGAGTATGTGTAACTAGTGGCCCATGGGCCATGACGCTCAGCTGAATTCAAGAAATGTTAAACAATGAGCAAAATGACTGCCAGAGTGCCAAAAAAATCATAACTTTTGTGAAGAGTCTTTAGATATGTTTGGTTTATGAGAAAACTCTCGAAGACGGAGACATGCCAAAAATGATTGCAGGTGGCTCCACCAGTCTTGTTTACGAGATGTAGGTGTTGAGGATCCATGAACATGCACATATCAACCCAATACATTGAAGAACCAATAAGACGAACAGATGGCAAATGCAGAGATGGACACTACGCAAAAAGTATTTTAGGTGGCGCCACCAGTCGCAATTATGAGACAAAGAGATCCAGGTCTATAGATATGCAGACTTTCAGCACAATACATTCAGCCACTCCTGAGATATGGGCTGTTATGTAAAAGACATCCAGATTTGTACTGCACAGAAGGGATTGCTGGTGGTGCCACCTGTCTTTGTTAGGCAAAACAACATAGGTGAAGGAACAACTATGCTGGGTTTCAGAAAAATCGGACCAAGGGTCTCAGAGGAGTTCTCTGGAAACTAAAGCAGAGTTTTTGTATCATATTTTAATTATTCTGGGGGGTACTTATGAGACCGATAGCTTGGAGGATACGGGTAACAGAGAACTAATTTCAGACTTCCATGGAGACTGACATGGACGACCTTTGATGTCAATTTAGAAGATTCCAGGTCCAGTGGTTACAATTTGTGCTCTGTTAACAGATGACAGCTTCGTTAAAGGTATCAAAAATAGAGAAAAAAAATTCGTAAAAATTGAAAAAAATACAGGTGGCGCCACCAGTTTGTAGGGACTGATGGAACACTCCATGATCAATATTCATACAAAGAATCATGGTTATCAATGCAGTAGTTATTAAGATACTTGAGCTTTTGTATTAAATTTTTGATTATTCTTGGGGGTACTTATGAGACCCATAACTTGGAGAATATGGGTAATAGAGACTGAATATCAGGTTTCCATGGAGACTTTTCATGAACCTCCTTTGATGTCAAGTGAGAAGATTCCAGGTCAAGTGGTTACGATTTGTGCCCTGTTTACAGATGACAGCTTCTTTGAAGGTATCAAAAATAGAGAAAAAAATTCGTAAAAAATGAAAAAAATACAGGTGGCGCCACCAGTTTGCAGGAATTGATGAAACACTCCATGATCAATATTCATACAAAGAATCATGGTGATCAAATGCAGTAGTTATTCAGATACTTGGGCTTTTGTATCAAATTGTAGATTAATCTGGGGGGTACTTATGGGTAACAGAGACCTAATTTCAAGTTTCAAAAGAGGAGATTTTTCATGGACCTCCTTGGATGTCAAGTTAGAAGAATCCAGGTCCAGCAGTTACGATTTGTGCCCTGTTAACAGATGGCCGGACGGACGATGGACAAAGGGTGATCGCTATAGCTCAGATGACTTTTAGTCAGCTGAGCTAATTATTACCAAGGTAAGTTCAATAAAAACCTCACTCTACAACTAAAACTACAAAACCAGTCCTCTTTGTTTTGCTCAGTTTGGACAGTTTTATCAGGGAATTTCTACATAAAATCATACATATTTATTAAATAAATTTAATTTATTATGAAAATGTTAGAATCTGTAACAGATACATTTAAACGCCCTAGTGTCCTTGAAGACCTTGCAAGGGTATTATATAATTTGACAAACTGAGTTTACAGTAACAGATAAAGGCTGCTTCCCTTTTCTAATAATGCATCAGTATACCCCATGACAGAGAGGTCAGGGACCTGGTCTGAAATAATTTCAGCAGAAGTGCTGTCATAAACCTCATAACTATATGTTATCAAACATGAAATTCTGCCTAAAAAGACTTTGTCTAATTGTAAGGATATATCAGGGAAATGCAAAAATGAACCAACCGAGTCAATTTATAATAGAATTAACAAACTGGCTGGGAACCCTGTTTTATATTTACAGTAAAACCTCACCTCATGACCACCTCAGTTTAGTAAACACCTCAAAATAAAGACCACCTTTACACAGTCTAAATTCTGTTGTGCTCTTTTTATCAGACCTAATTTAGACATATACCTTGCATATGTGACCACTTGGTGGTCATAATTTTGTGGCTTCACTGTATTATGTACATGATTATGATATTGAAACAAAGGGCCCACTCATAAATTCTAAACTATTTCTGTTTTCTGGGAAACTGTTTATTTAATAACTGCAAAATCAATTTGTTAATTGTATCCGCCAAAAGAGAGTTTTGCGGATACTATGTTTTCAGCTGGACGCCGCCGCCGCCACCGTGTAGGTGTCTGGAGAACTACTCCGTAACTGCTGGGCGGAATTTTACAAAACCCGGGATTATGTTCGGGTTACATGTGAATTGCTGCGCCCCGATTTTGTTTTGACCTCTGACCTTTCCTCTGTGCTCTGCGTCCATTTGTGTGTCTGTTTCCACACATAAACCCACATATCTCAGGAACCGTTTGACCGATCAGGCTAAAAATTTTACACAAATGTAGCCCTTGGATAGCTTTATATCATACACTAAAAATGGTCGCACCACCTGCAACCATTTTTGAACTGCGTCCATCTGTTCATCTGCCTTGGGATAAAATCACTCATATCTCTGCATTGGTTGGACTTATCCCACCTGAAATGCGTATACATCCTGGATAGCTTTCTCGATTTTGTGACAGGTGGCGCCACCTACATTCACGTTTACGCTGCAGACATCCAAGTTTATATCTCGGGAACCGTTTGACCGATTAGGCCAAAATTTTGCATGTGTATATATATCACATAGCTCTTTATCTTACACAAAACTGGAGGGGCCACCTGCAACCATTTTTGCACAGCGTCTGTCTGCCGTGGGCTAAAATCACTCATATCTCTGTAGTAGTTTGACTTATCTGCCTAAAGATTTTGCGTGTTTATACATCTTGGATTGCTTTCTCGATTTTTTGTGGCAGGTGGCAGCTTTCTGCATTTGTGGTAGGTGGCGCAACCTACATATACATTTTGGCTGCAGACATCCATGCTAATATGCAACTCACCTCACTCTATTTTCCCTTGCCACTCAATCCATGCCTCACTTCACCCGTTCCACTCTGATTTCGGCGGATACACATAGCCGCTTGTCGACTACCTGTATTCTAGTTATTTTATCAAATGATGCTCCTGTTACCTATAACTGTTACATTAGCAATGACCGAGGTATAATAAACAGTCTTTCAAAAGTGTTTTGAATTCAATATTCCTTCCTTTAGCCCTGTATAACTAAAGATTAGATATACATATCCTGTATGACCATGTAATTCGACACATGGATATGTTACAGGTTACAGAAAAAAACATTATTTTAATTAATCATAATTGAAATATAAATTGGCCAGTCAAAATGAATCATGCTCTCACAAGGTCTCAAGGTACCCAAGCATGGATCTCTAACTTTTGATAATATTTTCATCATTAATTCATTTAATTATATTCAATAATTTATAATGTTATCATAATTTGTCTATTGAAACTGAAACTGTCCTCTTATAAATATATGGTGAAACAATACAGACCCAGTTTTCCTGAAACCAAAACTGGTTTTGTATTTCCGAGTCAGACTGTATATATACCTTTAGAAAATGCTGCAGAGCCTGATGGATGTACAGCTGTTCTACAGGAGACTGACAGAGATGTGACGACGTCCAGGTGAGGAACTCCAGGCACAGCTGACACGTGTCAGGTCCATAACTTTTCAAGTCAAGGTCAGACCAATGAGTTCTTCATATTTTTGTCAATCTGAGAAGTTATCTCAACACTTTTTCCACTTATCAATGTTCCACTCATCATTCTTGTATAAACATGATTTTATAAATTGCATGTGCACCAACACTAGCTTCATTGGAAATTCCTGAAGACCCATTATTAAAATGAGTAAAATTTGGTATTGTGTTTAAAGAAAATGTGTGTATAATGCATGCGTCTAATTGTTATATATAACACAGCAATGAAGCTTCTGGTATATTTAGAAAGGGTTAAGAGACCATGCAGAATATAAATTCACAAAAGTGAAGAAAATTACAAAAATTATTTTATGGCAAAGAAGAAAAGACATAACCCCATATATCCTTAGTACTGTTGAAATCTCAATGTTTGTACAGAATTACAAAGGATACACAGATAGCCCTAGATCAATGGAGGCAAAGAGCTGCTTCTGTAATGGTTCTGGCAGGTGGCACACTTTGTCCGTGTAGACCTCAGCTACGTACGTGATGAGTCTGAAGTACGCAGTACACAGTGCTGGAAACTAATCAGAACACAGGTCATGAAAACATAGAAGAACATCTCTATTAGAAACATATTTATTGTTTTGTTTTTATTATTGTTAGTACTGAATGATCGACTAACTTACAAAATCACAGGAAGTACTGTGGTTGGTTTAATAGTAAATTTTGAATTACATAGGGGTCTAGAGGTTAACATGGTCATGGTACCCTCCCCCCCCCCCCCCCACAAAAAAAAAATGTAAATTTGTGAACCTGTGCACCACATAAAATAACAACAAAAATCTATGATATTATCAAACTGAAGATCATCCCAGAAAGAGTAAATATTTTCAAAATTATTCAAAATTCATACAACAAAAGTAAATATACTTGATTCACAAGACAAGTACCACAGATGCACAGATGGAAGTGCAAATGGACATTATTTTGAAAGTCCTCTGTACTTATGACTTATGTCATATGCAACACTAAAATAAAACTATATCTTACAGTTGGTTATCATACTGTAGTACTAAATGAATGAGTGACTTACTTTTAACAGTTCTGGATTCATCAGAGGTACAATGATATTGAGGCCAAAGAGGCAGACATCAGGTGGGGTAATATTATTGGAATCACCAGAGCTATCTGAAAAGTGAAACAGGAACACAATTACAAAACCACTTAATTAATATAACAAGATCACCCAACACACAAGCTCTGACCAGTCTTTTGATAAGGCACAAGTATAATATTCACAAAACCATGAATGGAATGATATCACCATCCCTTAAATAAAACCTGATGTATTCCACACCTGAGTTTACAATTTATCCCATCTAGGAAAGCTGGCACAGGGCCAAACATGTTCTAACCAATGAAAACTTGGAAGTGAAAGTCTGAGCTAGTTTTTAATCAAAATACTTTGGGTGAAACATTTTTGGCCTGGTGCAAACTCCTAATACCTTGCAACTGAAAGCAGTGGTAAGGTGGAGGCTTAGAACATATGTACAGTTAGTAATGCACAAGGGATAAAGTATGAACATCTCTCTAACAATTAAATTATATGTGTTTCACTGTCTGAACCACAAGATGGCATGGAGGTGTAGAGGCAGTATTACCATAATCAATAGTAAAGGTATTTTTAAAGATGCCTATCCTGATGTTTGATGTATATTAACTTAAGATGATCATTTGAACCTTCAATAAAAATAGGCCAGAATATTCCAATCCAATGGTACACAAAACAAACCTGAGTTAGGCATTTTGCAAATAATGATCTTTCTTTCATCTTCCCCATTTGTGCCACCAACAGTCTTTGATTACATTTTTTCTGTATGTCAACATGGAATCTTGTGCCATGTTTACAAACATCTTGTAGACAAATAAGCACAGAGGTCACAGAGGAGTTATAAGAACTTTTCTGAATAAGAATTACCTGCAGTTTATTAATATACACACAAAGTAAGCCATAAATCGCATATATACTACAGAAAAGGCAGGTGAATAGCTAGCTTTAAGCTTACCATTGGCACCAAAGTCTACAAAGTCTTTAGACAGGATGCTGGTGAGGAGCTCCAGCAACATCACCAGGTCTTTACAGTGGTCCTCCTCTAGGTCTAGTACGTAAGTCTTCTTCCCTGTATATAAATCAAAATTTATTTATAATTAACCAAAATAAATTAGATCCCACCAAGCCTCCAGTGGAGACCAGGGATCCAAGTCACATTCCATCACACAAAAATAACTTGCTTTTAAAGAGCAAGTACTGATCCATGTACAGAACATTCTTTATCAAATCCAAAAGAATTAAATCATTACTAGCATGGAAATTCAAATTAAAACAATAACAAGCAAATTTGTGGAATTAATGTCCCCCTCTTTGGGCTCTTGTTGTTTTTCAAGCTTGATTACAGACGGACAGACAGTGACAGACAGACAGACAGTCAGACAGAAGCCAGACACTCCAAAACAAATTCCAAACAAGGTGAGCATGAGTGCAATCACTGACCCAAATTTGAATTAAATTGGATAATATTTAGGAAAGTTATCACATGGAAACAAAAACCTGATGAACGGACAGACAGAGTGACAGACAGCCACCAGACACTGCAAAATCAATCCAAACCAAGGTAAGCAAGAGAGCAATCACTGATACATATCTGAATGAAATTGAATAATATTTAGGAAAGTTATCACACTGAACTGAAAACCTAACGGACAAACAGACAGAGTGGCAGACAGACAGTCAGACAGAAGCCAGACACTCCAGACCTATCCCAACCAAGGTAAGCATGAGAGCAATCACTGACCAAACTTTGAATGAAATCAGATAATATTTAGGAATTTAATCGCACAGAAATGAAAACCTGACAAATGGACAGACAGAGTGACAGACAGACAGTCAGACAGAAGCCAAACACTCCCAACCTGGTCCCAACCAAGGTAAAGCATGAGAGCAATCACTGACCAAAATTTGAATGAAATGGGATAATATTTAGGAAAGTTATCGCAAGGAAACGAAAACCTGATGAACGGACAGACAGAGTGACAGACAGCTGCCAGACACTGCAAAATCAATCCAAACCAAGGTAAGCAAGAGAGCAATCACTGATACATATCTGAATGAAATTGGATAATATTTAGGAAAGTTATCGCACGGAAACTAAAACCTGACAGACAAAGTGACCAACCCCAAGTAAGGTATGCATGAGAGCAATCACTGACCCAAATTTGAATGAAATTGGATAATATTTAGGAAAGTTATCACACGAAAACTAAAACCTGACAGACAAAGTGACCAACCCCAAGTAAGGTACGCATGAGAGCAATCACTGACCCAAATTTGAATGAAATCGGATTATATTTAGGAAAGTTATCGCACGGAAACGAAAACTTGACAGACAAAGTGACAGACAGACAGAAGCCAGACAAATTTGAATGAAAATGGATAATAATTAGGAAAATTATTGCACAGAAATGAAAACCTGACAGACAGACAGACAAACTGACAGACAGAAGCCAGACACTCCAAAACCAATCCCAACCAAGGTATGCATGAGATCAATCACTAACCTAAATTTGAATGAAATCGGATGGGAATTAGGGAAGTTATTGCACGGAAACGAAAAAACCTGACAGAAAGACAGAGAGACAGACAGACAGCAAGACAAACAGATGGACAGCTAAACAGACAAATTGAAATCAATGTCCTCAGCATCTGCGGAGCGCGGGACAACAAGGGACCCATTGGTCACGGTGCTCAGCTGAGAGGTAAAGGTTCTGCTTTTGGTAATGTTCAGCACAGAAATCTAATCTCTTCTTCTTTGGGCCATTCCTAAAATGCCCTGAAAATGTCATGAGGTTCAATTCATGAATGCTATTTTGGCAGGCAGTTTAATGCTAAATTTCACTGAACAATCACAACTAAAAATATTCCCCACCCCCCCTTCCCCCCCCCAAAAAAAAAAAAAAAAAACAACATATAAACCTGGGAGGCATGTAATCCTCATTGCTTGATTATAAGGCAACAAATGCTTTTAAATTACAATTTTACCAAAATTAGGGTAACTGTATTTCTATTACCTCAACCAGGACAAGGAGGATCAGTTTTTGTTAATTCAGCATAGGTTTACATTTACAAATGACAGGCTGTGCAAAGAATCAAACTTACCTATATTATGTTTAGCATACACCTGCATCATGTTTATTGTACACTCGTAGAACTGTTTTGAGTCACTCTGAAAAACATAACACACAGGTGATTCATTTATACCTAAATGTCAGCCAAATATTGGAAATAACTGCATTAATAACTAGAGGTTTGGGACCACAAAGTCCTTCATTAGGACCCCATGATCAAAGCTGATTAATAAGCTGCCTTTGTTTTACAATCATTGAACATGACTGATCAACTTATTTGTTACACTAGTGTTTACACAGTTCGTGCCTACCTGACTGAGGAAACAGATCTGTTGATTAGAACACATGTTGAACAGTTCTAACACCAGCTGAACCACGTCCTCATAGCTGTGGTATATATCTGCAATAGTTGACATATAAAATACAGTACAGCCTCATTTATCTGAACACCATTTATCTGAAAAATTGTTTAGCTGATATAAAAAACTGAGAACCAAATTTATAATTGTTTCTCCAAAATCCTAACAATGAACAAAATTCAAAAAAGTCTGAAAACAAATTCCAAGCAAATATTAGAGATTGCAAGGCATAAGTGTTGCAAATTTATTTTCCAGGACCTGTAAGCAATAATTTCAATGTATTTTATTTCATACATTTATGGAAAATTTCTTGTTGTCAAGGTATATCTTTGTCAGTATCTGAAAACATCCAGTATTTTATCAACCATGGTGAATCCAGTGAAATTAGTTATCTAAACATTCATTTCGCCAGTTTTGCTACCATTTGACTTAATCTTTCCCATGAAATATCACTTATGCAGCTTAGTAAATTGAATAAAGAACCATGTGTAGACTGTGGACAGCATGCACATGTTTTGTGAAATAAGCTGATTTAGGCTTTTGTATAGCAAACTACAGTGCAGACACAAAGTGCACTACTTCAAGATTAGTGTAAACTAGTTAAGTATGATCCAATTTAGATGCAATCGTAATGTTGATATGACCTTACTCTTCCTTGAGGAAAACATGTGCTTTACTCAAGATGAAAGCCACAAATAGGCCTATATGGCCAAATATTAATTCTGGTTGTTGTAATCATACAATCAATTTGGATGTGCTGGTTCTTGAAAAACCTGTGGTGAACAAAATGATGAAATCCACAAACAGGCCTATATCCATAGGCACATATGTATTCTTGTTGCTGAAATCATACTTATAATTTGGAAGTGTTGGCTGAAGAAACTACTCAGAACAAACACTATATTTGTGTTTCTTCTTGGACCTGGTTCAACTCATTTCAATTGGTTCTTCTTGGATCTAGTTAAACTCATTTTAATAGTTTAGTCTTTGATCTAGATCAATTCATTTTAATAGGTTCTTGGATCTGGTTCAACTCATTTTAATGGTTTTCCTTGGATCTAGGTTTACTCATTTCAATGGATTCTTTTTTAATTTTAACCGTTTTCTATTGATTCTTCTTGAATCTAGTTAAATTCATTTTAATGGATATTTCTTGGAACTAGTTCAACTCATTTCAATGGATTCTTTTTTAATCCAGTTCAACTGCTATTAATGGATTTTTCTTAGATCTATTTCAATTCCTTTCAATGGATTTTTCTTGGATCTTGTTAAACTAAGTTCAATTAATTCTTAGTAGATCTTGTTCAACTAATTTCAATGGATTCTTTTTGGATCTGCTTCAACAATTGTGTCTTCTTGGATCTGGTTCAACCATAAAATTTGATGGGTTTCTCTCACCACGTGAAACAATCTGCTTACAATATTTGGATTACCTTGATCACATGAATATAAACACACACAACATGCACTTATTACACATTTATATCCTGCCTGTGATAGTAACTAACTAATGGTGCCTGGCTGCCTTACCTAGTAAATCAATGCTATGCACCATGGCTGGGTGAATAAATCTGAACAGCAGATCAACATTATCCAGTCTACTGGCCTCCACCACCCCACACAGCGACTCCAACAGGCTCAGGATCTCATGCTTCACTGCCTCTTGATGGTAGATGTCTTTGAAGTTTGGGCGACCAGTCAGATTCCGAAAACGGTCATATAATGACTCCAGTACCTGTGAGTATTAGATATGCAGTTGTTTCATAAACTTGATTTTATTATCAGAAGTAAGATTTAATGATAAATAAAGGCTCAAATTGATTTTTGGATATTCTTAGGGCAAAATCTTTTAATTTATTTGAGGAAGGTTAAGCCTAGTTTAATGGGATAAATGTGCAAGTTTAAAGATATAGGTTGGCAATGAATATGTTCATACTGAATTCAGCCTCAGAATTGAATGTGTGAACCCATATTTCATACACAGGTTAAATGGTAATTTTTTACTAGAATCCATAAGTTTTAATGTATACCAATTCTAGTTCATACAAAGCCCTGCAACAATAAGGGGAAAAAACTAAGATTCAAACTAAAGAAGTTCCTTTATAACCAGGTAAAATGAGGTAAATTCTTTTTATTCTAACTGGATAATCACCACAAATGAGAATGATTTTTTAAGCACAAACCAGTTTCCAATATTCCTCTTTGGGGCGCTTTTCAAATTTTGCCGAGCCAGCCAATACCAAAGCTTGATACAGCTGTCTCTTGGCTGGTCCTGGGAGCACATCAAACTCTTGCTGATTGGCTGCTTGTTCACTGGCTATTTTCCACAAATTATCACACTGGATCACATATTCAGCCCTGAAAATGATAACCACCAGTAGTGAAACGGCAGAACAATAATTTCCATGTACTTAATTATACGGTAGCAGCATTAGGAAACCCTTGATTCAAGATCAACCAAAAAGTCTTTTAAAATTAACATTAAACCCCTAAATTATATAATATTTTTAACCTGGTACAGTATTTGGGATAATGATATTCATATTTTTTAAAATGTCATTCATTTTCATATGATATTTTAACATTTAATTTATTTTTTTATTTTTAAATAGTACAATATTTTAAGCACCCAGTAACAGCAATCTATTAATATCTGGTACCTTACTCTCTGGAAGCAGGTATCCTAATATTTGGTAAGGTAAGAGCAATCATTTAGAATAATAATTATATTACCTGTCTTTCTTTTCAACCAAAGCCACGAGAACCTCCAAAGTGTCCTCCAGGAGGGCCGGCTCAGAACTCCACGCTCGGATGTTGGTGAGTACTTTCTCCAGCAGAAAACCAATCGTCCATTGACCTCCCTTGGTGTCACGACCAAATGCTGAGCTCAGTGCTAGGCTGATCTGTCAAAGAGTATGCAAACCTGTATTCAACTGAAACAGCCATGAACCTTAATCGCATATTCATTCAATGAATAATCATGAGCAGAGTTGTTTGGAGCTACCAATCAAGGAACCAATGGCAATGTAAATGGTCAATCACCTAACAAGCTCAAAATTTGCATAATCTGGCCGACTCTCCCTAACAGAACACATGTAGTCTTTATCAGTACCCCTATCCAAGTTTTTCCATGATATCTATTTTACAATGGACACAGTAAAAAAACAATTTAGGCCAAGGAAGCGGGGCCAAAAAGTCCCGTCCTAGACATGCATTTAAAAAAAGTCCTGTCATAGACAGGCATATAAAAATAAACGATTTGGCTTGGCAGTTTTGGAGAAGAATATTTTTAAAGGTTTTTTCCTGTAAAGTTGATGCAGATAGCCCTAAAATAAGCTAAATCTGACAAGTTTTACAGGTGACTGATTTTTGCATAATATTAAGTGATCTAGCTCCTGTTGTTTTTGAAATAGTGGTGTTAACATACATTAGTAACAAATCAGTAGTACAGTTTTTGTTGTGGCCTGAATTATGCTGGCTGGAGTAGGCCTGTGAATAGTGAGGATTCACTGAATTGATTCAATTCTCGATTCTTTGCCTTCAATTCAAAACTTGATTCAATTTTTACTAAAGTAGTAAATTTCAGACTTTTTTAAAAACAAAAGTAAACCTTTTACCAAAATGGATGTTTGTAAGTTTCAGCAAGTAATGGAAATTGTTTGTGTGGCCATCTTTTATGTTTCAAGAGACTGGATTGGTCCACCAGCAAAGGTTTAAGTATATCTAGGGCACATACACTAATAAGAACTTCGACATCACAAACTGTTCTTCAAATCTGACAGCTCACAGAGACCTTCAGGGTGGTACATGCAAAAACATGGGCACCGCAAAGCAGAGCATCCCCTCGCACAGGGCATAATTAGAATGGGTGTATTACACAGTGTGAAAATGAGGAGGGCAGCTCTCTGGCCTTGACCTTTGCTCCTGTGACCTCAAACTACATAGGCTTCTTCATCCATAGGTGGGTGAGCCGTATTTGCAAGGTCAAACGGTTTGGCTTGAGGGGGTCTACAAGCTTTTTCAAGTAGTGGGCCCTGTGGCCATGACCTTTGACCCCGTGACCTCAAACTCTATAGGGTTCTTCATTCAAGGGTGGGTGAGCCATATTTGCAAGATGAAAGGTTTTGGTCAAAAGGTTTAGCTTTAAATGGGTCCACAAGGTTTTCCAGAAGTGGGCCCTGTGGCCATGACCTCTGACCCTGTGACCTCAAAATCAATAGGGTTCTTCATCCATAGGTGGGTGAGCCATATTTGCAAGATGAAAGGAATGACGCACGAATGATCCCCTCCTTCAACTTCATTGTGAGGGGATAATAATAATTGAAATAAATGAATTTTTTATTTTTATAATCTATTTCAATTTAATCGAGAAGTCCCAATCCAATACATCGACTCTCTAATGCTCTGTAACACCACTAGGCTTGACTCACCTGTGAGTAGTAATCTTCATTAGGCAGCAGATAAGCCGTGAGCCAGCGTCTTAAAACCCACATCGAGGACTGACACACCTGCGGACTCAGGTAATATGTCAGGTTGCTCTGACAAGCCCAGTGCTGGACCTCACACAATTTGAATACTGACGACACCAACCTGTAAGCAATGAGAAGACATAAAGCTATACATAAATATATCATCATATATAAATAAAGACCTGACAAGCAAACAACACTCTGAACAATGACCCCAAGCTGTTAGCAGTAAGACAGAAGCTGGTGGTGTAATCTTTAAACTATATTAAAAAAAACAAAATACACTCATAATAATTTTCGTTGAGAATTTATTTCAGTGGAGAAACTCTCTTGGTTAATATTTATAATAAGTTTAATGAAAATCCATTAGATTTATGGTAAGTCATCACGGTGCCACCAAAGTTTGGTGACCTCTGACCTCAATAAATATGCAGGGGTTTGCTGGGAATCGAACTTAGATGAGATATTAGATTGGTTAACATTTTTGTTGAGTCCTGGTACAGTGAAGTCTTGTTATAACGGGGTCCATTACAACGGAAGACTCGAGTTATGGACAAACCTCAAGGGAACAAACAAGTGAATGTTAAACTGGCTTTGGTATAACAGAAAACTCGAGTTCCAGATCCGAACAGACTTATATGAAACAAAATGAATCTTGCCCCTATACTCAGAATGGTTATAAAGAACTAGAGTGGTGGCAGTCAGGTCCAAGTTTCCCCAGTCATTTGATCTTTGTTAAACCCAGCCAGCAATGATCGGCTAATTAATACTTGACAGGGCAGATTTACACACCTAGGCCATTAGTCGAGTGGTTATGTCACTGCTTTTTACTCCCCGTCTTGGTTGGGCACACCCGTGTTCACACTTCGCGTATTGCTTGATTAGTTAGTGAGAGCGATGTCAAGTTGTTTGGTAAATAATTTGAGAATCAGTAGTATGTTTAACCAAACAATCATGACATACCGTAATGTCTACATCAGTTTGTATCCTTCATTAGTTCGCACACTATAAATATCCTTAATCATATTTTTCTATATTACATATATGAATTCGTACACCCAACATACTGTGCCGATATTAGCTATTGCCGGTGACCACCGGCGGTCCGTATGAACAGTTATTGTAGCTATGATTAAAACAGCTTTGCATGCGGAGATGAATCAAATGTCTACGCTGTTCACCTGATAACAACACATCTTTATGTCTTAGTGCGAGGAAGTAACATGATAATTTATCGGAACAATTTTATCAGATTTGCGACTTCATGTATGTAAATAGGAAAAACTGTCGCTTAACTGATACCGATGGGCCATCTTTGCTTCAGACTTGTTACAGCATGAATGTGATTTGAACAATAGAACTCGAGGTAAAAAATGTGTCTTAATCGATAATATTTTGTTTACTTAATAATATAATAAGAAGGATTTGTAAGTGGGACAAAAATCACATTAGCTGATGATCATATACTAGTAATCCACTTGGGACAAACCTCGCACAGACCGCTGATCACAGGCATGACCCGGTGCTACAAGACATCAAAGGTTAAATGGAGATGGTCAGAGTGCTTTGAACCGCAGCTACAAAGGATATACCGCTGTCTTCAAGGGTTTTAATTTGATAAATCCCGGTTATGTCCGTGAAATAATTTATTTTTTTTTCCCGCTGTATAAATCTTATTAGAATCTCCGAAATATAAACTTCCGCGTAATTCATTGGTTACTGTGGCCATTTGGTTAAAGGCGCATGAACTGCTTTAGTGTGAACCATGTGCCCCTGGTTCAAACCTACCAATTTTTCCCCCCTTTTATGTTACTCCCCCATCCCAGTTTAAAAATATGATAAACATATATTTTTTTTCATTTATTTCTTTCCACTGAAATTACCAAACGGGTAAAATAAACAATTTATTGAAATATATAAATAAATCTGCTGAGATTAAATATTCACGGCTGTAATAAGTTCACTTGCCGCCAGGTGGCACCCCGAATAAATTTCATTAACGCCCTAAAATCACCATTACCATTTTATTAGGGCGTATTCTGCAATCCATACAAATAATGTTTGTAAATGAATTAAATGTTGCCATGAAGTATTACAAAACAATAGCCCATTTTCTTACCACTAAAGATGCTACGCACCGCTGTAGGCCGTGAGAGACCCATGGCTAATGATGTTTTCCTTTCATGTCCAAACTGTGAAACACTTCGTTGCTTGTTTGTTTACCAATAATTTATTTGATGTGTAAATTAAGGTCAGTGACTCCTGTCAATTTTGTTTGCACCACAGCCGTGATCAAATAAATTTGTTAACATACTAATGAGGTACAAATTAAACAGTTTGGGGTAATGAATTACTGAAGTTCTATTGCCGGTAGCTGGATTTTTGACGATCTTTATGATCTTTTGTGCCAGTCTGTGGGTTACGAATGTTAAGTCTGTTACGGCCAGCAGTACAGGCCGTCCCGGTTACCCCCAACCGGCGCGGCTAAAAACCTGTGTATATATACATATATAAAACACCGGTTTATAAAATGCCAGTTACGGGATAAACTGGATATCTTTTTCGTCACCAGCAGCGCTCACATATATTCCCGAACAAGTGTTAAATAATAATTAACATGGGAGTTGCCGTACATCATCTATTATCGCCCATCGCCGGTTCTCAGGTGTCAAACGATCTTCTCTCCTGCAATATTCTAATTTTTCATATTTTACATATAATAATTCACACACTGAGTAAAATAATTATTTTTTCCTGTACGAATTCAAGTAGACATTACGGTAATTATCCAAAGAATGTAGCTTTGTAAAATTAGGTTAAAGCACACTGGCAAACCAAGAGTCTCCCAAAGAGAGCGACACCTGCTTGGTCCATGCACTGGAGGCAGACATCAGGAGTCTTTGTATGGCAATGCCATTGGGATCAGAGCAGAATGCCACGTTCGATTCAGCTGCAGAAACGAAAGCCAAGTAAGACAATGCAAGTATTCTGTCAATCGTCGGAGCAACAGCAGACCAGGAGGAGGATGGTGACACTGACCGAGACGTGAATGATTCGCTGGTTGAACCAGTTAAGAGGGTTGATGCCAGAGATGGTCTGCAGGCTGCGATCAGGTTCTTCGAACAGCAACCAGACACTGCAGATTGGGCTAACATACTGGAGAATTGTTGGCATGCCACCACAGTGCTAGATTCACCAAACAGATGTGAACAGGCTAGCATCATGGATTTATTTTTCACTAGAGAATTGTCAACAGATTATTTACAATTAACATTGTAAATTTTGCTTTGTATCAATGTTCATTATGTAATAAACACGTTTTATTTGATATGAACTTTTTGGTCATATTGAATGAATGTTCACGTGTGTGTGTGTACTTTTGTCAGTTTTCTGCCATACCACATAAATTGCATACTTCGAAATTTCATACAACAGAAATTCGATTTACGGAACTATTTCCCATTAAACAAACATGTTCATTATAACGAGACTTCACTGTATTAAAGTTATCACAGCGGCACTTAAAGTTAACAGATGAACAATGGACAGAGAGACCGTGGGTATACCATAATGCCTCCAATCATTGATGGGCATATAAAAACCTCAAGCACAGCATGAACATAGGTAATATTAGTTAAAATTTAATATCAGGTAAAAACACTGTGTCATATGTGTAAACTGTCTTGCAACAATTCACTTTACAGCATTTATTTTTTTTTGGTATAAACTAGCCAACTGTATTAAAATCTATACTGTACCGAATAAAATAAAACAAATACAGTGAAACCTCGTTGTGTTGAACTCGCTTAAGTCGAATACCCTGCTTATGTCAAAGTTACAGACTCAATATTCTGGACAACTCTAGTTAAAGTATAACAATATAAAACCCGCTTGTGTCTAACCTCGGATGTGTCGAAGTTTTCTGAGGTTCCCGTCATTTTCGACACAATGAGGTTTCACTGTAATTAAGTTACATCCATATTTCGAAAGTGAACACTGCCTTATGCTGTACATGATCAGTTTTATCACATTTTACCTATGAATTTGTACTATATTTGTTTTACATTAACTGTGATGAGTGTAACATTCATCTTAACATGTGTAATTACATAAGAAATTACACAAAGCTTTTTTTTTATTTAATCAATACTTACAGCAGTTTCATTTATCCAAATTTGAAATCAGGAAGATACTGACAGCTCATTTATCAGAAGGATCAAAAACTGAAAATCTGTAATTAGATCTCTGAATTGTACAGTTAGTAAAGATACTGTGGTTTTCTTTTTGTTAGCAAGGGTTTCAAATTCGCAATGTTTGTGAAAGGAAAATTACGGCAAAAATAAAATCTTTGTAAATAAGAGGCCCCATCATCGAAGGCAAGTCAACAAAACAAAAGAATGTTACTATAAAAAAATAACTGACCTTGTATGTTACCATAATTAATCTAAGTTATATATTATAAATAATCAGATCTTTAAAATTATCTGTCAACAATGAAATATTATTTCTTTTTGATTATTCACTTTGGTCCCCCTCCAAATTGTATGATTTTGGGCACATATTACTTGTACACATATAATTAATTAATGTGGATATAATCTTGGGTAGGTTACTGTATGGTGATATCCTGAAAAATGAACCCTCACTAAACAGTGAAAAGGTGGAAATCCCAAAATGTTAACCTTGTGAAATAGAAGCCAATCACAGTAACTTACCTGACTACCGGATCAGTAGCTTCTGCTCCCGCTATAGAATTCACATCACTGCTAGGACTGGTCAATACTTTCAAGGTCACGTCAATGCTCGACTTGTCTGACTGGCTGACTGAATACTGCATTATTTCAGCTGGGATCATTGGTGTTTCACCAAGAGCTTCGTCTGATAATACACTCCCTGAAAAAAGAAACATTTGCGTAAGCTCTGCTTTGAATGCTTAACAACTATATTGACAAACTCGGTAAACTAAATTAAATTTAACAAAAGCACCACAAGAGTGCATAATGCTACTGTCACATGTTTTGTGACCTTTTACCTTATCAAATGTGCACAGACATTGAAGATAACTGAATCCAGGCAGATACTTAAATGATTAAACATTCATACTGAATGTAGTGATTAAACATTGATACTGAACGTCATAAAAAACCCATCAAATTCCTAGTTATCACAGAATAACACAAAGACATCAGGTGACCTCTGACCTAATTTAATATGTGTGGAATCTGTTGAGAATTTAATTAAGGTAAGAAACTCTGTTGGTATATATTTCTTGTGTGTTTCATGAAAATCTATCAGATTTTTTTAAAGTCTGGTAACCTCTGACCTCCTAAATATGCATGGATTTTAACAAGATTCAAACTTGGGTGACATTATCTATGATAAGTAGTTAAAGCGAGTATAATAGGGAGTTATGTGAATGAAAACGAAGATGTGAAAGGCACAGGAAAAGATGACAAGTTACCATACAGATAGGATTTGCATTTTGTTTCTTCATATATTCTTTCTTCACTTGCAGCCAAAGTTTGAGATAAGAAAATGTTTACAATGATATTGATCCAAGAGGATGGATGGCCACTGTAGTGTGTTTTTCCATATGACTTTTTTCATGACTCAGGTAGGCCCTGTCAGTCCTATATATTGTGTATTCAACACACTAACACCACACATATGCTTCTGGACTTATGTGCTTTAAATGACTGTTATTGTAACAGACACCAGGGATGAAACTGTTTGGTCCTTACCTGTTACTAGAAGGATCCAGTGAAGATCTTCATTAATGTTATTAAGAGCGGTGGCATCTGTGTTAGATGTGTTGCCTGGTGACATGACCTGCTGTTGCTGATGCTGATGTAAATGGCTGTGAAGTCGAGACAGTCGGTCTTCAAGAAGTCTACAGAGGGACACCATTGACATATTAACCAATGTACACACGTGTATTATGCTAAAATAGGTGGCTACAAAGTTGTCACAGTCTGTCTTTGATGAGAGGTAGGTAAGCACAGGAATCATATTAATTCAAGCCAAGAGAAATGTGTGTCATTTTTTTTTTAAATATTTTTGTTGGAGGTTACTGCCTCCATTGTTTCATGTTCATCTGCAGATTTCCATTCTGGTTTCAGACAACATGACAGGGTAGTGCTTCCTCTCATTTTATATCCTGGTGTTAACCAGGCCTGGTGACAACTGCACCTGTGGGCCTTGGGTGGGTAACTGTCCATACTGCTGGGTCATACCACTGAGGAACCCCCTAAAGGTGCATTCATTTGCAAGTGAAACACATTGGACATGACCTTCCCATTAGACCTGCATGGGCCTACCATGAAAATCTCCCTGTTTTGAGCCCTGTGCACTACCCTTTGAACACAGATGCCAGTAAGTGTGTCATGGTTTACAAACTCAATGGTTATATCACAGGTCAGCTTTCTCTGTTAAAACAAAAGCAGCTTCAATTAGGTCACAGGAGCACAGGGAAACCTTTACCCTGTGCAGAAATTTCATTTAAGGTTTCCCCTTCTACAGATGAATGATACATGATCACACCCAGGGCCATCACAGACAAACTGCATAGTGAAGAATCCTTTACATAAAAACAAATTATGGTGATCTACATTACCTCCAAAGTTTAACAAACTGTTCATTGGGCATTATGATGATGTCCAATAAAATTATATAAAAAATCTGTTTATGAAATCTTTAGTAAATAAAAACCATCACAGACAAAACATATTAAGACCTGGGAGTGGTTTATAAAATAATCATTAGTTTGGACAACAGAGCATTTACCTGATTAACAGAGGAATACTGTGAGCAGCCACAATTCTGCCAAATGCACCAATGCAGCACAACTGGTCTTTGAATTTTGTTCTGTCATCTTCATCCAGTTCATCATACTCCTCATCACTCACACCACCAGAACCAGCCTGCAGAGATGTCATGGTAACAGGAATCAGGAGTCATTTTAAATGCTTGAAAAAGCTGTTAATTTATAAGGGAAAAGGATTATGGGTTTAATTATGAAGAAGTTTGGTGAAAACCTACATTATCTCATGATTACTAATGAGAACATCTTTGGCTCCATGCCTGTGTCCTTGTGGTCATATATGGCAGAAGCTTCCTTTGTAAGCAGTGGGTAAATGGAATGGATTAGAATGAATGCAACAAGACCACTGCATATAGAGTGAAGAATTTTTTAATGCTTTTAATTTAAAATTTAATTACCAATAATGAAGTGAAGAGATTAATCAATAAAAATGAAATTAATAAACAAGCGACCCATGGGTCACGGTGCTCAGCTAATTGTGACAGTTATAACTGCATCACCATAGAATTTTTGAAGTTGCAATAAAAATACTATCCTCAGTGCTCAGGAACTAGGGCTCAATGACGGGGGGGGGGGGGGAAAGAGTTACACCTTTAGATATAAATACAGAATACGGTATTAAATTTAATGGTGCTCACAGGGACTGGTGGGAGTTTCAGCACCTCTGCATATACGTAAAGGATAAAATTTAATTTAAATGAAATAATTTTTAAATATTTAAAAACAGGCAGAGAGATGGAAAACAAAGCAAATAACTTTAATTTCCATTCTACTGAGACAGGAAAATAATGAACAAATATTTGCATTAGATCCTATTTTTTCAATTGTTTTTAAAGTCATTTTTTTTTTTAAGTTTATAAATTTTACTATATATTTACAGTATATCATGATCATATATATCTGAATATTTAAATTGATTCACAAATCTAAACTGCATCAACATTTATACTTAATTTAGTCAGGAAACATCAAATTATGCACACAGATATATTTCTTTTTTTTTATAAAATACATTTTTTTTAATTTGCAAAGCTATAAATATATGAAAATAAGACTCTAAAAAAAATTTTAAATTGCACCTTTATTTATCCATGATTTATTTCATATATTATCAAATTATGCCTACTGATGGGTTAAATTATATTTTGTTTAATTATTTAAAAGGAAATAATTTCTTAGAAATGCTACATCAGAACAACGTGGCATTTCTTGGATTACTTCTTGAATTAATATTTCAAGAAAAGTTGTGCACATTGGATCAAAAACAGCTTTACATTTGAAGAAATACAGTTGACAATAACAAACCATGTATTGCAATATAATTGGTGATGGTGGTGGTGGGGGGGGGGGGGGGGTGTTAGGGTAGGGCCCATGAGAATAAGTGTATGTTTATTACAGCAGGGGTGTTCTGCCAGTGCTGCATCACTAATAAGGTTACCTAGGCAAGGCTGTAGTACGCAAGAGTGGGGTCTTGGATATACAAAATGCAAATACATTAGAGCATCTGTAAAACTTCAATAATTAGAATAATTTTTAAGCTTTTACTTTCAAATTTCAGAATTCAACAGATTAAATCCACATGTATCCTGGCTGTGAATAATAAATTAAATATACTTACGAGAAAAAAACATGCTGTCGTCAAATTTGGGCAAAATATAAGGCACCAATTTTATTTTTTTGCTAATATTTTAAAAATTTAAAAGATTTTGATCTAATTTTGGGTATACAATTAAATTTTGATTAATTAAAGTTGTATTTCTGAAAAAAGTCCCTAGCTTTAGTGTAGCATTTTTTGTGTTAAGTGACCAAATATTTTTTCCCTGATTTTTTTACAAAGTGCAATATGTTTGGGCCCATAACTTTTTTAAATAAATAATACAGACCTAATTTCTGGCATGTATATAGGAACTATATAGAGGAATATTTATGGTAAATATGAGGAAAAACAGATGAGTGCTTTTGATATTAGGCAGTCCTGAAGTGTGAAAATAGGTTTTAAATAAAAAATTTAGGTTTTTCCTTAATTTCTCGAAGGAACAAAGTCACAAAGACCCAGTTTTCGGCTTGGTAGGAGATCTTGGGGACATCTAACATTATGCCAAATTTTGGATTCCTAGGTCTAACGGTTTCAAAATGTGCCACATCTACGGACAGACAGACGGACGGACGGATCACGACCATGGCTCAGATGACTTATAGTCAGCTGAGCTAAAAATGACTAAACAAAATATTTAATTGGAATCCCAAAAGGATGCTCAAACAAGGTTAATCCAATAATTATGTGTACCCTACAAAAGTGCACATATAAGTATAACTTTCAAAAAGTGATTTTAAGTGTGTCAGTCAAACTGTGAAAATATGGCATTCTGAGAGAATGTGAACCCATTATTCACTTTCCCCTTCTTGTCTATCATCGCCACACTCAGAGTTCAGTTAGTTATTCAGCCATCTCTGAAGCTTATTAAGATCTCGTTAACCTGACATTACCTGGTTCCTGGTGCCATCAGGTACACTCAGGTGACACTGCAGGTAGGAATTAAAGATCTCCCCCGCAGGCTGCTGTAAAGAGATCTCTGTGACGTCCATGCCCTCTCCTACTAACAACATCCAGGAATCCAGTAACTTCTCGTAGGCCTCCATAAATACTGTGTCGTCTTTCAGTAACTGTAACGGAAGGTCTTACAATGTCAAATTCCCTCATGGGGTCCACACACATGAAGGCTTTCAAAATTCCTCAATATTTCCATGACATTTCTCGGACTTTTTGGGGATTTCCCAGGACAAAATGATTGACATAATATAGTGATATAAATGTGACAATTTAAAGCAATAATTGATCACTGAAGATGGCATGGATTCATCATGGCACCATCAAAGTCTGGTAACCTCATAAAATATGCATGGATTTGACAGAAATCAAACTTAGGCGAGATATTATATTGATTAAAATATATGTTGAGTTTTATAAAAATCCAGCATATTCCTGGTAGCTTATCCCAGTGACACCACAAAGTAGCCTAGTGACCTCTGACATCATTAAAAATGTATGGATTTTTCCCATAATGTAACTCAGGCGGGATAATTTATTGGTAAGCAGTAATGGTGAGTTTCATGAAAATCCATCAAATCCCTAGTAAGTTAGCGCGGTGACACTAAATGTTAAGGGACAGACCATGGGTATCCCATAATTCATCTGGTCATAGACGGGCGTATAAAAACTGAATACTCACCGCCTCCTCCAGCGCTGCAGCCTGACCAAAGTGACAGGTGAGTTTGGTGAAGCTGTGGATGAAGGCATTAACAGACTCCTGAGGCAGAGCGGTGAAGTGACTGACCGTGAAGAACATCAGGAGGTTGTTGATGATGTTGGAGACACCTAAAGCTTCATAGTCCTGTAGACTAAGGCTGTAAATGATGCAGTGAAACATCATCAAAAGATAACCAGATATATACAAACATAGCATTTTCTGGTATACAACTAGATGCATATCATCAGGTAAGTAAAATACAGACCCTCCCTCTGTATGTGTGTGTAATATATATATATATATATATATATATATATATATATATATATATATATATATATATATATATATATATATATATATATATATATGTGAGAGAGAGGGTCTGTATTCACCAGGTATAGTAAAATATCACCAGGTAAGTAAAATACAGACCCTTCTCTCACTTACAGAGGAAGGGTCTGTATTTTACTTACCTGGTGATATGCATCTAGTTGTATATAGTTGGTGCAATGTCAGGAACTGAGCAGAGTTTGTTAAATAGGTAACATGATACATGTTGTGGGCAACTGAATTGATTTCTTTAAAACATGTAATTCAATGTACAACTATGAAGTGAAAATTTTAATATAAGCAGTTCTTTTCAAGAAAGTGTAATAGATTATTCTTTCATTAATACGTCTAAGTATAAACTACCTTCTCAACTTGCATTATTTACAAACTGTAAATTGCCACAATTAACCAGTAAATTTACTATAGATACTGCATAATGGGTAAAATAACTCACTTTGTCACAAGATCAATAAATGTATTGACATAATTTCCCAGGTATTCTGTCTGTACATTGTCATCTTTCAGAACTTGACCATTCAGAGATGCTAGCTGGGCAAGACACTGGAGAGAGTGATGAGCCATCTCCGAGTTATAACGGATCTTTCTGTGAATCTTAAACACAAAAACATCATACTGAAGTGAGCATTTATCATATAGACAAAATCAGTAGATTTTACAATAATCCTTTTTTAATACATCAGTGGCATGTTAACGTAAAGCTTGTACAGTTCTTACTCAATGGTTGCTTTACTTTAATTCAAATTTTGTTTACCGGTACCTGCTGTTTGCACAGGCAGTCTCTGCCATATATGGCGGTAAGGGGTGCTGGCAGAGGGCCAAAAATGTTTGGACCAATGAGAACAAGGCATTGCAAGTTTCTGCTGAGTTTCTTCCTATTCAAATTTATCCAAAATACCCTGCTATCATTGGTCAGAAGTTCAGAATATTCCTGGTCCTGTACAACTAATGGCTATATACAACAAAGATGACTAATGGAAGCAGTGGGCGCCTGGAATGAGTTACAGCAAATGTTGCAAGACACTTTTAGAGTGCAGTGAACTTCTGTGCTGGCCAATGATTCATAAATAGGTGGGTTACCTTGTACATATATAATTATAAATCTTTTTTTAAGACATCTCAGACTTAACTGATGTTTAAAAGTCTAAAGATTGAAGATGGAGATGCAACAAGACATGTAGAAAGACTGGTTCAAATCATGTTAAAACTTACCCTGAACATCATGTTTAAAAAGTCCTTGTCCAGTACCAGATCACTCCAAGACTCTGGAGGTTTGAAAGACACTTGAGTTTCTCCAAGAAATGATCCGATCAGCTTACGGGGTAGTGACTTGAGTAAAGGAAAAAACTGCCTTCCAGTCTAAACTGTCACAGTATTACAGGATTAGTGCTTAAAATGGGTGTTATGTTGCCCTTGCATGTGCGAATTCAAATCTGACACTGCCAGGTTACAAACTTGTAAACAAGAGCATCACAAGGGTGCATAATACACCTGCATAATGTCTTATGACCTCTGACCTCATTAAATATGCGAAAATTTTGCCGAAATATAATTCAGGGGAGAAACATAATATTTATAATGGGTTTCATGAAAATCCATCAGATTTTTGGGAAGTTATCATGATGCCACCAAAGTATGGTGACATCTGACCTCATTAAATATGCATGGATTTTGCCTGGAACCATACTTAGGCAAGATATTATAATGGTTAATATTTCTGTTGAGTTTGATCAAATCCATTCGATCGCAGCGACACTTAAAGTTAACAGATGGACAACGGACATCCAGTCATAGTTGGGGAGTATAGAAACAAGCAAATTTGTGGAATTTATGTCCCCGCTTCCGCCTCTTGTTGTCCCCCTTTGCCTTCTTTATATGTTTTACTTTTTATTTTCCCTGAAGATGTCTCCATATGTCATAGTGGCGGTGTTTTAGTTTTCAATGTCCCCTGAAGATGTCTCCACATGCCATAATTTTTTTGTGAATGGGGAACAAAAGGGAAAATTTTTGTTTGTTTTGGAGCTGGTGATAATAATTTTTTCAGACAGACACTCCAAAACCAATCCAAACCAAGGTATGCATGACAGCAATCACTGACTAAAATTTGAATGAAACCAGAAATATTTAGGAAAGTTATCACATGGAAAAGAAAACCTGATGGACAGACAGAAAAACCTAAATCGGTGTCCCCCATTTCGCAGAAGGTGGGGACAACAATCATGGGTGAATATGACCCAACTCCATGGAACAGAAATAGGCCCGAGGTCTTAGCTGTTCCCACTTGTCCAGACAAAATAAATCTATGTGTTTGTTTCCCTTAACAAAATCCTTGTCCCAAGGAGTTAAGATAGACAGCCCTCTACAGTATTTGAAGCCATTAATACATAAATATCTGTACTATTATTTTCCACATTTCACCTTCTTATCATTTACCATTTTCATGCAATACAAAAGTCTGATTTACAAAAATTATGAAATCTTTGTGAACAAGCTGATAGGTTCAGATATGCCTTAGCCCACTACCAAAATTAAATTCAGGGACTTCAAAGTGGATTTTCAAACTTATTTAATTCCAAAATTTCTAAGCTTTGAAAATACAAACAATTGAATTTTACAGATGTTTAAGTTCTAGGGAACCCTGCATTACAATACCATATTCAACACATCTGGCCCCATGCATGGAAATCTTGAAATTCAATAGGCTTATTAATAACATATCTACCTATCTTATGTTTACCACCATCCTCATTAAATATACTTTGCCTGCAAATTGCCATGGACCTATCACTTTAATAAAGTTCCACACAGCAAGATATTTCAAAATGATTTTCAGGGGTAAATGAAATAATAAACTCTTATACATAGAAGTATCTACATTTTGTACCCTAAAGCATAATTAAACAGCAGAAATATTAAAACGCTAGACCAGTCTCTGTATTTTAATTTAAAGAAATCAATTAACTGGTAGCTCTTCTCTGTTACTCAACAGAATGACAATGGAATTCTGTTTTTGTGATGTAAAGGATTCAGGACTTTTTACATGTAAAAGGATATAGTTTTTTGGAATGAATGCCCAGTTGAGGACTTGTTCTGTGATGGACAGGAACCGGTTGAATACTGCCGTCAGCTCTCTGTCCATGGGTGTTGGAGCCTTCTCAAGCTCATGTAGGACTTGTAAACAGAAAGTGAACACTTTCTTCAAGTCTGACTCCTGTAAAACACAAAGGATTTATAGTTTTAAACTGCACCAATGCAAATTTCCACTTTTTTCCCCGATGATTTTACTTGGCAAATAGTACAAATTTCCAGCCCACACATGGCAAGATTTATTCTGCTGATTGAATGTGTGTGTAACATCTTCACTTACACATCAGATGAAAAAGCAAACAAATAACTTTTCACTAAATGTTATTTGCCTAAGTAATGACCAATTCCTGATTTTGCTTTCATCTAACAAAAGCTCTTGGAGATGGAACTTTGCAGATATGTTTGAGAGAGGTCACTGACCACCCCTTGTCATGAACAATTCAGCAGAGTCATGCTTTATATTTCATAATATATAACATACACAGAATTGGTGGAGCTTCTGCAAATATGTGGCTAAAAACTAATTTATCTCAGGACAATTGTTCTTATTTACAATCTAAACATTTTCAAGGGTAAATTATGGATATACAAAGTAAACCCTGAGGAACCATTGCCTACTATGGTCTAGTAGGGGTAGAGCAAAGGACGAAAATCTTTAAGATCATGAGTTCAAATCTCAGCCTCGGGGAGGTTAAAATTTTTCTTGATCGACCCCCAATTTTAATCACCTGAGCTAAAAAAAGCTTTGAAGAATGACTGTTATCGATATTACTCATCTCTGCTCTCAGTTAACACTATTGCATTAAACACATTTTAGAACACCAATCATTTGTTGTGTGTCCAATGGCATTGGAACACCAATCATTTGTTGTGTGTCCAATGGCGTTGGAAATCTATTGCAATTACATGGTCAATCATAAGTAAAATTTGGTGGACTTCTACAGTCTTAATGTGTACATTGTAACCTAGGTAATATAGTTATTTGTAAACTCAGACTGTTCTCGAGTTTGCTTGCATGAATTAAATGAAATCATACATTTCCACATCATAAAACCTATATTGTTTCCAAAACTTTGTAATCTATTATGGCACTGCAAAATCAAATATCAGACCATTTTTACACAAAGCCACCAATCATTGTTAACATTCGATCATCAGTCCACCACTTAAGTCCATTGCTGGGCCTGTTTTACACATTTTACATAAATAAAGAAGTCCACAGTCTGAGGTTTTTAACATAACCCTGCCAGAGTCTACAAGGCAAAATGATGAACTCTCAATGGAACATCAGGGATTCACTCTCATTCTTAAACTACAGTATATGAATTCTGGAATTCTGAAACTGCTCATGGGGGCTGCCATTTTGCATGCACACTAAAACCTGGATTTCACAGGTCACATGTCAAAATTATTGGTACACTGTGAATATTAATAATAACATATCATTCTTATCATATGGGCGCCTTCATATTAATGGAACAGACTTTGCTGCAGACTGACTAAGGATCCTTATCTCTATTTCAGAGATATCCTATAACTCAGCGGATCACTAAAATTTTTCTTACATTTCTTAGCTGAGCCTAGGACCTTTAGTTTTGAAGTCTAAGGCTTATATTACTTGTGTCAGGGCTTTCAATAGGAAGAAAATTTGAAGAGTCCTGGATGCTCGGGCACATATTTTGGGGAGTCCAATCTGACTTTAGAGCGTCTCAAGCAGAGATGATATATATGTCAAAGTCAGAAAGGTTATGTAAAATTGAATCTTTTTCGTATTTATATAATAATCATATCATTATATGATTAGAAATTGGGTCATTAAATGGATATTTGCTGTAGGCATTTCCACAACAGACGGGTTCGGTTATGGCACCCGGTAATGGTCATTGACTGCTACAAGGTGCTAAATCCAGAAATATGTGCGTCCCATTGGATGCTTGGACACTCAGAACCGAGCGTCAATAAGAGATTTAAAGTGTAACAGACCCTTACCCCCTGCGTTTCTGAAAGCTCTGCTTGTATTTGTACTTTCTCAATTACATGTTTGTTTTTTGGAAACACCTTTATTCAGAAAAAAAATTCTTCTTTGAAAAGAAGTTACAAAATGCCAAAAAATATAACAGCACTAACCTCAAAAGCACGCTTGCACTGGATGTGGAATTCCCAGGTCATCCCAACACTGCTGGACCGGCTGGTTGTTGAGTACTCGTTAAGAAGTGCCGTCAGGATGGAGCAGGCCACCAGTTGCTTAAATTGGATAAAAGAAACATACTTAGTGAAACTGAACAACAGAAAAAGCTTGTCAGAAAAAAAAATCAATTCATTTTTTAGGGCTTTGCTTCTAAACTATAACATACTTCATATGTACTGTACCATCTATCATATAATAGTTAAGCATATTAATGCGATAATTGACTGTTATAGCCCAAGGAAATATTCATCACCGACCTGTCACCAGACTGGGGATCGTTAGATGCAAATTTAATGATAGATGCAGAACAGCCTGGATAATACTTTTAGGGTACCAGGCAGAATACTACAGTTAATCCTAAAGAGGAGTATCATTTAGTTCTCAATAGAATATGCATATTATATTAGGACCATGTCACTAACAAATTGCTATTTTGAATTCATGCAAAGTACATGGACTTGGCACTCTTTACCAAGTACAGTACATCTTTACATGTGCTTGCCCCCAGTGGACTAGTCAAGAACATTTCAAGTACAGTCAAGTAAAGGTATTTCTGCTTAATTTGAAAAATGAAGCCACTACCATCAAAGACTGCTCACTGTTAATGAAGCACCGTTGTGGTGCCATATAGTTTAATTTTGTAACTAGGAGTATGAACTTATGTCAAACAGATGATATTTTAACTTCTAAAACTATATTTTTGGTCTTTCTTTATGTAAAGTAATTTCTTTGATATAAATTTTTAAAATACTTAACGATCTGTATTTGTGCTCATGCACATATGAAAATATTCTTGTACAGTGGTCCCTGCTTTGAGCGACTGCCCTCTCTCCCGAAGAAAAAAAGTTGTAAATTACAGGTGGTCATTTAACAATAGGTGGTCTCTTGATCTGGGTGTCACTCAAACCAGGGTAACAAGTAGCGCATGACAGGTGGCCCTTTGATTAAGGTATATTTTAACTGTGAAGCCACCAGTGTAAGGGAAAATGAATGGTCATTTACAGTAGGTGGTTGCCTTAACTGGGGGTCACTCAAACCAGGTACCACTGTACTTGTATTTGTTATGTTTTTACAAACAAACTCATTGTGATTGACCCAAGGCCTGCATAATGCTTATAATAACTATAAGAACAAGGGCACCTTAAGGGTACATCATAATTTGCCTGCTGTTTGTCTTGTGACCTCTGACCTCATTTAGTATGCGTGAGTTTTGTTGAGAATTTAATTCTGTTGAAAACTATATTTGTAAATATTTATGAGTTTTATGAAAATCCATCATATTTTTGGCAAGTCCTCACAATGCCACATAAGGTCACCTCTGACTTCATTAAATACGCATGGATTTTGCCTATAATAAACCTCTGGCAAAACAAGCTATTGGTAAAAAGTAAAGATGAGTTTTGCGAAAATCCATTAATGCCCTGGAAAGATATTGCAGCAATACTAAATGTTTACAGACAGATGGGCAGACAGACAGATGATCAGATAGACAGACTGTAGATGTACCATAATATGTCCAGAAACAGGCATATAATGATTACTAAAATACCATTGACAAGTTTCCACTGCTGATAAGCTGAGTAACATCAGAGAACAGAGCGTCTCTGCTGGTATGTTTCTTGTCCACTGTCCCTCGCTTGAATATGATAGCCACAGCCTGAAGGACCTGTTCCCGAACATAGTTCTGCAGACTGGAAAATAAATACAAAATATCATAAATGTCTTTCCTTTAAGACCACTATAAGCAGTGTTATCACTATGGATAAGAAAAAGAACAAAATATTGCAAGAAAAATGAAGCAAAATAACTGTATAAGGTATGAAAAAAATACACTGTGTTTAGTTTTTTGTTAGCGGGGTTTCGTATTCATAATATTTGCCAAAGGGAAAGCATCATGATAATGAAACCTACCTGTAGAAGACACCCAATTATAACAGGTGAACAGTCATAGGCATAAGCATTAAAGGGGCCTAATCATCTATCTGACCTTTATAAACTAAAGGCAATCCCTTGGAGCTGTCATAAAAATAGGCCAGAAAACGTGGATATCACCGCACACAGACTGCTTGTTTTCTTTATATCAAAGTGTTTATAATATGTGGGCGGCCAGGGGCATTCCAAAATAAATGCAACAAGTGACCTTTCTACCTACACATAAATGCAACCTGACACCATAGGTTACATGTTTCCCCATTTGTCAACACTGCTGTTTTTACAATTAAATTGTTGATAAACAAGTTCACACATCCTTCACATAGGCCTTTAAAGAACTGTTCACAATCAAAATTACCCCTTGATCATTAATATATACACAGAGGAAGCAAGAAATCACGTATATTCTTTTTCAAAAGGCAGGTGATTTGGCACTTTTAAAAATTTGAAAAGCAATAGGTGTACATTGTAAATACTATAGATGTTTCATAATATCTGTCAATAATGAATGTCCCATGCTAGTTACAATAGGGATAATTTATGTTTCTACAATCATCTCAATGGGTTTCTGGAAGGTGTGATTAAGAATATTTCTATTTTAAATTATGACATGTGAACCTGTCCCCCTCCCTTCCACATATATAATGTGTATGGAATTCAAAATACTACCAGTCATTAAAGTTTACTCAAGAAAATGTAAAATAAATAAGATATTTGATTTGTGATTTGAACCTGTATTAATATATCAGTAACATGAACATACTGTATATTATGTGTAACAAAATGGAGCAGGAAGTTCCGCAGGCCCTCAACATCAGATGGGTTAAGTAAATTCCACTCCCGAACTACTGCTTCTTTTATGGTAGTTGCCACTTGGAACAGCACATAATCATTTTTACTCGTCTCTGAAAGAAAGTGAAAGATACCATACAGCACAAATACTCCAAAGCTCACTGTAAACATTTTTTTTCTCCATTTATTTCCTCATTTTTAGCTCAGCTGACTATAAGTCATCTGAGCTACAGTTGTGGTCCTTTGTCAGTTGTCTGTCCGTCCGGCCGTTAACAGGGCAAGTTTTAAACCGTTGGACCTACGATTCCAAAATTCTGCATACCACTAGATGTCCCCAAAATCTCCTACCATACTGAAAATTGGGTCATAAGGACTTCGTTCCGTCGAGATATTAAGGAAAAACCTCCATTTTCCATAAAAAGCCATTGTTACACTTCAAGGCCGCCTAATATCAAAACCACTGATCTGTTTTTGATCATATTTAGTATTCATATTCTTCCATACATTTTCTGTGAACATACAAAAAATTAGGTCAGTGTTGGGTCTTATTTTGAAGTTATGGGCCAAAATATAATGCAGTTTTTAAACAAGGGACCTATGGGTCGCGTCGCTCAGCTGAATTTTGGAAAATATTAGTAACTGCAAAATATTTTTATTTCTTATGGTTTTTCCATGTATATTACCATTTGAAAAGCTAAGAGAAAATGGCCCAGCTTAAATGAAACTCTGTAAATTATAGAATAATGGACATGAGCTAAAGCATATGGACTGTGTAATAAATGAAACCTTTGGCCTGAAACCATTTAGTGATGCACCAAGGGATAAAATGGGCCTACGGTAAGTGTCATATAAAAGTTCAATTTCATAAACAAATAATGTGTGAAGGTAATTAAGTTTTCAAAAGTTAAATATATGGCCATATGAGTTAAAAATTAATCCCACAAAGTTTGACCAATATTCCTAATTTTAAGAAACTAGGTTTAACAGTGTTATTCACACCTAGGCCCTGCCAACTTTAAGAGATATGAATGAAATGCTACCAAGTATTTATATCTTCTTAAATCTTGTCAGTTAGCACTTACATTAGGTCCTAATATTTTACCATATTTGAATATTAGGATTAAATTCCTGAACATTTTTTTCTTTTAAAATAATCAAAATTGTCCAAGTCTAAAAAAAAAAAGAATTTTTTTAACATCAAAATTATAAGCTTTGTCTTGTATATTAGTCCTGTGTATCGAAGCGGTGGGTCAGGGAGGGTCCCTGTTGTTACTGTTCATTGCTGAAAAAATGTGAAATTGTAAGATTCATCTTGTTTAGAGTACAGGTCTGTCAACAGAATGGGGGGGGGGGGGGGGGAGAAAGGCTCCCTGTGGTATTTATGCTGGCAGCCTGATCAAGCTCAACAAGAGAGAGGGCTTGCCCGAGTGATGGGATTACATAACAGCCTGGGGAGCATAAAGAGTTGCCCTGAATAACCTACAGTGACCTCTGTGGAAAGCTTGACCATGTAAGGGAATACAACAAGAGCCTCCAAACAAATTTAATAACTAGCCTAATTTTGCAGCTTTTATTTTTAAAATTTCAGATTTTAACAGATTAAATCCTTATGTGTACATGCTGTGAAAATAACATCCACAGTACTTACAGGAAAAAATCATGCCGTGGCCAAAGTTGAGCAAAATTTAAGGTACTGATTTTATATTTATGCTAATAACTTAAAAAAAATTGCAAATTTAGATCTAATTTTTGGTATACAATTGAATCTTGATTAAATGATGTTATATTCCTGAAAAAAGTCTCAGCCATTCTTATGTTGAGTTAGTAAATATATATCCTGATTTTTTACAAGGTACATTTTGTTAGGGCCTATAACTTCAACAAATTATGCAATACTGACCTAAATTTTGGTATGTACATAGGAAATGTATGGAAGAATATGAATTTTTACAATTACATCTAACATTATGCCAATTTTTGGATTACCAGGTAAACAAAAGTAGGGTCATGATGCTAGAAAATACAAATACATTAGGCTTCTTAAAAACTTCAATAGCTAGACTATTTTTTAAGCTAATACTTTCAAATTCAAAATTCATCAGATTTAATCCATATGTTAACTGGCTGTAAAAATTAAATCAAATGTACTTATAAGAAAAAAACGTGCCATGGTCAAATTTAGGCAAAATTTAAGGTACCAATTTTTTATTTTTGCTAATATTTTAAAAAATTTAATAAATTTTGATCTAATTTTGGGTATACAATTTAATTTTGATTAATTAAAGGTATATTACTGGATAAAAAGTCCATAGCTTTAAAATGTTTTGTGTTAAGTGATCAAATATCTTTCCTGATTTTTTACAAAATGCATTATGTTTGAGCCCATAACTTTATTTAAATCATATAATACAGACCTAATTTCTGGCATGTACATAGGCATTATATAGAGGAATATTTATGGTTAATATGAGGAAAAACAGGTGAGTGGTTTCGTAGTTAGGCTGTCCTGAAATGTGAAAATAGGTTTTTAATAAAAAATTGAGTATTTTCCTTAATTTCTCAAAGGAACAAGTCGCAAAGACCCAGTTTTTGGCTTGGTAGGAGATCTTGGGGACATCTAACATTATGCCAACAACCTTTGGAGCATAAAGAGCTGCACTGAATGACCAACAGTGACCACAGTGGACTGCTTGACAATGTAAGGGAATACAACAAGAGCCTCCAACAAAATTCAATACCTCCCATAATTTTGCAGCTTTTATTTTCAAATTTCAGATTTTAACAGATTAGATCTTTATTTGTACATGCTGTGAAAATTTGATCCACAGTACTTACCAGAAAAAAACGTGCCATGGTCAAAGTTGGGCAAAATTTAAGGTACCAATTTTTTATTTTTGCTAATATTTAAAAACATTTTTTAAATTTTGATCTAATTTTGGGTATACAATTTAATTTTGATTAATTAAAGTTATATTATTGGAAAAAAAGTCCATAGCTTTTACATGTTTTGTGTTAAGTGACCAAATATCTTTCCTGATTTTTTACAAAATGCATTATGTTTGGGCCAATAACCTTTTTAAATTATATAATACAGACCTAATTTCTGGCATGTATATAGGAACTATACAGAGGAATATTTATGGTAAATATGAGGAAAAACAGATGAGTGGTTTCGATGTTAGGCAGTCCTGAAGTGTGAAAATAGGTTTTTAATAAAAAATTGAGGTTTTTCCTTAATTTCTCAAAGGAACAAAGTCGCAAAGACCCGGTTTTCGGCTTGGTAGGAGATCTTGGGGACAGCTAACATTATGCCGAATTTTGGATTCCTAGGTCTTACGGTTTCAAAACGTGCCACATCTACGGACGGACGGACGGACGGACAGACGGACGGACGACGGACAATGGACCACGACTATAGCTCAGATGACTTATAGTCAGCTGAGCTAAAAATCAGAAAATCTATTTACTTACCTAACATGAGAATTGCTGAAGCTAGAGACTTTTTTTCAGGAATATAACTTTATTTAATCAAGATTAAATTTTTTACCCAAAATTAGATCTGAATTTGTAAATTTTTCAAGTTATTAGCATAAATAAAAAATCAATACCTTAAATTTTGTCAAATTTTGGCAGTGGCACGTTTTTTCCCTGTAAGCACTGTTAATTTAATTTTCACAGCATATATACATAAGGAATTAATCTTTTAAAACCTGAAATTTCAAAGGAATTGATTGAAAAGGGTAGCTTTTATTCAAGTTTTCATACACCATGTCAAGTGTTGTTTACATCTAGCCCACCTGGTAGTACAGCCTTCACTTGCATTATGTAACCCACCCCAGGCAGCTTGCCTTGGCTCAGCTTGGCCACTACCAGCAGGTTTCCCCTCTGCCCTGCACTCCCCCCCCCCCCCCCCAGATGGTGCATAAACAAGATGATTATTGTTAATATGTTATTATTTTCTGTATTTGATTCATTCTTATTATAGGCTATGCTACATTTTAAATTTTGTATTGTACCACCAGGGTTACAATGATTAAAGTGCACATTTAATTGTGTCCACAAAGTGGTGTATTGCTTTGAAAGTGTGGATGTTCATCAGATAAGTAATTCCTTCACAAAGTGTGAAAGTGACTATCAATTCCAATAATAAATTAAAGCTGAGATAGTAATTAGCACAGTGATATTGTTTGTCCCTCATTCAACCAACAGTGTGTATACTTTATTTGAAAAGATGTTTTATTTTATCAAATTTACTGAATCTTTTATTTTATTTCAGTGAATAAAATTAAGCATGTATTTATGTACAGAGTATAAGTATCTGTCTGTATAATTAAGCGCTTGGTATCATGTAACAAGTGACCAATGGGTCATGACTCTCAGCTGTCTAAGAAGAGAATCACAAAATGAACATTATCATCTGAATGCAAATTTTGTAGGTGGTATTCTAGGTAAAATGGTTAGTTTGTGCTCTATTAACAGACAACCAAATCTTTGAAGGTCTCAAATATAGAGATTTTTTAAGTAAAAATTTTAAAAAATTTCAAGTGGTGCCACCAGTCTGCAGGAACTGATGAAACACTCAATGATGAATATGCATGCAAAGAATCATGGTGATCAATGCATTAGTTGTTCAGATACTGGAGCTTTTGTAAAAAAAATTTAATTGTTCTGGTGGGTTCATCTGAGCCCTATATCTCGGAAGATATGGGTAACAGAGACCTAATTTCAGGATTCCAAGGAGATTTTTACATGGACCTCCCTGGATGTCCAGACAGAAGATTCTTGGTCTAGTGGTTACCATTTGTGCCCTGTTAACAGACAACCACATCTTTGAAGGTCTCAAAAACTGAGAAAAAAAGCGTAAAATTTGAAAAAAAAAATGCAGGTGGTGCCACCAGTCTTCAGGACCTGATAAAACACTCCATGGTCAATATGCATGCAAAGATTCATGGTAAACAATGCATTAGTTGTTTAGATACTGAAGCTTTGTTATCAAACTTTTAATAATTCTGGGGGGCACTTCTGAGCTCCATAGCTCAGAGGATATGGGTAACAAAGACCTAATTTCAGATTTCCATGGAGATTATTCAGGGACCTCCCGGGAGGTGAAATAAGAACATTCTAGGTCAGGTGGTTATGATTTGTTCCTGGTTAACAGACAACTGCTGCTTTGAAGGTCTCAAAAATTGAGAAAAAAATTTGTAAAAATTTGAAACAAGGGACCCATTTATTTTATTAACAAATGGAGTGCTATTGTCACACAGATATTGCAGCACATATAATAAAAGAGTTTAACTATTTATTAAAATTTAATAACAAATATTGTGCCAATATAATTTTTATTAAAAATAATAAGAGAATCATATGATTTTTTTTAATAAAATATAACTGAAATAATTATTAAAATAATATTATAGAATATTTGCATTCATGAATTCATTTTGAAAGTATTTGCACTGGTATTCAAATACTTTCATTTTTACCTGAATTCCCATTCTTATGCAAGAAATTTTATAATGGAGTACATATTCATATTTATATTCATATACATTTGCAAAGTATTTGCACCATGTCTGGTATTTATTCAGTTTTAGCCAAACAATGATGTTGAGAATCCAGAATATAAACAAAGGACCCATGGGTCACGACAAAAGTTTGAAATTTTTGCAAATGCAGAATTTGAAAAATATTCTATTGTAATGTTTTATATTTATATGAGCATATGAGAAGCTAAGAGGAAAGGGCCCTCCTACTTGGTTATAGTAAAGTTCTCAATATATGATTGCAAACTAATACTCTGACAAGACTGTCATGAAGAAAAACAGTAAAAGTTTTGAGATACTGTGACGCATATGAAAAATTTACAGATGGACAGGCAAGTGGACAAAATGGACTAAGACCTTCATTTCACTTTCAAGGTTATAATGCATTTAAGTTTATATATAAGCCTATTTTTTTTAGCATATCCACTTTTTTCATTAATAGTTTTTATCTGATTCATTTTTTTATTTACAAGTGTTACAAATTTGTAATATAAAAGTGAAAATATAAGTTAAAATATTAGAATTGCAATCATTATATATCCAGATTGTAGCTCACATTGGGTCATATTATGCATATACATATATTTTATTATTTTTTATTCAAATTATAGAATATTTGCATTCATGAATTCATTTTGAAAGTATTTGCACAGGTATTCAAATACTTTCATTTTTACCTGAATTCCCATTCTTATGCAAGAAATTTTATAATGGAGTACATATTCATATTTATATTCATATACATTTGCAAAGTATTTGCACCATGTCTGGTATTTATTCAGTTTTAGCCAAACAATGATGTTGAGAATCCAGAATATAAACAAAGGACCCATGGGTCACGATATAAGTTTGAAATTTTTGCAAATGCAGAATTTGAAAAATATTCTATTGTAATGTTTTATATTTATATAAGCATATGAGAAGCTAAGAGGAAAGGGCCCTCCTACTTGGTTATAGTAAAGTTCTCAATATATGATTGCAAACTAATACTCTGACAAGACTGTCATGAAGAAATACAGTAAAAGTTTTGAGATACTGTGACGCATATGAAAAATTTACAGATGGACAGGCAAGTGGACAAAATGGACTAAGACCTTCATTTCACTTTCAAGGTTATAATGCATTTAAGTTTATATATAAGCCTATTTTTTTTAGCATATCCACTTTTTTCATTAATAGTTTTTATCTGATTCATTTTTTTATTTACAAGTGTTACAAATTTGTAATATAAAAGTGAAAATATAAGTTAAAATATTAGAATTGCAATCATTATATATCCAGATTGTAGCTCACATTGGGTCATATTATGCATACACATATATTTTATTATTTTTAAATCAAATGTTTAAACTGAATGTAAAAGAAAATAATGCCACAACATGGCATTTACAAAATTATTCCTTGAATTATTATTAAAAAGTTTTGCACATTGGAGTTTTCAGGACATGCTTAATTTTATTCACCAAAATAAAATAAAAGATTCAGTAAATTTGATAAAATAAAAACATCTTTTCAAATAAAGTATACACACTGTTGGTTGAATGAGGGACAAACAATATCATTATGCTAATTACAATCTCAGCTATAATTAATAACTGGAATTAATAGTCAATTTCACACCTGGTGAAGTTTTACTCTTCTGAAGTAAAGCATTACTTATCTGATGAACATCCACACTTTCATAGCAATACATCACTTTGTGGACACAATTAAATGTGCACTTTAATCATTGTAACCCTGGTGGTACAATACAAAATCTAAAATGTAGCATGTCCAAGAATAAAACTAGACGACCAGAGGTCGAGCGCTTGCCGGAAGTTGAAATGACAGACAGACGGACAGACAGAACATATTGTGGGTTTTCTATTATTTGAATGACCCTCAGCGTTTGCTGAGAAGTTGTGGCCTGTAAAATGACATATCAGACAAAGCAACGAGGAAGCAGACAAAGCTGACAACAAAAGACGAACAAACAGACATACTGACACATCTGTGATAACAGATTACAGACAAAAGCGCCGAAGGTGAAGAAGAGCAAAATTAGCGATAGTTTATTTAGGTAAGGTTTATAATTTTGGAGAGATAGCCAAAACATGATATGTTGGGGAGGTGAAAGTGCAGCGCCCCCTAGTGGCTATATCCGGAAAATGAAAATCTGTTTTGAGATATTAGTGTAACACATAAGATGTACCAGTTTTAAAAGGATTCCTGAAAAAAAAAACTGTGGCCTGTAGAATGCTATATATGAGACGCAAGAACCAGCAAGTAGGCGGATTTGAGGACAACTGACAAACAGACACACTGACAAAGTGACACAAGATTGAGACCAGATGACATTACTAGGTCATGGAGAAGACTCAGGGAAAGAAAATAAGCCATAGTTTCTGTAATTGTGCCTTTGGGTTTTAGAGATATGGTCAATATAATGATATGTGTGTGAGGGTCAGGTGCAGCGCCCCCTAGCGGCCATATCCGGAAAATAGAAAAAATGTTTTGAGATATTTCTGTAAAACATAATATGCATCAGTTTTCAAATGCTTCTTTAAAAACTGTGGCCTGTAGAATGCTATATGTGAGACGCAAGAGCAAGCAGGGGAATTTAAGGACAACTAACAAACAGACGGACACAATGACAAAGTGACACAACATTGAGACCAGATGACATTATCAGTTTATGGAGAAGACTCAGAGAGAAAAAATAAGCTATAGTTTATGTAATTGAGGCTTTGGGTTTTAGAGATATGGCCAATGTAATGATATCTGTGTGAGGGTCGTGTGCAGCGCCCCCTAGGAGCCATATTCAAAAAATGAAAAAACAATTTCGAGATACTAGTGTTGGACTTAGGATATGTCAGTTTCAAAAAGATTCCTGCAATAATGTGGCCTTTGGCGCAAGATGAATAAAATCTCGAATTATCTCTATTCACGAGATATTTTACGAGATACTGCAGGACTTGTAATAAAATCTTATAGTACTAGTTGAATGCTACCTGATGCAAAAAACTAGATCACTCTAGCTTTAAAACTGACAAAGTTAGAAAAATAAGACCCCTTATTTTCGAATATCATGACTTTTCCCCAAAAATTTGTAACCATGGTTACGGCAAATTTGGGTCAGCTACACACCAGATGACAGGCCTTGGAATGACGATTAAAATGAGCTATTGTTGAAGTAGATACGACTAATAGTCACAAAGATATGAAGAAAAAAACGTTTTGAGAAGTTTTGACGACCTTGACCTTGACCTTTGACCTATTTTAACCAAAAACAATAGGGCACCTAGAAATTATGTTTTCGAACATCCCTGTAACTTTCAAGGTTATTGTGGCAAAATTGTGGCCAGGAGAGTGGTGACAAACAAACTAGACGACCATAGGTCGAACGCTTGCCGGAAATCGGAAGTGAAACACAGACGGACAGACAGAACATATGGTCGGTTTTCTATTAATGGAATGACTCTCAGGGACATTGCTGAGAATATGTGGCCTGTAAAATGACATATGAGACAAAAGAACAGGCAAGCAGACAAAGCTGACAACAAAAGACGAACAGACAGACATACTGACTTTGTGAGACAAGATTGACACCAGATGACTTAACCTAGTTATGGAGAAGATTCAAAGGAAGAAAATGAGTTATAATTTATGTAATTTAGATTTTTAGTTTCGGAGGTATGGCGAATTAATGATATACTTGGGAGGCTCGACTGAAGCGCCCTCTGGCGGACATATTCCGAAGACGACAAATGCGTTTCGTATTATTAGTGTATGACATGAGATGTCCCAGTTTCAAAAGGATTCCGTCAAAGCTGTGGCCTGTAGAATGCTAAATGTAAGGCGTAAGAACCAGCCAGCAGGCGACTTTGAGGATAACGGACAAACAGATGAACACACTGACAAAGTGACAGAAGATTGAAACCATATGCCTTAATCAGGTTGTATTGAAGACTCAAAGGAAGAAAATAAGCTATAGTTTATGCATCTGAGGCTTTGGGTGTAGAGATATGGCCAATACAATGGTATGTGTGTGAGGGTCGTGTGCAGCGCCCACTAGTGGCCATATCCCGATAATGAAAAATTTATTTCTAGATATTAGTGTAAGACATAAGATGTTATAGTTTCAAAAGGATTCCGTCAAAACTGTGGCCTATAGAATGCTATATGTGAGACGCAAGAACCCGCAAGCAGGCGAATTTAAGGACAATGACAAACAGACAGACACACTGACAAAGGGGGGGGGGGGGGGGGGGGGAGGTTGAGTGCAGGGCAGAGGAGAAGCCTGCTAGTAGTGGCCAAGCTGGGTCAAGGCAAGCTGCCTGGGGTGGGTTACATAATGCAAGTGAAGGCTGTACTACTAGGTGGGCCAGATGTAAACAACACTTGACATGGTGTATGAAAACTTGAATAAAAGCTACTCTTTTCAAACAATTTCTTTGAAATTTCAGATTTTAAAAGATTAAATCCTTATGTATATATGCTCTGAAAATTAAATCAATAGTGCTTACAGGGAAAAAACGTGCCACTGCCAAAGTTGGACAAAATTTAAGGTATTGATTTTTTATTTATGCTAATAACTTGAAAAATTTGCAATATTCAGATCTATTTTTGGGCAAACAATTGAATCTTGATTAAATAAAGTTATATTCCTGAATAAAAGTCTTCAGCTTCAGCAATTCTCATTTTAAGTGAGCAAATATATTTCCTGATTTTTAAAAAATTGCATTATATTTAGGCCTATAACTTCAAAATAATACCCAATACTGACCTAATTTTTGGCATGTGCACAGAAAATGTATGGAAGAATATGAATACTAAATATGATAAAAAACAGATCAGTGGTTTTGATATTAGGCAGACTTGAAGTGTAACAATGGCTTTTTTATGGAAAACGGAGGTTTTTCCTTAATATCTCGAAGAAACGAAGTTCTAATGACCCAATTTTCCGTATGGTAGGAGATTTTGGGGACATCTAATGGTATGCAGAATTTTGGATTTGTAGGTCCAACGGTTTTAAAATGTGCCCTGTTAACGGACGGCCGGCCGGACGGACGATGGACAAAGGACCACGACTATAGCTCAGATGACTTATAGTCAGCTGAGCTAAAAAAACACAGGTGGTGCTACCAGTCTACAGGAGATGATTGAACACTCATGATCAATATGCATGCAAAGAATCATTATGATTAATGCATAAGTTCTTCAGATACTGAGGCTTTTGAATCAAATTTTAATTCTCTGGGGGGTCCATTATAGTCCCTTATCTCGATAGATATGGGTAACAAAGACCAAATTTCTGGTTTCCGAGGAGATTTTTCATGGATCTCCTTGCATGTCAAGAAAGAATATTCTAGGTCCAGCAGTTACAATTTAAGCCCTGTTAATGGACAGACAGACAGAGAGACAGATCGACAATGGACTAAGAGTGATCACTATAGCTCAGATGACTTTCAATCAGCTGAGCTAAAAATCATAAAATATTCATTTTTTTTTTTAAACTTGTAAATTATTAGGATAAGTAGTGTTCAAGCTGCAGATATGCTTCTGCAGGTCACAGTCCAAGAGGTCAATCCCCTCGACCCTGCATTTGCCAGGCTGTCAGCCATAAGGTAACTGAAGAATGTGCTGGTAATCTAACTTTTCTCATGGCATACATGTAGTTAAATAGACCTCACACAGGTCTGACAATTTAGTTATTAAAGTGCTTATTACTCTGAATGTCAATGCCACATTTCTGTGACAGAATGGGTATAACAATGACCTAGTATTTAAGAAATTTTCTTTTACAATTTGAATTTTATGATTTTTAGATGATACTAAGATCTTATATAAATATACAAAAGTACTTGTACTTGACACAGATCTAACTAAATACAATGAACAGTAGAATTAAGCTGACTTGTCAATATTTTTCCCCTGGCCTTAGGCACTAACAGACAGAGAAAGCCCGAACATATCCTTTTTATTTTAATTCAATGAAATAATGACATAATAAATGATACATTAATCTGTGGTCATTAAATGTCAATCAACAAAAGTGACAAAACAATGGCATTACCAAGCATAACATGCTTCAGATTTGGACACCCATTAAAGTAGCAGTTGAGGATTTAAAGTTTACTTTCAGTTTTCTTAATGAACCAGACTTAGCTGATACACCTGAACTCTTGTCATGTCAGCAGATATATATTGTAAAATTTAAGCATTTGAAAAACACAGTACAGCTGCAAGAGAGTTTTTAACACAAACAACACAAATTAAATTTTTTTTTATTTTCTACTTTTTTCTTCTTTTATTGATTTATTTAATATTACATTATCAGTCTCAGAAGGATGCAGAAAAATTATGCATTTACCTAAAATCTGCCTGCAAAATGCATATGGCAACTTGGATTTGCGGAATCTTAAAAACACTTCTTCAGCCTGGTGTCTCTGGGGTCCCGTCACTGCATTGGGAGGAGCCTGTAAACACAAAAGTTACAAGCTCATTCATCTATGGTCTGTAAACTTGTGAAACTTTGCAACCCATACAATGAATGACCTGGATTCTGCCTGGACAGTGGCTATGATAAATGGTTGTAATGTCACAATAGGTCAATTTAACAGAAACTTATTGGGAGCAGATTCAGTGTGACCTAACAGTATTCAGTGTGTGACCGAAGTGTGATGAGATCACTTGATAACTGTGTTCTTCACCTGAAAAAAAAAATAAATGAAAGAGAATGGGTTAATAGTAACACTGCTTTAATTTTGTCTAATTTACTATTTATATTATAAACTAATTATTTTTTTAATTTAAAAAATTGTCTTATATATAATAAAACATTTACAATTGACAAATAAAGAAAAATATGTAAGTTTAAAACAATATTATATAAATGTATGCAAAACATAGCTAAATTTTCAAGAAAACTGTCGATAACAAATTAAATATATTTAATTTATTTTGGGGCAGGATGTCAATATGTGTACATATAAAATCATTAAAATATGAAACTGGATAGAAAATAACCAGTTATCAAGTTAAAAAATCCAGTTTATCACATGGATTAGTAACATACATCGCTGTGTGAATAACTGTGAACATGGCGCCAGACATGTCTGCTTACCAGCTGAGTCTGCTTAATATACAATTTTATGTGTCCAATCTCTCAGGCCTGCCAACTCCAATTTCTTTGTGGACTAGATCATTATAAGGCATATTTAATATATATCTTGTTTTTATTACGTTAATAAGCCCTACTCAATGACTTATATGTTTAATTGTTGGTTCATTTCATCCTTCCCCTTTGTCAGCTGATCCAGCTCTACCGACAGTGTTTCTCTGCTTGAATACAACAAATATGGCTACCGCACATGATCATTGGATTATCTTATCACTTTTTTCCTTTCTCCTAGTACCCAGTTGATTCATTAGCTTAAAGGTGAAATCTTTTAATCGTGTATGAAGTGATTTAAGCGAAAAACGTGTAAAAATATCACTGAATATAAAAACTCTCTGTAAATTCTCCATGAATTCTCCAGTTCTCCGCGTTTTAGACTGATCCCAATTTTAATTTTTAGGTCCCTTTATTTGTTTAGCAAAGTAGTGATTTGCTAATTTTTAATGAAAATATTGCAAGACGGACAAAGACATGCTCAATTAATCACATATAGATAACTTATTCAATAGTAACCGAGGTGGCACTGAGCTGAAAGACCCCGCCAATCTCGCAGGAGTGTCTGTTGGGCGATATTAGGGTATTTTCCGAAGATTTTCCATATGACAGTGCTGTCACTGCATTAAAAATGGATGGAAACACAGCTGTCACCATCAATGACTAATTAGTTGATAAATAAGTTGTTTTAATAAGTGTTACAATAACTAATGAACTTACAAGGACAACTGAAGCGGCGCGTTCGAGTTCTTGGATGGTCAGTCCTGCCGCCATTTTGCGCCGTTTATAATAAATGTACCGGTACAGATTATGTAATATAATTAATGTTAATCATACATCTTTTCTTGCGTTTCTAAATAAATTCTTCAATTGATGTGCTTAATGATAATTTTTTTGATTTCCACAATCAATATATTAGACATATCTGAATCGGGAAGAGTAAATACTAGATAAGTCTCAAGATCTAATTAATAAACCTGTATAAAATTTGCAATTTTCAACATAATGAGGTACGTATAATACAAGGGATCGAGGGAGCCGGGAGATGGCTGGATTGATAATAACAATAACAACAACAACAACAACAACAATAATAATAATAATAATAATAATAATAATAAAATAAATTTATTATAATTATAATTCAAAATCATTACTAAAATCAATTATTATCAATTATCTATTATTAATTATTATTACTATTATACAAAAGTTCGCACCACGAGCGTCAATTCTGAACGTGTTCCAAATCCTCTTTGAAAAGTATACAAATTTTGATATTCTCTAGACATTTTCTGCTCGGACATTTTTTCTTGTAAATAAAATAATAAAATTTCGATTAATTCATTTTGCAATACTGTGCTTTTACCTGTTTAGCAAAACAATTATTTTGTTTACTATCATGTTGTTCCCTAATCATATGAGATTTTTGTTAAAAATCTATAATAAAAGGTAAAAAAAAAAGATTCGGCTGCAAGCATTAAATTGTTTCAAGAAAAAATGCCTCAGAAACAAATTAACCTATTAGGCCTATATTTGTTTATTTATTTATTTATTTTTGTCTTGATTGAATATACGGAGCCCCTTAGGCTTGAGGAACATATGGGTGCTTTATTTATTTTGGGTATATCGCGTACGTCCCTCGCGATCATTTCGCGTTCCCTCCTACTGCTTCAACGAGATGGTGATTTATGAAGATCAGGAGGGAGCGCGAAAAGATCGCGAGGGAACGCGAAATGATCGCGAGGGAATGCGATATTCAAGTTAGGGCCTATTCAAAATAAATATAGCACACCTACATGTCCCTTCAGGAGCTCCGTTTATATAAAACACTCGTGCACTAAAAGTCAGAATAATTATCGACTTTGACAGGATTTAAGCCAATGTGACAAGGTTTGAACAAATTGATCGAATTCTAGGGGAATTTATCCCACTTCAAGTTTAATTTCAAGTTAAATGCTTTTCATAAATGTTTATTTTTTAGACTTTTCGAATACTATTAATGGTACTGCAAGGCTTTACATTTTATCACTTCATTCACCAAATGGAAAGTGGTTCGGTGGTCTTGCAAACTGTTTTCAGATTAAAACATTAACAGATTTGAACTCCAATATTTCTTCATTTAAGGTGCATGATATAGACATTTTAGACAATTAAGCATGTGATAACTGTCTTGGCCATGTGTCCCTTCAAACACAAGCCCAAACAATCTGTTTTTAGTTGTGTTTTCTTATGCAGACATATATCTTGATATCTTCAGAAAATATCTTCAGTGCCGTATGTTTTTGACATTAGGCCCCATGGCTTAAAACCACCTGAGACAAAGCAGTCCACAACCATGCACAGAATTTCTCCCACATGCATTTAAATGAAACATCATATACAAAAGTTTTATATCACATCATTTACCTAAAGATCTATATGTACAAATTCAGAATAAATATTACTATTAAGGCGAAACATACTATACTGCCAGTCCTTGATCGTAACTATTTAATCAATATTATAATTGGCTTTAAACGCCAAAAGATGCAAGCATTTCCCCTTTTGTGATCCAATCACCTGAGGCTTGATGGTGGATACTTCATTAAAAACATACTGCAGGCAAACTATGACTGCTAAGTGACTAATCATCTGTGCCATATAGTGAAGGCTTGTCATAGCTGACAGAGGCCAGCCCGAACTCTAGGCCCCTTGTGCACAAAGTGCTTGAGGATAAGGCAGACAGAAAATTTATATTTGGTTTACCTTTATAGGACAGCCTATTGTGTGATGGGGGGGGGGGGGGAGGCAACAGTAGGCTATCCCACTCTTGTGAAAGAGGTGTGGCTGGGTGTCTTACAGGTGAAAATATGTTGTTGGTTTCCCGCCAGGAAGTTGGATGTATCAAGCCACCCTGGCTTCAAAATTGTAAAATTTATCATTGTTGCAACATCGTCATTGACCCTATCACTGCAGTCGACTGGTCTTGAAAAGTTGTCAATTTTCTCATTTTGATTTCTTAAAATTCACTTCAAGATATTGCAATTGGTTACTGAATTATAGCACAAAGTGTTTGATGCATGAAGTTTATATTTCATTTTAGGAAAATATTTCAAAGAATTATTAACCCCGATGTAAAGAACAATACTTATGATGTAGGTGGCCAGGGTCCACCATTAAATACCCAAATGAGTTTATTTGGCCAGATGTTAAACAATTGATCATAGGAGTTTATCAGCTGACTGCAAGACTTGGCAATTTAAAACAAGTTAATATCTATACACCTACCAGCCATTGAATTTATACATTTATACAAAAAAAACACATCGGATCACATTCAACCAATCTGTGAATGCTTAGTTAAGTAATATGAACATAATAAAGCCAGTTATTCCATCAATTAACAAACGTCACAAACTTAATATATATCAGTAGATTATATATCTAGGATTTCTCATTATTGTGTGTATGTGGTTCATAGCACTAGGCATTGTGAAGCGTCTAGTGCTGGCGTAGAGTAGCTGTGGTAGTGCTCGACACCCTCAGCTTTTAGCAACCGTTGACGAGCAGGCATTGCGAAAAGGGAAGTCTACACCATGTCAGTACGAAGTCTCTCCCTAGCGAAGACTCCGAAGTGCCTCCCCGTTGCTGCACACGGTAAATGAGTACCTTGCGCCCCAAGGGGAACTCCGTAGGGGAACTCAGAGTACTCTAGGGCCCAAAAGGTGCGTTGAGTATGACCCTGCCACCAACCAGACATGACACCAGCTGTGGCTCCAAAGCCACATGTACACTGCCTTGTGTGTGGGCCTAGATTTCGAGAATAAACCCAAAACAAGTCCGGATTGGTGTCCTCTTGGTAGTCTGATGTCAACCCTTTTGCCATCCTTCCGGCAACGCCTGCAACTGAAACAGTGCTAAACATTGTACCTGCACTGCTTTGCAGACGCAAGGGGGGGGGGGGGGGGCGCCCTCAAATATATTTGGTAAGCCAAAAGGACTGAAACCTGGAGAGATCACTCCAGCCTCGTAGCAAGGGAGGATACAAGACGGAAGGCAGCAATCATGAGTTGTTAGATCATCTTGATTGGCATACAGACGACGGGTACGGGTTGTTATCGACGGTGGTAGGGATAATTTAAATCCCACTGGTCAGCTACCGATCACCTTTAACTGGGTAGCCCCCAGCCTGTAAGGGGCTGACCAACTACAGCCCATCTGCCTCAAGGGGTGTTTGGGCTTGTTATCTTTGCACCGAAGAAAATAACAGTCATACAACTACTTCAGAAGAAGACTTAAGGCTCGGCTACGTCATACTCTATAGTATATGCTTCCAAAGCGCCCAGAGGATGTCACTAACGTGTGTTTAGTATTGAAAACAGCACTGACCGACATAGCACTGACCATACTGGACATTGACATAGCCTGTGTACAAGAAACAAGACTTCGTGACTGTGAATCTCTCAAGGAAGATCACTATTCCTTCTCGAAAGGAAAGGCTGCAAATGAAAAAAGGGACCATGGTGTTGGCATTGTGATTAAGAACTCGCTAGGACCACCAGTTGGAGGTCCTGAGCGCATATACACTCTACGACTGTCCAACACTGCTGCATTTGCCAATCTTGTTTGTGTCAATGCTCATACACTCACCACTCCGTCATAATAGGTTAAGATCAGTTCTATGACCAACTCGACAGAGCCATATCTTAAATCCCTGGGAACGAGTCTCTCTTCTTCTTAGGTAATTTTAATGCAACAATTGTTGCCAATCACTATTCATGGCAAATTTGGATCAGGGAAGATGCACGGAGCGGTCAGACAGAACTGGAGAATTGCACCTGGAAAAAACTCCTCGCACAGATACCTTCTTCCTCGCCAAGCCAAAGTATAAAGAATCATAGTAGCACCCCCCTGTTCAGTCCCCTGGCAGCACTCTGACCTCATTAAACCAGACGCAACCAATGGAATAAAGCTCATCAGTGTGCAAATTCTTACTTGAACTAGTTGTCAGAAGAAATTAATTGCTACTAAAACTCTGGTAACATTTTTAGAATGAACGAATGCATAAAAATGGCAACAGGCCTTTCTGCTAAGAACAGAGCGACTTAAGAATCCAAAAACGGCAAATTATAAGTGACACCAGAAAGCAAATAGAAAGATTGATAAAGCACTACTATGAACGGTATTCCACTGGGACAGAGACCAGCAATGAAGCGCTGGTTGCAACAGAAAAGACTGCTTTTCGTGACAGACCAAGATGATGATCCTAAAGAGGAGGAACTCCTGGCATCACACCTGAGATGATCAGGCACGGGAAGGGACTGCCTATAACACAGCTCTACCAACTTCTTCCGCAATGCTGAAAAGAAAGAACTTTCCCCAGGAAATACGAAATGTCCTTATACATGAACAAAGGTGACCGCAGCGATTGTATTAACTAACATGTATATCACTCCTTAGCATTGTTTAAAAGATCTTTGCTAAAGTTGCTCTGGCAATACTTCAATCCATGACAGAACGTGTGTATCGTGAATCTCAATGTGCTTTCCTTGCTGGACGCTCCCCTGTTATCGCCAGCTCAAAGAGAAATGTAGGGAGCAAAGAAAGCCCTTTCTTGTGTCTTTGTAGATCTTACCAAGGCTTTCAATCTGATCAGAAGAAAACGCCTTCCAGGTTCCTGAGAAGATTGGGTGTCCAACAAGAGTATGAAGAGGACCACAAGCTTTGATGACAAAACAAAATACTTTCTGTGTCTACAGCTGAGTGGGACACTGCCCGCCCTTACAATGTGTAGGATCATCTTCGTCCCCCTGCTGTCCCTTGTTTTCAGATTTGTGTTCACTCTGACCAGAGCAGATGGTAAACAGTACAGTTGCTAAGTTATGACATTATTTCGGCTTGTTAATTCATATAGGTGTACAACAGAGAAAGGTAACATTCACTCAGTGCACTGGGGTTATAATATTTATTGCTTGCCGGAAATCTTCGATTTTCGCAAGCTGGTTGGTCAGTAGTGGATGTCTGTCTGTTTGTTGCTTGCCGGAAATCTTCGATTTTCGCAAGCTGGTTGGTCAGTCGCGGATGTCTGTCTGTTTGTCTGTTTGTCTGTCATCTCTCTACAGGTCTCAATTTTGCACCAATCACTTTCAAACTTTCACTTTATAGATAATCAAAAATGCAAAAAGCCTATTGTCTTGGTTAATATAGGTCAAAGGTCAAGGTCAAGGTCATCAAAAGTATACAAAAGGGTTTTTTGTTCATATCTGTGTTAATATTGGTCGTATCTACTTCAACAGTAGCTCATTTTAATCGTCATTCCAAGGCCTGTCTTCTGGTGTGTAGCTGACTCAATTTGCGGTAACCATGGTAACGCATTTTTGGGAAAAAGTGCTGATATTTTTCTAAATTTGTCAGTTTTAAAGCTACAGAGGTCTAGTTTTTTGCTTCAGGTAGCATTCAACTAGTATTACAAGATTCTATTAAGAGTCTCGCAATATCTCATATAATATTTCGTCAAACGAGATATTTCGAGATTTCAGTAATCTTGCCCTATAGGCCACAGTTTTGCAGGAATCTTTTTGAAACTGATATATCGTAAGTCCTGCACTATTATCTCGAAATGGTTTTTTCATTTTTTGAATTCGGCCGCGAGGGGGCGCTGGGTGCAAACCTCTCCAACATATCATGTTTTGGCCATATCTCCAAAACTATAAACCTCATTTACATAAACTATAGCTTATTTTCTTCCTCTGGGTCTTTCCAAAAACCTGGTGTATTCATTTGGTCTCAATCTTGAGTCACTTTGTCTGTGTGTCCGTCTCTTTCTCAGTTGTCCTCAAATTCGCTTGCTTGCTTGTTTTTGCGTGTCACATATAGCATTCTACAGGCCACAGTTTTGAAAGATTCCATTTAAAAATTATTACATCTTATGTCTTACACTAATATCTCGAAACCAATTTTTCATTTTCCAGAATTGGCCGCTAGGGGGCGGTGCACTTAATCTTGCACAACATATCATTTTTTGGCCATATCTCCAAAACTATTAACCTCATTTACATAAACTATAGCTTATTATCTTCCTCTGAGGTTTCTCCATAACATGATTAAGTCATCTGTTCTTAATCTTGGGTCAGTTTGTCAGTATGTTTGTCTGTTTGTCAGTTGTCCTCAATTTCGCCTCCTTCCTGGTTCTTGCGTCTCACATGTAGCACTCTACTGGCCACAGTTTTGCAGGAATCGTTTTGTAAATTACACTTGTCATATATCGTGATGATATCTGGAAGTCCTATGTTTATTATTCAAATAAGTCAAAGGTCAAGGTCAAGGTGATCAAAATATATCAAAATCTTATTTTCTTTAGAACTTTGTTAATATTGGTTCTTTCTTCACAAACTATGGATTATTTTTTTTCACTTTGACACTGCTTGTTTATCTGACTAACTTTACATCATTTTCGGCAAGCGCGTGACCTCAGGTCATCTAGTCTGTTTGTCTGTCATCTCTCTACAGGTCTCAATTTTGCACCAATCACTTTCAAACTTACACACTTTATAGATAATCAAAAATGCAAGAAGCCTATTGTTTTTGGTCAAAATAGGTCAAAGGTCAAGGTCAAGTCGTCAAAACTTCTCAAAACGTTTTTTTCTTCATATCTTTGTGACTATTAGTCGTATCTACTTCAACAATAGCTCATTTTAATTGTCATTCCAAGGCCTGTCATCTGGTGAGTAGCTGACTCAAATTTGCCGTAACCATGGTTACAAATTTTTGGGAAAAGTCATGATATTCGAAAATAAGGGATCTTATTTTTCTAACTTTGTCAGTTTTAAAGCTAGAGTGATCTAGTTTTTTGCATCAGGTAGCATTTAACTAGTACTACAAGATTTTATTACAAGTCTTGCAGTATCTCGTAAAATATATCGTGAATAGAGATATTTCGAGATTTCATTCATCTTGCGCCAAAGGCCACATTATTGCAGGAATCTTTTTGAAACTGACATATCATAAGTCCTACACTAGTATCTCGAAATTATTTTTTCATTTTTTTAATGTTCTCCTAGGGGGCGCTGCACACGACCCTCACACACATATCATTACATTGGCCATATCTCTAAAATCCAAAGCCTCAATTACATAAACTATAGCTTATTGTGTCCCTCTGAGTCTTCTCCATAAACTGATAATGTCATCTGGTCTCAATGTTGTGTCACTTTGTCATTGTGTCCGTCTGTTTGTCAGTTGTCCTCAAATTTGCCTGCTTGCTGGTTCTTGCGTCTCACATATAGCATTCTACAGGCCACAGTTTTTAAAGAAGCATTTGAAAACTGATGCATATTATGTTTTACAGAAATATCTCAAAACATTTTTTCTATTTTCCGGATATGGCCGCTAGGTGGCGCTGCACATGACCCTCACACACATATCATTATATTGACCATATCTCTAAAACCCAAAGGCACAATTACAGAAACTATGGCTTATTTTCTTTTCCTGAATCTTCTCCATGACCTAGTAATGTCATCTGGTCTCAATCTTGTGTCATTTTGTCAGTGTGTCTGTTTGTCAGTTGTCCTCAAATCCGCCTACTTGCTGGTTCTTGCGTCTCATATATAGCATTCTACAGGCCACAGTTTTTTTTCAGGAATCCTTTTAAAACTGTTACATCTTATGTGTTACACTAATATCTCAAAAAAGATTTTTCATTTTCCGGATATAGCCACTAGGGGGCGTTGCACTTTCACCTTCCTAACATATCATGTTTTGGCTATCTCTCCAAAATTATAAACCTTACCTACATCGCTAATTTTGCTCTTCTTCACCTTCGGCGCTTTTGTCTGTAATCTGTTATCACAGATGTGTCAGTATGTCTGTCTGTTCGTCTTTTGTTGTCAGCTTTGTCTGCTTCGTCGTTGCTTTGTCTGATATGTCATTTTACAGGCCACAACTTCTCAGCAAACGCTGAGGGTCATTCAAAAAATAGAAAACCCACTATATGTTCTGTCTGTCCGTCTGTCTGTCATTTCAACTTCCGGCAAGCGCTCGACCTCTGGTCGTCTAGTTTAATATAATTATATTGTACTTTGCTTTCTAATTCCTGGGGGGAAATTGGGATTGGGCAGTGTATACTTACATATTTTAAAGAAATAAAACAACACTGTGTAACTGAAATATAATTTAAAGATCTAAACATTCAAACTAGTAAACAACGCTGTTTAACTGAAATAGAATTTAAAACTCTAATAATACAAGCCAGTCCAGCTGTTAAGTAAAGAATTGTGCAAAAAATGATAGAAGCATGTAACTTTGCATAAACATTGCTTAGGCCATACTAAATATTTCCAGATATGGGACCAAGCGGAATTATCCCTATCACTGTCAAAATCCAAGATGGTTGCCGAACTATAAAATATTAATACATCCGTTTATATTTGTCCTAGAATTCATTGCAAGTGCTCTTTTCCTTTGTTTTTTGGGTCAAGAAAAAAATAATTTATAAGGTTTTCAAGTCTGTATAATAAACCTGTGTATGAATTCTGGTTTTGTTGATATTGAAATTGTGCAAATTTGTCATTGGTTACCAGTAAAACAAATGGAAAACATAATTTGTTGATATTTTGTGAATGTAATCAAATGAAAGGGTCATTTACTGGGCCAGATTCACAAATACACGGCCCACAAAACTTCTAACACAGTCATTGGCTGAATTTGTACGGGTAGTAATTGTTTCTATAAAGTGTTGTATAATAGTGTCGTATGGTGTAACGATGTTAGCGTCGGAAAGTAGGTTTAGGGAACCCTTTTTTTTATTTGTTGGTTTCATTTCAGTCGTAATTCTGTGATTATTTTTTCTTGTCAGATTCGTCAGCGTTAGTCAAGACCCTTTCCTTTAATAACATTGTTTACTGCAGACATTAAAGGCAACGCACCTGCAACCTTGATTTTTCTCACGCTTTTGTCTCTGGAGGCGTGTCCATTTTAATATTCATGCATTGAACGACAGGTCTCATAATATTGTAAGGCGATAGGCCAAGAGCGGTCACCATGTGTGACCTAAGCAATTAGTAAATAAACTGAAGACGGGAGAGTAGAGGCACATTCTCCTAGGTCAACTCGCTAAATTATGGCATCTGGCAGTTTGTCGGTCTAGAGGAGGGTATGTGTTAGTCAGTGAACTGATCAACAGAGGGACGATTCCCCGGCGTATTGTATGTCAGAGTCTTTGGGTGGCCAACGTAATCTCACTATCGGCTTTGGAAGTTATGTTTAAAGAAGAACGTGTGAACAGCCGATGTTTATCTGCCGTTGTGATGCCCAGTGAACAGACCAGAGGACAATTGATATGCTAATCTGGTTGTATGGATTCGAATATTGTCGTGTACGTTGGTATATTCGAGTACAGATTTCTGGATTTATCCAGGGTAATACTACAGTGGCAGATATTGTCTGAGAGCTGCTACAATGAGGGCTGTGAGCCTATCTGTCAGTGATTTAAAGAAGCGGGTGCCTCACATTTATATAGACTCTATGAATTTTTGTACCATGTGCGTGGAACTCTTCTCCAGAGAATTGTACATTTATTTTTTATTATACTTTATGGTTTAAGTTATACAAGGCTTTCTCATCTTTAAGAGTGTGTGTGTGTGAGATTAAGCCAGTTTGATCCACAGTTTAATAAAGCCGGAAAGTTCATTCCTAAAATCAATCCAATATGAAAAGCATGGCAAATTTCCAGACAATCCATGCATTAGGAATAAAAATCGAAATTTACCATAAAGTTTTATTCAAATGGTGCCAAATAACACATTATTAAGACCTGGTTATAAGGCACGTAAGTGCTCATCCAAGTACTAACGCTGTTATTGTTAGAGGATATACCAATGACCAGCCCCCTTCTCCCCCCCCCCCCCCCTTCCATGATCATGAACATTAAAATGTTTTTCATCACCCGAAAAAGAGTAAATTTTGCATTGCGAGTATATATCAATTGCACTGGGTAAAGTGGCCGCTCATTTGGATTCTAAATAAACCTTCATCCCAGTTCGGGCAGTGTTACCTGATCTTAGGGAGTACTTTATAAAAAAATGTCTGGCTGCTATGCCTGAAGACATAACATGGTAAAAATCATAAGTACTGATATTTCATTAAACGTTGAAGCAAGTATGACCAGATCTGAAAAAGTTATAAGTTGTCCACTTGAATAAAAGAAATATAAACCACCTGTGATAACACTCATTTCCCTCAAATGAAATAGCTTGTCTTCAAATGATTGCAAACTTTGTGAATTGTGAATTGAATATGAACGGCATAAACATTATTTGAATTGAATTTGAATTGATATTTTTCTTAATCAGATTGGATTGATTTGAATTGGAATTGAAGTTTTATAAAAGTTCTTGAACTAGAATTGAATTGGAATTGATACATCTGAATTGACCATAGGTCTGACTCTCACTGATCTGCCTTGAAACATGTTGCTTCACAAGCTTTCCTGAATCATGACCCCCCCCCCCCTCCACACACACACATGGACGCACCCAAAACACAATTTCACCTTTGCCAATTCAAATGTTCCTGTATGATAAAGCCTCTATAATGAGGCCATTAAAATATGTTATATTTCTTGAAACATGTTGCAAAACACTTTCTTCATGAAACCTTTTGCAACACTCATGCAACATGTTGTAGAACAAATTCCTAATGTTGTGTGAAAAAGTGGTGAATTCATAAAATTACATTACAATGTTTACACAAAACACTATGAAGTAAGTTATATAAATAAAGTTGAGGGTAACATGTGAAACTAAAATGTAATAATATTCATTTCGTAAGATACTGGAAATAATTAGGATAAATCCATCGAAGTTGCAGAGGTCAGCAAATTAGTTGCACAGAACCTTGTAAAATGAGAAAGGTTACAGGGGAGGATACAGGAATTTAGACCGGGGGGGGGGGGGGGGTCACATAGGGAGGCTTCGAAGCGGGTGAGCCTCGGCGAGAAGTGCCGTGGGGTACCCCCCCCCCCCCCCCTCAGGTGTAGAAATATTTTGAAAATTTAGGCTGTAACCGTGCAGTGTCGGGTAGCTTAAATGCATCATAAAGAAAGACTGTATCTGTTCTATACACTTGATCTTTAATTTTCATTATGATCTGACGGTGTACTATGAGTTTTCCCCCCAGATTTTATGGGGAGGTCGAAACAAAGGGGGGGAACCCCCCGAAATATGTCCCTGGTTTACCTGTATTTTTAAATATAAAATTACATCATAAAGTGTAGACCATATAGTAATATGTATTCAATTTGATCCTTTTCACTATTTACTACATTATTTTAACGATGTATATTATAGGATAAAGGCAGTACGGTCACTTCGGTTAAACTATACATCTACAAGTAACACCCAATAAGTTGGAAATTAAAGTTTATTCGCTTAGTTTTTCGGAACTACATATATGTCTATCTGACAAAGTGTTGTGAATATAATATTTATTGAAATACCCATGTGTTTCTACTAAATTTAATAAAAAGAGAAACAATTAATAGACAATATATATGGCGATTAGTCTAAACGGATGGTTCATTATTAATAACAACTAGTAAAGAAATAACTTCAAGATTATACATAAATGTTTAGGTCATTTTCCAGGTCACATCTCTCCGTCATCAACCTTCCTCGCCCATGGCTGCACAAATGACGCACGACGCATATTCGAAGTTTGTGGATTTTTTATTTCCTTTTCCCGTCTTTTGACTTCTGCCCTTCTTAGATGCACGCTCTGAAAAAAGAGGAAACCCCGTTTAACAGACCCTCAAATGATATTCAACAAAATTTTTAAGCATGGAGCCTTAGATTTATAAACGACGTTAAAGTAGCATCCCTGCATGGCAAAAAAACTCCCTAAATTTAAAATCAACCCGAAAGCTGTTTTAAATACACATTAGACCCCATAAAGTACAATCAAACCTGTTTGTAACACCACCAATCTATTTAGACCACCACTGAGTTAACCGATAAAAAATCATCAGTTATGACAGACTTGTCTTATAAGACCACCTGTAAATTAAGACCACTTTTACCCAGTCCAATATTATTATTACACAGGTTCCAATGTAAATACATATATATATATATATATATATATATATATATATATATATATATATATATATATATATATATATATATATATGTTTATATATATATATATATATATATATATATATATATATAAATTTTAAACCTGGAACGGAGCTCTTTCTAATTTTACATGAATTTATAAAATTTACATTAATTTTCAAATGAAATTTTAAACATTTTCGAAAACTTTAAATTTTTAATTGGTACACACTACATGACACTATCTCAAAACCGTTTTTTTTTCTGTATCATGTTTCTTTTTATCTTAAATTTAATTAAAAATTTTTGAAGCAATTAAACAATTTATATATCATTTTTTAACATGAAAGAAAAATGATACGGGAATCGCGTACCATTTATCATTTTTATTTTTTTTTTCAAAATCATTAAAATTTAATGTGAAAGGTAATTCGAATTTCATAAATACATATGCCATTAGAAAGAACACTACAAAGCTTTAAAAAGATATATACTTTCATAAATTTAGACGACGTTTGGGCGAATTTTTATTTAAGGGGATGCTATCTTAAGGCATCATAGCGGGTCTCTGCATGATTTTATGTGAAAGTTTCACCATTTAATCATTAAATAACTATGAACGGAAACCAAACCGGGAACCTTCAGCTGAAGTACTTAAATGAAAGTTACCCACACTCTAGCGTTAACACTAGATGGCTCTGGTACACAACTGATGCATTGTTGGTTGAGTTATGACGTTATTGTGGAACTAAATCCCATTATAAAATTAGTATTATATTGAAGCAAATATATAAATATATTAAAAACCAATAAGAGTAATTCATTTAATTCAAAATTAATTAAACACTAGAATATTTAATTTTCAAAAACAAGAGCAAAAACCAGGCGGGGATGGAGGATATTGTTGCTTTTTGTTTTATATATAAATATATATTTATATATATATATATATATATATATATATATATATATATATATATATATATATATATATAAAACAAAAAGCAATAATATAGACCATTTCCGTGAGCATGCGCAAGGTCGTCTACTTAGCATCGAGGTGGCAATGCGGTTTTTTTTTCATACTAGATCTACGACAGGAAATTCACTTTGTTCTAGATTTGGTTTGCTTTTGTCAAATACGATATTTTTGTGATAAAACGGGCCCGAATACTTTTGTATCATGTGTTGTCAACAGATGTCGCTACTGTAGAAGAAAAATAAAACGTATATTTTGCTATTTTGAGGGCAGATGCAAAGCAAGTTTATTTACATGGTTCCCCAAGAAATGGATTAAAAGCGAGACCTTTATATCCAAATTAATATAAACAAATGAGCCATAGCTGAACACCTGCTTGTAGCTGAAGCATATGGATTTAATATTCTAGATATTGAGCTATAATTTCAATGTATATGAAGTATAAATCGTACGAAGGCTCCAACTGTCATAACTGCACAGTTTAAAATTTATGGTGATTGGTATTATGGTATAGTGAACACTGCTTATAACTGGAACTAGAAATTATTGCTAAAAAAAAAATTAAAACCAATAAACTTTTAATTTCTGTCGTAGTTTTAATAGGCAAAACAAAAATAAAGCCATATATTTGGATGTTAAAAATGCAAAGCAAGCATGCTGGTTAACGCACTGATATGTTAATAGATTATTAAATTATATCAGAACAAATAATAGACCATATATTAATATGTCGAATCTATCTAACTCTCTCTCTCTCTCTTTCTCTCTCTCTCTCTCTCTCCCTCTCTCTCTCTCTATATATATATGTATATATATATACATATATATATATATATATATATATATATATGCATGTATATGTTAGTATAAAATTTTGCATCTCAGCCATAATAAAAGGCGCCAAGTATTGGTTATAGCCCGATGAAATGCAGGGCGAGCCTGCCATGATTGACACAAGCCAAGCTAATCTCATGGCCTGCTTTACATTTCATTGGGCTATAACTGATATGTTCCACATGCCCCGCCTCCTTGAACGAAGGTCACGCGTGTCATGTTTTTTTGGCTAGTCACCAGTTCTTTACCATATTTGGAAAGTCGCCATGCAACTACACTTGCATAGTCACCTTTCATGACCCTGTGATGCAAGCAGATTTGAACGTACAGTTAGAACAAAGGAAAATACGCCGCATGTGGGACAATGTACAAAACGGCAGACCGAATAGACAAGGTATTACCCTCTGAACTTCATGGTCTACAAGATCACCGGGCACGCAGAATCGCCTGGTACTAAGTGTAAATGGACTAACAGCTCGACAACTTTTAGCTTCATCTTTTGCTATTTTCTGCACATATTTCAATAGTTTCTGTTATAACGCCGTTTGTGAAAAGTCCGCTTCTTTTAAAAACAAAATCTCTAACAAGGTGTAATTTCATAACTTTTCACTAGAAACTACAATTTGACACATGGTCACATAGTATATACTAGTTTTACTCACTTTTATTCATGAAAAAGAAACTGTTGTTTCGTGTAGTTTGTAATATCTAATATTACCGTCATAGAAATATTCATTTATTCCTAGCCGCTCATTCAAAACAAAAATATCAATATTTCCATTATGTGCAAAGAAAACGGAAGAGTACACTTATATAAAGGCTGCAGCCGTCTCTCTTAGACCTTCTGTCACTGTGTTTGCATACAGAATACTACTATAAAATATTAGATAGGCTAAACTGAAATAATGTGTTGAGAATATACTAGAAACCTGATTTGAAGAGAACCCCGGGTTTGGGAAGAGGTGTTTATCCCTTGTGTAAACTAGCTTTATTTACATGCGCAGATACATTTGCAGGCGGAACTGAGAAATTTACAAGCCACGTTTTGTCAGGCCATATCACGTGATAATGACGTCTTATCTACTCAATAACGCTGCCGGTCATTCAGACTGCAAGTTGGCTTATCTCCATAAAATTAACAGAAACAAAGATGACTGTGCTTTAAAAAAAATGATTTAATCCTATGTGCACTTAGATGCAATAACTGTCAATATTATAATATCCTCGCAAATATTACATTCACACTTCGGTATTATGTTAACACCAGGCAAAATTAAAGGTCAAATTAGAAACCTATTAGAACAACTCTATGTGGAATTTGAGCCAAATTTTGAATTGTTCTTAATCATAAAAAGTGTAAAATAATTCAAGGTAACATGTGAAAATAACAATCTGAGGACACACGTAATTCATATGATAATGGAAATGTTTTTTTAAATCCATCGAAATTGTCGAAGTCAGCATTTAACTGCATATAATACCTTGTAGAAAAAGAAAATTTCTCTCTTTATATAGAAAAATATAAAACTACGTTACACAGTATTTTTATCATTAAATTTTAACGGTTTATATTTGATATATTAAAGGCAAACAGACGCTTGGGTTCAAGAATATATATCACAAAACACCTTATGCGTTTGAAATTAAAGTTTATTAGCGTAGCTTCCAGAACTGAATACATGTATATGTGATAAAATGTTGTTAAACTAAACTTAAATTGAATCCTCTTGTGTTTCTATCAATTAATATAACGGGTTTATCCGGAGATTATTGAAAACAGAAAGTCCATTATTGACAGCCATAAGTAAAGAAATCACTTCACGATGTCACATGTGTGTTTAGTGTTTCCAGGTCACTTCGTTCTGTCATCAGCCTTCTTCTCCCGCCGCCGGACAAATAAGGCAAGACGCATACTCAAAAGTGTCGGTTTTCTTATTTCCACTTTTTTTCTGTCTCTCCCTCCTAGACGCGCGTTCTAAGAAATAGTAGAGAAAACTCTGTCAGGCTACTACCTGACCATCTAGATTTATATAACAAAATAACAGCTGCTGATACTAAACCTACCTGTCAGGTTTGCTGTGCACTGGGTATAAACCAAACGTCATAACTTGGCTGAAAGGCACTAGAGGGAATTCCTGAACTTGTGTTAAGTTTCCTTGTGTCGCTGCATAGCGCTTGGAAACTCGACTTCTCCATGTACTTGACAAGAAGGTGGACATTACTGAAGATGCACTATAGCGGATGATACGTTCAAGTGACACAGTGTCAAGTATGTACAATCTTGGTATACAGTGCAGTATTATCTGCAAATACGCAGCAGAACTTTATACACTTCTTGATAACAGAGAAATGTATTTCCATTGGGCACAGCGGGTCACAAATTAATATGGATCCAGTTTTATTTTACACTGTCGCGCGAAGCAAAGGTCAGAGGCCACAGCTCAGTGGGCCGGGACGACCACTGTATGGGTTACAGGCAATCGAGGTGAATACGTATCAAGAAGATTGGAATTATTTGGATTGCTGTGTTGAGTAGAAAGACATTCCAATATTTAGACTGAGTCAGAGACTGCCACGGTACATGTTGTGAACATTTACGTAGCCAGATAATTTATTGGAACTCAGTGTCACTGGAGATCAATTCAGTGTTTGCCTATGAATATAATTTTTTCTATATACGACTGCATAATTTGTCAGCATTGAACCTATTTCTAATTTATTATTATGATTGTTATATATGTTAAAGTTCAGTCTTGTGTTTTGGTTCAAATGCACTTCTGTACCTATCTTATAATATTCTAAAGCACCTGGACATTACTCCGAGTTTGGTTCCCAAGGTAACCAGTTTTCTTTTTATGAATATTTTTGGCAAATTCGTTACAGGATAAATCGCAAGTTTGAAAAGAAAAATGCATGGTAGTTGGGCAAGGGAAGGCGGGTCTCAATCTCTCATCCCCAGACCGGAACTGGGCATTAATACTGGGTCTGTATATTTATATTTCTATACCTATTAGTGTATAGCACATGAACAGCCTTTTCATACTATATAATAAATGGAACCTTATTCAACAAATACTAAGATTTATTGCCTGATTAGTTCCGCCATTGGTCCTCAATGTGCATATACTTTATCCAAACATTGCATTTTTTTAATTTTAATAATTATTTTAGAAAATGTAAGGCGAATAACTAAACAGTTAACAAGAAACATATATTTATATTTGATAAATCATAAACCACACCCTCAGAAATAGTTTGTAAATTAATATGAAGCAACATGATAGGAGTGTTCATTCAATCTTACATCCTGCCATTGCATTCATATATATATATATATATATATATATATATATATATATATATATATATATATATATATATATATATATATATTTCCACCTGACTATGGCTGAGTGCTTAAACGCATAATTACATAACTGCATCAACCGTTTACAGATCACATCTGAAGAGTGCAAATGCATGAAAACAAGTGTTAATGTGTAACTGAACATTTTCGTAAATAATCAATATATATATATATATATATATATATATATATATATATATATATATATATATATATATCATGAACAAATGGTTCCAGGGAGAACCCTTCTGTAGGGTTCTTACAAGCATCCATTATCAGGGTTACAGACATAACCCTTAGGGTTTCCCAGAGAGCCCCCGGTTTCTCAAAGAACCCCCGGAGAGGGTTCCGTGAAGAACCCTGACAAGAGGGTTCTACCTGGTACCTCTAAGGGTTTCCCAATGACTTCACTCTAAAGAACCCTTAAGGGAATTACATCTTTTTCTTTGAGTGTAATATTAAGGTCATGTATAAAGCTACACCCGTGTACTAAAAGGCGAACATCACAAGCAGGAACATTCTTCCTAACCTGTAAGAGCGCACGGATTACCGGTCACTAGGAGTAAATGGACCTTTACACATTCTGATTTCTGCCTCTGCTACATATTTTGAATCTTTTTTTTTGTTCCATCCTCTGTACTGGTTGTCTTTTTTAACAAATGGGCAACCAGTACATAATTTCATGATTTGCAGCTAAACTCTGTACTCTAATCATAAAGTCATTGAACCACTTCTTCTGTCCATGAAACATATTCCATGGAACTGAAAAACATCATATTTGCTTTGTTTTAGCAACCATAATTCTTGTAACAGAAGCCAGAGTTGGTTTTAATTAGAGTCTATGAGATTGCTCTATCGAAAAATATTCAGTTTACATGGACGCTCGCTCAAGATAATTTGTAAATAGGCCTTTGGGATACAAACTTCACAGGTGAACAGTTTAAAATCGCCTGAGACCGAGGAGAAAAAATATGCAGGTTACACAATAATCAAATCAAAATAGTTAAATAACCGCAACGGTCTTATGGTTGCGAGAGCTGTTTATAAGAGAATAGTGAGGTCAACGAGAAGTCACAAAGGTCGGTCGCGTATGACGTCGCATTTGAGTAACGTCATAAGATATTTTTGCTATATCTCTTTTCTCCAGCATTGTGAAGTGTTTTGCCATAAATTAGATTTGTCTCCTACAAGTTGGGTCCAAGGAAAGACATTACTATTCATTCAGCAGTCGGTTGAATAGCTCCTGCAAGATTTACCTGTTACATTTTATATCTTTATATCTCCTTTGCATAAAAAAAATATTCCGTGAAAACATGCGGACACTTGTACTGGTAAATTTTGCGCTTGTCAGGTAATTGGCTGTTAACATTGCCAACGGAAACTTGATTAGTTGCTCTGCTCATGATTATTCATTGAATGAGAATTCAATTAAGTTCACACAGAGTTCATGGTTAGGTCAATTACAGAGTCATCTATGTTTATCATTCTGTTGCTATTACTACGTACACAATACCAAACACTATTGCTTCAAAGCCTACTCAAGCGACACTGCCGGCTCATTCAGGCTGCAGGTTGACTAGCCGCCATTAAAAAAGACAGAAACACAACTATACCGATGTGCATTGAAACATCAATTCGCTTTCTTCAACGATTCCACTATCGTAACATATTCCGTATAAAATCAAATAACAGCATGAAAACACTAGGCAAATCAAATAAAGGTATGGTTCTCAGGCACCGCGCGCATATATTTTATCCCCCTCCCCGCATAAAAAAATTTTGTATTTATATTTTCTTTCAAGAAGATAAAAATTATAAAAAAAGTTGTCCTTTGTTATTTAGTGCTTTAACCTTTTCTGCAAAAAAACTTGTTATTATCATGCTTTTCCCTGATCATATGACATTTCAATCAAAACATAAAAAAGGTGAAAAAAATTTCGCCGCCCAAATTAATTTATGAAAAAAGAGCCTGAGAAACATACCTTTATCTTTTTTTAGCTGAAGTTAATGACTTGGTAGAAGTGTATATATGAGTTGGATCAAATTTGGAATTTATGTTAAGAGATTTAAAATCTAAAAAATCGGGAGTTTCATAAAAAATGAAAGTATAAAGCATCACGTTATTCTTCATAATAGAGATGATAACGATTAAATCTGCAAAGGTCAGCAGTTTAGTTGTACAGAACCTTGTAGTCAAGACAGTTTCTCTCTTGTTTATACAAAATTCTATGTCTGAAATTTATAACTACACAAACATATATGCTGGTGAACATGTCTCTTTTTAAATGACAATAGTGTTAATTTGATGGTAAAGATAATAAATGAATTGATTTGAAGAATATATATAAATATAAGAAAACCCATCAACATTTGAAATTAAAATTTATTGCCTTACTATTCAAAAGTGCGTTTAAGTGTATTTAATAAAATGATGGTAAACTAAACGTGATCTAAATGTCTGTCTTTTAGGATTTATAGATAAAAAAATAAGAAATTAATGTATCCGGCGATAAGTCCAAAAAGGAAGTTCGTTGTTTAACAACCGTGTTTATTTACAAAGCCACGTCAGTCTGCAATCAACCTTCCTCTCCCATGCTTGCGCAAATGACGCATGATGCAGCCTCGAATTTGTTTTTTGAATCTTTATTTCCTTTTTGCGTTTTTCCTCTTTTTTCCTGTTGCCTTCTGTTCTTCTTAGAAGCACGTTCTAAGAAATAAAAGAGGAAACCCCTGTCAGCTGACTGTCATGAAGGGTTTTTACAAAACTAAAACGGCAGTCTGAGCCTACAAGTATGCCTCCTCTATAAGATCATAGTCAAACCTTCCTGTGTTCTACACAGCAATTATGTTGAACGGTTCACCATTTGTGGGTGGATCACGGCTTGATCAGCTCTAGAATAAAGGCAACCCATCATGCCTATGACACTGGTCCTAAAACTCGGCTAATAAAATGATATTTCCCTATCTCTTATTGGAAAAAAAAAACAGTTTTGACTTAAAACATATATGGACATGTCGAGGAAAGAATGAGAATTCCGGGAACAATGAGAATCTCCATTCTTCCCGGGAAACAAAGAGAATCAAGAGATGGTATAAAACGATTACGGTTTTTACCCGGGAAAAATGAGAATTCTCGTACTTCCCGGGAATTCAAGTCTCTCCCGGGAGAATTAAGAATTCTCACTTTTCCAAAGACAGTCTGGAATTCAGATTTGAAATGCAAACCTGGGAAAAATGAGAATTCTCATTTATCTCTTGAGGAAGAAGAGTCATTTCATGCCACCTTTGTACTCTTTTTAACAGCTTTTTTATTTAAAAAAATTCTTTCACACAACTTTCTTACTTTGGACTTTAAGATTCTAAGAAAAAGAAGCTACACCAAAAATTAAATTATGTTGATAAAATAAGATACACACTATTGCAAGATATTACAAGTATCAAATTATCATATATTTTTTTTCTTTAATTTTTGTGCCACTATTTTAATAATGACAATTACAAGTTCTTGCCACAGAATTTAAATAAAATGATGTTCTATTTAAAAGGCCAGGAATGGTTAAACCTTATGTTACGATGTGCTGTTAAGGTCAAACAAATTAAAGGTATGGTTCTCAGGCACCGCCCGCGACAATTTTTAACCCCATCAAAAAATTATTTTGATTTTCATCTTTCAAGTGGATAAAATAATACAATTTTGATAAAATTTCCTTTGTTATGCTGTGCATTTACCTCTTTAACAAACAAGTCCTGCTTTTCCCTGATCATGTGACATTTTTATGGAAACTTACAAATAACGATAAAAATAAAATATGTCACTCCCGCACTGGTTTCTGAAAAAAGTGCCTGAGAACCATACCTTTTTTGGCCTTAGATGTTCATTTTTATTTATGAACCTCTGCTACCTACCGAAGGATATCATTTTATAATTTATTTGGGGTTGCGAAAATGAGAATCAGATGATATTATGAATTAATTCCAATTTCCCCGGGAAGAATGGGAATTCTGATTCTTCCCGGGCAGATTCTGTATCTTTCCAGATTCTCATTCTTCTCTCAACATGTATATAGTTATTATTATAATAATTATTATTTTTGATTAGCGGATGTTTAATAACTGTGGCTGTGACCAAGCCTGCTTAATATCACGGGTTTTATTTCCGCACGATGCAGGGGATGATCTGAAATTCTTAAAAGTCACTAAAGTCCTAGAAAGATTCTTTGAAGTTATAAAAAAAATATCCTCATTTTGCCTTTGAGTCGAGGTCAAAGAATAGAAGCTGGAACCATCAGCTCGAAAGTCCAAAAGTCTTATCTGCTAGGTAACGTCCCATATGCATATTCTTATGATAACCGTAAATGTGCAATGTTTAATTCTAAAATGGAAAGAGGAATAGTTTTTATGGTTTGTGGACGCATTCTATCAGTGTACTCTTCAGCGATTTGTCTTTCAATCAAATGTGCCCTACTTCTGAAATGCATTTTATGCAAATAGACTTGATTCTTCTTAATACATTAAAAACTTACAGTTAAGATGGGGCTCAGCATGTGAGCTTTAAGTTCTTATAAATCTCCTTGAAAACCAAATATAAGGTCACCTTGATCCCTATATTTTACAAACTACGGACCAAAAGACAATTTTGTGCACCTTAAACACCTCCACCAATCTGTTCTGTTTGTACAAAATCGGCTCGTGAGAAATGTCAATGATGCGTGTGAATTTACACGATGATAGGTCAAATTTGAGAAAATGTCATACAACAACTTCGGTATCCCATACGGTTATCCTATTGAAGTTTGCATTGCTATCTTGGACAGTGGTAAATCTGATATGAGACTAGTGACGCAACCTATATTTTTTATGCAGGAGACAACTGGCGCCACCTTTATTTAAATTTTTACGCAGGTTTAATATCGACGTTAGGGTTTTATGATTGTTAACATTTTCTATGTCATCAATTATCAGTGAGTTTACATGAAAAAAAAATAAATCAGGTGTTACGTGTTAACATAAAATAATATATTATAAATGGAACCACTATTACATATTAATATACATACTGTTAACATGAAGATACTATCTATAGAAATACTGAATAAAATGATTAATATATTAAGAATTAATAACTATAATAAATAACTTTTCAACTGTTACAACTTTTCCTTAAATATTAAATGGTAGTATTGTAAGAGAATGGAAACCAGGATGATCAAGAGTGATTTTAAACCTATTTTATTCAGAATTTTCCTTTTTAGCCAAAATATATGATTGCTGGCATACAACTGAGGGGTATAGAATGGCAGGTGCAGGCCAATGCAGACTTTTACCCAGAGTCTATAAATAAATGGGAAATGAAAGGACAGCAAATCTTTCAAGTATCAGGCTAGCGTCACTAAAAGGGAGCCTAGAGAATGAGAATGAGACCATGGCTCTGAATGGTCAGATATTTTGATTTATCTCATTGTAGCCGATGTCCTGCTCACGGCCAGACACTAGTTTAATTCATTTGGGTCATTGTGTTTGCTGTTCGCCAGGTTATTCCTGCCACGAAATCACTGAGCACCTGCCGTCTGCTGGGTTGACCTTGCTGGAGGGCATTCCTTGCAGATACCAAATTTATTTATCAATAAATTGGCGTCCAATAAAAGACTCACTGGGGGTTGCGGCGCACCACCCTATTTCTGTGTAAGGGACTAGTATCAGGTTTTTCTAAGCCTCATGGGGACGTGGGTGGTAACGCCACCAGATGATCTTAGATGACAAAATGTGTGATTAACACAGGCAGGTTCTTTAGAAGAACTGGTTGCCGACAAGTGTATGTTAACCTGCTTTTGCTTGGTCTTGGATACCTGCAAACCGCAGATTCGGTGAGAAGGTGCGAGACTTAAGACAAGGATGGCCACATTTGACACACGTTGGTCGGCTATGTTGCTTTAAAAATGGCAGCTGTTTCATCCGCGTTCAATATAAAATAAATTTTGTAAAAAATATCAGATAAGATAAAAATCTGGTTTCCATCCTTGAATACAATAATACCATTGATTTATATAATTTATTTTAAAATGACTATTACTGTTGCGGAAGAGCAGCTGGAGGAAAGACTGGGATTCGGCCTGCTCTCCGGACATCACGTGACCGTCCTGCTCCAATGGCATGGCGTACAACGTCACGACGAGCAGGAGGCTCAGCACCAGAGCCGTCAGCAACACTTTCTTTTTCATGGCGGCAAGAGACGCTCTGCAATATAGAATGACATATTGTGATTTACACACAAAGGGCAGATTCAAGGGGAGGCACGCAATACCTGTTTTCGATCATAAACATCTGGAAAATAGAACAATATACGCTTAATACCGAGAAGTAGCGCCGTATTTTATGTTTTGCACTGTTTTCTTTTACTATACTTTTGCATTTATAAAGTCTACTATAGTCTGTTCAACGGTAAGTGCATATTAAAATTTGGCAATATTTTTATTAACTGACAGATTAATTACAAATGGTATGCTGTAATGAAGGAATGAGGAACAGGCCTATAATTAACTATAATTAAATGAAAGCAATACCTTGCAAAATATCTGAATAATGCAATAAAATCAATATCTGAGTAAACACTGTATATTTTACAACATAGCTACACTATCTAGGAAGGTCAAGGTCATTGATCACATGCTCAAACAACTACATTTTAAAGTTCCTGATTGGTTGTTTAGCGTCATAAACATTCTAAAAAATGTAATTATCAAAATTAGGATGCTGAGCAATTGACAGACGCCATGTACTTGGCTTCAAGTGTCAGAAAACCAGAAAGTTGCAAATAAAATTTTTTTTATAAAGTTTTACACCTCATATTATAGGTCATTGGTCCCTCTTTAACTTCAGGTCATAGTCTGTGATGATATTTAAGTTTACGAGGTTTATCGCCAAATTTCAATGGTAACCTATTGGTGGAACAGACTACATGATCCGTTTCATCCTCTCATGTCCACCTGTTTTTTGCTATTTAAAATTTTCATTAGTTTCATTTTAAGAGAAACAACTATAGTGTTGAGTAGAGGATTAAAGGACCTGATTTCAACAAGGTAAATAAAATATATATCTTTCTTACACCTTATTAAAGAAACAGAATCATTTGAAAATAGGAGAAATCAGTCTATATTTTACAACATAGCAGACCCACTTATGGCGGTGAAATTTATTTGTCACATGCAAAAACAGCCTCAACTTACAGCTACTGATTGGATGATGTCATGTAAACATTCTAAAAAAAATTTAGCAGCTAAAACAAAGATGGCTACTCATGCATGGACAAATCATATCTGCGAGATCATTGTGAAGAGAGTAAAACGTTGTTCAACATAAACTGTGGATTTATAGTAAAATTCTTTATTGTTATATTAGGTTGTCACCTCCATATGTAGTTTTCTAGAAAATTATTGACAAATTTTAACTTTTAAGAAAATTATCTATAATGACAGGTGGACAGTAGGTGGTGAAACGGACTATAGCATTGCCGACACTCGTTTAACTGTGCTAACGTCTTGATCACCACCACCCCCCCCCCCCCCCCCAAAAATAAACTCATGAGACAAATCAGTCCCGGTCTCTTTTACTTGACCGTAAATGTCTCCCATGACAGCAGATGACTCCTTCACTAAATTTAAAATCAGGAGTATCCTTTGTACGTAGACCCCAGGTATATAAAGCATATTAAATTAATCAAAGTCTTATCATGTATCCAATGAACTTTGCACATCTTATAACAAGTAATTGATGGCCAAAAATAATTGTATGATTGACAAATGAAGTTAAAAAAACAATTATACATGAAGCTTTTGTAATAAATCAGTTCCTGTTTGGTTGCTATGACAACCGGTCATTTTGCGTTTTATTCTGTTAATTGGGTACAGAACGGTTGCAAATCGTACGTTTCACTTGACCTCCGGTTATCACCATATATCCAAGAAGTAACGATTGCAACATGATTTGCACAGTATAGTGATATAAATAATTTATGGTGACACTTGAGTTAAAATATAATAGTAACAGAATTTCTCAATAGTTAAATGTTACTGATATAGGAATTGATTCTGTACACAGGTCTATACATAATCTAAACCATATTACGTTCGATGTAGAAATTTTAAATTATACTTTTATAAGAGATTTTTTTTTGTAAAACCGAAGGCTTATGCGGGTGAAGTGAAGAGCCAGGTGCATGACCTGTAACATCGATATACATGTACTAGTATCTTGTATTGGCAAAGCTTTAGAATTACATCAAAATATTGTACACTAAATAATAATAATATAAATAAAAATAATAATAATAATAATTGTTATTATTATTTTTATTATTATAATCAATAGAGCAATATGAGAACAGATATGTGATATAGGTAAAGATTAAGATGGAAGAAATTACGTTAATTACAACGAATATTAATTTTATTCTAAGTACACTTGGTATGACAAAGCACCCTGAAATTGATTTTACAGCGAACCTGAAAACTGAGGCTTCAAATTACATTCAGCATGATTAGATATAAAGGCTGTAAACAAATAATAATAATAATAATAATAATAATAATAATAATAATAATAATAATAATAATAATAACAATTAAATAATAATAAAAATAATAATAATAATAATAATAAAATAATAATAACAATTAAATAATAATAAAAATAATAATAATAATAATAAAATAATAATAACAATTAAATAATAATAATAATAATAATTATAAATAATAAAAATAATAATAATAATAATAATAATAATAATAATAATAATAATAATTATATTGATTTTTTAACAATAAAAGATATTATTATTATTATTATTATTATTATTATTACTATGAATATTTTTATAATAAAAAAAATAAAATCGGAGAAATAAATTGATAGAAATAATTAAAAATAAAAATAAAAAATATAAAGAGAGAAAGAGAGAGAGAGCTACACACATAGGCCTGTCTTGCATGAGCGCATCCACGATGATTAAAAACAAGGGACCTATGGGTCAAGACGCTCAGCTGTTATATATGAAAAAAAAATATTATTTAGAAATGAGGTACATGCTGGTTTTGTGTGGTAATAAATATAAGCTGTATTATGAGTTGTTGTTGTTTAGCTTATGTATGATTTTGATAGTTCCTTTTGAGACAGGGAAGAGGATTGATTTCATTTATTTTATTAACAAATGGAATACTATTGTCACACAGATTTTGACTTGGCCATATAACTTATAAGCAGAACATATAATATAAGAGTTGAACCATTTATTAAAAAAACTTACAAATATTGTCCCAAATATAATTTTTATTAAAACTAATAAGAGAATCATATGATTTTTTAAAATGAAATATAACTGAAATGATTATTAAAATAATATTAAGAATATATTCATGAATGCATTTATGAATACATTTTGAAAGTATTTGCACGAGTATTCATATACTTTCATTTTTACCTGAATTCCCATTCTTTATGCAAGAAATTTTATAATGGAGTACATAATCATATTCGTATTTAAATACAATTACAAAGTATTCGCACCATGTCATGTATTTATTCAGTTTTCACCAAACGATGTTGAGAATCCAGAATATACAAAATTCACACATTTAAATAATGATCATAAGTACCTGGTTTTATGGCTTTTATTTATATTAAAAAATAACTGTAAAAAAATTCATTTTGGACTAATTTCACATCAATGTACACAATAGACACATTGGGAATCTAGATTATTATTATCAACTGCATCTTTGTCTATCATTAATTTCCTTCATATGATCCCTAATGATTAGTAATGAATAATATGATTTACTTCTTTATCATTAAAATTGAACTGAAAAATGCCATAGGTGACTGCATGGTGTTATTTGGAATACGTGACATTCTACCCATCGATACAAGATTCTTATATCATCAGTAACTGCAAGTTAATTTCCTGTTATTATAAACTAACAAATTCCTTTTCTATTTTTCTTTAATTTGTTATTAAAACAAATTAAAATTTATTAATTTATTGTTTATTGTTATGTTGTTGGTTAAACTACTAGATGAGTTGGGTTGGACACCTGGATCAACTGTGGCTGGCCATAAGCTGCCTGGATTCCGTGTATGCCTCGCCTCAAGCATGCATAATACAGGTGACTCAAGAGGGGCTGGAGAGAGCCAAAGTCTGACAGGGTCTCATAAAAAACATTAATAAAAGCTACAATTTTTGGCCAATTTCTTTCAGCTTTCTAAACCAAAAAGCTGAAATCCTCATGTGTGCATGATATGAAAATTATATCAACAGTGCTCACGGGAAACAAATGTGCCATGGTCACAGTTGGGCAAAATTTAAGGTACTAATTTTATATTTATACTAATAACTTATAAAATTTGAGAAATTAAGAACTAATTTTGGGTATTCAATTGAATCTTGAATAAACAATGTTACATCCCTGACAAAAAAATCTCTAGCTTCAGCAATGCCCTTGTTAAGGGAGTAAATATATTTCTTGATTTTTTACAAAGTGCATTATGTTTGGGCCCATAACTTAAAACAATTACACAATACTGACATCATTCTGGCATGTGCATAGAGATTGAAAAATATGTATATTATTTATGATTAAAGTCAGATCAGTGGTTTTGATATTTGGCAGTCTTGAAGTGTAACAATGGGTTTTAATGGAAAAATGAAGTTTTTTATTAATATCTCATAGGTATTAAGTCCTAGTGACCAAATTCTTGGCATGGTAGGGGATTTTGGAGACATCTAACTGTATGTCAAATTTAAGGAACTTGGAGCTGAGCTCTTGCAAACTGCATAACACTAGCTTGATGTAAACAATATGTTACATGGTGCTTGAAAACTTGAATAAAATCTACAGTTTTTGATCAACTGGTTTCAAATTTTTGGTGTTAACAGTTGAAATGCTAACAAAAACATGCTGTGAAAATTAAATCCACAGTACTTACAGGGAAAAAAACGTGCAATGGTCAAATTTGGGCAAAATTTAAGGTACCAATTTTTTATTTTTATTAATATTTTAAAGAATTTAAAAGATTTTCATCTAATTTTGGGTATACAATCTAATTTTGATTAATTAAAGTTATATTACTGGAAAAAAGGTCCATAGCTTTAACATTTTTTGTGTTAAGTGATCAAATATCTTTCGTGAATTTTTACAAAATGCATTATGCTTGGGGCCATAACTTTTTTAAATTAAATAATACAGACATAATTTCTGACATGTACATAGGAACTGTATAGAGGAATATTTATGGTAAATAGGAGGAAAAACAGATGAGTGGTTTTGATATTTGGCAGTCCTGAAGTGTGAAAATAGGTTTTTAATAAAAAATTGAGGTTTTTCCTTAATTTCTCAAAGGAACGAAGTTGCAAAGACCCAGTTTTCGGCTTGGTAGGAGATCTTGGGGACATCTTACATTATGCCGAATTTTGGATTCCTAGGTCTTACGGTTTCAAAACGTGCCACATCTACGGACGGACGGACGGACGGACGACGGACAATGGACCATGACTATAGCTCAGATGACTTATAGTCAGCTGAGCTAAAAACAATAGTAACTATTCATGCCTACTGTGCGTGATGTGAATTTGGCTGACTCACGCGCTATGTTTTAATGTCTTAATTGCGTCGTAAAAGATCCTTACAGTATGCGGTGATTGAACACTCAAAAATAAATTTATGAATAAAATGAATACTTTTATGACAACACTATAACTGAGACCATTATCATTTGTCCACACTTTTCGCTTTATTTAACTCTGCTTTCAGTTCTTGCTTGAAATCTATATTTAATTTCATTTTATTTTAAAATCTGTAATTTATTCTATTGAATATTTACTTTTTGTTTTCAAGGTGGTCTGTAAAACAGCAAGTGGCTATGAAAGTTCAAAATGTATCATTGATGCCAAACGCTTTTAACAAGAGTTAATCCACAATGTCTCCCCAAGAATGTGACTTTAATATTAAAGTGCACGTTTGAAGTAAATACAATAAATATCTAAGCAAATGCCCCAAATAACGTCTGAGTACATAGTTATATAGTTACAGTTCCGTGGCAGGAAGAGATCATCTGTGAAGTGTCTACTCTGGTTGGCTTAATATTTGTGGGGTTAAGTTTATGGGATTTTCATGTGTTTTGTGGTTCGCGAGGGTTCCATGTTAGCGATCTCAGAATACAATAAACTATAAAGAAAGTATCATTTATCTTAACAACTCAATGAGGACCCAATGAAAAATCGAAAGAAATCCTCGTTCATCATAGGAAGATAATAAAAAAGATCCGCCGAGCGACAGGCCCTATAGATAAGGTACCAGAAATGCCAATGAAGCAACATCATAAACAAACGGTTATCTGCGAGATGGGGGTTCTTATTCATAACGGTTTATTTAAGCGATAATTTCCCTTTCGTGAATATCGCGAATTTGAAACCTTAGCGAAAAAAACAACAACTGTATATAGTGCAAAGTCTTTCCGAGATATGGGTTTTCTGATAGTTTAAGATTATTTAATATCATTATCAATTTTATTTGTATAACATAATATTATTATAATGTTAATATTATCATTTTAATTAATCTAATATAATTTAATATGTTACGCTGGTTATCAATATGATTATCCTCATCAGTTCATAAGTATGCAAACTTCGACCGCCATTGATGAAAATTTTATATCCTTCAATATATCAAAAAATGATCACGATGTTTGGATAATCATTCAATCAATGTGCCAGGTCCTAGCATGTTCTATTCAAATCTTAGTTTGTAGTGGACTGTACAAGGTCGGTGGATTTCGGTGGGTTTCTCCGCCTTTCAAGTATAAAGGCCATGGGAAGTGGCTCGTGTTACAACCCATAATGTAATAACCGGCCCATAATGTAATAACGGCCCATATTGTAATAAAAACGACCCATAATGTAATAATCGTACCCTGCCCATATTGTAATAAAACTGGCCAATACTGTAATAACGGCCCATAATGTAATAAAAAACGGCCCATATTGTAATAACGGCCCATATTGTAATAAAAACGACCCATATTGTAATAATTATACCCTACCCATATTGTAATAAAACGGGAAGTGGGAAAAACGACCCATATTGTAATAACATATTTATATTGTAATAACATATGTTTAAGCTCAAGAATGACAGAGCACACGCTTTGTGTTATTTACATAATATCCTGCCCCCTCCCATACCTTCTCCATGAACCTGTTACTAACCTTAATGAAACCATGGTTCACAATTGAATAAAAAAATCATATTTTCATACACTAAAATATAACGTATAATAATAATAATAATAATAATAATAATAATATAATAATAATAATAATAATTATTATTTTTATTATTTTGATAATAATATATATATATACATATATATATATATATATATATATATATATACACGTATATATAACAGTTTTCATAGTACCCATGTATGCGTATTAGCGCCCCCCCCCCTTACAACTTTCGAATTTCTAGATCCGCCACTAATCATGGGCCCCTGCCCTCCCTCAAACCTGGTTACGCCCCTGAATCTCCCCCGCTCTTCGCCCTATGATCAACCTCTAGAACACAGAAACCGGCATTTTCAAATTGTTGTTTTGTTGTTTGGGCTATAATTATTTTAAAAAATTAAAACTCTTGAATCGTACGAATGACGCATCCAGGTTTTAACTTCAAATACATGCGTTGAAAGCTCTTAATCTATGCGACGTGTTATACATGTTAACCTAAGACAATTGCAGCAGTACCTCCATTTAAAATTTCAAAATCTCGGGAGGTTTCGAGAGATCATATAAAATATTCTCTATGATACATTTAGCAAAACGCACTGAAATTTAAACTTTCATTTATATTTTAAAAAGAATTAAAATACATTAAAATGTATCGATAATGAGAGTTTTGTATATTTTATCTGTTAAAATTGACAAAATATTTACATTTTGGCGATATACATATATATATATATATAAAAATATATATATATAAATATATATATATATATATATACATATATATATTATCTTGTCTAAATACTTTATTACCCTATTTAAACACTGATTCAACAAAAGGATAATCATGAATCATGGCCATATTTCGCTCATATTAGCTTGGTCACCGTTTTAAACAAATAGTCATTATGTAATCCAGTGGTTTTTCATACGTGTATGTTCACTTACACATTCGTGTCACGAGAAGTCAATATTTGAATTGTCTAAGTTAATTTGCATGAACTTTGATTTATAAAATTATTGGCCGTTTTACCCACCTTCGATTTTATTACAATATGGCCCGTTTTACCCACTTGCGATTTTATTACAATATGGGCAGGGTATAGTTATTACAATATGGGGCGGTTTTTATTACATTATGGCCTATTATTACATTATGGGTCGTTTTATTTACAATATGGGCCGTTATTACATTATGGGCCAGTTATTACATTATGGGTCGTAACAGCTCGTATTGTTACTTAATCTATGCATGTTGTTGGCTTCGTATTCGCGAGGTTAAAATTTCGCGATTTCACCTTTCGTTGTGTCGCGAGGGATCCATTTTCGCGATCTCAACAAACAGTTACCAACATATAGAGTATATCCTTTAATTAATCAATTAAATATATAAAAAAGTATTTGTGCAAAATCGTAACAATCGGACAGAAGTCAGAGTTAACATCTAACGATTATACTGTTCATCATTCGCAGATAATTTGAAAAATCATTTTTTTTTCATTCGATCATTTATAATAGCAAGTTTTTCCTTGGACTTGACTCCGACGATGTAGGTTTAAATGAAGGTTTCTTTTCGCGATAATTTTAATTTTGCTTTTATCGGGAATTTTGAACCTTTGCGTACAAAAAAAGCAAAATTTTACTGCCATATTTACAAGCGTTGTTTGTATACTGTGTACATATTAGGACTACCACTGAGTATATCTTAATAAGTTAATTATCACTTTAGGCCAGGCATGGTTCATCTTATATAATATTATCTTCAGTACCTGCGCAACCACTGGGCAACATCCGAAACCGTTAGTTTCGTTTGTTAGTTTATTGCGATTTTATTAATTAATAGATGGAATTGTTGCATTAGTGCTTGGCCATATATACGGACAGAAAATGACGAAATGCTATCCTATGTTAATTAACAATGTCCAGGGAGTTATTTACTATAGTACAACGTTAACGAGAAAGCCAAAGTAAAAATAAATGGATTAAATGCATCTAAAACCATGCTTTGATCTCTTAAATGAAAATAATGGAGATTGTCGCGGCTGGAACAGTGAAAATGTACAAACATTTGCAATGTCCATTTCCTCACAACGTAAGAATATTCAAGGTACACCTGCTGAAAATATTATTGAAAATTTGAAATGAAAGCTCATTAAATCTGATTAAACATGTAAACATGAATTAAAACTTCGCAATTTCAAGTTTTTTTATTAAATCCAACGCTGGCATTGTGGGAGGAGCTGGGGTGCAAGTCAGTAGAGCTGGCCTATAGCCGTTGACGTAAAATAACCCTGAACCAGCATTGTTTATGTTATAAATTTCAGATTCAACTACAAATCTAATACTTAAATCAGATATACGTGAAAGATTGTAATATTCATGTATATTGCTATTTTCTGCAAGTAGACTTGTAAACATTGCATAAGAATACATATTTTAAGCTTATTCTTTTCGCATATGGAAAAGGATGATCACGGTATGATGTTAGCTTTCATTCTGAAATATACAACCTGCAACGTCACAAACTGTACTTTCGATGAAAGGTTCCTGGAGGATATACAAGCGTACTTCAAGGAGACATGCTGTTTACGTATTCTATGTCCCATGGAGACATATAATTCCAAACTTAAACGGAGTTAGGGATACTATAAGTAAAGGTTTCTTATATACGCCTTAGTATATCATATTGTTATTTATCATATTAATTATTAATTGATTAATTATGATTTATGTTTTCAGTCTCTTTGATTGAACTTGATTAAATCTACACGAGAGCCTGTTGAGTATTAAGTTACATTGCAGGATTTCTTCTATAAAAAATTCCGGAGACGGTCCTGATGATTCTAGGTTCGAATTTTATAAAAGTTCGATTGAAGCAGAAAGAAACGAAACAGTGACTATGGTATTGTATACTTATTAGGAAGGCGTATTTTGATTATTCCATTCCATTTCCAAAAGGAATTATGTCACCATGAATCTTAATGAATCTTTTAGTTGTCTAAATAACACATAAACATGGTAATTTAACGAAATGGGTGTTACAGTTTACGCAATACATACAGATTTATGTGATGTTGAAAAAATGGAGTAAGTATCAAATGCATGGTACTTACCGCAAGAATGTGCGTAGATCAGTTGAATAAGTATCACCAGGGGTCCGCTTCTTAATCCTTCGACTGAAAGGTTTAGAACTGAATTTCCCGTTTAGGAGCATTGAAATAAAAACCATGGAAAAGTCCATGTGACCATAAACATACACGCCTTGTCAAACTTAGGGGCTGTTTTAAGTGACAAATGGGGGCCCGAAACAGGTGCACTCGTGTTGGCTCACGGCATATATGCAGCTGAAATATTTGCCTTGTTTTCCAACCCATAAACATGTCATTATGTACTTTTCGTGAGCACTAAAGTGTCGTTTAATTAGCTCTCACGTCAATCAATTAACACCTGTATACAAAAGTTGGTGTCCAGGTTTTATGATGTATTCAGGATGTATAAATTTTGTTTTTCTTTTTCTAAGAGATAAATTATGGCGTCACAGAAAAGTCAACTGATAATCAGGAGAAATATCAGTTGGGTGATCACTTGTGGCTAATAGTATTAGGGCTGAATATGGAGAAATGTTAATATTTATTACTGACACAAGATAATTTATATAACCACGATACGGACATTTTCGTAAGAGATTCTGCACATGTATTAAGGAGGCTGCCTTTCCACATTAAGTTTATATGATTTTTATTCCCATATTTGACCTATTGAAATATATGAATAAGAATCATATAAAAGTAATATGTAATCCAGCGCCGGACTTTGCGTGTCGCATCGTTTTCATATTCTGCTGTATTCGAGAGTTATGTATAATATGGTCCACCAGCACTCCCGGTACGTTTGTTTACATAGGACGGGGTGCCCCTCCCTGTCTAAGATCCCATACCCGCCATTGTTTAACCCTACTTGCGCCCTCTAGGTGTTTTTGCACATATGAAAGGTATAAACCTGTTATGTAGGACTCGAGTCCGGACTCAGTTTTATTTTTTAGGGACTCGGACTTAGACTTGGAACCGAATTTGTACTCAGAATAGCAAGTAAGCACTCGAGAAATCAGGCCCGGTCCATCTTGAGTCAAGTAGAAAAAAAAACTGCCACATATACTAGAAAAACACAGCTACACAAGCAGAATACTAAAGTCAGTTCCACCAGTAGGTGTTCATTGAAATTTGGGAATTATTCTCTTGAGCTTAAATATTTTCATACAGCTTCTTACTAAAGCTGATTAGGAAGCAATGGCCTAATATGAGATATTAACTTCATAACAAAAAGCAAAAATCCTATTTTGCATTCTTCGGAGTCTTTTATCAAAGTGACATTGGGTCTATCATGGGCTGACAGCCTCAGTTTCACAATAATAATTTTTGGAATATTGATGGCACTCAACAACCAATCAGCAGCTTTAAAAGTAGTTGTTTGAGTAAGAGACCAATGACCTTGGCCCTCAACAGTTTACTTGAGATGTTGAAAAAATACTCTTTTATAAAACATTGATTATATTGAGTTACTAAAATATCGTACAAGGTATGTTTTTGGTTTCAATCTAGTTGATCACCCATTGCATCTTATTTTCTGGCTCTGATCTGAGACTTTAAGAAAAGATTTCCAAATTTCAATGGGCACCCAATTATGGAACAGACTATAACAAAAAAAGACTATAATTAAACTGTAATAAAACAAAGTAAAAAGCATGTGTAAAATGTCATATATAGAAATACACATAAAATTATCAAATTTCTATTATAAGAATCTATTAATTTGGAGATTTGCTTTGAACTCTTACTCAGACTCGGGTGCCAAGGGACTATATGACTCGAAGATGATGGACTTGATCTCGACCCTCAAAGACTCTGCCTTGCACTCGGACTCGGATGGTCAGAACCATGCAAGGCTGTGGTTTATCAGTTATAGAAGAATCGTTTATCCTTGATGAAGCGTACATACATTAACTGCATTGAACTTTCCTTGAAAGATCAAAAGAGCATGAAAACCATTCAGAAACCTTTCGTGGTGTCCTCAGTGTTGTCTATATACATACCATGAATCATCTCAAATATTTGTTTGGTATATATCTGCCCTGCTAGTTTAAGGTGGCTAAATATATTGGCAGTGTGCTCAGTGTGGCCCCCCAAAATCAATTTCAACCTTTTCTATAATATATACAGGAACAAATACACCTGTTTCTGTAGCATTACACATAGTTACGAAAAAGTATTGTCAGCTGTGTAAATGACAGGTTCGATAAAAGATTCCACTGTAAAAAAATACTTGGTGAAAACGGACCCAAATTGCTTGAGTTTGAGAGTTGTTTCATTTTTGGAACCCTGTGGAGCCACTGCTTATATTTTTATTTATGACACAATGAGAAAAGAATTAACATTAGCACGTACACCACACATTACATATAATTATGTTATTCTAAAGTAAAAATATGTTAATGTTGGCATACTAAGGGAAATTTATTTGACGAAGAGCGCCATATATTTTATATATATATATATATATATATATATATATATATATATATATATATATATATATATATATTGAATATATTCAAGGATAAATAAGAGCTTAAACATGGTGAAGTATTGTTACTATTTGTCAGTCTTTAAAAGATTGAAAGTACTTGTCTTGTTGGTGGTAAGACATTCGGTGAGGCCCGTATATACAGATCATTTTACTAGCTGCTTATATATGAATAAGGCAATAGATATACATCGGGGTTTAATTGTATGTTATAAGCAGTGGCGTATCCAGGATTTGAAAATAGAGGGGGCGCAGCCCTAAAGTCGCGAAAGGGGCTGTTCTGCGTCTTTTAGACATGTCATATATATGTATATATATTTATATATATATATATATATATATATATATATTGATAAATCATTTTTTTAATTATATTGATATTACACAAAGCCCTATCAGTAGGAAGCAAGCATATTTAAACTTGTTTGAAAACACTGCGTGACTGTTAAATTGTCTCGTACTAGACATATCAAATATTGTTAGTTCGTGCATAATTATTATGAATATTATATGTAATTTCGTAAGGTATCCAGTTCAAATCGTTTATTATGTTTACCGTGGTAACCTCATCTATATATAATGCATATATTTGAACAACAGAAAATACATGCATCAATAAGTGAAGTGTTGTAACTTAATTGTTAAATTGTAAGTAGAAGATGGTCAGCACACATGTAAAAGAACTGAAATGGATTAACTATTATATGTTACTGAATCTGTCAAAGGTTACTACATCTATTTTTCATGTTGAGCTTCTGATAATGAATTCCATAATATAGGTTTTCGTAGTTAAATTATTTTTGCAGCAATTAGGTTCCAACTATAGCCAGTTGGAGTTAAAAAGAAATAAGGATAGTCTGACTTGAGGTAATTAAAGTACATAAACACAAGAAATATTAAAAGTGAAAAATACTAATACTCTGTTATTTGCATACCGTTTTCAGATTTATATTATTATAGAGGTGATTTTAATTACCCTAGAATCAAGAAACCGGAAGCTTTTATATAGTCTCTTGGTGTATTCCAGGGTAAATTTAAAAAAAAAGAGGCATAGCAAGCGTCTAGTGGAAGTACAAATAGCTTGCATGGATTGTTAAACAGTTTTTGGCCATCCACCATCATGTTACAGAACACTCACAGGGTTTAGAGACTTCACTTCTGCACACAAACAAAATAGAAAAAAAGAGAATTAGTAAAAACATGAGAGAAATGTGTAAGTATATAATCCCTTTACTGATTAGATTTATTTAAGAAATTTTGAATGAAAGTCTGACACTCTTTACATTTACATTACAGACAATATCTTGCTAAGCTTTTGTTCTTTCTTCACAAAATTTCACCAAATACAACAAAACTAGTTTCTCTTTTGGTCAATAGGAACCTATAGAACTGATAATAAATATACATTATCATATCAGATATATATATCTATATATCTATATTTACATTACAGACAAGATCTTTCTTGTGTTTCTTTTTTCTTTTCCATATGGGGATAACATTACCATAACCGTACATAGAAAAAAATATTTATTTATGAAATATTTATTTACTGAAAACGCCATATTTTATTTATGTGTGTGTGTACTCAAATAATCGAACATAAAATAAATTTGAGTTAACAACCATAACATTTGCCAGTAGCTGACTGGTATAAGTGTCAGCAGAATTTTAGGGGGCGCGCGCCCCATTGCGCCCCCTATACGCCCCTGATAAGTTACTTTTTCCGTGGGTGAATTACGAGTTAAATTCCGCATGATTTAAAAATTGAGAATGGGTGAAAAAAATACTATTATTGTAAACAATTTAGTACAGTAATCATTGGTATGTAATCCATGATTCATTAACTCAAATTAAGTTATCAAATTCAGAAATAATGTCCCGGGGACTGAACTTTTTCTATTTATAATTAGATGTTAACCAGATTTGCTCTTAACATTACCTATATTTCCGTTTGCCAATATGTTTGATTTTTAGGTTTAAAATATAATTTTCGCTAGAACCGATGTAGTGTCTGAAATTCGAAAATAAAAATCAGTGTTGCATACAAGGTTTTATTTTATTATTACGGCCCTGTAACACATGTGTGAGTCTATAGTCTGACATTAATCATCGGGCGAGTAACGAAAGGTGTCATTTCTATCTTAAATTTAAGAATAAATCGTAGAATCAATATGGACTTATATATGATTTAATAACGCGCAAGACATTTTAGAACGATCGGTACGCAATCTACAACACATAATTGGAAAAACACTAACTATATACGATCATTAATTTAAACCGGCACACATATTTAAACGCATATAGGTGGAACAGCAAGTGTCAAAACAACCATTGTATCCGGTGATTTAGGAACAGTGCCACAGAAGAAAATGACACATTTATATGATTTAATAACCTGTAAGATCAACTGGTTCATAAGATCCAAATTCATTAATGAGACCTTGTTACATCCTGTTAACATTTCTGTGTTATAACATGTGTATATTTTATTGAAATATATGCAGGCATATACAGATATTAAGGTGACCAATAGTCAAGTTTTCACTTTTTTACATTTAACCTAATTACAATTTGACTTTTCTTCGGTAATGTGCACTGAAACGTTGTTAAGTTCAACTAAGAGAGATTATGTTTATTTAAAAAAATTATACTATACAGGTGTAATGAAGGAACTTTTGGTGGTGGGGGGGGGGGGGTGTATTTGCATCGTTAACTAATACTATAATATACACATAGTCAGCCATTTCTCTGTGTGTAATTGTAAGCTGTCCTTTTTATATATTATTCCTCCCCCTCTGAATATTTTCTAGTTTCATTGATGACATTTGGAACAAATTATTTACATTATAAAATTAATGAATTTTTATATTGTTTGATATGATTCAATATATGAAGTGATTTCATAGTTTTAAAGATCTGTACACAAAGCTGTAAAATATAAGATAAGCCTTGTTATCTTACAATTATATAAAATGTTCAAATTTATTTATATTCAACAAATATTAAACATTAAGTAATAAACTGTAACTATTCGATTATTTGTTATTTTTGAGACAGCGGTATGGCGAACTGGAAAAATAATTTAACTCCAGAAACAGTTAAGAGTAACAACAATAATCATTATAATTATAATAATAAAGAGTCAGCTACCGACAGCATTCAAAATTCAGAATTTTTCGATTTAAAATTACAAAGAAACCCCAGAACAACATCAAGGTAACAAGGTTGTACACTCTAAGAATGAAAGGTGCTTCAAAGAACTCAATAGGGTTCTTTACGTTGTCACAAATATGGAACCCTATTTGGTTCTTTAAAGAACCCTATGATAGGGTTCTTACAAAGAACCCTATGATTGGGTTCTTTAAAACACCCTTAGGGTTCTTTAATTTAACCCTTTGATAGGGTTCTTTAAAACACCTCAAGGGTTCTTTAAAAGAACCCAATGATAGGGTTCTTTAAAACACTTTCAGGGTTCTTTAATAGAACCCTATGATAGGGTTCTTTAAAACACCTTCAGGGTTGTTTAAACAACTTTATATTATCTTGATCGTAGGGTTCATTAAAGAACCTTATAGAGCTTTGGGCACCTTTAGGGTTCTTGAGATACCCCCCCCCTTTATTGCTGATTACAAAAATTGTTCATATACTGATTTCATATTGATACTGAGTTCACACTGATAAACAATATCTTATCCTGATATGGGGTCCAGACTACTGGATTAAAAAAATAAATACAAATACAATAATATACATAAATAATATATTTATTTGCATTTATTTAAATATTGAAAATAATATATATTGAAGCACAAGGATGCCTCTATACAAAACAGGTTACATTACCCTTAATATACATGTACATAATATAAGATTAAGAGGAAATCATACCATTTATTATCTCTTTTTCTATATATATATATATATATATATATATATATATATATATATATATATATATGCACAAACTTTGTCTTTGAATGTCATTAGATTATAATTATTTTAAAATCTGCTACGTATTGTTTAAAAACACAAATATGTATATTCTATATGTGGTGAAACTTTTACTGGAAGAATTATATATTACTGTCATCACGTTAGGTGGAATCATCATCATATTTAAGCAATATATGCTGCATCTCTGGGTGTAATACTATATATATATATAGTATATTGAAAAAGGATTTCTTTTCAGTTTTAGCTTATTATATTGGCTAGTAGCAATTAATTTTCTGACTTACAGTCATACTCCATGTATATATCCAACCAATAAATGTAAGGATAAAAAAAAAGCATCTTTCATTAGAAACCATCAATCCATCCGCACACAAGGTCAACTTGAAGCTGGCAATAAATGTAAGGTTCAATTTTAATGCTGTTCATTACCCTTTGCTTCTATATGTCTAACAGGATTATATTCTTTGCATGTGCTTACATAATCATTTTTAATCGTTTGTGCAAAAATGCAATCGATTTTGAAAGAAAACGACCAATCATCGATTTAATCGATTAATCGGCACACCACTATAGGTAATAGGTCCATTAATGCGTTAGCTCTGTGTGCAGCCTCACAACAGATATAGGCACAGCCCTAGAGCTTTTAAGTCCAAACACAAACTCCTCTAAAAAAGAAAAAGTCTTTCTCAGTGACTGCGGGTACTGAAACCCATATGCCCAATAGGCCGCCATCACAAGGGCAATCCCCATCGTAACGTATAAGGAGCCGTCATCACAGGTGAGAATACAGCTACTGCCACCACGTGCAACTCGTCATCATGGAGTACATCCTGACCACCAGTGAACTTTAGTATTGGTATTGCGACGTTTCTTCCTGTAACTGAAAATACACATTCCAATATAAATAAAAGCTGCAATTATATACAGAGTATTTTGAAGTAACCCTTAAGTTGTCTATAGGTTACAGAAAAAGTAAGTCTATTTACATTAATTTTGTTATTTGTATATTAAACGTATATTTTAAAACAGTCCCAGTGTTAGCGGCCCTGAGTATATTATTTTTTCCATTATAAAGACGGACAAAACCTGTTTTTCTAGATCAGCATCGCAGAAAGTTAGATGTGCCAAAATAGAGGAAAATATCCCCACGAACAATAGATAGATAGATAGATAGATAGATAGATAGATAGATTGATAGCTAAATTTCAAATGTAAAGAGGCATGTTTCACTGTACCTCTGCCCCATGAAGTTAGTAATATATATATATTCTAATTTAAAACAAAGTAACAACATAATTACCTTTTTATGGAGGAACAGGTGGTCTTCATTTTCCCCCAAAAGACCCGGGATCGTTAATATTGCAGCATTATTCTTCAAACCTGAAAAATAACAACTGAATTTAGGTTTACAAGAATAACATGTTTGGTGTTGGACATACAGTATGACCCCAAACAGTAAAAAAGTGAGCATGCTGAAGCCCAGGGCACCGCGTGACCAGTGACTGTTTCTGTGATTTCACAATCGGATGTATCTATACAGCCTAGCACTCAGGCACTGTAAGACTAGCGTGTATACCCCATGCTGTGACCAGCTCCCACTGATGGGCCGATGGCCACCTAATGACTACTCATTTATCATTCCACATGTGCATGGTGTACACATTGCAACCTACATCTGGTATTACCATCGATATCATCTAACCTTTATAAAGGAACACATTTTAAAACGTGCTTCCCCTGACCATAATAGTATATTAGAACATCAGTTATAGAACCTCTTGAATACACAGAACAAATACACGCACACACGCACACTCACACACATATGTATTTATATACATATATATATTATACATATATATATATATATTTATATATATATGCACAAACATATTAAAATAATTGCGCACACGAATATATGTAAATATACACTTCACACAAACATACATACACCCAACTTGTATATCCGCAAGCACTGGCCTACAAACGACGTATTGGAGAGGTTTGATGATTACACTGTCAAAAGGGAATCTATGCCCGGGCCATGTTAGAAACTTGCCTTGGGTACCGTAATACATCCACGATACTACTACTATCCATGCTCTGTATACAAGTACACTGTACACTTAAATGATATAATATAACATCTGTGTTACAAATAATCCAAACTGATTGTGTATCGTCAAAAACATATACTGCGCATTTTTCTTACAGCAATGCATCCCGATATATAACTTGCAACTTTAAAGCTCAATTAAGTGTTATAACTCACGTAGATGATATATAGCATTTCTCTCCAGATAGAGTTAACAAATATTCAGTGGGTAAAATAATACATTCATTAACTTACCTTATAGTCTTCAATGTCTGTTTGTGACGTTACTGGCTTGCAGTCTGTACAGTACTTCAGCTGAACCTGGATCTGTCTCCACTGGTCAGCACTGGTCAGCACACTGTTCAAAATACCCGGCACTTGTAAGATTGGCGCGAAAGCGTATCAATTTACGATTAAGCAACGCCAGTGAGAGTCGTCGCATCGTTTTTACATGAATGCAGCTGAAAAATGCTGTTTACACTACACGCCAATCGCACAGAAATGCTGAAAATTGTGAGAGACAAGTGATTGCCGTGTTGTGTAACCCTGGCTAGAGTCTGTCATATTTCCATTTTAAATGTATTGATGATTATTATTAATAATAAAAAATAACAAGAGTACCAATTTTGGTTCAGATTGTATATCACTGCTGAAAAGTATACACTTACATATAATTATATATATATATATATATATATATATACACCACCATACAATCTTTAATTGCCAAAACTAATTCAGCTATGAATTACTTTACTAGACCAAAATTTCTAGTAAGACTGACTGCATGATTATTTAATTGAAAAAAAAATTAACTTAAATTTCCTTAATCATAATATCATGTAGACCTGTATTCGGACCTCACTAATAATTATCAATACAACTATTTTAATACTTGAGTTCAACCTTTAAATTTAGACTCTCTTATATCTCTAAGGAAGCACTTCCAAAGAACCCTCATGCCTCTCAAAGAACCCTAAATCATCCCAAAGAACCCACCCTCATTTAAAGAACCCTGTTTTGCCTCATAACACCCTAGAGTTCTTTACTCAACCCTTTGGTTCTTCAAAGAACCCTCAAAGAACCCTCAAGAACCCTTTTTTCTTAGAGTGTAGTCTACCGACCGTGCCTCACAATGCAACCAGTGTTTGTTATTTATATATTCTGTTCAACTTTTCATCCACTGCAAAAGAGAATATATTTTAGTTGTCTCGATCTGCACTTTGTATACATTTGGATTTATTTGACCTTTTATTGGATATTAAATAACTGTTTATAGACAGTTACTGCAGTAAACTGCAAATTTAAACTAAAAGTAGTTGTTCCTTGAATAGAAAAGAACATGCCCCTATGACTATTGCGATCTCAACTCTGATAGTCATATTACGGGATGCGTACCATAATGTATCGTGTTCAGTTGTAATGTATCGTTAGAGTAAAATAAATAAATGTTTGTGGTTTCATCGGTTTTACAGTGGTAACAGTATGGTTGATAAAGACATCAAATTTTCAGATATTGTATTGGTCTTATAGAAAACGAAGGCTTATCATCACAAGAATTAAGTGGATATTATAATTTTGCTTATTAGATCTGTTGTACTATAGTGTCCACAATCGTGCTGGCCGAGTCTTACAACATTGCATGGACAAAATGTGGAGAAACGCACATGATTTCATGTTTGTGCTTCAGAACAAATATAGTTGGCTTAAAACCTAAATATTGTCTTATTTCAAGGTGAGTATCTTCTGATTGAATACAAAACCTTCTGGAAAACCCTTGTCTTAAAAATATAAATTAAACCTTTCATACAATTATCATGCATATGTTTAAAAATGTGTCAAAGAAATGCCAATCGAAACAAAGAACCCATGGGTAACTTCGCTCAGCTGAATTTGGGAAATTTTTAGCAAAGGCAAAATATACTTAATATTTCTTTTATATATATATATATATATATATATATATATATATATAATAACATTTGAAAAGCTAAGACGAAATTACGGTCTTTACACAGCGCTTTACCTATAGGCCTACTACCTATATCGTAAGCGCTGTTTGTTATGACCTCGTATCCTGAATCTCTACACCAGATGAGACCCTGTGCTGGAAGACAAAACGGTTAACCAGCCAAGCGAGGAATACATGGAGCTAATGTTGTTCATTTCGTTTTGAGTGACAGCTCATCGCCCCGGCAACCGTTTGAACAGGCCACAGGCTTAGAGAGAATGGCCCCTCACGTGGTTTCTGGGCGGAGCCTGATGCCTGTCGAGTGTTTTTTAACTGGCATTTGGTTGGCTGCTAGACACATCAGCAGTTTTGTTCAGCAGACAGGCCACCTGGTGTTTTAGTGCATCATTAACGGTCAAAGCAGGCAGCGAGAAAATCAGTAGCTTCTTTAGAAGCGCAAGATTTCCGCTGCCTCGGGAGTGTAAGACGAAATTCTATTTTACAATTTTCCATATATTATGGAAATATATGAGTAATATTATATTAAAGGATATATTTTAAAAACAGAGAAATGTGTAAATGTAATATTTCTCAACAGTTAATTATATGGCCATGTGAGCTAAATATTAAATCCCATGAAAATTTGCATAATATTCCTGATTAATTGAGTGTTCTAGTGTTCTTCATACCATGGTCTAGCGAACTTTAAAAGGTTAGAATGAAATGCTACAAAGTATTCACACCTTGTTATATATACAAATATGTCAATGAGCACTTATATTAGATCCTTATATATAGTCACATTTGAATATTTAAAAAATAAGTTAATAACATGAATTTGCAATATGTAGAACTTTTTATTCTAATCTTGAAAATTTATTTTGTTTGAAAAAAAAAACATTTTTTTTCCAAGTCTAAGCAATAATTGAATTTAAAATTGAAATGATAAGATTCATCTTTATTTATTTGACATTGTCAATTGTTACATAAACAGCCTCAGGTGGCCACACCACCTAGGGCATATTGGGTATGCTTGATGTAAAGAGCAATTATTTTTATGACCTGGTCTTCTAAAACCTGAAAAAAAGCTACAATTTTACATAAATTTAAGTCCGTAATAGCCTATATCCATACATATGCATCCTATGAAATTCAATCAACAGTGCTTACAGGCAGAAATGTGCAACTGAGGGGAACTGAGACTCAGCTGGGCAAAGGGAGCCAGAAGTGAAGTGGGTTATGTAATAGGCTGGGGAGGCGAGGGCTGTAGCTCTCTCTGCATAACAGGGTACTGGGATGGCCTGATGTCAACAATACTTAACATGTTGATTGAAATATTGAATAAAAGCTACATCTATTGACAAATTGCTTTCATATTTCAGACTATCACAGATTTTATCCTTGTGTGCAAAAGTTGTGAAAATCAAATTAACAGTGCTCATACAAAAATAATGTGCCATGGTCAAGGTTGGGTAGAATTTAAGATACTGATTTTAGATTTATGCCAATAACTTAAAAAATTACAAATTTTAATATCTGGTTTACAATTAAATCTTAAATCAATATAGTTATGTCCTACAAAAAAGATTCTCTAATTTCAACCGTTAACATGTAAAGCAGGTAAATATATTACCTAATGTTTTGACAAGGTACATTATGTTCGGGTCCGTAACTTCTACAGCTTACGCAAGATTAACCTAACCATTTATGCCAAATTTGAACGAAACAACTCCAGCGGTTTTCATAGTGGGCAGTCTTGAAGTGTAACAATATGTTTTTTTCTTTTAAAGAAAAATGGAGGTTTTATCCCTGTTACTCAAAGGAACGAAGTCGCAGGGACCTAAATTTTGGTGTGGAAGGAGAACTTATAGGAACATCTAACTCTATGTCAAATTTTGGATTCGTATGTCTTACGGTTTCAAAACGTGCCATGTTAACGGGCCATGACTATAGCTCAGATGACTTATAATCAGGTATATATTCGCAATTTTGCCAGCTGAATAACTATTTAACATGTTAAAAATTAAACTGAATGATTTATACTGTTCAATAAATCATTTGGTAATAAAAAATATTCTAAATTCATGTTTTTCTTAACTTTTGTTGTTATATAAGTATCGGGTGTGTGTGGTGTGTGTGTGTGTGGGGGGGGGGGGGCAGCTGGACGGTTGAGGGGTTATACCCTCGGCCCTCTCCGCTGGCGACCTGGGTCCCGGCTTGGCTATGAGAGATGATTGTAGCTGGCTGTCCGAGGTCGTTGGTTTTCTCCGGGTCCTCCGGTTTCCTCGACCCTTACCGACTACCGAGAGCCATTGAGAGTGCCTCGTATTAGTTATTATAACAAGTTGTTCAATCCATGTAAAATAAATAAAGTTTATGAAGTTTATATTATATAAGTATCACTCACTTTTGCTTATATATGAAAAGGAGTACCTTTTTGATAATTTATACAATGTAAGGAAAAAAACCTTTAAGGACTTAACAATGCAGACCTAATCACCAAAGAAAATGAAAATAATGAGATTCCCATTCACATATACTCACAAACTAATTATGAATTAATTATTAATTATCGATAGCATCATTTAATTAATGTTAATAATATTTACTCTGGAATGAGAAGTATCCATATAATCTCCCGAACTGTTTGATCATCAGCGACAACAGCATACAAAGTTATGTCGAAAGAGATTTTACAAATTATAAACTAAGAGATAGTTCTAATTCTCGCGTTATTATCAATTATGTTCCGGTGGTGCTAATCCGTTTAGATTAATGCTGTTCATCAAAAGGAGAACGTTATCATTATGACGGAGCGTCGGTCAGATGCTGATACATTCAGATCTTCATGGAAAGGATGCACAATAAATTCCCAAAAATATCCTTTAAAAAATCATAATAAAGAAATCCCTCTCCATTACGTTTTTCTAACGCGAATCAAGTGTATATATATTATCCCTCCTTCACCCAAACCCTAATATCAACAGCAGTCTCATGGCCACAGTTGATTAAATGTAGATGTATTTTAGCAAACGTGTACTGTAGAGTAAGAATAGATTTGGATTTCCATCTATACATGCATTATTAAGCACACCTTTATTCATTTATCTATAAAATAATACGACTTGGAAATTTTAAATATCTTAATTTACATTGCACAACTTTAGAGTGATCTTCTAAAATGCATGAATTACTATGCGTCAAGGAATTTATGTGAATCTCTTAAGCGATGTAATATGAAGTACATTTTGCCTTGATCAACTGTAAATTTCAACAGATAGTTCTAACATACAATGTTTACATTTACTGAAAAACGATGAGAGTGTAATAACTATATCTATTACGAGACATTACGGCTAAAATTGAGTCTCTTTTCTCTATATATTTAAGGTGAACCAGATAGTGTATTGGTTTGTATAAAGTAGGTGAGCAAGAAGAGATAATATTAGACACTTAATGTGTCAACAGGCACCCTGGCAGTATCAAAACATGTGTATACACAGGAAAGTACGTGGCGGTTTTCTGACTACCTCTGTATACCATTTGAGCTGAAGGAGTTTGCTGAACATTTACATCACATAAATCAGAAAATTTCTTTGACAGAGCTGTTGGCAAAGACAACCATCTCGCACATTAATTTGATTTATTCTGGGTGGTATTGCTCCGAGGTGTCATACCGTGACGGTTAGCGGGTTTCTTCTCACACATACACGATGACGTACGGATCACAGCCAGCATGGGGCCGCCATCTTTCTCATTTCTAACATTGCAGATCGTGATGCTTAGACAAATAGTAAAAATAACTTTTTGGCACCCTGTGGAGAAGCAACTGTGAATCATAGGCACACTTTATACTCAAAATTAATCAGTGACAATGCGTTCTGTTTTCTCTACATTCCTCATACATTATCCGTAACAACTATACTTCGTGTTTGGCCGCAGTCCGGTTTTCCAATTGATTCATTATCACATACCTTTAGATATTTCATTTACTTAAAGTAGAATGTCTCCTTTGTCTTTGAATACTGAAGATAAAAAGTGGAGAGAGAAAGAAAGAGAATTTATTTCTTAAAATTTATAAGTATTAGATTACTGAACACGCAGGAATAGCTGTAAGAGCATTTTGAAAGGTTACCTATTTTCTTCTTGTCTTATTAGTCTAGAATACGCGTATTCACGTAAACAATATATATATATATATATATATATATATATATATAAAAAGAAATACAAATAACTTTTATGGCTATTTTAATTAGACATACGATGACTATTTCAATCTTTGACTCACACGGACTGTTTCAAATTTGAACTTACACCGATCAATTCAAATTTTGATTGAAACAAATTATTTCAACCTTTGACTCGCACGAAATATATTTCAATTTTGAACTTACACCGATCAGTTAAATTTTGGATCGACACAGACTATTTTCAATCTTTGACTCGCATGGACTATTTTTTATCATTGACATACATGCACGGACCATTTTAACCGTGGACATACAGAGATTATTTTGATCGTATAGACTTACACGGAATATTTAAATGATGGACTCAGGCTTACTATTTTAATCTTAAGACTTATCCGAACTTTCTTAATCTTTCTACTCAAAAGACAAATTTTGGACTCACTCGGATACATGTATTTTAATCTTGGACTCTCACGAACTATTTAAACTTGAACATACCCGTTTTACTTCAACTTGCTTTAACGGACTATAGACTTGCACGTACTATTTCAATCTTAGAATTGCACGGACTATTTTAAATTTTGAACTCACACGGCCTAATTTGATCTTTTACTTATACGGCGCACTTTAATCTTGGACATACATTGACTGTTTTAATCTTAGACTTATACGAACTATTTCATTTTTTGTATTCACACGGACTATTTTTATCTTGAACTCGCATGGACTATATATATTTTAATCTTGGACTATCACGAATTATTTTAACCTTTGAAATACCCAGACTACTTTAACCTAAGACTTGCACGGACTATTTTAATCTTTGACGTACACGGATATTATCTAGATATATAGAGCTTTTTTATAGTGTTTTTTATAGTGTCACACTGTACACAGGAGTACACATTAGGCCTAGTTTTGACAGTTTTCCATGTAAATAAATATAGCCATAGGTGTATTTTGGGGTACTTGTTTACATTATTAGAACCTGTTGTACACATACTTCCAAAATCAGCAGTCTATAATATAGATACAGTGAAACCTCGTTGTGTCGAACTCGCTTAAGTCGAATACCCCGCTTATGTAAAAGTTACAGACTCGATATCCCGGACAACTCTGGTTAAATTATTACCAAATAAAACCCGCGTGTGTAGAACCTCGGATGTGTCGAAGTATTGTGAGGGTCCCTTCAACTTCGATACAACGAGGTTTCACTGTATATCATATTGCATACTATAGATTATTCCACTTATCGAACTTGACTATCACTCAGGAGACGTAAACCATAAACCACCTGGACAAGGAACGTTGTGTGTGACTGTTATTAAGATTAAAAAACGACAGTTCTGTAACATATATACAACTTATTTGAACAAAGCTTTCACTGTTCTTTCAATTCTCCATGAGCCAAAATGTTATACAATGAAAACCTCTGGGGCGGAAAGTCACGGGACTGGACGAATTGTCCGTTATAGCGGGACGTCCGCCAAGGATGATGCAAATGTCACATGATCGGGGGATAGTTGATATCGAGGTCATGAGTGGAAAAATAAAGAGTGAAAGGCCCCAGTGGGTTAAGCATATAACTATCACATAGATAAGAAGAATTTCAATATTTTTATTGCATTTATGTACATTCATCTTAGTTCATTTCAGTAACATTATTAAACAAATAAACTACATTTACAATAGAATGAAACATATGTACAATGGAATGAAAATGCATAAAACTAATGATGAACTTTAAAAAAGCCGTCCGATCGTCTTTGAACTTTAGCCCAGCTGAGCCCCCGATCCAGGCGAGAGGTCATGACTGGTGACTGTTATCTTCCGGGTGTGGAACAGATACGTCATTATCCTCGATCCTGGGCCTATAATAGATTAATGTTGCCTGAATTCAGAATGAATATGTAGCTTCATTAAAAAGCTCGGCACAAAAAAACTCCTTGAATTCCGTCATTTTGTGGGTACGACTATTGATAAAAGGACACAGAAATAAATGTTCAAGCTACAAAATAAGGTTAATTAGCCCCGGTCTTATAGTCATGGCAATATACCTAAAGTTATATAAGGCGTACCGAAAGCAGACCATATTTGCAATTTCAAGGTATTTATGTCGACTTCGACCGGGGCGGCCGGTTGGGTGTCCGTTAGCCGGGGTGATTTAAGCCATCGGGCGGACAAAAAGTGTCCGTTGTCCTGAAAAGGGGGGTTGTCCGCCCCAGAGGGAATTTTAGAGTAGTAAAAACGCTCGGTCGGGCCAAAAAGTGTCCGTAAGGCGGGATGTCCGCCAAAGAGGGGTTTCCGCACCCTAGGGTTTCACAGTAAAGACAAACGCCCGAGACTTGTCGCACATGGCATGTAAACACACATCCCAGTGCTCGTTTCACGTGCACCCACGCGTGTGATTAACCAATTTCTGGCCTATGCAGTCCGCGAGTGCACCCGACTCAAGCAGGGTGGTCATCCTCGCCAGAGGAGGCCGTGGGCAAGGTGGCTCTCCTGCAATCAGCTGCAGGGCTGCTCCCCGCCTCACAACATACAGAGGCTAAGCATGCAGTCTCCTGTGCTTAAGGTTTAAGGAGACATGAGCCCTATTCAGCCTTCGATACGCCTTTGGGCAGTCATAATGCTTCCAGTGCTCGCTTAAAACTTGTTTACGTTTTCCCTTGTGTCTGCGGTCTCACTATAGCACCATTTTCCTAACAATCAATAGTATCGAACCAAACGAGGAACGGTGGTACCAATTTGTAAAACTAAATTTAACTAGATGAGTTTGTTTTTGCCACCGCAAAAGCATATATGTCTCTCCTCCACATGAACCCCAATCCCAAAGTTTGAGAAAAAAGATATAGACTACCGCAAAAGTTGTCAGGTTCCTAGAAATCAGAGGATTTGGCGGTCAAGATGAAGATCAAGGTCACCAGAGACTTCAAAGGAAACCATTCATGTTTCGAATTTCATGAAAAAATATTGTGTGGCTCAAAAGTTAGTGTTCACAATATTTTTTTCGGCTGATTGACCTTGAACATGAAGTAAAGGTTAACGGTTTTCGAACTCGTCTGAGATTATGGTAAAACAATTCGAGTTCCAAATTTCATGAAATAACTTTGAGTGGTTTAAAAGTTACAGTGTTAAAAATATTACATTTCGGTTAATTTGACTTTAAATATGAAAGTCAATGTCACCAATTTTCACCAGGTGAAGGTCATCAGTTTACAAACTCATCAAAGAACTTCTGATTCAAGTAATAATTTTGAAGAAATAAAAAAGTGGTTAAAAAATTACAGGGTTCACATTTTTTATTTCGGCTGATATGATCTTGATGATGCAGGCCGAGGTCATCGTTTTCGAATTCATCCGTGTTATTGAAAGAATAATATATATTAAAATTTAAAATTTCATGAAAAAAAATGAGTGATTAAAGAGTTATCACTTTCACAAGAAATGACACAGATGACGATTCCGTGGCCTTGAAAGAAAGTCAAGGTGACCTATCTTCGAACTCGACCAGGAAGATTGTTCCCAAATATTAAGTGAAAAGTAAAGAGATGGACAATATAGTGTGAAAAACGCTAGGAAAATGCCAGATAAGTAATAGTTCTTAGGTAAAGACCAGGAAAAGTAACAAATTTAACCGAAATCTACATTAATAGCATTTCAAGCGCCTGTGCTGCAAGCGACTTCACGGGTTAGAGGAAACACGCCATTGTCATGTTTTATAAGGGGTGTCCGCGTTCTTTTAAGTAATCACGCAAATTCGCGAGCGATCTTGCGCGGGGTTTTTCTTGCGTGAAACAGCCGATTGCTTATGTTTTTGTTATAATTTAGCACTATTTAAAAGGGGTTTCAGTGCATTATTGTGATTTCTTCGCGGTTTTTGGCTCATCGTGCTTCGAACTCCCAGTTTGAAACTCACATGCACTTCACTTTTATTGGTCGTATAAAAAAAATGTGCCCCGTGTTTACCGCCTGGTGGCGAAAACAAGCCAACTCTGCTATAGCTAGCATTGGTTAAGCGAAAGGAGGATGCAGCTATACGCGGCGTTACGTTTGGCTTGATGTTTTTACCCAATAACTTTTTTCTACAAAATGATCAGATAAAAATGTACTAATATTTTATGTCAGTAATATCAGATATTTTTAAAATTAGAAAAAAAAGTTTTGAAAACAAACAGAGTAATAAGCGTAATTTAAAGTTAATCTTCCATAAAAAGGTCGAGTGACTTCAATCAAAATAGATTCACAGGCCCAATTATAGCGTTGAAGATGTTTGTATACGTGCAGTTAATGGCGGTATGCGAGCTAAATGGAAAGTGTTTAAGATAGTGGGTGAGAGAGAGAGAGAGAGAGAGAGGGAGGGGGGGGGGCTCTTTAATGTACTAATATAAGGGCCCTCTAGCATGTAGGCATAAAGAGACGGCATATATATACGATTGACTTGTTTGATTAATCTGCAACACAATCAGAAAAGGTCCTTGCATGTCTATATCGGACAACTCTGATAAAGCGTGTGATAGACCCGATATGATTATCTGAGCTGGCCCAACCTGATCTAGGAGCAAGCGGGGCATGTTTGCAAAGGATAGCCCCTAATGCCTAATACGATCCGCCTAACAGAGTACCATTTAATATTTAAATAGCTAACAGGTCAATGTGCGAGAGTACATGGATGGTACACTGCGAATGCAATTTGTCCGCTTGCACTTCGTTGTGTGAATGTTACGTGTCAAAGAACTGTCATCAGTTCACTAGAAGAACAAGTGTTCAAACATTAACTGGACACGTCAGAATTTTTTACGGTTACCTTTGATAAGAATGTGCAATTGGATGTCGTAATAGGGTCAAAGCGTTTTAAAGAACTTACGGTAACGAAGACAGTGTTTGAGAGTTCAGACTAACCTATATCACACGGATCAACAAAGTTGTGAGAGTAAAATAAAATACAGAATATACTAATTTCAATCCGATCAGATTTCAACGAATTACCTCAACAGAAGAACATCCAATATTATTTCAAAAGAGACAGATTTGTGGGATTTCAAGACCGTAATTTGAGTGATTTCAAGAGCGTTGGCAGCATCTATTTCTAACAAAAGATGGCACCAGTTTGGAAAAATCTCGGTTTTATTTTCGTGATTGGTTATGTAATATATATACACATTGCGGCTTTCATGGACTTCAACAAGTATGCACCACCCTACATGAAGAACGCGGTCCAGTCCGCCAAAAACAATATGGCCGTCATCGTTTTAGGCGTTTCCATTGTATCTCTTGTAATTTGGTTCGCAAGACGAAGAAGAGAAGTTCGCCGAGAGCGGCCAGGTACAGCACCGGCTCCAAGCAAATAGGAACTTGTAAACGAATACCAGGTCGAATTACCCAATATATGGAAACACTGAAGGGCAATCACAGCACTTGGGTCAGGTCCATCTGAGTTTAAGTAATATCGGAAGATAATTTATAAGTTTATTGAAGAGCAAAGGATAGCAAATATCCCTCACGTTGGACTGGTGAGGTGTTTGCGGCATTTGACCACTAATAAATTTTAAATATACTTAAGCCCTGGTGTTTTTTTACGTTTTCAGTCAAAATGTTAGTGTTTCCTGAAGGTCGTATTTTATTAAGCCATTGTGTCACAGCCCGCAAAATGCTGGGACATTACGTCATATATAGTTTAAACAAAGTACTTTCTTCATTAAATTTAGCATGAACCTATCCAACACTGGTTTTATTTTAAATTCAATTTTACCCCACCTCTATCACCCTTATGGGGTCCCTATATACAGAGATACTTGTAAAAGAACCGGATGAATGTCTTCTTCATGTAAGTCTGATACATGTTGTGACACATTAAATAATTGTCTACTCTCAGTAACTAAATATAATCAACAGAAATTCTTCCATTAACTATAAAAGCATTAAAGAAGACTGGAAATTTTTGTATTTCTCTTCTTAATTAAAATAAAATATACTTAACAACAAAGAAATTACATATCCTCAAAATAAGTTAAAATTACATATTTTACAGGAGCATGTTCACATAGGGTAAACAAGTCAGAGATAACATCAGAATAAAGATAATTACAGTGAAATATATGGCTAAGCCTTACTGTATTGCTTATTGTAAGAATGCTCTCCTTACCTGGACATTATAGAGTCAAAAACATTAATTTTATATCCGATGTTAACACCTATTGATTCACAAGGCGATATATATTTCATATTTTCTACAAAAAAAAATTGCCCATTAAAAATTCTGCATGGGATTCTATAAGAAACACCAAGGCAGAAGAAATAGGCCTACAAATTTACACAAAGCAACATATCAGTTAAATACTTCACCAGATTGCCTGATTATACAAAATCTAACAATGTATGCTGATGTACTATTTCTTTGGTGGCTGTTTGCATATCATGTTTTCAGAGTTAGAGTCAGCATTATCTTCTTTCTGTACGTATGGTGAAGGAAATGGTATACTGCTGGAGGCAGATGCTCCCCCTGGTGGCTGATACTGGAACTGCCTCTTCCACTCTGCCTCCTGGTCTTTGCCTGCACCTTTGAGATTAAAAACTTCTTCCTGTGACGGATACACTGGCGTGTTCACTGCGCTGGGCGGAGCAGGTAGCGTCATGGGCAGGGCAGCCATGTCCACACGCTCGTATTTAGGTTTAGGAAGCCGCGGCACATCATACTTGACCGGTTTTGCTGTGATTTGGACTGACCCTTTGAGAGCTTGTGTGGTTATGTCTTTCACGGCCTGTTCATCTAGCTTCGCAGGTTTGTTATCCTTCACGGATGTTTTGTCATTGTTTTCACCAGAAGGCTGATTTGTAAGTGAGTAACTGACTGCACCACCAATGGTCATGACCTGTCCAACACTTGCATTCATGTTATGTTGAGAATCTGCGATATTCTGATTTGAGTACCCACAATTCTGTGCTGCAGTTTGTTGTGGTGGCTGTGGTTGTGGCGGGGGCGGTGGTGTGGATTTATGTGGTAGTGCTTGACTATGTGGTATTGTTTGTAATAGTGGCTGTGGAATTGTGGGAGGTGGTTGGTTGAAGTAAATATTCTGGCCTCCCATGACTTGTACTGGTGGTGGGGGATAATTGCTATGCAGGTGTCCTGGCATATACATATTATGAAGTCCTTGTGGAGGTACCGGAACATTTGGTGGAACAGATGGTAAACTATAATCAGTTGCACTGTCTATTGGTAACTTCTCTGGTATTAATTTGTGCAAAGGTTCAGACTCTTTCACTGGAGCTGTGTTGTAACCCTGCTCGACATTTAAAGGTAAATTGGTAGGTGTACCTTTAGGTGTATCTGAAGGTGTACCTGTAATTCCAGAATCACTTGGAGGTAATGGGATATTCTTAATATCAACCTGATTGCTTTTCTCAGCTTCCTTTCTAAGTTCCTTTATGCCCTGATTGATTGACATATCTGTAGTGTCAGTCCTTGCACTAAGATTTGATGTTCCAACTTTGCTGGTGTTCTTCTGATATTTCTTTGAATTTGGCACTGGTTTTGGTTTGTCTTCATAGTAATAACTTGGCGGAGCAAATTCTGGCAGTCTCTCTTCTGATGGGACTGGCTTCACAGGTTCAATAACTGAAAAGGAATTTAATTCAATATGTTAGTTTTTTGTCTTTTATGTCGACTATGTGTAATTAAATAATGGACAAAGGTAAACCTTATTTGCATGCACAATTCGTACACTCAAAGGAAAATGTCTTCCTAAAGGATTGCACTTTCTCTTGTAACTCCAAAAAATGTGTATTTTAATATGCCAATGAGTAAAAAGTAAATTATTTAGTAAATGCATTCCCATATATCCATCTTAGACTGTGTGACAGCTAATTGGCATTTCATGACAGTCTTATTACCGCTTTCACACAGCAAATGCAAACTGGTTCCAGACCCTTTTGAGTGCGCAATAGAACATTCAGACAGCAATCCAGAGTGTTTTCAAACCATTTTGGCCAAAGCATTTTAGATCAAGCTCAGGAGGTGGTTTTAAACTGTTTTGATTGCAAATAATTGTTTGAATGAATTCAAATGCAAATTTGAATGTTTTTATCCGCTTTGCTTAACTGTCTTGTGAACCCTCTAGAATGATTTGGACCCAGTTTTCAAGCAGCAACCTGGTCTCAGCACAAGCGTGAATGCTTGTGTCAGCATGTTGTTACATTGATCCACATGTGAAATGTACACAATACTCATTGATGCTAGATGTTTTGATTGCAAATAATTGTTTGAATGAATTCAAATGCAAATTTGAATGTTTTTATCCGCTTTGCTTAACTGTCTTGTGAACCCTCTAGAATGATTTGGACCCAGTTTTCAAGCAGCAACCTGGTCTCAGCACAAGCGTGAATGCTTGTGTCAGCATGTTGTTACATTGATCCACATGTGAAATGTACACAATACTCATTGATGCTAGATGCTATGTGAACGTGCTAAACAGGTTTTGCCAAACCGCTTTGCCCAAATCGTTTTGAAAACGTTTTGTGTGTGAAAGGGGTATTACCTACTGGCAGCTTTGACATCAAAGCTGTACTGAATTTCCACTGTACTGAGATGTTCTGATGTGCAAACGTTATCCCAGCATTAATTAAAATAGGTGACAAATATTATGCACATGAGATTTAAAAGAATCTGTTAAGACCAATGACACTATACTTTGATATGACCAAAATTTTGATATGACAAAAGGTAGTTTGTCTCTGATTTTACAGTTGAACTGGAAAGAAATGTATATAAAAAATATTTCTTTGGAAAATATGACATTACTGTGATATATGTTGAACATGTTCTGAATCCAGTGATATACTGTTATATTTATTTTAAGTGATAAGGCCCAACTGTAACTGATACCTTTCTTCCCCTTATCCCACTCTCTCATTGGGGCCTTCAGTCTCCAAGAATCATCTCTGACCAAAGGCTCAGGTTCACTTGTCTCCTTTTCGTTTTTCTCTGTTACATCATCCTCTTCTTGTTTTTCTTGTTCTTCAAAACAAGAATAACAGTTTTATACAGAACAAGCCAAACTCATCACTGTATAATCTAGACTCAGTAGGTATTTTGATTGGGCCTACTCAACAGTCTTGGCAATAGTCATGTCCAAAACTGCACTGCAATGGCAATCTTCAATATCACAATTATATTGTTGTACACAGCCAGCAGTCTAAACAATAGGCTATGAGCAATATAAACAAATGAATACACATGAATGTACTAACCAAAGCATGAATACTGGTAATCAATTTCTATGGTGACTGCCATAATTTCCTGTTCTTCAGTTACATAATCTGTGGAAGACATGCTTGAATATTATCAAAAATTTTAAAATATGTTGAATTTTAGTGAAATCCTTAATATCAAATATGAAGCTTAAACAGTGCCCATGAAAGGATCTTTTAGAGGACAAAGTACAAGGGTGATTGCCAAAGCTCAGATGACTTACAGTCAGCTCACATAAGAACTGCATTTATAATGTCATTGTACCAGAAGTTACTATTAGTCAAATAGTTACCTTCATAGTCTTCTGTTAGACTTTTTCCCTCCCTTATCATTTTCCTCTGTTTGACCTTGGCCAACCTGGCTTCCATGATGGCTTTTCTTTTCTCCTTTATTCTCTCCTTTCTGGATCTTTGATCAATAGTCTGTTTGGATTAAAAAGAAAGGTACAATCAATAATTAGCTTAAAAACCTGGCAGATGATAAAAATGCAGTAACATCATGGTTTCTCTAAAGTTAAAATGCTTTTACTGGCTACACACAGGGACACAGGAATGCCAGCCACCCATTACATAGGATAGAGAGATAGCTTACAAATAATATGATAATATAGGAATTATGATACTACTTGAATTTATTTATACACTATCCACATAAAAACATTGGAAAATGGGTAAAAATGACAGCTTAATTAGTATGACTGAAGAAAACCATGTTTACACTTTACTAGTTCAGTTTTAAGACTACACCTTACTAGTTCAGATTTGTAAAATATCTATCCACTGACTCGAAGACTTCAACAAGTCTACTGCCATTATGAATATGAACCAACATATAAAAGAAGGCACTTATAGGAGACAGATTTTAATATGGGGAAACATGTGTGACAAGCACTGGAACTTTTGGCAATATAAACAGCTCAACCTGATGGAGTATTTTTGGTTATATATGTCAGAGTAAAGAGTGATCTATCACAACTCTCCATGTGTGCCATAAATAGAGAAATGCCTTTGCAGGCAAACATGTATTTCTGCATATTAATACCAGAAATATTAATTTTATCACTGCATTAATAAATTCATATTGAGATAAAAATAGCAGCTTCTATTCTGATAACTCAAGAGAATGCAACATTTGTACCTTCATAAACCCTGGTATTTTTCCTAGTTCAATATTTTTATTGATATTACCCTATGTGTTCCAATAAAGTGTCTCGATATTTTCCAAAGTTGTCCTGATAACACCCCACTCAGTGTGTCCTGATATTACCTCAGTGTGCCCTGATGTCACCTCAGTGTCCTGATGTCACCTCAGTGTGTCCTGATGTCACCTTGATGTGTCCTGATGTCACCTTGATGTGTCCTAATGTCACCTTGATGTGTCCTGATGTCATCAAAATGAGTCCTGATGTCACCCTGGTGTGTCCTGATGTCACCACAATGTGTCCTGATGTCACAACAATGTGTCCTTATGTCACCACAATGTGTCCTGATGTCATCACAATGTGTCCTGATGTCACCACAATGTGTCCTGATGTCACCACAATGTGTCCTGATGTCACTACAATGTGTCCTGATGTCATCACAAAATATCCTGATGTCACCTTGATGTGTCCTGATGTCATCACAATGTGTCCTGATGTCATCACAATGTGTCCTGATGTCACCCTGATATGTCCTGATGTCATAAAAATGTGTCCTGATGTCACCACAATGTGTCCTGATGTCACCAAAATGTGTCCAGATGTCACCAAGATGTGTCCTGATGTCACCAAGATGTGTCCTGATGTCACCACAATGTGTCCTGATGTCACCCTGATGTGTCCAGATGTCACCTTGATGTGTCCTGATGTCACCACAATGTGTCCTGATGTCACCACAATGTGTCCTGATGTCAACACAATGTGTCCTGATGTCACTACAATGTGTCCTGATGTCACCCTGATGTCACCGCAATGTGTCCGGATGTCATCACAATGTGTCCTGATGTCACCCTGATGTGTCCTGATGTCACCACAATGTGTCCTGATGTCACCACAATGTCCTGATGTCACCACAATGTGTCCTGATGTCACCACAATGTGTCCTGATGTCACCACAATGTGTCCTGATGTCACCAAGATGTGTCCTGATGTCACCACAATGTGTCCTGATGTCATCAAAATGTGTCCTGATGTCACCTTGATGTGTCCTGATGTCATCACAATGTGTCCTGATGTCACCCTGATGTGTCCTGATGTCACTACAATGTGTCCTGATGTCACCTTGATGTGTCCTGATGTCACCAAAATGTGTCATGAGGTCATCACAGTGTGTCCTGATGTCATCCTGATGTGTCCTGATGTCACTACAATGTGTCCTGATGTCACCACAATGTGTCCTGATGTCACCACAATGTGTCATGAGGTCATCACAATGTGTCCTGATGTCACCCTGATGTGTCCTGATGTCATCACAATGTGTCCTGATGTCACCCTGATGTGTCCTGATGTCACCACAATGTGTCCTGATGTCACCACAATGTGTCCTGATATCACCTCAGTGTGTCCTGATGTCACCCTGATGTGTCAAGATGTCACCTTGATGTGTCCTGATGTCACGACAATGTGTACTGATGTCACCTTGATGTGTGTTTATCTCACCTCGATGTGTCCTGATGTCACCTTGATGTGTCCTGATGTCACCCTGATGTGTCCTGATGTCACCCTGATTTGTCCTGATGTCACCCTGATGTGTCCTGATGTCACCTTGATGTGTCCTGATGTCACCCTGATGTGTCCAGATGTCACCTTGATGTGTCCTGATATCACCTTGATGTGTCCTGATGTCACCAAAATGTGTACTGATGTCACCTTGATGTGTGTTTATCTCACCTTGATGTGTCCTGATGTCGGCCCCATGTGTCCTGATGTCACCCCCATGTGTCCTGCTGTGTCCTGGTGACACTACATGTCCTCTTATCACCCAAATTGTAAAATCTTTTTCACATGTCAAATTATCTAAAGGATCTTTTCCAATGATTGATGTCAGCATGATGTGTCCCCAGGGTTACCCAGGTTAACATTTTACTGGACTAAAACCCATCAGCGGGCCTTAATACCAATGTTAAAATTGTGACATCATAATGGTTACTATAGTGATGCACAGATGCCACTTGGCTTAAGTCACCTACATTATCTGAGTCATCTTTTTGCTACATACCCTTGATGTTATGCTAATGTCACATTGGGGCATATCCATGACAAAGCTGGTGATCTGTGAGCCCGATCTTTTTCACATGTACAGTCCTGTTAATCCAGTTTTTAAGCGACATCAACATGATGGGAGATATTTTATTCAGAGAATCTGGACATGTGTGAACTACTTGTAGAGAAACTACTCCTTTGAACCATCCCTTCTCACCTGTTCTCTTAATTTTGTCAGTTTCTCCATCTCTTCTTGCCTTGTTTCTTCATCCCTTGAGAACTTGAAAAACCCAACACCATGGGTGCGGATCTCTGTAACATTAAAAGAATCACAATGCTGAATATAAAACTGGAAAAAAATGGATACATGTAGGGTGAACATCAAATTTTAATACTGCTGACTTGACAGGTTTCCACTGGGCCCACTATTTACAGAAGCAGTTAAGATGTGATAATGATGCCGGTACTCCTATGACAAATTTTTAAACAGGGAACCAACTATGTAGTAAAATTGGCAAAGATAGCTCACACTTGGTCCAAGTTGTCCAAGATTTGTCAGGAAATGATAAATGGCTCACACTGGGCACCACATTGGGTGTGACAAGAAAAAAAAATTGGGAGGAAATTGAAGAGACAAGACAAGATCCTTGGGAAATTGTTAGTTTTGTTAACATACTCAACAAGAGCACCCAAAACATGCATAATATGCCCATCATGAATCTGGTGACCTCTGACCTCATTTAAATATATGTGAATTTTTATGAGAATGTAATTCAGATGAGAAATCTATTGGTAAATATGTACGAGGTTCATAATAATGCACAGGATTTTTGGTAAGTCACCAAAGTGTGGTAACCTCTGACCTCAATAAATATGCGTGAAATTTGCTGGAAATCCAACAAAGGCCGAATATTTTATTGATTAACATTTCTGATGAGTTTGATCAAAATCCTTCATATTCTTCGTAAGTTATCAAGGTCACACCACAAAGCAGCCTAGTGACCTGTGACCTTATCAAATATGTGTAAATTTTGCCCATAATCCAACTTGGGCGAGATAATCTGTTGGTAAGTAAGTATACTGAGTTTGGTGAAAATCCACCAAAGCCCCAGTAAGTTATCGCAGTGACACTTAAAGTTAAGGGACAGACAGACAGATGGACGATGGATATACCATAATACTCCCATCATATGAAGGGCGTATAATAACTTATTTTCAAGATAAATCTGCATAAATCTATACACTTCAGGAGACATTTCTTGACATCATGAGTACAATGAACCCCACATTTTCTATCGTCCTGATTCATCCATGATGTTTTCTTATGTGTCTTGATGTCAGCCTAATGTTAACATGATGTTACCTAAAGGTGTACTGATAAAACCAAAGTACTGTCCTGATGTTTGGTAATCACTCCAGATGTTATTTTATTTTATTAAATGTTTTCCATTTCTTTGGTCATCAAAATGGGGCATTCATCTTAAATATCAGCAATGTGTCAACAAGTCATGCTAAACTTGGTACCATCAAATAGTGTTCAATATTTTTTTAGCATAATTTTCTTAGAATTCTGTATAAAGAAAAATATACATGGGAGTGACAATCAAATATGATATAAATGAATTATTCAAGAAGCCAAAGTTTAAATTTTATTCTACTTTCTTCCCCTTTCCAATGTGCAGACCAATCAAATGCAAAAGTAGCCATTTTGTTTTAGCTGGCTATGTTTTCATGGAGATTTACTTCATCCAATCAGCAGAAGTGGTTCACTTTGCATCTGATCAATGACACTGATGGCCAAAAGCAGAATTAAACTTTTTGTTGTTCACATATTTTAAATAAATTGAATAACTTGCCAGTGAAATTAACATGTCTGACTAAAGCACCATCAGCACAAAGCTCTATAAAAAAAAAATTTGAAGATTAAATGACAAGCTCTCACCATCATGCTGAACATGTGCATAATGAACAGGTCCCATTGGTTTATTCATGGCTTCCTGCTCTTCCTCCTCCCATTTCTTCCGGAGTTGTTCACGGTACATGTCACCTGACATCAGGTCTGGTGGCTTGTCACTGAGAAATAATTATAACAATATAAATTAATTATAATAATTCATTTTATGAAGCATAAATCAATGCAATGCATGATCTCTGAAATGCTTATAGAGTAGCACATCATTTATCTTTTATATTGAAAAGTAAAGTCTGAAATCAATGAAAAAAAATTAAAAAAAGGGTGAATTATCATCTAATTCCAAGCAAATATACAGAGGTTAGCACTGATTAATAATATTATATTAGTCACTGCATACATTCGGCAAACATCTACATGAAAATATGAGGCCATATTAGTCAAGTATTCTTTAAACAATCATCACAACAACAAAAATTTGGACATGGATTCTCACAGAGACCATAGCAGTTATACACTTGTATATGATGGAGTTTGGTGGCGTAATGGTTAAGCAAAGTGGCGTAATGAATATGGGCGCTGGACTAGTGACTGTAAGGTTGTGGGTCCACATCCCATTCTGACCCCCGTCTGCACTGAGACTCCTAGGCAAAGTCTTTACCACAAGGGTGCATTCTCTCACCCAGGAGTTAATGGGTACTGGTCATGGGAGGAAGGCGAATGTAGAACGAATAACCTTCTTGCGCCTGATATGGCTGCTTAGGTTGTATGCTCACCAGGAAGCTGAGAAAAGTTACAAGAATGAACAGGCCCAAAAGTCCAGGAAGGCAAAGTGTAAAGTCAGATGAGACTGACATCGTCATCGATATCAGACTATAAACCCCCACCTTTACATTTACCTTTATGGTCTTACAAAGACTATTCACATACCAAGTATGTGAAAGTGCACAGAATAGTTTTTGTTCCTACAAATATTAATTGGTTTCTGCCCACATTTTGTTTTGAAAGTGTTTGCTTACTCCTGTGCAAAGTTGGACAAAGCTTGCCCTGGGCACAATCAGTGGGGCAAAATATAAACATAGCACACATCACCTAGTGTCCGTACCCAACCACTTAAAAAATCCAAGATTTTTAAGCTTCAGACTGTCAATTCTTCTTTCATGGTATTTCTCCTTGTTTCTGTCTTGTCAAGCTGCACAAGATCAGAACTCTGGTCATGACGTCTTGTTATGGGAACAGACACATGTGGACTGTATTCTCTCACTGACAGATTGATAACAATGTGTAAAACACATGAACTGGTTATAGTAAGTCCATGTGCTGGGATGATTTCACTAGGAAAAGTATGTATCAGTCAAAATGAACTAATGGCCTGAGATGGTACATCTTATTGCAAATGTTCAAGAACCTTTAACACTGCAGACTTAATGTCACAAATAGTAGCTAAGATAGCTCTTACATTACAAACTGTAGTATCAGTGATAGATCATTTATTACCTTGGTTTACTACTTCCACCAGCTTCTCTCTTCTTATCCATCTTGATCAGGTCAGGTAAATCTTTTCTCAAACACCGACGGGAACGACCAAAGCTGTCCACATAATCAACCCTGTCAATGTAATCTAACTGTAATCACTATGTTCAATTATTGAAGATTATCCTGAGAGGTAAAAATTAACAATGTACAATTTTCACTTGTGCTTTCTCAGTAGGTTAGTTCCAGTAATGTAGTCAAGTATACACCAGCTGAGTTTGAGTGTAAGTCTGAGTCCAGGCCACTGGAGCCCAAGCCCAAGACTGAGTACTTGATGTTTGAGTCCATGTCAGCCTTCTTTGGGTCCGATTAATTTAGAACCCAAGTCCAAATCTGAGTGCAATATAGATGGAAATTGATATGCATTTTTCTGTTAGTTTGCACATGGTTTTTCCTTAATGTTTAATTATATTTTGCTTAGGCCAAGAAAAAAAGGTATGGTTCTCAGGGAACTTTTTTCATAAATCAAGGCAGGCGGGCAATATTTTATTTTTTACCTTTTTTGTATAATTTAGATAAAAATGTCACATGATCAAGGAAAAAACATGAAAATAACAGAATTTTTTGCTAAACAGGTAAAAACACTCCATAAAAAAGGGAAGTCTTATCAAAATTGTAGAATGTTATCTTCTTGATAGATGAAAAACAAAACAAAAATTTTTTTTTGGGGGGGGGGGGTTAAAATTGATGTGGGCGGTGTCTGAAAACCATACCTTTTCTTTTTTTCCCCTTACCAGTAGTGTTTTTTTGTAAAATTCTGTCTGTAGTCAACACATGTTAACACGTCTTTATAGCATGTGACAGATTTAGTTTACCTCCTTGACTCTAGATGGACTCAGCTTCAGTTCCTGAGTCTTTATATCCCGAATCTGAGTACAAGTCTGAGTTCAGGAAACTTGTCTGAATCAGAGTCCATAAAAATGGATTCGAGTTCGACATCATTTGTTAATACTACAAACAGACAAAACAGATCATCTGGATCATAACTGACCACTGCTCTTCGCTCTCCTCTGGTTCTGGGATGCGCTCCATCAGTAGTCTCCTCTCCTCATCCTCCTCTCTTTGCAGCTTCTCTGCCTCCTCTCGTCGTTTGTTTTCAGCCTCCTCCTGCCGCTCACGTTTCTCAATTATGGTATCTATGACTTTCTTCTGGAAATCAACCATGTACATGTTGTTCTCTTCATCATCTGGAATTATTCATGTCACATCATTACTAAGACATGATACATATATAATGCATTTTTTAATAAATTATTCACTCCATATAAGGCCCCACTTGAAAATATGAAACCGGTTTTGGTTCTGGGAAACAGTTCACTGTATAACAGTGTATCATAACAGTTTATGGGAAACTGTGAAATTATTTTATCAACTGACCCTAGTGATGTTTGTAAGCATTAAATCAGCAAAACTGGAGTTATAAACAGTTGTTAGGCAGTGTTTTGAATTCAATATTCCCAACAACAGACCTGTATAGTTAAAGATAAGACAGACAAATCCTTCCTCTCATTGCCATTGGATACCTGGATATATTATAGAACACAAGAAAACAGTCTACTTCATTACAAATTCAATATAATTTGGAAAATCCAAATTAATAATGCTTTCGCCAGGTCTAAAGATGCCTAGACATGGATCTCTTGCATTTGATAACATTTTCATCATCATTTGTGACAGGTGGCCCGTCAATATATTGAAGGCTGGCTAAAATATTTTAATATTAATAGAAAATGCAACACCACAACCCTGACAGGTGAACATTTTGTTCCACAGGACATAGAAATAATTTGCCTTAACACAATTTGTGAATCAATAAGCAAAAGATAAGGCAATAGCTGATGCTTAAAGAAGCCCTTACAGGGCCTCAGGCCTTGATTCAGGGTAACAAACAGCCTTCTGCCTTGACACATAACCTTAGTTGTTGACAGGTGGCGCTGCTATAGCCCCTTCCAATAATAATTTGAATTATCTTTGGATTTATGGAGAAATAAGAAAAAAAATGACCCCCATAGGACACACTCATCATTCCGACACCAAGACCAAAAATGTGTGTATTGAAGGCATGGTCACTTAGGAGTTACTAGACAAAAATCCAATGTGACCATTGTAAGTTATTATACAGATGATCAGCTTCTTTCTTGATTAAATATTTTTTTAACAAATACCTATATTTATTTCAGTTTTGACCATAAAAAATACCTTACCTGGAATTTGGTTAGTCTGTGACATCTTCTCATAAAGTTTCGTCTTGGCTGCCAATCTCTGCCTGAAAATGTTCATATTTCCATTTGGTGCTGCCCAGTATAAATGAAATGTAAAGAAATTACCTATATTTCATTGTGTAAGTCTTGATACTCAGCAGGCTTAAATGTTAAAGGTTTGTAATTATGACCAGCTGCTGGTTTCTGAATGACAGCAATTTTTAGGGTTTGAGTCTCTCCTTAAAGCACATCTCATATGATTATCTGCAGTTTCTGACAATTCTAAAGGATGTGGAAAATGCAATGACTGACAACATGAATATGCTGGAGAAAATTGTGGGCAATTGCACTGCAAGGAAATGCAGCAAACAGGACATGAGAGTTTTGAAAAAAAATAATATGTGGATGCTTAGACCAATTATTGGAACAAAAAAGATAATGTACCCAACTGCAAAGTCTGAAAGAACCCATGCCTGCTGCAGAGTACAGATAAATAATCAACATGATACCAGCAGGTATCTATGATATCAATTCCCAAGGATTATTTGCAATTGATGCAGCAAATCACACTGCAAAAAAATATTATCTATGGTAGAAAATAAATCTTATTTTAAGATATTTTATCTTAAAATGAGATCATCATAGAAATTTTTTCTCACCCCACATTCTTTGCTAGTAAACAAGACCAATTATCTTGAAAGTGAGATTTATTATCTTAAAAATGAGATTATCTGTCTCATTTTGAGATAATGTGAGATATTTATCTTATTTTGAGATACTTTTAAATTTCTTAGCTATTTTGGTCTTACATAGTACTGTACCATTTATCATGCATGGGCCTTATTTTGCACCAGGCAAATTCATTGCAATGAATAATGCTGTATTTTGGGGCTGGGGTTAAACATAACTTTTTTCCATAGGATTTTAATCACACAATATAAGGTTCCATATATGAAAATTAAAAAACTCAATAATTTTATATAGTAATTTATTTACATATATAATAACATACATGTGAAACTAAGGCCTTTGAAAAAATAAATCTGCACACATTGCTGTGATTATCCAAGACAGAAAATCATGAAATATTGAAGCATCCAATAAGCATAGCTAACATGTACAAAAAACAGTCTACTTGTATAGTTAAAAATCTGAGCAATGGATGCATGCTATACATATAACAAATGAGGGACAATCAGCTGGACACTAGAGGGCTGAAGGTTGGACAGACACCAGACAGCAACTGGTCCCTATAAAGCTAAAAAACAGTCTAAATTGAATGGTATATGTAACCACTTTCAAAGAGCTCAATAATATCTGACAAATCATAGTCAGTGGGCACATACAAGGCATTATTGAATTGAAAAGCTGAGTAGCAAGTGAAATCCATGCAATCTGCTGGCTTCATGAGCTCATATCCTTGAGGAAGATCTGGTTTCTATATTACAAATGACTGGAGATTTTCTGCAAAAGAAAGGGTTTCAAATGGCTCCAATTCAAAGAAAATATTGTCACTATTTACAATGTAAATGGACTTCAACATGCCAAACTCTGGCAAACCATCTTGTGCCCCAATGGCATGCAATAAATGACTTTTCAGGTATGTATCTAGTTCCATATAAAGTAGCATGTTTGCATGTATGAATATTCCTGACCTCTTCAGATGTTACAGAATAGAATTGTAACAACTGGTTTTTGACATGTTTAACTTTGTCCTGGTCAGAGACTCTCTCTGATTGACCAAATTGCCTAATTTTTGAGAAATGACTGTGATGTTGTGGATTCATGTACATGCAACTCAAGTTGTCAGCCTTTTGATGTCTTACTGCTAGAGATTTGCTCAAGTTGATAAAATTTGGGTTAGCTGCCATTTGCTTGAAATAGAGATGTTTTGCTTCAAAACGCATACAAGAATTTTATGAGAGAAATGAGGGACTTATATCAAGAATTCTTAGATAAAATTCAGGTTGTTCTTGCATATTATAATTTATATATATATATATATATATATATATATATATATATATATATATATATATATATATGAATGAGAGAGATAGAGTGAAAGAGAGAGAGAATGAGATACAGAGAGATACATGTATTGCATATATTTCTCTGACAAATAATGGTGTTCTGATTTAGACTTATCTGAATGGTGTTCTACTCATCTGAAAAATCAGCTAATTAAAAATGAAAAGGTATATAGTGTCAACAAGAAACATGACTGTGCACCCTGGGATGCTTGCACTTTATCAAGCTGTCACCTAGCCATCTGCATCTTGGCCTTGGGGGCCACCCCCAGCATATCAGGTTACTGTAAGCAGTGTGTTAAGCCTGGCTCACAGGGCATACAATGACCCAGTGAGTCACAGAGGATAGTTCAAATGGTGCAGATCTAAAGGTCATGGAGAAAGAAGAGAAGACAATTCATGTGAGTATACATAATATGTTTCATCTGAATTCAAAATACATATAAAGAATATGTAAAAGCTGTTATAAACACTTTTTTTTAGAAAGTGCATTAATGTACTGTCAATGAGTCAACATATATGGACTTACAGGGCTTGCATGAAAACAACTGAGAATGTATACTCAAATCAGTGGCGGATCCAAGGGGGGGGCACAGGGGCGATCGCCCCCCCTAGAATTTTTTTCGGGATCATGAAAACTGCATATGATTTCTGGTTAAGGTACTTTTTTTACCTTTTCCATATTAACATCTTGTCAGTGAAATATCACGTCAAGATATCCAGCAAAGCATGAAACACCCAAAAAACAGAAGTACCAGAAATATTAACTTGTCAGTGAGTAAATGCTAAGGAATAGTCTTATATCTCCGATACTATATCCACTGTAGTCTTCCTTGTACTGGCTGCACTGGATAAAGCCCAGTACACCAGTGTCAGGACCTTGCACACCAGCAAGTCACTATAGGTATTACAAGTTGACAAATGATGTTAACCTTTAAGACCTTTCTGACAAACAGAAGTGTGTTGTATATTTATACATATTTAATACAGCCCTAAAGTTTGTGTTAGCCACCTAAGACAGGTAAGCCGACACCCTGCTGGAAGGCAAGTGGTTGGCTGTTAATGAGCTGTGCACTGCATAGCAGCTCAAGTAGAGAATTAAGCTGATTTCAGCAAGTGAAACAGCAGTGATGTATAGTTAGTTTGAGTTGACCTGATGCCCTGGCTATCCCATCCAATTGCGAGGGAAGCCTGAAGTACATTTACCAAACTTGTCCAGCCATCAGTCAGTGCTTTGTGTCTTAGAGCACATGTTATGTACAACATCTCTCTGGACCAGAAACAGCATGCTTATATCAAAATGAAAAGGCAATCTTCTCTGAAACAGTTCATTACGCCGAAGCGCAGTAGGGCCTTTGCTGAAGGTAAGAATTTGAAATAATACATTATTCCTACAAATGCATTTACATGTTTTGACAATTCAAAGCTCTAGTATACCTAAATATAAACCTAAACATTTCAATACCTGATTAGCAATCAGGTAAAGTCTATGGTTACTTGCCAGAGGGTTTCTCATCTGAGAGTTTTAAAGCTTTCCAATATCATCCCAGAGCAAAACATGAAAGTGTCAAATATAAACAGGTCTCATTCTTTTTTTTTCCTACAAGAATCAAACCTGTAAAATGTTGAGAGCCTTAGACTGCCCAGTTTATAGAAGTGCCCACTGAAAGGAGGTAAAGTGTACGTAGAAACCTTACCTTGTTATTTTATTTTTGTTAGGCCTATATTATTGCTCTTGTTTTCATTGTAAAGTATAAACTAATTGCATGAACCATCTGCTCTTTAAAATATTAATTAATTTGTGAAGTGTTGAGTAATTGGCAAGTTTTAATAAAAAATATACATGTTTTATTACATATATCTATGGATGTTAATAGCATGAATCCTGATTGTTTGCCAACAAACTTTGATTTCCTTATGGCGTTTGTTGTTTCCAAGAATGTTCTGGGCTTTGCTAAGGGACTGTCCTCAAGCCTACAAGCCAGGAATCATAATATCTGCAAGGCGATGCAAGAGGTTTCAGTAGTTAAGAGTGCTCTTCAATCAACAAGAGAACACGTAGAGCCAAAAAACCAGGAATGGTATGAAACAGCAGAAAGCATGGGCAAGAGTGTGAATGCCGATGAGCCAAAGCTACCAAGGACATGTGGACGTAAAAAAAACAAGAACAATACGCCAGCTAAAACCATTGAGGAACATTACAGAGTGACTCTTACAGTTCCTACCTGGATCATATGCTCACACAGCTGGAAGATAAATTTGCGGAAAGCCAACAAAATGCAACTAATGGGTTATTTCTTATTCCAAGTGGGCTTCAAGAAAATATTGACTGGAAAGGGATGCTGCAAATCTATCAAGCTGATGTGCCCTTCCCAGACAATTTTGACAATGAACTTGAATGTTGGAGGAAGAAATGGCAGTCATGGCAGGGTCGTGTCCCTTCAACACTTGAAGAAAATATGGACCATGCAGACAAAGTTTTGTACCCAAACATTCACACCCTACTGCAAAACATTGCCACACTCCGAGTGACCACAAGTGAGTGTGAACGTAGCTTTTCCAGTATGAGGAGGGTAAAAACTTATTTGAGAAGCACAATGGGACAAACAAGGCTGAGCGGGTCGGCGATGATGCACATTCATTATGAGAAAGACATTGACAAAGAGGCCATCATCAGTGAATTTGCAAGGAAGCATCCTCGCAGGATGGATTTGGTTGATATTCTTGACTCCGATGAGAAATAGTTGCAGGACTTAAACTGTCAACATACATGGTTATATTATAAAACTGAGCATTCCTTTCTCTCAACTTATCAGAAACAAAATGTCTGGTTTAAGTGCCCAAAAACATGCTTCAATTTTGATTTCTGAATCCTCTTATTTAAAAAAATTTCCGCACCGTGTGAGGGGGACACCCCATCCCACACCCTCCCCCCCCGGGCGCTAAGCGCCCTCGAACTCCAGATAAGCAAGACTCTCACCCGTCGCCCCCCCTAACATTTTGTTCTGGATCCGCCACTGCAAATATGTATATCTTTCCCACCATGCCTCATGATTATCATTACTAATTTTTAATATACATTATTTAAACTCACAAAGTATTATAATTGTACATTTTATGATGTTCTGGTGGAAAGAAACATTTGATAAATGGTATTTTATATCCTCTCCCTTCTGCTGCTTGAAGAAACAGAAAACCCCAGAAATGGCAAATAAAAACAACAGAGATAATTTATAATCATCAAGTAGTAAGAGGGATCTGTTTATTTGTTACATGTCCATATAGGGGGAGCAGAAATACTTAATAGTAAAATTAAATTGTTGTTCAATTTTAATTAAAGTGTCTGTTAATTGGTCACAATATGTCCTGAGCTTAAATCTAGGCTGCACAGAAGAATAAATGTCATTGTCAGTGACAACTTAGCCACTATACACTGAGTTATGGTCAATTTATTATGATATTAAATTGATATTTGTCACAAACTCTGTAGATGTATTAGGAGGATTGTGTCCGGAAATCTTGGAAAAGTAACCTTAACTGATGTAATTAATTACATATTTTCATGGATTTTATTAATAATTTCTAATTGTGTAATTAACCTTTTTCAATATACACTGAAGTGTATAACTGCAAATTCAGCCACTAAAATGTAAAATTATGCCCAAACTACAATAAAAAAGTATTTTGTAAGAAATGACTGCTCTGTCACTAGTAAATCTGTACAACTGACACTTTTTCATGAATCACTTCTGATTGCCCTGACATGTACTTGCAGTATGCAATTTTAGTAAACTGTTTTCATTTCCTTTCCAGACATGATCACCATGCAAGAAGTATTATGAGGTCAAGCGTATACTATAAGGCACAAGCTGACGGATATTCTGAAACCATTTGGGATAAGGAACAACTAAGCAAGATTTATCCTGCATCCTCAGATAAATAACTATTACACTTTATTCAGTATTTTCTTTTATTTTTCTCATATGTAAATGCAACCACAGCAATATTTTGATGTTTTTGGATGTTAAAAGTTTCCTCAGATAATTTTACAGAAATATTATCACAGAGAAAAGCACACTGAGAAACTCTTTATTGAAAAGAGTGGATGCTTCACAAAATATCCACAGAAAAGAGCAGACTATGGACAAATGCAGGATAAAGTGTGGACACTTTGGAAAGTAACCACAGATACAGGATTTCAGTTTTTTTCCTATGGATTTTACAAATCTACAGAAAATCTCTACTGTCCCAATCCAAAGAAAGTTTCCAAATATGTGGATAATCAACAGCTAGGCAGATTTAAAGGGTTCTATGCATGCTTTCATAATTATTTGGCAGTTAACTGCTAAAAGTTATGAAAATAAATCTGGGAAAATGTTCCTCCCATTCCTGAGATAATTAGCTAAGCTGACTGTAAGTCATCTGAGCTATAGTTGTGGTCCATTGTCCGTGATTTATCTGTCTGTCCTTCTGTCCAGCTGTAAGACAAGCACGTTTCGACACCATTGGACCTACTAATTCAAATTCGGCCTAAAGTTAGATGTCCCCAAAATCTTTTAGGGTACCAAAAGTGGGTCAATACGTCTTCGTTCCTTTGAGATATTAAGGAAAAACATCAATTTTCCATTTAAAAGCCATTGTCCAACTTCAGGACTGCCTAATATTAAAACCACTGATCTGTTTTTGATCATACTTAGTATACATATTTGTCTATACATTTCCTATGTACATACCAGAAATAAGGTCCGTATTGCATAATTTGTTGAGGTTATGGGCCCAAACATAATGCATTTTGTAAAAAATCAGTAAATATATTTACTCACTTAACATAAGAATTGCTGAGGCAAGAGACTTTTTTCAGGAATATAACTTCATTTAAACAAGATTCAATTGTATACCAAATATTAGATCTGAATTTTTCAAATTTAATAAGTTAGTACAAGAAATATGTATGTATTGACTTGTTGAAAAAAGTTCTTATAATTGTAACATTAACCTATCTTTCTTTCTTTATTTAACTTGACAATATCTCACACAGAAAAATGTGCTGTAGCATCTTTTGTGTGTCCTATGTGATGATTTTATTTTTGGATGATCTGTCTTGCAATAGTTGTAAATATAGTATAAATTTAAGCTGACATTGCATTGTTGTTTTTCTTTTCCAAGCTCACTCAAGTCCTGGTTCATCAGTAGAAACAAGCAAGAAATATTATCTTGCTAGCTACCAAGTTCCATTCCGGTGTCTGTAGATATTAAATCTACTGTGGAGAGATTTTTTATCTACCCTAGACAAATATTCTTGCTATTCTCGAAAAAAAGATTTTTTTTCTCACAAATAATCTTAAAATGAGATTAAATATCTCACTGAGGGTAGAAAAAAATTCTATACTAGATAAAATATCTTGAGATTTATTTTCTAGGTAATTTAAGATATTTTTTCTAGCAAAGATTTATTTTCTTGAGAAAAAAAATCTCATCATATGCTAGATATTTTTGCTTGCTATTCTCCCAAGCAAAATATCTTATTTTGAGTTTTTTTTTCTTGATTTAAGAAAATTTTTTTTGGCAGTGCATAGAGAACTACAGCATTACACATCTTAAGAAATCATGTAAATTGGAAACAGATTGCCCCATGTAGGGCAAAACTTATGATAAGCTTATCTAGTATAATATTTCAATATTTCAGAAGAGGATGGTACATAAATGTGCACGCTGAAGTAGTTGTTTCTTGATTCCTGAAGCTCTAACAATGTACTGTGGAGTGAGAAAACAGTGTGGGTCTAAACACTATTTGTGGGGTTAAAACTTAAGTGGATTAATAGTTACTGGGTAATTTCTAGTGTTTTTGACTGACTTTACTGACTACATTACTTTGACCTCTTAAACAAGATAAAATAATTTAGCGTAATATTATGAGAGACAGAGAGCAAATTCTAGTATAACAGTGTAATTGCAGACATTCTTTAACAAAAACACTTGTAAAGTTTGGCCCAGAACTGAATACCTTTTTAACCAAATAAGTTTTATTCAGTATTTAAAAAAAAATTAAATTGGTTCTCTGTGCACTTTATCAAGCCTTATCAATTGGTTAATCGTTAAGCTTGAATGAAAGTAGGCCCACATGATGAAGTCAATTAAAGCAGAACAGGGAAGGGCTGGATTTTCAAAACTTCTATAATAAACTAAATGATTGAGGGATTTTAATTTTGTAAAAAAAAAGTTAACCACAAATTCCATGAAAATAAGACAGCTTTAAACAATTCAGAATATACAGTAAGTATATAATACGGGATATTACTAATGCAGTCTCTCGTGTAAATGGAGGAGAAAAACCACTGGCTGGCACAGCCGGAAGCCCATTTATGCAGGCAAGTGTGAGTCAGCCAGATGGTCATTATTAGCACTGTCTTATCTGGCCACCCCCACTTCATCAGCTTATATACGCTTTTGACTCTGTTTATTTATTGTGATCATTGAACAAATACAAGGCTGCAATTAATATTGTTGATATGCTGCAAGGAAGATTAAATGAAACTTGCAAAACCTGACATTTATCCGTAAATGAAAGACCATGTGTAGCTTTGCCCTGAATTGTTTAGCGAGTCCCTTGATACAAGATAAAGTTATAATGCAATATGTTATTTCTAAGCTTTTTCAAGTTCATGCTACCATTTTAATTTCAACTCAACAACAGCCAATGAAGACAAGACCATATTATGTTTCAGGATAATTTGAAATGAAAAACGCTTTGCACGGTGCACACGCAGCTGTATTGAATGAATGGGGTTGACAGCTGTCTGCCAGGGGCTCTAGTTGTTTGCCTGCAAATTTTCAGTCAGGCAGTCAGATTCTACCTCCAAACACCAGAGTATCGGTATTAGCGATATCTCGTATTGTGCCGTGATAAAGAAAAGTACATTGGTTGGTGTTTTTACCTGGATTTCTCCAGCTCGTCTTCTTCCTCCTGTTTGAATTCAAGGTCTCTTTGTGCCCTTTCAAGTACACCGGCATTCTGCTTGCTCCAAATAGTTTTCTTCTGTTAAAAGAAACACCTGAACTTAAAATTTTACACAGCAAAGTACTATACAGTTAATGTTGGTGTGTAGAGTTTGCTTAAATCAAATAACCTGCTTTTTTATGTTTCATGCTTGGAGTTTGAAGTTAATTTATTATGTTATAAAGCCCCCTTGTGTGAAACTTTGGGTTAGTCAAAAGTTTTATTGCAAGTCTTTTTGACTTTGACAATTTCAGGTTTTTACTGTTTTTTAAATGAATAACTATATTAAGTAACATCTAAGTAATCTGTTAAAAAGGTAGGACCTGATTTTTTATTTAAGTTTTTCATCATATAACTTGAAATTCACTTAATCAGATATAAATTATACATAAAAATACACAATTGCTTTTCAAGCTGTAAATTATTACTTGTTTTTCCTTTATTATCCTCAGATCACATACTTGCAGTGCCTATATACCATACAACATGATGCTACCTTTAACAACAAAGCCAGTTAACACAAGATTACAGTTAAACAGAGCTAGAGCATACACTGGAATTTTAGCTTTTATTGAATTTTTACCTTCACTATGGGTTTGGCCTTCACATAGCTGATGTTTTGTTGAACCTTCTCTTTGTTAAACTCCTGTTGCTTCCGAGCAAGTTCTGCTTTCAGCTCAACTAGCTGTAAAACACAAATCTGCATTTTGTAGTAATGATATATATCTAACATAATTATAAACAAGAGCACCACAAATGGTGTATCATATGCCTGTGGTAAGTCTTATTACCTCTGACCTCATAAAATATGCATAAATTTGCTGAGAAATAAATTCAGGTGAGAAAGTGTATTGGTTAATAATTATTAAGAGTTTCATGAAAATCCATCAGATTCTTGCTAAGTCATAACTGTGCCACCTAAGTCTGGTGACCTCTGACCTCATTAAACATGCATGCATTTTGCTGAAAATCAAACTTAGGTGAGGTATAATATTGATTAATGTTTCTATTGAGCAGACAAATTTCATCATATTCCTGGTAAGTTATCATGGCCACACCAAAAAGTAGCCTAGTGGCATCTGACCTTATATAATATGCATGGCTTTTGCCCATAATCAAATTCAGTTGAGACAATCTATTTGTAAGTAGTCATGGTGAGTTCCCTGAAAATCCAGCAAAATCCCAGTAAGTTAACCCAGGGACACTAAAAGTTAACGGGTGGACAGACAGATGGACAGACCATGGGTATACCATAATACATCCCCTCATAGATGGGCATATAAAAATTAATGATTAAAAAGAATGAATGTTCATGAATTTCTGAAGCTGAATGAACAGACAACACAAACTGTATATATATATATATAGAAATAAAATTATTTATGGGACACCTGTGCTATAGATGCATCCTGGTTTCTAAAGTTGTATCAAAATTTTTTTAATTAAATAAAAAGAGAAAATACTCCCCATACTTGGATGGAAGAAAGAATCAATTCTGAAGAAATGCTGGATCGAATTCTAAGTAAGGCCTACAATGTGATTTATACACTGAATATTATGTTGGCAGTACTTGGTTAAACCTGGACTCTGACTCCACAGTAATAATCACCAGACTCCGGGGACTTAATAAGTCCCTCAGGTTTACAAGGAAAGGAAATTGAATCAGGGTTGGGGTAATTGTAATGTGAAATTGTAATTACCTGTAATTAATTTCAATTTTTCAAGTAATTGAATGTAATATGTAATTGAACAAAAAATCAATTACAAGTAATTGTAATTGTAATGATTACACAGGTAAAAATAGATGTAATTTTAATTACTTTTGAATTACTTTCTAATTACTTTCCAAATTCATGACAGAGCACCATACCTTTATACCTCATTCCTTTGCACTGTTTATCAAAACACGCTTGGGTAAGGATTGTAAGCTATGATTATTGCATAAATAGTACCCAATGCATGTAATTAGCATGGTAATTTATTAGTATACCTTATAATTATACTGCCTCCACTGAAATGTGGATAAAGTACCAAGCTTGCATAATGTACACCTGTCCAGAGCTACACTAAAGCAAGTGTGGGCTTGCTACATATCACACTTTCACTGAAATAGAGGCTGGAACATACTAATACTGATCTGGTTACATCAGTGTTATCTGCTAATTAGCTGACACTGAGAGAGTCACAGGAACAAAAGTTGCTAATGATCTGGGAAGGCTGATGGCCCATGAGGTAAATAGAGATAGGCATCAAGATAGCAGGGCTGTCTCAGTTGGCTGGCTCTAACATTTGAACAGTCTCCACTGTTTCCTATGCCCAGAGAGACAGGGCATCGTATACTGGTTTTACTATGTCATACATTATTAAGAAGCTAACAATGGTGAATGCACTGGATTTTCATTACCTTTTCCTATAAATAATTTCTTTACATCAGATTGTAATATATATTCAGCATGAATATATTTACATGAATTATTCACATGAAATGTTTGCATTAATGAGTGTAGTGAAATCACATTGTATAAAAAATTCTAGTATTTATGACATTGTATTGATAGTAGAGAAATTAGGATTTATGAGTTGATAAATGTGTAAGATTACTGTATAGGATCAAGGTAGTTGCTAAAAAGGTTTTTCCATCATCAAAGGATTGAACCAACAATTATTTCCACATGGGCTCTAATTGGCACATGCCAGGGTTATCAAGAAGCAAGACATTTGGTCCAATAAAGAATCATATGTGATAAAAGAATATTAGCTGAAATTTGTTTGAACAATTGACTTCAAGATAATATGATTAAAATATAATTTTCTCATAGATTTTTATTTTGTGTCAAAACACTAATTCAGCAAATGTTTCAATGCCTGATACTATAAAGAATACACGCAATGTTCATAATTGATGTGACAGACAGTTTTGCCTTTCCATAAGAGAAAAGTGAAAATTTGAAGATTATGCATTGATATATTATCATTAGTATAGCTATTGTGCACTTTAATATATGACACCAGACTGGATATGTTTTGTTTGCAGTTTTTCCTTTTATAAATTTAATCAGTTGGCCTTTCTACCATGAACCATGCCTCTATATATTATTATTATTACTCTGAATATTATAATTAAAAAAAAAGTAATTGAAAGTAATTAATTTTCAAGAGTTATTGTAATTTAATCTTTACTTTGTAAAATTAAAGTAATTTGTTATTGTAATTGGGATTTTTAGGAAGTAATTGTAATTGTAATGATTACTTTTCAATGTAATTGGCCCCAACCCTGAATTGAATTTATGGTATACTTGTTTAATGCCAAACTATCTGGACAACATGGTCAAATGTGACCAGTGTAGAAAGTGTCTTTTACAACTTGCATGAACATTGATCCAAAAGATTCCCAAAAGTGGTTCTGTTTCTTGAAAGTACTAGATCGATGCAGCATATTTATACTTTGTCATGGGACCTGACGTTGAATTGCATACAACGTATGTCACTTCAGTCTTGGTCAGAACAAATTTATACTCAGCTTGGATCCTGTGTATATATTATATGTTGCTGTAGATATTAGGCTAAAAAAATAAAAGGTATGGTTCATCATATTATTTTGATTTTCAATAGCAACTGACAAATTTAGAGCTCCAACGGCTCAGACATTTATTTTAAGAAGATAAGAAAAAACAATTTAAAAATCAAAGATTAAATTTCCTTTGTTTTGTAAGTGCATTTACTTGTTTAGCAAAAAATCTGTTATTATCATGCTTTTTCCTGATCATATGACATTTTATTAAAAAAGGTAGAAAAAAAAATTTACTACGCTATGCTGTGTAAGAGCCCTAGCAGATGATTTGAAGAAACTGGAGACATTCAACACGACAATTAAATTCTTATATTTTGTCTGAAAAACTCGTATTTGTTATGCAATAAAGATATTCTTATCAAATGCACATATAACATACCACTTAGACAGTGTTTGTCCATTTTAAATGTTGATTAGAAGAATATATTGTCCTTATAAATGGTTCCATGGGGAACGATATCTGCTCTGGGTTTTCCCCATGCCACGTCTGGCCAGCAGTAGCCGCCGAAGTAGACGCAACAGGTTTCAGGTTTCTGTTGCGTCGCCGGCCCACCAAAGGGCTACCTGGGGTTATAGCACAATACGATCTGTTACTCTTAGAAAGAAGATTAAATAAAAATATTTCCTATGGTTTTAGCAAACCAATGTTCACATAATGTTGTATGTCAAATGGCCTGTAATAATAAAATAACCATTCTGGAAAGCATGAAGCACCTGTAACATCAACAACTGATAGTATTTTTCCAGAGAGAATTGAAGCATTAACAGCCCCGGTAGACATCTTGCATTTGGTGACAGTCCTGTATAAGGCTTTAAGCCCGTGTACTATTATGTTCATATTCTAACTTCCTTGGTGCAAAATAGGGCTGAGAACAGATCATCAATGTTTCTAGTGGTCAAATATACAATACACATAGATGTACTGAACATTAATCAATGGATATATGTTAAATCTCATTGTATGGAGTGTTATAATCACAGTTAACTACAGGTGCAACCTATGGACTCCACAATGCGTCAGTCACTAAAAAAAAAGCAATTGAGGAGTTCATTCTTATGGGCTAGGCCAGCAGCTGCCTATGTAAGCAGTGGTTTCGGGCCGTGTTGGCTCAGCAAGCAGTCATGCAGTTTATTGTTTCAGATTCTGAGACAGTTTCAAGCACCAGTGTTGCCATGTTTTAAAAGTGAGTCTTTTTTACGTACAAAAAAACATAATGTTTAGCTGAATTCCTTGGTCATTCGAATATATATAGTACTATATCTTCCTTAGATTACTTAAGTTTCCTTGTCATAAACGCAATATTTGATTTTACACGATTTTTCCCGACAAGGGTTTTAAGTTCTCCAGTTTGCTCTGAAGCTTTTTATGCGGCGGTATCCAGGATCCTGGATATCGCCGCATTTAATGCAGTTAGCCACAACCAACTTCATAAACAACATGAGCGATAATATAATGCTTACGGTATAACCATGTTTACTGGCACGTTGAAATAATAAACCTTCATTAAAAGACCAGTTACCGAGCCAGTGTTGACAGATGGATTCTTTTCCGCGTTCATGGTGACACTGTTGCTTCCACTGAGACACAGACAGGTTTCTTAAACCTCTTCTGATGTCTGATCCAGATCAGCCTTCCTTCCCTCTGGATTTTAGTAGTGTCTATCTATAACGCATTCACTCCTGATCGGTCCAAATGACAAAAAGTTGGGACCGAGAACGTCATCTCGTGAACCAGGGGCGTAGCCAGGATTGACCGAGGGAGAGGAGGGGGCCGAAATATTTTTGCAAAGGCAATTGAAGCACACATGTTGTATTCCAATTAGAAATATAATATATATATATTAGAAGTATAATTTGAAACTACATACAAATATCTCCAGGCGTTTTTTTTTATATATTTATTGTCTTTTTTTCATAATGAATTTTAAATTTAAAAAAAATGTGTGATGTTAACAATACTTATTTCGTTAAAATAACGTATTTCTACTACACTAAAAACGATATAGGAAAAAGAAAAAAACGCATTTTAGAATACTTGTTGATTTAACTATATGCAAAATTTGAAGACTCTATATTCGATGGTTTTTGAGAAATATCGCTCTGAAGACCGTACAGTCTCCTGAAATACTGTTTTGAGAAAACGGCCAAAAACTGTTTGGGAAGAGAAATTTCGTTTTGAGTGGAAAAGAGGGATATAAGCGCAAGTGACAGTTGTATTTTTTCACTAAATGTTCGGATGAGAATCGGTTTCAATATATAAATTATAAAATTTAATGGTTTATCAATGTTAAAAAAAGGATTTTATTAGGCATCATGACAACTAGAGAACTGTCAAACTAAAGTAGGCGGAGCTTACTGGTCCGAGGGGTCGGTCATCGGTTATCAGGTCATGGGCTACCGCGCCGGGGCACACGTCAGGTGTGACTGATAAGTGACTGATAAGAACGATCACCCTGTTTACTCTGCGCTCTCATTCAGACCACCATATACCCTAATCCAATTAACAGCTTTTCTCTCCCTCTCACAATTATATATGAGACACTACATAGCTAGCAGCGACATATTTCCCTCTCTCATTAGATTTATTTACACCAGTCATATACGCGCTAAATCGTGCTGCGGCCGCTCTTCCTTTACCGATCGCTCTCATAGCTAAGACTCCGGCGCGGTTCACTTCGCAAAATTTGTTGGCAGGCGACGTGGTGGTGTAACTTGGTGCCGCATTCCTCTCACAAATTTTTTATTCGTGCAACGCAGTCCCATATTGCTGCACCACCCTCGGCGTTTATCTACATCCTCCACGGGAACCTTGTGATCAGCAGTATGTGACTGTCTCTCGTTCAAATAGCGAATTTTATCTTCGCTCATTCTACTCTATTTTCTTCGACCCATGACGTTAAGTTTGAAGATAGTGTATATTATAGAAGAAGGAACGATGTATTCGGTAATGGTTTTGGCGATGCAATGATGGACCCTGGGAGAAAATGTTATAGTGTATAACAGGGTCAATATTACAGAAATAACAATCAGTGAATTAATATTTCTGTGTATATTCTTGGTGCCAGGACCATTATTGGGTGACACTTACATATTTTAGGGCAGTGACATAGACATTATTCGGCGACTGGAGGAGTACGATGTACAGTTTACTTCTGGGTTAGGCGTATAGGGGGGACGTGTTTGTATTAATTAGTGCCAATTAGTATGTGCCGGTAATAAAGATAAGCTCTTTCCTGGCTGACTGACCGCGGCTTCCCCACGCCTGTCAATCAACCATTTGCCTAATACCGCGGGCGAGAGTTTCCTCTTACACCAGAAAGGGAGCGCCCCTTTCTCAGGATTGATTTGTCGTAATGGCCTAAAATTGTGCATGTACATAGACATTGGATACCTTCATCTCATACTGAATGCTGGTGTGGCCATCTGCAATCAGTTTTGCGTTCCATCCGTCTGTGTGTTTACTTTGGGTACAAATTGCTCATGTCTCATGAGGGGTTCAATGAATTGGGCTGAAATTTGGCATGTCCATCCATCATGGAGTGTGTTCATATAAGAAAAGGAAGATTCCATGCCGTACTTTTTTTAAAGAAAAAAATACATAAATACACATATTTTTACACATATTTTCTCCATTTTTTGAGACCTTAAAGATGCAGTAGTCCGTTAACAGGGCAGAACTCGTAACCATTGGACCTAGAATCTTCTAACTTGACGTCCTACGAGGTCCATGAAAAATCTCCTTTGAAACTTGAAATTAAGTCACTGTTACCCTCCTCCGAGCAATGGGGCTCAGCTCAGAAGTACCCCCCCCCCCCCCCCCCCCAGAATAATTTGATACAAAAGCTTCACTATCCGAACAACTAATATATTGATCACCATGATTCTTTGCATGCTTATTGATCATGAAGTGTTTCATCAGTGCCTACAGACTGATGGTGCCACCTCTATATTTCGAATTCTTTCGCATTTTTTCCTCTATTAATGAGACCTTCAAATGAAGTCATCTGACTGCTAATAGGGCACAAACTGTAACCGTTAGACCTAGAAATTTAAAAATTTACAACCAGAGAGGTCCTAGGAAAATTTCACTGGAAATCTGAAATTAGGCCAAGGTGACCTATATTTTGCGAATAAGGAGAGAATAAAATGATTTTTAAGCACTCATTGAGTCAGATCGGGCACAGATTGTTTCTATTTGGCTTAGAATCCTCATTCATGACTTTCATGCAGGGAGGTCCATTAAAATCTCCTTGGGTACCTGAAATAATGTTACTGTGACCTATTTTCTGCAAGCTTGGTAAGAACATGAACATACCTCGGCCTGGTATATATATATATAAATATATATATATTATATATATATATATATATATATATATATATATATATAGGCCTAGCGTTTCATCACCTGTGACAGAATTAAATGCTCGGAAAAGCGGATCAGATTATAGGATACGGACATGAAAACACATTTATTTATTTTTCACCGCATTTTAGCGTAAACGGGAATTTGACAGATTTGTAATGTTGAATTATGTTAAGGGTTGCCAACGCCGGCACTTTGTTAGACTAAGTTATGATTTTGATGTAAGGGTAAAACAAAACAGACGCATTGAAAGTGCATACGGCCCGTTTAATGAACGTGGATAATTTGCTTTGCTTAAATAATTACAAATATTTTGCTTTCTGATTCACATTGGTGAACGCAATATAGCATGTCGAGTCCACCGAAGCGGGATCGTTTTTGTTAGTGGAAAAACACAAGGGTCAGACAGTTTTACTAGCGGGGTGTGAGGATAGATGACGTCTATTTATTTCAAATCGAGGTCAACCAAATGACGCATGGGTCAAATGACGTCAATGTCAACCAATGGGTGTGTGGGTCAGGTGTCACAGGTGTCAGATGAGTACTGCACATATAGCACATGTATACCTAATAGAGCAGTACAGTTCAGTTTCAGAGACATGCCCGCCCCGCATTACTCAAACGCACGTCCTTTATTGTTTGGTTGGTAAGATATACACAGTGACATTAAGTTTATTTGAAAGACCGGGCGTGTACCTCCTCAGTGTCTCCTCGGGATCCCTGGTGTGGCTATGAGAGTGGGTTGTATAGTTGCCCGTCCAAGGCCGGTGATTTTCTTCGGGTTCTCTGTTTTTTTCGACCCCTGTAGACTACCGAAAGCCATCACCGGAGCCATGGAGAGTGCCTTAATTGATTAGTTATAAGAACTATTTGTACAATCCATGTAAAATAAATAAGTTTATGTTATATTTTAATCTTTGTCAACATTTTAATCGCTTGTTATTCCATATTCAAGAAACCAACTCACCAAATACATGAATCAATCATAAATATTTTGTATTTGGATTATTTTTGTAAAAAATAAAATTCATTTGTTTACATGTTTGGGCTAGAAATGTGATCTTGATGGTCAAAATATCCTTCACCTTCACGAGCTATGCAAGGTATAATCGAATAAGACCCTGTAGGGATAATATAAAGTGGGACACAAAAGAAACAACACTAATTTCGCTTACCGTGTTTGACTAAATGATCGTCCTGGGCGCTCTAATAATTATTATTTTTTACAAATTTTAGCTCAGCTGACTGTAAATCAAATGAGCTTTAGTGATCGGTTAGCGTCCGTCGTACGTCCGTCTGTTAAACTGGCACGTTTTGAGACCATAGTACCTAGAAACCTGTAACTGAATATCCAGGGAGGTCAATAAAAAGGCCTCCTTATAAACCTTAAAGTAGGTCACTGTGACCTATATCCTCCGAGCTATAGGGCTTGTAAGTACCTCCCAGAATAATCAAAAATATGATATTAAACCTCCAGTATATTGATAATTAATGCATGGATTGCCCTGAATCTTGCCCATGACTATAGAGTTGTCGGTTCTCGTAAACTGGTGGCGCCACTTGCATTTTTTTCTAATTCTTTACGATTTTTCTGTTTTTCATCTGTTGTCCCGAAACCTGGTATGTTTATTATGACTGGTTTCTTCAGTATCTGGAGACTGGTTGCGCCACCTGTATTTTGTCTATTTCTTACGAATTTTTTCCTTTATTTTGAGACCAAAAAATATTGCCAAATAATATTGATATTAGATTTGCAACTCTTGTTTCATTTAGTGTCCTGAAACCTGGTGCGTTATACGGGACCTCTTGAATAAGCGGATGCCCTGTGGTAATCTTTTTGTCCGTCCGTCTTTCTGTATGTCCGTCAAATTTTTTTCCTGCTGATAACTCAAGTTTAGATTGACATATCGATTTCAAACTTGAATTATATATGGCCCACCATTTAAACAAGAACTTTTTGATTCATGAGGTCAAAGGTCAAGGTCACAGGACCAACTTCTTGAAAAAGATTGTGGATGCATTTCAAGCCAAACTTTACATCCAAAACCTTCCTTCTTCCACATTCTGCTCACCTACCAATACTGGAAGAAATTATTTTTTATAAGAAAATCTGATTTTGGGGTCATACGTCAAAGGTCAAGGTCAGGGTTCTTACTTCTTTAAAAAGATGGTGGATTCATTTTAATCCAAACCTTTTATCCCAAACATTCCATTTGATTAACTACCAATAATGGAAGAAACTTATTTTATTTTGCGGTAATATGGTCTATTTTCCACATGTAGCTCACCTGAAAAGGGGATTCTGTTAGATTTTGGGGGTCACAAGGTCAACGGTCAGGTCACAGGGCCCATCCATCAAAATTTAGTTAAGGGATGATAACTCCTATATCTGCATCTTCTATTATGCCAATAAAAATACACATGTTACTCAGCTGAGCGCCGTAACCAAGAGGTCCCTTGTTTATACCCTAACCCCCCCCCCCCCCCCCCCCGGGAGCCTGCTATGGTTGAGTCACGTTTTACAATCCCCTGATATTGAAACTTTTGTTTGACATGGCAGGACGTTCGCGACCTTCAGGGAAGCAAAAGAGACCAAATGATGATTTTGTAAAAGTATGAATTAAATAAAAACCAAACGATGCATTTAGTGAATTCATCATCTTAATGCCAACATATTTCATAAGCACTGAAATTGAATATCAAATACGACTACTGTAAATATATACAAGCCGACACATTTCGATTAAAGCTGATGGCAACTACCGCTTATCACAGTAGGCCTACTGAAAATTCATGAACCACCAAACACGTAAACAAAGCGTCCTATTTTATTATTACTTTTATTTAAATATTTCCTGAGCAACGATCTTTCTATGTGTCTCACAAATGTCGAAGGACGAACTCGGCGAGTCTTTGCTGACCCGCGGAGAGGAAATTATCAGGTAACTATAAGTTTAATCATTATGTTCCAGGCGGCCGGTGCTCAAAATGGACGAGGGTTTTTTTGCATTCAGTATACTCCGTGAATTTAATACGTGAATGTAGATTAAAAGACACAACGATAAAGTAATTTCTGCCCCCCCCCCTCGTCAGACTTGACATACAGATGCCCGCTCTATTTTGAACACTCAGATTCTTGACATTTTATTTTTATAAAGTCTGCCGTCGCGGGTAGTGCAGAAATGCCGATCAGAAACTCATAAAGGCTCTGCGAGATCAATTACATTGTTTACATTTAAGACTAAAAAGATTGTATGCCGATGTTTTGAGCGTTTTTATATTTTATCAGCGACGGCACGATGTTAAACTTATATTCACTGACGATCTGTTGACTTGTGAGGTGACACATCGTATTTTCCCAGGGTTTCTGTCATTTCCAAAGTATATCAACGTACTGTGTACCAGCACCTTACCTAATGACTTGCGCGTTAGCCAATCATTCCCATTGGCTCAAACAACTGTACACGTGAGGCTCGAAAATACACAGATAAGAGCTCTGTAGACACGGTCAAACGAAAGGACCTAGAAACAATTCATATCCTTACATTTCTGAGGGAATAGACCGTCTGACGTCAGCTGTTATTTGCTGCAAAGATAATACGGTTTCCATGTGTCAAAACAAACTTTTATGTGGCATGTAAGGTTCTGGTAGGTTTCAAACTCGAATACGTTTTCTCAAGGAGAGCCCTAAATATTCAGTGGGGGGGGGGGGGGGGGGGGGGCGATACTAACGTCAAATACAGTATAGCTCCTCATCCTCATCGCTTGCATCGACTACTTCGGGACTCGTATGGTTCCCAACCTTAACCATCATTATATCGTATATAGATGTCGGATGGTTTGTTTATCAGCAAGCTCCGATCGTGAAGTATTTTTCTTTTCATCTTGAAAAGTCTGTAAACCATATAATTTTCAACAGTAATTTTACTTTAAAAAACAGTCCATGCATTTTGCTTAAAGTTGCAAAGGTAAAACCGACTTGTGTTTAAGAGAAAATGTATTGCTATATTGTCACCAGTTGAATCTCTGATTTATCAAATGGAAAAATTTTTCATTATAAGGTTGGAAGAACATTTTCATCTTGTCCTTTAGTTCCTTTGTGACGGGGATATGAGGTTTTCCTTTCCCTTTATTCATACATTGATCACGACCTCCCGATTTATAGCAGTAAAACCCACGGCTTTCGCTGTAAAAGATTAAACTCGAGTTTAGCAGGTGTGGTATTCCCAAGTGGGTCTCCACCTTGGCTAGTTCTGGCAGAGGATCTTTCACAAAAGCCACAGAATCTAAGAACAATATTTGGTCCATTGAGAACAACTGCAGAAATGGCAACAAGCATTCGTAGTAGAGACTGAACTGGATCACATATGACTTCTCATTAATTTCCGACCGGTTTCCTTTTTTAAGTATGGCATCTTCGAAAGTTATATTTCGCCATTTTTCAAGTCCATGAATCATTGTAAAATGTGATATAGCTCGCTCTACTGGATCCCTCAGAATGAGGATAATTTTCATTTCCGGGTTTATCTGATACATTCCCCGTGCTACATTGTACCTGAAAATACCACAAAAGCCTCCTTTGCTGACCATCGTGATCTGCCCCTGTCTCGTTAAGGGCATAAGCGATTCAAACCAATCATTTCCCTTCGCTAATACTGCCGTATAGGTTAAAGCCACGACGTTTGATAGAACTATATCAGGATGAAAAGGAAGAAACGTTTGCAGAGTCTGCGTTCCACTTTTAATGGCGCCTAGTATATGCGCACCTGGAAGACGTTTCAACAAAGCAGTTTGAGATGAAGCAATGGCGGATCTATTTCTTGAAAGAAACGCAGGGTTGATTCCTGTTTCAGACTGTTTGTTGATAATTTCGTGGAACCTTGGGACACCAGAAAAGAGAATCACAGCAAGACAAATACCTGTTATCAGGAAAAACGCCTGGCGTTTATGATTCATGGTTCCCTGCTAGTGCTCTGTGCGGTGGAGTTTGATTAAATGGCATGCTTCGTTATCCAAGAACATACGTAGGGAAAGTAATAATAATTCATAATTATAGGGATCCATTCATATCATCTGACGTATCTCCAAAACAATCTCCGGCACAAAACATGCATTAAACATATATGTGTCAAGTAATACATATTCATAAAATAACATAAGGAACTAACAATATGAGTTGTTTAATGGTGAAAAGTCCCGTGCAAACGACATTCAGCTCAATATTTCTAGTAAACTGTAAACTGTAACGCAGTAAAGTATCATTCCTAGTTGTATATAAGAAATATTTCTGTAACAGACCACTCGTGTATGAGCATTGCTGGATTGCTCCGCCGGGGTAATATTCGCTAAACACGTGTTTAAATTGTCTACATTTTTCAATTTCTATTTCATTAATTAACATATATTCATAATAATCTTTACACATCAATTATAACAGGAGTCCAGTTTTACACGTGGAGATGTGTGAGTTAAGCCTGCGAGTCACAGTCCGTGATTATCCATAAACTTCACTATATGATGAAGGAAGTTTTTAGTCATTCTATTAATCAGGGAAAATATTGTTCTCACAGATTAATGTTAAAATGAAATTTCGTTAAAATTGATACAATTATACCCAAGACACTATTAATCAACCCGTTAATAATAAGGGATCTATGGGTCACGGCGCTCAGCTGTTTTTTGTGATTATAAAATATGATTTGGAAGAAGGATAAACAAATGTTGGTTTTGTGTAGTAACATAGGCTGATTTATGAGGATGACGTTTAACTCAAGTTATGTAAAGATTTTAATCAATACCTTGGAGAGAGAAGAGGACTGCTGTCATTTATATAATTTACATTTGGAAAAGGAGCGCTATTGTCACACTGGTTTTGACTTGGCCTAATAACTTTATCTCTATTGCAGCAGAAGTATTTGAATAAATAATGTCCACTATAAGTCATGTTAATTATCATTCTTTTTTACAAAGGAGTTAACTGCTATTCAATTATTACAGGTTACCCACATCCAAGAGTAGCACTAGAACAAATTAAATGAGAGTTTAACTATTTATTAAAAATCAACTGCAACTATTGGGCCAAATATAATTTTAATTAAAATACCAACAGTATCATCTGAAAAAGACTTTTTTTCAAATAATATAATTGAAATAAATAATTATTGAATAATGTTATAAAATGTAATCATGATTGCATTCATGAATACATTTTTGAAGTATTTGCACTCACATTCAAATACTTTCTTTTTACCTGTATAAGTATTTGTATTCATTTTCATGATCGAACTATTGAATTTTTGTATTCATATTGAAATACAATTATAAATTATTTACTAGATGTTTCGTTTAATTCAATTTCAGTCAAACAAAACTGCTGAAAATCAAGGATATATAAATTTCACAAATTTAAATAATGATCATAAGTACCTGTTTTTTTGGCTTTAATTTGTAAAAAAACTACTATATTCACTTTGAAAATTGTCACATCACTGTCTACATACTACACATAGCAAGACACTTATGACAATTATTTACATTATATACATCATAATGAGAAATTGTCTAAGATCTGATTTTTTTTATCACATGTTTCAGAAAAAAAAGTAATCTCAGCTATGAAACTAATACATGTGTTAAAAATAACCCAACGATCAAAATACCTAATATATTATACAAGGAGCAAACTGGATTTTGTATAATTTTAGTATAATTTTAATACCTGAAATAAAAAATTCAGTACTATCAATTTTGATTATTTACCTAGTTTCATGTAACAGCTGATACAGCCATGAGTGTTAATGTCATTAGTCAAACATATTGACATATATAATGAGCACTTGTGTGAATAATATTTTAAAATTTTGACATATTTCAAGTTTTAAAATTTTGTCATAAATATAAACCAACAAATTAAACACCTGGAAAAAATTTGAAAATTTAATAATTTAATATAATCAACTGCATCCTTGTCTATCATTAATTTGCTTCATATAGTCCCTAATTATAATTTTAACAATTTTTACAACAATTTTATTTAATTATTTATTTTTCATTTTTATGATTGAAATGAAAAATACCCAATGGTGATGGTGTCATTTGGAATACATTTTCGGCCATCCAGGGAAGATCCCTAAAACATCAGTAATTGCAAGGTAATTCCCTGATACTCATTAACTATAAAATTCCTTTTCCATTACTTTCTCTTAAAGTTGTTATTATAACCAATAATTTTTTAATTATTGTTCATTGTCATGTTTATGGGTAAAACAACTACTAGAGGAGGGGGTTGGACAGTTTGATCCAGCTGAAGCTTCCAAAGAGCTGGATTGCTGCAGAGTAGGCCTCGCTTCAAGCATGCATAAGTTGCCTGAAAGTATACTGAGAGGGCAGCATGGGGACATACAGGGGGCTTAAGTATAGCCTAGATGTGACATGGTCTTATAAAAATTTTAATAAAAGCTTCAGTTTTTTGTCATTTCCTTTCAGACTTTAGAAACTGAAATCCTCTTACAGGGAAAAAACGTGGCATGGCCAAAGTTGGACAAAATTTAAGGTACTTATTTTATATTTATGCAAATAAGGCAAAAAAAAATAAAAGGTATGGTTCTCAGGCACCGCCCGCATCAATGTTAAACCCCCGCATCAAAAATTTTTATTTTGATTTCAACAGAAACTTACCAATTTTGAGCTGCAGCTGCTCGGACATTTTTTTCAAGAAGATAAAATTATACAATTTTCTTTGTTATTTAGTACTTTTACTTGTTTAGCAAAAAAAAATCTGTTATTATCATGCTTTTTCCCTTATCATAAAAAACCATCCGCCCGCATTGATTTCTGAAAAAAAAAGTGCCTGAGAACCATACCTTTTTTTTATTTTGGCCTAACTTATAAAATTTGAAAAATTCAGATCTAATTTTCGGTATACAATTGAATCTTGATTAAATAAAGTTATATCTCTGAAAAAAAGTCTCTAGCTTCAGCAATTCTGATGTTAAGTGAGTAAATATATTTCCTGATTTTTTTAAGAGGCATAATGTTCGGGCCCATAACTTCAACAAAATACGCAATACTGATCAATTTATTGGTATGTACAAAGGAAATGTATGGAAAAATATGAAACAAAATATGATCAAAAACAAATCAGCAGTTTTGATATTAAGCAGTCTTGAAGTGTAATAATGAGGTTTTAATGGAAAACGGAGGTTTTTCCTTAAAATCTCGAAGGAACGAAGTCTTAGGTACCCAATTTTCGGTATGGTAGGAGATTTTGGGGACAACTAACTTTATGCAGAATTTCAGATTCTTATAGGTCCAATGGTTTCAAAACGTGCCAGTTTAACGGACGTACGGACGGACAGCCGACGGACAAAGGACCACGACTATAGCTCAGTTGACTTACAAAATGTCGGCTGGCCTAAACTGACCAGAAAGCCTATTTATTTGACGATGTTACTGAAAAAATACCCGTTTTTTTTAAAAGTAATCTATATTACATAAAACAAATTGCATCCATTTTACATTTATCTAGTTTGTGCTACAACATCGAGTATTGTTTATCCTGGTGGTTTCACAAGCCAACACTTTCATACTTAAACAATCACAACGTTTCCGTTCGGCGACAAGAAACAAAAAAAAATTACTATATCTTTGTATTTTTGTGGTATTTTGTATATGTTTCCGGTATTTTTTAATTATATAAGATTTTTTAAAATTTTGTTTCTCAAGACAAACTGAGCTGCACAAAATCGGCTCACTTGGGCCTAATGAAATATCGGCGGCGTTTCCTGATAAACACGGCTCGGCTCGGCTTGATCTTAACTCGGCTGGCGGCGGCCCAAATGGCGCCGGCGCCGGGCTCTATAGGACACTCATAGCCAATTGCCGCTCCTGTATATAAATCAAAATCATGCCTGATACGAATCTGCATACGATCGTTTAATTTTATTAACATGTTTCCGGTAAAATATACCCCTATCAATTCATATAAACTGAAATATCTCCATGTCTCAATTGGTACAGAGGTCTCAACTGGGTGGGAGAATTTGGAAGGCTTGAAAAATATGTAATAAGTCATATTCTGAAAGTTTTATGGAGCAACACATGCCTCAGAATTGTGTGATGGTGTTCTGGTCTTCGTGAATGGAAGGAACATGGTTCTGCCAAATGTAACATGGTACAGATCAAAAAGTGTATAGGACGGCTATCATAATATCCAGCTTCTCAAACATATCGTGTATCAAACAATGCATTTCACTTTATTTGAATCTTTAGGCCAGGCTTTTTTAATTCTTTGGTTTACGAACATGATTGACAAAAGTGATAGGTTAGAGGTAGGAAAAAAAAAAATTGGAACAAACTTGGATACCTGTGTTCGTGAATCCTGTATTGTACAGTTGGGTTATAAAATTAATATTTAAATGGCACTATATAAACCTGTATAAAATATATAAATAATATATAAAAATTAAAATATTATCATCATCCTCTTGAGTTTTCCACATGAATCATGCGTGTGCCATGTTATTTCAGGCCATTCAAATGTCATTGAAGGTAAAATTATGACAAATAAAAGTTTAAACTGTAAAACTTAAATATGATTTCATACACACCTGAAATAAAACTTCAGTCACTGTCACTGCCAAGTGAACTGCCTATTTTATAAAGTTTTACAAATTAAAGACCAGTCAAATACTTATACAAATACAAAATAATATATTTTTGCCAGATATGCAAGGAGAATACTAAATATTCAATGCCAGCATGATAGAATGCAGTTTTTAATTTTCAGTCGTGAATGACAATAACAACGACAATATGCGACTTTCAGCTATTCGCCTATTGTTTAATAAATGTCAACAACATGGAACGCGAGTTGTTTTATTCATGACCATTTCCTTTTTGGTGTTGCGCATGTTTGATAGTCCTTTGAATATACAACAACTGCTAATAAAATGAGGTTTCCACTGGAGATAACATTGAATTATTCAACTATTTTAAAATTTAAAAAAGTATTAATAATCTTTATTTATTAATAGAGAACGGCATTTCTTACCACGGCCGTGACAGTACGTACCGTACTCAGTTTAATATGCCGTCACTTGGTCACAGTCAGTCCGGTATAACTTTTCGGCATCAATACACAACAAAGCTTCCATCACATCCGTTTGGAACAATTAAATTAATCCTTTCAAAGTTTCTGCATTTTAAATGACTTTCATTTTAGCTTGTTTTGACTATAAAAATACCCGCAAAGCCAACGCTTTACATAAACCCGCGCAACTAAGACTACAGATAGTCAAAAATAATGCAGAAACCCGGTGAATTCCTGGAGTTTTCTAAGAGTACATGACGACCTCATGCAGTATATAATTTCATCTGTTCAGTAATTTTCTTTTAAGCGTTACAAGACTATGTTTTTAAGTTTTGACAAGTTATAATATTTTTTAAGAGTAAACTTGTGAAACTTAGCCAATTTGCAGTAATAAATAGCGTCTGACTTTGAGTGCAATAATTAGTCTTAAGAAGTAAATTTGTTTGTATATCCAGCAAGTTATTAACAGTGGCAAGCTGGTAAAGCCACTATGCAACCAAACTAATTTTCTTTTCTAATTCACATCTATCTATAACAAATATGTTTAACGAGGTAAATATGACATAAACGCTGGTTTAAAAATGTACTGTATTGCAGAAAACGAACTTTGAAAACTCTCCAAGAATTCTCAATTTCCCTGCTGAATCTTTTGACAACTTGATGGCCAATCAATTGCATTTATGGCCCACTGATACCCTATTGTAATTGGCTTAAACCCTCCATCTGTCATTATGAAAGTGACCTTATTAGCCAATCAAAAGAGTGCTAACGTTTGAAGTGATCTAATAAACACGGTCACTAAACATTTCATTTGACAACAACCGTGTTGCATTCGGCGACGCAATATAAAAGGTAAAAAAAGTCAAAATGCCGGAGGTCGGCGGGTTTGTAAACCGAAAAATTAAAAAAGTCTGGCCTTAACTTGGGCCTGGAAGATCGAGTGGTAACAAGCACAGCTTGCAACTGGCGCCCGGGATCGATTCCCGGCGTGGCTATGAAATGGGTTATTATGGCCCTTCCATGGTAAATGATTTTCTCAAGATCTTGGACTTCCCCTTTCCTCTACCTCCAGAGACAACCGAATGCTGCCATCTTAGAATTCGAAGGTGCCTTCATTAGTTATAACTGGTATAGTTAGCGCCCATAATAAGGCACCTGAAAACCAGTTTCTGTCTGAAGACGATAGCCAGCACTGCATACGATAAAATGAACTTTTAACCGGTTAACTTGCATAAGTTAAACAGTTACTCTTTCAAGGACATTTTGTCAACAAACACATTTAATGCTAAGTGTAGCGACGTTTTACTAAAACAATAAAAATAGTAAAGTATACTCCCTACCTATCCACCCCCGCCCCTATATATATATATATATATATATATATATATATAACTCTGGAGAAAAACAACACTGTAAATTCACTACAGTCTGTTTCACGGGATGCGACCCGATCATTAGGTGAATGTTGTTAGAATGAAGCTAACGGCATGGTTTGAAAAGCCGAGACTTTACGAGATTACGAGATAATGCTTTGTGCGTATTGGGGGGAACGTTTAATAGGGAGCGTAAGTCTCGTTCATCAAGTGCGTGAATTTGCGTGAGCTGGAGACATGTTCTACTTCCGGTCTCCAGACGTGACGTTCTCATGACTGATTACTGTGCGCGCTTCAGGAACTCGCAAAGGATTTGTTTTTATTGAAGTGAAGCAATATGACACTAAAAGCATTGATAAGAGTAACAGCCTCTGAAGCCCCCTGATCTTACATTATGACGTGAGGATCCTCTGAAATATATTTGACGGCGATCTTACATGAAGCAATATTTCTGGGGCTGACACACACACTGATAATATTGATAAATATTTTAATCCAACCAGTCAAAATATTATATATTATTTTCAGGAGTTGTATAAAATATATTACCGAATATAAATATATATACACAAATATAATATTAAAAATATATATTTAAAATATATAAAATATAAGAAATATATATAAAATTATATATATATATCAAAATATTATATAAAAATATAAACTTGTATAATATAAAATATATTATAAATATTACATAAAATATGGAAAATATATAGCCTTATATATAAAATATATAATATATATTATACATATACATATATAATGTAATATATAAAATATAAATATATAATTAAAAATATACAATACCAAAATATGTATATATATATATAATTAATTAAATATATTTATAAATAAAATATATAATATATTTAATATAAAAATATACATATGTAAATAATATATATATAATATATATGAATACATACATACAAAAAAGCATGTATATACTGTTTACACATATTTATAGATTAATATAAAATGGATATACATAATGCCTAAATTATGCTATTTTTAATTTAGATATTTGAAAGATAATATTTTATTTACACGTAAATACATTTTCCACACACACACACACACACACACACACACACACACACATATATATAAGGGATGAGGTAATAGTAATATGTAATAATAATAAAAAAAATTACAGGTTTTCAAAGTAATAGTAATATTAATAGTAATAGACAAGAAATTTTAACCTGTTATAGTAACAGTAATCTTTATAGAACCCTTAGTAATAGAATAATAGCAATTACTTGAACTTATTACAACCACTTGACCAAAACATATTAGGGATGGATCGTTTGATTACATTGAAACACATAAAAAGGCTAAAAATGTAGTGTAATTGTGTTTTTCACGTGTAATAAAACACCTGCTCAAGATATATTAAAATGTGCTAATCTAAGGAGATGCAGTAAATAAGTGGTAGCCACAAAATTCACAGACTTGTGTTTTTTTATGAATATGAATAGGTTGAATTTGAATGTTGCAAGCAAGATGAACCATGTGTCTTTAACCGTGGTGAATATGAACATACCGGAACTGGGTTGGACTGACCATCAACTGGCTAGAAATAATGCTGAACTTAGCTGAATTTTGCGCATTCTACCATAGGATTTAAAACTAATTAATTACATTTTTAATGGAGAACAAAAATTCCTAAAGTTGCAATTTAAATATACGAACATATATTAAAGTATCACCAACTGCATGGGGGTTGGATAATGTATGGGGTTGGTCAGCATATTTTCATATCACTGTTTGAAAGTAAGGTACGTAATAGTAATAGTACCAGAAGCCAAGTAATAGTTATACTAATAGTAATAGATGGAAAATGTTGTATATCTATATATATATATATATATATATATATATATATATATATATATTATGTAAGAAATATGATACAACTATTTTATTTATATATTTATATATATATAGCAGGTATAATAGTTAATTGAACAAATGTAACATAAAAGTATATTTATTAATTTAAATTGGTATTTTTTTAATATTTAAATTATGATGTGTATATATTTATAGAAAATGATTAATTGTATGTGATTACTTACCCATAGAATTTTTTTTTACCAATTTAATTTCAATTGGCTAACACATTTCGAATCGTTTGGTAATAATATGTTACTTTATTATTATCTATTTCTGTTCCTAAAAATATAGGAACAATAATAATAACAATAATAATTTATTTATAATCATTATTAGGCCTATAATTGTTATTATTATTATTACTATCATTATCGAATATAGCCGAAGCCTAGGCTATATGCATGCTGGGTAACTGGCTTGTACCGGAATCCAAGGACTGAGCAGTTATTTTTACCAAATATATGTAGTTTTACCAATCCTTCATTAAGGAGTTTGAATCTCTGTAATCAATAATTACACAAAAATATAATTTTCCATTCATAAAGCCCGATAAAAGCATATGTTCAGGCCTACATCCTTTAACCGATCCTGGCGATAGTTTGTTTACTTAGCAACGTCACCTCAATGCGGGCGTAGCCTCAGTGAAACTGGGATCAAGCTAAACGAAGCAGAAACAGGAGAACATATTGATAATTTGTATCCAAAAGTTTTACTATAACCGTTCTCTTTATGTGACAGCAAATTCAAACGTTTGGAATCGCTTTGTTCTGTGAAAAGCTGACCCACAACACGTGAAGCGAGGTCCGCATGGCGTATGTTGTCATGAGGGTGTCTCCGGAAGTACTCTGGAACCGGCCTTTACTACCTCCTTTCAATAGAGATAAAACGAGACTTACGCTCCCTATGACTGACACTGATCCTATTGTCCTCGGGGGCACAATAGGATTGGGCGGGGTACACGTGCGATACTGGAACATGGCACAGAGGTTTATTGTGGTTTTAATGTTGATAATTAATACAAAGGTATTTTACCAGGAAGCCCATTTGCAAGTAAGCTGATATTTAATAGGGTCCTGGGTACAGTAACATTTCAGTAGTATACACATATGATATAAATATACAATACACATATACTATGAAAATATACAATTCAAAAGGCAAATATACAATATAAAAAGGAATATAAAAAGGAATATAAAAGGCATATAAAAGGCAAATGTACTATACTCATACCAAGTGGTGCCGGTCATCCAGCTGAAGGTCGTGAAGCCCCTTAGACCAGGATAAAGTAGGACTTTCCTGTCATATATATATATATATATATATATATATATATATATATATATAAATCCATCTGCGTTTCCTAAAGGATGCAACCACCTTAAGTCCCCTAAAAGGGAAAGCAAACCCATTACCAGAAAGCAGATCTAGAAATACGGTACCAGATATCGTCCCTGTTATTTTGAGAATCTTGTTGAAAATCTGGCATGGGCAGTCACCTGCCATTATATTGTTCTAACCCACACGCCCCTATCGACAGGCTGACGCTGACCACTCGACCAGCCTGACTGATTTAGATGAGCAAGACACAATATAAAAGGAACCCTAGGGAACACAGCACAAAGCTGTAGTTTATAACAGCGGGTTTTGTCAAACGACACAGAGACAATAATAAAAAAGAAAAAATAGACGACCATAGATCGAGCGCTTGCCGGAAGTCAAAATTTACCAGAGAGGCAGGAAGACTGGGGAACAAGTGAAGATAGTTATTTGAATGAGCAATGTTCTGAGAGAGCAGAAACAATAACACTTTTATGTATTTATGGTGATCAGGGTTAAGAGGGTAATACCCCTTATTACCCGGGCAAAAAATAAGCCTTAAAACCCACATGTGGGTTTTAATGGCCAATATGAGTTGAGCTTTTCTAGAAGAATTTCTCAGAATCGCTGCATAAAATGCTTATAATCAAATCAAGAGGAAGAACTACAGTGATTTTTCATGAAATAAGTTTAATTCCAATAGATGAGCAACATCACAGATATTAATGAAAAAGCACACGAGCAAGAAATTGTGTCACGCACCAATGCATAGGATAAATCATGAATGATGTTCAAACTGTTTATATAAACTGCTACCAGTCCAGTTCAGAATGTCCAAAAAAAGCATGCTAGCAGGTCACAAGCTTTGCAGCACGTTGTACTCCAAGTTAATTGCGAATCTTGTTTTGTATGTAGCCGAAGTTAGAGAATACACGCTCTACAGCAGCATAACTGGCTGGCATACAGAGAAGATTTGATGCGTATAAAATATGACACTAGCACTGAGGTGTCACTGTGGCTTCACCTGTGTGGTATCCTATACATGTACTGCCAATCGGTTGACATTTGGCAGCCAGTAACCACCTTGAGTCAACCAGTTAGCCAGTTATTGTACACATCAAATAAGTAATTCATCCACTTTCAACCTTTCATTGATACAAAGGAAATGATTTCAAAATCATTAAATAATACAAAAGAGAGATTCAGATAGAAATATGTTTGAAATAATGGGAGTTACAAAGTACGGTAGGTTTATACTCCATCTTAAAGACTCCTTATCTTTATAACTGCCATATATCTCCAATATCAGTTATATATTATATATATTTATGTAGTTATATATATATATTAAAGCAAAGACGAATACTGATTACAGAATTTCCAAAGCTGGTACAAGAAATTTTGAGTTCGTTAGTTGCCATTTGAGACTATATTGCCCATAAAACCCGTAAAACCGATAAAACACGGGTTTACCCAGTAAAACCCACTGAACTGGGTTTTACTTTTAAAACCCGGGTTTTGCCCAACCCTGATGGTGATATTGAAAAACTGCGGACGAACAAACAGACAGACAGACAGACAGACAGACAAAACATATTTCCTTATTTTCTATTAACTGAATGCCTTTCAAAAGCATTGCTAAAACGACATTGACTGCAGAATTACATATGTCAGACCAAAGAAAAGCAGACGGGAGAAATTGACAACAAAAGTCAAATAGACAGACATACATACAGACTGACACAACCAGGATGACAGTTGACAAGATCTCATAGTGGGAAAGCAGAGACGAATAAAAGGAGCCACAGTTTGTGAAGTTGGGCAATATTGGACGAAGTTATGAGCAAATTATTATTATGAGGTTTTTCCTTGACCTTGAGCTTTGATCCATCTAAATTAAAAGCAAAAGCTTCGAGGAGTTTGATATTCCATCAGCTCTATATTTTCAGAGTGATTGCTTGATAATTGTGGCCTGTAGAGCGAAAAAGTGAAATCACGTTATATCGCGTTAGACAAAAAAGAAAAGGAGATTTCGCGAGAATTTGTACAAAATCGAGTAAAACTGACCCAATGCTCTCTGAAGCAGAAAACTGGACCTAGCTTTAAAACTCACAAAGTTAGATGAATGAGACCCCATATTTTGGAATATCATGATTTTTTCTCAAAAATGCGTAACCATGGTAAGCACAGAGTGAGAAAAGTAAACATCAAAAGAAAGGTCATAGAATGGCGAGTAAACTGAACTACGTTTGATGATGATATGAAGAAAAACGATTTTGTGTTTTATATAAGAGGCCACAAGTGGCCGTAGCTAGGAGGTGCCCTTTGTACAGAGTTGCCCGTAAGGAGAGGTTCAACTGTATTTGTAGATCATGAAGCGGTGACAAAAAGGACAAAAATATTTGTCAATAATTTTTGCTAGCGAACCTGTGAGCTTATGCGATGGTGCGGCGCAGTCCGTCGTGCGTCGTCCGTACGCCAACTCATACTATCTCGAAAACGGCAGGAGCTAGCATCACCAAACTTTATGCAAAAAAAATCAGTAATCTAAAAATCTCTTTCGAATTTTTTTAGTTTTTGGATATCTGCATTTACTTAGATTTTACGGGAAAAGGCTTAAAAACTTCTCCTCCGAAACCATTAAGCCAAATTGTCCAATATTTCACAGGAATAATCCTAGAAACAATCTCTCTTAATGGTTCTAGTTCATTGATTTTTTTGCACCGAGTTACAGGAAGTTGAAGTTATATGTCCCAAACACCATACTAAAATTTCAATCTCAGAATCGGCTGGAGCTATCATCGCCAAATTTTATTCCAATGTTGGTCCCATGAGTCATATCTGAAACAGGTATTGGTGGCGCTATCTGCATCCGCCTTTTTGTACGGGGTCATCAGTGCCTGTATCATATTGAGGGCTACAAAAAAAACTTCTTCTCTGAAACCATATGGCAGAATTGTTTAATTTCGCACAGAAATGATCCTAGGGTAGTGCTTTCCGAAGTTTGTTCAAATGGTCTCTGTTCAGTGACTTTTGGCTCAGTAATATGCCATATCAGCCTATTTTACCTCAGTGGCTACAAAGGTCGTCCACTTAATAACCACTCGGCCAGATTCTTGAATCTCGCACATTAATTATCATCCAGTTTGCTGTATCTTCCTATATGAGTTATAAACCAGCAAACGTTTTTCGTCTGACGCCACTGAAGCCAATATTTTTAAAATTTAACAAGAATAATCCCCACAATAAACCTTATAATAATTGTTTTAATGGTCCCACATGAATGATTTTTAGCTGAATTATGGAGATTGAATTGATTCATTTTACCATATATGTTAGCTGTGTGAAGTAGTGACATCTAGCCTGGCACATTTTTATCAGCATCATGCCACTACACATTTAGATTTCAGGTTATCTGTGGTTAATATTGCGAATATTTTTGAAAAGCTTTTAAAAAATAATTGTTTGGTTTAAATTATTCATCATACCAGGCAATGCTACAATTATGGATATTCAGCTCTGTTGCTATATAAAGACATCTGTACATGGATTATAAATATTTGGTATTCATACTAAACTTAATTCAAGAATTTGCCATCAGTGAGATGTATCTGTATTATAATATTGCATTCAGTATGTATCTGTAATAATTTGTCATATATTCCTGATCTCTTTTTTTATAAAAAGCTGAATAGCATTTTGTATATTTTCAAAGTTATTTCAAGTAGGGACCAATTTGTGAATAGATGGCAGCACTTGGTTTACCATTGGTAGATTGCAAAGATTTGCCGGTGCCTGGATGTTGGTCATTAGAAAAGATGATGTCAGCACTATAAATTGCTTTGGCACAGTGCCAGGATTGGATTTGCTGCATTCTGACTACTATAACAGCTCGGTGTTGTGTTTTCATGGTAAGTTTATTGTATTATTTTAAACAAATCAATGCAAGTCTGTTAAATTAAAAGTTATTTCAAGCTGGTACCTTGAAATTTGAAATTTCAAAAAGAAAAGATCTTTGACTCCTCCATCTTGTACTTATGGATGGTGGCGCCATCTGAATTCGTTTTCCCGTAGAATGCATCCATACTTTGATTGATATTGCTCATATCTCAGGAGTCGGTCAATGTCTGAATTGTGGCATGTTCATCCATATTTGAAAGTATTCTCATAAACTAGACAGGTGGCACCACTCACCTTTCTGTTTTTGAAGAATAAATTAATGCCCGTTTCTCAGGAGTGATTTGCATTATTGGCCTGAAATTGTGCATATCCATAGAACTTGGACTCCTCCATACCAAAGACTTGTGATGCCATCTGCAATTGTTTTCTTGTGGCGTCCATCCGTACATGAGCTTTGAGTAAAAATTGGTCATATCTCAGGAGTTGGTCAAGGTATTGGTCTGAAATTTGGCATGTTTATCCATCTTTGAAAGAGTTTTCGTATACCAGACAGGTGGCTTCACTCACCTTTCCGTTTTTTAGAATAAATTCATACCCGTTTCTCAGGAGTGATTTTCAGTATTGGCTTGAAATTGTTCATATCCATAGATCTTGGACTCCTCCATCTTGTACTTAAGACTGGTGGCGCCATCTACAATTGTTTCCTGTGGCGTCCATCCCTTCATATGCTTCGTATGAAATTGCTCATATCTCAGGAATGGGTCAAGGTATTGGTCTGAAATTTGGCATGTTCATCCATCTTGGAAAGTTGTCACGTAAACCAAATAGGTGGCGCCACCTAGCTCCTGGTTTTCATTGAATAAATTGATGCCCTTTTCTCAGGAATTATTTGCAGTATTGGACTGAAATTATGCATATTCATAGATCTTGGACTCCCTCTCTCTTATACACAAGACTGGTGGTGCTATATGCGATAGTTTTCCCGTGGCGTTTTTTCGTACATGTGCTTTGCGTGTATATTGCTTATATCTCAGGAGTGGGTCAAGGTAATGGTCTGAAATCTGGCATGTTCATCCATCCTGGAAAGATTTTTCGTGAACCAGACAGGTGGCACCATTTACATTTCCGTTTTTCGTTAAATAAATCACTGCCCTTTTCTTCAGGAGTGATTTGCAGTATTGGCCTCTAATGGTGCAACCTACAATCATGTTTACGTGACAGATATCCATTTCACTCTATTTCCCCTTACCACTCAATCCATGCCTCACTTCACCTGCATGACTCTGATTTCGGCGGATACACGTAGTCGCTTTCGACTACCTAAATCTAGTTGTTTCATGTATCTGTGCGCATAGCCGAAGAGTGGTTTGAAGCCTGGAATTGATTATGTCCATACATCTTTAATGGCTTTCGCGTAAGTGGTGGTGCCACTTAAATTCATTTCGTGTTCTGTACATCTATGCCAGTATTTCAACAGTGATGTTTGTGTAATTGGTGCATGCACTCAGGTTTAAAATGTTCAGTGCTTGCATTGTACTTATACATGTCACACTTGTACCTGAAATGTAACGGTCCAGCATGAAACCATTATACCTGATGTATATCTCATTGCACAGGGCCTGTATTAGGCCTGTAGGCCTTGATAATAAATACTATACAATTCAAATATCATGAATTTACACATACAAGGTTTTTAACATTTAAGCCTCCTCCGTATGGAGGTGAGGCTTAGAAGGGTTGATGAGTCATTTCAACATCAATATCTGGGTCAATATATTTGTGGGCGGACTTTCCTTTTAGGTTTGAGTTCAAGTCCATCGAATACATTTTTTCTTTCTTCTGCGCGATTTAAGCTGGATCTCAAGTATGGCGGATTTTTAAGAACTGGCCTTAGGAAAAAGTGTTAGTGTAGGGTTACAGATTTCCTCCTGGTATTCAGGTTTGAGCTTGACCTTGATCCCTTGACATCGCAGCACGTCCTTGGGAAACAAAAGAGCCAAAATGATGATTGTGTTAAATAATAATTAATCCAAACGATATATTTAGTGTATAGATAATCTTAATGCAACATATTATATAAGAACGGTACTTGAATGCAAAATACCATTACTGTTAATATAAACAAGCAGACACTTTTTGATCGAAGCTGGAGCACCGTAACACAGTATTGAAAATCCCAGACACACCAAAATCCTAGACAAGCCGTCCTATTTTATTATTATTATTATTTGAATATTCCCTGAAACCAACCATGTCTCCCATGTGTCACATCTGTCACAAATGCCGATCGACGGACTCCCAGAGAGCAAATTAAACAATATGTTCAAAGGGGCCGGTGCTCCAAATAGAATTTTTTTCCCGTGCATTCAGTATATTCCGTGAATTCAATATGTGTATGTATTGATTCAAAGACACAAGAGTTACCTGTTTTTCCCGTTTTGTCAACATTGCTGTGTTAACAAACATGTTGTTGATAAGCTAATCCATACATCCTTTACGGAGGCCTTATAAGAACTTAACATAACTAGAATTACCTTTAGGTCGTTTATATACACACAGAGGATGCCAGAAATCAAAATTTTTTAAAAGATTGGCGAATGGGCACCTTTAAGACTTGAACTGAAAGATTGTCTGCCGACATTTTGAGCGTTTTTACATTTATTTTTCAGTGAGGACACGATGTTTAAACTGGTATTCACTGAAGACCTTTGTATTGTATGGTGACACATCGTATTTTCCCAGGGTTTCTGTCATTTCCAAAGTATTTATTAACGCACCAGGTTATATCCAGGGGTGCCGCACATAAGACGTAACAACAACTAACCAAACAACTGTACACGTGAGACTCGGTAAAGCCTCGGTCACAACCCGCTGCGGCCACCGCATACCGTAGATCACCATTCGGTTTTCTGAAACCGGAGGAATACTTGTGCGGCCGACGTGTGGGAACGGCACGGTATCTTCCTCATTCTCACGGCCTTCGCACGATAAAGTAAGCTAACCCTGCGGACGCCGCAAGATACCCTTGCGGAAGCCGCAAAGACCCCTTACGAAAGCCGCAGGTACGCCGTACGTCTCTCGGGTAGCTGAGCAGGCGTTAAAAATCGCACGGGTATCCTACGACATCCGTACGTCTACTGTAGGGTGCCCGTACGAAGCCCGTAGGTGGCTACCTGACGCACGGCCGCCGCATCAACTTTTAAAAGAGCTTGCGCTAATGTCAGCTACGGTCGTAGCGGAGTCCCTGCGGCCTTTGAAAAATGCACGGTTGCCGTGCGTCTACCGCACGGAATAGCCCAAAACACTCTCCGTACGGCGACCGTATGCCGGTTGTGACCTAGGCTTAAGAGCCCTAGAAGTAACCCTAGACTGGTACCCCGCTCTATTCTTGCACCGCTGCTCTGAGGGCCATAATAGAGCAGGGTACAAGTCTAAAGTTACCCAGGTACGTGCTCTGTTGACACGGTCAAGCGAATGGACCAAGAAACGATTCATATCCTAACCTTTCTTAGGAAATAGACCGTCTGACGTCAGGTGTTATTAGCTAAAAAGCTAACACGGTTTCCATGTGTCAAAACAAACGTCTATGTGGCCTGGAAGGTACTGGCAGGTTTCAAATTCGGATGCTATTTATGACATCGTAATTCTTTCAATTGTAGCCAGTCAAACTGTCATTTTTTTACATAACACTCGGCAAAAGTTCGTGAACTCGAATGACCTATACGACGCAATTTTCCTCAATATTAACCCTCCCACGGTACAGATCATACATTTATATTTAGGACGGAAAGCGACGATGTTAATAGGAAATACGGCATGGACGATTCCATCTTATAAATGTGGTTCTGTTCTAGGTTAAGATATGACCTTTTCTTTGAGGATTCCTGGGAAACTTATAGGTATTAACTTACAGGACATTTCCTTTCGCCAGCCAATATTAATGGCCTTGGGATACCCTAACATATTTTCTCGCCCTCAAAATCATTAAGCGAAGTGGAGAAAATAACTGTGACTACTTTTTGGGGGGAGAATTGCTCATTCCTTCCGTTTTCTTAAGGAGAGCCCTTAAACATTAATGGGGGGGGGGGGGGGGTTGACGCTGATAAATCAAAGACGGTATTTATATTATTTACAACCCCATCAAAATATCCTATGAAGATGTCGGATGGTTTATCAGCTGGTTCCCATCATTAAATATTTTTCTTTTCATCTTGAAAAGTATGTAAACCATAGAATTTTTATAGGTACTTTTACCTAAAAAAAAAGTCCACTTGACTAAAAGTTGCAAAAGTATAACCGACTAATGTTTTAGAGAAATTGTATTGATATATTGTCACCAGTTGAATCTCCGATTGACTAAATGGAAAAACTTTTCATTATAAGGTTGGAAGAACATTTTCATCTTGTCTTTTATTTCCTTTGTCACGGGGATATGAGGTTTTCCTTTCCCTTTATTCATACATCGATCACGACCGTCCGCTTTATAGCAGTAAAAACCATGGTTTTCACTGTAAAAGAATAAACTTGAGTTTAACAGATGTGGTATTCCCAAGTGGGTCTCTACCTTGGCTAATTCTGACACAGGATCTTTCACAAAAGCCACAGAATCTAAGAACAATATTTGGTCCATTGAGAAGAACTGCAGAAATGGCAACAAGCATTCGTAATAAAGACTGAACTGGATCACATAAGACTTCTCATTAATTTCCGACCGGTTACTTTTTTTAAGTATGGCATCTTCGAAAGTAATATTTCTCCATTTTTCGAGTTCATAAATCATTGTAAAATGTGATATAGCTCGCTCTACGGGGTCCCTCAGAATGAGGATAATTTTCATGTCCGGGTTTATCTGATACATTCCACGTGCTACATTGTACCTTAAAATACCACAGAAGCCTCCTTTGCTTACCATCGTGATCTGCCCCTGTCTCGTTAAGGGCATAAGGGATTTAAACCAATCATTTCCTTTCGCTAATGCTGCCGTATAGGTTAAAGCCACGACGTTTGATTTAACTATATCAGGATGAAGAGGAAGAAATGTTTGCAGAGTCCGAGTCCCACTTTTAATGGCGCCAAGTATATGCGCACCTGGAAGACGTTTCAACAAATTAGTTTGAGATGAAGCAATGACAGATCTATTTCTTGAGAGGAACACACGGTTGTTTCCTGTTTCAGGCTGTTTGTAGGTAATTTCTTGGAACCAAGGGAGACCAGCAAAGAGGATCACAGCAAGACAAATACCGGATATCAGGAAAAACGCCCGCTTATTACGATTCATGGTTCCCTGCTTGTGCTCTGTGCGGCGGAGTTTCATTAAATGGCATGCATTATTTATCCAAGAGCATACGTAGGGAAAGGAATGATAATTCATAAATATAGGGAGCCATTCATATCAACTAAAAATCTCCATAAAATCTCCGGCACAAAACATGCATTAAATTCTGTGTCAAGTAATACATATTCATAAAATAACATAAGGAACTAACAATTTCATCTGGTTATTGGTGAAATGTCCCTAGCAAACGACATTCACTTCAATATGAGAAGTAAATATATGTAAACAGTTGGTACTGTGTGCGCAGTAAAGAATCTTTCCTAGTTATTAGAATTGTTTCTGTAACAGACCATTCATGTAAGAGCAAAGCTGGATAAATGCCTCAGTTACTGTAGGTCCACTTTATAATGCTCTGCCGGGGTAACATTCGCTAAATACGTATTTAAATGGTCGACATTTTTCATTTCATATTTCATTTGTCATCATATATTTATAATAATTTTCACCAGCCATGATAACAGGAGTGCAGTTGTGCGTGGAGACGTGTGCGAGTTGAGCCTGTGAGTCCCAGCCTGTCATTATCCTCAAACTTCACCATATATGTATGATGAAGGAATTTAGTTTTTGGTTATTCTATTAATCAGGGAAAAATATATTGTTCTCACAGATAAATGTAAGAATGAAATTTCGTCAAAATTGATAAACTAAATCCAAATCACTATTATTCTACCCGTTAGGCAAAAAAAGGTATGGTTCTCAGACACCTCCCGCGTCAATTTTTACCCCCTACATCAAAAGATCCTTAAAATAAATAAAATAATACAATTTTGATAAGATTTCCTTTGTTATTTAGTGTTTTTACCTGTTTTCAGCAAAAAAAAATCTGTTGTTATCATGCTTTTCCCTGATCAAATGACACTTTTATCAAAACAATAATATAAAGGTAAAAAAAATCGCCCTCCCGCACTTATTTAGAAAAAAGTGCCTGAGAACCATACCTTTTTTTTTCCTTAATAAAAACCATTCCTTTTTTAAAATAAGCTTTATATTGTAGGACGCTCATTGTCGGTTGCTGCTCCTGCATATAAATCAAAAGTATGCCTGATACCACACTGCATACGGTCGTTTAATTTAATCAATATGTTCTCCGGTGAAATATACCCCTATCCATTCATATCAACTGACATATCTTCAAGTCTCAATTGGTACAGAAGTATCAACTGGGTGGAAGAATTTGAAAACAAGTCATATTCTGACCGTTTTACGGAGAAACACATGCGTAAGAATTAAGTGATGGTCTTCTTGTTTTCCTGAATGGAAATGTAATGCAAAATGTAATATGGTGCAGATCGATTGGCCATCAAAATATCCAATTTCTCAAACATATCGCATTTCAAACAATGCATTTCACTTAACTTGAATTTATAACTTTGGTGTGGAAAATCGAGTGGTAACAAGCAGAGCTTTCCGCTGGCGGTCGATTCCCGGCTTGGCTATGAGAGAGGGTTATTATGGCCGTTCATGGTAAGTTGTAACATTCTTGCCCTTTGACCTTGCCGGGGAGGGGCATCAACACTGATTGACAGTCGATATAGAGATGCCCCAGAGCCAATCACAGGCAGCTAAGGACTTTGCCCTCTGTCCCCCTGGGATAAAACCCCCTTGCCCTGGCGATTCTCCCTCTCTTGGATCATCGAGCAGTGGACCCCTGTGCCTGCCCTCTGTGGCAGGCAGAGGGTATATGGCTTCTTTTTCACCTTGGGGTTGGTTTTACGACAATGTCGGCTACCCAGGTGAAGAGCCACCCACATCCAAAGAGCAGTCCTTTTATCTAGTCTGGTAAGTATCTTTCTGTTTCATTTATAAGTCTAGATAATAATATGCAGTCCTGATATTTTGAAGGTTTAGGCTCTAAATTTTTTTCCAGTAAAAAGTGTTATTTTATCTCTTTAAATTGTGCGAGTGCATGTTGCCCAAGCCCAATTTCCTCCCAGAATAAATAAGCAGCTACATCTGGCGAGCATGTCATCGGTTGTTAGTAACAGCTAGGAGACGAATTCTGGTAAATAAATTGCTTATTTTGAGTTAATTCTGTGTTTTTTAACATCAGTATATACTAAAGGGGCTTAGGTTGTAAAAGTCTGCTAAATAAGCGATCTATTCAAATGGAAACATAGTAACAGCTTTAAAAATGCCTGACTTTCATTTCTTAAGTAAATTCCTTTTATTTAGTGCACTCGTTTTGTGAACTAGAATAGGGGCTTTTTATAAATGTAGACCCTATCTCTGTTTAAAGAACAATGCGCATTATTTTATTTGGAAAGGTTATTACTACTTTAGATTCCTATTGATAAACCATTATAGAAATTTGCCCTTCTTTGGCTATGAAGCGGCGTATACATTATAAAACAGTGTATGCTTCAAACAATCATCTACAAAAATCATTTGTAGGTGTACAATAATCCCACAGTATTGAACCTTTATCTGTACAATTTACAGTAAATACTACGGTTATTGGGAATTTTCATTGTGGATAAACCAGTCATATTAGTTTTGCATTCTTATAAAATGAGAGCCTTAATATCAATGTATTTCTTATTACTTCAGTCGTTAATTGAAATTAAATCCCACAGTGTTAAACTTGAATTGTGTGTTCCCACTAGGACGTTATATATAAAATAAAAAGAAAATAAAAAAAAAGTGTCCTATAATTATGTATATAAAATATGTGTAACTAAAATGTAAAAGCAAGAGAAATAAAACGTGCTATATGTACCATTAGGGTGTGTGTAAAAACTGTAACACACATCTTCTTATTACATTGGGCATAAGCGTAATCCCCATATATTTCATGTCCCCCATGCAAACAGCCAGGCAACTTGTGCCTGCAATTGTATATATGTCATATTTTACTTTTAATGAATTACCTTTTCTTTGCAAAATTAATCAGTTGATCAGATTTTATGTATATAACAACTTTCAGGACTTGATCTAAATTAGCTGGATTATACTGAAATAAGAGTAACAGCTCAACCTTTTATTATACGTAGCTGTCTCCTGAATAAGAGTAACATAGCTTCTAGTTTGTACATATGTAAAGATGCTGTAGAATGGAACAACTGTTACGTTATGCATGTACATATTGAATGAATACCACTGAACTGGTTATTGTGAATGTATTTTGATAGAAACATCAATTAAATATCTTATTATTCCATCTAGATTGTCAGTTCAAAATATTTTATGGGTTTCTTGAATAAAGAAATTTAGCCAACATGTTGTTCTTTAAAACAAAGCTTTAAATCCTTAAATTACCGTACCTGGTACGTGGTCTATTGTTTGGCCAATTTTAAATTACAGAAAGGGCACAAACATCAGTATCCACCGCCTGGTAGATACATTTTAGTGTGTCATTCAAACAACCTGACCGATGGTCAAGTTTCATCTCCTGGTCACAGGTTATTGCATAATCCCCAGGTGTGTAAACATCACCATAGGGTTTCAAAGTTAGCTGTGTCTCACAGGGCCTGCTGGTAATCCCATTATCTGGCAGGTCAGATTAATAATCCAGGTGCATTCTTTGCCCCATATGGGGTTATATCATACTGAGTAGGATAAGTTGAGATTTGCTATCAACACTAAAAATCTGTCAAAGGAGCCAAGACAAGTTACCTAACACACCACCGGTATTTAGATACACCTGTTACCTGGTGTGATGTCATGTGAACCCATGTCATGTGTCATGTACCTTATACCCAACCTGAAAATTTGTACCTTTAACATGTTTTAATGTACTAGTAACCCACTTCAAATTATAATAATAATAAATAATAAAACTAGTAAACTAATTACACCAATAGAAATAACATTCAAATAAAATATTATTTAATAATTGGGCCTATCTTCCTGTTGGTCTCTCTTACATGTCCGACAGATATAAGCAGATACTTTTAAGGTGTTTAGCCCTTGCCTTTAGATAATCCTAATAACTTGTTACAATTAATAATGAATTATGATGTTAAAAAAAATATAACAATAAAAACAGATCAGTACTTAATAATCTAGATCAATCTTTTAAATGAAAATTTAGTAATTCTCAGTGGATTACCTCTGAGGCATGCTCATATTTTATTTACACTTTGACTAAATTCATTTGTTGATTTTGGATTTTGTATTTGCATTTAACTTTAACACACATGTAGACTATTAGCTCAAAGCTATTTAAACTGTTCATAAACATTTTATTATTAATTACATTTGATTTATAAAATTCTTTTTTTAAAATGAAACTTTTACAAACTTAGTTATTTCCAATGATAGTGAGTAACATTTATAACTCTACTTGATTAGACAAATTCAAAAGTGAATAGTATGATACTTATCAATTTAATTAAGGCAGTTTATTCTGCCTCAAATACTGCTGGACTTGATATGCATGAGCATAACTTTGAATTTCTCTGGTGAAATTAACTACCTATAGGCTGGATGTAACATGTCTGACACGCGTGGAAGGTTTTTTATTGGTATTCTATTTGCCTAGATCTCAGTATCTGGCATAGTACCATTTAATTCTGCCTCAACCTTGAGAGTTTTACTAGTCGCTTTTTAGGGTTCATATCCCGGCATAGTATGTGCTTTTCCTGGTTGAGTTTTTATTTAGTTTGGCATATAAGGGCATAAAATATATACCAGTTGCCTTGGGTGATACCCGGCATGGTTGTCCCTTCTTATGCAGTGTTTTATTGCTGGCAAAGTTCCCAGTCGCTTTTTAAGGAGATGTTCTCCGGCATGGAAACAATTTTTGCCTAGTGATTTTGGTGTCTGACATGGCTGCATGTCTGCCTTGTGGGTTTTGCGTATCGCCTAGAGAGTTCTCGATTGTGGCAGGGTACCACCTTTCACCTAGAGTATTTTGTATCTGGTATGGTGGCGCCACTTGCATACGATTGTACCTGTTATCATATCTAAACCTAGCTTTAACATCAACCAGCACAAATTTGTTTCTCTTAAGTATTAAGAGTAATTAAAATAAATTAGATAAATGTGCATACCTAACACACCAGTTAATCTGGCATCACTAATTTAAAAGCTTTACTTGTTTAATTAGGTTAATTTCAGTGAAATCCTATCAATAATATTAATAGGTGAGCAACAAACCAAAATACTAAATAAATTGAATAATACACAAATAAAATGAATAAATAAGTAACTTCAAGATTATGTCCACTCCATATTGCAGTTGAGAGTAATGATATTTAAAATAAATAACAGACCACATATACATTGCTGGATGGGTAGAAGATTTTTTTTTTTGTCACCAAAATACGTTTCACTATGGATAAGAGTTACGTAATGTTAACGAGGTGGTATAAATCTGATAACTACAAACCAAGTTAGCTATTACACATGATCTGAATCTACAGAGCTTAATAAAAAGGAAATAAATAATGATAATAATGATGAAACCGTTGATGATAAAATGATGATGTATTAAAAATATAAACTGTAAACTGTAAATGCTAGAAACAGATTAAAGAAAGAAATTCTAATTATTCAAATAAACTATTGAATTGGTAACTAACCCTGATATCTAATTTGAATGTTATATTCATAGATACTAGTCTTGAAAAAAATAAATCAATAAATAAATAATTAACTCTGCTTTAACAAATTCTTGGGCAGCACTGCATACAATTTTCCCTCAATTAAAGTCATGTATAGGTGTTGTATATTACAGGTAGACTTTCTTTAGCTGATTAAAACTACTGTGCAATCGTTGATTTATCTGGTAATATTATTTGATGTATTACTTTGCTTAAGTTCATATGTAAATATGTAAGGAGATTTTATATTTAGCGAGAAATCTCGCTGTTTCTTGATTATTATTACTTGGTCAGTTGTAATTCGTATTTTAGCCCAGTGAGAGGGCATATTTCGGCCGAGCATGGCTTAAAAAAAAAAAAAAAAAAAAAAAAAAGTCTAGATTTTGAGGCCAAACAGGGCACAGAATAAATACTGTTAATGAAAAGCTTACCTGAGGGTAATGTAAATACGTCTAAACACTGATCAGATGATGATACAGTGTGCGAGTGAATCTCGCTAGATAAGTCGACCAATGGTCTTAATAGTTCACCTCAGTGAGAGGGCATGTTTCGGCCGTGCGGGGCCTAAAATACCGTCTGTATTTTGAGGCCAAACAGGGCACAGAATAAATACTGTTTTCATGAAAAGCTTACCCGAGGGTAAAGCATATACGTCTTAACACTGATCAGATGATGATACAGTGTGCGAGTGAATCTCGCTGTATTAGTAGACCAGTGGTCGAAATATTTATTAGCCCAGCGAGGGGGCATGTTTCAGCCAGACGGGGCTCTAAATAAATTCCGTTACAGTTGTGAGGCCAGACAGGGCACAAGAAAATACTGTCCATTTAATCTGATACAGTGGTTACTTTTGCCCACCTTGTGTCTTTGGGCGATACTCGGGTTGGGAACCATAGTTACCCCTAGTTTTATATACTCCATATAAAATGGAGAAATGAGCCCAGATTATGCCTACTTGAGGGTCCCTTTATGTAACCGTTGTCAATTTATTTAATCATGCATGTATAGTTTAAAACTTAGACCAAGTTTTCACCTCTTTTAATGTTTTACCAAGGGGCCGCTTATCAGCAATCTTTATATTTGATTTTGTGTAAATTTTTGTGAGAGCTATTTTTTAAATAGCCATGTCTAGGTAATTGTTACAAAATTACACTTGTGTCATAAGAACAGGTACTGCCGCTGTTGTATTTTATTTTCAGAGGCTCCATTTTCGCATGCACCAGTTGTCAGCCATCAGTGCAGCCTTCCCAGTGTGGTCCGGCTCAGCTTTTCTGCTACAGCAAGCTGCAACCTGAGCCAACATACCACGACAGCCAGATACTGGACGCTTTTATATATGCAGAACACCTTGAGTAAATATTGAGGCCTGTGGCGCCACTATCTGGACTGATATTTTATTAAATCCTTTATGGCCACCAGGCTCACTAATGGACTGTAACATCTAATAACTTATTGTACCTGGTGCATGTTGAATGTCAGTGATGTATCTTTGAATATTTTATATTGTTTTTGAATGTTCAATAAAAATTACACAATCCCTGAACCTTTAAAACAACTATCAGACTGCAAAATCCCTAATCACTGGAGGTACTGTGTGGGGAGAGAACACTCCCTACCCGCTGTTGTAGCATTGGATAAACCTACCTCCCCCCTCCCAACATGGGAGTTAGGGGTTGGGTAGCCGGCTAACAGCCTATACACAGCCTGCCAGCCATGTTTTGGTCATATAAGAAACAAACAAAAACAAATTCTCCTCTCCAAAGGCTAGATATCATGACTGCTATCGCAAAATTTTCCACTGTAGTGAAAAATTTTTCCTATAGGGGGGAAGAATGTAACATTCTTGCCCTTTGACCTTGCCGTGGAGGGGCATCAACACTGATTGACGGTCGATATAGAGATGCCCCAGAGCCAATCACAGGCAGCTAAGGACTTTGCCCTCTGTCCCCCTGGGATAAAACCCCCTTGCCCTGGCGATTCTCCCTCTCTTGGATCATCGAGCAGTGGACCCCTGTGCCTGCCCTCTGTGGCAGGCAGAGGGTATATGGCTTCTTTTTCACCTTGGGGTTGGTTTTACGACAATGTCGGCTACCCAGGTGAAGAGCCACCCACATCCAAAGAGCAGTCCTTTTATCTAGTCTGGTAAGTATCTTTCTGTTTCATTTATAAGTCTAGATAATAATATGCAGTCCTGATATTTTGAAGGTTTAGGCTCTAAATTTTTTTCCAGTAAAAAGTGTTATTTTATCTCTTTAAATTGTGCGAGTGCATGTTGCCCAAGCCCAATTTCCTCCCAGAATAAATAAGCAGCTACAAAGTGATATTCTCGAGGTGTGCCACCACTCCACCTATCGAGTCTGTCGAATGCCGCCATCTTAGTATTCGAAGGTGTCTTCATTAGTTTTACCAAGTATAGAAAGCGCTCTTAATTAGGCACCTGAAAACCAGTTCCTGTCTATAAACACTAAATTTAATTAAACAGTTACTCTTTCAATTCCATTTTCTATTTTGTTGAAGATACACATTAATTGTTAAATGTAGCGACATTTTACTAAAATGATTAAAATAGTAGAGTATGCCAGTACACACACAAACACCCACCAACCCACCCACACACACACACACCCAAACACACACACACATATATGTCACTGAAAGTCTTTATGAGGTTTCACTTAACTGTCGCCACTGTCATCTTGTTCGTGTGTGTTTGTGTGAACGGAATCGCCCAAAATATTTCAGAGCGTTTCGAGAATTGACCATTGAAGAATCGATCTGATTTTATTTGGATCGGACAAATTATCCACATTCAGGATCGGTATCATGGAAAATTTACAAATGTAAACTCACTTATGCACAAATGAACCTGGGAATGGGCCGAATAAGTGAATGCACACAAGGGTTGGGGAGCATCTCACGCGCAGAAAGCAGATTTCTAGTTTTGTCCGTTTTTACAATTCCGCAAGGCCTTCAATACGTTGTCACTAAAAGTAAATCAGCCGTTGGATGTATGTGTAAATTATGTAAACTATGTGAAAAAAAATCCGTTATAATTCAGTATATTAGTAGACCTCCCTGCATGTTTGCTGATACACTGACCACATACAATATTATGTTTCTCAAAGGAAAATGCGAATGACAGCCTAAGTCGTGAGATGCATAAGGAATTACGGCGGTCACAAAAGGTATGGTATTTTACTCTTTGTTTTCTACACTCACAGTATTATTTAGTGATAATATCCATTTACAAATGCACGCAAAGTATGAACCACTCTGCAACTAGCTTTAGTACACCTGATAAATCAGCTAGTCCTCGTATTTTGCCGACCAGCTAGTCCTTATATTTTCCCAAACAGACTGTCGGTATTTGTCGCAAAGACCAAAAATAACTCTTCTGTATTTCCAAAAGGATGTAACCACCTTTAGTCCCTAAAAGGGTAAAGCAAACCAAATACTAGAAAGCAGAGCTAGAGATACGGTACCAGATATCATCCCTTTTATTTTGAGAATCTTGGTGAAAATCTGGCATGGACAGACACCTGCCAATTTTACTTTCTAACCCACACCTCCCTATTGATTGGCTGACGTTGACTACTCGTCCAGCCTGAATGGTTTAAATGAGCAAACTCGAATAAAAAAAACCTGGAAAACAGAGCACAAAGCAGTTGTTTATAACAGAGGGTTTTGTCAAACGTCCCAGGGTTAAAAAAAAAAAAATAACAAAATACTCTCGAATTCTCCAAATAATTGCATAAGGCTGGTTTAGTGCAATAAATACTATGACTTCTTTTGCACGATCGCTGACTGACGTGTGGCAGTTTCATCCACTCATGTCAGCGGACTTCGCCAGGCTACATACTGCTCGCCAGTTCAAACACCATCATGAGCCAATGAAGCTCGCAAGTGCCTTCCGCTAAACTCTAGTGAAACCGAAGCGCCTCCCGCTGGACACTTAGCACAATGTGTTCCGAAACAAGGCAAATCCTGTCTTGAAGTATACATCAGTAAGACTTGGGGGAAACTAGGCAAAAGGATATTAATCATAAAGCTCTCAGAGACGAAAAATGTGACCTACACAAGATCTTGGCGTACAGCATCCGCTCAAAACTTGCACAACTCGGCAGTGACAGACTGTGACAACATCATCGTGACGACAAGAGAAACGGACAGGCAAACCAGATCAGTGGCGGGTCCAGAGGGGTCCAAGACCCCCTTCTTTAGAGCCGCAAAAACATTTATTAGAGTTATAAGCTTATTCGGCCTGGGACCTTCCCTTTCTGGATCAGATGTCTTTTTTAAGGTTTTCTTTTTAATCTTCCTGGGGTGTCTTCCTGGTTGGACCCTCCCTTTCCAAAATACTGGATCCGCCTCTGCAGATGAATACATGATGTGGACAAATGCCATGGAGCCGGAAAAAGTAGGAGTGTTAAAACTAATACGGCCTATTATTTTAGAATAAGAGTATCATGCATTCTGAAGAATGGTTATAGGCCTATCCAGGTGTTCATGTCGTGTGCACAGGGAAGCATGTGTGAGAACGCGTATCATGCGATCGACCAGCCTGTGAGTACAGGTGTTCTGATTCATGAATTGACAATAAATTTCGACATTCATGCACTTTTTAGCATCAATATCCCTGTACCTCCCGATATTACCAACATAGGTACATATAGAGGTATGTAACAAAGAGTATGGTCAGTAGTGTGTTCCAAATCAAGAAGGAACCTTCAGCAGAGACCTTCCATTGTTTCTCGAATTTAAGGAGAGCGGACCTAATTGTCCTTTTTAACACTAAATCGCTTACACAGCATCAGCGGCCTTCGTAGTTGCATGGTCAACGGTTTCACCAAATGATTTATATAACAGGAAATTTGCAGAAACCTAATTTTTAAGTGGCTGAATATATTTAAGCTGGTCAAGTATTTCAGATGTTTCATCTGATTGTTTCGCAGGTATTGTTGTCCTTAAGGATAGTTATATTTTATATGTTAATAATTATACAATATTATTCAGTTTGATACGATAGCTACAATTTCAAAGCAATAACTAAATTTTATTTTTGGGATGGCGGCCTTCTTGGATTTTTCATTTATATTTTCTTTTTTTTTTGGGGGGGGGGGGGGGGTCGAAGAGATTCATAAAATTTTATTTCCTATCTTTTTCCATCAGCTTATACCTATGTGAATGAAAACATGCACTCTCTCAATCTGGGAATTCAATTCAAACGGGACTGGGATGTTAGTACATGAGCGATATTGCTTTTGTGAAGTCATCAAACAGTTAAAACATGTCGCAGATGTCTTTTTTTATTGTATGCACCAGTCTAACGTGTATGTGCAGCGCTAGCATTGTCCGTTGACATGGCGGCATAGCCCGGCCCACCTGTGGGGTCTGACGTGTAATCACAGCGGTCATGCTAGTCTCGGGCTTTCTCGCCTGGCCTAGCCGGGCCGGCAAACGTGTGAACCCTGATATGTAGAAACACAGTGTTCGTTGTTCTTAATGTTTCCTGTATTGGTGTATTATGGGTTCTCTAGATTGTTCGGGAAATGGAAAGTTCTTGGGTGAAAAGTTATAAATAAGGGGCTGTGTTTTAGAGCCAAGAGAGAGGAGAGGAGAGAAATATTCCAGCGTACACGGAAGAGTGTTAGCCAGTTTGTGGACCTATCCGATAATTTCAGCAGTTATAGATTTTCTTCGAATTTGTAACGGATTTTAATTAGTCTTGAGTTTGCCTTTGGGATCACTATCAGAAATTCACTTTTGGATTACAACAAATTGATTTGTGATTGAACTGGCCCGTTTTTCTCTGAGAAGATTTATGTGAACTGTTTATCTGGATTATATGCTTTAAAGGACTTTTTGTCGCTGTGACAGTGGTGGTATTCAGGTACTGTACACTTTATTTATATACTTGTATTGATTTACTGTTGTACTGTTGTTATACTGTGTAATTGTATTGATTTAGTGTATTGTAATGTTAGGATTGTTTTAAGAATAAATTATAATTATTTGTTAACAAAAAACACTGACTTCTTTATTCATTCCCCTGGACATTTCACGCTGCCTAGTTTTACAGAATCTGATTTTGTTTTATCTCCATAACCAAATTTATGCTCGTCACGACTACGTGATCTCTTGATATCAGGTTCCCTTACAAACATAATGGTAATCCTTTGGTTTTAAATGTAATCTGTTTCGCCTGTTTTCCCTTAAATACTGTCAAAGAACCATACAGTAGAATATGATTTTCAAGTTTGAAAAGCAGCGATAGAAAAGTGAGCATACATGCCTGACATGATCTGTTATTGTGAATAATGACATTTGTTTGTTTCTTTATAGTTTATTTGTTTATATAATATTTGAAATATGAAAATAGAGTATATCATTCTACATTCTTGATGTCTAATGCACTGAAATATTAATTGATATTGCATTGTTTACATTGGTCTCCTGGTTGATTTATATGCAATAGACATTTTCCAACACACAAGTGACATCTGATGGCAATGATTGACAATAACAGTTCGGGTCCGTTATATCAATGAAAAGAGACTAATTGCTTTATCACAAATGATGTTAGTAAAGTAATTCTGTCTTATTTTTTTGGGTGGGGGTCCAGTCTGTGTCAGTGGCATGTATTTGCTTTCATTTTACAAACCCCGCAATGCTGGCTCAAAGGACCCGAATCCTGCAGATCACCGTTACGTGCAGTGCGAATGCTCGTGGAACAATTCTCTTAAGAAATGTTCACACATATGTATGTGAATTTTGGTGCACAGACCAAAGATTAAATACAATGACATATGTATTTAAAAGGAAAACGTCTTAGTGGTCTAACTTTGATTTTAAAAAATTATAAAAATAAAGAATGATAATTAAAAATTCAGTCACGTATGGCCCAAAAATATGGATACAGGTAGAAAAGGGCATATTAATGTATTTTTTGTGTGGAAAAAATACATATTTTATAAATAATTTTCAAATTTTATTCTTCTGAATGTTCTAGACGTAATGTCATCTCAGTTTTACGTTACTTGAAACACTTGCGTCACTATGTTTACAGTAGGTATACGACAACAGAAAGAAATATACATGTATATACAATGACTTAACCTAAATCGTTCTAAATCTTGCATGTCACCTACCCAGGATGCCGCCAACCTGGAAGATGTCCATCTGGACATTTTGAATCATTTCTGTCACAAAAAAATCGTTAAAAAGTCTATTAACGTGGTCGGCGGAAAGTTTAAAGGTGTTTCATTTTCGTTGTTATTTGAGGATTTCTTTTTAAGAAACAAGTTGATCCTTCCATAACTTTTATGTTCATCTAAAATGCTTTACAAACCAGTTATTTCAATGTTTTCCGAAACTGTGTACCTATGAACAAATAGAGGAAGAAGTTTATGAGTGGAAATGCCGTCATACTATAGTAAAGTCAATGAAGAGCTGAAATGTATCATAAAAATAAAACATCTCATCTATATCTTCATCAGGAATATGCTTAACATTTTCATAGATGTCAGCGATATTCAGACTGGGATTCAGGAGCATGAAAACGAGGCAGATGCAGACATAAACGACAGCCGAGCGAGTGTTTGTTTCTGCTCTTCGGCCGGATGTGGCAGACAGATTCAATACTGGATCTCGTGCTCGTTTTACCAGCTTATAAATCACGGCGGCGTTCAATATGAGGACAACGGCAGAAGGCAGTATGCGCATACAGATGATACTGATGATTGACATAATAAAAGAAACCTTCTTCAAGGGAACAGTTCTCGGAATTATAAGTGTCGGCAACGTAAGCACTGTGACTAGGAGTAGAGAGAGAAGACATCTCTGTAAAAGAAAGTTTATTAAAAGTTTATTCTATCATTGTTTGTTGAACTTTTCCGGTCTATTAATATCGCCTGAGAAGTTCTTTTCTATTAAGGTTCCTGTGCCAACAGTGGTACAAAAAGGATGTATTGTTCTCATTTTGTATCTATCACAATTGTATAAACTGTAACAACTGAATTATTAATAAGTATTAATTATTCATAGACAACCTTTTCGAGAATAAATAAGTTACGTGAAATTGGCCAAATAGATTTAATCACTTTAAACTGGAACCTATTCAATCTGATAAGAGAAAATTAGTTTAAGGTACATGACGAAAGCCATCAATGATAGGTTTCGATGTTTCTGACTGGATTTAAAGTGTATCGCTCACCATGATAGCTTAAGCCGGCAGGCAGATTTCTTTCGCTTTAAACGGGCGACATACTGCGAACCAGCGCTCTGTGAAATACAAAGGATTATGAAGTTGGACCAATTGAGACTCGGACGCAATACCTGTTGAACACTTATGAAGTATTTGTTATTCAATATTCATAAAATCTTATAACCATATATCAAAACCAGAAGTAAAGTATAGTCAAAGATAAAAGATATCAATGTCACTGAATCTGTAATACATCTTAATATGTTGCACACATTAAAAGAACTTTTTTCTCATCTAATTACTGCCTACAATATACATAGATAGAAGGGTAGCCACAAAGCTTATAAAGAAAACGCAAAATTTTACCCAGGTCAGGACAATCAATGTCTTATCGTTGAAAAGCTTTTTTAAATGACCCATCTCATACCTAGACTTGCTTTTAGATATTTGGTAGAAAGTTTCCATGCACTCATCTGGGGTCTTTGCAGTTGAGGTAAAGTAAAATCTGCTGAGATTGCCGAAACCATACCGATTATCACAATATTGTTTAATAATAGCTTCATAAGAGTGACTGTGTTTTGAATGAAGATAAAACCCCCATAAATAAAAATGTGATCTCAGGGAGTACGGGGCAAGAATTAAAAGACACGCTGAAAAAAACCGAAAAGAAGTACAATCATCATATTGCCAGAAAAGAAAAACCTCATGAAATTGAATATTTGAATCACATTGTGCAAATAACTGATGCAAATATTGACGGGATAAATGCAGAGGCTTTCGTGTCGACTGTGCAACACAATGGCTAGTGTTCCATGTATTTGAATTACGAGCATTGTCCCCAAGGATAGGTTTTTGTACACTGCACAGAGGAAAACGAATTGAAACACGTTGATCCAGCGATGTCGGTATGCACGAGCTATTTTTGGTAGCATAATTTGGAAAGCAATTTTTTCTAATAAACCTAAAGTAAAAAGTGAGTTGTTGTTTTTAAAGTATTGGTCCGATACAGCAGGGCAAAGCGTATGATGCCATCTTACTCTGTTACTTCGTGATTTGGTTCCGATACATAACATTTTGGGCGGAACGCTTTTGTATGTTTTTCTTAATGATGATTTAGTGGTTATGACTACAGACGGTTTGTCGACAACTGTTGTTCTAGTTTCATTTGGTCTCTTCCAGTGTCAGCCTTTTTAGCTTCGGGTAGTCCCTGGTAGTTTCTGTTGCTATATTGTATGTAGGATCCAGTCGGCTGGTCAAATTTCCTGATTCTCTTAATCGTAAATATGGCTTGTGCGGATCCAGGAGTCGACGAAACTCCGTAAATGTATTATTTATAGTAATGTTGGCGTTTCCATTCACACCGATCATAACATCGTGTGACTTACTGTTTTCCTCAGTTGTATTTTCCTGTCCCCTGTTATTACGTTGTGCATTCTTATTTCATTCATCTTATTAAATGCAAGCAGTTTAGAAACTCTCCGTGTTGTCATTGCAGACTCAAGATCGTGATGTATCGTGGTGTTCATGGATACAACAGCAGGCTTGTGCGGCCAGGATAGTGACGAACAGTTATCATCACGTGATATTCTGCTTTTTTCCGAAATTTTCACCAACCCATCGGTTAAAGCTATTGCCGAAGTTGTATGTGGGGCACAATCCACCATAGAAACACCTCCCACCGAGGTTGTCTTCGTGTCGGTTATCACTGACGCCACAGAAATACACACCCATAAGGAAATATGGAATAAATTCTCCATCCTTTTCATACTCATAGCTAGGCCCAGGCTTTGTGTTACGCAATACAGAAGAGTAGCAAATAGGAAAGGGCGTTGGCAGATTATCTTAAGGACGGCAGATTTCCTTCGCGGAAAGATAATTAAACTGGTTCTGATTTAATGTATAGGACACTGCCTTTGTTCACGTTATGAAGAATAATCAACGGAAAGAAATACTGAAATGATCTCTTATGTTAAGACTAATGTTCATTCATTATGTTCTTATGTTGCATCTAAACCCTTGGCTCCGAGGCTTATACACTGCAAGTAATTACTGCCCAGATAATGACCCCAATGACCCACACACAATAAAATCATACACATGATGCTTGTGGTATTTAACCTTTTCCATGATGCAAAGATTGCTCCTTCCTAATAAACATGTCATGGTACCATTAATAATTGTTAAAGACGCTGTGATATTTTGCGGGGAAACTACTTAGACCCAAGTTCCTCGACTTCTGTGGAATAAAATGTCAGTGACATCATAGAAAAAAAACATACTACAAAGGATAAAACAAAAAAATCCCATCTTTGTCAGATTTCCATATTGTGTTTAAAAATTTTCTGCCGCAGCAAGTACGTGGCAAATGAAAAAGAATCTAAATTTTTGTTTCTTTCTAAATGACTGAGTTTGACTATAATTTTCTTTCTTATGCAGCAATTAAAAGAAATTGCTCATGCCACTGATTCATTTAATGAAACATAATGATCTCAAACCTGTAATGTGAATAATAAAGTAAAAAGAAATCCGGTGACAAATTCTATACAAAAGGAAAAGGACACAACAAGTTATCAGTTAAAATATATAGCATACAAGTTAATTTCAAACCATTCACTGCAAAAGTGCCCTTTCTCTCATGTTTCAATTTATCTATTACACGCATCATTTGAATACATGTTTGTGAGTCACAAATGTGTTAAACATGTGTGATTTCAAAGTCATTAATGCGCGAAGTTGAAACACCTTAACATGTCTGTTTAAAACATGTTTACATTTTTACTTAGTTTGAAGGCGTAATGATTTCCTTTTTCTTTTTAATATTTCGAGGCCTTTACGTTTAAACTGGCGGTAAAAAGGAAGTATAATCAACAGCTGAAGATAAGTAGTGAGCACTATATCAGAGCACAGAAACTGTTCAGACGAAGATCAACCAAAGGTCATCGGAGCAGAATGGTAACAATTTGGTTTAATGATTTGTGAAACGCACGACGCAGATAATGTCTGGAACTGACATGTATATTATCTGAAAGCCCTTAAATCTTATTGGAAACTGGCTTCACTTTCTATGTAATGTTTCCTCTATGTAATGTTAAGAACGCAAAGGACATAAATTTTTAAGGCCAATCAAAACTATAAAGTAATATGATTATTTTTCACAAATGCTAGGAATATACACCCATATATATATATATATATATATATATATATTTAATTTTATGTATGTGTTAATTTATAGCTGAGATTTGAGACTAGAAGATTCGAGGAGAATTTAATATTCTATAAAATTTCAAATACTTCAGTCATGAGAAACAGTTTCCACAGTATAAAAAAATTTAGAATGGATAAAAAGTTGAAATAGTGTCATAGTTATGTTATAAACAAGGGACCCATGGGTCACGGCGCTCAGCTGAAGTTTGAAATATTTGCAAATGCAAAATAAGCAAAATATTCTATTGTAATGTTTTTCATATATATATATTAAGCATATGAGAAGCTAAGAGGAAAAGGGCCCTCCTACTTGGTTGTAGGATAGTTCTAAATATATGATTGTAAAACTAATACTCTGACAAGATTGTCATGAAGAAGACCAGTAAAAGTTTTGAGATACTGTGATGCATATGAAAAATTTACAGATGGACAGACAAGTTGACAGAATGGACTAATACCTTTATTTCCCTTTCAAAGGAATAATGCATTTAAGTTTAAATTAAAGCCTATTTTTTTAGCATATCCACTTTTTCCATTAATAGATTTTATCAGATTCATTTTTTTTTATTTACAAGTTTTATAAATTTGTGATAAAAAAATCTGAAAATATAAGTTAGAATATCAGAATTCTAAGTTGCAATCATTATTTTTCCAGAGTGTAGCTCCTATCAGGTCCTATTATGCATACACATATATTTTATTATTTTTATATCACAAATGTTTAAACTGAATTTAAAAGAAAATAATGCCACAACATGGCATCTTCAAGATTTTTCCTTGAATCACAATTAAAAAGTTTTGTACATTGGAGTTTTCAGTACATGCTTAATTTTATTCACCGAAATAAAAGATTCAGTAAATTTGATAAAATAAAACATCTTTTCAAATTAGAAAATATACACTGTTGGTTGAATAATGGGGATAAACAATATCATTATGCTAATTATTATTTCAGCTATAATTTATTACTGGAATTAATAGTTAATTTCACACCTGGTGGAGTTTTTACTCTTCTGAAGTAAGGAATTACTTATCTGATGAACATCCACACTTTCATAGCAATACACCACTTTGTGGACACAATTAAATGTGCACTTTAATCATTGTAACCCTGGTGGTACAATACAAAATCTAAAATGTGGCATAGCTTAGAATAAGAATGAATCAAATACAATAAATTATAAAATTCATCTTGTTTATGTAACAGCTAGGGGGGGGGGTGGATTGCAGGGCAGAGGGGAAGCCTGCTAGTAGTGACCAAGCTGAGCCAAGGCAAGCTGCCTGGAGAGGGTTACATAACACAAGTGAAGGCTGTACTACTGGGTGGACTTGATGTAAACAACACTTGACATAGTGTATAAAAACTTAAATAAAAGCTTCTCTTTTCAATCAATTCCTTTGAAATTTCAGATTTTAAAAGATTGAATGATTATGTATATATGCTTTGAAAATTAAATCAACAGTGCTTACAGGGAAAAAACGTGCATTAGCCAAAGATGGACAAAATTCAAGGTATGATTTTTTATTTATGCTAATAACTTAAAATATTTGCAAAATTCAGATCTAATTTTAAGTAAACAATTGAATCTTGATTTAATATAGTCATATCCCTGAAAAAAAGTCTCTAGCTTCAGCAATTCTCATGTAAAGTGAGTAAATATATTTCCTGATTTTAAAAAAAATTGCATTATATTTGGGCCAATAACTTCAAAACAATAAGCAATACTGACCTAATTTCTGGTATGTTCAAAGAAAATGTATGGAAAAATATGAATACTAAATATGATTTAAAAAAGATAGCTGGTTTTGATATTAGGCAGCCTTGAAGTGTAACAATAGCTTTTTTTATGGAAAACAGAGGTTTTTCCTTAATATTTCTAAGGAGCGAAGCCCTAGTGACCCAATTTTCGGTATGGTAGGAGATTTTGGGGACATCTAACTGTATGCAAAATTTTGGATTCATAGGTCCAACGGTTTCAAAACGTGCCCTGTTAACGGACAGACGGCCGGACGGACGGATGACGGACATTGGACCACGACTATAGCTCAGATGACTTATAGTCAGCTGAGCTAAAAAATCAGAAATATTTCCCAGGGATCCTTCTCTCTCTCTCTCTCTCTCTCTCTCTCTCTCTCTCTCTCACTGAGGAAAAAGTACAGGGGACATTCGGAGGTAGAGTACAGGAGAAAAATCAGGAGATTTACTTTACCTCCGAATGCCTCCTGTACTTTACCTCAGATTGCCTCCTGTACTTTACCTCAGATTGCCTCCTGTACTTTACCTCAGATTGCCTCCTGTACTTTACCTCAGAATGCCTCCTGTACATTACCTCAGAATGCCTCCTGTACTTTACCTCCGAATGCCTCCTGTACTTTACCTCAGAATGCCTCCTGTACTTTACCTCAGAATGCCTCCTGTACATTACCTCAGAATGCCTCCTGTACATTACCTCAGATTGCCTCCTGTACTTTACCTCAGATTGCCTCCTGTACTTTACCTCAGAATGCCTCCTGTACTTTACCTCAGATTGCCTCCTGTACTTTACCTCAGAATGCCTCCTGTACTTTACCTCCGAATGCCTCCTGTACTTTACCTCAGATTGCCTCCTGTACTTTGCCTCAGAATGCCTCCTGTACATTACCTCAGAATGCCTCCTGTACTTTACCTCCGAATGCCTCCTGTACTTTACCTCAGAATGCCTCCTGTACTTTACCTCAGAATGCCTCCTGTACATTACCTCAGAATGCCTCCTGTACTTTACCTCCGAATGCCTCCTGTACTTTACCTCCGTATGTCTCCTGTACTTTACCTCAGATTGCCTCCTGTACTTTACCTCCGAATGCCTCCTGTACTTTACCTCAGATTGCCTCCTGTACTTTACCTCAGAATGCCTCCTGTACATTACCTCAGAATGCCTCCTGTACTTTACCTCCGAATGCCTCCTGTACTTTACCTCAGAATGCCTCTTGTACTTTACCTCAGATTGCCTCCTGTACTTTACCTCAGAATGCCTCCTGTACATTACCTCCGAATGCCTCCTGTACTTTACCTCCGAATGCCTCCTGTACTTTACCTCAGAATGCCTCCTGTACTTTACCTCAGATTGCCTCCTGTACTTTACCTCAGAATGCCTCCTGTACTTTACCTCAGAATGCCTCCTGTACTTTACCTCAGATTGCCTCCCGTACTTTACCTCAGAATGCCTCCTGTACTTTACCTCAGATTGCCTCCTGTACTTTACCTCCGAATGCCTCCTGTACTTTACCTCCGATTGCCTCCTGTAAATATACCTCCGTATGTCTCCTGTACTGTACCCTTCGAATGTCTCCTGTTCTTTACCTCCGAATGTTTCCTGTACTGCATCCTTCGAATGTCTCCTGTCTTGTATCCTCCGAATGTCTCCTGTACTTTACCTCCGAATGTCCCCTGTACTTTATCTTCTGAATGTCTCCTATACTTTACTTACGCATGTCCCCTGTTCTTTACCTCCGAATGTCTCCTGTACTTTACCTCCGAAGAACTCCTGTACTTTATCCCCGAATGTTTCTTGTAGTTTTCCTCCGAATGTCTCCTGTACTTTACCCCCGAATGTTTCCTGTACGATATCTTCCGAATGTTTTCTGTACCATACCTCCGAATGTTTCTTGTACTTTACCTCCAAATTTTTTTCTGTTCTTTATCTCCGAATGTTTCTTGTACTTTACCTCTGAATGTCTCTTGTACTTTACCTCCGAATATCACATGTGTTTTACCTCCGAATGTCTCCTGTACTGTATCCTTCGAATGTCTCCTGTACTTTATCCTCCGAATATCTCCTGTACTTTATCCTCCGAATGTCTCCTGTACTTCATCCTCCGAATGTCTCCTGTACTTTACTTAAGAATGTCCCCTGTTCTTTACCTCCGAATTTCTCCTGTACTTATTCTCCGAATGTTTCCTGTACTTTATCCTCCGACTGTTTCCTGTACTTTATCCCCGAATTTTTCTTGTACTTTACCTCCGAATGTTTCCTTTACATTACCGCCGAATGTTTCCTGTACTTTACCTCCGAATGTTTCCTATATTTTACCTCCGAATGTTTCCTATATTTTACCTCCGAATGTTTCCTGTACTTTAACTCCGAATTTTTCCTGTTCTTTATCTCCTAATGTTTCTTGTACTTAACCTCCGAATGTATGTTCTACTTTACTTCCGAATGTCTCATGTGTTTTACCTCCGAATGTCTCCTGTGCTGTATCCTTCGAATGTCTCCTGTACTTTATCCTCCGAATTTTTCCTGTTCTTTACCTCCGAACGTTTCTTGTTCTTTACCTCCGAATGTCTCTTATACTTTACCTTCAAATGCCCCTGGTATTTCACCTCCGAATGTCTCCTGTTCTTTTATCCTCTGAATGTCTTCTGTACTTTAACTTCTGCATGTTTGTCTCGCAGAATGATATGTGGATGTCTACAGGAATAATTGTACTCTCCTTCCTAGTGTTGTCTTCTAACTTTTTTTCCCTTCTTTACTTTCTTCCTTGCATCAGATTCTGCAATTGAACCTTGAGTTTTTGTTCACCTAAATCTTGATTTGCTAGTTTTATTTCATGATTTGCTTGTTTTATTTCATAGTTTGAACAATTTTGCATTCATTAAAATCCTTAGAGAAGAAATCGCAGAGTATGTTTAAGTATAATTTCTTGTACGAGACTTTACCCTTTCTTTGTTTATAATCGGTAAGATCATCTGAATCTAGAAAGAAAATATTTACAAAATCCTTTTGCAATAGATAATAATATACACTGGCCCACTATTCCTTTCTTTCCTGAGTTACCTGCAGGCAGCAGTTGATTTTGGTAATTCATTATTTCACCACCGGTTATTCTCTTAATGAAAAGCGTGCTTCATTACGAATTACCAAGATTACTATATATATATATATATATATATATATATATATATATATATATATATATATATATATATATATATATATATATATATATATACTTTCTGGTTTTACAAACCACCATCTAATGGATGGTTGTGATCGGCTGGCATGCTCTAATTCAATGTTTGATGTGATCAGTTGAGAACTGTCGTGATGGCCTTTATTTTAAGGTGTTAACTCGACAACTCTTTTGCCCAGGTTCCCATACAGGGCATGCCATTTAAGTTAACGGCTTGTCAAAGACAAGTAAAATTTCAAGAAAATTGTAGTACCACAGGGCAAATGGGTACATTTACCAAAAGGCCTGAACCTTGACTCTTCCGTTAGCCAATTTCCTTCCTGGAGATGTATAATCAGATTGATTGTTGTGTTTAGGAACTGTCCATGAATAACAGTGAGAGGTAATATCACAACTTTTATTAGAATGATACACTTTGTCTCTGCACCGGTGACATCTTCAGGGATCATCTACTTTCAAAACACAAAATTTGAACTTACCAAAGAAACTTATTACACCATTAAACTGGTGATACTTCCCCTTTTGAAAATTCCTTTACATTTATCTGTACAAATACTTAAGAGAAATATACTTTAAAAACAATATTTTCATATGTTTCCTCTCAATATGCAATAAAAGATGCAACACAGTCATGTTGAACATACTTTGTGTTCATGACTCCGATTACTGATTTAAGTAGGGCACAGATAAAATCCTGTAGGACATGTACAAGATAAATGTTACCCGCCAGACTAGGCAAGTACTTTCATAAGTTAATGTAGATCCCTGCCATTTTACTTAAGTTACTTGATAACACTGAAATATTAATAAAAAGGTGACTGAATGTTTGTAATTAAGGTCACAACATTATTCCAGGTCCTGTAAAAATTTCTATGGCAACAGAAGAAAAGAAATAAATTACAAATGATATAGTAAAGACATTACACTTATATACCCTTACATAACATGCAACATCCAGGCACTTCGAGTGATCACGACCGCCATGTCTTTGTAGCATGAAGTCTTTAAAACAGACTAATTATTTTATTACAATAACATATACGATATGGTGTCAGGAGTGGGATTCGAACCCAACAAAATGTTTACATCAAGAGGAACAACAATAACTCTGCCCAGAGACCCAGCAGAAAAGTGCTATCAGTGGCACCAGTTAGCTGAACTTGTACCTGTGATCATGAGAAAACTGTTAATACTAAAAAGAACAACACTACCGGCACCTACATTATAAAGTCAGCCTAGTATCAGGAAACAAGTAAAATCCAAGCATCACACATGCTGATGAAGTAGAACATAGATATGCCATATAAAGACAAGACTAAAGTTGCCTTTATTGAGGAAGTAAATCCTAAGGCAGCTAAAAATGATGTGCCAAAAACGTTCAAGTACCTGTACCTGTGATCATGAGAAAACCCGTCAAGACAAAAAAGGACCCACATGGATGAATTTAACCAAAGTATCAGCAAATATTGAAACCACAGGCATCACACATGTAGATGAGGCGAAACTAGAATATGCATAAAAGACAAGAATAGTGTCACTTTAATAGTTGATGAAGTACAACAAAAGCAGCTGAAAAGGACGTCGATAGTACCATTTGTGTGGATGAAGAGAAACTCGACGTGGCCCACAAGGACAGCACATGCGCCACCTGCTCTGAACTCCTGATATATACAACAGCAGCTGAAGAGGACAGTTCCATCTGTGATGATGATGTCTTGGTCACAATGAAATACCAGCGCCGCCTACTTAGATGTGGATAAAATCAAGGCAGCCTTCAAGCAGATAACCAACATCCCCAACTTCGATGTTGATAAAATCAAGTCTGCCATCAAGCAGGTCACCAACACCACATACTGTGTTATAACACCAGAAACCACTGTCCTGGTAATCATCATAACACCAGTAACCACTGTCCAGGTAATTATCATAACACCAGAAACCACTGTCCAGGTAATCATCATAACACCAGAAACCACTGTCCAGGTAATCATCATAACACCAGAAACCACTGTCCAGGTAATCATCAGTGTGATCTGAATTACATCATGGCACTTGCTGCAGAAGACGTCAGTGCTGATGATGTTAAAGTCCCCGATACAGCTGAACAGAGAAAGGATGTCAGCATGGATGACGGTAGTAACGCTGAAATCGAGGATGATGCTTCTGCAAATCCAGATGAAGCTGACTGTGACCAGGATGCCGATGATGACAGGTGCTTATATAATCTTAACATCACCTTTGATAAAATTTAATTATCTCGTCAAAGTTTAATATATATATATATATATATATATATATATATATATATATATATATATATATATATATATATAAGAAGCCTGGGTGTTTCAAAGCTTGTGGGATAAGAAATACGTTAGTCCATCTACAGGACATCACTTTTCATTTACCTATATTACAATATATATATATATATATATATATATATATAACTAACATATTCTCTCTGTAATTAAATATACTTTTACTTTTCATCATTGATATACTTAAATTCTTAGCACGTTTATCATGTTATAAAATGTGTATTGGTTTCAGTGTGTGCCAAGTAAAATGTTACTTTGTTTCTGCATATACAGCTGTGTAATTTAAACATTCATCAGAAAAAAATTCACACTTCATTATACAGCCAGAGCAGAATGACTGCTCAGTGAATGGTCCTTCAAAACTCTCAAGGATTTGATTCCACTGACCATGTACAGTTTATTGATCTCACAATTATATACTTATGACATGGTCTGGGAACTATGAGTATGTATGTATACATCTTTAAGTGTCTTTTTCTATATGGGATCTAGGATGAGCAGATTATATAATCCCTAAAAACTTCAATATGCCACATGTCAGAGTCTGTGTTTTTTATGGGAGAGAAAAAGAGGAAAATCTCCCTCTGAATCTGGACAGGCCCCAGCAATGACACATGGGTAAAACAATCACTAATTCCGATACCTGACGTCTATCAACTAAAGTTCATCTCTGTAGTGTTCAGCATGAGTCATTCAAGGTTAATAGTTACATAATGTAGTTACGTGTAGACGAGGTCACACTGACCGGGCAGCCCAGCAAACATTCTGGACCTCTGGTATCCGGTTAACTACTTGATCACAGCAGTACGCGGTCCTTTGAATCTGACCTTGAAAGTGTTTTCCCTGCATGTTTGCATACTGATATATATATATATATATATATATATATATATATATATATATATATATATATATATATATATATATATATATACACACTGACACTTGGGCTTCAGAATAGATTATTGTACAGCAAACCAGTCTTGTTTTTTTTTAATAACACTACATTAGCGACTAAGATGGCTGATTAATACCAAACCCACTGCCTTTAATCAACAGGAGTTACCATGGAACTTCTCATCTCTACTAAAATTGCAGCAGCACTAAATTTCTACACTTCGAGCTGGACAATGACCCGCAATCAGTTGGTCTTCGTTTGATCAAATGGCTTCAGCGGTTTGATAATTAATTGCTTGCCATGAACATCACCAATGTTGGCAGGAATAACGCCCTACAACTAAATTGTCAGGTGAGCGTGTTCATGACATTTATGAAACGATATCAGACTTTTCATCATAATCTAACCTCAACTCCTGTGTAACAACAAAAACCAAACTCACTCGCTTTGCGCCTAGGAAGAACATTCAATATATGATCTACAAATTTAAAACTCTTAATCAAGCTCCGGGTGAGAACATCGACACATATGTAACGCGATTACGTACAGCTGCCAAATATTGTGAGTTCGCATTTATCGACGCAGAAATTAAAGCGCACACCATACAAACGTGTCGCTCTTAAAAAAAGCGCCATATAGTCCTGCAAGATTCGAAACTAACCCTGACATATATGATAGACTTTGCTCGCACCATGGAAAAATCCGAACTGCAGGCCGTTGGGGTGGAACCAAGCAACAACACCATCGATTCTGTGTGACGACCACAGCCTGCGACTCTACTCATACCCAGCAAGCCACTCACCGTCCTATAGGAATCCGAAACAATCCAAAGAATGCCGCCACTGGAGGTAAATTTCCACACCAAGGAGGAATAACAGCATGCCAAGCAAAAGGGAAAACCTGTTCGGTATGTAGAACATTCAATCATTTTGCGAGGTCTGCATGTCCAAACACCGATTCTGTTGGAATATTTAACAGCAAAGGAAAATTCATTGTCGATAGTTAAGCCAGTTTGAACATAATTGATGGAAAAACTTACGATGAGCTGAAACCCCGTCACCAGCTTAAATCCACCAGTCAAATTACTAGTCAAATTACATACGTACGATTCGTCGACCCCGCTACAAATCATGGGACAATTTTATATGGACATTGCATCTCCCAACAGAATCACCTTTCTTCGTTGTACCCAATAATGGATGCTCAGCTGCAATAAAATCAACAGAACTTGCACTACTGGACCTCAACATCAGTCAACTGAATGCGCCCTCAAACAACATCGACCAGCTGGTCAGTGAATAAGACGGTTTATTTTATGGTATAGGTAAACTAAAATATTACATAGTCAAGCTTCACCCAGGTGACAGAATCCAACCTAAAGCTCAACAGGACAGACGATTTCCATTTCACAGCAGAAAGAAAGTAAAAACAGAATTAAAATCGTTAAAAGATGAATGCATAATAGAACAAGTCACAGGCCCCATCCCGTGGATATCGCCCATAGTAACAGCACCAAAACCAAAAGATCCATCTAAGTAAGCATATGTGAAGACGTGCGCTAATTGTATTTTCCCAATTGGTGCTTAAAGCAGGATTCCATCAGTTTGAACTACACTCCGACAGTAGGAACATCACTACCTTCACTACCCACAAAGGTTTGCGCAGGTATATATGACTCAGTGTAGGTGCGTCTTCTGTTTAAGAAATATTTCAAAATGTAATTCAATAAGTCTTACAAAACATTTCTGGTGTCCGTAATTTCAGTGATGACATAGTTGTGTTTGGCTCTGACAAAAGAGGTTACAGTCTGTAACCTCCTTGCTCTGACAAACGAGAATATGCAGACAGATTACAACAAGTGTTTCAAGGCCCAAGTATAAATGACTCGCATTGAATTAGATCAAGTGTGAATTCGAAAAGTACACGTTAGAATTGTATACATGTTTTCAAGTAATGGGATGTCCCCGGGCCCAAAAAAGGCAAAGGCTATCAAAATGCCGAAACTCCCACAAACCCTACTGAAATGAGAAGTTTTTAGATATGGCAAACTATTGCTCTAGATTCATGTGATTTTTTCCACAATCTCAAAGCCTTTATTGGAGCTGACTAAACAAGACCAAAAGTGGTAATTGGACTGATAAAAGAACAAACCTCGTTTGATTATGTGAAAGATCTGCTTTTACAAAATGCCACTACATCATACTTAATCCCAGATCAAAACCACCAGCACGCATTGAAAGATGGGGACTGAGGCTCCAGCCCCACGATATGTCGGTACTTTACCAAGCTGGGAAAGACAATCCGGCCGAATATATGTCAAGACACTAAATATCTCACGTGTTCAGTGCATCAGATTCATGCGACATCGCAGAAGATATGTGCAATTTATTGCATAACATTCTACGCCATAAGCTATGAACATAGAAGTATTAAAGGTAGAAACCTTAACAAGATGCCACACTGCAAAAATCAATCAGCATATGCAGTCAGATACATGGCATACCATCAAGGACATTCCTGACAATGATTCTTCTAATGACGCAGGTATGCTAAAATCTCTGTGCAATGTAAAAGATGAACTGAGGGTAGTTTCAAAAAATGAATCCTGAGAGGCAGCAGAATGTGTTACCAACAGGTCTCCAACAAAAACACTAGCGTTGGCTTATGAAGGTCACCTGGGTATCGTGAAAACCAACAGCTTCTACGAGAGAGTGTAGTTCCCCAACATCAACAGTCAGGTAGAACAGTTAATCAGGCATTGCCTCTCATGCCAAGCAGCCACACCTCAGCATGTAAATAAACTACTGCTAATGTCTACCCTACCAGACGCGCCCTGGACAGAGATAAATGCAGATTTTTACGTCCATTACCATCGGGTGAATATTTTCTTGTTATAATGGATGAATTTGCAAGATTTCCGATTGTAGAGATAATTCGATCTACATTAGCTAACACTGTCAATCCTGTTATGGACAAAATATTTGCAATTTTCGGAACACCCCCAAACTTGTAAAACCTGACAATGGATCCCCGTGGCAATCTGAAGAACTTGCAAAATTTGCTACATATTTAGGCTTCAAGCACAGAAGAATTACACCTATCTGGCCAGCTGCAAATTCCAAATGTGAAAAGATTCATGAAGAATCTGAGAAAAACACTAAAAGCGGCACATATAAACGCTGACCGAGGAAGATGGAAACAGCAAACGACACAGTTCATACGAAACTACAGAGCTGCCCCTCATCAAACTACAAGCATCAGCCCAGCCAAGAGCTTAATGCCCTTAGATATCAGAATTAAATTACCTCAAACAGACCAAGGGCAAAAACCCTTAAGATAAGAGAGAGGGACAATAAAAATGAATACCAAATGAAAGAGTATGCTGACCAATCCAGAAAAGTAAAATAACAAAACACACAAGTGGGAGAAACTGTGCGTGTGCAACAATCACAACACAACAAACTAACAGGTGCATACGAACTGACTCCCTTTAGAGTAACCCGAGTAAAATGACCCCATGGTCACTGTTAAGAACTAGAATACGGGTAGGCAACAAGCGTCTACGTGTATCCGCCAAAATCAGAGTAGGAAGGATGAAGTGAGGCATGGATTGAGTGGCAAGGGGAAATAGAGTTACATGTGTAACATATTAGAATGGATGTCTGCCACGTAAACATGATTGCAGGTGGCGCCACATGTTATTTGAATGAGAAACTAGCCAAGATGTATACACATGCAAAATTTCAGGTGGAAAGGTCAAACCACTGCAGAGATAGGAGTGATTTTATCTCACAGCAGACAAACATATGGACCCTGTGCAAAAATGGCTGCAGGTGGCGCCACCATTTATGTGTAAGTTATAAAGCTATCCAAGGGCTACATTTGTGTAATTTTTTTTCCTGATTGGTCAAACGAGTCCGGAGATATAAGCATTAATGTCTGCAGTGTGAATGTGAATGAAGCTGGCGCCACCTGTCATAAAATCAAGACAGCTATGCAGGATGTATACGCATGCTGAATTACAGGTAATTTGGTCAAACCACTGCAGAGATATGAGTGATTTTAAAGCAAGGCAGAACAAGTGACCCATGGGTCATGACGCTCAGCTGACTGGGAAGAGATTCGCAAAAGGAAATTTTATCATCTGAATGGTAGTATATACCCATTCAACTGAAGCATCAAACAGATTAACCAACAGGCCAAGATTGTGTCTGTATTTATATATCTCAAAAGTAGAGAAAAAATGCATAAAAAATACAGGTGGCTCAACATGTCTGCAGAAACTAATAAAAAGACTTGATGGTCAATATGCATGCAAAGAATTATGGTGATCTCTGCATTAGTTGTTCAGATACTTCAGCTTTTGTATCAAACTTTCCATTATTCTGAGGGATACTTCCGAGTCATATAGCTTGAAGGATATGGGTAACAGAGACCTAATTTCAGATTTCCACAGACACTATTCATGGGCCTCCTTGCATTACAAGAATGAAGATTCTAGGTCCAGTTGTTACAATTTGTACCTTGTTGACAGATAACCACATCTTTAAAGATCTCAAAAATAGAGAAAATAATATGTAAAAATTTGAAAAAAAAATTGAGGTGGCACACCCAGTCTGCTGAAACTGATGGAACACGTCTGGATCAATATGTATGCCAAAAATCATTAGCATCAGTGTTGTAGTTATTGAGATACTGCAGTTTTTGTATCCAATTTTTCATTATTCTGGGGGGTACTTTTGGAGCCATACAGCTTAATGGATATGGGTAACAGAGACCTAATTTCTGATGAAACATCTCATGATTAATATGTATGCCAAAAATCATGACCATCAGTGATGTAGCGAATGAGATATTAAGTTTTTGTATGAAATTTTTCACCAAGGGGGGGGGGGGGGGGGGGTCCTTTAGGGCCCCATAGCTCCAAGGATATGGGTAACAGAGACCAAATTTCTGGTTTTCATGGAGACTTTTCATTGGTCTCTCAGAATATCAAGAATGAAAATTCTAGGTCCAGTCCCTACGATTTGTGCCCTGTTAACAGATGTCCACATTTTTAAAGGTCTCAAAAATAGAGAAAAAAAATTGTAAAAAAATCGAAAAATACAGGTGGCGCCACCAGTCTGCAGAAACTGATGAAACATCTCATGATCAATATGTATGCCAAAAATCATGACCATCAGTGATGTAGTCAATGAGATATTGAAGTTTTTGTAGGAAATTTTTGACTATTCTTGGGGGTACTTTGGGGCCCCATAGCTCATAGGATATGGGTAACAGAGACCTAATTTCTGGTTTCCATGGAGACTTTTCATAGGTCTCTCAGAATGTCAAGCATGAAGATTCTAGGTCCAGTCTTTACTATTTGTTCCCTGTTAACAGATGTCCACATTTTTAAAGGTCTCAAAAATAGAGAAAAAAATTTGTAAAAAAATCGAAAAATACAGAAAAATACAGAAAAATACCAGTCTGCAGAAACTGATGAAACATCTCATGATCAATATGTATGCCAAAAAACATGACCATCAGTGATGTAGTTAATGAGATATTGAAGTTTTTGTAGGAAATTTTTGACTATTCTGGGGGGTACTTTGGGGCCCCATAGCTCGAAGGATATGGGTACCAGAGACCTAATTCCAGGTTTCCAAGGAGACTTTTCATGGACCTCTCTGGATGTAAAGTAAGAAGATTCCAGGTCCAGCAGTTACGATTTGTGCCCTGTTACAGACAGACGCCTGGACAGCCAGACGGCCGACGGACAAAAGGTGATCCCTATAGCTCAGATGACTTGCAGTCAGCTGAGCTAAAAAATAGGCCAGAAAACTCCAGATTCCAACGCATACAACCTGTTTGTTTTGTTTATACATGCATATATATATATATATATATATATATATATATATATATATATATATATATATATATATATATATATATATATATATCACGTGGATCGCCAACTTAAATAATCCTAACACATTCAAAAAGGACATCTGGTTGAAAGTTAGAAGAACAACAGTTTGCAAAGGGTGACCTTTCATTTTCCACTCATATGCATCCAACTACCTTATGTTTACAATGTTTACCAACAGATTGTGGATAAATGAGCTCATACGTATGTCATAGAGGTGTTAAAAGAACTTGTTTAAACAGGAGTTACCTAGAGTACATTAATATGTACCCAGCATCAGCCAGTGTAAACAGTCCAGAGAATAAGTAGGTGAATGGCTGGCTTTAAGTTGCACCTGCAAATAGTCTTGTTGAAACGATCTGACTGTAAGACTGACCTGCAAAACCATCTAATATTTAGATTAACAACTACACAACTGACAGGTCAGGAAGGGCCCTGCAAAAGGCCCATGGACTTATAGTGTTGGCTGAATGATGCTGGAAAAAATATAATAAAGGACTGATTTCATGCAGAGACAGAGGGAACTGGCCAAAATAGTATTTAAATATCTGAACCAAGATGTTAGGTTTGAAGCAGTGATAGTCGTGTATGAAGGTGTAGGTGCGGAGCATCCCTAACAACAGAGGCATAACTAGGTGTTCAGTAATGGTTTTTACCGCATAACTTACAGAAAAATGGCTGACTATGACCATATATCATGCCTCATTGCTGTTGACATGAGGACCTGTCCTACTGTTAAGGTGGAACAAACAATTATGGTTACAACTATGATTTCTGCCCTGCTGAAAGAGGGACCTAAAATTTAACACCAAACTGTGAATAACTTTTTTGACCTTTGACCTCCAGACCCCAAAATCGATAAGGATCTTCCAAAATTGATGGTTAATATATATTTCAGGTTTGAACTCAATCTGTCAATCCTAACTGGAGTTATCATCCGGAAAAGAATTTGTGGAATGACGGACAGACAGAAGGACGGACAGGTCGATTACTATAGGGCACCCGGTTTTCAAGCGGGGCCCTAATAAAGAGGGCTATCCTGATGCAGTTTGTGATTGGAAGTTAAGACTCTCATGACTGCCATATGACAAACTTATCAACCCTTGCAAAACCTCTTATGTTGTCAATGGATATGTTCCTTCACAAAATTTGGAGACTTGTGCTGATTTTATTACAGAAATGCTTCTTTGACCAAACAAAAATAAAAGAAACTTTCAACAAGTTCAAAATTTGGCGATATTAAAATACTAACTTATCACTTATGTTCACTTCCTGTATCTTACAAGGTGTGTATCAGCAGTTCACAGCACAGATACATATTCAATATAGGCTATATATATATATATATATATATAGTTCAATTTAGTTAAATACACACCTCACACAGAATTTATGCAATGTGTTTGCTCTATAACCCCTTCCTTGTAACCACTGCATGCTATAGCTGCATTTGCTTGGTTTTACTGGCAGGTTGTTGGCACAGGCCAAGAATATTAAGACCAATGAGAGCCAAGTATTGCATTTTGTAAACTGAGTTTGCAAACCCCTGGTTGTGGATGCCTCTGCCTTTGACATATTATGTAAACTGAACAGTATGCAAGGATAACAGGAGTTGAAGGGTGTGACTGCTTGTGACAAGGTTTGAAATTAGAGCTATTTTGATACAAGTGCCGTAAAAACCTGGAGGTGATTGTTATATGCACGGCCCATATAAAGTAACCCATTATAGATCCACGTAATGAATCTACTTAGAAAGGAGAATAAGTGGTTCAACAAATACACTTGTTGATCACAGCCTCTTCTGTTGCTCTGGTCTTTTTGTAGTTTTTAATTATTTAAGTATTTAATCAATATGAGCTTAAAACATAGTTCAATACATTCCTTTCACAGTATTGATACAATGCACTTGATGTATAACTCCTTACACTGCTTGCTATAGCTTGGTTTGCTGGGTTTTACCACCAGGTGGTTGGCAAAGGACAACAGAAGAGAACCACATTTTGCAGATGAATTTAATTTGAAACCAACAATACTGTTTAGTCAAAGAGTTCAAAATGAATGCAGCATGTATAACCAATGAGTAAAGAGCGCATGGGTTCAAATCATAAACTTGTTGATCACAGCCTCTTCCATCACTCTGGTTGGTCAGTATAGTTTTTAATTATTTTTCCAGCTATCCATGGTGCATGTGTGTCAACCTTCATTGTATCGTTTTAGTGTCAGACGAGGAACAATGTTCATTGACTGGAGTTCCTGGAAAAGCAGCTTGCACGCATATGGAATCTTCAATGTGGAAACATTAGTGGAAGACTGACAGTAGTGACACCTATAAATATAAACATTTATTATTAATACATAATCAATACCCTATTAAAAATAGCATTAATCTGCATAATTAAGGAATTTCAAAATTTTGTGTGGAAGTTTACAAGACCACATTAACCCATATCTGATAAAACAAACAAATCAAAATCAGTCAAGAAATAAAGGAGAAGAAGTATTTCGAAAAAATGTGTATGGACACTGGGTGCATGCCAGACAGAAGGACGGACAGACAGACAATGCAACACCAAAGCATAAGCTAATTGGGCCTATAACTAGATGAGCCTTAAAAAATATAATTCGGATCACATCAGAGTCTCCAAAAGGCATGTTCCACTGCATTACTTTATCCTGGTCTATATATTAACTTTTTAAGCATTTTAAAATGTCTATGGGGTATGTAAACCATATTCAGCATTTTTCATAACTATGATAATAGAACTCCTACTGTCTCCGATTATGTCCTATATTTTCCAGCATTTAGACTATTATCTTTTATATTTTCCAACATTTTTTCAATGAAAAATCCTGTTTTTAATATAATTGTCATCACTGAATTATTATTATATATATTGTATAACTATCTCAAACATGCAGGTCTTTGTATGTAAAGGTGTATGTAATGGATGCTGACATACGAGTGCATCAATCTACTGCTTGAGGAATAGCTAATTTACATTGCAAACTAAAAAGTGCAGTGAATACTCAAACATTTTTCCTACACTTTTTGCTGAAAATTCCTACAAACTCCTATATCTTGCCTCAATTCCTTCTTTAAACTTCATATATTGTTTCAGGGTCCTGATTGGAGCCCTTTGAAAACTACAAATCCTTACCATCCAGAGTATCCAAGGAGGCCACACTTGTTACAAACATCTACCTCGAAGGCATCACTAGAAATCATCAATCGCTCCAGGAGCAACATGCTGAAAAGAATCAAGAATGACAAGTTACATGATAATAAAACATTTATATAGAATTTTACTCAGGTGGACTTCAGTTACATGATAATAACAATGTTTATACAGAATTTTATTTAGGTGGATGAGTTTAATTTGAACTGCCTAACTACTAACAGTTACCATAGGTTTATCAACTTTGCCAAACAACCCACAAATTCATTTCTTTACATTAAACAATATATATATATATATATATATATATATATATATATATATATATATATATATATATATATATATATATATATATATATAACTGACATATTATTTTAAGATTTCTGGATATAAATTAAAATCATATTGTGAAAAAATATATGTCATATTCTTTCAAAGCATATTTTAAAATATCCAACACATATTTCTAATATTAATTATAAAATTCTACCAAGTTAGAAGATATAAATTATTTTTTAACACATCAGAAAAATAATTCTATTAATTATTCATAAGGAATTCCAGCTTTAGGTCCTGATGATTTGTACATTCAACAGTTATGGTCTGATATTTGGTTAATGTAGTATTTACCTAGCACCATAGCCAATCAGACAATCCCTCTCCATCTCACCCAGACGGAGACCCCCCTCTCGAGACCTGCCCTCTGTAGGCTGTCTGGTCAGCACCGCGCGGGGACCTCTGGCTCTGGCATGCATCTTATCAAGGACCATGTGCTTCAACTTCTGGTAGAAGATAGGTCCAAAGTATATGTAAGCACTCAGAGGTTCTCTGAAATTTAGAAAATAGGTCAGAAGTGCAACCTATGATGGAAGAGAAAGAAATAAAAGGAAATTAAACAAATAAAAATTAGGTTTAAACAAAGTTTGGTTCAGTTTTTGATTATCCATGATTGAAATGACAATACACTAAGAATTAGTTTGTAGATCCCTTCAACGTACAAACATAAATTTTTTGGTTTGCTGCATTTGACCTGATAAATATGTTCAACAAAATATGTTTTCCAGTATGCCTTCACTCAATTCAAGGAAACATGCCCAATCAGCCAGTTTTTCCAAGACTTTTTAATTCTGGATTCTGAAACTGCCCTTTTCCAGGACATTCAAGGATATTCCTGTGAATAACAGAAGCAAATTTACCCTGTTATTCCAGAGGTCATGTACTCTTTTCCCAGGTAGTTGTAACCATGGCGAATCAGCACCTCTGATAAATCCTCCACCTTGTCTCCACCAAATGCTATAAAAAGAGCACTGATAAATCAGTATTTTTAATCATCATCTGTTTACCAAATTACAAATAACTTAATTTCTTCATTCACTTTTTTTAAATTTCTAATTTAGAATAGAAAAGTTTATTCACTGAAATATTTCCTATGAACTGTGCAAGTCTTGAATTTTAAGAAACTGCAATGAGCGTTTTATCTTATTCATAATTTAAAAATTAATCAATATTTTGATAAATACTAGCCAAAACATAAGTGTCACAAAAGTTGACATTTGCAGCTGCTTACTGTATTAAATCATATTAAGAGATGGGAACAAGACTGATGACCAAACACCACCAAGTACTGCCAGGTGATGCCTGGTACCATTTAATTTTCTGGAAAACTAACCTGTGGCATCTCCAAACCTGCCATCAAGGACTCCAGCCTTACTGCCCAGGAGCTCCATCAACTTCCCCACCGTCATACGCGAAGGATATCCGTGAGGGTTCATGATCTGAGAGAAGTATCATCATAGTATCAACATAGTATCATCATAAAGTAGTAATGACACTCAATATCCGCTTCATTCACTGTTACTCATGATACCATCCAGCCATGTGCATATTAAGCAGATTTTTGTCAGGCCACCTTTATCTGCTTTGGAACATATTTAATAAATAAGCAAGGTGGGTTAGTAAGTACATCTCATACTGAAACAAAGCTTTGTGCAAATTATTAATTTGCTTTGTTTTTTGCTGCACAATCGTCAAGACCTGGTGCAAATACCAAACTTCATTTTCACCATTTTGCGGGATCTCGTTGACAAAAAGGTGACCACAAAATGATTGATATATCAGACAGTTGCCTTTCCCCTGTTCATACTATGCCTAAAGCAATATTTTTGTATATTTTTCATGGAAGATATGTTTACATGGGAAAGTATTGGCCAAAACAAATTGTGTATGACTGTGTGAAAATACTGTTTGAAGCTTTCTCACATTAAACCAACGAACTCACAATTTTTTCTGAAATTTCAAAATCTGGGTTATATGCACATGGCTTGAGGCGAGCATCTGGATGCTATTAACATTCTGCAGATCCAGCAAAATTAAAAATCAGACTTTGAAACTCTCAATCTAGATATTTAATTTTTAATTTTGTGTTGATCTTCAGCTTTAATTTTGGAAAGGTGCAGGATAATTGTACATGTAAAAATACCTACTGTTTTGCTTTACCTGATCTTATTCTACTTTCTTCCCTCTTTATATGGGCATCTCCTATCTCATTTCTTCTCATAAGCTTCAGATTACTGAAGAGTTTTAACACTTAATATTACATCAAATACCATGTTAAGCCTACAGAAATATTCAGATAGGTACATTAAGAAGTATATGCCAAATATACACATAGAAATAAACTCACCACATCTGGGCAGACACCTTGGTCATTGAATGGCATGTTTTCCTGAGGGACTATTAATCCACAAACACTACAAAATAAATAACCACATGTCTATAAAACAATCATTTTCTTGAAACTTAAAAGCTTCATGTAAACATAGAATTCTCACCATAGCATGAAAACAAAATCACATGATCCCCCACACACAAGTTTTCCTTGATTAATTGTCATAATTTCAAGGTAACTAATTATTTTACCAATGACCACAATGAAATTTAATATGTAGAGGTCTATTATTGTATAAAACTTTAGTTTTTTTTGCCATATAAATATCTACTGACTATAAATATTGATAACTGAATTCTGATATTGAGCAGACAATCATAATTGAAAAAGTCCTAACAAACTGGCCTAAATTCTGTGATAAATTTTGCAGGTCTATAATGTCACACTTTAAAAATCCCATCCTTTCAATGTTTAAGTTGTAAATTTGACAAAATGCTAAATATTTTTTCAGTCTGATACTGACCCTTTTTGGCCATGTCGACTGCTGAACTTGTCTCCTATCTCAGGCCTCCTGGTTTGTCGCAATAAAATCTTGATTAGGAAAGCTTCTTCCTGATTGGATGAGATCATGACCTTCTCTATATATGATGGCACTGGACCTTTGTATCTGTGGAAAGTTAAAACAATAGTTTAACAGTGGTAGGTTTACATTTTCACAGTAAGTACTTGGAATTTGTTCAGAAATAATCAGGCTGCATACTGTGGTTGCCTTCATTTTTGCAAATATTTCATGATTTTCTCATTTTCTTTGTTTCGGGAGGGTTTGATTTTGTGATCTAACCATGCAATTAGGTACACATAGTATGTCCATTGTCACATGGATTATTTAATATGTGCACTCAGTCTTAACCATTTTGATGAAGACTCAAGACTAGTAGAAACAAGCAAATTTGTGGAATTTATGTACCCTGCTTCCACTTCTTGTTATTTAAGGTTCCTGTGATCTTCATGCTTGCCTTCTGAATATGTTTAAGTTTTTATTTTCCCCTGAGGGTGTCTCCACATATCAAGTGCCTGTGCTTTAGTTAAATTCATTGTCCCCTGAAGATGTCTCCACATGTCATTGTTTTAGTTGTGAATTGGGAACAAAAGGGAACATTTCATTTTGTTTTGGAGCTGGGGATCATAAATTTTCAGACAGACACTTCAAAACCAATCTCAACCAAGGTATGCATGACAGCAATCACTGACCCAAATTTGAATTAAATTGGATAATATTTAGAAAAGTTATGGCATGGAAACAAAAACCTAATGGATGGACAGACAGAGGGACAGATACAGAGACAGACAGATGGACAGACAGAAAAACCCTAATCAATGTCTCCATTTTGCAGAAGCAGGGGACAATTATTAACCCCTTTAGGTGTATAATATGAAAGAACTGAAACTTACATTTGATTTACAAATAACATGTAATATAAATTGCAGTCATGGTCACGTTGATAACATAGATAAGATACTGATGAGGCTATATTTATGAATGATCATTCACCTATGCAGATTAACTGTCTTACTCACAAAGGCTTATTTTAGTGTTTATTTTCCTTTCGCAAATATAACAAATTTGAAACCCTTGAAAACAAAAGGCCAACCATAGTATGTTATGAACACACAAAATACATTTAAGACATTTCACTTATTTCAAGGATGGGTCCATGGCCTATGTGTGACACTTCTTATTTAGTCCATTTGATCTTGTCATTACTTTGCAGCAGCAGAAGAAGTTTACACTCATGGAGCGGCTACAGGTTTCTGTGGTCAAGACCTCAGCCCTGTGCACTCCTTAAGCATGTTCTCTGAGCCAACAGACGCGATGCCACACCAAGCCAAGCAAAGAGCCGCGAGAAACCGCCACCGCACATCCCGAACTGGTGACCTTGTAGGAAAGCTACAGCATCCACAGCCACAAAGGCAGAAGCAACCCACATTCCATCTACTGATCCCAGCAGTGGAGACCAAGCCATGCCATTTGAGAGCCAAACCTGATCTTGTCAACGACAGTGTTTCAAGACGGAAAGCCATTGTATACTCGCAGTTTCGGCCATTTAGACCGTTTTTTTGTCATCAGCATCATTACTTTGTTACTTTATGATATTGGTGTCTCCTGTTATGTCTGTTTGACCGTTTTACTGTAATTTTGAGATGGGCAATACTTTCCATCACAGCTGATCTAACTGGTTGCACCCTTATATAATCAATCACTAAGGATTATACCTATATATGCAAAGTAATGTTATCTGGAAAAAAAGCAAACTACATCAAAACTGAACTTTGAGTGTCAACCTCTCCCCCCCCCCCCCTTGTACTTTCAGCATGATCATAAAGTGTTATGTTAACAAGCCCATTTTAAAATCAACCATCTGTTAGCCACTGCTATCATCTGAACCTGAGCATGCAAAAACATTTATGATAATAACGATAACATGGATTATTGAGTCGTTACATGAATACAGAGACTTGTATAGCGTACTGTATTGAAATATAGAACTTGTACATAAAATAATAAATTATCGTTCATCAGTCCTTTTTTTTCCTTCAATCATCAAACAATTTTACCGTATTTATTCTAATTTGGTGACCACTTAAAAATAATTAACTTTCTCAGAGGTCAAGACAATAGAGGATATTTAAAAATTATCTTCCTGCAGAATTTGCGGTGGTTGAGATTTTAGAGGCACGCGGTTAAATAACCTTCCCTAGAGCTGCAGAGCCGCTCTGACACTCGAGCGGTCATATGAATTGAGTGATAATTTGGTCATTTATAAGTTTGTTTTGTTAGCTAAACAGTATTTCCTACAAACAGGCTTCCAACCGTCACATGAATTACACAGTGTCCGCAAATGATTAATAAAACTGAGCTCAGTCACTTTACAAAATGATCACTACTTCGCGTATAGGTACGATGACATAGATGGCAACTTGTGCAACTACCAGTTGTTTCAAGTTAACCCACCAGGCGGAGATATAAAGGGACAAGCAGCTGCACCAAGTTGGAAGAAGACTTTATTTAAAATAACTGCAAATTATCAGATAAATTTTATTTGCATAATACGTAATAAATACAGGAAAGTAAAGGCACATTAAAATATGTATGACCGGAAATGGTCCTAGCTGGCGTGCCCTCGATCGGGCCCTGTTTTGTATACGCGGTCACCCATCCAAAAACTAACCGGGGTCGTTTGAACTTAACTAAGATGACCGGTCCAACTGTGTCACAGTTATTCCACCACGCGTGCTTCCCCGTACTTGGTAAATATTATTGCTAATTATCCAACGTGAATCGCACACGAGACACGTGCGTACCAGGAATGGTACACGAGTTTGTTTCGTCACGGACACCCATTCGGAACTTAAACGCTTTATCATGTTTATATATTATGAAAAACGCATCTTTGTATCTTCAAAAAATGTTATTGCAAACAAGTTTGATGTGGATGCTCCCTGTAATAAGAATCTATTCAGATACAAACTGCGGTGCCCGTGAGAGACGGAGGCATTACACCTTAACATCGTCGACAGAAAACATCGTCGGCAGTCGCGAAATTAGAGTCATTTTAGAAATCATGCTTTCAAAATATTTTTTGGGGTCGAGAAATAAGAGGGATCGCCAAATTGGAATAAATACAGTACAATCCATTTCTCCAACAGTAGGGTGCAATTTATCTGAAAAGCTTGGGGGACAGGGTCTTTGTTCAGATAAAAAATTGTTGGAATAAACAACACAGCACAATTTACAGACATAAATTAATGGAGCTAGTCAAAAATAAAGTTGGCAACAGCATTTGTTTTAGGTTTTCCATTGAGTTAATAAATTTATCACATAAAAAAACATTGAAATTATTGATGATTAGAACTGGAAAAACAGAATTTACTTCATTGTTGAATATCTTTTTTTATTCTTTGGATTTCAAATAAAGTTCTCAGTTTTTAATTTCAGGAAAATTATTTTTCAGATAAACAATGTTCAGATAAATGAAGCTCTACAGTACAAGGTTTGGTTGATTCTTCATCTTCCTCTTACTTACGATATTGGCACCTCTCTGTAGTCTGGTTGCTGTGGCCCCATCCCAGGGGCCTGCAGGGGGTTGACTGTCACTGTCGGCATGTGCTTGTTCACCAGCACCTGTCTGTTCTGAACACATTCACCTGTAACAAATAACAGTCCTGTAGAGTGTACCATACAGGTATTTTTTGTATTTTTCAGCTCTCTTGACTGACAGCATACATTTATTTTGCAATTGGAGGTGTGTTATCACAGAGACACAATAAATATTTTCTGATTTGTGACTAGGAAAACTTTCATTTTTATTGCCTTCATCATGAATGTAAGCATTCATCTCCATTCATGAGTGTGATTGTTCACAACATAACTAGACAATCATGAACAGAATCTCATGAATTTTTGGGGCATTTCAGGAATGAAGAAGCAATTAGACTTTTGTGTGAATCTGGCACTTGATCTGGATTCAGGAACATCAAGGAATATTCACAAATGTATAGTCACTATGCACAAATTAACCTGTCAATATGGGCCGAATAAGTGAATGCATACATGGTTTTGGGAGCATCTAACAATGGTGATTCCCCAGCCCCACCCCCCAAAAAAAAAGAAAATTGGCAAAGGCTTGCCTTCCTTGGAATGCAAATTTCCAGTTAACAATGTATGTTTTCAAGTTCAGTAACAATCAGCATTTTCTATTTTTATGTACAAAAGAAAACCCCAAATGGAGATGAAATTTAATTTGTTCTAATTTTAAATAAAACATATAAATGCTAATGTCTGTTAACTTTTATTTAAGTTTCTGTTGTGGTACCTGGAGCACATATGCCATCACTGTCAAGGATCTCATGTCTGTAGATAGCCTTCCTTGACTGTGCATCCAACATCGGCCCCATCACTTTGTCAAACGTCTGGTTGGTGTAGCGTTTTAAGGTACACTTCTGGTTTCTGTACACTAAACATCTCCCATATCCTGTAGCATACACATTAAAGATACATAAACATTTGCAAAAATAAAGGGCATTTTCTCATGCTATTGGTAAATTTTGGCTAAATACAAAAGTGTCCCAAAAAATCTGAATGCAAAATGATATATTGGCAGATACCACAATATTGCATGGAGAGAACTATATTTCAAGTGGATTTAACATGCCTTATAGGTGAATAGTCCCCTTTAAAAAAGCTAATGATCTCAAAAGAAAAAGATAAATGTGTTTAACAAAAACATATTTTCTGCAGAAAAGTGTAAAACTTTTTGTTCTGACTTTCTTTTAAATACATAGTTTTGACATCTTTTGGAATTTGTTAATCTGTAACCACTGATGAAAAAGGCCATATACGTGATGTTTGTCTATAAAAAACCAGCTGCTTGTGCTGAACTAGAATGGACAGTCTACTAGCTAAAATTCCTTTATTTTGTACTGTATATAAGAAATACATATGAATTCCATGACTAGTTATTGGTTTTGAAAGATCTAAAAGAAATAAATATCTAATCTTCAAATTTTTATCATCTTGACAGGCATATACCTCTATCTAAAGACGCTTTATTGAGTACAAGGGCGTCCTCAATGTCATATCCACTGTAGCTCATCACGGCAACAATGGCATTCTGACCGGCTGGGATCTTTGAAAAGTGGATTAAATCTATGGTCTGGAAACAATGTAAAAGTTTCTCACATTACAATGGTGAATACATATCATTTAACCACAAATAAATAACATTAAAGTCTACAAGCAATCAACAAAAGTACTGTATTCTTACTGGTATTAACTAAAGAAAACGTAAATGTTCAGATTGCTATGTCTTTAATGTTTCAAGAAAACTGTTAACCATTAACAACGTTGTGAAAGATGGGCATCACCTCTATCCTGAAAGGCTGTGTAAAATTAAGCTGAATATAATTAAGCTCTGTTTTCAAAACTGTTACAGGTATTTGCAGTGATGTGAGGAGGTTGTGCTTAAGAGTTCTCAGTATTTATAATGTCAGCCATGTAATGGCTAATCAAAAACACTGCAGCAAAATTTCCTCAATAAACTGCATATAACTTCTGTGGGGCATTAACAGATCACATCTCTCAGTAATAAATTTCCAAGATATATGTGACTGAAGTCACTGTGTTGGTGATACAGAAGTAAAAGAATAATTTACAAATGAAAAAGGGTAAGAATTAAAAACGGTTATTTCTGGGAATTTTTTTTTAATTTATAAGTATAAAACTGCTGAGATATCAAGCAGAAGCACTGTTCTGCGTTATAAAACACATGATGGTATCAAAGTAAATGCAAGGAGACAGAGTATAAACACAGTGCCATACCTTTGTTTTAACCATTGGAGTTTGAGGGTACACCAGCAGGTACATCAGGGTATCTATCCTGTTCTGTTGGTTATAACCGATGGTTCCTGTGATGAAATAAATACCACATGATTTCAATATTCAAGCATTAAACTGTTACTTAAGTTGTCCTTTTTTTGTTCATCTTTTTTTTATTTACAACTTATATTACTGAATTTTATTTTCTAATATATATATAATATATAGATATTTAATGCATATATACCTGTTTTTCTTTAGTTCAAAAGTTGAATCACAAGTTAATTACAAATAATTCACTTTACTTTGATTGCATTACGTTTTGTTAAATTTTGTTTATACTACAATCAAAAACTTTTCCTGTCAAAAACCAACCTGTTACCAGTTCATCTAAAAACATGTTTATTTGGTACATGTCAAACATGTATTTTTTCCACTATCTTAAGTTAACACAAAAATTGATATATCCATTTTGATAAGACCACCCCCACTGCCAACTTGAAACACCAAACTAAAATTTTTATCCTGGAAACTGAGTTAGGGCTGTACTCAGGTCAGTCTTATATTCAAAGATATACTGTATCTGTATCTTACCCATGGCCTGTTTTCCCATAGCACACTGGTAGGTGTTTCTGGGACTCTGATTATGATCAGGATGTGGGATGAGTCCAGCACAAACTCCTAAAATTGTGAAGGGTTCTATCTCCAGATGGGTGGTGTCTGAGTTGATGTTAGACTCATACAGAGCTATCGTACAGTCGTTCTCTTCGTTCACATCCAGGTACTCTACCAGTCCCTCCTTCAGGAAATCTTCAAATGACCTGCGTGTTAAAAGTAATCACATCCACATCAAACTATAACATAATTTCTATTCAAAAGTAACAGTTATATATTTAAAATATATTCAATACAAAAAATTAGGGATTGTATTGTAACAATATTAGTGATATATTACTTTTGATCCGGTCAATTTAATGGATCATATGCAAATTTAAGTGGTTTGTAGGGAAGTTGTTTTGACAGGTATTCTCTTCCAATACATTTGCTTTTTTTCAAATATGCACTCCAGAGTTGTGATAACTAGATTTAATAGACCTTTTCTAATAGGATGCGCACTGCAAGTGTTTGAGCAGGGTTTGGGTCCGCAGGGTTCATGTATCTGACCTTTGCATGTAAACAAACGGACAAGACAATGATATCAAGTTTTCAGGTGTCTAATATCAATAAATTGGAGGTAGAATGCATATATTACAGCTAGATAGCAACATATTTTTGTATTATGACCACAAATACAAGAATTAACATCATTATTTTGTTAACATACCCAGCATGGATTGTCAGATATATATACGTTCAAAATATATAGCGTTTCAAGATGAACCAAGTTTCATTCAGGTTTACACAGTTGACAAGGATGCTACAAGTTATATTACTGCATCGGGGCTGAAAACACTTCCACTTTTGCTGTGGATTGCTGTGCACATATATGCTACTAACCACGAATCATACATGTTTGATATCTCTGATAGGTGTCATTAGCGAAATGGAAAAGGTCTGTTATCAACTAGATATTTCTTGGCACCGCAGGTGCCATAGTATCCCCAGACAATTAATCCCCCCCCCCCCCCTTTAAGAATAGGCCCCCATCTTCACCAACAATATCAGACCACTCTCATAGAAAAGGTCACTCTCATAGAAAAGGTCATGACCCCAATTTCAATATACATCATCCCCTAACCCATGTCTATGTATATGCATAATATGAAACAAGGGACCTATGGGTCACTGTGCTCAGCTGACGTTAACCTTGAAGGTAAAAATCTAAAATAATATCAAATGGAGATAAAGTGTAAGAGGAAGAGGTAATAAAGGCCATGGTTGGTTTATATGATTGGTTTGTATTGATGAGCAAGAAATTGTTGCAAATAATATTTTGTGACCTGACCATGTGTTTCCTAATGTTGAAACTGAAGCATGTGAGCAGTTTGTGAACAAATGATCTGTACAATTACCATGATCATTAGTTGGCTTTTCGATTAACTGTTGACATTTCAGTAATTTACACATTTGTTCAATCGAATCTTTTTTTTGTAAAATATATATTATTAAATATATGTTTTTTTTATGAAATGTATACAGTTGAAATATAACTAATTAACAACATAAAACATGGCAAACAAAGCCTGATCTCAAATTCTGCTGATGCAGGAAAATAATGAACAAATGTTTGTAATAAATCCTCATTTTTTTATCACATCAATTTTTTTTAATTTAAGTTAATATTTCTATACATTTTCAATAAAACATATATATCTGAATATAAAAGTTGATTCATAATTCTCAATTGCATCATCATAAATCTCAATCTTGTCAGATAACACCACATCATGCATACAAATGTTTATTTATTTTTTACCACAAAAATATATCTTTTAAATCTGCAAAACAATAAATATCTAAAAAAAATACTTGATTTAGATTTCACAATTTTTAATTGTGTCTTTATTTATCCATAATGTGCTTCATATTTTATCATAATTTAAGCATACTGATGGGCTTCAGTATGATTGGTAAAATCATTTAAAAGAAAAATGATTTCTTTTAAAATGCTACATTACACAACATTGCATCTTCTGGATTACACCTTGAATTACTTTTTCAAGGAAAGTTTTTGCAAATCAGAGTGGAAACAGCATTACAATTAAGGAGATACAGTGAAAACAATAACAATACTGCATAACACTTGGTGGGTTGGGTTTGCAGGGGGGGGGGGGGGGGGGGTCGGGGGTCATTGGGGTGGTGATATGAGAATAACTGTACACCTGTCACAGCAGGGGATCTCCCCCAGTTACTGTAACAAATCAGAAACCCTGGCATAGCTGACTTCCAGTGACCTGGAGTGGGACCCTGCATCTGTAATCTGTCAACAAAGCAAATGACTATAATAGAGCCTCAAGAAAAAAATCAATAACTAGCTTAATTTTCAAGCTTTTACTTCCAAATTTCAGATTTAAACAAATTAAATATTTATGTTTACATGCTGTGAAAATTAAATCAATGGTACTTACAGGAAAAAAACGTGCCATGGTCAAAGTTGGGCAAAATTTAAGGTACTGATTTTATTTTTATGCTAATTACTTAAAAAATTTACAAAATTCAGATCTAATTTTGGGTAAACAATTGAATCTTAATTAAACATAGTTATATACTTGGGAAAACAGACTCTAGTTTCAAAATTTTTCATGTTAAGTGAGTAAATATTTTTCCTGATTTTTTACAAAGTCCATTATGTTTGGGCCCATAACTTAAAGAATTTATACTTAACAGATTTAATTTCTGGCATGTACATAGGAACTATATAGAAGAATATTTATGGTAAATATGAGGAAAAACAGATGAGTGGTTTTGATATTAGGCAGTCCTGAAGTGTGAAAATAGGATTTTAATAAAAAATTGAGGTTTTTCCTTAATTTCTAAAAGGAACGAAGTCGCAAAGACCCAGTTTTCGGCTTGGTAGGAGATCTTGGGGACATCTAACATTATGCTGAATTTTGGATTCCTAGGTCTTACGGTTTCAAAACGTGCCACATCTACGGACGGACGGACGGACGGACGGACAGACGGACGGACGACGGACAATGGACCACGACTATAGCTCAGATGACTTATAGTCAGCTGAGCTAAAAAATCTGTCCATTAGTTTTTGACTTATAATGCTCACAGTACTGTTAAGTGGCAATGATGGGGTATTAAATGTCACAAAAACAAGTAAAAGAATAACAGGTGGCGCTACCAGTTTCCTGTGCGGCGGTGGTGGCGGGACTGACATGAAAACATGGTTTCCCCTGACTTTGTCTGGGGATACAATTAATGGTGATGCTAAGGTTGAGTTTATAGTCTGATATCATAGACTATGTCAGTTTCATCTGACTTAACACTTTCTTCATCTTTTAGGTTGGTTCATTCATGCAGTTTTCCTCAAACCTGCAGGTGCATACAACCAAAGCAGCTGTTATAGCTATGTGTTTGAAGGTTATTCACGCATGACATATTTTACAGGGAATGTTTATGCTTAATCTTTTCAAAGTTCCAGCAGCTTAATCAGGGGTCAAAATAATGCCTTTCCACCAGTCTCAGACAGGCAAAAACAAGCACGGAAAGGCATTTTTTTAAATTTTGTACCTATCCGTTGGAAAGGTTAAATCCCAGATGGTCTACACATCACAAATAATGAATAATACACAAAAACGAAATAGTATGGTAACTTGGGAACCCCCAGCTACCCTGGAACTCCACACTATTACAGCTTTGCAGTGCAAATCAAATCATAGAGCTCCATGATTTGCTGAGAAGCAGAGCCATAATAGAGCCGAATATCAATCTAAATCCCAGCCCCATTCTTACTGTGTGAGGAAATATGTTATTGTTACACTGGCCTATATTCAATCTCAACTTACAAAACAAAATGATTATCACATGTCACCATTAATGACAATGTAATATTAACCACACAGGATTACCTTTCCACAGAATGTCAAAACATAAGTGACTGATTGATACGATATGGTGATAGGACACATCTATAGCGGGACACGTAAATTTTCCTGCTGAACCAAACTAGATAGATGCCTATCCCTTGGAAAGGTGATCTTTCACAAATCATTACAATCTCTGTTAACCATCAAAACAATCTGCTCCAAACTACATATTGTCTTCCTGATCATTCTGGATTGTTGATTCTTACATATTTTCTTGCCCCCAACCCCCTCCCCCACCCCCACCCATACATGCATAGAACCTAAGCAGCCACAAAAAAACACTTTAAAGTTATTTGTTTGATTTGTCTGCCATCAATGACCAATACCACTGGCCACAGGCATGTTTAGTTTGAGGAATTTTGAAATAGAACAGCATCCAGTTCCAGCATCGTAACCATTATACCACCATACTCTCAAAGGTTTTAAACATTTCAATATTTCCATAAATCTGCATGTCAAATGTGTGCCTTCTACACAAACCTGAAACCTTGTGTGAGTTCTTGTATGTGCTGCTGCTTCACCCTGGGCTCCCCATCTTCTACAATGATGTATGGCCTGGAGAGAAAAAGAAAGATTACTGAGCACTGATGTCCAAATAAAATAATCCATATAAAATTACATGGAACAAAGGTGACTTTTATACACAATTTTGTATTATCATTTTCTCAAAATCAGAATTTATATCTATATTATATAAAATAATGGAAACTTGTTATATTAAATATATGTGCAACCAGTTTAAGAAATAGTGGCCACAAATTATGTCAAAATGTATGATAAATGCAAAGAAAAGCAAGATGAGAGAGACTGTAAAAGTATGAGAGAGAAAATGAGCAAGAGCAGTAAGAATAGAAGTAGGAATAAGGCAGAAAGAGTAAAATGAAGGCAAGGGACTGAGATAGAAAAAGAGAAAGAGAGACAGAAACAAAGAGAGACAGAGAGAAAGACACAGAGACAGGGAGAGAGAGGGAATGACAGAGGCAGAAAAAGAGAGAGGTACAGACAATGACAGAGAGACAGACAGAAAAGGGAGACAGAGAGACTTGGAGAGACTGAAAGAGACTGACAGATAAAGAGAGAGAAAGGGAAGCAAGACACTGAAAGAGACTGAGAGATAGAGACTGAAACAGAGACTGACAGAAACAGAGAGATGGGGAGATGGAACATACCTGCAGACCCTCCCTCCATCTGATGCTATATTGACACATCGGTACTGATGGTTTGGACAGATGGAGACAAATTCATTGATGTAACCAGCCCTTCTCATCTTCCTGAACGTTCTCACCAGACGTTTGTAGTTTCTGATGATGCCAAGGATGTTTCCTGTAAGCCAAATAAACTGGTGCAGGGAAACCTATAATCAAGCTCTCAAATTTCTGCTCTCAAATGAGATATAATTTAAAGAAAGATTATTTACTTTATGACTATAGGCATGAAGTTTTAAGGTTTATCATGTTAAAAAAAATCCCTCCTCGGAAATTTACTTTTAGGGCTACTTTCCTTTATAAATTTCACTTTCATTTTTTTGGTCCATACCATTGTCAAATATGTCTTCATCCAAGAATGATGAACAAGTAAATTTCTGATCAAAATGTATTTTTTTTAAGATTAAAACTCCCAATAAATGCTGAAGTAAGATTAAAAAGGAAAGATTTTCAAATTTACATATCAGAAAATACCAAGGAAAAAGAGAACAATGATGCTTTCCAATAAGGCATAAGAGGGGGAATCTGATGTTATATGTTTTGTTTCCTGATAAGGAATTTGATATCTTCTGTTTCCTTACTGGGAATTTAATATCTTTTGTTTCCTTATAGGGAATTTAAGCAAGTGTTCAATACTGAAACATAGCTAAAGATACTGAGAGAGCAGAAAAGACCTGTCTTAATAATTCTGATTATATAAACTGGTTTACTTGCCAGTGAATATATCTTTATTGTAAATACTTTTATTAATTTGAATCATTTAATGATGGGAAAAATGAAAAGAGGCATGATTTTAGCTTATATTTATAAAATGACTGCTAAAAACAAGACTATTATATCTTTTCATTACACCACTTACCATTTAAGAACACCATGTAGACTGCTGGTGAGGTGAGCTCCTCTCCACTCAGTAACTGAATGTCCTCAACCCCGAGGTTAAACGCCAGGCGCAGGATAGGGGCCTCCTCCAGGTCAGTGGTGATATGAGTCATCAAGGCCAGGTTCTTTACCAAACCACATGACTACAACAACAGAAACATTATTTCATTACTTTCCTCAATCGTTAAACAGTCAGTCTCTCTGCTGTCAAAAGAGCATGTGTTGTCCCTATATATTTTAAAGAACATTTCTTTTAAATTCAGTAAAGTTAAATCTTGAAAAGTTACTTTGTTTTCCTTAAAGTTCAAATATGTCAACATCAGTTGTGATGTTTATCTGCATTGGACAATACAATTCTGGATTTGGTATCAGCCAGTAGTGAGATGGCCCAATGCTTCCATCTGATTACCCTAATATCCTTTATTTTAATGCTCCATATTTCCATTTTGAGTGATCTCATCCAAAAGAAGGCAACAGCGAGATGACTGATATATTTGTAAAATGTCTCTCCTATATTCATAGTAAGCTGATGGCAATTAATTGGTTCACTGTGTCAAAAATTTGTTGACATGGCAAATAATTGCCTAAAGTTGATTTTGTCATATGTCAGGGAAAAAATCTTAGATTAGCCCCAAAACACCAACAAATATTATGAAATACATCAATGCTGCATAATATGCATATGGGTTTAGTGTGTATGACCAATAAAACTGACCTCTCCCTCAGGGGTGTCAGATGGACACAGCATGCCCCACTGTGATGGCTGCAGGGATCGTGGTCCACTCACTTTCCTTGTTTTCTCAAACTACAAGAATTTAGGATGAAATATTTTAAATAAATATTAATGTGAGAAGATTTTACTAAATGAAAGACATTTGCTTGTGGAAAAAAATCTGTAAAACATTATAGTTAAGTGACAGCCACCTGTGTAGGTTAAACACAAAATTTCTTTATCAAATAATTTAAATGATAAAGAGCCATTTAAATAAAATTTAACTTAACATAAATTTTGAAATTTTCCATATTTCTTTTTATTAATTATATGGAAATGAAACAGAAAGCCTATGTCTCTGTTTCTTAAGTTAAGGACTAATTTCATTCATATCCAGAGTTTTACATGGATTAAGTTGGAATAATCTATGTACCATAACAACCCAACACTATGACATTTTCTTCAAAAGAACTCAAGTAAAACAGCAGTATGAATCAATTAAAAATGACACTGATTCTATTTTATATTGCAGTGACATGTGACACATTATTCTGACAATCAACTGTGGTCACATGATCAACAACATACAAACCTGACTTGTGATCCTAGTCATGTGACCCAGAGCTGAAATGTAGGACAGCCTGGACAGCACTTGAGTGACCCCAGATCTGTCCATCTTAAAACGCTTGATAGACCAGTTTCCCTATAAATCATGGCATTAAACATTTAAATGTCATTTGAGTTATAACTTCAACAAGTGATGAGACCTGATGAAAATAAATCAATTTCAGTAAAATTTTACATGTTAAAGTATGTAATACTTTATATATAATATGTGTGTCTCAAGGGCTTATTCTGTAATAATACAAACAGTATGGTCACTATGGTGTTTGCAAATATTTATAAATAAATATGCAAATATTTTGCACAGAACTGAACAAAGGAGAGTGGCTTTATTGGTTAAACATTCATACTGAATTTCTACAAAACTAATCAAATTAATAGTTATGGCAGCAGTAACACAAAGAAGTCTGGTAACTTCTGGCCTAATTAAAATGTTTGTCAAGCAAGATATCATATTGGTTAATATTTATAGAGATTTTCATCAAAAACCATCATATTCCAGGTAAGTTATTTTGGCAATACCACAAAGATCCTTGACCTCTCTAAACCTCAATGGATTTTGCCGAGATTTGAACACAGGTGAGACAATCTACTGGTAAATAATAATAGTGCGTTTAATGAAAATCTCTTGAATCCCTGGAAAGATATTATAATGACAGTAAAGGTCAATGGGCAGATGCGCAGTTGCCCATACTATATGACCCATATAAAATGGGCTTATGATATTAAAATAATAGACAGTGGGACTAACTTAAGAGCATACCTATGACATACTTACAGAGGATATGGCATTGTTCAACCCATTTGTGATCTGATCCTGTCTCATGTGTTTAACAATATCAAACTGAGCTGCTCTGGGTTTAGGGATTGTTATGTCTGCAATTTTCTTCAGCTACAATGGAGAATTTAGAAAATTTAACACAAATTAAACACAGATGCCTGTATCAAGATACTTATTCTTTTATTACTTTCAACAATGTACCATGTAAGCACTCAAAGATGGCTACTTATGCAAGAACAGATTTTCTGTCAGGTCACTGGAAAGAGATACAGAAAGTGAAACATCAATGGGAAATTTACTTTTATGTTCATGACTACCATATTAGCTCATCACTATATGCAGCTTTCTTCCAAATTATTGAAAATATAAAACTTTAATAAAAATATCTGAAAAAAATAGCTGGAATTAGATTAGTTGAAAAGACTAGAAAAGAACAGAAGTGCAGGCTACTCTGAAAAATGTTGTTATAAATAAATAAATACATAAATAATTGACTCACCTCAGCATTAAACTTTTTGAACAAATCTTCAAAGAGCAGAGACAACAAACCGCCAGCCAGTTCCAGTCTCTTGTTGCCATAGTAATCCCTGTCATCCACGTTACTGACATCACCATGGGTCATGATCACTCTACGTATCATCAGCGCCAGGTAACAGGCCTTCACCTTGAAGTTCCAATCATTTACCTGAGATAAAATAATATATAGTGATATAACATGGTAACACTCTTAGTCAGAAGCAAATTCCAGCAGTTAAAATTAGAATCCTCTTGCTGCTAAAAAAAGTCCTCTAGCTTAAATTTTTCAGGAAAAAAAAAACATTTTTTGTGCCTTGCAATAAGATATCAATTTTGTTGCTAACATTATTTCATGCCCTGCATTAAACCAACACATAGCTTTTCAATACTTAAGGTTAGTTTTTTTTTCACAAGCAGTAACCCAGGATTTGCCTGCCTCTCCAATTATAAATCCAATCAACCCTTTTAGAATAAGCTGAGCATATGACAAAAAAACTTCTAATGTTGTCTTAATGGCAGAAACTGCAAAGTATAAAATGTCATTCGTCTCGAAGCTCTGTCGTTTGATTGATCAGGTTCGGCTCTCGATTGGCATGGCTGTGTCTCCGCAGTGGTGCATGCTGCTCCTGCCTATGTGGGTGTGGGTGCTGTGGCTTTCCCAAGGTCATGGGTACGGATTGAAACTTTGGCGGTCTCTTGGCTCCCTAGGGCTTGGCTTAGTTTGGCATTGCGTCTATTGGCTACTCAAAATTTATAGTTTAAAGAGACAACCTGGGTGGTGATCCCAGATCACCTCAACCGCGTCTGTCTAGTGACTTAAAAACAAGATCTAGTCTAGTCTAGAATAAGCTGATTTTTGGTGGGTTTCAAGATGTCAATGTTAATGGGGTTTTCAGACACCAGTCACACAGGTTCAAATAATTTATCCTTGTTTAATGCTCACACACACAGGGACATTAATCTAGTCAACTGTGATTTGGACCTCTATGTCAAAGCTTTCCACTGAAGTTAAGTTGCACAGGAACAAATATTCATGTGCGACTCCCACATAGCTGATTTATAAATGTTAAGTTTTTCTATGCAGGGTTTTTAAAACCCTAGAATTTAGGGCCTTTATAACTGAAATTTTCCAATGTGAGGGTCATTATAAATTTGTCAAGAGATTTAGCTGAATCACTTCAGAATCATAAAACCTACACTCCTCATACAATGATGATACACTACACTTGTTCTAAATCTCCTTCGTTTTAACTGCTGCTTAGTATAGCAAGATTTCCCAATAGTTTCACCAGCGGCTCTGGCACAGAGCAAAGAACTGTAATGACACCAAGGAAAGTGGAGTATTGCATTGTGCGTCCAAGTTTTAAATCTGTGATACTGCTCTTCTTGGTCTGATTACACCAGTTCTGGCACAGGGCCCAGAATCAGATCAATGACAGCAGGGTGTCGCAGGTTTAAAACTTGGAGCTGGATGTACAATGTGATACCATGCTCTCATTGGTCTAATACAACTGGTTGAAATGAAGGAGATATGGAATGACTGCTGTGTATAACCGCTATGTAAGGAGTGTACATCATTCCTTCCTCCCAAAGAGGGTGGCTTCATCCTCAGAAAATGCAAATACTTTTATTCACCTGGTTGAAATCATAATGAACTTCAGAAAAAGTTTCAATTTCATTTCATTAAGTTAAAATCTAGGTTTTCAATAAATTATATTAGTGGAATCATGTACATTCTATTTTAAACAAAATTTGAACAGTTAATTTCAATAATAACTATTTAATTTTTTTTTAATAGTAATTATTGAAATAAAATGTTTACATTTTGTGTTAGCATGGGCACAGGCTATAAAAGAAATTAGAATCTCATGCTTTTGAGTTTGACTGATTTGAAACCTCTGAGTTTTACTGTAAACTTACAAACTTCAAACATTATAGAGTATACTCACAGGTATATGAGCCAGTATGGTGGTGGCCAGTATCTCCCGACATTCCTCCAGTTTAGACTTTTTTGGACCACCCCACATCCTCCTCTGCCTCAGCTTGGTCCCCATGTACCGTAAAGCCTGTGTGGTACACAGTATTATAGTCAATATCATGGACATTCACATTTACCTTATATTTGTCCTATGTATTGCATACTTCATATACCCAACAGGATTAACAAAGACAAAAAATAATGAAATTCCTCTTACCTTTTTTCATCAAACAAAACAGACAATTCTAAAAAATTTTTTTTTTAAATCTTGTCACAAAGTAAAATAATTCTACCTATCTGACATCCTTCACACAGTAGTCACATTCCATTCCTGGTTATCCATTTCATTCTACCCACTGCTCCCACAAGGAATGTTTGCCATGGACAGCCATGGGGGGGGGGGGGCTGTGTATACTGGCACTGTGCCAAAAATTTAAACTTGGCTTACACATTGGAATAACCAATTCTCATTGATCAAGCATTTGTCCAAGTGCTTGCCAAGTACCAGGATAAATATTTCAACCAATGACAATGGGTCATTCCAAGGTGTCAGACATGTCAGATAGCCATGCTTCGCACAGTGCTAATACACACGGCAGCCCCAGACACTGTCTTCTGCATAAGCTCCCTGTGGTAGCAGTGGTAGAATGAAATGCACCCGTAGGAATGGGATGAGGCCACTGTGTGAGGAGTGTACACCTTTCTATGCAGTAACTGTGATATCAAGAGAAGGCAATGATTCAGAAACTGCATCATACCTGTGTTTGGGTGAAGACTTGCGCTTGGTGACACTCCTCAAGGCAGGGAGCAATGGCGGAGAGGACCTGCTCCTCAGTACCAATCATCTGGACAATCTCCTGGTCTGACTCGATCCCCATCGCCTTGAATATTATAGCTACTGGTATGTCCTGTACACAGTAAATATAACAAGTGTAAATTTTTCTGACTTAAGAAACAGCAATTATATAATATAATTTATAAATAATATAAAATCAGTTTCACAAATAATAATAAATATGCTTATAATAAATATAGGTAGACATGCCAAATCTGACTGTAAACATACATTTTGGTGTTAAGTGCCCAATAAAATTGACCACCTGTCTGTCATTCGTACAATGTATAAGTAGGGTTGTGACGATGCATTTAAGAACCGATGCATTGGATTGCAAGCCCTCAAATTGTAATCAATTATTAATCTCTGAAATGATACATTTTAATCATTATTTCTTTATATTTACCATGATGAAGTCCTCTGTGAGCTCTCAAATTTGATGGCGCAGTTTGTGATGCTGAAGCTCTTTGTTGCATGTGTGTGCTAAATCTACTTTTAACGTTCGTTGGTGGACCCTTCCACTTGCATAGAAACAAATATGGCGGCAACGAACAAGAGGAGAGCTACATTTTTCTTTTATTTGCTGATATTTACAAATAACCATTTTGGTAAAATAGCTTTTATTTTTGTATAACATCTGAAATTAAACACCTAAGTACCATAAAAGTTGTTGCAGAAGTTGTGACTTGTACTAGGAAATCGAATTCTAAAAACTATAATTTTCTAGCAAAGTCGGGGTGCAACTTGTAATACGTACTTATCCCGTTTCTGTCAGCTTTCCCGGTACATGGTACGACGTCAGTTGAGCGGTAATCGGCGATATTTTTAACCAGTGCTTTGTGAAACATCTTTCCCCAATAATTTACACTTTTAACCATCTCTTATGCCTTAAATTTTGTGAACTGACAAAATTTTCATTTTATTAACATTAAATGCAAATTTTAAATTTGCCCAGTTCAAGACCTACCCGTTCTGACAAGTCGCCATTCAAGTGACACTTCCTAATCTGCGTTACTGTTATATCATGAGTCAATTTGACGCATATGCCAGTCTGGCGCTCTTTGATGTACATTTTCTTTCCGTTTAACTATATGGGTATGCTTTCCATTACGAAAAACTCGCGGTTCCATATCTGTTTATGCATGTAAAGTTGCGTCACATTCAAGCTTGAACCACTACACATACTTCGTGAATTCTTTTGCCTGCCCAGTTGATCGCTTAATACCACCTGACCTTTGAAGCCGTGTAGCGGAAGTTCAAGCTCCGGGTCACCCGTGCAATGACCTTTACATCCCCATGTCAACTAAGCCTTCCGTGACTGATATCCACAATTATAAACTCTCATATTAAGAACCATTAGGTCACTGTCACCATCTCGTGGTTTTCAAGCGTTTTGGATAACAATGTTATAACGTTTCACGTGAGCTACAAATATACAATTTGCTTCGTGTGTTACCCGTGTCTCATTCATGACGATCGTATGCCCCGTCAACAATATGGCGGCAAGCATGCATTATGGTCAATCGTGCTTTGATGTATTCGTGATTTTTTTAATGAAGACACATTAATCAATACAATGAAATAACGAACACCATACAGGTATATATTTTATTTACTTAAAATGCCACGTAGGCATCTAAATTCCACGGGAACCGGCATCGTTTGGTGTCATGACGGATCTGGTTCAACACGAATGAGTTTGCCATACATCCAAGCCATTTAAATATAAACACTGATAACGATGGAAATTGGGTTTTCCAGATATTATCAAAGAACAAGGGACCTATGGGTCACGACGCTCAGCTGTTATATATGATAAAAACATATTATTTAGAAATGAGGCACATGCTGGTTTTGTGTGGTAATAAATATAAGCTGTATTATGAGTTGTTGTTGTTTAGCTTATGTATGATTTTGATAGTACCTTTGGAGACAGGGAAGAGGATTGATTTCATTTATTTTATTAACAAATGGAGTACTACTGTCACACAGATTTTGACTTGGCCATATAACTTATAAGCAGAACATATAATATAAGAGTTTAACTATTTATTAAAAAAATTACAAATATTGTCCCAAATATAATTTTTATTAAAAATAATAAGAGAATCATATGATTTTTTAAAATGAAATATAACTGATATGATTATTAAAATAATATTAAAGAATATATTCATGAATGCATTCATGAATACATTTTGAAAGTATTTGCATGAGTATTCATATACTTTCATTTTTACCTGAATTCCCATTCTTTATGCAAGAAATTTTATAATGGAGTACATAATCATATTCGTATTTAAATACAATTACAAAGTATTCGCACCATGTCTGGTATTTATTCAGTTTTCACCAAACAATGATGTTGAGAATCCAGAATATACAAAATTCACACATTTAAATAATGATCATTAGTACCTGGTTTTATGGCTTTTATTTATATTAAAAAATAACTGTAAAAAATTCATTTTGGACTAATTTCACATCAATGTACACACTAGACACAGTAGGAATCTAGATTAATATTATCAACTGCATCTTTGTCTATCATTTATTTCCTTCATATAATCCTTAATGATTATTAATGAATAATATGATTTACTTCTTTATCATTAAAAATGAACTGAAAAATGCCATTGGTGACTGCATGGTGTTATTTGGAATATGTGACATTCTACCCATCGATACAAGATTCTTATATCATCAGTAACTGCAAGTTAATTTCCTGTTATTATAAACTAACAAATTCCTTTTCTATTTTTCTTTAATTTGTTATTAAAAACCAATAAAAATTTATTAATTTATTGTTTATTGTTATGTTGTTGGTTAAAACTACTAGATGAGTTGGGTTGAACACCTGAATCAACTGTGGCTGGCCATAAGCTGCCTGGATTCTCCCCTCAAGCGTGCATAATTTGATGAAAGGTCAACAAGGTCAACATACAGGTGACTCAAGAGGGGCTGGAGAGAGCCAAAGTCTGACAGGGTCTCATAAAAAACATTAATAAAAGCTACAATATTTGGCAAATTTCTTTCAGCTTTCTAAACTAAAAAGCTGAAATCCTTATGTGTGCATGATATGAAAATTATATCAACAGTGCTCACGGGAAACAAACGTGCCATGGTCACAGTTGGGCAAAATTTAAGGTACTAATTTTATATTTATACTAATAACTTATAAAATTTGAAAAATTCAGAACTAATTTTGGGTATTCATTTGAATCTTGATTAAATAATGTTACATCCCTGGCAAAAAAATCTCTAGCTTTAGCAATGCCCTTGTTAAGGGAGTAAATATATTTCTTGATTTTTTACAAAGTGCATTATGTTTGGGCCCATAACTTAGAAAAAATACACAATACTGACATCATTTCTGGCATGTGCATAGTGAATGTATAGAAAAACATGTATATTATATATGATCTAAGTCAGATCAGTGGTTTTGATATTAGGCAGTCTTAAAGTGTAACATTGGGTTTTCAATGGAAAAATGAAGTTTTTCATTGATATCTCAAAGGAATTAAGTCCTAGTGACCAAATTCTTGGCATGGTAGGGGATTTTGGAGAAATCTAACTGTATGCCAAATTTAAGGAACTTAGAGCTGAAGCTCAGGAGCTGAGCTCTAGCAAACTGCATAACACTAGCAATATGTGACATGGTGCTTGAAAACTTGAATAAAATCTACAGTTTTTGATCAACTGGTTTCAAATTTTTGGTGTTAACAGTTGAAATGCTAACAAAAACATGCTGTGAAAATTAAATCCACAGCAGTTACAGCAAAAAAACGTGCCATGGTCAAAGTTGGGCAAAATTTAAGGTACCAATTTTTTATTTTTGCTAATATTTTTAAAAATTTAAAAGATTTTGATCTTATTTTGGGTATACAATTTAATTTTGATTAATAAAAGTAATATTACTGGAAAAAAAGTGCTTAGCTTTAACAAGTTTTGTGTTAAGTGATAAAATTTCTTTCCTGATTATTTACAAAATGCATTATGTTTGGGCCCATAACTTTTTTAAATTAAATAATACAGACCTAATTTCTGGCATGAACATAGGAATTATATAGAGGATTATTTATAGGAAATATGAGGAAAAACAGATGAGTGGTTTTGATATTAGGCAGTCCTAAAGTGTGAAAATAGGTTTTTAATAAAAAATTGAGGTTTTTCCTTAATTTCTCAAAGGAATGAAGTCGCAAAGACCCAGTTTTCGGCTTGGTAGGAGATCTTGGGGACATCTAACATTATGCTGAATTTTGGATTCCTAGGTCTTACGGTTTTAAAACGTGCCACATCTACGGACGGACGGACGGACGGACGGACAGACGGACGGACGACGGACAATGGACCACGACTATAGCTCAGATGACTTATAGTCAGCTGAGCTAAAAAATATTATTTAGAAATGAGGCACATGCTGGTTTTGTGTGGTAATAAATATAAGCTGTATTATGAGTTGTTGTTGTTTAGCTTATGTATGATTTTGATAGTACCTTTGGAGACAGGGAAGAGGACTGATTTCATTTATTTTATTAACAAATGGAGTACTACTGTCACACAGATTTTGACTTGGCCATATAACTTATAAGCAGAACATATAATATAAGAGTTTAACTATTTATTAAAAAAATTACAAATATTGTCCCAAATATAATTTTTATTAAAAATAATAAGAGAATCATATGATTTTTTAAAATGAAATATAACTGATATGATTATTAAAATAATATTAAAGAATATATTCATGAATGCATTCATGAATACATTTTGAAAGTATTTGCACGAGTATTCATATACTTTCATTTTTACCTGAATTCCTATTCTTTATGCAAGAAATTTTATAATGGAGTACATAATCATATTCGTATTTAAATACAATTACAAAGTATTCGCACCATGTCTGGTATTTATTCAGTTTTCACCAAAGATGTTGAGAATCCAGAATATACAAAATTCACACATTTAAATAATGATCATAAGTACCTGGTTTTATGGCCTTTATTTATATTAAAAAATAACTGTAAAAAATTCATTTTGGACTAATTTCACATCAATGTACACACTAGACACAGTAGGAATCTAGATTAATATTATCAACTGCATCTTTGTCTATCATTAATTTCCTTCATATAATCCCTAATGATTAGTAATGAATAATATGATTTACTTCTTTATCATTAAAATTGAACTGAAAAATGCCATAGGTGACTGCATGGTGTTATTTGGAATATGTGACATTCTACCCATTGATACAAGATTCTTATATCATCAGTAACTGCAAGTTAATTTCCTGTTATTATAAACTAACAAATTCCTTTTCTATTTTTCTTTAATTTGTTATTAAAAACCAATAAAAATTTATTAATTTATTGTTTATTGTTATGTTGTTGGTTAAAACTACTAGATGAGTTGGGTTGGACACCTGGATCAACTGTGGCTGGCCATAAGCTGCCTGGATTCTCGCCTCAAGCGTGCATAATTTGATGAAAGGTCAACAAGGTCAACAAAGTGGTGACTCAAGAGGGGCTGGAGAGAGCCAAAGTCTGACAGGGTCTCATAAAAAACATAAATAAAAGCTACAATATTTGGCCAATTTCTTTCAGCTTTCTAAACTAAAAAGCTGAAATCCTTATGTGTGCATGATATGAAAATTATATCAACAGTGCTCACGGGAAACAAACGTGCCATGGTCACAGTTGGGCAAAATTTAAGGTACTAATTTTATATTTATGCTAATAACTTATAAAATTTGAAAAATTCAGAACAAATTTTGGGTATTCAATTGAATCTTGATTAAATAATGTTACATCCCTGACAAAAAAATCTGTAGCTTCAGCAATGCCCTTGTTAAGGGAGTAAATATATTTCTTGATTTTTTAAAAAGTGCATTATGTTTGGGCCCATAACTTAAAACAATTATGCAATACTGGCATCATTCTGGCATGTGCATAGTGAATGAAAAATATGTATATTATTTATGATTAATGTCAGATCAGTGGTTTTGATATTAGGCAGTCTTGAAGTGTAACAATGGGTTTTTAATGGAAAAATGAAGTTTTTCATTAATATCTCGAAGGTATTAAGTCCTAGTGACCAAATTCTTGGCATGGTAGGGGATTTTGGAGACATCTAACTGTATGCCGAATTTAAGGAACTTAGAGCTGAAGATGGGGAGCTGAGCTCTTGCAAACTGCATAACACTAGGTTGATGTAAACAATATGTTACATGGTGCTTGAAAACTTGATAAAATCTACAGTTTTTGATCAACTGGTTTCAAATTTTTGGTGTTAACAGTTGAAATGCTAACAAAAACATGCTGTGAAAATTAAATCCACAGTACTTAAAGTAAAAAAAAAAGTGCCATGGTCAAAGTTGGGCAAAATTTAAGGTACCAATTTTTTATTTTTATTAATATTTTACAAAATTTAAAAGATTTTCATCTAATTTTGGGTATACAATTTAATTTTGATTAATTAAAGTTATATAACTGGAAAAAAGGTCCATAGCTTTAACGTTTTTTGTGTTAAGTGATCAAATATCTTTCCTGTTTTTTTATAAAATGCATCATGTTTGGGCCCATAACTTTTTAAATTAAATAATACAGACATAATTTCTGGCATGTATATAGGAACTATATAGATGAATATTTATGGTAAATATGAGGAAAAACAGATAAGTGGTTTTGATATTAGGCAGTCCTGAAGTGTGAAAATAGGTTTTAAATAAAAAAATTGAGGTTTTTCCTTAATATCTCAAAGGAACGAAGTTGCAAAGACCCAGTTTTCGGCTTGGTAGGAGATCTTGGGGACATCTAACATTATGCCGAATTTTGGATTCCTAGGTCTGGACTAATACCTTTATTTCACATTCAAGGGAATAATACATTAAAGTTTATATATTATTTAAGCATATCCACTTTTTCCATGAAAATAGTTTTTATCTGATTAATTTTTTTTATTTACAAGTTTTATAAATTTGTATTTAAAAAACACTGAAAATATAAGTTAAAATATTAGAATTCTTAGTTGCAATCATTATACATCCAGAGTGTAGCTCGTATTGGGTCATATTATGCATACACATATATTTTTATTATTTTTAAATCACAAATTTTTTAACTGAATTTAAAAGAAAATAATGCCACAACATGGCATCTGCAAGATTATTCCTTGAATCACTATTAAAAAGTTTTGCACATTGGAGTTTTCAGTACATGCTTAATCTTATTCACCAAAACAAAATAAGATTCTGTAAATTTGGTAAAATAAAAACATCTTTTCAAATAAAGTATACACACTGTTGGTTGAATGAGGGACAAACAATATCATTATGCTAATTACAATCTAAGCTTTAATTTATTCCTGGAATTAATAGTCAATTTCACACCTTGTGAAGTTTTTACTCTTCTCAAGGAAGGAATTACTTATCTGATGAACATCCACACTTTCATAGCAATACACCACTTTGTGGACACAATTAAATGTGCACTTTAATCATTGTAACCCTGGTGGTAAATACAAAATCTAAAATGTAGCATAGCCAAGAATAAAATGAAATACAGAAAATTATAACATTCATCTAGTTAATTCATCATCTAGGGGGGGGGGGAGGGTGAGCAGGGCAGAGAAGAAGCCTGCTAGTAGTGGCCCAGCTGAGCCAAGACAAGCTGCCTGGGGTGGGTTACATAATGCAAGTGAAGGCTTTACTACTAGGTGGGCTAGATGTAAACAACACTTGACATGGTGTATGAAAACTTGAATAAAAGCTACTCTTTTCAATCAATTCCTTTGAAATTTCAGATTTTAAAAGATTAAATCCTTATGTATATATGCTGTGAAAATTAAATCAACAGTGCTTACAGAAAAAAAACATGCCATTGCCAAAGTGGGACAAAATTTAGGGTATTGATTTTTTATTTAAGCTAATAACTTGAAAAATTTGCAAAATACAGATCTAATTTTGGGTAAACAATCGAATCTTGATTAAATAAAGTTATATTCCTGACAAAAAGTCTCCAGCTTCAGCAATTCTCATCTAAGGTGAGTAAATATATTTCTTGATTTTTAAAAAAGTGCATTATGTTTGGGCCCATAACTTAAAAAAAAATACACAATACTGACATCATTTCTGGCATGTGCATAGCGAATGTATAGAAAAATATGTATATTATATATGATCAAAGTCAGATCAGTGGTTTTGATATGAGGCAGTCTTAAAGTGTAACAATGGGTTTTTAATGGAAAAATGAAGTTTTTCATTGATATCTCAAAGGAATTAAGTCCTAGTGACCAAATTCTTGGCATGGTAGGGGATTTTGGAGAAATCCAACTGTATGCCAAATTTAAGGAACTTAGAGCTGAAGCTCGGGAGCTGAGCTCTAGCAAACTGCATAACACTAGCAATATGTGACATGGTGCTTGAAAACTTGAATAAAATCTACAGTTTTTGATCAACTGGTTTCAAATTTTTGGTGTTAACAGTTGAAATGCTAACAAAAACCTGCTGTGAAAATTAAATCCACAGCAGTTACAGCAAAAAAACGTGCCATGGTCAAAGTTGGGCAAAATTTAAGGTACCAATTTTTTATTTTTGCTAATATTTTAAAAAATTTAAAAGATTTTGATCTTATTTTGGGTATACAATTTAATTTTGATTAATAAAAGTAATATTACTGGAAAAAAAGTGCTTAGCTTTAACAAGTTTTGTGTTAAGTGATAAAATTTCTTTCCTGATTATTTACAAAATGCATTATGTTTGGGCCCATAACTTTTTTAAATTATATAATACAGACCTAATTTCTGGCATGTATATAGGAATTATATAGAGGATTATTTATATGAATTTATATAGAAGAATATTTATGGTAAATATGAGGAAAAACAGATGAGTGGTTTTGATATTAGGCAGTCCTGAAGTGTGAAAATAGGTTTTTAATAAAAAATTGAGGTTTTTCCTTAATTTCTCAAAGGAATGAAGTCGCAAAGACCCAGTTTTCGGCTTGGTAGGAGATCTTGGGGACATCTAACATTATGCTGAATTTTGGATTCCTAGGTCTTACGGTTTCAAAACGTGCCACATCTACGGACGGACGGACGGCACGACGGACGGACGGACGGACAGACGGACGGACGACGGACAATGGACCACGACTATAGCTCAGATGACTTATAGTCAGCTGAGCTAAAAATTAATCATTAGTCCCAGTAAATATAATATCTGTAAATTCAATTATGTTTATTTTACATTAACTGACCGGTAAATAAAGCGTTCATTATCCCCTTGTTGACTGACATTTATTTCAGTGATTTCAGTAATACCGTGCATGTGCCACGCCTAGATGGTAAGTTGTAACAATTAATTGAAGGGTTACTAAATTCAGTTGTAGAGCCCATTTAAGAAATTAGGTGAATAAATTCAAACTAAATTATTCTTTCGATCTTTCAGTCAGCTAAATCATGCCCAATGCGACGGATTGGGACTCGTCACGCGTACGCAAACTAATCATTAATGAATCCACCCTATGTTTGACGATCTTTACCGATTTAAAGAGTTGTTCGATTGTGATAGTATTTTGCCTCAGACTCTTTTAGTTTATTAATACAGTCATTTAATTTGATATTTGCATTCTAATGTTACTTAACCTAGTAAGAAACGGCAACAATGATATCGTTTCACAGCACAAAATGTTATCCAACGCAGCTGACTTTGGCACTGTACAAATCTTACCTGACAATTAAACCCCGACTTTATATGTTAAGATTCTGTTGTTATTCCTTAAATATAAGCATTGTATTAAAGCTGTCCAATTATTTTTTTGTTTAAATGGTTTATCTAGTTTATAAACCACATAAGTACTATGGGGACGTTGGTTGTAGTCTTGCATCGCAAGGAATGATACTCAAATTCCAAAAGTATAAGGTGGTTAGGACGCCTCCGAAGTCTGGGTGCAACCTATATTATGGACTTTTCCTGAAACTAAACTTGAACGGCTATTCCCCAGGGGGATCCTAATGGTCAGGGTGCGACTTGTAATAAGGATGCGACTTCTGCAAGGACTTTTACGGTAAGTACTGAATCAAGCATTGAATTGATTCTAAGGGCCCTCACAATTCACAGGTCATACTGACTTACACAGCAGATTTCAAGAAAATATTAAAGGTACATTACTGAATAATAATCGATCATCAGTGCTTTACTTCCTTAAGTCATCGAGGATGATTTTTATTAACTACTGCTAAAATAAGTATAGTCTGTTCCACAGTAGGGTGCCCATTAAAATCTTGCAATTATTCTCTGAAACTCAAAAATGATCACACATTCTGACCTTTAAGCTGATGAGGGTCCAAAGGCCAATTATGAGATGTAAAACTTAATAACAAAAACCAACATTTATATTTTACAACCCTCTGGTTCTTCTGGATCTTGTGGCCAAGTGTCATGGTGTCTGCCAATGGTTGCAGACAACTGCATTTTTTAGAAAATTTATGACCAATTATTAGCAAATCAGGAGCTTTCAAGGGCAGTTGTTTGAGCATGTGACCTTTATCTTTTTGAGGTGTTGTAAAAAATAGACTGTTTACTCAGATATTGATTTAATTGCATTCTTTAAATATTTTGCAAGATATGATTTTAATTTAGATATAGTTAATTAGGCCAATACCCCATTCCTTCATTTCAGCATACCATATGGATTTACTCTGCCTGTTAATGAAAATATTGCTAAATTTCAATGGGTACCTTCTGTGGAACAGACTATAGTAAATATATTGCTGTTTGACTTACATCGGACATGGTATTGTGTTTCATGTAAAACTTGTTGTGTTTCATTAAGATGTTGGTCTTACTTTTCTTCTCATGGGTGGAGCTGGCAAAGAAAGAATATCAGAAATGTAAAGGTAAAAATTCTGACACACAGCCTGTGTAATGATATTGTGTACTTACAACAGTGTTATGCTTCAAACCCTTAGAAAAATATAACAAAATAACCAACAATACTGAACAAATCTGTAATGATAATAAATTATAAAGTTGATGTCTACATGGTGAAAGAATTTTGACAACCCCATTGCTATATATTATTATTATATAAAGATATATTAATATCATCATTTCTCAAATTAATATATTTCAATTTAGACAACAGTTAAGTTGCACAATGATACAAAAGAATATTCTTTTATTCCATTAATCAATTCTTCATGTAAGGTATGTCACCTACTATCTATTCATTTATTCAACTAACTCCATGCATCAGGAGATTTGCATAGCATAAATATAACTGTATTATGATGAAAATATAGATCTAAGTTTATAAGTAACCTAAATTCAAGTGAAAGTTTCCTTTATTTAATCAAAAGTATGCACTGAAGACATCATTCAGTAATTTGTCCACTCACAGTCTGTATCAGTATTTGAGCTGGACCAGAACCTAATCATAATTTAGAGTAGACTGTAATTTTTCAAAGTAATTTTCTGAGCACCAACCTGGTCACAGAGCAGCTGATCATGCCTCTCCGGTCTGACTCCACAATCATCCTGTTTTTACTCAGCTGTTCTTGGATCAAGATGACTTTTTCTACACCTTTGACTATAAAATATCCACCGGGGTCTATGGGACACTCATTTAACTTGGACAGCTCAGCCGGCGTCTTGCCACTCAGAACACAGTTGGAACTGCGCAGCATTATAGGCATCCTGAAAATATATAACTCAGGTTAGAATCAATGGTGGTAATAGTTGTAGAGTTCACTGATCTCTAAGGCTGTAATGATTAACCAGTACACAAGTATTATACAAAGTCAAATATCATATACCAGTAATATAATATTGGTATCTTCAGAGGCTCTTATACCCATATGTTGACCATATACACCATCCAACAGAAAATCCTGCATTTATCAAGCAATCTCAGGCATTTAATGTTAGTCAGCAATTATAGCTAAGCAATTTTTTGTAAAATTTTGATGTATGTTTTACAGTTGTGTGGCCCGTCACAGACATTCCAATTTCATATTTACAGCCATTTTGACAAACAAGGGTGAGACAACTACATATCTTTCCTCAGGAAAATAATGCTACCATTTACAGCATATGTATTTCTTACCATTTATGAAATACATGTATAAACAGCCTAAAAATATTATCTTGACATAAATATTTAATGATTTCAGCAATACAAAGAAATAAACGAATATTTTCATTAACAAAAATAGCAAACAAATAAAAAAATGGGAGCCTTTGTACTAACTTTTACTCTAAATGGACCAACTGCAGGGAGATATTAGATACATGTGCTAGTTGGGCCTTTCCTGTTCAAATTTTGCATGCTCACAAGTTCATACATGTTAATGAGGTACATTCATTACACTTTAAGGTCCAATTTTAAGTTTTTATTCAACAACCTTGACCATTTAAAAGAGCCTTTTTTCAGATCATGATAATCTAATTTCAGTTAGGGACCAAGATTCAACACCTGTCCAGATCTTGAACATGAAATTTTGAGGTCTAATGGTTACAAAATTATCCCTGGATAATGGACAGACTGCCAGACAGCCTGATAGAAAGACCATTGAGAGAGACATATCATTTTGCCTCTGCATGACTGAGCTACAAATGATTTAAAATGATTTAATAAGACTTCTTAACCATAACAATCAACCAGAAATCAATTAACCAAAAAATTAAATGTTTTCAGGGCTGCAATACAGATCTCAAACACAGATTCCTGCAGCTGTACATTTAAATAGAAATGGAAATGTGATCTTTACAATATCATTAGAGCCAACATCTGCATCAGACAATAAGCATTATAGGGCACCAAACTACCAGCTAATTGACACCAGGTACTCAGACAAGCATCACTGATTTCATAACCTGCTCAGCTGTTCCGGTTGGCTGAGTACAGCTACTCAACACCAACAGTAGCAGTCCGAGTAAATCAGAGCCAAAAAAACTAATTAAGAGCCCAAACCAATCAAAACAAACTCATCAAATTCATAAACAAACTCAAATTCTATTCATCACAGGCCCTAGACCTGAGTATGACAAACTCGAAATTGGTGATATCACTGTTAGTGTCACTTGTAAGGTGTTGACAAAAACTCAGGTGTCAAACCTGTCAGTTTGTGTGATGGAGTATAAATACTGAGCTCATGTTGTGAGTACATCACACAGTGACTGAGTAACCATCAAGTAACACTGCTCTCGTTGTTAGTAATCATCACTTCATCATGGATTTACTTCAGGCCAGATCTCAAGTTGTGGGACAAACATCAAAGACCTGTTCACAGGGGTTATCTGTTGGACACCAGTACCTAAGTTATCCAGAGAGGGGAGCACAGGTCCCTGGTACCCAGCACTATCCTCACTATGGGTATCCAGGATACCATTCACCACAGTATGGAGGTTCCACCACACCACTGCACCATATGAACATGTACAGATACAGCACCACACCAGCACAGCCAGGGGTTCATCAAGCATCAGGCTACTCACCAGCATTCAGCAGCTACATGTACCCCCAGTGGAGCTACCCCAGTCAGCAGTACCTGTACCCAGGTACCAGTGTACCCAGCAGTCCCCACATGATGTATCACACACCCTTACACTCTACACCCAAGTGGCACTCACAGGTCACCAGAGCTCAGGGGTCAAGGTTCACTCAAGATCTATTATGCAGCAAACAGAGCTTCAGTGGCACATCATCATCTAGCAGGGATTCTGGGATACATTCTGCATCATCCCTGCTACTAGAGGGCAGCAGTGTCTCAGGATCAACATGCACGGCAGGTTCCAGTGCAGCAAATGATGATAACAGTTCAAGCAGCCCTGACTGTGTCAGCAGAAGCCCAGATAACACCATCGCTACAGCACTGTCACTGTCTGGCATCAGAAAGGAAGACCTGCTGCCACTGTCACCGTTATCCTTCAGTGAGGACATCCTGCTGCCCTTTTCACCGACTGCTATCATCAACCACACTCCAGAGAAACCAACAAAACCAATACAGACAGAGGTTCAGAGACCTGAAATAAGCACCAAGAAACCAGCACCAGAGACTGAGGAACAAGCACCTAGCAGACAGCCACAGATGCCAGTGCCAAGCTCAAAGACTGAAGCAGTTTCTACTAGCAGCACTGCAAGAACAGGAACTACTAAGACCAAGTCACGCTGCAAGCCTAAGTTCCTGAGCAAGGAGGCTGTACACATCATGGACAGCTGGTACATCAGGAACATCGTCCATCCCTACCCCAGTCAGGAGGTGAAGGAAGACATGGCACAGCGAGGCGGCATCACCATCAACCAGGTCAACTCGTGGTTCAACAACAGACGTAACCGCAGCTTCAACACTGGCCCCAAGAGACAGAAGAGGAAGCTGGAGGAGCAACTGGTCAGTCTTTGTCAGAACCTGACAGCAAGTAACAGCGGGGCAGCTCCTGGTGCCATCGTACATGAGATCTCCTCCCTCATCCATCAGAACCTGCAGCCCAGCAAGAGAGCCAGGCTACAGTGATGCTATTATAAAGATACTTAATTTAAAAATCATATTTCAGAGTGCCATAAGATATAAGCATATGGACATATAGCACTTGTTAGAAGATGCACCAATTCTTCATTACACTGTATATTTCAGTTGTAAAACATGCCAATCCTCAAATATCATTTCATGTTTGCAAACTATGATACTTTTCATATTTTCATCTTGACATATTATTCAATTCGAGCAGAGATTTTTTTGGTATGTCATATCCAATTATCCATAAACACTCACACATCAGTTTTGTATATATGATGGATATTTATTCTGCACTGTTAACTGATCACACCTGAACCACCCTGCACTATTTATTTTGTATGATATGTGAATAAACTATATAAGTCATGTGAATGTCTAGCTTTCTGTTTCTGTATGTAACGGTTGTGAATGTATATGGGAATCCAATTTAAAAACAGTCTGTCAGTGTGTGGTTCGGCAAAAACAGTTCTGTCAGAAAATGTGTTATCCATAAAAGATATACTGCCTGGTTCCTCTTGACAGCAATTAGTCTCAACTGACCCCTGCGATCCTTCATTATCGATCCTTTATATATTCGTTGGCTTTCACCCGACACTAGGCCTGATGGCATGCGACAAGACGCATGAAAAAAAACCTTGTTCCTTCTTCTGCGACTTGTCGCACAACTCATGAAAACATGCGACAAACCCCCATACATGGTGCTACTTGTCACGGAATAAGCGTGTTCTATAACTTGTCGCCCAACATGTTGCCTCGTGTATGGCTGGCTTTATTCTTATGTTACCTCCTAGCCTCGCTCCCTAGGTGAGGAAAAGAAATGCAGTAATAAAGAAAACTAGAATCGGTGAGGCATGAATTGAGTGACTAGGGGAAACAAGATGTGTTTCATATTAGCATGGATGTCTGCCATGGAAACATGAATGTAGGTGGTGCCACCTGATATTTGAAAGAGAAACCTATTAAAGATGTATACATATGCAAAATTTAGGCAGATAAGACAAACCACTGCTGAGATATGAGTGATTTTATCCCATGTCAGACAAACAGTAGGACCCTGTGCAAAAGGTTGCAGGTGGTGCCACCAGTTTTGTGTATTATAAAAGAGCTATGTGGGATCTATATGCATGGAAATTTCAGGCCGATATGTCAAACCAGTCCTGAGATTAGCCTGGATGTCTTAAGCCTGAACGTCAATGTAAGTGACGCCACCTGTCATAAAATCAAGAAAGCTATGCCATGGTCAAACTTGGGCAAATTTAAGGTACTGATTTTATTTTTATGCTAATAACTTAAAAAATTTACAAAATTCAGATCTAATTTCGGGTATATAATTGAATCTAACTAAACAAAGTTATATATTTGGAAAAAATATCTATAGCTTAAAAAATTTTCATGTTAAGTGAGTAAATATTTTTCCTGATTTTTTACAAAGTCCATTATGTTTGGGCCCATAACTTAAAGAAATTAGACTTAATGGACTTAATTTTTAGCAGGTATATAGGCAATATACAGGAGAATACTTCTGGTAAATATTCAGAACAAGTGACCCATGGGTCATGACGCTCAGCTGACTGGGAAGAGATTCACAAAAGGAAATTTTATCATCAGAAAGTTAGATACCCATTCAACTGAAGCATCAAACAGACAGATTAACCAACAGGCCAAGATTGAGTCTGTATTTATATATCTGAAAAATAGAGAAAAAATGTGTAAACTTTAAAAACTAGAATACGGGTAGCCGACAAGTGACTACGTGTATCTGCCAAAATCAGAGTGAAGTGAGGCATGGATTGAGTGGCAAGGGGAAACAGAGTGAGGTATGTTGTATATTAGCATGGATGTCTGCAGCCTAAATGTGTATGTAGGTTGTGCAACCTACCACAAATCCAGAAAGCTGTCCAAGTTGTATACATATGCAAAATTTTAGGCAGAAAAGTCAAACCACTACATGGATATGAGTGATTTTAGCCCACGCCAGACAAACAGACAGACGCTGTGCAAAAATGGTTGCAGTTTTGTGTATGATAAAGACCTATGTGAGATCTAAACACAAGCACAATTTTGGCCCAATCGATCAAATGGTTCCTGAGATATTAGCTTGGATGTGTGCAGCTTTAACTAGAATGTAGGTGGCGCCACCTGTCATAAAATCAAGAAAGCTATCCAGGATGTATAAACCTGCAAAATTTTAGGCAGTTATGTCAAACCACAACAGAGAAATGAGTGATTTTAGGCCACGGCAGACCAACAGACAGACGCTGTGCAAAATGTGCAAAAATGGTTGCAGGTGGCCCCTCCAGTTTTGTGTATGATAAAGACCTATGTGAGATCTATACACATGCAAAATTTTGGCCCAATCGTTCAAACGGTTCCTGAGATATGAGCTTGGATGTCTGCAGCATAAACTAGAATAAAGGTGGCGCCACCTGTCATAAAATCAAGAAAGCTATCCAGGATGTATAAAACTGCAAAATTTTAGGCAGATATGTCAAATCACTGCCAAGATGCGAGTGACTTTATTGCACGGCAGACAAACAGACAGACGCTGTGCAAAAATGGTTGCAGGTGGGGCCACCAGTTTTGTGTATGATAAAGAGCTATGTTAGATCTATACACATGCAAAATTTTGGCCCGATCGGTCAAACGGTTCCCGAGATATGAGTTTGGATGTCATCAGCGTGAATGTGAATGTAGGTGGTGCCACCTGTCATAAAATCAAGAAAGCTATCCAGGATGTATAAAACTGCAAAATTTTAGGCAGATATGTCAAACCACTGCCGAGATATGAGTGACATTATTGTACGGCAGACAAACAGACAAACGCTGTGCAAAAATGGTTGCAGGTGGCGCCACCAGTTTAGCGTATGATAAAGAGCTATGTTAGATCTATATACATGCAAAATTTTGGCCCAATCGGTCAAACGGTTCCCGAAATATGAGCTTGGATGTCATCAGCGTGAATGAGAATGTAGGTGGCACCACCTGTCATAAAATCAAGAAAGCTATCCAGGATGTATACGCATGCCGAATTTCAGGTGAATTAGTCAATTCACTGCAGAGATATGAGTGATTTTAACCAAAGGAGAAAAAATGTGTAAACTTTAAAAACTAGAATACGGGTAGCCGACAAGTGACTACATGTATCTGCCAAAATCAGAGTGAAGTGATGGCATGGATTGAGTGGCAAGGGGAAACAGAGTGAGGTATGTTGCATATTAGCATGGATGTCTGCAGCCTAAATGTGTATGTAGGTTGTGCAACCTACCACAAATCCAGAAAGCTGTCCAAGTTGTATACATATGCAAAATTTTAGGCAGAAAAGTCAAACCACTACATGGATATGAGTGATTTTAGCCCACACCAGACAAACAGACAGACGCTGTGCAAAAATGGTTGCAGTTTTGTGTATGATAAAGACCTATGTGAGATCTAAACACAAGCACAATTTTGGCCCAATCGGTCAAATGGTTCCTGAGATATTAGCTTGGATGTGTGCAGCGTTAACTAGAATGTAGGTGGCGCCACCTGTCATAAAATCAAGAAAGCTATCCAGGATGTATAAACCTGCAAAATTTTAGGCAGTTATGTCAAACCACTACAGAGAAATGAGTGATTTTAGGCTACGGCAGACCAACAGACAGACGTGGTGCAAACTGTGCAAAAATGGTTGCAGGTGGCCCCTCCAGTTTTGTGTATGATAAAGACCTATGTGAGATCTATACACATGCAAAATTTTGGCCCAATCGTTCAAACGGTTCCCGAGATATGAGCTTGGATGTCTGCAGCATAAACTAGAATAAAGGTGGTGCCACCTGTCATAAAATCAAGAAAGCTATCCAGGATGTATAAAACTGCAAAATTTTAGGCAGATATGTCAAACCACTGCCAAGATGTGAGTGACTTTATTGCATGGCAGACAAACAGACAGACGATGTGCAAAAATGGTTGCAGGTGGTGCCACCAGTCTTGTGTAGGATAAAGAGCTATGTTAGATCTATACACATGCAAAATTTTGGCCCGATCGGTCAAACGGTTCCCGAGATATGAGCTTGGATGTCATCAGCGTGAACGTGAATGTAGGTGGCGCTACCTGTCATAAAATCAAGAAAGCTATCCAGGATGTATACGCATGCCGAATTTCAGGTGAATTAGTAATTCACTGCAGAGATATGAGTGATTTTAACCAAAGGCAGATGAACAGATGGACACTGTGCAAACATGGTTACAGGTGGCGCCACCATTTTTTGTGTATGTTGCAGTTTGTTTTTTTCAAATTTCCCATTATTCTGGGGGGTTATTGGGAGCCCCCCATAGCTCAAAGGATATGGGCAACAGAGACCTTATTTCAGGTTTCCATGCAGACTTTTTATGGACCTCTCAGCGTGTCAAGCATGAAGATTCTAGGTCCAGTCTTTATGATTTGTGCCCTGTTAACAGCTGTTTACATTTTTAAATTCGTAAAAAATCGAAAAATTCAGGTGGCGCCACCAGTCTGCAGGAAGTGATGGAACATCTCATGATCAATACGTATGCCAAAAATCATGACCATCAGTCAAGTAGTTTATGAGATATTGAAGTTTTTGTATGAAATTTTTTACTTTACTGGGGGGTACTTTGGGGCCCTATAGCTCGAAGGATATGGGTAACAGAGATCTAATTTATGGTTTCCACGGAGACTTTTAATAGGTTTCTCAGTGTGTCGAGAATGAAGATTCTAGGTCCAGTGCTTAAGATTTGTGCCACGTTAACAAATGACAGCATCTTTACACGTCTCAAAAATAGAGGAAAAAATTGTAAAAAAATCGAAAAATACAGGTGGAGCCACCAGTCTGCAGGAACTTATGGAACATCTCATGATCAATATGTATGCCAAAAATCATGACCATCAGTGTTGTAGTTATTGAGATATTGAAGTTTTTGTATGAAATTTTTTACTATTCTGGGGGGTACTTTGGGGCCCCATAGCTCGAAGGATATGGGTAACAGAGACCTAATTTCTGGTTTCCAAGGAGATTTTTCATGGACCTCTCAGTGTATCAAGAATTAAGATTCTAGGTCTAGGCTTTACAATTTGTGCCTTGTTAACAGATGTTCACATTTTTAAAGGTCTCAAAAATAGAGAAAAAAATTTGTAAAAAATAGAAAAATACAGGTGGCGCCACCAGTCTGCAGGAAGTGATGGAACATCTCATGATCAATACGTATGCCAAAAATCATGACCATCAGTCAAGTAGTTGATGAGATATTGAAGTTTTTGTATGAAATTTTTGACTTTTCTGGGGGGTACTTTGGGGCCCCATAGCTCGAAGGATATGGGTAACCGAGACCTAATTTCTGGTTTCCAAGGAGATTTTTCATGGACCTCTCAGAATCCCAAGTTACAAGGTTCTAGGTTCAGCGGTTACGATTTGTGCCTGGTTAACCGACGGACAGACGGACAGACGGACGACGGACAAAGAGTGATCGCAATAGCTCAGATGACTTTCAGTCAGCTGAGCTAAAAAATAAGATGCAATTCATTGGATGAAAACAGATTTTATTAAATTTTATTCAATTTCTCAAAGGAATGAAGTTGCAGTGACCCAGTTTTTGGTTTGGTAGGAGATTTTGGGGACATCTAACAGTATGCCTAATTTTGGATTTGTTGGTCTTACGGTTTCAGAACTTGCCATTCTAACTGACAGACAGACAGACGACAGACAATGGACCACAACTATAGCTCAGATGACTTATAGTCAGCTGAGCTAAAACAAGAGCTTTTGTATTAATTTTTACTAAAAATGGACCAACTTTAGTGAAATATAAAATCCTGCAAACACCATTTGTCATGATCTAGTTGGGCTAAGTCTGTTAATATTGTGCTAGCTCACGCTCTCATGTACATGATGTACACAAGTTTAAATGAGGTACATTAATTCAATTTTAAGGTCCAGTTGTAAATTTTGCTTCAACAGCATTGATTATTCAGAAGAGTCTGACTTTTATGTACTCAAAATCATGCTTTTGCTGCATTGCTTGCAGAATAAAGGGTTACAGGGATCTAATTTTGGGTTTGCACCTAGTCCTCCCAGGATGCTGAACAAGAACTTTCTATATCTAATGGTTACAATTTCTGCCCTGCTAAAGGATGGACAGTCTGCCCATGAAAATGACTGAGGAATGATTGCTATAGCTCAGCATGATTGAACGCTTCAATGACAGACAGAGACTGACTGCTATAGCTCAGCATGACTGAAAGCTTCAATGAGAGACAGAGACTGATTGCTATAGCTCATCATGACTGAAAGCTTCAATGACAGACAGAGACTGATTGCTATAGCTCAGCATGACTGAAAGCTTCAATGACAGAAAGAGAATGATTGCAATAGCTCAGCATGACTGAAAGCTTCAATGACAGACAGAGACTGATTGCTTTAGCTCAGCATGACTGAAAGCTTCAATGACAGACAGAGATGATTGCTATAGCTCAGCATGACTGACAGCTTCAATGACAGACAGAGACTGATTGCTATAGCTCAGCATGACTGAAAGCTTCAATGACAGAAAGAGACTGATTGCTTTAGCTCAGTATGACTAAAAGCTTCAATGACAGACAGAGACTGATTGCTTTAGATCAGCATGACTGAAAGCTTCAATGACAGACAGAGACTGATTGCTTTAGCTCAGCATGACTGAAAGCTTCAATGACAGACAGAGACTGATTGCTTTAGCTCAGCATGACTGAAAGCTTCAATGACAGACAGAGACTGATTCCTTTAGCTCAACATGACTAAAAGCTTTAATGACAGACAGAGACTGATTGCTTTAGCTCAGAATGACTGAAAGCTTCAATGACAGATAGAGACTGATTGCTTTAGCTCAGCATGACTGAATGCTTCAATGACAGACAGAGACTGATTGCTATAGCTCAGCATGACTGAAAGCTTCAATTACAGAGACTGATTGCTATAGCTCAGCATGATTGAAAGCTTCAATACCAGACAGAGACTGATTGCTATAGCTCAGCATGACTGAAAGCTTAAATGACAGACAGAGACTGATTGCTTTAGCTCAGCATGACTGACAGCTTCAATGACAGAAAGAGACTGATTGCTATAGCTCAGCATGACTGAAAGCTTCAATGACAGAAAGAAATTGATTGCTTTAGCTCAGCATGATTGAAAGCTTCAATGACAGACAGAGACTGATTGCTATAGCTCAGCATGACTGAAAGCTTCAATGACAGACAGAGACTGATTGCTTTAGCTCAGCATGACTAAAAGCTTCAATGACAGACAGAGACTGATTGCTATAGCTCAGCATGACTGAAAGCTTCAATGAAAGACAGAGACTGATTGCTATAGCTCAGCATGACTAAAAGCTTCAATGACAGACAGAGACTGATTGCTATGGCTCAACATGAATGAATGCTGCAATGACAGACAGAGACAGATTGCTATAGCTCAGCATGACAGAAAGCTTCAATGACCGAAAGAGAATGATTGCTATAGCTCAGCATGACTGAAAGCTTCAATGACAGACAGAGACTGATTGCTTGAGCTCAGCATGACTGAAAGCTTCAATGACAGACAGAGACTGTTTGCTATAGCTCAGCATGACTGACAGCTTCAATGACAGACAGAGACTGATTGCTATAGCTCAGAATGACTGAAATCTTCAATGACAGAAAGAGACTGATTGCTTGAGCTCAGCATGACTGAAAGCTTCAATGACAGACAGAGACTGATTGCTTTAGCTCAGCATGACTGAAAGCTTCAATGACAGACAGAGACTGATTGCTATAGCTCAGCATGACTGAAAGCTTCAATGACAGACAGAGACTGATTGCTTTAGCTCAGCATGACTAAAAGCTTCAATGACAGACAGAGACTGATTGCTTTAGCTCAACATGACTGAAAGCTTTAATGACAGACAGGGACTGATTGCTATAGCTCAGCATGACTGAAAGCTTCAATGACAGAAAGAGAATGATTGCAATAGCTCAGCATGACTGAAAGCTTCAATGACAGACAGAGACTGATTGCTTTAGCTCAGCATGACTGAAAGCTTCAATGACAGACAGAGATGATTGCTATAGCTCAGCATGACTGACAGCTTCAATGACAGACAGAGACTGATTGCTATAGCTCAGCATGACTGAAAGCTTCAATGACAGAAAGAGACTGATTGCTTTAGCTCAGTATGACTAAAAGCTTCAATGACAGACAGAGACTGATTGCTTTAGATCAGCATGACTGAAAGCTTCAATGACAGACAGAGACTGATTGCTTTAGCTCAGCATGACTGAAAGCTTCAATGACAGACAGAGACTGATTGCTTTAGCTCAGCATGACTGAAAGCTTCAATGACAGACAGAGACTGATTCCTTTAGCTCAACATGACTAAAAGCTTTAATGACAGACAGAGACTGATTGCTTTAGCTCAGAATGACTGAAAGCTTCAATGACAGATAGAGACTGATTGCTTTAGCTCAGCATGACTGAAAGCTTCAATGACAGACAGAGATGATTGCTATAGCTCAGCATGACTGACAGCTTCAATGACAGACAGAGACTGATTGCTATAGCTCAGCATGACTGAAAGCTTCAATGACAGAAAGAGACTGATTGCTTTAGCTCAGTATGACTAAAAGCTTCAATGACAGACAGAGACTGATTGCTTTAGATCAGCATGACTGAAAGCTTCAATGACAGACAGAGACTGATTGCTTTAGCTCAGCATGACTGAAAGCTTCAATGACAGACAGAGACTGATTGCTTTAGCTCAGCATGACTGAAAGCTTCAATGACAGACAGAGACTGATTCCTTTAGCTCAACATGACTAAAAGCTTTAATGACAGACAGAGACTGATTGCTTTAGCTCAGAATGACTGAAAGCTTCAATGACAGATAGAGACTGATTGCTTTAGCTCAGCATGACTGAAAGCTTCAATGACAGACAGAGACTGATTGCTTTAGCTCAGCATGACTGAAAGCTTCAATGACAGACAGAGACTGATTGCTTGAGCTCAGCATGACTAAAAGCTTCAATGACAGACAGAGACTGATTGCTATAGCTCAGCATGACTGACAGCTTCAATGACAGACAGAGACTGATTGCTATAGCTCAGAATGACTGAAAGCTTCAATGACAGAAAGAGACTGATTGCTTGAGCTCAGCATGACTAAAAGCTTCAATGACAGACAGAGACTGATTGCTTTAGCTCAGCATGACTGAAAGCTTCAATGACAGACAGAGACTGATTGCTTTAGCTCAACATGACTAAAAGCTTCAATGACAGACAGAGACTGATTGCTTTAGCTCAGCATGACTGAAAGCTTCAATGACAGACAGAGACTGATTGCTTTAGCTCAGCATGACTGAAAGCTTCAATGACAGACAGAGACTGATTGCTATAGCTCAACATGACTGAAAGCTTCAATGACAGACAGAGACTGATTGCTATAGCTCAGCATGACAGAAAGCTTCAATGACAGAAAGAGAATGATTGCTATAGCTCAGCATGACTAAAAGCTTCAATGACAGACAGAGACTGATTGCTTTAGCTCAGCATGACTGAAAGCTTGAATGACGGACAGAGACTGATTGCTTTAGCTCAGCATGACTAAAAGCTTGAATGACAGACAGAGACTGATTGCTTTAGCTCAGCATGACTGAAAGCTTCAATGACAGACAGAGACTGATTGCTATAGCTCAGCATGACTGAAAGCTTCAATGACAGACAGAGACTGATTGCTTTAGCTCAGCATGACTGACAGCTTCAATGACAGACAGAGACTGATTGCTTTAGCTCAGCATGACTGAAAGCTTCAATGACAGAAAGAGACTGATTGCTATAGCTCAGCATGACTGACAGCTTCAATGACAGACAGGGACTGATTGCTTTAGCTCAGCATGACTGAAAGCTATAATGACAGACAGGGACTGATTGCTATAGCTCAGCATGACTGAAAGCTTCAATGACAGACAGAGACTGATTGCTATAGCTCAGCATGACTGAAAGCTTCAATGACAGACAGAGACTGATTGCTATAGCTCATCATGACTGAAAGCTTCAATGACAGACAGAGACTGATTGCTTTAGCTCAGAATGACTGAAAGCTTCAATGACAGACAGGGACTGATTGCTTTAGCTCAGAATGACTGAAAGCTTCAATGACAGACAGGGACTGATTGCTTTAGCTCAGCATGACTGAAAGCTTCAATGACAGACAGAGACTGATTGCTATAGCTCAGCATGACTGAAAGCTTCAATGACAGACAGAGACTGATTGCTTTAGCTCAGAATGACTGAAAGCTTCAATGACAGACAGGGACTGATTGCTTTAGCTCAGAATGACTGAAAGCTTCAATGACAGACAGGGACTGATTGCTTTAGCTCAGCATGACTGAAAGCTTCAATGACAGACAGGAACTGATTGCTATAGCTCAGCATGACTGGTAGCTTCAATGACAGACAGAGACTGATTGCTATAGCTCAGCATGACTGAAAGCTTCAATGACAGACAGAGACTGATTGCTATAGCTCAGCATGACTAAAAGCTTCAATGACAGACAGAGACTGATTGCTTTAGCTCAGCATGACTGAAAGCTTCAATGACAGACAGAGACTGATTGCTATAGCTCAGCATGACTGAAAGCTTCAATGACAGACAGAGACTGATTGCTTTAGCTCAGCATGACTAAAAGCTTCAGTGACAGAAAGAGACTGATTGCTTTAGCTCAGCATAACTAAAAGCTTTAATGACAGACAGGGACTGATTGCTATAGCTCAGCATGACTAAAAGCTTTAATGACAGACAGGGACTGATTGCTATAGCTCAGCATGACTAAAAGCTTTAATGACAGACAGGGACTGATTGCTATAGCTCAGCATAACTAAAAGCTTTAATGACAGACAGGGACTGATTGCTATAGCTCAGCATAACTAAAAGCTTTAATGACAGACAGGGACTGATTGCTATAGCTCAGCATGACTGAAAGCTTCAATGACAGAAAGAGACTGATTGCTTTAGCTCAGCATGACTGAATGCTTCAATGACAGACAGAGACTGATTGCTATAGCTCAGCATGACTGAAAGCTTCAATGACAGAGACTGATTGCTATAGCTCAGCATGATTGAAAGCTTCAATACCAGACAGAGACTGATTGCTATAGCTCAGCATGACTGAAAGCTTAAATGACAGACAGAGACTGATTGCTTTAGCTCAGCATGACTGACAGCTTCAATGACAGAAAGAGACTGATTGCTATAGCTCAGCATGACTGAAAGCTTCAATGACAGAAAGAAATTGATTGCTTTAGCTCAGCATGATTGAAAGCTTCAATGACAGACAGAGACTGATTGCTATAGCTCAGCATGACTGAAAGCTTCAATGACAGACAGAGACTGATTGCTTTAGCTCAGCATGACTAAAAGCTTCAATGACAGACAGAGACTGATTGCTATAGCTCAGCATGACTGAAAGCTTCAATGAAAGACAGAGACTGATTGCTATAGCTCAGCATGACTAAAAGCTTCAATGACAGACAGAGACTGATTGCTATGGCTCAACATGAATGAATGCTGCAATGACAGACAGAGACAGATTGCTATAGCTCAGCATGACAGAAAGCTTCAATGACCGAAAGAGAATGATTGCTATAGCTCAGCATGACTGAAAGCTTCAATGACAGACAGAGACTGATTGCTTGAGCTCAGCATGACTGAAAGCTTCAATGACAGACAGAGACTGTTTGCTATAGCTCAGCATGACTGACAGCTTCAATGACAGACAGAGACTGATTGCTATAGCTCAGAATGACTGAAATCTTCAATGACAGAAAGAGACTGATTGCTTGAGCTCAGCATGACTGAAAGCTTCAATGACAGACAGAGACTGATTGCTTTAGCTCAGCATGACTGAAAGCTTCAATGACAGACAGAGACTGATTGCTATAGCTCAGCATGACTGAAAGCTTCAATGACAGACAGAGACTGATTGCTTTAGCTCAGCATGACTAAAAGCTTCAATGACAGACAGAGACTGATTGCTTTAGCTCAACATGACTGAAAGCTTTAATGACAGACAGGGACTGATTGCTATAGCTCAGCATGACTGAAAGCTTCAATGACAGAAAGAGAATGATTGCAATAGCTCAGCATGACTGAAAGCTTCAATGACAGACAGAGACTGATTGCTTTAGCTCAGCATGACTGAAAGCTTCAATGACAGACAGAGATGATTGCTATAGCTCAGCATGACTGACAGCTTCAATGACAGACAGAGACTGATTGCTATAGCTCAGCATGACTGAAAGCTTCAATGACAGAAAGAGACTGATTGCTATAGCTCAGCATGACTAAAAGCTTCAATGACAGACAGAGACTGATTGCTTTAGCTCAGCATGACTGAAAGCTTAAATGACGGACAGAGACTGATTGCTTTAGCTCAGCATGACTAAAAGCTTGAATGACAGACAGAGACTGATTGCTTTAGCTCAGCATGACTAAAAGCTTCAATGGCAGACAGAGAATGATTGCTATAGCTCATCATGACTGAAAGCTTCAATGACAGACAGACACTTATTGCTATAGCTCAGCATGACTGAAAGCTTCAATGACAGACAGGGACTGATTGCTTTAGCTCAGCATGACTAAAAGCTTCAATGACAGAAAGAGACTGATTGCTATAGCTCAGCATGACTAAAAGCTTTAATGACAGACAGGGACTGATTGCTATAGCTCAGCATGACTGAAAGCTTCAATGACAGAAAGAGACTGATTGCTTTAGCTCAGCATGACTGAAAGCTTCAATGACAGACAGAGACTGATTGCTATAGCTCAGCATGACTGAAAGCTTCAATGACAGACAGAGACTGATTGCTTTAGCTCAGAATGACTGAAAGCTTCAATGAAAGACAGGGACTGATTGCTTTAGCTCAGCATGACTGAAAGCTTCAATGACAGAAAGAGACTGATTGCTTTAGCTCAGCATGACTGAAAGCTCCAATGACAGACAGAGACTGAATGCTATAGCTCAGCATGACTGAAAGCTTCAATGACAGACAGGAACTGATTGCTATAGCTCAGCATGACTGAAAGCTTCAATGACAGACAGAGACTGATTGCTTTAGCTCAGCATGACTGAAAGCTTCAATGACAGAAAGAGAATGATTGCTATAGCTCAGCATGACTAAAAGCTTCAATGACAGACAGAGACTGATTGCTTTAGCTCAGCATGACTGAAAGCTTGAATGACGGACAGAGACTGATTGCTTTAGCTCAGCATGACAGAAAGCTTCAATGACAGAAAGAGAATGATTGCTATAGCTCAGCATGACTGAAAGCTTCAATGACAGACAGAGACTGATTGCTTGAGCTCAGCATGACTGAAAGCTTCAATGACAGACAGAGACTGTTTGCTATAGCTCAGCATGACTGACAGCTTCAATGACAGACAGAGACTGATTGCTATAGCTCAGAATGACTGAAATCTTCAATGACAGAAAGAGACTGATTGCTTGAGCTCAGCATGACTGAAAGCTTCAATGACAGACAGAGACTGATTGCTTTAGCTCAGCATGACTGAAAGCTTCAATGACAGACAGAGACTGATTGCTATAGCTCAGCATGACTGAAAGCTTCAATGACAGACAGAGACTGATTGCTTTAGCTCAGCATGACTGAAAGCTTCAATGACAGACAGAGACTGATTGCTATAGCTCAGCATGACTGAAAGCTTCAATGACAGACAGAGACTGATTGCTTTAGCTCAGCATGACTAAAAGCTTCAATGACAGACAGAGACTGATTGCTTTAGCTCAACATGACTGAAAGCTTTAATGACAGACAGGGACTGATTGCTATAGCTCAGCATGACTGAAAGCTTCAATGACAGAAAGAGAATGATTGCAATAGCTCAGCATGACTGAAAGCTTCAATGACAGACAGAGACTGATTGCTTTAGCTCAGCATGACTGAAAGCTTCAATGACAGACAGAGATGATTGCTATAGCTCAGCATGACTGACAGCTTCAATGACAGACAGAGACTGATTGCTATAGCTCAGCATGACTGAAAGCTTCAATGACAGAAAGAGACTGATTGCTTTAGCTCAGTATGACTAAAAGCTTCAATGACAGACAGAGACTGATTGCTTTAGATCAGCATGACTGAAAGCTTCAATGACAGACAGAGACTGATTGCTTTAGCTCAGCATGACTGAAAGCTTCAATGACAGACAGAGACTGATTGCTTTAGCTCAGCATGACTGAAAGCTTCAATGACAGACAGAGACTGATTCCTTTAGCTCAACATGACTAAAAGCTTTAATGACAGACAGAGACTGATTGCTTTAGCTCAGAATGACTGAAAGCTTCAATGACAGATAGAGACTGATTGCTTTAGCTCAGCATGACTGAAAGCTTCAATGACAGACAGAGATGATTGCTATAGCTCAGCATGACTGACAGCTTCAATGACAGACAGAGACTGATTGCTATAGCTCAGCATGACTGAAAGCTTCAATGACAGAAAGAGACTGATTGCTTTAGCTCAGTATGACTAAAAGCTTCAATGACAGACAGAGACTGATTGCTTTAGATCAGCATGACTGAAAGCTTCAATGACAGACAGAGACTGATTGCTTTAGCTCAGCATGACTGAAAGCTTCAATGACAGACAGAGACTGATTGCTTTAGCTCAGCATGACTGAAAGCTTCAATGACAGACAGAGACTGATTCCTTTAGCTCAACATGACTAAAAGCTTTAATGACAGACAGAGACTGATTGCTTTAGCTCAGAATGACTGAAAGCTTCAATGACAGATAGAGACTGATTGCTTTAGCTCAGCATGACTGAAAGCTTCAATGACAGACAGAGACTGATTGCTTTAGCTCAGCATGACTGAAAGCTTCAATGACAGACAGAGACTGATTGCTTGAGCTCAGCATGACTAAAAGCTTCAATGACAGACAGAGACTGATTGCTATAGCTCAGCATGACTGACAGCTTCAATGACAGACAGAGACTGATTGCTATAGCTCAGAATGACTGAAAGCTTCAATGACAGAAAGAGACTGATTGCTTGAGCTCAGCATGACTAAAAGCTTCAATGACAGACAGAGACTGATTGCTTTAGCTCAGCATGACTGAAAGCTTCAATGACAGACAGAGACTGATTGCTTTAGCTCAACATGACTAAAAGCTTCAATGACAGACAGAGACTGATTGCTTTAGCTCAGCATGACTGAAAGCTTCAATGACAGACAGAGACTGATTGCTTTAGCTCAGCATGACTGAAAGCTTCAATGACAGACAGAGACTGATTGCTATAGCTCAACATGACTGAAAGCTTCAATGACAGACAGAGACTGATTGCTATAGCTCAGCATGACAGAAAGCTTCAATGACAGAAAGAGAATGATTGCTATAGCTCAGCATGACTAAAAGCTTCAATGACAGACAGAGACTGATTGCTTTAGCTCAGCATGACTGAAAGCTTGAATGACGGACAGAGACTGATTGCTTTAGCTCAGCATGACTAAAAGCTTGAATGACAGACAGAGACTGATTGCTTTAGCTCAGCATGACTGAAAGCTTCAATGACAGACAGAGACTGATTGCTATAGCTCAGCATGACTGAAAGCTTCAATGACAGACAGAGACTGATTGCTTTAGCTCAGCATGACTGACAGCTTCAATGACAGACAGAGACTGATTGCTTTAGCTCAGCATGACTGAAAGCTTCAATGACAGAAAGAGACTGATTGCTATAGCTCAGCATGACTGACAGCTTCAATGACAGACAGGGACTGATTGCTTTAGCTCAGCATGACTGAAAGCTATAATGACAGACAGGGACTGATTGCTATAGCTCAGCATGACTGAAAGCTTCAATGACAGACAGAGACTGATTGCTATAGCTCAGCATGACTGAAAGCTTCAATGACAGACAGAGACTGATTGCTATAGCTCATCATGACTGAAAGCTTCAATGACAGACAGAGACTGATTGCTTTAGCTCAGAATGACTGAAAGCTTCAATGACAGACAGGGACTGATTGCTTTAGCTCAGAATGACTGAAAGCTTCAATGACAGACAGGGACTGATTGCTTTAGCTCAGCATGACTGAAAGCTTCAATGACAGACAGAGACTGATTGCTATAGCTCAGCATGACTGAAAGCTTCAATGACAGACAGAGACTGATTGCTTTAGCTCAGAATGACTGAAAGCTTCAATGACAGACAGGGACTGATTGCTTTAGCTCAGAATGACTGAAAGCTTCAATGACAGACAGGGACTGATTGCTTTAGCTCAGCATGACTGAAAGCTTCAATGACAGACAGGAACTGATTGCTATAGCTCAGCATGACTGGTAGCTTCAATGACAGACAGAGACTGATTGCTATAGCTCAGCATGACTGAAAGCTTCAATGACAGACAGAGACTGATTGCTATAGCTCAGCATGACTAAAAGCTTCAATGACAGACAGAGACTGATTGCTTTAGCTCAGCATGACTGAAAGCTTCAATGACAGACAGAGACTGATTGCTATAGCTCAGCATGACTGAAAGCTTCAATGACAGACAGAGACTGATTGCTTTAGCTTAGCATGACTAAAAGCTTCAGTGACAGAAAGAGACTGATTGCTTTAGCTCAGCATAACTAAAAGCTTTAATGACAGACAGGGACTGATTGCTATAGCTCAGCATGACTAAAAGCTTTAATGACAGACAGGGACTGATTGCTATAGCTCAGCATGACTAAAAGCTTTAATGACAGACAGGGACTGATTGCTATAGCTCAGCATAACTAAAAGCTTTAATGACAGACAGGGACTGATTGCTATAGCTCAGCATAACTAAAAGCTTTAATGACAGACAGGGACTGATTGCTATAGCTCAGCATGACTGAAAGCTTCAATGACAGAAAGAGACTGATTGCTTTAGCTCAGCATGACTGAATGCTTCAATGACAGACAGAGACTGATTGCTATAGCTCAGCATGACTGAAAGCTTCAATGACAGAGACTGATTGCTATAGCTCAGCATGATTGAAAGCTTCAATACCAGACAGAGACTGATTGCTATAGCTCAGCATGACTGAAAGCTTAAATGACAGACAGAGACTGATTGCTTTAGCTCAGCATGACTGACAGCTTCAATGACAGAAAGAGACTGATTGCTATAGCTCAGCATGACTGAAAGCTTCAATGACAGAAAGAAATTGATTGCTTTAGCTCAGCATGATTGAAAGCTTCAATGACAGACAGAGACTGATTGCTATAGCTCAGCATGACTGAAAGCTTCAATGACAGACAGAGACTGATTGCTTTAGCTCAGCATGACTAAAAGCTTCAATGACAGACAGAGACTGATTGCTATAGCTCAGCATGACTGAAAGCTTCAATGAAAGACAGAGACTGATTGCTATAGCTCAGCATGACTAAAAGCTTCAATGACAGACAGAGACTGATTGCTATGGCTCAACATGAATGAATGCTGCAATGACAGACAGAGACAGATTGCTATAGCTCAGCATGACAGAAAGCTTCAATGACCGAAAGAGAATGATTGCTATAGCTCAGCATGACTGAAAGCTTCAATGACAGACAGAGACTGATTGCTTGAGCTCAGCATGACTGAAAGCTTCAATGACAGACAGAGACTGTTTGCTATAGCTCAGCATGACTGACAGCTTCAATGACAGACAGAGACTGATTGCTATAGCTCAGAATGACTGAAATCTTCAATGACAGAAAGAGACTGATTGCTTGAGCTCAGCATGACTGAAAGCTTCAATGACAGACAGAGACTGATTGCTTTAGCTCAGCATGACTGAAAGCTTCAATGACAGACAGAGACTGATTGCTATAGCTCAGCATGACTGAAAGCTTCAATGACAGACAGAGACTGATTGCTTTAGCTCAGCATGACTAAAAGCTTCAATGACAGACAGAGACTGATTGCTTTAGCTCAACATGACTGAAAGCTTTAATGACAGACAGGGACTGATTGCTATAGCTCAGCATGACTGAAAGCTTCAATGACAGAAAGAGAATGATTGCAATAGCTCAGCATGACTGAAAGCTTCAATGACAGACAGAGACTGATTGCTTTAGCTCAGCATGACTGAAAGCTTCAATGACAGACAGAGATGATTGCTATAGCTCAGCATGACTGACAGCTTCAATGACAGACAGAGACTGATTGCTATAGCTCAGCATGACTGAAAGCTTCAATGACAGAAAGAGACTGATTGCTATAGCTCAGCATGACTAAAAGCTTCAATGACAGACAGAGACTGATTGCTTTAGCTCAGCATGACTGAAAGCTTAAATGACGGACAGAGACTGATTGCTTTAGCTCAGCATGACTAAAAGCTTGAATGACAGACAGAGACTGATTGCTTTAGCTCAGCATGACTAAAAGCTTCAATGGCAGACAGAGAATGATTGCTATAGCTCATCATGACTGAAAGCTTCAATGACAGACAGACACTTATTGCTATAGCTCAGCATGACTGAAAGCTTCAATGACAGACAGGGACTGATTGCTTTAGCTCAGCATGACTAAAAGCTTCAATGACAGAAAGAGACTGATTGCTATAGCTCAGCATGACTAAAAGCTTTAATGACAGACAGGGACTGATTGCTATAGCTCAGCATGACTGAAAGCTTCAATGACAGAAAGAGACTGATTGCTTTAGCTCAGCATGACTGAAAGCTTCAATGACAGACAGAGACTGATTGCTATAGCTCAGCATGACTGAAAGCTTCAATGACAGACAGAGACTGATTGCTTTAGCTCAGAATGACTGAAAGCTTCAATGAAAGACAGGGACTGATTGCTTTAGCTCAGCATGACTGAAAGCTTCAATGACAGAAAGAGACTGATTGCTTTAGCTCAGCATGACTGAAAGCTCCAATGACAGACAGAGACTGAATGCTATAGCTCAGCATGACTGAAAGCTTCAATGACAGACAGGAACTGATTGCTATAGCTCAGCATGACTGAAAGCTTCAATGACAGACAGAGACTGATTGCTTTAGCTCAGCATGACTGAAAGCTTCAATGACAGAAAGAGAATGATTGCTATAGCTCAGCATGACTAAAAGCTTCAATGACAGACAGAGACTGATTGCTTTAGCTCAGCATGACTGAAAGCTTGAATGACGGACAGAGACTGATTGCTTTAGCTCAGCATGACAGAAAGCTTCAATGACAGAAAGAGAATGATTGCTATAGCTCAGCATGACTAAAAGCTTCAATGACAGACAGAGACTGATTGCTTTAGCTCAGCATGACTGAAAGCTTGAATGACGGACAGAGACTGATTGCTTTAGCTCAGCATGACTAAAAGCTTGAATGACAGACAGAGACTGATTGCTTTAGCTCAGCATGACTGAAAGCTTCAATGACAGACAGAGACTGATTGCTATAGCTCAGCATGACTGAAAGCTTCAATGACAGACAGAGACTGATTGCTTTAGCTCAGCATGACTGACAGCTTCAATGACAGACAGAGACTGATTGCTTTAGCTCAGCATGACTGAAAGCTTCAATGACAGAAAGAGACTGATTGCTATAGCTCAGCATGACTGACAGCTTCAATGACAGACAGGGACTGATTGCTTTAGCTCAGCATGACTGAAAGCTATAATGACAGACAGGGACTGATTGCTATAGCTCAGCATGACTGAAAGCTTCAATGACAGACAGAGACTGATTGCTATAGCTCAGCATGACTGAAAGCTTCAATGACAGACAGAGACTGATTGCTATAGCTCAGCATGACTGAAAGCTTCAATGACAGACAGAGACTGATTGCTTTAGCTCAGAATGACTGAAAGCTTCAATGACAGACAGGGACTGATTGCTTTAGCTCAGAATGACTGAAAGCTTCAATGACAGACAGGGACTGATTGCTTTAGCTCAGCATGACTGAAAGCTTCAATGACAGACAGAGACTGATTGCTATAGCTCAGCATGACTGAAAGCTTCAATGACAGACAGAGACTGATTGCTTTAGCTCAGAATGACTGAAAGCTTCAATGACAGACAGGGACTGATTGCTTTAGCTCAGAATGACTGAAAGCTTCAATGACAGACAGGGACTGATTGCTTTAGCTCAGCATGACTGAAAGCTTCAATGACAGACAGGAACTGATTGCTATAGCTCAGCATGACTGGTAGCTTCAATGACAGACAGAGACTGATTGCTATAGCTCAGCATGACTGAAAGCTTCAATGACAGACAGAGACTGATTGCTATAGCTCAGCATGACTAAAAGCTTCAATGACAGACAGAGACTGATTGCTTTAGCTCAGCATGACTGAAAGCTTCAATGACAGACAGAGACTGATTGCTATAGCTCAGCATGACTGAAAGCTTCAATGACAGACAGAGACTGATTGCTTTAGCTCAGCATGACTAAAAGCTTCAGTGACAGAAAGAGACTGATTGCTTTAGCTCAGCATAACTAAAAGCTTTAATGACAGACAGGGACTGATTGCTATAGCTCAGCATGACTAAAAGCTTTAATGACAGACAGGGACTGATTGCTATAGCTCAGCATGACTAAAAGCTTTAATGACAGACAGGGACTGATTGCTATAGCTCAGCATAACTAAAAGCTTTAATGACAGACAGGGACTGATTGCTATAGCTCAGCATAACTAAAAGCTTTAATGACAGACAGGGACTGATTGCTATAGCTCAGCATGACTGAAAGCTTCAATGACAGAAAGAGACTGATTGCTTTAGCTCAGCATGACTGAATGCTTCAATGACAGACAGAGACTGATTGCTATAGCTCAGCATGACTGAAAGCTTCAATGACAGAGACTGATTGCTATAGCTCAGCATGATTGAAAGCTTCAATACCAGACAGAGACTGATTGCTATAGCTCAGCATGACTGAAAGCTTAAATGACAGACAGAGACTGATTGCTTTAGCTCAGCATGACTGACAGCTTCAATGACAGAAAGAGACTGATTGCTATAGCTCAGCATGACTGAAAGCTTCAATGACAGAAAGAAATTGATTGCTTTAGCTCAGCATGATTGAAAGCTTCAATGACAGACAGAGACTGATTGCTATAGCTCAGCATGACTGAAAGCTTCAATGACAGACAGAGACTGATTGCTTTAGCTCAGCATGACTAAAAGCTTCAATGACAGACAGAGACTGATTGCTATAGCTCAGCATGACTGAAAGCTTCAATGAAAGACAGAGACTGATTGCTATAGCTCAGCATGACTAAAAGCTTCAATGACAGACAGAGACTGATTGCTATGGCTCAACATGAATGAATGCTGCAATGACAGACAGAGACAGATTGCTATAGCTCAGCATGACAGAAAGCTTCAATGACCGAAAGAGAATGATTGCTATAGCTCAGCATGACTGAAAGCTTCAATGACAGACAGAGACTGATTGCTTGAGCTCAGCATGACTGAAAGCTTCAATGACAGACAGAGACTGTTTGCTATAGCTCAGCATGACTGACAGCTTCAATGACAGACAGAGACTGATTGCTATAGCTCAGAATGACTGAAATCTTCAATGACAGAAAGAGACTGATTGCTTGAGCTCAGCATGACTGAAAGCTTCAATGACAGACAGAGACTGATTGCTTTAGCTCAGCATGACTGAAAGCTTCAATGACAGACAGAGACTGATTGCTATAGCTCAGCATGACTGAAAGCTTCAATGACAGACAGAGACTGATTGCTTTAGCTCAGCATGACTAAAAGCTTCAATGACAGACAGAGACTGATTGCTTTAGCTCAACATGACTGAAAGCTTTAATGACAGACAGGGACTGATTGCTATAGCTCAGCATGACTGAAAGCTTCAATGACAGACAGAGACTGATTGCTTTAGCTCAGCATGACTGAAAGCTTCAATGACAGACAGAGATGATTGCTATAGCTCAGCATGACTGACAGCTTCAATGACAGACAGAGACTGATTGCTATAGCTCAGCATGACTGAAAGCTTCAATGACAGAAAGAGACTGATTGCTATAGCTCAGCATGACTAAAAGCTTCAATGACAGACAGAGACTGATTGCTTTAGCTCAGCATGACTGAAAGCTTAAATGACGGACAGAGACTGATTGCTTTAGCTCAGCATGACTAAAAGCTTGAATGACAGACAGAGACTGATTGCTTTAGCTCAGCATGACTAAAAGCTTCAATGGCAGACAGAGAATGATTGCTATAGCTCATCATGACTGAAAGCTTCAATGACAGACAGACACTTATTGCTATAGCTCAGCATGACTGAAAGCTTCAATGACAGACAGGGACTGATTGCTTTAGCTCAGCATGACTAAAAGCTTCAATGACAGAAAGAGACTGATTGCTATAGCTCAGCATGACTAAAAGCTTTAATGACAGACAGGGACTGATTGCTATAGCTCAGCATGACTGAAAGCTTCAATGACAGAAAGAGACTGATTGCTTTAGCTCAGCATGACTGAAAGCTTCAATGACAGACAGAGACTGATTGCTATAGCTCAGCATGACTGAAAGCTTCAATGACAGACAGAGACTGATTGCTTTAGCTCAGAATGACTGAAAGCTTCAATGAAAGACAGGGACTGATTGCTTTAGCTCAGCATGACTGAAAGCTTCAATGACAGAAAGAGACTGATTGCTTTAGCTCAGCATGACTGAAAGCTCCAATGACAGACAGAGACTGAATGCTATAGCTCAGCATGACTGAAAGCTTCAATGACAGACAGGAACTGATTGCTATAGCTCAGCATGACTGAAAGCTTCAATGACAGACAGAGACTGATTGCTTTAGCTCAGCATGACTGAAAGCTTCAATGACAGACAGAGACTGATTGCTTGAGCTCAGCATGACTAAAAGCTTCAATGACAGACAGAGACTGATTGCTATAGCTCAGCATGACTAAAAGCTTCAATGACAGACAGAGACTGATTGCTATAGCTCAGAATGACTGAAAGCTTCAATGACAGAAGGAGACTGATTGCTTGAGCTCAGCATGACTAAAAGCTTCAATGACAGACAGAGACTGATTGCTTTAGCTCAGCATGACTGAAAGCTTCAATGACAGACAGAGACTGATTGCTTTAGCTCAACATGACTAAAAGCTTCAATGACAGACAGAGACTGATTGCTTTAGCTCAGCATGACTGAAAGCTTCAATGACAGACAGAGACTGATTGCTTTAGCTCAGCATGACTGAAAGCTTCAATGACAGACAGGGACTGATTGCTATAGCTCAGCATGACTGAAAGCTTCAATGACAGACAGAGACTGTTTGCTATAGCTCAGCATGACTGACAGCTTCAATGACAGACAGAGACTGATTGCTATAGCTCAGAATGACTGAAATCTTCAATGACAGAAAGAGACTGATTGCTTGAGCTCAGCATGACTGAAAGCTTCAATGACAGACAGAGACTGATTGCTTTAGCTCAGCATGACTGAAAGCTTCAATGACAGACAGAGACTGATTGCTATAGCTCAGCATGACTGAAAGCTTCAATGACAGACAGAGACTGATTGCTTTAGCTCAGCATGACTAAAAGCTTCAATGACAGACAGAGACTGATTGCTTTAGCTCAACATGACTGAAAGCTTTAATGACAGACAGGGACTGATTGCTATAGCTCAGCATGACTGAAAGCTTCAATGACAGAAAGAGAATGATTGCAATAGCTCAGCATGACTGAAAGCTTCAATGACAGACAGAGACTGATTGCTTTAGCTCAGCATGACTGAAAGCTTCAATGACAGACAGAGATGATTGCTATAGCTCAGCATGACTGACAGCTTCAATGACAGACAGAGACTGATTGCTATAGCTCAGCATGACTGAAAGCTTCAATGACAGAAAGAGACTGATTGCTTTAGCTCAGCATGACTAAAAGCTTCAATGACAGACAGAGACTGATTGCTTTAGATCAGCATGACTGAAAGCTTCAATGACAGACAGAGACTGATTGCTTTAGCTCAGCATGACTGAAAGCTTCAATGACAGACAGAGACTGATTGCTTTAGCTCAGCATGACTGAAAGCTTCAATGACAGACAGAGACTGATTGCTTTAGCTCAACATGACTAAAAGCTTGAATGACAGACAGAGACTGATTGCTTTAGCTCAGCATGACTAAAAGCTTCAATGGCAGACAGAGAATGATTGCTATAGCTCATCATGACTGAAAGCTTCAATGACAGACAGACACTTATTGCTATAGCTCAGCATGACTGAAAGCTTCAATGACAGACAGGGACTGATTGCTTTAGCTCAGCATGACTAAAAGCTTCAATGACAGAAAGAGACTGATTGCTATAGCTCAGCATGACTAAAAGCTTTAATGACAGACAGGGACTGATTGCTATAGCTCAGCATGACTGAAAGCTTCAATGACAGAAAGAGACTGATTGCTTTAGCTCAGCATGACTGAAAGCTTCAATGACAGACAGAGACTGATTGCTATAGCTCAGCATGACTGAAAGCTTCAATGACAGACAGAGACTGATTGCTTTAGCTCAGAATGACTGAAAGCTTCAATGAAAGACAGGGACTGATTGCTTTAGCTCAGCATGACTGAAAGCTTCAATGACAGAAAGAGACTGATTGCTTTAGCTCAGCATGACTGAAAGCTTCAATGACAGACAGAGACTGAATGCTATAGCTCAGCATGACTGAAAGCTTCAATGACAGACAGGAACTGATTGCTATAGCTCAGCATGACTGAAAGCTTCAATGACAGACAGAGACTGATTGCTTTAGCTCAGCATGACTGAAAGCTTCAATGACAGACAGAGACTGATTGCTTGAGCTCAGCATGACTAAAAGCTTCAATGACAGACAGAGACTGATTGCTATAGCTCAGCATGACTGACAGCTTCAATGACAGACAGAGACTGATTGCTATAGCTCAGAATGACTGAAAGCTTCAATGACAGAAGGAGACTGATTGCTTGAGCTCAGCATGACTAAAAGCTTCAATGACAGACAGAGACTGATTGCTTTAGCTCAGCATGACTGAAAGCTTCAATGACAGACAGAGACTGATTGCTTTAGCTCAACATGACTAAAAGCTTCAATGACAGACAGAGACTGATTGCTTTAGCTCAGCATGACTGAAAGCTTCAATGACAGACAGAGACTGATTGCTTTAGCTCAGCATGACTGAAAGCTTCAATGACAGACAGAGACTGATTGCTATAGCTCAGCATGACTGAAAGCTTCAATGACAGACAGAGACTGTTTGCTATAGCTCAGCATGACTGACAGCTTCAATGACAGACAGAGACTGATTGCTATAGCTCAGAATGACTGAAATCTTCAATGACAGAAAGAGACTGATTGCTTGAGCTCAGCATGACTGAAAGCTTCAATGACAGACAGAGACTGATTGCTTTAGCTCAGCATGACTGAAAGCTTCAATGACAGACAGAGACTGATTGCTATAGCTCAGCATGACTGAAAGCTTCAATGACAGACAGAGACTGATTGCTTTAGCTCAGCATGACTAAAAGCTTCAATAACAGACAGAGACTGATTGCTTTAGCTCAACATGACTGAAAGCTTTAATGACAGACAGGGACTGATTGCTATAGCTCAGCATGACTGAAAGCTTCAATGACAGAAAGAGAATGATTGCAATAGCTCAGCATGACTGAAAGCTTCAATGACAGACAGAGACTGATTGCTTTAGCTCAGCATGACTGAAAGCTTCAATGACAGACAGAGATGATTGCTATAGCTCAGCATGACTGAAAGCTTCAATGACAGACAGAGATGATTGCTATAGCTCAGCATGACTGACAGCTTCAATGACAGACAGAGACTGATTGCTATAGCTCAGCATGACTGAAAGCTTCAATGACAGAAAGAGACTGATTGCTTTAGCTCAGCATGACTAAAAGCTTCAATGACAGACAGAGACTGATTGCTTTAGATCAGCATGACTGAAAGCTTCAATGACAGACAGAGACTGATTGCTTTAGCTCAGCATGACTGAAAGCTTCAATGACAGACAGAGACTGATTGCTTTAGCTCAGCATGACTGAAAGCTTCAATGACAGACAGAGACTGATTGCTTTAGCTCAACATGACTAAAAGCTTTAATGATAGACAGAGACTGATTGCTTTAGCTCAGCATGACTAAAAGCTTCAATGACAGACAGAGACTGATTGCTTTAGCTCAACATGACTAAAAGCTTCAATGACAGACAGAGACTGATTGCTTTAGCTCAGCATGACTGAAAGCTTCAATGACAGACAGAGACTGATTGCTTTAGCTCAGCATGACTGAAAGCTTCAATGACAGACAGAGACTGATTGCTATAGCTCAACATGACTGAAAGCTTCAATGACAGACAGAGACTGATTGCTATAGCTCAGCATGACAGAAAGCTTCAATGACAGAAAGAGAATGATTGCTATAGCTCAGCATGACTAAAAGCTTCAATGACAGACAGAGACTGATTGCTTTAGCTCAGCATGACTGAAAGCTTGAATGACGGACAGAGACTGATTGCTATAGCTCAGCATGACTAAAAGCTTGAATGACAGACAGAGACTGATTGCTTTAGCTCAGCATGACTAAAAGCTTCAATGGCAGACAGAGAATGATTGCTATAGCTCATCATGACTGAAAGCTTCAATGACAGACAGAGACTTATTGCTATAGCTCAGCATGACTGAAAGCTTCAATGACAGACAGGGACTGATTGCTTTAGCTCAGCATGACTGAAAGCTTCAATGACAGAAAGAGACTGATTGCTTTAGCTCAGCATGACTGAAAGCTTCAATGACAGACAGAGACTGATTGGTATAGCTCAGCATGACTGAAAGCTTCAATGACAGACAGAGACTGATTGCTTTAGCTCAGAATGACTGAAAGCTTCAATGAAAGACAGGGACTGATTGCTTTAGCTCAGCATGACTGAAAGCTTCAATGACAGAAAGAGACTGATTGCTTTAGGTCAGCATGACTGAAAGCTTCAATGACAGACAGAGACTGAATGCTATAGCTCAGCATGACTGAAAGCTTCAATGACAGACAGGAACTGATTGCTATAGCTCAGCATGACTGAAAGCATCAATGACAGACAGAGACTGATTGCTTTAGCTCAGCATGACTGAAAGCTTCAATGACAGACAGAGACTGATTGCTTGAGCTCAGCATGACTAAAAGCTTCAATGACAGACAGAGACTGATTGCTATAGCTCAGCATGACTGACAGCTTCAATGACAGACAGAGACTGATTGCTATAGCTCAGCATGACTGACAGCTTCAATGACAGACAGAGACTGATTGCTATAGCTCAGAATGACTGAAATCTTCAATGACAGAAAGAGACTGATTGCTATAGCTCAGCATGACTGACAGCTTCAATGACAGACAGAGACTGATTGCTATAGCTCAGAATGACTGAAATCTTCAATGACAGAAAGAGACTGATTGCTTGAGCTCAGCATGACTAAAAGCTTCAATGGCAGACAGAGAATGATTGCTATAGCTCATCATGACTGAAAGCTTCAATGACAGACAGACACTTATTGCTTTAGCTCAGCATGACTGAAAGCTTCAATGACAGACAGGGACTGATTGCTTTAGCTCAGCATGACTAAAAGCTTCAATGACAGAAAGAGACTGATTGCTATAGCTCAGCATGACTAAAAGCTTTAATGACAGACAGGGACTGATTGCTATAGCTCAGTATGACTGAAAGCTTCAATGACAGAAAGAGACTGATTGCTTTAGCTCAGCATGACTGAAAGCTTCAATGACAGACAGAGACTGATTGCTTTAGCTCAGAATGACTGAAAGCTTCAATGAAAGACAGGGACTGATTGCTTTAGCTCAGCATGACTGAAAGCTTCAATGACAGAAAGAGACTGATTGCTTGAGCTCAGCATGACTAAAAGCATCAATGACAGACAGAGACTGATTGCTTTAGCTCAGCATGACTGAAAGCTTCAATGACAGACAGAGACTGATTGCTTTAGCTAAACATGACTAAAAGCTTCAATGACAGACAGAGACTGATTGCTTTAGCTCAGCATGACTGAAAGCTTCAATGACAGACAGAGACTGATTGCTTTAGCTCAGCATGACTGAAAGCTTCAATGACAGACAGAGACTGATTGCTATAGCTCAACATGACTGAAAGCTTCAATGACAGACAGAGACTGATTGCTATAGCTCAGCATGACAGAAAGCTTCAATGACAGAAAGAGAATGATTGCTATAGCTCAGCATGACTAAAAGCTTCAATGACAGACAGAGACTGATTGCTTTAGCTCAGCATGACTGAAAGCTTGAATGACGGACAGAGACTGATTGCTATAGCTCAGCATGACTAAAAGCTTGAATGACAGACAGAGACTGATTGCTTTAGCTCAGCATGACTAAAAGCTTCAATGGCAGACAGAGAATGATTGCTATAGCTCATCATGACTGAAAGCTTCAATGACAGACAGACACTTATTGCTTTAGCTCAGCATGACTGAAAGCTTCAATGACAGACAGGGACTGATTGCTTTAGCTCAGCATGACTAAAAGCTTCAATGACAGAAAGAGACTGATTGCTATAGCTCAGCATGACTAAAAGCTTTAATGACAGACAGGGACTGATTGCTATAGCTCAGTATGACTGAAAGCTTCAATGACAGAAAGAGACTGATTGCTTTAGCTCAGCATGACTGAAAGCTTCAATGACAGACAGAGACTGATTGCTTTAGCTCAGAATGACTGAAAGCTTCAATGAAAGACAGGGACTGATTGCTTTAGCTCAGCATGACTGAAAGCTTCAATGACAGAAAGAGACTGATTGCTTTAGGTCAGCATGACTGAAAGCTTCAATGACAGACAGAGACTGAATGCTATAGCTCAGCATGACTGAAAGCTTCAATGACAGACAGGAACTGATTGCTATAGCTCAGCATGACTGAAAGCTTCAATGACAGACAGAGACTGATTGCTTTAGCTCAGCATGACTGAAAGCTTCAATGACAGACAGAGACTGATTGCTTGAGCTCAGCATGACTAAAAGCTTCAATGACAGACAGAGACTGATTGCTATAGCTCAGCATGACTGACAGCTTCAATGACAGACAGAGACTGATTGCTATAGCTCAGAATGACTGAAAGCTTCAATAACAGAAAGAGACTGATTGCTTGAGCTCAGCATGACTAAAAGCTTCAATGACAGACAGAGACTGATTGCTTTAGCTCAGCATGACTGAAAGCTTCAATGACAGACAGAGACTGATTGCTTTAGCTCAACATGACTAAAAGCTTCAATGACAGACAGAGACTGATTGCTTTAGCTCAGCATGACTGAAAGCTTCAATGACAGACAGAGACTGATTGCTTTAGCTCAGCATGACTGAAAGCTTCAATGACAGACAGAGACTGATTGCTATAGCTCAACATGACTGAAAGCTTCAATGACAGACAGAGACTGATTGCTATAGCTCAGCACGACAGAAAGCTTCAATGACAGAAAGAGAATGATTGCTATAGCTCAGCATGACTAAAACCTTCAATGACAGACAGAGACTGATTGCTTTAGCTCAGCATGACTGAAAGCTTGAATGACGGACAGAGACTGATTGCTTTAGCTCAGCATGACTAAAAGCTTCAATGACAGAAAGAGACTGATTGCTTTAGCTCAGCATGACTGACAGCTTCAATGACAGAAAGAGAATGATTGCTATAGCTCAGCATGACTAAAAGCTTCAATGACAGACAGAGACTGATTGCTTTAGCTCAGAATGACTGAAAGCTTCAATGAAAGACAGGGACTGATTGCTTTAGCTCAGCATGACTGAAAGCTTCAATGACAGAAAGAGACTGATTGCTTTAGCTCAGCATGACTGAAAGCATCAATGACAGACAGAGACTGATTGCTATAGCTCAGCATGACTGAAAGCTTCAATGACAGACAGGAATTGATTGCTATAGCTCAGCATGACTGAAAGCTTCAATGACAGAAAGAGACTGATTGCTATAGCTCAACATGACTGAAAGCTTCAATGACAGACAGAGAGAAGTTGCTATAGCTCAGCATGACTGACAGCTTCAATGACAGACAGAGACTGATTGCTATAGCTCAGAATGACTGAAAGCTTCAATGACAGAAAGAGACTGATTGCTTGAGTTCAGCATGACTAAACGCTTCAATGACAGACAGAGACTGATTGCTTTAGCTCAGCATGACTGAAAGCTTCAATGACAGACAGAGACTGATTGCTTTAGCTCAGCATGACTGAAAGCTTCAATGACAGACAGAGACTGATTGCTATAGCTTAACATGACTGAAAGCTTCAATGTCAGACAGAGACTGATTGCTATAGCTCAGCATGACTGACAGCTTCAATGACAGACAGAGACTGATTGCTATAGCTCAGCATGACTGAAAGCTTCAATGACAGACAGAGACTGATTGCTTTAGCTCAGCATGACTGAAAGCTTCAATGACAGACAGAGACTGATTGCTTTAGCTCAGCATGACTGAAAGCTTCAATGACAGACAGAGACTGATTGCTATAGCTCAGCACGACAGAAAGCTTCAATGACAGAAAGAGAATGATTGCTATAGCTCAGCATGACTAAAACCTTCAATGACAGACAGAGACTGATTGCTTTAGCTCAGCATGACTGAAAGCTTGAATGACGGACAGAGACTGATTGCTTTAGCTCAGCATGACTAAAAGCTTCAATGACAGAAAGAGACTGATTGCTTTAGCTCAGCATGACTGACAGCTTCAATGACAGAAAGAGAATGATTGCTATAGCTCAGCATGACTAAAAGCTTCAATGACAGACAGAGACTGATTGCTTTAGCTCAGAATGACTGAAAGCTTCAATGAAAGACAGGGACTGATTGCTTTAGCTCAGCATGACTGAAAGCTTCAATGACAGAAAGAGACTGATTGCTTTAGCTCAGCATGACTGAAAGCATCAATGACAGACAGAGACTGATTGCTATAGCTCAGCATGACTGAAAGCTTCAATGACAGACAGGAATTGATTGCTATAGCTCAGCATGACTGAAAGCTTCAATGACAGAAAGAGACTGATTGCTATAGCTCAACATGACTGAAAGCTTCAATGACAGACAGAGAGAAGTTGCTATAGCTCAGCATGACTGACAGCTTCAATGACAGACAGAGACTGATTGCTATAGCTCAGAATGACTGAAAGCTTCAATGACAGAAAGAGACTGATTGCTTGAGTTCAGCATGACTAAACGCTTCAATGACAGACAGAGACTGATTGCTTTAGCTCAGCATGACTGAAAGCTTCAATGACAGACAGAGACTGATTGCTTTAGCTCAGCATGACTGAAAGCTTCAATGACAGACAGAGACTGATTGCTATAGATTAACATGACTGAAAGCTTCAATGTCAGACAGAGACTGATTGCTATAGCTCAGCATGACTGACAGCTTCAATGACAGACAGAGACTGATTGCTATAGCTCAGCATGACTGAAAGCTTCAATGACAGACAGAGACTGATTGCTTTAGCTCAGCATGACTTAAAGCTTCAATGACAGACAGAGACTGATTGCTATAGCTCAGCATGACTGACAGCTTCAATGACAGAAAGAGAATGATTGCTATAGCTCAGCATGACTAAAAGCTTCAATGACAGACAGAGACTGATTGCTTTAGCTCAGCATGACTAAAAGCTTCAATGACAGACAGAGACTGATAGCTATAGCTCAGCATGACTAAAAGCTTTAATGACAGACAGGGACTGATTGCTATAGCTCAGCATGACTGAAAGCTTCAATGACAGTAAGAGACTGATTGCTTTAGCTCAGCATGACTGAAAGCTTCAATGACAGACAGAGACTGATTGCTATAGCTCAGCATGACTGACAGCTTCAATGACAGACAGAGACTGATTGCTATAGCTCAGAATGACTGAAAGCTTCAATGACAGAAGGAGACTGATTGCTTGAGCTCAGCATGACTAAAAGCTTCAATGACAGACAGAGACTGATTGCTATAGCTCAGCATGACTGAAACTAAGCTGAGCTAAAATTTATATAATAAGATTTCTTGACAATCAGAAAATCAAATGTTTTCAGCTTTGGAAACAAACCCTCAAATGCAGTTTCCTACAGCTCTGCTTATAATACAAATGCAATTGTGACATTTAAAATTGCATTTGTACCTTATCTGCATGAAAGAATAACCATGCCTGGGCATCAATTTACTAGCTAATTGACACTAGCAACTCAGGCAAGCATCACTGATTTCATTACCTGCTCAGCTGATCCAGTTGGCTGAGTACAGCTACTCAACACCCAGAGTGTCAGTCTGAGCCAATCAGAGCCAAACAAACTAATGTAGACCCCAGACTACTTACAAACAAACTCATTAAATGCATAAACAAACTCAAACTCTACTCAACCAAGGCCCTAGAGCCGAGTATGACAAACTAGTGATTTGTGATATCACTGTTAGTGTCACTTGTAAGATGTTGACAAAAACTCAGGTGTCAAACCTGTCAGTTTGTGTGATGGAGTATAAAAACTGAGCTCATGTTGTGAGTACATCACACAGTGACTGAGTAACCATCAAGTAACACTGCTCTTGTTGTTAGTAAACATCACTTCGTCATGGATTTACTTCAGGCCACATCTCATGTTGTGGGACAAACATCACAGAGGGCAGCACAGGTCCCTAGCACCCAGCACTATCCTCACTATGGGTATCAAGGATACCATTCACCACAGTATGGAGATGCCACCACACCACTGCATCACATGGGCATGTACAGATACAGCACCACACCAGCACAGCCAGGGGTTCACCAAGCATCGGGCTACTCAACAGCAGTCAGCAGCTACATGTACCCCCAGTGGGGCTACCCTAGTCAGCAGTACCTGTACCCAGGATCCAGTGTACCCAGCTGCCCCTACATGACGTACCACACACCCTTACACTCTACACCCAAGTGGCACTCACAGGTCACCAGAGGTCAGGGGTCAAGGTTCACTCAAGATCTATTATGCAGCAAACAGAGCTTCAGTGGCACATCATCATCTAGCAGGGATTCTGGGATACATTCTGCATCATCCCTGCTACTAGAGGGCAGCAGTGTCTCAGGATCAACATGCACGGCAGGTTCCAGTGCAGCAAATGATGTTAACAGTTCAAGCAGCCCTGACTGTTTCAGCAGAAGCCCAGATAACAAGATCGCTACAGCACTGTCACTGTCTGGCATCAGAAAGGAAGACCTGCTGCCACTGTCACCGTTATCCTTCAGTGAGGAGGACATCCTGCTGCCCTTTTCACCTACTGCTATCATCAACCACACTCCAGAGAAACCAACAAAACCAATTCAGACAGAGGTTCAGAGACCTGAAATAAGCACCAAGAAACCAGCACCAGAGACTGAGGAACAAGCACCTAGCAGGCAGCCACAGATGCCAGTGCCAAGCTCACAGACTGAAGCAGTTTCTACTAGCAGCACTGCAAGAACAGGAACTACTAAGACCAAGTCACGCTGCAAGCCTAAGTTCCTGAGCAAGGAGGCTGTACACATCATGGACAGCTGGTACATCAGGAACATCGTCCATCCCTACCCCAGTCAGGAGGAGAAGGAAGACATGGCACAGCGAGGCGGCATCACCATCAACCAGGTCAACTCGTGGTTCAACAACAGACGTAACCGCAGCTTCAACACTGGCCCCAAGAGACAGAAGAGGAAGCTGGAGGAGCAACTGGTCAGTCTTTGTCAGAACCTGACAGCAAGTAACAGCGGGGCAGCTCCTGGTGCCATTGTACATGAGATCTCCTCCCTCATCCAACAGAACCTGCAGCCCAGCAAGAGAGCCAGGCTACAGTGATGCTATTTTAAAGATACTTAATTTAAAAATCATATTTCAGAGTGCCATAAGATATAAGCATATGGACATATAGCACTTGTTACCAGATGCACCAATTCTTCATTACACTGTATATTCCAGTTGTAAAACATGCCAATCCTCAAATATCATTTCATGTTTGCAAACTATGATACTTTTCATATTTTCATCTTGACATATTATTCAATTCGAGCAGAGATTTTTTTGGTATGTCATATCCAATTATCCATAAACACTCACACATCAGTTTTGTATATATGATGGATATTTATTCTGCACTGTTAACTGATCACACCTGAACCACCCTGCACTATTTATTTTGTATGATATGTGAATAAACTATATAAGTCATGTGAATGTCTAGTTTTCTGTTTCTGTATGTATGTAACAGTTGTGAATGTAAATGGGAATCCAATTTAAAAACAGTCTGTCAGTGTGTGGTTTGGCAAAAACAGCTCAATCAGAAAATGTGTTATCCATAAAAGATATACTGCCTGGTTCCTCTTGACAGCAATAAGTCTCAACTGACCCCTGCGATCCTTTATTATCGATCCTTTATATATTCGTTGGCTTTCACCCGACACTAGGCCTGATGGCATGCGACAAGACACATGAAAAAAAACCTTGTTCCTTCTTCTGCGACTTGTCGCACAACTCATGAAAACATGCGACAAACCCCCATACATGGTGCTACTTGTCGCGGAATGAGCGTGTTCTACAACTTGTCACCCAACATGTTGCCTCATGTATGGCTGGCTTTATTCTTATGTTACCTCCCAGCCTGGCTCCCTAGGTGAGGAAAAGAAATGCAGTAATAAAGAAAACTAGAATCGGTGAGGCATGAATTGAGTGACTAGGGGAAACAAGATGTGTTTCATACTAGCATGGATGTCTGCCATGCAAACATGAATGTAGGTGGTGCCACCTGATATTTGAAAGAGAAACCTATTAAAGATGTATACATATGCAAAATTTAGGCAGATAAGACAAACCACTGCTGAGATATGAGTGATTTTATCCCATGTCAGACAAACAGTAGGACCCTGTGCAAAAGGTTGCAGGTGGTGCCACCAGTTTTGTGTATTATAAAAGAGCTATGTGGGATCTATATGCATGGAAATTTCAGGCCGATATGTCAAACCAGTCCTGAGATTAGCCTGGATGTCTTAAGCCTGAACGTCAATGTAAGTGACGCCACCTGTCATAAAATCAAGAAAGCTATGCCATGGTCAAACTTGGGCAAAATTTAAGGTACTGATTTTATTTTTATGCTAATAACTTAAAAAATTTACAATATTCAGATATAATTTCAGGTATATAATTGAATCTAACTAAACAAAGTTATATATTTGGAAAAAATATCTATAGCTTAAAAAATTTTCATGTTAAGTGATTAAATATTTTTCCTGATTTTTTACAAAGTCCATTATGTTTGGGCCCATAACTTAAAGAAATTAAACTAAATGGACTTAATTTTTAGCAGGTATATAGGCAATATACAGGAGAATACGTCTGGTAAATATTAAGAAAAACAGATAAGTGGTTTTGATATTAGGCGGTCCTGAAGTATGATAATAGGTTTTTAATGGAAATTTGAGGTTTTTCCTCAATTTCTCAAAGGAATGAAGTCGCAGTGACCCAGTTTTTGGTTTGGTAGGAGATTTTGGGGACATCTAACAGTATGCCTAATTTGGGATTTGTTGGTCTAACAGTTTCAGAACGTGCCATTCTAACTGACAGACAGACAGACGACAGACAATGGACCACAACTATAGCTCAGATGACTTATAGTCAGCTGAGCTAAAACAAGAGCTTTTGTATTAATATTTACTAAAAATGGACCAACTTTAGTGAAATATAAAATCCTGCAAACACCATTTGTCATGATCTAGTTGGGCTAAGTCTGTTAATATTGTGCTAGCTCACACTCTCATGTACATGATGTACACAAGTTTAAATGAGGTAAATTAATTCAATTTTAAGGTCCAGTTGTAAATTTTGCTTCAACAGCATTGATAATTCAGAAGAGTCTGACTTTTATGTACTCAAAATAATGCTTTTGCTGCATTGCTTGCAGAATATAGGTTACAGGGATCTAATTTTGGGTTTGCACCTAGTCATCCCAGGATGCTGAACAAGAACTTTCTATGTCTAGTGGTTACAATTTGTGCCCTGCTAATGGATGGACAGTCTGCCCATGAAAATGACTGCTCATCATGACTGAAAGCTTCAATGACAGACAGAGACTGATTGCTATAGCTCAGCATGACTGAAAGCTTCAATGACAGAAAGAGACTGATTGCTATAGCTCAGCATGACTGAAAGCTTCAATGACAGAGACTGATTGCTTGAGCTCAGCATGACTGAAAGCTTCAATGACAGAGACTGATTGCTTGAGCTCAGCATGACTGAAAGCTTCAATGACAGACAGAGACTGATTGCTTTAGCTCAGCATGACTGAAAGCTTCAATGACAGAAAGAGAATGATTGCTATAGCTCATCATGACTGACAGCTTCAATGACAGACAGAGACTGATTGCTTTAGCTCAGCATGACTAAAAGCTTCAATGACAGACAGAGACTGATTGCTTGAGCTCAGCATGACTGAAAGCTTCAATGACAGAAAGAGAATGATTACTATAGCTCATCATGACTGACAGCTTCAATGACAGACAGAGACTGATTGCTTGAGCTCAGCATGACTGAAAGCTTCAATGACAGGAAGAGAATGATTGCTATAGCTCATCATGACTGACAGCTTCAATGACAGACAGAGACTGATTGCTTTAGCTCAGCATGACTAAAAGCGTCAATGACAGACAGAGACTGATTGCTTTAGCTCAGCATGACTGAAAGCTTCAATGACAGACAGGAACTGATTGCTATAGCTCAGCATGACTGAAAGCTTCAATGACAGAAAGAGACTGATTGCTTGAGCTCAGCATGACTGAAAAATTTCATGACAGACAGGAACTGATTGCTATAGCTCAGCATGACTGGTAGGTTCAATGACAGACAGAGACTGATTGCTATAGCTCAGCATGACTGAAAACTTCAGTGACAGACAGAGACTGATTGCTATAGCTCAGCATGACTGAAAGCTTCAATGACAGACAGAGACTGATTGAAAGCTTCAATACCAGACAGAGACTGATTGCTTTAGCTCAGCATGACTGAAAGCTTCAATGACAGACAGGGACTGATTGCTATAGCTCAGCATGACTGAAAGCTTCAATGACAGACAGAGACTGATTGCTATAGCTCAGCATGACTGAAAGCTTCAATGACAGAAAGAGGCTGATTGCTATAGCTCAGCATGACTGAAAGCTTCAATGACAGACAGGGACTGATTGCTATAGCTCAGCATGACTGAAAGCTTCAATGACAGACAGGGACTGATTGCTATAGCTCAGCATGACTGAAAGCTTCAATGACAGAAAGAGACTGATTGCTATAGCTCAGCATGACTGAAAGCTTCAATGACAGAAAGAGGCTGATTGCTATAGCTCAGCATGACTGAAAGCTTCAATGACAGACAGAGACTGATTGCTATAGCTCAGCATGACTGAAAGCTTCAATGACAGACAGGGACTGATTGCTATAGCTCAGCATGACTGAAAGCTTCAATGACAGAAAGAGACTGATTGCTATAGCTCAGCATGACTGACAGTTTCAGTGACAGAAAGAGACTGATTGCTATAGCTCAGCATGACTGAAAGCTTCAGTGACAGACAGAGACTGATTGCTATAGCTCAGCATGACTGAAAGCTTCAATGACAGACAGAGACTGATTGCTATAGCTCAGAATGACTGAAACTAAGCTGAGCTATAATTGATATAATAAGACTTCTTGACAATCAGAAAATCAAATGTTTTCAGCTTTGGAAACAAACTCTCAAATGTTGTTTCCTGCAGCTCTGCTTATAATACAAATGCAATTGTGACATTTAAAATTGCATTTGTACCTTATCTGCATGAAAGAATAACCATGCCTGGGCATCAATTTACTAGCTAATTGACACTAGCAACTCAGGCAAGCATCACTGATTTCATTACCTGCTCAGCTGATCCAGTTGGCTGAGTACAGCTACTCAACACCCAGAGTGTCAGTCTGAGCCAATCAGAGCCAAACAAACTAATTTAGACCCCAGACTACTTAAAAAAATCTCATTAAATGCATAAACAAACTCAAACTCTACTCAACCAAGGCCCTAGAGCCGAATATGACAAACTAGTGATTTGTGATATCACTGTTAGTGTCACTTGTAAGGTGTTGACAAAAACTCAGGTGTCAAACCTGTCAGTTTGTGTGACTGAGTATAAAAACTGAGCTCATGTTGTGAGTAATCACCCAGTGACTGAGTAACCATCAAGTAACACTGCTCTTGTTGTTAGTAATCATCACTTCATCATGGATTTACTTCAGGCCAGATCTCAAGTTGTGGGACAAACATCACAGACCAGTTCACAGTGGTTATCTGTGGGACATCAGTATCTAAGTTACCCATAGAGGGCAGCACAGGTCCATAATACCCAGCAGTATCCGCACTATGGGTACCCAGAATACCATTCACCACAGTATGGAGGTGCCATCAAACCACTGCACCACATGGGATTGTACAGATATAGCACTTCACCAGCACAGCCAGGGGTTCACCCAGCATCGGGCTACTCACCAGCAGTCAGCAGCTACATGTACCCCCAGTGGGGCTACCCTAGCCAGCAGTACCTGTACCCAGGTACCAGTGTACCCAGCAGTCCCCACATGATGTATCACACACCCTTACACTCTACACCCAAGAGGAACTCACAGGTCAAAAGAGGTCAGGGGTCAAGGTTCACTCAAGACCTCCAGAGCTTGAGCAGCACACCATCATCCAGCAAGGATTCTGGGATACATTCTGCATCATCCCTACTACTAGAGGGCAGCAATGTCTCAGCATCAACATGCTCAGAAGGTTCCAGTGCAGCAAATGATGTTAACAGTTCAAGCAGCCCTGACTGTGTCCGTAGAAGCCGGGATAACACCATCGCTACAGCACTGTCACTGTCTGGCATCAGCAAGGAAGGTCTGCTGCCGCTGTCACCGTTATCCTTCAGTGAGGAGGACATCCTGCTGCCCTTTTCACTGACTGCTATGATTGACCAAACTCCAGAGAAACCAATAAAACCAATACAGACAGAGGTTCGTAGACCAGTGACAAGCACTGGGAAACCAGCATCAGAGACTGAGGAGCGAGCACCTAGCAGGCAGCCACAGATGTCAATGCAAAGCTCACAGACTGAAGCAGTTTCTAATAGCAGCACTGCGCGAACAGTAACTACTAAGACCAGGTCACGCTGCAAGCCTAAGTTCCTGAGCAAGGAGGCTGTACACATCATGGACAGCTGGTAGATCAGGAACATAGCCCAGCCCTACCCCAGTCAAGAGGAGATGGAAGACATGGCACAGCGAGGAGGCATCACCATCAACCAGATCAACTCGTGGTTCAACAACAGACGTAACCGCAGCTTCAACACTGGCCCCAAGAGACAGAAGAGGAAGCTGGAGGAGCAACTGGTGAGCCTGTGTCAGAACCTGACAGCAAGTAACAGCGGGGCAGCTCCTGGTGCCATCGTACATGAGATCTCCTCCCTCATCCAACAGAACCTGCAGCCCAGCAAAAGAGAGCCAGGATACACTGATGTACCTGCAGCCCAGCAAGAGGCCCAGCAACAAGGAAGCTATTAAAAAGATACATAGATTATAAATCTTATTCCAGAATGCCATAAGATATTAGCATATGGACATCTAGCACTTGTTACAAGATGCACTAATTCATCTTTACTACACTGTATATTACCAAAAGTAAGCCATGCAAATCAACAAATGTCATTTCATGCATGCAACTATGATACTTATCATGTTTTCATCTTAACATATTTTTCAATTCAAGCAGAGATTTTTTTGGTATGTCATATCCATAAACACTCACACATCAATTTTGTATATTTGATGGATATTTATTCTGCACTGTAAACTTATCACACCTGAACCACCCTGCACTATTTATTTGTATGATATGTAAATAAACTATATAAATCATGTTGTTTTTCTGCGTGTCTGTGAATTTTGTTGTGTATGCAAGTAGATATCAATTTTCAGAATAGTTTGGCTGTGTGTGCTGTCTGAAAATGAGTTTTTATATTAAAAGTCAATGCTCCGCTGCATGTTTCCACCTGACGACAATAAGTGTCATTTGACACCAGTGGTCCTCAACTACCATTTCTAAATTCACAATTCTCCCATATTCTAAGGTCCATAGCTGGGCTGGAATCAAATTTATGTACACATAAGACTTACCTGCCAATCGCAAGATTGTTGCGGACAACCCTCTGTTGCCCTCTGGTGTATTCAATGTCAACCGTAATTGGTGCAGAATATGTCATATCTCTCAAGCGGCACTGAAACATGCACCAGTGAAATAAGTGGAATTCAAATGGAAAATTAAATTTTTTTATATTGCTGTGTGTGTATATATATATACACACACACAGAAACATTATATATATATATATAACAACATTCACCTAATGATCGGGTCGCATCCCGTGAAACCTACTGTAGTGAATTTACAGTGTTGTTTATAATATATATATATATATAGAGAGAGAGAGAGAGAGAGAGAGCAGGTAGTGTTACCCTCCGATGTAAAGTGCTCTATGGCCTACAGACTAGGCCAGAGCGTTATAACTCTGAAGAAAAACAACACTGTAAATTCACAACAGTCTGTTTCAAGGGATGCGACCAGATCATCAGGTGAATGTGCCCCCAAGGACAATAGGATCAGTGTCAGTCTTTCACATGCCCCCCCCCTCCGGAATGGCACAAAGCATAATCTCGTAAAGTCTCGCCTTTTCAAACCACGCCATTAGCTTTATTCTAACCAATTTCACCTGATAATTGGGTCACATCCTGTGAAACAGACTGTTGTGAATATACAGTGTTGTTTTTCTTCAGAGTTATATATATATAATATATATATATATATATATATATATATATATATATATATATATATATATATATATATATATATATATATAATTCTTTAAAACAAGACTCTTTGAGGACCTGACTCAATATTGAACCATAAAATGAAGAAAAACAGGAGTCTCACCTACACGTTGTTAACCTGTGACCCTAATAACCCACAATGACTGAGAAAATCACCTGTAGGCAGTCATTCATAATGTTTAAAATCGTTAGGCTGTGATAATACATCCATTTTGCTATGTCTTTCTTTAAAAGTTTAGGAAATAGTCTTATAACTGAGACCATCAAAATACAGACGGTTAGGGGAGATGGAAAAAAGGAAGAAAAAGCAAGGCTCAGTTTTTCCTCTGTAACATAACCGATCATTGATCATGATGGACTTACCTCATGTGGTGACACAGGTTTGGTGATGTTGAACCCTTCTTCTACATCTGGTTTTCCAACATAAATGTTTAAATATCTGTAACACGAAGGTTAACATCTTAGACACAATGTTACACTATCAAAAAGTTACACCAGCTTTCCATTTTCATGAAACTTTTGGGTAAACAAAGTTCAAATTTGTTCACATTTTTGTTAATTACAAAAAAATATACCACTGACTATATAAAATATATACTGACACTTCTGAAGAAGCCTCATTGATTATATATTGATTGTAGTTTGTATCACCAGTATGAATTTTTAAATATGTAAAAAAATCACCTTAAATCATTCTCTTAGCTATTTCATATATGGTTAATCTATATTAAAACAGTTCAGAACCTATAACAGTTCATTCAATATATTAAAACTAAGTCTGAGATGTAATTTCTTTAGCACTCTGTCAGTACAATATACTTACTTCATATAAAATGTTGGGTCTGTGTCACTTGTTATTTTGTCATTGGCCTTCATTATATTCTTGATCTGCAAAAGACCATTATAAGTAAGGACAAATAACATTGGGGCAAAACAAGCATAACTTGTTACACAATCAAATATAAAAGTTAAAGAAATTATGAAAAAATATGAACACAAATTATAGTAATATAACACAACAAGACCAACTTTCACTATGAATTTTTTCATGAAGCTAACAAACAACCACACAACAAACTTGAACAAAGAAGAAAAGCAACTTGAAATTCTAATACAAATTATATGGATAGCAAATCCAAGTCAGAAGCCCTGAAAAAATGGACTCAGGTCCTAGATTACTGAAATGTATCATTACAGCTATAATTGTCATGTTTTTTTTTTAAACTTTGGTATAGAAAACTATACTTACCTCAATATTGATGAAATGATTGAAAGAATCAATGTGCTGTTTGACAAGTCCTTTAACCTTCAGAAAAGCTGGCAGCAGCTTCCATTTGTCCTGAAAGAAAAGATAAGATTTAAAATGTGCAGCGCTTACAAAAAATCAGGGAATTATACAGAAAATGATGTACATCTTTCAAGATGAACATACAAGGCAAATTTGAATTTACTCTATGCATTACTTTGAGAAAATGGACCTTTTTATGACTCTGTATATTCTACAAGGATTTATGATGCAAATGTTACAGATTTTTTTTAACTAGTATATGGTTGGTTATGATTAACTTTGCATGCTAAAATGGATAAAGGAGAAACCTTATTATACAACTGCCAGGTGTTAAATTATTATATATTTCCCTTGGTCAGTTTGTCTGTTAGCAACTATAAAACAAAATATACTAACTGTAATAAAGTTCTCTGACAGCTTACATATAATATGTTTGTATAATAATGTTTGGCCCAATTTTGTTATAACTGCAAGATGGTAGGCACACCTAGGAGTAAATAAGGCACATCATTTCAATTTTATATTTTATAAAAGTTATTTACATTTTTTGTAACAGCCTTGAACACTTGATCAGTAGCATAAGGGTGCTCAAAAAAGTTTTTGTCTCACAGCTAAAAGAATTATAGTCTGTCCAAGCACCTGTGTCCTCATTTTTTTCTGGGATAATTTTTTTCCGGAATAATTTTCATACATGTGAAACACTAACAAAAATTTCTGGCCCAGTGGCTGCAGGAACAATTCTGCCGACAGACTAGAGTTAAAAATAATTTCTCGCCTTGAACTGAATTTCTATGAGACAAAGAATCCAAAACATGAAAGAACAGTCATCAATGTTTGTGACATTGAATTGAAGTTGACCTTGAAGGTAAAAATCTAAAATAATATCAAATAGAGAGACAGTCTGAGAGGAACAGATAACAGAATGATCGGTTTAGGTGCTTAAAGAAATTGTTGCAAATAATATTTTGTGATCTGACCATGTATTTCCTAATCTTGAAACTGAAGCAGGTTAGCAGTTTGTGAATATAAGATCTTTTCTATTACCATGATCATTGTTTGGCTTTTTGGTAAGCTGCTGACAGTTCAGCAGTTTACACATTTGTTCCATTAGATCCTATTTTTTATTATACCAATTTTATTTTTAATTATATTTATTTATACAGATGCAATATATTTAATGTCCCCAGCCCACAGGTGCAAGGACTTGATGGTGGGGGGGGGGGGCACTGTGGGAGAGTAACTACCCCTCTGTGCATACATACAGGATTGAAACTTAATTCAACAGTGCTTACAGGACAAAAAGTTGATTCACAATTACTGAATACTTAGAAATGGAAAGACAGACTGATAACAAACAAAGCTGATCACTTTATACTCCTTCTGCTGAGACAGGAAAATAATATACGTTTCAATTAGATCTTACTTATTTAGTATACTAATTTTCTTTTTTAATAAATTTTATGCAGTTGCAATGAAACTAATGTCCCAAGTGCTCAGGTGCAAGGACTCAATGGCAGGAAGGAGGGGGGGGGGGGGGTGAGGGGGGGGGGGGGGGGAGGAATGGTGGGAGTTACAACACCTCTGCATATATATACAGGATATGATATTTTTAAGAATTTTTATGAAATTTAATTTAAATATTCAAAAGCAGGCGGAGTGATGGAAAAACAAAGTAAATAATTTTATTTCCCATTCTACTGAGGCAGAAAAATAATGAACAAATGTTTGCATTAGATCCTCATTTTTTTTATTACATCACAAGTTTATAAATTTTACTATACATTTACAGTATAACATATATATCTGCATATATAACTTCATTCACAATTCTTAATTGCATCAACATTTAAAGCTAATTTGGTAAGGAAACATCACATTTTGCACACAGATGTATTAATTTTTTTTTAAATATATCATACTATAATTCACGGGAATCTGTTTGTCTGTCTGTCCAGATTCATTCGCACGCTAGGGATCGCACGGTCGTCAAACTTCGTGGGGGGGTGCATCTTGGTCCGGGGAAGAACGAGTTTATATTTTTTAGGCTTTTGGTAAAGAAATGGCCTCAAAATAGATAAAAATATTATGGGTTTAATACCTGCGCTGTGCCATGGCCATTCTCACAGTGCGCCCACATCATCCTGAATCTCCTCTCGCTAACCAATCAAATCAAACCTGACATAGTCTGCCAAACATTCACTACGCCTCGGCCTTTTCTAAGCAGTCCGCTAAAGTCAACATAAATGAATGTTGTTGTGGGTTGACCGCGGAGACGAATTTAGACTGGGAACATCTCACCACTGCCCATATCGGCAATATGTCCCCCAATTTTGCCACAAGTGATTCATGTTGTGGGTTAATCGTTGGGACGATTTTGGACGCGGAACATCTCACCCCTCGCCAAATCAGCAACATGTCCCGCAATTTGTGTCAGTGCATTTCAAACGCGCACGCCATGTCAGTGCTTACTCATAATTTAAGAAAAGCGTGGATGCAGGTACTGATATAGGTATATATTAGTTTTATAAATCTGCAAAACAATAAATATCTGAAATTAACACTTGATTCAGAATTCACAGTTCTAAAATGCATCTTTATTTATCCAGGATGTGGCTCATATATTATTATATTATGCCTACTGATGAGTTTAATTATACTTTAATTGGCTTGAATTATTGAAAAAAAAAAGAATTGTTTTTTTAAAAGCTACATTACCACAAAATGGCATCTTCTGGATTACTCCTTGAATAACTATTTCAAGAAAAGTTTTGTACATTGGAGTGGAAACAGCTTCACAACTAAAGAAATACAGTTCAAACAATAACAATTATTGCAATACACTTGATGGGGGGGGGGGGGCAGAAAAGGGGGGAGGGAGATGATATGAGAATAATTGTAAACCTGTGACAGTAGGGGTGCTCAACCAGTGTTGCATCACTGATAAGGTTACCAAGGAAGGGCTGCAGTGACCAGAAGTGGGTGGCCTGGAGCTGACAATGCATATGAATACAACAGAGCCTCTGAATAAAACTTAAATAACTAGCCCAATTTTTTAGCTTTTATTTTAACAGATTAAATCCTTATGTTGACCTGCTGTTGAATCAAATGTACTTGCAAGTGAAAAAATGTGCCATTATCAAAGTTGGGCAAAATTTAAGGTACTTTTTTTATATATATGCTAATAACTTATGAAATTTTACAAAATTCAGATCTAATTTTAGATATACAATTGGATCTTGATTAAATAAAGTTATATCCCTGACAAAGAAGTCCCTAGCTTCAACAGTTATCATGCTAAGTGAGTAAATATCTTTCCTGATTTTTTTACAATGTGCATTATGTTTGGGCCCATAACTTTTATAAATTACATAATGCTGACCTAACTTCTGGTATATAAATAAGAAACATATAAAGGAATATTTATGCCAAAGAGGTACAAAACAGCCCAATTGGTTTCAATATAAGGCAGTCTTGAAATGTAACAATACTGTCAATAGTTTTTAATTTAAAATTGTGGTTTTTCTTAATTTCTCGAAGGAACCAAGTCACAGTGACCCAGTTTTGTAGGAGAACTTAGGGACATCAATTTTGATTCATAGTCCAAAGGTTTCAAAACGTGCCATGTTAGCAGTGTGTGACATGTACCTTCTGGAACAGTCAAGGACTATCCGACACTGTCTGGGCCTCCCTAAATACCATCCGGGACACAGTTGTACTTTCCGGGTCTCAAAGACACCGTTCAAGACACCAGAAATGGCTTAAAAATATTACTTCAATGCATACAGACACTTTAAAAAACACTTTTATGCATTCTGCATATAATTATACCGAACAGCATACAGTCCAGGGCAACAGAACAAGCCCTGAACAGACGGTAAATAGTCACACCGCATTTAACGTACGGGCAATCGGACGGCTGACGGACCATCACTATAGGCTAGCTCAGATGACTTAAAGTCAGCTGAGCTTATAAAATGTATTAGATAAATAAACCTCAGCACGGAGCCACTATAGAACGCAGGCTACACCTCTATTGAGAAACATGAAAATATAAATAAAACTGTCTCTTCTCAGTACCTATTTTAACACCTACTTTTCCCTGCAGATGTCCCTACACTCATATCAACTATTCTAACATAAACAACTACTTAACATCAGAATTCACCTAAATCAGGAATCGAACCTACGATCTCTAGACTAGGAGCCCTACACACTTATAAGTGAGCCTTGATGAAGAGATTACCAGCATGGGCGATTTTTATTCATTTATATCTGCCATCTATCGCAAATGGGGAACCATTTACTATTTTAACAGGAGAATTAAGCTTAAGGTTGGGGCTCCGCCCCCACACCCCCATCCAGGCTGGGTTCCCTGAACCCCTCCTCCACTAATATAATATATTCTAATTATGAGGAAAATTAAATACGGGAATTCTCAGGAAAATAATATGTATCGGCCTTTGTCAGGAAAGAATTTATTATGTGTCACCCGTTGTGCATAAGGTACCGGAGGTAGGCTGCAGCCCGGTTTCTAAAGTTCTGCCCTCAGCACTTCCGTGCAGTAAAATAAAGGCCTGGTTACACCCTATGATAACCTGAGCCTACAGTGAAGACAGACGCGCACACACACACACACACAAACACACGTTTGATACCTCAATACTTTTGACCGGCGCTGCCAGCTTTTCCTTGTCCAATTGCATCATCTCCTCCATGCTGATCCACGAGCTGCTGCCTGACTATATCATTTACTAAAGTTTGAACAGAGAGCAGGCAGGTTATATTGTCCTGCAAGCACTGTAATATCACATGCAAGACAACTGCGGGCGATATTACCGGTTTCTTAGTGACCATCAGCGAACATGAATATTCGTACTTGAATAAATCCGTACGCTCAAAACACGTAACCAGGTAACAGCAGTCTTGCGTATGCAAAGTCGCCTTGACCCGCGCCACGGCTTGTTCGCGCCATTTCCCACATGCCTACGTCACTTGCCAACCAAACATAATTAAAACTATTAACAATTTCATTTCAACGAAATTATAAACGCGAAAGTGTCTCGATCGAGAGCATGCAATGCTTACCGAAGCCCTCATTTGGGAAAGGACTATATAACTGCATATATATATTTCCTATGTACCTTACAGAAATTTGTTTAGTATTACATAATTTGTTATATAAGGACCGGAACTTTAGGTACATTATCAAAACAGCAAGAATGATTATTTCTTGATGAATTCATTGTTAACGCTGGAGAGTGTTTTCAATGATGCAACTATATTTAATTAAGATTTAATTGCATGCCAGTAATTAAATCAGAATTTTGTAAAAAAAAAAATAAATAAATAAATATATAACATCAGTGCCTTAAATGTTGCCAAACTTTGACGGTTGCACATTTTCTCCCCTGTAAGCACTGTTAATATAATTTTCATAGCATATACGCTCACAAAAGGATATAATCACTTCAAACATGAAATTTGAAAGGAATTCACCAAAACGTGTAACTTTTATTTGAGTTTTCAAACACCATGTTAATTTTTGTTTACATCAGGCCAACCCATGGCCAGGACAGGGGTAGGCACTGAGTGCGGCAACCCTCACCTAATACCACTTAAATAACTTGCTTCATTCCACTCAGCTGCCTTTGCTCAGCTGAGCTCGGCTTCCCCTGCCCCCCCCCCCCCCCCCTGCCTATAATATAGGGATGCCTGAACAAAAGTTGACTGTTGTAATTATTTTTATATTTAATTCACAGAATATTAATTTCAGTATTAACTAAAGTTGAGAAACTTCAATAATTAGCATATTTATATTGTTTCTCCCTTATCCTACTGATAGCATGTATACCTGATTTGAAAAGAGCAATTTAATAAATTTTACTCAATCTTTCATTTAAGTTAATATAGAATTAAACATGTACATTAAACTGCATGAGAACTCCGATAGACAAAAAAGTAGTGATCCAAGGAATAATCTAGAAGATGCCATGTTGTGACATATTTTTTTAGTGATTTTATCTTTAAAAAATAATATTTATTTGTTGTGACACAGTTTTTTAGTGATTTTATCTTAAAAAACTAATATTCTTTTTAAATTAAGTTTCAAAATTTTATGATATAAATTACAGAAGGGAGAGCCGTTTTTCGATCGGAACTTTCGGAAAAACGGTCAAGGGTCTAGCGGCAAGTTCCTACGAGAGTTAATTATTAACTTAATGATGCTTTACCAGAGGAACACGATGTTTTTTTTTAATCTAAGTAATTGGCGACCGGGACCTATAAAATTAAAAGATATTGGATTTATTGCTGAGCATTATTGGCAAAGATCAGTCTAACATGCTTTTAGGATCATACGTGCGTGCCCTTTTTTTAACTAATTCGCTGGAGGGAAAGGTCAAATGACATCGCCATAGGTGAAGCTTTGTTAGTTCCTGTAACAGCCAACAGGCGGCGCCAGTGCGGCACACGCAAATGGAATATTAAAATTTTGAATGATCGCCGAGCCTACCAATTAAAATGTATAATTAATAATTTTCAGATCTTAAGTAGGTTTAACCTTAATACCCTAACCTACTTTGCATATTTAAATTTCTAATTTTGTTTTATAAGAATGATTTCTCTATATATTTTTTTAACATCTGCATTAATGAATTTAAAAACAATGCGTTCTATACATTAAACTTTGGTTGTGCTTATAGATAAATCTATCTAATATATTATGCGCCAAAAATAGTAATAGACAGCCCCATTTTAACTAAATTATAGGCCTAGAAGTGGTTTGAAACAAATAAACAAACACAAAACGCCTTGATATGACTCTTAATCAATAAAACAACGTGCGCACAGTGGTCAACCTTTAAAAGAGACTGGAAGCTATGACTGATTGATAAAGTCCCAGAAACATTGAGTACAGAAGCGGCGGGTGTCTTGCATCTATGACATGAAGTGGGGTCTCCGGTGTATCTCAGGACAGACAGGTGTAGAGGATCATCCTCCTCTGACCCGTCAGCTGTGTCGTCAACAGGTGTCATGACTCATGACTGATTTCACAATCTATTCGTCCGATAAGAGTGATGTATAGTGGTCACATTATCATCACAATCAGGGGCGGATCCAGGATTAAGGAAAAGAAGGGGTTCAACCCAGGAGAACTAATCAGAAGCGGATCCAGGGGGGGTCCAGGGGGTCCGGACCCCCCCTTTTTCACCCGAAGCAACCTTTTTTAAGGGGGTTTTAGACGTAATTTTGCGGCCTGGACCCCCCCTTTTCCAGACGTGATGACCTTTTTTTTAGGATTTTCATAAGCCCTCCTGGGTTGGACCCCCCCTTTTCCTAAATCCTGGATCCGCCCCTGCTAATGCCAAAACCTAAAAAAAGGTCCGAAAGTCCGGAAAGGGGGGGGGGGGATCCAGGCCGCAAAAATTGGTCCGCAATCCTCAAAAAAAAAGATTGCAGCGGCTGTAAATAGGGGGGGGGGGGGTCCGGACCCCCTGGACCCGCTTCTGACAATGTAACCAGTTGCTGACATCGACAGCAGAACAGGCGGGACCCATTGCCGATGCTTACGGTGTCAACTCTGCTGCGGCCTCCACATAATTTTTTATGCATAATTTGACATGATATGACTAAATAACGATGCAATTTATAATTGTGAATTAACTTATATTTTCAGATTTTTTTATCGCAAATTTATAATTTTCAAAATGAAAAATATGAATATTACAAAAAAAATCGCCTGCTAAAAATGTATATGCCGAAAAAGTATGGTTTAATTTAAACTAAAAATCATTATTCCTTGCCTCGGCAGAAAGTGAAACAAAGTAGTCAGTCCTTTGTGTCAACCTGCCAATCTGCAAATATTCCATGTGCAACACATACAATATCTCCAAAACCTCTTATTTTTTTCATGGCATGCAGTCATGTCATATAATATTAGTTTGGCAATCATATATTAAGTACTTGATTATCACTAAATAGTATCGCCAATTCCAATGGCAACAGAAATTCCAATATGGCATTTCCTAAAATTTTTCAAAATTCAACTGAGCGCCGTAACCCATGGGTCCCTTGTGTTAACTAAGAGATGGCCTATATTGACCTTAATTACTAGAATAGTATAGATCTGTTCAAAATTTGCAATGCAGAGAAAAGTTTGGTGTAAAATGTATCGCAAAGCAATCGGCGTTAACAGACTAAACACATTGACAATAAGAAAAACATAAACAAATTTAAGTTGGATAAACCCGATCTGACACATGCAGACCGAGTGGCCTAAGTGGCCTAAGAACAGACCTTGCCCTTGGCCTATACAAACAATTAACACAAGTTTAATATTATAGGGTCTATGCCTATACGAAATTTTCTGTGCAGGCGCGGATCCATGATTTTTTGAAGAGGGGATTCGGGGAAAGGGGGGGGGGGGGGTCTCCGGGGGTCACTGTTTGATTTTTCCGAGAAATTTACCTGTCATGGTTTTTTTAATTGGACTAAAAAAAGTTGATCGTTGAGAGCAAAGGGGGCGGGGGGACTTTTTACATGCAGTAAACCTCGCCTTCCAGTGCACACAGGCAATTCGGCTTCCAGGCCGAATGAGTCAATTTCAGCGAACAGCCTTATAACCGAGTTACCCTTGGTGTTGCTCCAGGTAGTGTTCCTTTGCAGGCCTGAACCGGATTGTGAACCAAGTGCGGACATCAAACTTGCGTGTTGAATTAATCGATTTAAGCTTAAAAATTTTGTATAAAGCAAAATACAGGATGAACGCAAAGCGGACTACTTCGAGACAATTAAATCGATTGCGTGTATAATCCAGTTTAATTAGATGCGAACCAAGTGCGGATATAGGCCTATATACGTCCTATATATAGGCCATATATATATATATATATATATATATATATATATATATATATATATATATATATATATATAGGCCTATATGGTTACCGGTAGGCCTACCTTAATTCCTTACTCGCGAAATATGCTTGCAGGTTTTTCCAATGAGCGAGTAGCCTATACCTGCATGATACATTGTATATGCATCTCTCCCCCCCCCCCCCAAAAAAAAAGGGGGGGGGGGGTTGTCTGAATTCAGGTGAATATAGGCCAATGAAAGATTACCTCTCCTTTAGGACAAACTTGCATGCATGACATTAATTTCAGGGAAAAAAATCAATTACCGTATGTTTACTGGTAGAAAAAGTTAGGCCTAATTATATTGCCTACATCAGGGGCGGATCCAGGATTTTGCAAGGGGAGAGGCTAGTAGATACTTTGCATATATATATATATATATTGCGCAGACACTTGCCATAGACAAATTTATCTTATTATCTATCTATTTATATATGTATATTTACATATATATATATATATATATATATATATATATATATATATGTATATTGCAGTGTAAACTTCTGATGTTCACTAGGTTATAATTGATGAAACGTTGGATACGTTAAATGAATTTAAGTCACTTTATACCTATTATAAAACAATTCTTTTCCTTTTAAAAAACGAAAAACTGCCCTTTTTCCTTTCTTGAACTTCAGAATAGTGATTTTACAAAAAATCAACTGTTATTGATGGGTGAGATAAAGAGGTATTAGATAGCCAGTACCACATTTAATCTCTTGTATATAAACATGTAGTCTTAGTTTCAGTTTAACATTAAATAATTTGCAGACTACAAACTAACAAAACATGACTCCACGGCTATGGATATATCAAAATATACCTTTTGCATTTTTCCACGTTATACACGATCTGACAATTTGTAAATTGTGACTTTGTATAAATAGGTAAAGATGTGCAATTTATTATATTTACCCAAGACATAGTTTACACGACAAACATTTAAACATTAGAGTGCATATAAACATCTAATTGCATTAAACATTTTTGAAAAGGGCAAACGAATAACTTATGATTGAATATCATTTTCTAACTACTTTTCTAAGATATTTCTCTCCAGCGTTTATTTTAATTAATTGAACAAAGTTGAGACAAAACGTAAATGCAGACTTTGAAGCCAGACGATTCATATTATATGTATTTTTTTCAGTTTGTAGCGCGATAATTATATTTATTCATGAGAAATGTGTGACAAGTTTACCAACTCGATTTTGCATAACCGGTCTGTTCACATCTTTCGGAAATTTATATTCGATTAAAGATTCCCCTAAAACAAAAAAATAAAGACGGTTTTTTTATCGCCTTTTTTTGCCACAACAGTTAAGCATCTTTTAAATTAAAATATTATTGTGATCCAGGTAAACTCTTAATTATTTTGGATTTTTTTTCTGGGTCTCCTCATAAGTCCGTCTATATAACTGTTGAGTACAGCTGCATGCTAACAAACGAATCAACCAACGTCGATAATTACGTGATAAACCTTGCTTCGCAGAGGATTCATTTATTCAGCAAATATATATATAATTTATAAAGACTCCTGTGGAACAAGCGGTAAGAATGGGGAATTCATAGCAAAAGAATAAATGATTTGGACATTATTTTTTTCTATCAACCAATTTATAAATAAAAATAAGACTTGGGTATATATTAATAATCTCTTTTTAAGTTGTCGTATATAGATATGAACATGAGATATGAGCACAAGTGCATGCCAAACGATGTAAACATTTCATTCATTATTTAATCTCAAATAATTGATCAGTCATAAAATAAAGACACAACTATATATAAACATTTAAGTGTATTAAACATCATTGAAAAAGGCAAACGAATAACTCATGATTGAATATCATTCTCTTAATTACTACTTTTTAAGATATTACTCACCAGCGTTTATTTTGATTAACTGGTGTATAGCCTAAATTACTTTCCATATGCTCAGTTGCTTCTTCAGTCTATAACTTGCTTTTATACGTTCAAACGTCCATATAAAATGAATTTCTTTCGTTTGCATATTTATGCATTAGCATTTCCATATTTATTTGGTAATTTTTTACATTTGTTATCGATAAAAAGTTTTTTTTAAAAGATGCTAAAGCTATTAAACATTGTCAGTTTACTAAAGTTTCTTGTACCGTTTTGTACATTTTTTTCTTTTAAAGAGCGAAAAGGACAAATAATTTCAAAACAGATTCCCCATTGAGAATTCCAACTGTTATTATTATATACAGCCAAAATACAAGTCCCCCATACATGTTATATGACGAGGCAGTAAATTTCCACTGCCTATCATAAAAATCAAATGATATACATGATGTAAGTATATTCAGACAATGTTTATTATTTTTTATTTGAATGATAATATATTGACTTTTTTTTTTAAAAAAAAAAGAGAAAATGATTTTTGTTTCTATATATAGGATAGAGAGAGGTGAAAAAGGCTTGCTTTTTATTTTTAAAAACGCTTAATAATGTTCGCAAACAAGATGTCAAAGCCCAAGGAAATTTTTAACGTCTATAACCAATGTTGGAAAATGCCCAATTAGTTATTTAAAAATACAAAAGGACACAGGGCCACAATGGTCCCCGGCCATATGTTAACCAGGAAAGTATTGCATCAGTGATGGTGCGGTACTGACGGACGGATTGAAGGACAGACGGACGAAAGGACGGAGGGACTGACAGACGCGACCAATTTTAGTAGTCCTCTCTCCTAGCGGCGGGGGAATAAAAAGATGCCTGATCCTGGTGTAGACATGCATGCGCCTCTCTTAACGATTCCTTTGGTTTTCAACTTTTATGTTTTGAAAGGGTGATATTTGTATGACGGCAACTGAAATAATGTAAAGAAAATCTTCTCAGATAAAAGGGGATAATAATGTTTCCACCCTGGGGGGGGGGGGGGGGGGCTTAATTCAGCCCCCAAAGCTCCCCCTCTGGATCCGCCACTGTATATATAGGCCTATATAGAATCCAGGCTTTCCTAACAGGTCTCTCCCTATATATATAATATATTATATATACGCTGCGGTGTGTGAGAGCTCTAGACAGAAGATCCTTTCTCAAGAGAAAACTGGAAACATTCCACTTGACAATAAATATTGCCTATAGGACATTTCGGCTGAAAGTGTCGTACATCCATCATAAACTAAAGATAATCAAATGCATATTTAACATTTCACCTCGACAGTTTACACGTTTTTCAGCTTAAAATGCCGATTAGAAGAAATAGGGCCTAATTTAGGCTATATATGCTAGTTATTATTAAGGCCAAGTATGTACAGCCTATTATTTAGCTAAATGTCTTGGTTATATACGAATAAATTACAATTTCTGCCTTGGATTACATAAGTTTTTTTTTTCATAAACGAGATATTTAATTTTACACGATTTTCTCTCATGCAGAACTTAAGGGTTTTAAATTCTCCCGGATTCGTACACGTACCTCATATATATATATATATATATATATATATATATATATATATATATATATATATATATATGACTCATAGTGCCAAGTATGAACGAAAATAGACAAGTGGTTTGATATAAGGCAGTCTTAAAGTGTAACAATAGGCCTATATAGGTTTTCAATGGAAAATTGAGGGTTTCTTTAATTTCTCGAACGAACGAAGTCGCAGTGACTCGGTTTTGGATTTGGTATAGGAATACTTAGGAACGTCTAACGTACTGTATGTTAAATTTTGGATTTCTAGGTTCAGTCACTTTAGTGGTTTCAAAACATGCCCTGGATGGACGACGGACAAAGGACCATCGCTATATTATATCTCAGATGACTTATAGTCAGCAGAGCTTATAGGCATAAAAATATTCTAAAAAATTCAATGTTCCCAAACAGTATGGTTTTAAGAATATTCTAAAAACTTTTTTTTGAAAACGTTCTACAGAGTTTTTGAAAAAAATGTCCTTTTACGTAATTTGTTTAGAAATACTTTTTAAAATTAATATATGTGTTACTTTTTAGAAATTCATATGAAAACACGTACTCATAATTTTCTAGAAATATTATTGGAATTTTTCTTTAATATGGATGTTATTATGACAGAACTATAAACGAAAGTTTAAAATAGACCTAAATTGTTCTTTCATATTAATGCGTTTTCAACATTATACTTACTTTTTTTAATGTTAAATCTTTACAACAATTAATTCTGATTTCTAAAAAAATGATTTCTAATCAATGAAATGTTTCTAAAATATTTTTGGAAAATATTCTGTTGAAACACCTGTGTAACATACTGAAAATGTTTTTAAAATATTATTCTTGAGTTTGTGTTATAAGCAAAAATGCTGTTTTGCGAAAATGGCCAAAAATTAAATGTTTAATTCACATACAAAAGACGTACACCTAATTAAGAGCCTAATTATAAAGGATTTTTTTAGCAAAAACACCAATTAGGTAATAGTACTATCGATGACTTGATGCCCCCCCCCCCCCCCCCCCCAGCCAAAAAGAAATAATAATAAATGAATAAATAAAAAAGGAGCGGCGATTTGGTAGAACAGTTATCTTAATGTCTGTGGCGCCTTATCCCTATACGTATATTATCCGATTCGTAACCTTACAAAATGTACCTTCAATTTTGATAGAAGGGGAAACTGACCTTCAACTTACATCACTCGGCAGGTGTGTCGCTTCAGTACTGATTTTACAATCTGTGCGCATTTACCCGATTAAAGTGAACAAACATCACCCTAAAAATTGGATGTGTCATGGAGAAAGGGAGTTTCTTACGCTCGGCTATCCACACAAACGGCGCCTTGTCAAACGTTTCCTTGTAACTCCCCGAGAAATCTGCGCCAGTCAGACAATGTAGGTAGAACCGCGAAGCAAAATTTACATCTCGGACAATGGCCCGGTGACACATAAAGCGAAAAATGGCAGATTTTCTCGCAGACATGAAACCTTTATAACAAATATTCAAAGTGAAAATGGATTATGAATTCAAGGCCAAACTTGCCAGCGAGAGGCAGCGAGTAGAAGACCTGTTTGAATATGAGGGCTGCAAAGTTGGACGGGGGACCTACGGACATGTTTACAAGGCCAAGAAGAAAAACAGGTAAAACTGAAATATCTCATTTTCATAGTTCGAGTCATATCACTTCTCATTTTGGCAGAACTATAGAATCCGTCCTACGCGGCCAGTCAAATTCTCAGCACCTAGTCATCAATCAACTACTATCTGTCATCACTTTACATCAGTGTCATCACATACATTTATCTTTGTCTGTCCATCTAGACCCAGTTGTGTCTCTATTGAGTACTATTGTAAACACAGAGCCACAGTGCAGTGCCTCATTTATCTAGCAGATGGGAACGCATGCATCTTCTGACGATGCACCCAGTTTAAGTACATGCATCTTATCTTAAGTGTGGTGAACCAGGGCGATTGTTAATTCCAGCTAGTGGTGTGCAGTGCACGTGTTACATTAGACAGAGTGTCCGTCTCTATAATACAGAGACGGAGAGCGCTGCATGCATTCTTGTGGTGCCCTTACTGATATTACTAAATGTCCCTCCATTGGCCAAATTACCAAACATAATCTAGCTAACATACCCTTAACTTCGTCTCCTTACTTGTTTTCTTGCTCAAATAAGAAAATGAAACATACGACCCAGGTTCAGAGTTAAGAAGCGATGCTTGCAGGTTTCTAACCAAACATGACATGTTGCTTTAGGGTCAAGGACTCAGGGAGAAGCCAGTTTCATAGTCCTTCCTCTGATTGGCTGTTAGGTTTCAGGCTCATTCATCATGGAAATCCAACTTAATTCCAAGCATAAGATTTACTGCCTGGTCCCTAAAATAGTGCCATCTAGTGAATAAAACAGAAAGTGCAAGCAAAACAATGGTTCCAGCGGGGCTAGTAGCAAATTTTCTCGTTTTCACTTATTAGAAAAGGTTCACACACCCAGGAAAGACCCACGTTTGTTTATTTAAAGCTTATTATCTGATTTTTCTAAATTTCCGTGTCCTCGCTCGCACACCAATATTTTCAATAGAGTGCTCGTAAGCCTCACTAGGAGGCTTACTAAGTAGGCTAGTGTTACATCATCACTGCTGTGAGTGACCTTGTAAATAAACCAAAGGCTACACAAGACCACTGACTACATGGGTTGTTACCAGGGTTACGCATTGGATTGTTTCAGCTGGCCAGGTGCATGTGTCACATTTCATCTGGGTGGTGATGATGTAATACGTGCACTGCACTGCACACCGCTGGCTGAAACCATCACCCTTGTCTAACAGCGCATGAGTTCCAGTCCGCTAGATAAATGAAGGCAGCAACCTGTGACTCTGTGTTTACAACAGAGCCACAACTGGGTCTAACTGTCTATCCTATGCTGGGGGGGGGGGGGGGAGTTGGGTTGAAGGGAGAAGCCTCCTTCCTGGGACCCCCCCCCCCCCCCAAGGTGACCAGTCATGCTTCAGAACACTTAAGCGACTTGGATACCTGAACTTGGTCAGAGGAAGGGGCTCACTTCATTCAACGGGGGTCTAGGATCATAGTTTATTAACACTTATCACTACACATTGAACATAGGGATCGGGAACAGAGTTATTATATGTGTAACACTTTATAATTCTTGTATAGAAGGCTGCGCAAACATAATGAAAGTGAGTGAAAAAAGCAAATTATGATCTTAATTCTGCCCAATTTAGGTGCTTTGAACCAGTTCACATATGTATGTAAAAATATATAAGCAACCCCAGTTACTCATAGCAACCATTTCTCATATGGTATAGTGAGTTCCTCGCAATGTCACGGCCCGTAGTATGTATAAAATGCATTCACAATACCTAACCTTCACAGATGCATAGTTCAGTAAGTTCACCAGGCTGGGACACACTTTTTCTTAGTTGTGTTCACGGTTTATCTCCCCGTCTGGCACTGGCCATATCTTCGTGCCTGGATCCCAGCTGCTTCTTTCTCAAAAACTAGTTCAGTACCATAAAAGCTAAACCGTTTCCGTAAAAACTCAGCCGACTACCAAGGGGGGTTTGCCACATCACTAATTTCATTGGATCTTTGCAAAGTGAACATGTCTGACTTCTTACTATGAGTTCATTCTCAAACAGCCATAGTACCATGACATCATCATGACATCTCTGCATATGAGGATATGTCTCACCAGCTTAGTGTAGGTTAATGTGTTTATGTCCATATTAATCTGTCCTCTATTTCTTTGATAACTCCCATGACTGTGAGCACATAATGTCCCGCATTCCATTGTGTTACTACCAACATAGTCATCAGAGTAGTCCGACTGTCCAGCAATTATTTTTTTTTCTTTTTCTTTACCTTGCACTCTTTCTTTGTCTTCTCTACTTCGTCTTTTCTTTTTCTGACTTTTTGAGCTGTGCCCGTTGTGTCACTTTCACTAGTAAAGCCTTCCATGATGCTAACCTGTCGGGCTAATGACGTCCTCAACCTTCAAGGTTCACGTTACTTTGTGTGCTACTTCTCTTAACCTTCTTAAACAAACACCTACACCAGGGGCAACCAGTTCATTTGATTAATACTCCAGCTAATTAACTCAAATTATGTAATTATAAGAACAGGGGAACACCTGTTATAATGAATCATACATCGGGTGATTTATTCACAGCATTTGACTCTATTTTGAGTCATTTTTACTCAATTTAAGACAACAGCCCATTATTTCTGTCACATTATTTTATTTATTTACTTTTTTATACACAATACAATGTCTTTATATTATCAAGTAGGCTTACATCTTATTATACCTTTTTCATGATAACATTTTATGTTTCATATACTACATTGACACCTATATTTTGTCCTCATGAGTGGCCCCCTTTCATACTTGGCGTAACCTATTACCTTTGAACTCCAGGTTAATGTATTCCCGGGTTGGGACCAGGTACAAGTGAAAGTACCTAGGTACAGGTACTTGTGAATTGGCCAGGTACAGGTACAGTCACTTAATTTTCACAGAGTACCCAGGTACAGGTACATTTATTACATGATCACTTCAAAGACATTTTTAGGAATAATTATTGCGGCATAAATTTACATACTGGTCAGTATATGCAAGTTAACATGCCTTTTTAGCTCAGCTGACTATTGGTCATCTGAGCTATAGTCGTGGTCCTTTGTCCGTCGTCCGTCCGTTAACAGGGCACGATTTAAAACTGTTGGACCTACGAATCCAAAATTCTGCACATACCAAAAATTAGGTCAGTATTTGGTATTATTTTGAAGTTATAGGCCCAAATATAATGCAATTTTTTAAAAATCAGGAAATATATTTGCTCACTTAACATGAGAATTGCTGAAGCTGGAGACTTTTTTTCAGGAATATAACTTTATTTAATCAAGATTCAATTGTTTACCCAAAATTAGATCTGAATTTTGCAATTTGTTCAAGTTATTAGCATAAATAAAAAATCAATACCTGAAATTTTGTCCAAATTTGGCAGTGGCACGTTTTTTCCCTGTAAGTACTGTTGATTTTATTTTCACAGTATATATAAATAAGGATTTCAAAGAAATTGTTTGAAAAGAGTAGCTTTTATTCAAGTTTTCATACACCATGTCAAGTGTTGTTAACATCTGGCCCACCTGGTAGTACAGCCTTCACTTGCATTATGTAACCCACCCCAGGCAGCTTGCCTTGGCCCAGCTTGGCCACTACTAGCAGGCTTCCCCTCTGCCCTGCACTCACCCCCCCCCCCCCCCAGCTGGTGCATAAACTAGATGAATGTTATAATTTTCTGTATTTTATTTTATTCTTGGACATGCTACATTTTAGATTTTGTATTGTACCACCAGGGTTACAATGATTAAAGTGCACATTTAATTGTGTCCACAAAGTGATGTATTGCTATGAAAGTGTGGATGTTCATCAGATAAGTAATGCTTCACTTCAGAAGAGTAAAACTTCACCAGGTGTGAAATTGACTATTAATTCCAGTAATTAATTATAGCTGAGATTGTAATTAGCATAATTATATTGTTTGTCCCTCATTCAACCAACAGTATGTATACTTTATTTGAAAAGATGTTTTTATTTTATCAAATGTACTGAATCTTTTATTTTATTTGGGTGAATAAAATTAAGCATGTACTGAAAACTCCAATGTGCAAACTTTTAAATAGGGATTCAAGGAATAATTGTGTAGATGCCATGTTGTTATATATAAACTTAAATGCATTATTCCCTTGAAAGTGAAATGAAGGTATTAGTCCATTCTGTCCACTTGCCTGTCCATCTGCAAATTTTTCATATGCATCACAGTATCTCAAAACTTTTACTGTTTTTCTTCATGACAGTTTTGTCAGAGTATTAGTTTGCAATCATATATTGAGAACTTTACTATAACCAAGTAGGAAGCCCTTTCCTCTTAGCTTCTCATATGCTTATATAAATAAAAACCATTACAATAGAATATTTTATATATTTTGCATTTGCAAAAATTTCAAACTTAAGCTGGTTGTCGTGACCCATGGGTCCTTTGTTTATATTCTGGATTCTCAACATCATTGTTTGGCCAAAACTGAATAAATACCAGACATGCCATTATAAAATTTCTTGCATAAAAATTGGAATTCAGGTAAAAATGAAAGTATTTGAATACCAGTGCAAATACTTTCAAAATGTATTCATGAATGCATTCATGAATATATTCTATAATATTATTTTAATAATCATTTCAGTTATATTTTATTAAAAAAAATCATATGATTCTCTTATTATTTTTAATAAAAATTATATTTGGCACAATATTTGTTATTAAATTTTAATAAATTGTTAAACTCTTTATCTTATATGTGCTGCTTATCAGTTATATGGCCAAGTCAAAATCTGTATGACAGTGGCACTCCATTTGTTAATAGAATAAATGAAATCAGTCTCTTCCCTGTCTCCAAAGAAACTATCAAAATCATACATAAGCTTAACACTAACAACTCATAATACAGCTTATATTTATTTCCACACAAAACCAGCATGTGCCTCATTTCAAAATCATATTTTTTTATCTTATATAACAGCTGAGTGCCGTGACCCATAGGTCCCTTGTTTTTCTATCAAACAGTATTGAATTCATTTGCTGAAGTATTTTTAAATTAGAACTTATTATCTGTATGGCACCATACATTCACTAACATGATATGCAAGTGTATTAAAAATCCTTTAAGTGCACTGAGTAGAGTATGACACCATACATTCACAAACATGATATTCAAATCTACTGAAATTGCATTATTTAAGTACACCAAGTACAGTATGACAACATACTTCAAAAATAAGATATTTTTGTACTAAAAGTTCATTAAGTGCAGCAAGTACAGTATAATCAAATGATTTGCTTAATTAGTGGTTACAGCTAATTTCACACAAGTGACCATTCTGGAGGTGTGATAACAATTCAGTTCATGTGTAGTTTATCACACTGATGGCTTGCTGATTATTTTACACTGCAGATAACCAAATTTAATACTTAAAGAGAAAAAAACTTGGTATGAAATATGAAAATGTACTTTGAGTACCTTGTACCAGGTACAGGTACTTTAGTTCCAGGTACAGGTACAAGGTACTTCCTACTCATGACAGCCAGGTACAGGTACAGGTACTCTGAAATGTGTACCTAGGTACAGTTACAGGTACAGGTACAAGTACCTGGCCCCAACCCTGGTGTATTCACCCAATAACTATGACATCACATGACGACTACACAGAAGTGATTCACAAGACAAGGCACAGGCTGCGACACTTGCACCTTAGATTTAAATATCCCCAGATTTCGGGTTTGGTAACTATCGCTTCAGGGCGCAGTTGGTACTAGCAAGGATGACTTTGGTGAAAGAGATTGCTGGTTCAATTCCCGTCATATCCTACTGTGTTTGCATGTCTCATTGCTTGTACTAATAATTGCATTTCTCTCTCAGGTTTCGGAACGTTCACCAGACACAAGTGGATAATACATATAGGTAGGAATAAGATACGGAGTACTAAATAAATACACTAATACACTTTATTTCTTTATTTGAACCCCCATAAAAAGCTATACTCCAGCTTTTCTCATCCCCTTAAAAATCACCCTCTTTAGAATGTTGGCTTTCCAACCTGTAGGACGGATTCTATAAATATAGTATAATGGCTCCTAAATTTCATGAAATAACTTTAACTTGATGACTGTCACTGGTGATAGATGCATGCTAGAAAACACTTATCATGTCATTACATAGGTCAGTTTAGCTGAGTAGGGTGGTTCAAAACTATTATGTGTGTATGATGAGAGAGAGAGAAATGATCAGTCAACCACACTTATAACAAAATAGAAGATCAGTTGACCACTGAGTACTCTAATATTTTAGCTCTGGCACTAGCCCCAGACACACTCAATTGCCCTGTCAGGCATTCAGTCCCCGAATTGGCCAGATAAGCCTGGGTAGCACTATGGTCTGTTCGGTGTCATTCTCAATGAGTGAGGTCTAGATTGGGGGGGGGGGGGCGGGAGGGGGTTCCTGGGCATGGTTGAGATTGGTGTCGTTTGGATGGGCGTGCTGATTTATACAAACCGTGCCTGGTGTGGCTGTTGATAAATCATCTCTTTCTTTCTTTCTTTCTCTCTCTCTCTTTCTCTTTCTCTCTCTCTCCTTTCATTGAAAGAAAGAAGAGGGAACCATTATTAACTTTCAGATTAAGTGATAATTGAAAATGAAAGAGAGAAAGAGAGAGAGGGGATGTTTTAAAATATAATATTGCTTGTGCTTGTGAATACAAGTTTGTGCACCTGTTTAAACAGTGCTTTAGGAAACCTCTGTGCAGGTAATTAACTAATTAACTGGTTGCCTGTGTTGGCTTCCAAGGGGTGGAGGTTTCCTTCCTTTGACACACTTGTCTTCTCCTGGTAACTGGGTTGTCTACATCAACAATAGTTCTTTAATATTGAGAATTAACTTGATCATTTATTATAGAGACCAATATGGTATTTTCTGTGATAAATGTCCAGCAAAAAAATTAATTGTGGCAATAAATTGTTCAAGATCCATTTTCTCCCCTGGTGTTCTTGGTAAACAGACTTCCCCAAAATTAAACCGAATAGTACAGCTGTTTGGATTCAAAGTCAACCAAGACTTTTGTAGAAAATTACCAATGTTTTTAAAAGATATAAAAGACATTAGATGTCCAACCTTAGGAATATCACTAATGTTTCAAGATACTGTCCATTGAAATGTACTGGTGCGTCAATCAGCGATGAGCTTATCTCCAGCCATAGATATATACACGCTTATATTCAACCAAATAGTATAATATAATTGAATTCAGATAATGTGTAAGGACATATTTGTTATTAAATTTATTTAATACTGATAATTTAGTTCTCATATGAGCTGTCGCATCCATGCTGAACATGCTCGGCTACACCAAGCACACTTTGTATAAACCAACACGCCCTTCAAGACCACGTCAATCTCAACCACGTCCTATAACAACGCCCATCCTGACCTTGCTCATTAAGACTGTAATCGTCTGAACCTGACACCTGTGCACAACATGGTAGTCCTCCAGCTACTGTTAGTTTAGCTGGAGTTCAGCCTGCCTGTAAACCAGTGATTAAATGAAGCAGAAGTTTATGAAAAATAAAAATCAAATGAACTGAGCAGTTCTGGAATTTTATCCATAAAATCTATGGTAGTTAATGCATATTTACTGTTTATAAATATCTTAATTGTTTGTAGCTAGGTGTCCACAGCCAGTCATCATTCATACAGGCTGTATTTACAGCACTATATGTAGGTAGTGCAGTGACACTGCGGGACAAATATATGAGATTTTCTGAGCAGTTTCTATGGCATTAGACCTGTGTAGATGGCTTGCCTTGACCATTTACTATTGGTCTGGCATTTTGTCTCCCAAAGATATCGTTTTATTTCAATAACAGCATTGCAGTGCGGACTATATACACCATAGAGAATTTTCAATGAATTTTCAGGGGATGTGATATTACCAAAGAGTTTGATTTACTAAGCTTAACAAATTTAAAATGTCTTGTTCTCATACTCATAATGTGCATTGTTTGAAATTCAGCACTTTCATTAAATTTACCTGTTTTCATTATTTAGATATTGGAAATGGAACTTCATGTGGCATAGATGTTTGTGTGATTAAAATATATTTACACTTTGTTTTAAAAGGCCTATGCATTGTTAAGGGGTCTTCAATTCAATTCGATTATCACTTTTCGATTTGATCCTTGATTTGATTTTTGTATACAGTCACAATATTCTGTTAGAGACATATATCTAATAACTTTTTTTATCCCATATGATGCTATAAGATAAGATTATTATATACCTGAGAATTTATGCAGACCAAGTAATATTTAAATCTTCTCATCCATTATTGTGCTAACATCTAATGAAGGATATAAGGTGACTTTCTGTGTTAAATAACACTGCGCCTTCATCATGTTTGCTGTTTATATCTCTTCCTAGGTAAGAGCTAGAGACTGAAAAGGTATGAAAATGAATGAAAATGCATCAATTGAAATTAATAGGTTATTAAATGCCCAACTCAATTTTCAGTAAATGACTGGCTCTGATTCAGCGCATTGATTATTCAGTGCATTGTTACAACCCCAGTTAAAAATCACTCAAAACCAATGAAAACTGATTAATAATCTGCTCCATAAAACTCCATTTACATATGTAATTTGTATTGCATAAAAATTGTTGTAAAAGATAAGTGTTTTGGGCAGACTGCAGGAAGAAGAGCATTTAGACTTAAGTTGTATGAGGTATTGATCTGATAATGGGTAGGTCTTCAGTATATTAGCAGCACTCGATCCCCACTTGATAGCAGTGTATTTGTGAAAAGTGGATATTACTCAAACCTATTGCTCTGGGGTAATGTTTGAAGGGTCATGACCTTCGTGATTTTGCCTTGATTATTGTTAGAGCCATTCATTATTCATACTTCTTAAGCAGCAGTTAAATACATTACAATTGTTCCAGATCTCCTTTGCTTTAACCGCTGCTTTGTCTCAGCACCATTGCTGGTACAGAGCTAAGAATCAGACCAACTAGAGTAAGTGTTCGGAATTTGAATCTTGAAGATGGATGCACAAGATGATACCATGCTCTCATTGGTCTGATTACAATTCTTTGCTCTGTGCATCCCCTGGTGGTGAAACCCGGAGAATCTTGCTGTACAAAGCAGAGATTTAACCAAAGGAGATCTATACAGAATGACTGCAGTGTGTAACCACTGTATGAAGAGTGTGTTGATTGTTATTAAGTATTTTATAATGTTGTTTTGATAAACATATTATTAAGTACCACTGGGGATGATATTTTTTATGTTGTAATAGAAATGAATTTTGACGTGTCTCTTTCAGCAATGACGGAGGTGAATATGCTCTCAAACAAATTGAAGGGACGGGAATATCAATGTCTGCCTGCAGAGAGATAGCAGTAAGTAGATTTATCAGGGTCCTGTTTTACCTCACTATTTCTGTCTGATAAATATTATAAAAATATAATTTAAAATAGTATTCACAAACATATGTGTGCACATAACAATTACAAATGTCAATGAATATACCTTCCAAGTGAAGTACATAAAAAGTACAAACAAATTAAAATCCAATTACATGTCCAGCATATGTCCATCTAATTACATCTGAAATGTTAACCAATGATAAATAATTCTTTTTGTACTCCTCAGCCTCTATAATTCATTCATTTGCTCATCTTCATGCATACAATGAATATAACAAGATCATATAATTTGAAAATATTTCAGAATGGAATATTGAACAGGATTTTAACAAGAAATACTTTTTATTTAAATTTAAGGTTAAAGATTTGTAAATTGTTATTTTTGTCCTGAGAAAAAATATTGGACATACACTTATTATTTTAATGCAAAATTGTATAAATTTTGGTCACATATATTTAAGCTGAACAAAATGGGAGATGACCTTAAGGTTAAATTTTGTGATACTGGGTAAACAAAATTATATTTTGAATATATATATATATATATGTAACAGTGGTCCGTCTGTTCGTCTGCATTCGGGTCCGCTTTCTTGTCAAATTCGTTTATTGAAGAGCGAACACATCAGCGAAACCAGGTTGTTGTACATGACGGTTTATTTATACAGTGCGGGTGCAGTATATACAGGGTACTTGTCTCTGTAACTGAACATAAGAAATATCTGTAGACCCATTGCCTACACGGAGAGTCAGCACTGGTCTCTTTATAGAGACCAATTTAACAAGAAATATACGTAGGTCATAATATGAATATACATAAAGTACTAGGCACTAGGCACTAACAACTAGTGTGTCACTGAATACTTTATTGACGGTTGAATACTTCGTATTTTACTTATGAAAAAGGAATTCCAACAGTAAATCCTTCAATTAAAATACTTCGTATCTTAACATTTACAGAAGCAGCATAAACATTAGTATATAATATTTCTTAGAATAAAAAGGACTACTATTTAAAAAAAAATGACCATTGGTCGTTAACTTATGACTTAGAAAGATACACTGAAAAAGGCCTACCTAAACATAAGAAATGTCTGTAGATGAACTGCCTACACGGAGAGTCAGGGCTGGTCTGAATCTCCTGGACAGTTAGTCCAGAGCATTCGCGGTGACCACAACTTTCCGCTCTATTACACCCGTTCATTACAACAGTTCATGATAACGAGAACCGGTCCCCAGGAGTGGAATTGGTTTGCAAGCAAGCATGACCAGCGAAACAACGAAATGGCCATTGTACAAAAAAAAAATAATAATAGAGCCTATGAGTGATAATATATAAAGGGTACAAATTGATGATAAGGTGCCTATTTTGAACAAACCGTTACATCTATATATATATATATATATATATGCATATATATATATATATATATATATATATATGCATATATATATATATATATATATATATATATATATATATATATATATATATGCATTTATTTGCATTACTGTACACTTTACATGTACAGTTTATTCAGAAGCAATAAACTTAACTGAATTGACCATTATGCCAATATCTTTAAATGAATGAACTTGGTCTCTGCAGCTTCTTCGAGAATTGAAACATCCTAATGTTATCAGTCTCCAGGGGGTCTTCCTGTCTCATGCTGACAGAAAAGTCTGGCTGTTGTTTGATTATGCAGAGCATGATCTTTGGGTATGTATCGCTAATATATACGCTACCCTTGAACCCCACCAAAAAGGTGGGGGGCGTCACAGTATTTCAGTACGGTCTTTGTATTGTATGTCTTTCTAAAAATGTAACTCAGAAACTGCAGCAGACATCTATTTGAAAGTTTAGGCCAATACAGGATCTTGGTGCTTTTTGAAGATAATCTGGAACCTGAATCTTGATTCTACAGGTTAAAGAAATACTAAATTGTTTTTCATTCTTCACTACCCAGATGGCAGCACATGCATAGCTGGAGGCTGTATTTCTTTTCCCATCTACTGTATAAACTGAATGTATTAGATATCTAATGACATCTGTGCAGTGGGTATTTTGCTAAACAGCTTGTTACCATTTTTGGGATCTTATGTTTGCCCAGTAAATTAATTCATTGGTTATGAGTTGATGAAGTGAATGATTTATCAGTTTCATACATAAAAGTTCCTTGGAGTGGAGGAATTGGTCAGAGGGAAGCAGACTGAACCTTCCCCTTACCAGAAGACTTTAGTTTGTGACCAATTACAAGTAGTCTTTGAATTCCTGAAAATCTGATATAATCCTACCTATCTGGAATATTTTTAAATCTTAGTTCATTAACTTAGTTTTCATTTATATTTAGGAAATGACTTGAGCAAAATTTGCATTGATCAATGCCATTGTCTATATTTATATTTTCAAGACTGCTCTTTGGAGGTCAGTGGTCTCTCTTTTTTGTGCTCAGATGGATATTATAACATGGTGCTAGATGTGTATGTGTTTGACATCTAAAATGTTTCTATATTGAATGAGGTATATGACTTGGAGTATTGTGATGGTTGCCAGTGCTACCAACTTCTGCTCATTATATTGTCAACTCATTCCAGCTTGGTTATTTGACAGGGAAGGCAAACAGCATCTTGTAAAATAATAAATTTTATATTGTTTAGGTACCAGTGTATTTCTATGTAATCTTTATAGAATTCTAATAACCTACAAATTATTTAAAAAAAAATAAATATCACTGGACAGTATGACAAAACCTAGTGTTGAAGTTTATGTTATATATATATATATATATATATATATATATATATATATATATTATATTTTAGAATGACATCTAGTATTTATGTTCTTTATTGTCAGCATATCATCAAATTTCACCGGTCAGCCAAGGCCAACAAGAAGCCTGTGAATGTCCCAAAAAGTATGGTCAAGTCACTGCTGTACCAGATTCTTGACGGCATTCACTACCTACACACTAACTGGGTGCTACACAGAGACCTGGTAAGTTAGCTGTATATAGGTAGGATGTAGTAGAGGGTATTTATTGTAAAATCATATATGAAGATTGGATGATAGAAAAAGACCTTCCACAGTATTTAAGAGGTCGAATTAATTGAAAAAATAAAAGAAAAAATCTGTGCAGCACAGCATATCAAATGCATTTACACTGATCAGGGTAATCTGTCTTATAAATAAAAAAAACAGCCACATTGGACAGCTGCTGATTGGATGGTGTCAAGCAAACCCTTAAAAAATAAATACAAATCAAAGATGGCTGCTCATGCTGGGACCCATTTTATCAATCAGATCATGGGAAAGAAACCAAAATGTAGTAAAGCATAAACTTTGTATTTGTTTAAAAATGTGTATTGTCATATTAGGTATTTAACTTCCATTTGTAGTCCAGGATGTTTTGCAAGAATAAAGTCTTTTAAAAAAATATCCTAAAAAAAAACAGGTTGACTCAGATAGGTGGAACAAAAGTATCTTTGATGACTTAAAGTAAGGTCAGGTCATAGATAATATCTTTTATATATGTATACCTTCATTTGTTATTAACTTATTTGTACAGTATTATTTACTTTTATGTGTTCTATTTTTTTGCAGAAACCTGCAAACATTTTAGTCATGGGTGAAGGTGTGGAACGAGGCAGAGTAAAGATAGGTGAGAATTTTTGCACCACACTAGCAACATTTGTTGGGGACAGCTGACAATAAGTTTTCTGGTTTGTTATATCAACAGAAAAGATCTTTTCTTTAAAGGCAAGGCTCATGTCAGTGTCTCTGACCAGGATTTGTGTACATTTAACAAAACCTGCAATGCTGGCTCACAAGACCCAAACACATCCTACAACAATAAACATGCATGCTAGTTGAAAGATTGTGTTGTATATCACAAAAACTGACCAACACAATGCAAACAACATTTAATAATGGATACCAGGTTCTGTAATCTAGGGGTAGAGCATGGCGCTCAAAGCCGGGCAATCATGAGAACTTTCATTTCTCAGCCAGGGATGAGTTGGATTTTCATGGCCTGCACCCACCCAGGATGAGCACTCTCCAGGCTTAATGGGAAGGCTGTGCCACACAGCCATGACATGCTCACAAATGAGTGTGTCTTCAGGGAGTTGTGAGGTGTTATGACCCAGTCGTGGGGATAATTACACACAAAGCTGCAGTAGACAAAATGACATGAAGCAAATGCTGCCTTAAAAATCAAAATGATAATATTAAAAGATATGTTTACCACAACCAAAACAAATTTTAAAAATTTCATATGGCTAAATATTATTCTGATTCTTAAATAATCTATTATTTTCACAATAATGAATAACGATAAGCAAAGGAGAACAGTTTCATGTAGACCACCAGTGTATAATTAATTTCTTATTTTCAGCTGACATGGGATTTGCCAGATTGTTTAACTCACCTTTGAAACCTTTGGCCGACCTTGACCCTGTGGTTGTGACATTTTGGTACAGAGCACCAGAGTTGCTGCTGGGGGCCCGTCATTATACAAAAGCTATAGGTGAGAATATGTAGTTAGTCAAATGAACACTTAAAGATTGTTTCACCTGGTGGAACTTGCACCAACCATACCAAAGAGCTGTAATTTAACTGGCTAATTGAGAGCTAATAGTAATAATTAGTTCTGGTGCCTTTATAATATTATGTCCAGTGTCATCTTCATTACCAGTAACTTCCTGTGACTAATTAATTAATGTTACAATCGTAAACTTTGAAAAATATTTTTCCAGATATATGGGCTATTGGCTGTATATTTGCTGAACTACTGACATCAGAGCCCATCTTCCATTGTCGACAGGAAGACATCAAAACAAGTAACCCATATCACCATGACCAGCTGGATAGGATCTTTAATGTAATGGGATTCCCACAAGGTAATAAGACCTTTTTTCCCTGTAATACCTGACAGATCATTCCCACTATGCATACAAACCTGTCAGTGATGGATAACTTGCTCTGTTCTGGTCTGTTATTTGCAGGCTTTCCATAACTCACTATATTTCCTATATATTCCTATATTTTCCTGTGAAATCCATTGTCTCTCACAATTCCTATATTTTCTTTTTTTTTAAAGGTATAGGTAAAAGTGGATGTTTATAGTCTGATATCAACCACAATGTCAGTCTCATCAGACTTTGCCTTCCTGGTGTTTTGGGCATGTTCATTCTTGTAGCTTTTCTCAGCTCCCTGGGGAGCATACTACCCAAGTAGCCATATCAGGCACTAGAAGGTTATTTGTTCTACATTTCCTTTCCTCCCATGACCAATACCCATTCATTTCTTGGTCAAGGGAGCACAACCTTGTGGTAAAGACTTTGGCCTGGAGTCTTAGGGCAAATGGCGGTCAGATGACGTAAACCCACAAACTTGCGGTCACAAATCAAGAACCCAGTATTTCCTCAGCAATCTAGTTGAAGACATGAAATTGGCAAAGAGAAAGAAAATATTCTGTAAAATCCTAAATAACAGAAGTAAAAATTCCCTCATCTTTAACAATAAGGTTCCTTTTGAAGCCTTTTGCATGTATCTAATTTAATTTGATGACCTGTTGTTGCTGGTTCATTTGACCCAAACACCAACAGACAATCATAATACGCAATGGGCATGTTTATGGGAATGTGCTTTGCACAAACCATTGACATGACTGAAATTTGTTTCTTTCTGACATTCTTGAAGGTTCAACTTCTCACTGCACTGTATTTCTCCTGATGATAAATGTTAGACTGGAACTAATGTATTTAGAACCCCTGGACATCAGCATTTGAATTTTCCATCAAAATTGTGAAAAACTCTGTTCTGGACAAATGTCAGTGTTTCCTGTCTGAGCCAATAATATGTTTTTTATGTATCTGTATCTGTAAAAGTTAAGGTAAAATGCAAATTGTAATTTTCTGTTCTTTTATTGCAGAAAAAGACTGGGAAGACATTAGGAAAATGCCTGAACATGGTACACTCATGAAGGACTTCAAGAAAACAAGGTGAATTAAAAGAGCGTCCGATAGGAGGATGCAAACCTTGCGCGGTAGATGGTGTTCAGAGTTGGTGCCATGGAATGTTAATTAAACCTGTGTTATTCCTCAGAACTTTTTAACTGAAGATAATTAAAAACACCATGGACATGGTGGTATTGCTGTCCTTGATTATACAGATTTATAAACATAACAAACAACCATGCCCCACCTTTCAGGGAAACAGCATGTTGAGTGACGTCATTGTCCTCTGTGATGTCATGACTTGCACCTTATAGTTGGCCATATCGTCTCATGCTTCATCGTAGTGTAAACATATGTGCCATAAACCCTCATAAAACACTCACTCCGGGGATATTTATGCTTGGATTTACACCAAAATTTAACTTCTTTTACATTTTCATCATACCACCTTTATGATAAATTTCAATAACATCTGTTATGCCATCTCCAGATATGGTGTGGACATACACCCACACACTTTGCACAGACCAATAAATCTTGAAAGCTGTACAACTCTTCAGTGATGTGCCACCTATGGTCTGTTTTCCCCGAAGAATTGCTGATTGAAATTTGACAAAATTCTTAATATTTAGTCAGATTTAACAAAAAAGTGTGACCTGCAATGGAGAATTAAAGGACATTCTAGGGTTATTGTAAATTAGGGTTATTTTATCAACCAAGGAACAGTCCATTTAGTGCTGCATGTGATATGGATCCCCATAAAATATGTGTACAGACACAAAGGTACAACACATTTACAAAATCTAAGGAGCAATTTTTCAGCCAAATATGCATGATTGTGCTCATGGAAAGCGCTTTAGATTCTTCACTGATGCACCAACAATCAAATAGAATCAGTATGTGATGGTTGTTTCAAGTGAGACAGTTTTCTAAATGCAAATGTAAACTAGATGTGTACAATCCCAAAGCAGTTGTAAGGGAAGCCTCCTCCACTCCAGTCTTTGATCAAAAGGAGCATGTCCTTGTTACCAAGATATTACCCTGGGGCATCTTTGACTGATTACAAGAGGCCAGTTTTATGAGTTTGGTGATTGGAGCATTTTAAGAGTAATGTGGGTATATGATATATATCTTACATTTGTAGCTATGTGAACTGCAGCTTGATGAAGTATATGGATAAACATAAAATTAAGCCAGACAGCAAAGCATTCCATTTGGTAAGTAACCAACATATATATCTGGCCAAGCCAAAAAATGAAAATAATGCAACAGGTACTTCGATCAAAACATGAAGAGAGCCTTACATTTACTGGTCGGACAAATAACATTAAAATTTGCAAACTTTCATGAAGGATACAAAAAATATTTAACAATTCTTAAAATGGAGCCTATAAAAAATTCATAACTTAATCCATTATTTTTTGTTAATAAATTTTTACATTACTGATCAGAATCATGGTGTAATTCCAGATTTCCGAATCCAGAATATTGGTGGAGGTATATATATATATATATCTATATATATATATATATGTATGTATGTATGTATGTTTTACATTACTGATCAGAATCATGGTGTAATTCCAGATTTCCTAATCCAGAATATTGGTGGAGGTGTGTGTGTGTGTGTGTGTGTGTGTGTTTGTATGTTTGTTTGTTTGTTTGTTTGTTTTGTGAAAATATATGGTCAGACCTCATGGGTTTGTTTACTTAAGTGTAATTGTGTTACAATGTTTGTTAATTTCAGTTGCAAAAGTTGTTGATTATGGATCCGACAAAGCGCATAACATCAGAGCAGGCAATGGAGGATTCATACTTCAAGGAGGATCCGCTACCATGCAGAGAGTAAGCCTGATACCAGCATGAGCAAATACAGTGGAACCCCATAATTAAGTTCACTTGGGGGTGGTCATAAATTGGAGGTGGTCCTATCCTTGAAATAAGTTACCTGGATTATATATTCAGGACCAAGAAAAGTGGTCATAATTGCGGGGGTGGTTGAAATTGTGGGGTGGTTGCAAGCGGGTTCCACTGTTATAAGACATACATGAGTTAACATTTCAATGTCCCCTGTGTTCTGTTACATTATACAACACAATTAAGATGAACAAATTTTAATGTAAGTCTGATGCTTAGAAACATTTAAAATTATGGTAATAGGTATCAAGGTAAAAAAATAGGGTAAAAAAACTAAATAAGATAATTTGAATACAAAATAATTATTAACAAAAAATAATCCTCAAATTACTATTGTGAAATTGTACAAGACAGTAATATTTCATATTTGAGGCATAGAATCCTTGATAAGCTTGCTCAGAAATGCTGAAAATTATAATTTCAAAGGATACTAAGAGTAAGACTAAAGATATATACCATTCAGCCAGTTAAAAAAAACTGATTTAAATAATATTAACATAAAGGTCACCTTCCATCAAACATGGTAACGTTACCTCCTGTGAAATTTTTTTTCCAAATTGCAGTGGGCACTCAAAGGTGGAATATACCATAGTACATTTTAGTCTTCATCCCACATCCACTTGGATGAGATGATAAGCTCTGTACGATCTGTATCTGTAAAAATGTTTCATCCCCTCATGCCCACCTGTTTTTTTGCTATAAAAATTTTTATTAGTTACATTTCAAGGGAAACAATTATAGTGGAGAGTAGAAGATTAAAGGACCCTTTTTTCAACAAGGTTAATAAATAACCTTCCTAACGCTTTAATTAAGAAACAGAATTATTTGAAAATGTGAGAAATCAGTCCACATTTTACAACATATCAGACCCACTTATGGTGGTCAAGATCATTGGTCACATGCAAAAACAACCTCAGTTCACAGCTGCTGATTGGATGATATCATGTAAACACTCTAAAAATATAACCAGGTTAAACAAAGATGGCTACTCATGCAGGGACACATCATATCTGCCAGATCATTGTGAAGAGACCAAAAATTTGTAAAAAAACTGGGGATTTATAGTAAAATTTTTAATTGCCATATAAGGTGGTCACTTCCATATGTAGTTCTCTAGGGTTTAATGGAAAAATATAAACTTTTATGAAAATTATCTACAAAAAACAGGTGGACAGCAGGTGGTTAAAAGGACTTTAATAATCATAATCAACAGCTCATTTAGACAGAGATTGGTTATGGTAAGCTAATCCACATAAATTCTCAGTTCAAATAAATGTATATCAATAAATAATACATGAATAGTACTTAAAGCCATGTCGCTACAAATAAATTCTCACTGCTTTTTTATGGTAGCTGGGACCATGAGCTATATCAGGCCATGTCTTCGACCAAAATACATAACTGTCAAGGTGAAAAGCACTTCATGCATCAGAATTAATTGATTATTCCCTGCATGATCGTAATCATGGATAGAAAAGCTTATAGAGTTTCGCCAGAGTGAACATTTAAATAATTCTCCTTAATTGTGTTGTATATGCAACATTTTATCACATTTTTTTTTCAAAACAATAAATTTTGAATTTTATTTGCATATACCATATTGCATCTATAATGTTGAAATTATTTAACCTGTTGGAAGGCAATAAAAACAAATAACACAAATCATCCATTGCACAAAACAAAAATTGGGATAGTTTGCTAAATCAGCTTTCCCTCATTGGTAGGTGAAAATGGTATATTCATGACACAATCTGTAACTTTTTATTGCCTTCCAATCTGTGATTTGTATATACTGGTGATTACACACAAACCATGTGAGCTTTGCAACTTGTTTATTATGAGGCTAAAAAGGGATTTTTTCTCACATATTGTCTGAAGTTTAAAATACCAGTTTCTGTTGAAACATATGGCATGTGGTGTCACCAAAAAATTTTAACTTCTTAGTGTCACTTAATCAGAACATACTGAAATTTAACACAGGAAAATTTCTTCAGTTCTTTATAAATCAAGAGTATATATGAGCAGCATTAACTGATTTTACATATACACCATTTTAATGCCAGATTATCTGTGGTTTAACTATATAAATTTGGTCTTATTAGGGCCCCGCTTGACAAGCGGTGCCATATAGTGATCACTGTGTCAGTCTGTCCTTCCGTCAGTGACACTTCCTTTCGCACGCGATAACTCAACAATAACATATTGCAACTTTCCCAAATTTACAGGGATGATAGGTACCTATAAGGGCTCCAGACCTATTGAATTACAGATTTGTCGGAATTCCGATATGGCCGCCACAGCCCGATCACTGATTTTTAGCTCAGCTGACTATAAGTCATCTGAGCTATAGTCGTGGTCCATTGTCCGTCGTCCGTCCGTCTGTCCGTCCGTCCGTCCGTCCGTCCGTCCGTCCGTCCGTCCGTCCGTAGATGTGGCACGTTTTGAAACCGTAAGACCTAGGAATCCAAAATCCGGCATAATGTTAGATGTCCCCAAGATCTCCTACCAAGCCGAAAACTGGGTCTTTTGGACTTCATTCCTTTGAGAAATTAAGGAAAAACCTCAATTTTTTATTAAAAACCTATTTTCACACTTCAGGACTGCCTAATATCAAAACCACTCATCTGTTTTTCCTCATATTTACCATAAATATTCCTCTATATAGTTCCTACGTACATTCAAGAAAATATGTCTGTATTACATAATTTAAAAAAAGTTATGGACCCAAACATAATGCATTTTGTAAAAAATCAGGAAAGATATTTGATCACTTAACACAAAACATGTTAAAGCAATGGACCTTTTTTCCAGTAATATAACTTTAATTAATCAAAATTAAATTGAATACCCAAAATTAGATGAAAATCTTTTAAAATTTTTAAAATATTAATAAAAATAAAAAATTGGTACCTTAAATTTTGCCCAACTTTGACCATGGCACGTTTTTTTCCTGTAAGTACTGTGGATTTAATTTTCACAGCATGTTTTTGTTACCTTTTCAACTGTTAACACCAAAAATTTGAAACCAGTTGATCAAAAACTGTAGATTTTATTCAAGTTTTCAAGCACCATGTAACATATTGTATACATCAAGCTAGTGAAATGCAGTTTGCAAGAGCTCAGCTCCCCAGCTTCAGCTCTTAGTTCCTTAAATTCAGCATACAGCTACATGTCTCCAAAATCCCCTACCATGCCAAGAATTTGGTCACTAGGACTTAATACCTTCGAGATATTAATGAAAAACTTCATTTTTCCATTAAAAACCCATTGTTACACTTCAAGACTGCCTAATATCAAAACCACTGATCTGACTTTAATCATAAACAATATACATATTTTTCATTCTCTATGCACATCCCAGAATGATGTCAGTATTGCGTAATTGTTTTAAGTTATGGGCCCAAACATAATGCACTTTGTAAAAAATCAAGAAATATATTTACTCCCTTAACAAGGGCATTGCTAGAGATTTTTTTGTCAGGGATGTAACATTATTTAATCAAGATTCAATTGAATACCCAAAATTAGTTCTGAATTTTTCAAATTTTATAAGTTATTAGTATAAATATAAAATTGGTACCTTAAATTTTGCCCAACTGTGACCATTGCACGTTTGTTTCCCGTGAGCACTGTTACACTTCAAGACTGCCTAAAATCAAAACCACTGATCTGACTTTAATCATAATTAATATACATATTTTTCATTCTCTATGCACATGCCAGAATGATGTCAGTATTGCGTAATTTTTTTAAGTTATGGGCCCAAACATAATGCACTTTGTAAAAAATCAAGAAATATATTTACTCCCTTAACAAGGGGATTGCTGAAGCTAGAGATTTTTTGTCAGGGATGTAACATTATTTAATCAAGATTCAATTGAATACCCAAAATTAGTTATGAATTTTTCAAATTTTATAAGTTATTAGTATAAATGTAAAATTAGTAACTTAAATTTTGCCCAACTTTGACCATGGCACGTTTGTTTCCTGTGAGCACTGTTGATATAATTTTCATATCATGCACACATAAGGATTTCAGCTTTTAAGTTTAGAAAGCTGAAAGAAATTGGCCAAAAATTGTAGCTTTTATTAATGTTTTTATGAGACCCAGTCAGACTTTGGCTCTCTCCAGCCCCTCTTGAGTCACCTGTATGTTGACCTTGTTGAACTTTCAGCAAATTATGCATGCTTGAGGCGAGGCATACAGGGAATCCAGGCAGCTTATGGCCAGCCACAGTTGATCCTGGTGTCCATCCCAACTCATCTAGTAGTTTTAACCAACTACATACAATAAACAATAAATTAATAAATTTTTATTGGTTTTTAATTAAAAATTAATGAAAAATAGAAAAGGAATTTGTTAGTTTATTATAACAGGAAATTAACTTGCAGTTACTGATGATATAAGAATCTTGTATTGATGGATAGAATGTCACGTATTCCAAATAACACCATGCAGTCACCTATGGTATTTTTCAGTTCAATTTTAATGATAAAGAAGTAAATCATATCATTCATTACTAATCATTAGGGATCATATGATGGAAATTAATGATAGACAAAGATGCAGTTGATAATATTAATCTAGATTCCTACTGTGTCTAGTGTGTACATTGATGTGAAATTAGTCCAAAATGAATTTATTACAGTTATTTTTTAATATAAATAAAAGCCATAAAACCAGGTACTTATGATCATAATTTAAATGTGTGAATTTTGTATATTCTGGATTCTCAACATCATTATTTGGTGAAAACTGAATAAATACCAGACATGGTGCGAATACTTTGTAATTGTATTTAAATACGAATATGATTATGTACTCCATTATAAAATTTCTTGCATAAAGAATGGGAATTCAGGTAAAAATGAAAGTATATGAATACCAGTGCAAATACTTTCAAAATGTATTCATGAATGCATTCATGAATATATTCTTTAAAATTATTTTAATAATCATTTCAGTTATATTTCATTTTAAAAAATCATATGATTCTCTTATTATTTTTAATAAAAATTATATTTGGGACAATATTTGTAATTTTTTTTAATTAATAGTTAAACCCTTATATTATATATTCTGCTTATAAGTTATATTGCCAAGTCAAAATCTGTGTGACAATAGTACTCCATTTGTTAATAAAATAAATGAAATCAATCCTCTTCCCTGTCTCCAAAGGTACTACCAAAATCATACATAAGCTAAACAACAACAACTCATATTACAGCTTATATTTATTACCACACAAAACCAGCATGTGCCTCATTTCTAAATAATATTTTCTTATCATATATAACAGCTGAGCGTCGTGACCCATAGGTCCCTTGTTTTTCGCTCTCGATAACTCAACAACAACCTACTGCAGCTTTCCCAAATTAACAGGGATGATTGGTACCTATGAGGCTCCAGACCTTTTGAATTACAGACGTGTCGAATTCCAATATGGCCGCCACAGCCTGATCGCTGATTTTCTTTCGCACACGAAAACTCAACAACAACCTACTACAACTTTTTCCAAATTCACAGGGATGATTGGTACCTATGAGGGCTGCAGACCTGTTGAATTACAGACGTGTCGAATTCCAATATGGCCGCTACTGCCCAATTGCTGATTTTCTTTCCGAATGATAACTCAACAGCGACATACTTCAGCTTTCCCAAATTTACAGGGATGATTGGTACCTATAAGGGCTCCAGACCTATTGAATAATAGACCTGTCGGAGTGCCAATATGGCCGCCACAGCTCGATCTCTGATTTTCTTTCACTCTCGATAACTCAACACCAACCTGCTGCAGCTTTTCCAGTTTCACAGGGCTTATTGGTGCCTATGAGGGCTCCAGACCTATTGAATTCCAGACTTGCTCAAAATCAAATATGGCCAACAGACTACATTCGGTGATTTTCTATTGCACACATTTTTGTAGACCTATCTTCTTTAATAGCATTTGATCCAGTAGGATTTTTTCGTCATGCATATGGATAAAAACCTTTTTTTGTTTGTTTAACTTAATTTTTCTCCCATATGTAAACTTGTCCAGTACTAGTAGAAAGGTCAGGCCCTCTGAGGACCATTGTCCGACCACATCTAGTTTGTTTTATAACTGTCTCTAAAGGTAGCCGTCTGTTGATTTTAAGGACATTTGAAACATCTCATTAAGAAAGTTCATTCTGTCTCTGTGAATTATGTAATTAGAGGAAAAAATTATATAATATTTATATATCCAAAGACATTGTTGCTAAAAATTATAATATACAGTGCATGAATTAACATATCAATCTAAAGCTCAGATTGTTGATTACAATGCATCATTATTATTATCAAAATCCACACATATTTATTGAGGTCAGAGGTCACCAGGCTTCTTTGGCCTCCATTGATAAAACTCAGCAGAAAATTAATCAGTATAATATTTTGTCTAAGTTTGATTTCTGGCAGAATCCATGCATATTTAAAGGGGTCAGAGGTCATCAGACTTTGGTGGTGCTGCAATGACTCATAAATATTTACCAATAGTTTCTCACCTTAATCAAATTCTTGTCAAAATCCACACATTTATTGAGGTCACATGAATATATGATAGGTGTATTATGCACTCTTTTGGTGCTTGTGTTAAAATTGAGCAACCCTACATTTACTGAAAGTGTACATACATCCTTTACCAATGATAACTTGAAACAGACCTATGTCTATAAATAGACTTTCAAATGCATGATTGACATGTCTTAAATAGTAGCATTGTCATCATTTACTTAAACAGAAACTTGTATAAAACTGAAGACATTTGAGAAGCAGCCCCTTTTGTACTGTCATAGAGAAAAAATAACAGAATTCTTAATGTGCATGTTATATGAATTATTACTATATCTTGATATATGTATGTCTTTATTTATATGGTGTGTGATTGTTAAAATAATGATTAGTCTCAGGGTTAGCTTTTAGGTCCCTGCCCTTTTCCTGCTGTACAGGAATTTCATATTCTTTAGTTAATTAATTACCCAAACTTTCTTGTCTTACCTTGATCTCTGTGATCATACCTAATTTCATTTTCAAGTCTGAATTTCAGGAATATCAGTTGATATAACCCAAGAACCTATCTTTATTCCCCCAAAGCATTTTAGAAATCCTGATACATGTTAAATAGGTATTGTTTAACCAGTGGACCTTTCATTTGTATGAGAGAGGCCTAGGCTATCCGCAAGACAGTTGTGCTGAAAATAAGTACTACTCACATGAAAAGTTAAGGTAAGAAGATATGTAAAAAAGTAAATCTATTTTCAGCAGTCAGTCATTTGAAAACTTATTCTAGATGGAAGATGCTTTACATTAACTTTACAAATCAGCTGATTTATAACACCTGACAGGGACCATATTTTAAAATCAATTTTTCAAATTGACCAATTGGCATTGCTGATCTCAGAGCGCATATAGCAGGAAAATTAAAATTGGGATGAGCATCAAGCAAATTGTACTTCATTTTGCATCCATTTCTTATCAAAATTAAATTTTCTCATGTTTAGCGTAATTATTTAGTAGTCCCATTTGGATATTTAGTGTTTTAGTGTAAAATATATTTTAAATGTATGACTGGACAAATGTGCACAACTGTCGTGCGGATAGGTATTTCCCCTTAGTAAAACATTATCTGTCATGATGTGTACAACCTGTACAACATATAAAGCAGTGTGAGGGATAGTTTTGTCCTCTGTGTACTGTATTGTATACAGCTCCTTATCTGATACATTTGCTACAGTGTATTTGAAGGTATGCCCATTCCCTATCCAACTCGAAAATTCATATCAGATGATGAGGAGGAGAAAAACAATCACAGCAAGGTCAGTACCGTGGCGACCAGGGATACATCAGTGTACAGTATACCATAGCTATAGTGGCCTGCATTCTTAGGGGACAAGGAGATGAAATAATGAATGATCCCTGACCACAATGGATATTTTTGGAGAGAAAAAACTAAATTGAAAATTTTTTCCAATTACTTTAGAAAAAATAATAAATAAGTTTATCAGAAAATTAATTAAGAAAGGTTTGATATATTCAGTAGGAGGATATATGCCATATTCATGGGAAAAAAAAATTTTAGATTCACAGCAAAATTGTACATAATTTAATAAAGGAGAATTAAATAAAAAAAAGTGAACAATAAACAGATAAGTTGTGAATTTGTACTTTCAAGTCTTTCAATCAAAATTAAATTATTGACAAAGAGATGATATGGTCAACCTAATTGCTACATTAATTTGTGCACGTTTTATGACATTTTACCCCCTTTCTTATTGATATAAATCTATTGTCTGTCTCCTAAGGGGTTCATTATAGCTATGGTCTGTTGTATTGATTCCACAAGGGACCCCATCTGTATATTATTAGCTCTCTCACCCATAGAAGTTGGTTGCAAGCTCACTCAGCTAAACTTTCAACCTAATGTGCTGATAGTTGTATATTTCCAGTGTTTTTGAGGGTATGCCAATTCCATACCCGAAACGAGAATTCTTAACTGATGATGATAGTGAGGATAAGGCCGACACTAGCACGAGTAAGGTGGGTCGCCATCTTCTGGCATGGCTCCCAATCTGTCACTAGTCCGTAGGCTGTGCATGCCACGCGAGTCGCCTCAGTGCTCTAGAGATTATGTAGGCCGGCCTGGAGCTGCTTTCGTTCACCAAGCTTCCACATCAGAGTGGCACTGTTTACTTATATATGTACATAGACTTACAGATATCTTTGCTCGTAAACCCAGTTGTGATGTCCCATTCTGAATCCTGTATCATATTCTCATTTACTATCATCACTACTGTGGTTGACTACATATTTGCCAGCCTAAAATTTTGCGTTTTTTCAGTGTTATGTGAGAGTTTCGATTTTCGCTATCTCACCATACACTAAAGCCATATGCAGAGTACATCCTTTATTCTATGAATTATATACTTGTAAAAAATGCTTACAATTTAGGAAGGACCATCAAAATTCTTGTTCATTATATATATTCAGATAATGTAAAAGATCTCCTATAAAAAAGGTATGGTTCTCAGGCACTTTTTTTCAGTGTGGGCAGGCAGTATTTTATTTTTACCTTTTTTGCGATTGTTAAAAATGTTGTATGATCAAGGAAAAAGCATGAAAATTACTAACATTTTTTGGTTAAGCAGGTAAAACACTAAATAACAAAGGTAATTGTATAAAAATTGTATAATTTTATCTTATTGAAAGATGAAAATCAAAATAAAATTTTTTGAATGTGGGGTGTAAAAATTGACGCGGGTGGTGCCTGTGAACCATACCTTTTATTTTTTTTGGCCTTATTCATAATTTCTAAATATGATTTATGGAAAACAAAATAAATCTTTTAATATTAATAATATCAAATTTTTGCCTCACGAAGCTTCAGGCATTGATAATGTTTATGAGATGCCAGTGAGGGTATAGTATAAACAAATGTTCACAGGTGTAGTTGTTGTATATTAATCACAAAGGTTTTATTTTCTTAAGATTTTCCTTTCACAAATATGGTAAATTTGAAAATCTTGCGAACAAAGAGCCAGCCACAGTATGTGTTGTTTATTGATTGATAAAAAAAATTAACATATGAGAAATACAGTTCAACAAACATTTTGACATATAGGTGTAAGGGTTCCTTTTTTTATAATATTGTAATTTTAATATATGTAGTACTAATAAATTCAACAAATTTATAGATTTATAGATATTATTTGTGACACTTTCACATTTTACTTTTATTTATGCATAATTTTAAATATTTTGTTGAAAATGTAATTTTTGAAGAATTGTGACTACATTTAATATAATCCTTTATGCCCTTGGAAACATAGCTGTCATGTTTAATCACATATACCAGATTCTGTACTGGACTTCTGGTATATGTTTATTAGACGTGATGGCCAGGTTGAGCAAAGAAATCTGTGGCTTCTACTTCTTTATTCTGCTGTTCAATATGATGCTTATTTCAGTGAACTTCAGCTGTTACTTTAAATAAACATTCTCAGTTTTTGTTCTCTGTACTGTGTTATCATGAACTTAGGTTACATACAAAGGTCATATCTTCTGTCAAATGTGGTTTGCTCATGGGCTGCCTATGATTGCATTCAATGTGAGAGATAGCATTCGTTGTTGCAGTGGCTTGCTCCCCCGCATCCGATGTACCATGTGGGTATTGTTTGTTTGTCCTTGTATTTGTCGTAAGTTGGGTATGTCTGCATGGTGTTTTTATTTTCTTTGGCACCATCTTGTGAACCGCTGGGGCACTTTTCTTCAACTAATCTTAAGTCTTTTGTTTCTTTCTTTCTGTATTATGTTGAACCTGTACAAGAAATGTTGCGGTAATTGGATAATTTTTAAGGATCACTTTTGTTTTAAATTTTTTATTAACTAATATGATATTTATTTAGTTTCACTTACCCTAAACTTTGCAAGGTGAGTTGCCATGTATCACAAAAATTTATGCTTAGGAAATAATGTAAGTTGAGCACCAGTTTAGACCATAAGAATAGTTACTAAGCTAAACTACACTCCATACACAGTGGTAATATACTGCATTCCTAATATAACTCCTACCACATAACCACAGCTTGCTTTAGTATGATTTGCAGCGTTTCACACCCAGGCAGTTGGCACAGGGCCAAAAATATTCAGACGAGTAAGAGTCGGGTTCTGGATTTAGGTTTAATGGCTGCAACAGCCTGCTCTTATTGGTCTGAAGATTATTGGCCCTGTGCCAAATGCCTTGCAGTAACACCCAGCAAACCATGCAATAGCAAGCAGTGGTATAAAGAAGGAGTTACAGAAGGAATACAGCATATCATCTCTGTGTAAGGAAGTAAGCTTATAAAGCATTCAGCGTTTGTGCACCCAAGTTTCTCAAATACACTTGAGTAAATGACAGAACTTGGCATTAAGTGTTTTTTGTGCACAGTGGTGGAAGGGAGACAGACTGGGTCACCTTCACCTGTGCTGCCAGTTGTATGGACATTTTATACTGTATACTCTGAAATATATGGACTCCTCTAATAATTCAACCACCATTAAAATACATTCCTTTAATAATTTAACTACCTTATTTCTTAGTTTTTAAATATCTTAAGAGAAGTTGTGTATCATTTATCTACCTTGGTATATAATTTTATAGCTTTACCCGTCATGTGTGTTCAGATTTATTTTGCCCTGTTCAATTCATAAATTATTTATTTAAGAAATGCTTCCCTACTGTGAATATTTTTGTAAGTTTTACCTTGACAGTTTGGAATTATTCAGTTAGAGCATGAATATATGTAATCCTGGTGACTTTGTTTGGTAAGGAACTCTTCCCAAGTTTTTACCTTTAGAGATTCCAGGTATGTAATAATGCTTATCATGAAAATTTTGGATATTGAATGTGGGCATCTATAAGTGCTAGAGGGTTTTGCTGCTCTTTAGATAAGAGGACAAAAAACCATTGCATTCATAGGTCACAGATTACATTTGAGGAAATAAGTCATTCAGTCCATTAGGACTGGCAAGATTAAATTAACAAAATACTAATATCAAGGCCTAGCTGTTTGATGGTCATACCAATAGGGCTAAAATTGGCATTATTAGACCATATTTCAGTCATGTTATGAATTTACCAAAAATACATGACATAATGAATGCTCCAGGCACTTAACATTTAAGTAAAGTAAAACCTTGCCTAATGACCACCTGGGTTAAGCAACCACCTCAACAACCACTTTTGAAAGGTTCTGATTCTTTTTCACTCTGTATATAAGACTTTGCTCAGAGAACCACTTTGCAAATGTGACCACTTTAGTGAGGTGTGGATGGGGGTTGTAATTTTGAGATTTTACTGTATATAACTTTTTTGATCCCTAAAGATAACCACCATCCACACCCCTTAAGAGGCCAAAATTTGCCAGACTTTGTTAAATTGCTGACTTGAATAACTTTCCATTACAGTAATGTCCTGCAAGGTCCTGCACCCAGTGTGGTCATATTTGAATCTTTATTCATGGTCTTTGTTTGTGCTGTGATGTATGACTGACATGATCATTTATGACTGAAGGATCGGCACTTTGGATTGCTTGCAATGAACAGTGTGTCAGGAACCACAAAATCTAGGAAGGAGGGTTCTTATTAGGATAGGGGTGTTAATTAGGATGATCACAGTATGATGAAAAGATTGGCAGAAGTTCTAGCACATGAGAAACTTGATGAATATTTTTGATTTTTGTTAGTCATAATGGTATTAAGACTAAAGAAACTTTCCAAAGCTTAAATAAGATTAGTTTTATTCAGTTCAAAAGCATGCATCCCATCCAATATCCTATCCCAGAGAGTACCAAACACCTGCTTTAAATGTAGAAGCTGCATCCATGGGAACCTGTCCTCTGATGGCAACAAATGGCAAACCACCAAGGGCTTAGCTTCATGGCTTGGCATGGCGGCTTTAATAAAAAATTGTGTTTTATTGTAAAATTAATTTATAAGTTCACATGTAGATACTGCCACCAGTTTTGTTGCTGCCATGTTGAAGTTTGTTCCCCATCTTGTAACGCTGACACGGATAACATATTTACCCGAGCACTCGATAGGTATTACCCGGTTCCACTTTAGTACTCTTCACTGTGACTGCGTTCTGCACAATATGCAGGGGAATAAAATGCAAACAAATTATAAAATTGGAATTTTAATGTTTTCTCTTATTACCCTTGTGCTACTCACAATAGTGTAATGCCTGTTAAGGTGCTGTGACATATATATTTGGAAGACCACCATATTCATATTGGTAAGAAGTGAATTAGGTTTACATAATTTAAAACTACATGAATGCTTAAAAAAAGTGGAACCTCTATAATGTGGGCACCCTTGGGACTGGGCCAAGTCCCCACTTTATAGAAGAACCCATTGTATTATGGTCATGACCACAATATTAATCATACATACGGCTGAGGGAAAACGGGGCTTTGCCAAAGTGCCCACTATATGGATGTGTCCACTATTAGAGATTCTACTGTATAACAATATGCAGGTGTACACAATTACTCAAGTGCTGACTTGAGCAGAAGTACCTAGACTTGAGTACATAATAAAGTACTCACTTCAGCACTGGTGACTTGTACCAAACAGGAGCAAGTTAGAGTGACAAGCACTGGCTTCTCAGGTTTAGGGGTAGAGCACAGGACTCAAAGCCGCAGGATTTTGAAGTTGAATCTTAGCTGAGGAGCAGTGAAATTTTCATGGTTGGCCTTCACCCAGGACAAGCACTCATCAGGCTAAATGGGAATACCGTGCCCCACAGTCATGTTTCACTCATAAACGAGTGCGCCTTTTGGGAGTTCCTAGGTGTTATGACCCAGAAAAAGGGATGATTACTCACCAAGGACCTGCAGGTGTTGTACATGGAGCCCTGGTTGACACCAGGGTTGGTGTGCTACTGGCCTGTCAGGTAATCTAAAATGGTTCTCCTGTATTCATTATTTTTTCATCCAAGCAGGCTGGGATGAATTCCTCCATCAGGAACATCGGCATTTGTCCAAAGCATTTGTTAAAAGTTACCTATTCAAGATAAAGATTGATTTACTAGGGCCCACCCTATATACAGTAATACGGTCTTCAGTCCGTCTTTCGGTCTGTCTGTCATGCTCTTTCATGTGCATTATCTTATGAATACTTAAGCCTTTGCCTTGAATTTTTACCAGAGAGAGGATAAGAGGATATGCTATCAGCTTTCAGACCAGTCAGAAATTCAATATGGCTGCCAGGCTGAAGTTTTCAAAAACTTCTTTCATGGGCAATTACCTCAAGAATTGTTCAGGCAACTGACATGAAAATTTTAAAAAAAGCTGACTACCCATGAGTGGATACATCATATCAAATTTCAGATCTACATTCAGAAATCAAACAAAGCTTAAAGATAACATTGCTTGGAATTCCTATTGTGAACATTATCTTAAGAACCTTTCAAGCAGTTGCCGTGAAAATTTTACTGATGATTTGACAAGTGAGAGAACATTAACTATAGAAATACAGACCCATTCGAAATCCAGTATGGCTGCAGCTGTTGATTTTATTACAAAAATATAAAATTTTACCTGAGGAAAGTCTCAAATAAGGGTTCCCAACTGAAACCTGTAAAATGAGTCTCAACAGTTGGGGAAATTTCAGGGAATTTGAGAAACGTGCCTCAAATTGTGGAAAATCCGGATATTTTATTGGCCATGAGAAAAAGTTGTCAGTCTTTCATATTTTGTCTCATGTCCAAACAGTGAGTTAACTGGATGACTGGCAATGTTGGCTTATAGGAGGGAAATAAGTTAGATTAATTATTCTGGAATTCTGAAAATCATCAATGATAAATTCACGGAAAATGAGGGAATTTGTTGGAATCCAGCAATAGCCTGAAAAAAAGAGTATGAAAAAACAAATAAATCAGTGTCACTTTGTGCAACTTTTCAAACAGCACTGGTATTACTCTGTGTGACATTTCCATAGAGAAACCTTATGGTATGTTATGTTTAGTTTTTTGCAAATTCTAGCAGAGTCCTCATATTTTCAGGTTTATTTTTTGTAAAAATTGGTGTGATCATGGCAAAACTTCATCCGATAAAGTGCCAAAGTTTTGAGGCAGTGACAGAGCATAATCTGCCTCTCCACAAGATCTGAAATATATGTATTAGAAGATTAAAATCACCAATTTGAATGAAGATTGGAGGGAAAAGTATCTTTGAAAAATTTATTGCATAAATACAGTTTTATAAAAAGTATTCTTTCATTGAAAAAAAGTAAATTACTTAAAAAAAAATATGAAGTTTCACTACTTTTATAATATGGTCAGGTTGTAATACCTGTGACATGACTGACATATGATATGCGGGGCCGTAGCCGTGGGGGGGGGGGGGGGGGGCAGCTGTCTCCCCTGGGATTTGAGGTGCAAAAACAAATATTGCAAAGTTGATATATTTTTAAAATTTTTTTCCTAAGAAAGCATTGACCAATTAATGACAGCAAAAAATGCACAAGAATGCAGTAGTATACATACATTTTTTCAAAATTTTCCACACTGGAAGGGGGAGGTACACCCCTCGCATCCGCTTACTGCCCCCTGCCCTTTAGGTCAGGCTACGGCCCTGATATGTAGCTGAATTTCAATAATTATTAAGCAGGCCATTTGTTGACATGCATGGAATTAACATGCCCAAGATCTGTCGATCCTTTGGAACACTGTAGTTGCTTTACAATTATGAAATACAGAGCAATAATATGGACCACAGTTTCTGTGATACTCCTGTTTGTGAACATTAAATCAGCATTAAAATTTCTAATTACTGCAGATGTACTGTCAAGTTACTATGGTAGAACTAGTACATTTAAAGCATTTTATTTGTATATTATTTAAAATAATTTATTTTCTTGAAATTATCCCAGTTATTAAAAAAATATGGCTGCAACAATATTGTGAAAACGTGGAAATATATGAGAATTTATGAGGTACGTACATTTGTATGAGTGTTTGTCAAGAATAGATGATCCTAAACCAAGAACAGTTATCAAAGGAACAGTTCATACAAGATATGCACTGCCAAAAATAATTTTCTTGAAAAGATGAATTTTCTTGCCCCACTGCCGACATGAGTATCTTACTTTATGAAATATCTAGAGAGTGGGACAAGAAAGTTTTCTTTTTATGGTAGAGAAATTCTTATAAGGCCAAAAAATAAAAATAAAAAGGTATGGTTCTCAGGCACCGCTGCATCAAATTTAGCCCCCCGCATCAAAAACTTTTATTTTGAATTTTATCTTTCAAGAAGGTAAATAATACAATTTATGTAGTGATTTTACCTGTTTAGCAAAAAAAATTATTTTCATGCTTTTTCCTGATCATATGACATTTTTATTGGAACATACAAAAAAAAGGTAAAACATAAAATGCCGCCCGCACTGATTTCTGAAAAAAAGTGCCTGAGAACCATATCTGTTTTTGGAGGGGGGCCTTCTAAGATTTTTTTCTTCTGAAACAATCATTTTTCTTGCTATCAGAAAAAGTTACCTAATGGCAAGAAATATTAGTTTGGGGTATTCTTATGAAGGAAAAGGAAATATCTCCAATGATAAGATAATATATTTTCTTGAACTTAAGCATTTTGCCTATAAATCATGCAAAAAAATCATGAACATATCCTGTCAACAGAAAAAAATTCTTTCGATAAGAAATATAATCTTTTCTAGAAAATTATTTTTAGCACTGTGTCGTGTGTGTAATGATACACTATGAATGGGTTAACAGCATGAGAGAGTAATGCTCCACATTTTCCGTGGTGTGTGCAGTGATTTGAGAAGAGTGATAGCCGTTGTCTTGCATGCCGTCAGATATTATGATACAGCCAACTGTAATGGCAGGTGGCGTTTTGCCTGTGTTTCAGCAGCCGCAAGGAGCCACGGGAGACCACTCTGCTCAGAATCAGCCGCTAGCCAAACGGGTACGAGTCATGGCACCAGCCACAACGTCAACCTCCATCGCCACATCTGAATACCAGGCTAGTGGAAATTTCAAACAGGGGTTGAAATTTATTAAAACATGGGTTGAAATTACTTAAAACAAGGTTTGTAATCACTTTAAACGGAAGGTTTAAAATTAAAACAATCAGGGCTTGAAGTTACTTCAAACAGGGGTTGAAATGCTTCAGGGGTTGAAATCACTTCAAACAGGGGTTTAAAATTACTTCACGCAGGTCTTGCAGTTGCTTCAGACGGGGATTGAAATCACTTCAAATGGGGGTTGAAGTTACTTCCAACAGGGGTTTAAAATATTTTGGGGATTGATACAACTTCAAACAGAGGTTTAAAATGACTTTAAACAGGGATTCAGATCACTTAAAAACAGGGGCTGAAATAGCTTCAAACAGGGATTTAATTGCCAAAAACATAGTTGAATTACTTCTAACAAGGGTTTCATTATGTCAAACTGGTTGAAATCACCTTCAGGTACCACTGGTATAATTGAAGAATTCTGTCGTAGAATTAAATTAAAACAATTATATGAAAATTTTGGGATTTTTGTTTTGTTTTCAAAAGTATAATATTTTACATGTAAAATCTTTTTATTATATTTGCAGAAACAGATGCATGGAATTCATAGCAGTGGCCAGCCCGGAATGACCTTCACCTCTAGTGGGTCACAGAGTTCATCAGGTTATGGACAACCCCGCTTTTGATGGATGCTGGAAGCTCCCATGAGGGATGATCATACCAGAATAATAACATCTCCAGTGCTTACAGAAAGAAAGCATTGAAGGCTAGACTCCTAACTGTAAATTTTCAATGCCTGTTTGGCCTGAAATCTGTCAGGCTGTCATTCAAGCAGGTGATGAGCACTTCACTGCTATTAAAGGAACCTATTCACCAAGCGTAGTAAAATAACATCAAATACAGTGTATTATCCTTAAAATTTCATGGTGTCTATCAATATTTTGTTTCAAAACTGTTTGCTCACTCCTGTGCACAAGTGGAAAACAAGTGTGCACTAGGCACAAACAGTGGTGCAAAACGTACATAACATGCACCCCACTTGGTGGCCATACTAGAGATATTAGGTTAACTTGAGATATTAAGTCTGTGCCAGGATGGTTTCGCCAGGAAACTTTTTTGTTCAGCCGAAATGAGCTTATAATGTGAGATAATAGACTTATTATTTCAAATGAATATAAACCTTTAATGTCATCTGTGATGAATGTATGGTTAAGGAGTCTATTTTGAGAGGAACTTATGGTATGAACTGATTGCCTATTTGGCTGAACAGCCCCTGCTTTCAAGCTGATTAACTGTGGCAGCATATAAGCCTGCTGTTCCTTTGTGGTATGTACTGTGTCAGTTTGTAAGCCCACTGCTGCTCTGTGTGGGTGTATTTCAACCAAAGAATGAAGCTGCTCATTCTGTGTGTATAGTAGTGCACTATACCATCATCAAAGGGGAACTACATAAGTTTGAATAGCAATGTCTCTGTGAACAGAACACTTACAGGAAATTGTCCATTTATTTTTATCACCATTTCAGTCTTGCTTTTGCCCAAATAGGATTAATGTAACCAAATCTGCAATTTCTTAAATATGAGGAAATCATATGAATTAATAAGAATTTTTAGATATTAATTTATTACCTATGATTCAAGGATTGAAGGTATTTTATCCCTTGGGAGCAGTTTCCATTTTAGTGAAAATACAATATATAAACCTGCTGCATTTATATTCCTGGGGACTTCAAAAGTGACCTTTGCCAGAATAAGATACTGTAACAGATAATGTATCCATCCCTGTGGTGTTCTGTTTTGCTTATAATTATAACATTAAACGGACAGAATAGAAATCTTAGCCATGTATATAGTACAGCCTCTGTGTAGGCATAATTAGACCGGGAGCTGTAAGGGCACTTGAACAAGATGCCTACATCTGTAATAATATAAATCTTTTCTCAACTTTTGTATGTGTTTGTGTGATTTTTAGCTCAGCTAACTATAAGTCATCTGAGCTATAGTCGTGGTCCATTGTCCGTCGTCTGTCTGTCTGTCCATCCATCCGTCCGTCTGTCCGTAAGACTGGCACGTTTCAACACCATTGGACCTACGAATCTGAAGTTTGCCATACAGTTAGATGTCCCCAAAACCTCCTACCATGCCGAAAATTGGGTCAATAGGACTTTGTTCCTTTGAGATATTAAGGAAAAACCTCAATTTTTTATTAGAAATCTATTTTCACACTTCAGGACTGCCTAATATCAAAACCACTCATCTGGTTTTCTTCATATTTACAATAAATATTCTTCTATATAGTTCCTATGTACATGCCAGAAAAACAGTCAGTATTATTTAATTTAAAAAAAGTTATGGGCCCAAACATAATGGACTTTGTAAAAAAATCAGGAAAGATATTTGGTCACTTAAGACCAAAAGTGTTAAAGATAGGGACTTTTTTTTCAGTAATACAACTTTAATTGATCAAAATTTAATTGTATACCAAAAATTAGATCAAAATCTGTTAATTTTTTTTAAATATTGGCAAAAATATAAAATTGGTACCTTATATTTTGCCCAAGTTTGACCATGGCACGTTTTTTTCCTGTAGGTACTGTGGATTTAATTTTCACAGCATGTTTTTGTTAGCATTTTGTCTGTTAACACCAAAAATTTGAAACCAGTTGATCAAAAACTGTAGATTTTATTCAAGTTTTCAAGCACCATGTCACATCAAGTTTACATCAAGCTAGTGTTATGCAGTTCAGCTCCCCAGCTTCAGCTCTAAGTTCCTTAAATTTAGCATACAGTTAGATGTCTCCAAAATCCCTTACCATGCCAAGAATTTTATCACTAGGACTTAATTCCTTTGAAATATTTATGAAAAACTTCATTTTTCCATTAAAAACACATTGTTACACTGTAAGACTGCCTAATATCAAAACCACTGATCTGACTTTGATCATATATAATATACATATTTTTCTATACATTCACTATGCACATGCCAGAAATGATGTCAGTATTGCGTAATTGTTTTAAGTTATGGGCCCAAACATAATGCACTTTTTAAAAAATCAAGAAATATATTTACTCCCTTAACAAGAGGATTGCTGAAGCTAGAGATTTTTTGTCAGGGATGTAACATTATTTAATCAAGATTCAATTGAATACCAAAAATTAGTTCTGAATTTTTCAAATTTTATAAGTTAATAGTATAAATATAAAATTAGTACCTTAAATTTTGCCCAACTTTGACCATGGCACGTTTGTTTCCTGAGAGCACTGTTGATATAATTTTCATATCATGCACACATAAGGATTTCGTCTTTGTAGTTTAGAAAGCTGAAAGAAATTGGCCAAATATTGTAGCTTTTATTAATGTTTATATGAGACTATGTCAGACCCAGGCTTAATCCAGCCCCTCTTCAGTCACCTGTATGTTAACCTTGTTGACCTTTCATCAGATTATGCATGCTTGAGCGAAGCATACACTGGGGCAGCCAGGCAGCTAATGCCCAGCCACAGTTGATCCAGGTGTCCAACCCAACTCATCTAGTAGTCGTTTTGAAAAACAACATAACAATAGACAATAAATTAATAATTTTGTATTGGTCTTTTATAACAAATTAAAGAAAAATTAACAGAAAAGGAATTTGTTAGTTGATGAGTAACAGAAAATTAACTTGCAGTTACTGATGATGTAAGAATCTTGTATTGATGGATAGAATGTCAATGTCAATGTTATTCCAAATAACACCATGCAGTCACATATGGTATTTTTCAGTGAAATTTTAATGATAAAAAAATAAATCATATTATTCATTATTAATCATTAGGGATCATATGAAGGAAATTAATGATAGACAAAGATGCAGTTGATAATATTAATCAAGATTCCTACTGTGTCTAGTGTGTAGATTGATGTGAAAGTAGTCCAAAGTGAATATATTACATTTATTTTTTTTAATATAAATAAAGCCATAAAACCAGGTACTTATGGTCATTATTTAAATTTGTGAATTTTGTATATTTTGGATTCTCAACATCTTTGTTTGGCTAAAACTGAATAAATACTAGACATGGTGCGAATGCTTTTGCAAATGTATTTGTATACGAATATGAATATGTACTGCATTAAAAAAATTTATTGCATAAGAATGGGAATTCAGGTAAAAATGAAAGTATTTGAATACCAGTGCAGATACTTTCAAAATGTATTCATGAATGCATTCATGAATATATTCTATAATATTATTTCAATAATCATTTCAGTTATATTTTATTTTTAAAAATCATATGATTTTCTTATTATTTTTTTAAAATAAAAATTATATTGGCACAATATTTGTTATTAAATTTTAATAAAATAGTTAAACTCTTTTATAATATGTGCTGCTTATAAGTTATATGGCCAAGTCAAAATCTGTGTGACAATAGCACTCCATTCGTTAATAAAATAAATGAAATCAATCCTCTTCCCTGTCTCCAAAGATACTATCAAAATCATACATAAGCTAAACACCAACAACTCATAATAAAGCTTATATTTATTACCACACAAAACAAGCATGTGCCTCTTTCCCAAATCATATTTTTTATCATATATAACAGCTGAGCGGCGTGACCCATGGGTCCCTTGTTATAATTACGTGCAGTTTAAAGCCAGCTATTCGCCTACCTTTTCTTTAAAAAAATGTGATTTCTGGAATACCCTGCATTAATATATATGAACTCTGGGTAATCCATGCTTAGAAAAGTTCTCATGACGACTCTGTGATAGATGTAGGAGTTTTGTTTATATGCTTACAAAACTGTTTCATCTGACTTGCCGTTAGATGTAGTTGCTGAATGTTTTATTTTGTCAGCCCCCCACTTGCTGTAAACTCGTCCATATAAACAACTTGACCAGCCCGTGTGCGATGGAGATCGACGTTTTTTCTGGCCTAATTAACAAAAGGTTCAAGGGATTATCTGTAATTTATAGATGTGAGAAATCGGAGAAGTCAACTTGAACAAGTTTTTACTGACCATTGTTGTATGTAAAATTAAAGAAGATGATTCTAGTTTGGTAAAGAATTACTAACAAACGAATCTGTCAAGAATCGCTTGAGATCTAAGAAATAACCCCTTCGCCCAACCTCTTTGGGCCCCAGGTGCCCAACTGGCCAAATAATGCATGGGTGTGGTATGTCTGTGCCTCGGACGCAATCTGTTGTTTACACACACGGCAGCACAACGGGATCAGCTACGTGATGGCTCATACAAACGCTCTTGAAAACGACGAAATAACTTGAAAATAACGACGTATTATTCCGAAGCCACCTATCTTGTTGCCACACCTGGATTTGGAAAAAAGACATTCAGGTTGAACTGTAATGACTAATATTTCAGATACAAGGTTTACTAGAGCATATGAACTAAATCAGATATAACAAAAGCATCGTACAACTGATTTTTTTGCAACTAAAGAATGCTTCTTTAATACTGGTGCATGTAAACTTAATATCTGGCTCAGGAATGCCACATTGTCACAATAATCAGTTACACCACAAAAATACAATACTCATTGCCCTATGATAGTCTTATTACCAACAAAAATAAAACACATTGTTTGCATGGAAAAATAGAACCCCATTAACTGTTACAAGATGTTTACTGAATTCATGACGCTGTGTCGTAATGCAATATAAATGTTTTATCGGTTCTTCACATCAGGTACGATTCTATATTCAGTTGTTACTTTAGTGATGAATTTCAGATTTTCTTTTAAATAAAAGCAAATTAGCGGTGAAACTAGATCTATGGCACTTACACTATAAATAACCTCGTCATGACGGCTTGTTCTATCAAATATGACGCCTCAGAGAGGACTTCCAGGTGATACAAGCAAAAAATTAATAAGCGAAACGCATTGATTCGGATAAAAATTAATATCAATTATTTTATTAAGGGGTTGTATAAAATAGATTACTCTATGCAATGTTACACCCCTAAAAATTGATGCCGCCAGCGAACCCTGCAAAAAATATAATACTGCTGAAAATCTGCATTAGCGGCCCACGCGGGCACCGGACGTATGGAAAGTAGATAATGATATTGTTGAGAGGGGGTTTTAACTTGTTTTCGCTCAAAACAAAACTTAATTCAGGTACGCATGATGCAATGTATTTGAGACGGACCACATTGATAATATCATGTTATTAGCTCAGCTGACTATAAATCATCTGAGTTACAGTCATGGTCCTTAGTCCATCGTGCGGCCGTCTGTCCAACTGTCCGTTAACAGGGCACGTTTTGTAACCGTTTGATCTACGATTCTAAAATTTTGCATACAGTTAGATTCCCCAAAATCTCCTAACATACCAAAAATCGGGTCACTAGGTCTTCGTTCCCTCGAGATATCAAGGAAAACCCCCGTTTTCCATTAAAAAAAAGCGATTGTTGCACTTCCAGGCTGCCTAATATCAAAAGTCTGATCTGTTTTTGATCATATTTAGTATGCGTATTCTTCCGTACATTTTCTATGAACATACCAAAAATTTGGTTAGTATTGTGTATTGTTTTGAAGTTATTGGCCCAAACATAATCAGGGGCGTAGCCAGGACTGAGAGAGGGGAGGGGGCCATGATTAGTGGCGGATCCAGAATTTTGAAAACGGGGGGGGGGGGGGGGGGGGGGGGGGGGAGGGGCTCTAATATGCATGTATGGGTACTATGAAAACTGTTATATATACGTGTATATATATGTATATATATTATTATTAGTAGTATAACTATACGTTATATATTTTAGTGTATGAAAATATATATTTTTTAATTATGAACCACGGTTTATTAAGGTTAGTTTCAGGTACATGGGGAGGGTATGGGAGGGGGTGTCCCCCTCCCATATTGGGGAATTTTTTGAGTATGTAATGTAAAGAGGACATTTTGAGGCAATTTTTACAAAAAAAATGAGGATTTCCTGTACCCGAAAAAAACAGTTCCCTCATGTCTTTGCGTAAGTAGTCAAACTGTAGAGAGGTTCAATATTTAATATTTATATTTCTTCAAAATTATGATATAAAAATAAAACATGTTAAAGTCAATGGATCAAAGGCGCATTTACGTTTATAACTTGCAAAATATTATCTTTTAAATGTAATCTCGGAGTGAAATAACTGATATGTTGATGTCTTATGTTAAATTTTGTTAAACTAAATTTTACCGGGATCCGTGGTCTCGAGCACACAGGACTCCTAGGAGCACAAATCGTGAGTAAGGTACCAACAGAGGATCGAGCCATGAGATTGTCCATGTCCACGGTCAACCCAAACTAGGGCCTGTTGCTCTGCAGTTGTTCTGCAGCTGTTCATAAATATTCTTATCCTCAACTAATGAATTTGCAAAGTAATAAAATGCAGATAACTTAAATAAAAATCTTAGAATCCTAAAATCTAATTGCTAATTAATAAAAAGAAATATGAAAAACGAAAATTAACCACGAAAATTGGGAAATTAGATAAAATGAGAGATATTGCAGCTCAACGGGCGGCCGAGCGTCGAAGGCCCCCTCTCTGGACCCGCTACTGATAACAAAGGCAATTTAATGCATATATAAATATATATAAGTGTGTGTCTGTGTGTATATATATATATATATATATATATGATTAAGTGAAATTCCGAAAGGAAGGCGAGTACTGGATACAACGGGGGGGGGGGGGGGGGCATGGCCCCCCTCTGGCTACGCCCCTATGATGTGAATTTTGCAGTATTTTAATGTTATTAGCATAAATAAAAAATCTATACCTTAAATTATGTCCAACTTTGGCCACGGCAGGTTTTTCCCTGTAAACACTGTTGATTCAATTTTCACAGCATGTATAAGTAAGGATTTAAGCTTTTGAAATCAGAAATTTCAAAGGAATTGATTGAAAAGAGTAGCTTTTATTCAAGTTCTTATACACCATGTCAAGTGATTTTCTGTATTTGATTCATTCTTATTCTAGGCATTTGCTACATTTTAGACTTTGTTTTGTACCACCAGGGTTACAATGATAAAAGTGTACATTAATTGTGTCCACAAAGTCGTGTATAGCTATTCATGAAAGTGAGGATGTTCATTAGATAAGGAATTCCCTACTTCAGAAGAGTAAAAACCTTACCATGTATGAAATTGAATATTAATTCCAGTAATGAATTACAGCTGGATGGTAATTAGCATAATGATATTGTTTGTCCCTCATTCATCCAAAAGTGTGTATACTTCATTTGAAAAGATGTTTTTATTTTATCAAATTAACTGCACAATAAGGACTGCAGGTGCCGGCCGCCACCTGTCTTTGTTAGGCACAACTACACAGGTGAACGAATAATTATGCCGGGTTTCAGAAAGAAATAAGTTTCCGGAGAACTCCTCCGTAACCACTGAGCTGAATTTAAAATTATGATCGGGTCACATGTGAACTGCTGCGTCCTCATTTTTGGTTGACCTCTGACCTTTCCTTTCTGCCCAGTGTCCATTTTATGCGTCTGTTTCCACACATAAACCCACATATCTCGGGAACCGTGTGACCGATCAGGCTAAAAATTATGCACAAATGTAGCCCTTGCATAGCTTGATAACATACACTAAAATGGTTGCGCCACCTGCAACCTTTTTTTGCACAGTGTCCATCTGTTCATCTGCCTTGGGATCAAATCAATCATATCTCTGCATTGGTTGGACTTATCCACCTGAAATTTTACATGTGTATACATCCTGGATAGCTTTCTTGATTTTATGACAGGTGGCGCCACCTACTTTCATGTTTACGCTGCAGACATCCAAGCTCATATCTCGGGAACCATTTGACGGATTGGGCCAAAATTGTGCGTGTGTATAGATCTCACATAGCTCTTTATCATACACAAACCTGGAGGCGCCACCTGCAACCATTTTTGCACAGCGTTCGTCTGTTTGTCTGCCGTGGGCTAAAATCACTCATATCTCAGTACTTGTTTGACTTATCTGCCTAAAATTTTGCATGTTTATACATCTTGGATAGCTTTCTCGATTTTGTGGCAGGTAGCGCCATCTACATTTATGTTTACGCTGCAGACATTCAGGCTTATATCTCAGGACTGGTTTGACATATCACCCTGAACTGAAATTTTGCATGTGTATAGATCTCACATAGCTCTTAATCATACACAAGATTGTTGGCGCCACCTGCCACCATTTTCTGACAGCGTCCTTCTGTTTGTCTGCTGTGGGATAAAATCACTCATATACAAGGAGTGGTTTGACTTATCTGCCTAAAATTTTGCATTTGTATACAACTTGGACAGCTTTCTGGATTTTTTGGTAGGTGGCGCAACCTACATACACATTTCGGCTGCAGACATCCATGCTAATATGCAACACACCAGCTCATTCGATTTCCTCTTGCCACTCAATCCATGTCTCACTTCACCCGTCCCACTCTGATTTTCGCTTGTCGACTACCCGTATTCTAGTTATCATTTGATGATGGGCAATAAATACAAAATTCATATATTACAATAGGCGGAATTTAAAGATCAATAAAGCTACAATTTTTAAAACAATTAACTTCGATCTATATTCTGGTAATATTGTACTTACACCCCTGTCTCCCTTTTTTGCGATTATAACTTTGCAAGTCAAAGAACGCCAAAACGGTTTGCCCCTAGAACAGAAAAAGAAAAATGCGTGGTTATATATTTTGGAAATAATAAACCACAATATGGGGTCATAGCTCAGAGAATGGGTTACAGAGACCTAATTTCAGTTTTCCAAGGAGATTTTTCATGGACCTCCCTGGATTTTTAGTTAGAAGATTCTAGATTGAATGGTTACTAATTGTGCCCTGTATTTTGTTGTTACAATTGAAAAGGGTATTCTGATCATTCTAAAACATTTAATGCTAATCTTTATAAAAGTAAAAAGAACCTTTAGTTATTAATCCCTTTAATAAATCATTTCAGTTTGGTGAAATGTCTCCCTCTCAAAAGCAGTCTGTGAAAACTCATTGATAAAAAAGGTAAAGACAGTTTATTAAAAAAAATGGAGACCAATTTCCTTTTTAAATCATGAATATAAAATTGCATCCAAGTTTATTGCAGAGAGAATATTAAAGAAAAATCTACCTTCAATAATTAGTACCGATCAAGATGGTTTCATCAAAGGTATAAATATATAGGGGAAGCACTGAGAACAGTTTGAGATACAATAGAATACTTTAAAATATTAGATCAACAAGGGATACTTCTCAGTGTAGATTTAAAAAAAGCTTTTGATTCATTGGAGTGGAATTATATGACAGAGGTTTTGAAATTATTTAATTATAGACAGAATTTAATATCATGGGTGAAACTTTTCTATACTAACGGTTTATGTGAATGAACAATGGATACTCCTCAGGTTATTTCTAAGTAAAGAGGAGTGCGTCAAGGTGACCCACTCTCATCATTATAATTTATAATTTTTATTGAAATATTAGCAGAGAAATCACGACAAAATAAGCAAATTCCATGAATTCATTTAAACAAGTAACCCATGGGTCATGACGCTCAGCTGACTGGGAAGAGATTCGCAAAAGAAAATTTTATCATCTGAATGGTAGTATATACCCATTCAACTGAAGCATCAAACAGATTAACCAACAGGCCAAGATTGTGTCTGTATTTATATATCTCAAAAATAGAGAAAAAATGCGTAAACTTAAAAAAAAAATACAGGTGGCTCCCCTAGTCTGCAGAAACTAATTAAAACACTTAATGGTCAATATCCATGCAAAGAATCAAGGTGATCTCTGCATTAGTTGTTCAGATACTTCAGCTTTTGTATCAAATTTTTCCATTATTCTAAGGGATACTTCGGAGTCCTATAGCTTGAAGGATATGGGTAACAGAGACCCAGTTTCAGGTTTCCACAGACACTTTTCAAGGGCCTCCTTGCATGACAAGAATGAAGATTCTAGGTCCAGATGTTACAATTTGTACCCAGTTGACAGATAACCACATCTTTAAAGATCTCAAAAATAAAGAAAAAATACGTAAAAAAAATAAAGGTGGCGCTACCAGTCTTCAGAAACTAATCGAACACCTCATGATCAATATGTATGCCAAAAATCATGACCATCAGTATTGTTGTTATTGAGATACTGCAGTTTTTGTATCAAATTTTTCATAATTCTGAGGGTATTTTGGAGCCATACAGCTTAAAGGATATGGGTAACAGAGACCTAATTTCAGGTTTCCATGGAGACTTTTCATGGGTCTCCCTGTGTGTCAAGAATGAAGATTCTAGGTCCAGTTGTTATGATTTTTGCCCTGTTAACAGATGTTCATATCTTTAAATCAACAGTGCTTACATGGGAAAACGTGCCGTAGCCAAAGTTGGACAAAATTTAAGGTATTGATTTTTTATTTATGCTAATAACTTAAAAAAATTGCAAAATTCAGATCTAATTTTGGGTTAACAATTCAATATTGATTTAATACAGTTATATCCCAGAAAACAAGGCCTACAGGCCTAATGCGAACCTGTGAATTTGGAAATACACCAGGTATAATGCTTCAATGCTGGACCGTTACTTTTCATGTATATGAACAATGCAAGTACTAAACATTCTGAATAAGAAAAAATTACACAAACATCACTGCTGAATTTCTGGCATGGGTGCACACAACATAAAAATGATTGTAGCTGGCACCACCAGTTTGTATACAATGAAGCTATCAGAAATATATACATATCCCCAATTTCAGACTGATATATCCAATTCCTCTGTAGAAATAAGTTGGCACATACACTGTGCAAAATCATTGTAGGTGGCGACACCTGTCTTGTGAACGAGAAAGCCATCAAAGACACACAGACAGGTCAAAATATCAGGCCAAAACATCAAAATTACCTTGAGTCTGATGCATGGGGCTTACCAGGCTTAGGTGAGAAAGGCTAGACTGAGTGAACTTTTTACCTGTACCTGGCTGCACTGAGTGAACTCTTGACCTGTTGCATAATATGACACAGTTGGCAGTCTTCTAAAGCTATAAATAGATCCAGGCTGAACTTTGGTGCCAAATCTGATGCAGTCGGCAGTCTGCCAACGCTATAAATAGAATGCAGCTACTGCACTGAGTGAACTCCTGACCTATACCTGGCTGCACTGAGTGAATTCTTGACCTGTTGCCTAATCTGATACAGTTGGCAGTCTGCCAGCTATAAACAGATCCAGACTGATCTTTGGCCTGTTGCCAAATCTGAAATAGTATTCACACCATCGCATAAGCTGACAGATTGGCTCCACATGCAGCCCTGAGGGGCATGACACACATGATACTTATGAGGTGATCACATGCTACCTATGAGGTGATCACATGGTGCCCATGAGGTGTTCACATGTTACCCATGAGGTGATCACATGCCTTGTGCTTGGCTGCACTGATTGAACTCTTGACCTATATCTGGCTGCACTGAATGCACTCTTGACCTGTTGCTAAAACTGAAACAGTTGGCAGTTTCTCAACCTATTTAAAGATACAGACACAATCTTGGCCTGTTGGTAAATCTGTTTACACATACTGAAAGACTTTGGCTAAAATGCTTTTTTCAAGCTGACATATTCATAAACTTTTTATCAAAATATCAAGAATAATAAAAGATGCAGTCTTTTCATTGTTAAAGGTCCAATAATTCTGCCAAAAATCATTCAAGTAAACCTGAACAAAGGCCACCTAAGAATAATTTTTGTGCAATGTTACAGAAGTCATAATTGAAACAATAATTTTGTAGAGGAACACTATTGCAGTCCTCAGTTAGAAATAATAATAATAATGGCCATAAGACCAACTTAAGCTTTTCACGACTCAACCAAAACTGAGCAAACTCAATCTATTCTGATATGATTGAAAGAATGATGTCGTAAGATAATTATTTTGAAAAACTGAACGATTCAACTTTCATCAAAAACATTTTAGGCTGAAAGAGGCTAAAATGATGAGGTTTTTGCCCATAAAAACGGATCAATGTAGATGGCACCACGAAATCTGCAACTTCAAATATGAGTCATGTGACCAACATTTGCACAATACTTGGTAATGCTAGCTTCTGGCATTTCTGAGATTACTATGTAAGTATGCTTACTTGGCCAAATGACTCAGTTCAAATTCGTGTAACTCCGCTAAAATTCATCAAATGCAAACCATTTGAACAAACTTGAGAGGGCTTGCCTCTGGGATCATTTCTATAAAATATTGAACAATTTGACTGAACCGTTTACAAGGAGAAGACTTTTAAAGTTTTTTCAGCTTTTTCCCTATAAAATCCAGGTAAATGCAGATAGCAAAAAATAAGCTGAATCCCATTACATTTTATATACTGACAGATTATTGCATAAAATCTGGGGATGGTAGCTCCAGCTTTTCCTGAGAAATTATGGGTTAATGTATAGATGACCAATGACCCCCTACAAAAAAGGCCAATGCAGGAGGCGCCACCAATACCTAAATTTCATATTGACTCATGTGACCAACACTGGCATATAATTTGGTGATGATAGCTCCGGCTGTTTCTGAGATTGTCATTTTAGTATGCTTTTTTGGAAACTTCTTGTAACTCGGTCAAAATTCACCGAACTGGAACCATTCCAATAAACTTGAAAGAAATGGTATAAAAGATTATTTCTGTGAAATATTGAACAATTTGGCTTGACCGTTTCGGAGGAGAAGATTTTTAAAGGATTTTTAGCTTTTTCTCTATATATTCTAAGAAAATGCAAAGTTTTTTAGATGGCTAATTTTTTGCAATAAACTTAATGATGCTAGTTCCAGTCGTTTTGAGAAAGTATGGGTTAACGTACAGACAACGGACGACGGAAGCCGCCACACCATTGCATTAGCTCACAGGTTCGCTAAAAATTACTACAGATGCATATTGAAAGCAAAATTATAATACAGATACATCTCACTGATGGCAAAATCTTGAATTAAGTTGAGTATGGATACCAATTATTTATAATCCATGTACAGCCGTCTTTATATACCAACAGAGAGCTGTATACCTGTGATTGTAAACATTGCCTGGCATGAGGAATATCTAAAATCATAAATCTACATTTTTTAAAAGCTTTTATAAAACTTTCTTGTCAATATTAACCACAGGTAATCTGAAATCTAAATGTCTAAAGGCATGATGTAACAGATGCTGATAAACTGGTGCTAGAATAGATGTACCTGCTTCACACAGCTAACATATATGGTAAAATGACTCAATAAATCTTAATAATTCAGCCAAAATTCATTCCTTGGAACCATAAAAGACAATTATTATAAGAATTATTCCAGAGATTATTCTTGTAAAATATTAACCAAATTGGCCTCAGTGGCGTCAGTCAAAAAACGTTTTGCAGGTTTATAACTCATATTGGAAAATACAGCAAAATGGCTAAGTTAAGCTTCCCATAACTCAGCCAAAAATCACTGAACCTAAACCATCTGAACAAACTTGAATTATCAACATCTAAGGATAATTAATGTGTGAGATTTAAGAATTTGGCCCAGTGGTTTTTGAGAAGAAGATCTTTGTAGCCACTGAGCTAAAATGGGCTGTTATGGCATATGACTATATTCAGCTTCCAATAACCTCAGCCAAAAATCACTGAAATGAGACCATTTGAACAAATTTCAGAAAGCACTACCCTAGGATCATTTCTGTGCGATATTAAACAATCTGGCCCTATGGTTTCAGAGAAGAAGTTTTTTGTAGGCGTCAGTATGATGCGGGCACTGATGACCCCCGTACAAAAAAAACGGCAGATGCAGGTGGCGCCACCAATACCTCAATGTCAGATATGACTCATGTGACCAACATTGGTATAAAATTTGGTGATGATAGCTCCAGCCGTTTCTGAGATTGTAATTTTAGTATGCTTTTTTTGACAGATGACTAAGTTCAACTTCCTGTAACTCGGCCAAAAATCACCGAACTTAAACCATTCGAACAAACTTGAGAGAGATTGTTCCAGGAATCATTTCTGTAAAATATTGGACCATTTGCCTGAACAGTTTCAGAGAAGAAGATTTTTAAAGCTTTTTTTAGCTTTTTCCCTATAAAATCCAAGAAAATGCAGTTAGCCAAAATATAAGCAAAATCTGAAAGAGTTTTTCATATGACTAATTTTTTGCATAAAATTTCGTGATGCTAACTCTTGCCGTTTTCAAGATAGTATGGGTTAACCTACAGACGACGGCCGACGGACGCCTGACGACAGACGACGGATGCCCGACGACGCCACACCATCGCATAAGCGCACAGGTTCGCTAAAAAGTCTCCAGCTTCAGCAATTCTCATGTTAAGTGAGTAAATATGTTTCCTGATTTTTAAAAAATTGCTTTATATTTGGGCCCATAACTTCAAAACAATACTCAATACTGACCTAATTTTTGGTATGTTAATAGAAAATGTATGGAAGAATATGAATAATATGAATACAAAATATGATCTAAAACAGACCAGCGGTTTTGATATTAGGCAGCCTTGAAATGTAACAATGGCTTTTTTATGGAAAACGGAAGTTTTTCCTTAATATTTCGAAGGAACAAAGTCCTAGTGACCCAATTTTCGGTATGGTAGGAGATTTTGGGGACATCTAACTGTATGCAAAATTTTGGATTCATAGGTCCAACGGTTTCAAAACGTGCCCTGTTAACGGACGGACGGCCAGACGGCCGGACGAACGGACGACGGACAAAGGACCACGACTATAGCTCAGATGACTTATAGTCAGCTGAGCTAATAACCATAATATTCTCAAGTGTGTACTTTACGCAGATGACTTGACAGTTCTAATCAAAGATGGAATTTCAGCCATTGAACTCATGAAGTTTATATCATCATACTCGAAAATATCTGGTCTTAAAGTAAATGAAGAAAAGTCAGAAGCAATGCAGATAGGTTCAGGACTAAATTCTAAATTTACCTCCGTTCTTAATTGGAAAGATTTTTATAAAATTGATTGGTGTTTATATTACACAAAAATTATATGGCTGAAAAGAATATAAACCAAAACACCTTGAAGTAAAACAGGATCTACTCATGTTGAGGCTCAATGATTTGACTCAGAGTGGACGAATTTTATTATCAAAAGCTCCGCCCCCCCCCCCCCCCCCCTTCCCTTTTGCTCAGACTATGAACTCCAAAATAGAGCCCCTTGGTATATCAATTAACGGGCAATTTCAGGCGTTACCGCGAAAACAATGGTTCGATATTACCATGAACGATGTCCCCGAGCGACCGGATGCTGACAGAACAAAGGCGCCAACAAAACAAATGTATAACAGGATTTGAGTTCCCTACGACCCAGTACGAGGAGCTGCAGGCCAAAGATGAACTGATCGAGAGATCGTTAAGTGTAACTTGGATGAGTAGGCTACACTTCACAACGGATGTAAACAAAGAGCGATTGAAGGGTAAATGCAGTTGTTTGGGCTGAAAATGACGAGGAGGAATTTGAGAGGTTTGTCTAAAGGACTTTGCAACCACAGGCGCTTGAATCCCTATTTATAATAAAGTCTTCATATCTCCAATGTTCTTATAAATACCAGGACGGAACATTCTAAGAACATTGGCGATATGAAAACTTTATTATAAACAGGGATTCAAGCGCCTGTGTTTACAACATACTGCGTGTTAAAAAGGATTAATATGTAATCTGGAAAAAAGTTTTAAATCATTTTTAATAAACTTATGAATCTCTTTTTTCTGAAAGGGAATTATGAAATAGCAAAATAAAGTTAAATTGTTATTTAGTAAGGTTGCATCTACAGGTTCAATAAAATGTTCCACCATATACTAGTAGTTTTGTTAGCGTATACTGGACGTTGAGCGCATGTATATGTGAATGAGTGTGCATCAGTACACTTGTGTGGGTCACATTCAAATCATAGTTATATTAAATACAATTAATACACTTTTTCGATCTAAGAAGCAACACCTATCGGTGATATCTAACATCTATGGTTCGGGGTAGTACACGCGCCAACGGCGGAAGCGGTTGTGTACTGGACCCTGTTGCATTGACAGGACTGCAACGGTATCACCCATTATTGACCTATATGCCGAGGACGAAACGACAAAGGTATGTTGCTATATAAGATAAAACAAGGACAGTCTTATTTCATCTTATATTGTACTTATATTATTAGCAGGCGAGGTGTAAATTTAGTGTGAAAGGTGCTTTTAAAACGTTTATGTTATCATATTTATTTTTATTCTATGAAATGATTTGCATTTTGGAAATGTTTCCTTGATTTTTTTTATATGGTCCATTGAAACATCTTTGCAACAAACTTATTCTTTTGAATGTGTTTGTAAAATTGGTAATGCTATGTTCATATATTCACAAGTTTAACCCTTTACTGTTTACAAGCCACTAAAGAGCACTCAAAATTGGCCACTAGAATGCCATGATATGTATAGATTCTTTCAGGACAAAAATATTGCATATTATTTCTAAGTTTCAATGATTTTCAATAATCTTCAGCAAACCCTCTTAGTGGGAACTGTTGAAAATTTGATAAAGATACAAAAAAAGCTTGAAAAGATATTGCTGTTAGAGGTACTATAAATAGTGTCAGAATTTGTCGGAAACCTAAAATAAATGTAAACAGTAAAGGGTTAATTACCATTTTCAATAAACAATTATGATTAGCAAAAGTATACAATTCTGTGTTACTAGGGTATACTTGCATTCTGCTTTCAATTTATTGGTCACCTGAACACTCAAAATCTAATGAAGACATCCCCGTCTCGCCGGTACATATATGTTCACATCCGGCACAGCGTCAGCTGACCCGAACCCTACACGCGACAGTTCAACACACGCAGTGCGCACGCTCGTGGACAAGGTCTTTTACACTGCATTAATTTCTTTGTCTAATTTAATGTTAAACAGTTATATGCAAGATATTTGATATATAACAGTTGTAATACATATAATCTTAAATAAACTGTTTTATGAACCGTTTTATATTCCAGCTAAATCTTGCATACAAACTTAAATTCAGCCGCTTGATTCTCCGTGCATTATCCGATAGCGCCGCCTGGTGAGTAAACACATTGGTAGTAATAGGTAATGCGGGTTGTCTTGTGTCAAGCAAAAGACTGGGGAACATCGCATGTATACTTAAATTAGTTATCATTTTATAAACTGAGATTAATTTGTTCAATCATTTGAGGACTCCGTACTGTTCATAATACCCATTCGTAGGGAATATTATAAGTAACCCATGGGCCATGACGCTCAGCTGAATTCAAGGAACCTTGAACAACGGATAAAATGACTCCCAGAATGCTCAAAATCATGCATTTTGCCAACAGACTTTAGATATAGGTTACAGTGACCTTTCATTTTTCATTCAGCTTCTACAATTTGTGCCCATCTGACTAACATTGTTAAAACCATGTTCTTTCACACAGCTTGCAGAATATATGTCACAGTGACATTATTTCAGGTTTCCAAGAAAATGTTTACAGGATCAAATTAGAAATTTCTTGTTCTAACTGTAACCTATCATGCAAATATGTTCTAAAGGGTGCTCTAATCATGTTCTCTGACATATCTTGCAGAATAAAGGTTACTTTGACCAACTTTCAGGTTTCAAATGAGATTTCCCTAGGACCTCCCTGGGTGTACAGTTAGAAGGTTCTAGGTCTAACGGTTTGAACTTGTGGCCAAATTTCAACCAGACTGCTTCATTTAAAGGTCTAAAAATAGAGAAAAATGCGTAAATTTCGAGTTAGTTATTTAGATACTGGAGCTTTTGTATCAAATTTTTAATTATTCAGGGGGGTACTTACGAGCCCCATAGCAAGGAGGATATGAGTAACAGAGACCCAATTTCGAGTTTCCAAGGAGATTTTGAATGGACCCCTTATGATGTCAAGGTAAAAATTCTAGGTCCAATGATAATGATTTGTGCCCTGTTAACAGCCGACCGCTTCATATTGTCTCAAAGATGGAGAAAAACAAATGACCCATGGGTCATGACGCTCAGCCGACTGACATGTTGACAATATGTCCTTGCACAAGAAACTAATTAAGATAATATAGGTGGCATCATCATTCATGCATATTAGCTTAAGTTCATCAAGACCCATTAGCACACCAAGTTTGATGACAATCCAGCCTTTCCTGAGGAAGCTGGCAATTTGTGTGTATTTTTCATTACTTCTGGGATTCTCAAACATACCCCAAAACTCTGAGAATATAGGTCACAGTGACCCAATTTCAGGATTTGAGGGGAGAACTTTTGAGGGATTCTCAGGATGCCAAGTGAGAAGTTTTTGGTCCAATGGATATCATTTGTGCTCTACTTTGGTCTCAAATTTTCAAATTTTCTGGGTTATAAGCCCAATTGCTCAAATATTATGGGTAATAGAGACCTAATTTCATGTTTCCATGGAGACTTTTCATGGACCTCCCCGGATTTTAAGTTAGAAGATTCTAGGTCCAATGGTTATAATTTGTGCTCTGCTTTGGTATCATATTTTTAATTATGCTAGGGGTGACTGTGCTTATAAGCCCTATAGCTCAGAGAATATGGGTAACAGAGACCTAATTTCAGGTTTCCAAGGATATTTTCATTGACCTCCATGCCCTGATAACAGACCGCCGCATCTTTTAAGGTCTCAAAAATAGAGAGAAAATGCATAAAATTGGAACAAATCCAGGTGACGCCACCAGTCTGCAAGAACTGATGAAACACTCCATGATGAAAATGCATGCAAAGAATCATGGCAATCAATGCACAATTTGTTGAGATATTAGAGTTTTGTATCAAAATTTAAGTTATTCTTTTAGGTCTAATGAGCCCCATAGCTCAGAGGATATAGGTACAGAGACCTAATTTAAGGTTTCCACAGAGATATTTTTATTGAACTCCCAGCATGTCAAGATAAAAAAATTTTAGGTCCAGTGGTTATAATTTGTGCCTTGTTAACAGATGCCCGTTTCTTTTAAGGTCTCATTAATAGGGAAAAAAATCATTAAAAAATCGAAAAAATACAGGTGGCGCCACCAGCCAGCAGGAATTTATGAAACACTCCATGATGAATATGCATGCAAAGAATCATGGCAATCAATGAACAATTTGTTGAGATACTTGAGCCTTTGTATCAATTTTTCCATTATTCTGGGTGGTACTTCAGAGCCCCATAGCTCGAAGAATGTGGGTAACAAAGACCTTATGCCAGGTTTCCACAGAGACTTTTCATGGGCTTCCCTGCATGTCAAGAGAGAAGATTCTAGGTCCTGTCCTTAGGATTTGTGCCCTGTTAACAGATGACCGCATCTTAAGACCAACATCCATGCAAAAAATCATAGTTATCAATGCATTAGTTGTTCAGATACTGGAGCTTTTGTGTCAATTTTTCCATTATTCTTGGGGGTACTTCGGAGCCCCATAGCTCAGAGGTTATGGGTAACAGAGACCTAATTCAAGGTTTCCAAAGAGACTTTTTTATGGGCCTCCCTGCATGTCATGATAGAAGATTCTAGGTCCAGTGGTTACGATTTGTTCCCTGTTTACATATGACCACATCTTTTCAGGTCTCAAAAATAGAGAAAAAAATATTAAAAATCCAAAAAAAAAATACAGGTGGAACCACCAGTCTGCAGAAACTGATGAAACATTCCATGACCAATATCCATGCATAAAATCATGGTTATCATGGCATTAGTTGTTCAGACACTGGAGCTTTTGTATCAAATTTTCCATTATTCTGGGGGGGGGGGGGGGTACTTCGAAGCCCCATAACTCTAAGAATATGGGTAACATAGACCTAATTTTTAATTTACAGGAACACTTTTCATGGACCTCCCTTCTTATTGAGAGAAAAGATTCTAGGTCCAGTCCTTAGGATTTGTGCCCTGTTAACCGATGACCGCATCTTTTATGGTCTCTAAAACAGAGAAATAAAATAGATTTTTTTTTTAATCAGGTGGCGCCACTAGTCTGCAGAAACTGATGAAACACTCCATGATCAATATCTATGCAAAGAATCAAGGTGATCAGTGCATAAGTTGTTTAGATACTTGAGCTTTTGTGTCAAATTTTCCATTAGTCGGGGGGGGGGGGGGGGGGGGAGGTACTTCGGAGCCCCATATAGCTCGAAGAATATGAGCAACAGAGACCTAATTTCAGGTATCCACAGAGACTTTTCATGGGCCTCCCTGCATGTTAAGAGAGAAGATTCTAGGTCCAGTCCTTAGAATGTGTGCCCTGTTAACAGATGACCGCATCTTAAGAGGTCTCAAAAATAGAGAAAAAAATTCATAAAAATCGAAGATAAATACAGGTGGCGCCACCAGTCTGCAGAAACTGATGAAACATTCCATGACCAATATCCATGCAAAAAAATCATGGGTATCAATGCATTAGTTGTTCAGATACTGGAGCTTTAATATAATTTGTATCAAATTTTCCATTTTTCTTGGGGGTACTTCGGAGCCCCATAACTCCAATAATATGGGTAACAGAGACATAATTCCAGGTTTTCAAGGAGAATTTTCATGGACCTCCCTGGATGTCAAGTTAGAAGATTCCAGGTCCAGCGGTTACGATTTTTTGCCCTGTTAACGGACAGACGGCCGGACGGCAGGAGGACGGACAAAGGGTGAAAAACGTAAAAATTCGAAATACAGGTGGCGCCACCACTCTGCAGGAACAGATGAAACACTCCATGATCAATATGCATGCAAAGAATCATGTTGATCAACGATTACTTAATCAGATACCTGAGCTTTTGAATCAAATTTATAATTATCCTGGGGGGTACTTGTGAGCTCCAGAGCCAGGAGGATATGGGTAACAGAGACCTAACTTCAAGTGTCCAAAGAGATTTTTCATGGACCCCTCTGGATGTAAAGTAAGGAGATTCTAGGTCCAAAAGTTACGATTTGTGCCCTGTTAACAAACAACTGCTTCGTTTGAAGATCTCAAAAATAGAGAAACAAGTGGCCCATAGGCCATGACGCTCAGCTAATTTTGACAGGGTTCTCATTTGTTTATTATTGATATATATATATTATCTGTGAGAATACCCTATGGCTAATGTGACTGTGTTGAAAAATGGACAGAAAATAAAAATTTCAGGATTCAAAGGAGACCTGACCAGGGCCCCCCATCATTTTACAATAGAGGGTTCCAAGGCAAATGGATACAATTTGTACCCTGTCTGTCTGGGTGCTCATAATAATGTTTCTGGTCCATAGCTAGCAGAATATAGGTCACCATGATCCAATTTCAGGTTTCCAGGGAGATTTACCTAGAACCTCCCAGGATGTTGCAAAAGAAGATTCTAGGCCTTATGGATACAATTTGTGCCATGTCTGACTGTTTGGGTGCTTATATGACATCTTTTCCTATAGGTCACAAAACATAGGTCATATTTACCTAATTTCAGTTTTTCCAAGGAAATTTGCTTTTGTCGTCCCAGAATGTTACAAAAGTAAATTCTAGGCCTCACATAAACAATATGTTTGACCTATCTGACTTTCTTGGTGCTGAAAATCCTGTTTTCGGCCTGTAGGTCACAAAATATAGGTCACCATGACCTAATTTCAGGTTTCCAAGGATATTTGTTTAGAACCTTCAAGGATATTGTGTTAGATATTTCTAAGCCAAATGGATACAATTTGTGCCCCGTCTGGCTGTATGGCTGCTCAAAATCATGTTTTCGGCCCGTAGGTCACAATATATAGGTCACCCTGACCTAATTTCGGGTTTCCAAGGAGATTTGCCCAGGACCTCCCTGGATGTACAGTTAGAAGTTTTTATGTCTAACACTTACGATTTGTGCCCTGTTAACAGCTGGACGGCCGGACAACCAGACGGAAGCCAGACAAAGGGTGATCGCTATAGCTCAGATGACATACAGCCAGCTGAGCTATAAATGCGTAAAAATTCGAAAAAAATATTACAGGTGGTGCCTCCAGTTTGCAGGAACTGATGAAACACTCCATGAACAATATACAAAGAATCATGGTGATCATTCAATGCATTAGTTATTCAGATACTGCAGCTTGTGTATCAAATTTTTAGTCATTTTGGGGGGTACTTCAGGCCCGGAGGATATTGGTAAAAGAGACCTAATTTCAGGTTACCAAGGAGCTTTTTATGGTCCTCCCTGGATATCAAGCAAGAAGATTCAAGGTCCAGCGGTTTCCATTTCTTCCCTGTTAACAGACAGACGGACGGCCAAGGAATGATCAAAACAAAGGACCCATGGGTCACTGTGCTCAGCTGAAGATGACCTTGAAGGTAAAATCCAATAATAATATTAAATGGAGTTATGAGAGGATGAGGTAATATAGGCCATGGATGGTTGATATGATAGATGAAATTGTTGCAAAATATATTTTGTGATCTGACCATGGGTTTCCTAATGCAGTTTGTGAATATAAGATCTATACTATAACAAATATATAGTAATAATAGTTATAGTAATAATAATTTTTTCAGTTAGATCCTATAATTTTTTATTAAACATTTTTTTTTTTTTAATTTCATAAAATGTAAACAGTTGCAATAAAGTTCAATATCCACAGTTGGAGGACTTGATGGTCGGTGCAGTGGGGGGGGGGGGGGGTATTAACCATGTAACAACACCTCTGTATCACTGTATATATTTTCTTTAATGAACCAATTTTATGCAATTGCTATAAAACTATTTTCCCCAGTGCTCAGGCGCAAGGACTCAATGGGGCGGGGGGGGGGGGGGGATTTATGGTGGAAGTTTCAAAACCTTTGCATATACATACATGAAATATAGTTGAACAGTGCTTCGAGGAAAAAAAGACAGATGAGAAAACAGAGCAAATCACTTTAACTGTCATTCCACTGAGGCAGGAAAACAATGAACAAATGTTGGCATTAATCTGTTCCTAATTTTTTTTATTACATCAATTTAAAAAAAAAATTTCATTACATCAATTTTTTCCAAGTTTATAAATTTTACTATACATTACAACATAACATATATGTCTGAATATTTACGTTTATTCACAATTCTAATTGTGTAAACAGGATTGTAGGTGGCGCCACCTGTTATTTGAACAAAAAACTATCCAAGATGTATACACATGCAAAATTTCAGGTGAAAAAGTCAAACCACTGCAGAGATATGAGTGATTTTATTTCACAGCAGATAAACAGATGGATGCTGTGCAAAAAATGGCTGCAGGTGGCGCCACCATTTTTGTGTATGTTATAAAGCTATCCAAGGGCTACATTTGTGTAAAAAATTTTTCCTGATTGGTCAAACGAGTCCGAAGATATAAGCATTAATGTCTGCAGCATGAACGTGAATGAACTGCTGCCACCTGTCATAAAATCAAGATAGCTATCTAGGATGTATACGCATGCCAAATTACAGGTAATTTGGTCAAACCACTGAAGAGATATGAGTGATTTTAACCCAAGGCAGACAAACAGATGGACGCCGTACAAAAATGGCTGCAGGTGGCACCACCATTTTTGTGTATGTTATAAAGCTATCCAAGGGCTACATTTGTGTAAATTTTTTCCCCGATTGGTCGAACGGTTCCTGAGATATGAGCTTAGATGTCTGCAGCGTGAACGTGAATGTAGGTGGCGCCATCTGCCATAAAATCAAGAAAGCTATCTAGGATGTATAAGCATGCCGAATTTCAGGTGAATTAGTCAAACCACTGCAGAGATATGAGTGATTTTAACCCAAGGCAGATGAATAGATGGACACTGTGCAAACATGGTTGCAGGTGGCACCACCATTTTTGTGTATGTTATAAAGCTATCCAAGGGCTACATTTGTACAGAATTTTTTTCCTGATCGGTCAAACGGTTCCCGAGATATGTGGGTTTATGTGTGGAAACAGACGCACAAACAGACGCTGGGCAGAGAGGAAAGGTCAGAGGTCAAGGCCAATTGGTTAGGCACCAGTTCACATGTGACCTGATAATTGGTATAAGTTTCGGAAAAATCCGTCCAGTAGTCTCATAGGAGTTCTCCGAAAACAAACGTGGCGGCGGCAATAGCGGCGGAACCCGGTCAAAAACATAGTATTGGTTTTGGCGGATACAATAACACCTTTATTTATTAATGATTTGGCTCATATATTATCAAATTATACCTACTTATTGGTTTTATAATATTTTAATTAGAGGACTTAAATGGAAATTAATTTATTTAAACATGCTACATTACCAGTGGGTTTTTTTTATTCTAGGTAATCCAGGGGGATAGTTTTTATGGCCATTCAACAGCAGTTGGTAATAGTTTATGAAAATAATACTTATACTATAAGAAATATGTATATTATATACACTATTACACAATCATATATCAGAACACAAAAAAGGTGCAGTTGATGCTTGAATTGCTGATTTTTTTTTATTCTAGGTAATCCATGGAAATGTCTTGATGGACTTTCAGTCTTTCACAGTGACTGGGAATAGTTGATGAAAATAATATTTAGTTGTCATTTTCATCTACATTTCATTTAGTTATGCATACGCAAGCTGTTCTTGCACTTGATGAACATGATACTCAGTGGGTAGTGTTTCCACGAGCCATTCATATAATCAAGTCTGAGGATCTGAGCAGTTTAGGACTGAGGTATAGTTCTGGTTCATCAGAACAACTCACAAAACAGGTTGAATTATTCAGTCTAGTGTCAGTTCTGTCCGAGTCTATCAGTCATACATAGTGCTAAGATTTCTGTCTGACCTGAGGTCTCCTAATGCTGTGTTTATGGTAAGTAGATAAGTGGCTCTGTATTAAAAATGATTTTAAAAAATACATGTACTTGATTAGTACTTGAAATGTACTTGATTTTTCAAGTACATTTTTAGCAAGTACAACTACAGTACAAGTACTGTACTTGGTAAAAAGTACCAAGTACAAGTACCGGCCAAGTACTGAAAATTTTGTACTTGAGTACAAGTACCAAGTACAAGTACATGTACTTGACCCAAGCCTGATTACCACCACATGACACCTTCTGGATTACTTCTGGAATTACTAATTCAAGAAATGTTTTTTACACTACAGTGGAAAGAGCTTTAATTTTAAAGAAATACAGTTTGAACTATAACAATTTTTGCAATACACTTGGGGGGGGGGGGGGGGGGGGGGAGACATGAGAATAACTGTACACCTGTCACTGCAGGGTTATTGGACCAGTGTGGAATCATTAATATGGTTACTAAGGCAGGGCTGTAGTCACCAGAAGTGGGCAGCCTGGAGCTTGCATGACAAGGCAAATGAATACAAAGAGCCCCTGAAAAAATATGACAACTAGCCTTATTTTTTAGCTTTTATTTTAAAATTTCAGCATTTAACAGACAGGAAAAAAACATGCCATGGTCAAAGTTGGGTAAAATTTAAGGTCTGATTTTATATTTATGCTCATACTCGGAGTCATAGATTTATAAAATTCAGATCTAATTTTGGGTTTTCAAGTGATCTTGATTAAATATAGTTATTTACCTGAAAAAAGTCTCTAGCTTTGACAGTTATCATGTTAAGTGAGTTAAAATCTTTCCTGATTTTTTCAAAGTGCATTGTTAGGGAACATATCTTTTTTATATTACGTAATACTGACCAAATTTCTGGCTTGTACATAGGAACTAAATAGGGGAATATTTGTGGTAAATATGAAGAAATACACCAGTGGTTTTGACATAAGGCAGTCTTGAAGTGTGACAATAGGTTTTTAATGGAAAATTGAGGTAGTCGCAGTGACACAATTTTTGGTTTGGTCGATCTTAGGGACATCTAACAGAATGCCGAATTTTTAATTCATAGGTATTACAGCTTCAAAACGTGCCAGTCTAAGGGTAGGACGGACAGATGGAAGGACTGACAATTGACAATGAACCAGGACTATAGCTCAGCTGACATATAGTCAGTGTCACACCAACTGGCTGCCTCTTAAATCTTGAAAACCAGCTGGAGGATCATTTTCTTAATTTCTTCCATTATATTAACCTTTAAGAAAATGGTTGCCTAATTGGAATATAAACCGTACATGGATTTGCTGTCGTTTAAAGAGATGCGTGTATTATTGAAGTCATCCTGCCCAGTTTTCATGCAGGACAGTCAGTAGATATATTAATAGGGATTTATTTCATATTTATTCAATTCAGAAGTGAACTTTGACCTTTCTTTAACAAATTTCCTCTTTACAAAAGCAGATGTATTTAGTTCCAGGCTTGATCTGGTGGACATACACATAATTAATCATTGCCACACACAAATTTGGTGGAGTTTTACACAGACATGGGTCTTTAGTTCCATCTGGTGGACTTGTTTACAAATGGTTCAACTGATAAATGCACCAACACCAACTTTGTGAATACTGGTATTTGAGCTGGGAGAACAGAAAAGAAAAACAAACACAACAGTCTTCACTAGTTCAGTATTTATTTTCAAACACTCAAAATCACCATCTTGATAGGCCGTATGTTGCATGCCTTAACATGCACTGTCTTCAACAATTTTTCAATTTTTTATCCTTTCTGTTACAGGACTGTCCTTTCCCGCATTAAACCATATTCCACTTCTGAAAGTGCAGTTCTCTAAATAAAGTCCATGATCCAGGCAGCTGCTTTGGCCTGCAGAAATTATGTATAGTTTACAACACTTCCTATTGTTGATAAATATTGATTCTCTATACAAACTTGAAGGGTCTGTCTCTGTAGGAAAGCTGTCCTGTTCTGCATTTCTTCTCATAAGAACTCTGAAATTAAAAAAAATAAAATGCATAAATGCTGTGTTTTGTCTACCATAAAAACTCTGTAAATCTGGTACTGCCTCCAAATTGACGTACTTTTGAATCAAAAGAATACATTAAACTTCAGGAATATCTCAAGGAATGATCACTTATTTTTATTTTTAGCATATTTTACAGAAGATTTAAAAAGCCAACTGGTTGTCCCTCTGCATTGAGTAACGACATTGTGTGGGCGTACATCACCATCCAGTGCACATTTATCAGCAAAAGTGCACTGAACATTTTAAAATGACAAAGACCAGTAATAAGAAAGGCTTTTGTGTGCAGTTACCTCCACCATAAAGAGAGCACCAATGCACAATTTTTCAAAAAAATTTTATTGCACCAATGCACATGTACCTAGACTATAACACTGCACCAAAGGAAAGTAATCAACAAGATAAAAGTGCACCACTGAGTGCAAATATATCCGTGAAAAAATAAAGTCTACACTAGAGCGCAGCTGACAGCCAGAGTAATGAATCTGTTCAGTTGTCAATATGGGACACTTAGTCAGTGCACTGGTGACAGCAAGAGAAAGTGAATTAGTGCACTGTTAAGTGTTGACAGCAAGACTGAAAAGATACCAAATATGTGCACTGATGATATCAAGAAGATAAATACTGAATCAATGCAGTTATCACTAAATTATTAGAGAGAAATACATAATTTACCATCAACAGAACAACAGTATAATTGCTTAGGAGTCAAAACACTTACCCTTTCTTTATGGATCAATACACCCAACAGAATTATAGGGAACACCCCGACCATAAATCCAATTCCCGCAGACTTTGGTGTGGCCTTGAACTGTTCATAACCAGTGGCCTTCATGGACTGCCACCTTTGCACACCCGGATCAAACTAAAAATAGAAATAAAATATGTCTTCTTAACACTGAACTCATAAAAGAGCAGCAGAAGTAATTTATTATTAAACCTCTGCCACAGATTAGAGGTCATATTTTTTACTTTGTGTTATATGATTTAGTCGAAAACATGAACATGAAAGGTACAGGTACTGAAAAGAATTTGTTGACATTTCATGAAGGGTTATGATAAACACTTAAAGGGGGCCAATCAGCTGTCTGACCTCTATACAAACTATAGGTATTCTTGGGAGCCTTTACAACAAGGCCTATAGGCCTAATGCAAACCTGTGCATTGGGATATACATCAGGTATAATGCTTCCATAGCAGGACTCTTATTTTTCAAGTACATGTGTGACATGTATATGTACAATGCAAGTACTAATCATTTTTAACCAGAGTACAAGCACCAATTACACAAACATCTCTACTGAAATACTGGGTGCACACAACACATCTTGTGAAGAGAAAGCCATCCAAGATGTATGGACATGCATATTTTAGGCAGCATACCTTGGGTCAATTCAAATTTGTCAATTCCAATTCAAGAACTTTTATGAAACTTTGATTCCAATTCAATTAAACTAAATGTGCTGGAGAAAAATATCAATTCCAATTCAATTCAAATAATTTTAATCAATTTAAATTCAATTCGCAATTCAAACAGTTGCATTCATTTGAATACATTTCATTGGTGTGTAACGAATGTTAACACAGGAGTTCTTTTACTTTTGCACTTGTACACAACTTACAGTTATGTTTAGAATTGGTTGAATTCAGTCCAAAGCTAAATGAAATATCATTAATTACAAGTTTTGCCATTTCATGTGGCAAGGCATAGCAGCCATACAGGTTTTACTTGCTTTGTTGGGCAATTATTCCTTAAGATCAGGTAAATTACCTAAATTCAGATAAGAGTTTATCTGGATTTCAAATAAATGGCTATTATCACCTTGTGCAATTAATATATATGCGAATAATCTATTTGAGGTGATGAAAAACACAACAAGGCCTACAGGCCTAATGTGAACCTGTGCAATGAGATAATGTGCAATGAGACCAGGTATAATGCTTCAATGCTGGACCATTACTTTTCAAGAACATGTGTAACATGTACATGAACAATGCAAGTACTAAACACTTAGAACAAGAAACAAACAAACATCACTGCTGAAATTCTAGCATGGGTGCACACAACACAAAAACTAGAAAATGGGTAGTCACCAAGCGACTACTTGTATCCGCCAAAATCAGAGTGGGATGGGTGAAGTGAGGCATGGATTGAGTGGCATGGGGAGATAGAGTGAGGTGTGTTGCATAATAGCCTGGATGTCTGCAGCCGAAATGTGTATGTCGGTTGTGCCACCTACCACAAAATCCAGAAAGCTGTCGAAGATGTATAATCATGCAAAATTTTAGGCAGACAAGTCAAACCACTATTGAGATACAAGTGATTTTAGCCCACGGCAGACAAACAGACAGAAGCTGTGCAAAAATGGTTGCAGGTGGCGCCATCACTTTTGTGTATGATTAAGAGCTATGTGAGATCTATACACATGCAAAATTTCAGGGGGATATGTCAAACCAGTCCTGAGTTATAAGCCTGAATGTTTGCAGTATATACATAAATGTAGGTGGCGCCACCTGCAACAAAATCAAGAAAGCTATCCAAGATGTATAACCTGCAAAATTTTAGGCAGATATGTCAAACCACTGCCGAGATATGAGTGATTTTATCCCACGGCAAACAAACAGACAGACACTGTGCAAAAATGATTGCAGGTGGCGTCAGTAGTTTTGTGTATGATAAAGAGCTATGGGAGATCTATACTCATGCAAAATTTTGGCCCAACTGGTCAAACGGTTCCCTGAGATAAATGCTTGGATGTCTGCAGCTTAAACTTGATGTAGGCGGCGCCACCTGTCATAAAATCAAGAAAGCTGTCCAAGATGTATACACATGCAAAATTTCAGGTCGATAAGACCAACAAATGCAGAGATATGAGTGTTTTTTTCCCAAGGCAGATGAACAGATGGATGCTGTGCAAAAATCTAAGAAAATGCAGTTAGAAAAAAATAAACAAATGACTGATGACTAATTATTTGCAAAAAATTTGGTGATACTAGCTCCTGCCATTTTTGAGGTACGTATGGTTAACTAGAGACAACGCACAATGCACTGACGCATGATGGACAATGCAGCAACATTGCATAAGCTCACAGATAATTTTTTAGATGACAAATCTTTTGCAAAAAAAATTGGTGATGCTAGCTCCTGCCCTTTTTGAGGTAGCTATGAAACACGATAGAAGACGGACGATGCCACACCATTGCATAAGCTCACAGATTTGCTAAAATCGCAAACCAAAATTTTTCAAACAGTTTAAAGATATAGATCGATTAATCTGGGAATTCTGCATCTAGACACAATGTCTAAACGTCTAGATGCTGTCTAGACGTCTAGACACATTGTCCAGACACCCGCCAGAGCAAGGTCAGTTGCCATGGTGATGTCTGGACCCCACCTGGTTGTACTGAGTGACCTCTTGACTTGGCTGCTGAAACTCAGCAAGTTGTAAAATCTGTTTTCAAACACAGAAAGCCTTTTTCAATTGGCTACAATGCTTTTTTAAAGCTGTATTTACCCTATCTATTCTTATAAAACTGGCAGAACCCTACCATAAAATGATTCTTGTAAAGTTTAAACCAATCAGCTTAACAGTTTCATCATAAATTAGTGTATAAGCTCAAAGAGTTTAAAATTACATTTTCGCTAGTAAAAAACAGATCAATGTAGGTGGCGCCACCAATACCTTAATTTCAGATATGACATATGTGACAAACATTGGTTTAAAATTTGGTGATTATAGCTCTAGCCGTTTCTGAGATTTTAAGTTTAGTGTGCTTTTTGGACATATGACTAAGTTCAACCTCCTGTAACTCGGCCAAAAATCTCCGAACTGGAACCATTCAAGCAAACTTGAGAAATATTGTTCCAGGGATCATTTCTGTGAAATATTAGACAATTTGGCTGGACAGTTTCAGAGAAGAAGATTTTTAAAGCTTTTTTAGCTTTTTTCCTATAAAATCTAACACAAGGCAGTTAGAAAAACTAGATGTGTCGTCGACACGAATTCCCCCACCTGGGGCAAATTAGAAACATTTGTTAAATTTTGAAAATTTTTTTAGTTTAGGAGGTGTTGAATGGTCAAAAGTAGGTCAACAAGGGAAAATGCAAACTCGATCTGTAACGGGTCATTATCAAGCAACACACCAAAAATCAGGCCAGTATCTGCAGGCATTGTGAAAAAAGTCCATACATGTGCATTTTCCATTAAAATTTCTGTCTTTCATGAAATTTTCTATGTTTAGGAGCCGTAAAACAATCAAGTGTAGGTCAACTGGGACGAAACGCGAACTCGATCTGTAACTGTCATAATCTGCCTACCAAAAAAAATATCAGGGTGGTATCTGCAGGCACTGAGGAAAGTCAGTACATATGCATTTGTTATAAAAATTTCTATTTTTCATGAAACTTTCTATAGATATTCAGGAGCAGTCAAATGGTGAAAAGTAAGTAAACTGGGACAAAACAAGAACTCGATCTGTAACTGGTCATTATCTGCCTACACACCAAAAATCAAGCCCATATCTGCAGGCACTGCGAAAGAAAGTCTGTACATGTGCACTTTTTTTATGAAATTTTCTATGTTAGAGCACGGTCAAACAGTCAAAAGTAGGTCAACTGGGACAAAACGTGAACTGGATCTGTAACTGGTCATTATCTGCCAACACACCAAAAATCAGGCCAATATCTGCAGGTATTGCCAAAAAAAGTCTGTACATGTGTATTTGTCATGAAAATTTATATTTTTCATGCAATTTTCTATGTTCAGGAGCAGTAAAACGGTCAAAAGTAGGTCAACTGGGACGAAACGCGAACTCGATCTGTAACTGCTCAATATGTGCCCACACACCAAAAATCAGGCCAATATCTGCAGGCATTGTGAAAAAAAGTCCGTACATGTGTATTTGTCATGAAAGTTCATATTTTTCATGAAATTTTCTATGTTCAGGAGCCGTAAAAAGGTCAAAAGTAGGTCAACCGGGACGATACGTGAACTTGATCTGTAACTGGTCATTATCTGCCCACACACCAAAAATCAGGCCAATATCTGCAGGCATTGCGAAAAAAAATCTGTACATGTGAATTTTCATGAAAATTTCTATTTTTAATGAAATTTTTTAAGTTATGGAGGCGTAAAACGTTCTAAATTAGGTCAACCGGGATCAAATGGGAACTCAATCTGTAACTGGTCATTATCTGCCCACACACCAAAAATCAGGCCAATATCTGCAGGCATTGTGAAAAAAAGTCCGAACAACTGTTTGATTTCAGAATGACGGAAGGACGGACATGGGTAAAACTATATGCCCCGGCCACTTTGTGGCAGAGGCATAAAAATAAACATAATCCGATAGAGTTTTTCAGATGACTGATTTTTGCAAAAAAATTTGGTGATGCTAGCTCCTGCCGTTTTTGAGATAGCTATGGTTAACGTACAAACGACGCATGACGTACGACAATTTTTTAAGTTAAGGAGGCGTAAAACGTTCACTCCAATAGATGGAGGTACTGCTGCAGAGCCCAAGATTTAGACTTAGTCCAGCGTATGCTTCTTATTCATATACTGTCAACGGCAGAACTATAGAATCCGTCCTACCATGCCTGTCCAACCGTTTTCCTTATGGCACCTCAGTTGTGACAAAACATGCAAGTACCCTCCTGTAAGATATGCTTGTATGACTCCTCTCTCTTAAGAACTCGTTTTCCGTTCCTGATATCAGACATGGGGTAATAGTAATAAGTAATAGTAATAGACATTTCAGCTTTTTCCATGTTATAGTAATAGTAATAGACTCAAAAATTTGAGCTGTAATAGTAATAGTAATAGAAACAGAAGGCAAAGTAATAGAGTCTGAGTAATACATATTACTTTCTATAACTTCCTGTAAGCCCGTTGATCATGAAGCGTATTAGCAAATAATGCTGAACAGACTCAGTTCTTATCCAGGATGTGCCTATACGAGTCAAGCATGGGCCAGCTGCCGCATTGCTGGGGACCACTGGTGCTCATTACATAAGAGTACTGGACAGAGTAAGTCACAACCAAATAAGTTACCTGGCACAATCTGACTTTTGATTAATAAACCATGGATAAACAGAGGCATGTTTGATGTTAAGAGACAGATAAATAGTGTATTATTATTGTGACATGTACATCTTAGCTCACATCCATCAATTCACAGGCATATTTTGAAATGTACCTAGTTTTGTTTTTACAAGCCAGTTTGCATTTTAATCATACAGATTGCAATACCACACATTTAAATACAATATAATATGGAACCAGATACAGTGCAGACCCAAAATGTTCATGATAAACTTATGGTGTTTTCACTAAGCATAATGTATTGAAGCCTACAATGCCATGAACTCATACAAGTACTACAATCACTTGGATAAAGTCATACTGCAGGCACATGTATTATCTAGTAAATTTATATACATATACTTCTTTTAAAACTATTATTTTAATACTTGACTGTTATTTCATAATACCAATTTTACAGACCTTCATTCAGTATCTAAAATTATGTTAATGTAAATTTTGAAAATTAAATGAACCATTTTTTTGACGATTTTAATATATTTAATTATATAATATAATGAGAATATAAGAAACTGTAAATATTTTGTTATTTAATATATGAAATTTTGATATTAAATAATTAGATCCTGTTATGTACAAAATTTAAATTACAAGATTTGTTTAATTGCCAAATTTATTGTGAAAGTGATTTAAATAATATGGCATTTGTTTTGTAAAACTGTTGCAAGTTTAAATCACTCTCCATATTTCTAAATTATCCTATGCTGGTTTTGCTAAAATGAAGAAGGGCATGCCTGAAGAATAAAAGCCATGCATGCTACCATTATTGGAAAGGATTATGTGTCAGCTGGATGGGCGCAAGTTGGACGGGTCCCATTTAGACGGTCCCATTTGGACAGGTCACAGTTAGACAGGTTCCATTGAGAAGCTATGTTATATTTACGTGACTTTATTACACACAAAAATAGCCAGGGACTGAAGCCCTCGTTATTTCTGAAACCCATTCGTTATTGATAGAGTGTCTGTTTGGGACCATCAGACTGGGACCCGTCCAGATGGGACTGAAAAAATCCAACCTGTCTATCCGAAACCCATCCATTTGGGATGACACCTTGTAAAGTTTACCACCTCTGTTCACTCTCAAGATGTACTATGTGATGGTATAAAACCCCCCCATTCCCACCCTGTGAATGGTGGTTTTGTTAGTAAACTGTTGTGAGCTTTTCTGTATTAATGATAATTTTCTCTGTTAAAGTTTATATGCCAGAGTAAGCCAACTGAAAAGGGTTCCCTTCTTGGGCCTATTATCGCCCATCCCGCCTCGTTCCTGTGTATCTAGGTCACACTTCCGTTTCATAAGGGGGTCCGCGGAGGTGACATAAGACACGTCCAGGCGCCAGGAAGCGCGACATAGCGAGAATGAGACGCACGGGCATGTACCCCCTTGAGAAAATCCATCACCAACGGATGATGAAGGACACGATCGTGACCAAGAGGACGGAGCACGGAACGACAACAAAAGGGCTGGGACCGGGTGGTACAGCCGGAAGGACGGGAAGACTGAGCTGGGGCGCGACGAATCGAAGCGGGAGCCGCACTAGAAGGGCAAGACCGCAGTATGCGGAAGGAAGGCCGTGGAGCAAAGAGAGGCCGAGCGGAGGCGGGCCTGACGATCAGAACACTCCAAGGCGCGGTCAAAAAGGGGCCGCAGATGGCTGCCAAACAGAAGGGACCCGGTAAAAGGCTGAAAGTAAAGCTCAGTCAACTCCGCTTGGGTGATTTCTGGTTTCAAGTGGCGTAAAGAATGAATACAGGCCGAGCGGCGCATTAAAATACAAATTTCAACAAGACGCCAAACAACCTGTTGCAGCTCAGCACAGGCATGTGCAGAAGCTTGCCATATATCATTCAGCGTGGGAGGGTCGGGAGAGACTGCGAGCAGGCTAGTAACGGCCTGCAAGTCGTTTAACCATCCCAGCCGCTTGATGGCCGAGCCCCTCTAAATCAGACAGTTGACGGTCAGAGATCAGGGCTGAGGATGAATATAAGGATTTACTGTCCGCGAACGGCTGTTCGAGACCGGACTCAAGATGCATCGGCCCTGAAGGAATAGCCAGATGATCCAGAAAAGGGATCAAACGATCAAAACAGGTAGTGCGGGACCCTCTGGAATGCCAAAGGGTACAGGGGGACCACCGCTTATCGGACCCAGGCGGTAGCGGGGCCCAAGTAGAGGTAGAGCGCGACCCCAAGAGTACGGCGTGGTGCTCTCATAACAGCAGAACTGTGTGATCGGTGAAATCCATACACACGGCTGGGGTGGAGGAAGTCGACTGAAGGGCAGCCTGATTCAAAGAGGAACCGGCGGCTGTGGAAGTCCGAGGTTGTAAACGACGGAACTTCGGACTGTTAGGTACCGCCTCCTGAGTGGAGGTGGCAAGGAGGTCCAGCAGTGCAGATTTGCACACACTCCAAGCCTGGCGTTGCAGTGCGACCTCGGACCACTGGTCGATTGCCAGGGTGGGATCGGCAGCCGAGATGACGGCGATGCCTGAGAACCCCGGGAAGGGGGATCCAGGGAAACCCGTGGAGCCGGAACGACCGGAGGCTGAAAAAAATAGCCGAGGGTCGGCTAGCAGCAGGAACCTGCCGAGAAGGCACCGGAATCGGGGCCGCACACGGCACAGCAGACGGACACTGAAAGAAAGGGGCGGCCAGGATAAGCAGAACAGTCCACTGTAGTAGCCGGAGTCACCGGAAGCAAGGACGGCTAAAAGAATGGGATGCAGGAGGGCCTGAAATACCTACCTCTGCACCAGTAAGGCCCGGGCGATCCAGATGGATTGTTTAGATCCGACATCAGTGAAGAGCAAAACCGTGATAGTTTATGCAAGATGGTTTAAGCGGACGGGGTTTCGAAATGGGGAGCCGCGTGAACTGGGGAAGATTTTTGCTTACGGGTAAGGGAAAGTTATGACTTTGCTGTCGAAACGACCGGGGAGGTAATGGCACAGATGGTAATGGATGGGGAACATAGCACGGCCGTGTTGCGTTCACTCATGGTAGGCTCCCCCCCCCGGAGGTAACCACGGGACCAGCTAATGCGAGCGTGGAAGGGGAACCCCAACTACCGGGGAATAGGACCAATCATGAAACAAGGCCCATTTGTCAGAAGACCAAGTCTTACAATAGAAGCAGGGATCTGCCGGACCCTGGCAGGAGTCATTGTGAGAACAAGTGGGGTGAGAATCCCAAGCAGGGATTAATGAACCACAAGTAGCACAATGAGAGGGGTTCTCCATGGCGGGAACTTACAGTTCAGTTGGTAAACAGACTGTACAAACCAAAACAGTGGACGAATCGCGCAGAGCGTGATCACACGTCCATCATGGCTGACGCCAGAAGAAAAATGTGTTTACAGGAAACGGAAGTGTGACCTAGATACACGGAAACGAGGCGGGATGGGCGATAATAGGCCCAATAAGGGAAAATTTTCGGTTGGCTTACTCTGGCGTATAAACTTTAACAGAGAAAGTTCTCATTAATACAGAAACAGCTCACAATTATGTTTACGTAATAAAACATGGCATCACATCCAAATGAACATATACACCAAAGAAGACTGGGTACTTTTGTCTCCAGTTTGGTTATGTCCAGAATCTTGACGTTAACAGTATATTTATTGGATATACATGTATTTATAAGGATTGGGAAACAGGACACAGGCCTACATTAATTCCTCTCCCGCTACATGTACTTACATAAAGGACTAAAGTGATAGCTTTGACACTTGATAATAATTTGCAATAATCATGAGTAACTCCTCTGGAGACAATTTTTAGTTACAATGAAAATCTTTATAAATTAACTATGAGAAAGAAGATTAAATCTAAATGGAAGTATGTACTATAAAATAAATCTATGTGAAATATATATATAAGTATGCATATAATTATAAATCAATATTTCACATAATATGCCAGGGGCTTTACAATGGGTTGCTTTTAAAAACATGTATTCGAGAATTCATACAATTATCTTATAATTTCGACTTGAAAGCCCAAATAACGACCATTGAGGTTTCAAGATATATATAACAAGTGACCCATGGGTCATGACACTCAGCTGACTGGGAAGAGATTCGCAAAAGGAAATTTTATCATCTGAATGGTAGTATATACCTATCCAACTGAAGCATCAAACAGATCAAACCAACAGGCCAAGATTGTGTCTGTATTTATATATCTCAAAAATAGAGAAAATTGCATAAACTTTAAAAAAATACAGTCCTATAGCTTGAAGGATATGGGTAACAGGGACCTAATTTCAGGTTTCCATGGAGACTTTTCATAGGTCTCTCAGTGTGTCAAGAATGAAGATTATAGGTCCAGTCTTTACGATTTGTGTACTGTTAACAGATGATCACATTTTTAAAGGTCTCAAAAATAGAGAAAAAAATTCGTAAAAATTCGAAAAATATAGGTGGCACCACCAGTCTGCAGGAACTAATGGAACATCTCATGATCAATATGTATGCCAAAAATCATGACCATCAGTGATGTAGTTAATTTGATATTGAAGTTTTTGTATGAAATTTTTTACTATTCTGGGGAGTACTTTGGGGCCCCATAGCTCAAAGAATATGGGTAACAGAGACCTAATTTCTGGTTTCCAAGGAGATTTTCCATGGACCTCTCAGAATGCCAGGTAATAAGATTCTAGGTCCAGCGGGTACGATTTGTGCCCTGTTAACGGACAGATGACCGGACGGACGACGAACAAAGAGTGATGCTAAAGTTCAGATGACTTACAGTCAGCGGAGCTAAAAAACTTAGAATTAAAGAAGCTGAAATAATTAAGGTCTCCAGTATCTTTAGGCTTCTTGTGAATGACAGACACAGTATAAGAAAATTGTGTAGGGAACTGGATGATATAGGTGCTTGTAATATTATTTAAACATAAGTTAATGCGAGTTTATAGCACTCATAGCTGCGCAAGGTCTGGAATCCTCCCATCAGTTTAAGTAAAAGTAATAGAAATAGTAATAGATACATCAGTAATAGTAATAGTAATAGAAGATAAAATGTGGTAATAGTAATATTAATATCAGAAATTGAAAGTAATAGTAATAGAACAACTGTAATAGACCCCATGTCTGCCTGGTATTAGGGCTGAAAGGGGTACAAAATTTTGGACTCGAGTACCCGATAGGCATTACCCGACTCGGACTCGAGTACTTGTTACCATGGCAATGCTGTGAAGATAAAACGAACATCTGTTTACCAATGCAAAATATGCATAAATCTGACTTAGTGACGGCTTAACTTTATCGCAACGAAGGAATAGATATATGTCATACCAAGAGCTTGGTTAATTTGACTAGCATATGTTTAGAGTCCTATGCCAGGCTATGACAATGAATAAATAATCCTACAGACTGTCCTAAAATTTGCAGTAAAATACATATATGCATGTACATACAAGAGTACTCCAGTCAAATCTTGGACTCAAGTACTCAGTAAGTATTAGCCAGACTCGAGTACTCGAGTACACCTTTCAGCCCTACCTGGTATATCCATGTTTTATCTTGAACACTGTCTGATATTAGCATAATTCACAGCATGTCTTCCATTTTTGAGGTGTTGCATAAAATATTTTATTTCTCAGATTTTTCCTCCCTCTCCTTAAATATCATCCTTGGTTTTTAGGCTGAGCGGGGGTTTGGGGCTGGGCCCCCATTTTAAAATAAATATATATGTTGATTAATTAAACCTGGGTTACTAACCAAAGAGGGGGTTTTGAGGCGTGGCCCCTAATTTAAAATAATAATATTTATTGACAAAAACATTTATTTCACAAGTGACCGTCAGGTGGCGCTACTAGAAACAGAGTTATAATTATCTGGAAACCCCAGTCTGGTATCTCAGCAAGTTAGCTCTAATAGTTAGAGTGCAGTGTCAGATATGAGATTGCAGGTTCAAACCCAGGTAGTGCCAGGTCAGTTTACTGATGTATCATGTGTTACCAATATGGCAATAATATGACTCATAGACAGGCAGAGATTGAAACTGAGTGAGAAATGCATGAGGGGAAAATGAAAGGTGTTAGGGTTTATTAGTCGCTAAACTGGTAGGACGGATTCTATTGTCCCTCCCAGTCAACAAGTGGCAAGTCACTTAACTTGCTCTTTGTCTTACTTAGAGTAAGTTAGACTTGATCTTAAAGACCGAGTGCCACTATAAATACCAGGGGGCGTTACTGGGCAACATGGGGTTTAACATAAAAACTGTTCACTTGGGCTCTAACTGTAATCTGAATATTAGCTGGGAAGGAAGATGTTACTAGAGCTGGATTTTGGCAAACATGTTCCTAGTATTGCAAGTAACTGAAATAAATTATCATTTCTTGGTCAATTTATGTGGTTTCTGCAGGAAAATGAATTATATGTGCCCATGCTAGTCCCAGTTCAAATTTAGCGGGGGAGGTGCACAGCCACAGCAGGAGCCAATCAGTTAGCAGCCATGATGTGTATAAACAACAGCACGTGGCTTTGTGCACAAGCCGGCATGCCATGTCATATATATAGTCAGTGACTGTCTTTATTCCAAATACTGGTACTCACCAGAACAAGCTCTGCTGAAACTCCATTCACTATACAAATCCATATTGGCTTTTAAATGTTAACTTTATAAGCCCAGTTTAAATCAAGCTTTGTTAGAAATTACACCTTGATGAACAGGATGAGGGTACACACTACACAGTAACATGAACCTATACACCAAGTTTTTGAGTGAAGCTGTGGCTTGGCTTAATAAAAATTCTGGGTCAGTTTATTGCTAGGCCATGGACAGGAAACATGAACCACATTGGGTTACTTCAATAATGTTAGGAATTTCTCATTTACTTAGAGAAACAGACAGCAACATTTGAAGAATAGATTTTAGTGAGTCAACTTGAGATGAAGCTGAAGTATTTTAAAGCCTGTATGAAGGTGAGAAAAACCTTATTTGGAGTTATTGTTAACAAAAGAAAACTAAAATTAATAGCAGGCAAAATGAATTGGAAAATTAAATATGCATGAAAAATACATTTAACAACATAATTTTCTGGTGATGCCTCTGAAACATGCTTTCCAGATTCAAGCTTGTATACGTCTTTCAATCAAGCCATTAATCTTGATTTACCCTTGGAGTTCTGAGCTAGCAAGGTGACAGGCACAGGGGGATTTCTGCAATGTGTAATGTCACATACACAGGCTGTGTACGGGCAACCTCAGTAAGAGGGTATCTGTTGGTATCTGTTCATTACTATTGTCTTCCTCAGGTTACTCAAAAGCATATATATGATAAAACAGGGTTCATATTTATGTAATGTCCCATGTCATTACTGAAATGATAATACATTTATGATGACCCAGGGAGACATGAAGATATTTACTGATTCACACCCATACACGGCTAACCAGCACAGAAGGATTCACTACATGTATACATGTCAGCAGTAAGCCACGTGCTCAGGCTGATGTCTGTGTATGATAAGCTTGCCTCTGGCTGTCAGTCACAGTCACATGACTCTAAACTGAACCAGATGGTTCAAGAACTCGGCCTTTAATTCACTATAGTCCGTTTCAGTACCCCTGTCCACCTGTTTTTTCGTTATTATTTTTTGTTAATTAAAGAACGTCCAAACTTTTTGATCATAGGGCAGAAAGAGAAAAAAGCGTAATTAACTATTATGGAAATAATAGTGTACCTTATGTCATTTTCCTGTAAACAATTTAAAAGCATTTTATGAGTAACAAGTCTATTCTGTAGCGACATCGTGCCACTAATCTGTGAAATGGGCATATGAGGGATTAGTGATGACGTCATAATAGACGTGACGTACTAAAGAGGCGCCCATATTCACGGAACCAATAATCAAGAGCTGCTGACCCCTGTTTACAGCGAGACTTGTATTCTCCGCGTGCACGCGCTTCACTGTTACGTCACATTACTTCATATCCATATCCAAGGAGAATAAACAATGGCCACTTATTAGGGACGCCATGAACCAGAGATATATATGAGATATGTCAACCAGGCCGTAAAGACTAAAGTGAATAATATTTATATTTTGAGTAGGTAAGGTACCAAAAATTACGCTTTTGCCTCTTCATGCCATTGGTGCAAATATTATTTTGCAAGTTTGTCTTATGTAGAGATAATTGCCAAAAAACAGGTGGACAGGGGTGCTGGAACGGACTAGAGTAAGGGGGGTAATATCGGACACTTTTGGCTTCGTCTGCTTACCGTTCCATGACTAATCAAAACAACGCCAGTTTCCGGGTATCATTTCAAACCTCACGAACAGGAGATCTTTTTAAGACTAAACATGTAGAGGTCAAGCGCCCTCTAGTACAAAAAATTTGCAAGAGACGCCGCGGAGGTTCACCTGGGTAATATCGGACACCACCCGGGTAATATCGGACACCGGGCTAGATGGCGATACCTTGCGCAGGGGTTGACAGTTATATCATGGAAAACTGACGTTGACAGCTGGCACAGACGCAATAACAAGCACAAAATGTATGGTTTTATGGGAAAACATTGTCAAATCTTTCATTTGATCAGTTTTTCTACCAATGGTAATGCGTGGATAAGCCGTGTTTGTGGGTTTATTCTATGGACCTTACTGCGAGATCGTGACTGGCAAAGTGCCAGATGATTCGTCACAGAAAGGCTGTTCTCACAGATCGCGGAAATTTGCAAACTAAAATGTTTTAAGCTGGTTTTTTTTTTATAAAATATCAATTATATCAAGAATTACTAACACCCTAGATTAAATGCCGATATAATATGTGTATTTTTCTAGTCTAAAATCAATAATACCTTTATTTCTGGTAATTCTAAAATACATTGAAGACTTCTGTTATGATATAGTCTGATGCATGCAAAATGCCGGAACTTATAGTTTTACCCTTTATGAATATAAAGTGATCATTTAAATGCAAAAATGCAAATTAACATTATTATATGTAAACATAATAATATATAAGTATAACATTTTAATATTTGCAATTTTTTAGGAAAATGTTCAGTTATAAAAGTTACATCTAAGCAACTTTAAATGCCGATATATATAGCAAATATGTGACATTATTACCCCGTGTACTATGAACTTATATACAGTCGTTCTGCTATAAAAATAACTCTATAACTGCTATAAAATATTATGACAATTAATAATCTTTGCTTGAGCGGCAATGTGTCGTTGTTTATCCTTCGAAGAGCCCCTTATAATGATTGCCATTTTCCCTGGTACAGATTGTCCGATATTACCTAGGTTCCTTTTTGGCCACCAGGGTAATATCAGACACTTAACAAATTACAGTAAATTTTAAAATATCTTTTGTTTTTATTCAAGCAAAATGCTAGATATGAAAAATAAACAGTCTGACTGATATAAACTGGTCAACAGGTCATACCATCGCTTCTGACTGTCAAAACTTGACCTAGTTTTAGGGTCGCGCCGATCACGTGTGTCGTGCCTGAACTTTCTAGGACAGCTGAGACCGGTCATTGGTTCATTGGAAACCGTGTTAAAGTTTAAACCAATAAAAAATTACCTTTTATTTAATTTTTGGCTGTATTTAACGGAAGTTGTAAACAAAACAAATCATAAACTTTAACTTGTCGCATGCTGTCGGTCAGGATTACCAAAAATGACCATTTCCTGAGGATTTATAGGCAAGTGTCCAATATTACCCGGGTGTCCGATATTTTCCGGGTTTACTCTATAAATATAATAATTGATTCTGAATAATAATCTTCTTCTTAACTTTAAGTGCCTAGCAAAAAAGCTTACCAGGAAACCTCCAACACCTCTGTATGGATTGCTTGCCTTCTTCTGCCATTCTGCTTTTAAAGCTTTTCTCATCCGTGCCCTTTCCTGGATGGCCCTCATTTCTTCGGGCGAAACATCGTACATTTTGTTTGGGTCCCATGTTCTGCCTGTCTGACCTGCCATTTTGGCGTCCTTGGCAGTCTGCAGGAAGGTCACCACGTGATTCTCGGTGTGACTATTTACCGTCCGGGACGTCCGGAACCGTCCGGGACCGTCCGACACTCCGGGACTCCCTGAATACCGTCCGGGACCCAGCTGTACCGCCCGGGACACCAGAACTAGATTAAAAATATAACTTAAATGCATACAAACACTTATTGATGTTAAGTACGATTTTATTGTCCAGATCCCAAGATATAATGCTTTAATTAGCGACTGTACAGGGATTTTTGTTATTTTTAATTACGATTCTATCTGTTTAAAGAGAGATAAAAGATACCTTATAATTTCCACCCACAATTGTGCAAACAACTACATACAATATATTACTGATAGAATGAATTTATCTCTCTCTCTCTCTTTATGAAAATAAGTAACATCATCAATATGGAATATAATTAAATATAGGCCTATCTATGAGGGTCGCATTTTTTTTTTTTTTTTTTTTTTTACTATGAGGATGAGGCCTTTATTGATGTGCGTACTGCTGATAGTATTATGTATTACTAATATAATTAATGACACGTTATGATTACTACAATATGGAATATAATAAGATATAGTTATGAGGGTCGCCTATGTTAACCATGAGGATTAGGCCTTTATTGATATGCGTATTGCCGAAAGGATTATGTTTTGCAAATATAATTAATGACATGATATGATTACAACAATACGGATAAGAACACGGCATGTATCAGTGACAGCACCATAGACCACAGCCATCAAACCGGGAAGATGGTAACGGTTCAACGCATTGTATAACAACTCCTAATCACACCAACTCGCTAATTAACAGGCTGCTCGACAGGCGTGCAGGGTTTCGATGGAGCAATTAGTGGCAGGCGATTAGTGATCAAAGGGTCAGTTTTCCCCGACTTTCGTCCTCGACTAGGTAAGAATTTTTCAGGGCTAGTTCTGTTGTCCCGGACGGTATATTGGCGGGTATAATCCCATTCTGAATACACATGGTTACTAATTATAATAATATTAATATGATCATTTCCATGGCAATAGGCCTACCAAACAATTTTTTTATTAAAAATATAATCGTAATATCTTTTGAGTGTTAATATTATAATATGTAGTATATTTAATTTGGATATTGCGCGTGGTTGACCTCAGGCCTGTTCGGGGCTGTTTTTTATTGCCCCGTACGGTATTCTGGGCGGAAGAAGTACATTCATGCAGAATGTATATGATTAACAATAATATTAATAATTATTATATAATAATAATGATAATAATAATAATATTAATAGATTAATAATATTAATAAATTAATAATATAATCAATAACATGGCGTTAAACTGATATGTTCATATTAAAATATAATAATCACAAGCTGTGGAATATAATCACATGATCTTTGAGTGTTTTGAAATGTAGTATATTTCGTTATTGTGCATTAGTGCGCATCAGGTCTGTTTAGTGCTGGTTTTGTTGACCCGAACGGTATACTGGAGGCCCGGTCGGTCCCGGAAGGTCTGTATGCATTTAAGTAATACTTTTAAGCTTATTCTGGTGTCTGGGACGGTGTCTTAGTGACCCGGGCGGTACAGCTATTTCCCGGACGGTATTCAGGGAGTCCCGGACGGTGTCGGACGGTCCCGGACGGTAAATAGTCACACCCCGTGATTCTCGCGGGATACGTGACTTTTACGAGAAGCAGCATGGCGGTCTTACGTCTGTTGTTTTGATGAGACAAAATTGTTATTGAAAATGAGTGCAAGCAAGGGAGACAGTAAGTTTTTCTCTGATATTACTTCAGAATTTTAAAATATTGGAATCTTTATTGAAACACAGGTAATACCGCCCTTGACATTTTACAGGATTGGCACCCATAACACATTTTCCCCTCCGTCACTTGGTCATGTTGTTGTGAAACTGAAAGGACCCCCCCGGGCCAGGCTGGTGGAGTCCCCTCAGCCTCGATGTCATCAGATTTGCCATGATTGCTCAACTTGGGAATCTCCTGACTAAAAATCTTGTGAACATATGCATATTTCTCTGCAGTAAATAAACCATTCTGATTATATAACTTATAAGACCCACATTTGTATTGTACTGCCAATTGAAAGCCAGAAAGGTTGTGTAACTTGAAATTGTAGTATAATGAAGTTCCATAGTTCCAATGATGTCAAACTGCATTTATGGTGAAATAAGGTTCAATGTGTCATATTTGATAATTAGTCTAAATAAGAACTAAAATGTAACATTTTAATTCTAAAATTGGAAATGTTTAAAAGGGCAAGCCTGAATATACCACACCAAAATTACAGGAAGTACTACTGGCGCACTGCTTGCAGTGCTGAACTGTAGGCTACTCAATACCCTGGCAGTGTCTTGTTTGCTCCCTTAATTACAGGCTATTGTTTACTGATCAGATTAATTTCAGTAATTAGCCTGTGCTGTGCTGAGTGGTGTGACCAGCTCATTAGAGCAGTTATCCTCTGCTTTCAAAAGAGGTTAATGGACAGCAGTGGGTGTTTGAGTCTTGCAGCCAACCTTTAAATAGCTTAAATACTCTTAACATCCTGTACAGCATGTGCTCATGTCCTTTGCTATGAACTGAAATTAATAAGTTATAACTGAGAAATTATAAAGTGTCCTATTTTTGCATGAAATCCACAGTAGAAAACAAATATTTACATACTGTATTTTCATCCCTATAGTTAACTGATGTATTGTGATTAGTTATGAGTTTGAGAGATAAGTGATGCATATGCTAGCAGCCTTTCATAATTTTTCTTTCCATTATTATCAAGTGGTGTATATATATATATATATATATATATGCATATATATATATATGTAAATATATCTTCTCATTATTATCAAGTGTTTATATATATATTTATTTATTTATTTGGGCTGTAACGAATGTTCAAGCTGTCAAGAGTTCACGATCCATGCATGAAATCTGAGCACAAATATTCGCTAATGCAGTATCACCTATTCACCAATCCTTTGGGAAACCTTACTTTTAAAATAGCAAAAAAAAAAATTTTTTTTAATAAATCTGACTTAATTACTCAGATAAAGCTGAAATAGAAAACTGATAAAACAACAAAGTTCATATTTATTATGCATAATATGAAAAATTACATAGGTACTAAACAAATAAAAAAAATAAATATTATATATATATATATATATATATTATATAATTACTGTGGTTGCCTTTTTGTTCGCGAGGGTTTTAATTTTGCGATATTCGCGAATGGAAAATAATCGCGAAAATGAAGCCCTCGGGAATAACTGGCCAATTGAGTGTGTCCTCCATATTTAGTGTAGCCAATACTTGTATGGGAATGGGTTAGAACAGTAAGAAATTTTAAAATAAGTTACATCCATGCAGGTATAGGGAAAACGTTCCCTTAAATTTAAACTATAAACTACCTGTGCTGTGTGTACGGGCCCATCGTTATATGAGAAGAATATCACGAACTCATCACTTATTTTCATTTTATTATACATGTAAACACAGGTATGGATTTACCAAAGATTTGATAAAGGTTCTGGTGAGATCGCGAAAATGAAACCCTCGCGAAACATTTAAAATTGAGAAATCGCGAAATTTCTGCCTCGCGAATATGAAGCCAACCACAGTATATAAAACACAAAATATTGTGTATATACACATTAATCACAGTGCAGGAGGATATTTTTTTATTCCTTTCAGTGAATTTTACAGGGCCAAAGGTTCGCAAACTGTGCATATCACTTCCTGATTCATGAATCAGTTTGTCTTGTAAGCTGCCTTGTAATACACAGTCCTAATTTATGAATGTGTGTGTGTGTGTGTGTGTGTAAAAACACCACTGAAAATCTTAGAGGCTACTAATATTTTATTTTAATTCAGATATATTACATATTTAATCTTTTACTTTCTTTGGTATGATGGGATACAATTTTCAGCCTTTTTCATGTACATGTGTGTATTTTTTAGTCATTTTAAAATCTTGAGATACATTACTTAAAAGGTACTTAGTCACTTGCCACAATTTGTATTATCTTCAAATCTAGTTCAGGTGACTAGTGAATAGGTAAGTTTCCTAGCAAAACTACCCAAGCTTACATTCTCAGTAGCTGTTTTCAGCTGTTGTTTCTGTTTTTTTTTTATCAAATAAATGTACATGCACTTTAAATTGCATTTATAAATTCAAATGTTTGAAAAATGTTGAGTTGGTTCAAACTGCTCTCAGTCAACACTGGTTGCAGCCTGCAGCACAAAATATGCAACACAACACAGTATTTACCAAGTTTTACCCATGTTTGTATTAATAAGGACTGTAAGGAACATTCAGACCCTTTGAGAGTCTGTGTACTGTGAAAAAAATGAGAGCACAAAATTTGCATAATCTAATAATGCCGGTAGATGAATCTGTCTGGAAACCTCGGTTTAAAAAATCTTTTACAAGCCTTTATCTAATACATATATTCAGTACCCATTAATCAAGATACAGTAGGGTTATTATTCCCCACCTCCAGAGCTGATTAGGTATTGGTCACACTTGAATGATTTTTTAAATGAAATTTTTAAATGCAAAATTTTAACATTTCGTATGTGACGCAATATCTCAAAAAGTTTTACTTAGATCTACCTCTTTTTGTAGTACCAGGAGTAGCCATGACAATATGACACTCAGGCCTTCGGAAATAAACTGATAGGGCCTGGAGTCATGATGGCAGTCACAACAGAACGCCCATTCTAAGGGTCGGATCAAAATATTTCCTGTCTGGTATTATTTGGCATCACAGGCTTTTATTGTTGTATTATATGTGCTTAATATCGAAGAAAAATGGTTGTTACACATAAATTATTAAATTTATTACCTCCTTTCGTCACTGTGGCACCGATTCACGTGAAGCGGTACTTCTCGTTCGAAACTGAAGTGTCATGACGTGGTCGTTTATGTAAACTTGGAAGTCCGAAGCCTGAAGCCAGAAACCAAGGATTGTTTAATAAATATGCAGTTTTAAGCATATACAAAAGGCTAATGCTTCAATACTGTTTTGCTTTTTCCCGATAGAATAAGATCTTTACTATCATTCTGTGAACAATCATAGTTATTCATTCTTTGATCTAAAAGTCATGGGCGATTTTGTGCTCGGAAGCCATCTCGGAAGTCACTAAGAAGTGCTGGGATGTGATTCAAATATGTATAACTCAGAAGTCACAGAGACGCACTGGTTAACAGTTAAGAGCCACAGCCCAAATGCAGTTTCATTATAATTAAAGTTGCATGCATATATTTAAATTGCTTATGCATGATTCTGCTTTTAATGAGTGTTTAATACAATACATGATACAAAATTGGAAAACTATGTTCTCAATTTTTTGTTTTGTAAATTTAATATAAATGTATAAATATTTTCACGTAATATATTTCACCCAATGAAATATATTAATAAAATCTAGAGCCATGTTTTTGTTAAAGATATTTATATTTACATGGGCAGGGCATGGGAGGGGATGATTTTAATTCTTAAAATATACAAAGTAAAGAGGACATTTTGAGGCACCTTAAACAAAAGTTAATGAGGATTTTCTGTTCCGCAACTATTCTCCTACGTTGTTGAAAAATGCATTCAACCTTTAGATTGTTGGGTTTTAATATTTATAATTCTATAAAATTAAGGTATAAACTGTAAAATCCAAATATCCAATAGTTTGTAACATGTTAATGTCAATGATGAAATACATGTCTTTACATTTATAACTTGCAAAATGTCACCTTTAAAATTTAGTACTCGTTGTAAAATAATTGATATGTTTAAGTCTTATAACAATTTTTGCATTTTACCGACTTTTGTGATCTGTGAGCGCACAGGCTCGGACAGCAGAGCACAGTGCGTAAGTCTGAGTTTCAGCCGAGGAGCCGTGTTATGACCAAGAAAAGAGACGTGATAACGGAAAGACTGGATCTCTCAATATACTAGTATATTTTTTGGATGCTCTCTAAGTGGAGTGAAAATCACAGACTTGTTCATTAATATCGCCAACTTATGAACTGGGGTGTAATAAATTTAATAATGTTATTGCTAGGGAATAATAAGGTAATATGAAAATATATGAAAATTGATTACAAATAAATGGGAAAAGAACTTGATACGTCTAAACGGGATTGCCACCCTATGGATGCACCACTGAATTTTTAATATGGTATAATAAACCCTAATATGGCATTAAACATACAGTTATAAATTACGATGTCATTCAATATAAAAACAATAATATATTTTCCATACGTTGAACATGCAAATATGAAAATTCAATATATCCCAGTAGGACATCGCTGGAATAAACTTACATGTAACACACAAAACTTAAACAAAATGTCTTTCAATATGTTAGAAATCTACGATATATAAAAAATGTTAAAATACATTTAGAAAAGGGATGCAACAGTCCAGATAATATATAGCATACTAATACATGTGTGTGATTATAAAATTATATCGATTTGTAAATTAAGCAAATAATTATTTTTTTTTAAACTCAAATTAATTCTTGTTCAAGTTTTTAATCAATGTGTGATACCTGACTATGAAATGTAAAATATAAATTGGCATAAAAAGTATTACATTAAAGAGCTTCAGAGATTCATTATCCTGATGAAATATTTTGGTCAATGGAAGAGGAAAATAAATATTTTATTCAAAACAACCTTGTAAAAATATTTACTGGACGTTTTAAGGTTCTGTCAAATTTTCTGTTTATGTCTTTATGATATTATCAGGGTAATTTTTATAGGGACACATTTGTAATGTGAATAAAATATTATCAAAACCTTTATTTTTTTCATATTTCCACCATAATAAAATTCAGTAACAGGGTAAAATAGACGAGTTAATATAATCTTGTTTTACAAAATGAAATAAAATATCAATATATTATAAAAAACAGCATCATGAATGTAACAAAACAGATTGAGTTTATGAAAAATAATTCATATTGAAGAAATTGAAAATGCTTGACATGTTGCTGACAATATGAAGACCGATGCATTAGCCATTACTGGCTTCCAAGTTTTACACATTTGGACTATAACCGAGCATTTCAGAGCAAAAAATAGTCTATTACCTCGGATGGGTAACCTTGATTTTTTACATAATGATAGAATAGACCTTTTTCTATCATTAAAAATAAAATGGTACTTTCCATTGATGTAGTAGCATTTTAATTATGCTTCGATCATTGCTTTATTTAAAAAATCCTTGCTTCTGACTTGGGACTTCCGAGTTTTACACATAGCCGTCTGGGAATCCCCTACCGGATGTTATAATTCTCCTGCTGAAGCTGTGTAGACGAGTTTTTTCGAGTGAAACCAGCCTCGGTATAAAAAACTGCTGCACGAATACACATAAGTCAACCATGGAAGTAATAATTATTATTTTCCCCAACAGAATAACGTCGCTTTTTGTCTTAACTCAGGAAAAAGACAGTTCTAGAAGTAGATGAAAATGAAAAAGTAGTGTCAGAAATGGCGTGCACATCTGCACATACTAGAATTGATGTGAACCCAATAGCTTGTACTGTCACCCCATCGTTCTTCAGTTCATCTGAAATCGACGTTTGGGGTGACAGGCTGTCGCTATACCAGGAGATGCATCGCATGGGTCTCCAGAGCTGATAAGGTTTTGGTCAGACATGAATGTTTTTTTTTTTTAATTTTTTAATACGCCCTTATTATATTAATCAATCAAATATATCTCGCCTAATTTTAATTTCCAGGAAAATCCACTCATATTTGATAAGGATAAGGTCACCAAACTTTGGTGGCACCATGGTGACTCACTAAAAGCTTATGGACTTTCATGAAACTCAATATATACATATACTTATTTTTTCTCACCTGAGTTACATTCTTGAAAAAAGTCATGCATATTTAATGAGATCAGAGGTCACCAGGTACACAATGGGAGTATTATGCACGTTCGGGATGCTTTTCTTGTTATGAATTGTTTTGTACAAAATTTTTACATTTCACATGCAACACTTTTTCTCAAACAGTTTTACTGGGATCTACTTCTAATACAATAACAAGTGCATCTTATAGGTCTCCAGAGCTGATAAGGTTTTGTTAACACTTTTTTCCTTTTGGGATATTTATATGAACTGTTAAATTGTTTGCATTTTTTATGAATTTTGAAATCCAATTCGTTCTAGGTCACACTTTAAGGACTTCTTTCCTTTGAGATATTAAGGAAAAACCTCTGTTTTCATTAAAAACTTTTGGTTGCACTTCAAGACTGCCTAATTTCAGAACCACTGATCCATTTTTAGCGAACCTGTTAGCTTATGCGATGGTGCGGCGTCGTCTGTCTTGCATCATGTGTCGTGCGTCGTCTGTACGTTAACCATAGCTATCTCAAAAACGGCAGGAGCTAGCATCACCAAATTTTTTGCAAATAATCAGTCATCCAAAAAACTATAATGGATTTTGTTTATTTTTTTTTCTAACTGCATTTTCTTAGATTTTACAGGGAAAAAGCTAAAAAAGCTTTAAAAATCTTCTTCACAGAAACTGTCCAGCCAAATTGTCCAATATTTCACAGAAATGATCCCTGTAACAATCTTTCTCAAGTTTGTTCAAATGGTTCCAGTTCGGAGATTTTTGGCCTAGTAACAGGAGATTGAACTTGGTTTGTTTTTTTTTTTCTAAAGAACCTAGACCTCAGCCATGTGTGCATGGTCTCTTTTTTTTTTTTTTATTACACAACAAAACAATCTTACAGTACTGTACAAACAATTAACTTTGTTAACTGTGCAAAAAGCATATTAAAATTTAAATCTCAGAAACGGCTGAGAATTTCGGAATTATGATCGGTCACATGTGAACTGCTGGGCCGTCATTTTTGGTTTACCTCTGACCTTTCCACCTTTCCTCTCTGCCCAGCGTTCATTTGTGCGTCTGTTTCCACACATAAACCCACATATCTCAGGAACTGTTTGACTGATAAGGCTAAAGATTTTTCTCGAATGTAGCCCTTGGAAAGCTTTATAACATACACTAAAATGGTGGTGCCACCTGCAACCCTTTTTGCACAGTGTCCATCTGTTAATCTGCCTTGGGATAAAAACACTCATATCTCTGCGTTGGTTGGACTTGTCCACCTGAAATTTTGCATGTGTATACATCCTGGACAGCTTTCTTGATTTAATGACAGGTGGCGCCACCTACATTCATGTTTAAGCTGCAGACATTCAAGCTCATTTCTCAGGAACTGTTTGACCAGTTAGGCCAAATTTTGCATGTGTATAGATCTCCCATAGCTCTTTATCATACGCAAAACTGATGGTGCCACCTGCAACCAGTTTTGCACAGCGTCCATCTGTGCATCTGCCTTGGGATAAAATCACTCATATCTTGGCAGTGGTTTGACTTATCCACCTAAAATTTTGCAGGTTTATACATACTTGACAGCTTTCTTGATTTTATGACAGGTGGCGCCACCTACATTCAAATTTACGCTGAAGACATCCAAGCTCATATCTCAGGAACCATTTGACCCATTGGGCAGAAATTTTGCATGTTTATAGATCTCACATAGCTCTTTAGCATACACAAAACTGGTGGGGCCACCTGCCACCATTTTTGCACAGCGCCCGTCTGTTTGTCTGCTGTGGGCTAAAACCACTCATATCTCAGTAGTAGTTTGACTTATCTGCCTAAAATTTTGCATGTTTATACATCTTGGATAGCTTTCTCGATTTTGTGGCAGGTGGCGCAACCTACATACACATTTCTGCTGCAGACATCCAGGCTATTATGCAACACACGTCACTCTATTCCCCTTGCCACTTAATCCATGCCTCACTTCACCTTTCCCACTCTGATTTTGGCGGATACATGTAGTCGCTTGTTGACTACCCATATTCTAGTTAGCTCATCTGACTATAAGTCATCTGAGCTATAGTCGTGGTCCACTGTCCGTCATCCGTCCATCTGTTTGTCTTGCCATCCGGATGTCCGTCTGTAAGACTGGCATTGGACACCATTGGACCTACCAATCTGAAATTCGGCATACAGTTAGATGTCCCCAAAATCTCCTACCATGCCAAAAATTTGGTCAATAGGACTTCGTTCCTTCGAGATATTAAGGAAAAACCTCAATTTTTTATAAGAAATCTATTTTCACACTTCAGGACTGCCTAATATCAAAACCACTCATCTCTTTTTCCTCATATTTACCATAAATATTCCTCAATATAGTCCCTATATACATGCCAGAAATAAGGTCTATATTATATAATTATAAAAAGTTATGGGCTCAAACATAATGCATTTTGTAAAAAATTAGAAAAGATATTTGATCGCTTAACACAAAACATGTTAAAGCTATGGACTTTTTTCCAGTAATATAACTTTAATTAATCAAAATTAAATTGTATACCCAAAATTTGATCAAAATCTTTTAAATTTTTTTTAAATATTAGCAAAAATAAAATTGGTACCTTAAATTTTGCCCAACTTTGGCTAGGCACGTTTTTTTCCTGTAAGTACTGTGGATTTAATTTTCACAGCATGTGCACATAAGGATTTAATCTGTTAAAATCTTAAATTTGAAAATAAAAGCTGCAAAATTAGGCTAGTAATTGAATTTATTTTGGAGGCTCTTGTTGTATTCCCTTACATTGTCAAGCAGTCCACTTTGGTGACTGTAGGTCATTAAGTGCAGCTCTCTCCACTGAGTTGAGCTTGATCAGGCTGTCTGCAATTAATACCATACCACAGGGAGCTTTTTTCTCTGGCAACCCTTGCTCCCCCCCTCGCCACCCCCATTCTGTTGACAGACCTTTACTATGAACTAGATGAATCTTAAAATTAATATTTTTTTCAGCAACGAGCAGTAACAACGGAGACCCCTCCCCTCACCCACCCCTTCAATACACAGGACTAATAACAAGATGAATCTTATAATGTTAAATAAATTCTTTTTGATGAGACTCGGACAATTTTGATTGTTTTAAAGAAAAAAAATTCAGGAATTTAATCATAATATTCAAATGTGATAAAATATTAGGATCTAATATAAGTGCTAACTGACAAGATTTAAGGAGATATAAATACTTTGTAGCATTTCATTCATATCTCTTAAAGTTGGCAGGGCCTAAGTGTGAATAACACTGTTAACTTAGTATTAAATTAGGAATATTGGTCAAACTTTGTTGGATGAATTTTTAACTCATATGACCACATATTTAACTTTTGAAAACTTAATTACCTTCACACATTAGTTTTTTATGAAATGTTACTGTTATATAACACTTACCATAGGCCTATTTGTTCCCTTGGTGCATCACTAAATGGTTTAGCTCATGTCCATTATTCTATAATTTACAGAGTTTCATTTTAGCAGGGCCATTTTCTCATAGCTTTTCTAATGATAATATACATGAAAAACCAAAAGAAATAAAAATATTTTGCAGTTACTAATATTTTCAAATTCGGCTGAGTGATGTGACCCATGGGTCCCTTGTTTTTGTGTTGTGTGCACCCATACCAGAATTGCAGCAGTGATGTTTGTTTAATTGTTTCTTGTTTTAAATGTTTAGTACTTGCATTGTTCATATACATGTTACCCATGTTCTTGAAAAGTAATGGTCCAGCATGGAAGCCTTGTACCTGGTGTAATCTCATTGCACAGGTTCGCATTAGGCCTGTAGGCCTTGTTGATCATATTAAGTGTGCATATGCTTCCATACAATTCCTATGAACATACCAAAAAGAGGTCAGTATTGCTTAATTTGTTGAAGTTATGGGCCAAAACATAATGCACCATGTAAAAAAATCAGGAAATATATTTACTCACTTAACATAAGATTTGCTGAAGGTAGAGACTTTTTTTTCAAGGATATAACTTCATTTAATGAGGATTCAATTGTATATTGAAAATTAGATTTTTCAAATTATATAAGTTATTCACATTATTATTAAATCCCTACCTTAAATTTTGCCGAACTTTGGACATGGCATGTTTTTCCCCTGTAAGCACTTTTGATTTAATTTTCATATCATGCATACGTTAGGATTTCAGCTTCTGATTCTGAAATTTGAAAGGATTTGACTAAAAACTAGCTTTTATTAAAGTTTTTAGAAGACCATGTCACACCTGTGCTATACTGAAGCCCCTCTATTTGTCTCCTTGCATGCTTGAATTGAGGCATACTCTGCAGCCAGTCAGCCCTTGGGTGGCTTAAGCTGGATCTAACTGTCCAACCCCTTCCTCCAGTAGTAGGTTTGGCCAAAACATAACAATAAACAATAATTAAAAATAGTTTTTTAATGACCAACTTTTCTTAACAACTTTTAGAAAAATTAATGGAAAAGGAATTTTATAGTTAATGAGTAAAAGGGAATTACCTTGCAATTAATGATGTTATTTGGATCTTCCATGGATGGCTGTAATGTCTTTTTAATGACACTGTGCAGTCACCATTGGGTATTTTTCATTTCAGTCATTAGAAAATGAAAAATAAATAATTAAATAAAATTGTTGTGTAACATTAGGGGTTATATGAAGCAAGTTAATGATAGACAAGAATGCAGTTGATTATATATTGTATTAATCTAAATTTCTATCTCTATTTCTATGTTCCAGGTGCGTAACTTGTTTATTTATATTTATTATAAAATTATTAAATATGTTATATCAAAAATAATTTTGAAATATGTCAAAATATTTAAAATATAAATCGGACAATATATTTTCTTTAATTATTAAATTTTATGCTATAGCAATAAAACTATTGTTCACAGTGCCAAAGATTAAGACTCAGTGAGGTGGGGTGGGGAAGCCTCAAGGGGATGGTGGGAGTTACTTACAACACCCTTGCATATACATTCAGGATATGAAGTTTTATTCAGCAGTGCTTAAAGGAAAAAAAGGTTTATTCATATTTTTTAAATATTTAAAACAGGCAGAAAGATGGAGAAACGAAGCCAAAAATTTTAATTCTACTTAGCCAGGAAAAAATATAACAAGATTTGCATTAATTTCTACTTTTCATTGCATGAAAAGCTTATGTGTACATGCTGTGAAAATTAAATCCACAACACCAACAGGAAAAAAAATGTGCCATGTTCACTGAAATGCCCAAATTTGAGCAAAATTTAAGGTACTGATTTTAATTTATGATAAAAACTTAAAACATGGGACCCGTGGGGCACGGCGCTGAGCTGTTATTTATGATCATAAAATATGATTTGGAAGATGGATAGACAAATGTTGGTTTTGTGTGGTAATATAAGCTGATTTATGAGAATGATGGCGTTTAACTCAAGTTTTGTTAAGATTTTGATAAAATCATTGGAGAGGGAAGATGACTCATGTCATTTATATTATAAACATATGGAAAAAGAGTGCTGTTGTCATTTAGGTTTTGACTTTGGCCTAATAACTTTATTAACATTGCAGCAGAAGTATTTGGAAAAAATGGGCCCCTTGTTCTTAACGTCAAACATTTATACATAATGCAGTAAATGGGTATCTTAAAAAAGTGTCACTAAAATCCATTCTATTGCAAAGTACACATTTTTCACATAAGTCACTTTCTGTATTGGCAGCATACAAAGTTCTCTGATTACGCCTGCACAAACTGGACGGTTACTGTTTTTCGGTCAGTTCTGTGACTGTGTGTGTGTGAGGTGTGTGTACACATTTTGTCACATTCCTGTTTGGGGGGGGGGGGGGGGGGGCAGGGATCCAGTCCTCTTGACATTTTCTAGTTTGGTTGTCTATTGTTATGAATTATATAAATATAACGTGACAATGTTTGCAAACCAATTTGCATGTTGCCCTGTATCCTGAATTGGTTTGTCTTGTGAGTCACCTAGTAATACACAGCCCCATTTGTAATATTCATGATAAAATATTGGTAGCATGACCGAAAAGAGAAAACAATTTGAGCCTAAAATGACAAAAATATGTACATTTTTAGAAATGTTAACTTAAAATTGAACCCTTGCTTATTGTCGTGATGTTATTTGATAATTAATACATATTTTATTATCGGATAATTATCCTGTATAACAATGATGGGGATGTTTCTTTAAACCCATTTTCATCCTCTTAAAAACCCTCTTCTTCCAGTCTCTCATTTTCCCAGAAAAATAAACCTATTTGAATGAAGAAATAACCAGTATTTTAAACAGAAAAGTTAAAAGTAAAATATTTTTCATTTAAATCTTAGAACATTTGAACCCCTCTACATTTATTATGAAGTTAACATGGTTAATATTAAATTTTATATTTGATTGAAGAGCATATCAGCAATTTGTAAAATTAAGAACATTGTTGTGCACAGCAAGTTGTGGACTATTAATTTTTCTAATTGATTATCTCATATAATTATAAGCAATTTTATCTGCACCTAAGTAGAATAATAATGAAGTAAATAGGGCTGGTCCTTATAATGATTGAATGTTTCCACTATTCCTACATCAAGTATTTATCACTGATGTCTCTTCAGAATCAACAATGTCAAGCAAGGCAGAGCAGTCTGCCAGAGGCTTCACCTACCAGTATGATGTACATGGTACGTGCATTCAGACTTCTTTAACTTAAGCTCCTCTTACAGCGGTTATGCACCACAGTCATCCCAGATCTCTTTTTGTGTAGTGTAACCCCTGATTTCAATTTTGTATAGCAAGAATTTTATGGTTCGAACGCCAGGGTGTGCACAGAGCATAGAATTGTGATCAGACCAATGAGAGAGACACCTGCTCTTGATCATGTTGATAAAACCATTTCTTGCACACGGCCACAATGCAATACCAAGGTGGATGCACAATGCGATACCAAGCTCTCATTGGTCTGATTACAGTTCTCTGCTCTGTGCTCCCCCTGGTGTTTGAACCCAGAAAATTGTGCTATACAAAGCAGCGGTTACATGAGAGGAGATTTGGGATGACTGCAGTGTTTAACTGCTGCATAAGGAGCTTAGTGAATTTCTGTGCATTTTCACTCTTAAGGCCTTTAGGCAGTTAAAATATTTATACCCATCTTAAGAATACATAGGATGTCCCATATCAATTTAAAATAATATAAATTAAATGATACCAGCCCCTTAAAGGAGCCAGTTTTCCCTGTATGGTAAAGTGTTTTGCATGCCTGTGTAAATCTAAAAAAAATGGTTTGTTGTGAGACGACTCGCATTAACAATATCATATGTAAATAAACATATTAATGAGACCTTGTTATTTTCTTTTAGTAAAATGAACCAGTATAGTTGACAGGTGACCACTTATTGACTGCTCTTATATTTTCTACTGTTAACCCTTTTTTTTTAGTTCAGTAGGTAAAATACTTAAAAACATCTCACTTGTACTTAATAATCTGAATGAACAATCATTTTAAAATTTGTTTGATCCAGCTGAGCAGTATGAAAATAATTTTATGCTGAAAATAAAGCAGTTGTCTAGTATGCAATCTACAGTATGAATCATGAAATACCAATGGGCCTTTTGTTCGGTTAAAAGAATTTTTAAATTTATATGGATCTGGTAGGCTTTAAATTGTGTTTTCTTATTCTCCAATTTATCTGAATTTGTAGTTAACTGTTCTGGTAAAGACTTAATGTTTTCATTTTAATAAATAGCCATTTATAATTTCAAGCTGTCAAGATAAAATTAAGTACTTGCTCGTTAATTATTTATGAAGCATTGAATCCAGTAAACCTAATTTAACCTGAGGTCTTTATTTCAGGAACATTTCTTTTGATCTGACCTATTCTGTTATAAAAAAAAAATAAACAGACCTATAAAATCCATTTTAACATTTAACAAATGTTAAAAAAATTTTAAGCCCACTAAATTTCCTTAATATGTTGTATCAAAGAAAATATTATGAAATTAAAAGGATTATTTATCATCAAAATATTTAAATTGAAATTTTGACCCACTGAAAACATTGTTGATCCTCAAAATTCCTCATTTATCCATGAACATGTATGGACACATGTGTGTGAATATTAAATATATATCAGCAATCAGCAAAACCATTGTTATTGTACAGGTAACTTCAGCTGGGATGAATACTTGAAGGAAACCAGTGCCACTCCAGCACCACAGTCATGCTTTAAGCAAGTAAGTTTTTCAGTATAATACAAGACGTGCTAATAGGGGCTGAGATTCATTATAATTAAAGCCACTCACTGTGCCCATTTTAAGATGGAACTTCCTGTAATACTTATGCCATTCCTATTGCATATTTTATACCAGATTTAAAGAGATTGTATCTGTGCTTAGTATCTGTGGCATTTAAATGATGATTTCATGTTAAGTGGTCAAACCAGTCTTACTTCTTATTAAGTCTATATTTGGATGAGGTTAAAAGCAAATTCATTTGGGATGAGCATATATGAAGTCATTCAGTGAGTGTTGTCACATACTTGCTGTATTCGGTTTCCCTTTATCAGCTTAGTCTCACTTTTGAATTCACAAATATACTTCTAGCTAGGCGATAGCTCAGGTCATCTTCCTGGCTGATATAAATAATTTAAGAAGTCATTGTTTTTTAGCTGAAGCAAATAGTATCACATATTTCAGCATTAAATATCCATTTAAAGTAATGATGGGGAAAACATTAACGATATTTGAACTTTGAAAATTTATTTGTCTTTCTATATGAGATATTAATAATCTTTTTAATATGTGACTGACTAAGATCTCTTCTTTTTTAGTCACTGGTTCCCCCAAAGAATGAATTTGCTGTTGGGATGAAACTGGAGGCCTCAGACCCAAGAAATCTGACCTCGACATGCATCGCAACTGTCGTTGGAATCCAGGGACCCAGGCTAAGGTTGAGGCTGGACGGAAGTGATGACAAGAATGATTTCTGGAGACTCGCTGACTCAAGTGATCTCCACCCTGTTGGTTACTGTGAGAAGCATGGAGGACTCCTCCAGCCCCCTCTAGGTATAAATAAGCTATATATGTTTTCAAACTGAACTGGATAGGAACTATAATGTAAAGCTTACCTTTGAAATATTTAACATGGATTATTTAAAATTATTAAGAAATTTCAAATACTATTCATACAGAGTTGTTATTTGTTATTTTGGACGGGTAAAATCAAAATATTGTTTATGTTTGTCATAATCAGGGGATTATTTTTTGGAAAAGAACAGATCACATATTGTTTATCCGACCTCATCTATCACAGAGTTCATTTTCTTAATATTTTGATTTTCACATAATAATTAATTTGTACATCATATGTATGTATGTATTGCATATTCACCCAAAGCATCAAAGATCAGCATGCATTTGTCTTCCTCTGGGCTGTTCAGATAATCCAGGCTGTAATATATATGAATCATATTTCCACTGATGTGGTCATATATTTCCACATTTTTTAGGTCAAACGTTTTTTATTGAATTGTCAAACATTTCTGTCAGACATAGAGTATTCCATGTCAGACACTAGGTATTCCATGTCAAACAAACAAAATTAGGCATTCCATGTCAGACATTTCATATTCCATGTCACACATGAGAGAATCCATGGTAGGCATTATTTTCATGTCAGACATGGGGTATTCTGTGCCAGACATTATTTTTACATGTAGTTATTGGGTATTCTGTGCCAGACATTAATTTAATGTAAGACATAAGATATTCCTTGTCAGACATTATTTCCATGTCAGACATTGGTTATTCCGTGCCAGACATTATATCTATATCAGACATTGGGTATTCTGTGTCAGGCATTATTTCTGTGTCAGACATTTCCAAGTCAGACATTAGATATTCACCTAAGCACAGTATATGAGACTCTTGCAGGTTTCCGCATGAATACATCATCATGGCCAGCTTTCCTCATAAAGACTTTGTCTGGTGCCAAACTGGCCCCAACACAACTGTTCCACAGAGTAAGTGTAATCAATCAGCTCATGGCTGATCTGAAAATTCAGTATTATTTATTTAATGTTGTGTATATTTGTGTATATGTGAAAAAGGTGAGTTCATGTAGCAAGAAAATGAACCTGTTGCTAGTTTGCAGAAAGCATGTCAGGAGAAAATGACCTTAATACAAAGACCATTCATTAGTTCATAAGTTGTTAAAGATATTACATAGATGGAATTGGAGATTTCTAGATCTGATAACAAATATGCAGGACATTTGGCCTCCAAACATCTAAACCTGAGTGGTCACTGAGCAGAAATGAGTCCAAGAATATCTCAAACAATGCCAGGGCTCATCTACCCACAACGATCGTCACCTGCAGAGTACCTTAAGCATTCATCAGCATTTTATAGAACAGGTTTTGGAGGAATACTTTTGAATCCTTCAGCAAGAATTATCCTTGCCTGATCCTGAATCCTGACCTCATCCTGAATCCATACCTGCAACTGCATCCATTGTAAGTCATGAATCCCTGGTCCTGAATCCTAACCTGGTCCTGAATCCTAACCTGATCCTTAACCCTTAACTGGTCCTGAATCCTAACCTGGTCCTGAATCCTAACCTGATCCTTAAGCCTTAACTGGTCCTGAATCCTAACCTGGTCCTGAATCCTAACCTGATCCTTAACCCTTAACTGGTCCTGAATCTTCCTTTGGTCTTGAATCCATACCTGATCCTGAATCCTAACCTGATCCTAAACCATGAATTGGCCTTTAATCCTTCTTTGGTCTTGAATCCTTACCACATCCTGAATCCTAACCTAATCCTTAACCCTTAACTGGTCCTGAATCCTTCTTTTGTCTTGAATCCTTACCTGATCCTGAATCTTAACCTGGTCCTTGACTTTTAACTGGCCCTTAATCTTTCCTTGTTCTTGAATCCTTACCTGGTCCTTAATTCTGTTCTGATCCTTAACCCTTAACTGGCCTTTAATCCCTCTTTTGTCTTGAATCCTAACCTGATCCTTAATCCTTAACTGGTCCTGAATTCTTTCCCGATGCTGAATCCTAACCTGATCCTGAATCCTTCCTTGGTCCTTAATCCTTCCTTGGTCCTTAATCCTTCCTTGGTCCTTAATCCAACCTTGGTCCTGAATCCTTACCTTGTCCTGAATCCTTACCTGATCCTAAATCCTTAACTGGTCATGAATCCATACCTTATCTTTAACATTTAACTGGTCAAGAATCCTTCCTTGGTCCTGAATCCTCTCTTTGTCCTGAATCCTTACCTGATAATAATTCCTTAACTGGTCCTGAATCCATAAACCTGATCTTTAACACTTAACTTTTCATGAATCCTTCCTTGGTCCTGAATTCTAATGTGATCCAAATCCTTCACTGGTCCTGAATATTCCCCTGATTCTGAATCTTTACCTGATCCTAAATCCTTAACTGGTCCTGAATCAATACCTGATCCTAAAACCCTTCTGTGTTCCTTGTCAAAGTATATTATTCAAATGTTACACCCCTACATTTTGAGTATACTTTATCAGTAGGTTGGATGTACTTTATTAGCAGATGGGGTCAGCTGACATGCATGGATTAGTAGCGGATGGTTCATATTCTTGCATATAGTGACTTTGTTATCACTGGGCATGTTCAGACTGTACTGGTGTACACCATTCCAGATTGTACAACATGATATGCTCTGTCCTGACAGCTGTAGTGTAGTGCCTGCTGTGTTATTTGTATGCATGACCTGTGACCTTTAACTTTTGTTCCTCCCTCCAGGGCTGCATGCTGTTTCATGCCCATGTGGTATACAGACATTCTAAATAACAGAAATTTAATTAGAGAACAAATTAAAATGAAACTCAGCAGTGTAGCTATAACAAGCTATGGTCTATGCTGTTCATATTTATAGTCTGTTTATTCATAAAAAGGTTGTATTCAGTTAGCAATATTTTACTCCATTTTGGACAATGTGCATGGAGTACTGGTAATTTTCTTAGATATATATGTTTTAAAAAATTTACCTTTGTTAATTCTACATTTGTATTTGGCCAATCATCAATACGTATAGGGTGCTTCTCTATGTTGCAGTGTGATAAGAGAACTTTAGTCTTTATAGCACATCAGACTTTAAACGTAGTGAACAATAATAAAAATGTGATACTTTGAATCTTAAATTGTCATAAAATCAAACCAAGTTTAAAAATTCATGCAATTAAACCCCATTTAAAAGTGTTTTTTAGCCTTTTGTTGTAAGTGAAATATAGTGCATATCTGATAAGATGGACTCTCCCAAAAAATAAAATCAGTGAAATTTATTTTTTTTCATCAAGCTGTTTGAACCTTGTACAGTCTGTATATCGAATGTCAACAATTATAAGAGGTCCAGTATACTTCATGATCTTATAAATCAGTAAACGTCAGACCACTTGTACCCTACCCCACCATCCTACTCTGTATAACATGGGACACATTAATAGGTCAACTTCCCTGGTCATTTGGTGACAGTAACTGAATCGGTCAATTCAGGAATGGTACCCATGCAGCATGAATATGCCCATCAGCTTGGTACAGTGTGCAGCAGCAGGACTTGCTGGACTCCATGAGTGGACACGATAAAATCATCAACCAGTATACATACTTTTGTTTTTTATTTGTGTTATTTTTCTCACATTTGAGGGTATTGCATTTTTAGGATTCCAAGCCAACCCTTCTTCTTGGCCAACGTTTTTGAACAAAATCTTGACTTCGGGGGCCTACTTGTCCCCTGAGTCTTGTTTTATGAAGGTATGTTCAGCCGGTAGTGTGCATCTCCATGTGTTGCTAGCATCAGTTGCTCGAACACTCCAAATTTATCATAAATTGCTAAAAAATACTGGTTATCTTGGCTTAATTTTACCTTCAGATGAAAGTCTTCAGGTTTCATGTAATTATGCCCATACCCCCAAAAAATCCTAGTGAGCATGTTATTTCAGTAAGCAAGTTAGAGATCTATTTTAGATTTTTCATATATATAGATCTGGGTCAGAGAATTAAAACTAAAATGGGGGCCATGACCTTTACTGTGACCTTTACTTATCCTTTTATTAATGATCCAACTAAGGTGAAAATCACACAAAACATTAGATATCTTAGAAAGAGTGGTTGGATTTTTTTCTTAAAGTTAGTATGACTAAAGATCTTGACAGCTTTATCTTGTACCAAAATATACTGTTGGGGCTGTTATCTGTTCTCACAATCTAAGCCAGGTGTGGATTGGGCTTTAAAAAACAAGGCTGGTCAAGGAAGCATTTAATGGGAAACAAGTTAATGGGAATCTTTAGATCTGATAATTAATATGCAATATGTTTGACCTCAGAGATTCTATCCATTTGAGATATTTCCTGGTTCCAATTTTTAGTGCGCTTTAATGAGGATATGAACAGTAAAGGTAGCAGTAAGTTAACTGTGTTTTGTTCTATTACCCAGAATGTTTAGATTTTAAAAGTTGGCAGGGGCCCATCCGTCTGCCCCCAAGTCTGCCCCCGCACCCACTTTCAAACAATAATTGCTAAGGTATTTTCAAAACAGTATCAGTTTGTGATGTCAGTGACCAGCAACTAAATTTACACTCTTTAGTTGTATACTGAATATTCAGGTTGCTTGGAGTTGAATGACAATGAAATTAATGACTTTGACACAAGTCATACATCATGCAGCATTGAAGAGTTTTCTCTGTTTAAAGTGGTTTCTGCTGGCATTTGTGATCAATCTAGCCGTGACAACCCGACTCAGTAGGCAATCGGATAATTGGGCTGGTAAGCCTACTCGAGTCGTGATACAAGTTATATCTAGGAATGTATCGCAGTGGTCTTGCATCAGTTTGCATTCATATCGTGGTAAACGGCCCATAATATCAAAATTATGCTAAAAATAATGAATTTACACAATTGTATACATGTGAGCTCACAACCCAAACTGAAACACCGTCTCCATGGACAAGGGTCATTTCCTGTATCGCCTGCAAGCTGCCTGGTCCTGTAGCCCGTGTGAGCCATGCTTGTGTTCATGCGGTCATAAATTCTACAAACACGCAAAGGGTTTACCAATGTGCTAGGTTAAAACGGAACTTTTCTCGCTCATGTTTGTTATTATTAGAAGGTACACAAAAAATGCCAACGATTGGTCTTGCTTATGTTGATTGAAAGTTTACCTGAAGGCCATGAAGCATTGTCAGAAATGACAAACTTATTTGCATCTTCATTAATGCGTTCCTCAGACATAGATGTAATGACACTCTGGCACTAGTAATCTGGTCGTAATGCCAGAGGGTTGATATGACGCTATGATCATTCAGACTGTCTTAAAACTGCAGACCTGTGTGCCTGTTTTGCACCTGTTTAGTCTGATAAATTCACTGATGTATACAATACAGAGATATTGTCCAAAATTTCAGATAGCATTTGTAAAAAAAAAAAGTCTGTTTTTGTTCCCTGCCATAGGAGAGAGGACTACTTAAATAGTTTCTGATAGAAGTTTAACTGACCATGTCCACTGTTAGTATGACAACATCTTCAAAAAAGGAAAAGACAGATTATAGGTTAATGTACATATAGCTAGTAGTTTTCATTGAAACTGAGTTAACTTCCTGTATTTTAAATAGCAGATTTAATCAGTGGTAGATTTAATCAGATATAATAAAAACACAAGCTGACATACTCATATGACCATAGTGTTTGTTCAGTAATATTGTCAGGATTAAAGTACAGTGGAACCAGACAGTCCTTGTGTTATAACCAAAGTGGTCATAATTTAGGGGTGGTCGTACTTGTGGGGTGGATTTGCAAGTAATTAAGTTTCCTTGAAACCTTTTCTTTCTATTTTGGAAATGCAATCATATATCATTAATGAGTATTTCTCTAATGACCTACTGGGTGAGATACTTTATTTATATTATTGTAGCAGGAATAATTTACTTACTTTACATAAAATGTAGACTTGTGTCTTTTGGCTATTAACTTGTGACTCATCTATGTCTTCGAGCAACTGTTGTGTAGTTTCCTATCATTCTTCCTAATGCTTTGTCTAATGCTAGGGCCCCCACTTACCTGCATGCGGCTCTATTCAGGTTAGCTCTGTATATATCTCTCACCAGGTCTCCTTAATTTTTTTACCTCAGGGCCAAGCATTCTTTATCCACATTCTATCCCCTCTGGGTCCTTTCTATATATAATGTCCTCTGTGACGTGATTAACCCATGCCTCAGCAGATCAGCTTTGTCCATCTTTTTGTCCACAGACAGTTCATATGAGACATGATATTTTTAAAACTGTTGATTGGATCCACTTCCAGTTTACTTTACAAGTGTCTCTTATGGTTCTCCTCACAAGATTAGGTTGTGGTTACACTTGGCTGCTCCTTGGATTTTTTCCAATTTATTTTTAAATTTTTAACTAAAAGAACTTCTGTGCAACATATTAACTCAAAAACTTTTTTTTCAGATCCATCTCTGATTTACATTGCAAGTGTGTAGTGAGGGTCTCCTCACTTAATCAGTTTTTTTTTTTTCATGTATGGTTTAATTTTTAAAAATTTTTTATAAAATTTCAATTTTATAGTCACCCTTTCAAGTTTTACTAGAGATAACTCAGAGGCAGTACCAGCTATTGTGGTTTAGGGGTAGAGCTCAGGGCTCAAAGCCGGGAGATCGTGAGTTCTAATCTCAGCCCCCACCAACTGTGAGCACTTGAGGCTTAATTTGAAGGCCTTGCCCCACGGCTATGTTTCACTCACAAACAAGTGTGCCTTTTGGGGTTCCTCAGTGGAGACGATTACACACCTAGAGCCCACGGATGCAGCAGTTACCAGGCATGGTTAACAGGAAATAAAAATGAAAGGAAGAGTGTTTGCACTGCCCAGTTACTGAGTCTGGAATGGAATTCTGCTGGTATACATATTTAGCCTTGGTTTCTTCTGATTAGGTTTGATTCATTACTGTTTTTGTGGTACTAATTTTACGAGGCATTCTGTGATTGTTACTCTCTCAGACCCACACCCATTTAAATCCGGGTCAGATTTAAGAAAGTTCACCAGTGTGGCAATAACAGCAGTGATATAGCATAATGAACATTTTGAGTAAAGAAACAACAGTTTAGTTGTAAAACTGGTCTTCTGGGAAATAGGATGTTACACTCATCTTGTCCGGCCTTAACACATTCAAGACAGTGTTAAGGGCAGGCCATACTGTGTTGCACCATTTTATGCTGCCCTGTGAAAAAAAAAACTTTCAAAACAATGGACTGTCCATACCAGATGCATTGTGACACCATATGGCATACTGGGTGGTGCAGCAATGCAATAATGTCTGACAACCATTTTACACGACTCCAAAACAGTTGAAGTTCTTCCATCTTAGAGTTTGATGTGGTAGGGCCTTCAGCCAGGAATATTATTTGCTGCTCTAAAATTATGTGTTGATGTCTTTTTGAACCAGATACCACTTCACCTCTTTACTGAACTTCATATGGTTTCTATAGCTAAATTTGTTAGGTCAAATTCCGAGGTGCCCTCCTGGCGATGCTGAAAGTTTGGTCTAGAACTAGCAGTACATGTGCTCTGGCAGCCATGTAAGACATGTTCACATTTCACTTGAATGGTTCAGCAGCCTTGTTAGCTCAGCTGACTGTAAGTCAACTGAGCTCTAGTGAACGGTCGGCATTCATCTGTCTGTCTGACTGTTAGACTGGCACGTTTTGACACCATTGGACCTAGAAACCTGTAACTGAATATCCAGGGAGGTCAATAAAAAATCTCCATGAAAACCTGAAATTAGGTCACTGTGATCTATATTTTTTTTGTTCATGATATTGGCACCAGAACGGTGTCGCTGACTCAAGGTCTCTGAAAGATGGCTGCCACAGACGTGGTAGTTTGAGGTGTCCAGTACCTGGATGTCATGCAGTGACAGATTCCTTGGTGGATACGTCTCAGAACAACCTTGATGTCATGCCGTTACATTTCACTACCATTTAACCTTACAAGTGTTTTTTCTTACCAGCTTGTCTGATTTCTGTGGACCTGTGTTTGTCAGGAAAAATTTCCTCTTGACTGCTTCTGTTTTCTTGGTATGAATGTTGTGTCTTTTTTCCATGTTCCCTCTGCTGTATATACTGCAGTGAACTCTGATATAAAGGCATGGAAAAATGGGTACCTGGTCACTTGTACCTTCTTTACAACCTTTCTGCAAACTTGTGATCCATTTTCCTGAATGTCCTTTATTTAAATCTGCAACTTTTATCATTATTTCACATGCTAGATTTTTTTTTGGAGAGTAAAACCACCTATCCTTGTGTCATTACCCATTTGTATTTTTGGAAGCTATTTTTGCAAGTACAAAGCTAAAACCTGTATTTGTTTGCATGAAAGTTCAGCTTGCAGGAACAGCAGCTGTCATTATATGAACATAAAACTTGCAGCTGCTGTGTGTATGAACAGCAAGCTAGCTGCTGACATGTTTGAACATTAATACTAGTAGCTGTCATATGTATGAACATTAAACTAGCAGCTGTCATATGTATGAACATTAATACTAGTAGCTGTCATATGTATGAACATTAAACTAGCAGCTGTCATATGTATGAACATTAAACTAGCAGCTGTCATATGTATGAACATTAAACTAGCTGCTGTCATATGTATGAACATTAAGCTAGCAGCTGTCATATGTATGAACATTAAGCTAGCAGCTGTCTTTGTTAGCATACAAACTGTGCATGGCGCCCTTAGTAGTTGTAGACGTGTAGCAGTCAGCATGAACTGGTAATGTAGAAAAATAGAAACATTACTTAAAACCCCTTAGTTTATATTGTTATACATGCAGTGTCCCACTGTGTGAACCAGTCAGCAGTGAAGCAAATATTAGGGAACCAAATTTATAACCCAAGTTTTTTTACACAGATAACTTGTATTGAAATTTTATTGTGTTTGCTCAGGACTTGTGTGCACTTAAAGCATGGCATTTTCTTTTCAAATTTTTTTTCCACTCTCTGTAAATCATAGAAAAACAGGGCTTGAAATTAACTTTCAAAAGTACTTGCTGAGTAGGGCAAGTAACATCAAGCTAACACTTGCCATACATGAATTTTTACTGCCCTTCAAAAGAAACAGTGATCACAGCCACAAACACAAAATGTGTTATAGATTATTATTTTGCATGTTACTGGTATATTGCATACTGGATAATAATCCTGTTCAAATTTTTTTTGTTATTAAAAAAAATATTTCTCTTCAATAATTTCACAAATAAACATACTGGTAATTTTAGGTAAAGAGATATTATCAATATCATTTGATTTGTCAAAGAAAGAAAATGGCTGCTCAAAGATAAGTTATGGTTCAGGCCTTTGGGTAAGGGTTTATGTTTGGCCCACTTGCCTAGTATGAACCCATATTTGTTGCCCTTTATGTCACCATTTTCTGGAACTTTTACTTGCCCCAGGCAAGCAGCTAACTGTCAATGTTGAGCCCTTAACTAAAATTGTACCAGTAAATCTAGGCTGTTTAGGGGATAATTTTGCATTAATGTGCATGTATACCTTGCTTGACATGGATGTTGTGACCTTTATATAATAACTTTGATTTGTAGCATCTCAAACCTGCTGTATCAAAGGGACTTTCTGTTGTATATTCTTTCATGAATGTTGTTTGTATGAATCAATGTTGTTTGTGAATTTACTGTAACTGATTAACACTTTATCAGCAGTCAAAGTAATCATTCTTTAATAACTTTCAGTTATTTAACAGTTTTATCATTTAATAAAAAATCTGTTATCTAGCTGTTAGATTAACTTGGTGATAAAAAAATAAATATTAATAACATTTTGTTACCATACTGATTAAAGAATTTTTTTCCTAACATGAGAGCTCAGTAGTTCATTTAAGTATACGCTAGACTAAGAGTATCTACAGATTGTAAATTTGACAATTTCATGCATTTCTCTAATTGATAATTGCATTGAAGTGTACTTTGTGAAGCTCTTAATGGTATAATGAGCAAATATTTCTTGTCCTCAAGAAATCTTAATATACTCTGTTAATTTACAGGAGCCAGTTGGTCCAAGCACCTGTAAGTTCAAAGTTGGACATAAGCTGGAGGCAGTTGACCGTAAAAACCCACAGTTGATCTGCCCAGCGACGATAGGAGCTGTAAACGGTGACCAGGTGCATGTGACGTTTGATGGATGGAGGGGAGCGTTCGATTACTGGTGTCGCTTCGACTGCAGAGACATCTTCCCCGTTGGCTGGTGTCAACTGAGCGGACATCCGTTACAACCACCAGGACAAAAAGGTATTACCCCATCATTTAGAAATTTTAAACTAGCTTCTGCGGCTCTGCGTTGAGCAAGAGAAGAAAAATGTAATGTTGCCGTGTCTTGTAGTCCAAAACGAAAAAAAGGGTCCAAGAATATTTAAAAAAATGGTTGGAAATTTTACGATTTGGATCGATTCCAAATTTATTTTTGATTAAGCATCACATGATCAATAAGAATGGATTGCAATAATGTGTGTTATTAAAGTTTTCATGATGTCCAGCCTCTCACAGTAAGACATTGATAACAAAGTACACTTGAGGTCTGCTGCTGTTAATAGAGGAGGGGTATCCTTAATCTTGCAGAATACCTAAACATAATGACTCCTTCACATTTAATCTAACTTTACTTGACGTGTTTAGCTTTTTAAGTTATTCATTTTCAGCTGATACATAGATTAATTCTAGCTTGGCTAAGTTTCTGTGCCAGTGGACATCTAGAGCCAGAATAGGTTGTTGTGTGTTAATAAGTTAGAGTTATATATGTATTTATTTTGTGGCACTCACTATAAACAAAACTAATGTATTGCAGTGATTATTTGTGTAAAGAAAGGTTCATATCCGTAGAAATTCATGATGTTATGTAAGTCAGGGAACATGGTCAAAGGTCTATAATTCTAAACTCAACTAAACTGATTTAAAAAGTTGTGCATGTTATATATTCTTCTTTTCATACTTACATATAGAATATTGTTCCAGGCAATTGTAATGTAAACAAGATCACATAGTTATCAGCGGTTACTCATTCAAGGTTTATCAGATCTGCCTAAGGTCAGATCCTGCCATATCTAACATCCCTGTGACAGGATTTAATAAACTTTATTTTTGTTGTTTGTGTGATATCAGCAGCGAGCGGCCCTCACCACCGGACCAGCCGACTAAGCAGAAGCCCTGCCTCTACAGGAATGGCCACACTGAGCGCCAACGACCCATCTCCAGCCTCCCCACCCCCTCCCATCATGATCCCTGGACAATCACACTCACAGACCCAAACAAGCCCAAACACGCCATCCCCAGCAGTAGGCGTGGTGTCGCCAGCGTCACGTGACCCCAGTCACTCTCCAGCAGCTACAGTGGCCGAACCAGACACCAGCTCGGGGCCATCACCGCCTTCTGGTATGAGTTTCCTACATGCGATAATTGTTTGATTATTTATTTATAATTTAATGTACCTTATATAGTACCATATACCATGTGCTTTTGGACCTCTGGCTTTAACTGAGGAACAATGAGGACACAGCAGATAACTGGATACTGAATATTAGATTAAATTCAGTCTAATAAGAAAGGGTTTTATTGATTGTTTACTATTTCTTTATGTCTGTTACCTTCAATATGGGTCTCGCATGATATGATTTGTGAACCAGCATTATTGTTGTTGGCAAATATTTATGCTCAGATTTCTGACACAGATCGCAGATTCTTGAGCATTCAGATGTTTGTTACAGCTATTTACTTAATATGCAAATACAGAATCATTGCCTTATTCATGCCTCTTGTTACAGTGACAGTGTTTGTGAACCACAACTGCCACATCGGTTCCTACCTGAACCCTCGTAGAGTGGCAGGGCTACCAAACCAGTTTGGGCCTGGAGGTTTGACCCAGGTGTTACAGGAGGCTGTCCAGGCCTGCGTACTGTGTGGTCTCAGTGAGCGAGCGACATTCAGTATTCTTAAAGATGGTGGAGGTCATGCACAGGTCACAGGTAAGCCTTCCTACTTTCAGGACTTCCAGTGTGTACAATTTTTTCCTGTAAAATATTTGTCTCCTATAATCTCCGATATTTTCTTATTTTTTCACTGCTCACTCAAGGGCTTGATATAAATGTTCCTATTGAATTATTTTAGTCATATAGACCTCATATTATTGAAAACAGTCTTCTCTAGATCTATGCATGTAAGGCCAAAAAAAAATTATGTCTCTCAGGCACTGCCCACATCACTTTTAAACCAAAGGTTTTTATAGCCAAGTGTCATGTGGTTATCTGGTAACCTGCTTGAACGCTACCAAAAAAAAAAAAATCAATGACTCCAGCATCAGTGTTTTAGGGGACACATTTAGTCACTTTTTAACCGCCCATTTTCTAGTTGCAGGACTTTCCCTGGTTAGGGAAGTGAAACTTTTGTATATTTTTATTAATGAAATAAAAAGTTAATAAACTTTTAATAATCAGTGAGATAAAAATTGAAAGTTTTTATTTAACTTCATACAAAAATCGAGCCTTCAGGTATATATGTGATGGAATATTTCTTCTTGCAGTTCATTATCAAAACCGTTCCCACACCAAGAGGCTGCCAGTCGTGGACAAGTTAGCGACGTTCTGGTCGGTATTACGGGGTATACTCGATGACTGGGAGTGTTGTGAGAATTTTCTATCTAGTCACCATCTCAACCAGACCTGTCCCAAGTGTGCCAGCAACACCACCAACGGTATGTTATAGTGACCAGCTTATCCTACCAGTTCATTATTTTGCAATTGAAGAACATCTGAAATATGATAGCCCTTCAGTATAATAAAGACTAGCTAAATTTAGAATTTGTTTTGAGGAAATGTGTGTTTGAATATAATTGATACAAGCAAGTTTGAGTAAAGTGAGTGTTGACAATTTCATTCCTAACGTCACTATGTACACATGAAGCAAGCCCGTAGGCTGGAGTGGGTGGGTTCGGTTGGTTTGGATGGACCCCTCTCCCCCCGAGCATCTGAGCTCCATCTGATGAATACAGGTATGCTATAATCTGCGAAAATTTTACAGAACTTTATGTTCACCCTGACAAATACAGATGTGCTATAATAGGGGAAAATTATACAGAACTTCATGTTTATCCCCTTCTGTCTGGTTCCTTGCATGTCCTCACAGGGAGAGATTTTTCTTTAAAATATTGTTTATAGCGGCCTCTTTTCTTTAGCACTGTCAGATATGCAGATTGCAAGTACAGTTCAAAATGTTTAATTTCACCTCTGAAACAAGCTGTAAATAACCAGTTCACTGCTTGCTTCTGATTATAGTCCAGAACAGGATGTTTGTTGCCATGTGAGAGGGGATAATTAAAGAGAAAATTGTTGATTACCCCCTCTCATACAAAGAGACAGTAGCACCCTCTTGTTTCCAGGCCAACAGATGTAACTAAGGCCACTTAGTCAAAATATAGAGCACAGGGGGCATGCGTGCCAAGGGACCAAACCAAGCTTGATTCCATAAGAATAATAAATAAAGGAAGAAATCAAACAAAAAGTTAAACAAAATATATCATATAGAGATTTATAAATGAGCTTATGGAACTTTTTGATTTGTTGGTGTTGTAAAATAAAAGGAGGGCTTTGCATATTGCTTTGTTAGTTCAGAAGACTAAATGGTGATGACCCACTGTTTATAAACGTCCTATCAGCAGTTTGTCTGCCCTTTAGATTAGCATGTTTTTACATCATTACCTATGGGTTTTAAATTAACACACAGTACAATGTACAGAAGCTCTACCAAACCGGAAACTAGGTCACTGTGCTTTCTTCCTTTAAAAAATTAAACTAAACCAGAAGCATTCAAAACCTATTATAACAATTCAAGACTGTTTTATGTAAAAAATGTTTAGCTTGTATTGTTCTGATTTAGGCACAGAACTTTTCATATTATGTCTGATGTATATGGGGAAAATTAAGTCAGTATTGAGTAATTAGAAATATTTATGGATTTGATCATGTGTTTAGTCGAGAATATTTTTACTCAATGAATATGTTAACCCCCTAAGCTGGAGCTCAGTTCATACAGAAAATAACTACAGTTAATTAAGATTTAAGTAAACACCGGAGATAAGGTCAGAAATTGAATGTATTTTTAAAGTTATCAACAAATGTAAAATCACTACCATAAATTTCTACCCTAAATAGTTCAGTTTACACATTTCATTTATCATTTAGTACAATATATATATACCTAATTAGTTTGTTTTTATTCAGAACTTGCAGAAGTGTCCTTGAATCTTAATTGATCCCTTAAAGTTCCTGCTCTGGCCCAGTTCTGTCCTATATACTGCTTCATTTGTTAAAGAATTTCAATATAATTCTGACTCTTTCAGCTAATAACTGTCTTGCCTGCTGGTAATTTTTTTAGCGAACCTGTGAGCTTATGCGATGGCGCAGCATCGTCCGTCCGTCGTCAGCCGTCCGCCGTCCAGGGCTGGCTTTCCGCCGTCCATGGCTGTAAGTCAGAAACTGTCGGAGCTAGTAAGAATTCGTCACATGTGAAACTTGGTGCCCTGGAACTTATTATTGGGTATCTGCATTATTTTAGATTTTATAGAGAAAAAGCTTAAAAACCTTTATAAATCTTCTTCTCTGAAACTGTCCAGCCAAATTGTCCAATATTTCACAGAAATGATCTCTGGAACAATCTCTCTCAAGTTTGTTCAAATGGTTCCAGTTCGGAGATTTTTGGCTGAGTTACAGGAGGTTGAATTTTGTTAATTGTGCAAAAAAGCATATTAAAATTTAAATCTCAGAAAGGGCTAGAGCTATAATGACCAAATTTTATACCAATGTTTTTCACATGTCATATCTGATTTTATGGTATTGGTGGCACCACCTACATTGATGTGTTTTTTACAAGCGAAAATTTTATTTTAAACTCTAGCTTATACATTGATTTATGATGAAACTGTTAAGCTGATTGGTTTAAACTTTACAAGAATTATTCTATGGTAGGGTCTGCCAGTTTTATAAGAATAGATTGGGTAAATACAGTTTTAAAAAAGCATTGTAGCCAATTGAAAAAGGCTTTCTGTATTTGAAAACAGATTTGACTTCATGCAGCCAAGTCAAAAGGTCACTCAGTACAAACAGGTGGGGTCCAGACATCTCCATGGCAACTGACCTGGCTGGGGGGGGGGGGGGGGGGGGGGTGTCTAGACAATGTGACGTCTCGATACAATGTTTAGATGCAGAATTCACAGATTATTGGAACTATATCTTTCAACTGTTTGAAAAAACTTGGTTTGCATTTTAAGCAAATCGGGTTTATCATCAGGTAACATGTGAACTGCTGGGCCTTCATTTTTGGTTGACCTCTGACCTTGCTGCCCAGTGTCCATTTGTGCGTCTGTTTCCACACATAAACCCACATATCTCGGGAACCGTTTGACCGATCAGGCTAAAAATTTTGCACAAATGTAGCCCTTTGATAGCTTTATAACATACACTAAAAATGTTGGCGCCACCTGCAATCATTTTTGCACAGCGTCCATCTGTTCATCTGCCTTGGGATAATATTACTCATATCTCAGCAGTGGTTTGACTTATCCACCTGAAATTTTGCAGGTTTATACATCCTGGACAGCTTTCTCGATTTTATGACAGGTGTCGCCACCTACATTCACATTTACTCTGCAGACATCTAAGCTCATATCTCGGGAACCGTTTGACCGATTAGGCCAAAATTTTGCATGTGTATAGATCTCACATAGCTCTTCATCATAGGCAAAACTGGTGGTGCCACCTGCAACCATTTATGCACAGCGTCCATCTGTTCATCTGCCTTAGGTTAAAATCACTCATATCTCAGCAGTGGTTTGACTTTTCCACTTGAAATTTTGCAGGTATTTTACATCCTTGACAGCTTTCTCAATTTTATGACAGGTGGTGCCACCTACATTCACGTTTACTCTGCAGACATTCAAGCTCATATCTCGGGAACCGCTTGACTGATTGGGCCAAAATTTTGCTTGTGTATAGATCTTACATAGCTCTTCATCATAGGCAAAACTGGTGGGGCCACCTGCAACCACTTATGCACAGCATCCATCTGTTCATCTGCCTTTGGATAAAATCACTCATATCTCAGCAGTGGTCTGCCTTTGGATAATATCACTCATATCTCAGCAGTGGTTTGACTTATCCACCGGAAATTTTGCAGGTTTATACATCCTGGACAGCTTTCACGATTTATGACAGGTGGCGCCACCTACATTCACATTTACTCTGCAGACATCTAAGCTAATATCTCGGGAACCGTTTGACCGATTAGGCCAAAATTTTGCATGTGTATAGATCTCACATGGCTCTTGATCATAGGCAAAACTGGTGGTGCCACCTGCAACCATTTATGCACAGCGTCCATTTGTTCATCTTCCTTGGGATAAAATCGCTCATATCTCAGCAGTGGTTTGACTTATCCACCTGAAATTTTGCAGGTTTATACATCATGGACAGCCTTCTCGATTTTATGACAGGTGGCGCCACCTACATTCACATTTACTCTGCAGACATCCAAGCTCATATCTCGGGAACTGTTTGACCGATTAGGACAAAATTTTGCACGTGTATAGATCTCACATAGCTCTTCATCATAGGCAAAACTGGTGGTGCCACCTGCAACCATTTATGCACAGCATCCATCTGTTCATCTGCCTTAGGTTAAATCACTCATATCTCAGCAGTGGTTTGACTTATCCACCTGAAATTTTGCAGGTATTTTACATCCTTGACAGCTTTCTCGATTTTATGACAGGTGTCGCCACCTACATTCACATTTACTCTGCAGACATCCAAGCTCATATCTCGGGAACCGTTTGACCAATTAGGCCAAAATTTTGCATGTGTATAGATCTCACATAGCTCTTGGCGCCACCTGCAACCACTTATGCACAGCATCCATCTGTTGATATGCCGTGGGATAAAATCACTCATATCTCGGCAGTGGTTTGACTTATCCACCTGAAATTTTGCAGGTTTATACATCCTGGACAATTTTCTCGATTTTATGACAGGTGGCACAAAATACATTCACGTTTAAGCTGCAGACATCGATGCTAATATGCAACACACCATGCTCTATTCCCCTTGCCACTTAATCCATAGCTCACTTCACCCTTCCCAATCTGATTTCTGCGGATACACATAGTGGCTTGTTGACTACCCATATTCTGGTTTTAAACTGTCCTAGTCCGAAAATTGCAGGTCAGAAACGTCCATTTTGCTGAAATCATAATGACTAAGGTAGATATGCAGGACTTAGGAGGATCAATATTAAATTTTAAAAATAAACCTCCATTCATACTCCTAAACTTTGCACAGATTCCCATTAGGCCTGTAGGCCTTGTTTAATTTATGCAAATTTCAATTATAGCTAGAAACGGCAAACAGTATCTTGTTTGACACCAAAGATCACTGGTTTCATTTCTTTCAAAGAATGTCAATTTTCAAGTTAGTTGCATTGAATGTATATCATTATCAAGCAACCTCATTTAACTGTCAGTTAACGTGATAATCACTCAAATGGACAGATATCAGAGAATATCAGATGACCGAGGTGCCAGTTTGACAATGAATATGGTTGTTTCCTTTTTCAAATCTGAAATGAAATGGATGTCAATGAATTTTTTTTTAAACTGAAATGCCCCTATTTAGTGTACACATATATATAGCCGCATCCACATTATGACCATACTTGTGCTGTAGCAGATGCTTGCAAAAAGCTGTGGATGGGACGTTCTAAGAACACACGGCGAGAAAAAGGACAACTCGCTAAAAATTGTATGTTTATTTAGATTGTTAGTCAACCCCTTTTTACTGATGATTGATCATGACATTACTACTGATTTCCAACACTAGTCATTTACACTATAACTCTAAACCAGTCTCCACAGGTCTTGTTACTATTACTTTCACCTGTTTCAGTCTAAACATGTATATACATCATTCTTGTAATTAATAAGCTTGATTGAAATTCCAAATTCCAATGTGCTAAGTTATACAGTAGAATTGTACAGTTTAATGGTAATTACAGATCAAGTTTAAATTATGCCTTAATATCACTGTACTACCATGAAAATGTTAAAAATCATTAAGTTCAGCTGATTACTGATATTATGGATGACTGATGAGCCTTATCACCTGTTGTGTGTGGTTATGCTTTTTATATGCCCGTCATATGAGGGAAGTATTATGGTATACCCACTGTCCATTTGTCAGTTGACTTCAGTGTCTCATGCATCAAGGGATAATATGTCTTATTCCTAAGAGAGGTAAGGACCAACTACTTTTGAAAAACTGGCGTCCCCTTTCTCTTCTTAATACTGATTATAAAATATAAGCAAAAACTTTAGCCAATAAACTTAAATTAGTCTCACCTTCAATAATACATTCAGATCAAACTAGTTTCATAAAAAAATAGATATATTGGAGAAAATATAATAAAAATTATAAGCATTATCTCACATTTAAAAAATTAAAAGATAGGTTATCTGTCATCAGTTGATTTTGAAAAAGCATTTCATCAGTTAGAATGGCCTTATATTCAAGATGTTCTTCAAGCATTTAATTTTGGACCAATCCTTCGAAATTGGATAAGGATATTATATCACAATATTTTTAGCTGTGTTCTGAACAGAGGATGGGCCACTGATTTCTTCTCAGTAACAAGAGCTGTTAGACAGGGATGCCCCCTCTCACAATATTTATATATCCTGGCAGCAGAAATACTAGCAAATGAAATCAGGAATCACTGTAAAATAAAAGTAGTAATAGTCCATCAGAAGGAACATAAAATTATTCACTATGCAGATGACACTGTTTTAACTCTTACAGGTGGGCCAATGTTAATCAAAGGTGTCTTAGATGTATTTAAAAGGTTTCAACAAATATCAGGTCTTAAAGTTAACATAGAAAAACAACAATAATGCCAATAACAGATTATTTTTATAATCAGGCACAATTAAAAGACTTAGGTCTGTGTTTTTGTACTGATCCAGTTATAATTTGAGGAATCTCAATTCATCCAGAATGGATAAAAATGATAGAAACTAACTATAAAGAAATCCTCAGTAAAATTAAAACTTTTATAAATATTTGGAGACACAGAATTACGTCCTTGTCTGGAAGGATATCCATTGAGAAAACATGTATTATTTCACAACTCATATATTTATTCCTTGTTCTTCCTTAACCATCACAAACTTATATTAAAGAAGTGGAAAAATTAATATTTAAATTTATATAGAATAACCAACCAGACAAGGTTAAGAGAAACACTAAATAGCACCGAGAGATAAAAGAAGGTTAAATATGACTAATCTTCAAGCTAAGTTACAAGATGGTTTCTACAAGTGAAATTCAGTCACAAACTGTGTGGTTTAACTCTCACTTAAAAATAAATAACACAGTAATATTTTATAATAAATTATCTATGGCAGGGGTCAAAACAATTTCAAACATTACTAATAATGTGGGAAACTTTTCTTACCTTTGAAGAATTAATATGTAGATACAAAGTCACTATTAACTTTATGCATTACACAGGATTGCTGCATGCTATCCCAGGAACTTGGAAAAAGACATAAAGAACAACCCAAGAGTCCAACTGCATGAACATAGGGTTAAAAAAATCTTAGTAATGAAAAACAGTTCACATTTCATTTACAGCGATTAAATAAATAAACTCTGTATTTTGCCAGTCAAACCAATGGAAAAGTGGACCAGAGAGTTAGATTTACAAAATAATGAAATCATACTTAATGCCTTCAAAAATGTAACCAGTATGACTATTTCTGAGAAGCTAAGAACCTTTCAGTTTAAACTACTACATAGGATTCTACCTCTGAATCCCTCCTCTATGAATTGAAAAATTTATTTACAGAACTGTGCACATTTTGCAAAAAAGACAGAGACATATTCTCATATATTTTATCACTGTGAAATAACATACAGCCGATTATCTGATTTAAAAAATAGGTTGAAAGACATAGGCTCATATGTACACATGAGCAATTTAACAGAAACCCTTCTAATTATGAATACTGATATCTAAATATTTTAATACTACTCTTTAAACATTTAATATACACATGTAAATGTAAAGAAAAAATTCCTACATTCTTTATGTATACAAACTTTGTATTACAGATATAAAATAAAAGAAAACATAGCTAGAGCAAAAGGCAAAATAGTTATACATGACCAGAAATGGAAGCAATTTAAAAATAAATCTTTTAAAGAAAAACTTTGCTGAAATAATACCTATCTTAAAACAAAAACAAACTTCACCAACAAGTTTCAGTGTGTTTATAATGTACTCTGTCTGTATTTGTTGTTTATGTGCATCTGGTTAGTGTTTTTTCAACCTTAGTGTGAATGTATACATGTATGCATATTTATGTTTTATGTACATTGTATGATGATGTAAAATAATGTCATTGTATTTGTATCACATGTTCAGTTAAAAAGAAAATAAAAACTTCAGTGTCTCCAATAACTTACCTGGGCTTTGATGAACTTTTTCACGAAACTTACCAACAGATATTATCTCGCCCAAATTAGATAATAGGCAATGACCATGCATTTTTAATACGGTCATGGGTCACTCGGTTACTTTGTGGTGTAGTCAATAGCTTACAAAGAATATGAAGGATTTTGACAAAACTCAACAGAAATGTTAATCAATAAAATATCTCGCCTAAGTTTAAATGCCAGTGAAATCCGTGTATATTTTATGAGGTCAGAGGTCACCACACTTTGGAGGCACCTTGGTGACATACCAAAAATCCTATGGATTTTCATGAAATTCATTATACATATTGATCACTAGACTTTCTCACCTGATTTACATTCTCATCAGAATTCATATTTAATGAGGTCAGAGGTCACCTAAAACATGACGGGCGTATTATGCCCGTTTGTGGTGCTCTTGTTATATTCTGATTTTTAACAAATTAACACAACAAAATTTAAAATCTTTTGTATTTGACAATTGTATTTGTATTTCTGCATCCACTTGTCTGTCAATAAAATTTTGCTTATGTGAAAATTAAATATGAAAAATTGGTGATGAAATAAATTGAATTTTAGAAAATACATGAATGGTAGCTTTATAACTTGCATACTTAAAGATTAAACAGTTAATGACTTGAAACAGGAACTGTTTTACATAATTGTTACAGATTTAACAGTCTCATATTAAACTGTAGCATGTTTTTTTAGTCAGCACATCCCCAGCACAAAGATTGGAGTTACGACGGTCTGAATCTCATTCTGAGCCACGCCCAGAGTCCCGCCTTCAACCAACAAGCACCAAACGACGCTGGTCAGCAGAGTCGGAAGAGACACCAAGAGCAAGATCAACCTCAAAAGTTTACAAGCGGACCACTACTTTTGAAGCAGAAGGTATGATATAAGATTTATTAACCTCACGGCTCCCTCAATAAAGGTCAGTGGCTGTTATATTTTATACACATGTATTATGGTATACAGTAATACCTACCTTCCATCCAGCCTTTAACTTTAAGTGTTGCCCTGATAATTTACCAGGGCTTCGATGGATTTTCCAGAAAATCACCATAACAAACTATCAATAGATTATCTTGTCCGAGTTGGATTTTAGGCAGAATCCAGGTATATTAAATGAGGTCAGAGTTCACAAGGCTACTTTGCAGTGTCGCCACAATAATTTATCAGGAATATGGATTATTATGAAACTCAACAGAAATATTCACGAATATAACATTTTACCTAAGTTTGATTCCAAGCAAAATCCATGCATATTAAATTAGGTCATAGGTCACCAGACTTTGATGGTGCTGTGATGGCTTACTGAAAAAAAATCATCAAACTCATGATATATATTAACCAATACAGTTTCTCACCTGAATTTAATTCTCGCCTAAAATCATGCATATTTAATGAGGTCAGAGCTCACAAGACATCAAATAGAATCAATGTGTTTCTGCTCATCGAGCACTTCTAGGCAGGCACAGTCAGCATAATCACACCATTGATGCATCTTATGAGGGGACAGGTCAAGTTTGATCCAGATGACCTTGATGTTTCTTTCTAGGTCACATGCGATTTCGCTAAAATGATGTAAGTACAATATCTTGAAAACAAATTGGCATACAGTCACCATACTCACATCATTGATGCATCTCATGATGGGTGAGATGAAGAACAAAAATGGATGACCTTGATGCATTTTTCAAGGTCAAAGAGGCAATCTTGCTAAAATGATGTGAGCTCAATAACTCGAAATGAATAAGAGGCGCAGTCACCATTGATTGACCAGTCATGCATCTCATGAAGGCCTAGGACAGTTACGAACGTGGATGACCTTGCAGCAGTTTTCAAGGTCACTTAGCCATTTCTGTTCATTACTGATATTACACTCATCAGTCCTTTAAAGATGACTCTTGTATATCCCACTGATATTCAAGAGCTTTCTGGAAGCTACTTCCATAATAGGCAGGGGACAAACCAGATCTGTTCCACAGAGCATTCTTTCTTGTTTCACTGGGAGGTACCAGTGGTGCTGTGCGTACCACCTGGCCCCATTGAGTAAAGTTTGTGCCACCTAGCGCTTGTGGATGGGCCTTAATACATGACATATTTAAATTATCCAATCAAAGCCGTGAATGCATTACTCGGGTATTTATATTGGGCTGATAAGCCTGACTTGAGTTAGATACAAACCATACTGGGGAATGCACTGCAATGGTCATGTGTCCGTTTTCATTAATATCACAGTAAACAGCTGATAATCTTAACATTAGGCTAATTAACACAAAAGAAAAATCACAAACCAAACTGAAATCAATTGCTGTGGTAGCGAGTCATTTACTGTGTTAGGTATAAGTAAGCTGTGTCCAGTTACTCCAATAAGACATTTTGTGTATTCATGCGGTCAGAAATTCAACAAACATGCCCAGGGTGTTACTAATATGCTGAGTTAAATGGAAATTTTCTCACACATGGTAGGTGTTGTTAGAAAATATACTAAAAAGTTAATTGTTTGGGGTTCCTGATGATATTTAAGGTTCATATTTGATCCATGTACGATCATAGGATTTTGAACTCACAGAATTGATCTCAGTTTTGTTTCATCTGACCAGCAAGTTCCACCACGGAGATGAGGTCACCTAAACCACCCAGTGATCCTGGTGACTGGAGTATTGATGAGGTTGTCAGGTACATTGGGGAAGCTGATCCAGCCCTGTCCTCACATGCAGAGCTGTTCAAGAAACATGTGAGTATGAACTACCTCTTAATAAGTACAGTTATATGTATTGTAAATTGTAGGGTCGCATATGAAGTTTATTGTATCCGCCAAAACAAAGTTTTGCGGATACTATGTTTTTGACCGGGTTCCGCTTCAGCCGCCGCGTTTGTTTCCGGAGAACTCCTCTGAGACTATTGGACCGATTTTTCCGAAACTTACACCAATTATTGGGTCACATGTGAATTGGTGCCTAATCATTTTGTGTTGACCTCTGACCTTTCCTCTCTCCAGTGCGTCTATCTGTGCTTCTGTTTTGACACATTAACCCACATATCTTCGGACTCATTTGACCAATCAGGAAAAAAAATATACGAAAATGTAGACCTTGGATAGCTTTATAACATACACAAAAATGGTGGCGCCACCTGCAGCCATTTTTGCACAGCGTCCATCTGTTTGCTGCCTTGGGTTAAAATCACTCATATCTCTGCAGTGGTTTGACTAATTCACCTGAAGTTTGGCATGCGTATTCATCCTGGATAGCTTTTATTTTATCACATGTGGCGCCACCTACATTAAAGTTCACGCTGCAGACATCCATGCTTATATCTCCGGACTGGTTTGATGTATCTTCATGACAAGTTGCACATGTTAAGATCTCACATAGCTCTTTATTATACACAAAACTGGTGGCGTCACCTGCAACCATTTTTGCACAGCGTCCATATGTTCGTTTGACTTGGGTTAAAATCACTCATATCTCGGAAGTGGTATGACTTATTCACCTGAAATTTGGCATGCGTATACATCCTGGATAGCTTTCTTGATTTTGTGACAAGTGGCGCCCCCTTCGTTCACGTTCACGCTGCAGACATCCATGATCATATCTCTGGACTGGTTTGATGTACCTACCTGAAGTGATGCATGTGTTTGGATCTCACATAGCTCTTTATCATACAAGAAACTGGTGGCGCCACCTGCAACCATTTTTGCACAGTCTATCTGTCTGCTTTGGGATAAAATCACTCATATCTCGGCAGTGGTTTGACTTTTTCACCTGAAATTTTGCATGTGTATATATCTTTGATAGTTTCTTGTTCAAATAACAGGTGGCGCCACCAACAATCATGTTTACATGGCAAAACATCCATGCTAATATGTAACACATCTAACTCTTATTTCCCCTTGCCACTCAATCCATGCCTCCCTTCACCTGTGCTACTCTGATTTCGGCGGATACACGTAGTCGCTTGTCGACTACCCGTATACTAGTTATTAACAGTATTTATTGTAGTAATGTAAAAGTATTGTATCATAACACTGCTTTTCAAGGAACATAAATATATATCAGGGCTCTTTGGAATGCCGGGGATAGCATTTGTGTACTCTTATTAAATAACCAGTCATATTACATTTCCACTTTGTTCCCACTTCATCAACCTTTTATGACATTAAGACTATTTTATCAGAGACATATATCCATTGCCAGCAATGGAAACTCAAGTGTCCCCGTTATAATGTGGTGTACATATTATTGTATTTATAAATAATTCATAAAATAGTGGATATATTCTCTATGTTGGTAATTGTATGGTGGGATGGCAAAACTGGAACCCTTGTAAATCAATGAAACAGTGAAAATCGTGAAAATTTTACATAGGGGGGAAAAGCAAACCACAGTATTCATAGATTTATGTAATTGTATCCCTAGAAAAAGTTGGGAAGACTATTGTTTTAGCATGGTACCACTGCTGCTGAAAAATATTGATAGTGAGGTAAATAAAAAAATATTTTAGGGATCTTTAGCAAACTTTATATATGCTTAGATATGGGTGAAGCCTATTAAAATGAGTTCATGACCTTTACTTGGAGAGTGACCTTGACCTTGAATAGGTCAATTTTTGTGAAAATCACACAAAATGTTAAATATCTTCCAAGAAGGGGGACTTTTTTTTAAGGGTATGCCCAATGTTGGGGGATACAATGGCATCTTTCAAGCAAGAAATATCGATTTATGTTAATGGCATTGTATGATTTTCCAGGAGATAGATGGGAAGGCTCTACTCCTGTTGAACAGCGACCTCATGATGAGATACATGGGTTTGAAACTTGGGCCAGCTCTGAAGCTCTGCCACATCATCGAGAAACTCAAGTCCCGAAAGTGAGCCAAGCCCATGACATCACGCCTACGAGCAACGCACAAACCATTCCAGCTATATAGTCACTGTACATCAGGGCCTGTTAATCCCAGGGGAAGTAGATTTGCCACTTCTACATGTGTTGTACATATATTGTACTCAGTACTGACTTGTCTTGCCTTTATGTATATTTAACCCTCCCTCCCAGCCTGTACACCCCTCATGCAGCGGTTATACATTTTGAATTCATTCTACAGTAAAACTATGTCGACCTTGGTTTAGCAACCACCTCAAAATGACGACCACTTATTCATGGTCCGTTTTTTTCATAATTCAAAGGTTTCACTGTATATATATTCTTCGTTTTAACTGCTGTATTGTATAACTAGATTTCCCCAAGTTTCAAACCCGTGGCACGCCACTCTCTTTGGTTTGATTTTCAATGCGTTACCATGTTCTCATTGGTGTGAGTACAAATCTTGGCCCTGTGCCAGCCATGGTATAGAAACACATAAATAAATTGCTGACAAAGCAGCGGTTAAAGCAAAGGAGATCTGGAGCAACTGCATTGTATAACCGCTGTGTGAGAAGTGTACCCAACCTATATATAAAAAAACAAAAAGAAATACCTAAAAATACATTATGTTTACCCAGTAGTATTTCTGATAACGAGGTAGAGGGTGAGGATTCAGGCATGTCAGTTTTAAGCATGATGTTCTGTGGTTTACACTTAAATGTCAGTAATCAGGATGTACATTTATATTATCATGGAACTGTCTCGGTCCATCAGTAGTGAACTACAGTGAAACCTGTGTTATGAGACCACCTGAGGGACTGGCTGAAAGTGGTCTTATATCACAGGTGGTCTTATGAGAAAGGTGGTCCTTCAGGCAGGTTCAGTTGTACAAGTATGGCACAAATTAATAACTTCTTACCTCAAACAGCACATCTGGCATATGTTAATGAGAGGACTGGCATTATGAAAAATGTTAGCTGATGTGACTGTCCCAGCTTCATAAGTTTTAAAGTCATGAGTCATTAGCTCAGAGTTCAAAAGGTCATACATGGAGAATCTGATGGACAGATCTTTAAGAAAAGGTTCAGTGTTTCAGAGGTTCAGTGTATTATTTATTTAAATATTATACAATATATATATAAAACAATTAAACAATATCATAACTATAAAGCAGCATCACATGCTAGTTTTATGTTTGTACTGAATGAGAAAAATATAGTATGGTTTAATATCTCAAAATAATCCAGTCACTCATGAATGAAAATTTCAGAATGCTGTTAAATGCACATCTACCAGAAATCAGCGCAAGGAACTATTAGTCTGTGAGGTTTACATTATATTTTCATTTGATGCCTTATTACATCATGACATAGTACTTTCCAGTACTTTGAAATTGGTGGTGTGTCATTGATTTTGGAAATCAGGTTTTAAAAGTAAAAACATGAATGAGTCAGAAATTTAAATATGTAGCATTTTGACTTAATCATTTTTTCACTATATAACATTTTAGACAGTTTTAGTTTTCTACCAAATCATAGAATATAACTGCCACTAGTTGTTTTTGAAACAGGGTTTATTTTAACTCAGTGCTTCAGATATCTGTGTCAAAAATGGTGAGCTAGTCATTTTAAGGGTAAGACACAGGTCAGTAGGAATTAATGTACAGCTGTTAATTGGGAGATGCATATTCATTTGCCTTAACCCAGAAAACTGGCTGTTTATTTTAAGAAAATCCCAGCCTTAATGTTACCTTAAATCGGTTGCATTGTCATTGGATGCACAATCATACCTGAAAGCCACAAAATTCACCAGCTGCCAAGTTTGAATATGTGTTGCCTGTATCGGTCATGATAGTATTAGGATTGCAAGTTTGTATCCATAAATTAGTGCATTCAAATCAAGTGAGTTTTGTTCAAAGAAAAATGGGCCAAACCGGAGTTTTTGTTCTGTTCAATTTCAGGGAAGGTTTGTTTATTGCATGAAGCTACATCCATTATGGTTTGTCCCAGAACCCTTGTCCACATGTTATTGTCGCGATAACTGTTTCATGAATTTTCTTCACAAAAAATTTTTCTCCTAACACAAATCTGCTGATGTTCCGCCAACTTTGTGTCAAAGAATAAGATATTTAGTTAAAAGTATTTATTTTGCAACCCTGTTTGTTTTATTTTTGTTGATGGACTGAGGTAGGGGTCTTTCAAGCAAAGCTGGACAGTACGTTCCTCCATGAAAGACTTTTCCATGTTAATGGTACTGAGAACTCTTTTATAAGACAATAGTGATTTCACCCAGATGTCACGAAGGTCATTAGTGTATGACATTGCATTGTCTGATGTCCCAAGCTGGAATAGCTGATTTATTTCTAGGAAATGAGAATATTGATGTCTGTTCTATCATTATTTTGAATTATGTGTCTCATAAAAATTCAGTTCAAATAAAGACATTACTTTAATATCACTCATGCTGTTGGCAGAATAGCTCCTGGAACCAATGGGCCAGAAATTTTGTGTACTGTCTCTCATGTATTAAAAATTATCCCATAAAAACATGTGGACACAGGTACTGGGATGGACTATACTTGTGGAAATATTTTAATAATTTAAACATGGAACATACTTTCCTCAAATCCCTAGAACGATCAGTTGTTGTACCTTGTTATAGAAGATTTAAAGAAAAACTGTTTGGGTAAGGATTCATTCTAAAATTGCAGAATATATTTTATTTACTTGTAGATTTTAGTCAATTAGTTTTACATTTCATTTCTTTATAACAGTCCTCAGTCATAAGAATGGTAATAAAGAATGAGCTTAATGTAGCCTTCTTTGTTTCTTAATTTTGACCAAGAGTGTGTAGATAATATTATATCCAGAGGGGGAGAAATGTAGAAGCAAAGCAATGAGTATTATCATAATCACAGTTCACCTTATTTTTGTGATTATGAGTTATTTTTTGGTTGTTTTCTCCCATAGCTTTTTGACAATATATTTAAGTTTTATGTATATATATATATATATATTTTAGAACATCTTACCTGTGTGTCATCAGACATCTCCCGCCAGGTAGATCAGAATGGTGGATGCTGTATCATAATGTATATACTGCCAGGTATCTGGCCTGACTTATATTTATTAGTATCCAGTGTCGTTAGGTGTCCTGTTTGTATTCCACACCATGTTTGCCAATTTGAATTAATATCAAAACCAGTAATTTTCATGTCTGTTATATTTTGCCATTTTTAGCTCAGCTGACTATAAGTCATCTGAGCTATAGTCGTGGTCCATTGTCCGTCGTCCGTCCGTCTGTCCGTCCGTCCGTCCGTCCGTCCGTCCGTAGATGTGGCACGTTTTGAAACTGTAAGACCTAGGAATCCAAAATTCAGCATAATGTAAGATGTCCCCAAGATCTCCTACCAAGCCGAAAACTGGGTCTTTGCGACTTCATCCCTTGGAGAAATTAAGGAAAAACCTCAATTTTTTATTAAAAACCTATTTTCACACTTTAGGACTGCCTAATACCAAAACCACTCATCTGTTTTTCCTCATATTTCCTATAAATAATCCTCTATATAATTCCTATGTACATGCCAGAAATTAGGTCTGTATTATTTAATTTAAAAAAGTTATGGGCCCAAACATAATGCATTTTGTAAATAATCAGGAAAGAAATTTTATCACTTAACACAAAACTTGTTAAAGCTAAGCACTTTTTTTCCAGTAATATTACTTTTATTAATCAAAATTAAATTGTATACCCAAAATTAGATCAAAATCTTTTAAATTTTTAAAAATATTAGCAAAAATAAAAAATTGGTACCTTAAATTTTGCCCAACTTTGACCATGGCACGTTTTTTTGCTGTAACTGCTGTGGATTTAATTTTCACAGCATGTTTTTGTTAGCATTTCAACTGTTAACACCAAAAATTTGAAACCAGTTGATCAAAAACTGTAGATTTTATTCAAGTTTTCAAGCACCATGTCACATATTGCTAGTGTTATGCAGTTTGCTAGAGCTCAGCTCCCGAGCTACAGATCTAAGTTCCTTAAATTTGGCATACAGTTAGATTTCTCCAAAATCCCCTACCATGCCAAGAATTTGGTCACTAGGACTTAATTCCTTCGAGATATCAATGAAAAACTTCATTTTTCCATTAAAAACCCAATGTTACACTTTAAGACTGCCTAATATCAAAACCACTGATCTGACTTTGATCATATATAATATACATATTTTTCTATACATTCACTATGCACATGCCAGAAATGATGTCAGTATTGTGTATTTTTTTTAAGTTATGGGCCCAAACATAATGCACTTTGTAAAAAATCAAGAAATATATTTACTCCCTTAACAAGGGCATTGCTGAAGCTAGAGATCTTTTTTGTCAGGGATGTAACATTATTTAATCAAGATTCAATTGAATACCCAAAATTAGTTCTGAATTTTTCAAATTTTATAAGTTATTAGTATAAATATAAAATTAGTACCTTAAATTTTGCCCAACTGTGACCATGGCACTTTTGTTTCCCGTGAGCACTGTTGATATAATTTTCATATCATGCACACATAAGGATTTCAGCTTTTTAGTTTAGAAAGCTGAAAGAAATTGGCCAAATATTGTAGCTTTTATTAATGTTTTTTATGAGACCCTGTCAGACTTTGGCTCTCTCCAGCCCCTCTTGAGTCACCTGTATGTTGACCTTGTTGACCTTTTATCAAATTATGCACGCTTGAGGGGAGAATCCAGGCAGCTTATGGCCAGCCACAGTTGATCCAGGTGTTCAACCCAACTCATCTAGTAGTTTTAACTAACAACATAACAATAAACAATAAATTAATAAATTTTTATTGGTTTTTAATAACAAATTAAAGAAAAATAGAAAAGGAATTTGTTAGTTTATAATAACAGGAAATTAACTTGCAGTTACTGATGATATAAGAATCTTGTATCGATGGGTAGAATGTCACATATTCCAAATAACACCATGCAGTCACCTATGGCATTTTTCAGTTCATTTTTAATGATAAAGAAGTAAATCATATTATTCATTACTAATCATTAAGGATTATATGAAGGAAATTAATGATAGACAAAGATGCAGTTGATAATATTAATCTAGATTCCTACTGTGTCTAGTGTGTACATTGATGTGAAATTAGTCCAAAATGAATTTTTTACAGTTATTTTTTAATATAAATAAAAGCCATAAAACCAGGTACTTATGATCATTATTTAAATGTGTGAATTTTGTATATTCTGGATTCTCAACTTCATTGTTTGGTGAAAACTGAATAAATACCAGACATGGTGCGAATACTTTGTAATTGTATTTAAATACGAATATGATTATGTACTCCATTATAAAATTTCTTGCATAAAGAATGGGAATTCAGGTAAAAATGAAAGTATATGAATACTCGTGCAAATACTTTCAAAATGTATTCATGAATGCATTCATGAATATATTCTTTAATATTATTTTAATAATCATATCAGTTATATTTCATTTTAAAAAATCATATGATTCTCTTTTTATTTTTAATAAAAATTATATTTGGGACAATATTTGTAATTTTTTTAATAAATAGTTAAACTCTTATATTATATGTTCTGCTTATAAGTTATATGGCCAAGTCAAAATCTGTGTGACAGTAGTACTCCATTTGTTAATAAAATAAATGAAATCAATCCTCTTCCCTGTCTCCAAAGGTACTATCAAAATCATACATAAGCTAAACAACAACAACTCATAATACAGCTTATATTTATTACCACACAAAACCAGCATGTGCCTCATTTCTAAATAATATTTTTTTATCATATATAACAGCTGAGCGTCGTGACCCATAGGTCCCTTGTTATCCTATTGTGTGGTAAAAATGAATCCCAGTTTGAATGTTCATCTTTGATAAGACCAGGGAGTATTTGTAACTTTTGGGGGGGGCATACTTCATGTTATGGGTTTAGGGGGTATATCAGGGTTTTTTTCCCCCAAAAATGTATGCAATAATCCTGAAAATTAAAATCAATGATTTTCAGTAAAACTGGCAATTACCAGTTTGACATGAAAAGCAGAAGTCATTGTTCAAAAGAAAAAATTAAAACGGAATAATTTCAAGCTTGAACACCAGAGGGCACAGATACACAATTAAGGTTTAACTGTCAACCCCAGGCAATGATTGAGTCACCAAAGTATTCCTCAGGTTACATGACTGGGTTTACCCTTTGAGGAAAAGGGTTTTGTGGATAGTCACCAGTGTTCATGACTGTTAATAAGGGGTTTGTCGCTAAATGCTGGGGTCCCACTGGTTGTATGTATCATCTTCCATGTTTGTACCTAACTGGGTATACTTAACTCAGTACGCTTTTGTATTGCCCTGATATGACCTACTTTCAGCTATGACTCCTTTCATATAGAAAACTGCACTGTAATGGTCATCCATCCTCTTGCATCAGTATAATTGTACACAGTGTCATTTAAACATAATGCCATAAATGAGGAATTGACACAAAAGAATACATATAAATGTACCAGATGTAAATCCCATCTCTATGATTTCCTGCTCCGTGCTTGACTTGGCTGTCAGTCAAATAACCCATGGGATACACATATGCAGGAAGATTTTCCAATAATCTGAGTTACAAATAAAAGATTTTTGCACATGTAGGTTGTGGTTAGAAAATACACAAAATATCTAATGGTTGGCCTGGTATATTTTCAATCGTATATTGGGAGACACAGTCTAAATGATGAATATGTGTTTGTATCCTCATCCCGGTTTTCAGTACAGTTTTGATATAACACATTCTGCCACTCTGATCAAATCCAGCAGTACCAGTCTCTGACTTTATTAATACATTATTAATAATGTATGTGTGTATATATATATATATATATATATATATATATACCTAAATTTCTTGACTGCAAGGTTTCTTGGAAATATTAAGGTTATTAACTCTTGGCAGTGGGACCCTGGCTAAATTATCCCAGCTGTGTTTGAATAATGTATGTCTTTGAATAATGATTTATTAAAGATTTGTTATTTTAATTAGATATGGTATTAGATCTGAATTTATGAACTCATTATGTATGTGCCAGGTCTTGTCTTCTTGTACATAGGGTGTTACTGGTGTTATTTATATCCCTTAAATTAACCCAAATATATGTTGTACATTTTGCCCTCACTGTATGTTTTATGTAAAAGTCTAGTGGATTTACCTGTCATGTTGGTGTGCTTGATATTTTATACCTTTTCCTGTTCTTATACTTGTAAACCCTTTTCATTTTCTCTCCGTGATCTGAAGTGTGTACCTCCAACTTTTACTGTCATTTTGTGAGAGAAAGTTATATCTATATATATATGTGTTCTTATTATCATAGTCTCCTAATCACTTCAAATTATAATGTTTGATAAATGTCGAGTTGTCTGTAAAATTATGGAGGTAGGCATCGATTACAGTATTTTGGTATCACCAGGTAATGTGTACTTTGAATTATTTAAGGAAATGTTGGGACATCGAATGTATGGTGTACACGTTGCTACAGTATATATCGCCTGACTATTGCTGGTATGGTTGTCAAGCGTAACAGTACAGTACGATGAGATTTTACCCAACGGATTCGCCCTGTGCATTGATATGTAATGCTGGTTCTTGTTGTGTGATATAGATTTATTCTTATAATTGCATATAAAAAATAAATGTATTCTGTATCAAACTGCATTAAAATATCAGCTAAATGTTACTCCTTGGCTTTTCCAACTGGGAGATTCCAGAAGGCCGATTGGAAAGAGAAGCAAAACCGGTATCTCATTTTCTTTACAGTAAGCGCCAATACTTTTGGACATAATTATCATTCAACAAATTTTGGCCCCCTTGGAGTCTTAAACATCTTAATTAATGATATGAAGGGGTTATATTTGGCGTCTAGAAGGAATATTTTGACTGATCTGTCCAATGATCTGTAGGATATACTCACGGTACTGTACCGAGGCGTTTGATGACCATGCCAACCTTACTGTAGCAAGGGTACGCTATGTCGAATATGACTTGGGCCACAAAAAAAAAATTGTTCTACGGAATAGCTGTTCCTATATTATACATATGTTTTTATAGGTCTTGTGCAATTAATTGCTGCCCTAATCTGCGGCCCTTCAGAGATACCATATACTTATATATACCATTAAATTATATATTCATAATGCAAAATTTTGTTCTTTGAAACTTAATATTGTTCATACGCAGCATTTTAAGAATTTCCCTTCATGCAATTTTTTCAAAAGTTTTTTTCTGTCTCGACTGTTAACTTTAAGAAGAAAAACATGATAGAAAAAAATGCTAGCACGATCGATACTTTTTATCCTGGGGTCAGTAGAATAACTTAAATTTTTGGATGACTTAACCATGGAAGTCCAGATAATTAGGTATGATCATCATAGTCGAATGGTGATAGGTAACGAAGGTTTAATGGAAGAACTTAAATTTTTTTTCTTTATTACTTTACAAATCAGTCTTTATTAATTTAACATTGCATGAGAAATTGCCATACTTCTGAGATATCAATTTTTATAATGACAATGAGCCGTTGGTAAGATTGAGTCGTATTGGCCTCGATGGCTCATTTTGCTCATGTGAGAGTGTGTTTAGATATATATCATCATGTATAATTAAGTATACTGTAATTTTTATGGCATCATTCAGAATTCTGGTCACCGTTCTTGATTTTGATGGAGGTCTTCCAAGTCGCCATTAAGCTGGTATGCAAAATAAAACCCAACACCAAATGACTAGAAAACCGCATCCCAATGGATACATGCCTCCACCACGGGAGCACAAGTTTTAATAACGCTTTGCGAACACAGTGGACACTGCCACGCCGAGCTGCTGGGCACTCGAGCGCCACCTAAACGGGTGGCTGGCCCACAGTAATGAGTTGGGGGGGGGGGGGGACTTTCTGTGCATTCAGTTATTGGTGTTTTCATGTTTCCAGGTTGATTCGTGCAATAGTGACCGTAAATTTGTAAATATTCCTTGATGACGTTCCAGAATCCGGATAAGATGCTAAATGAACACCAAAATCTAATCAATTCTTCCTTGGCCCATTCCCTAAATGTCTTGAAAATTTCATGAGATTCTGTTCATGAGAGGACATACACACACACACGGACGTGAATGTTGGTATACCCTCCCGGGGGGACAAACAAAACATTAAAAATCAGCAATCACTTAAATTTGCCTTGTTTGAAGATAAGGAACATCTTAACAGTAATAAGGGTGTCTTTTGTACGTTATTTAAACTTTTCTTGCGTATAGGTATGTTTCTGATGTTAATGTCTTTTGCACAAGTGCAGATATGCCGTGGATTAAAATTCAGATGTATAATTATTATTTTTATGCTCAGGGCATACCTCTGTTCACATAAGAAGGGATAAACGTATATGTATTATCCCGTTGATGTGTAGGCTACATATATTTTGACAACATATATTAACCTTTATGTTAATCTGGTGTTTTTTTATGACCATTATTCGCCAAATCTGTAATCTGTAAAGTATTTTAAGTTTGGACCAGATATAACCAATTACCATTGAAATTTTAGATTTTTAAGATGTGTCATTATTTATATAGATTATATGAGGTTTCTTGAATATAAATATATGGATGTATTCTATATGTGAAGTCCATAGTAGATGTATGTTAATCGGTAATTATACTAAACATATTTTTATATAAATATTAATAAACTGAAAACATATATGTTTAACATTTTAACATTGTCTCAACATTGTAAAAAATTACTTGTTCGGATGATTTCTTTATTATTGTTTCATTACCAATGTTTCAAAATGTGTAAGCAGTTGATAGGGAATGGTGCACTCTGGTTTACATGGAATTGTGCCTTCTGATGATTTGAATAGGGTACGTTGTGGTGCATTTTGGGAAGGTTAAAAGAATGTGGTGGGGAAAGGTTGATGAAGTTTTGTGTTTTAGAAGGTGTATACGGTTTCAGTAATTAAGACTACACAGTTATGGAAAGTTATAGATAGGTCCCATTAACAACACGTTTGACTTAATGGAGATTTTTTTTTTGCTACTAAATAATGTTCTTTTATGTTTCATTTGTTGGCCGTTTTATGATATACCCTGTTTAACCGAATAATTGTATTTATCTGAGAAAATTATATTGAAGAAATAAAAAAAAAACTTTTTTTAAGTATAACCAATGAATGTTTCGTTTGATATCTTGAAAGACTATAACCAAGAAAGTTATATATTTTATTTATATATTATATATATATAAGTATATATATTTCAGAGTTCTGAACCTTGAGACTCCTTTCAGAAATTCAGAATTAGGAAACATCAGTTATTTTTGACAGGTCAATTCGATTTGTCTTCATATGATTGATCACAATAGCGTATTCAAGGACGTCTATGTATGATTTTTAATATATCCTTCAGTATTAATATGCAAAGATCAGTAGATTTGAATGAGTAAAGTATGCCATCAAGATCCTGTGGTATATACCTCAGAACATTTTGAAATGTTACAGTCGTGATCCGAAGTAACAGTTTAGAATTTCCCCAAATATTGGTAATGATTTGTTATTTATCTGTACCAAATACGATTAACGGCAAGCAGAATGCGCCCGCAATCATGAATGTTTTTTTCCTCAAGAAGTTTTCTGAATAGAAACTATCTGATAGGAAATGTAATTTGGGTATAATCGAATTGTAATTTTAAATTTTTGCATCTTAGAAACAGTTGAATTTGTTCTCCCGATTAATAACGTGCATACTTTTTAAAACGTGACTAGATTTAAGAAGAAATGAAGATGTATCATGTACATAATTGTAAATAGTAATAAACTAGATATGTGTGCAACTTGTGTTCACATCTTGTTTTACCATTTAACATGTACATGCAGCTGTTTGTGTGTGTGTGTGTGGGGGGGGGTTAGATTTCTTGGGTTTGGGGTAACTGCCTGTCTTTAATAATCAATAAACTCGCCTAGAGGTTGTATATATTCACTTACTTTGGCACCTTTGTTGGTCGTCCCAGAATCTCTGCCAGCCATTGATGTATTCGAGTCTACAAATTCCGAGTCAAAGTCTGAATCCTTGATGTTCGAGTTCAAGTCCAGCTTCAACGAGTCCCAGTATAGAAGCCTGAGTTTACCATGTGTATACTTTATTCTTAGTTTGCACATGATTTTATACATACTTTAAATACGTAATGTCTAATTCGAGTAAGCACCCGATGCCGAACTATAGCTGGTATATAGTCTTTTTCTGTAGGCCTCATATTCTGTTGGTAATTTGCGTATGTATATATCTTTTTAGTATGTGACAATACGTTAACCTGCTGGACGAGAGATGGACTTGGCCTGCTTTCTCGAGTCCTAACCCTCGAGTGCAAGTCCGAGTCAAAAAGTTGACTTGACTCCAAAGTCTGGATTCGGGTCGTACACTACTGCTGCCAGATTAAAATTGTGAATTTGAGTTACCCCTTTGTGCAGACACGCGCGTTTCCCCGCCCTTAGAAACATGGTGGCGAAAGAAAAGACATTCTTTTAATTCTAGTTGCTCCATGCTTACTTCGAGCATGGAGCCGTCCGCTGTGAAACTAAAAAAAAAAGGCAACGAACTGTGTATCTGTCATAGTTGTCCCTTTATGTTGTATTGTTAACTGGTAGTATAAAGGACGTTGCGAAGAACGAGGAATCGAATTAAACAGGAGAGCATAAAATTATGAATTAAATTTACGTATATTTTCATTCCACTTCTGACAAGGAAAACTAGTGTCGTTAAAAACTCCGTTATCAGCGCTCTAATCAGCGACCTCTAGTTTTGGAATTGTCCCATACAAATGATATGTTGAATTACAATGATATGTAATGTGGAAAGTATGCCATTTTCACTGATGTCTGATTGAATTTACCACTTTTTATATTGTGTCTAATGTGTATGGTCCTATGAACTAATTCCCTGCTATGTGACAAGCCGTCTAAGGTTCTCATGGGAGCGGGTATCAACAAGAACCACCTGGCTAAATGTCGACCTCTTCAGGAACGTGCACAAAATGGACATACTATTGAACACCCAGGTGAGACGTTAACTGAAGACACAGGAAAATGAAACGTATGTTGGGGAAAAAACTCGCTTCCAGATAAAAATGCCTGGTTCAGGTTGCTCAAAGCTGCATTTTGTCCAGCCAAGGCACGCTGATTTAAGATCAAGTACATATGGATACAGATACGAGATAAAAGAAGTAAGAGGTTTTAAGAATATTGGTTTGCGCACAAGCAGCAGGGGAAAGAGGGTGTTAGGCTTTTCGTTGAAATCAGAAAGGCTCATGTGTCCATCTGCGTAACATCTGGACATTCAGACCCTTACTGTAGACGACCCTACGTGTCACACCACTAAAGGTGTGAGCGACCAGGTTCTTTTAAAAGTCAACCCAACTCGGGCAACTGGCTGAAACGCTCACATACGAACACTCCAAAAACTTAATAAGACATGTTAACAAAACAAATCAATATTTAAGAAAGATGACATTCTTCTCTTGAGAGGAGCTCCATTTGTACAAGCACTGATGATTACTAATGTCCGATATTCAACACAGAAATAAACACCAAGTCCGTTAGACACAGTACACACAGTACACACAAAGATTACATTCTTCTCTGGAGAGGAGCTCCATTTGTATAAGCACTGATGATTACTAATGTCCGATATTCAACACAGAAACAAACACCAAGTCCGTTAGACACAGTACACAGAGTAGTCCCTTTGTATACAATTCTCCTGATCACATAACACACGTGACATCGGAATGTTGCGCTGCGCAGCTCACCGTTTGTACGCGCTCTGTTCACAATACAATCAGATCACTCACAGTTACACGGAGCTCCCAACACCAATATTCCCTCGTTGATGTACTGGTATAACTCTCATGACACAGTTCACGCAGTACTCACTAATTAGCACACAGACGATTCTATCTTGACTTAGAATAAATGTCTTTCACAGCTGATGTCTCCTGGAATCATCCAGCGCTATAGGTAAACGAACATGCCTATTCTCAGCGATATCCAGTTCCTCCACAGTGACGCGTTAAAATCAAGTCCTCGGTCTGTTCTTGGAAGCGCTCACAACAGGTATGATCGCCAGACTACCAGTCCGTCGACAAAATGCTATAATCGCTGTGAAGTCCCATTACAGAGAAATCACCGTGGCCTTCCTCAGACATCGACTATTAACGCTTACAGACATCCTATCTCAGCTGTTTCGACTCTGATGCCCGCAGACCTGCCCCTGGACTGTAGACATCGTCAGGCTATACCGAAACGGGTACGCTGACCGGGCACTTGTCTTGAACATCCCCTCTAACACGACTTATATTTGCTTGCTGACGTCACAAGTCCTGACCGTCCTCTGGCCAATCACCACTCCCTATTAACAAATTACAACATGAAAACTAATATGGACACGCCTCCAGAGATAAAACCCTGGGAAAACTAAACTAAACAGGTATTAGTCCTTTGAAATCTAAAATAAACACTCGTTACTGTGGAGACCGCTAAATAGAGACGGCTCCGACGGAAATATACTGTACTGAAATTAACATCAAACAAGACAAGTGTGTTCTCTAACCAAAGTTATCACGCTTATACCTAAATATGATACTCTATATAAATGTACAGTAATTATCAAAACAATCATCTAATTAAATCCAACTAGAATATGCAATACATTAACTAAGTCATAGTTCTCTGTTGACACTACGAACTTGACGAAATTAAATACATGGAGTTAAAAAAAATAACGCTGATATATTTATAGGAACTGCGTGGTTAAAAAAAATGCATTATATCAAAATATACACGAACCCATCAGTGAACACAGACTCACAAGGGAAGGCGCCGAGCTTATGTACATTACAATATTACAACAAGACGGGTACTAGGAACTTTCAAGGAATTTTAAGGGACCTATTCACATACCAGGCATGTAATATATATATGAAATATAGCGTTTTCTCCATAAAACTACATGGTATCTTCTAATATTTCGTTCTAAAACCGTTTGCTTATTCCTGTACACAAGTGGCAAAAAAAGTATGAACCAGGCGCGATCAGGGCCAAAAAAAAAACAACAAACAAACAGTGCGCACGCCATCTGGTGTCCGTACCACGCAATTCCACAAATATATATTTTTCAAGCTTCCAACCGATGTTATTTGTGTTTCATTTTTTCTGTTTCTATTTCTTGTTGGAAACATGTCACGACTTCTCACGATCGGACCTCTGGAATAGGCGTGTTAGTCAGTAGGTGAAGTATAGGTTAGGAGTAAGTTTTATGCCTTTCAGATAGACTAATAAATAAGTTTGTCTAAAAGGCGTCACTCTTACTTTTTACCTCTATGTATGCATGTATATATATATATATATATATATATATATATATATATATATATATGTGTGTGTGTGTGTGTGTGTGTGTGTGTGTGTATGGGAGGGTTGTATGTTACTTTATTGGGATGGGGATATGTGTGTATAACAGTCGAGATTAAAATTGATTATTTTTTTATTTTCTACTGAGGATAATATTTAAAATAACAGAAACATCTCCCACAGCGTTAAGGGTGAAAGTGTCAGCTATTTTAGATAATGTAACTCTTGTCATTAACTTGTTGCAAATGAAAGTATTTAATTATAATTCCATCCCCCCCCCCGCCCCCCGCCCCCTCTATTTTGATAATTACAGTATTTTTAACCAATACATGTTTATAAAGGGTCTGGAATTAGATAAAATGTAGACTGGCCCAGTCAATGAAATGGCTCTTTATTGTTGCCTCTGACAGAGAAACCAAACGTTTTCTCACTGTATCGCACGTATAGTGTCGGTATCGCCACCTCTCGTTAACTAATTACCACTCGCTGACCCTCTTATTTCATCGACTGGTAAACTTGGGCCGTACCGGACAGTCAGCGCCATACATCACCGCCTCGCTGAACTAAGGTCTTTCCCAGTGACGTACAGAGTAATTATAGTGGTCTTTCCCAAAATCTTTTTTTTTAACCAACATTGGTTATCCAGTGACCGCCTATTGTGGGCTTCTAGCTTGCCATTTATATACCCATTTAATCAGTCTTAATATTTTATATTCCTCGGCTATTTTGAGTACTGCAAGATTTTTTTAACACTAAATATAACCCTCAGCCTCAGTGAGTCAGAGTGTCACCGTTTATCAGACCAACGCTTTTCAAGGCAGGCCAGTTTGAAAATGTATCTCTAGCTAAGCCAATCAGCGTGAGATATTCAGGTCCACACGCGATGAACGCAGTCATGTACCGGCTGGCTGAAACGATCAGCTTGTTGGCAACTTAACAGGGGCAGGACTTTCAAGTGTAACTTGAACACTAACAAATTCACCGTACAAAATAGATGTGACAGTGTCTACAATGCACTTACATTTGGCCCATGGGCAGTAGTGTTCGACAGCAGAGATATATCATAGGACACGGAGGTCCATGTATGGACTTTCTGTAAATATGATTTCAGTGCGAATGTTACCAAGCTGGTTGAGCTGTCTATTGCCATTTGACCGCTGCTAGCGTCCACATAGCAACGATGCCATTCACAAGAGGCGTGACGGCCCGATATGCAAATGCGATGGAATCGTCAGGAGCCTTGTGACGCCCTAATATTCAAATATCAGGGATTCTCCATACGGACTTTACAGGGCTTTAATGATAAGAGCTGGGACTGAGTTACGTCTATCGGTACATGGAAAAACGTTTTATTTTAAGCATTTTATTAGTAAACGTAAATACACTAAAGCCCAGGCAGGGCTAGAGAAAATGCAACTCCACCACCCAGCTAGGCCCATGTGAGACCTAAAATACATGTACTTTCAAGCAACGTTCCATTCACACTGTTTTCACTTTCTTAAGCATTATTAACCTTTTCGGAACAATGATTTGTGACGAGAATGAATTGGAAAAGAGACTCTTTAAATATAATGTAATGAAGAACTTCGCTCTTGCAGGGAATGCTTGGATATTGCGCGTGAGGGGTTCCGGAAGGCTTAATAGTTACGGAAGTAGCCACCAGATGACGAAGCATGTCTTCATTAATATACTTCTTCAAGCTTGAAAAGTTGAAACCTTCAAATTTTTCTTATTCTATTCTTATTATTATGATTGTTGCTGTTATTATTGTTGTTGTTAATTTGTTATTATTATTATGTCGATTTTTTTACAGCTTTCAGGAAGAATGCATAAAAATATGTTTCATATCTTGAAATGGTGAACATGAACGACAAACGTACGTTAGGTCCATTATTCCTTTATGAATACACTGCAGGAATCGTTTATTAGCAACATCCCCAATAATTAATAACATCCCCACGAATAAGCAACATCATCGAAGGGAAAAAATAATTCGATAAAAATAGGAGCGGAGTTAAACAATTACTTTTTCGGGGTGGCCTAAATTACGGTTACCCAGCTGAGCCTTTTTTTTCGGACAGGTTACGGACTGTGATGGTTGTACAGTTACAAGGATGTTTCTAACATTCAAAGGGCGGTGATTTATGACCTTCTGGTGATGGGGGTCCTCTCGTTTTGCCACTATGCTCTGTTTATCGTTATACAGTCAGATCAGGAGGCGTGTTATGAAGGTGATCTCTGATTGGACAAGCGGGAGACGCCCCTTTTACATTGTCACAAACACCGGCTTTTGATATTTGATTTATAGAAACCACACACCTTAGGTTACCTTAACGTACCGCAGGTATAGTGCATCCAGGCTCGCATGAAATATTTTGATATTTTTGTGTGTTTTGCAGGTTGTGTAGATGAAGTTGTACATGGGCCTTGTTAACTGTGAAAATGTGAGGGGGATAACCAAAATAACTGACAGAAAGCCCTTGACCACAGGAAATATAGACAATATATCTTCTGGACATCCTTCCGTCAGATCATATTTTTCCTCACTCCCACCACATAAATATAATATGAAATATATATATATATATATATATATATATATATATATATACATGTATATGTGTGTGTGCGTGTGTGTGTGAAAAAATTTGGTTTTGTCTCATTTTATCACTAAATTATACATAGGACAATTCAGTGACGCAGCCGACACATGCAGTATCCCACATTTTCTGAATATGTGGTGCATAATTGAACGATTACTGAGGAAAATACAACGAATTTATAAACAGCGGAATAATTACGAAGTTAAAGTTGTTTGATTTGTGTCAAAGGTGAAGGGGACTACCTTTTGTCCCTAAGTCGGACTTCGGAGCTGGAGCCCTTGGTTCGGACAAGCCGTGAATACACGTCTCAGTAGGCATTTATATTGGGCTTGTAAGCCTAATTTGACCCGTGGTACAGGCCATACGAAGGAATAAATTGCAACGATCAGGTATCCTGTTGCATTGATATCGTGGTTAACAGCCGATAATCTAAACATTAGGCTACGAATGATAATTTTACACAAAAGAATACATGTGAACTCACATATCAAACTAAAAATCTGTCTTTATGGTAACGGGTCATTTCCTGTGTCCCGTTGGGTGCCGTGCAGTAACCCTACGCGAGCCATGCTTGTATTCATGCGGTCATAAATTAAAAAAGAAAAACAACATGCAGATGGATTTCCTAATATGCTGAGTTTAAACGGAATTTTTCTCGCATATGGTAGGTGTTGTTAGAAAGTATACTTAAATAGCTGACCATTGGTCTGGATTGTGTCAAGTGACGGGGTACTAGCTAGTAGGCCATGAGGCGTTGTCAAAAATGACGAAAATATTTGCGTCCCATTAGTGCCCTTACACAGTGCGGTCCTCTATGCAAGATTATTCCTAGCAGCGTGCATATAAAACTTGAAATTCAAGGCATGAAAAACAACCCTGTCGTGTGGTTAGCTCGCTTCTTCCTCATTCAATATACAGTTCAGGTGCAGGAATAGGTCATGGACTTATCCTTTAAAATGTTGTACATAAAACAGACTGAAAACTTCCAGTCACCAGTACTATATATCCAAAAAAGTGTTATATTTAGGACAGCTCCCTTAGCGTGCAATCTCGTTACTGAAAGCGAGGATGGGTGACCATCATTTCATTCTTTGTTTGTTTTGATAATATATTTAGAGAAAAAGTAATGTCAATATATATTTTATATATATGCATATAATTATATAATATGTGTATATAAGTGTTGAGATATATGGACTCATGCGATAAATATAGGTATATATACGTTAACCAATGAATGAACATGTTCACAAAAAAAAGTTCCGCCTGGTCTCTTTTCAGGTACGTGGGCTAGTTCATTATTATCAGCTGATATACATCAGTGTTTACCGACAAGAGAGTGTAACATTATTTGGAAAAATAGCGAAAAAGAGAGTCACGGAAGCATCTCGCGTTGTCTCCCCTATTTTATAACACATGACACAATAAAAGATGCCCTATACATACATATATATATATATATATATATATATATATATATATATATATATATATATATATATATATATCCTTTCTGAGTCATCCCTGTTACTGCTTACGTGCAGGTAACCGAAGAGTGACCAGGGATTGGTTGTGAGAGATGGAGAGCGGTGGGTTTGGGGGAGGTTCTCTTGCTATTGCGATTGCATACATCTTGTTGTCAACGGAGTTTATATGTAAAAAAAAAAGTGTTAAAAATTGTGCGCAAAGTCCCTTTCGCTTAAACTAAATAATAACTTCCATAATATGAGCGGAGTCTGATAAAAACTGTATTTACCCCGGGGAGGGATGGGGGCGGGGGATAGCCAAGGAAGATTTGAGAAGTGATCTTTCTATTGAGCAGGACGGTTGAGGTGGATGGGGGGGGGGGAGCGTTTCTGTCCGAACTCTTATGGAGACCCCCCCCCCCTTTTATGTTTCCATCAAACAAGGATCGTTAGGTGCACAGAATCACGGATGGGCAGATTGATTGACGGTTCTATGGTGACATAGTTAGTCAGGAACGAACTTAGGGGGCGGCAGGGATCGCTGTCCTTTACGGCCTTAGCAATCTGAAAATGGGACAAAACTCGTGCTTTATTAATTCCGATTTAAAGTCTATTGCCACCTCGGCGGAAGAAAAGAAAGGACGATTGATTGGTGTATGAACAGAGGTCCACAACAATAGATATGAAAAAAAGTGTTCCCGCTGGGCGATGATACCGTAATACAAGGCTAACAAAGTAAAAATACATGTTTTAGATTAAGGGTCTGGATTTAGTATAATAGCGACGTCAGTTTCATCCGATTTAAACTTTTCTTTTCCTGGTACTTCCAGGCCTGCATGCAGAATTTAGAGGATCCAATAAATTTGTTACAATACTCAACGACTTATTTACTGAAAAGCTGTATATCTTTTTTAATAATATTACATTGCATGGTCCTCAGACACTTTTAACGATTATCGCAGGTCAGCTTATATATGTACACATATATACATGTATAGCCCCTATATTTAATATGTATTTTACTGGCACTGACGTCACACCAAGCAGGCTTAATGTGCAGATTGTGGTTTGGGTATAAATGATATAATCTGACATAAACTAGCAGGGACGGATCCAGGATATCCTTATAAGGATTGGTATAGAACTGACAACGAAATACTAATACCCTAAAAAGGTCCACAACTCCCGGAGAGGGAATAAACAGTATAATACTGTGAAAAAGTGCCAAAAAGTCATTTCAACTTATGGAGGGACCAGGTAACACTCCTTACTCCTTTAAGGCTAGTTCTCCCCCTGACTAGTAACCAATTTTTTGCTAGAGCCATATCTCAACATAGTTTTATCCAGGCACGCGACCTTAATCCCTGACCTATTTATAATGTACATATTGATCCAAAGTTCAAGAAATGTACAAGTCTTTATCACGGACACGTGGCCCCTCCTTGACCTCTGACCCCGTATTGTCACGCTAACAATGATTTGTTACACATCAGTAGATACATATACACCGCTCACCGGCTTGAATTATACATATACACGTATATATATGCACTAACGAGTATAACAGTATACTAGTAGTATATGTCACACTATTATACACTACATGCTATATACATATTGGATTGAATGAACGACCAATTCACGATGGCAGTAGAATAGTCTTTGATAAAAAAAAATCTGGGCATTTATTTGTTTCACAGAAGCGGATCCAGGAGGTTCGGATCCTCGCCCCCCCCCCCCTCCACTCTTTTACAGCCGCCGAAACCATCTGAGCCATAGCGATTACCCTTAGTCCGGCGTCCGTCCGGCCGTTGACAGGGCACAAAATCGTAACCGTTAGACCAAGAAACTTATTACTATACATCCAGGGAGGTCCTGGGCAAATCTCCTTGGAAACCCGAAATAAGGTCATGTTGACCTATATTTTGTTGCCTAAGGGGCGAAAACATTATTTTGAGCACCAAGACGGGACACAAATTGCATATATTAGGCCTAGAATCCTCCAATGTGACATTTAGGGAAGTCCTGGACAAATGTCTTTGAAAACCTGAAATTAGGTCATTGTGACCTATATTCTAAAACCTTAAGGAAAAAATTGTTGTATGAACACCCTGAATGTCAGATGGGGACAAATTGTATCTGTGAGGCCTAGAATATTCTAACACAATATCCTGGAAAATTCTAGGCATATCTCCTTTGGAACCTGAAATTAGGTCATGGTGACCTATATTTTGTGACATACGGGACGAAAACATGATTTTGAGCACCCAGACAGTCTGGTTGGCACAAATCGTATCTGTTAGTCCTAAAATCCCCTAACACAACATCCTGGGAGGTTCTAAGCAAATCTCCCTGGAGGCTTGAAATTAGGTCATTGTGACCTACATTTTGTGACATACAGGTCGAAAACAGGATTTGAGCACCCAGATAGTCACGCAGGGCACACATTGTATTTTATAGGCCTAGAATCTTCTTAATTAAAATTCTGAGACATCATGGCAAATGTCAATTTAAAACTGAAACTAGGTCACTGTGACCTATATTTTGTGACTTATAGGAAAAGAAGTCATATAAGCACTCAGACAGTCAGTCAGCGCACCCATTGTAACTGTTAGGCCAAGAATCTTCTTATGTAACATTCAGAGAGGTTCTAGTCAAATGTCCTAGGAAACCTGAAATTAGGTCATGGAGACCTATATTTTGTGACCTATGGGCTTACATTTCAAGAAAACCCTTTCTGTTTACATTTCACATGCGCAAATTGGCAAAATATTATTTTTATTCCTAGAAGTCCTTACCACAAGAACACCCATGTTTATGTAATTTGCCTTGAAACAATTCTAATCCAACATTTTTTAACGAATTTCATAACCCTCTTAACTACATGTATACCTACGCCATCTGCTTATTTAGGAACCGCGGTGCATTGTGGGGTAGATTGTGATACTAACAAACCCTGAACAGCAGAGTCATACTTTTGTGGTCAGTTGGGCTAAACACGCTGACCTCCAACGATCTTCCATGCTTACCATAACATGGGTAGACAGAGGATCTCCAAAGGGGGCTGGGGGGGGGGGGGGGGGGGGCTGGTAATCGAGTATGCAGGGAATGCTAGTACCTGGAACTAGAAAAGGAAGCGACGCAAAAAATCCGGAGTTCCTTTTTGGTGTAAAGCATATGTTATTATATTTGGTCCAAAAAGAGGGAACGCCAACTTCATATCCGCCCCTACACAATGCATTCATGTCATTTCGAGTCATCCCGACCATATAAACTCTACTTGAGTGTACAACTTAAGAATGCTCCGAGGTTGTTTATTTCATTTGTAGGGGAATTCTTTGTATTGTATATTTCCTCTGCTACGTGCGGGCATTGGGAACGCGGACATTCACCTAAACTTTTAGATGGTAAATCTTACGTTTTATTTATGTCCCCTTGACCCAGATACGCTCTTGAACCTAGCTAAGTGGAGCGCGAACTTCATACATCAATACTTATGTGTTATTTATGTTGAGTATCAGGTCGTTAAGATGTAAATAACATCAGAACGATAATACCATGACTGTTTTGTTTTTCTTTGAATGAAATATATAGTTCGTACACCGCAATGTATATATGTAAGATGCAAACTGCAATATGCATTTTACCATTTGTGGGTGTCAAAGTGTGTTTTGAGGGATGGGTGGGGGAGGGGGGTGTTGTGGTTCCTGGTGGCTTCACGCTGTCGGCATAAGCTGTCGTGATAGGCGCTTTGCAATTTAATTTGGAAATGTTTCAAATATTTCATTCTTCACTTCGTATAGCGCTTTAGGCAAGAATTAAATCATATAATCTGAAACATGATAAACGCCATTACCTTAATGGCAGGTCTTAAGTTGACATTTAAGGCATTCGCTCTGTAGTTTTCATATTAATTATTTATGGAAATACTAATTTCCTGATTTCCTGTCCCATTATAAATATGCCGCAAGCCTGACTTAGCCGTTCACTGTGAGGGGTCTATCTGTCGGGAATGGGGTGATATCAGTTTTGAGTGCATCAACTGCACGTCCCGCCACTTGTAATGGATGACAGCCAACAGGTATAGAATATATGTATAAAATCTCACCGCCTCGGCTGAGATTCGAACTCACGATCTCCTGGTTTTGAGTCCTGTGCCCTGAGCCACAGAAAACGGGTTTGTAATACTATGTTATTAGCTGGCAAATGTACGTCTTAACAGTATGCAAAAGACTTTTTTCTTTTGAATTGGAGATGGACTTAGTCTGATTTCTCGAGTCTTCATCTCTAGTACTTAATTCCGAGTCCAGGACCCTTGCGTCCAAATCAGAGTTGACTTGAATTTAATATCATTAGCACCAGACGGATTATCATTCAACATATCAAACATTTATACAGGTGCGTGCATTCACATGGCATTCATTTTAAAACACCGATTACTCAGAACAAATAACATTTATTATTACCATTCAACAATATAAATCCATTCACACTGTCATATGATGGGTCATTTAGGACACAGGAATATTCTTATTTACCTCGAAATAATATCTCGGGTTCCCGAGGTCTCGAAATAATTATCTTGAGAAAATTATCTCGGTATCTCGATATATCTAAATACTTATCTCGAGATATCCATATATTTTCTCGAGATCTCTAGATATTATCTCAATATATATATATATATATATATATATATATATATATATATATATATATATATATTACAGGCAAGTAAATATAAATTAATTTCATTTTATCTCTAGACAACAACATATCAAACATTTAAATAATCTACCATTTAGCCCTTTATTACATATTTAGTCCTTTCAGACGCTAAAGGCTGAGAATTTAACATACAATACCAGATATGTTTATTTTTTATGCCTGTTCAGTATATTACACTTGGCAGTCTCATATATGAATCAGCCTACTTTTAATACAGAAGAAATACAACAGAATTAATCTTCCGTCTTCTTCTGTTGGCCCAAGATTGTCAAAGAAACACTCAACATCATAATACTTCATTAACAATGCCGTTCATGCACACATATGGACGTATATAGACCGGTCCCCTGCTACATTGCTAGTGGTATGAACAGGGTACAGTTTGTATGATTGAATTAATGATCACTAAGTCCATGAGACTGACGTTTTTATTTTTACAAATGACAATATACATTCTCTTTAATGCTAATATAACAAAAAGCTAGGAACTAACAATAGCACCATACAATACTTTCAGCACAAATAATACTGGATTAATGACAATAAATCATTCAGTTCAAGTCTGAGCCAAGTCTGTACACGAAAACACCAATATCCTGACGACTGACCCTATCAGCTAGACTATATTGGCCCCACATTGCTCTGTTAGTGGCACCTATATACAGTTTGGGCCAACAAATATACGTATTATGGACATGCTCATTCATTTGCATATATTCCCTCATTTTTGCCCAAGCTTATGGTAAAACACTGGGCCATTGCAAATATTGTTGCGCCCGTTAAAAATGTCCATGTAATTGAATTAATTATGTATGTAAACGTGTGTTTGTATGTGTAAACGTAGCAGTCTGTTACTTCATTAGTTAATTAATACAGGAGTCTCATTAAGTAGATGATAAGGGTGGACCAACTTAAATTATGTAAAAAAAGCTTGCGTTTATAAAGCTATAAAAGTACAATAACAATTGGATCTGTATATTTTATTATGGTAACAGGCTATATAACGTCTAATCTTATATAAAAAAAACACCTTATTAAAATGATTTTGAAATCAGTCAAAAACGAATCCTGTGTATTGCTTTTATACTTCTGAGAGAAAAGAGAAAGATTTAGGTTATATTTTTACCAACTATGTGTTTTGCAGTATTTCATTTTGAAAATATCAGCTACGTTAAACAACGAATACTCGGATTTCAATCGCAGATTTTTTATCTTCGGTGTTTTTTTATCTGTGGTTTTTATCTAATGTGTCGATTTCAATTTAATTTATTTAAAGGGAAAATCCTGGCACATTCCTTAAATTTCCGAACTAAAAAAAAATCTTTATATAAACGTAAAGCGAAACATACAAATGACGGATAATTACTTAAATAATTAATTTTCGTCTTTTATTTTTTATATCAACAGAAAAGATAGACACGATTACATATATAGTGTTTACAATAAATATATAAATATATGAACAATATGTGCAATTAATTTTATATGAAAAAGAACATTAAAGGGACAATTCCGATATCTGACTTCTGTTGACTATAGAAAATTCCTTCAACATTTTATAAAAATATGCCTGAAAATGCCAATCCTACCACACACAGGCTTTTCTTTTTGTTTATATCCACGTGTTTATAAATAACCAAAAATATTCAACAATGACATCTGGCGGCAATTTGACGAACCAGAGTTTTGTAGTTTTTTTTTTCAACTAGTGACCTTTCAACACCTATTCAGCCTAATACCTTAGGTTATACATTGTTTTTCCTTTTTGTCAACATAAGTGCATGTACGGCGTTTACTGCCAGTTTGTAGACAAGCTCACACACCCTTCAAGGAGGTGTTATTAGATCTTCTCCGAACAGGAATTACCTACAGTGCATTAATATGTTTGCACAGTGAGCCAGAAATAGCATGCATTCTGAAGAAAAGGTAGGTGACTAGTTGGATTTAAACATGAGGAGTAACGTCACATTTTCACTGGATACAGTTCTCCTTTCCACCATCCATTGCCCTTTTATTGTTATATATTTCCTTATATACCTTTATATCTTTTTGATGAAGAAATCTCTTTGCAACATCATCATGAACATTTCCAATCATACGTCTGTATCGTATGGAGACTTTCTTGATTAACGTGTCATAATGTTGTATGACATGTGCGTGATATTTATCGTATTATGATTCAGTCAGTATATATCATATTTGTGTTTACGTATGCGTGTGATGTTTCTGGCCACAAACTGTGGATTCTGTTGATTCAGAATATCGTTTTTATATCCATTATTATTTAAATATTTTATTGATTACTAAGTCTTTTATTTTCACCTTGGACGCTACATTTTCTTCTTGTAAAACAGGCCAATCAGTCCTTTCATTAAGAAATCTGCATGTATTAACCACATTCACAAAATATAACCTTATTAAATACGACACAGAGTGACGTCATACACACATCAGGCACTTAGTATATTGAGCTTCTTAGGTAATATGCACATCGACGTTTATTAGCTTGACAGCCAGCAAGCAAATGAATGCAGGTTTATGTATTTGAATGGAATGTCTGCTTTATATATTTACATGCAAGTTAGTCACATTTACTCACTAATGGTGAGACCAGTCTATTTGTTGATCGGTAAGATGTCATGGACAACTAAAACAACTACTTGTATCGAACAGAGTTTAAGTAGAATCAGCATTTAGACTGGTACCCATTGTCTTTAATGTCAGACGCAGTTTGTGCTAATTTTAGCATTTAAAGCTGGTGCCTAGGTCTCCAATACACTGCCAACAGACCTTTCCAAGTTCGATAGCACCACCTGGTTGCGGCGACTGACACTAAGTGTTCGGGCCCATTTTATTGACAGAAAGATCACATTATATTATTTTGTGAAACTTCTGAAATTCTTCAAAGGTTAGGTTCCTATCAGGGACCCTTTTTCGTTTTTATTTATGTTCTTTGACAAAACCCGTAAAACTGTCTCATGGGACCCTCACATTGATAATCACTATAATTAATGGACATGCCCCTGGAACAGGTCTCCGTCGTTGTCTTATGGACACAGCTCCCCCTGACGGTCAATCTTGAAAGCTGCATATTTTAATATACTACTACTCCCTTCAATAACATTGTATATATCTCCATCAGTGACAGCATTTGAAAGTGACTTTTTATTTATCGGTACACATACTTAAATGCCTGTACAATCCGATGAGGTGAAATGATACAAGATATGTCGTAAACTAAGGATAACGACATGTTGTGAAACTCGGGATAACGACATACCATAAACCAAGGATAACGACATGTCATAAACTTAGGATAACTTTACGTCGGATACTAAGGATAACGATATGTCGTTAACTAAGGTTAACGACATGTCGTAAACTTAGGAAAACAACATGTCGTAAACTCAAACATGTAGATGATCATTAGAGGAATTTAACGTTTTCATTTCTTGATCTTTCGGTTTGTTTTCCGGCGAATAAATCTGTCGATTGGAACCAAATCCTTTTGTTCTTCCTGTCAAACTTAACTGGCTCGAACTTATAAAGTCTGGAACAAATGAAAATATGTTGATAAATATTCGATATATTTACCCGAGTAAAATAATAATAGCAAGTTGTATTGACCTATTGACCTATTCTGTAAATACCGACATCTGAATGTAAAGTAATAAAATAATTAATCTTGCAGTGTTCTGTCAGAATTCAGCATACTACTTTCAGGTTATGGAATACACTATTAATAAGGTTTTAGGTTGAATTACCTGAGACGTTTACAGAAAATAAAGAAAATATTTTTATAACTGTTGCATTTAAAGATTCTGATTCCGAATGCTGCATATATTTTCATGTGCAAAATGGTTATCTCCTTTTTGAAATCGATACTATAAGGATGGTACTTTTTTAAATATAATACGTTGTATAGGAATAAAATAAAAATACAGCTACCATCAAACTGGTCGTTTACATTTGAATTAAAGTATGTCTAATATATAGTTTTATGCAAAAAGAGAAGTAATATACAAACTTATTATCTTCTCCTTATTTTGGAAAATACATAGAGCCAGAGAAGCAGAGAATAGGGGCAGAGAACAAATCTACTTACCTTCTTTTCCTATCTGGTCTAGGTTCTGATTGGACATGTGAGCTAATGTTTCTACTTCTGTTACCCCTTTGTCGTTCTGGAAACAAAATAATGTAACAAGTCTTACTGTATACAACAGTTTCATAGGACTGAAATTTTTAGTATTTACATGCAAAAATATTTTGTGCAATTTTTCCTGGTTTTCAAATTAGGAAATCTTGCAGTGACAGATATGTAGATATATATAAAATTGAGAAAAATGGGGCCATTAATGATACGGAACTCGCTTTTTCATAACCCACGGTTAAATTTTATGCAAACTGTGGCGACTTATTCAGCTTTGATATCTCTTCATTTTACCAAATGTTCATTTAGTTCAGTTGCGGACATTTATTTCTACATTTCCTATAGAATATACAGAACAACGCTCGTATGACTTTAAAATCATATAACATGGAACGTGGAATGCATAACCCAAAATATCATGCCTAACTTGTTTCAGTCAATAGTTATACATAATTAAACATAGAAAAGGTTGGTTTTTGTATTTCTTCGTATACTCGTATATTAATTCGTATTCTTACACACTTTCCGTATACTTATGGCTCCTAATCTTGTCGGAGACGTCAAATTCGGTCGATAAAGCCATGAAGAAATGACTTTTTTTTGCTTGTGGTACAAAAGGGAATGTATATAAATATTTGCCAAGTGGCAGGAGAAGTGTTTGTCTAACAAGGCTCAGGTGGTGTTAATTTATTGATTCAAGCAAATCTGTAGACAATTATCACACTTCATAAAAACACAATAATCTCTTATCTTAGACACATTGTAAGACCACAGGTCGCGTAAACATCGAGTCACTACACCAATAAATCATGCAAGGTTCGCAGACATGTCCCTTGGAGGCTTAACAGTTTCGCGGCGTGAATTACGCCTAATGGATAATTTCAAATTAGGGATTCACGTAACCGCGGCCATTTTACCGTTAATGCACAGCAAATTGAATGTGTCTCATTTACATAAAACATACATTTCCAAAAATGATCATATGAACTTACTTCTATTTTCGAAGGCACGAGGAACATTACCATGGCTCCCAGAAGCGGCGGGATACCTGCCGCATGGAACGCTATAGTGTAGGAATGAAGCTTGTCATAGGCCAACCCTGGAAAAAAAACATATCTGAAGGAGAAAAGGAATAAAATTATAAAAAAATATTTTCCAGTCATCACAGCGCCACCAATGTCTTGTGTCCTCTGAGGTTCTGACCTGAGTAAATATATGCATGATATTTGCTGTAAATCGGATATAAAAGCGAAATATTATATTGATTAAAATTTCTGTTGAATTTTATTAAAATCCATCAAATTTTTGGTAAGTTATCGCGGCGACAACACGAATTAGCCCAGTGACCTTTGACCATATAAAATATGCGTGTATTTATTCTGCCCATAATCGAAATTGGGCGAGATAATCTATTGGTAAGTAGTTATGGTGAGTTTCGTGAAAATCTATCAAAGCCCCGGGTGAGTGATCGCGGCGACACTAAAACTTCACGGACGCGCGCGAGCGGAAGGTAAGACAGAGGGACGGAGGATATATCATTATACGTCATGTCACAGACTGGCGTATAAAAACCAGAAAATAGTCACGGTCCAAATATATTCCTCCGCCAGGTGGTACTATCTATCTATCTATCTATCTATACATACATATATATATATATATATATATATATATATATATATATATATATATATATATATATATATATGTATTATCAACGGCCTTCCATGCTAACGAGATAAGGTGTCATGCTGAGGCAGGTGAACTGTAATTTATATAATTTATATAAGTCATAAAAACGTTGAGACAACAAGAACAATGCCTTATAATAATTAGTTGTCTGCGATTTCATAATGTGAGATATTACGCCACTTGACCTCTGACCTTGTCGTATATTACATAGACGCCCTGACAAAAGAAACCGGACTTTAATTAGTGAACGGGCAAAGGTATAACCATGATGTAACTTCTAGACGCGACAGTTAGCAATATATATATATATATATATATATATATATATATATTTATATATATATATTGACTTTTCTTATTTATACATTATTTATATTACAGTTATATTAAATTTATATTACATATACAATACATTTACACACACAAACAAACAATCAAATATATATATATATTTATATATATATATATATATATATCATATATATATATATATATATATATGATAATAGTTTTAATATGTTTTAATAGTCATGCTGGTTCATTATATATAGAAATGGAACAAGAATAACAGAAAAGTCAGGTTTCTTCCACTTTGGGCAGGTAAACCATATGTGAAAGATGGGGAGGTATATATATATATATGATAATCGTTTTAATATGTTTTAATAGTCATGCTGGTTCATTATATATAAAAATGGAACAAGAATAACAGAAAAGTCGGTTCTTTTATCAAAATGTGTACCTGTGACCTTGACCCTTGAGCTAGTGACTGAGAACTTACTATCCTAGGACCTGCAGCGTTATGGTTTTCATTTGTCAAGTTATCTTGACCAAGTAACCTCAATGTCTACAGGTTTATTCCACTTTGGGCAGGTAAACCATATGTGAAAGATGGGGAGGTATATATATATATATGATAATAGTTTTAATATGTTTTAATAGTCATGCTGGTTCATTATATATAGAAATTGAAAAAGAATAACAGAAAATGTCTAAATACATTACGTCATATGATGTATGTGGTACTACAAAGTTGCATTAACCAAATTTAATGTTTATTGAAGGGATCTCTTTACCATATTGGTAAAGATTTTGAGTTGATGCCTTTGTACTTTTTGAGCAGGCTTTCTGTAAAAAAAAAAAAAACCATTAATACTCTTCAGAAAAGACATTCGATCGGGTTCGCTCTGGTGTTCTCAAACAGCCACTTAAGTCACAGCTCCTTTACCAAATTATGAAACCTTTTCTTTAAAGGCCATTCATACGCCTAACATGACATTAAACATGACATTCTAGGAACCACATTATATTTAATCTGTAGCCCGGTTTTCCGTTAGTGCTACATTAATTAATTCCACAGGCTTCACATGAAACAGAGCTGGAGGCAAGTATCCTTGAACACCAGCCGTGTTAATACCTGTCAACCCTCTGACCCAGATCTCTCACTGCTGCGACAGCGTAAACAGCTCAGCCTGAACACCCCAAGGAAAGGTAACAAAAAATTATGTAGTAGAAATATATAGTATTCTTGCCGTGAAAACACGACTGACTAGGCATTTTTATTGGAGTTTGGGTCGTGGCGCAAGCCGTAAGCCATAAGGGGGGATGCACTACAACGGCAATCCGTCCAATTTTTTCAATATTTTTTTTATGTGGAGGTAACCGCCTCCATTTTTTTATGTTGACTTTTCTAATTCTTAACCAAAGTATGTAAATCTGCAGAGTTTCCATTTTTTATTTAGGACTACTTGACAGGGCGGTAGCACTCGCTTTCTATCATTTATATTTTGTATTCTGGTGTCACCCAGGCCCGGTGTCTACCGCACCTGCGGGTCCTTGGTGTGTAATCATACTCATTGCTGGGTCAAAACACCGAGGAACCCCCCAAAGACGCACTCTTATATGAGCGATACACGGCTGTGGGGCACAACCTTCCCATTAAGCGTGCAGAGCGCTCACCCTGGGAAGGGGCCGACCATGTAAAACCTCATCGCCTCGGCTGAGATTCGAAACCACGATCTCCCGGCTTCGAGTCCTGCATTCTACCCCTGAGCCACAGAAGCCGGAAATCCGTCCTGTTGCAGCTCCGCCTTAACTCCCTAAGGAAATGTGTGTACTATATTATTGGAGTATATAGTATTTTAACGGTGTATAAACTTAAGCCCTTTTTACACTTAAAGTTAGTAAGATATCATATTCGTAGTACGGTGCATTTGTGCTTATATATTGTTCTGACCACTTCGTGCTTACACGTACTGTATAAAATCAACTAGGGACCCATGGGTCTCGACACTCAGCTGAGTTTTTCTTTAAAGATTTTTTTGTGACTTTTATTAAAATGTGTATCCTGTGACCTTGACCCTTGAGCTAGTGACTGAGAACTTACTATCCTTGGACCTGCAGCATTTTGATTTTCATTTGTCAAGTTATCTTGACCAAGTAATTACCTCAATGTCTACAGGTTTCTTCCACTTTGGGCAGGTAAACCATATGTGAAAGATGGGGAGGTTTGGGGTGAAAAGTTTGATTTACAATGCATCATTAATAAATTAGTTTAATTAGTTTGAAGCCATTCTGTTTATCCACATCAGAGATATCATATATAAACTAATTTGCGGATGGGTCCTGCGTTGACCTTTGATCTTCTTACCCAAAATCAAAAAGGATCTTCCCCTATTGGCAGATGAGCCATATCTGGAAGTTGGAAGGTTTTTAAAGGCTTTAAATCCATTCACTATCTTTTAAAAGAAATTGGTCCTGTGACCTTGACCTTGCTCTCATGCTCCTAGAGTCAATAGGGTTCTTACTTTAGTGGTTGGCCATATATAAGTAAAGTTTGAATGCAGTATGTCAAACCAAACAAGAGTTATTATCTGGATACTAATTTGTAGGCAGATGGCCCCTGTGACCTTGACCTTTGACCTTGTGACCCAAAATTAAATTAGGCTCTTCCCCTATTACAAGGTCAGTTATATGCACAAGATGGAAGGTTTTGGAAGAAAAGCTAAGCTTAAAATGGATCCACAATCTTTGTAATTAGGTGGGTCCTGTGACCTTGACCTTTGACCTGATAACCTCAAAGTCATTAGGGTTTTAACTTTCGCTGAGGGCCAGATACACGTCAAGTTTGAAATCCAAATGTCAATCCAAACTGGAGTTATCATCTCAAAACCAACTTGTGGATGGGCAGACGGACAGACAGACAGACAAACGAACAGACGGACGGATAGGGTGATTAATAAAGGGCATCCACTGGTGATCAATCAACACACCATGTTTTGGGACACTAGATGAAACCAGAGTTGAGAAACTGACATGATTGCTGTGATGATTTAGTCTAAAAAACAGGGGGAAATCGTGAAAAATTAGAAAAAAATACAGGTGACGCCATCAGTTTTCGGAAACTGACAAAACTATAGTTGGTCTACATTCAACGCAAGATTTATGACAATCCATGCATTAATTACCAAGATACTGCAGGATTTGTATTAAATTTTTATTTATTCTTCTGGGGGGGGGGGGGGGGGTATTTACAAGCCGCATAGCTAGGAGGATATAGGTTGCAATGACCAAATTTCATGTTTCCAAGGAGATATTATTATAGATCTCAATGGATCAAAATCAGAAGCTTCTGCGGTCAGCGGTTACGATTTGTGCCTTACAAGTGGACTGCCGGACGGACGGCCGAACGGACGACGGAAAAAGCGCAATACTTGTACCTCAGTCGATTTTCAGTCAGTTGAGCTAAAACACATAATAAGCGCATATCTTCATGAATGTAGGTGGCGCCACAAAATTTAATTTGAGGAATCTCTGATTACCAGTCTTCTGGCCGCATATATATATACATATATATATATATATATATATATATATATATATATATATATATATATTTGTATACATATATATATATATATATATATATATATATATATATATATTTATATGAGCACTTAAATATGTAAGAGAGTCAGGTGAACAATATGTTACAATAACTAGGGACCCATGGTGTCTCGACGCAGAGATGTATTTGTCTATAAGGATATTTTTATATATATGACCTTAACCAATGACCTTGCGACCAAACAAATCTGAGAACGTATTATCTTTGATTTTGCATCATTTAGATCATTGTAACAATCTTCTAAACAAGGGACCTATGGGTCACGACGCTCAGCTGTTATATATGATAAAAAAATATTATTTAGAAATGAGGCACATGCTGGTTTTGTGTGGTAATAAATATAAGCTGTATTATGAGTTGTTGTTGTTTAGCTTATGTATGATTTTGATAGTACCTTTGGAGACAGGGAAGAGGATTGATTTCATTTATTTTATTAACAAATGGAGTACTATTGTCACACAGATTTTGACTTGGCCATATAACTTATAAGCAGAACATATAATATAAGAGTTTAACTATTTATTAAAAAAATTTACAAATATTGTCCCAAATAAAATTTTTATTAAAAATAATAAGAGAATCATATGGTTATTTAAAATGAAATATAACTGATATTATTTTTAAAATAATAATAAAGAATATATTCATGAATGCATTCATGAATACATTTTGAAAGTATTTGCATGAGTATTCATATACTTTCATTTTTACCTGAATTCCCATTCTTTATGCAAGAAATTTCAAATGGAGTACATAATCATATTCGTATTTAAATACAATTACAAAGTATTCACACCATGTCTGGTATTTATTCAGTTTTCACCAAACAATGATGTTGAGAATCCAGAATATACAAAATTCACACATTTAAATAATGATCATAAGTACCTGGTTTTATGGCTTTTATTTATATTAAAAAATAACTGTAAAAAATTCATTTTGGACTAATTTCACATCAATGTACACACTAGACACAGTAGGAATCTAGATTAAGATTATCAACTGCATCTTTGTCTATCATTAATTTCCTTCATATGATCCCTAATGATTAGTAATGAATAATATGATTTACTTCTATTTTTCTTTTATTTGTTATTAAAAACCAATAAAAATTTATTAATTTATTGTTTATTGTTATGTTGTTGGATAAAACTACTAGATGAGTTGGGTTGGACACCTGGATCAACTGTGGCTTGCCGTAAGCTGCCTGGATCCCGTGTATGCCTCGCCTCAAGCGTGCATAATTTGATGAAAGGTCAACAAGGTCATCATACAGGTGACTCAAGAGGGGCTGGAGAGAGCCAAAGTCTGACAGGGTCTCATAAAAAACATTAATAAAAGCTACAATTTTTGGCCAATTTCTTTCAGCTTTCTAAACTAAAAAGCTGAAATCCTTATGTGTGCATAATATGAAAATTATATCAACAGTGCTCACGGGAAACAACCGTACCATGGTCACAGTTGGGCAAAATTTAAGGTACTAATTTTATATTTATACTAATAACTTATAAAATTTGAAAAATTCAGAACTAATTTTGGGTATTCATTTGAATCTTGATTAAAAAATGTTACATCCCTGACAAAAAAATCTCTAGCTTCAGCAATGCCCTTGTTAAGGGAGTAAATATATTTCTTGATTTTTTACAAAGTGCATTATGTTTGGGCCCATAACTTAAAACAATTACGCAATACTGACATCATTCTGGCATGTGCATAGAGAATGAAAAATATGTATATTATTTATGATTAAAGTCAGATCAGTGGTTTTGATATTAGGCAGTCTTGAAGTGTAACAATGGGTTTTTAATGGAAAAATGAAGTTTTTCATTAATATCTCGAAGGTATTAAGTCCTAGTGACCAAATTCTTGGCATGGTAGGGGATTTTGGAGACATCTAACTGTATGCCGAATTTAAGGAACTTAGAGCTGAAGCTGGGGAGCTGAGCTCTTGCAAACTGCATAACACTAGCTTGATGTAAACAATATGTTACATGGTGCTTTAAAACTTGATTAAAATCTACAGTTTTTGATCAACTGGTTTCAAATTTTTGGTGTTAACAGTTGAAATGCTAACAAAAACATGCTGTGAAAATTAAATCCACAGTACTTACTGGAAAAAAACGTGCCATGGTCAAAGTTGGGCAAAATTTAAGGTACCAATTTTTTATTTTTATTAATATTTTAAAAAATTTAAAAGATTGTCATCTAATTTTGGGTATACAATTTAATTTTGATTAATTAAAGTTATATAACTGGTAAAAAGGTCCATAGCTTTAACATTTTTTGTGTTAATGGATCAAATATCTTTCCTGATTTTTTACAAAATGCATTATGTTTGGGCCCATAACTTTTTTAAATTAAATAATACAGACTTAATTTCTGGCATGTACATAGGAACTATATAGAGGAATATTTATGGTAAATATGAGGAAAAACAGATGAGTGGTTTTGATATTAGGCAGTCCTGAAGTGTGAAAATAGGTTTTTAATAAAAAATTGAGGTTTTTCCTTAATTTCTCAAAGGAACGAAGTTGCAAAGACCCAGTTTTCGGCTTGGTAGGAGATCTTGGGGACATCTAACATTATGCCGAATTTTGGATTCCTAGGTCTTACGGTTTCAAAACGTGCCACATCTACGGACGGACGGACGGACGGACGGACGACGGACAATGGACCACGACTATAGCCCAGATGACTTATAGTCAGCTGAGCTAAAAATGCAGATGAAGTGACCTTGACCTCTGACCAGGTAACCTCAAAGTCTACAGTTTTCTTCTACTTTGGGCAAGTAAGCCATGTGTGAAAGATGACAATTCGTCCTGTTGCAGCTCAGACGTAACTCCCAAAGAAAAGGTAACAAATGTTGTGTACTAGTAGTATATGTTGCGTAAACTTAAGCCCTTTTATCACTAAAAGTTCATAATATATATTTGTAGTACGGTGCATTTGTGCACATATTTTGTTCGGACCATTTCGTGCTCACACGTTCTGTATTAAAACAACTATATAGACTAAAGGGGTCTTCACCCTGAGCTGAATTTGTCTATAAGGATATTTTTATAAGCTTTTTCAAAATGTGGGTCCTGTGACCTTGACCCTTGACCTAGTGACCAAATATCTGAGAACTAACTTTCCTTGGACTTGCAGCATTTTGATTTTCATAACAGTCTTTAAAAAAAGTGGGTCCAGTGATCTTGACCAAGTAACCTCAAAATCTACAGATTTCTTCCTCTTTGGTCAGGTTAGCAATATGATGATGAAAAGTTTAATTTACAATGACCTTCATCTTTGACCTCAGGATCCCGAAATCGAAATGATTCTGATTAGCCATTCTGTCTATCCAAACCAGAGTTATCATCCATAAACTAAATTAAGGATTGGCCCTGTGACCTTGACCTTTTATCTCGTGACACCAATATCAAAAAGAATCTTCCCCTATTGGCAGATGAGCAATATCTTGAAGATGGAAAGGTTTGTGATAGCTTAAAATGCATCCACAATCTTTTTAAAGAAATGTGTCCTGGGACCTTGACCTTTGACCTCATGGCCCAAAAGTCGATAGGGGTTCTTAATATGGTGGTGGGCCATATATAAGTAAAGTTTGAAAGCAGTGTGTCAAACCAAACAAGAGTTATGGCCTGGAAACTAATTTGTGGACAGATATCCCCTGTGAGCTTGACCTTGTGGCCCCAAATTCATTTAGGCTCTTCGCCTATCAGCAGGTCAGCTATATGCAAACGATGGAAGATTTAGGATGATTTGTTTGGCTTAAAATGCATCCACAATCTTTTTAATTAAAAAAAATAGGTCCTGTGACCTTGATCTTTGACCTGATGCCCTCAAATTCATTAGGGCTCTAGCTTTCGTGGTGGGCCATAAATAAGTCAAGTTTGAAATCCATATGTAAATTCAAATTGGAGTTATCATCTGGACACCAGTTTTTGAATTGACGGACGGATGGACAGATGGACAGACGAACAGACGGACGGATAGGGTGATTAACATAGGGCATTACCTTGTGATCAATAAACACACCAGGATTTGGGACACTAGATGAAACCACAGCTGAGAAACTGACATGATTGCTGTGATTTTATTTTCTAAAAAAAACCGTGGTAAAATCGTACAAATATGGAAAAAAATACAGGTGGCGCCACCTGTTTTCGGGAACCGGCAAACCTAGTCATGGTCAACGTTCAAGGCAAGATTCATGACAACCCATGCATTAATAATCTAGATACTGGAGGTTTTGTATTAAATTTTTAATTATTTTGTGAGGTTTTTACAAGCCCAATAGCTCCGAAGTTATAGGTCGCAGTGGCCTAATTTCAGGTTTCAAAGGAGTTTTTCTACAATTTTGTACGGATCTTAAGTTAGAAGCTTGTATTGTCACCAGTGACGATTAATGCCTTGCTAACGGACGACCGGACGGCTCGACGAACAAAGCGCCATACCTATACCTCTGTTAACGTTCAGTCAGCTGAGCTTAAATCACATAAAAGCACATCTTCATGAATGAAGGCGGCATAACAAATTTTAATCTGAGGAATCTCTGACTACCAATCTTCTGGCCGCATATTCTTTTATTTATATTTTAACATATATTCAGTGAACACCTATTTGACAACTGACTTAAATATTATGAACTTAAACAAAATATTTTTCGGCAACTTAAAACACAAAGAAAGGACTGACTTTAAGTGAGCTCAAAATCGTGTTTTTCCATAAGGTCGCACAATATAGGTCACCTAGATTCAGGATTCCAAGTAGGTTCCCACAGCGCTCGCTGGGAATTAGGTTAGAAGTTTCAAGATCAGATGGTCACTATTTGTGAACGAGCAGACAAACGGTCTACAGACAAATGTCGATCCCAATAGCTAAGATGGTATTCAGTCAGCTGACCACTTACATGTGTGAGAGAGTTAGGTGAGCAATATATTACATATAATTATAAGATATGGTAATAAATATTGTAAAACTGACCTGCCAACGGAGGCCCGGCCGTCATAGGTATAGACATAAAGCCGAGCAAGAAACCTAGTCCCTGAGCGGCGCCGGCCGGACCCAGCAAGTCAAACGCGATAGGACCAAGCAGACAGACGAAGCAGCCGTCACACATACCCATCACCAACGTAATGACGATCAGAGCCGGGAACTTGAAAGATAAAAAAAGATTATCAAAATGTAGGGAAAATAAGCATGATTAACTGAAATCAAGCAAAATAATATGAAACATATATGATATTTTAGCAAACTAGAATTCTGCATTCTTTAGAATGCAAGCCTCCGCTGTTTGCATTCAATTATTCGGCATATATTCCCAGCTTCATTCGTGCATAAGTTTTGATTTTGATTCGATATACTATATACACAAGAAAACAGAAAAAAAAGTTTTGGTTTTCATTATTTTATACCATTAAACGGGATATACAATTATAAGATATACTATTAAGCAGGACCGACTGTATATACAACTAGGGACCCATGGGTCTCGACGTTCAGCTGCATTTGTCTAAAAGGATATATGTTCATGAGGTTTTCGAAAATATTGGTCCTGTGATCAGTTTGAAGCCAACCTGTCTACCAAAACTGGAGTTATTATCCATAAAATAATTTGTGAATGGATGGGCCCTGTGACCTTAACCTTTGGCCTAGTGACCCCAAAATCAAAAAGAAATTTCCCCTATTGGCAGATGCGAAACGTATCGATGATGGAAGGATTGAGATGAAAAGTTAGGCTTAAAATACATACACAATCTTTCTAAAGTAGTGGGTCCTGTGACCTTGACCCTTTGATCTCACGACCCGAGAATCAACAGTTCTTACTTTAGTTGAGGGCCATATATAAGTCAAGTTTGAAACCAATATTTCAAAACACACTGGTGTTATATTCTGGAAACTAATATGTGGACAGATGGCCACCATGACCTTGACCTTTGACCTTGTGACCCCAAAAATCCCTAAGTTACTTCCACTATTGGCTGGTGGGCAACATCTGGAAGAAAGAAGGTTTGGGACAGAAAGTTTGGATAAAAATACATCATCAATCTTTTTAAAGAAATTGGTCCTGTGACCTTGGGCCTTATGACCCGAAAATCAAAAAGCTTCTTACATTATTTGTGGGTCATATTTAAGTCAAAATGGAAACCAATAATTCAATCCAAACTGGAGTTATCATCCAGAAACAAATATGAGGACAGATAAGCCCCTGTGACCATCTGGAAGATAGAAGGTTTGGGACAGAAAGTTTGGATAAAAATACATCATCAATCTTTTTAAAGAAATTGGTCCTGTGACCTTGGGCCTTATGACCCGAAAATCAAAAAGCTTCTTACATTATTGATGGGTCATATTTAAGTCAAAATTGAAACCATAATTCAATCCAAACTGGAGTTATCATCCAGAAACAAATATGTGGACAGATAAGCCCCTGTGACCATGACCTTTGATCTTGTGACCCCCAAATCAATCAGGTTGTTCCTCTATTGGCAGCTCAGCTATATGTGCAAGGTTGGCAGGTTAGCAATATTTTGAAGATGGAAGGTTTGCGATGAAAAGTTTGGCTTCAAATGCATATGCATTCTTTTTAAAGAAATGAGTTCTGCGACCTTGACCTTTGACCATTGGACCCCAAAATCGACACAGTTTTTACTTTAGTGGTGAGTCATATTTAAGTTAATTTTGAAACCAATATGTCAAACTTATCTGGAGTTATCATCCGAAAACTAATTTGTTAACAGATGGCCAGTGTGACCTTGACATTTGACCCCAATTTCAATTATGGTCTCCCCATACTGGCAAGTCAGCTAAATGCCAAAAATGGAAAGTTTGGGATGAAAAGCTTGGCTTAAAATGCAGCCATAATCTTTATAAATAAGTGAGTCCTGTGACCTTGTCCTTTGACCTCATGACTCAAAAATCATATAAGTTCTTGCTTAAGTGGTGGGCCATACGGAAGTCAAGTTTGAAATCCATGTGTCAATACAACCAGAAGTTATCATCTGGAAAAAAAATATGTGTGGATGGACGGATGGACAGACAGACAGACAAACAGACAGAAAGGGTGATTACTATATGGTATCCAATTGTGATCAATACACATGCCAGGTTTTGGGACACTAGATGTAATTACAGCTAAGAAAGTGACATGATTTTTGTCATTAAATAGTAAAAAAATAGAAAAATAATAACAAAAAAAAAATACACGTGGCGCCACCACTTTTCAGGAACTAACAAAACTAGTCGTAATCAATATTTAAACTAAAATTCATGACAATCCATGCTTTAATTATAAAGAATTTTGAGGTTGTGTATTATATTTTTGATTATTATGGGGGGTACTTTGGGGGTCACAGTGACCTAATTTCAGGTTTCCAAGGAGATTTTTTATTGACCTCCTTGGATGTCCACTTAGAAGTTTCTAGGACCAGCAGTTACGATTTGTGCCCTGCTAACGGAAGGCTGGACGGACGACGGACAAAGCGCCATTCCTATACCTCAGTTGACTAACAGTTAGCTGAGCTAATAAAACCTCACCTAACGACCCCCTCTGTTTAACGACCACCTCTGTTTAACGACCAATTATTCATGGTCCCATTTTATTTTTTGCCCGTTATTAAATAACTCATTTGGACGGTCACCTCGAAAATGCGACCGCCTTTTCAAGGTCCAATCGGTGGTCGCAATTTCGAGGTTTTAATCTAAAAATGTGATATTTCAATATTTATAGATGTGCTACCCTCAGCTATACCTACCTGTGTAGCAAAAGGTATACAAGCACAGGTGATCCCGAACACGACGAAGGCGACCTGCTGCATTCGTATTCTGTTGATCTGAGGAAAATCAGACAGACGTCCAAATAGTAGACGACCAATACCTGACGTAGCCCCTATGCACGTCACCAGGATCTCCCCCCTAGCGTTGGGCAAAATGTCGCTGGTGTGTTTTACCTGTATGCAAGAAATAGAGCCGTGTATAGTATCTTTTCATAATGTATGTAGATGATGATGATTTGTCATGAGATGATTACCGATATGTCGATCGATGCTACCTCACTGATTAGATAATCGATGGCTCTAGCAAAATTCGATAACGATTACCGACGGCTCTGCCAAGAATTAGTATGAAATATATCATTTTAATTTTCATAAGCTTACACATTAAACCTTACTTTTTTTATTTCTATACTGTTTTGCACTTTGGAACTATGATTGTGACAGTCTTGCCATATGTTTCGGTAAAAATATACTGCGGAGGACAAATGTCTTTTTGTTATCATTATCTAGGCAATGCAGTAGTCCTGTTACTGCTTGAAGGCGTGATTTATTAACATAAAGTTTATAAACCGTCAATGAGATAAACCAATACAAAAATTCACGCCGATTATCTAAATCAACATTTCTTTTGATATTCATAATCAATTTCCTATACCGATCTGGTTATCGACATTAACAACTCTCGAGGCAGCAAGATCTAGTTTTTCATGATTGCAAACTTATTTCTTCAGACTAGGGCGTCTTATTCCATCGAATGTTTCAGGGAGGTTAACAAATTTGTTATAGGTAACGTAGAGATGAAACTTATCACATGAGATTCTACCATCAGATTACAGGGAAAAAATATTTAAAGAGTATCAGTAAGGCAAAAAAAATATAAGGTATGGTTTTCAGACACCGCCCGCCTCAATTGTATACCACCGCATCAAAATTTTTATTTTGATTTTCGATAGAAACTTTCCAATGTTGAGCTCCAGCCACTCAGACGTATTTTTCAAGAAGATAAATTAATACAATTTTGATAAAATTCCCTTTGTTCTGTAGTGCTTTTACTTATTAAGCAAAAAAAAACTGTTATTATCATGTTTTTCTTGATCATAGTCATTTTTATCGAAACATACAAAAACAGGTAAAAAAAAATTCGCCCGCCCGCATTGATATCTGGAAAAAAGTGCCTGAAACCAGACCTTATTTTTTGGGCCTGATAGAAGAAGATAAAGGAAAAGTAGAAAAGGAAGTAGAAGGAGAATAATTGGAAGTAGATGATGCAGTAGTAGAAGAGGAAGCAGAAGCCGAAGAAGGACAAGAAGTATAGGATAAAGATGTAGGATTAGTAGGAGAAGACAAAGAGGAAAATGTAGGAGAAGCAGGGAACACGAAATAGAAGACGTTGAAGAAGAAACTTCTGTCTGGGGCCCAAAAAGGCCCTAAAGGTCAGACATATCATGTAGTGAACAAAGAAAAACGGTATCTTATACGTATTAGTACGTCTTGTGTTTAACTGCCAGGATAAAGAAAATAAGACAAGAAATGTAGCACTTACAATGTGAACAAAAGGTATGAAGTAACCAAAGAGAGATAGAGGGACTGCTAACACCCACACCACGTAGCCCTTGTTCCGCCAGATGGAAAAGTTGAGGTACTTCCTGGCCCATCGACAGCAACTGCAGGCGCGGTCGTAGATGCTTTCAGTCGAGGCAAGGTAGTGATCCAGCTCATGATGACGTTGGTCAAACTGAGGCTTCCAAGTCAGAGAGCAGAGCAGCAGGAGAGCTAGAAGTCCGGCCTGGAACCGCATCGTGTTGCGAAGACCGATCGTATCGAGGAAGTGTCGCAAACAGAACGGGAGTATGATCGTAAAAACGGCGCTCCCAAAGGCTACAAGTCCGTTCACTAATCCAAGCCGCTTTTTAAAGTAATGGCCAAGGATGACCATTGACGGAGTATAAACCAGCGAAGAGCCGGCACCGAGCATGATACCATATGTTAAATACAGTAACTCCAGTTGGTTCACAAAAGAACTGGCTATCATGCCCGTCGTAGCCAGCGCGGCACCAACAAAAGCAGTTACACGGATACCTATTCTGTCAATTAAAATACTACTGACCATGGACGTGAAAAATGTCATACCAATGTAGAGAGATCCCACCCAAGCTGAAATATAAAAAAAATATATATAAGAGGCTCCCAAAAGATCTCAGCTACTTTAAAATGTTTGTAAATAATGAAATTTTAAGCTATTTTAGGCAGTTAAGTAACTAGATTTATTAAACAGATATGTGTAAAATAGTATACAAACAGAAATGATTAAAATGCTAAATATTAAACAGTAAAGCATTCTCACTTCACATACATACATTTATAACCATATAAACGTTAACTTGTAGAACAAAAATTCATTGTTTTTCATACTATAAGGATAAACAGTTGAAATAAAAAAAAATAATTGAGAGATGATAAAATGTCATGTACAATTGCTCTCTACATGAAGAATAATATTCCCTATTTAATCCTTAATGCATAATAGTATCTGTCTCTATTTCTCTTCGTTCACGTCTTCCATATTTAATTTCTTTCCTACATTAAAGGGGCCTATTCCAATTTCCTTTAACTAAAGATAAACCCTTTAACCTTTTATAAAAACTATGCCAGAGAAACGCCAATCAAACAGCATACGGGCCTCATGTTTATAACATGCGGGGGTCCCGCAAAATATCCCAAACACATTAATAAATGACAAGTTAGACGAACACGAGTTTTGTAAAGAGCGATTTGCAACTAGTGACCTTTCTATTTTAGCACATATGAAACCAGCCATATTAGATTACATGGTTTTTACTGTTTGTCAACATTAGCCAATGTACCAAGTTTACTGACAGCTTGTAGATAAAGCTTACACCTCGGCCGAATCCGTTGGCTTCTAGCCTCGGATGTATCTATGGCCCAATGATACATCACTTATTATGGTACAGTTCGCCGGAAATTCACCGGATTGTCATTTCTACCGGCTCGTCGGAAAAAAATCACAATTTGCAAAAAGAATATATTCATTTGCCAAAATAATGTGCATTTTATGGGCTTGATATTTTGCTAATCATCAAATATGACCAGGTTATGAAAGTAAAAAGTTCAGTTTATTACAAATGCCTCAAACATCGCCCACTGGGGGTGGAGTTATTGGCTTGAACTGTATCCTGGTGCGGTCAAGATCAGTATACATGGGATTTCCCCCTCTGTTTCTTTGATCAGTGTTGTAATATAGTTATAAAGGTAGAACGTGAGGATTGGCAATACCTGAACACAAAATACATTGTTCTGACCTGGCCTTGCCGGAATACTTTCCATGGCGGCCCGCTATGCACATCTGAGGCTAGAAGCCTACGGATTTAGCCGAGGTGTTCTGAATGAGACTCATGAGTCCGTAAGAGAGGCGTTCTAAGAATCTCTCTTAGTTGGAATAACCTACCATGAAAATGCATGCAGAGTAAGCTAGAAAAATTCCTACAGAAAAGGCAGGTGAATAGCAAAATTTAACACTGAAGGTTAAGTTAACCTATTCCACGTGCGTTTGTTTTTGTGGTGGGAGGATTTCATCCAGTTCCCAGAATTTGCCCTGATTTGATTGGCTGGTACACGTGTGACATCATGGACTGTATTTTATCAACAACTCAGATCTAGTAATGCATGTTGTTTTTATTCTCTGCTAAAAATCTGGGACTAACACAGGCAGAAATACTGTGCTTTTACTGAGATCTAGAATTTTTAGTCACAGGGGATTTCCCAGTTTGTGACGTCACTGCCGATGTAACAGTGCTCATAGATGTGCCAATAGTTTTTAGACAAATCACACAACCTCATGTTTTTAATTGTAAAAGAGATAGAAAAATTGTTTTCTCTCCAGGAATTGGGCTCATTTTATGTAAAATCCATATTAATAAATTTATAGGCAATTATATTATATGACAATATAATGAGATTTGGAATACGTTTGTTTGACCTTAATCAAACACCTTATGTAAATTTATTTCAATAATCTTGATTGGCATAAAGAAATAAGTAACTTGATGAGATACATCAACGGCAGTATACTTTGTTACAATATGTTCTAAAGATCCTCCCTGAATGCATGCGTGAGTATAACTGTCCACTACAGTTCAGGGCTGTACGTCAGTCTCAAGGACATTACAGCTATGGTTAAGGTTGTAACAGGATGCCACAGAGAATCATATTAATTGGGCCGCTGGGTCAGGGTGACCTTGTATTATTAACATTGTCTTCGTATGACTCGCAGAAGCTATGACAACAGAATATAAGGCCACACTAAAATCTATGAAATCGCCGCTATAACTTTTTATTTTGCTGAATGAGCATGACTTAATTATTAACTGCTCAGCTTGACTTAGTCCCTCCAATGAAACTTTGCATTTGTGTGTATCAATAAATTTAAAGAACTGTTGAATATTTTATATCCCTCTTTAGAATTTAATCATACTTACTCTTTCAGTTGACAGAAAATATAGAAAACAAGGCATATTTTAACGTACACTTGATCCCTATTTGTTCAGTTGTAAATGGAATTTGTAAATCTGGATGTGTACAGTTCTATTTTTACCTCCGCCAAGCGGCGGGGATAAAGTTTTGTTGGTGTTGGTTTGTCTGTGTGTTTGTCTGTGAGCAATGTTAATCAAATTTTTTTCACGAATTTGGTAAAATTCCTAGGATAGCTCGGCAATGATACAAGGAACATTTGATTAAATTTCGGGGTTGAATCATACGTAAATAACACCGGAATGAGTGTTTTATTGGGTTTTATAACACATTTGTTTACATATGAACGTAGAATGTGACGATATGGCCATCTTTCGAGTGCTAGTCGTGACGTAACACAAGTGACGTCACAGAGAACAATTAGGTCACTTCAAGTATAGGTGCTGTTTCCCTGATAGGTGTCTGTTGGTCAACGTACAGCATGGGAACCATTTTTATAAGAAAATATGTTGCATTTTTGACATTGGCATATGGGGGCATTGAGCTATCTTGGCGGAGGTCTGCGCTCTCTGAGCACATTTCCAGTTTTCTATTAATTTTGTTCTAGTCACATACTAGGCTTTTATACCCATAAGTAAATAATCGGATTTCTTCCACCACTCAGTTCAAATCTTTACATCATATATCATATTTTTTTTTATTTTTAGTTTTAATTAATCTAGCATTAATGTCATAATATACGCTATATATACAAATTCAAGATAAAGCGGAAATAGTTCAGATTTGAAATTAAAAATCCTCTTTATTTGATGGTCCTGGACCCTTGGCTTTCCACTGCTTCATAGGTGGGCCTTGTATATACAGTAGACCGCCGGTTTTACCAAAAGGGTCAGGGGACAAGATTTTTGTTCGGAAAATCGAACTTCCGGAAAAACGGTAAAGGCTCCAGTGGCAAATTTCTTATGACAAATGACCGGCTTCTGTGGCTCAGGGGTAGAGCGCAGGACACCAAGCCCGGAGATCGTGGGTTCGAGTCTCAGCCGAGGCGGTGATGTTTTTCACGGTCGGCCCCCTCCCAGGGTGAGCGCTCTGCAGGCATAATGGGAAGGCTGTGCCCCTCACCCGTGTATCACTCACATACGAGTTCATTTTGGGGGGTTCCTCGGTGTTATGACCAAGCAATGGGGAAGATTACACACCCAGGATCCGCAGATGCGATAGACGCCAGACCTGTGTGACACCAGGATAGAAAATAAAAATGATAGGAAGCGAGTGCTACCGCCCTGTCAAGTAGTCCCAAACCGAAATGCAAACTCTGCAGATGTACATACTTAGATTAAGAATTAAATAAGTCAGCATTAAAAAAAGGAGGCGGTTTCCTCCACAAAAAAAAGTTCATATGACATCACGGACGTGGTTCACATGCTGTAACATATATATATATATATATATATATATATATATATATATATATATATATATATATATATATATTACACACTCATGTGTGTGTATGTATCTATAGGCTTAATTATATGCTGACGGGGAACAAATCGGAGAATCTGCATCTCTTAAATCCCTTTAAAATAAACCATGAAAGAATAAAATAGTCGCTTACATGTTTTGAAGGCTATTTCGTCACTTCCGTCGCCGTACTCTGTCAACATTTTCCCGTAGAGAATTCCGAACGTATTTAACGTCCCAAAAAGTGTCCCATTTGTCCAGAAAGATGCGAAGCACACGACCCAACCCCATCCGCCCTCACTTGGGACAAATCCTTCACTGGGGGATTCTTTGACCTTTTTCAGATTACTGTCAATTTTGACTTCTTCCCCCAGGAGGCGCTCCAGCGCCTTGGGCTTGGGTTTGTTGTCGTCCGCAGACATGACAGTCCCGTTTTCCATGTATAGATCAACTCAGATCTGCAATGAAAAGGAGAAAGATATAAATATGTTATATCTTATCATTCTTCTCACCTAGCGTTGCACACAGCGTATATAGCATGAAGCCGCTATCATTGTCTATCATTATCTCTGTATTATCTCGCCTATTGTTCAGTTCATTTTCACTGAATAGAAAAGTTTCCCAGCACAACGTTCCCAGCAAACGGATTTACTATCAAATGTTTTATCTGTTGTTTTGATCTTTTGTAGGAGAAAACTCAGTCCATGTGTGTCTGATAACTTAAGACTCTGTGACCAGACGTCCGACCTTGCGCACTCAGAAGTAAGGAGAGGGAACACGAAAAAGAAACATAGAAGAATCACCGGTTTGAAGCGTGAATAAAATCTGGTTACGTGGCGTTTGCGAGGTACGTCCATCAGGCTGCGTGCTCGCTATGATTAAAGGTGCCCATTCACCTACCTTTTGAAAAAGAATTTAGGTCATTCCTGGCTTCCTCTGAGTATATTTTAATGATCTAAGGGTAATTCTGGTTATGAAGTTTTTATGAGGCCTCCGTGAAGAATGTATGAACTTTTTTCATCAACAACATGTTTGTTAACACAGCAATGTTGACAAATTGGAAAAACATGTCACCTAAGGTGGTATAGGTTGCACTTATGTGGAGATAGAAAGGTCACTTTTTGCAAAACGCCATTTGCAAAGCTCTGGCTTATCTGACTTGCCGCCAGATGCCCTTGTTTATTTTTTTTTTTATTATTATTTTGGCGGGCCCCCACATAATATAAACACGTTGATATAATCAAAACACGCGACCTGTGTACGGTGATATCAACGTTTTCTGGCCTGTTTTTTTTAAAAGCTCCAAGGGATAACCTTAGGGATATACATGCCAGATAGGTAATCGGGCCCCTTTAAGTTTTGCGCCACAGATCGCTCCTTGTGCAAGTTTATTTCCACTGGTTAACAGGAGAAGGCAAACTGTTTTAGGGCAAATATTAACAGAAACCATGATATTCTAAGAGAAAAAAAGACTATACTGTAGGTACATTTAACATAACTGATATGTAAACAGGTCAATTTGCGCTCGTAATCGGATATGTTCAACGGAATAGTATAAACAATATGATAAATTAAATATACGTGTGGCCATTTACAATCCTTTATAAGGTCCTCTTTGAGAGAATTCCTAATAAAGGCGCAATCAGAACAAGGAACATTTTTTTTCTGTGCTATATCCAGGGCACAAACACTGATACACACCACAATATGCAAAGAATGATACTTTAGAAATACGGTAAGTCATTGGACTTTCCTGGAATAGTTCAGGTGTGACAAATGAAAACGTTCCTCAACCATCACTGTGGAAAATAATTATATATACAGTGGCATTAATTTATCTTCAAGGGCGGGGGGACGACTCGCAAGCGTGGGAGCTTGACTGGCTATCACTCGACAGAACTTTGTATACGATGCACTGCAATCGCTTAGGCAGGAACGACGACGATGACTGTTGTGAAGACTGCAAAATGATCGATACTTATACTATCATTATATAAGTTAACGTGACACCGACTCTGCTAGTATCAGTACTCTCTGGGCAAGAATGTTGTAAATACATTCACCCGAGACTTGTACACATGCACATGGCGCGTTTACACAGAGTGCAGCACTCAGTGCGTGTGAACGCACCCGTGACCTAGTTCCGGTCCATGCAGTTCGTGACGTATCCCGGCCCTGCTCCCGCGCAGCTGGTCAGCGTGCGCTCTTGTCCAAGCTAGCTTTGGTGCTGCCAGGGAGCTAGCTGCTCAAGGCCTGACACTTCACGGAAAGTCAGCATGAACTAGTCTGGGGCAGTTCAATGCTGTGTTATGACAACCATAGCCCTTTTCACCCACCGACTCCCCGTCGGGGTGTCATTATTGGGAGATTCGACAACCCTACGTTTTCAGTGAGGGTAATCAAAGTTGGGAGAACTTTTTTAATAAACATAATATATATATATATATATATATATATATATATATAGTGTATGATAATAAATTATGTATCATTGTATATAGTGTATTATCATATATGTCATTTTCTGTGTCACAATATTCAAATATAAGTAGTTTATATAAATGAGGTATGTTGTTTCCAGTAGATATTAATGTTTTGATATATTATATTTCAAAGTAAACTCGGAAATGGAACCAAAGTATATAATTCTAAATTTAAATAGATTTCATTTCCAATTTATAAATATTATTCTCTGAATATCAGAGGGGGTAATATGTATACCCCTTTTCCCCCTGTGTTGATACCCCTGGATATATATCTTTTCCTGAACTGAGGTCTCGCTTTAGCATAGGCAGTCCTATACACTTAACTTATGCATATAGCTATGTTTAGACATTATCTAACCGTTCAAATTTAGGCGTGTTGTGGCGAGACATTATTCAATAGCCCCTATGTTTTTGCGACACATTATATTTAACCATTCCATTTCTGGCGAAGCTATGTTGACACATTTATTATCGTAGACATTATTGAGCCATAGATATAACTATAACGGCGATGGAATAATAATTCAAAAAGTCGATTTCTGGTTTAGTTATGTCCGAAGTCCGGCTTAACTGTTAAAGGGGCCCAGTCACCAATAAAGCATGTTGAATAAATACGAAAAATAGCTTCTTCCCTTTAAAATAGGTTGGTACCTGCCAAAATATTGCCTGAAAACGTTTGGTTACTCATGTAAACAAGTGTTTAAGACTGTGGACCGGGTGCGATCACAGGTGTCAACACAAAAAAACAGCGGGCGACACACCCGCCAATCATGAGATTACCTGACTGACTTGACCCTTAAATGTAATACATGTTCCCGCTGACTGAAACAGCGGTGTTGCGGCTCACAATCGGACCTCCGGTCACACGGCCTTGTTATAGTAAACAGACACACGTGGACTGTGCTTACAAACACCAGGAGAGCCATAACAAGGTGTTAAACAGCCGAATGCGAGGTACTGAGACTGTGTGCTGTGAAACTTTTGTATAAGCAAAACTGCACTGATAGTGTGAAAGAATAGGCATACTATTTCTCCTGATTATATCCCTTTAAGTAGTCAGCTAAGAGAGAGACGAGGAATTCTGCTAGGTCTGGAAGTGGCAAGAAAGATACTGGATGAAATGATATAACAGATTATTGCGTCTTACTCACCATCAAACACAGAATCGACATGAGGAGATTCAATTCAGTTTTCCGAGATAAATCAGTCAAAACAAGTTTAATAATCCATTTCAGTGCAAACATGAGTGCGTTATTGAGTTTGAAACACCAGCTGACCGTACTTATTTCCCGGTTTTGTTCCATCAGTGTGGTTGTTTTCATATAGATTGATCTCCGTTTGGCACTATATATTATTCATTAACCTGTTGTCATACAGAGACACGGATGTACTGTTCAGTATGCAACATGTGTTGTACCAGTGGTACTTGCCATGAGCTCCGCTGCTTGGTTTTAATGATGATAATGAGCGCTTATCACGCAAACACAGTGACGACTCAAATCACAGCAGCTGTTATTCTGGGGAGGGGTCTGTTTAAACGGTCTATACTCGCCTAAACAACAAGTACATGTACCTCAGTGTTACAGCTGATTTTACTGGCACCAAAACAGAGCCACGCGTACTCTGAACTTTCTGCGCAGTATACTGACTGACTGACGGCGTGCTGAGCTGGTGCTGTCACTACACGGAACAGTCCCTTGCCAACTGTACCAGCTATATGATGAGCTGGGTCACCGGCCTGATCATATAATCAACAGGGGAAAGAAACCTGTCACATACAGGCAGGACCACTGTCCGTGCGTTATATTATTAATTGGGGAAACATGAAACGTTCAGTGTCTGTTAAAAATACATCTTTATGGTTCCTTTTCCGCGGCAAAACAACCGGGGGGGGGGGGGGGGGTCGGGGTGGGGTCGTGAGATCTTTCACTCTCGTATATATATATATATATATATATATATATATATATATATATATATATATATTTACCCCTGCGAAAACCACGGAAAAGGAACATGCTCGTTGGCATGCATGCGTGCGCGCGTATGCGTGCGTTTTTTTAGTACCCCACCATATAGAAAAGTGTCACTTATTTCATCGCGATGAATACATGCACTCTTTTCTATAGTCGCCCCTGCTCAAGTTACGGTTTAACTATTTAATATAGGCCTCAAGGGCATGCATTCGGACGTGCGTGCGTGCTAGCCTGTCACCACCACAACTTTAAGAAAAGTTTCACTGATTTCATGGTAAACTCATCTGAGTTACGCATAAGAGTTTTAAGTAAACCTGTTTTCATTCATCTCTCGGGGGAAAAGATCGAGATATTCACTGGTATTAGGCCCTTTTTTCTGGTCGGCAGAGCTGACCTGTGATACAACCATCGTGTTGGTGAACTGTGACACATATATCTCTGGGCTTGTATTTATAATTTCTATGCGCTTGAACATGGCACACATGCACCAATGTGTAATAATGGTCCTGGTGGGGTATGTATGCGGTTTCTGACTGCTCTCTATTCTCTCTGACGTGTGTATGGACAGCATATCAAACAGCAAGATGTCTTTGTATTCTTGAATCCTAGACCTGTACAACCATAGGTTCAACAGTTTCAAGTGGTTCGGTGTCAACCATGATCTCGTTGTTACAATTTTGCGCACATATTAATTGATATGATTAATTCATATAATAATGGATAATCCATAAAGGTTATTGTATATGACGAGATCGCGATAAAGAGGCCATCGCCAAGCCATGAAATCAAAACTAAATACCGCGAAATATTAACCTCGCGAATATGAAGCCAATGACAGTGCCAATGCCAAATACAAAAGCCATTTTCCTATAATACTTTATACATTTTTTTAAATGGAGGCAAGGACACAAGCAGCAACATTATCGACGAATCTGGGGACTTATACACCAATTAAAGATAGATGATCGGCTTCTGTGGCTCAGGGGTAGAGCGCAGGATTCAAAGCCGGGAGATCGTGAGTTCGAATCCCAGCCGAGGCGGGGAGATTTTTTACGGTCGGCCCCTACCAAGGGTGAGCGCTCTGTAGGCTTCATGGGAAGGCTGTGACCTACAGCCGTGTATCACTCACATACAAGTGCGTCTTTGGGGGGTTCCTCGGTGTTATGACCCAGCAATGGGGGTGATTACACACCCAGGACCCGCAGGTGCGGTAGACACCGGGCCTGGGTGACACTAGGATATAAAAATGATAGGAAGCGAGTGCTACCGCCCTGTCAAGTAGTCCCAAACCGAAATGGAAACTCTGCAGATGTACATACTTAGTTAAGACTTAGTTAAGTCAGCATTAAAAAATGGAGGCGGTTACCTCCACCAAAAAAATTAAAAAAAAAAAAAAAAAGATGGATGATCGGTCAAATATGGAAGCGGGCGGTTCCATGCAACAATATCTTTTTTATTTTGTTTTACAGTATTTCCTTGTATAGTTTTTTAGTAAGTTTATTTATTTAATGGTTTGTTACTAAACTAGTTCATGTTACTAAACTATTCATGGCTCAGATGGTGGCGTTCGGCGAAAACTATCGACCTTTCTACTACCTTTAGCAACAACCCATGCACTTTGTTCATAAGTTGGTGTTTTCACTAAACAAGAGTATACCTGTCTCCAGCCAACCTTTAAGTATAATGCGTTCTAAGTCAGACATTAACACAAAAGAAAACATGCAAATGAACAAACCAATGTGCAAATCACATCTCTTTAGCGACAAACGTTTCCTGAAATGTTGATTGGTAAGTTAAAGCTGTCAATCATGGACGCCGTGGGAGACATGTATGTCTGCGTGGGGCCAGATATTAAATGATATAATGAGACATTCGTCAGTATGCTGAGTTAAAGTAGAATACTGCATGGAACGTTAGGACACACACACAGAGCACAAATAATTTGTTCAAGTGACTATATGCGGTCAAAATTTACGTAGAGAGCAATTGATTTTTTTCTCTCTTTTTTTTTGGGGGGGGGGGGGGGTGGTTTACCCCTCTGGAGGGTCGGGGTGGGAATGTAAACGACAAAAATTCTGTGATAATTTTAGAATTCTTTATAGGGGATCGCGGCACGAGTCCAATAACTGTATTACCGGAAATTCACACACGTGTGCATACACAGTTTTACACACAAAATACCCACAAAAATTGGAGCAGGTGATCCCATAGAACAACTATTATAACATTTTATTTTGGCCTTGAAGAAACTTATTCTCAAATCAAGGATATAAAATATTATGAAATATAGTACAGTGTTTACTCCTTAAATATTATAGTATCTGCCAATATTTCGTTCTAAAACCGTTTGCTTACTCCAGTACTCAAGTAAAAAAAAAGTTGCACCGGGCGCGATCAGTTGTGCAAAAAATAAACATAGTGGGCACGCCAACCGGTGCATGTAACTACCGCGCCACTTCACAAATCAAGATTTTACAAGGTTCCAACCTGTGTTTCTTTTGTGTTTCTTTTTTCATTTTTCTTTATTCCTGGTTGGGAATTGTCTAGGATGCGCAAGGTCGGACCTCTGGTCATGCAGCCTTATTAACTGGTTATCAAACACACGTGGGCTGTGTTTACTCACACGCAGAACCATATCAACAACATAAACAGGTGAATTGCGAATAGTAAGACCGCTCGTGTTCCGGGATGATTTTGCTGGAAAACTTTTGTTTTCAGCCTGAATGGATTAACTAGTGACGTGAGATAATGCACATAAAATCGCAAGTGTGCATGCATAGCTTTATGATATATTTCTTTTACGGGTCAGTTTCTCTGTTATTATTTATATAAAGATAATAAATATGATTTAAACTGTGATTAAGTATGATAAAGTATGTCTCTGGCTTCCTTGTCGGCTAATACATATATTTACATTAATGATAATCACTTAATGGGAGCCTGCCGCTGATTGCACGGTACAGCGTGGCATATTGGCACATAAAAACACGAACCTTAACCCTCGTCCACAGATAAAAACATCCTTCGAATAGACACACACACACATGTATATTGATTACACATGATGCAATATATTATCTTTGACTAGGGTTAAACCTTTATACCACAATAAAAGTTATATAAACTTTAACTGTGAACACAACATAAAACTTCCCTTTTTCACCAAGTCGAAAAAATGGTGCAGCTAGTATATTTGTTCTCATATTAATTACTAAATCTATGTTGATGGCTCTGGCTGCGGTTACTTTATACCTGTCTTAAGGTAACCTTTAAGTAACATACGCTCTGAGTCAGAAATTCACACTAAAGAAAACATGTTAATGAACAGACCAATGTGTAAATCACATCCCTTTAGCGACAGACAACGTTTCTTCTTGACTGGAAGGCTACAGTTGTCAGTCAAGGAAGCCATGGGAGACAGGCAGAAAGTAACTACACATGCAGAGAGTTAATTGTTTCGATTCTTTTCGAACCTGGGTCGTCTCTTTAGATATAAACAAGGACTCAACGCTCACTTGTAAACGGTTTGTATTGACGAAACCAGAAAATTATTAGATTTTATGTGTAGTAAACACATGATAATAACATATTATAAATAAACACGCCATTTGATCATTATTTCTTAGAACAATCCGAAAAGGCATACATTTGTATGAATTTTATTTAAAATGGAACATCAAAGGTCAAGGTTACTCATACCAAGGTTGTATATGAGCATGATTTTCATGAGTTTTGTCTTCTTACGGTAACCTTTTTTTATTTTTTTTGGTGGAGGTAACCGCCTCCATTTTTAATGCTGTCTGATCTAACTCTTAACCTAAGTATGTACATCTGCAGAGTTTGCATTTCGGGTATAGGACTACTTGACATGCAAGGCGGTAGCACTCGCTTCCTATCATTTTTATTTGTATCCTGGTGTCACCTAGGCCCGGTTTCTACCGCACCTGCGGGTCCTGGGTGTGTAATCATCCCCATTGCTGGAACCCCCCAAAGACGCACTCGTATGTGAGTGACACACGACTGTGGGGCACAGCCTTCCCATTTAACCTGCACTGCAGAGCGCTCACCCTGGGTAGGGACCGACCGTGAAAACCCTCACCGCCTCGGCTGAGATTCGAACCCATGATCTCCGGGCTTTGAGTCCTGCGCTCTACCCCTGAGCCACAGAAGCCGGTTTCTTATGGTAATCTTACATAAATAATGGAAAGGAAACGTATATACTACAGGGTCACCCTTCCGCCAGATGTCTTTTCTACTTAAACGAATCTCTTCTGTTTGGGCAGTGTGAGACGGCCGGGACAACTTGTCTCAACTGTCACACTCCAAAATCAAAATTTTCAAGGAAAGTTTCAAGGAAACAAACTATTACTTATCCGAGAAGTCCTTACCACAAAACCCATGTTTATGAAATTTTCCTTGAAAAAAATTTTATCCAACACATTTGATCGGACTATATATTTACTCTTGACTACATTATACCTACGGCCCTCGTGCACTTAGTATTCCAGGTTTCCAACAATCCCTTAACAGCAGAGTCGTACTCTTGTGAGTCCGAGTCTGCGCAGTGTGATATATAGAGGTTGGGGCGTTATTTATTTCTCCATATTTTAGTCAAACAATTTGTGGGTGGACTTTCGTAGGTGTCCATGAGAACAAAACCATCTATGGTGATATTTTTTAATCTGATACTTTAATACATTTATTGAATATGAAAGATTTATCAGAACAACCAGGTTAATAATATTTCTCAATATCACCATAACCTGTGGAACTGAAATAAGAGTTAGTGTTCCACGTAGCTTTCGCTAGCCTCTATACATATATAGATCTAACATTTAAAAAGAGGATCGCAAAGTGACCATATATATACATGTATTTCCTACATGTCATATAACATTCAAATAGTCAAAAGTAGTACATGTATATCTGTTATACCGTTAAATCTTGACTACTACTACCTCAATTACACCCCCCCCCTCCCCGAATCCCGGACGCAGGATAGTTAGATAAATGATGTCTTGGCGCACTAGATAATGCGCTGGCACCTTTCCTCACCTGTATACTGTGTCCACTAACCCTTCAAGCATGATGTCCGGTCCCCTGAAGGTTTCTGTGTTGACATATTAATACAGAGGGTACAACAACACGTCAATAGCTACCCGATGTTAATCAGTCAACATATGTAATATAATTGTTTGGCTCGAGGCCAAATGACGTTGAGCAATGCAAACAGCAGCCGGGGTCAAATCTAGTCGCTGACGGCTTGTTGTTCATATGTTTTATTCAACAAGCACATTGTTGTACTATGTATTCATATCAAAGTACTCCTGTGATAACTGATGGAATATCATGGGCCGTGGGATATTAATTACACAGGATCGATTCAGTTCTCAGGGAATGGGCAATGTAAATTATAATATTTCCCTATGCTATTCAGAGAATATTATTTATATTTTTTTTATGAAATATAAATATAATAAGGGTTGTAGGCTTTAGTTCCATTTCTGAGTTTATCATGAAATATTTTATATCTAAACCCGGTTTAGAACTAACCTAAACTGGAAACATGTTACCTTATATTTTTAAAATCTTATACTTATTTGAATTTGTAATATATTTAAAACGTTGAAAAGTATGAACAATATAAATATATAAGTTGTTCCCCCCCCCCCCCCCCCCCCCCCCCGCCTACGAGTAATCTCCCACCCACCGCTGAAGAAAAATTGACGCCACTGACAGTTCTCAAACGAAGACGGAAACACCGGGTTCTTTGACCTGTACGTTTCGGACATTGACTCACCATGGAAACACACTGTGCACTCGGACTCACAAAGTACGACTCTGCTGTTTAGGGACTGCTGGAATAAAAATCTGACCCCCACAATTCACCGGGGCTTCTATAAATACACAAGCGGCTTAGGTTTAAATGTAGTGAAAATGACAATGTAGTCCGTTCAAGTGTGTTAAATAAGAATTGCTTATTGCAAATTACCTAAACACGGGTGTATTTGTGGTAAGGGCTTTAAATAGAGATAAGTTTACAATATTTTGTAAGCATGCGCAAGGGAATGTTAACAGAAAGTGTTTCCTTGAAATGTAACTTTTTTTTTTTTTTTGTTAACAAAGTTTGACAGTTGAGACAAGTAGTCCCGGCCGTCCCACAGTGCCAAAACAGAAGAGATTCGTTTAGAGTAGAAACGAACCAATGTCCCTGGTGGAAGGGTGCCTTGTGAATGGTCCTTCTCTCAGAGGTTCTCACACTCGGACGTGTTTTTACTGGGCCGCATGTGTCATTGGCTTGACAACAACGATTCCGCCTCAAAAGCACGCACAGATTTCGCAAGTGATGTGTGACGGGGAATTTTCTGATATATCGTTACGCAGCAGAACTCGGAAATAACAAACAATGTAAAATATCAAGATTTATAAAAAAAAATATCAAGATATCAAGCGCGTGTGAGCTTTTAAGGGTCTTAAATGTAGGACTTGATCATTCATAGGCTCGTCAAAGGGCCCTATAACTGCAAACTGGGCGAGCAAGATAAAACGCATGGTTTCCAATGGGGTCAAAAACACGCATTCGGAACACCTCGGCCGAATTCGTTTGCTTCATGCCTCGGATATACAAAGGGGGCCGCCATGGAAAATTTTCCAGCAAGGCAAGGGCCGCAAGGCCAGGTCAACAGCGAAATGTACACCTGTTGTGTGTGTGTACGTGTTTTTTTTTTTTATTTCCAGTGAACCTCTCCATAACTAGTGGTGTGTCATTGGGCCATATAGATACAACCGAGGTTAGAAGCCTCGGCCGAGGAGTTCGGATTGAAAACACATGCACTCACGTGGCCCGTGAGTGTGTACACGTAAGGCATGGTCTTGTAACTGGTCAGTCTAAGATCATGTCTCCATCGCCTATTTCAAAGACATATCTGTACGCAGTGCAACAACTCACTGTCCCGTTCCCCCTCGGGAATATATATACATGTTTATAAAGCCTGAGAGTGTCCTTGCTCCATTCAAAGGCACATAAAAATAAAAGATTGGGCCACAAAAAAAAGTTTACCATTACTTTTTATCTATTCACTGAATAGACTATTGTTTACAAATACGTTTTTTTTTTCTTTCTTTTTTTTTTTTCTTTTTTTTTTTTTTTTCTTTCTTTTTTTTTTTTTTTTTTTTACTAATGAGGAATATATCTTCGAAAATGTTGACAATTTTTGCTCTTGACTCGATGCCTTAAAAGGAATCCTATTAAGGAAACTGGACTTAACTTCGTCTTGATCATTACGCTCTTTACACATGCAGCGCTTAACCTATAGGCCTACTGTACCTATATTGTATAGCTTCTATAGGTGCGTAAGAATTCCGCTGCCTCAGGAGCGTACATAGTTGATTTTATTAACTATTTCAAGAACTGAAGCTAATTCATTTATTTATCCTTTTTGTATTTATCCTATACAAGCATGCAAAATTCCACGTATCATGTCCTAATTGACATATTAAAAATATAAATAATAAATATATCATCAACCTGCTCGCACCATATTTTTTCATCTAAGAGTCGGTGAAACATGATATTTTTTGTGTGTGGCCTCACTTCCTTGTTGGCTGATCTGTTGATAGTCTGTCTGCAAAATGTTTACTTATTTATTGACATGACACTCTCTATTACTTACACAGAATCATTGAAAGTACGTGAGCGGAATTGAAAGGACAGAGTTTTACATTTAATGTATGTATGAGAATAAACTATATGATGATTCTTGTCAGCGCAAGACCAAAACACAGACTGGGGTATTCAATATATATTGTAATATTTCCGTGTGATCACACAGGCTTGCACGTATACACACATACACACACCATCCGTTTATTCACGCAACGCTCGTTAAATTATTCCAATCAAGGACTTTTTTTTTTAAAGTATATTATGCCATTTCTGCACTATATATAATATATCTATAATTAAAATTTACCATATATTCTGTACCATGATATACTGTATTGAACCGCACTGTACTGAAGATGATACTATAGATTCAGATAATATCGTGGGCTTAAAATTTCGTGGTTTTTGTACAAAACACATATCGTGAGGTATTTGAATTCGTTGAAAGACAATGATTTTATAATGTGTACTGTACTGTACAATACTGTAGTATATATATCATGTGTTATGCTATGGTTTAGCATACTATAAGATACAGGATAATATCTAAACTACCCCATAAAATAGTAGACTATAGGATAATATAAGATACTATACTAAACTATAAGATACTGTACTATAAGATACTATATATTATACTGTAACATATTATACTATACTACAAGATACTATACACTATAAGATACTTTACTAAACTGAAAGATGTTATACTATAGTTCAATTAAGATACTATACTGTAAGATACTATATTATACTAGAAGATACTATACTATAGGATAGATATTATACTGTAAGATGCTGATTCTCCGATAAAAACGTAGAGGAGGTATGCAGGTGGTGTTCCTGTCCAAGCCACGCAACCTACTGTATTTAATACTTGTTTCTGTACCTGGATCCTCAGAGGCTGTTGTTTTATAGATGTTTTAATGCTGTATTGTTGTGCAACATTTTCAGGGTTCACCGCGTGCAGCAGCTTCCTGTCACGCGAGGGAAGCATATTGACTGGCAGAGTAAACTTCACACTTATTCACCTTTAAAATTTATATATGACTAAAAGCATTCAGAGACCGCATAACGTATTAAAATGGGCTGTCGAAATTCGTCCTTTTCAAAGTCATGGGTACAAACAGGGACGTCTTATGCGTACACACATGCATTTTAATAAAAACAATGTTTCCTCAAAGTCTCTATAAAGCGCACAACATATGTAAACATGGCAAACTTTGGTACGGTACCAAATTACAGTGCACCGCCCTTGACAGGATTAGTTTTTACCAGTAAAAGACGCAGTGCTTATGTTGTTTGTTAACTCTGTAGGCCTACCATATAGGGATTTCATGGTACAGGCCTGGGGTCATGCAGTGATACAGCCATACTCCATTGCAGGCCTACATGAAACACTACGCCTGTGGTACATTTGCGATACGCTAAAATCGTAAACGTAATGACCGAAGTAGCGAAATGGGTACATTACACTGTGATTTCATAGTACATAGCTAAGATAGACGGAAAAGTTAGAACATGTTCTAAAATATGTGAACGTAATAACACAGACAAACCGCAGAACGGAAACTTAGTCGGTGTAGCGATCATGCTGTTGAAACCACGGGCGCTTGAATCCCTACATTTTTAGCTTGTTGTGGTCAAATAACTACAATTTACTGCAATTCATACCCATAACATTATATGAATCATGTTAACTATTAGTATTTTATATTTATCATAACTATAAATATATATATATATATATATATATATATATATATATATATATATATATATATATATATATATATATAATACTGATGGATATCTTGCCCTCTAGTTATCTTTATTAAACAAGCTCCTGTGATGAAAGTGACCGCAGACGTTAAGTTATAATATTATTATCATATATTTATACACCCGGTTTAGGGGTAGAACGTATAGTCTTTCGATTAACGCACTAGTGGTTAGACAACAGTCTGCTTTTGGTTGTCTGAAATCTCTATGCTTTAACAGAACCATAAAAATTTTGTCATTTCTTTTGGCCCAACAGATCCTTGCATATAATTTACAAATCATGAAGAAGCAATGATGAGAACATGTACGTGTGGCATAGTTATACCGCCGGTTTGCTTCATATTTGCGAAGTTAAAATATCGCGATTTTACCTCCAGTCCGTCCTTATATGTATTTTTTTAACATGTTACGACCCTCATGCTCTTGCTCTCGTTTGGTATATCATAATTATGCATTATGGGATAACTTTCATTGATTTGATTCCGTGTCTTACAATGTGCCCACATGAGAAGAGGGAGTAGGGTGATGCAACCAAGAGAGTAATGGTGCAGGAAACCAATCAACGACAATCAGTGCCGCGGGAAGTGAAACATACCTGATATCACGTAACACTTGATAATCCTGAATCATCCATACAGATACCATGACAATACCCGATATGATATCGAAGACGCCGTGTGGGTTTACACGAGAGGGAATGTCCTGCTTGGAGGTCAAAGGTCAAGGTCCGTGTCTACACTGGGCCTGACGAATCATCAATTGAAAAGAACCTATACATACCTCATAAATGTGGCCGGGTATCGCCTACAATTTTCGTATTGCAATCTATATGGCGATATGTGCGACCGTATTTAAGATACATATCGCGATATTTTTTTCATTTTATCAATTTACAGGAAATAAGTGTATTTTCTAGTATATAGGCCTACAACACATCAAATATGTCATTTATCGGTTATCTCATTAAATATAAATTCACAATGAAATTATATCAGTTTATTTCTGACAGGGAATAAAGCAAAATAACTCGGAGGAGTACTTACATTTTGAAACATTTGAAACATGTCTTACCATTTATAATATATCTTACATATGCAAGTACTTTGACAATAAGACTTGACTTACATAAGGCAACAACTTGACTATGTTTTCGCACGGAGAAGGACATTTGATGATTTAGATGTCAACATTTGTAACAGAGCCCTTATTTTACTACATCAGGTAAATTTCAGTTACGTTTGACAAAATATCGAAAAAATATGGATATATGAAATTCATATCGCGATACGCAATATGCGAATCACCGTATAAGGTGATACCGATATATGGATAATATCGCACAAATCTCCTCATAAATATCTAATACGCATGCAGAACGAAAAAGTTACCGCGTGACATATATGCTTTACATAATTAATCCACCAAATAAAGTTCCGAAATGTCCCTGCATAGCGGGAGTTTTCACCTCTAACGTAAAAGAGCCTGTCATTATGTCAGAGTGAAAGATCTTGTCATATCAAAAATCACTCAGAAAACCTCAAAGTTAAAACAGATACATGTATTTTGACTATTTTCATCCTTGTTTTCTACGCTGTCGCTTTATATAACCAAACAAAAGTATTGATATATGTATGTACTTTCTGCAACAATACCAACATGTGTTAGAAAGATAAGCTGGTCACTATATAACATGGGGATTGCACTTTGGTTTGTATACTGACACATTATCTTTTGCTTTAATTCATTCGTATTGGCCCTGTGTTAAGATTACCGACTGCATGAATACAGCGATATCGCTATGAAAGAATGTATAGGACATTGCAGTGCAATTTTCTTCATGATTATTGCCAAGACTCAAAGAAGGTCGCATCAGTCAAGTAAATATAAATGCTGAGACTTGTATTCATACCTAAAGTCACTACAGTGCTCCTATCCACTAATGACTATATATATATATATATATATATATATATATATATATATATATAGCAACTACACGTGTGTTCGCAAATGCGTGCACATGTATTTTGCTTAATGATGATTGAGTTAAGTGCGGGAATGTCAGTGCAGAATATGCGAATTTCTTGTAAAGCGATCGTGTGTATCCACTGACCTGACCAAGCCTTGGGCAGGGCACCTTGCTCATTATAATATTTAATGAGGACAGAGGTGTTTGGTTTTGGTTTCATGGTTTCAGGACTCTGACCTGCCTTAGCCGGCTAAGCCATATATATTAATACATCATCATAAATTTGAAATGCATTTTTTTTCCAGGACTGGGGCCAATGTGCGGTGGCTGACTTAGAATACAGGAATTTTGTAATCATTTCGAGATCTCGTGATCATTGATTTCGAATTGCCGCCAGATATTCTTATGGGAAGTGTTTCGATTAGGCCGAAGGCAATTTTTCTCATATTAACTTTGTTTTGCGTTTAGCTAATTAAACATCGAATGGTTGATACAACATAAACTGGAACAGTACTATTTCGAGTTCTCGAAAAAAAATATCTGGAGATATCTCGAGATAACTAAAAATATCCCATAACCTAAATCAACTATCGAACTAATGTTAACTATATATATATAAATATATATATATATATATATATATATATATATATATATATATATATATACAGACTGTCAAACAGGTAGTAACAATAAAAGGCTACTTCTTAATTTTATATATGACCAGGTGAAATAGCTCTCTCTCTATCTGTCGATGCGTGCACCTGTACAATATGTTTAACTCTCTTTATATCACATACACATGCACATGTCACTGCATAACATTGACAAATGTACAAATAGAAACGCGCGGTATCTACCTGGCCTACGTGATACGGCGGGATATTCCATCGGCGATCTGGTTCGAGTGAAAGATACCACGCATTGTAAAGGTCAAAGTACGAAGTTACACTCAACTCTCAAATGAACAGTAAAAACATATCGGTGCACCTATCGGTAATTGATTACCTTGGTTTTACAATTGGATAAACTACAGGGGATAACAATGCATTCATATTTTACACGGAATGTCTATACATGGATTAAGCCACTAGTGCTTATAGCCGCTTATATTTAGATTTTCGCCTACCTTTTCTATAGCATTTATGCCATTATTGGCGTATATTCTGCGTACATATCAATTCCTGTTAGAAAAAGTTCTCAAAACGCCTCTGTGACGGATCTATGAGCTGTTTTATTTATGAGTTGTTCATAAACTCTGCTACATAGACAAATTGAAAAGTTGCATATGTGTGCATGGAGGATGAAAGGTCATTAGTTGCACAACGCCCTTTGCGTCTGACATGCCGCAAGATGTCCTTGTAAAATATGGTTGGATTATATTGGCGCGCCCCATACATGGTATAATCACATGGATATAAGAAAAATTAAAAAAAAACGCCTTTGTGCGGAGGATTGTCGTTCTCTTGCGCATTTTTTTAATGTGACTTTCCTGTTTAATTAATGTCAGTTAGCGGAATAGGCCCCTTTAAACTGTCCAACGAAATATATCATGACAGAAAAGGCAATAGAATCTACAAGACATGGCGGCAGCTTGAATTTTGATGGAAGTTAAATAGACATTTGTTAAAATTTGAACATTTGTTAAGCCAATTTAGGCTGTGTTTTGCAAACGAATGCATGACATCAGTGACATTCGAACGTTTCATGAAGACTTTCTTTTGTTACGCTGGACGGAAACATTGTTTCCTTGACGCTGTATATACAGTACACCCTCGCTTAACGACCACCTCCGTTAAGCGACCACCTCAAAATAACGACCACCTTCTCCCGGTCCCAGTTCTTTTTTTTTCCTTTATATCAGACCACTATATCAAAGTCCCGTCGGTGGTCGTAATTTCGAGATTTTACTATATATATGATGTTTTACCTAGGCATTAATTTATATAATTATGTATAGTTTGGAGAGATAAGCAAATGTTATAAATATTTTTATCAGCTTTCCAACTGTCCGGTTGAGCGGTTGTCACGGATATGAACGCGATTAGTTATATTAAGGGTGCCAATTATCAACATCTCATGTAGTATACCAATAAAACGCAATCACTCTCTGCCAGTTTAGTGAGATGGAGTAGGCCTGGACGACGGTACTCTCAAACGAGAAGGCCACAGTAATTATCTACAAATGTCATTATATGATGAATGCAATACTTTAATTCTGTTAATTATGAAACAGTATTCTATATAAATACGGACTGTTTAAAAATTGAAATTTTGTTGATTTTGGCAACTTTATCCTTGACACCTTTAACTGATTTGTCGTTTAAATGTACAACTGTCCGTGATAAGTGTGTCCATGAATAAATTGGCGTTTAACGGTGTGCTGAATATATATATACATGTATATATTGGATCCAATGCTTATAAAAAGTGGTAATATATTCAATATAATGCCTATAATATTAATTAGAGTAAAGTTACAAACTCTTATGTAGTATTTTTTTTTCAATTAATACGCAGATAATGATTAACAAGGTAAGTTGAAGGTATTGTGCACGCTTCTATATTCTCGCTTTTGATATAGCATTTGGACGTCATTGCATGATATGTTTTGCCAGCTTTAGTTAGCTTCACAGCCAAATACTGCATGGAGGTTGAGGTTTTTCATTTTAGCCTCCGCCAGGAGGGTATGCATTCATCCTTGTTCGTGTGTTTGTGTTTTGTTAACAACATTACTTACGCAATTATGAATCTAATCACCTGAAATTTTCAGGGCATTTCGGGAATGAGCCAAAGAAGATTTTGGTGTTGATCCGACATATGATCCGAATTTAGGAACGTCATCAAAGAATTTTCACAAATATACAATCACTTATGCACGAATGAAGCTTGGAATTTAGGCCGAATAAGTTAACGGAAACACGGTTTGGGTGCATCCCACAATTGGGACCCCCCCCCCCCTTTCACCCCACCACCACAAACACACACACACACAAACACACATGGCGGAGGCTTGCATTCCGCAGAATGCAGAATTATATCTATGCATTTTTCCAAAAACTAAGAAAATTTTCATGTATATATTGGGTCAGGCATATTTTAACCAGACCAATATTTGGGGGAAGGGCTAGATACCCTCCCCCCCCCCCCCCGGCTATTCCTTGGTGTTCATTTATAGTATAATTTACATGGAGATAATTTATCATTTCCATCCAAGTAAAAAATATCTTCAATATAACTTATATTTCATAACATTTCGTACTTACATATCTATGATGGAGAAACTGGTATTTCTGCTTTAAAGGCACACGGTGCAACATTTGATCAATGAGGTTTCCGGTCACAAGACGCGTGACAGTGACGTGATATGAAACAAGGCTGGTTATATAGCAGAGAGCGCTAGAATGAACTCAGCTGACTGAACTCAGTTAACATGGCAAGATGAGATTTCAGTCTGTGTTAGGGGCGTCATAGGGAGAAAGATATATATATATATATATATATATATATATATATATATATATATATATCTTATAAAGAGAGAGAGAGAAAGGGAGAGAGATAGATAGACAGATAGAGATATATTATATACAGTCAATAATAATTGAAAATCATTTTTGTCAGCTGATGATATTCATTTAAGCGAGCCTTTCAAATAAACGGGGTTTTTATCATCAAGGTTGTAGCCGTCATTATGATTCTATGAATTGCAATGTGATTGTTGCATGTGTTTTCCGCATTATTCCAAATTATCTGTTGTTGGGATTTTTCTTTTAAAGATGTCTCAGTTTCTAATATTTAATATAAATATATGGAAAATATACTGTAAGTTTACCTGTTTGCGTTTGTAATTTAAAAAAAAAAATTACTGCAAATGGCTGACAGCTTTGCCATTGATTAAGTACTCTGCTGAAAACTCACCCATATATTTTACTCTAGTCAAGTGTAATCTTATAAATACACAATATCTAATCATAAAATGATACGAAAATGATGTAAATAAAAAAGAATAACATTTTCAACAACCTTTCGAAATTTGAAACAGATAACCTCCCGTTGGGACGTTCCAGTGCGCTAGAATGAACTCAGCTGATTGTATTATACACGTTAACACGGTTAGATGAGATTTGAGTCTAGTAAGGAACCATCCTCTGACAAACAGATAACCGCCCGTAGGGACGTTCCAAATTACCATTTGATGTGCCAAAATTTCAGCGTGAAAGTCTCGTATATTTATATATAGCTCAAGACATCCTTGAATGTATAACATAAATATGATCTTAATATAAGAACCAGAACATCATTGGGTAAAGTCCGAAAATCTGATTTACAACCTTTCCTATACTGCACGGGCACATAAATAATAACCAGTCCCGTCAGGTTGTGGTGGTGGTGGTGCGTGTGTGTGTGTGTGGAGGGGGGGGGGTGCCGATCGTTTACACGCATATAATACACGCTAGGTGCAGATTAATAGGAATTTTGGTAGAAACTAATGTACCTTATGATTTTCATTATAAGGTCATTTGAACTGTGTAATAAATGAAAAAAAAAATAAACTATAAAGTATGAAACTGTTACGAGACGTTCTCGGTATTCATTACCTAACATGAATTCAGTTAGGGTTAGGGTACATCGGCTGATATTAATTATGACCGGGTAGGTGACTGATTTCAGAACACCTATGTACAATATATACATACAGTAATCATTAATAAAACAGGGCAATGCATGCTGTTAATGACTCTAAGTACTCTTACCTTCAACAAGACGTCGTCAGTCACCCCGGTGTATTAAACCCCTTATCTCGGAATGGAAAGTCCCTGGTAATCTGACAATTTGTCTTGCGAATTTCATAAAACCTGGCCTTGGTTTGACTTCTATGGATTAATCTTCATGTTCACGTTAATTAAGTCTACATTTTCAATTTGCTGTGTGCATGACTGAAAAATTACGGCCCGCGTTAATAGAGAGATCCACACGGTCATGTGTCGCAATCAGCTGATTCAGCCAGATCTTAGCAGTGGGACGACCCCAACAATCAGCTGGTGACCTCTTTACCTTTGCCCCCTCAGTGTGACGTCATAACAACGGCCGTTCTTTTAGACTTGCGTGGTACACATAGACGTGTAACGTTAGAATGTCATGTAACCACGTGGTGTCGAGTTACCAGCGGTGTACCCCGGAGGTCATCCAGGGTTGTACCGGCTGTACGCGTTTATATATCAAAGGAATACATTGCATGCGGATATGTAATATAATAAATAATCTTTGTGAGCAAAGCTTGTTTGATAAAACTGTTTGTAGGGGCGGGTGCGGAAGGGTGAGGGAGTAAATGGAGCCCTTATTCACTGCATTTTAAACTTTTTTTTTAGCCGAATATAAAGTAAATTTCAATACACGTTTGTAGGCTACGTCTTGCTGTGTATTCAATAATAATAATAATAATAATAATAATAATAATGATAATAATAATTGATAAATAAATAAATTAAATAATTAATTAATAATAATAACTGATAAATTAATTAATGATAATAATAATTATTTGAGTATTAATAGTAGTATAAATTTTAAACGATATTAATAGCCTATCATTGTAAAACAACGGAAATATTCTGTTTCATTTTATGACACATTAAACCAAAGAATTTTGGTTACAAGAACTCAGGGGATGATATCCCATACAAAAGATAATCATATATAACCACATCATGTCCGGTGCACTTACTGACATTACATGTTTATACGACAATATGACATCCTTCTAATTTCCGGATATATTTTTTTCGGATTTCTGGACTTAATTTAAGGGGCCTTTCCGATATCTATCGTCTATTGAGTTAAGATTATCCCTTGAACCTTTTATAAAAATAGACGTGCAGAAAACGCCGTTCCTATCACACATAGACTGTTCGTTTTGTTTATATCCAGGTGTTTATAACATGTGGGGGGTTGTTACAAAGTAATCCTTACACATTCCACAAGGACATATGGTGGCAACCAAAGATTTGTAAAGGGTGTTTTACTACTATAATCTGTTTCGCCACCTGCTGTCCACCTGTTTTTTGTAGATGATTTTCTTAAAAGTTTATATTTTTTAATAATTTCCAAGGAACAATATATGGAAGTGACAACCTAATATGGCAACTAAGAATTTTACAATAAATACCCCGTTTATGTTTCACAACATTTTAGTCTCTTCACCGTGATATGGCAGATTTCATGTGTCCCTCCCATAAGAAGTCATCAGGCTATTATTACCGACGACTCGGCCACGCGGCGGTCAGCAGGCCAGACTAAATTATATAAGCGAATAAACGTGTCTTTTATGCCAGGGTTCGTGAACTGGCGCTCCTATTCATATTCTTATAATAGCGGTTACGGCAGTCAACACCTCTCGCTTCCTTGTCGTAAACAAGTTCAGTACACGACGTCAAGGCGTGGTCACTGCATGCAGGCAATATTTCCTCCGCTTGGAGGGTATGCATACATTCCCATTTGTGTATGTCTGTTTGTCTGTGTGTGTGTTTGGGTCTGATTGTGTGTGTGTTTGTTCACAAGATATCTTCTGCAATCATGAACGGAATCACATGAAAAATTTCAGGGCAGCTCGGGAATGAGCCAATTAAAAAAATCGATAAGATTTTGGTTTGGGTCCGGATCATGATTCGGATCAAGGAAGAACTTTTAAGAATATTCACAATTGTGCAGTCACATATGCACGATTGAAGATTGGAATATGGGCGGAATAAGTGAATACAAGCACTTGTTATTGGAATTGTGAGTATTGGTCAATATTATGCGAAAAAAAACTTTGGTTGCGGAGTACCACACATAAAGGATCACCCATGCACATTCCTGAGAATGCATATTTCGAGTTTTCTTATCATATACCTAGCTGGCTAAATGACACATATATTCTAAAATAATGTAACGAACAAATTGAGGCTGTGCAGTCGGAAATGCATTGTTGTAAATCAGATTATCGGACTTTATCCAATGATGTTCTGGGTTCTTATATAACCTGCAAGTTATAAAATGTAAATGTCTTTTTTTAAGTTAAGTTTCCGTTCTTATATTGTCTTAATTCCCTCATAAACTTTTATGTGAAACTGTGTGATCATATTTAAACTTGAGAGAATTATCACCAAATGACAGTGGGCACCCACTGGCGGAGCGGACTGTATAAATGTGACACGAAAGCAGCCCTCAGGGGCCTATTCAGGATTTAGGAAAGGGGGGGGGGGGGGTCCAACATACCGGAGGACTAATGACAAAGCCAGGAAAATATCCCCAGGTCCGGTCTGAAAATTTTAGAAAAAGTTATGGCGGCTGTGAAATTGGGGGGGGGGGGACCCCAGGGGAGAAACTGACTCATATAGTTCTAAAACGAGATACATGAGGCGCCACTTTCTTAGCATTTTAAGTAGAGTTTAACCAAATTTCTCATGGCCATGTGCTGGAACTGTTCAGTGTGGCCAGTTATATGTAAGAAATATAGCTTTATTTACCATGATAACATAGAGTAGAAAAAAAATCGTCAGTGTGACCTTGACCAAGATGCTGGTTCATGGCAACCAAATACAGCAGACGACCGATAATACTACACGCGCAATGCCCATGCTCGTGGAAAAGATTGCCATTTTGTTCGCGAGGGTTTTAATTTCGTGGTTTTTCGCGAATCTGAAATAATCGCGAAAATGAAACCCTCGGGAATAATTGGCCTATTGAGTATGTCCTTGTTTAGTGTGACCAATACTTGTGTATGCCAATAGGACAGAACAGTGAGAAATTTTATAATAAATTACATCCATGCAGGTATAGGGAAAACGTTCTCTTAAATTTGATCTATACTACCTGTGGAGTGTACGGGCTCATTGTTATAACAAAAGAATATCACAAATTCATGACTTATACTCATTTTATGATACAAACAGGTATTGCTTTACCAAAGATTTGATACAGGTTCTGGTTAGATCGCGAAAATGAAACCATCACGAAACATTAAAAATGGAGAAATCGCGGAATTTCAGCCCCTCGAATATGAAGAAAACCACAGTATTGAAAAAATGCGTTGTGTAGAGCGCACGTGTTCATATTCATATACTGAGAAATTGTCTCATGACCAGCCAGCGATCACTGCGTTTTGTGATCATAGGTTAGAAACGGCCATATGCATATATATATATATATATATATATATATATATATATATATATATATATGTGTGTGTGTGTGTGTGTGTGTGTGTTTATATATACATACAAAAATGTATATGTATATAAAAAATACCTGATGTTCTGGTATTCTATACAACAAGCGGTACCAAAGGAGTGGAAATTAGTTCTAAAATCAGAGAATATGAGTGATATTTACGTAAAAGACACTTTATTATAGAATAATCAAGCTCTAGACTTAAGAAAAGTCAATTACCGTAAGGTGTATAATATGGTTATAAATGACTATACAAATGAGCCGGCTAATAGAATTAAACTAGAGGAAAGCTTACCTCAGGTATTTTCCTGGAAAGATGCAATTGATTATATATATAAAACCACTATGGACATGTTTTTGAGGCAATTTCAGTTTAGAATTATCCATAATATATTGTCTGTGAATGTAAAGCTATACATATGGAAAATAACTGATACAAATATGTGTTCATATTGCAAAAAAGAAACAGAAACAGTAGTGCATTTGTTCTGTGACTGCGACACAGCTAAATCATTTTATAGACAAATTAGTCAGTGGGCAGAACGCGCTGGAATAAACATGCCGGCACTGACTCCGCTTCTTTTATATACAGGATGTGACAAAGACAATGCCAATAAACGTATAATAGATTTGTTATTATTGCTACAAAAATATGTAATTTTTAAAAATAAAGAATCGGGTAATTTTCCATCTTTCACTGTATATATATCACATGTTAAGAAATTGGAAGTATTGGAAAGAAGAGTAGCTAAAAAATAACAAAATATATATTCATAAACAAAAGTGGGGTAACCTACTTAATAATTTTTAAAGAGTGAAGAATTTTGAGAATTAGCTGTAGATATAATTTTGAAATGTGTATAAATATGTAGGTAAGAGTATATATATGTGCATGTGTGTGTATGTATATGTGTGTATATATTTGGGTTTATATATGGGTATATATATATATATATATAAATGTGAACGCGTGATCCTTCATGGATGTATATATACGTATGTATGTATATTTAAATTTTTATTCGGATCTGGTAAATATTATGTTGATCTGACCAAACCAGTTAAATCTACAAATAACATTGTTGTTCTTATTGAATTAAATGTTTGTTTCCAATAATATTGAAAATATATCGACAGAACGAGATATAATTATAATTGTTGTAAACAAAATAAAAGTCTCTTCACCAATACTCAGTTGGTATCCTGTCGGCAGATATACGTCTACATGGTCCATATGCACTTGTCTTTGAAAAAGTACAAACAAGTAGCAATACAAGCAATTATAAAATTCTCTTGTTAACTCCTTTTTGTTGATTCAATATATGTATGTACTTTGTCAGAAAAACTTGAAACATTGTATTTTAAATCTTGCAATAGTGAAGATGTTCATGTTATAAACACAAGATTTGTAAGTTTTTTTCTTGTTCCGAGGGATGTCGATGATGAGAAAGAACGTTATAAATAAATATCTAGTAATAGTGAGACATCCAAAAAATAAAAAAAAAATAAAAAATTAAAAAAACATACAAAAATGTGAATAACGACAGGACTCAGACTTTCGGGGACGGATAAAGGATTTTATTTTTATAATTGGGGGGGGGGGGGGGGGGAGGGGGGTCCCGACATCCAGACCTGGGTAGACAAGTGTGACGTGAATGCTAGTGACCTTATATATACATGCTCGATTCGGCGCTGATTTTTGGTGTATTTTATTGTCCAGATACTGTAAAATGAAAAGACGGGGAGCTCGCCCCCTCAAAACCCACCATTGACTTTTGTTAATGATGGCGATGATGATCTTGACAAGGGAATTTTTAACTTTTCTAACTTTCTAACTATTTGCAGGTAACAGAAAAGTATGAAACTAATGTTAAAAACACTGATATTCAAATACGTGTGTGTAACCAAAATACTATAGTATATTTATGCACTTTGATGTATATGGCAGGAGTATGAACAATTATGATGTTGTGGAAGAGGGATTTTGTCCTGTGTGTCATAAAGGAGGGAGGTAGTGTTTTTTTTTTTTTTTTGCTGCAGTGGATTTTGACTGTATGGGGTCTGATATCTGTACCCATGTAGACTACAGCCGCCCCCCCCCCCCCCCCCCCCCCACACCAGCAACACCGCTAAAATGTTCTTATTGTCCCAGCAATATGAGATATAGTGCCACAACTTCATTATATAAGGGAAATGTATCTAAATCTAATTAGTTATATATATGAATTAGTATAATGTTCTTCAATTAAAAAAAAAAAGATCCATATCAGCGGGTTATCCCCTTCAACATCTGACTCTTTTGAGGCAAAATATGCCTCCCTTCTCGGACGTCTGAGCATGTTTCCCAAGCTGTACGGCCTATCATCTGAGAGCCTTAAGGAATAGCATATAAAATGGCGATGTAGACTTATTCTGTCACGCCGTGAATGCGTGTTAGCAGTGCGAATCCATTTAATATATTTTTTATGGCATTGTTTCGGAGACATGATGCCTGGGAGGCAGGTACTTCATTAATCTTTGTCTGTGTGCGGCCTTCTGGTTAAAATTGTTCTATATATATATATATATATATATATATATATATATATATATATATATACCAATATGGATGTAACTTTAAATGCCGAGTGTATATGGTCACTGGCGTTGAGTGACCTTATATTTGTAATTGCTCAGTGCTGTCCGCGGGAAGCCCCATATGCCCAGCCAAGCATGTACGGCGACCTTTAAAATAGCTGCATAAGCGATATATATATATATATATATGAGCATATACATTTAATGATAACCAAAACAATACTAATAGAGGTAAATGGAACTTACCTTTTTAGGGCAGATTTCTCGATTATCATTGAAGAAATATATCCCTATTGCACGTACAATATCCAGCAATTTGTTAAAGTTTTGTCCTTGGATGCATGTGTAACAGCGGTCCTGAGATCCGCGGTCAAGGGCTGACAAACATGTATATGATACTTGGCCTGTAGATGCCATATGATATGTTGTGAGGCGAGCTGCTACAACCGAATTCTTCTCGCTACACTTGGTAAACAGGTACCCTTGACGGCCTGACCCTATAAACTACTAACTTAGTCAGAACAGGTATTCATTTTCCGCGGACCACTCAAAATACTAGGTCTACGCCTTATAATTAGCGAAGGTAAGAATATTTGGGTTTTCGTTGTCTTTAAGTGTGGTTACTAATATATAATTATTAAAGTAAAACATGAACAGAGGCGGATTTAGGAGGAGAGGTCCAACGCAGGAGAGCTAATGACGCAGACCTGAACAAAAAGTCCCCAGGTTCGGAAAAGAGGGGGGGGGGGGGGGGCTCCAGACCCCACACATTGCTCTGAAATCCTTAGCTGAAATCCTGAAGTTGTCGAAGGCTTAAAAAAGGGGGTTTGGGTCCGGACCCCCTGGACCCCCCCCCCCCCCACCCCCCACGATGGATCCACACTGGCCTTCACACATTCTCTCTCTCTCTCTCCTTTGTTCTCTCACTCCTTCTTTCTCTCTCTCTCTCTCTCTCTCTCTCTCTCTCTCTCTCTCTCTCTCTCTCTCCCGTTAATGTACGTGTGTGTGTTTGTTCACAGCATAACTCACGCAATCATGAACGGAATCTCATGAAGTTATCAGGATATTTCGGGAGTTGGCCAGTGAAGTATCGATTACGTTTTGGTGTTGATCCGGCACATCAATATGCGTAAATGTACAGTCACTTATGCACCAATGTAAATGACAATATGGGCCGAATAAGTGAATGGCTGAGGCTTGCATTCGTCAGAATGCAGGCCTTCTGGTCAATTTATTTATTCCATTGTTTATATATTTAAGCTATTATATATACATTTATATTTACATTAATATTTATCATATTTATAATTATTATAATTACAATAATAATTATAATTATAATTATAATTATAATTATTAAATGTTGCTGTTGTTGTCCTTTATTTTTGTTAAGATATATCAGCTCGCCTTTTTTGTCCATTTTTCCATCACATATTGTTTATGTTTCAATATGTTTGGTTTGATGATCAAAACAGGAAGGCCAGAGAAACCAGAGGGGATTCACGAATGGATTGAAGTGTCTGTGCTGCCACCTGCCGACATCTTTATAGATTATTCATTTCTGAGAACAAGTGGAACTGAAGAGGGAAACATTACAGACAATAGGTTGTCGTGCAAGCCTTGCGGGAAATAGTTATCCCCAACTAAACTAAGACTCAGTCACCTTACTATTTGTAACAAACTATTGTCCAAGGAGTCTATAGGAGAAATTGTTCGATATAATAATTATAGACACTGATAGACAATCTTATGAGAGGTCTGTCTTCAACGTCTTAGTAACCACCTTGCTTAAACTTATTTAAAATCTATATTCAAACAAATATCCGACCAAAAGTATAAGCATAAATCTACAATCCTCTGAACATCATATATTAGATCTTCATATATCAATAAAGTTTTTGTTGTCAGTGTGAAGATTTTTAAACTTTAAGTAAACATTATTTTACAAATATGGAAAATATCTCAAATATGGCAACAAATATTTATTTAACAATAACGTCATCTTAAAATACACATAAACATGTTAACACTTTTTCTGTATATTTATCATTTTTCTTTAATCTCATATATCAAATGTTTAAATTGTCTGTGCCTGTTTTATAAAATAGATATCGAAAATAAGTGACCCAGGGGTCATGACGCTCAGCTGATCGACTAGGAAAGACATTCACAAAAGAATTTTAATCTTTGTGCCAAATTTTGTAGGTGGTTTCCCCATTCAACTGAAGCATAGCTCTGAGGATATGGGTAACAGAGACCTCATTTCAGGTTTCCATGGAGATTATTCATGGACCTCCCTGGATGTCAAGTTAGAAGTTTCTAGGTCCAATGGTTACAATTTGTGCCCTGTTAATGGACGACCGCATCTTTGAAGGTCTCAAAAAATTAAATTAAAAGAAAATGCATAAAAATAAAAAAAAAACAGGTGGCGCCATCAGTCTGCAGGAACTGATGACACACTCCATGATGAATGTGCATGCAAAGAATCATGGTGATCCATGCATTATGTGTTTAGAAACGGGAGGTTTTGCATCAAATTTTTAATTATACTGAGGGGTACTTACAAGCCCTATATGATCAAAGGATATGGGAAACAGAGACCTAATTTCAGGTTTCCAAGGGGATTTTTAATGGACCTCCCTAGATGTCAGGTTAGAAGATTGGACGACCGCATCATTGAAGGTCTCAAAAATAGAAAGAAATGCGTAAAATTTAAAAGAAAAAAATCAAAGTGGCGGCACCAGTCTACAGGAACTGATGAAACAGTCTATGATGTATATGCATACAAAGAATTATGGTAAAGAATGCTTTAGTTGTTCAGATACGGGAGCTTTTGTAACAAATTTTTAATTATTCTTGGGGGTACTTCTGGGCCCCATAGCTCGAAAGATATAGGTAACTTAGGCCTAATTTCAAGTTTCCTAGGAGATGTTTTATTGGCCTTATGGGATGTCAAGTAAAAAGATTCTAGGCCCAATTGTTACGATGTGTACCCTGTTAGCAGACGACCACATCTTTCAAGGACTCAAAAATAGGGAAAAATGTGTGTCAAATTGAAAAACAAATCCAGGTGGCGCCACCAGTCTGCAGGAACTGATGAAACACTCCATGATGAATATGCATGCAAAGAATCATGGTGGTCAAGGTATTAGTTATTCAAATACTGGAGCTTTTGTATAAAATGTTTAATTACTCTGGTAGGAACTTCTGAGCCCCATAGCTCAAAGGATATGGGTAACAGAGCCCTCATTTCAGGTTTCCAAAATATGATTTTCCATGGAACTCCTTGGAAGGTCCTATGGTTAATATTTGTGCCCTGTTAACAGACGTCCACATCTTTGAAGGTCTCAAAAAAAAGAGAGAACAAAATGAGTAAAAAATTTAAGAAAAAAAATACAAATGACGCCTCCAATCTGCAGGAACTGATGAAATACTCCATGATCAATAAGCATGCAAGGAACAAGTTACAAGATTCTAGGTCCAGTGGTTTCAATTTGTGTCTGGTTAATGGACAGACGGATAGACAGACAGGCGGACGGACGACGGACAAAGAGTGATCGGAACATACCTGTAAAATAAGAAAGACTTATTCCAGGAGATTTGTGAGAAATTTCCGTCTAAAGATGACGTACTGGTAGAAATATTATATGTTAGAAATTCGTAAGAGTATTTTCATATTACATATTCATAAGAGTAATTTCGTTCTGCTTGGCTGACTGAAATGTGAGGTCAGGTTATCTACACGAATCCACGAATCTATATTTTGATCTAATTTGGTTAGATCACTCCTGTATAAGTCTTCTTTTTTATCATATACATGTATGAAAAGTGATTTGAATGGCCAATGTCAGTTCTTACAGGTATGTATCAAACTAAGAAAGAGGCGGAGCTTGTGATCCTTGGTCTGTCAATTAAATGTTTGTTCACTTATTAGAGCCACTGTATTCAGGGCCTAGCATATCAATATTAGCAGTGTTCAAGCTGCGCGTATAAATACATGCAGCCACAGTTCCAGATGTAAATCAAATCTCGTCTTTTTTCCCGGCAAATAGGCAAATTAGATTGTGTTGGTTCTCTCGGGACATACATGTGGTTGTGTATGCATGGGATACTGAACAATCAAAAGTTAGGTAAAATGTTACATTTTCTTTATGATAAATTTTGTCAACAAAACAGTTTAGTGACATGACTGATATAACTACGACCTATAGGTTTAATTATTCCCTGAAAAATTACTGAGATACCAAGGGTTCCTTCGAAGCACCCTCTACAGTTGTCCTTTGACTTTACTATAAGTATACGTGATGTCAAGAGAATGCCACAGAGGCAGCTAACTACTTCTTTCATAGTTTTCTAATTAAAGAATAAGAGACAAGAGCATAAAATGTACAAACTGTTCTCCAGAACAAAGGTAACAGAACAATTATCGCCAACTAGATTATCTTGTAGCATTTTGACAATCAGAGGAGAAAAGACCAATTAACATAGTAAAAATCTTTGGCGAGGTCGACAAATACCAGGTAAAGAGGTTTCTGTTGCTCGAAACACTTGTTTGATTTTGCGAATACATAACACCATGCCGATTGTGGAGCGAGGCACCCAAATGTAACCCTACAGTCTGAAAATATTAGTAACAGGAGCACCGCAAGAGTGTATAATATGCCCGTTTTATGTCTTATGACCTCTGACCTCATTACATATGCGCGTGGATGTTGTCGAGAATTTAGTTCAGGTGAGAAAGTCTATCGGTTAATATTTACATTGAGTTTTATGAAAAGCCATAAGAATTTTCTTGATCCTCACGGCGCACCAAAGTCTAGTGACTTCTGACCTTGTTCATTATTCATGGATTTTGAGTGGAATCGTATTGACGGACGGACGGACGGACGGACGGACGGACGGAAGAACCATGGCTATACCATAATCCGAAAATGGGTTCAAATAAAAATTCCTTAGTGTTGCCACAATACACACCAAACGTTTCATGACATTACTTGTAGCCAAACCTGTGAGGTCTTTCTTTTATAGACATCTATATTATAACTGACGGTGGTACCACTCCACATTTTTCTCGCAACTCATCTTTGCCCATGCCTCGGACATGCCCGGGTATATTTTTGCCTCCGCCAGGAGGGTATGCGCTCATACCCGCTCGTTTGTGTGTGAGTTTGTTCACAACATAACTCACGCAATTATGAATGGAATGAAATGAACTTTACAGAGCACCTAAAGAAGGAGCCAATGAAGATCCAGTTATATTTTGGTCTGGGTCTGGATCAAGGAAGGACTACCAGCAGTATTAACAAATGTGTAGCCTGATATGGCTGACTGAACATGGGAATATGGTCCGAATAAGTGAATGAAAACAAGGGTTGCGGAGTAGCACACATTAAGGACCACCCACATGGCGGAGGCCTGCATTCCTGAAAATGCATATTTCGGGTTGTTTTGTTCTGATCTGAAACTCTGGAGAACGATGACAAGTGTGTCATAAAAGGGAGGGGGAGGGGGATTCCAATATTTCCGATAGATAATAGGGATTTTTTTCCCGCGAAGGGCTTTTCCGCGAGAGGAATTACGTGAGCTACTCAAGAGAGACTGATATCTAGTTTAATGAATCTAGGCTGTTTATAAAGAGTCTTACGGTTAAGAAGAATCGCTTAACCCGATTCGCCTGAAAACTTTGCATGACTAGGGCAAATCCCTACATCATTTGAACAGAATTTACTGTTGAGCTGAAAGTGCAATTCGACTATTTTTTTTCCAATCGCAAATATACATGTTACTGTTACATTAAAATTAATAATTTTAAGTGGCTCTACAGCAATCTTATAAATCTCTATAAGTTTTTTTCTGATATCAACATAAACATAGACCGTTTATATGCAAATTCCTGAGAAATCCAAATTTTATCAGCGCTTTACTGACAAAAATCTACCTTTCAGTGCACAAAAGCGGGCCTCAAAGAAAATAGGTCAACGTGGTCTAATGGTGGGTTTAGTTTGAGGTAACATCTGAACATCTGAATGTGTGGTATCTGTCGGAGTTTTTTAATATGCATCACAATTTGCCTTTAGTGCACTGTATGTTTTATAAATATACACGCTCTTGGGAACATACTTAGTGTTAATGTAAGAAAACAATTTTCTTTGTGAAATGAAATCACCAAACGCATATCTATATTACAAATTTATCTACAACAGGTGTGTACAAAATCATTCATAAAATATATAGAATAATATATAAAAAGTCTTTAAAATTTACATATTTAAAATGCACATTCTATCATGTTTAAAATCCTTTAAAATACAAATATCCATAATAACAACCGTCATTCAATTAGGATAAAGTATAATCCTATGACCACAGAAGTGCCTGTCTTCAGATATATTTTTAATGTTTTACCTCAAACTTTCAATAAACACATATTAAAAATTCTGTATTACGGCATAACAAGAGAGAGAAAAAAATTCAAGAAGAGAAAGGCTGTGGAATTATATACAAACTCGCGATGTCACCTGGTTGCCGCGACTGACACTAAGTGTTCGGGTCCATTTTATTGACAGAAAGATCACATTATATTATTTTCTTAACACCAATTGTGAAACTTCTGCATTTCTTCAAATAGGTTCCTTTCAGGGACTCTGGTTCGTTTTTATTTATATTCTTTGACAAAACCAGCAAAACTGTCTCATGGCACCCGCACATTGATAATCACTATGATTAATGGACATGCCCGTGGAACAGGTCTCCGCAGTTGTCTTACGGACACAGCTCCCCCTGACGGACAATCTTGAAAGCCACATATTTAAATATACCACTACTCCCTTCAATTGCAATGTATATATCTCCACCAGTGACAGCATTTAAAAGTGACTTTTTATTTATGGACACACATACTTAAATGCCTGTACAATCCGACGACGGATATCCAACTAAGGATAACGACATGTTGTTAAACTCAGGATATCGACATGTCATAAACCAAGGATAACGACAGGTCGTAAACTTAGGATAACGACACGTCGTAAACTAAGGACTACGATATGTCGTAAACTAAGGGTAACGACATGTCGTAAACTCAGGACAACGACATGTCGTAAACTCAAACATGTGAATGTTCATTAGAGGAATTTAAAATTTTCATTTCTTGATCTTTCGGTTTGTTTCCCGGCGAACAAATCTGTCGATTGGAATCGAATCCTTTTGTTCTTCCTGTCAAACTTAACTGGCTCGAACTTATAAAGTCTGTAACAAATGAAAATATGTTATATATAATATCATATATATTATGAAGAATATTTGATATGTGTATCCGAGAAAAATAATAATAGCAAGTTGTATTGACCTATTAACCTATACTCTAAACATACGGACATTTGACTGTGAAGAAATAAAATAATTAATCTGACAGTGTTCTGTCAGAATTAAGCATACTACTTTCTGGTTATAGAATACATTATTAATAAGGTTAATGGTAAAATAACCTGGGACTTTTTTTCAGAAAATGCAGAAAATGTTTTATTATTGTTGCATTTAAATATTTTAATGCCCAATGCTGCACAATGGTTCACTATAAAGATTGTATTTTTTAATATAATACGTTATATATGAAAAAAATCAAAATGCAGCTTTCAACCAACTGGTCGATTACATTTTCATTAAATTTTAAACTAATTTAATGCAAAAATAGAAGTAACATACAGACTTATTCCTTTCTCCTTTTTTGTAAAATACATTAAGGCAGAGAAGCAGAGAAAAAGGGCAGAGAACCAATCTACTCACCTTCTTTTCCTATCTGGTCTGGGTTCTGATTGGACATGTGAGCTAATGTTTCTACTTCTGTTACGCCTTTATCGTTCTGGAAACATAATAATGTAAACATGAACGTTGACAACGCCAGAACTAAAACTGGCCAGGAAACCAATTCAATTCATATTCCAGATAACATTTGTGGGGCTGACGGTTGATGAGACACTCACATGGGCGGCTCACGTAAAGGATATCAAACAGAGGGTCAAAGCGAGAATTAATTGCTTAAGAGTGCTTAAAGCAGGAAGAGGGGGCATCTCTACCCAAAGTTTGATATATCTTTATGAAGCCTGAATAAGACAGGTCATGACCTACGGGTTCATAGCTCTGAGAAGGCAGACATAGAATATGTGAGCGATCACATACTAAGGTTAAGCAGGAGAAGCTTTATAAAGACCTCAAAATGTGGATCGACTGGCAAAAGATCAGTGGCAAACGGAACCCCGTCACTATCACCCCACTTGAGAAAGTGGGGAGGGGTAGAAAGGCTCCGAATCACCGCAGCGCCCGACTCGAATGCAACTAGAATACGGGTAGTCGACAAGCGACAACGTGTATCCGCCGAAATCAGAGTGGCACGGGTGAAGTGAAGCATGGATTGAGTGGCAAGGGGAAATAGAGTGAGTTGTGTTGCATATTAGCACGGATGTCTGCAGCCGAAATATGTATGTAGGTGGCGCCACCTGTGACAAAATCGAGACAGCTAACCAAGTTGTATACTTATGCAAAATTTTAGGCAGTGAGTCAAACCATTACTTGTATATGAGTGATTTTATCCCACAGCAAACAACCAGGATAACGCTGTGCAAAAATGGTTACAGGTGCCGCCACCAGTTTTGCGTATGATAAAGAGCTATGTGAGGTCTATACACATGCATTATTTCAGGAGGATCCATCTAACCAGTCTTGAGATATAAGCATGGAAGTATGTAGCGAAAACATAAATGTAGGTAGCGCCACCTGCCACAAAATCCAGAAAGCTATCTAAGATGTATAAACCTGCAAAGTTTTAGGCAGATACGTCAAACCACTGCCGAGATACGAGTGATTTTATCCCAATGCAGAATAACAGACGGAGGCCGTGCAAAAATGGTTGCAGTCGGCGCCACCAGTTTTGCGTATGATAAAGAGCTATGTGAGATCTATACACATGCATTATTTCAGAAGGATACACCAAACCAGTCCTAGGTTTATGCATAGATGTATGTAGCGTAAACATTAATGTAGGTGGCGCCACCTGCCACAAAATCCAGAGAGCTACCCAAGATGCAGGAGTTCACATGTGACTCGATCAAAATTCCGAATTTTAAAAAAGTTCTCCAGAAACTATGCGGCGGCGGCTCATAATTCGGACGGAGACGTCAAATTCGGTTGATAAAGTCATGAAGAAATGATTTTTTTCTTGCTTGTGGTACAAAGGGGAATGTATATAAATATTTGCCAAGCGGCAGGAGGAGTGTTTATCTAACAAGACTCAGGTGGTGTTAATTTATTGATTCAAGCAAATCTGTAGACAATTATCACACTTCATAAAAACACAATAATCTCTTATCTTAAACACATTGTAAAACCACAGGTCGCGTAAACATCGAGTTATTACATCAATAAATCATGCAGGGTTCGCGGACAGGTCCTCTGAAGAATTTACAGTTTCGCGGCGTGAGTTAAGTCTAATAGAAAATTTTAAATTAGGGTTTCACGTAACCGCGGCCTCTTACCGTAAATACACAGCAAATTCAAGGTGTCTCATTTGCATAAAACATACATTTTCCAAAATGATCATATGAACTTACTTCCATTTTCGATGGCACGAGGAACATTACCAGGGCTCCCAGGAGCGGCGGGATACCTGACGCGTGGAACGCTATGGTGTAGGAGTGAAGCTTGTCATAGGCCAACCCTGGAACAAATAAAACAAACATATCTGATGGAGAAAAGGAAATATAATAGTTAAAACAAGAGCACCGCGAATGGTGCCTTATATGCCCATATGCACATATCTCGTGACCTATAACCTCATTGAATATGCGTAAATTTCGCTGGGAATGCAATACAGGTGAAAAACTGTTTTGGTTAATATTCATTATGAATTTCATTAAATTCATCATCACAGCACCATCAAAGTCATAAGATCTCTGAATTCATTAGATATGCATAGATTTTGCTAGAAATCAAACCAAGGCGAGATGATATATTGATTAAAATTTCTGTTCAGTTTTATGAAAATCCATAGAATTCCTAGTAAGTTATCGCGGCGACACCATAAAGTAGCCCAGTGACCTCTGACGTTATCAAATATGTGTGTATTTAACTTGCCCATAATCCAACTTGGACGAGATAATCGATATGTTAGTGGTTATGGTCAGTTTCGTGAAAATCCATCAAAAGCCACGTTGAGTGATCGCGGCGACGCTAAAAGTAAACGGACGGGCGGAAGATAAGACGTACGGGCGGACGGACACTGGGCATATCATAAAACGTCCCGTCAGACGGAGTATAAAAACTAGAAAGTAGTCCGAGTCCAAATATATTCCTCCGCCAGGTGGTAATATAAATATATATATATACATATATATATATATATATATATATATATATATATATATATATATATATATATCATTAATGGCCTTCCATGCTAGCGAGATAAGGTGTCATGCTGAGGTAGGTGAACTGTAATTTATATAATTTATATAAGCTTTTAAAACGTTGAGACAAACAGAACAATGGGTTACAATAATCAGTTGTCTGCGATTTCATAATATGAGATATTACGCCACTTGACCTCTGAGCTTGTCATATTACGTAGACGCCCTGACAAAAGAAACCGGACTGGAGTTAGTGATCGGGCAAAGGTATAACCATGATGTAACTTCTAGACGCGACATTAACTATATATATATATATATATATATATATATATATATATATATATATATATATATTGACTACACTTATTTAAACCTTATTTATATTTACATATACATTACATTTCATATATATATATATATATATATATTTATATATGTGGGGAGAGAGAGAGAGAGAGGGAGATATATATATATATATAGAGAGAGAGAGAGATGTATAACTAGCCATGGTTCATTGTATATAACGAAATGGAGCATGAATATATAGATTAGTCGGTTCCCGTTGGCAGTGAACCGACTTTTTCATGTTCAATGTCTATAATTGTATATATATATATATATATATATATGTGTGTGCGTGTATGTGCGTATATATGTATATACATTTGTTTTAAATAGTACTACAAAGTGACATTAACCAAATTTAATTGTTAATGAAGGGTTGTTTTTACCATGCTGATTAAGATTTGAATTTGAGGTATTCATCTGACAAGTTGATGCTTTTGTACTTCTTAAACAGGCTTCATGCTTTCCGTCTTTTTTTTAAATTAAGCGAAATTAAAATAAAATTAATTTCTTTAAAGAAACGACATTCGATCGGGTTTGCTCTGGTGTTCTCAAAGAGCCACTCAAGCAATACTCCATTCCAAATTACGAAACCTTTTCTTTAATGCCCATTCCTACGCCAGGAACTACACTATATTTAGTTTGTAACCCGACATTCCGTATGCAACCACAGTAGTTAATTTAACAGGCTTCACATGAAACAGAGCTGGAGGCAAAGTATCCATGAACTCCAGATGTGTAACAAATACCTGTCAACCCTCTGACCCAATTCTCTTTCTGCTGTGACAGCGTAAACAGCTCAGCCTGAACACCCCAATGAAAGGTAACAAAAAATTATGAACTCGTAGTATACAGTATTCAAGCCGTGACACAAGCCATAAGCCATAAGGGAGGATGCACTACAACGGCAATCCGCCCTGTTGCAGCTCAGCCTTAACTCCCCAAGGAAAGGTGACAAAATGTTATACTGGTAGTATATAGTTTTTAAATGGTGTATAAACTTAAGCCCTTTAAACAACAAAAGTTCATCAGTTCGTATTACGGTGCATTTGTGCATGCATGTTGTTCGGCTCTTCGTTATCACACGTACTTTTATAAAATCAACTAGTGACCTATGGGTCTCGAAGCTCAGTTGAATTTATCTGTAAGAATATTGATGGGCTTTTTCAAATGTGTGTTCTGCGACCTTGACCTTTGACCTAGTGACAAAAAAATCTGAGAACTTACTATCCTTTGACTTGCTGCATTTTGAATTAATCTTTTTAATAAAAAGATAACAATCTTTTTGAAGGAGTGGGTCTATTGATCTTGACAAAGTCACCTCGAAATATACAGATTTCTTCCATTTTGGGCAGGGAAGCAATATGTGAAAGCTGGGAAGGTTTGGGATGAAAAGTGTGATTAACAATTCATCCACAATCTTTTTAAAGAAGTGGGTCCTGTGACCGACATCTTTAACCTTAGGATCCCGAAAACAAAATGATTCTAACCTTAGTGTCGGGTCATTAATAAATTAGTTAATTAAGTTAGAAGCCATTCTGTCTATTCAAACCAGAGTTATCATCCATAAACTAAATTGCAGATGGGCCCTGTGACCTTGATCTTTGACCTTGTGATCCCCAAATCGAAAAGAATCTTCCCTCATTGGCAGTTGAGCAATATCTTAAAGATGTGTGATGGCTTAAAATGCATCCACATTCTTTTTTAAAGAAATTGGTACCTTGACCTTTGACCTCATGATCCTAATGTCGATAGGGTTCCTACTTAAGTGGTGGGCCATATATAAGTAAAGTTTGAAAGCAGTATGTAACAAGTGACCCATGGGTCATGACGCTCAGCTGACTGGGAAGAGATTTGCCAAAGGAAATTTTATCATCTGAATGGTAGTATATACCCATTCAACTGAAGCATCAAACAGATTAACCAACAGGCCAAGATTGTGACTGTATTTATATATCTCAAAAATAGAGAAAAAATGCATAAACTTAAAAAAAAAATACGGGTGGTTCCACCAGTCTGCAGAAACTAATAAAAAAACTTAATGGTCAATATCCATGCAAAGAATCATGGTGAACTCTGCATTAGTTGTTCAGATACTTTAGCTTTTGTATCAAATTTTCCATTATTCTGAGGGATACTTTCGAGTCCTATAGCTCAAAGGATATGGGTAACAAAGACCTAATTTCAGGTTTCCACAGACACTTTTCATGGGCCTCCTTGCATGACAAGAATGAAGATTGTAAGTCCTGTTGTTACAATTTGTGTCACGTTAACAGATATCAGCATCCTTAAAGGTCTCAAAAATAGAGAAAAAATTCGTAAAAATACCTGAACAAATACAGGTGGTGCCACCAGTCTGCAGAAACTGATGAAACACTCAATAATCAATATCCATGCAAAGAATCATTTTTACAGAATTATGGTGATCGCTGCAATAGTTGTTCAGATACTTCAGCTTTTGTATCAATTTTTCCATTATTCTGAGCTGTACTTTGGAGTGCCATAGCTCAAGGATATGGGTAACAGAGACCTAATTTCAGGTTTCCATGTAGACTTTTCATGGGTCTCCCTGTGTATTAAGGATGAAGATTCTAGGTCCAGTCGTTCCGATTTGTACCCTGTTGACAGATAACTACATCCTTAAAGGTCTAAAAATTGAGAAAAAAAATTGTAAAAATTTGAAAAAATACAGGTGGCATCACCAGTCTGCAGGAACTGATGGAACACCTCTTGATTAATATGTATGCCGAAAATCATGACCATCAGTTTTGTAGTTATTGAGATGTTGCAGTTTGTTTTTATCAAATTTTCCATTATTCTGGGGGGGGGGGGGGGTCATTGGGAGCCCCACAGCTCAAAGGATATGGGTAACAGAGACCTTATTTCACGTTTCCATGGAGACTTTTCATAGGTCTCTCACTGTGTCAGGAATGAAGATTTTAGGTCAAGTCTTTACAATTTGTGCCCTGTTGACAGATGTTCACATTTTTAAAGGTCTGAAAAATAGCGAAAACAATTCTTAAAAAATCGAAAAATACAGGTGGCGCCATCAGTCTGCAGGAAGTGATGAAACTTCTCATGATCAATATGTATGCAAAAAATAATGACCATCAGTGATGTAGTTAATGAGATATTGAAGTTTTTGTATGAAATTTTTGACTATTCTGGGGGGTACTTTGAGGCCCCATAGCTCGAAGGATATGGGTCACAGAGACCTAATTTCTGGTGTAAGGAGATTTTTCATGGACCTCTCAGAATGTGAAGTTACAAGATTCTAGGTCCAGCGGTTACGATTTGTGCCAGGTTAACGGACAGACGGACGGACGGACAGACGGACAGACGGACGACGGACAAAGAGTGATCGCTATAGCTCAGATGACTTACAGTCAGTAAAAACAAACCAGATTTATCATCTGAAAACTAATTCGTCGATAGATGGCCCCTGTCACCTTGACATTTGACCTTGTGACCCCTAATTCAATTGGGCTCTTCCCCTATTAGCAGGTCAGCTATATGCACAAGATCGATGGTTTTGAATGAAAAGTTGAGTTAAAATGCATCCACAATCTTGTTAATAAAGCTGGTCCTGTGACCTAGACCCTTGACTTGATGATCTTAAAGTTAAAATACATAAAAGCGCACATCTTCATGAATGAAGGCGGCGTCACAAAATTTAATTTGAGGAATCTCTGACTACCAATCTTCTGGCGGCATTTTCTTTTATTTATGTATAAAAACATTTATTCGGTGAATGCCTATTTGACAAAGTACTCAAGATATTATGAACTTAATCAAAATATTTTTCGGCAACTTAAAACACAAAGAAAGGACTGACTTTAAGTGTGCTAAAAATCGTGTTTTTCCGAGAAGCTCGCACAATATAGGTCACTGTGACCTAGATTTAGGATTCCAAGTAGGTTTCCCCTAGCGCTCGCTGGGAATTAGGTCAGAAGTTTCAAGATCAAATGGTCACATTTGTGAACGACTGGACAAACGGACTACGGACAAATGGTGATCCCCATAGCTCAGATGGTATTCAGTCAGCTGACCAATTAAATATGTACAAGAGACAGGTGAGCAATATATTCCAATTAAAAACGAACCACCCGGGATATGGTAATAAATATTGTAAAACTGACCTGCCAACGGCGGACCGGCCATTAAAGGTATAGACATAAATCCGACCAAGAAACCGATTCCCTGAGTGGCGCCGCCCGGACCCAGCAAGTCAAATGCGATAGGAAAGAGCAGACAGACGAAGCAGCCGTCACACACACCCATCACCAACGTAATGGCGATCAGAGACAGGAACTAGAACGAAATATATTATCAAAATGTATGGAAAATAACCAAGATTAACGAAAAATAAAAAAAATTAATCCAAAAAATAAATGATATTTTAATAAACAAGAAATCTGCATCCTAAGGAATGCAAGAGTCCGTGATGTGGGAGGTTCGTTTTGCTGGATGCTCCCAAAACCGTGTTCGCATTCACTTATTGGACCCATATTCCTAGCTTCATTCATGCATAAGTTTTGATTTTGGATTCCATATACGATATATACAAGAAAACATAGAAAAATGTTTTGCTTTTCATTATTTTATACCATTAAACGGGATATACAATTATACGATATACAATTAAGCAGGACCGACTGTATTTACAATAATACCTCACCTACCGACCACCTCTGTTTAACGACCACCTCAAAATAAAGACCACTTATTCATGGTCCCATTTATTTTTTGCCCTAAAAATAATATATCTCGCTTAGACGACCATCTCTAGAATGCGACCGCTTTTTCGAGGTACAATTGGTGGTCGCAATTTAGAGGTTTTAATCTAAAAATGTGATAATTCAATATTTATTGATGTGCTACCCTCAGCTATACCTACGTGTGTAGCAAAAGGTATACAAGCACAGGTGATCCCGAACACGACGAAGGCGACCTGCTGCATTCGTATTCTGTTGATCTGAGGAAAATCAGACAGACGTCCAAATAGTAGACGACAAATACCTGACGTAGCCCCTATGCACGTCACCAGGATCTCCCCCCTTGCGTTGGGCAAAATGTCGCTGGTGTGTTTTACCTGTACGCAAGAAATAGAGCCGTGTTAGCTTTTCATAATGTATGTAGATGATGATGACTTGTCATGAGATGAATATACTGATATGTCGATCGATGCTACTTCACTGATTAGATAATGGATGGCTCTTACAAAATTTGATAACGATTGCCGACGGCTCTGCCAAGAATCAGTCTGAAATATGTAATTAAAATATTTATAAGCTTACACATTAATCCGTAAAATGTTTTTGGTTTTCTATTACCTATACTTAATCGCACTCAAAACTTTGCCACTATGGTTATGACAGTCTTGCCATATGTTTCACAGCAAATATACTGCGGAGGACACATGTAGTCTTTTGTTATCATTATCCAGGCAATGAAGTACTCATGTTACTGATAAAAGGCGTGATTTATTAACATAAGGTTATAAACCGTCAATGAAAAAAAAAGTTCATGTCGATTATCTAAACCAACATTTAATTTTATATTTATTATCGATCTCCTATACCGATCTGATTATCGCTATTAACATTTCTCCAGACAACAAGCTCTAGTTTTTCATTATTACAAACTTATTTCGTCAGACTTGGAGAGGGGCGTCCTATTCAATCGGATGTTTCAGGGAGGTTAACAAATAAGTTAAGGTAACATATATAGATGTAACTTGTTACATATGATTCCACATGAATCTCTCTACATGAAGAAAAATATTCCCTATTGTTACAAGTGCCCTTTTTATTGTGTGCACAAGTCTTACAGATGTCTTTTTTGTTGTGTGACAAGGCGTGGCTCGTGTTGTGGCTGCCTCGCCTGGCCGGGTGTTGCACTATTAGTTTAATCCGTACTGGTTGGACTCTCGTTGTCATGCTAGCTAGGGGCTTTCTCGCCTAGCCGAGCCGGGGCGAGCTCACGTGGGAATATGTTGAGACACGGCATTCGTTGTTCTGGTATGTTCTTTGAACGTGTGTACTGTGTCAGATTCTTTAGACTGTTCGAGGAGTGGACATTTCTCGGCTTGGGGCGAGAAGTTATAAAGAGAGGGATGTGTTTTAGAGCCGAGAGAGAGGTGAGAGAATATTCAAGCGGACACAGGCGTGTGTATGTCAGTTTGTGGGACCCATCCGATTATCCAGTTATTTCGGGGAATTTACTATTACTAACACTTTACAATTTAGTGCTGCCTGCCTCATGTTTACTTTCTGGATTGTTACAAGAGCTTAACATTAGACTGTTATTTTCCGAGAGGATTGGTGTTGACTTTTCATCCAGCACAGACATTTTAAAGAACTTATCGTTGTGATGGTGGTGGTATCCAGGTACTGTGCACATTATTTTTCTGTGTGATTGTAAGGATTTGTTGTTATACCGCTGTTTTACTGTTTAATTGTATTGATTTAGTGTGTTGTAATGTTCTGGTTGTTTTTAGAATAAATTATAGTTATTTGTTAACAAAAAACTACTGACTTCTTTATTCCTTCCCCAAGACATCTAACGCTGCATAGTGATACAGAATCTGTTTCTTTTTTATATCCTTGACAAAATTAATGTTCATCACGTATACGTGATCTGTTGATATAAGGTTCCGTAACATAAAATTGTGGGCTCGTCTGGGAGGCTTAATAGTTTTGACAATTTATTAGGCCTTGACCTGGACACATTGTTTTATCATACATTGTTTACAAGATTACATATTGTTTACAGTACATTGTTTACAGGATTTATCTCAGTAGTTTTAATTGAAGAGAGTGAAGTGGAAACATAAAAAAAGCATGCTATGCAGTTTGAATTAAAAAAGTGAGAAATGAATGCAACATGAGCTAGCATTTAAAGAGAGGGAAGAAAGGTTAGAAAGAGAAAGACTAGAAAAAGAAAACCTCCCTGAAGAAAGACTTAAACTAGAACATAGTCTACGTGCTGCCCCAATTCACAGTTTTGATGTTACTAAACACATTAGACTTGTCCCACCTATTCAAGAAAAAGAGGCTGATAAATATTTCTTACACTTTTAGAAGGCAGATGAAAATTTTAAATGGCCCAAGGAACATTGGACTATGCTGTTACAAAGTGTAGATCTGGCAAGGCCAGAGAAATTTATACAGAGCTTTCAGTAGAAGCTGCTGCTGACTATGACATGGTAAAACGGTTAATCCTTAAAGGTTATGAGTTAGTTCCGGAGGCTTACCGCCAGAAATTCAGCAACTGGGAAAAGCGCAAAAATCAGACCTACGTTTAATTTGCTAGGAGTAAAGAGCAGTTGTTTGATCGCTGGTGTAGTTCTAAAAAAAAATGAAAGATTATGACAATTTGCGCCTGTTGATTTTGCTTGAAGAATTTAAGCGCTTCCTTAACGCAGATGTAAAAACTTTTCTTGATGAGAAAAGTCCTGAAACACTTGACATTGCTGCTCAATTAGCTGATGATTATTCATTAACACACAAAATGTCCTTTACTAGCAAATCAAACCAGTCATTCACAAACAAGAATGTAAATCAGTATGGTCAAAAGAAGTTTAAAGCGCAGTCACCCAGTACTAGTAGTCCTGATAGTTCAGCAAAGTCCATTGCTACATCTCAGTCCGTGTCCACTGTGTCTAAGTCCAACAAAGGCCAGTCATTTTCAAAGAAAATCTGTAATTACTGCAAGAAGGAAGGTCATCTTATGTCTGACTTCTGGAAACTTGCGAATAAACCAAACAGTAATCCTTCTGGTTTCGTTTCAAAATCTATGCATAGCATAGTACAAGAGCCAGGCTCTTTTCATGTAAATAAGGGGTATTATTCCTTTATAGACTCTAATAGAGTGTTTGATGCTACGGAGGCCCACAAGCCGTCTGAATCCAAAGAAGAATCCGTAGTTTGCGGGGTAAAATCCTCAGTTGATTCCTGCGAGGAATTTAATAAGGCTAGGTCCTTTCAAGACTCCTGCGAGGAGTATTCTCTGAATAAGGCTAATTCCTTTTATGACATTGCGGGAGTATTTCAAATGAGGCCAGGCCCTCTTATGACAAACAGAAGTTTGTTTCTGCTGAGAAAAAATCCTCTGTGGACTCCTATGAGGAGTTTGATGATAAAAATGATGTGGATTCCTTAAATGACTCTGAAAAAGAGTTTATGACTGACACTTTTAATGTCAGTTCTTTGTTTGATGAGGCTGAGGTAGTAGATTCCTCTCCTGACTCTGAAATGGGGTTATTTGAGCCATTCAAACATGATGGTTTTGTATCACTTTTAAGTGATTTTTCAGATTCTACCCCTATTATTATTTTGAGGGCCACTGGTTCAGGCCAGACTCTCATGTTAGCAAACACTTTGCCATTTTCTAATAGGTCTTTTACTGGTGCACATGCACTTAATACTTCAGTTCCGCTTCACAGTATACATTTAAAGTCAGACTTGATTTCTTGGAACTACTTTACACTTTAAGGGAAATCAGTTGCTACTAGGCAATGATCTTGCAGGTGACAAAGTACAGCCTGTACCAATAGTGACAGAGAAGCCGTCACTTAATCAGGACACTGATCCGGAAAGTCAGGAAATTCATGGTTTGTATCCTTCATCTGCCGTAACTAGATCTATGCCCAAGAAAAAAAAAACACATGAGGATCCCGATTCCGAGGATCGATGATTGTATTGATAGAGTCGGTAATTCCAGTTATGTTTCAAGTTTGACTTGCTAAAAGGATTCTGGCAAGTTCTGCTGACAGAACGAGCGAAAGAAGTGTCCGCATTTGTGACGCCGCAAGGACTGTACCAGTATAAAGTTATGCCGTTTGGCATGAAGAACTCGCCAGCCACGTTCTAGCGCCTCATCCATATGGTTGTCAAGGACATTTAGGGCTGCGACGCATATATTGATGACCTTATCGTGTACAGCGACACCTGGGAGAAACATCTGCAAATTCTTCGCGACCTCTTCGAAAGAATCAGTGAAGCACGTCTAACCACCAACTTAGTAAAATATGAGTTTTGTCATGCACAAGTAACATTTTTGGTCATATTGTAGGGCAGGGTCAAGTAAAACCTGTTGATGCTTTTCGTTTGAAAGGCGTTTTCTTGGTATGGTTGGATACTACAGGAAGTTTTGTCCAAATTTTTCTGCTGAAGCTGAACCTTTGACTAATTTGTTAAAGAAGAAACAAAAGTTTGTATGGAATGTTCAGTGTGAAAATGCATTTCAGAATTTGAAAGCAATTCTGCAAGTTCACCAGTTTTAGCAGCTCCAGACTTTTCTGTACATTTTAAGTTAGCTGTAGATGCTAGTGATACTGCTGCTGGTGCTGTGTTGTTACAAGAAGGCAATGATGGCACAGATCATCCAATTTGTTATTTCTCAAGAGAGTTTAATGCAAACCAGAAAAACTACTCCACTATTGAAAAAGAATGTTTGGCTTTGATTTTTGCATTGCAACATTTTGAAGTTTATGTTACTTCATCAGTCAGGCCTTTCATTGTCTTCAGTGATCAAACCCCTCACGTTCATGACAAGCTGAAGTGTAAAAATCAAAGATTGTTTTCCGAGAAAACTTTCTCTTTTCTTACAGCGGGGGAGTGTTACAGGTGCTCTTTTTATTCTCTGGCACGGGCGTAGCTCGTGTTGTGGCGCCCTCGCCGGGCCGCTTGTTACATTCTCAGTTTAATCCGTACTGGTTGAACTCTCGTTGTCATGCTAGCTTGGGGCTTTCTCGCCTGGCCGAGGTCACGTATGGATGTTTTTCTAGATGATTCCTGTAACGCGTGTTTGCTGTATGTTGTGTAAGATCCTTTAGACTGTTCGAGAAGTGGAAAATTCTCGGCTTGGGGAGAGAAGTTATAAATAGGGGGTTGTGTTTTAGAGCCGAGAGCGAGGTGAGAGAATATTCCAGCGGACACAGACGTGTGTATGTCAGTTTGTGGGACCTATCCGATTATCCAGTAATTTCAGGGATTCTACTATTACTAACTCTATAAAATTTCATGCTGCCTGCCTCAAGTTTACTTTGTGGATTGTTACAAGAGCTTAACATTAGACTGTTATTCTCTGAGAGGATTGGTGTGGACTTTTCATCCAGCACAGAGATTTAAAGAACGTATCTTTGTGATGGTGGTGGTATGCAGGTACTGTGCACATTATTTTTCTGTGTGATTGTAAGGATTTGTTGTTATACCGCCTATTTTACTGTTTAATTGTATTGATTTAGTGTGTTGTAATGTTGGGGTTGTTTTAGGAATAAATTATAGTTATTTGTTAACAAAAAAAAACACTGACTTCTTTGTTTTTTCCTCTAGACATTTCACGCTGCCTAGTCTTGCAGAATCAGACTTTTTTTTAATCTCCTTGACAGGGTTTATGTTCATCACGCATACGTGATCTATTTATATTAGGTTCCGTAACACTGTACACAAAAAACATTGTTTTTCTCGTACAAAGCGCACAACTGGTGTTCATTTGCCCTGACCTTGCTGGAATATTTTCCATGGCGGCCCCTTATGTACACCCGAGGCAAGAAGCCAACAGATTCAGCCGAGGTGTTCAAAATGAGGCTCATGAGTTCGTAAGGGAGGCGTTGTAAGAATCTTTCATAGATGGAATAATCTACAGTTCATTAATATGTATGCCTAGCTAGCCAGAAAAAATTATACAAAAAACAACGATTTTAACACTTAATCCAACACCTTATGTGAATTTATTTCATTAATTTTGATTGGCATAAAGGAATATGTAACTTGATTAGATACATCAACGGCAGTATACTTTGTACACTACAGTACAATTCATCAGATACTATAGTCCGTTTCACCACCTGCTGTCCACCTGGTTTTTGTAGATCAATTTCTAAGTTTATATTTTTCAATTATTTCCTAGAAAACTACATATGGAGATGACAACCTAATATGTCAATTAAGAGTTTTATAATAAATCCCTACTTTACGTTTCACAACATTTTTGTCTCTTCACAATGATCTGATGTGTCCCTGCATGAGTAACCATCTTTGTTTTGGCTGGTTATATTTTTTAGAGTGTTTACATGACATCATCCAATCAGAAGCTGTCAATTGAGGCTGCTTTTGCATGTGACCAGTTACCTTGACAGCAATAAGTGGGTCTAATATATTGTTGTAAAATGCAGACTGATTGCTCATATTTTCAGTTAATTCTGTTTCCTAGATAAGGTGTAAGGTAGGTATTAAATAACCTCGTTGAAAATTAGGTTCTTTAATCCTCTAATCTACACTATAATTATTTCCCTTGAAATGTCTTATATAAGAATTTTCATAGCAAAAAACAGGTGGACATGAGGGGATGAAACAGGCTATAGTATGATTTTATTTTCATTTTGCTGAATGAGCATGACTAAATTATTTACTGCTCCGCTTGCCTCAGTCCCTCCAATGAAACTTTGCATTTGTGTGTATTACTTATTTTAAAGAACTGTTGCATATTTTATATCCCTCTTTAGCATTCAATCATATTGACTCTTACAGTTAACAGAAAATATAGAAAACTGGGCATATTTTAACGAGCACTTGATTTCTATTTGTGCAGTTCGAAATGAAATACGTGATACTGGATGTATACAGTTCAGGTAAAGTTGTTGTTGGTTTGTCTGTGTGTTTGTCTGTTAGCAATATTACTCAAATAAAAAATTACTCACAATAAAAATAACCCCGGAACCACTATTTTATTGGGTTTTATAGAACATTTGTTTACACGGGGACGTAGCATGTGACGATATGGCTATCTTTCGAGTGCTAGTCGTGACGTAACAGATGTGACGTCACAGAGAACATTGACGTCACTCCACGTATAGGTGCCATTTCCCTGAAGGGTGCCAGTAAATCTACGTACAGCATGGGAACCATTTTTTAGCTCAGCTGACTGTAAGTCATCTGAGCTATAGCGATCACTCTTTGTCCGTCGTCCGTCTGTCCGTTAACCTAGCACAAATCGTAACCGCTGGACCTAGAATCTTGTAACTTTACATTCTTAGAGACCTATGAAAAGTCTCCATGGAAACCAGAAATTAGGTCTCTGTTACCCCCAAATCCTTCGAGCTATGAGGCCCCAAAGTACCCCCCCCCCCCGAATAGTTAAAATTTCATACAAAAACTTCAATATCTCATTAACTAGGTCATTATTGTTTTGCATACATATTGATCATGAGATGTTTCATCAGTGTCTGCAGACTGGTGGCGCCACCTGCATTTTTCGATTTTTTACGAATTTTTTCTCTTTTTTTGAGACCTTTAAAAATGAGAACATCTGTCAACAGGGCACAAATTGTAAAGACTGGACCTAGAATCTTCATTCCTCCCACAGTGAGAGACCTATGAAAAGTCTCCATGGAAACCTGAAATAAGGTCTCTGTTACCAATATCCATTGAGCTATGGCACTCCAAAGCACAGCTCAGAATAATGGAAAATTTGATACAAAAGCTGAAGTTTCTGAACAACTAATGCAGAGATCACCATAATTGTTTGTATGAATATTGATCATGGAGTGTTTCATCAGTTTCTGCAAACTGGTGGCACTACCTGTATTTGTTCAGGTTTTTTAACGAATTTTTTCTCTATTTTTGCGACCTTTAAAGATATGAACATCTGTTAAGTGGGCACAAATCAGAACAACTGGACCTAGAATCTTCAATCTTGACACACTGGGAGACCCATTAAAAGTCTCCATGGAAACCTGAAATTAGGTCTCTGTTACCCATATCTTGCAAGCTATAGGACTCCGAAGTATCCCTCAGAATAATGGACTATTTGATACAAAAGCTGAAGTATCTGAATAACTAATGCAGAGATCACCATGATTCTTTGCATGGATATTGATTATGGAGTGTTTCATCAGTTTCTGCAGATTGGTGGTACCACCTGTATTTGTTCGGGTTTTCTATACGAAATTTTTTCTCTATTTTTGAGACCATTAAGGATGCTGTCTTCTGTTAACAAGGCACAAATTGTAACAACAGGACCTAGAACCTTCATTCTTGTCACGCAAGGAGGTCCATGAAAAGTGTCTGTGGAAACCTAAAATTATTTTTCTGTTACCCATATCCTTTAAGCTATAGGACTCCGAAGTATCCCTCAGAATAATGGAAAAATTGATACAAAAGATGAAGTATCTGAACAACTAATGCAGAGATCACCATGATTCTTTGTATGGATATTGAACATTAAGTGTTTTTATTAATTTCTGCAGACTGGTGAAACCACCTGTATTTTTATGCATTTGTTCTCTGTTTTTCAGATATATAAATACAGTCACAATCTTGGCCTGTTGGTTAATCTGTTTGATGCTTCAGGTGAATGGGTATATACTACCATTCAGATGATAAAATTTCCTTAGGCGAATCTCTTCCCAGTCAGCTGAGCGTCATGACCCATGGGTCACTTGTTAAGGAAACATGTTGCATTTCTGACATTGGCGTACGGGGGTTACGAGCTGTCTTAGCGGAGGTCTGCGCTCTCTGAGCACATTTTCAGTTTTATATTAGTTGTGTTTTTAGTCACAGACTCGGCCTTTATACCCATAAGTAAACAATCGGATTTCATTCACCACTCAGATCAAATCATTACATCATATATTATATTTTTAAATATTTTTAGTTTTATTTAAATCATAATATTAATGTTATACAGAGTTCACCAGTGACCCGGCAATGAGGCCTGGGCTGGGAGAGACCAGTACTTGATTACATTAGCGTATGTCTGGGCGTGCAGCTACAGCCAAGTTACTGAGCTCTTTGCACAACCCCATTTTGGGGGTCTCCACAGTTGTTAAATCCTGTCCTCGTGTTAATGAAGATACCCCGCACAATGTGAGAATGTATTACAAGGAAAGACTAAATGCATGGTACGATTAAAAACTTAAATCGGATTAATAGCCGTTGATTACTATACGAATTCAATTGATATACAATTATATTGTATTGTATATGGCAAATAAGGAGTTCAATTTACAAAGGATGAAGGCCTATTCGGGATTATTCCGGCCTTTCTGGAGGGGCATATGTCTTCACAATTTAATTGGTTTTTTTTCTTCGCATGTAATTCCTCCTTTTTTCGCCAGATCAAATATAATCCTGCCCAACCCCCAGTAAAAGGCCCCAAATTAAAGGCCAGAACTTCTTGAGCATTTGTAGCTCATAATTTATAATTTGTATGTAAATGCTATAGATATCAATCAAATAGTTTTTATGGGTGCACTGACATGCCTTAACGAGAAACCATGTTTCAGTGTGGAAAGTCCTTAATTTATTATAGGGAACAGATGGTTAAGGGTTCGAACCCCGTCCGTGTAACATGGCTACTTCAACATATCATTATCATACTTTTCTCAAAATTTTAATTAAGTCACAATTTTCTGCATATTTAAATTTCAGGTTAACTTTTTTTTTAATTTAAGGTAATGATGATGTACATTAATGATTGTCATTTACGACTTGTACATGCATGCAATTCAGTCAGATTCTCATGCACACCAGTGGCAATTTATTCTTATGTTTATGTACTCTTAATCACTTGTAATACTAGGTGTATCATATTCATTAATTAAAAGAACAATATCGTTGTAGTAAAAAAAATAATGATCAAATGTAATTCCACACCTATCTCAATTTACTTATCTTGCAGGTAGCACAAATTATGCTGAGAACTCAACTTCATTTATGCAGGAGCTGATATAGTTAATGTTGTTTCAAGTTTTATTACAATTCTCTTTTTAAAATCGATAACTGTTTAAATTTAACCTTGCAAGACAAAAATGATTATTTTGAGGGTGTTATGGCTATTTAAAATGACTTGAATGAACTCTTCTAATACATTATGGATAACATATCTATAACATAACTGCTTATGTATATCAAACTTTTATGTGCATGATTATACCGTTAAATTCACACTACTACTAAGGCAAAAAAAAAATAAGGTATGGTTCTCAGGCACTTTTTTTCAGAAATCAGTGCGGGCGGGCGGTATTTTATTTTTGACCTTATTTTGAGTGTTTCGATAAAAATGCCATATGATCAGAGAAAAGCATGAAAATAACAAATATTTTTTGCTAAACAGGTAAAAGCACTACATAAAATGTATTATTTATCTTCTTGAAGGATAAAAAGCAAAATAAAAAGTTTTGATGCGGGGGGTTAAAATTGACGCGGGCGGTGCCTGAGAACCATACCTTTTATTTTTTTGGCCTTATTTGTTAACAATAAAACTGATTTCTTTATTCATTCCCCTAGACATTTCACGCTGCCTAGTGTTACAGAATCTGATTTTTTAATCTCCGTTCCAGAATCTGTGTTCATCACGCATACGTGATTTGTTTATATATATATATATAAATTGTGGTAGATATGGCGTTAACATTAGCGGCAGCATAATATGTTAGGGTTATAATGATTTGTATGAATTGCATTATACATACAATACGATTTGGCATTTCATTGTTCGGTAAATCCTAACAGGTTTCTTAAACAGAATTTATTGGTTTTCAGATTTATCGCAATAAGAGAGATTGTGATGATTGCGTCAATACAATGCATGTTTATATAAGCGATCTATAAGGCGCTTAGATTCTTTCCCAATAAACAATAACATATAGTTTTTTTTTAATTTTACAATGTGTTCTAAATGTTTTTTCTGAAATTATGTCATTGTGCTTTCGCCCAGAAACTGAAATGTTTAAAGCATGTGAATCGAACACATATGTCAGTATATACCATCCTGTGGTGAATGTCTTACAATACATACATAAAGCACCTAATGGTCGGAGCATTAATAAGATAAAGAACTGGTGGCTACCCAGTTTTCGGCCGGTGAAACCTTTTGTTATATAGACTTTATTGGTTGTTAAAATGACAATTAGAAGACAATGCTTTTTTGGGTCAATACAATGCTTACATTTGTAGGCCTAATCTATAGAGCGCTTTGATACATTCCCTATAATAATAGTATGATTAGTTTAATTGATTGGTAAGGAGTGAATTTACTGCTCATGGGCTCGAGAGAAGCCACAGGTGAGGGCAGATTCTGCAGTTTGCAGATGTATCTGGTGTGTAGGCCTGTCCGCAAAATCCTTCATTGCCGTTGCCAGAGGTTACATAGCAAGGCAGGGTTCATACAGAAAAGTCGGTAAGATTCAAACTAGGATAAATTCATAAATATCGCTGAACATTTTGCTACACATCTACGGGAACCTTTGAAAAAGGGATTTAAAAAGAAATTTAATATTTCAGGTAAACGGTATATTTATGTTGGGAATGTTAATTTGAAAATTGAAATAACTGCCGTATATCCGACATTTTCACAAAAATAAATTTATGTATGAAATCAATGTTTTCTAATTTGGAGGAATAGGTGGTATTGTTCGGATAATTACTTCAGCCACTGGCAAATCGGTCCTGCGCTGTAGGTGTGAAACCACTTGACCAGCCAGTGCTCCCTATTGACAAGTTATCCGATTGACCATGAACTGATGCTGAATTCACCATGTACAGTGCCTGGCCTATCCTGCTCCTTCTAGCCGTCGAGGGTAACAAAATATACAGAACATTCACAATGTTTTGTTTATTGCAGTTTTATTTTAATTTCTGAAATATTAATGTATTTATTTTATTTCAGAATATAAACTTAAATGTTTCCTTTTAATATCTAAAAAATTGTGTGTATTTACGTTATTTTCGAAAAATGGTCTCAAGTTTACCTGGATACTTGACTGAAAAACCTATTTAAATTCGTTATCTATATTGATATATCCGAACGCTTTTATATAGTAGCCTCTAATTTTTTAATGTTCTGTTAAAACGCATACCATGCTTATCAAGTTAACCATTTAATCAGTATTCTTTAAACTCTTACTATATTTAAGTGACAGAAGGAAGTAATCATTGCCCTGCCTACATCCCGCATGTGAACAAGGAATTGAAGCGTGTCCACAAAGCACGGATTTCCCTACCAGAGTGTTTGCAGCTATGCAGACAACAGACAAATCCTCCTTGTGGCAATGTGACTTTATTAAGAAATTTATGCATCCTCAAGTTGCCGGACACAACCGAATCTTGGCAACCATACTATCCTTATCAAGGTATGTAAGTTATATATATATATATATATAACGCGGGAACCTCGATAAGGTGGTAGCATTTGCGAAGTGGTCTAAGCGAGGTCTGATATGAAGAGCTAACAAGAACTGTAAAACTCGGACTGTAAAAATCTGGTCGTTATTTTAAGGTGGTCGCAAAATTGAGGTTGTCGTTAGGCGAGGTTTTACTGTATCAACTTTTAGTAACGTCTTCTACTTACTTGAATATTTATTGATGAATGTATTCTGAATAAAAATGCCCTGTTAAATCTTCCCAAAGGACTGGTCTAAACTGGTCTAGTTATACAGATGATCTCTTTTAACAGGTTCTGAACAAAATTAAGATCTCACCAATCATAGCTAAAATGAATATGAAGGATACACTATGCATATGTTATTACTACAAATAAATATATTGGTAAGCGGGAAAATGTCCGCTTGTAATTGCCAATACAAAAATTGTATACAGTTTATAAATGTTATATCTATTTGTTAAACGTCTCACTTATACCAAACAAACATTATAAAAAATAAATACACAGAATTTCACAGAATAAATTGCAAGAAATATGCAGTAACAATTTACTTTGGGAAAATACATCCGTTCATATGAAAAAAAAATGCACTCATGCGTCACATGAAAATATGTTCATTAGGTGTACCCATCTATCCCCTATCTGACAAGAAAGGTCATTTTTTTGCATGATGTCTTGCAGAAGAACAAGGAAGATTTGACTCCTGTCTCGACGGATCATGCTACAAATTTCGTTCATCCAACAACTGTGTCACGTGGACGGAGGCGGCGTCTCTTTGTAAACAAGAAAACTCACGTTTGGTAGCAATTGAGACAATCAAAGAACAAAACCACTTGACAGATATGATCAAAGCACTCTTTCATATTTTTCCAGGTATCAGTGGACGAACAATTTGTTTAATATGTATATAGTAAAACCTTCATTGACGACCACCTCGGTTTAGCGACCATCACAAAATTACGCCTATATTTCACAGTCATTTGTTATTTTGCTTTTTCTATAAGACCTAGCTTAGACGACCAATTCGAAAAAGCGACCATTTTATCTCTCTTAAATTCTGTATTTCTAGTCGGATGGAAAGGAAGAATGTGATTTTGGGATTTACAGTATATTCTTTATTTCATACAAGACTGTAAGAAAACAATAAAAGGCCTAGACTACACTGGACGAGTCAACAAAACCAGAAGTGGTATACCATGCCAGCGCTGGGACTCTGGCTCCCCACACGCTCATCCCTACACAGACTCCCTCTGGTCGAAGGCTGTGAACTTTTGTCGAAATCCCGACGGGTCCCCAGAAGGGCCTTGGTGCTACACAACTGATCCAGAAGTGAAAAGGGAAACCTGTGACGTGCCATTGTGTGGTGAGAATATTTTGAACATAAATTTGATCTCTGTAATCATATTGTTGGCATCTAATCTCACAACTTCGCTCTTCGTGGCTTCGTGGTTCTTTACGTTAACTTTGAAGAGACGTGCGAAATTTTACTTGACTGACAGACGAGAAAAAAATCTATTCAATACTTAAGTTTAAAAATATTTAGTCTAATGAGTCATAACAGTAAAAGTTGGCTCATAAATGTCAACAATTTATATCCGTACGGTTCACAAAATAAGTAAAACAAAATGTAATAATTCTCTAAAGAACAAAGCGCTCCAATAAAAAGTAGTCTTCTTGATGCGTATTCACCAAACTTTGCACACACAATAAGCGTTCTTTATCCCTGAACGTTGACGTCTGGTCTTTGCTACGCGGGCGACACTTTTACCACAACTGAGTGTGCAACTTCTGGCCATAGTGCCTAAGCACATGATGTGTCACTGTAATCTTAGCGGAGTACATATAGGTCTGACACGTATTCACCTGTGTTCTTGGCTGCCGCTTTTCTCTATAGTGTACGACAATTTCCACAGACTACAAGTATAAATCACAGTTATAACCTATCACTTACCAGCATTTTCCTGTCAATAACAAGTATGAACTACTATGCCTACATCCACGGTTCGTGAACTGCACGTGCAAACTGCTGGACCCTTTGATCGGCAATTTATCTCTTTATTCATGGTTTCCAAAAGAGTTTACCAAGAACTGCATAGATGCTAAGTTATATGTCCAACTGCTTCCATCTAACTTATTGGGTGCTAAATGCTCACAGAATATGGGTCAAAGTGACCATTGGGGTTTCTAAGAATATTTTCCGAGGCCCTGCCTGAATCTTTATTAAATTAGAAGAGTGCCCATCTGACATTCAGGGTGTTCAAATGACGTCTTTTTTCCTTTAGCTCACAGAATATAGATCACAGTGACCTAATCTCATGTTTCCAAGATGGTTTATCCAGGACCTCCCAGAATGTCACGTTAGAAGATTCTGGGCCTAATATATACCATATATGCCCCGTCGGACTGTCTGAGTGCCAAAAATCATGTCTTCGGTCACATAATATAGGTCACCATGACCTAATTTCAAGTTTCTTTAAGTATTTGACAAGAAGCTCCCTGGATGTTGCATGAGAAGATCTAAGGCCTAACAGATGCGATTTGTGCCCATCTGACATTCAGTGTACTAATTTGACATCTTTTCCCTATATGTTGCAGAATATAGGTCACCATACCCTAATTTCATGTTTCCAAGGATTATTAGGGAAGAAAACACGCACATATTTCTTATAATTAAAAAAATTCCTAATAGCTATGTTATCAATGTTATGATTTTAATATAAATAAAAATATATAACATTATGCAAGAATTTCTACCGCAGGATCGGCATATGTTGAAGGTTTTGGTCATATTGATTTAAACTTAAAAATTCAATACCATTAACAAAGGCGACTGCAGAGAGAAACTCTGAAAATGAAAAATTATCTACTTTAAAAGAATGTAAGATTATCGAAGAAGGCATGGATTATGCCGGAAAAACGAATACTACAGAGCAAGGAACACCTTGTCAGCGTTGGGCATCCCAAAATCCACACACACATAGGTATGACGACCTAAGTAAATTCCCTGATTCCTCATTGGAGGAAGCCGCCAATTTCTGCAGAAATCCAGACCACGAAGCTGAAGGGCCGTGGTGCTATACCACAAACAGTAGCATCAGATTGGAATTTTGCAGTGTTCCGTTCTGTGGTAAGTAAACATTTTACTTATTGTTGATATTTATTTTTATTATTTGTATAGGTATAAATGTAGCAGTTATAAATATTTTATTTCATTATTGCCTCCGCCAGGTGGGCATGCGTTCATTCAAGTTCATGCGTGTGTGTTTGTACATGTGCGTGAGGATGTGTTGGTTCACTACATAACTCAATTTATCACGAACGAATTCCCAGGACACCTCGGGAATAGGCCATTAAAGAACCGATTAGATTAAGGTGTAGATCCGCCTCATATTGACAAATCCAGCCTGAAGAATATTCACAAATGTAGAGTCACTTACGCACGAATGATCCGGGGAATATGGGGCGAATAAGTGAACGCAAACATGTGTTGGGGAACTTCTGTACTGATGAACCTGAGAGTATGGATCGAATAATGGAATGCAAACACGTTTTGGGAGCATCTCACAAGAAAGTCCGCCCACATGGCCTCGGGAGAATACATATTTCTACTTAAATATGTAATAGTGGATGGACTTAGAATAAAGTCAGTATATAAAAAAGTTTAAATACGCTTTAAATCGGCTATTCATTCTTTCATGTATAGTTACGTGTCAATCATAATAATGGTATATGTGTTTACCCTGTCACCTTTACATTCACCAGGATGTGAAAGTACTTTTGAAAAGCGTGTTCATACCTGGGCATCTAGCAAGAAAACAGGAGACAATTTGGGCAACATTCCGGATTCAGCCAATCTCCACATACCGAATCAGGCATCTGGCATCTTCCCTGATGCAAAGCTAGAGGACGCAGCCAATTTCTGTCGTAACCCGGACTGTAAGCAAACTGGTCCTTGGTGTTATATTACGAACCATGGCGTGGAGTGGAAGACATGTGACATACCAGGATGCGGTGAGTCTGCTTAATATCGGAATGAACAAATAGCCATATACCTGAATCCACTAGGTATTCGAAGCTTCCTATTGTATAGACCAAAATGATTCAGTTTGGAGTCTGCCAGGGAACAGGATTTCAACCACCAAATACATCCTTCAAATGTGCCGTATTTATATGAACTAATTAAGTTTAAACTAAAGGATATCGGTAGATGGCACTTCACGAGTAGGTTGGTTTTTTTTGGTAATTTATGTACTAGTATGCTTCATCTAGAATACCTAAATAAATTTACACACACCCCGCATAAACTACGATTAAACCAATCCGAACCAATTTCATTGCACTTTATAAAAACCTGGGAAGTATAACCCTTCAAACTTTGAACACACAGTTTAATAGATCCGCCTCAAACATAAGTCAATTATTGCACACAATAATTCTGACAAGGCCAGTCCATACACAACAAAAATGAAGAGAAAATAATGGGATTAGATCCAAGTGACACACGGCCAAGTATGTGAGAAAAGACCACACGATATATCACAAACTAGGGACCCATGGGTCTAAACGCTCAGCTGCAGTTTTGTATAAGGATATTTTTATGTTCAAAATGAGGGTCCAGTGACCTTGAGCCTTGGCTTTGTGACCTAATTATCAGATAACTGACTATCCTTATACAGACATCTGTCAGGATCCTGTGACCTTCACCTTTGAGCTCCTGACCCCGAAATAAAATAATATGACCTTAGTGAAGGGTAATTTAGAAATCAAGCTTGAAGCCAATCTGTCTATCCAAACCGAAGTTATCGTCTATAAGCTAATTGTAAACAGATTGGCCCTGTGACCTTGACCTTTGACCTTGTGACCCGAAAATCGAAGGAATCTTCCCCTACCGGCAGGTGAGCCACATGTGGTACATGGAAGGTTTGTGATGAAAAGTCTCGCTCTAATTTTTTTAAAAGAAGTAGTAACCTGTGACCTTGACCTTTTACCTCGTGACCCCAAAATCAAAAGTGTTCTTGCTTTTGTGGTTGGCCATATATGAGTCAATTTGGAAATAATTATTGATTTTAAAGTGATCATCTGGAAATAAATTTGTGGATAGATGGCACCCACGACTTTGACCTTGTGACCAAAATCCTTAAGTTTCTTCCGCTATTGGCAGGTGAGCAATATGTGGAAGGTGGTAGGTTTGGGATGAAAACTTTGGCTAAAAATGCATCCAGTATCTTTTTAAAGACGTGGGTCCTCTGACCTTGATCTTTGACCTCGTGATCCCAAAGTCGAAAGAGTTCTTGTTTTCGTGGTGGGCTATATATGTCAACTTTGAAATCCAGATTTCAATCCAAACTAGAGTTATCATCCGGAAACTAAATTTGTGGCAGCCGGACGGGCAAAAGGACAGACGAACAAACGGATAGATAGGGTGATCAATAAACACATCCCGTTTGTGACACTTTATGAAACCTAGCTGAGAAACTGACATGATTGCTGTTATCTGACGGTCTCAAAAATAGAAAAGGAATCGTAAAAATATGAATTTAGAAAATATGCTAGTAGCGCCACCGGTTTTCGGAAACTGACATGGTCATGGTCAAGATTCAAAGCAAGATTCACGGGAATCCATGCATTAATTATCAAGATATTGGAGGTTTTGTATCAAATTTCGAATTGTTATTGGAGGTACTTACAAACCCCATAGTTCGGAGGATATTCGTGGCAGTGACCTTATTCATATTTTTTCAGTCAGCTGAGCTAAAAACGCGAAGGTCTGAAAATAAAAAATAAAAATCCTCATAATCGACACCTCTCCATATATATCGGAACCCCGTGCGAAGAAGCAAAATATGATTGATAGTGGACCAAACAGTAAAGAATGCTCTGAAGACAGTCCTTTGGCACTGCAAAGCCAGTTTTCAGCAGAAACAGGGCACATTATAGCCTTGTCGAAGAAACAGAAACATTTAAATATCTTTTCTCAGCATCGCTTTAAAACGGTTCTCTTGCCGTAGACATTGAACGTGATAAAAAACGCAGCTCTCCCTTCCGCTAGAGGTCGTTTATGATCAAAATGGCAGGGACTACTTGTCGAAGAATTTTAAAATAAAATTTAGTAACATTTCAAGGAAACACTTGTTCACATTACACATGCGCATGCGTACATCGTATTACTTATTCCGTTGTTACTTTTTCCTTAACACCAATTCCTTCATGTTTATGTAATTTGCCTTGAGGCAATTTTTCTACAACGTTTTTGAACGGGCTACATTATCTCATTCATTACATTTATACCTGTTTTTTGGGTTTTAATTTCAATGCCAATAAACCCTTACCACCAAATTCATACTCTTAGGTGTCCGATTCTGCGCGGTGTGCAAAAACACTCAGAATGACATGCTCACTAACTAAATGTTGTGATAGAAAACCTGGAACAACAACTGGACGACCAAACACAGTACTTTCGTAGAACATCATTTGTGGTGTAGCGGTTTTTTATAACAACCTGTGAAAGTCTGGAAACTTAGGGCCGTATAACGGGCCGTATTTTGAGAGATTCATCTGCCGGAGGTAAAGCAAGCTGAATGTGGTATCATTTTAATCGTTAGATTGAGTAAATTTGGAAAATCGATGTTGTGGTTGGTGTACACAGTGCAAAGATTTAACCTTTTTTTCGGTCAAAACATTTGCTGGTTTAAGTTATCAATGAATATCAATTAACAGCAATACAAATTCGGGAGAATCTCACAGGAGAATGAATTTTGTGGGCTTTAAAATCTACCAACCACAATGCACCATAATTGTTTCTATACAGAAGGCGTAGGTATAAATGTAATGAAGAGGGTAAAAAAGTCCGTGCAAATACGTTGGATAAGAATTGTTTCAAAGCAACTTGCATAAATATGGGTGTATCTGTGGTGAAAACTTCAAGGAATAAGCAATATTTTCTTATTATACGCATGTGAAATGTTAACGGAAGGTGTTTCCTTGAAATGTGACAACTTTTGATTTTGAAGTTTGATAGTTGAGACATGTAGTCCCGGTCGGCCCAGCTAGCCTAACTAGAAGGGGTTCGTTTAGTTTTGAGTAGAACAATCTATGGTGGAAGGGTGAATTGGAGGAATATTTATTGTAAACTGCAAACACGAGAGATGACACCAAACCTGACGAGATTTCAAGAAACGTACAGCTGTGTCTACGAAAACTTGTCAAATGCTACTCTACGCAGAAAACTAGACCTCTGTAGCATCAAAATTGACCGAGATAGAAAACTGTGTCTCTTTATTTTGAATTTTAATATTTCCCTCCAAAATACGTAACCATAGTTACTATACAGAGAGGCCGCATATCATCAGATAGGAAATTCTTCTGATCCTTGTTTCAGACGCAACCTTCTAAATTGTAATTTTGTTTACAGTAATCGAGATAACACACGAAAATTGTATTTACACTTTTTAAGCTGCAGCGCCCCTTGGTGGCCATGGCCGCATAGAAAACAAAGGGGTTCTTTCCTAGGCGATGCATAACATTTGACCAAGTTTGAAGACTTTGCCTTCGGACATGCCTAAGAAAATCGACGGGCAGACAAACATACACGACAAATAGACAGCCCGCAACTGTAATAATCAAAGATACATACGGGATAACGACCGATATAGGGAAATACTTGTTATCATAGCTCCAGGTTACATAAAATATCAACCAACTACACAGGCAATTATGAGCTTTAGTGCTCAGAATCAGAGCTTGCAGCATTATATATGACGATAGATTGTTCTGAACAAGTAGGTGTTAATAATTCTAGGAGTTCTTTATTTTACAGAATGTCAAGCTACTAAATTGGGGCTTGAGTACAGAGGAACCGTGAACACAACTGAGGATGGGAAGGATTGCATGAGCTGGGAAGACAGGCTCAGTAAGGATGATCGCACACGTGATTCTGCATTATATCCGGACAGTAGTCTTGAAGACGCTGCTAATTACTGCCGTAATCCAGACGCCAGTAACATTGGTCCATGGTGTTTCATCAGATCTGATCGACCCGGCACCATAGGCTTATGCAAACCACCTTTATGTAATAAGTACGCTGCTTGCACAGTGGTTAAACACTGCAGTCGTTCCAGATCTCCTTCGTTTTAGCGCTGCTTTGTATCGCAAGATTCTCCGGGTTACACCACCAGAGCTGGCACAGGGCCAAGAATTGTGATCTTGGCAATGTGCCAGAACCTGTGTAATCTGACCAAAGAGCGCGGGTTGTCGCGGATTTAAAAACTTGCAGTAGGATGCATGATGCTATACCACGCTCCCCCTGGTCTGTTTTCAATTCCTTGCCATGTGCCCTGGTGGTTGGACCCGGTGAATCTTTCTGTACATAGCAGCTGTTAAACGAATAGATGTAGAACGAGTACAGTGTATAGCCGTTGCGTGAGGAGTGTATAAAGTATATCAAATGTCTAAGTAAAACTGTAAATGATTATATTATTTAAATTTCCACCTGTCATGTTTTCTGAGTAACTGATATAAGCAAGTTTAGATACGATATATTTCTAACAGGTTATGTACTTATAGATAATTTCATTATTCATTAAATAGTATTTTTCCAAGTTGGTATCACCACAAATAATCATATATATTACCATGTGGCTATATGCTTCAATGAGTGAAACATTTCAAACTTGTCAAGAACACTTTTGTCATTTCACACCACGCTCTATATGCATACCATTAATATTTAATGCGTATAAAGATACTATACTTTACTCATTTAAAATTTAGGCTGCTGACGATGATACTTTTAACTGGATATCATGACATATGGAGGAAAATAATGTATGATTTAGCGATCCATATATGTTGATTGACATTCATTTTCATTTACTTATTTTTTATTGGTCTGAGGTTTACTTTAATCAGTTTTTCTCAAGCATATATGGCCCAACGGTGAAATATTGCGATGTAATTTCTGCTTCTGAATTCTCATGTTTAATGCAAAACCTTGAATAGGTAATATTAAATATTATTAAATAGGAAATATTAAAGTGAATTTGCATATTTTAGATTGTAAAATTACACAAAAAGGACGTGAATATATTGGGCACGAAACTAGAACGGCGGGAGGATTGGATTGCCAACGATGGGATTCGCAAAGACCACACAAGCACACGAACAACGACCCCAGAAAATTTCCAGAATCATCATTACTAGAGGCTGCCAACTTTTGCCGTAATCCTGACGGTGAAACAGAGGGTCCCTGGTGCTACACCACTGATCCAGACGTCAGGTGGCAATACTGCGACATATTATTCTGTGGTGAGATGTTAGGGCCCTTTTTCCGCCGGTGGAAAAATTTGTGCTAGACTAAACATTGTGTCCCTTTTGCATGCACGCGGACACGCACCCGGGTCTTTTTGTGGTGGCCAAGGACGCGAGGGTAGTCTACTTGTGACTGCATCTTTTATCATGGCGACAAATCATGCTTAATTGCCGTTTTGTTTGTCCACTTTAATTTATATATATATGTGTGTTAGATATATCTGATTAACGACAGCGGTAATCAATAATCTCGATACCCCCCCCCCCCCCCCATCTGAATGGCAACACCACACTACCGTACACGTCTATTGCCTGTAGAACTGAAAATTATAAATGCATTCATGAATATATTGAAGTGTATAAAACAGATACATGCACGACATGTTGCCGAGAACGCTTCGGAACGGGGAATCCCTTTGAAAAACAGGTCAAGCGAGATGGGATTGCTCGAGACGTGCTTTTCCGCCCACATGGAAAAGCTAAATTTAGTGTGTTTTTTTTTTTAGCTCTTTTACGTTTTATCCTTAAAGTTACAGCGTCATATTGCGTCCCCGGCAACCATAGCCCTATTTACACCTATTTGCGTCCACCTTGTGCCGGACCAAGTGACCATGTAGAGCGCGCTACCGTGTCAAGTTAAGCCGCATTGCATTTGGCCCGGCCTAGAATCTGCATTGCGTTTACACGCAGATAAATACAGCAATCTAGCGCGGTCTAGATTGGATTCCCCCTTGGGTAAATCCCAGTCACATGACAGCCGAGTCTTGCTAGAGCGCGTTCTATAGGTAGCGCCCCCCACTTCTGTTTACACACATTCGAAGCACAAATGTAGGCCGCGCCGCGCGCGCTAGAATGTAGAACCGACTCAAACCGGTGGTCAAAATGTAGCGTGCTCCAGACCGAAAATCGTCGAAAAACGTTTGTAAATGGGGCTCATGTGTACCCGAACGACGAGACCGGGCTAAAGGGCAGAACCGGGGGCACTGGATACATCTCGCGTGAAATAAAAAATGGAAAGTTAGTTGAGGAATGAGCATAAATCATGACCTACTTTGTAAAAGGTCTGGTTGTTTTAGAACACATAAACAGAGAGCCAAGGTCGACCGACAGAGTGACTGATTTTCCTTGCCGTTTCATCGGTCGGCGACCCAACCAGCTGGCGGGTTTTCTGGTTAGTAACAGATAGAGCAGAAAACTAGCGACCAGGAACTCAAACGGGAACAACAACAATTTCCGTTTGTATATAAGCAACATGCGGATATGGTTAACATAACATTGACTGAAAAACATGTGTCGGTGTAACCTTAAACCCGACCCACATAGGACCTAAACATTTACAGAACATATGTCCCACACAGGATAATGGTGTGTTTTTTAAACCCAAACTGGGTTCTCGTTACAGTATTTCCTTTGAAAAATATCAGTGCTGGCAAAGGCATGACTGCTCAAATGGCTCAACGTGGTTGGCACCATATTTTTCAGAACCAAATTTTTGCGAATTTAGCGATTTTTGTTATCCTACCATGTAGTAACCTATACAGAGCGTATCCATTATCACATACGTTAATGTGCGCGCTGAATCTCAACAATTTGACAAGGACCCACGAGAACAGTTGAGCAATCTTGCCCCCTTAACACAGAAGATTTGAACTATCTGATAGGCCTACTATTGTCCTAATCTTTGATTTGGATGTATATAACCGTTCAGATGTGTAGATGTGGTTTTCTTTTCGCGATAATTTCTCTTTCTCTAATATCTGGAATATCTAGTAACCCTCTCTAACAAAAAGCCAAACACACTATTCAGTACAGTTTGTGCACCAATGTTGGACCCTTGCAAGGCCCAGGTGCAAAACATTTTTGTGTAAATTTTTGTTGATCGGGTGCCCTTAGTGAAAAGCAAAAAGTACCATTTTACAAACTTAAGATATTTTTATATTCCTATATACAGAATGCAGAGGGCATTAAGGATGGCGGGAATACGCAGGCCGTAGAAACATGACAAGAAGTGGCATCGCATGTAAGCGTTGGGACTCGCATGAAAGACCTGTACCTGATAAGGACGCAATGAGGCCAAGAAGAACATCGGAAGGACAAGATAGCCGTAGATTTTCAGACTGGCCATGGATGAACTCGGAAAACTGTGAAAGCAAATGTGGTACGTGACCAGAATCTCCAATAGTTATATCAGAGTATGATATAAGTAGGTGTTGACGCACAGTACATCAGATATGCAAACCAAACGTCAACAATACAGGTTAAAGTTCTGCTTTGTGGCAACTCCTGGCCAGAGCAAGTCAGTGATAAACATAAGTCACGCTACCGCCAAAGGTCTTTTCTACTCAAAACGAATATCTTCCTGCTAGGCACCGTGGAATGGCAGGGACTACTTATCTCAACTGTCAAACTATAAAATCAAAATTTCTTACATTTCATTTTATATATTCCACAAGCGTCTGCTTACAAAATATTACTTATTCCGTAAAGTCCTTACCATGAAAACACCAATGTTTATGTAATTTGCCTTGAAGCAATTTTTATCCAACATATTTGAACAGACTACATTACCCTCTTCTTTACATTTATTTACCTATGTCCTAGTGGATTACGAAGCCCTGGTGCATTGTGGGGCTCAGATTGTGACGGCCACAAACCATAACCAGCAGAATTGTACTCTTGTGAGTCCGATTGTGCGCTGTCTGTGGATCCGAATTCATAGACGTCATCAAGGAATATTCACAAATGTAGAGCCGCTTATGCACGAACGAACCTGGGAAATTGGGCCGAATAAGTGAAGGCAAACACGGTTTCTGGACATCCCACAACAGGGGCCACCCACCCCCCCCCCCCCCCCCCCCAATTTGCATTCCTTAGTTCGACGTTTCTAGTTATTATTGAATACAGGACCGTTCCTGATGAAGTGCTTTATTTTCAGATGATCTGTCTGGTTCTCAATACTTCTTCTGGACAAGTGGAACACTGGAAGGGAACTCCTGGATTTGGACGAGCACGGGTGCGAGTCTTGAATTCCCGAACTGGCACCGGAGAGAACCGAATGTCAATAAGTCTTCAGGTGATCTCTACATTGGACTTGCAGCCGATGGAAATTTCAAATGGCGCGCTGAAATGTCATGTGCTCCAGACTGGCAGGGATACATTTGTGAGAGACCCGTTACCGAAGGCGACTAGATAAGAGTTACGACAACCATCAATAGAGTAGCATCTCGCCAGATAATCACGGGTGTAGGAAGACACTATTGAAATGACTTGAAAATCATTTGGTGAAAAAGTCCCCAACCAGGTTGTATGATATATTGCAGTAGAATAAATGTTGCTTTTTTGGTACATGTATTTATGTTGTTTCCTATAAATTTCTCACCTTTCATGCGTTACCCAGGTGGTTAATTAGGCCACACACACACAACTGAATTTGTCTAGGAAATCTCGGAACAAATAGTTTGGTGCAAGGGAGTGATTTTTTTTTATTTTTTAACAGTGAATACACAATACGTGAAATTTTGTAAGCTTGCCTAGAAAATACAAAAAAATTGCTCATTCCATTTTCCACACATTTAAGAATTTTTACATTAAATTTATGCCACAGTAAAAATTAGCAACGTTACAAAGAACCTGGTCTTCATTTGCAAGAAATCCACGAATAATAGGAGTGGCGAATCTGTGGAACCATTTTTTGTTGTTGTATGGCCTTATTTTTCAATTATCATTTACTAATTTGGAAAAAGAATACAATGACTTTATAAGTATATTTGTTAGGAATATATGTCTTTTAAATGACATAATTGATAGTGCTTTACGATGGTACTTTCTTTATAATACATGTATCTAACAATGTATAAATATAAGGGGTTACAGTAAGAGATACGTGCCTGGTATTTATTGGTCAAAGCATTCAGCTTTTATAGAGGATTTCGAGTAAATTGGAACCAACAAGAATACATCAGCCAGTATGTATAGTTGAATACGCGCATGATATGTGAATTCCGATAGTTATCCATGGTATTGTGAAATCTTTGGTCTTTTACATATAGCAATTATAGTTCCATATAGCTGCAATTAGAAAAATTGCCGCAAATTGCCGTTATATGTCGTTATATGTATCATAACTTTAACGTGTGAAATAAAAATATATACGAATAATTGTTTCCGTAAATTCTTTTATTTGATGGTGATGGTGAACCTTCGAATTCTTTGCCAATCTACAAGCCTATAGATCAGGGGCGGATCCAGGATTTACAAAAAATGGGGGGGGGGGGTCCAACCCAGGAGGACTAATGACAAAGCATATAAAAAGGTCCCCAGGTCCAGAAAAAGGGGATCCAGGCAGCAAAATTGGTCCGAAACACTTAAAAAAAGTTGCGGCGACTGGAAAAGGGGGTGGGGGGATCTGGACCCCTGGACACCCCACCCCCGGATCCGCCTTTTTAGATTGTGACGTCGAAATTAGACAGAGGATACTTGTATCTGAAATACGGATGGCATGTATGTTAGGTTTAATATGTATAACTGTTTGTAGTTATATAAGTCAGTAATTGTGTAATCCGTGATATCTCTCGGGATATATAGATATTTTTGTAGTAAAGGTCTAGGTTATTTCTGTCCTTGAAGTTGTTTGCATCATGAAGGTTAAGTATAACTATATTAACACGTTGGTTTGTCAGGTGCAGAGAGTATTACATCCATAGCAGAGACTTTGCTCTGATGTAATTGGCTATAATTGTGTCGTCACAGGCAAATTTTAGAATGACTTGAATCTAACAATACATGATGGTTTTTTTTTCTTCGCTTAAAATTTGGGATTGATAATGTCAGAGGTACTAAACTGTTGAAGAGATCTAGAATTTTAAGCTTCAGGAGTTTCCTAGTGATTGACGTCACTGCCGTTTTGACAGTGCTCCTTTTTATGCCGATAGCTTTTGAACAAATCAACCTCTGACATAACCCCTCTAGTCACTATTAGACCAGCAAGAACCAAAGTGACAAGCAAGAGTCTGGTAGAATAAATGTGGTCATCCTCTCCTCCTAAATAATCTTTTATCTCTGCCATATTCTACCATGAAAAGGAACCACACGTCTCAACTTGAAGAGAGAAAAAGGCAGAGAATCCTGTAGATGGTTGGATAGTAGTGGTAGGAATTGGTTTTATAATCATAATCGATGATTGAAAAATAAAAACGACCAATGGTCGATTATTTATCGATTATTTTGTTCTTTCTATATTACCTTAAAATGTACTGTATACTAGTACCTAAATTAATGACCCCAGTAAACGGTCTGACATGTACATCGGTATACATAATGGAATCATCAGTCCTCCCGCATACGCATTCAAGGTTGACTTGCTATCTGACGATTGTTGGCTGCGCAAGGTTCCGTTTTGATGCTGTTCGTTACTTTGTGTTCGTTTATCTCTGACAGGATTAGATTCTTTACATGTGCATACATAATCGTTTTTAATCGATTATGCAATACCCCAATCGATTTAATAGATTTTGAAAGAAAACGACCAATCATCGATTTAATAGATTAATCGACACAGCTGTAGTATTCACCTACCATATTTGTAGAACTAATACGATTTTTGACTGACTCTGAGTACACATTGATGAACTGTAAGTAATCCCTGCATTTAAAGTTTCTTATAACGCATATGTGACGGATGTATGATCTGGTTTATCTAAGGCCAAAAAAAATAAAAAGGTATGGTTTTCAGGCACTTTTTTTTTAGAAATCACTGCGGGCGGGCGGTATTTTATTTTTGACCTTTTTTTTGTATTTTTTTGATAAAAATGAAATGTGACTAGGGAAAGCATGAAAATAACAGGTTTTTTTTTGTAAACAGGTAAAAGCACTAATTATCAAGGGGAAATCGTATCAAAATTGTATTACTTTATCTTCTTGAAAGATGAAAATCAAAATAAAAATGTTTGGTGCGGGGGGTTTAATTTGACGCGGGCGGTGCCTGAGAACCATACTTTACATTTTTTTGGCCTAATAAATATAAAGACCTTTGAGATATTAGTAATTTACTGTTCTTCGCACATTGCCCCCTCACCCTTTTATTGACATTTGTACGTGCGATTATTTGCTATTTAATATATGCTGAAATATGCATCAGTGCGTGCGGTGCATGTTCTTCTGCAGAACATTTCCTGCTTTAATGAAGCATTATCGCTGGGTCCATTCAAAGGAGCCGGGGTTTCGATTGAGCTGTGGCATTGAGGGGTGTGGTCGTTCATAAAGCAGTATCAGGGCATTCCAGAATCACATAAGAGCAAAGCATCCAGCCAGCCATGTTTTACATGAGGACACACATGATGTCCAAATGGATGATTTTAACTACTTTACTGAACATAAAGAGGACCAGATGGACTTTTGTCTCAATGGCTCTCAGCATGTACAACCATGTCCTCAGCCACACATAAACCAAACCAAACAAAACAGCCACAGAACTTAACTCAAAGACTTGGAAGTTTGTTACTTAGTCTAAGAGAAAAGCATAAGATGCCCGTTACCTCTATTAGCGCTGCACTTGATGATCTAGGAACTCTAGTGACAGAGGTTTCAGCAGACGCGGAAGAAAAGATCTTTGAAATATTGGATAATCATCTTGGCCATGAAAATATTTCTGAAATCAAACAACAAATTCACGACGCACTTGCCCCTGAGAAAAACTACATGAAGCATTTGAACACTTTGCTGATCAAAGATGGTTTAATAAATTTGTTCAGCAGAATTTCCCATATGTTGCTCCAGAGGAATTTCTTCTCAATCCTTGCGAAGCATATATAAAGACCTATCAGTATATTCCAGTGTTGGATACCCTAAAACTATGAATATCACATGAAGATGTATTCTCCCAAGTGATCAATGGTCACAGGTCACCTGATTTACTGGGGAATTATTGTGATGGCTCCATTTGTGAAATCAACCCCTTTTTTCATCTGGAAGAGCTCTTCAAATATTCCTTTACTTAGACTATTTCACTGTTGTCAATCCAATTGGATATCATACAAAGAAGTTCAAAATAAGTGCATTTTATTTTGTCATTGGAAACCTAGAACCGCGATATAGGTCTAAGCTGAACCATATTAATCTTGCATTGTTATGCAAAGCACAATACTGCAAAGAATTTAGTCTGGATAATGTGTTAAGACCTTTGGTTAGAGATTTAAAGACTTAGGAAATGATATAACACGGCCTGAAGGTACAATAAATCTAAAAGGTTCGGTTGCTGTGGTCATTGCTGACAACCTTGCTAGTCATCAGTTAGGTGGTTTCTTTGAGAGCTTTAACACAATGAGACCTTGTAGATTCTGTATGATTACAAAAACAGAAATGAAGGAACAAGTTGATCATTCGGCTCCCTTGCGAACAATCAGAGGTCATTGTGAGCAACTAGGTGCAATTGCTCAAGATCCAGAAATCAGTCCTCAGTATGGAGTAAAGAAAAATTCTCCCTTGAATGCCCTTCAGTATTACCATATCATCAATGGCATGCCATCAGACATTGGCCATGATATTTTTGAGGGAGTTGCTGTCCATGTCATGGAAAATGTGAAAAAATATTGTGTGTCTGCTGCCTTTTTCACAAGAGATGAACTAAATGACAGGATTCAAAACTTCAAATTCAGCGCAGTTGATAAAACTTATAAACCATGAGCTCTGTCCTTGACCTCTAATAAAATTTCTGTGAAGCAAAATGTGCAGTGCAGATGTGGTGTTTGCTAAGACATTTTCGATGATAAGGTATCACAGGGAGACACAAAATGGCAGGCCTTTCTGTCTTTCATGGACATGGTTGATGTAATTTGCACTCCAAAAGTGCCTTTTGGTGGGATAGAACTCATGAGAGACTTAATTCTTTCATTAATTGACATGTATGCAGCTGCCTTCCCAGAGGAGTCAAACAAACCGAAATTACATTATCTCACCCACTACCCAACGCAAACATGTCTCTTTGGGTCACTCATTCGTCTTTTCACGCTTCGTTTTGAAAGAAAAAAAAGCTACTTTAAGGAAATATCTAACAGAGTGAAAAACAGAAAGAACATATGTCAAACACTTGCTAGGCGTCATCAGTACCTTCAAGCCATGAACAATTGCACAAGCAACATACTAGATTATGATGTCAGTGCTCCAGTCAGAGCAAAAGTAAAGCTTGTTGCATCATTTTCTGGAAAGATACACTTGTCATTCATTCAAAGTTTGGTGACAAAGAACAGTTATTTGTGGCAGATGCTGTGACTGTAAATGGGATGAAATATTCCAAGGTAACCTGTATTTATGTAAGAAATACAGACGAAGATGATCTCCCACGGTTTGCAGAGATCGAGACAGCTATTGTAAACAGTGGAATGTCTTATCTTCTGTTGAGACATCTGAAAACTAATTCATATTCATTACATTATCATGCATATCAGGTTGTCCACTCAGAGTCGGATGAATATGAAGTCCTTTCTGTTGGAAAACTGGATGATTTCCAGTATTACCCTCTCGGTTTATACAAACTACATGGGGCTATATTATGTCATCCCAAGACATAAATTAGGTTTAATTTAAAGATTGTACTTTAGCTAAAATGCACCAAGATGTTTGTCATAATCTAATTGATAAAGGATTTTTAATATTGTTCAGGTAAATATAAAAAAAAATTATTGTGAATAAAAAAAGTGACATTGATTTGCTTTGATTTAACATTGATCGTTATCACAGGGTCTGTAAACCGATATGAGTTTATCCGCAAAACGATGCTGTGTGTAATATATTCATCTTTTTATTCCTACAACATTTGAATGACAACATCTCCTGTTTACAACTGAAATCTATATACTTCATCGAATTATCTGTATTGAAAACATAATTGAATCCATTTTATCTATTATGCCCAATTTAATCTATTTGTCTTGCAAGACCAAGTGAATCATAAATTAAAATCTTAAATTATAAACAATTTGTAGATTGACAATGGCAAGAATGATGCTATGCATTTATGAAAAACTCAGAAAGAGGCTTCAGAGTCAACCACTTTGGGTCAGCTTAGATCTGAAATATCAAAAATCTTCAGTTTTGATGGGCACCAGTATATCATCAACATATGGGACGCCTACTTCAGTGATTGGGTGTTGATGGATTCGTTTGAAGAATTGGCCGCAGCTGACGACCCTGTCAAATTGCAAATTTGTCTTCTGGACAATGAATGCAGTACCAATTAAAAGTATGTGATTTTAGTTAAACTTCAAACATAGCACAACATATTTTAGTGTAATGTTTAGTATGCTGCTAAGATATCTCAATAAATATAAAACACAATACCATATTATAAGATTTATACAAGACATGTCATGTAGAGGAAAGTCGTAACAGAAACATTTTTGAAAATATAACAGAATGTTTGCTTTAGTGTTTATGTTGCAAACAAATATTTATATGAATGACAATAATATTTTGAAATTTCAATTTCAGCTCTTATATCAGGCAATCTAATTTTTTTTATTTCCTCGGAAAGAAGTGATGAGATTGGTTAGCATATTTATTATTTTACAGTTTACTATATACCTATGTTATGTATTTTCAGCAGTCTGTCAAGTCAGTCGACACCAGATCAGCCCCAGCTGACAGAACCACCTTGTAAACGACCAAGGACCAATGTGTAAAATACAGACCGGTCTCGCAAATTCTAAGATGAATACAGTCATGTGACAGTTATTCAAGGTGATAATGATTGATTAAAGTATGTCTAAAGATAAACCCAGTAACATGTCATATATATTGTAATCCATATATAGCCTAGAATTGGGCAGATGCATACAATATGTCAGAATCAGGCTTTTATGTCAACAGACGAGAGGATAATAAATGTTATCATCAACAGCAGAAATTCACACAGTTTATCATTAGAACTGCATTATTTGTTTACTGGTAGTTCATTTATGACAAATAAACATAAGCTAAACAGTGTCTTTTTTTTCAGGAGAGGTAACGAATCATCTTGCTCAGTGGATCCTGAAGAGAAAGTCGAGAAAGTTCAGGCACCTCCAGTATCAACACCAACTCGACCAGTGAAAAGCCCCGTGATCTGTTCAGTATAGCTAGGTAACTTTTTTTTTAATTCTCTCGCCGGTTAACCTCAGACAATACTGCAGTATAACAGTTAGGAAACATATCAAGAGGACGTATGACAAAAGATTAACACGTTATGTAAGTCTTTAGGTTACCTTTGCAATGATTCCATGCGAGAAATATAAACTGGGGCAAAAATACAATATTCTATCCTTTAACCTTTTTTCCAGATTCTTCCAGTTCTCTACGGAGCATCTGAGACCAGCACTGGTCCAGCAGTTACAGTCTCCTTTGGACCTGTCACTACGTCCATCTGTAATATCACAAGTCACAGAAGCCCTGTATCTAGAATTTACAAAGGAAGGACAAAAGTGAGTATTACTCAATTAATGTTTATACTGCATTGGGGTGAAAGTACAGCCATATTTTTTAAAATAATATTTGAGAAGCCTTGTAATTATTTGACAGGTCCTGTATCTTTAATTTAAAAAAAAAGAGAGGACAGTAGCATTTCTTGTTTCAAATAAACTGTCTTGCAGTGGAAGTTTAAATCAATAATTATTTGAATTAGTATTATGAGGTGGTTTTTTTCAGCAAATAAAGAAATGTCCATTAAAATATAACCAAACATAAATATGCCTATTTGTTGTAGTTACCCCACAACAAAGCAGTATGACATGATGACAGAGGCAACACTGTCAGCCCTTCCAGTCCTAAAGGAGGGATCTGTGACAAACAGCAAGTTCAGTCCTGCAGATGAATTTGTAAGTGCTTTCAGATATTTTCTTTATTAAGAAATAAAAAAATTGTACTAATTAACTGAATGTTATCCCACAATAGATCTATATATCCTTTGTCTGAATGATTGTATTACATTTCATTCCTAATAGGCTTTGTTATATTCAATATATTCTCTTGCAGAATTCCGCTATACTGATCGAATATAATCACAGGTTGCCTGGAAGAACCGAATCAGATCACGATTCCAGAACATGAGAAGCAGGCGAGACGCAACAGCAGCTACAGTTGCTGCACGACAGTATCCCAAGAATATGAAGAGAAAGATCAATAATAATGGTGAGATATTCTTTTAATACATTTTGAGTAAACAAAAGCAAGTACACTGAAGTAAATCTTTACACAAATAGAATTTTGAAACCTTAGGTGAACGTGGACATTCTGTCGTGAAGGTAGGTATACAGGAAAAAAAAATGCCATAATGTGATGCACTGCCGACCCTCTGAAGACGGCACTTACCGGTGTAACTACTCTTTCAGGCTCCGAGTCCACCCCAGATCATGTGTGGGGACTACCCAGTTATATGCCTGGTCGACCTGATGGGGAAGACGACCAAAGCATTAACTTCATGAAGGAGTGGTTGCAACATGAGGCAACTAAGTTGCACCCCAACAAGGAGACCGGGCGTCTACGGATGCAGAGGACATTGGGCGACAGGCGAAAGTGGATAGTGGATGATTCACCTTCCCTGGATGACATCAACATCGAATGGCCGTGGCTGGTCAGAGATATAGTGTAGTCGATCATGTGGCAAAATCCCAGTCCCGTAGGAATTGAATGACCAAATGGAGATAGCACTTGTTTTCACTTCATTTAGGTGTAAGCTGATGGAAAATGTTAGGTAACAAATTTTATCAACCCCCGACCCCAAAAAAACCAAGATGGCCGCCATCATAATAAAAAAACTAGATATTGCTTTGATATTGTAACTATCGCATCAAAATGAATAATATTGGATTGATTTATAAGATTTTGAATGTGTACTGGTAATACCAACTACTCCAAAGCTGTCCAAAGGTTAGAGAGGGTTTTCAAGGTCAAGGTCAAACTTATTTACCAACCTTCGATCTTAAGATAACATTGGACAACTTGGGTACCGCGCTGTCATATATAATGTAACATGGTTTTCAAATGGTCAACAGTATTAATAATTGTCTTGGCAGAATAATATATCATAGGAACGATATTAAAATACATTACACTAAGATACTGTCATATGGTTTTCAAACGGACATTAAAGGTGCCCATTCACCTACATTTGAAAGAGAATTTATGAATTCTGGCTTCTCTGAGTATATATTAATGATCTAAAGGTAATTCTGGTTTTGGAAAGTTCTTATAATACCTCCATGAATGATGTATGAACTTGTTGATCAACAACATGTTTGTAAACACAGCAATGTTGACAAAAGGGGAAAAATGTGACCTAATATGGTATTTGCGGAGGCACAAAAGGTTATTTGTCGCAACACGCCATTTGCAAAACTATCGCCTATCCGACTTGCAGTCCGATGCCATTGTTGAATTTGTTTTATTTTGGCGGGCCTTCACATAATACATACACGTTCATATTAACAAAACAAGCAGCCTGTGTGCGTGATATCAACATTTTCTGGCCTATTTTGAATAAAATCTCCAAGGGATTATCTCTAGGTTGTAAAGGTGATTTTGCCCTTTAAAACATGAAATTGATGTACGTGTTACATTTTTCACATATTGCTGATTCTCTGCTGATTTATTGCTTAGCATTAATCGTCAACAGTATTAATGCGAAACAAACATTTTGAAATCAATTTGTGTGGGTAGTAAAAGATTAAAACAGCCTTGTTGATCCTGTTACAGGAACAACCTATGGCCTGTTAACTATTCCAGACGCCTGGTACACTTCGAGGAGTATTAAAAACCTTTTCTGAATATCTTTTGAGTTTACCTAAATATAGGCGGGAATAGGTCAGCTATTTTTGTAATTGTCACAAAATGATTGAAATAGTATAACAGAAAAATATGCTGCCCTGACAAAAGAAGACAACACAAATGCACATGCACAGGGTCATACTGATTCGGTCCGTAAAAAATGTTAAGTGTGTACATGTAAATGGCATCTGGCGAATTCAAATACATGTCTCTTCAAGAATCCCGCAGGTTAATGTCAGATAATCGGGACCAAGCACCTCAAGATTTAGATACCACTACCACGGATGAAAATATCAGAAATTACTATCAGGTCTGCATCGACCAGAAGATGCGCGTGCATAGGAAAACCAGAATGCCACAGTAGCTGGTTATAAGACACGCTTAGAACGTATTCGAATATTATTGAGATGGGCAGTGGAATATGTCATATAAGGATAACTGTTTCAAGTGACCATATATATGTATGCAGGTAAAGTCAACATGTATTATATTTAAATCCTAAGGCACGGCAATGCCTGAAAGACAGTCAGTGGGAACATCGGAAATACTTATTTTTTTGCTACAGTTCTATTATATAAATTATTTGGTGAAACCGTTGACCATGCAGCTACGGAGGCCGATGATGCTGTGTAAGAGATTAAGTGTTAAATTGGGCAATCTGCGCCGCTCTTCTTGAACTCGAGAAACCATGGAAGATCTCTGGTTAAGGTTCCCTCCTTAATATAGAAACACTCTACTGCATGATCATACTCTTTATTACATACCTGTTATACATGTTGATAATATCGTTGGTAATATCGGGGATTAAAGACATTGAAATTCAAAAATATGTTGAAATCAATTGTCAATTCATGAATCAAAACACCTGTTAAAACACGGTAGTATAATCGCATAATAAAAGCCCCAAACGGTTTCTTTCCAACGTTTCTTTGTGCACTAGATATGAAAACCTTGATTTAAATAATGCCTCCTGTACAGGGAGAAAGTTTTATATATGCAGTTTAAAGAGAAATATTTTGAGGCATTATTCACATAAGAAATATTAGGATTTTCTGCTCCACAAATATTATTCCATTAAATGTCTTTGGATAATGTGGTTAAACCTTATAGTGTGGCTTACCTTTAATATTTTATATTTTTACAAGTTTATACTAAGGAAACAAACTGCACGGTCCATACATTCAATTGTATGTTACACGTTGATTCATGTGTTTCCAAGTTAACCAGTAACAAAATAACAACAAATTTAACTTTCGTGGAAAAATAATTGATGTGAAAGTCTATGTTTAACTTTGCAAATTCAATGGCTTCTTCAGTCCAGGCAGAGCACATGAAAGAGTAACAGCCAACACAATGCAGAAAGCAATTAAAGAAAGACCCCCTTCTTAAGTATACAAATATTTAGATGTTATCTTAACGGAGCAAATCACACATACGTCAATAAATAATTTAATTGCTGGGGAAGAAAAATGAAATCTGAAAATAAAACAAAAAAAATCACGAACAAATGGGAAAAGAATCAAATAACATGAGAGGCGTTGGCACTCAAAGGGCTGGGGGGGGGGGGGGGTGGCAGTTTTCACCACCTGAAACAGCTGATGGTTTACATTATTATGACACTGCATCCCCTGGTTGATGCACACTCGACAGTGATTCCATCCAGGCGTAATGGGGAGGTCGTGCCTAACGGCCGTGCTTAACTCCTAAACGAGTGCGCCTTTCGCAGGTTCAGTAGTCTTTGGGCCTTGGTGAACGTCAGGAAAAATGAGAGGAAGCGTGTGATACTGCCCCGTCCCCTAGCTAGTCCGAAACCGGAATAGAAATCTGCAGATGTACATATATGTAGTTAAGTTTGCATTAAAAATCTAGGCGGCTACCTCCACCAAAAAATGTAAAAAAAAAAAAAAGATTCCATCCGTGGTGTTAGCTTTTGTGCTCGGATCTACATGTTTTATCCAACAAGTGTACCGTAGAGATATTTGTATTCCTGTAATGTACAAACTTTCCTTTAGGAATAATGCGTACTCATACGCCATTTTACATTTGCAGATGTGCCTTCTTTTCTGCTGATCAAATATGGCTGATTATTTTTTGTGTGCATTATATGTCTCCTTTTAGAAGTACCTTATCTATAACTTGTAACAACAAGACCTGTTTCAGCTCACATTCAGATAAACTATATAGAAATATAAAATATCCAGACAACGGTTTCTACTGATCCCCCTGTTCTACAAGGTACTTTGAATAGTTTAATATATGATATGAATATTTCTGTATCAAGACCACAAACAAAGCTTTTGGAATCCTAGAATCTTTCATATAACCACTTAAATTGATTCTAAATGTTTGTTTTGTTGTAATATGGTAGGCACCTAGACCATGTAGTACTACTATAAGAGAATCAGCAATATGAAAAAAGAGATCATGAACATCAATTTCATCAGGTCTATTTACTTTTGATCACCATATCACATATCATATGACAGTGTAGTGCCCAAGATATTTTTATGCTTTAAAATATTAGTACATACATTTGACTTTGACTTTGCGTACCCTCTGTAACTTCCGACAACACTTGGTTAGTTGCAATTAACAGAACACAAAAGAAAAGTATAAAGCGATCCAATTATCTAATATTATTAAGTTTTATCATTATCTCTGTGTTAAGTTTGCCGTGGCCAACCTTTTGGATTCCCTGGGGACACTGAGCTCATAAAAACTCCTTTTTAGTTGCAATCGACAGAACATATTCAAATACATAGAAAACCGATCCAATATCATCAATTTTTATGAGACAATTTCAGTATAATAGCATTATCTCTATGTTAAGTTTGCCGTATCCGCCCTTTTGGATTCCCTGGGGACACGGAGCTCATAAAAACTCCTTTTTAGTTGCAATCGACAGAACATATTCAATTACATAGAAAACCGATCCAATATCATTAATTTTTATGAGACAATTTCAGTATAATAGTATTATCTCTATGTTAAGTTTGCCGTATCCGCCCTTTTGGATTCCCTGGGGACACGGAGCTCATAAAAACTCCTTTTTAGTTGCAATCGACAGAACATATTCAAATACATAGAAAACCGATCCAATATCATTAATTTTTATGAGACAATTTCAGTATAATAGCATTATCTCTGTGTTAAGATGCAGTAGTGGCCATCTTGGATTCCTTGGGGTCACAGGGTACATAAAATAAATATAACCTGCATTCATTCGTCAGCTTAAGTGCAAATAAAATGAAAAGAAGCACTATCTTATTCAATTTCTAAGAAAACGTCGTTCTGTTACACGTGCAAGTACACTATATCCCCAAAACTCATTAATTCCCCGAGGGTGAAGGCAGCCATCTTGGATTTTAGGTGTTAAAGGTATATGAAAATTTGTTACCTAACATTTTCCATTAGTTCATATCCTGTTTATGCTAAATCAGTCATTTTCGCAATTTGGGCATCAAATTCCTACGGAAATACATCCCCGTCTATACTAATACTGAGGTGAGCAAGTTTTATTATTTTCTTTCAATGTCTTTAAATTAATTCAACAGCTGATTTACTCCAAGGATTTAGAACAGCTCCTTCTGGAGGGTCTCAACAAGTATGGGGCAGCCTTGGTGGCAGAGGCCGAAAAGAAAAGGGTAAAGACGGATTTGCTAGACAAGATATTGACCGAAGCCAAACAGGAAAAGGACCATAAGAATGGTATGTCTTTGAATTACTAAATTAGTTTGGCTTTATATATATATATAAATATATATATACTCACATATATATATATATGTGTGTGTTTTATATTATGCATGATGGTTTCAGTATGTTTGCAAGCATTTTTCCTTCACAAATCTGAAGCATTCTTATGTTAATAAAACGTACATGGAAAATATAATATATGTAATAAAAATATTTAACGTCACGCTCATCAGAGCTTTCTGATTTGTTGATGACTGAATTGTTTAAACATTTCTTCCAATTTTTAGACCTCTAAGAAGAGTCAACTCAAATATCCGAGATCGAGAAAGAGATTAAAGTTTAACTAAGGATAAAATTAATAATTTGTAAATAATTTTTCCCAGTTACCATTTATTGAATACATGACTACAAAACTGTTTTTGTTTATTTCAGCTGCCATGGGATTTGCAGCGCTTATATCTGTCAGTGCTTTGTTGAAGGAGGATCCGGAAATCTTTTTGACTACGGAGGTAAATTTTTATCTATTTAGACAGACATTGGTTATTTTAATAATTATTTCCATGTTAGAATAATCATATATTTTCTTTTAAAATCTCATATGATAATTGCATCTGAATTATTTTTCTGAAAATAGTATTAATTAGGGATTAAAATAATCTACCTGATTGCTAAGACCTATAGCAAGAGCTGATGAACATGAATTTTATTATGTTTAAATTACGTTTTATAATTTGCTGAGATTTGATCAACATTGAAATTTTATATATTACAGGAATGTGACTCTCCAGTGTACATCAGGTTTGAGGAGGATTTGTCCTTCGAGGCTACTAAGACTGGTGACCTAAAGGTTGTGGCAGAAGGCCAAGCCGTCGCTGTGTGCCAGGACTTCCTTCAGGCGTTCGAGGCTTTTCTTGCGACATTTTATGGTTTTAATTTTAATTATCCCTCGAAAATTGCAAACGAACTGACATTTATCCAGAAGATATTGTGCAGCCTGGAGGACAATACTAACTCCACTCTTGTTGCCAAATTGGATGGGTACAATAAGTAATTTAATATATAGTAACTTTATCTTAAAGGATAGTTGGAGGGACGAATCTGAGATATGAGGTACCTTCTGTAAGTCAACTGTGAGTCAACTGAGCTATAGGGATCGGCCAGCGTCCGTCATCTGTCCGTCCGTCTGTCTGTCTGTCTGTTAGACTGGCACGTTTTGACACCGTTAGACCTGGAAACCTTTAACTGAATACCCAGAGAGATTAAAAAAATAAGGTCAAAGGTCAAGGTCACATGCCAACTTATTCAGAAAGATTGTGGATGCATTTTAAGCCAAACTTTTCATCCCAAATATTCCATCTTGCACATATAGCTGACCCGCAAATAGGGAAAGAATCTGATCGAAATTGGGGTCACAAGGTATAAGGTCAAGGTCACGAGGGCCATCTCTCCGCATATTTGTTTCTTGATGATAAGTTCTGTTTGGATTGACATACTGGTTTCAAACATGACTTATATATGACCCCCCAATAATGTAAGAACCTTTTGATTTGAGGTCAAAATCAAGGTAACAGGATCCATTTATTTTGAAAGATTTTGGATGCATTTTTTTACCCAACTTTTTATCCTTAACCGTCCATCTAACAGATATAGGTTACCAACAAACAGGACTTGAACCAGATTGATTTTAGGGTCACGAGGTCAAAGGTCAGGGTCACAAGGGCCATCTGTCTTCATATATGTTTCTGAGTGATAACTTTCGTTTGAATTAACATATTGGTTTCAAACTTATAAATGATCCGCAATAAAGTAAGAACCCTTTTTATTTTGGGGTCATTGGGTCATTGGGTCACAAGGTATAAAAGGCGTTATTCCGTATTATGTGAAATCACAGTCTGAATTAGGATTTGGGCTGAACGAGATCCTGATCAGGGTTTGGATTGGTCTGAATCCCGATTCGGATTTGATATGGACGTAATAAAGTGTTCTCATAATCAGTCGTATTCATATTGTAATTAAGGTATAAAGTTTTAAAAAATACAGTATGCTTCCAGTGCTTTTTAATTTTAAACCAGGTTTTCCTATGTAATATTTCTCTGTTAACTGAGAAAATGAATTAAAGTTTATTATCCTTATTATTAATATATTTAATTGCAGTATATAATTGTTATTTTCTTAATAGCAGGGAATAATTACACAGACCTTCCCCCTGAAAGAATTAGAATATTTAATCTGGATATTATAACGTCTTTGGATGTACATACATCGAAGTTTAATTGTGCAACATAATCTATTTAATAGGTGATGAAAGAAAACGAGCAACTGGCGCAACATTGGTTACTGAACTGATTTATTTATGCATTCATGTTTTTTGTTATATAGAAAGTTCAATATTTGTTCAACATTAATTGCATTTGAATATCTCAAACGTAGGGGGTTCAATTTTATCTTATGTGAACTTTTCATGTTTTCTTGTTTTCAGTTCCGATGTCCGGTTGATTTCATATTTTTGTCAAATAAATATTTTGAATGCAATACAAACCTGACTTGTTTTTATGTTAAAATTAATCTTACCCTAACAGGTATAGTGAAAAGACCTGTTTCCTTGCACTGGTACCTGCTCTATATATATATATATATATATATATATATATATATATATATATATATATATATATATAAGGTAAATTTCCAATAAAATATACCTCATAGAGTCTTCAGGAAACCATGAAAAGTGCTCATACTAAGAAGATATTCAATGATAAGTCTTCTGAAACTCTTCAGTTTGACCAGCTTGATGTCAGTAAAGTGATCAGCTGAAGACCCTGTGCTATGATGGGTGCTCAGAAAGTACTCAAAATAGACATCATCAGTTTGAGGACTTTCAGGTCTTCAAATTGAAGACTTTATGTTTTCACTGTCATGATCAGCCGATCTGAGGCATCTACCTGGTGCGAACGAATGAATTATATCTTGCAAGTAGACCGGGGCCATGCGGTATATATACTTACACACACACACACACACACACATATATATATATACGTGTGTCTTTAGGCTTAATTTTATGCTGACGGACACCAATCAGATATTTTGCATCCCTTAAATCCCTTTAAATAAATCATGAAACAATAAAATAATCGCTTACATGTTTTGAAGGCTATTTCGTCACTTCCGTCGCCGTACTCTGTCAGCATTTTCCCGTAGAGAATTCCGAACGTATTTACCGTCCCAAAAATGGTCCCGTTTGTCCAGAAAGATGCGAAGCACACGACCCAACCCCATCCGCCCTCACTTGGGACAAATTCTTCACTGGGGGATTCTTTGACCTTTTCAGATTGCTGTCAGTTTTGACTTCTTCCCCCATGAGGCGCTCCAGCGCCTTGGGCTTGGGTTTGTTGTTGTCCGCAGACATGACAGTCTCAGTTTCCATGTATTTTCAACTCAAATCTGCAATGAAAAGGGGAAAGATATAACTATATGTTATATCTTATCATTCTCTTACCTAATGTTAAACACAGCGTATATAGCAAGAAGCCGCTATCATGGTCTATCAATTTTTCTGTATTACCACTCGCTAATTTTAGTTCAAGTTTCCCAGCATAAAGTTCCCACCATCTGTTGTTTTAATCTTTTATAGGAGAAAACTCAGTCCATGTGTGTCTGATAACTTAAGACTCTGTGACCAGACGTCCGAACTTGCGCATGCGCGATAACTCAGAAGTAAGGAGAAGAAACACGAAAAGAAACATAGAAGAATCACCGGTTGGAAGCGTGAAAAAAATCTAGACAGTGGCGTTTCCGCGGTACGGCATTCAGACGGCGTGCTTGCTATGATTAAAGGTGTCCATTCACATTCTTTATAAAAAAAAATAATTTAGGTGATTTCTGGCTTCCTCTGTGTATACATTAATGATCTAAGGGTAATTCTGGTTATGAAAAGTTCCAAAAGGCCTCCGTGAAGAATGTATGAACTTTTTTTTATCAACAACATGTTTGTAAACACAGCAATGTTGACAAAAGGGAAAAAAATGTAACCTAAGGTATAGGTTGCATATATGTGGAGGTAGAAAGGTCACTTTTTGCAAAACGCCATTTGCAAAGCTCTGGCTTATCTGACTTGCCGCCAGATGCCCTTGTTAAATTTGTTTTATATTTGCGGGCCCCCACATAATATAAACACGTTGATATAATCAAAACAAGCGGCCTGTGTGCGGTGATGATATTCTAAGGGGAAAACTCTATACTGTTAGTACATATAACAAATCTGATATGCAAACAGGTCAATTTACGCTCTTAATCGAAAATTTTCAACGGAATAGTATATACAATATGATAAATGAAATAAAACGGGTATCCATTTACAATCTTTCATAAGCTCCTCTTTGAGAGAATTCCTAGTGAGGCAGCAATCAGAATAAGCAACATTTTTTTCTGTGCTAGATCCAGGACACAAACACTGATACTCACCTGTTTCTCCAGGCAACATCCACAAAAAAATAACGTAAGAGTTTGTATACGGAATGGTCCTTTATTATCACACAAACATCTTTACATCCTGTGCTGTTTTGAATCAGTGGACCCACTGACTCTCTTAATGGATCCTCAATACGGTGGAACCACACAAACTGAATAACATAGTTTGTGACAACAACCTTCAATCTTGTTTTGACCAGACAAACACGTAAAACTGAAAAAAACACGTATATACTTTAAGTCACACAGTAAACATATCTGAATATTACAAACCTTATAATAACAATAAATTTTGCTTCAAATTATAATATTCCTGCATAAACTAAACGCAATTAAATCTCCTGTAATATACCACTTTCAGTTGACAAAAAAAGGGCTATACTTACTGACAAAAAATACTGATATATTAATGAATGATGTGAATGGTGGAGACGGTTCCGTTCTTTCTTTGGGCAGGTCAGCCGTTTTCTGCTGTATCAAGGATCCTCTTTTCTTTCTGCAAGTGAAACATCTGTGAATCACTGAAGCTACAGCAGGAACTACAGCCTAAATACCAGTATTCAGCAAACGAATGTGATTCATTGTCATCCTTCTTCCTTGATGAGCTATTTCCTTGTGGAAATGTTGGATGACAAGTGATTTGACATGACCTTTCCTCGGTAGGATGACTGGGTGTTTAACACTATACAATAGAGAGGACTGCCGGATACGGCCTAGGCCACGTAGGATATCATCATCCAATGTTGGGTCCAAATTTCTTAATCTGCTGTTCCTTGCAACTTTCCTTCTTTAAAACTGTCTATCTCGTCTGTTAAAGCAGACCTTTGCACCCACTTGATAATCTGAAACTTAGTACCTGTCTTTCTTCTATGAGTGAATCCAACGTGAAACCAGACCTTTCCTTGGCAAGCAATCTCAGAGAAGTTAAGGCTTTCACAGCTTTAGACCAATCTGAAAATCGGTCTAATCTACCTTCAAGTCCGGATGCTACAGACGTCAATGTAGCTATCGTTGTTTGGCAAGGCTGGTCCATTGTCTCTGAATGGTAGGAGCAATCTAGAAATACCCATCAGCTTTCTGGTGTATTCCTTCCTTCATGACCTTCATGAACTTCATATCGTCCCGAGAGGTTACCTTACCATCTGACTGACGTTCAGAAAAATTAGATTCTAGGATCGAGGCGATGGACTTCAATCCTCCTTGACCGATGCATTGGAAACAAATCTTAACTTCTTTGCAATTATTTTCGGTCAAGAGATTATCGTGCACCTTTTGCCTAACTGTGAGATTTGTTAGCCCAATCGCCTCTCTGGAGTCGTTTGACAAACTTGCGTACCCTACGACACTCCATTCTCGTTTCGAACGCCTGTAATGCAATAACGTGGTGCTTATGCCTGAGGACACTTGTACCCAATGAGAAGTCCGATCTCACAATTCAACAAAGGCTGGATCTTTGAAGCGATGTCTCTCAGGGGGGCCACCTTTCTGCAACGTCTAGTGTGGGGATGTGGCTTTCGTCCAATGGGATTTGATCTCTGAATAGGTTGCTGGCAAAGGAATCCAAATATCCGAATCATATTACTACTAGATCCTTGTTTTTCTGACAGGTAATGAGCTTATCTGTAGACGTCAAAGTTGTGAGCCGAAGTTAAGTGGCTTCTTGATTTTCACTTTTAGTCTGTCCGCTACTTTGCTGAGGACAAAGGTGGTGTCTGATTGTGTATCTTAAAGAGCATACACCAACTGTGCAGAATCAGGATCATTTCGAATGGAGATCCATACAGGAACGACCATGGAGGTAACTGGCTCCGAATTTGAACCTGCATTACAGGTACCACTTCTTGGTTCAGTCTGAAAAGATTACCCTCACTTCCAGTACTGTATTTCTCCCTTGTTCTATCCTCGTAGATACATGTGGGGTGTTTGCCATCGGAGCTCTTACATGTCCTTCTATTTTTACAGTTCTAAGATATGTGTCCTGCAGATAAACAACCGAAACACAGATTGTGCTTTCTTATGAAGTCGCTTTTCTCTTCACCCTTCTTGCCCACAAACGATCTGCATGAAAGGAGTGAATGCATTGACTTCTTAGAAAAAGTACAGAATAATCTTTGAAATGTTCAGAAATAGTCACGGGGTCTCCGAAACGCTCTTCCAGCACCTTATTTGCTTTCTGGTAAGCTGTCTCAGTTCTCAGCAGGCAACAATTCCGCTGACGGCTTTCTTGGCTTCTCCTCCAAGGTATCTCTTCAGGTAGTAAATCCTTTCTTGAGGATGTAAGTGAACATGGGATTCCACTAGTGTAGTGAATGATGCATTCCAATCTGGATATTCCAAGGGATCTCCTGTGAAGATGCTTGGTTCTGACACCGGAAGTGTGTTGACTGCAACAGAAGTCATGATTGCTTGCGATAACTGCCCAATGTCGTCGTAACCAGGAGAGGGCAGATAAAAAGGCGTGGCATTGGCGCGAAGTGTGGAGCCTAGGGGCCTTTCCTCTGCAGCAAGCCTCTCTGGCGTGGTCTTTACTCCGGCAGAGTTTATTTGAAACGAGGGTCCTCGGATGTCATGCATCTGAGGTGGTTGCTTCGTAACCGAACATGGTCCCATGCGACTTGGCGATACAGGACGTCCAGTGGACAGTTTTTCACTTCCATTTTGAGTGGGTTGGGACTTTGATGAGGATGAAGAATGAGCTTGTGGATTCTGTTCATCGTGATGCGAACCACTTGAAGATAAACAAGGTTGAGCTGTGAAGCTTTCAGCAGCGGTTGGTTCCCACAGACACCCAGCTGGTTAAATGTAGCGAAGACTCTTTCTCCACACCGGTGACAGGCATTTTAAATCGTGAACTCCCGGAACGTGATGATGTAGTATTGACCTTAAGGGCCTCCTGCCCATATACTTAAAACCTGGCTTTCTCTATCTCCTGTTCCTGCTCCAGTTTTTTCCTCTCTAAATTTCGTCGGCATTGACGAATTCTAGCTTCTGCTTCCTCTCGCCTTTTCTTTTCTTCCTAACTATTCCTGCTGAGCCTCTGCTTCAGCTCGCTTCCTATTTTCTTCGATTTCAAGGTGCTTTTCTCTTCTTCTAGTTCCTCTTTATTTTTAGATCCAGCTAGCTTTGCCTTGATAGCGGAAGCATTTGCAGCTGTTTCCTGTCTTCTAGACGATGTTGATGAGCACTTAGAGTGCCTTGAGTCTCGACTTAAGCACGAGCCTAATGAAAAAGTACGCTGTGCATCTTCCTTGCGAAGAAGTCTTTTAATTTGTTTGACATTTTGGTCAATTAGTGAACAGCAACGATCAATGCCCGTCACTATGTCCTTTGATGGTTCATCATTAGAAAGGTCACGTCCTACAAGCTCGTAGGGTTTGTCTTTGAGATTTTCCAAAAGGTCTGTTAGCCGTTTCGCTTATAGGTAAGCAGTTTGCCTTTTGCATATGATCTAATTAAGTTCGTCATAGGCAATTCCAAATTGGCCTTCTAATGCTTGCAACTAACCTATATATATATATATATATATATATATATATACTTTAAGTAACACAGTAAACACTTCAAATCATAATATTCTTGCATTAACTAAATGCAATTCAATCTCCTGTAATATACCACTTTCAGTTGACAAATTAAGGGCTATACTTACTAACAAAACTACTAATATATTAATGAATAAAACTAAATGTTGCAGCATTTCAGTGTTGTGTTTGTCTATATGAACATGTTCTAAAAACGTTCTTACAACGTTGTGAACACAAACCGTATGGTATCGCCATCTATGGACAGGATCGTAAACTATTAGTAACTAAGTATCATGCTTTTAACATAGAAAAGAACAGACTCGTATTTACGACTTAGAAACAACTATGGATGATGGATAAATCAAGTTTACACTAACAAGATATAATAATCGCTTCGATCAGTGCTGTTAATATGGTATTATGTCTGAAGGAGTACGTAAACTTGTATTCAGAAAGGGGGGGGGGGGCTATACATGCAAACAGTTGAAATTGGAATGCTAAGGGACTTAAAATCATAAATAAACCTCTAATATAGCATAAGAAGCAAGAAAACCATTTACCTCATTAGTTACCCCTAATGTTCCTTACGGGAGTTATGTTCTTGTTAAATAATAGCAGCCCCTTACTTGTGCCATAGTTGACAAACAACACAAACATTGCGTCTATAACTGATTAAAACTATTCCTGTTTAGGGCGGTGCACTGTAATATGGTACCGTAATAAAATTTGCCATGTTTACATATGTTGTGCGTTTAATAGAGACTTTGAGGAAGCATTGTTTAAATTAAAATGCCTGTGTATACGCATAAAGCGTCCCTGTTTGTACCTATGACTTTAAAAAAAAGACAAAATTCGACAGCACGTTTCAATACGTTTGCATGCGGCCTCTGAATGCTTTTAGTGGTATATAAGCCTTACAAGTGAATAAGTGTGAAGTTTACTCTGCCTGTCAGCATGTATCCTTCGCGTGACAGGAAGCTGCTGCACGTGGTTAACCCTAGGATTGTTGCACAACATTACAGCATTAAAACATCTATAAAACAACAGCCTCTGTAGACCCAGGAAAAGAAACAAGTATAAAATACAATAATAGGTTGCGTGGCTTGGACAGGAACAACTGTGTCCACCACGTTTTTATCAGAATATATCAGTTTTGTACACAGTTATTCAAAGTTGGCTACTGAAGAGTCCATGGTTATAATGCTCGCCTCTCTCCGCTGGCGAACCCGGGTTCGATCCCCGGCGTGGCTATGGGAGTTGGTTGTAGTCGCCTGTCCAAGGACGGTGTTTCCAGGTTCTACGGTTTCCTCCACCTCTAGTTACTACCAAGCGACACCACCTAGGACATGGAGAGTACCCAGTTTCATTCATTGTAATACATGGCACATTGTAATTCATAATATAATAAGGAAGGGTAGACTTACAAGGGTTGATGAGTTTATTAAAGTCAACTGGAGGGCAAAACTATCGATTCCAATTATTTAAATTCTTCCTTGATTTCTCTTCTACCATTTTCTGTTTGCGCTGGATCCAAAATATGGCTTATTTTCCAAAGATGAAATTCGGGCACAATATCAGTCATAGCTCACAGATTTGCCTCTGACAATTCGTTTTGACCTTGAAACTGACCTTGAACAATTACATCACATGCGAAAGTAAATAAAACGGAGCTTGATATGAACAAAGTCCTTTAACCACAACAGTAAGGAATTGGTTGGCATATGTAGTGGCAAACTTATTTTGGTACTGCTGGCGAATGAGAATCTTGTCACCTGCCTTAAACACTGCCACGCACTGTCTGCGATTACGGTTGGCATTTGATGCAATATTCTGTTTGTTAATTCGATCTCTTTCTCGCAGGTGGCGCTGTGGTAGTACAGACGTAAGCTGTTGTAGTTTGGTGCGAATTGTCAGGGAAAATAGTAACTTTGATGGCGACTTCCCCGTTGTGGAGGGCGGAATATTTCTGTAACTCATTAAAAAGGTATACATTTCAAAATGCCAATTTGCTTTCCGCATTGGTTGTATGCATGGCTTTCTTTAAAGAACGATTAAAGCGTTCCACCTCTCCTTTTGCATTTGGCCAAAATGGAGTTCTGCGATGATGATGTATACCGCATTCACTAAGATAGTTTCTAAAATTCTCCGAGATAAATTGCGGACCGTAATCCATCGTGAGCATCTCCGGAAACCCATGTTCCGTAAAGTTTTCATGAATCTGTTGTATTATTTTGTGTGTTGTGGTTGAACGAAGAATATGAACTGCTGTTTATCTAGTAAAGTAATCAATTAGTACTAACAAGTACAAACCAGTAGAAAATATTCCCATGAGATCTGCACTTACATGTTTTCAGGGACAGTCTGGGAGTTTAAACATCAGCACTGGTGGTAGGCTATCGGGATAGATGTCAACTGCCAAGCGTGACACGTACGATAATATCAACTGTTCTAGCTCATGGTCGACTCCTGGCAACCATACTTTTTCACGAATTCTCTGCTTGCACTTTACTATGCCTTGATGGCCTTCGTTTACAAGTTGTAGTGTGTGTCTACGTAACTTATGTGGTATGACGAGGCGATTGTCTTTCAATAAGCACTGGCCGTCAGTTGAGAGTTGAGAGTTGTGATCTGACTCTGAAGTACGGTTGGATATCCGGATTTCTCTTTTGCCAGGATCCTTCTTTAACAGTCGTGATTACCTTTTGCAACACTTCATCAGTACCTGTTGCCATTGCAATGTCTTGGAGAGCCTTAGGCACACTATTGTGGGCTACAAAATTTAGGTAGTCATCTGCAATGCATTCTGTGTGATCTGACACTGTGCAGGGCGATCTTGACAACATGTCTGCAGCATTAGTAGACCCTGCTTGATAAACAACTTCATAAGTGTAACCTTGTAACTTGATCAGCCATCTCTTGTTTCTAGGGTGGCGCCTGGTGTCCTCTTGTGTTGAAGATAACCTCAAGAGGTTTGTGATCAGTTATAGACAGATCCGATGTTTGCAAACAAAGCCCCCCAGCTGGCGCATGCGCACTAGGCCGTAAGGCAAGAAGCACAGCCCAGCTTGACTGCCAGCCATAAAAATCATCACAGTTTACCTATATAATAGAATCGATGTATCTTTGATTAGTTTTAAAATAAAAACACTTTGCCATGGTCCACATTAACTTTATATTCCAGTAAATTAGGCTACACTTAACCCATTGAAACAAAAGGCACAATCCTTTATATTTACTGCAGCAGATCATATTTGGTCAGTTCTATCAGAGGTGATTGTGAATATAAGATCGTAGGACAGAAATGATCAAGTAGTTTAAACATCTTAGAAGACTTATCTTCCATGCATATAGCTTATACAACTTGAAATTTGTTCAATTTTAGTGAAAAAAAAATCCCATGAGTTATAACAGTAGCCTGTAACTTACATGAAAATACACGAAATGGTGCAGTCTCCCCTAAAACTAGTACTACCGAATATACAAGAATACTCAACTGCAAATTTGCAAACATTTTGTGCTCATCAAAGGCCGATACATGTATATATGAGTGTCAGTAGTGCTAACATGAGTAACTGTAAAATAATTTAAAGAATGGTTACCTTTGATGTATTATTGTAATCAGTTTAATAATTATTGAGGTGTTGTAGTCAATAAACGGTTTGTGTTCGTTTGAAAGGAAAAGCAATTGTATTGTGTAAGTTTTTATGTTAAATTTTGGTTAAAAATTTGTAGCACAGATTAGAATATAAATTAATTAAAATTACAAATTAAATTGATTTTAACTGTAAAAAACATCAAAAAAATATATAAATTTGCTAGGTTTTATCCTTTTCAGTAGTTTTGGTATTAATGATATTCATATTATTAATAAAATTATTATCATGATTTATTATTGATGATAATAATAATATAAATAATATTATTAGTAATAATAATAATAATAATAAATTTTATTATTATTATCATTATATATCATTATTATTATTATTACAAGAATAAGAAACTATATAATAAAAACATATATTGAATACTGAGCGAAGGAGGTATAACTGTTACGATTCTCAAATTAACTTAGGAAATGAGTATTTATGTCACCAGATTTAAAGCTTCCATGGGTATTTTCAACTTGGATCAGCTGATAGACAGGTCTAACGACAAATTTATTTTTATATCAAGATTTTATATTTAGAAAAACAACTCTGAAATGTGATTTGTTATTGGAAATGATCCACCTAAGTGAAGGCTGTACTCCCTTTTTGGCATTTATAACGTTTACTCCCGCCAACAGGGAGGTCCAGGTCTGAACAAGGAAGTCTGACATTTCTTCTGCAGATTAAGTGAATAAAATTGTCCATGTACGTCAAATAAATGAAACTTCACTTGTGGTAGGAAAGCATATAACAAATATAAAGAATAAGCGTGAAAACCTAAATGTTAAAACCTCTTACTTCTTGATTAGCCATGACTAAATGCATGGATGCTGAACACCAGGTGGGATTGTCAGCTGCAAGTTTAAATGTTCTAGGGAAGGCCTCCTGGCGTTAAAATGACTGTTTAATTGTGGGGACACTAGAATGGCATGTTTATGGTGTTTGATATGGAAAATGACACTAAACAGGGGGATAAATGAAGGGTAAATCAGACTAGTATTGTAGTGTAAATAGCTTGTCCAGGGCCTGCCGCAGCCCATGTTTTGCCTCACAAAGCACCACGTGGCCAGTGACCTAGTTTCTGTGACGTCACTATCGGATGTGTCTATAACTTGAAATTCACTGCCGTATAGATACATTCGGAATCTCTTAGTTCCCCAAAATACACTGAGGGCTTCACGTTCTGTTTAAGAGTAATGTCGTTCTGTTGTTGTAAGAACGCGGCTTGCGTAAGCAAGTGGTCGATATGACATGTCCGTTTGTTGCTGTGATAAAATGGCTCCCAGACCAACAGGACTGGCATCAACTGTCACAAGAAGTTTGCCACCTGGTTTGTAGTATGCCAGCACTGCGGAGTCTGTCAGACTGTTTCTCAGTGTTTCGAATGCTTCCTGGTGTCGTTGTGCCTACTGCCATTGCTGTCCTTTGCGTGTAAGAAAAGTCTTTGATGAACTTTGAGCAAAATGCCACTCACCCCAAGAAACTGCGAACTTCCTTGGCATTGGTTTGAGTATTGGCATACCTGATGGCTCCGTTTTTACGTTGATCTGGTTCAACTACTTGAAGCAGTGGCCCATGAAGGCAGTTTTGGTTGTGAGAATTTATACTATGACTTGTTGAGAGTAAGGTTTCTTAAAAACTGCTCTGAGATTTTGGTCTTGCTCTGACTGTGTCTTATCGTAGACCACAATGTCATCTGATATATTCTTACAGCCATTCAGACCTTGTAAGACATTCTGTATGGTTCTCTGGTAGGCCTTTGCAGTCGATGTGACACCAAATATGAGTCTTTTATATCTGAAGAGTCCATAATGTGATATGAATTTAGTGATGTAACGAGAGCAGGGTTCAAGCTCGATATAGTGATAACCCGAGCGAAGGTCAAGGATGGAGAAAAACTGTGGCACCATTTAATTCCTGCAGTGTCTTCTCAATGGTTGGAAAGGTAAATCGTTGTCGGCATATAGCTGCATTTACCTGGCGCATGTCAACGCATAATCTGATCTCGCCGTTGCTCTTTGGTACGCAAACAAGCGGTGATACCAAAGACGTAGGGCTTGTCACTGGTTCGATAATATCATCACGAAGCAATTTATGAATTTCTGTTTTCACGTTATCCCTCATCAGAAATGGAATGCGCCTCACTGGCTTTGCAAATGGCATAATATCAGTGTCAATGTGTAATTTCAATTGGAAATCTTTCAATTTTCCTAGGCCTTCAAAACATTTTGCATGATCATTGAAAATTGGTTTCATTGAACACTCAGGCTCACCCTCTGTTACAGCATTGACTTCAGTCACACTTGTCGGTATGCTAATTTTCAGGTTGTGCAATCTTTTGGCAGTCTTGCTGCCCATCAATCATCCATTAGCACCTGGTGAAATGTGAAAGTAAACCATATAACTTTTATTGGCAAGCTCAATCTCTAGCTCAAAAACACCTAGTGTTTTAATCGGTTCTGTTGCACCATATGAGAAAATACGAGCTGTGGCAGGTTTCAGCAATCTCAGATCTGTATTTCCACTGATACAATAATATGTGGATTCATTCATTATATCAACAATTGCACCAGAGTCAATTAGAAATGTAGTATTCCTGCCACTGACCTGTAAACTAATGGTGTTTTGATTTGTGCTGTAAATCACAAACAAATGTCTATCATTCAACTGATCCTCTTGTGCAGGGTTTGAAATATCCTGAGAGACAACATCCAATGTCTGTGGTGGGCGTCTATCACTTGTCTGATCTTGGCGTCTTGGTTTAAGTTTAGTTCTACAAACTGATGCGAAGTGTCCGAGACCACCGCAACTGCAGCACTGGTTATCACTTGCAACGAAACAGTTCAAGCAAAGTATTTCAACATATTGTACATGTAAGCTTGGTTTGATTAGAACTGCGCTTGGAATAACCTGAAACATGCTGATCTCTAGTAGGCTTGTGGCCCTGTCTATTCACTAGGGGTCTACCTCGTTTCGGAAACCAAGTTTTAGGTCTGCCTTGTCTAATTGCCTGGACATTCACTGGGGCTATCAGGACTGGTCTTAGCCGACTGTGTCATTTCTGCTACATGTTGATCCGCTAGCTTAATGCTTCGCGAAATATCTAAGAATTTAGTCAAAGTAAGGTCCTGTTCTCCTAACAGACGTTTACCATACGTTGAATTTAGTCAAAGTTAGGTCCTCTTCTCTTAACAGACGTTTACGGAGGGCCTGTGATTGACACTTTTCAAGCAACTGGTCCCTGATCATATCGTCTTTTAAAGTAACATACTCGCAAGATATTGCTAATTTTCTTAAACGAGTCACGAAACTATCTATATTCTCACCTGGGGTTTGTTCAGCTTGCCTGGAGAGGTGACGTTCAAACGCAACATTCATTAGCGGCTGAAAACGTGAGCGTATCTATTGCTTTGTCAATTTCTCTCTCGCCTCCTACATCTTGTAGAGTTTCAAAAATGTCTTGTGTAGCCGGTCCGGCTAGATGAAGAAGCAAAGCTCGCTTCTGAGCAGCGTCTGTAACACCCACAGGAAGAATGTAATACCGTAATATGTGGATCAAATCGGACCGTCGTTGCGAGACACTTGACTGATCTCCATGCGGGTCAAACTGAGTGATAACTGGTAAATCCAGTCCCTTCGGAGTAGACATGGCACACTCGTTCGCCAATATGTTTGTAGCGTGTGTACATAACACAAGATGGCTCTTAACCATATAACAGCATTTATTGTCCGTCTACTCTCCCGCTCGTACATGTGTGCACTTTTTACAAGATGGCGACCAATACCAAGTGTCCTAATCACGTGACCTAACGTCTACTGGGGATCACGCCGTGTATACTTTAACACATTACACTTCCTACAATTTGAATATTGTATGAAATGTAGGAAATACATGTATACATGGTCACTTTTCTCCCCTTTCTGAAACTATTTGATCTATGTATGTATAGAGGCTAGCGAAAGCTACGTGGAACACTAACTCCTATTTCAGTTCCACAGGTTATAGTGATATTGAAATATTTTTAACCTGTTTGTTCTGATAAATCTTTCAGATTCAATAAACATATACAAGTATTAAGTATAAGTGCAGATTAAAAATATTATCGATGGTTTTTCCTCCTGGATACCTACGAAAATCCACCGAAAAATGTTTTCATCCAAAATGGAGAAATAAATAACACCTCATACCCTATATCACACTGCGCAGGCGCAGACTGAGACTCACAAGGGTACGTCTGTCATGTTTAGGGATTGTTGGAAACCTGTAACATTAAATATACCAGGGCCGTAGGTATTATGCAGTGATGAGTTAATATATAGTCCGATCAACTGTGTCGGATAAGAATTGTTTCAAGGAACATTTCATAAACAGGGGTACTTTTGTGCTTAGGACCTCACGGAGGTAGTATTAGTTTGTAAGCATGCGCATGTGAAATGTAAACAGATGTTCCTTGAAATATAACGTTAATACTGCTAGATGAGAGTTCAGTCGTAGAAAGGGACAATCCTCTGACTACCAGATAATCGCCCGTAGGGACGCTCCATATTACCATTCGATGCGCCAAAATTTTGGCGTGAGCGTCTCGTATATATATATATATATATATATATATATATATATATATATATATATATATATATATATATGTTTATATATATATATATATATATATATGTGTGTGTGTGTGTGTGTGTGTGTGTGTGTGTGTGTGTGTAAAGACTTTCTTGAATGTATAACATAAATGTGATCTTTATATTAGAACCCAGAACATGTTGGAAAAAGTCAGAAAATCAAGAACCAGTCCCGTCAGGTAAGGTGTGTGTGAAGTTGAGGGGGGATGCAAACAGGTTACCGACCCTTTCAAAAATACACGCAAGATGCAGATTAATAGGATTTTAGGTAAAACCAATGTACCTGATGATTTTCAGTTTAAGGTCATCTGAGCTGCATGTAATAAAAAAATAATTAAACCAGAAAGTATGACACTGTTAGGAGACATTCGTGGATTTCATAATATAACATGAATTCAGTTAGGGTTAAGGTACATCAGCTGATATAATTATGACTGGATAAGTAACTGACCTGAAAACAACGATGCACAATATATACATACAGTAAACTAATCATTAATCAAACAGGGCATGCATTACAATAAGGACTCTTAGTACTTACTGTAACCTTCAACCAGATATAGTCAGTCAGCCCGGCGTATTAAAACCCTCAGCCGGAATGAAAGTCCCTGGTAATATGAGAAGTTGTCTTGCGAATTTCATAAAACCCTTGCCTTGGTTTGACTTCTATGGATTAATCTTCATGTTCACTTTAATTAAGTCTACATTTTGTGCATGACTGAAAATTACGACCCGCTTTAATAGAGAGATCCACACGGTCATGTGGCGCAATCAGCTGATTCAGCTAGATCTTAGTGCTCAGTGGGCGACCCCGACAGTCAGCTGGTGACCTCGCCAGTTGATTATTTATTTATGAGGAATATTAAGAATCCCCTATAGAGGTGTAACGTTGGTGTTGAGTCACAAGCGGTGTACCCCGGAGGTTATCAAGGGTTGTACCGGCTGTGCGCGTTTATATATCTCAGGAGTACAGTGCATGCGGATATGTAATACAAATATTCTTTGTTCAAAGCATGTTTGATGAAACTTTGTAGGGGTGGGTCCATAAGGGAAAGGGAGTAAAAGGAGCCCTTATTCATAACATTTTTAGGTTTTTATAACCGAATATAAGGTAAATTTCAATATGTGTTAGCAAGCTACTACTTGTTATGTATTTGTCACGTATATGTGTGTATATAAGATAATTTTCAGTTCATTGTTTATTTAAGTGACTATGTCTTTCGCAGCGATAGAGGATGATAAATAACAAAAAAATCCAATGTACAAATCTAACTATTTATATCTATAAAAATATAACAATAATACATTCTATAATTATGCTAACTCTAGGATCATATAAGAGACACAGAACAAATCATTATACCAATAATCAATCATACAATATCAATGAGTTTCTACTTCAGATTTGTAAGCGTCCAAATAAATCAATACAAAGTCCATTCAAACAAATAAAGTCTATCCTCTTGGTTGATCTTCTTCAATAAGTTCCTTTAATGCATATGCAACAAATATCGTTCAAGTTCACTTTTGCTTCACTTAATTGTAACTTCCCATAATATCAAAGTTTTTGTGTACACCGAATCTTCATGGCTAGCGACGCTTTTTATGCGTGATCCTTATGTTAAGTCTATTGACCTGGGCTGATCAATGCTTCATAAAAAATAGCACAAGGTTCCACTATTTCATCATACTTCTTTTTTTATGCTTGTCTGGAACCACTTTCTCTCTTTAACAATCTGGCAAGTACTGAAGATACTCATGAATGCTGTCACAGACACTTCAAGGCTACACCCACTTGTCCATTGTCTGACCTGGCTGTACTTGGACAGACTCATGCATTGATCGCCATGATTTATTTGCATGCTTATTGATCAAGGAATGTTTCATCAGTTCCTGCAGACAGGTGGCGCCACCTGGATTTTTTTTAGATATTTAAGCTTTTTTATTCTCTTTTTTTTTAGACCTTTAAAGATGCAGTCGTCCGTTTACAGGGTACAAATCGTAACTGTTCAACAAAGAATCTCTTTTAATTTACATCCAGGGAGGTCCATGTAAAAACCTTCGAAACTGGCAAATTAGGTCTCTGTTAGCTATATCCTTTATTTATAGGGCTAAATCCTCAGTACAATTAATAATTTGATACAAAACTTCCAGTTTCTGAACAACTAATGTGTCCATCACCATGATTCTTTGCATGCAACTTCATCATGGAGTGTTTCATCAGTTCCTCCAGACTGGTGGCGCCACCTGGATTTTTTTTTTCAAATTTTTATGCATTTCTTTAAATTTTTATTTTTGAGACATGAAAAGATGCGGTCTTCCGTTATCAGGGCACAAATCGTAACCATTGAACCTAGAATCTAAGGAGGCGTCCAAGGAGGTCGATGAAAAATCTCATGTGAAACCAGAAATTAGGTCTCTGTTACCCATATGCTCCAAGCTATGCTCCAGTTGAATCCGGATACCACCTGCAAATTTGGCATTCAGATAATAAAATTCCTTTTGTGAATGTCTTCTTAGTTGATCAGCTGAGCGTCATGACCCCTGGGTCACTTGCTAAGTTAAGTTGACGTTCTTATATTGTCTTAATTCCCCCATACACTCAAAGATGAAAATGTGTGATCATAATAAAGCTTAAAAGAATAAACACCCAATGTCAGTGGGCACCCAGTGGCGGAGCGGGCTGTAAATGTGACACGGGAGCAGGCCTCAGGGGCGGATCCAGGATTTAGGAAAGGGGGGGGGGGGGGTTCCAACCTAATTAGGAGGACTAATTACAAAACCATAAATAGGTCGCCAGGTCCGGCATGAATCCCTTAGAAAAAGTTGCGGTGGCTGTAAAAGCGGGGAGGGGGAGGGGGCGGAGTCCGCTTCTGGGCCTCTAGAAATAATTGTTGATGCACTTTTTAGTTTGATGACTCAAGAAGTATATATATGGACTAGAAATATGCATTCTCAGCAATACAGGCCTCCGCAACGTGGGTGGTCCTTAATGTGCATGGGGTACTCCGCAAAGAGTGTTTTCATTCACTTAATGGCTCATATGCCCAGGTTCATAAGTGCATAAGTTCCCAAAAAAAAAGAGTTGGCAATCACTTTTTCGGCCCTGGGCAAAAAACTGCTCAGAAACGTACTTGACAACTAAATGTTTGGACCAAATGTAATATGACAGGGCCGGGCTCATGGCTGTCTTCAGAACTTAAAAGTAGAGCTATTAATATGTAGCTTTCTTTTCTTGATAATATAAGAATTTAGTTTTATAATCTTACAGAGACATTTTTTCATTAGATACTATGTGAGATGTGCCCTTCCCACAGTTTGCTCCGGGATGGTGCCATAATGATTGGTGCCATCTTGAGACTGGGGGAGAAACTGACTCAATAAGTTTTAAAACGAGATACATGCAGGTGACGCCATTTCCTTAGATTTTTCAGTATTGTTTAACCGAAATTCTCATCGCCATTTGCTTGAACTGTCCAATGTGCATGGCCAGTTATATGTATGAAATACAGCTTTTTTTTACGATGATAACATAGAGTAGAAAAAAAGCGTCAGTGTGACCATGACCAAGATGCTGGTTCATGGCAAGCAAATACAGCAGACGACCGATAATACTACACGCGCAATGCGTATGCTCGTCGAAAAGATATACAATATATAAAAGGTATACAAAAAATGCGATGTGTGAATGGTAGGGTCCCGACATACAGACAAAGGTAGACGAGTGTGACGTGAATGCTAGTGAGCTATATACATATACTAGTAACTCTCGCATGCAACAGTAACCCTGCATGCGGGACGCTCGATTCGGCTTTTGGTATCAAGCGTGTATTTTTTGTCCAGATATTGTAAAATGAAAAGACGGGGAGCTCGCCCACTCAAAATCTACCGATGATGATCATGATAATTAAGGAAATTTTTAACTTATTTACAGGTGTTGAAAACACTGATATTCCAATACGTGTGTTACCAAAATACTTGTATATATATTTACTTTGATGTATATGGCTGGAGTAAGGATAATTGTATCGGCCAAAACAGAATTTTGCTGATACTATGTTTTCAGCCCGCCGCCGCCGCCCCGTAGGTGTCCGGAAAACTCCTCTGTTACTCACTGGGCGGAATTTACGATACCAGGGATTATGTTCGGGTCACATGTGAACTGCTGCGCCCCGATGTTGTTTTGACCTCTGACCTTTCCTCTCTCTAGTGCGTCCATCTGTGCGTCTGTTTTGACACATTAACCCTCATATCTCGGAAACCGTTTGACCGATACGGAAAAAAATTTTGCTTAAATGTAGCCCTTGGATAGCTTTATAACATAAATAAAAAATGGTTGCGCCACCTGCAACCATTTTTGCGGAAGCGTCCATCTGTTCATCTGCCTTGGTATAAAATCACTCATATCTCTGCATTGGTTGGACTTATCCACTTGACATTTTGGATGTGTATACATCCTGGACAGCTTTCTGGATTTTGTGGTAGGTGGCACAACCGACAAACACATTTCGGCTGCAGACATCCATGCTAATATGCAACACTCCTCACTCCTCCCCTTGTTACTCAATCCATGCCTCACTTCACCCGTCCCACTCTGATTTCGCTTGTCGACTACTCGTATTCTAGTTATGAGATTGTGAAAGAGGGATTTTGCCCTGTGTGTCATAAAGAGGCAGGTCGAAGCAGGCGCGGATCCGGGGGGGGGGGGGGGGGAGGGTTAGGGTTCGCCCCCCCCCCCCTTGCTCTCAACCAACTAACTTTCTTTTAGACAATTCCCCTTTTTTTTTGCTGCAGTTGATTTCGACTGTAACTGTACCTATATGTAGGCTGCAGCCCAGCCCCCCCCCCCCCCTGCACCACCACCACCGCTAAAATGCTCCATTTAATATATTTCTTATGGCAATGTTTCAGAGACAAGATGCCTGGGAAAGGACAGGTACTTTATTAATCTTTGTCTGTGTGCCACCTTCTGGTCAAAACTGTTATACAATTACCAATATGGATGTATCTTTAAATGCCGAGTGTATATGGTCACTGGCGTTGGGTGACCTAAGGTTTGTGATTGCTCAGTGCATGCTGTCCGCGGGAAGCCCCATATGCCCAGCCAAGCATGTACGGATACCTTTAAAATATAGCTGCATAAGCAATATATATATAAGCATATACATGTATCATTTAATGATAACCAAAACAATACTTATACAGGTAAACCCAACTTACCTTTTTAGGGCAGATTTCTTGATAATCATAGAAGTAATAAATCCCTTGTGAACGTACAATATCCAGCAATTTGTTATAGTACATTACTTGGCTGCATGTGTCACAGCGGTCGATCTTGAGATCCGCGGTCAAGGGCTGGCAAACATGTGTATGATACTTGGCTTGTACATGTTATATAATATGTTGTATAGATGGTGGAGCGAGCTGCTATAACCGTACTCTCCTCGCTACACTGGGTAAACCGGTACTTAGGTACACTCAGCTACACAAGGTAATTAGTAACTTAGTCAGAACAGGTATTCATATTACGTGGACTACTCAAAAATTTGGTCGACGCCTGTAGCAAAGGTTAGGATATTTGTCTTTTCGTTGCCTTTTAGTGTGGTTACTGATATATAATTATTTAAGTATAACATGAACAGAGGCGGATTTGGGAGAAGGAGGGGTCCAACACAGACCTAAACAAAAAGTCCCCAGGTCCGGAGGGAGGTTGGGGGCTCCCCAGACCCAACACACTGAAATCCTAAATAAAAGTTTGCGAAGGCTTAAAAAAATGGGGGGGGGGGTCCAATTTTTGGACTCACGCGGGTCGCTACACATTCTCTCTCTCACACACACACATACACACACTTGCTAATAAACGCCTTACTAATAATCACACACCCGTGTGTGTGTGTTTGTGTGAATACAGAGATTATTTTCGAAAAGAATTATAATTATGCAAGTATTTGTTGCGTCCGGGTCACATTTCTGGTGTTTCCTTGGTTACCACCTACAATAGGCTATGAGTATTCCCGTTCACGTGTGTTTTTGTTCACAGCACAACTCACGCAATCATGAACGGAACATATGAAATTATCAGGGTATTTCGGGAATAAGCAATTATGAATGGAATGACATGAACTTTACAGGGCACCCCAGGAAAGGGCCATGAGGAACGAATCAGATTTTGGTGTGGTTCCGGATCAAGGAATGACTTCCAAGAATATTAACAAATGTGTAGCCTTATTTGCCCGACTGAACATGGGAATATGGGCTGAATAAGTGAATGCAAACAAGGGTTGCAGAGTAGCACACATTAAGGACCACCAACATGGCGGATGCCTGCATTCCTGAGAATTCACATTTCTAGCTGTTTTGTTCTGAAGCTGTGGTGAACGATGACATGCGTGTCATATAAAATATATTAAAATTATATAAAAATAATATAAAAAATATTTTTTCTCCGCGAAGGGCTATTTTCGCGAAACGAATAACGTGAGCTACTCAAGAGCGACTGATATGCTAGTTTAATGTAACTAGGCTGGTAACAAGGGGTCTTTTAAGCCTAAAAAAGACTAATGCGCGCGTCACGCGTGCGCCACGCGCCCGGCTTGCGACAAATTCAAAACAATAACGCGGCTACAACGCGCATGACACGCGTCAGATTGGATAGTATTAACCAAGCATTTGTATGTTTTGTTTATCTTTGTAAAAATAGTCATTTTGATAATCAGCATTGTATTAATTGTATACAAATATGTATCTGCTTTTGATAAAAAAAAAATTTCTTAATATGACGGAACTCAGTTATTATTCTTACCGATACTTTTATATTTGTGTTGCTTTGTTGCACGTTATCTATCCAGATACAAATCAATAATTATAGTTCAATGAATTATAACAAACGTTTCACCCGCAGTTTAATATAGAATGCGAGTGCTGGGGAGGGAAACCCTCTCTTGAGTTATGTCATTATCAGGAATCTTCACGCGGCAAGCGTGCGTCCACGCGTCAAAATCGCTTCAGGAGCGATATTTGACGCTTGACGTTTTTTAGTCTGTTTTGGGCTTAACGGTTAAGAAGAATCGCTTAACCCAATTCTCCTGAAAACATTGCATGACTGGGGCAAATCCCTACATCATTTGAACAGAATTTATTGTTTAGCTGAAATTCCAATTCGACTATAGTAATTTTCCAAACACAAATATACAAAAAAAGAATAAATTAACAATTTAAATGGAACTACAGCAATATTAGACCTCTGTTAGTTTTTTCTGATTTCAACGAGCACACGGACCGTTTATATGCCCATTCCTGAGAAATCTAAATTTTATCAGCGCTTTACTGACAACAATCTACCTTTCAATGCTCAAAGAAATATGTCACCGTGGCCTAATTTTGGTTTTAATTTGAGGTCTGCTTCTTTTGCCCAGTGTGGATCACGGAAGGCGGGTAACATCTGAAAATCTGAATGTGCGGTATAAGTCGGAGTTTTTGAATATGCATCGTAATTTGTCTTTTGTGTACTGTATGTTTTATAAATACACGCGCTCTTGGGAACATATTATGTTTTATTCTAATAAGACGATTTTTTAGTGAAAAGAAATCAGCAAACGCATTTTCATATTACAAATTTATCTACAACAGGCGTGTACATAATTCATTCATGCAAATATATAGAATAAAATATAGAAATTCTTCAAATATTTTGATATTTAAAAGGCACATTCTATCATTTTTAAAATACATTAACAAACATCCATCATAAAAACCTTCATTCAATTACCAAGGACTTCGATCTATTATTGTGAAAAGACATTTCTTTTCCGTAATTATCTGTTTTCGCACACATTAAGTTTTCTTGACTTGCTTCTACAAAATTCATCTCAAACTATTTTGACAAAACTACATGGAAAATGGGTTATCATTGCATCAGTGAATATAAAATAAAAGGTTTTCACCCCCATTGAACCACTGGCTCCATATAATTGGATTGAACGAAAATGCGAATACTTGTATTCGCAAAACATATCTAGGATCTGAAGTTTAATCGTTTAACCACAGAAGTGCCTCTCCGCAGATATATTTTTAATATTTTGCCTTAAACTTTTAATAAACACTGATTAAAATTCCTGTTACGGCATAACCTGCGAAAAAAACGATTCAAAATGACAATTAAAAGTTTGTAGAATTATATACACACTTGCGATGTCTTATACCGTCCAGATCAGAATACCTTAACCTCATTCGCTCTATAACAGCGTGGGAGACTTATTATTTAAAGGGGTATACAAAAAAAATTCGTTTATTAACAGTAAATGTTACCAATCTCACATGCCAGCGCCATCTAGTGTGCATATCAGGAATTATTATTATTCACTTTTTCTCCACACAAAAAAATATACTGCTTAATTGTTTAGATCATAACAGTCTTCTTAACAGAAATAATATAATAAAATATCGTTAACATTTGTAATTCATCTGTTTCACAGGATATTAACAAGAATTTCACATTGAACTACTCAGAATATGAGCATTGGTGGTGACTGTGCTTAAGAAGATTAAGATACACGCATGATATATTATATGGCATCTAATGCATGAATAACGATTTAAATACATATTTCTGAATGTTCTGATTAAATGCCATAAACAAATTAATATAAAATATCTTTGAAAACTGTGATGAAACGAAGTATTATCTCTCTCTTACTCTGACAGGAGCGGCTTTATTTAGAGACTAACAAACTTTACTTATGATGTACAAATATATATACATGCATTTCATCACAAAACTGATCACAGAACAGATGGCTTCTATGAAATGTAAAAATTAGTTATATCACATATGACAAACTACCAAAACTAACAATATATCTCAATGCTCTAACAAATAACCGGCATATTCCGTCGGAATAAATGTTAAATATAATACATATACATATAAAAATATTTTCAAATATGAATCACAGGTGATGCAAAATAATTACAATCATCCCGTGACCGATCTATATATATACATGCCAAAACTGTATCATTCTTGAATATACAAATAATATATGTTTGTGTATGCAGATCTGATGGTGTAATGGATAAATATTCATAGATACATTTGTACATAAGTCAAGTATAACAATTTATTTGAGTAAAAAATAAAAAAGTCAGGAACATTTTATAAAATAATATATATTGATAGATAGTTCACAGTTTCATGATAATTCATGATAATTATGAGTTTACCCTTAAAGAAATCAAACCTGCTTCAAAATTCTTGCCTTGTAATTGTATTTTTTTCTATTATAACAGATGCAATAAATGAGTGTAATTAGAATGGTAATGATATAACATCAGTATAGAAGTATATGAACATAGTATAACATCATTCAGTTCAAAATTCTTGCCTTGTAATTGTATTTTTTCTATTATAACAGATGCAATAAATGAGTGTAATTAGAATGGTAATGATATAACATCAGTATAGAAGTATATGAACATAGTATAACCTCATTTAGTTGCCACCCATTCATTCACCCACATCTCCGCCAAAAATATCCTGAAGTTACCTGGAATATTTGTCGACGTACCATCTGCCAAAATATTGTGGCGTGTTTGTTGTGTCATTTGGCCATTTTCCTGGTCACATTATAAAGTAATTATTTTTGTACATACAATGTGCAAAATGGCCTATAAAAGCAGACCAGCACCAAATTCTTCTATCACCCTGACTTACTGTAGTCCTGATCTTGGCAAGAGTACTAGGGTATACTGTATATAAAATATTCAACATATACATAATGAAAAAAAAAAAAAACAAATTGAGGTACAAATTTTCCATATGCTTGGTTTTAGAGATTATCTGTCCCCAAAAATAGCAGATTTGTGCATAATAAGTCAATAATTCTTATAAAAATATCCATTAACAATACACTGAAAATGGAAGCACAAATGGTAAAAGTGACATGTTATTCGAGATTCAAATTTGAGTATCAGACCTTTTGAATTTTGTTGTACTTTTTTTTGTTAATTGTGTATAGCTGTGATATTCAGTGTAACAATGTTCCATTAAACATTTCCATGAAGTGTAAATACAGCGTTATTTGCTTAGGTATTTACATAGGTATATTTATGGAATATTTTTTTCAACCTGCATGTAGTTTGTGGTGTATGTAGAACTAACACCTTAAACGTTCTTTTGTTTTCTACAGGTATATAGTCCATAGCATCAGCAAACTGTCATAATACTACAGGACACTTTATGGTCCTTTAAATAAGAGATACTTATATAGGAAGATGCCAATTCATTCCTTCTGGAATGGGAGCATGAAAATGAACTCTAGGGAAGATAAAACAGACAAATTGAGAAATAAATTAAATGTCTTACAGACCCCTGAATCTTAAAATATTAAAAGATGAAACAGAAATGTTTCACATGTTTTTCTTTTAGCTTATTGGTAGTTTTTCCATATTAATTTTAACAATAGAATTCATGACCTGGAATTCAAATCGATTCTAACCCTGAGCCACATCTTAATTACAAAGGTGACCTTCATCTTATAAATATACAATAATATTACCCATTAATTTTTATAAGTCATCGTTAAAATTGGTGACTTAGAGATTCTACGAATCTTGACTTCAGGTACTTAAGTCTGCATAAGATACCATAAAGATTCTCTAAAGTATCCACAGAATTATTTGTTTTACTCTACTTTTGACAGCCGTCTGACCAGCAGGAGCCATAGGTAAAAGTGTACATTAATATGTACAGTTTAATTGTACATGTTTATTAATTACTTAAATGAGTAACAAAAACATTTATCGCACAGCCATGTTTATAATTATGTGTATAAAATTAAACTTTTAGTAGTACATCCTCTTACTGAATTTAACTGAAGAAATCATATGCAGTGCTACTAATTGGGATTGTATGGACAACAAGTGTAGAATCCTACATGAAAAGATATGAAAAGTACACAAAAAATGCAGAACTGCAAAACTTTCATACACTCTTCTCATATGTGATGCTTCTATAGATGTTTCAGGGATGATAAATGCAGTACAGTGGTGAGCTATAGCAAAAGAGTCATAATTTTTTTTAACTATTTTGCAGAAAACTTAACACTGACATGTTTTTTTTTCTGTAAATCTCAATTTTGTATGTGTAAATAGCCATTATTCACTGGCTTGAAAATGGTAATCAAGAACAAAAAAATAAATAAAAGTTTTCATCCCTGAAAAAGTATGAAAAATAAAGTTTCTTGAAAAAGTATAATATTTTTAAACAAGTTAGGTGGAAGCACTGCATATGTAACAAGTAAAATAACACACACACACACATATATATATATATATAATATATGTGTAACATATATCTTAGTGAAATATAATTCTCTTCAAATTTATAAAGTATAATTTGTAGCATATATAATGAAAGAACTTGATGATGTCATTGTTTTTTTATCATATCTGTATATAAAAACATATTCATTCTGGAAAGGTAAAATATTGTTTTTGACAATATGCGTACAAAATATTGCACCATGAAGACATGTTGTCTGCTCAGTTGGTCCTCTACACTCCTTTTGTTACACCCTCATCTTCTGTAATGAAGAGCACAAAAAACCACATGTTTACTAAATTCCATAAGCAGTCATTCAGTTCTGGGATTTTTTTTAATAGAAATAGAATAAGAGCCAATAAATTGGTTCAGAATTGAATGAACTGTAATAAAAAGAAAAAATAGTAATAAAAGTATGAAACTGGATATATACATCTCAGTTTTCTGTGTTCTTAACCGTCCAATGGATTCAGAATCATGATTTATCAGCCTGATTCACAAGTAAGTCTGCCCCTAATACCAATGAATGACCAGCTGGCCACATGGAGGAAAAGAATTATTAAAATCAAGAATATATCATGCTGATTCAGATTTCCTCTAAAATGTAATACACTGTATCCTGACCCTTCACAAAATGTCATCAATAAATGTTAAGGAATTTCTGCATTAAAATGTCAGGGATTTTTTGCATTAACTTGCTTACACACAGACCTAGGAGAAAATAAAATATTTCCTCACCTGACAAAGGTACATTAACTGTAACAAGTATTTAAAGTACTAGTTTAGGAGAAAACAGTATTAGCAGGTCATACATTCTAAATGTACATGAGAAAGGTCTGAAGAATATGGTAACAAGACTTTGATAAAGGATGTGATATGATACAGAGTTACAGGTATGTGAAAGCCCATCACCAGCTAAACCCAGCAGCAGGTACATCCTATACTCTCTGCCCTTATCATCGACAGATTTATCTCAATTAATATAGTAAAACTACGTTAATGACCACCTCATTTTGGCGACCACCTCAAAATAACTATCACTTATTTATGGTCCCAATTCTTTTTTTGCTCTTTATATCAGACCTCACATGGACAACCACTTCAAAAATGCTACCACTTTATCAAGGACCTGTTGGTTGTTGTAATTTCAAGGATTCACTGAAGTATAACATCTACATTATATATTACTTTATCTGCTTTGGCCAGGGGATTCCATTGTAACTTTATCATCTACAATAGATGTTTTTTTTTTCAATTTGCATTTCCATTTTGTTTTTTTTTTGTAGAGTGTAATTTTTTTTTATAGGTATTAATAGTTAAATTAATAAATGAAGATGAGCCAGTTTCTTAAATAGTTATACTATGCTCATAACTTATAATAAGGTTGTTTTGACATGTATTGAGATTCAAACATTTTTTTGAGGTTCTCTTTTTAATAAAAAATTAAAACAATACAAGTAATGTTTTATCATCAACAGAGCCTTCAAGTTTATTGCCATTTCACAGAAAAAAGTCTCTAATATAACAGAAGACATAAAACTTGTCATTTTAAAGTGAAAAAAAAGATAAAACATTCGATGCAAAAAGAAATATAAACTTAAATGAAACTGCAAACAAAACTAGAAATGTCATATTTTTGTGAAAAAGAGAAGTATCAATCCAGGCATAATATTAATAATAATTAAACAAAGCTAGAAAAAAACACCAATTAAACAAGGTGAAAACTCTCATAAGTATCATTGCAAAGTTGAAATTATGTAATTTTTGGGGTGATAAATAAGAATGTATTAGAAACTGAAATTTGCTTGACTGGCTAAAATTTCAAAATTAAATTTTTTTTTTTCTTAAAACTCTGTTTCCTCTCAGATTCTGTTGTTCCACATACAACCAAAACTGTTAACATGTTGACCAACTTTACAATATCACAAACAAATGGCATATCACACATTTATCAGTCTCCCAAAGATCTTTAATAAATGTGTTAAATAAATGCAGAGACAATATCATCTTAAGGACTTTACATGATTAAAAACAAGGAAAACAAAAGAGTGAAAAAAGTGAAAAGAACTTTTTTCTCCATGGAAAATATATTGTGAAATTGCAGAGAGTAAAAGGAATTAGGGTCAGATTCAACTAAAAGCTACATGATTAAACAGTGCACAGTAGATCTATAATAGATCATTCAACGAGTATCCCTGTGCAATACTGTCAAACCAAGCAGTGCAAACAAACAAGCGTGGTGCCAAAAAAAAGAGATAAGTTAAGTGTCTCTGAAACATCCCTATAAAAAGAGAAAAGTAAAGGTATCCTTTACCTTATGTGGATAAGATCTATACAGCGGTGAACTAGTAACAGATTTCATATTGAGACATTTATCAGCATATATTTTTTTTTTATCATTTATTCATCAAAAAAAGTTTAGTTGAAGAGATTATATTTTCACAAACATATGTCTGTGGATTTGTTTGATTTACTGTAAATAAGATAAGTGAAAAATCTTTATGGAGAGGTCTACCAATTAAGGCAAACAAAAGTAGCCTCTTTGTTCAACTGTCTGGAAATTAATTAAAGAGAGGTGGCTGGCACTGACATCTGCAGGGATATTAAGGTATTAGTGTAAAGGTAATGCTTAATATAGCAAATATTCATTTTAAGTTTAGTTTATGGGTGATCTATACATTTAGTTTATAAATCATACAAATTTTTATAGTACAGCATTGTGAATTTTTAAATGTCTAGCTTGTGTGTATTTTACCTCCTCATTTTTGTAAACCCTCATAAGTTATAGCGCTAACATTAAAATATGGAAAAGGAAAGAAGGTTGGACATTGTGCTTGTGACAGTGACAGAAGAGAGGTAAAATTATTTGAGCCAAAGGAAGGAAGTTGTTAATGTTTTAAAGCTAAAACTAAGTATTAAAGTGTTATTATGGGGTTGAACCCCATGCCAGAAACAAAAATAGCCTGAAACATATCAATCATACATATTAAGTATGATTTCTTTTCATGAAAAATATTAAACTCAAACAAGATTTCTAAACTCAAAAGAATACAAAATAATTGAAAACTATAATATACTTGAAAATTACTAGAAAATTAAAAAAAGACTATAAATATTTTTTTAATCATTAGGTAAACCATTACTATACGCAAAATTACAAATAATATAATGGAAATTTATAAAAAATATTTTATAATTTTTTCATATGTTTTATAAATTTATGAGAAAAATACAATTACAACTGTCTGTAAAATTTTATTCCATGGATTTTGTTTCCTTTGATTAAAATTTAAATTTAATTAAATTTAAATTTATCTTTTTGTAACCTAAGTGCCATAGAAGAGAGCCTTGGATCCCCATGCTGCTGAGTTTCTGCTAGTGACGGACTTACCATTGTCATTGTGTTCGGGGGACTCGGTGCATGGGATACTACCACCTTTCTCGGGAATACGGACTGAGAACTTCCTGTTAGTGATGACTCCACTGAATTTGAGTCAAGATCTAGCGAGGCTAATGTTTCTGAGATACAGTAAAATGAAAAATATGGATTATAAAAATTTTTCGTTCTCATGTTGACTGTGTTAATCTCACACCTAATTCTATATGGTATCTATGAGATGGCTATCATAGGTGCAAACAAATTTAATTGATACATTAACAAATATGTGAACAAAATTCATCACATTATCTACAAATAGTAAGACCCACAAAGTATTATATATGGATCATTTTCATGTGTTTAACATAAAAATACATTTGAATAACTTTATTCTGAAAGAAACTACTAAACCTGAGCATGGGTTTTTAGTATGTTTTATTTTTTATAAACCTTCCTACTCTCAATAAAATAAAAATGATTAAAAAATACCACAGAAATTAAGACAAAACGAAACCAATGCTCAATAACTGTCTGTATCAAGAAACAATATAAAAAAACAGCCTGCAAAATACACATTTCAATAACATAATGCTCAGCTTAAGACCATGTAGCAATTACAACATTTAAATGTAGGTTAAATTTTTAAAAAAATCATTTAAAATGTATCAAGACTTCAAAATATAATATTTTTTAATCTACAGAGTATAAACAATATAAATAATATCATAGTGATAAATATATAAAAGAATCTATAATTACAAAAAGTAGAGCTTTAAAAGAAGATTGTAAGGAATAAATAGGTATCATGTCAAGGATGAGTGATTCACCAAAAATTTTTGAATGAATGCTCCCTGTATTGTCAAAATTTCCATAAATTTCCACAAAATTTCCACACATCCTATAAATGCTAAATAGCTCTTTCCATAAATATCCAAAGTAAAGAATTCCTTTCCTATATTCACTGATCCAAGTGACTCTCCGGTCATGATACTTATCTGACGGGGGCTTTGGCCTATAAAACTAAAAACTAATTTCAACTGGCCACTACATTCTGAAAATTTATGAGCTGGTGAGTCAGTAACCCACAACAGGGGCTTTGGTCAACTTTGTCTGCACTCTATTTTTTTATTTATTTTTACTATTTTTACATTACTTTTGGTAGGGTACTTACCCTCAAACCCCTTGTTGTCTTCGCCCTGGTTCTCCTCACCCTCAAGCACACATTTGATACACTGATGGATACACACATACTGTTGCTGAAACAAAGATAGTTCATAACATTTAGCTCAATACTAAAAAGTATTTGTGTGACATAAATTATCAATCAGGGGAGGCTTCCAGTGACCGTCCCTTGGTGATTACATACATCTAGTTTTTGTCGTTGTTGAATAAACACCAAGCTTTTTGTATAAATGTCCCTAACTGCTTATTAAAACAGTTGCAATCAAATACTTTTTATAAATAATTTGTCTTTTCAATTGCCATCATACAACATTGGTTCTCTCTTGTGTTTGGGTATATGCATAAGCACTGTATTAACATGATATGTTTTTTCCGATGAAATCAGATACATGCCAGATATTCCAGTTATGTTTGTTCACAATAATGTAGGTTTTTTATTTAAATCATTTAATTATTAAACAAAATAGGATCTTTATTGTCTGTATAATATGCGCCCATGTAAACGTTCAAATTTATTTGCCGTTAATTAATTGACATGTGTCCATAGTGTGATCAAAGACATCTGATGTAAAATGGCTTTGACACATGAATGCTAGTCATGACATCTGATGTTGAAATCTGCAGGGATCAACGTAAAAAGTTAACTTGAATACAACAAAGCTATTCAAGATGTATAGATATGCGCAATTTAAGGCTGCTATATATCAAATCCTGAGAAATAAGCAGAGACACACACTGTGCAAAAAATCTTTGTAGCTCATGACACCAGTTGTGTACAAGAAAGCCATAAAAGATGCATAAAAGATGCATGGACAGACCAAATTTCAGGCCAATACATCAAACTTCTCTTGAGTCAGGTGCACTGCGCTGACCAAGCTCTCCTGATGGAGGCAGCTGCTCCTCAAGTCAAGCGTAACTAAATGCCAGGTGTAGCTACTGTACTGGGCGAACTCTTGACCTGTTGCCAAATCTGATACAGTTGCAATGGCAGTTTGCCAAAGCAATAAATAGACAGAGACTGAAACCTGGCCTGTTGCCAAATCTGGAATAGCTGGCAGTCTGTTCTTTATTGTTTACACAATGTGCCCAAATGCTCAAATTTAGTAGCCGTTGACATGTGTCAATTGTGAGGTGGAAGACATTTGATGTAAAATGGCATTGACACATTATTGCTTGTCATGCTATCTGGTGTCAAAATCTGCTGGGTTCAACATGAAAGTCAACTTTCTGGTCATATAGAACTGTCTGTACCTACAACCTGACAGCCTTGTTCCTCAAAGTACTAATTTATCCTAGTATCTGCTGTGTACGTATGGCATTCAAGTATTTGTTATCTGTGTTTTTCAGACATAAATATGATATATGTTATGTTACATAGATATATTAATATATATATATATATATATTTATATATATATATATATATATATATTAAATGATATAAATGATATAATATGATCTATACAAATATAAATATAAATATAAATATAAAGAAAATTTCATGAGGAATATACAATATATATCTCCAGATGATTTTTATCTGGAATAATTGGTATTATTGCAAGCTGATGCACAAAATATTTAACTATAGTACTTCAAGCTCCTTTTAAATCTGAAAATTTTAGTCATACATTTAGTGTTGATTGACAAATGTGTAACATGAAAAGACACTATACCTCTGTCTGAACCATGTAGACCCTGTTTTTTCTCATCTCGTGAACGATACCAAAGATGTCAAGTTCATCCTGATCCTGTTCCAGCTGCTGAAGCAGGCGATCTAAAGCGATGAAAGTTCCTGATCTTCCAACCCCAGCACTGTAACAGCATGTGGCAAACTGGTTAAAACTAGATACCAGTACATAAATATATATAGTAATATATATAATAACAATTTCTTGTCCCAACAAATGCAAATATTTGTCAGGTTGGTTTCCCATACACATTAATTTTTTTCACACACTTCTCAATAATGATAAGATAAAAATAAACATTTAATATTCATTAAATTATTAGAAAAACAATAACAAACAAGCAAATTCAAGGAATTAATGCCCCCCCCCCTTTCCTCCTTCAATGATTTTATAGTATGTGGGGACAAAGTGCATATAGTTTTAACCACACTACACAGATGGCAGCACATGGTAGTTACTGCAAAAAATTCAAGTATGTCCACTGCTAGTGACACCTGTTGGTGGTTAGTAAAACTAAATGTGCTGATTCATCATATCAAAACGAAATATCATATTGTATTATTATCTTGTGAGACAGACACTCCAAAACCAATCCTAACCTAGGTCAGCAAGGGAGCAATCACTGACCCAAATTCAAATGAAGTCGGATAATATTTAGGAAAGTTATAGCATGAAAACTAAAACCTGACGGACAGACAGACAGAGAGAGACAGACAAACCCAAATCAATGTCCCCCATTCCTTCCAAAAAAGCAGGGGACAAAAAGTAGTGGTTCCCAAACTCATCATCATTTACTAAATAATTTGACAAAGTAAAATATATTTGCCTCAATGCCTTAAAGGTGCCCATTCACCTAACTTTTGAAAAAGTATTTATGTGATTTCTGGCTTCCTCTGTGTATATATTAATGATCTAAGGGTAATTTTAGTGGTGAAAAATTCTTATAACGCCTTTGTGAAGGATGTATGAACTTGTTTATCAACAACATGCTTGTTAATTCAGCAATGTTGACAAACGGGAAAAACATGTAAACTAAGGTGGTAGGTTGCACATATGCAAAGGTAGAAAGGTCACTTTTTGCAAAAGGCCATTTGCAAAGCTCTGACTTACCTGACTTGCTGCCAGATGCCCTTGTTGATATTGGTTTTATTTTGTGGCCCCAACATATTAGAAACATGTTGATTTAAACAAAACAAGCATTTCTGGCCTCTTTTTATTAAAGTTCCAAGGGATTACCTCTAGTTTACACAGGTAAGATAGGTGATTGGGCCCCTTAAAACCAAAGTTGCTACAGAGAACTATTCTCTCTTCATTGAATGGATGATACTTACAAATTATCTGAATATAGGAGACATAGAAAACATGATTAGGAATCATTCCTATGCATAAACTACAGCTGACAGTCACTGCAGCTGAACATATTTCTTACAAATATTCTATCATAATTAACATTTATTTCAACTAAACAGCTTATTATTCATAGCATACCTGCAGTGAACGATAGTTGGCCCTGATGTGTTGGGTGATTTTTCACTTCGTACCATTCTCACGAATCTGATGAGTGACTGCGGTTGTTTGGGTACCCCAAAATCTGGCCATGCCCGGTAGTGGTAGTGGGTTATCCTTCTGATAATGTCACCCTTAAAGTGTATTGTAAATTATTCTCACTGGAAGTTGTTGTATTTTAATTTACCAACTGAAATACTTCATAAAAACTCATACTCCATACATATCAATTTTCTTAACAAATAGATTCTACCATACTTATAAAATATTGCAAAAAGAATTCCACAACTGAATTCAGGTTAAAGTATAATGAAAAGTCACAATAAATATGTGATGGAAGTCAAAAGTGAAGTTTCTCCTAATATAATTCAGGAATATGAAGCGTACTTGTGGAAAATGGAATTCTTCAATTCTCATTGATATCATTTGACATTTAATTGCTTCTCACAAAAGATATTTTAGCTTCTAACATAATACATTTTATGTCTCACATATGACATTTAAGCTTCTTAGATTAGATATTTTTTATCTTATAAACAATTCTGCCACGAGACATTTTAACTTCTCACATTATTTTAGCTTCTCCATTAGACAGTTACGCTTTTCATTAGACTTTTTTAGTTTTCACACAAAACAGACATTTCTTTTCTTCTCACATCAGACATTTTTTCTGATCTCACAAGATATGTGCCGTGACTCACATTAGTAATCTCCATCTCCGTGGTACACCACTCTGGTTCCTCCTTCTCGTCCTTCACGCAGACCTTCAGCTCACCATATGTTGTCTCTTCGTTCTTTGCCACGGGCCAATAGTGGTCACATTTTTCCTGCAAGATACAAAAAGTCAATCCAGCATGGTTTTACAGATCACGAATGTGAACATTTATATCATCAATCAACTTAATTATATATATATATATATATATATTATCCCAAAGAAGGCCTTATGTTAAGAGGAATCTGCCACATAACATGTCATGCGGTATATATTAAGCAACCAATACCCATTTTGATGACACTTGTTTCCTTATCTTATAGGGACTCCTGGTTAAAGATACATTCCTTACTCTGCAGCAGTTATATCCTGCAGTTGTTCACTTAAACTGCTGCTTTGTATAGCAAAATACTCTGGGTTTCACCACCAGGGCATGCACAGAGCAAGCAATTTAAATCAGCCAATGAGAGTGTGGTACCACATAGTGCATCCAACTCCAAGTTTTAAACCCACAACACCCGACTCCTGTTGGTCTGATTCTTGGCCCTGTGCCAGCCCTGGTGTTGGAACCCTGAAAAAAAACTTGCTAAAAAAGCAGTGTTTAGAGCTAAAGAGATCTAGAATGATTACAGTGTATTACCACTGTATAAAGAGTTAGAGAGAGGATAATTTAGGCAATAAGACCAGTTCCTTTAATTCTGATAATAAAGTTCTCTGCCCTGAAGTAAAACATGTCACAGTAGTTACAGCACTGAATTTATAGGAACTTAAGATACAAAAGCTTGATTCCCACATGAGAAGACATTGCATAAAAAGATGAAATTTCAACAGATTCACTCACATGTTTTGACAACAGATCATGTAACCATTTTTTTTTCAATATTCAAACAGATAGTTAGATATTATTAAAAGAGCAATATTTCATGACAATTAATGTAACTTTTCAACATACCCGCCCTTTTTCAGTGCAACGTGTCAACATGACGATGTATCTTGTGTTTTGTTCCCAAACCATCCGCCAGAAATCATCCCTTGTGTCCTCCAGAGGACCCTGGGTCGCTATGAACTCATTCTTTGAAGAAAACCCCTGTAAGTATATATACATAGATTCTAGGTGATTCCTGTTAAGCAATGTGCTTAAAACATCTTTGTGATGGATCTATTAGATTGTTTATCTACAAGCTGTAAGTAAACACAGCAGTGTTTATAGAACAAGAAAACCATCTAACGTAAAGTAGTTAGTTGTATATGTACCAAAGTTGAAATCCAACTTGTTTCAAAACACCCTTATAAGGTAAAACTCTAGCAGCCACATCTGATGTACTTGCTGAATGTGATTTGGATTATTTTTGTAGTTATAAACAGGGAAATATAAACAAAACAAACAGCCTTTATGCAGTAGGAGTAGCATTTTGTTCCTGAATTTTAATAAATTTGGTTTTGAAAGTTGAGACAAGTTTTCCCCTCAATCTCTGAAACTCCAAACTGTTAAAAATTTGATTTGCATAGAAACCTTTGGTGGTAGGGTGTTCATGTGCCTTGAACATAAAAAGATTTCAAAGGAATTTCGAGGATTTTTAATCAAATATAGGCATCATGCATAAAAATCTCTACTGCAGTAGCAGCTGTGACAGAGTTAAAAGTGCAGGTACAAATCAATTTACTGTTAATGACAGTTTTAAAAGAGCATGGTACAAGTCCACTTACTGGTATGTAATTAGCATTAATATAGTCTGAGCCAGGAATTTCTTCACCATTTTCATCACACAGTGGTAGCAGTTTGACCCGGGATGAGTCGTAAGGCATAATGTTCGTGAAACGGTTTTTATTATTGTTAACGGGTAGGTCTGCCTCATTATGAGTCTGGTGTCGTCCCACTTCCTTCAGAGCCTGTCATGAAATTGTACAAGCATAATATACAATATGAAACACTGAAACAATATAAATAAAATAACAATATGAAACAGAGTTTGCACCTGAAAAAGCTTTTTTTTTATTAAAGCCAGACATACTACTACCTCATATATAGCCTTTTAGTGATTTCTATCTCACTCTGCATAAATTTTAATGAACTCTAGGTATTTTGATCTTGTTCCAAAAATTCTTATAACGCCTCTGTGATGGATGTGTGAGCTTGTTTATCTTCTAGCTGGTGGTAAACGTTATGAGCAAGGTTTGTAAACATAGCAAAGATGTAACCTATAGTGTTTGCATGGTTTCATAAATGCATATATATAAGTGCATATATATATATGTATTTACTTTAGAGTGCTGATTAGGATTTCACATAACAAACTTGTGTTCCCAAGCACACACCAAAGAACATTTATCTAATATTATCTCTGAAAATCAGCCCAGTCTGTGCCGGTCATGGTGCGGAAGTTGAGAGTTCACTATAGTTCAAAAGCGCCCTTTGCAAGCTTCTGATTCCCTTGACTTGCGGTCAGATGTTTTTTGGCAGGCCCCCTACATGTTATAAACACACGGATATAAACAATACTTACAACCTCTGTGCAGTGGGATCAGTGTTCTCTGTCCTATTTTTACAAATAAAATGTCAAGGGATTTCTTTAATTAAAAGATGTCAGATATCAGACTAAACCCCTAAAATCAAACTTGGCATTTCAATAAAGTTTGTATAAGTGTAGTAGCTGGGTCTCTACAATGAGTATTTTATCAAGATGTGGCTTAATACCTGGTCACATGATCATCTAGAGGAGACTGTATGCTGACAGCTAAGATCCACTAGCATCATGTGACCAGAAGTGTAGTATAATGTCTCATGTATTGTATCATGAACAAAGTATCAAAGTATTTTGAGAAAATGTATTGTTACTGTCCTAAATCTAAACTTTATAAAAAAAAAGATGATGGAAAGGTGTCAATATGACACAAATTCTTCATGAATGAAACTTTGTAAATCTATACTGACCTCATACTCCCTGGAGAACTCTAAGTCTGAATCAGCACTCATCTTTTTGAAATGGGCTGAAAATTCGCTCACTTTCACCGGGTGGCTGCAAAACATGAAAAATACTCACATATCAAGATTTGGTATAACCTCAGCATATTTATTGCCTCATAAAAATGAATAAAGGTAACTTAAAATCCACTTTATCACAAGCTTTTTGTATTTTTATATGAAGTACAGTAAAACATCATTTTCTTGCCAAAATCAGGATCACAGCAATTTTTGGTGTAAGCTGAGTGTAGTTGGAACATCAAGGGTAGTGAGCTAAGAGAAAGGTTAAATTTAGACACACAATGATGGTATATGATTATCAGTGATGCAGCCAGTCCACCCCATCTGAGTCAGGGTGCAAGTATAAATCCCGGCTCCACACAGACACGTCTTAGTCCAAGTCCTTGAGGTTAGAGTCCATGTCCATATTCTTCGAGTTTCTTGACATGAGATGGACAGATTTCCTGAGTCCTTTACCTCCAAGTCTGAGTACAAGTCCAAGTCCAGTATGCTAAAGTCGGAGTCCTTAAAAAAGTGGACTCATATCCAAACTCAAGTCCTCCATCACTGAAAATTGTATATACAGTTATACATAATTCTATATACCATTATACATAATTCTATATACCATTGTACATAATTCTATATACCATCATACATAATTCTATAAACCATTATATATAATTATATATACCATTAAACTTAATTCTATATACCATTATACATAATTCTATAAACCATTATAAATAATTCTATATACCATTATACATAATTCTATATATACCATTATACATAATTCTATAAACCATTATACATAATTCTATATACCATTATACATAATTCTATATACCATTATACATAATTCTATATTCCATTTTACATAATTCTATATACCATTATACATATATACTTAATGATAAATAGTGATGATCCTTATATATAATACTGGTTGTAAAAAAGTCTTTATAACTAATCTTAATAACAAAAGACAAAAAAGCTGGAGGACAGAAAGCTGACAAATGATCCAAGTAAAAATTTTGTTAAAAAGGGCAATGGGATTTCAACTTTTCTCTGCTTGAAAATTTGGTGAATGAATGGATGGCAAGTGAGTGATGATACACTGAAAGATTATTTAATGTGAAAACAAACCATATCACAAGACCAATCTTTAATCCAGTCCTTTTTTCAAAAAGAGAAATCCATTTATATTTAAAATATCCCACTATCCTTTATCAATAAAATTAGTGGACACCATATACATTATATATATATATACATTGAAACCCTACCTAAAGACCACCCCCTCTAGAAAGATTTACTGATACAGTAAACAGTAGATAAAAAAAATTTCAACAACTAAGGAATTTGAATATTTCATATTAAGTATTAAATGTAATTACTGCCAGATAACAAATATACAAATATTCATGTATATTCATTTTAATGAATCAATTTTAAAACAAATAAATACCATATATCCTTAGTAGACAAACGATTGATTTGTAAATCCCCATTCTCAGCATTTGAAGCTCTGGTGGTTGGCTTGCCCCGTCTGTAGCGGTAGAAGAGAACTCCGCCAACTACCACCAGAACGACGATAACAAGGACGACAACAACAGCAATAACCCACATGGGAAAGCCTCCTGGAGGATTGGGCAGAGGACCTGAAAAAAAATTAGTTTTTTTTATACACTGTAAGAAATTGATGTGAAATTTCAATTGAAATAAATCACTGTAATAGTAAGTGATGTAACATATTTCCCTTAATCATAAAAGCTGGCATCTATTTGGGATTGATGTGAATATCTACAAACATTCACTTTAAGAGCTGTTCCGTTCCAATTTATTTAGAAGACAATGCATTTTTACTCTTTTGTAGATTACACCCTAGCCTAATTCCAGTAATGGTTGCCAAGACTATTGAAGGATATGTATGCCTTCACCATGGGAGCACAAGTTTTAAAAACACTTTGTGAACACACTAGACACAATCCGAGGTGCTGGGCATTAAAGCGAGACCTGAACATGTGCTCAGGCCACAATGATAACTTTCTGTGCATTCACTTATATTCTGGCCCATATTACCAGGTTCATTCTTGCATAAGAGACCGTACATTTGTGAACATTTCTTGGTAATGCTCCAGAATCCTGAGAAGATTCTGGATCAACGTCTAATTGATTCTTTTTCGGCCCATTCTGGAAAAGCCAAAATTTCATGAGATTTCATTCATGACTGCAAGAGTAATGCTGTTAACAAACATATACACAAAAACACCCACAGGCACACACACACATGAACGGGAATGAACATATACTCTTCTGGCGGTTTATAATTAATATCATTTTGTATGTCTTCAGGAACCCAAGTTTTTTATGCAATCACAGGAATAATCCAGAATTAAATTTCCAAATTTAACCATTGCGGCACCAGCAGGGTTTGATTTTAGCATTATCTGCTCCAAGATCCAAGCCTTGACCACTGGATTAGGTCCTTAACCCCCACAAGAATGAAGTCAGATAGGTCTAAAAAGTACACAGAATAGACTGAATTTAGAAATGGTATTAAGATCTTTCAAAATATAGCCTTAAACCAATAATATCAGATATTTTAACATTTTTTTTATAATTATTAGGAATTTCCAATTGTTTGATGTTTCCTTGGAATTTTTGTCATCAAATTGTTAAAACTTTGCATGTAAAGTAGGACCTCTGAATTACAGACACTGACAGGACTGGACATTTTGCCTGCAACAGAGAGTTAAGTGTCCTGAGTAGGGTGGGTATAGATTTCGGGACCTACTTTCAAGGGACTGGCCATAATTGGCAGTACTAATAGTAGTAGTAAACAGGTGCCCTAAGTACAAAGGTGCCTGTAAGAAAAGGTTCCACCGTATATAAAACAACTGTTATAATAACGCAATTATCTGGGTAGATAACTGTAGACTGAAACCAGGAAAATGGAAGCCTCTCAAAGCACTTTAAAGGGGGTAAAATTTTGAAAATTTATATAACCCTGTCAATATACAGACAAGTAAAGAATCTGACCAACCAAGATTAAACAAATTTGAAAAATGAAAATAAATGATTTATTGATAAAAGTTTTATACATACCAGTTGAGACTTCTTCAGAAGCAGCAGTGTCAGAGAACAGTCCGTTCTCCGTGAATCCTCTCAGGTAGAACTCATAGGTAGTGTCTGGCTCCAGGGGGCCATTACAATAATCAGACGCAGGAACGCCGGAGCAGTCCTCTGCCCCTACAGTAAAGTTAACAGTGCTGGCACCTCCTGCAGCCCTTTTTACTCTGCCAGAATTTCCGCAGGAAGAACCCGGATTAAAAAAATCTGGACAATCCTCAATAGCTTGGTATACATTTAGAGATTTATCTTTGTTAACGGCAGTCCACGTGGGCATGTTTTTACTGTTTCTAGGCAAACTAGATCTTGCTTTAGCTACAATGACTGTGTAACCCACAACTTCGCCATTCTTATCAGAAAACGGATCTAAGAAAGTGAGGGTGATGGACCTGTGTGAGGCAGGCAATGAAGTTTTCCGCGGCATTGACTGTCCTTTTGAAATTTGAAAAGACGGCTCTGAAAAAAATAACAAGAATTTATGTAAATATAAATAATATAATAAGTACAAATACCATAAAAGTCAACAAGAACACCACAAACATGCATAATACACCTGTCTCATGACCTCTGACCTCATTATATATGCATGAAAACTGCTTAGGAAATTAATTGAGGTGAGAAATTCTATTGATAAATATGTTTAATGAGTTTAATGAAAATCAATAGGATTTTTGGAAAGTCACCAAGGTGCCTCCAAAGTGCGGTGACCTCTGACCTCATTAAATATGCAAGGATTTTGCTTGAAATCAATCTTAGATGAGATATTAGATTTATAAATATTTCTGGAGAGTTTACAAAGTAGCCTAGTTATTAAACATGCGTGGATTTTGCCCACAATTGAAACTCAAGAAGATAATCTATTGGTAAGCAGTTTTGGTGAGTTCAAACCCGTGTAAGTAACTGCAGCGACACTAAAAGTTAACAGACAGACAGATAAACGGCACGACTGATAGACAGATGGATGGACAGACGATGGGTATACCGTGTCATGTGAAAGGTGTAAAAAAAAATTAAGCATATCATGTACAAGTTGAATGTATAAATTAATTCAATATTGCAGCTCATCTGAGGTTTGATACAAATAGCTGATTTTGGTTAATATATAAGATTTTTCAATGATTTATGCCTAATAAATGCAGGGAATTTATCATGGGTGACAAAATGTCCTGTTACTTTTCTGGTACCGTATTTTACTGGTGTAAAAGTGATATATGATACAAACAAGAGCACCCCAAACATGCAAAATACACCTATCCTGATCTGGTGACCTCTGACCTCATTAAATATGCTTGAATTTTGATGAGAAAGTACATCAGGTGGGAACCTCTATTGGTAGATATGTATAATTAGTTTCATGAAAATCCATAGGAGTTTTTTTTTGTTAAGTCACCACAGTGCCTCCAAAGTGCGGTGACATCTGACCTAATTAAATAGGTGTGGATTTTGCTGGAAATCAAACTTAGGGGAGATATTTTATTGATTAACATTTCTGATGAGTTTTATCAAAATCTTCATATTCTTCATAAGTTATAGCAGCGACACCACAAAGAAGCCTAGTGACCTGTGACCTTATTAAATATGCGTGGATGTTGCCCATAACCAAACTCAAGTGAGATAATCTGTTGGTAAGTGGTTATGATGAGTTTGGTGAAAATCCATCGAAGCCTGGGTAAATGATCACGGTGACTCTAAAAGGTTACGGAAGGATGGTGGAAATACCATAATACTCCCATCCTACGACTGGCTTTTAAATAAGGAGGGATAATAGCTTGTGGCAGAGCATGACTGATAATTAATATTTTGTCACTTGGACCACCAACACCACCCCATTTGGTACCAGGGAATAAGCAGATCTGTAGGAGATATTTGCGACCCATTTTCACTATGTTATTGAGAGACAACAAATACTAATGGAAATTAATGTTAAAGGACTTTAATTACTATTCATGGAATTTAATATTATTGGTTTATTAATCTGTTAAGGTATGCTGGACATTGTATGTATTGCTCTTATGGGATCCTTGGTGTATTATTGTACTCGGATCTTAAAATCAGTAAGTCCCCAGCATGAGGTGAGCACGATCCCTGTCCAATCTTTGGTGAAAATGTAGTTAAATGGAGAATATGCCTGCAGTTTTTATGATGACATATAGGCATATTATTCATTATCAGATGACAGCTTAACTTTTTGTAAAACTGGATTTTTATATTGGTATGCCAGTGGATTGCCAGACTTATAATTTGACACGCAGTCCAATGAACATGATAGAGTAACATCATACATAAGCAATACTACTAATTTTACTTAAATTTATCATAAATTAATGGATGATTGAATACTGTGGTTATATGACACCAAAATGCTTACCTTTAACAGGCAGTTCAGCAGACACTGATGCTATGCTTCCTTTACCCACAGTCTCTGCCTGAACCTAAAATGTACAAAATAAATACAACATTAACAAATTTACAATACACATATACTTAATCTTTATCCTCTGTAGTGTTAAGTGATGGTTAATTTTAACAATTATAGTTTTCACATATCTGAAAAATAGACACCATTAAATGGTTTCACACTACTTGTTAAAACTTGAAACTGTCCCATAAATATTTATTAATTGGTATCTCCTGATGAAAAACACTGTTCGTAATACAATCTGCCCGTATATATTGTCATGCTTCAACAAAGTTCAGTATATGATACAGTCCTGTTATTAACTTACCTGGAATGTATAGGGGTATCCTGCTTTAAGTCCGGTTATTACCTTACCTGGAATGTATAGGTATATCCTGCTTTAAGTCTGTTATTAACTTACCTTGAATGTATAGGTGTATCCTGCTTTAAGTCCTATTATAACCTTACCTGGAATGTATAGGTGTATCCTGCTTTAAGTCCTGTTATTAAGTTACTTGAAATGTATAGGTGTATCCTGCTTTAAGTCTGTTATTAACTTACCTGGAATGTATAGGTGTATCCTGTATTAAGTCCTGTTATTAACTTACCTGGAATGTATAGTTGTATCCTGCTTTAAGTCCTGTTATAAACTAACCTGGAATGTATAGGTGTATCCTGCTTTAAGTCCTGTTATTAACTTACCTGGAATGTATAGGTGTATCCTGAGTTAAGTCCTGTTATTAACTTACCTGGAATGTATAGGTGTATCCTGTATTAAGTCCTGTTATTAACTTACCTGGAATGTATAGGTGTATCCTGTATTAAGTCCTGTTATTAACTTACTTGGAATGTATAGGTGTATCCTGCTTAAAGTCCTGTTATTAACTTACTTGGAATGTATAAGTGTATCCTGTATTAAGTCCTGTTATTAACTTACTTGGAATGTATAGGTGTATCCTGCTTTTAGTCCTGTTATTAACTTACTTGGAATGTATAGGTGTATCCTGCTTAAAGTCCTGTTATTAACTTACCTGGAATGTATAGGTGTATCCTGCTTTAAGTCCTGTTATAAACTTACCTGGAATGTATAGGTGTATCCTGTATTAAGTCCTGTTATTAACTTACTTGTAATGTATAGGTGTATCATGCTTAAAGTCCTGTTATTAACTTACTTGGAATGTATAGGTGTATCCTGTATTAAGTCCTGTTATTAACTTATTGGAATGTATAGGTGTATCCTGCTTAAAGTCCTGTTATTAACTTACCTGGAATGTATAGGTGTATCCTGCTTAAAGTCCTGTTATTAACTTACCTGGAATGTATAGGTGCATCCTGCTTAAAGTCCTGTTATTAACTTACCTGGAATGTATAGGTGTATCCTGCTTAAAGTCCTGTTATTAACTTACCTGGAATGTATAGGTGTACATTGCTTTGTCCTTTTATTAACTTACCTAGAATGTATAGGTGTATCCTGCTTTAAGTCTGTTGTTAACTGACCTGGAATGTACAGGTACATCCTGCTTTAAGTCCTGTTATTAACTTACCTGGAATGTATAGGTGTATCCTGCTTTAAGTCCTGTTATTAACTTATCTGGAATGTATAGGTGTATCCTGCTTTAAGTCCTGTTATTAACTTACCTGGAATGTATAGGTGCATCTTGCTTTAAGTCCTGTTATTAACTTACCTGGAATGTATAGGTGTATCCTGCTTTAAGTCCTGTTATATACTAACCTGGAATGTATAGGTGTATCCTGCTTTAAGTCCTGTTATTAACTTACCTGGAATGTATAGGTGTATCCTGCTTTAAGTCCTGTTATTAACTTACCTGGAATGTATAGGTGTATCCTGCTTTAAGTCCTGTTATTAACTTTCCTGGAATGTATAGGTGTATCCTGTATTAAGTCCTGTTATTAACTTACCTGGAATGTATAGGTGTATCCTGTATTAAGTCCTGTTATTAACTTACTTGGAATGTATAGGTGTATCCTGCTTAAAGTCCTGTTATTAACTTACCTGGAATGTATAGGTGCATCCTGCTTAAAGTCCTGTTATTAACTTACCTGGAATGTATAGGTGTATCCTGCTTAAAGTCCTGTTATTAACTTACTTGGAATGTATAGGTGTACATTGCTTTGTCCTTTTATTAACTTACCTAGAATGTATAGGTGTATCCTGCTTTAAGTCTGTTGTTAACTGACCTGGAATGTATAGGTACATCCTGCTTTAAGTCCTGTTATTAACTTATCTGGAATGTATAGGTGTATCCTGCTTTAAGTCCTGTTATTAACTTACCTGGAATGTATAGGTGTATCTTGCTTTAAGTCCTGTTATTAACTTACCTGAAATGTATAGGTGTATCCTGCTTTAAGTCCTGTTATATACTAACCTGGAATGTATAGTTGTATCCTGCTTTAAGTCCTGTTATTAACTTACCTGGAATGTCTAGGTGTATCCTGCTTTAAGACCTGTTATTAACTTACCTGGAATGTATAGGTGTATCCTGCTTTAAGTCCTGTTATTAACTTTCCTGGAATGTATAGGTGTATCCTGTATTAAGTCCTGTTATTAACTTACCTGGAATGTATAGGTGTATCCTGTATTAAGTCCTGTTATTAACTTACTTGGAATGTATAGGTGTATCCTGTATTAAGTCCTGTTATTAACTAACCTGGAATGTATAGGTGTATCCTGTATTAAGTCATGTTATTAACTTACCTGGAATGTATAGATGTATCCTGTATTAAGTCCTGTTATTAACTTACCTGGAATGTATAGGTGTATCCTGCTTAAAGTCCTGTTATTAACTTACTTGGAATGTATAGGTGTATCCTGTATTAAGTCCTGTTATTAACTTACCTGGAATGTATAGATGTATCCTGCTTTAAGTCCTGTTATTAACTTACTTGGAATGTATTGGTGTATCCTGTATTAAGTCCTGTTATTAACTTACCTGGAATGTATAGGTGTATCCTGCTTAAAGTCCTGTTATCAACTTACCTTGAATGTATAGGTGTATCCTGCTTTAAGTCTGTTATTAATTTACCTGGAATGTATAGGTGTATCCTGCTTTAAGTCCTGTTATAAACTTACCTGAAATGGATAGGTGTATTGTGCTTTAAGTCCTGCTATTAACTTCTCTGGAATGTATAGGTGTATCCTGCTTTAAGGCCTGCTATTAACTAACATGGAATCTAAAGGTGTTTCCTTCATTATGTCCTGTTATTAACTGACATGCAATGTATAGCTAAATCCTGCATTAAGTCCTGCAATTAACTAACCTGGAATGTATAGATGTATCTGCTTTAAGTCCTGTTATTAACTTACCTTGAATGTATAGGTGTATCCTGCTTTAAGTCCTGTTATTAAATTACCTTGAATGTATAGGTGTATCCTGCTTTAAGTCCTGTTATTAACTTACCTTGAATGTATAGGTGTATTCTGCCTTGAGTCTTTTATTAACTTTCCTTGTATGTATAGGTGTATCCTGCTTTCAGTCCTGTTATTTACGTACCTGGAATGTATAGGTGTATCCTGCTTAGTCCTGTTATTAACTTACCTGGAATGTATAGGTGTATCCTGCTTTAAGTCCTGTTGTTAACTGACCTGGAATGTATAGGTGTATCCTGCTTTAAGTCCTGTCATTAACTTACCTGGAATGTATAGGTGTATCCTGCTTAAAGTCCTGTTATTAATATAACTGAAATGTATAGGTGTATCCTGCTTTAAGTCCTGTTATTTACGTACCTGGAATGTATAGATGTATCCAGCTTTAAGTCCTGTTATTACCTTACCTGGAATGTATAGGTGTATCCTGCTTTAAGTCCTGTTATTAACTTATCTGGAATGTATAGGTGTATCCTGCTTTAAGTCCTGTTATTAACTTACCTGGAATGTATAGGTGTATCCTGCTTTAAGTCCTGTTATATACTAACCTGGAATGTATAGGTGTATCCTGCTTTAAGTCCTGTTATTAACTTACCTGGAATGTATAGGTGTATCCTGCTTTAAGTCCTGTTATTAACTTACCTGGAATGGATAGGTGTATCCTGCTTTAAGTCCTGTTATTAACTTTCCTGGAATGTATAGGTGTATCCTGTATTAAGTCCTGTTATTAACTTACCTGGAATGTATAGGTGTATCCTGTATTAAGTACTGTTATTAACTTACTTGGAATGTATAGGTGTATCCTGCTTAAAGTCCTGTTATTAACTTACCTGGAATGTATAGGTGCATCCTGCTTAAAGTCCTGTTATTAACTTACCTGGAATGTATAGGTGTATCCTGCTTAAAGTCCTGTTATTAACTTACCTGGAATGTATAGGTGTACATTGCTTTGTCCTTTTATTAACTTACCTAGAATGTATAGGTGTATCCTGCTTTAAGTCTGTTGTTAACTGACCTGGAATGTACAGGTACATCCTGCTTTAAGTCCTGTTATTAACTTACCTGGAATGTATAGGTGTATCCTGCTTTAAGTCCTGTTATTAACTTATCTGGAATGTATAGGTGTATCCTGCTTTAAGTCCTGTTATTAACTTACCTGGAATGTATAGGTGCATCTTGCTTTAAGTCCTGTTATTAACTTACCTGGAATGTATAGGTGTATCCTGCTTTAAGTCCTGTTATATACTAACCTGGAATGTATAGGTGTATCCTGCTTTAAGTCCTGTTATTAACTTACCTGGAATGTATAGGTGTATCCTGCTTTAAGTCCTGTTATTAACTTACCTGGAATGTATAGGTGTATCCTGCTTTAAGTCCTGTTATTAACTTTCCTGGAATGTATAGGTGTATCCTGTATTAAGTCCTGTTATTAACTTACCTGGAATGTATAGGTGTATCCTGTATTAAGTCCTGTTATTAACTTACTTGGAATGTATAGGTGTATCCTGCTTAAAGTCCTGTTATTAACTTACCTGGAATGTATAGGTGCATCCTGCTTAAAGTCCTGTTATTAACTTACCTGGAATGTATAGGTGTATCCTGCTTAAAGTCCTGTTATTAACTTACTTGGAATGTATAGGTGTACATTGCTTTGTCCTTTTATTAACTTACCTAGAATGTATAGGTGTATCCTGCTTTAAGTCTGTTGTTAACTGACCTGGAATGTATAGGTACATCCTGCTTTAAGTCCTGTTATTAACTTATCTGGAATGTATAGGTGTATCCTGCTTTAAGTCCTGTTATTAACTTACCTGGAATGTATAGGTGTATCTTGCTTTAAGTCCTGTTATTAACTTACCTGAAATGTATAGGTGTATCCTGCTTTAAGTCCTGTTATATACTAACCTGGAATGTATAGTTGTATCCTGCTTTAAGTCCTGTTATTAACTTACCTGGAATGTCTAGGTGTATCCTGCTTTAAGACCTGTTATTAACTTACCTGGAATGTATAGGTGTATCCTGCTTTAAGTCCTGTTATTAACTTTCCTGGAATGTATAGGTGTATCCTGTATTAAGTCCTGTTATTAACTTACCTGGAATGTATAGGTGTATCCTGTATTAAGTCCTGTTATTAACTTACTTGGAATGTATAGGTGTATCCTGTATTAAGTCCTGTTATTAACTAACCTGGAATGTATAGGTGTATCCTGTATTAAGTCATGTTATTAACTTACCTGGAATGTATAGATGTATCCTGTATTAAGTCCTGTTATTAACTTACCTGGAATGTATAGGTGTATCCTGCTTAAAGTCCTGTTATTAACTTACTTGGAATGTATAGGTGTATCCTGTATTAAGTCCTGTTATTAACTTACCTGGAATGTATAGATGTATCCTGCTTTAAGTCCTGTTATTAACTTACTTGGAATGTATTGGTGTATCCTGTATTAAGTCCTGTTATTAACTTACCTGGAATGTATAGGTGTATCCTGCTTAAAGTCCTGTTATCAACTTACCTTGAATGTATAGGTGTATCCTGCTTTAAGTCTGTTATTAATTTACCTGGAATGTATAGGTGTATCCTGCTTTAAGTCCTGTTATAAACTTACCTGAAATGGATAGGTGTATTGTGCTTTAAGTCCTGCTATTAACTTCTCTGGAATGTATAGGTGTATCCTGCTTTAAGGCCTGCTATTAACTAACATGGAATCTAAAGGTGTTTCCTTCATTATGTCCTGTTATTAACTGACATGCAATGTATAGCTAAATCCTGCATTAAGTCCTGCAATTAACTAACCTGGAATGTATAGATGTATCTGCTTTAAGTCCTGTTATTAACTTACCTTGAATGTATAGGTGTATCCTGCTTTAAGTCCTGTTATTAAATTACCTTGAATGTATAGGTGTATCCTGCTTTAAGTCCTGTTATTAACTTACCTTGAATGTATAGGTGTATTCTGCCTTGAGTCTTTTATTAACTTTCCTTGTATGTATAGGTGTATCCTGCTTTCAGTCCTGTTATTTACGTACCTGGAATGTATAGGTGTATCCTGCTTAGTCCTGTTATTAACTTACCTGGAATGTATAGGTGTATCCTGCTTTAAGTCCTGTTGTTAACTGACCTGGAATGTATAGGTGTATCCTGCTTTAAGTCCTGTCATTAACTTACCTGGAATGTATAGGTGTATCCTGCTTAAAGTCCTGTTATTAATATAACTGAAATGTATAGGTGTATCCTGCTTTAAGTCCTGTTATTTACGTACCTGGAATGTATAGATGTATCCAGCTTTAAGTCCTGTTATTACCTTACCTGGAATGTATAGGTGTATCCTGCTTTAAGTCCTGTTATTAACTTATCTGGAATGTATAGGTGTATCCTGCTTTAAGTCCTGTTATTAACTTACCTGGAATGTATAGGTGTATCCTGCTTTAAGTCCTGTTATATACTAACCTGGAATGTATAGGTGTATCCTGCTTTAAGTCCTGTTATTAACTTACCTGGAATGTATAGGTGTATCCTGCTTTAAGTCCTGTTATTAACTTACCTGGAATGGATAGGTGTATCCTGCTTTAAGTCCTGTTATTAACTTTCCTGGAATGTATAGGTGTATCCTGTATTAAGTCCTGTTATTAACTTACCTGGAATGTATAGGTGTATCCTGTATTAAGTACTGTTATTAACTTACTTGGAATGTATAGGTGTATCCTGCTTAAAGTCCTGTTATTAACTTACCTGGAATGTATAGGTGCATCCTGCTTAAAGTCCTGTTATTAACTTACCTGGAATGTATAGGTGTATCCTGCTTAAAGTCCTGTTATTAACTTACCTGGAATGTATAGGTGTACATTGCTTTGTCCTTTTATTAACTTACCTAGAATGTATAGGTGTATCCTGCTTTAAGTCTGTTGTTAACTGACCTGGAATGTATAGGTACATCCTGCTTTAAGTCCTGTTATTAACTTACCTGGAATGTATAGGTGTATCCTGCTTTAAGTCCTGTTATTAACTTATCTGGAATGTATAGGTGTATCCTGCTTTAAGTCCTGTTATTAACTTACCTGGAATGTATAGGTGTATCTTGCTTTAAGTCCTGTTATTAACTTACCTGGAATGTATAGGTGTATCCTGCTTTAAGTCCTGTTATATACTAACCTGGAATGTATAGTTGTATCCTGCTTTAAGTCCTGTTATTAACTTACCTGGAATGTATAGGTGTATCCTGCTTTAAGTCCTGTTATTAACTTACCTGGAATGTATAGGTGTATCCTGCTTTAAGTCCTGTTATTAACTTTCCTGGAATGTATAGGTGTATCCTGTATTAAGTCCTGTTATTAACTTACCTGGAATGTATAGGTGTATCCTGCTTTAAGTCCTGTTATTAACTTTCCTGGAATGTATAGGTGTATCCTGTATTAAGTCCTGTTATTAACTTACCTGGAATGTATAGGTGTATCCTGTATTAAGTCCTGTTATTAACTTACTTGGAATGTATAGGTGTATCCTGTAATAAGTCCTGTTATTAACTTACCTGGAATGTATAGGTGTATCCTGTATTAAGTCCTGTTATTAACTTACCTGGAATGTATAGATGTATCCTGTATTAAGTCCTGTTATTAACTTACCTGGAATGTATAGGTGTATCCTGCTTAAAGTCCTGTTATTAACTTACTTGGAATGTATAGGTGTATCCTGTATTAAGTCCTGTTATTAACTTACCTGGAATGTATAGATGTATCCTGCTTTAAGTCCTGTTATTAACTTACTTGGAATGTATTGGTGTATCCTGTATTAAGTCCTGTTATTAACTTACCTGGAATGTATAGGTGTATCCTGCTTAAAGTCCTGTTATCAACTTACCTTGAATGTATAGGTGTATCCTGCTTTAAGTTTGTTATTAATTTACCTGGAATGTATAGGTGTATCCTGCTTTAAGTCCTGTTATAAACTTACCTGAAATGGATAGGTGTATCGTGCTTTAAGTCCTGCTATTAACTTCTCTGGAATGTATAGGTGTATCCTGCTTTAAGGCCTGCTATTAACTAACATGGAATCTAAAGGTGTTTCCTTCATTATGTCCTGTTATTAACTGACATGCAATGTATAGCTAAATCCTGCATTAAGTCCTGCAATTAACTAACCTGGAATGTATAGATGTATCTGCTTTAAGTCCTGTTATTAACTTACCTTGAATGTATAGGTGTATCCTGCTTTAAGTCCTGTTATTAAATTACCTTGAATGTATAGGTGTATCCTGCTTTAAGTCCTGTTATTAACTTACCTTGAATGTATAGGTGTATTCTGCCTTGAGTCTTTTATTAACTTTCCTTGTATGTATAGGTGTATCCTGCTTTCAGTCCTGTTATTTACGTACCTGGAATGTATAGGTGTATCCTGCTTAGTCCTGTTATTAACTTACCTGGAATGTATAGGTGTATCCTGTATTAAGTCCTGTTGTTAACTGACCTGGAATGTATAGGTGTATCCTGCTTTAAGTCCTGTCATTAACTTACCTGGAATGTATAGGTGTATCCTGCTTTAAGTCCTGTTATTAACTTACCTTGAATGTATAGGTGTATCCTGCTTTCAGTCCTGTTATTTACGTACCTGGAATGTATAGGTGTATCCTGCTTTAAGGCCTGCTATTAACTAACATGGAATGTATAGGTGTATCCTGCTTTAAGTCCTGTTATTAACTTACCTGGAATGTATAGGTGTATCCTGCTTTAAGTCCTGTTATTAACTTACTTGGAATGTAGAGGTGTATCCTGTATTAAGTCCTGTTATTAACTTACTTGGAATGTATAGGTGTATCCTGCTTAAAGTCCTGTTATTAACTTACCTGGAATGTATAGGTGTATCCTGCTTAAAGTCCTGTTATTAACTTAGCTGGAATGTATAGGTGTACATTGCTTTAAGTCCTGTTATTAACTTACCTAGAATGTAAAGGTGTATGCTGCTTTAATTCTGTTGTTAACTGACCTGGAATGTATAGGTACATCCTGCTTTAAGTCCTGTCATTAACTTACCTGGAATGTATAGGTGTATCCTGCTTTAAGTCCTGTTATTAACTTACCTGGAATGTATAGGTGTATCCTGCTTTAAGTCCTGTTATCTTACCTGGAATGTATAGGTGTATTCTGCTTTAAGTCCTGTTATTAACTTACTTGGAATGTATAGGTGTATCCTGCTTTAAGTCCTGTTATTAACTTACCTGGAATGTATAGGTGTATCCTGCTTTAAGTCCTGTTATAAACTTACCTGGAATGTATAGGTGTATCCTGCTTTAAGTCCTGTTTTTAACTTACTTGGAATGTATAGGTGTACCTTGCTTTAAGTCGTGTTATTACCTTACCTGGAATGTATAGGTGTATCCTGCTTTAAGTCCTGTTATTAACTTACCTGGAATGTATAGGTGTATCCTGTATTAAGTCCTGTTGTTAACTGACCTGGAATGTATAGGTGTATCCTGCTTTAAGTCCTGTCATTAACTTACCTGGAATGTATAGGTGTATCCTGTATTAAGTCCTGTTGTTAACTGACCTGGAATGTAAAGGTGTATCCTGCTTTAAGTCCTGTTATTAACTTACTTGGAATGTATAGGTGTATCCTGTATTAAGTCCTCTTGTTAACTGACCTGGAATGTATAGGTGTATCCTGCTTTAAGTCCTGTTATTAACTTACCTGGAATATATAGGTGTATCCTGCTTAAGGTCCTGTTATTAACTTACCTTGAATGTATAGGTGTATCCTGCTTTAAGTCCTGTTATTAATTTACCTGGAATGTATGGGTGTTTCCTGCTTTAAGTCCTGTTATAAACTTACCTGAAATGGATAGGTGTATCGTGCTTTAAGTCCTGCTATTAACTTCTCTGGAATGTATAGGTGTATCCTGCTTTAAGGCCTGCTATTAACTTACATGGAATCTAAAGGTGTTTCCTTCATTATGTCCTGTTATTAACTGACATGCAATGTATAGCTAAATCCTGCTTTAAGTCCTGCAATTAACTAACCTGGAATGTATAGGTGTATCCTGCTTTAAGTCCTGTTATTAACTTACCTTGAATGTATAGGTGTATCCTGCTTTAAGTCCTGTTATTAACTTACCTTGAATGTATAGGTGTATCCTGCTTTAAGTCCTGTTATTAACTTACCTTGAATGTATAGGTGTATTCTGCCTCAAGTCTTTTATTAACTTTCCTTGTATGTATAGGTGTATCCTGCTTTCAGTCCTGTTATTTACATACCTGGAATGTATAGATGTATCCTTGTTTGAGTAATGTAATTAACTTACCTTGAATGTATAGGTGTATCCTGCTTTTAGACCTGTTATTACAATCTTGAGTTGTTCTGTATCAAGTTCTTGCCCTTTATGGTTTGGTTTATTCTGTAAATAACAATATTATCTCGTAAAAATATTTTTAAAGGACAAAATCATCACTTTTAGATGGCGCCACCTAAGGAGCAGGTGATCAAACATTAAAGAATTTTTTATAAATGTTTTACAACATCACCCCAGTTACACATATTACATCAAAAGAACATTACTCAGCTATACCCTTCATCTAATTTTTACATTTCCCCTTTCTTGTTTTACAGGTTATAACAATTCAAGGAAAATTATTTCCATTTTAACTCTTATTGGGACCCCATCAAATCCAAGCAAAGGTCAACAGTTTTGGAACTTATCCAAGTACTTGGTTGAAACAACCTGAGTGAGAAAATAAGGCAATATTTCTCAAGTTTTTTTTAATCATATTTTAAGTTATATTTATGATGATCTGATCTTAAAAATCAAGGTCAGAGTCACAAGTTTTTAAACCCACTTGTAATTTTGGTAGAAAAAAAATTGTGCTTCAAAGGTTTTCACATCTAAAGTATGATGGGACAGAAAACAACATGTCTCCTTGGGGACTGGGGGGGGGGGGGGAGAAATTATAATCATTTCAAGTTTTCTATGCATGGGGCAAAGTATTATCTTTCTGTCTGTAGCTCAGATACAATGCATCTCTCTGAGGCTAGTACATTTACAAAAGTTGCTTTATCAACATCAAAACACACAGGGTTTGTGTCCATGGTTACTCTGAATTACCAGATGTCCACTTTGTAAGTTGTAGCCTTACCCCTTTGCTGCCAGTGTAACTGATGTAATATTTGCGTATTTTTCCATTTTTCTGTAAAGGTTCCTCCCAGGTCAGTGTAACACGATCTGTATCTTTTATTTGTACTGCGAGGTTCTCCACTGGGCCTGGCACTGTCAGATACAATAAACAATAACAATATCTAGTATTATGTATAACTGTTAAATATTGTGGTTGTTTTTATGTCTGCTAGGGTTTCAAATGTGTGATATTCACCAAGAGGAAATATCACAAAAAATAAAACCTTCATAAATGTGTTCATCTGCACATGTGAACAGCAATTTATTCTTTAGCTTCAATGGGATTTCACATATAGTGTGCCAGTATAATAAGTATCAATATAGCATCATTTTTTATGTCACCCATAATTCAAAGATTCATAATCTTCTAATAATATTGATTTTCTTGTACATTTGCCACTATTACATGAAGAATTTCCATAACAAGTGTTAAGATTTTGCATGCAATGCTATTAGATTATTGAAATTATATTAGTGGTTATGTGCATTGTGGAAGTTACTATATGTTAAATTGTCAAAATGAAACACTTATGAAACAGAGAAGCAGTTAAAATCACAAGTATTTAATCTCAAGAATATTAAGCCAATCACAGTACCAATTGGCACTATTCTCTTACTTTTAATTGACTTAATCTGGAAATATTATATAATTACATATGTCAAACATTTATTAGGCAAAAAAAGGTCGTTAGGTGTTTCAAGCACCACACAAATAAATTAAGACCCTCCCCCCTGCATCAAAATTATTTTTTGTTTTGATTTTCAGTAGAAGTTTTCTGATTTATGAGTTTCAGCTGCTCAGCCTTTCTTTCAAGAAAATAAAATTAACATTTTTTTATGATGTTTATTAACCTGTTTAGCATAAGAAATCTGTTATTATATCATGTCCCCAGTCAAATATGTGTAACATGACCACTGCATTTGTGCATAATACATATGTCTTATGTCAGGTGACCTCTAACCGCACCTGACATTTAGTTTCTAGCAATCTATAGCAATAGCTTCTTTTTTTAGTGACCAAGGGGATTGCAGAAATATAGTTTTATATAATGTCATATGAGTAGTACATTTGACTGACCTCCTTGCTCTGTTCTTCTGTAAACTTCATTACGTTCGCTGGACTTGGTTCCTGTAACAGCCACAACACTAAACGTATATGTTTGAAAGGACTCCAGGTTTGAGAATGTATGGGTGGCCTCTCCTACGTCATCAGGAACTTTTTCAGTTGTCGGACTGTTTCCTCCACAATAACTGATACAGGTAATGATGAACTTGTCAGCTCTTCCCGCTCCTTTTCTGATGATGAGTTTGATGGAAGTTGTGCCTTGATCTCCCTTCACTACAGGTTTAGATGGCACTGAAAATGCAGGCTTAATCATTATCTTAGTAATTCTTACCTGTCAATTGACTGTAGTTCATAAAACCAACCAATATGATTATCAATTATAATGACATACAATAAAACTACCTTTTCAATAAGTAATGGAAAAACTGACAGTTAAAGTGAATATTTTGTTCTAAATTATTAAATCTGAGTTTTACAGTTCACACAAAAGAGATTAACAAACAAAAAAGGCTTTATATATTTTAGGATCCTGGCAGAGGTTAATATGTATTCTTAACGACTTTTTAATTTGAATTAACATTTTTCTGGAGGCACAATTTTCTGTGTAGCACACAGCAAAGTTTGATTAAAATCCTGGCATTGGTTCATATGCAGTCTTGGACTACTTTTCTAATTTAAAATATGTTTTGGTTTTCCTAGACACATTTTTCTGTGTAGCACACAGCAAAGTTTGATTACAGGATCCTGGTGGATGTAAATGTGTAGTCTTGGACTACTAATCTAGTTTAAGATCTGATTTTTACCTGTTATAAGATCAACAGTTTTTCTCTCCATACTCTCTACATCATTGCTCATTGACATCACCATGACTTGGTATCTGGTACCTGGCTCGAGCCCGGTAAACATCACCTCTCCTGTCCTCAGGGTGCTGGGCTTGTCTATCACCGAGCTTGCAGTATCATTTATGGTAAACTTCAGCACGGTGTACACTCCCGCATTCTCTGTGTAACCTATGGTGGCCTCAGTTGTGGTTGTTGATGTTTCCCTCAAGTTTGTTGTCAATGTTGGTCCTGAGGTGTAAATAAAAGAGGTCACTAAGCAGAGCACAAATACCTCAACTCATATATAATATCCAAGAGAAAAACAAGTGACCCATGGGTCATGACGCTCAGCAGACTGACATGTTGATAATATGTCCTTGCACAGACAACTAATTAAGATAGGTGGCATCATTGTTCATGCATATTAGCTTAATTTCATCAAGACCGATAAGCACAACCAATTTGATGACAATCCAACCTGCCTTTCATGAGGAATCTGGCAATTTTGTGTGAATATTGCATTGTTTCTGGGGTGCTAAAACATACCCCAAAACTCTGAGAATACAGGTCTCTGTGACCCTATTTCAGGTTTCTGGGGAGAACTTTTGAGGAACTCTCAGGATGTCAAGTTAGAAGATTCTTGGCCCCATGGTTATGATTTGTGCCCTACTTTGGTATTGAATTTTCAATTATTCTGAGGGGTGCTTATAAGCCCCATAGCTCAGAAAATATGGACAACAGAGAACTTAGTTCAGGCTTCCAAGGAGACTTTTCACAGATCTCCCTGGATGTCAAGTTTGAAGATTCTAGGACCAATGGTTACAATTTGAGCCCTGTTAAGGGACAACCACATCTTTGAAGGTCTCATAAATAGAGAAAAAAATTGTGTTAACATTTTTTTTAAATTAAGGTGGTGCCACCAGTCTGCAAGAACTGATGAAACACGTACTCCATGATGAATATGCATGCAAAGAATCAGGGTGATCAATGCAATAGTTGTTCAGATACTGGAGCTTTTGAATCAAATTTTTAGTTATTCTGGGCGGTACTTCTAAGCCCCATAGCCCTATAGATATGGGTAACAAAGACCTAATTTCAGGTTTCCATGGAGTTTTTTATGGACCTCCTAGGATGTTAAGAAAAAGATTCCAGGTTATGAATTTAGTTATGAATTGTGCCCTGTTAACAGACGACCACATCTTTGAAGGTCTCTTTGAAGGTCTGCGTAAAAATTCAAAGAAGTCCAAATGGCACCACCACTCTGCAGGAACTGATGAAACACTCCATGATGCATATGCATGCAGAGAATAATGCCGAACAATGCACTAGTTGTTCAGATACCAGAGCTTTTGTATTAAATTTTTAGTTATTCTGGGGGGTACTTCTGGGCCCAATAGCTCGGACAATATGGGTAAAAGAGACCTAATTTCAGGTTCCCAAGGAGACTTTTCATGGGCCTCCCTGCTTGTCAAGAAAGAAGATTCTAGGTCTAGTCATTACAATTTGTGCCCTATTAACAGATGACTGCATCTTTTAAGGTCTCAAAAATAGAGAAAAAAATCGTAAAAATCGAAAAACAAAGGTGGCGCCACAGGTCTGCAAAAACTGATTAAAAACACTCCATGAATTATATCCATGCAAAGAATCATGGTGATCAATGCATTAGTTGTTCAGATACTTGAGCTTTTGTATCAAATTTTCCATTATTCTGAGCTGTACTTTGGAGTGCCATAGCTCAAAGGATATTTGTAACAGAGACTTTATGTCAGGTTTCCATGGAGACTTTTCATAGGTCTCTCACTGTGTCAAGAATGAAGATTCTAGGTCCAGTCTTTATGATTTGTGCCCTGTTAACAGATGTTTACATTTTTAAAGGTCTCAAAAATAGAGTAAACAATTCGTGAAAAATCGAAAAATACAGGTGGCGCCACCAGTCTGAAAAAACTGATGAAACATCTCATGATCAATATGTTTGCCAAAAATCATGACCATCAGTGATGTAGTTAATGAGATATTGAAGTTTTGTATGAAATATTTGACTATTCTGGGGGGGTACTTTGGGGCTCCATAGCTCAAAGGATATGGGACAGAGACCTAATTTCTGGTTTCCAAGGAGATTATTCATGGACCTCTAAGAATGTCAAATTACAAGATTCTAGGTCCAGAGGTTACAATTTGTGCATGGTTAATGGACAGACAGACGACGGACAAAGAGTGATCACTATAGCTCAGATGACGTACAGTCAGCTGAGCTAAAAATTGAGTTAAAAATCTTGAGGGGGAAATAAATATTTGGCATTTCTGATAGAATCATATATATCACCTACAATCTTTCAGTGTGTCACTTCAAATAACCTAGACAAACCAATATATGTATGTTGGTTTAATTATTTTCTAATAACACGCACCAAGTCAAACAAATAATCTGTTATTACTCAGCAATTTTTAAGATCTCTGGTAAATATTTACTGCGGTTTTCTGTTTAACTGGCTTTATGATTAGAGCATTCAGAGACAGCAGTTGACAATAAAGTTTTAATGAAACGTATTGGATATCTTCTAATATTCCACAGCTTCATCTTTGCAATATACCCATGTCAGACTATTTAACCTTGACCAGGGTTCTTGCGCCTTTTCAATTTAAAAAAGTAAGACCCTTTTTAAGACTTTGTAAGCCTATTTTACGTGAAAAATAAGACCATTTTTCATGGTTATTAGAAACCTTATATATATGGTTCTTCATTATATTCGTTTTTATACTCATCTAAATAACAAATGACACATTTTTAAATAAATAGCTCTTCATTTAAATGCCCGTATATTCTCTACTCTTTTGCCGGCTGTTGCCGTATACCCATACAGATATGTCGTTATGATCAGAGTTCATTCCCGTATATTATCATGGCAAAACATGCATCTTGTTATCCATAAATCTGTCGATTAAGTTTACCATATCTATAAACAGCGTTTAGTCCAAGAACGGTAATGTTGTAACTTTGACTGCTACAGCCCCACGATCGCCAGGCCCCAATTTTCCCTTAGCATCTTCATTTTCCCGCCAAAATCAAAGAACACGTGCAAGCCAGTCCTCAGGTACAAATATTTTCATGGACATGTTCGGATAACTTCGATAACTCGAGTTCATAGAATATCCGCAAAAAAACAACGCAGCGGTCTCTTTGATATGACATATTAGCTGACGCATAACCATGATGTTCCATGCAGCGAGAGTGACCAGTTTCCACTTTGAAACCCTTGAATATCCTGCTGTATTAGCGCGATCTACTGCAAAATCGCAGGTGCCCCCCAAAGAGTGAGGGATTTGTAAAGAGACCAAGTAAGCTTGGACGTTCAAAAAATCACGGGGATACGTTTGGAAAAATGCAGTTGGATGACACTGACATCGTTAACATTGGGAAGACCGTAATATGTAGGCAAAACATGTTCTGAAATGCGAGATCGATAGGATAAGATTAATTTACGACCAACAAAATACATGTAGATTTCTTGATGTTCATGTATATTTTCGAAATACATGCTGTGTATAAGCGCGATCTACTGCAAAAACCACGTGTCCCCGCCAAGATTCTTGTTAGACATTTTTAACGAGAGCAGGTGTGCTTGGACGTTCAAAAATTTACGGGGATACGTTTGAAAAAATGCAGTTGGGCGACATTGACATCGTTTGCATCGGGCATACCGTAATATACGTGGGCAAAATGAGTTCTGAAATGCGAGGGCAATATGATAAAAATTAATTTATGATCAACAAAATAAGACTTCTTTATGGTCATGCATATTTTCGATTACCGAGTTTATGATACAAGCAATATTTGGTAATACAGCCTGTAGGCCCATCATTGCTGACACTGATATATGCTCCTTCCGCGTTGCATACGCGGGCACAATACATAATTAAAATGTTCTAATTCTTATGCATAAATTTTAATTTTATATAGGCATACAGAAATTAGAGGAGCATCTGTGAACAATTATAGCTCGTTATTTCAATGCTCAAACATTGAAAACATTTTACAGCGCAGACTTATAATTTGTTATATATGCAGTGTAAGCTCGCCGTTCTAGGCCTATATACTATAAAATGGTAACACGGTGGAACTTTCCCGCGCTCCACTTTTCCGAAGCAGCATAAACTAGCTCGTACTTTATTGCCGTATATTTGACAAAATATGATTCATTGTAACTGATTTTACCAGTCATCCATTAATTAAATTAATTATGAATTATACAATGGTCATACGTGCCCGGAAAGATGTCCTTGACCACAAAGAAGGTAAATTTGTCAACGTAATATTTCTACAATACTTTCAACGTAAATATTCAAATGTATTAACTTTTTTGGGGGCAAACTTTCTTGTGTCAAATCCCATCCGATATCGAACAATTCAGCTTGCTGGAATGTCGAAGAGCAGGACGAGCCTAAATCACGCAGAGTTACAGAAAACGTATACGTCAGTTTATGCCGTGTTCTGATATAAGCTGACAGGGTTATATAAATGCTGGCTGGTTAAGAAATCGCTGAAGCTTCTTCTGTACACCAACTCGCACACAAATATTTATTTCAACTTCCATTTTCAAGCACGTATCCAAATATACCTATTACGCTTTGAAGCACCTTTTAATGATCATCCAAGCCCTGCTATCCTTATGAAGATTAGTCCAGCAAAATAATTAACTTTTTCAGTGCTGTCAATATTCATACATGAATATCCATTTACATGAACCTGCAAACATGAAACTGTAAAAAAGACGAGTGATATTTTAGGACCAAACTCTTTCATGATTAATTCATTGTTTCCTGAATATCTTCTACTATATTTGCATTGTCGACAAACACACAGCACGTCGTAACTTGCAGCATCCACCGACATGCAGAACCTGCAGAGGTTACATGATTTAGGGAAAATGTACAGCAGAGGAAAATACTATAATAATTGGTGATGAACTGGCAGGCAACTTTTGATCCCTCTTTCAGGCCACCGAAACTTTTGAACGCGCGTCTTCTGATTCCAATTTATTCTGTGATGTCCTCATTGAAAATACCCTGCAGGTGCCCCCCATGAAAATGAAACCCACGGTAGTCAGAACATGCAGATGATGTCTGACATGCAGTTAAATACAGGAACAAGCTTTGAAAAAGTAGCTACTTGTAGGTTTAGGGTATCCAAGTATTAGCCTCCTTCACGATTCAAAACTAAAATAAAATTCAGTTTTTTTTGTGAAACAAAAAGTAAGACTTTTGTAAGACCTATCCTCTAAAATCTAAGAAAAGTAAGACTTTGTAAGGCCTTTTTTTTGCAAAATGAAAAGTAAGACTTTGTAAGACTTTGTAAGACCGCACACAAACCCTGTTGACATGCAGAAAAATTTATCTATACATCTATACCATCTTTGCAGCATACAGGTATGTATCCCCATATCACAGACTTTTAATTTTGGTCAGTTTGACTCAGTTTTTAACTTTTACATGAAATAAGAATATACATATTATAGTCTAAATCATAGTATAAGCTAATCTTATATAAAATAAATCAAAGTCAGAAAAACAGAGGGAATGAAGCAAAGCAAGTGAACAGCTCACAGTGAAGACATATTACACTTGAATATCACTAACAGAAAGCTGACATAAAAGCAAGAAATCAAGTTCACAAAACAAGTAGAGAAGGACTGTTGATACAGTGTTCAACAGAATATTAGAGAAGTATAAACTGAATAAAAAAATTTAACAATAAGGTGAAACCAAAAATGAGACATTGATATAAATGTTGACTGTTGACTAAGCTTTCCACACAAAGATAGATATAGAGCATATAAAGTTGAAACAAGAAAGTGAGACATGGTGAAACAAGAAAGTGAGACATGGTGAAACAAGAAAGTGAGACACGGTGAAACAAGAAAGTGAGACATGGTGAAACAAGGAAGTGAGACATGGTGAAACAAGGAAGTGAGACATGGTAAAACAAGTAAGTGAGACATGGTGAAACAAGAAAGTGAGACATGGTGAAACAAGGAAGTGAGACATGGTGAAACAAGGAAGTGAGACATGGGGAAACAAGGAAGTGAGACATGGTGAAACAAGGTGTGAGACATGGTGAAACAAGGTGTGAGACATGGGGAAACAAGGAAGTAAGACATGGGGAAACAAGGAAGTGAGACATGAGGAAACAAGGAAGTGAGACCAAAAGGGAGATGAAACAAAGATTGATTCTGGACTCTGCTTTAAAAATATAGTGTATACACAAAGCATACAGGTGAGACAGGAAAGTGAGAATATGATACAAAGGCTGATTGTTGACGAACATAGGACACAAAGGAGTTGACAGAACATAAAAGGAAGAGTCAGCTCTAACATCAAAAAATGAAAGCAAGAAAGCTGCATGACTGAGATTCTCTAAATAGGGAAACAAATCAAACATGAGAACAAAGAAGAAACATAGTGTGAAGAATATATGATAACAGAACACTGAGACAGACATCTGAGGTGGAAACAAGCACTTGAGATAAATAGTAAGATTAAAAGGAAAATAAAAGTAAGACTAAAACGTGAGATTAAATTAAGATTAAAATATTCTATAAAAGTAAGAAAATGTGAGATTAACTGTAGATTAAAAAGTAATATAAAAGTTATATAAAAGGTTATATTATAGTCAGATAAAAGTGAGATACATTTAGGAGTAGTTGAATATATAACAGTGTTCAACCAGACATACTAAATGTATTTTCCTTTCCTCTTACAGACAGAGAAAATTGTGCAAGTCATAAATAATCACATAAAACTTATAATACTCTGCAACCTGCCCTACAGTTCCATCAGGTACTTACGGACTGTGCCTTCCACTGTTGCTGCCTCTTTACTCTCCAGTCTTGCTCCAGAGTATTCTGTGATTCCGTATACGCTAATGGTGTAGGTGGCCCCAGCTTTCAGAGAAGCGATGCGGTGCTGGTTAATATTCTTAGCTACTGTCTGTGTATCTTTGTTAGCTTTACCGCTGACTCCGTACTCTAACTTCCAGTGACTGATGACTGATCTCTGATCGTTGTACGGCCACTCGATGGTCAATGAAGATGATGTGGTCGCTCCTACCTGTACTGACACACTCACTGGAGGGAGTGGGTCTATAAAAAAGTTTTAAAAAAACTTTAACTAAATTTGATTTTTTTCATGAATTTTTAAATTCCAGGCAGTGTTGTTATCATGTCTACACTGTCTAAGTCCATGTGCAAGTCCGAGTCACTCTAGACCAAGTCTCAGTCCTTCAGACTCAAGTCCAAATAGACAGTCTTCAAGTTTGAGTCTTTTAGAGCTCATGTCCAAGTCCAAGTTCTATAAAAACATCTTTATTTAAAACACTTTTAAATGGATATTCAAGATTATCATGTTTATATATTTGTTATAGTTCATAATCCCAATTATATGAGGTAGCTGAAATAATACAACAGCAATTGTTTTATTCCCAAAGACTTTTAAATAAACCTTCTGATTAAAATTGTTTGTCTTCAAACTGTATATAAAGTTATAAACCAAATTTGCAAAACAGTTGTTTTAGGCCGCATGGATTAGTTGCACACCCCAGCACCACCTTGTGGGCAATAGTAGCGAGTCAACTCATTCCAATGAATGGAAAATTGTCACAAGTAAGTTTACAGTGGCTAAGTAGGAGAACAATTTTAGTACCCTAAATATGGCAGCCCCAATGAACCGTTTAAAAAAATTGGAGATATAAACCATCTTGGTGGAATTCAAAGTAGAATAACGCTTTTTTGGACCATGCCCAAATCCTCATATTATAGTTAGTTATACTAGTCAACCAAGAGACAAATACTTACACAAAGTCTGTGTGATGCTTGTAGTGTGACTAGCTGCTGTACCTCTGTAAGCTGTCACCTCAAACGTATAAGTAGCTCCAGGGAACAAGCCAGTCCACTCATGGTTACTGTCTGTTGTGTTCAGACTCATGGTTCCTGGACCACTGCCCTTCAGCAGGGTATATCTAACTTGAAAGTAATCTTGCAAAGTGGGGCTTTGTGTATTCCAGGTGAGTTTTAGTCCTGTGTGACTTTTATCTGTAACTTGAATACCAGTGACTGGTCGGGGATCTGTGAATAGACATTTATTTTAGTAACACATTCCTCACACAACAATGAAGCAGGAGGAAAAAGACAAATAAAAATCAATCAAATGAATCTTTTAGTAACATTTTTAATTTAAGTAAAATCTCTATTATCATATCAATTCCATAATTTCAATAATATATAAAAACTCCCAATCCCTTTATATACTGTTTTGATGAAAGGAAAACTTCTTCCTTGTGGCCATGATAAAGACAGGACAACATCACAGGACTTACAGGCTGTGGTCACGACAGAGAAAGGACAACAACTCATGACTTACAGGTTGTGGTGACACAACAGAGACAGGACAACAACACAGGACTTACTGGTTGTGACAGTGACAGAGACAGGACAACAACACAGGACTTACTGGTTGTGGCAGTGACACAGACAGGACAACAGCATATGACTTACCAGTTGTTGCAGTGACAGCGTCAAGACAACAGCACAGGCCTTACTTGTTATGGAAGTGACAGATAAAGGACAGCTAAACAGGACTTACTGGTTGTGGCAGTGACATAGACAGGACAAGAACACATGACTTACAGGATGTGGCAGTGACAGAGACAGGACAACAACACAGGACTTACCAGTTGTGGCAGTGACAGCGTCAAGACAACAGCACAGGCCTTACTGGTTATGGAAGTGACAGATAAAGGACAGCTAAACAGGACTTACTGGTTGTTGTAGTGACATAGACAGGACAAGAACACATGACTTACAGGATGTGGCAGTGACAGAGACAGGACAACAACACAGGACTTACCAGTTGTGGCATTGACAGCGTCAAGACAACAGCACAGGCCTTACTGGTAATGGAAGTGACATATAAAGGACAGCTAAACAAGACTTACTGGTTGTGGCAGTGACATAGACAGGACAAGAACACATGACTTACAGGATGTGGCAGTGACAGAGACAGGACAACAACACAGGACTTACTTGTTGTGGCAGTGACACAGACAGGACAACAACACAGGACTTACTGGTTGTGGCAGTGACAGAGACAGGACAACTACACATGACTTCCTCGTTGTGGCAGTGACAGATACAGGACAGCTAAACAGGACTTACTGGTTGTTGCAGTGACAGAGACAGGACAACAACTCATGACTTACAGGTTGTGGCAGTGACACAAACAGGACAACAACACAGGACTTACCAGTTGTGGCAGTGACAGCTTCAAGACAACAGCACAGGCCTTACTGGTTATGGAAGTGACAGATAAAGGACAGCTAAACAGGACTTACTGGTTGTGGCAGTGACATAGACAGGACAAGAACACATGACTTACAGGATGTGGCAGTGACAGAGACAGGACAACAACACAGGACTTACCAGTTGTGGCATTGACAGTGTCAAGACAACAGCACAGGCCTTACTGGTTATGGAAGTGACAGATAAAGGACAGCTAAACAGGACTTACTGGTTGTTGCAGTGACATAGACAGGACAAGAACATGACTTACAGGATGTGGCAGTGACAGAGACAGGACAACAACACAGGACTTACTGGTTGTGGCAGTGACACAGACAGGACAACAACACAGGACTTACTGGTTGTGGCAGTGACAGAGACAGGACAACTACACATGACTTCCTCGTTGTGGCAGTGACAGATACAGGACAGCTAAACAGGACTTACTGGTTGTTGCAGTGACAGAGACAGGACAACTCATGACTTACAGGTTGTGGCAGTGACACAAACAGGACAACAACACATGACTTACTGGTTGTGGTAGTGAGAGAGACAGGACAACTACGCATGACATACAGGTAATGGCATTGACAGAGACAGGACAACAACACCGGACTTAATGGTTGTGGTAGTAACACAGACAGGACAACCTGAACAAAACATGACTTCCTGGTCGGGCAGTGACAGAGACACGACAGCAACACAGGACTTACAGGTTGTGGACACAACAGAGACAGTACAACAAAACAGGGATTATAGGGTGTGGCAGTGACAGAGACAGAATAACAACACAGGACTTACTGGTTTTGGCAGTTACACAGGCGGGACAACAACTCTACTTACTGGTTGTGGCTGTTACAGAGGCCGGGGATCCAGAAACAGAGCCACTCTTTGCGACAACCAGTATGCTATAAACCCCACCAGGTGTCAGGCCTTGAAGTTGATATGAATACTCAGACTGCTGTCCCACTGCTGTTACAGTCTGACTGTTGGATGGTGAACCTGAAAGGCTGTATGTTATCTGTAAAGAAAGAGGCATGATCTTGAGATAAAATTTATTTTTTAACATTGCTATTATCTTCCTGACAGTATATTAGATATAAATGGAATTTCTATACAGACCAACTGTCATCAGGTGCTAAAAATGCTATTTTCAATATTTTATTTTTTTCTTCAAAATTTAATTAATTCTCAATTAAAAATTAAACTTTTTAGACAGTCAAGCTCTATCCATGTTAAGTATGAAACAGTTTATATGAAATTTCTGGATGACAGGCTTCTATAATAAAGCTATGGACTATCCATGCATTAAAACCCATGAAGATCTCCCATATAAACCCAAAAGAATTCATAATTTTACGATATTATTCAGGTTCATATATTTAATGACCATACCTCAAAGGAACTCTGTATCCCTGTTGGATTGACATTCCACAGCAAACTGACAGAAGTCTCCTGAGTTTCTGTTACTCTCAATTCTTGCACCGACCATGGGACTGGAAGGAACATGTATGATACTTTTTAGACTCACCTGTCTTGACACTACTCATAAGTAGCATTTTAGTTGATTGTGAGTTTCTGGAGGATTAACATAGAATATAATGTATAACCCTAAGAATTAATACTTAATCCATGCCTTTTAGATTAATTTTTACAATATAAATTAGAAGCAATGACATTTTGAGGAACTGAATTTCAAGGAATTTTTGCCATATATTTCAGTCTAGTTTTAATCTGGATTCATTTATTCATCCATATAACAATTCTTTTAACCTTAGCTGGTGTTGTGCTCATAATGTATGTAATATTCCTAAAATGGTATCTCTCTTGGCCTGAACAAAGCAGACGACCATTCTTCGTAGGAGATTCAATAAGATGGAGTAAGCACTGGGACCAGTCAACATCAAAGGGACATGCTTGGCAGCCCTCCATGTTTTATTGCTGCTGCCTATTGTACTCGTAGGGGATGCCCATTGTACTTGCCTTCTGTCATTATCATAACACCTCATAAAAGTCAGACAGTACAATTGCTGTGTCTGATGCTGCTTGAGGAAGCCAAACCTAATCATTGGTTAGCTGGATGATTCACATGAATTTTCATGAAATTTTACGTGCGGAAGTTAAAATTTAATGCATGCTCATTATCTAATTAAAATTCATAAATGTGCGCAGTCACCAGCTAACAAATCCCTATATACATACAGTGATTTTGGAGTCTGCTGCTTTCAATCTGAGTGACCAGTGTGAAAGAGTGTGGAGTGTATATGTAATATTGGAAAGTACTGTGATTTTTTTTTTGTATCTGACTTTACACACGTATAGTTCTTCTGTTATTCTTATTTTTCCTGAAAAGTTAAGTTTATCTGTCTGCCATTGATGTAATTACTTCCTGTGTAACTGGTCGCTGAACAAAGCAAACCATTTTTAAAGACTGTTCTGTCCCGGCTGAGAAATGAGTGGACTTTCCTATGCAAAAACATAGTTTTCACAATTTTTTTTCATCCCTTGTGAAATCTAGTTCAATACCATGTAACTCACAATGTTAGAGTGCTAGCTAAAATCTATATCTGACAAATTATTACATCTGAAAAGAATATTTATCCAATAACTGATTTGACAACTTCCTTGTGATACTGCTGTATCCTCAGCGTTGTATCAGGGATAAACCTAGCACAACAGGCAAGCGCCGGTAGCCAGATCTAAGTGCTTTCAGGAGACCTAGATGCATTTGGTTACTTATCAAGATCGCAAGCAATATCAGACATGATCGATGATCCTAGCGCTAACTCCATCTAATTGTATCTCCATGATTTTACACAGTGCACATGTTCATGGAACAGAAGTGCTTGTCGAAAAAGTACTTAGCATATAAGTATAAAGGCAATGTCTCAGAGGAGGGGAGTTAATATCTGAATCTAGTTGTAAAAAATAATCCAGAAGAAGTTCAAACTCAAGGCTAATTAAAAGATGTATAACAGAACAGAAGTTTGTTCAGGAATAAGGCCTCAGGTCTAATTTAAAGTTTCAATCATTTCAATAATCAATACAAGAATAATATATAATATTTGAAGATATAGATATATCTATTTGAAAATATTCATAGGATATGAGGTTGTTACAGTAACAGAAAATAAACCTGGGACAACAATAAGGGACTTAACTATTCAAAATTCTACTGAAGAACGTCATAGCACTCTCACCAGTAGTCACTGTTGCTGTTCCTTGAGTTTGGCCAGCATTGTTCCTTGCAGCTATGGTCACTGTGTAGGTGAACCCAGCCCTGAGGTTACCAAATGTGTGCTGTTTTGCTGTACTGTATCCAAGACAATCAATTATTCAATGTAATATTCATCTGATAAGAGACACTAGACATCTTACTCTACTCAGTATTGGACAGGACTGCATGGCATGGTATCTATTAACTTAAACTAGATGTGGTTGGACAATCGTCCTCAGAGGGCCCCGCATTTCTGGTAGTGCTGGACTAGTTTACATATGAGTATAAAGATTAGTTAAAGTTGAAAAAATATGGAACAGGAACAGGTTTTTATCCATAAAAAAATCCTACTGGTTCAAATAATATTAAAAAAGATATGTCTGAAATAATGTGTACAAATAGAAAATCACTGATTGTACTCTGTTGGCATGCATATTTGATTTTGAGCAAGTCTGTATTTCAATAGGTAAGAAGACCTCATAGGCACCAATGATCCCTCGCGAATTTGAGAAAGATCAAGCATGTTCTTGTTGAGATATTGGGTGGAAAAGAAATCAATGATTTCGCTCTGATAGTTATGACTTAATTGTTGCTTCTGACAGAGAAGTCAAACGTTCCTGTGTCATATCACACTTAGTATCAGTACCGCCATCTTGCTGCAACTCATATAACTAATTTGCCACTATCAGACCCTCTGATTTCATGGACTGGTGAAAGTGATTACAGGAAACGGAAGTGTGACCTAGATACATGGGAGTGAGGCGGGATGGGCAATAATAGGCCCAAAACGGTTGGCTTACTCTGGCGTATAAACTTTAACAGAGAAAATTCTCATTAATACAGAAACAGCTCACAATTATGTTTACTTAACAACACATCCCTGTGAATTTGGGAAAGCTGAAGTATGTTGTTGTTGAGTTATCACGTGTGAAAGAAAATCAGCAATTTGGCTGTTATGGCCAGATTGGAACTCTGACAGGTCTGTAATTCAGTAGGTCTGGAGCCCTTGTATGAACCAATATTCCTCATCAATTTGGAAAAGCTGAAGTACGTTTTTGTTGAGTTAACTCTCGCTAAAGAAAATCTGCAATTTTGCTGTGGCAGCCATATTGGAATTCCTACAGGTCTGTAATTAAAAAAGTCAGGAGCCCTCATATGTATGAAATTATTTCTGAGAATTTGGAAAAGCTGAAGTACATTTTTGTTGAGTTAACTCTCGCTAAAGAAAATCAGCGATTTCGTTGTGGCAGCCATATTGGAATTCTGACAGGTCTGTAATTCAATAGGTCTGAAACCCTCTTATCTACCAATCATCCCTGTGAATTTGGGAAAGCTGAAGTGTGTTGTTATTGAGTTATCGTGCGAAATAAAGTTTCACTGACGGAAGGACAGAAGTAAAGAAGAACGGAAAGACAGAAGGACAGACTAACACGGTGATCACTACAGGGCACTGCTTGTCAAGCGGGACCCTAATTAAGCTGCTTATAGTTATTAGTTTTGTGACAATATTGAACTGCAAATCATCTATTCAAACATAACTAATTCAGTTATATTTGCCTATAATGCATCGGTTTGATTCAAAACTGGGGATCTTCCATTCCATGGTCCAATTCCTTAATTACATTCTACCCCTCCCAATTAACACATATATTCGAACAAAGACTTCCTTTTTTGGAACAGCATTTTGTCCCTTATATGTATGACAAAACTGAAGCAGTAATTTTGACTAATTCACATATACATGTGTATCTGATATGTATTTGTGACAATTTGCTGAAGTGACTTACCTAGACAGTGACTGTGTTTGTGGAGGATCAGAGTTGATGGTAAGCTCTATTCCAGTAAAAGTCTGGCCCTCTGGCAAGTTCCAGCCAACTGTGATTTCTGTGTTAGTTCTCGTCAGTACCTCCAGTGATAAATAACCACTTGGCACTGCAAAGATAACATAGAAAAGAAATTGAAAATCTGCTTAAACTGTTTTAAAGTCCCTTCTCTAATTAAGGTTCCCATTCTATAAGGAGGGGATGCTGAAAGGAGCCATTTCTATATCAATATATGGGTTAAAGTTTACTGTAGGCTGACCCCAGAGTTTGAAACTATTGATTACAATTTTTATCTTTTTCTTTTATTTCTTCTGGCGATGTTGGCATCAGATCTTTAATATGTCTGCTTTTTCAAAAACAATTTTGACTGAAGGATCTGTGTTTTACCTGTGTATAATTATAAGGATCTGTTTTACCTGTGTATGACTGAAGGGTCTGTGTTTTACCTGTGTATGACTATAAAGATCTGTGTTTTTTTGTGTATGACTGTGTTTTACCTGTGCATATATGAGCAAAGAATCTGTGTTCACCTGTGTATGACTGAAGGGTCAATATGTGATTACCTGTGTATTACTGAAGGATCTGTGTTTACCTGTGTATTACTGAAGGATCTGTGTTTACCTGTGTATGACTATAAAGATCTGTGTTTTTTTGTGTATGACTGAAGGATCTGTATTTAACTTGTGGATAGGTGACTGTCAGACTGTGTATGACTATAAGGATCTGTGTTTGAAGGTGTATGACTGAAGGACGTGTTTTATATTTGTATGACTAAAAAGATCTGTGTTTTTTTCATTTGACTAAGGACCTTTGTTTTACCTGTGTATATATGACTGAAGGATCTGTGTTTTACCTGTGTATGACTATAAAGATCTGTGTTTTTTTGTGTATGACTGAAGGATCTGTGATTACCTGTGTATTACTGAAGGATCTGTGTTTACCTGTGTATTACTATAAAGATCTTTTCTTTTAGTGTATGACTGAAGGATCTGTGATTACCTGTGTATTACTGAAGGATCTGTGTTTACCTGTGTATTACTGAAGGATCTGTGTTTACCTGTGTATGACTATAAAGATCTGTGTTTTTTTTGTGTATGACTGAAGGATCTGTGATTACCCGTGTATTACTGAAGGATCTGTGTTTACCTGTTGTGACTATAAAGATATGTGTTTTTTTCGTGTATGACTGAAGGATCTGTGATTACCTGTGTATTACTGAAGGATCTGTGTTTACCTGTGTATGACTATAAAGATCTGTGTTTTTTTTTGTGTATGACTGAAGGATCTGTGATTACCTGTGTATTACTGAAGGATCTGTGTTTACCTCTGTATTACTATAAAGATCTGTGTTTTTTTTGTGTATGACTGAAGGATCTGTGATTACCTGTGTATTACTGAAGGATCTGTCTTTACCTGTGTATGACTATAAAGATATGTTTTTTTGTGTATGACTGAAGGATCTGTGATTACCTGTGTATTACTGAAGGATCTGTGTTTACCTGTGTATGACTATAAAGATCTGTGTTTTTTTTGTGTATTACTGAAGGATCTGTGTTTACCTGTGTATGACTATAAAGACATGTTTTTTTGTGTATGACTGAAGGATCTGTGATTACCACTGTATTACTGAAGGATCTGTGATTACCTGTGTATTACTGAAGGATCTGTGTTTACCTCTGTATTACTATAAAGATCTGTGTTTTTTTTGTGTATGACTGAAGGATCTGTGATTACCTGTGTATTACTGAAGGATCTGTCTTTACCTGTGTATGACTATAAAGATATGTTTTTTTGTGTATGACTGAAGGATCTGTGATTACCTGTGTATTACTGAAGGATCTGTGTTTACCTGTGTATGACTATAAAGATCTGTGTTTTTTTTGTGTATTACTGAAGGATCTGTGTTTACCTGTGTATGACTATAAAGATATGTTTTTTTGTGTATGACTGAAGGATCTGTGATTACCACTGTATTACTGAAGGATCTGTGTTTACCTGTGTATGACTATAAAGATCTGTGTTTTTTTTGTGTATGACTGAAGGATCTGTGTTTTACTTGTGGATAGGTGACTGTCGGCCTGTGTATGACTATAAGGATCTGTGTTTTAATGTGTATGACTGAAGGACATGTGTTTTATCTGAGTATGACTAAAAAGATCTGTGTTTTTTTCATTTGACTAAGGACCTTTGTTTTTCCTGTTTATATATGACTGAAGGATCTGTGTTTTACCTGTGTATGACTATAAAGATCTGTGTTTTTTGCATTTGACTGAAGGACCTGTGTTTTACCTATGTATATTTAACTGAAGGATCTATGTTTTACCTGTTCATATATGAGCAAAGGATCTGTGTTTAACCAGCTAGTGAATAACTAAAGTATCTGTGTTTTACCTGTATATGCATGACTCAAAGATCAGTGATTTACCTGCATATAAATGACTAAAACATCTCTGATTTATCTGTATAAGACAAAATGTGGGACTGTGTATAACCTGTATAAGGTATGCCGTTGGACTGTGTTTTACCTGTATAAGTAATACTGCTGTACTGTTAATTACTGTTTAAGACATACTGTTGGACTAAGTATTACCTGTGTATGAATCACTGATCTCTGGTTTATCTGTTTTAAGACATACTGTTGGACAGTGTATTACCTGTGTATGAATTATACTGACCTCTGGTTTATCTGTATAAGACATACTGTTGGACAGTGTATTACCTGTGTATGAATTATACTGACCTCTGGTTTATCTGTATAAGACATACTGTTGGACAGTGTATTAACTGTGTATGAATTACTGATCTCTGGTTTATCTGTATAAGACATACTGTTGGACAGTGTATTACCTGTGTATGAATTACTGATCTCTGGTTTATCTGTATAAGACATACTGTTGGACTGTGAATTACCTGTGTATGAATTATACTGACCTCTGGGTTATCTGTATAAGACATACTGTTGGACAATGTATTACCTGTGTATGAATAAATGATCTCTGGTTTATCTGTTCAAGACATACTGTTGGACTGAGTATTATCTGTGTATGAATTACTGACCTCTGGTTTATCTGTATAAGACAAACTGTTGGACTTTGTATTACCTTTGTATGAATTACTGACCTCTCGTTTATCTGTAAAAGACATACTGTTGGACTGTGTATTACCTTTTTATGAATTACTGACCTCTGGGTTATCTGTTTAAGACATACTGTTGGACTGTGTATTACCTGTGTATGAATCACTGACCTCTGATTTACCTGTATAAGACATACTGTTGGACAGTGTATTACCTGTTTGTCTGGTGGTGCTCCTTGGTTCACTGATCTCATTTCCGCTGACTGTATATATGCTGATTTGATACTCCCTGCCAGGTTCAAGTCCCTCTATCTTGTACATGGTGGCCCCCGCTTCCACACTGACCTTAGTCTCCTCACTGTCCCCTACTAGTTTGTATCCCAACATGTAGCCACTCAACGAACCACTGGGTGCAACCCATGTGACCTCCAAAGAACGCTGACCACTGTTCGTAATGGTCAGTCCCTGGGGAGGATAGGGCTCTGCAATTTAAAGTACAGAAATATAAGTAAGTGAACCACAAACACTGATTTACCCCTCCAGCACCATATTGTTTACATATCTGCAATCACCAATAAAGTACAAATCACACTTTATGCAGAAGACTTAACAAACTTTGGGAAATGATAAGCAAATTATCTGACATATAGGGATAAAAACAGCATGCCAGTTTTTCAATCTAAAATGAAATGAGCCCTAGCTGTCACTACCAGCCTACTAACCATCACTGATTTATACTGGGAAGACAAATCGTCTAAATGACACAGGCTGCCATCTCCATATAGTCTGTATTTTTCCTATAGCTAAACTAGCATAGAGAACATAAAGAGCATGCCAGTTTTTCATCTAAAATGAAATGAGCCCTAACTGTTACCACTAGCCTACTAAATCATCACTAATTCATACTGGGAAAGACAAATCCTGAAAATGACCTTGCCTGCCATCTCCATATAGTCTATAAGATGCATAAATTCTATTAACAACAAAATAAACATAGGATTTCAACCAACTTCTCACTTGAAGTCAGGCATATTTTATATCAAATGGCTATAAAATGAACAATGATTCAAAACTTAAAAATCCAGGGCCTGCTACAATAACATGATACTGGACTTAAGCCCAGCAGCAGGCCTGACTTGTGTTACAATTCTGACATCATAATGGTTACCAAAGCGACATAGGTGCACCTAGAAGTTAGTCAACTATATGACTTAAGCAACCTAACTGCAACACAATCCAGTTTGTAAAACATTTTATTAATATTGGGGGAGAGAATCTCCACCAAAACTTCCTCGGTGTCTGTTGCATGGTAGTAAGGATCATAATTTAAACACCCACTTACTCATGGTAACAGTTTCTGAGATGGCTCTGCTGTCTGTCCCACGAAGCTGGGTAACGAAGGAAATAGAATATGTAGCTCCAGGTGTCCTTCCAGTGACACTTGTATATGTGGTCCCTTTGCTCACAGGTATTACTGCCATATCCATGCTGTTACCAGTGTTTCTCATGGTAATCAGGACTTGGTCATAATCTCCGACAGTAGGCGATGACCAGCTCAGTGTAAGGCTTGTGGTTCCTTTGTTTGTGACTGTTATATTTTTGGGAGGTTCCGGTTCTGGCAAAACAGGTGAATTTTCAAGAAATTACAGAATACAAACAGCAATGATTGTATTGTAGAACAATCTTTCAATGTATGTTATATTATGTCCATTGGTTTTGCTCTCATGACAGAAAACAGATTACACTGTGCTTTTCATACTTTTGACTAAATTCTATTATTTCATTTGTAACAAATATGTGTGTGGTATGATGGAGATGTCACCACTTAACTAAGTCTTTAATGTTAAACGGTATTTTACAGTAACCGCATTGCATCATGGGCAGACATTCCTGAAAGTGATTGCCATATTGTCGAGAGGTGTTCATGCAACATTGTATGTTCAGCGTGTAATAAACAAGTCTGGAGTTTTATTGACATTTGTCTTCTTGTCACTAACTCTACAGTGTGCTTGCCTTCTCTGGACAACAAATTAGGCATTAAACTGATCTAGTTCCAATGTAGCTATAACTTGTCTTAACTGAACTTGTCAAAAACAACATTGCCCACTCAAACCAATTTTTACTGCATGTGTTGGCTTTGTCAAAGGGAGCTATTTACACACCAGGTATATTCAATATTCATGAAGTGTAGTTTTTTTTTCTTTAAAATACAATAAAATCTAACTGTGTTGAAGTTGAATGTACTGATGTTAAATCCTTGACTTATATGGGGTTCAACACCAGCAAGTTTTACATCGTAATAATTAAACTTTGAAAACTGAACATTAATTGAACATCAGTGAAAGAGGATCATTATTCAATTAAGTGAGCTTGACACATCAAGGTTTTACTCATTATGGTACCTGCCCATGTTTTGTTTTAACTTTTGGCTTTTTTTCTGTACACTAGTAGAAATAAACTGGCACGGTGTAATCCGTGCTGGGAACAAAACCCCGCACCCATGCCACCTGGTGGCCATATAGCGCAACTTCACAAATCAATATTTTTAAAATCTCTAACCAGAGTTTCTTTTCTGTTTTTTCTGTTGTCACACATGCACACTATAATACACATATTGAGATAATACACATATTGCTGCAAATGTTTATGTTCCTTTAATTCTTCTCTGTTGTCAATCTGTAGATGATTAATTTTTAATAATTAGATTTAAATTTTTGTACTCAGCTACACAGGTTCTCTGGGTATGTGGTATCACTCTTTATCCTTACTTGTGGCTACTGATCCAAGCTCTGCTGCAATGCTGGTTTCTTGGCCACTGACAGCAGTTACACTAAAGGAATACAGGCTTCCAGGCTGCAGACCAGTCCAGGTGAAGCTCTTCTCAGCTCCAGCTGATTTTGTCTCTCCGTTCTTGGTAATATCAAACCTCTCAACTTCCCCATCACTTGTCCAACTCAGGGTGATGCTTATGTTTGTGACAGAATCTACGCTGAAGTCCTGGGGCTTTTTGGGTCCTGTAAATAATGTTCGGAACAGTGTTTAAGTCACGAATAATTAAAACATCTGAGTCAAAATGCAAGTCTGAGTCCAGAATTATCTGAGCAGAGTCAAGATTCAAGTCAGAAACTGTCTGAATTTCAAAGAGACCAACTGCAGCAAAAAATATAAAACTACAAAAGAACAAACAATTAACTGAAGACAGGTTATGTAAATTAGTCAACCACTACAAATGCAAGTGCAGTGAGGCCCTGTTATGCCCAGTGCCAAGATGCCTGCCTGGCTGCCATAGTGGATTTTTGATGGGTCTGAGCTTTTAACAACAGATAACCTCTGACAGTCTCTAAGAAAAAGTTAAAGGCAGTAGTTAGAATTATTCTTGAGATACTGCATGCTAAAAGAAATCCAAGATCACTGCTTGGCAGCCTGAATTCCTGACAGATCTGAAATGACCTCACTTACCTTCCCATTTTGTGATGAATCTTCAGAAAAATTTCACTGCAAATGATTGATTGTATGGTTCTTTAAATAATGCATGTGAAAAGAAATCTGGGATCACATGAGCCTGGAGGCAAAAGAAGCAATGAATCAATTGGTATATGAACTGTAAAAGTAAAAATTTGTATTATATTGAGTATCATATAATGAGCAAAGAATTCCCATATGCATCATATCATGATATATTGTATCATTACAACTTAACCACAATCACTTACGGGTCATGAACTGTTTCTCTGTCGCTCGGCTGGACTGATCCCCGCTCTGTGTCACCACTTGAAATGTGTAGGATTTTCCTGACACCAGATTGTTGAATTCAACACTCCAGGGTAAGCTGCTGACAGTTTTGACGGAATTACTGACCTCAGTCAGGCTGACAGAGAAGTCACGATACTGACTGCCAGAGGGGGGCGACCACTGTATCACCAGGCTGGATTCTGAGTTGGATGCCTTACTTATAGTGGTTTCTGGAACTGGGAGTGGCTCTGGAAAAAAAAGAGAATTTTGCCAAGTTAGTATGCATTAATCAACAGTTCTCAGTCCCTGAATGAGTTTGAGATGCCTCTAGACTGGAGATAAATGCTAGCTTATAACACTAATACCAAAAATGGCTGCACGCATACAACCGGTAAAGTGAACAATGAGGCAGTAGTCAGCGCCATCTATCATCATTTAACAGCAAATAAAGTGTAGGTCATTCAACCATTGCCGCCATGAACTGTTGATCTTAAGCATGATGTAATAATACACAAATATGTTAGGGAACTGTTGCTCCTTCAAAAGCTTTCTGATGTACTAACATGCACACATGAGGAATTCATCCCAATCACTTGAAAGGTTGTAACAGTTAAGTGAAGGTGTGGATATAAAGTCTGAAATCATCGACAATGTCAGTCTCATTCAACTTTAAAAAACTTGCCTTCCTGGTCTTTCAGGCCTGTTCATTCTTGTAGCTTTTATCAGCTCCCTGGGGTGTATACAACCCAAGCAGCCATAACAGGCACCAGAAGGTTATTCAGACTATATATGCCTACCACCTCTAACCAGTACCCATTCATTCTTAGGTCCAGATAGTGCACCCTTATGGTAAGGACTTTGGCTACAAGTCTTAGCACAGATGGCAGTCTGAACCAGACACAATACGAGTACCTTGTGTTCACAATTCCAGTGCCGTAACTACCAACACTCCACAGGTTGTTAGCATGATAGTATCTTAAGGAGTTTTTTTCATCAATGACATCTATCTAGGGGATACACTGTTTTGTTTTACATTTTTTACTTTTTTTCAAATATAATTACAAACATTTTGCCAGATCTACATATTATGTGTGTACAGCAACAATAAACATTGCAGTCTCAGACTCTGACACATCACCTGATAGTATGTATACCACAGACAAAACTGTAAGAAATTTTCCCTGTCCTTTTCACCTTTAGGATTATATCCTATTATTGACAGCTAATTAAATAAAAAATTATACTTTGTAATAAACTTCACTTTACAGAAAAAAATTTCAAACACTGTTGGCAAGATAAAAGCAGGCGTCATGCAACTCAATTTTATTCCTGTAACTGCATGACTCTGTTGTCCTGTGCTTTCACTTTGCAAATATATACTGCTCCCCTGGTGGTGGTTATGGCAAATGCTCCCCATACAAGAAGTGGGGGAATGAAATAGGTTAGTAGGAGGAATGTAATGAAACAACCACATTTAGAGTGTACAAGGTATTACAAACACATTTTTCCACATATACATTATTTCAATGTGTTATATTTGATAGAATGACTTTATATACGACACTTAACATTTTTGTTTCAAATTTTATTCAACTCCAATACTGCACTGTATGTAACTGTTGTACTTACTTGTGTAGAATTCAATTTCTGCAGGCTGACTTGAGAGACCATTCAAGACTGAGTACACCTGTATTTTATATTGATATCCAGGTGACAGGTTTGAGAAATCTTGAGCTAGCATTGGTCCAGATGGTGAGATGTTGTCCCTGCGTTTAACAAAAGTTCAATTTTACATTTCCCTCAACTTGCATTTATAAAAAAAAAAGTAATTATTTTTATGATATATATGGTTAATTTATTGTACGAACAAGTAACCAATATGAAATATTTTATAAGATAGTACAGACAATAACAATAAATAACTTTCCTTGGATCAACATATACCTTGGATCCTTGAGAGCATGTGAAATCATTTTCTTTTTATATTTTATATGTGAATGTAACGCCATTTAATTTTTTACACTACCTTTTTATTTAAAGGATAGGTCCATGGCCTGCTGATGCCACTGTCTATTGAATGATGACAACGGTAAGGATACAAAAAGAATGATTCGTTAATTATTATCAAGCCTTCTTGGTTTCAGGTTGTATATGCACAGACTTAGGAATTATCCAGAAGTGACATAAGCAGTCTTTAAGACATTAGAGAGATGTTCTATCTAGATTTTATCATTGTGCCTTTAAAACACCAATGGGGTTCCAACAGGGGACTTCTACTCTGTAGATTTTTTAGTTTTTTTAATTATTTTTGTTAGATGTAACTGCATCCATTTTTATGCTAGCTTAACTAGGTTTGTACAGTTGAAGAATTCCATTATCATTTCAGACTACATGACAGAGCAGTAGAACATTTGATGATGTTAACTGCCCTTGTGGGCCCTAGGTGTGATTCATCTGCCATGGGGCAGGGCCTTCCAATTTAACCTGAATGGCGCTCACCCTGGGTGGTGGCCTTACCCAGAAAATCTCACTGCCTTAGGTAAGATTTAAACTCATGATCTCTTTGAGTTTTGCGGCCCCTGGACCACAATGGACATTTGCAGAATTCCATTTTAGACTGGGACTACAACAGGGTGGTAGCAGTCACTATGATCTGGTGTTTAACCAAGGCCCAGTAACTACCGCATCAGTGGATTGTGAATATGTATGAATCATCCCAATTACTAGTTCATACCACCAAGGCACCCCTAAAAAGTCACGGTTGCACTTGTAGGTGATACATGTCTGTGGGGCAGTGGCAGATCCAAGGGGGGGCACAGGGGTGATCACCCCCCCCTAGAATTTTTTTTTGCGCTCATGAAAATTGCATACCTTGTCCTTCTTGACAGTGAAATATTACATCAAGAATTCAGGATAATCAGCACTGCATTAAACATGCAAGGAACAAACAGTAAGAGAAATATTAACTTGTCTCATGAGTAAATGATAAGGAATAAAGTCTTATATCTCCGATACTGTGTCCACTTGAAACTAACCCTTGTACTGGCACCGCTGGAAGATTAGGTCCAGTACACCAGTGTCAGGACCATTCATATTAAACCAGCAAGTCACTAGATATTACATGGTGACCAATGGTTAACCTTAAGAATTTTTCAGAAAACAGAGATGATTAAGGCCTATATTCTAAAACTTCTGCTTTGTATCCAATTGATCAGAAACAAAAATGTCAGGTTTAAGTGCCAAAATATGCTCAAATTTGATTTTTTAATCATCTTATCTTCCAAAAATTTCCTCACCGTGTAAGGGGGACACCCCCTCCCAAACCCTCATTAGGACAAACAGAAGTGATTTAGGCCTATATTCTAAAACTTCTGCTTTGTATCCAATTTATCAGAATCAAAAATGTCTGGTTTAAGTGCCCAAAAATGTGCAAATGTGATTTCTTAATCATCATTCCCTCCCACATCCCAAATAGGACAAACAGAAGTGCCCGAAAATGCTCAAATTTGATTTCCTTATCATAATATCTTAAAAAAATTTCCTTAACATGTGAGGGGGGCTATGGTGCCCTTGACCACCATGCAAGCTAGAATCTGAGCCGTCGCCCCCCCCCCCCCCAACAGTTTGTTCTGGATCCCCCACTGGGCACAGCCTCTGCATTAAACCTAAAGGATGCTTGCCCTGGGTGGGAACTGACCATAAAAATTTCTCTTGCTGGTCAAGATTTTGTCTCACCATCTCCAAGTCACTTCTGCACGAGAGTAAAGTACATGCCAAGCGATACCCTAAGGGCGCCACCTTTGAAACACACGTATATGTCAATTGGGGGACCCTGGATGAATATTTTGACAGTTGCTTTCTCATGAAAATATTTTCACTTTATTAAATATAATATTTATGTAGAAACATGTGATAAAAAAAATTAAACAATTAAAAATATATAAAGAAATAAAAAATAGGAAATGAATTTCCTCAGTTTTATCATATTCAATATATGATTCCATTTATTTTTCACATATAATATATGATTTCATCATTTTGATAATGAATTATGGATTTTAGGGGTATCTTTGACATCCTATGTTTCATGCATATAAATTCTAGGACCTTGCTATGCACTACACAAGTTCCAGGGAACTTCTTGAAGTTCCCCAAGGGTACTGTCTGGCATGAAATTTACTCTCCTGTGTAACCATTCTAGCCCACAGACTAGTTAAATCATGTGAAAGGCAACCCTTATTGGTCATATTTCTTATGGAGACAATCTACAAGACAGACTGGTGATGCAAGTGGTATGAACACTAAAACATTTTCAAAATATTTTATATTATTTCTTTGAAACTGTAGCTATGGTACATGCAGAGACCTCTGGCGGGGATTTTAGTGATGCTTACCGTCTCTGAGCACTACCTTCTCCATTCATCCGGCTGACAGTCACGGAGTACATCCACTGGACATTGGCCACGCTGACCAACACCACAGTTACACCACCCTCCGTTATACCTCTCACAGTGGGTAGGTTAGGCTTACTAGCCACTGAATTGATAAACAGAAATGATAAATAAAGAGTAGTAAAAGGGTTTAGTGTTCTTATAAGAGCCAGTTTAGGTGAGCTATGTATACTGAAAGGTGTATAATAGGCAAAACAAAAAGTTAATTGGGTTCTCAGTAGTATTTATTAATATGAGTTGGAGGCAATTTTTTTACCTTTCATTAAAACTTTTTTTTTAATTTCATACAACCAGGGGACCACATGATTATGACAGAATTTTACAAACAGATAAAAAGCACATCTTTGACAAAACAAAATTTCATCAAAACTGTATATTTTTTTTCTCCTGAAACAAGTGTTTGAGGATTTGGAGCTAAAAATCAGAAAAATTACTACCGAAAATCAAAATCAAAATTTTTCATGCTGGTTGTAAAAACTGACGTGCACTTCATCTGAGAAACAAACACTTTTTGCAATAAAACTTTTATTTCCTTACATGTTGTGAATGTTGATGACATCATGTCACTCTTTGACTGGCCGCTGACAGTTCTGATGGTTATAGTGTAGGTTGTTGCTGGGTTAAGTCCGTTCAGCACCCAGGTTGTTTTACTGTTACCGCTCTTAGCGGGTGTACCTGACTGGTCAAGCCGCACCTCAAAGTCATTATACACACAGTCACTAGGCGGTGTCACAGTCAAGCTTGCACTGTCAGAAGTTATTCCACTCACAGCAACATCTGCTGGAGGGAGTGGTACTGAAATAAAAAGTATGTACAGTTGAACCTGTAGGAGAGACCACCTGCCAGACCTTTTGCCAGTCCAAAGGGTGGTCTTATTAAGTTTCACTGTAATTTGTGATTACAATTACTGTAAATGTGCAAGATATCTAAAAGACACATTTATATTATAAGTTTTCTTGGTGGGGGGGGGGGGGGGGAATGCACCATATACCATAGTTATATCTTCTGCAGAGATATCTTATTGTATACTGAGAACAAACAAGTGACCCATGGGTCATGACGCTCAGCTGACTGGGAAGAGATTCACAAAAGGAAATTTTATCATCAGAATGGTAGATACCCATTCAACTGAAGCATCAAACAGATTAACCAACAGGCCAAGATTTAGTCTGTATTTATATATCTGAAAAATAGAGAAAAAATGTGTAAACTTTAAAAACTAGAATACGGGTAGCCGACAAAGTGACTACGTGTATCTGCCAAAATCAGAGTGAAGTGAGGCATGGATTGAGTGGCAAGGGGAAACAGAGTGAGGTATGTTGCATATAAGCATGGATGTCTGCAGCCTAAATGTGTATGTAGGTTGTGCAACCTACCACAAATCCAGAAAGCTGTCCAAGTTGTATACATATGCAAAATTTTAGGCAGAAAAGTCAAACCACTACATGGATATGAGTGATTTTAGCCCACGGCAGACAAACAGACAGACGCTGTGCAAAAATGGTTGCAGTTTTGTGTATGATAAAGACCAAAGTGAGATCTAAACACAAGCACAATTTTGGCCCAATCGGTCAAATGGTTCCTAAGATATTAGCTTGGATGTGTGCAGCGTTAACTAGAATGTAGGTGGCGCCACCTGTCATAAAATCAAGAAAGCTATCCAGGATGTATAAACCTGCAAAATTTTAGGCAGTTATGTCAAACCACTACAGAGAAATGAGTGATTTTAGGCCACGGCAGACAAACAGACAGACACTGTGCAAAATGTGCAAAAATGGTTGCAGGTGGGCCCTCCAGTTTTGTGTATGATAAAGACCTATGTGAGATCCATACACATGCAAAATTTTGGCCCAATCAGTCAAACTGTTCCCGAAATATGAGCTTGGATGTCTGCAGCATAAACTAGAATAAAGGTGGCGCCACCTGTCATAAAATCAAGAAAGCTATCCAGGATGTATAAAACTGCAAAATTTTAGGCAGATATGTTAAACCACTGCCAAGATGTGAGTGACTTTATTGCACAGCAGACAAACAGACAGATGCTGTGCAAAAATGGTTGCAGGTGGTGCCACCAGTTTTGTGTATGATAAAGAGCTATGTAAGATCTATACACATGCAAAATTTTGGCCCGATCGGTCAAACGGTTCCCGAGATATGAGCTTGGATGTCATCAGCGTGAACGTGAATGTAGGTGGTGCCACCTGTCATAAAATCAAGAAAGCTATCCAGGATGTATAAAACTGCAAAATTTTAGGCAGATATGTCAAACCACTGCCGAGATATGAGTGACATTATTGCACGGCAGACTAACAGACAGACGCTGTGCAAAAATGGTTGCAGGTGGCGCCACCAGTTTAGTGTATGATAAAGAGCTATGTTAGATCTATACAGATGCAAAATTTTGGCCCGATCGGTCAAACAGTTCCCGAGATATGAGCTTGGATGTCAACAGCGTGAACGTGAACGTAGGTGGTGCCACCTGTCATAAAATCAAGAAAGCTATCCAGGATGTATAAAAATGCAAAATTTTAGGCAGATATGTCAAACCACTGCCGAGATATGAGTGACATTATTGCACGGCAGACAAACAGACAGACGCTGTGCAAAAATGGTTGCAGGTGGCGCCACCAGTTTAGCGTATGATAAAGAGCTATGTTAGATCTATATACATGCAAAATTTTGGCCCAATCGGTCAAACGGTTCCCGAAATATGAGCTTGGATGTCATCAGCGTGAATGAGAATGTAGGTGGCGCCACCTGTCATAAAATCAAGAAAGCTATCCAGGATGTATACGCATGCAGAATTTCAGGTGAATTAGTCAATTCACTGCAGAGATATGAGTGATTTTAACCAAAGGCAGATGAACAGATGGACACTGTGCAAACATGGTTACAGGTGGCACCACCATTTTTTGTGTATGTTATAGAGCTATCCAAGGGCTACATTAGTATAAATTTTGTTTCCTGATCAGTCAAACGGTTCCCAAGATATGAGCTTGGAAAGCTGATAAAATCAAGTCCCAGAGGAGCTCTCTGGAAACGAACGCGGCAACGGCGGATGAACCCGGTCAAAAACATAGTATCCACAAAACTTCGTTTTGGCGGGTACAAAAATACAGGTGGCTCCACCAGTCTGCAGAAACTAATAAAAACACTTACAAACATCAATATCCATGCAAAGAATCATGGTGATCTCCCCATTAGTTGTTCAGATACTTCAGCTTTTGTATCAAATTGTCCATTATTCTGAGGGATACTTCGGAGTCCTATAGCTTGAAGGATATGGGTAACAGAGACCTAATTTTAAGTTTCCACATGCACTTTTCATGGGCCTTCTTGCATGACAAGAATGAAGATTCTAGGTCCAGTTGTTGCGATTTGTACCCTGTTGACAGATAACCACATCTTTAAAGGTATCAAAAAAAGAGAAAAAAAATCGTAAAAATTTGAAAAAAAAAAAGAGATGGCGCACCCAGTCTGCAGAAACTGATGGAATAGGTCATGATCAATATGTATGCCGAAAATCATGACCATCAGTGTTGTAGTTATTGAGATACTGCAGTTTTTGTATCAAATTTTCCATTATTCTGGGGGGTAATTTGGAGCCATACAGCTTAAAGAATATGGGTAACAGAGACCTAATTTCAGGTTTCCATGGAGACTTTTCATGGGTCTCCCTGTGTGTCAAGAATGAAGATTCTAGGTCCAGTTTTAATGATTTGTGCCCTGTTAACAGATGTTCATAACTTTAAAGGTCTCAAAAATAGAGAAAAAATTCGTAAAAAAACCCGAACAAATACAGGTGGTGCCACCAGTCTGTAGAAACTGATGAAACACTCCATGATCAATATCCATGAAAACAATTATGGTGATCTCTGCATTAGTTGTTAAGATACTTCAGCTTTTGTATCAAATTTTCCATTATTCTGAGCTGTACTTTGGAGTGCCATAGCTCAAAGGATATGGGTAACAGAGACCTAATTTCAGGGGTCCATGGAGACTTATCATGGGTCTCCCTGTGTGTCAACAATGAAGATTCTAGGTCCAGTCCTTACGATTTGTACCCTGTTGACAGATAACTACATCCTGAAAGGTCTCGAAAATAGAGAAAAAAAAATTGTGAAAATTTGAAAAAATACAGGTGGCACCACCAGTCTGCAGGTACTGATGAAACACCTCTTGATCAATATGTATGCCAAAAATCATAACCATCAGTGTTGTAGTTATTGAGATGTTGCAGTTTGTTTTTATCAAATTTTCCATTATTCTGGGGGGTTATTGGGAGCCCCCCATAGCTCAAAGGATATGGGTAACAGAGACCTTATTTCAGGTTTCCATGCAGACTTTTTATGGACCTCTCAGTGTGTCAAGAATGAAGATTCTAGGTCCAGTCTTTATGATTTGTGCCCTGTAAACAGCTGTTCACATTTTTAAAATCGTAAAAAATTGAAAAATTCAGGTGGCGCCACCAGTCTGCAGGAAGTGATGGAACATCTCATGATCAATACATATGCCAAAAATCATGACCATCAGTCAAGTAGTTAATGAGATATTGAAGTTTTTGTATGAAATTTTTTTACTTTTCTGGGGGGTACTTTGGGGCCCCATAGCTCGAAGGATATGGGTAACAGAGATCTAATTTATGGTTTCCACGGAGACTTTTAATAGGTTTCTCAGTGTGTCGAGAATGAAGATTCTAGGTCCAGCGGTTACGATTTGTGCCACATTAACAGATGACAGCATCTTTAAACGTCTCAAAAATAGAGGAAATAATTGTAAAAAAATCGAAAAATATAGGTGGCGCCACCAGTCTGCAGGAACTTATGGAACATCTGATGATCAATATGTATGCCAAAAATCATGACCATCAGTCAAGTAGTTAATGAGATATTGAAGTTTTTGTATGAAATTTTTTACTTTTCTGGGGGGTGCTTTGGGGCCCCATAGCTCGAAGGATATGGGTAACAGAGACCTAATTTCTGGTTTCCAAGGAGATTTTTCATGGACCTCTCAGAATCCCAAGGTTCTAGGTTCAGGGGTTAAGATTTGTGCCTGGTTAACAGACGGACAGACAGACAGACGGACAGACGGACGACGGACAAAGAGTGATCGCTATAGCTCAGATGACTTTAAGTCAGCCAAGCTAAAAAAGTGTTGTTAAATCAATGATTAAGAACTTGATGTGAAAATGTATTCAAATCATCAATACAAATGGATTTATAACATGAATGTTTTGCATGCTGTATTGTCAAATCAGTTGGTGAACTGTAATATTTTTAAGTGTAGTACACAGCAATTTTATACGATCTCGGGGGAATTACATCTGTAGGCTCTGACTACTATTCTAGTTTTTTATTTTATAATTTACTTTACTAACTTGAGTGTGTTTGCTTCTCTGTAGATAGTCCCTTTCCTCCCCCAATGACCGCAGCCACATACACAGTGAACAAGGCACCAGGCAGTTGCATAGCACTCATAACATCTAAGACACACGGAGATGTCGTACAGGAGGTAGCATGAACCTTGGAACCAGATGATGTCTGATACTCAACATAATATGAGTCCTGCAAAATAAACACTGATATGTCTTTAAAAAGTTAACCACTTAACCTCCAGAGGCTAAGTCTTTTTTATGATCGATATATTGACCATTTTCTATTTCCCCTGGAATGCTGAAATAAAACATGATAAAGCCATAATTCTGTTTTTTAATTTAACTCATTCCCCCCTGGTGATCCAGAAAAAATATGGAGATTATGTTGCCATGGTTTAAAAAAAAAACACTTAAAATTATGGATTAACTTTTAATAAGTTTTTTATTTAACTCACTCTGATTAAAAGTTAATCCATAATTTTAATGCTCAGAAACAGAATAGGGCCATCAAAGATAGTTGGTGTTATCAGTTGTGTATCCATACTCTAGATCATCAACCTTAGATTTTTTGTACAAAATTTAAATAGAAACAAGATTAAATCTGCAAACTAAACCATATTTTTATAAGAGATTCCAAATTATTAACTTTATAACTAACAGCAATCGCCATAGTCATAAAAATTTCCTGACCTTTCCCTGACTTCTCAAAATATCACTGATCCATCCCCTGACTTTTTATAAAATTCCCTGACTTTTCCCTAACTGCTGGAAACCCTGAAATATTGAATCTAGAATAAAACTGAATGGTTATAACTGATAATTGAATATAATCAAAGACCTCTTAGAAATCACGCAGGTGTAATACTGTGGTGGCCTTTTTATTCGCGAGGGTTTTAATTTCGCGATATTCGCGAATATGAAATAATTGGGAATATACAACCCTCGGGAATAAAATGCCCATGCAACAAGATAAACAAGAGGGGATGATGCATTTGCAAAAACAAATTAGTTATGCGGTAATCGCGAGAGATATATCAACTGTGACAAATGTCATACTGAACCAGAGTAGAGTTAAGTATTGTAGGATTTGTTCTAAAATTTAAATAAATACAAATTCAGTTGTTATTAGAGTGTAAAGGTATTGGTACAATCGCGAAAATGAAACCCTCGCAAAATGCCCAAAATGAAGAAATCGCGAAATTTCAGCCATGCGAATATAAAGCCAACAACAGTGTATCTATACCTTCAGCCTCTTATTCATGAAAAGAACATTGAGTAAATCAAGGTGGTTAAAATTAGACAGGAGATAGTACTTCAAATGTCATTGAGCAACAAAGTAACCTGTGTCCCAGTCCCCAAGGTTTTCTTGCTGCTGCCCATTGTACTCCGAGTCCATCTTTATCATGACACAAGAGTTATCCAACGTGAAACAGTGCAGAGTGTACATGTATATGTTATATTAGATAGTACTGTGAAATATTTTTTATTGTATCTGATTTTACTACACTGTTACACTGTTACCTTTTATTTTTCCAGTAAAGTTAAGTTTACCAGCTTGCAAATGATGTAATTTTTTTTAGTGTAATTTTCTGTGAACCAAGCAATCTGTACCTAAACATAAGTCTGTCAAAACTGGGAAATGAGTGGATGTGCCCAAACATTAACCCATTTTCACACAATTTTTCCATGTGAGTAACTCCCTTGTCAAAACCAGTGAAATCTATAGCTCAATACAAAGTAATCCATAACATTCCAGTACTAACTAAAACTTATATCTTACAAATTCATTACATCTAAAAGGAATATTCATCTGATAGCGGAGTGACAGCTTCCTTGCAAAGTAATACAGCCAAAGCTTGACATAAATGGTTATCCACTTGCCCAGGGCAAGTAAAAATGATGGTAGGGCAACCAACAGTGGGTTCCTACTTGCCCAAGTGGGTGCAACATAAACCTTTACACAAAGGCCTGAATCTTGACCAATCTTAAGTATGCTACCTTCTTTTTCAGGAGAAGTGAAATCATATTTTAATAACCCTAGCTTTAATTACATGCAATTTTTTATCTATGCAGATGCCAAAGAGAAATATAATTAACAAAAATATCATGTGGATTGAAATTTTTGTGGTTGTGGCCATGATTACTGATTTTGTGGGATGAGTAAAAATTCATGTAGGGCATGTCAAACCTTGTTGTCTACTGAAGATGTTTTTCACTTTGTCGAGCAGCTACAGGCTGCAGTGGTTAAGACCCTCTCCCTGTGTGCTCCTTAAGCATAATTTTGAGAGCCAATAGACAAGATGCCACCAAGCTAAGCAGGAAGCCGCGAGAGACCGCCAATGATTTACCATTAATTGTAACTTTGAGAAAAGCCACAACACCCACGGCCACAAAGGCAGAAGCAGCATACATTCCCTCCACCGATTTCAGCAGTGGAGACCCAGCCATGTCAATCGATAGCTGAATCCGATCAATGAAACGACAGAGCTTTGAGACTAATGCCATTTTATACTTGCAGTTTCTGCCATTTAGACAACATTAGCAAGTTTTTTTCTTCATAAGCAAACCTAATTGTCACTTGCCCCTCTTGGTAAATACTTTCAAAAGTTAATGTCTAGCCTAAGTAACCACACAATCTGGCAGGGATAATGCCAGAGCAATAGGCAGGGTGCAGGAGCCAGATCAAAGAATTTTCACACCTAGATGCAAGGTTTCTTATCAAGGTCACAAGCAACATCAGCCAGACCCCAAATTCAAGGAAGACTCTCCAACCCCCTTGTGTTAATATATTAATTACTTGCTGGAACTCGAAGATTATTGCAAGCATTTTGGTCAGTTGCACAAGTCTGTTTATTGGGTGTTTGTATGTGCACAATGTTTGTTTGTACCCACTCTACTGGCCACAACTTTGTAACAATCACTTTCAAACTTACATGGTTGATTGACAATCAAAAAGTCCTGGAAACCTATTGTTTTTGGTCAAAATAGGTCCAAGGTCAAGGTCATCAAAAAAGTCAACATTTTATTTTTGTTATAACTGTGTCAATATGAGGCCTATCTACATATACTATGGCTCATTTTTATCTTCTATGCTTTTCACCATGAGATGGTGTTGAGGAAAAACCTGAATCCGGTTACCCAGTTTGTGTTTTACTACTGATTCTGGGTTTTACTAGTCCATGCTTGTCTTGTCCTGTATTATCGTCCTGCTAGTAAACGGTGTTATGCAGATGTCTTGGTTATTGTTGTTCCACGCCTGTTAGGACCTGCTAGCTGCGTGTATGTCAGTATGACAGATTTAGGACCATGGTCAACATGGCAGCGGTGTTTATGGTGACAACCACGGTAAGGAACTTTCTTCATGCCTAAAACATCGTTGTGAGAGGCCGCCTGGACAGCAAAGCAAAATGGCGTAAGCCATTTTTCATTTGCCGCCCCAGATAGTTATCAGTGACGGGAATGTTGCTGAGAATTTCAAAAAGTGGAAAAGACAGGTTGAATTTTATTTGGAAGCCACGGGCGCGCAGGACAAGTCTGATTCCACTTAAGTGGCTATTATCCTCGATTGTGCTGGCCCTGCCCTGATAGACATATTTGATCAATTTGAATGGTCCACTGGGGAGCAGAAGACAAATCCCCAACACATGTTAGCAAAAATTGAACAGTTTTGCAATCCTAGACAAAACAAGGTTCTAGAGACCCACAGATTTTGGAATATTCAGCGACAAGATCCATTCAATGTTTTCTTAATAGAACTGAGGGCTAAAGTAGAGAATTGTGGGTTTAACTCTGATATGAAAGAAAGAATGATAAGGGACAAAATTGTGTTAACACAAACAGGGTAAATTACAGGAAATCTTACTGAGAGAGGAGAAATTAGATCTTAGAAAAACAATTGACCTCTGCCGTGCATTTGAGCAATCAAATAAGAAGGTAAAAGAAATCAGAGACAGTAGTACAAGTAATGCTGCTGTAAATTGTGTCCATTATCAAGCTAAATATAAATCTGCTAAGCAGACCAGTGGTTCCACTGTCAAACCAACTCACACCAGCACAAAACCACAGCTAAGAGCCGCTCTCCAGACCCAACAAGCTGAATGTAATTTCTGTGGATATTGACATCCTTATTGAAGAAAGAAATGCCCTGCATGGGGTAAAACACTGTGATAACTGTAATAGACTGAACCATTTCAAATCAAAATGTAAAAAACCAAAGGTCAATCTAGTAAATACAGACAATGAACCAGATGTAGTAGATAACAGATGGTTACAAAATATAGATAGTAGAAGCAGTACCCTGCCCATAACAGCAACTATGACAGTAAATAACTGTAATGTCAAATTTCAGTTAGACTGTGCGGCAGATGTCAATACCCTGTGCCAAAGATACGTCAGACAGAACCAAGTCTGTAAAACAGCACAACAGTTAATCATGTGGAATGGAGCCAATATGAGTCCCCTTGGTAAGGCTACACTGCTGCTCACCAACCCTCTGACACAGGAATCGAGGAGAGTCATATTCACAATAGTGCCAAATGATAAAGTGAACCTCCTTGGTGTGGATACTATACAGGATATGGGACTGATTACTGCAAATGAAAACAGATTCATTTCTCAACTGAATTGTATGCCGCTAGGTGATCTGGGCGAGGCACATCTTAAAGTGGATCCTGATGTACCACCAAGAACTTTACCGTGCAGAAAAGTGCCTATTGCATTGCAAGATGACGTCAAAGCTGAACTTGAGACTTTAGTTCAACATGGCATTCTTGTCCCAGTCACACAGTTGACCAGATGGGTCAGCCAGATGGCAGTCGTGTGTAAACAAACTGGAAAGCTTTGTATATGTATTGACCCACAACCACTAAACGAAGCACTCATGCGAGATCATTACCAATTGCCAACTGTCGATGATGTATTACCTATGCTAGGAAAAGCGAAAAATATTCAGCAAGGTTGACTTAAAGGAGGCATTTTGGCATGTTAGGTTAGATGAGGAATCTAGTATCTTGACAACAATGATTACTCCGTTTTGTCTATTCTGTTGGGCCCCCGACTTTTTTGGGGGTTAAAGGTTAGATGCGCAATTTTCCAAAGGATGCTGATAGAATGACTGAGTGGACTTTATGGCATCTTTACAATTGCTGATGATATTGCTGTGGCAGGATGTGGTGAAACCACTGAAGAAGCCATGAAAGACAACAAGCAAAGCTGACGAACTTATATAAGACCTGTGAACAGCATGCAACATATCATATTGAATGGGGACAAACAGGAAATTGGCCAATTGGAAATCAGAATCCAAGGGCACCTGTTCACTGATAAAGGTGTTAAGGCTGACACCTCAAAAGTTGAAGCAATTCATAAAATGCCAGCCCCTACAGATATTCAGGGAGTGAAACGTATTTGTGGTATTGTTCAATATATGGCTAGATTCCTGCCAAACTTGGCAATGATTTGGAACCAATCAGAGCACTAACCAGAAAAGAGGCAGATTGGAACTGGACTATTGAATGTGAAAATGCATTCCAGATCATCAAAGACAAACTACCAAAAGCTCCTGTGCTTGTGTATTTCAAGGCAGAAAGCCAAGTTGTTATCCAGGCAGATAGTAGTAAAGATGGGCTCGGAGCTGTGCTCCTACAGAATGGAAGGCCTGTGGAATATGCCTCACGTACACTCACTTCCTCGAAATGAAAATGGGCACAGATAGAGAAGGGGATCCTTGCTGTGGTGCTTGGTTTGGAGAGATTTGACCAATACACATACGGTGGCAGAGTTGTTATACAAAACGACCATAAACCATTAGCGTCGATCCTCAAGAAGCCGCTAAGCATGGCCCCTAAGCAGATACAGTCCTTGATGATGAGGATATATCACTATGATGTTGACTTTCATTTCCTGGAAGGGTCTAAACTTGTGATAGCAGATACTTTGAGCAGAGCACATCTTGATACCCCCGATACAAGACCCCGCATTTTGAATATCAGTGCTTTTGAATTTGTACCAGATGCAAGACTCGAAGAAGTCAAGGAAGCAACAAGCAAAGATGAGTCGCTCCAAACGCTGCTATCTTTGATCATGAATGGATGGTATAGTTGTAAAAATGATGTTCCAGATGAGGCCAAACCATATTATGATATTAGAGACACTGAAACCTGTGAAGATGGTATAATCCTAAAAGGAGAGGCTATCCTTGTTCCTAAATCTCTTGGAAGTGACATGAAGAGGCGTCTTCATTCCGCACACCTTGGTTACAATAGTATTATGCGCAGAGCAAGAGGAGTGATTTTCTGGCCAAGAATGGCTCATGAAATAAAGCAGCTGGTCGAGTCTTGTGAGCTGTGTTAACTAAGACCAAACAACCAGAAAGAAACCCTCTTACAACAACATGATGGGAAAGGTCCGTGGGACAAGTTCGCCGCTGATTTGAGATCAAAGGTCGTACTTACCTTGTTACAGTTGACCTCTACTCAAACTTCATTGAAGTGGATTTCATGCCATCCACAACTGCATCTCAAGTCATAGGTGTACTTAAGAAGCAACTTGCGCGATTTGGTATCCCATCTTGTGTTGTTAGTGATCAAGGCTCATAGTTTACTTCCAATGAATTTACGCAATTTGTGAACAAATGGGGAATCACACATGTAACATCATCCTCAGAGCACCAAAGTGCCAATGGAAAAGCTGAGGCAGCTGTTAAGGTGGTGAATCATATGATGCTCAAAACCATAGCTGATAGTACAGACCAGGCAGAAGCACTGCTTGAACTAAGAAACACCCCTCAACAAGACACTGGACTTAGCCCCTCACAGATGATGTTTGGGAGACCAACACGATCTCTCATTCCAATGCTGAAGCAGAACCAGGTGCAAATTGACAATGTGAATGTGAAACGGGCAAAGCGTAAGGCCATTGTGAAGAAATCTCATGATAAAAGGTCTAGGGATTTACAAAAGTTGTGTCCCGGTCAGTCCGTATATTTCCAACTTCAAAGTGGGAAGAGATGGATCCTAGGAAAAGATGGTAGTCCCACTTACATCACTGACGGCCAGAACAGTGGTAAATACTGCCGAAATCATGTACACATGCGCCCTACAGGTGTTACACTGAGAGAATGTGATAAATCACCTCCCAAAGTTGAATCGAAAACACCTCCCATTGCACAACCAACGACACCTGATGCTACAAATCAAGCAAGGAATAATACCGCAGATAACCCTGAAATACATGTGCAGGACTCTGTTTCGCAAAATCAGACAGATGTTCAAAATAATGTGAGACCACAATGTACTAAAAGGGAATCTATGTACCTGAAAGACTATGTTCAATATTCTAATAAGTAAATACGATATTCCCAGAAAGATTTGTGAGCTCTGTAATATACCGTTAAGCCCATGTGGACAGAGTAATCTTCATGCAGCCATTTCTATTGCCTTATAATGAACACATGATAATTATGTAAGTTTCATATCACAGAAAGTATCTTTGATTCACAAACTTGGTTGATTCACAATTGTAATTGTTACATTACTGAGTATCACCTATACTGTAATGTGTGTTGACTGGACTCTAATAACCGCACACGTCTAATGATCTGAGCGAAGATTTTATACCAGCTATAATTTCCAAGCGAATTTCCAATGTTTGTTGAATTACCTTTTGATAATTTAGTTAATATGTTAAAGCAGTAAAGTCTTTACCTAAAAACGGGGAGGATGTTGAGGAAATACCCGTTTCGGGTTACCCGGTTTGTGTTTTACTGCTGATTCCGGGATTCACTAGTCCATGCTTGTCTTGTCCTGTATTATCGTCCTGCTAGTAAACGTGTTATGCAGACATCTTGGTTATTGATGTTCCACTCTTGTTAATGGATTAGGACCTGCTAGTTCTTATTGTGTGTATGTCAGTATGACAGATTAAGCACCACGCAACAGATGGTCTAATCAATTGTCATCTCAGATGCGTCAGTGTGTATGTCTGTCAGTTGTTAAATTTGCCTCCCTGCTTTTTCTTTCATCTGACATATGGCATTCCACAGGCCAGAATTATTTAGCAATCCCTGTAAATGTTATACTGGTAATAGGACACCTTAAGTTCTAGACCTACGATGTCCAATATCTAGAGTAAATAGGTAAAATGTAACGGTCATGGTCATAAAAAAAACACAAAATGTTTTTTTCTTTTATCTCCGTAAACATTTATTGTAGTCACATTAACTGTAGCTCATTTTATTGGATATGCTATGGCCTTCCTTCTGAGGTGTAGCTGCAATTCAATCTGCGGTTACTATGCATTTTGGGGTGTGTGTGGGTGGGGGGGGGGGGGGGGTGATATTCATGATATTCCAAAATATGGGTCTCATTTTCTCACTTTGTCACTTTTAAAGTTAGAGAGGTTTAGTTTTTTGCTTTAGGCAGCATTGTTTCATTTTATTATGATAATATACAAATCAACAAAATCTCATACCATTTCTTGTCAAATGAGATATCACAAGATTTCACTTTTTTGCTAAATATAGGCAAAAAAAAAACTCCTATAAGCCTTTCATTTAAACTGAGATTAAGTAAAAGGTCAAGGTCAAGGTCGTCAAAAAACCTAAAAATATCATTTGCTCATAGTTTCATCAAATATGTTCCTATTTACACAAACTATGGCTCATCTATGCATTCCCCATCATCTGGTCACCTGTCATCCAGGTTGTCAGTCTTTTTATATGTCTGTCTGTTCATCTGTTATCAACTTCTCATGCCTGCTTGTTCTTTGGTCTGGCATGTCATTCTGAAGTCCACATTGTTCTAACAATGCTTCTGAAAGACATACAGTTAAAATAAAACCAGGAAATATGTTCTGTTTGTCAGTTTGTCTGCGACTTTTTAATAATTAGCATTTAAGGCAAAAAGAAGGTATGGTTCTCAGGCACTTTTTTTTCAGAAATAATTGAGGGGGGCAGTATTTTATTTTTGACCTTTTTTTGTAAGTTTCCATAAAAATGTATTATGATCAGAGAAAAGCATGAAAATAACAATATTTTTTGCTAAACAGGTAAAACATTACTTAAATTTCATTATTTATCTCCTTGAAAGATAAAAATCAAAATAAAAATTTTGATGTGGGGGGTTAAAATTGACATGGGCGATGCCTGAGAACCATACCTTTTAATTTTTTTCTGCCTAACACATGAAAGTTTATTTTTTCTGCTCTCCCAGAACATTGCTCATTCAGATTACTGTTTTCACTTGTTCCCCTATCTTCCTGTCTCTCTGTATGAACATTATATTTCTACTTCCAGCAAGCACTTGACCTATGGCCATTTTTTGTATTCATCTAATCCACATTCCAATGTAAATCCAGCTAAAATTAAAATAACTAAACTCCTCAAGACCCATCAATCTAAATGTCACAATTAACACAGGTATCTACACAGAAAAGGATAACAGTGTCCCATGAATGATGCCACTAAACAAGGGACCCATGGGTCACGGCGCTCAGCTGTTATATAATATGATTTGGGAAAGAGGCACATGCTTGTTTTGTGTGGTAATAAATATAAGCTTTATTATGAGTTGTTGGTGTTTCAGCTTATGTATGATTTTGATAATATCTTTGGAGATAGGGAAGAGGATTGATTTCATTTATTTTATTAACAAATGGAATGCTATTGTCACACAGATTCTGACTTGGCCATATAACTTATAAGCAGCACATATTATGAAAGAGTTTAACTATTTATTAAAATTTATTAACAAATATTAGGCCAATATAATTTTTATTTAAAACAAAATAATAAGAAAATCATATGATTTTTTAAAATAAAATATAACTAAAATGATTATTGAAATAATACTATAGAATATATTCATGAATGCATATCTGCACTTGTATTCAAATACAGTAAAACCTGAGAGTTAAGACCACCTTATGTGCCACACCAAAAGCGGTCTTAAGTTACAGGTGGTCTTAAGTTTCAGGTGGTCTAAGTCTCACATGAAGCAAACAAAGAATATCAAGGCATATATGTCTACTTAAACATTTATTTATTTATTAAAAAAAATACATACTGGATATAAATATATATATATATATATATGTATATATATATATATGTATATATAAATTAATAGATAATCAAGATATTCACAACAATATTTACAAGTTAACAACAATATTTACTTAAACAATGAATCAATTTTGCTCTGCTTAACAAAGGGAATCTTATTTAAAATTATCAAAGAAAGCTGGTCCTTTTATAACTTTATTAAACAAGCCTTTGTCAAAGGCCTTGAATAGCCTGTTTGTTATATTGCACAAACACAAACCGCTAATTAATGATGTACCATGAGTACACACTGATCGAGTCACTTTGTTGATCACTGACTTGTGCTCACCGTAATTAGAAGCAGACCCCATTAAAATCTCAATAAACTTCAAAGCAGGTTATGATGAAGGGATCGATCATTTAATTACAGGTGACTGCTCACGTTATCAAACAGTCTCTCTATATTGGTACTATGGTAGTTACCATTGAGTCCAATTGTCTTATTTATGAATATTCAATTGATGTTATCGAAGCAGGTCGTCAGTTTGTCGTCGTCACGAACTGACTTGTTGTCATAAGCAATGACAGTTGATCGCTTACGTTATGACAAACTTACTTTCATGACTCACAAATTAAATCCGCGCAAATTTTTTTTACACACCGCTAAGACTATAGTTATGAACTCCGGTCAACGACCTCAGCGTAGTGAATGCGACCGCGGTGTCAGAAACAACGGGAGTTCTATTCGATGAATATTAATGAGGGATTTCCCCTAGAGCACGTGATCCTTTACCGTAAAGATGTTTGAGACAATCGTTAAACAAATAAGATGTGTTCAAATATAGGCTGTGCTAAAAAAAGTAATGGTACACAGGCACCAGAATTAAAGAAATGCGTCGTTTTACATGTTCCCTCGCAATATTCGCGGAACTTAAATTTTTGGAGAAAGATTAAAACCACGCGGGCCCTGTGCACCTGGAGGGGTATTGTGAGTTGATGTCCAATTCACCGCGGGAAAATTAGGTCACCATTGCCACCTGTACATTCAAGAGACGGTCAATGGCACGGTCGTTTTAGTCTTAACTTAGGACGCCAGGTGACACTACCGCTACACCAGGCGGTCGCTTAACGGAGGTAAAGACCAGCGACCGGCCACATTTGAGCGGTCGGTGGTCGCGTACCACAAACGGTCGCTCAACACAGGGGCGTTAAAGAGTGATTAAGCTTGGTGCATTCATTTTTCGGTCGAAAGTCACAGGCGGTCGCTGACGGCAGTGGTCGCTTGGTTCAGGTTTCACTGTACTTTCGTTTTTACCTGAATTCCCATTCTTATGCAATAAAATTTTTTAATGCAGTACATATTCATATTCGTATTCAAATACATTTGCAAAGCATTTGCACCATGTCTAGTATTTATTCAGTTTTAGCCAAACAAAGATGTTGAGAATCCAGAATATACAAAATTCACAAATTTAAATAATGATCATAAGTACCTGGTTTTATGGCTTTTATTTACATTAAAAAAAATATATGTAATATATTCACTTTGGACTACTTTCACATCAATCTACACACTAGACACAGTAGGAATCTAGATTAATATTATCAACTGCATCTTTGTCTATCATTAATTTCCTTCATATGATCCCTAATGATTAGTAATGAATAATATGATTTATTTTTTTATCATTAAAATTTCACTGAAAAATACCATAGGTGACTGCATGGTGTTATTTAGAATAACATTGACATTGACATTCTATCCATCTATACAAGATTCTTACATCATCAGTAACTGCAAGTTAATTTTCTGTTACTCATCAACTAACAAATCCTTTTATATTAATTTTTCTTTAATTTGTTATAAAAAAACAATACAAAATTATTAATTTATTGTTTATTGTTATGTTGTTTTTCAAAACAACTACTAGATGAGTTCGGTTGGACACCTGGATCAACTGTGGCTGGGCATTAGCTGCCTGGCTGCCCCAGTGTATGCTTCATTCAAGCATGCATTATCTGATGAAAGGTCAACAAGGTCAACAAACAGGTGACTGAAGAGGGGCTGGATTAAGCCTGGGTCTGACATGGTTTCATATAAACATTAATAAAAGCTACAATATTTGGCCAATTTCTTTCAGCTTTCTAAACTACAAAGATGAAATCCTTATGTGTGCATGATATAAAATTTATATCAACAGTGCTCTCAGGAAACAAACATGCCATGGTCAAAGTTGGGCAAAATTTAAGGAATTAATTTTATATTTATACTAATAACTTATTAAATTTGAAAAATTCAGAACTAATTTTTGGTATTCAATTGAATCTTGATTAAATAATGTTACATCCCTGACAAAAATCTCTAGCTTCAGCAATCCTCTTGTTAAGGGAGTAAATATATTTCTTTATTTTTTAAAAAGTGCATTATGTTTGGGCCCATAACTTAAAACAATTACGCAATACTGACATCATTTCTGGCATGTGCATAGTGAATGTATAGAAAAATATGTATATTATATATGATCAAAGTCAGATCAGTGGTTTTGATATTAGGCAGTCTTACAGTGGAACAATGGGTTTTTAATGGAAAAATGAAGTTTTTTATTAATATTTCGAAGGAATTAAGTCCTAGTGATCAAATTCTTGGCATGGTAGGGGATTTCGGAGACATCTAATTGTATGCTAAATTTAAGGAACTTAGAGCTGAAGCTGGGGAGCTGAGCTCTAGCAAACTGCATAACACTAGCTTGATGTAAACTTGATGTGACATGGTGCTTGAAAACTTGAATAAAATCTACAGTTTTTGATCAACTGGTTTCAAATTTTTGGTGTTAACAGACAAAATGCTAACAAAAACATGCTGTGAAAATTAAATCCACAGTATTTACAGGAAAAAAAACATGCAATGGTCAAACTTGGGCAAAATTTAAGGTACCAATTTTATATTTTTGCCAATATTTTAAAAAATTTAACAGATTTGAGCTAATTTTTGGTAAACAATTAAATTTTGATCAATTAAAGTTGTATTACTGAAAAAAAGTCCCTACCTTTAACACTTTTGGTCTTAAGTGACCAAATATCTTTCCTGATTTTTTTACAAAGTCCATTATGTTTGGGCCCATAACTTTTTTAAATTAAATAATACTGACTTAATTTCTGGCATGTACATAGGAACTATATAGAGGAATATTTATGGTAAATATGAAGAAAACCAGATGAGTGGTTTTGATATTAGGCAGTCCTGAAGTGTGAAAATAGATTTCTAATAAAAAATTGAGGTTTTTCCTTAATATCTCGAAGGAACGAAGTCTTATTGATCTAATTTTCTGCATGGTAGGAGATTTTTGGGACATCTAACTGTATGGCAAATTTCAGATTCATAGGTCCAATGGTGTCAAAACATGCCAGTCTTACAGACGGACATCCGGACAGACGGACGGCCCGACGGACGGACAACGGACAAAGGACCACGACTATAGCTCATATGACTTATAGTCAGCTGAGCTAAAAACAATAAAAAAATATTAATTTATTGTTTACTGTTATGTTGTTTTTCAAAACAACTACTAGATGAGTTGGGTTGGACACCTGGATCAACTGTGGCTGGGCATTAGCTGCCTGGCTGCCCCAGTGTATGCTTCGCTCAAGCATGCATAATCTGATGAAAGGTCAACAAGGTCAACATACAGGTGACTGAAGAGGGGCTGGATTAAGCCTGGGTCTGACATGGTCTCATAAAAACATTAATAAAAGCTACAATATTTGGCCGATTTTTTTCAGCTTTCTAAACTACAAAGATGAAATTCTTATGTGTGCATAATATGAAAATTATATCAACAGTGCTCTCAGGAAAAAAACGTGCCATGGTCAAAGTTGGGCAAAATTTAAGGTATTGACTTTTTATTTATACTAATAACTTATAAAATTTGACAAATTCAGAACTAATTTTTGGTGTTCAATTGAATCTTGATTAAATAATGTTACATCCCTGACAAAAATCTCTAGCTTCAGCAATCCTCTTGTTAAGGGAGTCAATATATTTCTTGATTATTTAAAAAGTGCATTATGTTTGGGCCCATCACTTAAAACAATTACGCAATACTGACATCATTGCTGGCATGTGCATAGCGAATGTATAGAAAAATATGTATATTATATATGATCAAAGTCAGATCAGTGGTTTTGATATTAGGCAGTCTTACAATGGAACAATGGGTTTTTAATGGAAAAAAGAAGTTTTTCATTAATATTTCGAAGAAATTAAGTCCTAGTGATCAAATTCTTGGCATGGTAGGGGATTTCGGAGACATCTAATTGTATGCTAAATTTAAGGAACTTAGAGCTGAAGCTGGGGAGCTGAGCTCTAGCAGCCTGCATAACACTAGCTTGATGTAAACTTGATGTGACATGGTGCTTGAAAACTTGAATAAAATCTACAGTTTTTGATCAACTGGTTTCAAATTTTTGGTGTTAACAGACAAAATGCTAACAAAATACAAGCTGTGAAAATTAAATCCACAGTACCTACAGGAAAAAAACATGCCGTGGTCAAACTTTGGCAAAATTTAAGGTACCAATTTTATATTTTTGCCAATATTTAAAAAAATTTAACAGATTTTGATCTAATTTTTGGTAAACAATTAAATTTTGATCAATTAAAGTTGTATTACTGAAAAAAAGTCCCTACCTTTAACACTTTTGGTCTTAAGTGACCAAATATCTTTCCTGATTTTTTTTACAAAGTCCATTATGTTTGGGAGCATAACTTTTTAAAATTAAATAATACTGACTTTATTTCTGGCATGTACATAGGAACTATATAGAGGAATATTTATGGTAAATATGAAGAAAACCAGATGAGTGGTTTTGATATTAGGCAGTCCTGAAGTGTGAAAATAGAATTCTAATTAAAAATTGAGGTTTTTCCTTAATATCTCAAAGGAACGAAGTCCTATTGACAAAATTTTCGGCATGGTAGGAGATTTTGGGGACATCTAACTGTATGGCGAATTTCAGATTCGTAGGTCCAATGGTGTCGAAACGTGCCAGTCTTACGGACAAACATCCGGACAGACAGACGGACAGACAGACGGACGGACGACGGACAATGGACCACGACTATAGCTCAGATGACTTATAGTCAGCTGAGCTAAAAACAAAATATTGCAGAACATGTACATGCAGGAAACTGCTGGAATGAGCAAAATTACTGTACGTAGGGTCCCAATATTTTGCTATCGAATAAGATTATCATATTTTCATATTTTAAGTGAAGATGTTTGCATGTTATTATTTCATATGTCACTGTTTAGCATTACTTCTGCTTCATAACTGTTACTAAGCAAACCTACCTGTATACTATTATTAGCTGGTTGCCAGGCAACCTCTAGTTTCTGCACATCTGTACCTCTGAGTGATGTGATCAGTGGAGGTGAGGGAACTACAAAGATAGAAATAAAGAAGAAATCAACTCTTGTATTATTTAGAATTTTTTTTCATGATAACCTCATTTACATGTTATATAACAAACTTTGAGAAATTAAACCTGTGGGGCTGTGGAGTACCACAGTTCTCCTTCCAGTTAATTTTAGATAAACAATTAATCTATTCATGGCCACATGGCAAATAAGAAAAATAACAATTATTTTTCTTTGTATGGCAATGGCAATAAAGGATCAACGGTAAATTGGTGGACCCACTTATTGTTTTATGGCTGCACCAAGCTTCAGTTAAAAATAAAATTACTATAAAATAAAAAAAAAAACTAGACATTTCTTGGCACGGCAGGTGCCATAGTATCTCCAGACATAGTAATCCCCCCGTCCTTTTAAGAACAGGCCCCCATCTTGAGCAGCATATACTGACACTTGGCAAGCAACCATGGTTTCTTCCATCTATCAACTTGAGAAACAATACTTTTTACTAAAAATGGGGCCCAATATGGTGAATTACTCTTGAGAAAAGGGGATTAATTTTTAGTATAAAAATGGTAAGGTATGTGGCGACACCTGCCTGGGTGATGAGAAAAATCTCAAAGATGGATGTACATGCCAAATTGCAGACCAACACATTGAACAATTCCTCAGATATGAGCAATTTTCACATACAGCAAATGTACAGATTGATGCCACAAGAAACTTTTGCAGATCGCACCACCAGCCTTGAATATGAGATGAAGGTATCCACTGAGATCTATAGACAAGCACAATGTCAGGCCAATACGACAAATCATTCCTGAGAAAAGGGCATTTATTTATACTGACTACAGTAATGTAGGTGGCACCACCTGTCTGCTTTACGAGAAAACTCTCCAAGGTGGATGTACATGCCAAATTTCAGACCAACACATTGAATGACTCCTGATATATGAGCAATTTTGACCAAAAGCAAATACATGGATGGAAGCCACACAAAAATGATTGTAGATGGTGCCACCAGTCTTGAATGTGAGATGGAAGTATCCAAGATCTACTGACATGCACAATTTCAGGACAATACAGCAAATCATTCCTGAAAAAATGGCATTAATTTATTCTATGAAAACTGTGAGGTAGGTGGAACCACCTGTCTGGTTGACCAGAAAATTCTTCATGATGGATTTACATGCCAAATTTCAGACCAACACAATGAACAACTCCTGAGATATCAGCAATTTTCACCCAAAGCACATATACAGAAGAAAGCCACAAAAAACCATTGCAGATGGCACTACCAATCTTGAAAACAAGATGGAGGTATCCAAGTTCAATGGACATGCACAATTTTAGCCCAACCTGTCAGATTTTGACTTATACTGATCACCGCACTGTCAAGTGGTAATGAACTGGTATTAGAAGGTGTGAAAACAAGAAAAGGACAGGTGGCATCACCTGTCTTTCACAGAAGACAAAGCTATCCAGGATCTTTAGTCAATTTGATTTTTGGACCAATTAATCTATGCATCGATCCCTTTTTGAGATATTTATGATTTTGTGTGATTTCACCATATATGGCAATATTCAAGGTCAAGGTCACTCATAGGAAAGGTAATGACCCCAATTTTAATATGCATCATTCCATAACCCGTACGCATGTACATGCATAATATGAAAGAAATCTGTCCATAAGTTTTTTAAATATAATGCTCACAGTGCTGTAAAGTGGAAATGATAGGGGTATAAAATGGCACAAAAAACAAGAAAAGGATAAAAAGTGGTGCCACCATTTTAAAGGGACATAATCAGGAGCAATGTTATTCCTATTATTTCACACTATCAGTTCAGTTTTGCCTTATACAAAAGTTTCCCAGCAAAACCATCCAAGCAAACAGTCTCATTTCCTAGCATACAACTGTTTAACACGTTGTTATAGCCCTGCGTGTTGGTAAACACAGTTTGTTAACCATAACAAGGCCGCCTTATCGGAGGTCCAATTAAGAGGGGCAACATGCAGTGTTTCAGCCAGTATTATAATTGTGTTACATTTATTGGACCAAGTCAGTCAGGGCATCTCCTGATTTGCACGTGTTGCAGCACATGGCCCGACACACTGTGTTTATGTTGACACCTGTGATCACGCCCGATTCACTGTTTTTAACACTCGTTTACAGGAGTAAACAGATGGTTTCAGGGCAATATCTTGGCAGGTACAGATTTCTTTTTAAAGGAAGAAGCTATTTTTCCTGTTAACTCAACATGCTTATTAGGTGATTGGGCCCCTTTAAGGTGCATGACAACACTATTCAAGATCTTCTGTCAATTTGATTTTTGGATTAATCCATGCAATATTTCTTGAGATATTTATGAATTTGTGTGATTCCCCCCCCCCCCCCCTAAAATGGACCTTTTAAAGGTCAAGGTCACTCTCCTAGTAAAAGTCATGACCCCATTTTAAATAGGCTTCGTCCTCTCATGTCAAGTTTGGTAAAGATCCGTGAAATATTTTTTGAGTTATCTTGCCTGAAAGAAATCTCTGTGGCAGCGGCATTGACGGCAGTGTGACCATACCTAAACCATACTACCCCCTAACTTTGTCTGGGGATACAGTAATTATAATTAAGTTTAATATTCATTGCTGTAATTTAGAAAACAAGGGACCAATGGGTCACGGCGCTCAGCCAAAGTTTGAAATTTTTGCAAATACGAATTTGCAAAATTTTCTTTTGTTATGTTTTTCATATATATTAGCATATAATAAGCTAAAGAAATGGCCCTCCTACTTGGTTGTAGTAAGTTCTAAATATATGATTGCAAAACTTATACTCTGAAAATTAAGACTGTCATGAAGAAAAAGAGTAAAGGTTTTGAGATACTGTGATGCATATGAAAAATTTACAGTTGGACAGGCAAGTCAACAGAATGGACTTATACCTTTATTTCACTTTCAAGGGAAGAATGCATTTAAGTTTATGTTAAAGCCTATTTTTTTTTTTTAGCATATCCAGTATTTCCATTAATAGTTTCTATCAGATTCATTTTTTTTTATTTACAAATTTCATAAATTTGTAATAAAAAAATCTGAAAATATAAGTTAAAATATCAGAATTCTAAGTTGCAATCATTTTTTTATCCAGAGTGTAGCTAATATCAGGTCATATTATGCATTATATATATTTTATTATTTTTAAATCACAAATGTTTAAACTGTTCTTAAAAGAAAATAATGCCACAACATGGCATCTTCAAGATTATTCCTTGAATCACTATTAAAAAGATTTGTACATACGAGTTTTCAGTACCTGCTTAATTTTATTCGCCGAAATAAAAGATTCAGTTCAAATAAAAACATCTTTGCAAACTAGAACACCGGTAGTCGACAAGCGACTACGTGAATCCGCGGAAATCAGAGTGGGCAAGTGAAGTGAGGCATGGATTGTGTGGCAAGGGAAAATAGAGTGAGGTGTGTTGTGTATTAGCATGGACGTCTGCAGCCGAAATGTATATGTAGGTTGCGCCACCTACCACAAAATCCAGAAAGCTGTCCAAGTTGTATACATATCCAAAATTTTAGGCAGATAAGTCAAACCACTACTTGTATACAAGTGATTTTATCTGACAGCAGACAAACAGAATGATGCTGTGCAAAAATGGTGGCAGGTGGTGCCACCAATCTTGTGTATGATCAAGAGCTATGTGAGACCTATACACATGCAAAATTTCAGGGGGATATGTCAAATCAGTCCTGAGATATAAGCCTGAATGTTTGCAGTGTAAACATAAATGTAGGTGGCCCCACCTGCCACAAAATCGAGAAAGCTATCCAAGATGTATAAACATGCAAAATTTTAGGCAGATATGTCAAACCACTGCCAAGATATGAGTGATTTTACCCCATGGCAGACAAACAGATGGACGCTGTGCAAAAATGGTTGCAGGAGGGGCCAATAGTTTTGCGTATGATAAAGAGCTATGTGAGATTTATACACATGCAAAATTTTGGCCCAGTCCGTCAAACAGTTCCCCGAGATATGAGCTTGGATGTCAGCAGCGTAAACGTGAATGTAGGTTGCGCCACCTGTCATAAAATCAAGAAAGCTCTCCATGATGTATAAACCTGCAAAATTTCAGGTGGATAAGATATGGATTTATGTGTGGAAACAGACACACAAATGGATGCTGGGGAGGGAGGAAAGGTTAGAGGTCAACTAAAAATGAGGGCGCAGCAGTTCACATGTGACCCGATCATAATCCCGATATTCAAAAAATTCTGCATCCTTAAAGTGTAACAATATTAATGGCTTTTTATTATGGAAAACGGAGGTTTTCCATAATATTTCAAAGGAACAAAGTCCTAGTGACAAAATTTTTAGTATGGGAGATTTCGGGGACATCTAACAGTATGCAAAATATTGGATTCAATGGTCCGACTTTTTTAAAACTTGCCCTGTTAACAGACCGATGGACAGACGGACAAAGGACATAGGACCACGACTAAAGCTCAAATGACTTATAGTCAGCTGAGCTAAAAATACCAAGTAAATGATCAAGTTATTAATAAAGTACACTTTACACAAACAAAAATTAAATTAAATTAAAATAAACATTGCATTACATTACAATAAACATATTAAATACACTATAATAAAAATTAGATACTTACAAGTGTAAACCTGAGCTGTTGTGACTTGGCTGTTGACACCACTAGATACAGCCTTCAGACTAACCATGTACTGTGAGCCTGCTGGTTGTACCAGTGATACCAGATCGAACTCACAGCTCCCTCCAGCTGCCATTGACAGAGCATCACAGTCTGTAAGTGTATACTTGAGGGTTGGGTTTCCTACCACTGCGATGTCTCCAACATACTGGTCCTGCAATCAAATATTAACTGACTTAACTGTTTGATACTGCTCCTGATTAATACAAATTTAGCTTAAACCCCATCAGCACATGATATTTGTAAGAAAAATCTCCCAAATAAAACACAGAGAGGAAATAATAATAGAAGATTCCTCCAAACTTAATACACTTTCAATTGATCAAGCAATTTGGACTTTCTTGATTAAAATCACCTACTGCTCTTATTTGCATAAATTCATGAATTATTAATTTTACAGATCATTTATGAGGCAAAAATACCTGTTAGCAATTATAAAAATACATTTTATACAACTGGAAAACTTGTAACCACATAATAATATTATTACAAAAAGGCTGCAGGGTCAATATAGTGAATATACCTGAGTGCTGTTTTCCCCTTGTAACCAGATGAGCTGGACTCTGTGTGTTCCTAAAGGGTTAAATGCACTGATGACAGGAGCCAAAGGAACTGGAAAAATGCAGTGAAAATGTATGAGTGTATCTAATAAAAAATTAATGAAGGAAAAGAGTAGCTTGGACATTGTATTTTCAATCATTATAAAGCCTTACCTTTGTGGAAAAACTCTGTACCTGATAATCAATTATGACAATGCAATATCAATAATCAGATCATCTGCCAAATCATCGATTATAATCGTTCATCAGTCTGATAAAGTGTGTTCATGTGAGCAGAAAATAATGTCCATTAAAAGTCTAACACCAATGTTAAGATTATTTAGACTGGTCCAGTTGATATGGCAGATGATAAGATTTAATTACTCCTGCTGACATAGCTATTATTTCATAATTCCAGTTTCAGATAAAAGGTGTTTTGAGCTTTGGATAGACAACGGTCTACTGTTTTTATTTGATTTAGGATTTTTGAGACTTCTATTTACTCACCTGTTCCAATATTGTAGTTCTTTGTACTGGTACTGCCATTTGTATATGTCAATATCACATCCACTGAATAAAATAAGCCGGCCTGTAATCTTGTAAATCTGTAGCTTCCACTGTTTTTAAAATCTCCAATGTTCTCTGTCTTTCTAGCAAAGACAATTGCTAAGGTAACACTGGTGATGTCAGAAGATGAGAAGGTGTCATCTTCCCAAGACACTGTGATTGTGCTCTCATCACTAACCAGGGTAACCTCAGCTGAACAAAGGACTACACTTATCTGAAAGATATACAATATATACATCAGAAGTAGTACATCGTCTCCATTGTATGAAAATAGAGACTAGCCATAAAGACTATGGGAATATGGGTCAGTTATTTAATAACCAATCAATCATTAATTAATTAATGTAAGACATATATACAAAGAAAAATAGTTTTATAAGATTGCAAAAGATGTTGACTTGCAGTTGAATGAATGAAATTGTTGAGGAATTTCTTCCTTCACTTCAGTCCTGAATGTCCCCCACCCCAATAATCTTGAGATATAACCTAATGGTTTATACATATAAATATATAAACTTAACACCCTTGAACACAACAACTTTAAAACAAATGTGACAGAGTTGAATCAACTGTATTCATTGAATATCCCTCAAAAACAAACTTTCAAGAAAGTTAATCATGGATGAACTCTCACTATTATACACGCATACTGGCGTCAGTGGCTCAGGGGTAGAGCCAGAAGATTTTAAGTTTGAATCTCAGCCGTAGCGGTGAGATTTTTCAAGGTCAGCCCCCCCCCCCCCAGGGTCAGCACTCTGAATGCTGAATGTGAAGGTTGTGGCCCATGGCCTAGCTTCACTTGCAAACAAATGCACCTTTCAGGGGTTCCTTGGTATTACCCAGCAATGGGAATGATAATACACCAAGGGCCTGCAGGTGCAGTAGTACCCAGGGCAGGTAAACACCAGGATATAAAATGAGAGGAAGCATACATGTGATACCTACTGCCCTGTCAAGCATTTGTACGTACACTGTATTAAAACCTCATTCGCTCGTTAATATCACATCTTACTGAGTATTGTTTTCAAACATTATAGGATCATGGTGTAACATCAGCATTTAATGACTACTTTCACATTTCATATAAACATAAAAATTTCTACAATTTCTTTTTTTTTTTAAATTAAAAAACTGCAAAAAAAATACCCTGTCTGACAGATCTATGACCACTTACAATTTACATATACAATCTTTATGAATTAAAAAAAAATAATTTGAATTTGTTTTTCTTAAATTTGTATAATTAATATATATATATATATATATATATTATATATATATATATATATATATATATATATATATATATATATATATATATATATATAGTGTATAGCCTATATTATAGGGCCTGATCCTGAGGCTGTGTCAGGCTTTAATTAGGACCTGCCTTTTTTATGATCTACCAGTATATATAAATCATCACATTAAAGGTCCGACGGCGTTCAAATGATATAGGTCACTCAATATATAATACACTGCACAGGTATACTGAAATTGTATGGGGTGATATGTACCGTACACCGGCCAGTGTACAGATGACATACAGTCCCGCTTTGATCAACTTCCGCCTTGAGTTGACCCCGTATCTCAATGATTTTCATATAATAACGTATAATAAGCCTAATCAAAGTCGTTAAACACTAAAAATTTAAAATCGTGGCCTTCATATAATACGGACCGTTCGATCAAATTGAAATACATTGATTTTTATCAAGAAAATTAACAATCTTACCGTAATTATAATGAAAAGGCCGGACCGAACTGTTCGACACTCCATGTTTGTATATCGTCATGTAGGCCAGCGTTCCGTCACGGTTGGCTGGACACGGCCGGGCCTGTGCTAACACACACCTGCGTATAGGCGTGGTGGATCCCTGAGTCACCCCGCCAGGTCACGAAATCTCTCAACCTCGCACGCAATGTAATAACTAAAATTGCTATCAGGTGTGGAAACATATTCAGTAAGAAATCTCCGCAATACTCTAGCAACAGTATTTATAACTAAGATGTAAAGTGAAACTAGGTTTCCTCAAAATGAACTTGACCTAATCACCGAAGTTGATTTCAAGGGAAGACCGCTGGAGTTACGAGGGGTGACCTCTAGGTCGGGTCAAACTTTTTGTCAGCGCCACGCATGGGTGACGCGATTATATGGTTTATTAATGCTTGGAATCTTGAAACACAAAGCGTGCCGTGTGGAGAATTAAGATTATCATATTAATTAGTGCGCATGTGACCCGTCGCCTAGCAACTGCCATAAAAGTCTAAAACTGTAGGAGAAGTGAATATATACGAGATTTCGGTTTCATTTTTTTATTCTTTTACAGTAATAAAATTATTATTGAAATATATCTTTAACTTCAAAGTAATATTCTTGGCCAATAAATGTTTAAAACGTTCCTTGCCGAGTTGCAAACATTCATATAAAGTAATGCATTTTAGGCCAAACAAATAAAAGGTATGGTTATCAGGCACCGCCCCCCTCAATTCCCCCCCCCCCCCCCCCCACCCCGGCAAAAAAATATTATTTTGATTTTCATCTTTCAAATAGATAAGATAATACAATTTTTGATGAGATTTGCTTTGTAATGTAGTTCTTTTACCTGTTTAGCAAAAAAAAATCTGTTATTTTCATGCCTTTCCCTGATCATATGCCATTTTTATCGAAGAAAAAAATGATATAACGCCTGCCCGCACTGATTTCTGTAAAAAAAAAAGTGCCTGAGAACCATACCTTTCGTTTTTGTCTTATATTTTTATTTTTTGTTACCCGCGTTTAACAGAAAATCATTCATTGGTGTAGCCGTGAATACAAGACTCGGAATGCATTTATAATGGGCCGGAAAGCGTTTCTAGAGTCGTATTAAAAGCCGTTCAGGGGAATGTACTTCCTCGGTCATCCATCCTGTTGCATTGATATCGCGATAAACAGAAGATTGTCTTAACATTAGGCTATACGATTAATGAATTAACACAAAACAATACATGTATGTGATTTATCAAACCACTCAAAAAATCCGTCACAATGATAAAGAGTCATTTTCTATATCGCGTACAAATAAATTTAAGTTGGCTGCCGTCCAGTAAATGTTTTTAAATAATGGTTAAAGGGGCCCAATCACCTATCTGACCTTTATAAACTAAAGGTAATCCCTTGGAGTTTTATAAAAAAAAATAGGCCAGAAAAGATGGATATCACCGCTAACTGGCTGCTTGTTTTGTTTATATCAACGTGTTTATAATATGTGAGGGCCCCCCCAAAATAATCAAATTCAATAAGGGCATCTGGCAGCAAGTCAGATAAGCCAGAGATTTGCAAATGGCGTGACAACAAGTGACCTTTCTATATCTCCGCATATATGCAACCTACCATGCACCTTTGTTTACATGTTTTTCCCGTTTGTCAACATTTCTGTGTTGATAAACAAGTTCACACATCCTTCGCGGAGGCTTGAAAAGAACTTTTCATAAGTAGAATTACCCTTAGATCATTCATATATACATCAGAGGAAGCCAGAAATTACATTTATTCTTTTTTTAAAGGTACGTGAATGGACAGCTTTTTACTGTAAACAAGGCCTACAGGCCTAATGCGAACCTGGGCATCGGGAAATACACCAGGTATAATGCTTCGATGCTGGACCATTACTTCTCATGTATATGAACAATGCAAGTACTAAACATTTTGAATAAGAAACAATTACACATACATCACTGCTGAAATTCTGGCATGGGTGCACACAACATAAAAATGATAGTACCTCGCACCACCAGTCTTGTATACAACAAAACATTTAGAGATATATACATATGCCCAATTTCAGACTGATATATCAAACTCCTCCTGAAAATAAGCAGGGACACAAACTGTGCAAAAATTATTGTAAGTGGCACCACGAGTCTTGTATACAACAAAGCTATTCGATATGTATATATATGCCCAATTTCAGGCTGATATATCAAATTCCTCTGTAGAAATAAGCAGGCACATACACTGTGCAAAAGTCATTGTAGGTGGCGACACCTGTCTTGTAAACGAGAAAGCCATCAAAGACACATAGACAGATCAAAATATCAGACCAATACATCAAAATTACCTTGAGTCTGATGCATGGGGCTGACCAGGCTTAGGTGAGAAAGGCAGTTGCCCCGAGTGAACTGTGACAAATTTGCTGGCTCAGGCTACTGCATTGAGTGAACTCATGACCTGCACCTGGCTAGAATGAGTGAACTCTTGACCTGTTGCATAATCTGACACAGTTGGCAGCCTGCCAAAGCTATAAATAGATCGAGGCTGAACTTTGTTGCCAAATCTGATGAAGTAGGCAGTCTACTAACATTATAAATAGAATGCAGCTACTGCACTGAGTGAACTCCTGACCCATATCTGGCTGCACTGAGTGAACTCTTGACCTGTTGCCTAATCTGTTGGCAATCTGCCAACTAATACAGTTGTGTCTGTATCTTTATCTGAACTGAGACTATTTGAACAAACTTCAGAAAGCACTACCCTAGGATCATTTCTGTTCGATATTAAACAATTTGGCCATATGGTTTCAGAGAACTTTTTTGTAGTCGTCAGTATGAAACGGGCACTGATGACCCCCGTACAAAAAAGGCCGATGCAGGTGGCGCCACCAATACCTCAATTTCAGATATGACTCATGTGACCAACATTGCATAAAATTTGGTGATGCTAGCTCCAGCCGATTCTGAGATTGTAATTACTATGCTATATGTAATTACTATTTACTATGCTTTTTTGGGCAGATGACCCAGTTCAACTTCCTGTAACTCGGCCAAAAATCACCGAACTTAAACCATTCGAACAAACTTGAGAAAGATTGTTCCAGGAATCATTTCTGTGAAATATTGGACAATTTGGCTGAACAGTTTTTTTAGCTTTTTCCCAATAAAATCTCAAGAAAATGCAGTTAGCCAAAAAATAAGCAAAATCCGATAGAGTGTTTTAGATAACTAATTTTTTGCATAAAATTTCGTGATGCTTACTCTTGCCGTTTTCAAGATAGTATGGGTTAACGTACAGACGCCGGACGACAGACGCCGGACGACGCCACACCATCGCAAAAGCTCACAGGTTCGCTAAATTAAATAATGCTGGACTCAAGCTAAAGGCGAGATTTTAAATATCTAGGTCCTTAATTAGTACTAAAATGATTAATTTCGAATAAAATTTAACCCAGAAAATTAAAGACATGTAGGCCTGTCACATACAAAGGCTTCTGCACAAGACGCGGTCTTGAAACTCCCCACTGATCACCACGCCACCTACCTGTTCGAACAGGTTCTTCAGTAGCTTCACATGCTCAGCACAAGTGACCAGTTTTACTGGTGGCGGCACCTTGCGTCCGTTGGCGAGACTAATACGCTTGACGTTTGTAGAGTCTTCATTTATTAGCGGAGGAGTCCTGAGAATCTACGGAGATCTTTCTACGACAAGTAACCGCGGCAACTTTTCTAAAACTCTCTCAAGCTTACGTCCCATCAGCGAACATTTTGTGCACATTCTTTACATCAGGAGTGGTAAAATCAAATTTAAGACCTTTTTAAGACCTATGTAAGGATTCCTGGCATTTTTAAGACCTTTTCAAGGCCTTAAAAATGCAAAATCAAAAATAAGACCTTTTAAGACTTTTTAAGGCCCCGCGGAAACCCTGTAAAAATAGGCGTTCCGTTTTTAACACCTAAATCAACGCCCTACAGAGCCGACTTTAAAACACGTTCTGGTGTTTATTTGTAAAGAGGGTGTTTTCTAATAAGAACGTGGTGTTTATATTACATGAATGCATAACATGTTGAGAACAACATCAACACCTGAACGCGTTTTCCAGCTTGAGCCGAGTTTAAAACACCAAATGCCATTTATCCCTGAAGTGACGTTTATTTTTCACCTGGTGGCATTAACACTAGGGTATTAACTTGAGTCGATTTCCTTTTTAATGTTAATGCTATCTGGAACCATATCACAATATATTGTGCTATATATCTGGAATCAAATAATGTATTATAATAAGGACTGAAAGTATCTAATCCATATCATGCGGCTGTATTTTTATCTGAAACACTGAAAACAAATAATAAAGCACTTACACAGATGTGAACCATTTATTATAATATTCGCATATAATTTATCCAGTTTATAAGCAAATAAAATTCAGTCCTTGTTCTTATTGAATAGAGAGATGGGTCTCGAATGATGTTTTCCTGTAGAATGCAGTCCAAGAATCTGAAAAAAAGGCACCCCAGACTACAACGAAACCAAGTGATATATATCCTATAGTATACTGAGAGATGGGGTATATATATATGAAGAGTGCATGCATGCCGAAATGTCATAATAAAGGGTATATATAAGTTAAAGAGTCTGCAATAATTAAGCACTCAGCTATTGTGTCACTCCCTTGGATCACCATCAGTCTTGAGACAGCCTCATTCCACTCCTTTTCCTAAAGAGCATAAAAGCCCAGGTGGGCTTAAGTCCTATAAAATAAGAAAACGAAAGAATAAGAAAACGGAAATGGCCTATGGGACTATACTATGGGTCCGTTGTTTTAGTGTGATCTTTGTTACGTATATTAATTAGTAACTTTTTTAAATATATGTATGCAAATATCTTGTATATGCATGTATTTAATGTATTCTAAGACTTCCAATTTATTTCTGATGACCTCATCTCAAAAATGAATAAGCCTTAGTATAACAATATGCTTGAAGACAGATTAAATATGTAAATTATTTACATATTCCAGGTACCAGTATATACCAAAATATTGAAATTTATCCACAGTTACTTAGATTGCTGCTATCTAGAATTTTCACAATTGTGTCCACAGCAGGTAAGAGGAATGATGCACATGCCTTAATGATGCATGTTCTTTCAATTTGTGCTTCCCAAGGAAAAAATTGTTGCTAAGCTGGATTGATATTGTGACATGTCAACCCTGATTTCTAGGTTTGAAAATATATCATTAAAAATGCATAATATATATATATATATATATATATATATATATATATATATATATATATTCTAGTATTCCATATATGAAGTAATTCGATAAACATTGGCAAGATCGCAGAAAAAAATTTATCGCTAATAAAATGGACATTATGATGAAATAATAACAGAGCATGTCTGCTGCACTCAGTTGGTTCAGGTAAACGGCCTTTAATCACCACTGGAAGATGATGATTTTATAAAAAAAAAGTATTAATCCCTAAAAAATATTAAAAAAAAGTATAAAAAGAAGTCTTGCTTTAAAAAAAGTATGATACTTTAAAAAAGCAAAGAGTGGCAGCACTGTTATTAGGTGAAATTTAAACTTACTTAATTTCCTACGTACTAATTGAGGTTACCCAGGTGGTATCCAATTCTTTGTGTGCCATGTTGTTGTTGGGGCTATATAGGATGCTGCCTTGATGATTTTTTTCTGCAACCTTTCCCGGGATATGGCTTTGCCTTATATGCATCCAACTATCAGGTCGTCTATATGTCTCTGCATGTTCTTATTTATTAGATCCAGTTCCTGATGTAATAAAGAGAGCCACTGGTACCTGCTGCATGATGTATCAATGCTTCACTAATACTGAGATTGTTACTCTTTTGGAGAGTACCAATCACAGATGGTATACTTATTTATATAAGGCGTGTGTTTAAAATCATTACTATGTTTTTATTATTTTTCTGGTTTCTTTTTAGGAGCATCAATATGGGGGAAGGTAGAAACTGCCCCCCCCCCCCCCACACACACACACTTTTTAGCAAGGGGGTATAGTCAATGTACTCATACCTCCCCCCCCCCCCCCTTTCAGATAATAATATTAATTAATTAAATATTGGAAACTGAATATATTCATAATTAGAATTAAAGACTTTTACTTCATTTCAGAGTTTACTATAAAACATTATATATCTACACCGGCTAGTATTAACATATACTGGAAACATAATATTTTAATTTTTTTTTTATTATGAAAATTGTCAACTGATATTACAGGGTGTACCAGTGATCATATTTTTTTTTTCAAACATCAAAGTAAACACATTACTCTTCCGGTCTTTAACGACAGCCTAAAATAAATATAAAATCATTATACTTTAAGAGCAAGTAAACTGCTTAGACCTTGTAAAACTGATACAGAAGACCATGTTAGTGTGTTTATACTGAGTGACTTGGGCTTTTGTCTTCCCTTTCAGAAGTTGGGCCGGAGTCCCCGACCGGAAATGACGCTGATGCAGCCATCTTCAGTTCCTCATTCTGAACTGGCGAGTAAGAGAAACCAATCAATCTATATCTTTATTTATTTAAGCCATCTAAGAAAAATGCCAATGGGAAATTTTAAATAATGTTTCTGATAACCTTTTTTCCCGTGTATATAAAGTGAAATAAAAAGCAGAACCAATCAAGATCGGCAAGGTCCAGCGGGAGATATGTTTGGCCCATACCACTTGATTATAAAATAACTTATAAGGCGCGGGAGCAAACTGGATAAATCGCAAATGCCAATAGCAACAACCTGCTACCAACATTGGAATTGTTCAAGAACAATTCATATATTCAATACTCACCAGAATATTCGGTACTTACGTAAAGCGGTTTCTGCAGCACTTTTACACAACACGCGTTTTTTCTCGTCTGCTTTGTGCTGCGCGCAAGGCTTGTATCATGTGACAATGACACGTGACGACCGCAGGTATGGACTTCTAGCGGCAATACCGTAATTAAACTTATTTATAAGGTCAGATTTATTAACGCCTTGTGTTAAACATCCGTCAGATAATAACCCTAGTGGCCAGCGTACTGGTTATTATAAGCGACATATGAAACCAAGCTTAGCTACCAACGTTTCCAACAATAAATGGACGGATTTTTTTTAATTTTTATTTATATATAGTGAAACAATAACAGTGAAACATTTTTACGTAGGTTCTGGAAGGTTTTTTTTTTTTTTAATTTTTACATTAAAATGAGTATGCTATAAGAGATGGTTATGAAATTTAGCAGGCCTATGATGGAATATATAAAACCTGTGCTAATATATGATAATTGTACGTGCCACGTGTTGAAAACCGGGTTCAGATCACGCATTTAAAACATATCCCGATGTTAAAATTATGTTCCAAGTTAAATAAAAAAAAAATTATTCAGGGAAAAAACATAGGGCCTATTACCAAAGACGAACCAACAATGAGGGTTCTAATTACAGACTGAACAAAGCTGGCTAAATTAATTAAATGCATATATAAAGGTAACACCATTGACACATATAAAATCAAGTTACCAATTAACAGTTCCTACATTTGATTCATATATATGCCCCAGCAAAGTGTGAATTTAACAGATTACAAAATAAGCAACTTGGGACAAATATAGAAACCAAAAATTGCATGATTTAAAACTAGTAGTTTCTTAAGTCTGTAATTAGTTTCTTAAGAAGCTTAAGGAAATTTTTCTCAAGTATTTCAAGGATACATGCTAGATATGTATATATATACATATAAAATCTATGACAAGAGTTCTTTCTGAACAAGAACAACATGCACATATAAGAAATATGCATTCTCAGGAATGTAGGCCTAAGCCATGTAGGCCTAAGCCATGTGGGCGGTCGTTAATGTGGGGTGCTCCACAACCCGTGTTTTCATTCACCTATTTTTCCATATGTTCCCTGGTTAATTGAAGCATATATGTTCCTCATTAAGAGTTTGAATTCTCTTATTCGGCCCATATTACCATGTATAATCGGGCATATATGTGATTGCGTATATATAAATGTTCTGGGCAGTCCTTAGTCGATCCAGATTATATGAGCCGGACCCCCACCAAAATCTAATCAATTCTTCCTTATCCCATTTCGGTGGTGCCCTGAAAATGTAATTAGATTTCTTTAGCGATTGCGCGAGTTATATTGTGAACAAACACACCTACACACAAATGCACCCCCAACCCCCCATACGCACACACACACACACAAACGGTAATTAATGCATATCCTAATGGCGGAGGCAAAACGTGTTACAAATGTAATGTTTGGTTCACTAATTCTGTAAGATGAAAAAGTGCTGATAATATATATATATATATTATGCAAAAGGAAATGTTACATCTACAACATAAGATGTCATTTATCTTTTCAAAATTATATATATATATATATGAAAGATAAATGACATAATACGTGAAATAGAATGAAAAGATCTAAATATAATATTTCCTCTTGCATGGCATTTCAAAGAGATGACAAAGCGTTAGTTTTTTATCACGGGAGTGAAGAAAATAAAGCGAATAAGTTGTCACTTTGATTTATAGATCGTGCCGTGAGTTTTGTTTCTGCCTTTGCGGTGACAACATCAGCTGTATCTCACGCTGTCCTGTAGAATGCGGGTTTGCCTTTTTCACCACCAGACAAGGAAATTTCCTGATCTCGCATATAGGTCTCATCACGAAATATCACGGCTGAATGACTTATGAATATACATCAGGCACGTACACTTATAATGATTTCTTTGGTGTCACAGCATGGAAGATTAAGTTCATCTTATTTTATTTCCTTACTTCAAATAATATGCATTGTCCATTCTAGTAGCTATTAACGGTCTGCGAAAGCTTTAGATATACATGTATAGCACATGATATTTTCAAATGTATCACTTCGGGTTTCGTCGCAAATAAATACGATTTTGCGGATAAATGAAGATATCACCAAAAGACATTGAATGTTTTCATGCTTATCCATTTATTTCATTTATCCGTAATCAAATTAAATTGCCGTGTCATCATTTGCGTAAAGTACACACACAGCCACACACACATGTATATATATATATATATATATATATATATATAAATATATACATATACATTAGCCGTGACAACCCGACTCAGTAGGCAATCGGATTATTGGGCTGGTAAGCCTACTCGAGTCGTGATTCAATTTCAAGTAATATCGAGGAATGTATCGCAGTGGTCTTGCTTCAGGCTGCATTCATATTGTGGTAAACGGCCCATAATCTCAGTATTATGTTAAGAATGAAGAACTCACACAATATGTGAGCTCACAACCCAAACTGAAACACCGTCTCCATGGACACGGGTCATTTCCTGCATCGCCTGCAAGCTGCCTGCATGCGTCCTGTATAACCCGTGCGAGCCATGCTTGTGTTCATGCGGTCATAAATTCAACAAACATGCCGAGTGGATTACCAATGTGCTGGATTAAAACGGAACTTTTCTTGCCCAAGTTTGGTATTATTAGAAAGTACACAAAAAATTCTAACGATTGGTCTGGTTTATATTGATTGACAGTGTACATGTAGGCAATGAAGTGTTGTCAGAAATGACGAAAATATTTGCATCTTATAATGCTTTCCTCAGATTTAGATGTAATGACTCTTTGGCGCCAGTAATCTGGTCGTAATGCCAGAGGGTCGATATGACGCTAATATATACATATATATATAAACATACATATACTTTGTATATCGCTAAAATTAAGTTGGGACTGAAACCAGGAAAGAACTTTAGCGGTTGTTTATTTTTAATTGTATGTATACTACATAGTATCAATAGTTTGATTGAGTGTGGTTTAGAAACCTCTCTGTTTACAAAATCAGTTTGAGTTACGTGATACAATAAGTTGTCTATGCAACTCGTGTTGTAAGCAACCAAGAAAGGTCCGATGGATGTGTTGTCTCTGATGGGCGGGTCTCTCTCTTTGACACGCACGATTGCTCAGGTGAAATGCACAAGGCTTCGTGGAATGCTGTCCTCCATAGCAACGTTCTGCGCCAGCTGTGAAAATGAAATCGACAAGACAGGCCCTAAAAAATTACAAATACTTGTTGATTTCAGGTTGTATTGATTTCTGTGTAAAACCTGCACTCAGCTGGTAGACAAACGAATGATTTCATAAAAGGGACCCCCTTCACCTACCTTTTGAAAAAAATGGGATTTCCGGTTTCGTGTGTGTATATATTTGTGATCAAAGATTTAAAGGGCGTTTCTATGTGCGTGGGTATGCGTATATGTGCGTATATGCGTGAAATATCGCTCATATGATTTTTTAACTGGGGTGTTTCCATGTGTCAGCGTATTTGCGTGTAAACCGCCGCAGGAGCGATTTTCACGCATAATATAGGGTCTCCGTGATCTCAGGGATTCAGGGTAAAATTGCGTCATTTCACCACCTTTTTTGTGGAAGGCCTGCTTGATCCACTTTACAAATATATACGTCTGACAGTTCACGCATATATACGCACATACGCGCATATGGAAACACACCTATTTTTTTTTTTTTTTCACGCACATACGCATATACGCGCACATGGAAAGAGATCTTAATTCTGGTTATGAAAAGTTTTTATAACGCCTCCTCTTGTTTATCAACGTTGTAAACACAGTAATGTTGACAAATGGAAAAAAAAACATGTAACCTAAGGTGGTAGGTTGCATATATGCGAAGGTAGAAAGGTGACTTGTTGCAAAGCGCCATTTGCAAAGCTCTGGCTTATCTGACTTGTCGCAAGATGCCCATGTTGAATTTGTTTTGATTATTTTGCGGGTACCCACATATTGATATAAACAAAACAAACAGCCTGTGTGCAGTGATATCCTTGTTTTCTGGCCTATTTTTATAAAAGCTCCAAGGGATTACCTTTAGTTTATACAGGTCAGATAAGAGATTAGGCCCCTTTACATATAGGTGTTATATTTGTTTAACTAGCATCTGTTTTATTTATTTAAGATTATACTAAAAACAATGTAGCCCTGGGGACTTTGCTTTCGCTCTGAAATTTGTTTTAAATATCTTTCACCTTCACCAAGAAGTGTACGTTTTTATGTGCGGAGGGGGACACGAGTGTAATCCCCGTAGTGGGCATGTTTCCCGTCCCATCATTCGCCACAAATGGTTGTGTTCACTTCATCATTTGTGGAAATGAAGGTGGAAGTTACGATAGTAGAGCTGTTTACAGTTTTTGTATTTGTGTCAGCCAGTTAAGAGGTCGTTGCATTTGAAGACGCATTTCACTAAACCTGAAATATAAAGAATATGTTGATGTTACAGGTCTCTGTTTTATTGTGCGCAAGAGTGTTACATGTGTCTGTTGACATTCTGATTCGTGTAGCGCAGGCACAGTTCGTTGCTATGGGAAACTCGCTTGTTGGGTGCTGGCTCGCGTGTGGGGTCTGGGGCGTGGAGACACAGCGTTCTTTGTTCTTGATGTTTCAGGTCTGTTCATGAACGTGTGTACTGTTCTTTGGGAATTTTCCATTTCTAGAATTTTCGGGTGAGAAGCTATAAATTAGGGGCTGTGTTTAGAGCCGGCAGAAAGGAATATTTCAGCCAGCATTAAAAGTGTTACTTTCTCGTCAGTCTGGGACCTTTTCCGAAAATTGCAGGTGTGTCGGATATATAACGGACTTAATACAGATTTAATACGGACTGTCTCCAGTTTGCCTTTGGATTATTACTCTTTATGTGGATTATTTATGTTAAAGGACTCTTGTTGAGCTGTGACAGTTGTGGTATCCAGAATCAAAGCCTAGGATCCGGAAACTCTGGTACTGTACATTTTTATTGTTATACTGTGTAATATGATTTAGTGTATTGTAATGTTAGGATCGTTCTAAGAATAAATTATAATTATTTGTAAATAAAAAACCACTGACTTCTTTATTCATTTCCTAGACATTTCACGCTGCCTAATGTTAGGCAGTGTGAACAGCAGCGTTTGTGTGCGTGTGTTTTTCCGAACATTATCGTTAAAAATCAGAGGTTTTTCGGAGGATTTTCCTCGGTCCAAAGACCAATAACTATAATTATGAAACATATCAGCAAAAGTCAAATGGATCTGAATCCAGTAGATATTACCCTTTTTGTCTGATGTCCTGTTTGTTTCTCCGTACATCATCTCCTAAATATATCGATCCACCTAAATATTCCTTGGTCTATGATTTACTCTCTCTATATGTCGTGAAAATTAAGTGTTTTAAGATGTTTCGGAAAAATAAAATAAATTTAAACTTTCAGCACCGTGAATAAGGTCATGGCCGATCATTCAGATTTGTTGGCGGATCCTGAGATCGATCGATTGTAGTACGTACTGGAGGGGGAAGCGCTTTGCAAATACCATCTACATGTGCGTATAATATTGAAATCACTGTTTTGCCGGTACAGGTAAAAGAGCCTTTCACATATAAATGTCTATTTTGCCGGTACAATAAAGACACCCAACTTTTATTGGGTCATAAATATGAAAGCTCACATGGGGTCACTCATTCAATTAGAAGAGTTGTTTAAGCAAGTGTGAGTTTGTGTTATTAAGGTCACACCATAAAAGGAAGTACTGGCTTAATTAGGTGGGTTGTTTCAGTGTGTTTGTGTCTTAGTGTCACACCTTCAACGAGGATTCTGCAAAGAGAAAAGCCATGAATAATTTACACTAATTACCTCTTGTTTTTTTATACATAGTCAACAACATAGTTTATAGTGTGCATTACCAGCTATAAAGCCTACCGGGCTATGATTATTTATAGTCTTTATGTATATATGTTTGTGTATTCTCAATGCAATAAAATGATTATACACCTGTTGTTTTTATGCATAACCTACAACATAGTTTATGGTCACACCATACATTCCTTCTTATATATAATTGTCAATGTACCAAAAAAATAACACAGTGGCTATGTTGCCGGTACAAGTAAATAACCTATCACATAGGCCTACAAATGTCTATTTTGCCGGTACATTAAAGACACCCACTATAACTTTTATTGGGTCATAAATATGAAAGCTTACTCCCTTTTATAATGTGACCACAATAGCACAAACTCACACTTACTTATACAACTCCTCTTATTTAATGAGTGGTCTCCATGTAAGCTTTCGTATACATGACCCAAACAAAGTTATAGTGGGTGTCTTTATTGTACCGGCAAAATAGACATTTGTATGTAATAGGCTATTCCACCTGTACCGGCAAAATAGCTGCTGGGCTATTTTGTCTGTACCGGCAAAATAGTCTTCCTGGTTATTTTGCTTGTACCGGCAAAATGGCCTCTGCCTATTGAAATTTTACATTTACCACAAAGACAAGCCACAGACAGGCAAATTGCTTCATTTGTCTTCCGCTACGTGGCAGCACATCCAGAATTTCGTAAATATATTCCGTTACAGTATATCAATCATCCATCTCTCGGGGGCATTGTTTGTAAATCCGCTTTTATACTTTCATTTTAATACACCCTTGCATTACAACCAGTATTGTGTATATATAAATGTTCTGTATTATGGACTATATGTTTCAAGAAAGCCTGGCTGGGAGTATCCTCATAATTCTACGCGCACCTCCTCCATTCATTTACTTATATATATATATGTTTCCTGCAATAAAACGCTGCTAGTGCTCTGAGATATGGACGCAGAGCTGTATAGTTATAAAATTTTGTCAGCCATGTTTATTTTGTTCGTATATATATATATATATATATATATATATATATATATATATATACCTTTTAGTTATAAATGTATACAGATATACAGAGGAATACCACCATGCATTCATATTCTATGAGCCTTGCAGTCGTATCCCTTAATCACTTGTATTTTACATATTTATACCGTGTTTTAGATGCAATCATTAAATAATCTTATTATCTGTACCTGTCTGAAAAAAAAATATATTACGTATTTTTAATATTTGGTGTTTAATAAAAGATCGTATTTAAAGTTTTTCAAAGACCTTACACGGAACTATATTTATTCTTTCTACTTCGTGGTTGGGCTCCATATATTAATATGATAAAAATATTGAAAAAAATGCCTTCGTACTACATAATTATATCCCTTTGCAACTGTGTATAATATCGAGAGATCAGCGGTACCTAAAAATCACAACGAGGGACTTCCGTATTAGATTCATGATTTTTGACAGCGTTGGCTGAACATGTGGGTTTACTTCATCAGGTTATACCAATATTATCATTGTGTGTGTCTTCCATGGCTTTACATATCAAGTTACTCCAAATATGCAACAGGAGTCATTCCTGGTTTAAAAAAAATCATCACAGAGTTATATTGCTGAATGAATTGAGCTGCTTACGTGTCTGCTTTTTGGAAAAAAAAACTTAATGGGAGTGCAGTGTTAACTATGTGATTATGACTCCCAGCAACACACCCACACAAATATCAAATATTATATATATATATATACTTATTAAATCAAAATATTATGTATATTAGAAATGCCATGATACAAAGCATTCTAGTAGTGCATTGTCCATGCAGTAAATATCCGAAGCAGTTTTATGCAAGTCTTTTAGGACATTCTGTAATACAAAATCAAATCATATGTAATAGCACTATAAAGATGCCTTAAAAGGGAGAGTGTCATAAGATTCCGACTACAAGCTAAAGGAAGTATTGACAGCAAGTTGCGACACATGTTTTGACCATAAGTACTTATATTTATATATAAGCCATAGCGTTTTCAAAGCTAGGAGTACAGAACAGTGGGCTCTTTGACCACCGCAGGGAAAATCGATGGTCGTGTGCCACTATACTGAAGGAGGAGATTCGAAACAATGAACAGCTCCGTCCTCTTTGAAGAAAGTAAGAACTATTAGATTAATATTACGTCACACACCAGTATAATAATATAGTACTCTAATTAACTCAGAGTTTGATATGTCTTTGATGGGGCAACGAATAGAGTCAACTTTAAATCCCTCACATATATTCTCTACATTTTCTTGTCTACTTGGGCTGCTGTCATCATCCTCATCACTGTTTATCATGTTTTGTTTATCAAAGCAAGGTTCTAGACAAAAAGAGCGACAATGACTAACTTCAGTATGAAGGGTTACAGGAAGTGTGTGCATTCCCAAGATTGTCACCGGATGTCATGGTAAGTCCTCGGTCCAAAATCTCTGGGATTACTGACCGGAAACAAAGAGGCAGTGGATGAAGATGAAAATGAACAAGCGACCCTACCCTTTAGCCAGAAGTCGGTTTTATACAAATTAAATATCTCATTGTTGGGCCCTGTGGGACGGCCGGGACTACTTGTCTCAACAATAAAATGAAAATTGTTACTTTTCATTGAAATACTTTCTGTTTACATTTCAGATGCGTATGCTAAAAAAAATTACTTACTCTGAAGTCTTTATACCTCAAAACATCTGGATGTTAAAATAATTGCCCTTGACACAATTCTTTTCAAACATAGTTGATCTAATTTCATTTCCATCTTCACTACATTTATACATACGCCGCTGGTGTATTTAAAAGCCCGTTGCATTGTGGGCTGCAGATTTTGTAGAGTAAATTTGAATTTCATGTCATATCATACAAGTCAGGTAAGTTTTATTGAAGACGTTGTAACTGGTTCTGTTTCTACTTTTTATTAAATCAAGCATCCCTGATTCATGTATATATTTAAACAGAAAAATTGTGTGTCCTATAGTGATCGCCTTATTCGACCATCTGTCCGTCTATCATTCCTTTTTGCCGTCCTTCCCCCTAAATCTCTCCGTTCATCTGTCAGTGACTTTTTCAAATAGAATAGATTTGATCTTTCTCAGATTCATAGGGATCGTTGGTGTCTATGAAAGCTCCAGTCGTCTAGAAATTACGACTTGTTCGAATTCATAAATGGCCGCTATAGAGCATAAATGGTGATTTTCTTTTGCACGCAGTATCTTGAGAAAACTTTGATATTTCATTAATTCACAGCGATGATTTGAGCTCCAATACTATTAATTTGTAGGCCTACCCAAAGTCCAATTAACCGTCAGAGAACAATCGCTCTTTATTCGGTCTCGACGAGATTATGTTCGATCATTCTAAAATTCACAGAGGTCATTGGTGGTTATAAAGGCCCAAGCCCTATCGAATTGGAGACTTACTGAATATCCAGTGTGACCGCTATAGAGCACAATCAATGATAGGTCAATATTCCTTTGTGATTTTACAGATGATTGACACAAATAAGGAGATTTTCTCTCTCAAATTTCAGACTCCTATTAAATCCACTATGGCTACCAGGCAAATAATTTAAAATTCTTTCGCATGCATTATCTCAACAATCTTTGAGATATTGCCGTAATTTCTCTTATGATTAGTCTCTTTAAGATTATTTGTAGTGATTAATTTCAGACCATCCCGTCAACCAAAATGGCCACATGGCTGCCATTTTCAGGTACTGGCGATTGTGGGACCCAAATAATTTCTTATGTATTGTAATAAATTCGGACTCCGAATGAATTTTGATAATGTGATGCCATTAGTAATGGAAATGAGACAACATACTTTTCTAAGTGACTGGCTTGACTGCATGTATTTAGAGTTTAAACGAAATGGGGCACTGAGGAATTGTTCTTGTATTATTATGCCAATCTCTGAACATTGGATTCTTTATAAGACTCTACAATTACCGACTTATTATCATGAGGCAAAAAGATTTCTTGTTTTCATCCATTGCCTTGCTAATATGCATATATTTCATATGAATATGAAAAATAAAAAAAAAATAATCCCGTCTTATTTTATGTTGCTAGACTGTGGCCAGTGTGTAACGCTCATCACGCAGCGGTTGTACACAGTCGACCCAGATCTTCTTTTGTTTTAACTTGCTCTGCTGCGGCTTACACCACCAGGGTAGGCACAGAGATTAGAATTGTAGTCAGACCAACGAGGACTGGTGTCCTTTTTTATAATATTTGAAGCTGGATGCTCATGCATTCAAAAGAGATCTTCGACAACTGCAGTGTACAACCGCTACGTGAGGACAGTGGACGCTATCATCGGCCCAGAGGTGTATACCCCAGGGTTGAAAGTCGTTAATTAAAGAGTAGGGCTTTGCCGCTCCTCGGCTTATAGGTTTGAACTCAGGACCTCCCGGCTTTGTGTTCTGTGATCTACCCGCAGACCACAGAAGCCGGATTGAACTGGCGTTAGTGATGAGGAGTTAGATGCACCTTTGGATGTATTATTCTTCTGTTTTCCACTAACAAACAATAGCTCGTGATTTGGATGTATCATAAAGAACCAATCTATATACCAGTACGCCTTTTTGGTAATGGGCCAAGGTGAAGGTTAGCAATGTCGAGCGGTTTGAACTTGTGCGCCAGACCCCTGATGTGATTCAAGAACTGAACTGTGTGCAGTTGGGAAGACTAATCTGTGTGCATTCTGTAAGTTAAGGCATGTGACTGACCCTGATAGCAAAACTGACCCACTGTCATGGCCCGTTTTTGCGGGTTTAAAGGGACAAACAGACAGGACAATTTTGGTAGATAGAGAGACAGATAGACAGATACACAGATTAGATAGATTAGATAGATTAGATAGATAGATGCTTTACTGGACCCGGTGGTGCATACTTTCTAGGACTTATGATAAATACATCTTTTACTAGACCCTTGTTTGCATACTTTCTAGGATTAAGGATAAAAACATGATTTAGTGGAGCCGGTGGTACATCCTTTTTTATATATATGTTGTTGTTAAAATATAAGTATAGTTGCAGCTCCAAACAGGAATCCAAGTTTACATCTTCGGGTTTCCATGTTCAAAGGGTTTTGATACACTTGTTCATGTTACATATATATATATGTATACCCTCTTTTGCTGGTTTTGTATGAATGCATTTGCAGCAAGCTAGAGCACGGTCAGGTGACAGAGAAAATACTTAAAAGCCCCTGTCTAGCCACTGTTTTTTTCCAAAATCAGGTCGGTCACAGACTTTGATTGTGACATGTATATTTCGAGATTTCACTTATATTAAAGTATGTATAACACGTGTATTCTCTATCTGTCAAAGTTTCCCCTTCATATTGCATATCGGGTTAGTTAAATTTTGAGGTATATATACGTACTACATTTGTTTACATATTAATGTAAGCAAGGGGCAGTACTTTCCATGAAATCTTATTCCTGTCAAATCTTCTTTTGTAGAACACTCCGCAAGCAGCTGAAGCTGGTGACACATACCAGCGTTTATCACATCCGATTACCGCATCCGGTCATTGCAATCGACTGAACAATAATAGACACTATTATTTCAGTTGAACCCGACACATACCTCCTCCAACGATTATCAGCTGCGTTCAACGGATCCGCTGATCGCAGATATAGAGCACTGCTCGATATTTGCGATGAACGCAGCCGGTAAACGCATAGGGGATTCCACTTCATGAATTTGGGAAGCCCTTACGTCCATTTTCAAAATATGAGTTCTTAGAATTCAGTGAAGGGGTATTACTGTAAGGAAGCATCTCCGTGTCTATAACACCCAACATGCATCTTACTATATAACCGAAAAATTGCCACAATGCCTTTGATGTAATAAAGAGTGACATTTAAAGTAGAAACAAAATAAAGCGTTAAACAAGGGCACCAGGACAATTATTTTAGAGAGGGGGTCCTATCCTACATTAATTTAATTAAAAACATAATTATTTGTTACATTTTTTACTTAAATATCATTTGGGTTTTCAAGCATGAATCTTGATATGAAATGACAAAACGATGTATCATCACCTGTTTGACGCTTGTATGTGTCAAGTGTTGCCGGATGGTTGCCGTCCGTTCATCGCATTTGACCAAAACATGCGATAAACGCAATGCGATAGACGCACACTTCAAGGTAGCTTTCCAAATATGAGCGTATGCAGTACGTATGCGGTACGTATGTATATGCAGCTTCTTAATCGGACACATTTTATTCCTTGGAGTTGCTTCCGTGAATGCGTATGGCGTACGTACATGTGTATATACGCATGCATCACGTTTCGATCGCTCCATGTAGCGATTGAATACGCATACGCATGTTAACAAACGGGGAAATTCCAGACTTTCTACTAGGAAGTTAGAATCTATTTTGTGACCAAACCCCTTTAATCGATTTCGTCAGTTGCAAGTTTGGCACTTTGACGCGGTTTGAAAAAAAAGGCAATTTCTCGAAAAAGCAGCCTTCAAGTGCCAATGGTCACATTGCACAAGGTGGTCCATAAAGTGTTAAATGGGCCAAAACTACCATTTTTTTAAATTTAATATTTGATTCAACTTAATAATACCTATTAAAAACAGTATGTTTCAATCTCAAATCTGCTTTATTAAGGCTAAAAAGCTTCTTTCCTGCTTAACTTGTACTGAGATTTAAGCATAACATATTATTTACCAAAATATAGCTTATGTAATGAGCATTTGGCTAACATTCTTGCATGAACCCTAATATGCTTTGTAAAGCAAAGAGGAATTTAAGTAAACTGAACAACTACTTAAAGTTTGGTCAAAATGTAAAGCGTTACATAGGTTTAAGATGAAACGAAGAGCCTGCTACAGACAAATGCCCTGTGTAGAAACCATAACTTGATAGATGCATTTATGCAATGGAACAGAAAAAACAATACTGTAAATTTTCAAAAACGGACCACATTGTGTAATGCCACCCAGCATTTATTTTCATAAACTAGGGACATCTAGGTATAAGAAAATTAGGGTCTGGAAAATTCCCCCGGGGGAGGGGGAGGGCTTTACCCCTACTGGCCCATGGACTTTATGGAATGCTAGCTTACATCATTTGGCCTGGTTGTTTTATCATGGCTCCTTGGCTGTAGAACTGGGTAATAATATTGTCTGAGTAGAAGCTCAGAGTTCTATGTACAGTAACACTATCATCCTTTTCTCTTTCACTTTTGTAATATATGTTCTTGGAATTGTCTAAAATAATTCCTATTTAGCCAAACAAATATTGAAGTTTTGAAGTTTTAATTTATTCCTAGTTGAATAATTAGCCCACACGTTTTCATTATAAGCTCATTAATTTATTTTTATTTAAATGCAATAAGATTCATGACCTGACAGAAAAATGGTTATAATTAAAGCAATTAGTAAAACATGAGGGTTTTAATCATGCATTCTCGGGGGCACAGTACCTGTGGTTCCTTGCTCTTACAACTGTTAACTAAATCAGCATGAATCACGGTTCTACCAAGAAATCTCAAACGTTACAGGTGGAGATAACTATGGCTTGTATAATATATAGCTATTAAAAGATGATTACTTAAAACCGGAAATGTACCTTCGGTCTCCTGTGGAAGATTTATCTTTCTTGTGGTTGGCCCCGTAACAGTGCATCCAATTTTCACGATAGGATAAGTAAAATCCATAACACCCCATTATCACGCATAACGCCTACTTTACAACGTCGCAACATGAAATTAAACTTTTGAATATAGTTGTTTCAAATAATCATGTAATAACAACGAATTAAAGTTTCATTATAGACCAGCCTGTGAACGTGCCAAGATTAACATCTCCGGGGCCTAAACCAAACCAAATATGAATGAATTTCAGGAGAACTTACACCTTACCCTCAGCGTCGTCGGCGTCGGCGGAGTCCGTAGACGACTCACATTAACTCTTTATAATTCTGAAGAGTTTTGTGTTAATCCGTAGGTGTTAATCATATACCCTATTGATTTTATATTTCTGTATATATATATATTGTTTGAAGGTGTGAAATACCGCCAATAGTTTAAGGTCAAAAGGTCAAAGGTCAAAGGTCACAGTTGTTGTTAATGCACGTTATTTTTAGGCTCATCGCTCATTGCTCCTTTCTATTGAATATATTTCAATCCAACTTGGTAAACTGATGAACTATGGCAACACGCAATATTTCTCAAAACAACAATTCATCGCACTACATAGTCTTCAGAACGATTTTTCTCAAAATCCACCAAATGTAGAGTTTCCATTTGTTTTCATTTGTTGACATGTAATCTAAATTGGGTTTATTTTTTTTAATATTTTCAAAATCTGTATGAGAAAACATAACTATCATAGATATATTTGTAATATGCAAATTAGGGCTCCCATTAACAAAAACTGTTACTAATACCTCGAGAACTACCCATGATTAAAGGTCAAATACTATGTCTATACACCAAGGTTTTCATGGTCAAAATTATTATAATTACATTTTAATCTGAATTACATTTTTATTTTAATGTTTATAGATATGCAAATTAAGGCCGCCATTTACAAAATGTCCAACTCTTTCCAATACCTCAGAAATAACTATGATGATCGGTTCAACATTATGATTAGACCTAGGTTTTAATGTATAAAGATTAAGTATAAAAACTTAAAAACAACGGTTGGATTACATTTAATTTTGAATTTTCCCTTTGCGTAAATTAGGGCCGCCATTAACAAAAGGGTCTGCTCTTTCCAATATCTCGGAAACTAAGAATTATAAATTGTCAAACATTATATCTGCAACCAGAATATTATTAGTAGTTTATTATTCATCCACAGTACCAAGGACAGCAGGTTCCAGTTGTCGTGTTTTACACAGTAAATGAAAATTCCAGGAACATAACGAAGTTAAATGCAACAATTGTCTGGCCAACATGGCGGGTACACAAGACCACAGAAAGTGGTGACGTCCTACACAATAAGTGCCGGTGTAACATAAAAACGATGTGTCCTGTAAAAACTGTCTGGAAATTAGCAATATCCTAGACCAATCTGGTATGATTGTCTTTGTTCCTAGTGCCTATACTTCTTAGTTCATACTGGGGCATGGCAATTTGGTGGCGATGTTTACTTTATGGATATGAAAATTACCATTAAATGAAGAATCGTGTGTCATTATGAAGTTTTCAGGGATTCAAAGAATTCATATGTAGGAATTTCATGTCCGTACCTGCTTAAAAGCGAAATTACATATCATGTCCTCTTAAAATAACATCCTGAAATTCGGTTTCCAGTGTTCAAGTCCGCATTGGTTTCTAAGGACACACAAATAATTACACAGATAGCTCTGCGACCCAGAAACATGCATTTGTTGATAAGGACCGCTGTGGCATAAACTGAGGATCAAGTGAGATTTTCTTCGGATAAAACTTCAAAGTTTCACTGCCCACACTAAATAATTGGAAAATGTCCCGAACATATAGGGGCTGTATCGTACCTGCTTTTTATGTAAAGACCTAGATCCGTTCATCTCTTGGGGCTTTAGTATTGCCTTTTATCTAATTTTACCAGTTTAAAAAAAATCAAACCTTGTTAACCGACTCGGTATAAATTTTATGTGGTACAAATAAAAAATGTTTACTATGATTATTTCCTTTAAAAATGTTCCACAGAAAACATTTAGGAACTGCAATATACAACCCCCCCCCCCCCCCCCTCCCCCCCCCCCCCCCCCCCCCAATCCGCCAACCCCCCAAAAATACGCCAGTAGTTTGGTTTAGTGTGGTTTAGAAACCTCTCTGTTTACAAAATCAGTTTGAGTTACGTGATACAAGAAGTTGTCTATGCAGCTGGTGTTGTAAGCAAACAAGAAAGGTCCGATGGATGTGTCGTCTCTGATGGGCGGGTCTCTCTCTTTGACACGCACGATTGGTCAGGTGAAATGCACAAGGCTTCGTGGAATGCTGTCCTCCATAGCAACGTTCTGTACCAGCTGTGAAAATGAAATCGACAAGACAGGCCCTAAAAATTACGAATACTTGTTGGTTTCAGGTTGTATTGATTTCTGTGTAAAACCTGCACTCAGCTGGTAGACAAACGAATGATTTCATAAAAGGGACCCCGTTCACCTACCTTTTGAAAAAAATGTGATTTCCGGTTTCGTGTGTGTATATATTTGTGATCAAAGATTTAAAGGGCGTTTCTATGTGCGTGTGTATGCGTATATGTGCGTATATGCGTGAAATATCGCTCATATGATTTTTTAACTGGGGTTTTTCCATGTGTCAGCGTATTTGCGTGAAAACCGCCGTAGGAGCGATTTTCACGCATAATATAGGGTCTCCGTGATCTCAGGGATTCAGGGTAAAATTGCGTCATTTCACCACCTTTTTTGTGGAAGGCCTGCTTGATCCACTTTACAAATATATACGTCTGACAGTTCATGCATATATACGCACATACGCGCATATGGAAACACACCTATTTTTTTTTTCACGCACATACGCATATACGCGCACATGGAAAGAGATCTTAATTCTGGTTATGAAAAGTTTTTTATAACGCCTCCTCTTGTTTATCAACGTTGTAAACACAGTAATGTTGACAAATGGAAAAAAAACATGTAACCTAAGGTGGTAGGTTGCATATATGCGAAGGTAGAAAGGTGACTTGTTGCAAAGCGCCATTTGCAAAGCTCTGGCTTATCTGACTTGTCGCAAGATGCCCATGTTGAATTTGTTTTGATTATTTTGCGGGCACCCACATATTGATATAAACAAAACAAGCAGCCTGTGTGCAGTGATATCCTTGTTTTCTGGCCTATTTTTATAAAAGCTCCAAGGGATTACCTTTAGTTTATACAGGTCAGATAAGAGATTAGGCCCCTTTACATATAGGTGTTGTATTTGTTTAACTAGCATCTGTTTTATTTATTTAAGATTATACTAAAAACAATGTAGCCCTGGGGACTTTGCTTTCGCTCTGAAATTTGTTTTAAATATCTTTCACCTTCACCAAGAAGTGTACGTTTTTATGTGCGGAGGGGGACACGAGTGTAATCCCCGTAGTGGGCATGTTTCCCGTCCCATCATTCGCCACAAATGGTTGTGTTCACTTCATCATTTGTGGAAATGAAGGTGGAAGTTACGATAGTAGAGCTGTTTACAGTTTTTGTATTTGTGTCAGCCAGTTAAGAGGTCGTTGCATTTGAAGACGCATTTCACTAAACCTGAAATATAAAGAATATGTTGATGTTACAGGTCTCTGTTTTATTGTGCGCAAGAGTGTTACATGTGTCTGTTGACATTCTGATTCGTGTAGCGCAGGCACAGTTCGTTGCTATGGGAAACTCGCTTGTTGGGTGCTGGCTCGCGTGTGGGGTCTGGGGCGTGGAGACACAGCGTTCTTTGTTCTTGATGTTTCAGGTCTGTTCATGAACGTGTGTACTGTTCTTTGGGAATTTTCCATTTCTAGAATTTTCGGGTGAGAAGCTATAAATTAGGGGCTGTGTTTAGAGCCGGCAGAAAGGAATATTTCAGCCAGCATTAAAAGTGTTACTTTCTCGTCAGTCTGGGACCTTTTCCGAAAATTGCAGGTGTGTCGGATATATAACGGACTTAATACAGATTTAATACGGACTGTCTCCAGTTTGCCTTTGGATTATTACTCTTTATGTGGATTATTTATGTTAAAGGACTCTTGTTGAGCTGTGACAGTTGTGGTATCCAGAATCAAAGCCTAGGATCCGGAAACTCTGGTACTGTACATTTTTATTGTTATACTGTGTAATATGATGTAGTGTATTGTAATGTTAGGATCGTTCTAAGAATAAATTATAATTATTTGTAAATAAAAAACCACTGACTTCTTAATTCATTTCCTAGACATTTCACGCTGCCTAATGTTACAGAACCTGAATTTTTTTTAATCTCCGTAACAAAAGTTGTGCTGATCACGATTACGTGATCTGTTGTTATTAGGTTCCGTAACAGTTGATTTGGGATGAAAATGATTAAGTGAATTTATTTCTGCCATTTACCTTCTCATTCTAAAGGCTGAATAGAAACATCTGCAAAATAAAAAAAATAGTTGATTATAAAAAAAGACAAACATGTTTTTTTTATTTATTGCAATATATAAATTATATCATATATTTGTAATCATAATATATTATGATTAACATTATTGTGATCTTTTTTTTTTTGATGATTTAAGAAAATTGTGGCTGAGCTTTAAGTGATCAGCAATGTTTTTTTTTATATTTTTTTGGTGGAGGTAACCGCCTATATTCTTTTAAATGCTTTCTTATCTAAGTATGTACATTTTCAGAATTCCATTCCGGTTTCGGACTACGTGACAGGGGATTACACGCGATAACTCTGGCGTCAAACAGGCTCTGTGTATCACTCCTGCGGGTCCTGGTTGTATGTCATCCCCATTGCTGGGTCATCACACCGAGGAACCCCCGAAAGGCGCACTCGTTTGTGAGTAAAACATGACTTTAGGGTACAGTCTCCGCATTAAGCATGCAATGCGCTCACCCTGGGTAGGGGCAGACCTTAAAAAATATCATCGCCTCGTCTGAGATACGAACATATGATCTCCCGACTTAGTGCCCTGTGCTCTACCCCTGAGCCACAAAAGCCAGTGTGAACAGCAGCGTTTGTGTGCGTGTGTTTTTCCGAACATTATCGTTAAAAATCAGAGGTTTTTCGGAGGATTTTCCTCGGTCCAAAGACCAATAACTATAATTATGAAACATATCAGCAAAAGTCAAATGGATCTGAATCCAGTAGATATTACCCTTTTTGTCTGATGTCCTGTTTGTTTCTCCGTACATCATCTCCTAAATATATCGATCCACCTAAATATTCCTTGGTCTATGATTTACTCTCTCTATATGTTGTGAAAATTAAGTGTTTTAAGATGTTTCGGAAAAATAAAATAAATTTAAACTTTCAGCACCGTGAATAAGGTCATGACCGATCATTCAGATTTGTTGGCGGATCCTGAGATCGATCGATTGTAGTACGTACTGGAGGGGGAAGCGCTTTGCAAATACCATCTACATGTGCGTATAATATTGAAATCACTGTTTTGCCGGAACAAGTAAAAGAGCCTTTCACATATAAATGTCTATTTTGCCGGTACAATAAAGACACCCAACTTTTATTGGGTCATAAATATGAAAGCTCACATGGGGTCACTCATTCAATTAGAAGAGCTGTTTAAGCAAGTGTGAGTTTGTGTTATTAAGGTCACATCATTAAAAGGAAGTACTGGCTTAATTGGGTGGGTTGTTTCAGTGTGTTTGTGTCTTAGTGTCACACCTTCAACGAGGATTCTGCAAAGAGAAAAGCATGAATAATTTACACTAATTACCTCTTGTTTTTTTTATACATAGTCAACAACATAGTTTATAGTGTGCATTACCAGCTATAAAGCCTACCGGGCTATGGTTATTTATAGTCTTTATGTATATATGTTTGTGTATTCTCAATGCAATAAAATGATTATACACTTATTACCTGTTGTTTTTATGCACAGCCTACAACATAGTTTATGGTCACACCATACATTCCTTCTTATATATAATTGTCAATGTACCAAAAAAAAATAACACAGTGGCTATGTTGCCGGTTCAAGTAAATAGCCTATCACATAGGCCTACAAATGTCTATTTTGCCGGTATAATAAAGACACCCACTATAACTTTTATTGGGTCATAAATATGAAAGCTTACTCCCTTTTATAATGTTACCACAATAGCAAAAACTCACACTTACTTATACAACTCCTCTTATTTAATGAGTGGTCTCCATGTAAGCTTTCGTATACATGACCCAAACAAAGTTATAGTGGGTGTCTTTATTGTACCGGCAAAATAGACATTTGTATGTAATAGGCTATTTCACCTGTACCGGCAAAATAGCTGCTGGGCTATTTTGCCTGTACCGGCAAAATAGTCTGCCAGGTTATTTTGCCTGTACCGGCAAAATTGCCTCTGCCTATTGAAATTTTACATTTACCACAAAGACAAGCCAGAGACAGGCAAATTGCTTCATTTGTCTTCCGCTACGTGGCAGCACATCCAGAATTTCGTAAATATATTCCGTTGCAGCATATCAATCATCCATCTCTCGGGGGCATTGTTTGTACATCCGCTTTTGTACTTTCATTTTCATACACCTTTGCATAACAACCAGTATTGTGTGTATATATAAATGTTCTGTATTATATATACTTTTTAGTCGTATCCCTTAATAACTTGTATTGTACTTATTTATACCGTGTTTTAGATGCACTAATTAAATAATCATATTGTCTGTATCTGTCTGAAAAAAAATATTTCGTATTTTTAATATTTGGTGTTTGATAAAAGATTGTATTTCAAGTTTTTCAAAGAACTTACACGGAACTATATTTATTCTTTCTTCTTCGTGGTTGAGCTCCATATATTAATATGATAAAAATATTGAAAAAAAAACACAAAAATGCCTTCGTACTACATAATTATATCCCTTTGCAACTGTGTATAATATCGAGACATAAACGGTACCTAAAATCACTTCCGTATTAGATTCATGATTTTTGACCGAGTGGGCTGAACATGTGGGTTTACTTCGTCAGGTTATATCAATATTATCATTATTATTTGTCTACCATGGCTTTACATGTCAAGTTACTCTAAATATTCAACAGGAGTCATTCCTGGGTTAACGAATTTTCATCACAGTGTTATTTTGCTGAATGAATGGAAGAGGATCAAAAATTAATTCCGTATCTGCTTTTGGTAAAAAAACTTTATTAGACATTAATTAAAAATTAGTGTCAGTTCAGAGGAATATGGGTAAATATGGGGGTACAGTTTTAACTTTTTGATTATGACTCCAAGCAATACACCGACACCCACACATATATCAAATATTATATATGTATATGTATATTTATATATGTATATTTATATATATATATATATATATATATATATATATATATATGGTCTGTCACACCAACATGCACACACCCGAACATGCCCGAAGTTATCCAATAATTAATCAAGACTTGATATACAGTAGAACGCCTGTATAACGGTCACCATCGGGACTGGATGAAAGTGGCCTTAATACAGGAGTGGCCGTAATACAGGACTTTACCAAGATAGCGAGTTAAAATGTAACACGAAACCAAGTTCAAATCTTCATTACAATCAACGAAATAAACGTTTTTACAGGTATTAGTATAATAACTGTTATTAATAAAAAAAATTAAAAAATTACAATCACGTCAACCCTTTATATAACAATTACCAACAATATATACAAATAAAGTATTTGTTATTAAATTACAAACATATTGTATATCCATAATATTTTTACAAATGATGAGTAGCTCTTTGTATCCATAAAGCATACTAAGAGCACGGAAGTAACAGCAGGAATATGTGAACATTTACAGAATACACTCTTTACATCTGGATAAATCGAGTCCACAATTTCATCTTGATGGGCGAAGTCCAAATTCTTGGTAGCAATAATGGTCAAAGTGATTGGGACAGAGTATGCGTAACATTTTTATACATTTTGCATTCAAAATAATTCATGTATGAGTAAACTGTTCGATGTTTGCCGCACTGTTTTCGTTTGATGTAGGTGTTCACAAGGACATTAAAGAAAGTTAAAAGATCAACAGTTTGCCTAAAATTTTTCTGATGACATAATCAACGGGACAAGCTGGTTGTCATTCGTTAATTAAATGACAAAAACCCTGATTAAGATCCGGCTCGCGAGACGGATTCCAAAACATACACGCAGGTGGGAACACATGCCTTACTATTGTGCATACTAATGAGGCTGACTGGGGTAGTACGACGCTGACTACGTGTCAAACAACTCAGTCACGGTCGAGTTGTTACCTGTCCCTGACCGTAATTGAGGCATTTCCCGGCCTGTGGGACCGAGAGACCTGGCCGTAATACGGAATAGAGGAGTGACCGTAATCGACGACAAAATGATTATGAAATATAACGGTCGAAAATTCGGGACCGGAAAATCTAACCGTTATAGACGTATTGACCGTTATTGAGGCGTGGCCGTTAGCAGGCGTTCTACTGTATATATCATTCATACTCATTTAGTCACTTGCTCTGTTCTCGAAAGTGCTGAAAGAAGCACACAAGACATTGAAAAATTGGCCGAGGTTTATTAAAAATAACATTAAAATTTTCATATTCAACATATTCAGCAATTATCCCTTCTTTCCCACTGACGGGAAGGTGGGGTAAAACACGCCATATATATATCGTATAGGCCATACTAAAAGTAAAAGTAGTAGTAGTAAAAGTAAACAGTTTACACCTCGACAAATATACTATTTAGAAACAATAACCTTTAAAGATTTAACATTAACAAGTTGAACACAGAGTGCTTGAGTTGGTGGCGAAGGGGGTGGTGGTGGGTTTTTCTTCCAGATAGTACGTTGCTGGTTGTCGTTTTTCCTGACAGATGAATTCACTGGTAGTCGTTTCTCCTGGTACTAGTGGTATATGGCTGCCGAGTGCTGGTTGACGAGTGATTTTGTCCCAGCGCGGGCATGTCTTCTCAAACAATGTTCTGGACTGCTATTGGCCAGTACTTACTTCCGGTTTGTAGTGCATCATGGTCGCCCAAAATCGTTCTTAATATAATAGTTAATGGAGTTTTTAGTACGTCGTGGAAGTTAGTGCAAGAGAACCGAGAACCGGATTCTGGCCGTTTTCCGCTTTCGCTCCATTTACCTCCGTTTATTCTGGTGTGCGTTCCCGCTTGCTGGGCGGCTTATAAAAACGTTTCAATAAGCATACGAGTTTTTATTAACTGTTTATTATGTAACACATGACAAATCATGATTAATAACCATAGTAATTTCCATGTTAAGGCAAAGTATTATATTATAATAATCATTCAGAAGATATATATATATATATATATATATATATATATATATATTAGAAATATATATATGTATTTACATATATATATATATATATATATATATATATATATATATAGGCATAAATCAAAACCAACATAAAGAAAACCAAAATTTTTCGAATATTTCGAATATTAGGCTACAGTATGTTGTATACATTTCCATTCAAGTGAGATAACTTTTTTAAAGTGTGCATGCGATTTTAAAAATATATGTATTTTTGTAGATCAAATTATCAGATTGTGCCTCATCTCCTACGGGGTGGGCGAAATCTCCAGTAATACAAATGAACCTCTCCAGTGTTTTCACAGGTATTTAGCTGAGGGTTATAGCTACTGAATGAGGCTTCTCTTAGTATTGACTATGAGACACAGCCTTATATTTGGTTAAATGTATTACTAAATATTTTTTTTATATGGCAAGCTTTGAAAAAAAGATATCTCACTTGAAACGAAATGTACCTCTCCAGTAATTTCACCATCCTGTAGCCCAGGAAGTTAGCTACAGATTGAGGTGTCGTTTAATTTCGCCTATCCCGTAGGGGGTGAGGCACAGCCGGATAATTTTTTCACTGTTTTACTGAATATATATTTCAAACAATATGCACACATTGAAAAAAAGATATCTCACCTGAAACGAAATGTACCCCTCCAAAGTATTCATAGGTATTTAGCTGAGGGGTATAGTTACTGAATGAGGCGTCTGTTAATAATGACTATTCCGTGGGCAATGAGGCACAGCCTGATATTTGGTTAAATGTATTACTATATATTTAAAAAAATAGGCAAACTTTGAAAAAAAAGATATCTCACTTGAAAGACAATGTACCTCTCCAGAGTTTTCACCATCCTGTAGCCCAGGAAGTTAGCTACAGATTGAGGTGTGGTTTAATTTCGCCCATCCCGTAGGGGATGGGGCACAGCCTGATAATTTGTTCAATGTATTACTATATATATATTTCAAATACTTTGCACACTTTGAAAAAAGATATCTCACTTTAAAACGAAATGTACCTCTCCTGAATTTTCGCCATCCTATAGCCCAGGAAATTATCAGTAGAATGAGTTGTGGTTTAATTTCGCACATCCTGTAGGGGATGAGGCACAATCTGATAAAATTGATCTACAAAAATACATATTTTAAAAATCGCATGCTCACTTTAAAAAAAGTTATCTCACTTGAAATGAAATGTACACCGCCAGAATATACACCATACAGTAGCCTAATATAAAAGTTTATATTTTTAATGTTGGTTTTTATTTATCTTTTAAGGAATATTCATATTTTAGTTTTTTCTTGTTCTCATTTTTTCTGACATTCAGATTAATGCTTTTTATATATATATATATATATAATTACCTTCTTTTCAACAAGGCAGGTCTTGGGCTTTAAATTTTTGTCCCCCCCCCCCCCTAAGTATCGTATCCTTTTATAAGCACCCAAAACACTAATGGTGTGGCGAGCATAAAATTATTATCTGCTTGGGGCAGAGTAATTGTATATATATATATATATATATATATATATATATATATATATATATATATATATATATATATATATTTATATATATATAAGTACAATTTCTTTATAATTCAAAATATATTATATATGAGTAATATCATGATAGAATGCATTCTAGGAGTGCATTGTCCAGTACATATCTAAAGCCAGTTTTATGCATGTTGTTCAGAATATTCTAGGCTATGTTATTGCACCAAAAAGACGCCTTAAAAAAGAAAGTGTCGGCTTCATGCAAAAGGAAGTATGGACAGCAAGTTGCGATACATGTGTTGACTGTAAGTACTTATATATAAGCCATAGCGTTTTCAAAGATAGGAGCCCAAAACATTGGCCTCTTTGACCACTGTCGGGAAATCGATGGTAGTGTGCCACTATACTGAAGGAGAATATTCGAAACAATGAACAGCTCTTTGGAGAAAGTAAGTAATATCAAATGAATGTCACGTTACACACCAGAATATTTATATAGCACTCTAATTAACTTAGAGTTTGATAAGTCTTTGATAGAGCAACACACGGTCAACTTTAAATCCCTCACATAGATTCCTCATCCTGTTAGTGAGGTTTTTTAAGGTCCATGGCCTGTTTGTGGCATTGTAGGTGCAGAAGTGGATTCACCTGAAGCAACCTTTTTTAAGGGGTTTTAGACGTAAATTTCCAGACCTGATGACCTTTCATTAGTCCTCATGGGTTGGCCTCCCCTTTTCCCAAATCCTCGATCCGCCCTGAGGTGGCACTGAATGAAGATGAAGGTATCCATATGATCAGAATGATATGTTATTATTAAGCTTCTGGATTTCAGGTTTCATATGCACGGGTTTAAGACATTAGTGCGAATCTCTGAGGTTCAACGAGACTTCACCATTATGCCATTGAGGCGAGGTTTGAACCAGGGACCTTCAGCTCCGGAGCCTGACGCTTTAACCATCAGACTACGTCCTACCGTTAGTAGTTTATCAACGCAAGGTTCTAGACAAAAAGAGCGACAAAGGCTAACCACTGCTGAGCCACCACCGGCCGTCATCTTTTGTGAAGAGTTACAGGAAGTGGGTGTCACCGGATGTCACGGCATGTCCTCGGTCCAAGATGTCTGGGATTACTGACCGGAAACAAAGAGGCTAAGGATGAAGATGAACATGAACAGGCGACCCTACCCTTAAGCCCGAGGATGGTTTTACACAAATCTCTTCCTGTTGGGCACTGTGGGACGGCGGGGACTACTTGTCTCAACTGTCAAACATTTAAATGAAACACCTTCTGTCTACATTTCATATGCGTATATGCTATAAAATATGACTTACCGTGAAGTCTTTATACCACAGAACACCTGGATGTTAAAGTAATAGGCCTTGACACAATTCTTTTCCAACATAGTTGAGCGGACTGCATTACCCTCTTCACTACATTTATACATACGCCGCTGGTGTATTTAAAAGCCCGTTGCATTGTGGGCTGCAGATTTTGTAGAGTTAATTTGAATTTCATGTCATATCATACAAGTCAGGTAAGTTTTATTGAAGAGACATTGTAATTGGTTCTGTTTCTACTTTTGATAAAATCAAGCATCCCTCATTCATGTATATATTTAAACAGAAAAATTGTGCGTCCTATAGTGATCGCCTTATCCGTCTATCATTCCTTTTTGCCGTCCTTCCCCCTCAATCTCTCCGTTCATCTGTCAGTGACTTTTTTAAATAGAATAGATTTGATCTTTCTCAGATTCATAGGGATTGTTGGTGACTATGAAAGCTCCAGTCGTCTAGAAATTACGACTTGTTCAAATTCATAAATGGCCGCTAGAGCATAAATGGTGATTTTCTTTTGCACGCAGTATCTTAAGAAAACTTTGATATTTCACTAATTCACAGCTCCAATCCTATTAATTTGTAGGCCTGCCCAAAGTCCAATTAACCGTTAGAGAACAATTGCTCTTTATTCGGTCTCGACGAGATTATGTTCGATCATTCTAAAATTCACAGAGGTCATTGGTGGTTATAAAGGCCCAAGCCCTATCGAATTGGAGACTTACTGAATATCCAGTGTGACCGCTATAGAGCACAATCAATGATAGGTCAATATTCCTTTGTGATTTTACAGATGATTGACACAAATGAGGAGATTTTCTCTTTCAAATTGCAGACTCCTATTAAATCCACTATGGCTGCCAGGCAAATAATTTAAAATTCTTCCGCATGCATTATCTCAACAATCTTTGAGATACTGCCGTGATTTCTCTTATGATTGGTCCATTTAAGATTATTTGTAGTGATTAATTTCAGACCATCCCGTCAACCAAAATGGCCACATGGCTGCCATTTTCAGGTACTGGCGATGGTGGGACCCAAATAATTTCTTATGTATTGTAATAAATTCGGACTCCGAATGAATTTTGATAATGTGATGCCATTAGTAATGGAAATGAGACAACATACTTTTCTTAGTGACCGGCTAGACTGCATTTATTTAGAGTTTAAACGAAATGGGGCACTGAGGAATAGTTCTTGTATTATTATGCCAATCTCTGAACATTGGATTCTTTATAAGACTCTACAATTACCGACTTATTATCATGAGGCAAAAAGATTTCTTGTTTTCATCCATTGCCTTGCTAATATGCATAAATTTTATATGAATATGAAAAAAAAAATAATACCGTCTTATTTTATGTTGCTAGATTGTGGCCAGTGTGTAACGCTCAACACGCAGCGGTTGTACACAGTCGACCCAGATCTTCTTTTGTTTTAACTTGCTTTGCTGCGGCTTACACCACCAGGGTAGGCACAGAGAAGAGAATTATAGTCAGACCAACGAGGACTGGTGTCGTATTTTATAACATTTGAAGCTGGATGCTTCAAAAGAGATCTTCGACAACTGCAGTGTACAACCGCTACGTGAGGACAGTGGGCGCTATCATCGGCCCAGAGGTGTATACCTCAGGGTTGAAAGTCGTTAATTAAAGAGTAGGGCCTCGCCGCTCCTCGGCTTAGGTTTGAACTCAGGACCTCCCGGCTTCTGTGATCTACCCGCAGACCACAGAAGCCGGATTGAACTGGCGTTAGTGATGAGGAGTTAGATGCACCTTTGGATGTATTATTCTTCTGTTCCCCACTAACAAACAATACCTTGTGATTTGGATATATCATAAAGAACCATCTATATACCAGTACGCCTTTTTGGTAATGGGCCAAGGTGAAGGTTAGCAATGTCGAGCGGTGTGATCTTGTGCGCCAGACCTCCGATGTGATCACGCCCTCGGGAACTGAACTGTGTGCAGTTGGAAAAGCCAAATTTGTGTGCATTCTTTACGTTAAGGCATGTGACTGACGCTGAAAGCAAAATGGCCCACTGTCATGGCCCGTTTCTGCGGGTTTAGTGGGACAAACAGACAGGACAATTTTGGTAGACAGACAGATTAGATAGATTAGATAGATAGATGCTTTACTGAACTCGGTGGTGCATACTTTCTGGGATTTATGATAAATACATCTTTTACTGGACCCGGGTTTGCATACTTTCTAGGATTAAGGATAAATACATGTCTTACTGAAGCCGGTGGTACATACTTTTTTATATATATGTTGTTGTTAAAGTGTAATTATAGTTGCAGCTTCAAACAGGAATCCAAGTTTACATCTTCGGGTTTCCATGTTTAAAGGGTTTTAATACACTTGTTTATCTTTACATACCCTCTTTTGCTAGTTTTGTATGATTGAATTGGCAGCAAGGTGACAAGGAAAATACATATTAGCCCCTGTCTAGCTACTGTTTTCCGAAATCACGTCGGTCACAGACTTTGATCGTGACGCGTTTATTTCGAGATTTCAGGTATATACAAGGATAAAAAGTGTATTTTCTATATGTTAAAGTTTCCCTTTAATACTGCATATCGGGTAAGAAAATTCTGAAGTATATACGTACAATATTTGTTAACATATTAATGTAAGCAGGGCGAAGTACTTTCCACGAAATCTTATTCCTGTCAAATTATCTTCTTTTGTAGTACAGTCCGCAAGTAGCTGAAGCTGGTGACACATACCAGCGTTTATCGCATCCATTTACCGCATCCGGTCATCGCAATCGTTTGATCAATAATAGACACTATTACTTCAGTTGAACCCGACACATACCTCCTCCAACGATTATCAGCTGCGTTCAACGGATCCGCTGATCGCAGATATTGAGCACTGCTCGATATTTGCGATGAACGCAGCCGGTAAACGCATAGAGGATTCCACTTCATGAATTTGGGAAGCCCTTATGTCCATTATCAAAATATGAGTTCTTAAAATTCATTGAAGGGGTATTACTGTAAGGAAGCATCTCCATGTCTATAACACTCAACATGCATCTTACTATATAACCGAAAAATTGCCACAATGGCTTTGGTGCAATAAAGAGTGACATTTAAAGTAGAAACAAAATTAAGCCTTAAACAAGGGCACCAGGACAATTATTTTAGAGAGGGGGTCCTATCCTACATTAATTTAATGAAAAACATGATTATTTGTTACATTTTTTACTTAAATATCATTTGGGTTTTCAAGCATAAATCTTGATATGAAATGACAAACCGATGTATCATCACCTGTTTGACGCTTGTATGTGTTAAGTGTTGCCGGATGGTTGCCGTCCGTTCATCGCATTTGACCAAAACATGCGATAAACGCAATGCGATAGACGCACACTTCAAGGTGGCTTTCCAAATATGAGCGTATGCAGTACGTATGCGGTACGTATGTATATGCAGCTTCTTAATCGGACACATTTTATTCCTTGGAGTGATTCCGTGAATGCGTATGGCGTACGTACATGTGTATATACGCATGCATCACGTTTCGATCGCTCCCTGTAGCGATTGAATACGCATACGCATGTTAACAAACGGGGAAATTCCAAACTTTCTACTAGGAAGTTAGAATCGATTTTGTGACCAAACCCCTTTAATCGATTTCGTCAGTTGCAAGTTTAGCACTTTGACGCGGTTTGAAAAAAAGGCAAAATCTCGAAAAAGCAGCCTTGTTTCAAGTGCCAACGGTCACATTGCACAAGGTGGTCCATAAAGTGTTACATGGGCCAAAACTACCATTTTTAAAAATTTAATGTGTGAATGAACTTAATAATACCTTTTAAAAACGGTATGTTTCAAGCTCAAATCTGTTTTATTAAGGCTAAAACCAATAATTTACACATTAAAATACAATGCAAAACATATTATATCTGAAACTTTAAAGCTGTTTTATTCCGTTTCTATTTTTCTGTAAAATCTCTGCACATCTTAGAGAGTTTTTTATGCTATTTACTTCAAATATTCAGAATTAACTGATAACAAGTGGATCTACACTTCCTGTAAAGATAATGTTTGTACTTAAAAGCGAAATAAAAATGGCATACAGTTGTTTTAGTACAAAATTTTGTGCATTACAGCAAACCGCCTACAAAAAAGTGAGTATCTGTGACTATATGTGTTTTAAATTCACTAAATTCTAACAAAAAAATCATAATACAAATGTTGAGCACTTCAAAACAACACAGACATTATGTCTTGGTGTTCAACATTGTTTAGAAAGTAATTACCTTCTATATTTATGCCTACATACAAAACAGAGTCCGCATGGATTTTCATAAAAGCTTCTTTCCTGCTTAACTTATACTGAGATTTAAGCATAACATATTATTTACCAAAACATAGCTTATGTAATGAGCATTTGGCTAACATTCTTGCATGAACCCTAATATGCTTTGTAAAGCAAAGAGGAATTTAAGTAAAATGAACAACTACTTAAAGTTTGGTCAAAGTGTACAGCGTTACATAGGTTTAAGATTGAATGAAGTGCCTGCTACAGACAAATGCCCTGTGTAGAAACCATAACTTGATAGATGCATTTATGCAATGGAACAGAAAAAACAATACTGTAAATTTTCAAAAACGGACCACATTGTGTAATGCCACCCAACATTCATTTTCATAAACTAGGGACATCTAGGTATAAGAAAATTAGGGTCTGGAAAATTCCCCCGGGGGAGGGGGAGGGCTTTACCCCTACTGGCCCATGGACTTTATGGAATGCTAGCTTACATCATTTGGCCTGGTTGTTATATCATGGCTACTTGGCTTTAGAACTGGGTAATAATATTGTCTGAGTAGAAGCTCAGAGTTCTATGTACAGTAACACTATCATCCTTTTCTCTTTCACTTTTGTAATATATGTTCTTGGAATTGTCTAAAATAATTCCTATTTAGCCAAACAAATATTGAAGTTTTGAAGTTTTAATTTATTCCTAGTTGAATAATTAGCCCACACGTTTTCATTAAAAGCTCATTAATTTATTTTTATTTAAATGCAATAAGATCCATGACCTGACAGAAAAATGGTTATAATTAAAGCAATTAGTAAAACATGAGGGTTTTAATCATGCATTCTCGGGGGCACAGTACCTGTGGTTCCTTGCTCTTACAACTGTTAACTATATCAGCATGAATCACGGTTCTACCAAGAAATCTCAAACGTTGCAGGTGGAGATAACTATGGCTTGTATAATATATAGCTATTAAAAGATGAATATCTTAAAACCGGAAATGTACCTTCGGTCTCCTGTGGAAGATTTATCTTTCTTGTGGTTGGCCCCGTAACAGTGCATCCAATTTTCACGATAGGATAAGTAAAATCCATAACACCCCATTATCACGCATAACGCCTACTTTACAACGTCGCAACATGAAATTAAACTTTTGAATATAGTTGTTTCAAATAATCATGTAATAACAACAAATTAAAGTTTCATTATAGACCAGCCTGTCAACCTGCCAAGATTAACATCTCCGGGGCCTAAACCAAACCAAATATGAATGAATTTCAGGAGAACTTACACCTTACCCTCAGCGTCGTCGTGGTCGGCGGCGTCCGTAGACGACTCACATTAACTCTTTATAATTCTGAAGAGTTTTGTGTTAATCCGTAGGTGTTAATCACATACCCTATTGATTTTATATTTCTATATATATATATTGTTTGAAGGTGTGAAATACCGCCAATAGTTTAAGGTCAAAAGGTCAAAGGTCAAAGGTCACAGTTGTTGTTAATGCACGTTATTTTTAGGCTCATCGCTCATTGCTCCTTTCTATTGAATATATTTCAATCCAACTGATGAACTATGGCAACACGCAATATTTCTCAAAACAACAATTCAACGCACTACATAGTCTTCAGAACGATTTTTCTCAAAATCCACCAAATGTAGAGTTTCCATTTGTTTTCATTTGTTGACATGTAATCTAAATTGGGTTTATTTTTTTTTTAATATTTTCAAAATCTGTATGAGAAAACATAACTATCATAGATATATTTGTAATATGCAAATTAGGGCTCCCATTAACAAAAACTGTTTATAATACCTCGAGAACTACCCATGATTTAAGGCCAACTACTATGTCTATACACCAAGGTTTTCATGGTCAAAAATTATTATAATTACATTTTAATCTGGATTACATTTTTATTTTAATGTTTATAGATATGCAAATTAAGGCCGCCATTTACAAAATGTCCAACTCTTTCCAATATCTCAGAAATAACTATGATGATCGGTTCAACATTATGATTAGACCTAGGTTTTAATGTATAAAGATTAAGTATAAATACTTAAAAACAACGGTTGGATTACATTTAATTTTGAATTTTCCCTTTGCGTAAATTAGGGCCGCCATTAACAAAAGGGTCTGCTCTTTCCAATATCTCGGAAACTAAGAATTATAAATTGTCAAACATTATATCTGCAACCAGAATATTATTAGTAGTTTATTATTCATCCACAGTACCAAGGACAGCAGGTTCCAGTTGTCGTGTTTTACACAGTAAATGAAAATTCCAGGAACATAACGAAGTTAAATGCAACAATTGTCTGGCCAACATGGCGGGTACACAAGACCACAGAAAGTGGTGACGTCATACACAATAAGTGCCAGTGTAACATAAAAACGATGTGTCCTGTAAAAACTGTCTGGAAATTAGCAATATCCTACACCAGTCTGGTATGATTGTCATCGTTCCTAGTGCCTATACTTCTTAGTTCATACTGGGGCATGGCAATTTGGTGGCGATGTTTACTTTATGGATATGAAAATTACCATTAAATGAAGAATCGTGTGTCATTATGAAGTTTTCAGGGATTCAAAGAATTCATATGTAGGAATTTCATGTCCATACCTGCTTAAAAGCGAAATGACATATCATGTCCTCTTAAAATAACATCCTGAAATTCAGTTTCCAGTGTTCAAGTCCGCATTGGTTTCTAAGGACACACAAATAATTACACAGATATCTCTGCGACCCAGAAACATGCATTTGTTGCTAAGGACCGCTGTGGCATAAACTGAGGATCAAATGAGATTTTCTTCGGATAAAACTTCAAAGTTTCACTGCCCACACTATATAATTGGAAAATGTCCCGAACATATAGGGGCTGTATCGTACATGCTTTTTATGTAAAGACCTAGATCCGTTCATCTCTTGGGGCTTAAGTATTGCCTTTTATCTAATTTTACCAGTTTAAAAAAAATCAAACCTTGTTAACCGACTCGGGATAAATTTTATGTGGTACAAATAAAAAATGTTTACTATGATTATTTCCTTTAAAAATGTTCCACAGAAAACATTTAGGAACTGCAATATACAACCCCCCCCCCCCCCCATCCGCCAACCCCCCCAAAAATACGCCAGTAGTGATAAAATATTCTTTAAAATGGCTCTCTTTCAAGTATTTTTTAGTACTTGCCTCGCAAATAAGGAACGCAAGCCTCCGCCATGTGGGGGGTCCCTATTATGGGATGCTCAGAAAACCATGTGTGCATTCACTTATTTACCCGTATTTCCAGGTTCAATTTTTGCATAATAATGAATATTCCATGATTTATCCTGAATCCGGATCAATCTTATCGATTATTTATTGGCCCTGAACATTTCAAGAGATTCCATTAATTACTGCGCGAGTTATGTTGTGAACAAACACACACAAACACACACACACGAACGAGGATTAAAGCATACCCTCCTGACAATAATAATAAAAAATGTATATAAAGAATAGGTCTTGACAATAAATAATAAATGTCTTTTAAGGGAAAGAGATTGTACAGTCAATAATTTTAATACAGTACTCTAGATACAGGAGCTATTATAGCAATATTTCAAACTGGGTGGCAGCGATGTCTCCATACTTCCAAACAGTGTGCACCTCTAAAAACTGAAGGTTCGACCCTATAACATTTCCAGGTAGAAAATGGTAATATAGGGTAGAAAATTTAGGCAAAAAAAGGTTGGGTTCTCAGGCACTTTTATCAGGAATCACTGCGCGAGATCGATTTATTTTTTATTTTTTTTATTTTATTTTTTTTTTCCTTTTTGTATGTTTCTATAAAAATGTCATATAATCAGGGAAAAGCATGATAATAACAGAATTGTTTTGCTAAACAGGTAAAAGCACTACATAACCAAGGAAATCTTATCCAAATTGTATTATTTTATCTTCTTGAAAGAAATGTCCGAGCGGCTGGAGCTCAAAATTCGAAAGTTTCTATTGAAAATCAAAATCAAAATTTTTCATGCAGGGGGTTTAATTTGACACGCGCAGTGTCTGAGAACCATACCTTCTTTTGGCTTAATGGACCGTTATTTCAATAAGGGAAATTAACACTTGCCATACACAATATTTAAGTCCCGTTTTAAATTGCGTCTTTACCACAAATTAATAGAGGACATATTTGGCAAAATTGAATGTCTAATTTGAAAGTTTCAACAAAACATTTAGAATTATATTCAACAAATATTTTTTTATTCAGTTTTGATCAGTTTAGAGGGTTTTATTTTTCAAGCGTGTTTCATTGTCCCCTCCCCCCCCCCCCCCCCCCCCCCCCAAAAAAAAGGGGGGATCGCTGGATCAGTTTGGTATGTTTATTTAAACGCCCTTGAAGTTTAGACTTAAACTCGCTTCACAGTTTCATATTTTTCATATTTTCGAAACGTAGGCCTATTTGATCATAAAATGTCACTGAGTTGTTTAATTTTTATTGAAAAGCCTAATGTTCTCGCGTTAATTTATATACTGCTTAATAAGCTAGCTTTATTTTACCAGTATTTTACCTCCAGACATGGTCAGGACAGACACGCGTCTTGTGTTATCATGGCAATCAAACCGTTCTTAAGACAGTCTTGTCACTAAAACGCACCTTGAATCAAGACTCAATCAAATTAATTATTATTGAAAACTTCCAAATTAGACTGAAGTTAGAAAGCTATATTGCTTATTCCATTGGCTGCTTTCTTGTCATGTAAAATATGATTTCCTAGGAACGTTATAGGGTTGTCAAGCTACATAAAGGCAAAAGGGTTATTTTATTGTCTCCGTCTGGAGGGTATACGTTCATTCATGTTCCGGTGCGTGTGTTTTTGTGTGTGTGTGTTCACAACATGAACATTCTATCATGGGTGGAATCTCATGAAATCTTCAGGGCACCTTGGGAATGGGCCAATGAAGAATCTATTAGATTTTGGTGTAGGTCCAATTCATGATCCTGATCCAGGAAGGACTTCAGGAATATTCAGAAATGTGCAGTAACATATGCTCTATTGAACATGGGATCTGGGCCGAATAAGTGAATGCAAACACTTGTTGGTGAACATATGCAAAAATGAACCTGCAGTATGGAAAAATATGTTAATAAAATCGCGCTCCGGAGTAACCCACATTAAGGGCAATCCACATGGCGGAGGCCTGTATTTGTGAAAATGCATATTTCTAGTCCTCCGTAATTCTAAAATAAAGAATCAACATTTAAAAAATAAACATAATGTCGTCAAATGTTTAAAGAACGTGCGAATATATAGCGGAAACAGGTAATGGATCGGGTTTATATATATATATATATATATATATATATATATATATATATATATATATATAAACATGTATATCTCAAGAAAGTCTCCGGTTTCCGTGTGTTAAATAGCGCACTTTATAAGAAAATTTTTAATAATATTAAAATAATAAATAAAAAATATTAATCTGATTAAATACATTTTAAATCAGAAAGAGTACTGTTTCCGGTTTAAAATCACATATAATTTATAGGTCTTTAATATTTATTTTAAATTATATTTGGATTGATTTCCAATGAAAGAGTTTCGTCAAATGCTACCTTAATTGTCTGTGTGCGTGGGAATATACGCTTACCTATATGTGTGGTTTAACCTACCATTTGCTTCTTAACGTTATTTTTTAAACCTTACAACCAAAGCACTGCACGGCTTGGATATTTTATTGAAAATTAGGCATAATTGGATTCAAGGCGGTTCATTTATTCACCTTTTGAATTCTGTAATATTTAGAAATGTTTGTATCTGATTACAGAGGGAAATCTTCAAAGTGAATAATTATAAGACATCCTTCTCAAAGCATACGCAACAACAGGAAACAAGGAGGTGGCATTGTCAGATAAAAGAGAATTTTGAAGAAACCTTGTAATCACTCATAATCTTACGGACAGATGTCCTGAAATTGAACACACTATGTCATTGGTGAAATGTCCAAGGAACAGTGGTATTAATACACGAAACACGCAACGCCTTGCCTAATTTCAGGTAATTGTCCACCATAATTAAATGGAAGCAAAAGGAGATGATAGTGCTTATTTGGTTTAGTGGATCCTGGTTGTTAGCATTGATTTTTTCCGTTTTTTTTATATGCTGACAAAAATAATCCCACGCTATTCACACCAAGTTATACAAAGTCCTTTATTGGTTCACAAGCACAGTGAAATAAGTATGTCGTAAATAGCAGTGAGGCAGGACTTGTTTTACAGGAAGACATGTCGTAAAATATCAAGTCCGACTTCTCAGGTTCTTCACACGGAAAATCGAAATGGATTAGTTCGTGCATCGACAACAACCCGTCAATAAATATTCGTGATCAGACAATGAACACGGAAACTAAGAGAGGATATCTTTCCCTCCGCCCGGAGGGTATGCGTTCATCCCCGTTCGTCTTTGTGTTTAGTGTGTGTGTTTGTTCCCAACATGACTCACGTAGTCATTGACGGAATCTCATGAAATGTTCAGGGAACTTCGGGAATGGGCCAGAAATTGAATAGAGTTTGGTGTAGATCCGGCACATGACCCGGGTACAGGAACGTCTTCAAGGATTTTTCAAAAATGCACAGTCACTTATGCACTATAGTGATCCTCGGAATATTGGCCGAATAAATAAATGCAAATCCCAAAATATGCATCCCCACATTGCGAAGGCTTGCATTCCATAGAAAACAGGTTTCTAGTTTGTTTTAATGTCAGTTTTAAAATGTAAGAATTACAAATTAGGACAATTTTGTCCCCCAGAATCCGCCACTGAGACTTTCGGTTAACAGACACAGGTGTTATGTCTATACCCACAAAGAACCATAAACAAACCACACAGAAGCATACAGGTGAACTGGAGATAGTACTCTCTGTGTCAGGATGGCTTTGCTGGGTAACTTTTGTATTCAATAAGAGCTATAATCGCGAGATATGAAATACATATATCATTGCAATTGTATATATAGTTTAAATATCAAGCCAAATTTTGACAGTATGAAAGCAAGTTATTTTACACATACAGTCTTGGCGAGGACGCATAAAACGGACGGTCTAAAAATTCTTTAATTTTACTTAATGTATATATATATATATATATATATATATATATATATATATATATATTAACATATCAAGATTGTTGCAAAACCATGGGGTTTTAAAGTGCTCAACTAGTACTAGGAACTGTAGTACAATGGAAGATAATCAGCAAAGCCAAAGCGGACTCCCAATCATCTAAATCATGTAACCTTTGTTTTGAGGAAAAGTACTTTATTATTCACCGCCCCTCGTTATGCACCCTTAACAAAAGAAATGAAATCGCAGTGACATGCAGGCACAGATCAAAACATCTCCTGATTAACTACAAATCCCCTGGATCAACTATAAGGAGCCCCGACAAGACCACTTAGTGTTCCTGACGAGTGAGGGCCCGCAGGGGCCCTTACGAAATAGAGATGTCGAACACAAGTAAGTGTGTTTAAGTCCTGATATATATATATATATATATATATATATATATATATATATATATATATATTTATATATGAAAATATGTCCTCATTCATACAGTCAATGCCAGCAAAACTTCGCTGAACATAAGTTTACCGTGCCACACAGAGGTTACCGAGATGCCTTTGTAGTTGAAGATTAATGAAGATAAATGAATAGAGTGCGTCAAATAAATGATCAGGGAATGCTAACCTGTTAAACATTAGTCAAAAATGGGTAAACCTTTTTTTTTTTTTTCTTCTTCTTCTTTTCTCGCCTCAGAAATTTTTATTGTAATACAGTTTTGTTTCATCACAGGCGATTTTTTTTTGTCAAACATCATCAACATATGTATACAATACAGTATCACAATTCAATGATACAGGACTGATCACAGGACATTACAAACACACATTGTCTTCAATTAAATCATCGAACAAGCTTCTAAGTTTGCTCCACTTATCATTATGCTTTTTCAGTAATTCTCTGCCACTTGCTATACATCTTTCAATTCTCTCTGTATACTTCAGTTTTGATTTAAAGACTGAAAATAATGAAGATTCCTTCTCCTCTCTTTGTTTGTAAAGTATATATTTGTACAACAATAAAATTTGATTAAAAAGGATATTATTTTCGTTAACAGGTAAAATACCATACATTACAATAGAAAGTGATATATTAGGCAGGTCCAATTCATACTCGTGTAGCCATGCCTGAATTTTATAAGTTCCTACTCACCATACATTCAAAAAATAAATGAATTATACTTTCCTGATAATTGAAACAATATGAACATTTGTCTGTTTCACTTATCTTCCATTTATATAACTGTTCATTAAGAGGTATGCAAGTATTTAGAATTTTGTATTGGAATTCCCTCAGATAGGTATCTAGTGTTACCATATAGATTCCCTTATACACATATTCCCATTCAACTTCAATATTATTCTTTTCATTCATGTCATTCCAGCTCTTCTGCGTCGTAGGAACTTTCCATTTATTACTTATGTAGGTAGAGTAAACATGCCTCGACTTCATATTATCAAGTATTTCAATCCCATTCGCAGACACAATTATATATTTTTCCACATTTTCATTTGTTATCTCTTTGTTCAATATATTATTTTTCCATCTTTGTGGAATTGACTGTTTTAATTGTAGCCAGTACATATGGCTCAATAATGTACATCTATTATTGTTTTGTAGAAAAGTACTCCAGCTTTTCCATGATCCATCTGTATTTAACAAATCTTTCACATAATTTATTCCCAGGTTTTCTAAACGTTTATTATATAATGACATGCCATTTACTTTTATATATTTGTTATTCCATACATATTGATAGATTATTTCATCTTCTGTCTGTGGTTCCACGGATATATAGTCAGCCCAGATTTTTAACATTTTCACATAAAATTTTGGCAATATTTTTGGTAGCACATTTATATCAAAGTTGCTTCGGATACATCTTAAACCTCCAATACTCCGAAGTCTAAAATTAAGCATCTCCTTCACAACAGATTCTTGTGGCTTAAGACATCTCTTGGTCCACATTATCATCTGGGTTCTTATTTTGCTCTCAAGATCTGGCACATTTAACCCTCCTTGCTCATATTTTCCGATTATTGTGGTGTATTTAACTTTTGGTTTTCTGGCATTCCAAATAAAATCACATAGAAGTCTCTTCAAGGTTTGCAAAGTCTTTGTTGGGGGTACTAACATCTTAGTCACATACAAAACCTTTGAAAGCCCAAATGAACGGGCAACTTCTGCCCTGCCATAAATTGTAAGATTCCTGGTTTTCCAAATTGTTAATGTAGTTTTCAGATTATTCTCCACTCTCTGAAAGTTCTTCTTGAATATAATATCTTTATTATAAGAAAACCATATACCAAGAATTTTTATGGCTGCCCTTGTTAAATCGATCCACTTCAAATTGTATAAACTCATGACACTGTTACTTTTCATAGATCCAATACAAGTAGCTTCAGATTTGGTTACATTTAATTTCAATGAAGAATAATATTCAAATGTCTGCATGACAGAGAGTGCTTGGCCTAGTGATTCTGAGTTTTGAACAAATATGGTAGTGTCATCAGCAAACATACACATTTTTACTGCAGTATTTCCGATTACTATTCCACGTATATTTTCATCATTCCTAACCTTTATTGCTAATATTTCTATTGCCATGATAAGTAAGTACGCTGCAAGTGGATTTCCCCTTGGCGAGTTCCCCTTTCTAACGTAAAATAACCTGTTGTATACCCATTATTCAAAACAGCGCTTTGAATGTTTTTATGCAATATCAACACCCATTTTATAAAAGAATCACCAAATCCAAAATATCTCAAAACTGCAAACATAAAGTCATGGTCTAAACTGTCAAATGCAGCTTCTAAATCCGCTGCAAACATTATACCTGGTATGTTTTCAACATCAGTATAATGAAGCACATCCCATATAATTCTAATAGGATCCCCGATATATCTTCCCTGTATAAAGGCATATTGATCAGACTTTATCAATTTAGAGAGATGCTTCCTTATACGATGAACAAGAATTTTACTTATAACTTTAACATCAACATTAAGTAAACTTATAGGTCTCCATGATTTGATATACTTCAAATCTTTTCCAGGCTTTGGTATTAACTTTATAAGTGCTTGTTTTTGTGTTGTTTTGAGAGAATCATAAGTATAATTTTCATTCAAACAGTCCATGAGGCATTCTCCAAGATCACTAAACAATGCTAAGTAAAATTCTTTAGTAAGTCCATCATTTCCAGGTGTTTTGTTATTTTTCATTGACTTCAAACATACATGAACCTCATTCAGTGTTATAGGTTTTCCACACAATTCTGCTTCTGACTCATCTAACTTACTATCACATCATGGTAAGCTCTCAAAATAGCTCTTAAGTTCATGTTCATGATAGCTATTTTTCTTTTGATATTTTGATATGAAAAATTTCTTAAGGCATTCCATAATATCAGTTTGATTAGTCACATCCTGTCCATCATTACACAGTACACGTATAACAGACCTTTTTCCATTTTGTTTTTCAAGATTCAAGAAGTATTTTGCTCCTCTTTCACCGTGTTCCAGCCACTGGGCTCTAGATCTAACAATCACACCTTTAGAAATATTATCATAGTATTTCTGCAATTTTAGTTTCAGATTGCAGTACTTTTCATAAGTTTCGGGGTCACTTGTAGAATTAATTATTTTTTCAAACTGAGCCACTCTCTTTTCAAGATTATCACCATATTCTCTGTTCTGTTTTGCTTTATTTTTACCGTATATAATAGTATATTCTCATATTAAATTTGATGTATTCCCATTTACATTGAGCAGTTTCATTATTCATCATCTGCTTCCATTCAGCTATTTTATCTTTTATATTATTTATATAGGTATTGTCATTAAGCAGATCATTGTTCATACACCAATGGGATGGTCCTCTCCTTCCATCCTTAATTGTATTTATTTTTAGTAACACAGCTGAGTGGTCAGTATTCACAGCAGGTATAATTTCACAACTTGTAACATATGACTGTATTTCATTCGATATAAAAAGGTAATCTAGTCGTCTCTGAATAAGAGGTGTTACTGAACGCCACGTATACTCCTTAGAGTCATCATGTTTTATACGCCATATATCACACAAATTTAAAACAACAGTTATACTTAATATTTTCTTGACAGAATTATGCTTAATAACCAACCTTCCACCATCGGCATCCTGTTCAGTTAAATGTACATTGAAATCTCCGCCCCATATAACTTCAACATCAGAATCATTTTTCAATTTCAAAATGTTTTCTAAAATAATATCATAAAATTTGACCTGTTGACTTTCGGTATTTGGTGCATAGGTGTTAACAAGAATACATTGTAAACCCTCAATTTCACATTTAATAATTATGTATCTGCCCTCAGTATCTATCAACTTAGCATATTCTTTAAAATCAATATTTTTCCCAACAAGTATACATACAGCACAGTGAATTGTTTGTCCCATGGGACAAATACATTGAACCTCGCCATTGCTTAGACCAGGATATTTCATCATGTTGTTTACTATGACATTCTTGTAAAAAAACAAATTCCATTATGTGAATTATGTTTTACCATCCAGTTGAACACCTGTCTTCTTTTCATATAATTCCTTATTCCTCTTACGTTTAAAGAGAGGATTTGAAAGTTAGTATCACTTAACACTATTTAATATATTTTTCAATTCTTTCTGTAACGTATAATCAGTATAACCCTTCACTTGCTCAGTGAATATATGTGTATTGGGTGGAAGCAAAAATGTAATAAACACAAAAACATACAACATTACAAGTAACATGAACATGGTAAATAATTTCAGGTCATTTTTAGGCCTGGCAGTATCTGTTAGATTACATTGTTTCAGGTAAAACTGGTAACTGTTCTAATGATTCCCCATACCTCACAGTGCGCACATCTCCATTCAAGTCTTTGATAAAGACTTTCCAATCCCACGTCCAATGGGTAAACCTTGTCATTTTTATTTTTTTAAATTAAATTTCATCCAAATTTGCCCATAAATTAGATGGAAAGCACATAAACAGTATATGTTTTAGTTAGGTGAAATGCTAGTGTTAACAAAAAATCTACAAAAAATGAATACACGTATATATTCTAATATTTTTAAACTTCCATTATGAACATTAACAAATAGAAACACCTGGAACTCGACACTAAAGAAGATAAAGGAATTCAGCCCACAAAGCTTACCGTGACAAAGTGCTTGTGACATATTTACCATACAGAAGCCTGTAAATTGAATCTAACTATCCACGGATATAGGATTTCTCTGGTTTTTCAAACAGCTCTGAAAGTGTTTTTATAAGACATGTTTTCATTGTCATTGTCTTATTTTTAGACTATATATATGGCACGATAAAAAAATATTAGCTATATACATTTTTTTCCTTAAGAACTTCATGTGCATATGTGCTATATAGCTTCAGCCCGAGTACAAGGACTTCAAACTCGGAATTATTTTTAATATAAATTATATATATTAAAACGACGCTACTAAACTGGAAACTAGTTTCCCTGACATATATAATCATATCTTAATCTGATTCATGTCTGATACATGTCGACAGCAATTTTGCAAACTGACCTTTTTGAAGCTCACCTCTCCATGTTTGAGACATGTCGCATTCACTAAGCATGTATTTTTCGCACAGTGACATTTACACTAAAGGTTGTACTGGTATTTCATTAACATTGTTACAGTAAACATAACATTTTGCATGTCATAGTTAGTTGTCAAGTGGTGAATTTAAATGGTTTAACTGTGAAGTTTGATCACTAGGTCGGGGTAAACTAGGTTTTAGCAAGGTCCGCCCGCCGCAGATAAATCTTGTGTGCGCGATTACTCAAAAAATATTTCATGGATCTTTACCAAACATGTAATGTGCATAGATTTGGGTGAGAGGACAAAGTTTCCTAAAAATGTGGTCGAGATCTTTACAAGGAGAGGGACTTTGACCTTTTATAAATCCATTTTTGGTTTAAATCACGCAAATTCTTAAATTTCTCAAGAAAGATGCATGGATTGATTCAAAAATCAAGTGACCGAAGATCTTGGAAAGCGTTGTCATGTACCAGAAACTAGTGACACCACCGATTATCCTTTTCTTGTTTTCGAGCCTTTTAATACCCCCATCATTGCTGCTTGACAGTACTGTGAACATTATAAATTAAACCCGATGGACAGATTTCTTACATGTTATTCATATTATATATATAAATATGGGTTTTGGGATGAGGTATATTAGGGTCGTGCCCATTGCTATGAGAGTGGACTTGACCTTTAATATTGCCATATTTGATGAAAAACAAACAAAAATATTGTTTCTCAAGTGAATAGATGTATCAAATTTTATACACAAGTTGTTTCCACCAAAATCTCCGACATGTTCGAAGACTGGTGGACTTGAGCTTAGTAATCAAGGTAAAAATGCGAATATGTAGGATTTTTGTAAACCCTAAAACGTTTGAAGTACAGTATTACTTTTCTTCAAATTTAACACACAAAATTTCCACCAATATCTCGGATTCTGGTTTCCTTCAGCTTGGTCCTCAAGGTAAAATCTGCGAATATATAGGAATTTTGTGACGTGTAGTAATGAATGCCACGTACTGTTCTCGTGAAGTGACAGTAATGCAATCCCTTACTTCTTTCACAGGCGCTTGAATCCCTATTTATAATAAAGTCTTCATATCTCCAATGTTCTTATAAATACTTTATTATAAATAGGGATTCAAGCGCCTGTGCTTCTTTTGTGGATCCTTATGTAACATGGTTTATATATCTATCATCCATAGTAATACATGCAGGCATTCCTACAGAGGGGGTACCATGCAGACAAATTAATATATAAGTAGAAATAAAAATAAAGCTAGATTATGTAGTCATAGGACTTCATGAATGGATTCCCCTGCCAGCATTTGAATATCCGGTGTTCTTAACATTATAAGTTTTACTGTGTACCCAGTGTCACCAACCAAATTAACAGATGAGCCCAGTTAACAAAGCCAACCCATGTATACCAATGAATGGTTACGCAATTTACCTATCCATTAATTTATGTGCCTTAATCGGATATTCATTCAATTAATAATCATAAACATTGAACTAAAGAGCAACCAATCAGCTAGGTGACCGTAAGCATTTTAAAGCGTTAATCATCTGACAAAAACATAATTTGCATAATTTTGCAGAGCTCTGCCAAACAGAACACATGTGGTCTTTACTAGTACCCATGTCGGCATGTTTTCTGTGATATTTTTTATACAAAAGAGACAGTATAAAAAGTTCTGGGCCATAGGTTGCAGGAGCCATTCCTCCGACTACCGGGTCAGTAATAATGTCTTACCTGGTACGTTATTTGTATCAGACAAATAATCTAAAATATCCCAAGACAGTTCACATTGTCTTCGATATATTCAACAATGGAGAACAGCAATACCAGTTGATGACGTCAGTCAATGCAACGTCATACGACATCGAACTTTATGACGTCATTATTATTTAGTAAACAGCCTTCGCTACCATTGGCATGAAAGACCTTCTGCAGAAGCGGATAGGGGGGGGGGGGGGGGGTTGGGGGTCCGGACCCCTCCTTTTCCATCAGAAACAACGTTTTTTAAGGGCTTCAGACAAAATTTTGCCGCCTGGACCCCCCCCCCCTTTTTCAGACCTGAGGACCTTTTTTTAGGGTTTTCATTTGTCCTCCTCGGTTGGACCCCCCCTTTTCCTAAATCCTGGATCCGCCCCTGTTCTGTGTAGGAGCGTTTTGAAGGCTTACCATATTTCCTTGAACAGACGCCCGGGCGTTTATTTTTTCAGACCCTGCTTTGACCCGGAGTCTAAATAATGCTGGCTTGTATTTAAGGCCAGCGTTTATTAAAAATACATTATCAGGCTCGTCAGACAAACTAAAACATTGCGAAAACAAACCCGCCGGTCACTACTTAGTGACACATTTGAAAACATCGCCTATACACAGATTGTTTTTACGAAATTTCCTTAGATGTCATAGGTATATGGGACCCTCGCAATCTCCACAATCTCGCACTATAATAAGAATTAACGGGGAATTACAGGGAGGGATTGCAGTTGTCCACAAGAATCTGGTACCCAGGTACCCAGGTGATTCATGTGGCTGTTCAATTTATTTTACACCGCGTGCACTTGGTAACATTGTTTCCCTCTGAACAAGGGGTGGCTCTTCTCCACGTACAACTGAGAACATTGGTTCAATCGAAATACGGGGATTTGGTACTTAAAACGGCACAGCGTAGTTCATTTTCATGACACTTTCTTCCCGTCAAATATTTAACTGATTCAGCTCGACATAGCGTATTCAAGCGTTTCCCACCAGGTAAATACTGAACACGGGTGGCTGTTCCATTAACTGTGCACCGCGTACAACTGGTAATATTAGTTCCATTGAAATAGGGGGGGGGGGGAGGTTAGGTATAACGGCACTGCATAATTCATTTTCATGACGCTTTCTGTCCGACTTTTAACTGATTCTGCTTGATACAGCGTATTCAAGCGTTTCAGACCTAGTATATACCGATATGTGACATTTATTGCCGGGAATATTACTGAACATATTGTTGTGGACAAAGCATATCTCAGAAGCGTGGTTTTAGTAACAGTGGGGACGTACTTAAAAGCGCTAAAAATGAAAGCAAGGAGCGTAATTTGGCATGACAGTAGCTACAAATTGTACCGCTTGACACTATCAATTGGTGTTTTCATGCTACACAAGAAATATGTGCCAAAACGTATTTGAACAGTTCTGTTCAACCCGGAGGTAGATTTTTTACCGTACCAATTTGTACCTCTTGTGTCAAGCGGTACTATCTTAACCTAGCTTGACAGCAGTGATAGTTTTAGCATTCTCACTGCTGACGTATTTGTGTATCGTTTATTAGGATCAGTGATCGGCTTTAATCAAAATGGACAAATCGGGAATATACGGTGACCCTCATGGAAACAGACATTCACGTAAGATAAAAGATTGATTTATAGACTAATAAAAATTAAACATATTATCAATACCACACAAACCGAAATTCATACAACAGTCTATCGTTATTTTGACCGGTAAACGCACCAATTATAGTGAAGGAAAAATACATCTGGCGACAAAGATGGAAAGTACTCTGACATCAGGCCTGTGAACAAGACCGGCGTCCATTTAAGGCAGGCGTTTATTTTTCTGGGACATTGTTTTGCCCCGGCGACTGAATAAGGCAGGCGACTATTTAAGGTCCGGCGTCTGTTCAAGGAAATACTGTATTATATAGTTAGGTTAAAAGGAGCATTTGGTTGCAATGGATAGGTCAATTGAAAAGAGTTATTTGAATGACAATATATTATGTTGAATTAGGTTACTTCAACTTAATACATTGTTCAGTTGGTGTGAACCTAACGGTCCACAAAATGTCATCAAAATCTGACAAAAATTATGATTTTTCTGTTAAGTTGCTTACAAAAACAAACCAGTTTGCCAGTAATGAAGAGGCAGAACCAACAGCACTATTTATTATTTAAGCTGGTGATGTAAGGCGTTGTCCAAGGTGACCAAAAGAGGTTCGCCTGCTTTAGTATAGATTTTTTCTGGCATTTGGAATTTTTGCTTAAACATCATATTCTAAATGGAACAGTCTTCATGCTTACATGAATACTTATATGCATATTTGAATATGCATAATGTTTGTGACAATAATTAGGACATCTAACTTTGTAAATAGTCCAATTAAGTAGAGGAAGAATACCATAAATATAATTTAATAAAAAAAAGAAAGGTGGCTGTTCAAATTCTGTTACAATTATTTTTCGTATATACAATGCGTGTATTCTGTAAACTAAATTTCTAAACATGTACACACTATGCAATGATGCATATGTTATTGATACAATCAAATATAACAAATTTGCATCATTGGTCTTTTGTCGGCTTTACGATTTTTAAACTACATAATGATCTTTAAAATGTTGTTGCAAAAGGTTAAATTAAAAACACGTGGAATTAATATATATAAATGCATGCAGTTTTTTCTTTAATCGGAACCTACTGGCATGATGCAGTCATTTTTCTAAGCTGTTAAATATATCATTTTAGGGTATAAACTGAGGGTATAAAACAATTGATGACCCTGTCCGTTTACGGCACATCCTCACAAGGGCTGATATACAAATGGGAATATGGTTATGAAGAGTTATTTTTTATTTATTTTATTTATTTTTACATATATTTTACCAGGATGGCCCATTCAGCATGTTCAGCTGTTTTTCGATGGGGTCCTGGAAATATCACAGAGAAATATACATTGACAAAGATATATACATTACATATTCATATAAGAATAGTCATTGAAAATAAAATAAAATGTTTAAAACAACGATCTAAACATACACATATTTAAAACATATATATAGATTGCTACATATGACACAAATGTAATCATATACAATTATAAAGGTCGAGTAACTAAAATTCTGAGTTTAAAACATGGAAATCGTCATAAAAAGGATTTATATAGTTGTTTAAAACGCTTAACATCAGGTACGTGTCTTAAATTATTGGGAAGTTGATTCCAGTAATGCGGGCCTTAGTAAAGAAAGCTTGATTTAAATCTATCAGTTCTCGGTTTTATGATGGCAAGATTGCCACTGGTCGTGTGTCGTGTATTGTATGGGTTACGTGCATATTTGAGACCATGTCTAAAAGTAGGTGGTGCATCACCAAATAAACATTTAAAAACCAAAAGATTTACAAAATAGCGATATCTCTGTTCCACGGTCATCCAACCTAACTGAATTATAAATGATGCTGGAGAAGTATTTATATCGAAGTTTTTTGTAACAATACGGGCAGCTTTATTTTGGAGTCTCTGGATTTTTGACTTGTACGTTTTCGAGCATCCACCCCAAACAGAAATACAGTAATCAATATGGCTTTAAATAAGAGAATGATATATAAGTTTTAGAGTTGGTGTTTGAAGAAACTTGCGATGTCGGTAAAGGACATGTAATTTTGTGATAATTTTATCGTAAATATAATCTACATAATCCTTCCATTTTAAGCGGGAGTCGACGATTAAACCTAAAAGTTTCGTGTTATTTTCGGGAATTAATGTAACATTATTAATGTTAATGTTTTTGGTAAAATTAGAATTATGGCTAAAAATCACAATACTCGATTTAACAGGGTTGATACATAAATGATTAACTCTGAACCATTTTAGGGCCATGTCAATCTAGCTTTGTAAATGGCTGATTGCATTATCGGCGGAATTAGTCATAAGGCCAAGAAAAGATATGGTTCGCAGGCACTTTCTTCAGATATCAGTGTGGGAGGGCGATTTTTTTATATATATATATTTTTTACCTGTTTTGTATGTTTCGATAAAATTGTCATATGATTAGGGAAAAGCATGATAATAACATATTTTTTTCTAAACATTTTAGAGATCTACATAACAGAGGACAACTTATCACAATTGTAATATTTTATCTTCTTGAAAGATGAAAATAAAAATTAAATTGTTTGATGCGGGGAGTTAAAATGGTGCGGGCGGTTCCTTAGAACCATGCCTTTATATTTTTGGCCTTATTAACCAAGATCACACTATACAGCGGTTTAGCAATAGCAAAACAAAGTCGGAAGTAAAAATGTTGGACTATTTGACTTGGTAATATCATAAAAAAAGTTTAATCAGGCACATGACCAATTCCCTTGCATGTAATTATAAGTATAATATATTTATACTTAGACTGAATCAAAATAAGACTCTCAAACCTCAATAGCCTTGCATTCGATAAAAAGAAAGAAACCAGATCATGTGCCTAGTCAACGACCATCTCCAGGACCATCTCACTTTTTTTTTTAGAAAGGGGCGAGCAAATTAGCTTTTGCCCCCACACATTCTAGGGAATAAAAGTCATCCATGGTGACTGCAAGATAATAATAGATAAATATAGTCATTCTTAAAGTGTATAGTTTCTTCATATTTTTATATATATAGGAAGTGGCTAAACCGCCGGCAGGGTGCCGGCAGTTAAGTCCACAGGCTAAACAGCCGGCAGGGAATACTAACCTTGCCCTTGAGTCTATAGCCCACTGGCTGAACTGTTGGCAAATGAATGTAACATTGTATGCTCTATTTCTACGGTGGCTGATTTAGGACACAGAAAAAAAAAATATTTATCTCGTGATCTCGAGATAACATCTCGAGATCTCGACATAGAATTTCGCAAAAAAAAAATTTTAGGAAGCAAAAAAAAAAATTTTAGGAAGCAAAAAAAAAAATTTTAGGAAGCAAAAACAAATTTTTAGGAAGCAAAAAAAAAAAAATTAGAAAGCGAAAAAAAAATGTTTAGGAAACAAAAAAAAAATTATCTTTCGAGATCTCCAGAAAAAATGTCACACTTGTACGAACCATTCAAAGCTGAATTGACATAAAGGGGACATTATACGTTAAGAGTGCTTACTATTGCAATTATAAAACAAAGACCATGTATACTGTGTTTAACTGAACCGTAATACAATATAATTAATTTAAAATCAATCAAGTTTGTATATCCCCTGAGATAAGGCGAGTTGAAGAAAAGTTCAATATAAATTCAATATTTAATATTCATATCCGTAAGGAAGATGTCAAAGCCTAAAGAATCTGAAACATTCTACCTGAACGGCGGATTCGGAGCCATGTCTGTTAAATCATTCAAATAGAAATGTTTAGGTCTGCATGCATGCATTGTGGGTACCTTATTATTTTAAGAATCCAAACAAATATGAGCTTCTTATTGAAACACGCTTTTTGTACAATTTCTTTCAGCTTTTGTTTTATTGAAATGGTGTGTCGTTTTATGGAACATGTATTAGACCATCATAAATTAAAATATGCTAAAACTGATTACTGTGTTTTCGGATAGGTACGCTGGGGGGGGGGGGGGGTCGGGGAGGAGCGTTGCTTCAGCCCCTAAAGCCCAAGTCTTGATCCACTATAGCTCTTACTATAGCTCAGATTAATTTAATCAACCTATCTTCATAAATGTTTTATATTCATAAATAAACAGTTTAAAATTTCGATCATCTCTCATCATGATTTTTCTTCAGCAAAATGCTCTGCTTTGGTCTTAAAGTCGCTATTCACCTGCCTTATTTATAGAATCTTTGTAAAAACTCTGCATATACATATTAAAGAAGTGAAAGTAATCATAAACATAATCTAGGTAAACATAATCTATTAATCTTTCATGAAAATGAGCCAATGCCATGGGTAAAGGCGGTGTCTTTGTCTATATCCACGTTTATTTATAACATGGGTCTGGGGGGGGGGGGGGGGGGGTGCAAAAATTGCCACCGATCGTAATAGAAAGACGTCCGGCAGAAACATCTGGCTTCAATTCAGAGATTACAGATTTCTGTAAATGACAAATACTGCATTGCTTCACATGCTCTTACGAATATAAACTAGTGATCTTTCAATAACTCGGTTACATGTTTTTATCTGTATGTTAACACTTGCTCAAGTGGCTTGTATACAAGTAGCCTTTAGATAAAATGTTTATACGTCAAAGTGACGTTATAAGACCCATTCCCAGCTGGGGTTTCTTCCTAAATTTTTTTTTTGCTTCCTAATTTTTTTTTTTTTGCTTCCCAAAATTTTTTTTTTGCTTCCTAAAAATTTTTTTTTTGCTTCATAAAATTTTTTTTTATGCTTCCTAAATTTTTTTTTTTTTGCTTCCTAAAATTTTTTTTTTTGCTTCCTAAAAAATTTTTTTTTTTGCTTCATAAAATTTTATTTTATGCCTCCTAAAATTTTTTTTTTTGCTCCCTAAAATTTTTTTTTTTGCTTCCTAAAAATTATTTTTTGCTTCCTAAAAATTTTTTTTTTGCGAAATTCTATGTCGAGATCTCGAGATGTTATCTCGAGATCACGAGATAAATATTTTTTTTTTCTGTGTCCTAAATCAGCCACCGTACTATTTCAGTGTGGTTCTCTATACTTTTCATTACCATTTTGACAATGAGCTGACAATATAGTGCTGACTTACCAAATTAGATATTTTGATAGCCTTTTCTTATGAAATGCTATTTGGTGTGGATATTTCTTGCATCATCTCACAACAAAATAGCTAGGCTCAGCAACTTTAATTGGGTGTGGTGTAAGATTGTGTGATTATACCTTTGATCAAGTAATTAGCTGATCCTTTGGCCATTATTTTGACATAACCTGAGTTTGTTTTCACACACTAATTATTTGTTTGCTCATAAGCACCCTAGTGTATAAACTATAAACAGTCTCTGGACACATATTCACATTTCTGGTATATTTTTATGACAAAATCTATAAACTATCCTGTAAATATTACAATTTTTTATCAGAAAATTATTAAAAAGTACCCTGTATATATCACAAATGTGTACTCATTATTACTCAACATACTTATTACATATAGACCAGCAAAATAGATAATTTGGTAAGTCATCACCATATTGTCAGCTCATTGTCTAAATAATAATGATAATGGAAAGTACAGAGTATTAGTATAACACTGAAATAGACTGAAATAGTCTTAATAGAGCATACATTAATTTGCCGGCAGTTTAGCCAGTGGGGTAGACTGCTGGCAAGGTCAATTTCCCCTGCCGGCTGTTTAGCCTGTGGACTAAACTGCCGGCACCCTGCCGGTTGTTTAGCCACTTCCTTTTATATATGTAAATTTCCTCATTTAATTACCAAAAGTGTTTGTCTAAATTATTATATGTTATTTAATCTTTAGAAGTTGAGGTGGAATAAACCCAAAATAAAATATAAAAAATAAAGGGTTTGAAAATTGAACAAAATCAACATAAATACTCCTGAATATGTTGCAGGAACTGTTCCTGAGGGAACTTAAATGAGAGGTCCTTGTTTCAGGATTATATGCTTTTGCCTCGGGTGTGGGGGGGGGGGGGGTCTGCCCGTACACCTGTGATTTTTTCCCATCACATTTTCTCAGCAAGCAAGGTTCATGCATATACAAGTACTTAAAACACTTTTTATTTTGTGAGACTGCCAGTATTGTTCATTATTCAAAGACCAGAGAGCATTAATTAATGATCATGTTGTGAGCTACATCTTATCTTTTTTATATTTGAGATTCTCAGATGGTTACAAGCATTACGACATGTGACCCATTTGAGATTCTGAAAAGATAGGTAGAGAAGAATTTTTGAAACTGTTGTCAAGCTGATTGAAAATTAAAATGTTTATATCAAATTTCATAGTTACTATGTGCTTTCAGTGTCACTATTTGTGTGATACCATGTTATACACAATCAAGCTTGTTGATTTAATAAATGCAATTGCAGAATTACCAATTAAAAAACGTTGACATAATTAATATGTACTTTGTGTGTGTGTGCTTATTTTTTAAAATGACATTAAATGCAAGAAAAAATGCATCTGAGTATATTGTAAGATGGTGCAAACTTACATTTGTCTCATAGAATCCATCGACCCCTTAAGAAAGGGAGCCATATGTATTATAAGTTTCTTATGAGGAGTCTGATAAGCAATTTCCACTACATTGCTAATGACATGCTTGATAATATTAAAATGAAATGGTTCAGAGGAAGAAATATGTTTTGAAAACTGGGACAAAAGATGTTTCAGTTGATCTTAATAGACCTTTTCCGTTTCACTCGCGACACCTGTCGGCGATATTTAACATCTATGGTTCGGGGTTGTACACGTGTACGGGAGTCAAAGGCGGAAGCAGTTGTGTTATTTTGGCCCTGTTGAATTAAATTTACTTAACCCCAGTACCACCCATTGTTGACCTAAACCCACCATGAAACGACAAAAGTATGTTGCAATATAAGATAAAACAAGGAGGGGGCCTTATTTTATCTTATATTGAACTTATATTATAGCCTTTGATGCGGGGTCGACCACGGGATGTTTTAAATTAATGTGAAAAAGCTCGTCTTAGGCTATACATATTATGAAGTGAAAACAGTGTAGGCCTACATATAAACAGACTACTGATTAAACTGACATGTATCAACACAGACGCAGGTTGCCTACTAAAAATTGGTAGCGTCCTTGGCAACCGTGAGAACTGAACGAAACAACTTGTTCATGAGGAAAAGCTGTACGTGTTTACCTCTGACAATCAATGCTGAGTGCATTAACAAATAATAAAGTTAACTAGACTGCTCAAAAGTAGAGAAGACGCTCATGAACATTTTATTCATGAAATATTAATGTCCAATATATACCCAGTTAGGACAAATCAACAGTTTGCACAGAAAATGTTCTTAAAATGTTTAAAATAAAAACATGGTTATAACAATGGCTTGAACCCTTTTCTTAGTAAGCGTTCCCTTATCCTGTTATAATTTGCCGTAAAATATGTAAAAATTTTCAATTGCATTTGTGTTACATTTTAAAAATTTCTTATAAAAAAAAATGCATAATAATCTAGAATGTAATCAAAATATTTCTTTCATATATACATTATTTAGAACTGTAAATATAATTTATAACGAAAGATATACTATTATTGTATATAGGTTAATATTTTTCAACAATACATTAAAATGTTAAACGAATTTGTCACATTTTTAAAAGTCTAACTTTTTTGGCTATGATATTTTAGAAAGGTTTTTGATTTTTTAATGGTCTGTTAAGACATCTGTGCAACTTATCGAAAATGTTTGTGAAATGATTTGTGCTGCGTTGATATATTCACTCGTTTACTTACCAATTTCAATAAACCAATATCATAAACAAAAGTGTACAATGCTGTGTCACTGGGGTATACTTGCATTCTGTTTACTATTTATTGATCACCTGAACACCAAAGACTCAGAATCAAATGAACAAGATATCCTCGCCTCCCCTGTACACTTCTGGTCAAATGCTGCCTGGGGGTCAGCTGTCCCGAACCCTTTATACACGACAGTGCAAATGCACGCAGTGCGCATGCTCATGGAAAAGGTCTATTATTGCAGTGTTTTTAAAGAACATGTCTTAGCAATTAAAAACATGTCGAAAAGCATGCCTCAACAAAAATATGCTTGGAATCATGTTTTACTGATGATACATGTATCGAAAAATGTGACAAAATGTTGTTTCAGGTATATGAATGAGGTCTCTGATAGAAACATGTTTGAAACATGTTTCTTTACAAATTTGAAGACATGATATGATACATGTCTCTAAACATGACTTCATTCGAAAACATGTTTCATATCAAGTCGTGTCATGCGGAAACATATTTCATTTAAAAAAGAATAAAGGAGCAATATTTCTAAAACATGTCCAATAATTCGTCTGATTTAAAACACGTTTCATAAGATGAAACACGTGTGAAACATGAGACATGTTTAACACATTCTTCGAAAATTGGGACAAGTGATGTTTTATATGGAAACGTGAAACAGGTTTCCAGCTTTTAGAATGAACCGCAGTGTAACCTTTTTTTTTCTGGCCGCTCCACATAATGGTCCCAGATAAAACTAAATTGTCCCAAATATTCGGAACAAATGTTAAAGAATGTTTTTAAAGGCACTGTCATAAAAACGTATGTTTACGGGAATTATGTATCCAAATAAAATTTATGTAAGTAAAGTGTTTTATAACTGAATCACATAATTCCTGTTTGTATGTCGTGGCTATGGGTATGTCACTCAGATATATATAATATATATTTACATAAATAAATATATATATATATACACAGATATATATATATATATATATATATATATATATATATATAGGAATATATAACATATATATATATAAATATATATATATATAAATATATATATATATACAGAAATTTATTAATCATCCCAAAATACCAGATGTCGGCCATTAACATTTTTTAAACGACTTTTGCCGAAAGGACGATGGGTCAGAAAAGAATCTTTCTGAAATAACTTTCTTAAGAGACTTTCTATAATGTTGATAATTATGCATATATATGACTTGCTCCTTAAGCTATTTTCACCATTTATGTACAACATGAAGTTATCAACAGGAAGTATATATATAAACATTGAAACCTCGTGTCGTAGTCGAAAAGACCCTCAGAAAATTTCGACACATCCGAGGTTCGACGCAAGCGGGTTTAAGTTGGTTATAATTTAACTGGAGTGTCCGGAATATCCAGTCCGTAACTTCGACATAAGAGGGGGTTTTCGACTCAAGCGAGCTCGACACAAAGAGGTTTCACTGTATATGGTTATATATTTATCCATACCTCCGCCAAAATTCTGGATCACATGATCTTTAAAATAACCAGGATCCTGATTGAGGATAACTTTGCTGCGAGTTACGTCAGCATCGGGAATATTTCAGTTCAAAACGACAGAAATATGTGTCGCTGTTCACTCATCGGATGGTTGCATCATGGGTCAGCTCTGCCAGCAAGAAACAAAGAAAGTCCCTTATTCTTGTGGGGGTCTTGTCCTCGGCTTGGATAGTAAATAGGGCATTATAAACATTTCGTGATGGTTCAGATTATCTCTAAACTTTTGTGAAATATAAATGGCGTGTTAACGTTATAACTCTCAATAAATGTTCGTCAGTATATCTGTTTTTATTTTTGAGTAAACGTGCTAGCAACAACCAACCAACCGACCAGCAACGATTAAAACATGATATCTCCTAGCGGAGGTATAAAAATAGCGATTTATCCACCTCCCCCGGGAAGTGTCTTCCTGCTCAATGATTTGTTTTGGTATTAAGAGGAATGACACGCTGTTATAACAGCCTTAGACCAAGACCTAAGTAAAATGCCCAGCGGGTGTAGGGAGTCAATTTGTAGGCTGTTTGTTGGTCTTTACGAGAATGGATGCTGATATCCGAAAGGCTAACAGTCACCGTAGTATCTTTATTTAAGTTCATTAATGGTGAAAAGTGTTCAAAACCACAGCAGTTCCATTTGACGCCTTCGCTTTTGTTCTTTTTTAAGACAAGCGGGCTATTTATACCTTGCTTATAAATCCTATGGCATTTTATGTGATTGTTTGGCTCGTTGAATATTAATAACCTATCGCTGAAGTAGAAAAAATGTTCCAAAATTAATTACTAATTATACTTGTGATTGCAGCGTTTCGAAGCCCAGGGTATGCACGATAGTGCCAAGTTCACAGGCCCCGTTGTCACGCACGCACGGGGACATAGTACAAGTATTCTGTATGTCATCTAATTTTAGAAAACGAAAGCAAACTTTGTAAGCAGAAAATGTTCTAGTCTATTATAGGACTCCATGACAAAGAGCAAAACTTCTGCTTGATATGTGATCTGAAAGTCATGCAATATGTTCTTTTTAAAATTGGTGATAATATTCTTTATTTTACAGACCTACTTCCGGGAGAGTAATTATCATCCAAGAACTGATTACAAAAACATTAACTCCTTTTCAGACATGAAAAAGTCCATGGTATTTTGGAGTACACTATATTAGGAATGGTATAATTCGTATGTATATTATTACGCTATATTAGGAAATGCCCTTTATAAAGTCTGATTGCATTTGCTTTATAGTATTTTAATCTTAGATTTTATTAAAATACCCATTTACAGGTGTACCAGTGGGTTTAAATTAGTTTTGCACCTTGGCGTGCCACAGGACTATTATTCACATCCATTAGTTCAGGTGACGAAGTCGCAATAGTTACAAATTAAGGGACTGCAAAACACTCTTCCCGAATCAAAGAAACTAATGGCAGAGCTGTGGGTTAAACTGGGACTTAATCTTGATGGTAAAGTATACAATCTTTAAGGAGAAATAAAAAAACTAGCGCATTAAATGTCATTTAAGTTCACGTTTCTTCTGCCAAAGCCAGCAGCTATCAGGGTTCGCAGTGGGGAATATCAGACACATTTTCATCGGGATAAGAGGTGTTTGGTCAAAGCAATCTAGTTAAGAAAACTACAAATCTCTTGCTCGGCTTTCTCGGGGTATTTCAGTACCGCCATTGCATGGTACACACTCCTGGCACGCAAAGCGTGGGTGCAACGCTAACTATGGCTATGACTCTCTCACTATAAAACCAGAGACGCTGGCAGGTTGTGGTTGCAGTGGATCTTCGTCAACTGCTTGTCCGCAAATTAATCTCCGTCATTCATTTCTCCCGGATCGACTGGTTAAGTGACTTAGCACTCCGCTCCGCCGGGCACTCCTTCCATCTGACATACAACAAACAAGGTAAGTTGTGCTTAATTCATTTATCTTTATACTGGCAATGTTAACGTTCCAGAAAACATATATAGACATCCACTGGAAGCGTTATGTCACTAGACCGCGATACCTGCACGTGTGGTATTAGTTGTATATGGATTGCAATGTGAAAGTATTTGCCGTTTAGACAAAAAGATCAGGGTAATTTTTATATCTTGTATCTCGCAAAGTATTTACGTGAATGTCGATTAATTCTGTTTTCGGAAACAAGACATGTAATCCGTGGCATAAATGTTGAAATAACAATTAGTATTATAAAAAATATATAACGTAAGTAATAATGAAAACAAACATTAGAGCGAAAGTATCCTCTGGCGTTATTTTTAGTAACTGAATAGAAAGAGAAACAGCGAAAGCGTCAACATGCATGTGGATAGACTCATCTGGAATTTTCTATGCGGTGCTTTGCCGTATTACATCAGATATTTCTGCTTAATAGACTGTAAACCATAAAGCTATTAACATAAAAGATGTGATAATAGCATATGGCATTGGTCCTAACCGGATAGTCAAATGTGATTAGCAAGATGGCACATGGCATGCGCAGTACCTACTTCACTCGCACGTAAGAAATGGGGGACAATTAATAAACCGTAGTACGCAAGCCAAACGTCCCATCATTAGTTTAATTATCGATTTCAGTTGAGAATACTTTGCCCTTAAGCTGACCGTTAGCGCGGACAGGACACAACCAGCGGCAGATGTCATCCTCATACGTTAATGAGCCTGGGTGACGGACTGAAACGTTCCACAGAAACGTAACAGATCTGTTGCGCATTCAGAAGCGTCAATTTATCAAGGGTGGGGGATGGTTTGCCGACGTGGGGGGGGGGGGATTATATAACAAAATGTGACCAATTTTTAATGAATATATGAATATTGAAATATTACTTTTTCCAAGTTATATATATATATACATATATTTAATTTCAAATAAATTTTAACTAAATCTCGTGGTGTGCCAATTATTCGATTATGTCGATTGGTAGCTTTTTTCAAAATCGATTGCATTTTTGCATGTTCGATCATAAACGATGACGTATTCTCATCCAAAGAAGTTATAATGTCCTATTATTCTGTTAAAGATGTGAGAAATATGCTGCAATAAACGGCGAACGGCGTGGAAGCGAATGCTTTTGCAACGAATAAGTATCAACAACTCGGCCTTTGAGTGTAATGTACAAGTTAGTCTGAATTTACTCGGTCAATATTATAGGAACCATTTTATAGAATAGATTTCGATTAACAGTCGATCATTGGTCGTTTTTATCTCTCAGTCATCAAACATGATTTTGTAGCCGCTTCCTAGCAGTACAACTAAGTATATATAGTTAAAAAAATTATGATATCGTGTTATCAATTTAAGTTAAATCTAAACCAGAATCAGAAATATTGTAGTGTAAGGCTTAGGTCATTCAATATACATTAAAAAATTGTAATTTATAACCCTTCTAATAATGCTTTTCCGTAAAGTAGAAAGGCAGTAATGAAACCAAAGTCTTTTTCATTAGCATAATAATTACTTATATACTTTATGTCCAATTTTGGGGTTTGTGGTGTGAAATTCTAAGTTACTTGGATCATTTATTCGGTACCAAGAAAAGTGGTCGTGATTGTTGAATGATCGCAATCATGGGGTGATCCCGGCCCAAAGCGGTGTTCCACTGTATTGTAATTAATATCACACCTTTTATAATATCTTTTGATAATGCAGAGAAATTTCCACCCGATGTTCCCTTGGGTCAAATATCTGTAGAAAGTTAGGTTACGCTCACTCTAGGTCAATCTTTAATGAAATCGCAAAAAAAAGGAAACCACGAAAAAGTAAAACTGAGGAAAATCAACCTCGCTTGCGTGAAACTTAACATTGTACAGAGACGGATTCAGACATCTTTATCTGTCACGCTCAGTTTTCGCGCATGGGTAGTTTAAGTAGTATATAAAAAAAATTAGAAAAATTAGGTCTCCATTGAATTCATATTATGCTTATCTGTTTATATACTTTTCATATCCTAAAATGTCCTATATACATTATATATATATATATTTATATATATATATATATATATATATATATATATATATATATATATATATATATATATATATATCACACAACATGTTCAGCAAAATTAATTAATAGTTACCTGGCAGGTTGGGCGATTCCCCATTGTCAGCTAGCTGTATTTTCCTTCTCCAGGCTCATCGGTGAATGAATAGACTCTACAAAATATTTGAAAATACATTTACTCTATAGATGACCATGACCATTGGGAATGTAAATAATATATATAAATATTAAACCTTTCACATTATATTTATATATGTGTGTGTCAGAGTTGGTTTTCATCCTACATTTCTTCCGAGATATTGGAAAAAAATTGGAGGAAATGGGGTTTCCTCCACTTTTTTCCGGAAGTATTGGATGAAAGTGGAATTAAGTGGACAGTAAGAATGATAGTGTGATTTACAAAAATCAAAACAGATATTTTAACTATTTTTATTTCTCATGAATAAAATAAAATAATATGACTTTTAATCAGTGTACAGTAACAATGCTCTTAATCATCTAAATTAATTCTGTTAGTTTTATTCTAATAGTATTACCAAAATTGCAGCTAAAGAGTTTGTATTTCAACTATTGAAGAATGTAGTGTTAATAATATGTGTTGACATGTTAATTAACAAAAGATTCTTCTTTAAATGTCAACCTGTATTCACATGAGGGTTAGAGGAGGTTTTCTGTATTTGTAACTAGTTCTTACCAAATTTATGTCTTTTATGTATGATAGATAATTACAGATTGATATACAGTGAAACCTTGTTGTGTCGAACTCGCTTAAGTCGAATACCCCGCTTATGTCGAAGTTATAAACTCGACATTCCCGACAACTCTAGTTAAATTATTACCAAATAAACCCCGCTTGTGTCGAACCTTGGATGTGTCGAAGTTTGTGTGAGGGTCCCTCCAACTTCGACACAACGAGGTTTCACTGTACTACAATTTTCTCATCTTGTAGCATAACGGTCAAATGCAGAGCTGCCAAGGTGCATGCAGTGCTGCATACTAACTCACTATCTAATGTAGAATCTAAATAGTATATAAACTGAACTTCCTAAAAAATATAACACAATTAATACTTGCTTGTGTATGACTTAACAATATCCTGTGTGATATTACACTATGATTGATAAGTAATCATCAGTAGAATTACTCATTTGAATTTATGCATCTCACCATGTAGGTTCTGTTGTTACTCACTGTGGAGTACAATCAGTACCTGTGAGTAATCTACATCTAAGTTACCACCAAGCATGCGATAGCAAAATACCAATTTTGCAGCCCTGAAAACACCAAGTCTTTTCCTGAGCATGTTGTGAATCATGCCAAAACTAGAAAAAAAAACTAGAAAATAAGAGAAACCCTATCTCTGTACATGAGTTTCTGCTTGGTAATAATCTGCTATAACAATAAGCAGTTTGACTGTTTGATTAGTATCGAATGGATGAAACCCTATTAATTATGGCTTCCCCATACCCTGCCTCTCTGTGCGTGGTCAGCGTGCGCCCTTGTCCAACCCGGCATTCGCCCTGCCAGGGAGCTTCTCAAGGCCTGCCACTTCACGGAGGGTGAGCATGCACTCACCTGGGGTAGTTCAGTGCTGTGTTATGACAACCATAGCCCTCCGACAACCATCACCCTACGATTCACCGTTGGGGGTTCATAATCGGGAGATTCGACACCCCTACGTTTTCAGTGTGAAATAAAATTAAATACAAATTACAAAACGGATATAAAAGACATACTAAGACAATAAAACTACATGTAATACATGATGACAGATTATACTTTAAAATAAATAGATTATCATGGAGATATCGGTACTAATAGTAGTAAGAACGACTATTCTAACTAAAACAATCTCGTATAGTGCCAAAAAATAAGATACCGCTGCAAGACTAGAAAAGTACGAACGTGATATCTTTTTGTACCTCTGCAAATTTGGGGCGCATTTAATGTCCAGGGGAAGGGCATTCCAAAGGGTACTGCCTGCATAGAATGAAGCAGCCTTGATAGATTCAATCCGTGGTTTGGGAAGGATACAGTTATTGTTATGGGTTGAGCGGGTTAAATAATGGTGAATGTCTTTAGCCAAAGCGAACTTATCACATAGATACGAAGGGGCAAACCATTTATGAGTTTATCAGTCACAACAGATTAAAGGTATAAATACCGCTGCTGGACTGTCATCAAACCTATCTCTTTGATTAATTCCAGACATCTTCGTGACGGGTTATAGTTTCTTGTAATAACCCATGCCGCCCGACACTGAATACGTTAAATAGCGGCACGGAAAGTGCTTGGACAGCTGCCCCATATACAGTTAAGCCATAATCTATTGTTGGCTGAACGAACGCATGATATATTGTGAGTAGAAACCTCTGTGGTAGAAATTTGCTAAGTCTGTGTAATAGTCCTATTTTGCAACATAACTTTTTAAAAACAGCCGGAGTGTGAGATTTCCTTGTGAGATATGAAATGACATATCGTCAGCAAGATTCTTTATTAAGAAATTTGCTGATGAATCCGGTAACCCGGGCTCTTATCTTGATGAGGGATGTATTAAATGAGATAAAGAATGTTTGCTCAATTTTTCTTATTCTAAAAGTTAAAATAAAATATTAATTAACAGTGAAAGACTCTATCATTTAGATATGTACAATTTTTTCCACTTATTTTGTGGCGCTGTGCTCTTGGCAAGATATTTATATATCGGTATGTTTACCTTAAAGACCTGGTCAGTGAGGATGTTTATATTTGCGAACCGGAGTGTAACGCGGGGGCATTCAGCTTTTCGAAGATCTTGAATTGGTTACATATATTATTACGTTAGAAGTACAGTCTGACGTTAGGAAGAAATTAGAGATGAATTAAATATATGTTTTAAGACAAGGAAGCTGTTCCTAAAGAAAGAGACAGGAATATGCATACCTCTTAGTAGCAGAAGCGGAACCAATGGGGGGTCCGGGCCCCCCCCCCCCCCTTTTTTCAGCCGCCGCAATGTTTAAGGGTTCAGATCAGTTTTTTTCAGTCTGCTCCCCACCCCCACTCCCATCTACCCCGACCCCAACCATTTCGGGTTTTTGTACCTTTTATTAGGCTTTGTCAGTAATCATCCCAGATTGGACTCCTCTGTTCCCCTCTTTTTGCCGAAAGCATGCGGTTCGGCTTATATCGATGGTAGCCTCCACGCAATTTTAAAACCACGCAGAAATCACTCAAAATGATGTGTACATTTATAATCATTATTTTTACTCATATCGGCGAGGTCACTGTGAGAACAATAACCTTTTAAATGAAGTATAGCATAGTGTCATAAACAAAGCGGTTTCAGAGAACATTGAGGAAAAAAGTGGACCAACTTCCTATTATAAGTATTTTAGATTGTCATATGGCCTGTCACATACTTATTATGTCAAGAAGCTCGTTAATCAAATTCGTTAACACGTTTAAATTTATCATTTTAAATATAATTTTACAATGTAGGAAACAGGCTTCTGAAGACCACACGTCAAATACATGATTAATTCATAACATTATTTCATTTAAAAGTCTAAACGCACCCGCACAATTATAATTATATTTAAGATATACTGTGGAAGTGGTTTTGTTAGCGGGGTTTTTATTTTCGCGCTTTTCGCGGGAGCGTGATTTGCGCTAAATTAAGAACACGCGTTAATTCGAACACCCAGGCAGACCGTGTAGTTTACATGTATCTAACAATAGTGTCGGCACCTGACAGTAAAAAATTAAGAGTAATGGCGAATTGAATAGACGATGCTGTGTCATATAGATCGTTAATGTTTGATGGGGCACTGAGAAATTGAACAACACTGTTTTTATATACAACATTTATTTTGTATGCACTGAGGTCTAGTGTTTTCATCAGTGGTATCACCCCGGCGGCGCTTGGCAGGTTGTGATGATACTAGCTGGTCGATGCGATTGTTAGCCTCTGCAGAGCTCCCGACTGACACAAAGTCACATGTGTCAGGTAATCCCTCCTTGCGGGGTCGCTTGAATTGAGGCTTCTTCAACCAAGATGTTAAACCAGTCATGTTGCTTGTAATATGATTTCATAGCAAGTGATATCTCAGCTAAAACCCACTCCAGTTAATAGTGATTTGTAGAATCAACTGTGAAACAAATAGCCTGTGAAAACCTTCAGAGCCGCCCTCCAACTGTCTATGATGTAGGACTGAGAGCCAGCCGCGATACTTTCACACAAAGTAGGCTGCTTCTAGTTAGTAATCACAGTTGCTGATGTTGAGCAATACTACAGTTTACTCATATGTCAAACAACGTGTCTGGGTGCAGTACCACAGCATCATCAAGCGCATAATAAGTCCCGGTGATTACCTATTGTTTACCCCGTGCGGTCACGGCACTCACTAGCCCGTATCATGTACGCAGTCACCCGAGGCTTGTTAGGTGGAAGGTAGGTTGCGTTATAAACCTATCTTTCATGTTATCGTTTGAATATTTTGATAATTTGATACAAATTGAAATCCCCATACATACTGATTTGCGCGAAAATTCGAACTGCGCTAATGCTGTAAAATGAATTTAAAAAGCGCGAAAATTCAGATGCGCCAAATTAACCACTACCACATTGTCATTGTATTCTGGGTATAAGAACTGACGGAACTCGAAAAGTGCCGGAAGGACGTCTGGGATGTAATCGTTTGACACATTTTCGTTATTCTCACGTTTTGTTGAATAAACATACCGCTAATAGAAAGACATGTAATTTGATCTTTTTACCTTGTTCAATATGTTTACCATTATAAATATAGCTAGGTACAATGGTTGTTCAAAAACGCCCTCAGGAAGAAGACATCTTATTTTAGACCACGTAATCTATATATCAAATTGAACAGACTAGTGAACATAGCTATGTTTTCTTGTCTCTGAGACCCGATAAGACACTTATGGTGTTTTCATAATGAGCGGTTCTGATTTATATATATATATATATATATATATATATATATATATATATATATATTAATATCCCTATTCAGCATTTAAAGGATTACAAATATCAAATTAGAGAAGTCAAATGCCGTTTGCTGGCATTTCTTGGCATGGTTCGTAATTGAGGAAGGATATATATATATATATATATATATATATATATATATATATATATATATATTGCTTATCGTCTTGATCATGTCCATTTGATGCACTGAGGGACTGAAAGACAGCTAAAGAGACAGACAACTAGACAGATAGACAAAGAAGACAAAGGTAATATCTTCAGGGAGCACATTTTCATCCCGGTGAGCTCCAAGCTTATTCCCTCCTTATTCCCTAAATCTTCTGTGCAAGTTTCCTTCACAAAGCCTTCACAAACATAAAATATCCGAGCACACGCTGTGCCCACAACTTATATCAAACAAACCAGCCAAGTAATCATCCAAGAAAATTACACAATACTTTCTTGCGGAAGGATAATACCTTGTATATTCCCAGATAAAACTTGTTGGCCATAACACCGCCGCGTGAGTGGAGGAAAGTCTTCCAGCGTATTGATTGTTCGTCTTTAGAATACACTTGCGTGTCTTAAGACGTAGGAGTACATACATATTAATTAATGTATTGATCTTATCATTCTTCTTTCGTGGCACAGAAGCACTTGGAATATGAATCAATACATGGTTCCGTGATTTGTGGTTCAAGTGACCATACTTCCGAGTATATTTTTATTACAGTGTGTTAGTATGAAATACGAAGACACATTCAAAGAATTCTCAATATAGGCCCAATGTTATTCCTGGATGACCAGTGAAATAACCAATTACTCTGTTCCGTCCCGTTTTGTTTACTATTCAATGTTTCTAATACTCCCTGATGATATGAATTTTCATCTGTTTGATTATATTCTGTTTAGTTATCTTAAATTTATATCTTCAGATATTATTATACTTTGTCAAATGCCCTTGCAAATGTGTCCGTTAAAAGTATGTACATAGTATAAACTGAAATTAGCCTTTGGTAAATATTTTATGACATTTTTACACCGAGTTCAAAGTTAGATATAATAGACCAACAAGTTTTTCTGAAACGGCAATTTATTGAACAGGAATATAGGACTGATAGGAATATAGCAATAATCAGTACACAAGGACTGGTAACCTTCACAGATACAAGTCGGATATGAGGAAAACTGGCGGAAAATTTTGCAGGAGTTTATGGAAAATGAATAAGGTATGGTTTGGCATATGGGTAAACCTGGTCTGTGCATAACAGGTGCAATTTGGGTGATAGCTGCACTGTTATTGCTCGAATTTAGAAACCCCTCAAAACTCTATTAAGCTGGGATAGGAAAACTGTAAATTTGTTAAATTAATCGACAGTCGATGTGATCAACAAATTGACACGGATGCATAAAGGTTACACAGGACAATGGAGTTAAAAGTTTTCATGATTGTGGTTCGTCAATGGGCATGCCCTGCATGCTAGGCTGCAGTTGACCTTATAAAGAAAGTGATTAAAATTTTAACTAGTGCGAGAGGTAAAATGTCAAAAATCTAATAAGGTAACGAATGTATTTCCCATTTTACCCCGTTTTTTGACGTGTGAGGTAGCGCGTAGACGTTCATTGACAACATTTGCGCGAGTTTCGTTAAAGTTAACATTTGTCACGCAAAACTGTCACGTGATATGGAAACTGATAGCCCCTGATCTCAGCCACTTCCTGCCTCGCGGGGTCCAAAGTACACATTGTGTACTCGTGAAAAAAAGGTCTTAACAAGAAATCATTTAAAACAAACTTGCTCCGGTGCTCCGCTGGTGTTAATTTTAAAACGGACTAAGCTACAGGGCTTCCTGACACAATGGCACCTTTGACGTCAGTATTCCCATCTTCCCATTACAGTATAGGTTTATGCAAATTTGATCCCCTGTAGAAAACAATGTTCCCTGCCATCAAGGATTATATTAATGGTAGGTTAACAGGTATTCAGGTGAGAAATTGGTGCTACGAAAAGCAAGTGTTAAAGTTATGGTGCGATTATATGTTCTAGGTTTTTAAATGCTCGGTTTTCCATTGTCTTGGAGTAAGGCTATAGCGTCACAAGAATAAATAAGGTAAGCTATATCATCTTCCAGTTTTATCTATACACAAGGTTAGTTTAGATCGACACAATGGCTATATAGTCCCCGGGATACATCGATTTAATTGCAAAATTTTATCGTTAATCTTAGGTTTGTTTTCCATTGTAGTATACTTTGGGACATTGGAAAATAGCAGTCTTAAGTTGCACTGATGGTAGTTCTCCCCTGCAGCTCAAAAAAGCAAACCCCTACCCCTATATCGGTGATTTGCCACAATCATGCCGTGCAACCTTCGGATCACAATATTTCTGGAATGCCTTGGCAGATTTGGATGATCGTGGTATCTAGTTGTATGTTTTCAAGCATGGCCGACATGATAAGCATGGTTTCACGGCCATCTGAGGTCAAAACAAGGCCAAAGGTCAATGTCACGGTCAATTTGAGGCTAAAAACGTTGATGACAGCTTATTTTCGCTCGAAATCTATATAAATATTATTATTTTGACACAATCTCACAGTTTCTGTGGAAGATTGATTGATTGAGGTTCCGATAAAGTAGTTTTTCAAAGCCAAGTAACTACGTTCAAGGTCAAGGTCATCAGTTATACGAAACAACTTACAGCTTGATCCGTTGTGTGGTAATACAGACGTTTTGGAATATGTTGATTAATCAAGAGATAATTCTCTTGCGGAACGTACATACACTTTAATGTTCGAAACTGTTTTCAAACATAAAATTAATTCTTCTTATTCTCGGGCTTCTCAAACAGTACCAGCTTCAGTTCTGAAGTCATGAGAACAAGTACTTTGCGTCCTTTATAAGACGAGGAGTAAGTGCCAAGATATGAATCGTGTTTTGCACACACATCTTCACAACAAGATTTCGCAGAGAAAAGTAAAGCAAACTCTGTCTATGCTCAGTTCCTTGGACCCCGCCACCCTTCCCCCTGCCTCTGTGTCCTTGAGCAAAAAATCTCCAAGGTCAAACTTGTCAACCATATCTCGGCAAATGCACAGAAGGCACAAATTAATATATGGGACCCCTGAAACATGGTTGGTTGAAGGAAGAAATTCCATCCCCAAGTTGTTTGATGGAGAGCGAGTTCTGGATAACCTGTTTCATGAGGAAATTGAGATGGAGGATGATGACATGAGCGATATTGATGATTATGAAGAAGACAATGACGAGTGACAATGGGAGCAGTGGCGAGAGTGACGTTTACACCGAGGGTGATGATAGTGACAATGCTTAATAATACTCACTCTTAACTGTGAAAACAATTCTTTTAAATTATTTGGTTGAGGTTTATTCATTTTTAGCTCTGTTGACTCAAAGTCATATGAGCTATAATCATGTCCTTTGTCCGTCATCTGACTGTCCATCTGTCCGGCCGTCCGGACTTCCATTAACAGGGCACGTTTTGAAACCGTCAGATCTACAGATCCGAAAGTTGCGTAGATTTGGTTGTTCCTAAGTACCAGACCTGAAACTGGGTCACTTCATTCCTTCGAAAAATTAAGGAAAAACCTCGGTTTTTCAGAAAAAAACCTATTGTTACACTTCAATGCTGCCAAATGTAAAAACCTCTGGTGTTAATCTTTTAATATCCAATATAATAATTTCTGTATACATGTATATGTCCTATGTACATACTAGAAATTAGGTCAGTATTAGGTAATTCCTTGAAGTTATTGGCCCTAACATATTGCACTTTGTAAAAAATTCGGAATCAGATTTACTCACTTAACGTAATGATCATATAAGCTAATGAGCTTATTTTAAGTACATTACAATATTCAACTTAGTTTTAATTGTATACTAGAAAGTAGATCAAAATTAATCAAAATTGTGCATTTGTTTAAGTTATAAGCATTTATTTCAAATCATAAATTTTGCCCAACTTCGACCACGGCAAATTTTCCCCTGTAGTTTACACTGTTGATTTCATTTTCACAGCATATACACAAAAAGATTTAATCTCTTAATATTTGAAATTTCAAAGGAATTGATTAAAAATTTCAAAAGAATTCATTAAGAAAAGTAGATTTATTTTCAATTTTTCACAGACCATGTCAACTGTTGTTTACATCAACCTTACCCAGTACATTGAGTTATACAGCTCTTTGTTATGTAACCCAATCCAGGCATCTGCCAAGATTAGCTAACATGGGGTTCCCCTCTGCCCTACACTCTCCCTGGATGGTGTGTCACCTAGATGAATATTGTATTTTTCGATATTTGATTCATTCTTGTTGAATACATTTGCTAAATTTTGGATTATGTATTGTAACACAAGGTGTTAAAATGATTAAAGTGTACATTTAATTATGTCCACAAAGTGGTGTATTGCTACTAAATTGTGGATGTTCATAAGATGAGGAATTCCTTACTCAGAACAGTAAAAATTATGAATATATTTTTCACCAGCCCTGTTCAGTCGCCTGCAGGTCACCCTTGTTAACCTTTCAGGTTAATTATACACGCTTCAAGTGGGGAATACTGGGCAGCCAGCTCGCTCTTGGCAGGCCACATCTTGCCCCAGATGCCCAACCCCCTACCTCTGGTAGTTGTTTTGGTCAACAACATAACAATAAACAATATTGATTTTTTTATTGGTTAATGATAACAACTTTAAGAAATTAATCGAAAAGAGAATTGATAGTTAATGAGTAACAGGGAATTACCTTACAATTACTGATGTTGTATGGACCTTGTATTGATGCCCTAAGTGTATTCCAAACGACACTATGTAGTCACCTTTGGGTATTTTTCATTTCAAACTTAATAATGAAAAAAAAATGAATAAAACTGATCTATACTTTAAGGGATTATATGAAGCAAATCAATGATCGACAAGGCCGCGGTTAATTATATTAAATTAATCTAAATTTACAGATCTTTTATCAAGTGTTTCAGTTTGCTAATTTTTATTATTTGCAAAATTTAGGTAAAAAATTTAAAATATTACTCAGACAAGTACTCATTAAAGATGACAATATGTTGACTAATGATATTAAGAGTCATGGCTGTAGCATATGTCACATGATATTATGTAAATAGTTGATATTAAAAAATTATATTTAAGATCCCTTTATTTCCTCATCTCCAGTTTGCCCCTTATATAACTTACTGGATGTTCTGATCCTTGGGGTATTTTTTACATGTGTATTAGTTTCACAGCTCAGATAACTTTTCATATTTTTCTGATATATGCATTAGGGAAAATAACACCATTCAAATGTGATTAAACAAATTAGTGCTTAGACAAGTTCTCATTATGTCTACAGTGTTAATAATTGTCCAAAGGCTCTTGCTATGTTCCGTGTGTAGAACATAAATTAACATATGTTAAACATAAATTAAAGCTGTAAACCCAGGTACTTATGAACCTTTATTTAAATTTGTGAAATTTGATAATCCTGCATCCTCAACAATTTTGTTTGACTGAAAATGAATAAATACTCATAAGATAAAATTTACATGATAAAATTGACAAAATGGCGTATACTAGTAGCATCAGGTCAAGTCAAAGCCTGTTTGGCATTAACACTCCATTTCCAAATGTTTATTATTCAAACGGACATCAGTCCTCTTCCCTATATCGCAGGATTTCATCAAAATCTTTCATAATCGTGCTTCCTTTGTCTTAAACCAGTGATTGTAGTATCTACAATAGGTTTTAAGAAGAATTAATTTTAAGGTTTTTACACTGGTTTCAAACATTTAAGTGTATGTAAGTTCCGCCAGTGAATACGAGAATCATCTCTTGATTAATCAGTATACTCAGACTCATTACTACACAGCGGATCAAGCTGACCCTATAAGTTGTTTCGTATACCTAATGACCTTAACCTTAAACCAAGCTACTTGGCTTTGAGAACTACTCTATCTGAAACTAACTTAATTTCCACAAAAAAACTATGAGATTTTGTCAAAATAATAATATATCTATATTTCGAGCAAAAAAAGGCTATAATCTGATTTTAGGGCCCCACAGTGACCTTGACCTTTGGCCTTGATGTTGAACTCAGATGGCCGTGAAAGCATGCTTATTATGTCGGAAAAGCTTGAAAACATACAATTAGATACCAAGATCATTTAAATCTGCCAAGGCATTCCAGAAATATTGTGATCCGTAGGTTGCACGGCATGATTATGACAAATTACTGATATAGGGGTAGAATTTGGATTATTTTATCTGCAGGGCAGAACTACCGTCTGTGCAACTTAAGACTTCCATTTTCTAATGTCCCAAAGTATACTTCAATTTAACCATAAAATTTTGCAATAAAATCGAAGTATCCTGGGGACTACTAATCAAAATTTGAATTCTCTCCTTCTGCCAGATCTGCCATAGAATATAGGTCGAAAATTTAAGAATTAAGGTGCGACCGGGCAATTCTTTTATATATACGGTGTGAACGAGCAATTTATTCTTTTGCTTTTCACGTCGAGACACATTTCGTTGAACTCCCTGAGAAAATTTGCTACAGTTCTTGACATGGTATATATGATCAACACAAAAATAAGTTCATTTTTCATACCTTTACGCATTCTTTTAAGGGAATTTGTGCAATAGCACATATTGGCAACAATACCATGAACCTGGTCTATATTTGCAATAAAAAATGATCTACCAAACTGATAGTAGAAAAATCCCTTAAAAATATTTTATTTTCGTAAGGCCTTAAATATGAGAATTTTTTTAAATTTCTTTCAGATGCAGTTCCACCTGAGCATCGGTTCTTCATTGCTTGTTATTCTGGCCACACAGTACGCTACAGTTCACGCCCAGATCCGTCTTTGTGGGAGTAAGCTTGCAGACATGCTGGATTTCGTATGTGAAGGCAGGGGCTTCTACGTGCCAGAGCGAACAGGTAAGATATCTACAGGAAATATCGCGAAGGATAATCTCTTGAAAACAGTATTTTTTAATATTTTTTAAATTAAGTTCTGCTTATATTTTTTGTTGGTGGTGACCATTTTTTTTTTTTTTGCTAGGTTAAATAAGTATGTACATCTGCAGGCAGAATTCGATTCCCGGTTTCGGACTACTCGACAGTAGAACTCGCTTCCTCTCGTTTTATATCCTAGTGTTAATTAACAAGGCCCGCTGACTACTGCACTTGCGATTCCGGGATGTGTAATTGTCCCGTTTACTTTGTGAGACCGGAAAAAAGACGAACTCGCTTGTAAGTGAAATACTGCCGTGGGGCACGGCCTTCCCATTAGCTCTGAAGAGCGCTCACCTTGAGTGGGGGCCGACCGTGAAAAATCTAATCGACTCGATCTCCCGGCTTTGAGTCCTGCGCTATACCCCTAAACGACAGAAGGCTGTTATCAGTACAGTTATATCAAGCAGGAGTCATCCAGCATGACAGTGTTTGTTAGAGCTCCTTTAAGTTATAATAATGATAATAATAATAATAATAATAATAATTAGTATCGTCATCATCAAACTATTTTTAGCCATAATATATTTTAAACATGCGAGTTTATATATAGCCATATAAAGCAATATAAAGGTTATTCGACCAAAATAAGATAATGCCGTCCTTGTGGATAAAAAGGTTCGGTTCTCGTGTAGTTTATTTCCCCAGAAATCAGTACGGGAATGCGATCGTTTTCCTTTTATATCAACTGTTGAAACAAATATCACATAATCAGGAGACAACATACATGATGACTACAGAATTATTACTAAACATGTGAAAGCACATCCTAACAAAATGGAATCTTATTGAAATTGTATTTTTCGGAGATTTCCGGCAAGCAATAAAACGGAGAACCCGAATTTGTACTAGACTCGAGTAGACACCCGACTAGACTGGGATATTGGTCATGGTGGGAATATTGGCCGGGTGTATGGGCATTAGATCGGGTGTTTACAATTGTTTCATCTTTTCCAGCTAAAAAGTACACGCTATATTATAATCTAATAGCGGTATCCGTAGTATCCGGGTTTTAGTGTGTACGCAAAATGGTAGCCCCCACGAGCGGTTTCGGTAAACTCGGAGAAATGAACCTGGCAGGGTTGAAGGAGGGCGCGTGTATGTTACACGAGAAGTATTCTGAGGAAAAACGTGCAGGAGAGAATCCGTCCGTGAAGTTTATACCAAAATATCGCTCTTTGAACAAAATTATAGCAGGATTCTAAAAAGATTACGCAAACATGTATCTGTCAAAAAGAATACATGGTATTAATTTAGTATTTGTAATTAACGACGTCATTTTGAAAGAAGCAAGTCCCGACTTAAAAAAAGGGCCAATGAAATTCTTTCAGTCGGGGTGACAGCTCTTCCTATGAATGTGATTAAAATGATTCAACAGTTATTAATTTTATCTTTTGACGGTATAGGAACGAAAATCCTTTCGTTGTCTTCAACGTATCCAGAAACTTGACGGAACCTTTCTTGATATTATCAATAAGGAATGACCTTTTAAGAATTGATAACAAGGCATTTCTTGCTATTCTTAGAATATGAAGCACAAAGGATATACCTTGCACAGCTATTTGAATATCGTTTCAATTGTCCTTTGATCTTCCAGTCCAGTAGTCACATAAGTTAGGTAATCCTGACTCAATCCTTTGTTCTATCATGTACCAATTGTAGCAGTAGCCTTGGAAAAAACACGACTTGTTAGGCATCGTATTGGACTGGATCCTACTTTGACAGTCGGTCGAGTCCATTATGCCAGAGGGGCAAATGCCGCCGTCGAAGCAGACGTATTATATAAGTATAGTTAGCTGAGTTATGCATAGATCTGCAGCTCAGTGCCAGGGTTCGGCCCAGGTCCATGTGACAGTACCGTGGTATATATGCGCTCGTGAGTTTGTCCTATATAGGTCAAAGTTAAGGTCCAGGACATTCATAGAGTACAAAGGTACAGGTACTTTAGCAAGTAACTGGGTACAGGTTCAAATAATGTTAGTTTCAAGACATCTGAACTAATTATGACTGACAGTTAATCTAGATATACAACTATAAGTTATAGTAGAAGGGCAGAATATATTATTAAAAAGTATTCAATGGTCTTTCCCTGTGTCTTCAGGAAAAATATATATAACATTCCTTTAAAATATATATTGAATTGGCCCTAGTAACAGTGAAATTTTAAACAAATATAAAGAACTATATTATAGAATTTTTAATACAGAAAAATAAAACATGCAATAATCAACATATTAAAAAATCAAATTATGTCTGTATGAGTTTTAGAAGTTACAATAAACATTTTGATTCAATATGGAAAGTCCCCCTGAGGAATATTTGGGAATCATGCATGTGCAACTCAATATGGTACATTTGGACAGTTCCCTCTGTATATGGGACATTTTGGCTTTTTCAGTCGATGTAAAGAGTTCTGTTTTGGTCAAAATTCTTCAGTTGTAAATTATGTAATTTCTAAAATTCTTCTTTTATTCTTCACCATGCAGTATGTATATAATTAATACGCAGTTTTTTTTCTACAGAATGGTTTACCCTGCTGCTTCTGCTCTGATTTTACTTTTTCAAATTTGGTACACCTATCAGCGATGCTCTCTTCTAAGACAAGTTTGTTTTATTTGAGGGATTAGCCCTATTAAGCTGCATAATAAATAATTTTAATAATACCCCCAAAGGTGACCCTGTTTCTGTTGTGTATTAAGGTCCTCCTCGCCTGGCACCCTTTTTCAGGAGGCGCTCAGGTGATTTTCCTACTGGCATTAGTCCGGCTGAAATCCTAGAAATTCCCTTCCTAAACGCACGTTCAAACGTATGTTCATCATCAAAAATCTTTATGTTTCTTGCTGAGAACATACAGTAATTATGATATTCAACCTTCAACTGCTTTGTAAGCATAAAGATAGACAATAAATATGTGGTCACATCTTATTTTGCAACAAGACAGGAGGATGCCAAAACGCAACTTTTTACGATGCACGTGACATTTGATACAGCCATGCATAAAATAGCCCATACATAAAAAATAAGTGGAGCAACGGAAATTTCATGATTTCAGTCAAACTACAAAAATTTTTAACATGACATGGTCAAATTAAATATTTAATGACCTGATAACTGGTGGTAGTGGGTATCAAGTCCTGCCTGTAAAATTATGAGAATTTGTCATGCATGATAATATCGATATGCTAGAATAAATAAAATGTATATTTATGTCAGTTTCTTCACTATGGTTACGTGTTAGTCTGCATATATTTTTAGGCTTTACCTGCTTATTGACAACAGATCTTTAAATACTGATATAAACCTCACCCGCTAAGACCTCAGCGTGGAGTTGTTAAAAAGAGAAATCATCTCCCTGCCGATCTTAAATATAGACCTACTATATACATTATCAGTATATCGATAGGTATGTTCCGTTCTTCAAAGTCAAAGATGTTAGGGGCTGCTTTTTCCCTGGCCTGTTACGTGGCACATTGGGCCTACATTTCAAAATATAAAAACATCATAATATGCCTCATTACCTTCGACAAGGGGCGGGGGTTATGTTTTTGCCGGCATTGGTTGGTTTGTTTGTCTGTTAGCAATTTTACACACAAAAATATTAATAGATTTTGATAACATTTTTAGGATAACTCGGCAATTGTACAAGGAACAATTTATTAAATTTTGGGGGTGGTTCGTATCAAGGATTTTTTTACACGAATAATGTCACTTTTCTGACAATGCCATATTGGGGTAACGAGCTGCCTAGGCGTAGGTCTGCGCTCTCTGAGTGCTTTTCCAGTTTTATATTTAATACCAATTGTATGAAAATAATATTTGATATAAAATTTCACTGGCGCATTATTATTTTCAAACAGTCCTAACGCAGTGATATTAATAAATATTTCTTTTTTAAATCCGTCTGGCGTATTGGACATAGTTTCTAGTTTTTTTTTTTTTTTTTTTTGTTTCAGTAATCGAGATAGTATACTTTGAAAGTTTATTCTAAAGAAAAACTTCTATTCTCCAATTTGAACTATGCTCATTTTATTAAAAAAAAGTCGGCTTGAATTAACATTTTTATTTACCTTAGAGAGATAAATCCGTTCTCCCTTTATTCTATTTTCTTATTCCCTTTTTATGCCGTTTTTGGCCCAAAATTCTTAATTTTTTAAAAATGATATTTAGAAAGACCAAGTCGAAGCCGGTGTTTTCTCTCCTTATGAAACCAATGTCGAAAGGTAAAATTTTACAACTGAAAAGGCCACGGCTTTGATTAATATCTGTTTCAATTTATATAAATCTTAATTATGTCAAGTCTGTGGCAGCTACGCTTTCAGAGACCTTGATTCAGCGAGCCGCTCTGATGTCTATATCATGAAAAATTAACATGGCATGTGAACCAATTAAATGGCTCCCGTACACTTATTCTACGCGGCTGCCTGAGCATACATGATGTTGTTGTAAGACCAAACGTTTAGTATTGATGGGACGGCATCGAGAATATGGCTAATTGCATAAAGCCAAGTAAACCTGTCCCGTTTCTGGTGCATGTTAAAAAAATACAAACTTATTTATTTTACATGAATTTTACAAATAGTTATTAAACTAATCAAGAAACTCTCCATGGCTCAGATGATGGCGTTCGTAGTCTGTAGGGGTGGGGGAAACCGGAGAACCCGGAGAAAACCACCGGCCTTGGACGGGCAACTACAACCCACTCTCAGGGCCACACCGGGGATCAAACCCGGTTCGCCAGTGGAGTGAGCCCCTCTACTGTTCAGACCCCCCTTGTTTTTATTCAGAAAAGCGTATTGTTTACATTCTGTTCGTCGGATTTGATTAAAAGTTGCAAGCTTGTTCATTATAGTTGAAATGCACGCTTGAGCAACATGCTGCATCAAAGTCTCTAAAACGTATCTGACAGAGGCTCGATAGTTTGAAAATAGATAAATATCATTTAATGTTTTGAATTTTGCAGCGAGTCCCTCTCTTATGAAAAGGTCCTGGCGGTTGAGTAGATTCTTGGGAATGAGCCACGGCCGTCCACAGGAAACATTCCAGGTCAGGCGGAGAAACGTAGCTGACGAGTGCTGTGCCAAAGAGTGTACGTTAAAAGATATGGGGAACTACTGCGCGGACGGCCCTTCGATCGTGAGTCATTGTTTTACTTAATACAAACAGCATTCGCGGATCCAAGATTTTAGAAAGGGGTGGGGGCAACCGAGGAAAAGAAATGAGAAAAGCTTAATCCTTAAATCGGGGAAGGAGGTTGGGGGGGGGGGGTAATCTGCGAAAATTGGTTTGAAGCTATATATATAAATATATATATATACAAGGCCTACATAGCCCTGTAAGTAGTTAGAACAAAAGCAAAGTGTTTTTTTTTTCAATTTTTTTTATTTTAGAAATGTAATCAGTATTTTAAAACCGGCAGCGTCTTGTATATCGTTTTTTCGACACGTTGCCTGAATAATGGCATCCAGACTATTATCACAAGTGATCAACGAGAAATATAGGGTATAAATGACATTTATATTCCGAAAATTGTAAAATTTATTTTAAAAATCAGTTTGGCAAAACAGAAGAGACACATGTCAGTCGGTCACAAGGCAGACAAGAACCCAAGAAACATTTTGAAATACCAGGTCTTGGCGCGTTGTTTACTGTATATTAAAACAGATAAACGAAGGAAAAAGGTGTACGATAATAATGACATGCTATAACTTCTGGATAAGGTTTAAATGGACAGGGTAACTGGGTAAGACATAACCGAGAGGCCAGCTCTCTAGTTAAGACATGTTGTTAAAGCGAATGTCTGGAATTCTATCCTGATTTTCTCACTTTGCCATTTAAACCCTGGCGGGTTTGAACTTGGGATTTTCGGCTCTCAGGTCGAACCCTTACCACTGTGGGATTTACGTATGAGCTGAGCGGGCATGTCTTCATAATATCTGGGGTCTCTGTCTCCTGTTAAAGATGATAAAACAAACTAGAAATCGAGAAAATCTAGAAAAGCCTTCCCGATTTTGGGGGTTCTATAATGTATGATGCTCCAAAAACCGTGTTTGCATTCACTTATTTGGTCCATATCCCAGGGTTCATTCGTGCATTAGTGAGTGTACATTTGTAAATATTCCTAATTTGCTCTTCGTTTCCTTTTTGAAAAATGGAAATATGAATTCACTGATCAGCAAAAGACATGTTGAATCATTATTTTAAACACAATCTTGTATTCATTTAAACCTCTATGTTCTAACGAATCTTTGTATATTATTTGGAGGCTTCAGTTTTCTTATTTACTTAATTATCCAAATTTAAATTGAAAGGTGGCGCCACCTGCAGGAGATGGGACGGTCTGACGGACGATAACTGGATGGACGGACGCGGGCCCTTCTAGTATTCCTCCCTCCTACGACAGGGGACAAATAATTCTATTTAATATGGTATTCATTGAATTTCCCCAGCTCCAAAGGATCCTTGCATATGATCTGAAGGCTAAAGTGTTCTTATTTACTGACATATCTGAAGGAAAGTGAAAAAGACCGTTTTGGAGCGTGGCGCCACCTGCAGAATATAATCACATGTCAGTCAAGCGCCGAGTAAAATTTGGTGAAGAAAGCAGCAAGGGTCTAAGCGAAATGTGATAAAAGAATGGGGCGGGACGGACGGACGGACGGACAGACGCGGACCATTTTAGTAGTCCTCCCTCCTACGGCGGGGGATTAATAATTGTATAAATGGATAAAAAGCTTCCTTTGTAGTTAATGTGACTATAGTCTTTCCACTACCCCTGTCCACTTGTGATGTTTTGCGATCATAACAAACAAAATGTGCACCAACTGAAGAAAAAGGAAATGCGTATTTTTGTACTCTTCCTGCCAATGATATAAATATTATTCACTTTACGGCCTGGTTGACATATAAATCTCTGGTTTACGGGGGACCTAACTGTGATGTGAATTAACGTGACGTAACAGTGAAGCGCGTGCACTGTGAAAAAGGGTCGGCATGTAGGTAAAATTCCATGGATTTTTTTTTATCCAAAAGGCAGCAGGTTTAGAACGAGTAAAATCCTCACTTTTCCTTAAATATATAAATTCAGTTGTGTTCTTTTCTTATTGTAGCCTACATTTTCAACCAAAGAACAAATGCCTGAATGTAGTTATTCAGGGGCGGATCTAGAATTTAGGAAAGGGGGTCCAACCAAGGAGGACTAATGAATAACCTAAAAAAACGGTCCCCAGGTCCGGAAAAAAGGGGGATCCAGGCCGCAAAATTTTGTCCGAAACTCTTAAGAAAGCCCCCCCCCCCCCCCCCCACCCACCCATCTCAGCGGATTCGCTACTGTTATTTTGACCGAAGAACACATCCTTGGGCTGTCACGATTTATGTACATCTTTATAAAGATGTGGAATTTGTATAATGAATGTTTTCATATACATGCTTCCAGGCTTAAGTTTCAAATGTGTCTCTTTGCAGTTTGATCCTTTACCACACGCCTTTCAAACATTAGCGACAACACCACCGCCCAAGGTCTACCACCCCCATCGCCAAACCCAGAGCTTCAAGACACCCCTCCTCGGCCGCATGCCTAACAAACTGAAAAGCGCAAAATATTGGTTCTTCATAACACCCACCAGGCGAACTAGGATCCCGCTCTATGGAAAAAGAGATCTCCGAACGCAAGGACTTACCGGAAATGAAATTTACGCAAGGGGAAATAACGTTTTTGATAGGAAAACAACGCCGTTTGTTCGACCCACGAATTTTCTGTGAGTCCGGTTGCCATGGAAACAAACGTCCTTGACCCGCTTTGCTTATTGGTGCATCTGAATACCACGTGACCAGCGAAGACGACGTGCGAGGACCATCCAAACTGTGACGCACAACCTAACAAACATTCCCTGCCTGAAGCCATGCCGAATACTTTCATGACAATTGTACATAAATTGTATAAAAACCGTATTCTTGCGTCGGAAAATGACGAAAAAACAGAGATTCAAATATTATGATATTATGTTTCGAGTTTTTGTGTAAATTCAGATGTATTCGCAGCTCACTTTCATCAATGTGATCAGAAAAATTAGTTATAGTTTCAAAAATAAAACTCGTTGCCTAAGAGGAAAGGAGTTTTGTTCTTTCTAGAAAATGTTCCGTAATTCTGAGTCATTTATCTCTGAAATAACTCTAACAATATTCCAGTCCAAGATAAATAGAGTTGTTGCAATGCGGGGTTCGAATGAACATGAATTATTTGAAAAAAAACTTAGAATAGTTCTGTAACATGATGTTTATTATCAGTTTCCATGATTAATGGTTACAAACTGCTTCCTGCTATGATAAAATATCGTAGTTGCAGACTTTAAGGCGCTGCGATAGCCCCTTCGAAAGGGGAAATAAGGAAAATGACCCATGACCCCCCTTAGTACACAGTTTGCATAATTTTTAACAGATCAAGAACAAAAACGTAAATATCGGAGGTTTGGCTTCAGAGGAGTTCCGTGACAAAAGTCTAGTGCAGCTACCGCCAATTTTAATACGAATAAAGAAAGCCAACAGATGTACAATAGATTATTATTGCTATTGGCTAGTGACTAAACTGGCTGATGTGTATGACGTGTGTTTGCAGATTCTGAAGAAAATTAATTTCTTTCCTGAAAGTCATTTCCTTTAGCATCATTGGGCAATAAGTAATTATATTTCCATGGAAATATATACATGTTAACTGAATAAACAATGAAATACCAAATTTCTACCATACTCAGTCCAATGTTGAAATTTGTATTGAAACTTAAACTAGAGACAGTTTCATTTTTTAATTCGCATTTTTGGAAACTATGTAAATATTACCCGTAGGGTAAAAAATAAGCAGGACTCTACTTTGCAATCACATTTAGTCGAATATTAACAGTTAATATTAAAAGCATATGTGACACGTGGACAAAGTGTTGAATAAGCAATTATTATTGACGTGAACTAGATGGCTCTTTTACTAAACGATTTAATTGGTGGTAAATATGTTTCTTTGGATATTTCTTATGGAATTTTTTTTCTAAATAGTATTAAGGGACATCGGCTTAATATATTTGAATGTGGTACTTTCTAACTATCCCAGAACTCATAGATTTATAAGTAGGAGGTAAGGGTCTTAACAGATTCCTGTTAATGCCTTTAACAGCGAACGCCAACTCTTCCACCAAGGCACATTTCTGCACAATTATATGTTTTAGCACACCATGTTAGGCGTAATTGTGTGATGTTGTCCTTTTACACAGGTTCTTCTCATAGGCGCGTCCAAGTAATTTAATATCTGTGATCAATAGCTACCATATAAGCATGGTTTAAGGTATAGGTAAGGGTTTATAGACTGGTATAACCGACGGTGTCAGTCTCATACGTATAGAAGGTTATTCTTTCTACATTTGCCTGCCGCCCAAGACCAGTACCAATTCACTCCTGGGTCGAGAGAGCGCACCCTTGTGATAAAGACTTTGGCTATAGGAGTCTCAGCGCAGAACACGGTCAGAACGGGATGCGAACCCACAACCTTGCGGTCATCAGTCCAGCGCCCTCGCCATCACAGGCACTCGTTTCCAGCACTAAAATTGCTTGGAAACCGTAATCATTGAGTGTGGGCGATATACCAATTATATGCCTGTGCTCACCATTTAGCCCCCACACTCCACCATGTGCTGTTAAGTAATCACCATCTTCATACTTTCATGTCTGAAGCAGCCACATTTTCAAAGAGCCGTTCTGGCGTCATTTATATTAACATTATGTTACTGAAAAATCGGCTTTATTATATATCCATTGACATCAAATAACACTACAGTATTACACTAATTATCTGCATTTTAATGACGGCAAGCCATTTACGTATTCGGCCCATATTTCCAGTTTCATTTGCGCATAAGTGACTTAACATTTGTGAATATTCATTGATGACGTTCCTGGATTCTAATCCACACCAAATCCAATTGATTCTTCAATGGCCAGTTTCTGAAATGCCCTGAGAATTTCCTGATATTCAGTTCATGACTCCTTGAGTAATGTGAACGCATAACCTACTGGATGAGGCCACAAAGTAAATTGTTTTATAAAAATTCAAAATGTCTTGTTGGGTAGTACCAAGTATGAAAGAAACAGGCATGGGGTACCGGGCAATACAGGAGAATGGTTAATTAACAATCCGCTTCGGAGGAGGATATCATACTCCTGTCCATGGTAATGCATCACATTCCAACCCACGTAGGTTATTAAAGCCCCCGCCCACGTAGAGAGGTAGATTTATTTTGGCTGGTGACCTTATATGACTCTACTTATATAAGGGGCGATATTCTATTTTGGCTTTCATATTGGCCTCGAGAATGCAACCCCCAGGTATGTTGCAGGGGGGCTGCTCCTGATCAATGGGTAATTGCAGACCCGTGGTCCCCTCTCTATTGTGGCAGTTTATTTAAATATAGGGGTTTAACTACATATGTAATAAACTATAGGTTAGAAATACCATATGGTTATGCCGACTATACCTATGTTGATAATTTATAAGCTGGTGATTTGCAAGACGGGGTGATAAAAATGAGAAAATCTGCAAAATGTATCAATGGAAATGGAAAAAAATTGTGAGAAGTTAGACCAAAACATAATTTGTGTATTTTTTTCTTTATTTACGAATTGACAAAGGAATAATTGTTTCAGTACAGAGTTATCACTGTTCATTGATTATGATTTTTTAAATTTGCCAGAAAATACAGAGTTTATTGAAGAATATATAAAAGTATGGTATTATGTAAGAAAACAATAACAGATTTGAATTACATGAAACCTGTGTAATAAGACCACCCAATGGGACTGGCCGAAAGTTGTCTTACTTCACGGTTGGTTTAATAGGCAGGTCAGTTATGGACTAATCCATGTTAATTCTTTCAGTTCACTCATGGGTGGTCTTAATAAACAGATGGTCTTATTAAATAGGTGGTCTTTAAGACAGGTTACTTTATATTTCCATACATCCTTTCGCAGAATCTGCAAAACTGTAACGATCAGTGCTAATACTACTTCACTGTCACCATGGAAACGGCAGATTAACTGCAGGACCAACTGACAGAACTTTCTCTTTCAAATGCACAAAGTTCAGAATTACACAGCAAAGGCCATCACTAATGGGTGTTTAGCGTACCAGAGGTTCTTAAAAAACCTTCAGCAGTTGTTGCCTGGGCGGAGGAATCTGTTAAAACCCTTACATCCTACTTATAAATCTATGAGTAATATAGCTCGCGAGAACGTAAAAGAACTATTGATGTTTAAAAAGTACATATATGGAACAAGAAGATAAAATAACTTGCTTCGGGAAGAAACATTCACAGGAAAGTAAACTCTGAAAATCTGAGTTTCCGTGTTTTTAGCAACAAGATTCATCCTCGAATTGACCTATCCACCACAGCCCAAATGCTCCGCCCTTTTAACTTATTATTATAATGTGCCCCCAAAACGCTCCTACACATATGGACTTCCATGTCCATGGTAGCGAGAGCTGATTATAACATAATAATGACGTCACAAAAGGCGATGGCGCATGACGTCTTATTTACTGACGTCATCCACTGGTATCACCTGTTGTTTACTGGACAGCTGAGTTGTAAAACGCTTGGCTCTCTCCGCTGGCGACCCGGGTTCGATCCCCGGCATGGCTATGAGAGTGGGTTGTAGTTGCCTGTCCAAGGCCGGTGGTTTTCTCCGGGTACTCCGGTTTCCTCCCCCCCCCCTGTAGACTACCGAACGCCATCACCTGAGCCATGGAGAGTGCCTCGATTAGTTATAATAACTATTTGTACAATCCATGTAAAATAAATAAGTTTATAATATAATATCGCAGTCATATATGAACTGTTTTGCAATATATATTGGATTATTTGTCCCATACGAATTATGTGCCAGGTAAGACATTCTTATTCACTCGGTAGTCGGAAAAATGGCTCCCGGAACCTATAGCCTAGAAACTTTTTATACCCTATTCTTCGTATAATAAAATATCCCGGAAAACATGACGACATGGGTACTGGTAGTGTGTTCTGTTTGACAGAGCTCTGTCAAATTATGCAACATTTTATTTGAAATAAAATGATTGACGCTTTTCAATGTTTAAGGTCACCTGATTGGTTGCTCCTTAGTCCCATGCTTATGTTTATTTATTGAATGAATATGCGGTTCATGGATAGGTCAATTACGCTGCTTTTTCCTTACCCTACTCAAAGGTTTTATGTTCAATGATGCTTTTAACAAATGTATAAATTTATTCTACGTTTAAAGTAACTTATTTGCTTATATTACTGAGCATATAATAGCCAAACAGAAATAGAAGATTACTGCAAAAATGGGACAAAATAAAGAAACAAATTATAACAGAAGCTCCTCACGCAGCGGGTGTACACTGCAGTCGTTCCAGAGCTCCTTGGCTTTAAGCCGCTGCTTTGTATTGTTAGATTTTCCACCACCAGGGCTGGTACAGAGAAAAGCAATGTTATCAGATCAATGAGAGCGTGGTATTCTATTGCGCATCAAGCTCCAAATTTTAAATATGCGTCACCCGCTCACATTGGTCTGATTCCTTCCCTTCCTTCTTTCAAGGAAATGTTGAAACGCACACTTCAGAAAGTAATTTATTTTACCTTTTAACATCCCTTAGAATACGCTATTATATAGATATAATGTTTATGTTTTATGATGGCCTATGTAGTTATCGGATATATTATGTTCGATCATTAATGTACTCATCTTAAACAAACTAATATGTTATATATGTTAACTTCTTTTTTATTGTACTCATGTCTATATGTCAAATTTATTTATTGTATCGTATGATATATAATGTAGCAGGACTACACTGAAAAAACATGTCTTCCTGAATAAAATTTTCTTGTTAAGTATATTGTAATGAGTAAATAAAGGAATAAACCCTGAAGGTCTTATAGCCTTCAGTTGCTTTAACCCCTCAATGAGAAGAAAGATCGTATTCGTTAAGCGGCAGATGTTAGCCCATTTAAAAATCGGTCAGTCAGGATAGCTCTTTAGGCCACAAATATACGCAGACGTTTAGATCTTTATATTCGAATTTCTGTTTCTTGAGACGTTAACGGCAGTAACGATGCATTGTTACAGTGTTCCAAGACCTTCACGTCATATCATGCTCTCGGTTAAACAGTTACTTCTCGATCTAGCATTTTCAGGAGAAATTAAGGCAACGAGTTTCGTCAAAGATGGAAATACGATGATTCGAAATGCAGGTGCATGATTCGCAATCTACTGTCCATGTTCCTTAATGTTTTGATCCCGTTGTCTATTTTCGGGTAACCACGGTACATCGGAAGACGGGGGCGGTTGTGACCCCAATGTACTGTCAATACTTGATGCGACGTCCTGGATTTGGTACAAATGTTAAACTAGAAATCTGCATTCCAAGGAAGACAAGACTTCACCATGTGGGCATTTACTTTTTCGGCCCTTATTCCCCGGTTCATTCGTGAATAAGTGACCGCACAATTGTGAATATTCCTTGATGACTTTCTTGATTGGGGTCATCTAATCGATTCTCCCTTGGAACTTTCCCTGAAATACCATGAACATTTCATGAAATTCCGTTCGTAATTGCATGAGTTATGTTGTGAACAAACACCAAGAGCAACATACTGAGGAATGGGCATGAACGAATACCAACATTTGCGGAGGCAAAACCCTACAGAAGCTAAGAAAGCACAATGGTGTTTTTGCAAGGATTCTGAGTTAGCTTTAATGTGCGCTCAGGTAGGTTAACCATGAATGGAAACCGAGAGAAAAGTATGTCACGTTTCAACATCTTGATGGTTGCAACACAGATGAGCTCTGCTTTCTATAATAAAGGCGGGACCTAATAACGGAGAATTGCTCTGGCTTTATCAATGGTAATAAATCCGTTAAAGAAAAACATATTCTGATAATCATAATTGCCTTTAACATTTAATGGATTGTTCCTTACATGTTGTCATAAAATATTCAACATCCATCTTAACTTGTTGAGTAAAGATGCTCACAGACAAACGAACCAAGTAACCATCAAATGGAAAGGTATAAGACGTCGCCACCTGCCGCAGGTAACATAACGACCATGACAAGGTACTTTGTCTTGCATGCACGGGACCAATTAGCCGGTCGGTGAATACTTGACCATTGGCGCACTGACATGAACTCATCGGTCTGTACATCAACCTTCTTGTACTTCAATTAGTAGGAGACTGATTCGGCTTCAATCCCATCAAAGCACTCTTCCTAAGAGGTTATGCTCTTATTCTGTGTGCTCCCACGGACATTGATTTTATAAATAACCTAAATTTGAACCATATTTGTGAGGGGGAAATACGTCAGTGAAGGCCTCTATGTATATGTACGGCGCTATAACTTAAGGTATACTGAAGTCGTGATAGACTTTGTGGCAGTGTAATGGTTAATGAGACGATGAGATCGCTTGCAGGGAATAATTTTGCACAAGACCGTAAGCTTTCATTTTTTATATAGAGCATATATTTACACTGGGGATATAACTATACTAGGAAATAATTCTTGTAAAGACAGATCGTGAACACGACAAAATCACAGCTTCGAACAGATAATGTACTCAAGCCACTTAGCTTGACCTAGAATTTTTTTGTTGTACATGTATAATGTTATAAGCTTTTTATGTCTCAGAACTATTCGAGAACATCTGAAAAAATTCTTATCTATAACTGACGTTGGTTCTCCAACCGTTGTCATGCAACTTCCCGGTGACAACGCCTAGGCATTGTCCGCTTTATTCTTGAAGTGTCGAGAACGATGCCAAGGTGTCCTAAGGGGACATATTTTTTTCCATATTTTTCCCATTAAGTCTGAGGAATTGACATGATTGTCAAAAACCAGGCTAATGATCTCAACCCTGTCACCGCACGTAGCAGGATAATCAATCTGCATGTGGTATATACAAGGAACGTAGATGTCTTGGCTATTAAATGTAAATTTCTAAAGAGAACTTTTAATCATTAATTTGATAATTCTAAGTCTCCCAGAAAGAGTAATATATTTGTTCCCGCTAGGAAGTTCATTCCCGTTCTTGTTGTGTGTGTGTGTGTGTGTGTGTGTGTGTTTGTTCACAGCATAACTCATGCAGTCCTGAACGGAATCTCAAGGAATAGTCACAAATGTAAAGTCACTTATGCACGAATAAACCTGGGGATATAGGCCGAATTAGCAAATGGCCACATGGCGGAGGCTTGAATTCATTAGAATGCAGATTTCTAGATTGTTAGTTGTTATTTTAACACCATAGCATACTTTCACCACACAGCTTTTCTTTAATCGATACACACTCAGGTGCCTGTAGAAAGGGTTTGAGAAATAAACTACGTTTATGTCCTACCTGCCATCTTGAATATCAGAACAGACCTATATGTGACTGTAGACCTGGACTTTGAACACCTCTATGACGTAATACCTTTACTATTATGCTTGACTGTGTAGAAGTTCTTAAGCATGCATGTGTAGCGGGCCTGGGGCGGGCCCAGGCCGAGGTCTGCTGGTAAACTGTACTCTTAAAAGTATATCTAATAACTCATTGTCTAGTGAATTTAATAAACTATACATTCCAAGACCTCTCACTACAATTCCTAGGTCCCTGGTCGCATCGCGAACCAGCCAAGTACTGAGGGGTTATTGCAGGAAGGCATGTAGTGTAAGGACACGAAGACAAGTAACCAACAAGAGCATATATTATGTAACTTTATTACAATACAAATAAATAATAAATGAAAATAAAGTAAAACTTATTGGAATAACAAAAACTGACTAGAATTACTGGAATCCCTGTCTGACTATGTCGCTCTTAAACTACACATAAACATAGCGGTGAGATTTAATGAGATTTAACATGCCAGTTGCATTGAGATTTTCCTGATGAGTGTGTTTGAGCATGATGAGCTTGTGTGAACATAATGTACAAGTGCGTCTGAGCTTGATGAGCTTGAGTGAGCATTATTTACAAGTTTGTTTGAGCATGATGAGCTTGTGGTGGTATTACGTACAAGTTTGGTTCTACTTGAGTTTTAATCAATCTCCATAATCTAGCTCAGCTCGAGAAATCCCCAGCCCTAAACTCACCACCACACTGGTCAGCTCAGTTTCCCTCGACACCTCCGGGAAAGATCATCTTGCTTAGGCTGCCCTCTCTGTCACTGACCTAAGGCCTGAGTCTCAACTGCCACGTGCCCTCTGTCCTTCTCTGAACAGTTATATAGGGTTGATCAGCCAATCAGAATTAAGAACACTAGTCAACCGTCACCTATGGAAGGGCACGACTTGACTAGAGGCTACTTTGCACCCAATGACTTTTGGGAGAAATAACTCAGACGTTGCTATAGGTACTATCAGACACAAGGGACCATAATATAACAGTCGGCATCCCTGTGTACACAACACAGCTGGATCTTTCCTATACTAAAGTTAAAGTAAACAGTCCTGAATCTTATCAGATATATAGCAAACCAAACTACAGGGTACATAACATAAAGTCAGATGCTTGATAAAGCCTAAAATCATTACATTCCTCCCTTCTTAAACTAATGTTACTCAGTAACATTTTTACCCTCTAAATGTGATTTTACTTGACCTTACTACTCAATACATGAAATCTACATAAAAATCTAAAATGAGAAATCTCAAAACATAAAATCTCATAAATAATCATACTTCATTATCGCTATATCACTGGATCACGAATGTCAAACGTTTTCGTGACTGATACTAAAGAACTATGTTTTCACCGGTAACTATCACTTGCAATTTCTGTAGACATGCTATCACTTAAGTGCTTCTACGTGACCTGGTGTATCAAAAGTCTTTCTCTCCAGGACTATACACTGTACTAGTGCCCACGATTAGCATGCTATGTCCAGCTTTCACAGTTAAATATAATACTTCAGGTTTTCACATTATACTTCAGTGTATACTCTTACAGTAGAGTCACATTACGTGTCATCCGCACACAACATATCTTTGATACCTCTTGGTACCATACCACATGGCATAAATAAGAGTACATGTATTGTAACGTCACAATACCAAGTCACAGAGTCAACCAGTTTCTCTCAGAATCTCAGCGTGAGATCATGTTATACGTTCAATGTTCAGGGGCTTCAGACAGCCTTAAGCGTACAAATATCAAAACTCTTACAAAAATATAAGCTTCTTAAAATATATATAAAAAATAAGTTCGGGAGGCAAAGTCACATTAGGTATAAGCAAAGTCACAAAATTTATCAAAAAGGACTGAATCCATGATAGTGTCTTAGCATACCATACAGTTCAGTGTTCTTGCACGCTCTTATTCAGCACGGCAATCCCCCGAGAGAAGATCTCGGCTTTCCTCTCAGCTTCAATCGCGCGTTCCTCCATTTTCCTTAGTGTTTCTGCCATCTCTTCTAGTCGCTTCCTTTGTTCTTTAATTATCCGTTCCTTCACTTCTAACTCCTCTCTTGATTTCTTGGCCGTTTGCTCGTCTTTTCTCTCACAACCTCTTTTTGACCTGACGGGTATGGCGTTTCCAACGGTCAACCAAAACTGTTCTAAGTTCATACATTCCTCATACGTGAAGTTTGTCACCGGCACAACTCCCAGTTCTAACCGGCACTCAGGTTTGTGCTGTGGATCATCTCGGGACTCAGTCTCAGACAAACCGGCCTTTGTTACTTTAGGAGTCGCAACATATGCATCACCGATGTTACCAACCTCCGGCGTTTGCGCTGTTTCTGTCTGTTCAGAACCAGTTCATTCGTGTTCTACTAGGTCAGTCTCTGGTCTATCTGATATAATTAATGGCATGGTGGAGGACCGAACTCTATGCGTCAAAGGCACATCCGACCTATCTAACTATTCCCATTTGTGGTACTCTTGTAGGTCTATGGGAGGCCATACAGGTCCAGGTGGAACATACTTCTTGTTCTGATTTTCCCCGACTTTGAGAAGGTGTCGTTTCGTTAACGTTTCAGCAGATTCTCTTGTTGGACATTTGTTTTTATGCATGTCCACACTGTCTTTTTATGTTGTCCCGCTTAGGGCTACTATATATGCATTGTTCATCGTCCCGAAAAGGACACAGGAAACGGCGAGTTACTAGTTCATGACATATGACCCAATGGTCCATGTATGCCTTATCATTCCTTCGGGTAACATTGCAGCCCTGAACCGGACATTGTTCAGTCTCTTTTAGGGAGTTTTCCCCCGTTTCTACTGCGACTTGGGCCATCTTCGGTTCGTCTTCAGACATATTTACGTCTGCTTACAAGCAAGAGGATAGAGCATGTACCAAGATACAGTGAGCTTTCAGACCAGGTTTAACTCAAGCTGAGCTAATTAAAATTGCAACTTATTATTGTGTTGCTTGTGTTACTGCTTGTGTTACTGCATGTGCTTGGGTTACTGCTTGTGTTCATGTGATAGATATATCTTATTATAAATAGGTGTTTGCCATGCATAAACTCAGTGACTGATGGGTGTGCCTCGCATTTAAGTACAAAGAACCTAATATACCAAATATTATTATATAAAAACCGAATACTCTGTTGTGGATCATATAAGCATACACATAACATTAACAATGACATAAGAAATTCTATAAATCTAGCATATCGACTGGTTTTCTACTACGACTACTCCTCCTGAGTAATTCCTGACTTGCATTTCCCTGTGCTTGAGATTCAGCTAAACTACCATCAAGCTCGGTATCAGACTCCTGCTTTTCAGTCTCATATAATGAGCTTGCTTCTGAGATTGCTCCGGACCTACAATTGTTTAAATTCTCTCTAGGGGGTCTCCCTCATATTCTTTAATTTGGTTAATATAAACAATCCTTGCCTGAGAGTAAGGAGTTTCCTGGATCCTGTAGTTGACACTGCTTACCTGCTCTATTACCAGGTAAGGTCCTAGCCAGCCTCTGTCTAGTTTCTTATTGCCAACTGGAGGATATAAATACCAAACCCAGGAACATACTGCCTCTTGTCTGGAGGCTGTCCTGACATCGTAATAACGTTTCTGTCTCTGAGCTGATTCTCCACTTAGCTTCCTTGCAAATTCACGTGCTATCCGTGACGTGTCTCGCACCCGCTCTACTCATTGTCTCGCCCCTGATCTGAATGTATTTGTAAAGGACAGGCGAAAAGCAAAAACATATCTGTGACCAATTTGTCAGCAATTGTCATAGCTTTGTGATTTGGGAGGGCCCAAGCCTGGGTCCATTTACTGAAATAATCAGTAGCTACAAGAATATACTGGTTTCCAGTTTCAGTCAAAGGTAAGGGACCTAAGATTTCCGGTGCAATTCTTTCTAGTTTGTCACCCGTGGGCTTCTGTTGTAAGGGTACCTTATGAGAACCTGGTCTAGGTTTCCTAGATGCACAAACCTTGCATTTTCTACACCACCTTTAAACATCGTCCTTATGGCCTGGCTAATAGAACCTCTTTCTCAAGTTAGGAATAGTTTTATTTACACCTAGGTGACCTGCTAGTCTCTGATCATGAACCATACGCATGATTTTGTTGCGTATGGCGTAAAGGGTCATTAATTGTTGTATCCAAGGTAAATTCACATCTGACCTAAACCTGCGGTGTAGCAAACCATCATCGAGGAACAAGTTCTTCCATTTCGCCCAAAGGGCTTATACCTCCCTACTTTCTCTTAAAATTACTCGCCATGGGGCTTTCCTTTCTGGATATGATAGCTACAAAGCTGTCATTCTGGAAAGTACAGCATCATTTTGCTGCAAATCTTGGAGCTCCTCTGAGCTCATGCCGCTATACCACGATTCAAAGGAAATATCATGAGGCTTCCTAAGCTCAACAGAGGCGTTAGCTCGCCTAATGCTATCAGCAGGTGTAAAACATACATCTCTCTTACACTGTTTACAAGATATTCTACTACGTCCGTCAACATTTGTGTGCTTAATACCGGGACATGCTCAAGGTCATAGTCAAATGTGTCCATGATTGAAATCCATCTTGCCAGCATGCCCCTCCCCCCGGATCTTTGAAATTTGTAAACCATATCAGGGAGGCATGGTCTGTCATAATGAGGAATTTTTTTCCCATAGGTAATGTCTAAAATGTTGGACAAAGATGACTACGGCTAACAACTCTCTCTTTGGTGCACAGTAGTTTCTCTGAATGGATGACAGCGTTCGGCTCTAATACGCAGTGACATATTCCTTCCCATTCTGGATCTGGGACAACACTACTCTTACACTATGGGCACTAGCGTCTGTGTATAGAATAAATTTTCCCTCTGGTGTTGGATATGATAAGACTGGGGCTTGTTCACACATGTCAGACCATCTGAAGGGAACGTGCTTCTTTGTGAGATGAACCAAAGGAGCTACTATCTCAGAAAAGGGATCAATAAACTTCCTATAATATGAGCATAAACCTAAGATACTCCTGAGCTCTTTGAGATTTCTTGGTGTGGGCCAATCTCAAACTGCTTGTATCTTATCAGGATCACATTGAACGCCCCCAGGGGACACAATATGTCATAAGAAAGAAATACTCTTTTGAAAGAGTGAGCACTTGCTAGGCTTGAGTTTCAAGTCAGCATCTCGAAATCTCTTAAGAACTTGTTTGGGCTGTGTGATTGCAGAATCAAAGGTTTTGCCAAAACATATGACATCGTCAATATACACCAAACAGGTCTGCCACAGCAATCCCTGTAAGACCCTTTCTAGTAATCTCTCAAAATTTCTAGGAGCATTACACAATCCAAAAGGTAAGACTTCGAAGTTAAATAGTCCTTTGTGTGTTACAAACGCTGACTTGTGTTTATCCTCTTTGGCCAACGGGACCTGCCAGTACCCAGATGCTAAATCGAGAGTACTGAACCACTGACTTCCAGATAAAGTTTCAAGACAATCATCTATTCTAGGTAGGGGGTATGCATCCTTTTTGGTGACTTTATTCAGGCGTCAATAATCTACACAGAACCGTGTGCTACTATCTTTCTTTTTCACTAGGACTACTGGGCTTCTCCAAGCACTATCATTGGTTTCTATGATGTCTTGAGCAAGCATTTTGTCAAGCTCATCCTCCACTATCGTCTTTTGGGCTAAGGGAGTCTTACGGGCTGGTTGTTTAATGGGTTTTGCATCACCTGTGTCAATAGTATGTTCAACAAGGTTTGTGCGGCCAAGTCTACCTCACGGAGCTAAGAATACATCTTGCTACTGGACTACTTAGTCGCCTAACGTCAAATATTGTATCTTGTCAAGCTCATTTGATGCATTCTCGAGAAGGGGTTTTAAATGCTCAGGGACAACAAACTCGGTATCCCTGTGATTCATGTCTTCTGTCCCTGGGAATGCCCTATGTCTCTATTGCCCTGAACATAGCAACCGGCTTATTTGCATCTATCCTAACAGGATTTGGCTAAGGGTTTATTACTGTAATGGGAATCTCACTCTTCGTGGCATCAACTACTGCTGAACTCACTAACAATCCAGACTGTCTCACATATTCTAGATTTGGCTCTACTTTACCAGCGTGTGGTATGTTGTCATCTGGTAGTGATTTGATGTTACACATGATTTGAGCGTCATGTAAAGCTGGCACATCCCTTACAGTTTTTGTATGGATTCTAAAACGATCTGATGGTTTGTTGTGAAACGGGGTATTTAACACTCTTAACTATCAGATCAGAATTCTCAAAATCTAAGGACCCTTTCAGTTTCTTCAAAATATCTCTCCCTATGAGTGCCGGGTCTAATGCGTTTGCCACTATGAAGGAATGTTCAAATTTCTCACCAGCTATCTCAATCTCAAAATTACCCCACCCCTTTGTGGGCATACTCGCGCCTGAGGCCATTGAGATTTTCTTCTCTACTGGGGCTAACATGGGTGTCCTATCAGAAGGGAGAAGTCATACAGTTCCTCACTTAAGATGCTATAGGATGATCCTGTATCTACCATAAAATGCACTTGGTTCTCATAAAGTTTGCCAGAAAATATCCTTCTTGGTCACCAAGTCTCAAAGGGGAGGTATCTGATATGTCTTTCTCGAAATGTTTGTTCTGTCTCTGGTTCCGGAAGCTGCTTTTCTCTGAAATTGACCCTCTCCCTCTGGATTTCTTGGTCCCTGTGTATCTCTTCCTTGATTCATCTGAGCAATGGAATGTCTAAGACCTTTTAATTCATGTTTACATTTGACCAATTACGTTTTAAGTTATTTCCACATTCAGAACCGGCCCATTTACTTCTCGGGGACTCTTCGTGTAGCACTACTGTTCTCGGCTTCAGTGTATTCCTGTAACTAATATCTGAGTCTACCACCTCATATTCTACGGCCAGGTATAAAGTCATCTCAAGTGAGCTTGGATGGGACAATTGTACATGTTTTCTAAGTTCAACATCCCCTATTCCCATATGAAAACGCTCTATACTTATTTCTTCCCTTACCTCAGCGGGATAATTAGGATAAGCCAGAGCTACTAGTCTCCTAAGGGAATACTCATATTCTTGAAAGGTCTCGTCCCTTTCCTTCTACGTGAACGCAACTCTGACTTGTATGTAATGTTTTTTCTTAGTGGAAAATCTTTGCTCTAATGCACTTTTCAAAGCATTGAAATCATACCTATCCCCTAAAGGGGTATCACCTAGGACTCTCTGTGCAGCATCTCTAAGACTTACACCTAACTGAAGAGCTTTTTTCACCCTTGCTTAAACGATTCCAGGTTGCTATCAACTCAAAGTGTCCCATATAATCTTCAAAAGCAACTGATTCTCAAACATATGTATCTGGATGCCTCATGGGCGGCCTACTACTATTGAAGGATCCAGCATTCAAAATATTACTTCCCCATGCGGAGTAGATATCAAAATCTGTGGTTTCTCGCAGTGTTTGCGACTTAGCATTGGATGGTACAGGCCAGCCGGGTCTGTATTGTCTTAAAGTTGCAGGCCCAGTTCAAATGTTACATTTATTTTTGTTGGTAAAGAATTTTTATGTGATCTCAATATAAACAAAAAATTGTGTATATATCAGGGTGTAGCTGCTTATTTATTCTAGGAGGAAATTGGGCTTGGGCAACATGCACTCGCACAATTTTAAGAGATAAAATAACACTTTTTTACTGAAATAAAACTTAGAGCCTAAACCATCAAAATATCAGGATTGCATATTATTACCTAAACTTACAAATGAAACAGAAAGATACTTACCAGGCTAGATAAAAAGTCTGCTCTTTGGAAGTGGGTGGTTCTTCACCTGGGTAGCCGACACTGTCGTAAAACTAACCCCAAGGTGAAAGAAGCACTACCCTGGCTGGCCTCAGGGCTAGCCTTCTATAGGGTCCACTTGTCTGGTCCAAAAGAGGTTGAGTTGCTGAGTTTTTCCTCCCTTTAATACATGCTACTGAAGGCAGGGTAGAAACCCTGCATTGTGATTGGTTATGGGGCATCTCTATATTGACTGTCAATCAGTGTTGATGCCCCACCCCTGGCCAACTAAGGTCCAGGTCAAAGGGCAAGAAAGGGTGCATACTATATAGAATACATATACTAAATTTAAAAGTCACATTGTGGTAGGTTACAAACATAGAAGATCTTATAATGTACAAAAGGTTTCCTGCATTGCGATAAGCCACATTGAGTCTGATCACAAAGGTTTCATGAGAAATATATAACATCAAGTCCTATAACGGCAAATGATTTATATTGATTTATTTATACTATGACACAGGACAAAAGAGCTGTCAACATTTAATTTGACCAGGGTAATCAGTATTTTTAACTGATCATGACAACATTTCAGCATGGATGATAAACTTAAGATATTGAGGTAAGCTATAGCTCAGGATACATAGTGGGAGAAAATGAATAATTAGCCAAGCACGTAATGAACTAGTTAAGTTTGCCTGGGGAAAAGGGCTGTACTTTTGTCATTTATTACAGTGTAAAATTCATGGCCTGGTAAATGACCGATGATCATGTAAAGAGTCCCGCGATGGTTGACACTAATAACATGACTTGTATGGAACCACCTGACTGGATGGAAAGACGGTGACTCCAGGATCGAATTAATTTTTTAATTGATTAGCAAATAGTAAAAATTGATGAACAAAAATAAAATTCCAATAGTCTGTTTCATGAATTTTTAGTCCTTTTGACTACTATAGTACATAATTTGTTCCATTCCCTTGTGTCCACCTGTTTTTTGTTACGATATTTTTAGTTACATTTCGTGGGAAAAGTGGTGTTGTAGGGTGGAGCATTAAAAGGCAAAACTTTCAGCAAGGTGGATAAACATTTCATACTGACCTAAAATACAATAAAGACCTAATGGAATAAAGACTAAATTCCAATTAAGTCTATTCCTTGTCGTGGGGATCAAATGATAACGTAATGCATCTGCAGTATGTACAATTATTATTATAAATATGCAAAGATGCAGTAATTAATACGTGGGTCACCTTGGATACCTAAAGACACACGAGTTCACTTTGCATAGAATACACTGAATACTATATTTCTATATTTCTTTTATAAATATTTGCATTTTTCACAAAAATGTATATATTTTTTTATATTTATGCTGTGAACGACAGTTGGGAAAATCCTTTATTAATAATATGACTTTAACAACATGGTGTGCGACGGCATGCATGATTAAACCCTATACATTGCGTCACTCAGTCTGCTTAATAGAAATATGACAAGTTCATTTGATAGGTTATTCATATGGGCTGTTTTTTCATATTTTTAATAAAAAACTGATAACTTTCCTTATATAATTTGAAACATAATCACGTTTTTTAGCTGGCAAGTGGGCGGGACTTTTTCATGGGAACATATTAGAGCCCTGCGCGGGCCGGAATTTTGAGCCCGCACCCGCCCCGCAAAACAAACTTTCAGCCCGCAACCGCCCTGCCCCGCAGTTGTGAAACCCGCCCCGCACCGCCCCACACCTATAAAGAATAAATCAACGCACATCCGACCCGCACATTTAGCTCTCTGCCCGCACCCGCCCCGCCCCGTATTTTTACCAAAAAGTCAGCCCGCATTCAACCCGCAAATAAACATAAGGGACAACCTAAAAGGTAGCCAACTAAAAAAATATGATTTATGTTCTTATATTTATAATGAATGACCATCTTTTGTCAGTAGATAGGGTTACCAGGTTTTTCTGATGGTATGGTAAGGGCATGCAGTGTCATACAATTACATGTTTTTAAGAATTACGACTTACCAAAATACATTTATTTACGGTCACATATATACAAACTAACTAAAAACATGTGATTTATGTATAACAGTCTATTACCAGATGGAACTAATGGAGTAATGCATTGCATAAAACAACTTTTCGGCACGCAAGATCCTGCATAAGAATTTATGCAGCCCGCCCCGCACATTTCAGTCTTTAACCCGCACTCGGTATACCGCAGGCATGTATGCCTATGTGAGCGTTTCATCACCTGCGACAGGACGAAATACCCGGAAAAGCGAACCAGATAACAGGATAGAGGGCAAGAGAGTACATTGTGTATTTTTTTTCACCGCATTTTTCAGAAAACTGTAAATGAAAACCGTAATCGGGAATTTGACGGACTTGTAATGTTGTATTGTCACTGCATGACGATGTCAAAGATTGACATCGCCCGTATTTGCTTAGACCTGGTTATGATTTATATATTCAAAACGGTAAAAATTGGCACAACGAAAGTACATATGACACGATTTATGAATGTGGATAATTTGCTTTGCTAGAATTACTATAAATATTTTGCTCTCTGATTCATTTTGGTGAACTTTTTTGTCTGTGCAAAAACACAACATTTTCATCAGATGACGTCTATTCAAATAATGTCGAGGTGAACCAATGGACGCATCGGTCAAATGACGTCGATGCAATGTCAGCCAACGGGTGTGTGGGTCAAGTGTTAACAGGGATTAGTTTTCTGGGAAACTGGTGACCACATCGTTCAATGAAGGTCGCTCACATGAGAACTGACCGAATGCCGTGAGCTTTTGTCACGCACTCACGTTTTTAATATGTGTATCCTACTGTTATTTACGGCTGCATTTCACCACGCGGGGGGGGGGGGGGGGGGTCCCAGAAATCGCTCTCCTTAAAAGGCGAATATTCACTACTATATAGGCTAATCGGGGAAACTGAGAAACTTTTTTCTGGAACATTCCCAAAAAAAGGAAGTGAATGAAGTGGACGAACAACACGGCAAGGAATGATAAAAAGAGACTTGGGTATTTTGCAAAAAAAAATTCGAGCAAGCCAACCGGGCCTGATATGCTCTTGAACCGCCGGCCAGAAGATATTTTAACAAGCCATGGGCCGGCGGGCCTGCGTTAGTCGCAAACGCTGGTTTCTCGTGATAGTTCCCACCTATTCCATCCTTCAAAGGTGCCCTATTGGGGGTATTTCTACCATTAGCTACATTCCTAACGAAATCCCGATGCTCATAATCATACATCTGATACCGTTCATGTGGCTATGACTATGAAAGGTTGAACTGGTATGCTGAGCAAAATGCTGTTAGCACCCACTTTAATACAGTTATCTATACTTATTGTAGGTTATCATAAGACCTGCGTTATTTGGAGGGTATTTACATGGAAACTGGTTTGTCGGCATATATCAAGAGCTTATCATTACGCATCAAATAAACTACTTGACAAAGGCCAGTCTGAAGTTTGTTATGGGAAGTATTGACGTTGTTACAGATGTCTCTTTTATTGTATGCAGCGGTCTTACATGTGTTTGGTGGCATAGCCCGGCCCACGGGTAAACACAGCGGTCATGATAGTCTGGGGCTTTCTCGACTGGCCGGTTGTTACGGGCTTGGTTTAATACGTACTGGTTGAACTCTTGCGCAGTGTAACAGCTCGATGCCGTGCCTCGAATGTTCACGTCTGTGCACGTGTATTGTTCTTTTCGATTGTTTCTGAAAGGCAATTTTCTAGAGTTTTTGGATGAAAGGTTATAAATAGGGGCTGTGTTTTAGAGCCGGAGAAGAGGTGAGAGAATATTCCAGCGGACACAGAAGAGTGGACCATTTCCTATAAATGCGGCAGTTATAGCTTTCTTCTAAATTTGTAACGGATTTTATATAGTCTTCGGTTTACCTTTCGGATCATTACCAGGAATTCACATTTGGATTACAGTAGATTTATTTTGTGATTACATTGGACTGTTATTCTCTGAGAAGATTTGTGTGAACTGTTCATCCGGCTTATACATTTTAAAGGACTTGTCGCTGTGACAGTGGTGGTATCCAGGTACTGTGCACTTTGTTTATTATGCTGTGTGATTGTATTGATTTGCTGATATGCTGTTGTTGTACTGTGAAATTGTATTGATTTAGTGTATTGTTATGTAAGGGTTGTTTTAGAAATAAATTATGGTTATTTGTTAACAAAAAAACACCGACCTCTTTATTCGTTTCCCTAGACATTTCATGCTGCCTAGTGTTAGAGAATCTGATTATTTTCTCCCTAACAAAATTTAGGCTTGTCAGAACTACGTTATCTGTTGATATTAGGTTCTGTAACAACGTCAGGACTGTATACATATACATGTATCGTAATATCATCGGCATAGATAGAGCCTTTCGCTCCAGGGAGATAAGCAAGTAAGTCATTCAGATAAACTAAAAAAAGTATTGAACCAAGGAAACCTTTTACTTCCGGAAAACTCTTAGCGAAAGTCACAAATTGTTTGCGATCATTTAAATATGGATGAAATCACATTAGATAAGTTCCATGAACTCCATATTGTTCTACTTGGCTCAAAAGAAATATATGTGTTATATATAGTGAATCAAACGCATTTTAACACGAAAACACAAAAGGCATTTAGTTCCCCCTGATGAATAATAGAGGACCAAATAATTAAATCAACAATAGAGTTCCCTAAGAGAACATAATTTCGTGTCTATATGATAACTGACGTTTATGGCACTTATCCGCTTTCACGTAACTTCTCTTGGCAACGCCTCGAAAATGCCATTTAGTCTTGAGGTGTCTTAAAGGATGGCAAGAGTGTCCTAAGGGGTCTAGCATGTGGAATTTGACCTTATTTCTCGAACGGACAGTCGCAGTACCATCTATCAGAAACTACGCCAGTGATATCGACGCATGTAAACTCAGTCTATGAAAACCCCTGTCCCACACAAAATGTGGTACACAAAATGCGTGAAACATTATGTTATAGTGTTATGTGCATTGGTGATATTTGTATTGTACAATGCTACTATGTGGTAAGGTGGTATGAGTTGACCAAAGTACTTTTACATGTGTTGTGGTGATATGTGCACTCTGCTTTGTGTAGCATTGTAAGCAATCATGAGCTGTGGTGCTATGGGCTTTAAGCTATGTTGTTCTGCTTTGATGGTATATGTGCTGTGGATCTGTGGTGATCAGTGCTATGTGTTGATAATTTTTACTGTAGGTTGCCTTTTTGTTCGCGAGGGTTTCTAATTCGCGAAAAGTTAAAATTCGTGAAATAAATAAAAGTTTCATAAAGAAAGAGTCCCCATCGTCAAAAGCAAGTCGAAAACTAAAAGATTTCTATAATATAAATAATGATAATCTGTCTTCTTATCTGTCAGTATTAATGAATAGTAATTTCTGTTTGTTCGATGTTCACTTTGGCCCCCGTTCAATTTTCAAAGTTTGCACATATATTATTTAATTATATTATTTAATCTCTGCCTTCTTTCTGTGTGCCCCACTGCATGGTTATCGGCAAAGTGTCCTTCAGCAGGATAGCCTATGTGCAGAATCTGAGTATGATGTATATTATGTAAGCTGCGCCATCTATACCTTATTCAATAAACCAAATTTTGAAGCCGGAAGCCGTCTGCAAGGCAGTCCTGATGACAGCCAGGAGGTGGCGCTAAGTAAACATGTAGTCGCCTTGTGAGTCCAAAATATGAATAAATCAACCTCTGTGTTTGCAAAATATATCTGCTTTACTAAACAGGATATTCATTATGGGTACATCATAGTATATACACTATACATTCATTTTCGATTAACATGAAATCTAGGATATTGTTACAATGGATCTCTTTATACCAACTGAATGACGGTTGTAGGCCACAAACGGTATCCTGGTCCTCTGTTGTACGTATGCGTAGCCGTAGTTGTTATTTTAAATGATGAAACGTATGTCATGGCCCACGTAACAAAAGTGGAAAATACTTGTATAACGTAATCCGCTAAGATATAGTTTATTCAAATGTCTGTGTGTTAATACACATAGGGCCTAATGTATCTGTTTTAAGCCCTTTTTATTACCATCGATCACCATATCCAATTTGAAATGAGAAGACATCCAGTTTCTTTATCACTAGCCGTGAATACATGTCTCAGTAGTTATTTTAGTGCACTGACAAGATCCAATCTAAAGTCTAGACGCCATCATACGGAAAACTATACTGCCAATGCCATCCGTCCTATATTTTATCGATATAGATGTACACAGCTCAATATTCTGAACATTAGGCGGTGAGTTGGGAATTAACATAAAATACTACACGTGAATATACAACTAAAAATGTAAATTCCATATGCATAATACACTCCATATGCATCGGAATGAAATTAATAAAATGGATAACTTGAAAGATACATGTAATGCTGCATAAGTAATGTACTGATCTCTATACTAACTGCTGTCATTCCGTGTTCCTCGCACGACTTAGCTGCCAATCACATGAACTGAGGGAGATATGCTCATATGCTGTCAGACATTCAACACATACGGACTGAAATTTATCCATATATAATTTTTATAACGGAATCTTTTTTACACCTGGTGGAAGATTTTTTTAGGAAGTACACAATCATATCATACAGTGATTTAATTTAAATAATAACGTACTTGCAGGTCTTGAGGCTTGAACCCACTATCTTATGTGAGAGGTTTAGAATGCAGTTAGTTTATTACATAAGTCACAATTTACAATTTGTGTTTTTAAGCGTTTTTGCTTTTAATATATATACATATTTATGTATTTATTTGTATATATATGTATATATACATACACATATACACATATACATATACATATACATATACATATATATATATATATATATATATATATATATGTCACGTGCTACCACTTCATTTTACGCACGATCGCACAAGGGTTTCGGTTACGTTTTCAAGAAACACCGCCCCGCAATCATCTCCGCGATTTATTCGCACCCCCGGCTCTCCCGAGTAACGCACTGCACTAGCACAAGAAATCTTTAAAATGTTCAAAAAGCAGGCCATTCAGACAAAAGAACCCAAAACCGCGGGGTTCTACTCGCATCTTTACTTATACACATACATAGGCCTAAACATACACGGCTTACACGCAAGCATATACACAATGCATAATACACATTTTGCGCCGACTGTTCACTTCTATCTATATGTTACTTCCATTTTCATACAGATGTCTTCTTTGTCAATAAAATCTCTCTTGACAACATTAACATAAATCATGGTGTTTTAGAATAAGAGGTCCACTTGTCATGTCAATCGATGGAACATCTAACTGTGACCCACAGATGGCGTTGCCTATTAAGCATCTGTTGATTGCCATATGGTAACGTATTATCGTGGATTTGTGCGTGTGTGTGTGTGTGTGTGTTGGGGAGGGGGGGGGGGTTATATGTGCGTTCGTGCTTCATGTGTGCTATCGTGTGTGCATTTGATAGTGGGAAAGTATGCCCAGATTACATTTGATGCAGGATGTGGCCACCCCATCACCGTTGGTGGGACTACGTACCTCCACCACATTATACTGACTGACTGAAAGTAAAGTCGGCGCTCGAGCCAGTCACAGATTTCCGGAAAATCCGGCCCTCACTGGCTCCCTCAAAAACGTCAAAGTTTGACAGATTGAGTCGGAATACAGTAAGATATTTAACCACCACATAGTAACCCTACCCACCCCTTGGTGAGCCTAACGTGCGCATTAAAGACCCACACGAAACTACGAAACCAGGATTCCAGGAAAACCGGTTTTGTATGGTTTCGACTTGTATAAGGTGGATGGTTTCGGTTTTAAAAGACAAATTTTAATAATATTGTAAATTAATTAATAAATTAAATTAAATAATGATGAACCTGTTGTCAAAATTTAGAGACCCATGTCCGCGCATTTTATGACTAGTGATAGCATTATTGATTGTGACCGGTCCATTTATGTTGCATTTATGATGAAAATAAATTGTATTCCTGTGTCTTACTATATTTATAACATATCCACATTTCAAATATGGACTTAAAGGATACATGTGTCTCATATTTAGCTATGCAGGGCTAAAATAGGGAATATTGAATTCAACTAATAAAGTAATTAACAGGGTGCACTACATTGGCCCAGTGTCGCCATCATGCCAGAATAATTATCGAGTGTGCGGTTTTGGCGAAACAGAAACCGAAACCTGCAATTATAAAGTGAAAATAATTTCGAATTTTGCAGTGGGCCCTAGTGTTTAGATTATTTATCTGTAGTGTGTATTTGTTATGCTTCCGCCAGAGTTTTTGGCTCCGTAGGTCGGTTTGACTGTTTGTAACTGTTGTAAAAAGTTATGAACGGATTTTAATTAAATTTCATGATGGAACAGGGTATAACCACAAATGCAAGGAACCGGTTTTGAGGTTAATTACCTTTATCAGCATCAAATGTTTTTGTTAAAAAGTTCTTTTCCATTTCAAAACGGGAGTGTACAGGTGCTCCGTATTTGGTACATACCGCCTTTGTTTTGGATGGAGCTGTATATCATGATACAGCGGCCGCGTTGATAAACGTTTCACTAATTTTCACACCGAGTCACACTAAGAAACATTATCTTGGTTATGTCCCTACGCTCCTCACGCAGATGTTTTACCCTGCAGTCGTCCAGGACCACTTTATATGTATACGTGTATTCGCTGCTTTGTATTTAGCCCTGCCTGGGCTTTAGTAATTGCGTTTTCTAAAATACTAAAAAAAAATGCATAAAATAAAATGTGATTCCATATACCGATAGACTTAACTCAGTGCCAGCTCTTATCACTGAAGCCCTGTAAAGTCCGTATGGTTAATCCCTGATATTTGCATATTAAGGCGTCACAAGGCTCTCTGAGGACCTGACGATTCCCCCACATTTGCATATCAGGCCGTCACGCCTCATGTGAATGGCATCGTTGCTATGGGAGCGCCAAAAGTGGTCCCACAGCTCGACCCGCTTGGTAACATTCCCACTGAAATCATGTATTCAGGTAGTCCACACATGGACCTTCGTGTCCTAAGATATAGCTCTGCTGAACGAATATTACGGTCCATGGGCCAAATATAAGTGCATATTGAAGACTATCGCAACAATTTTGTAACGACAGGTTCAGTAAAATTCCCTCTGCCGAGGCCGAGATGACAGGAGCAGCCGGAAAAGCACCAGATCGGCCCTCTGACATTATGGCCAGATCCCTGGCTTGCCAGAGCGCCTGGACATCTAACTCTGAGGATCGCATTATAAGGCCCCATGAGGATGCAAATATTTTCGTCATTTTTGACAACGCCTCATTGCTTACAAGTATCGTGTCACTTCAAATTAACCCACTAGACCTTTTAATAAGTTTCTTATCTCTCCAACGACACCTACCATGTGTGTGAAATATTCCGTTATAACCCAATATATTCGTATATTGTATTGCATGTATAGGACATTTCTGCCTGCGGTCTGCCTGCCGACTGTATGCGGAGATATGGTTATAAAGCGTGGCGCGGACTTGCAGGGCGGTTCTCAATTTGGCTTGTGTCACGACTCAGTAGGGGGTCCTAACTGAGTCGTGTTTGTCACGGCTACAGCTGGAAGCATTTGTGTGAGCCCGTGTGTAAACTCCCAAATTGACACTCGCGAATCGTGATCGTTTCAGTCAGCCAGTACATTTTGACTGCGCTTGTCGCGTATGCACCTGAATATCTCACGCTGATTGGCTGAGTCAGAGTTTGTTAGGCCTACATTATGTATAAACAGGCCCACTTTGACGAGTGGTAGTCTGCTAAACGTTAACACTGAGGCTGAGATCATAGTGTTTTAAAGTCTCTCCGAACTCAACATAAGCGACGGCCTAAAATATTAAGGCTGATTAAATGGAAATATTAGTAGCCAACTGGAAGCCCGGGATAGGCGATGACTGAAGGAACCATGTTGGTTTTGAAAAAGATTCTGGGAAAGACCACTGATGACGTCACTGGAAAAGACCTTAGTTCAGCGAGGCGGTGATGTGTGGAGCTGAACTTTCCATAATCACTGGAGTTTACCAGTGGATAAATAGTCGACCAGAGAGCCGTACTTTCGTTATAAAATTTGCCGCGAGGTGGGAGTACCTGTTCTAAGCTTTGCGACACAGCAAAGTTTGATGACTCGGTTAGTGGGAGGAATTATGTTTTAACCATTACATCGACTGGGCCAGTCTACTTTGTATTGCAAGAGAGCAAAGACGTACAGTAATTAGACAAATGAGATGTGACACAAGCTGTCGTTGGTCTGATTCTTGGCTTTGTGCCAGAACCTGTTTTATCAGACCAACGAGAGCGGGCGTCGTTTGTTTAAAATTTAGAGCTGGATGCACAATGCGATATCATTGGTCTGGTAACACTTCTTTGCTGTGTGCCCACCTAGTGGTCGAACCCAGATAATCTAGATACGTTACAGTACAATATCACAGCAGAGTGTAATACAAACCAGGTGAAGACAGGATAACAAAAACAGAACTTTATTAACTGTATGTGCAGCTTAAGAGTAAATAGACTGGTGACTAGCTAAGGGAAATCTCCAGGGGCGGATCCAGGATCTAGGAAAGAGGGGGGTTGAAAGCAGAAGGACTAAGGAAACTCCCTAAAAAAAGCCCCCATGTCCGGAAAGGGGGGGGGGGGTCCAGGCCGCAAAATTTTGTCCATTAAAAATGTTTGCTTCGGAAGAAAAAAGGGGGGTCTGGACACCCCCCCCCCCCCTTCGATCTGCTACTGTCCTCCCTTTCAACATGTGACCCCAATCGACGATGGACCACAGTAAGCTTTAGAAACGAGAGTGAGTGAAATATTACAGGAATACCACCCTGGAAAGAAAGTTCTGGAGATTTTTCCCAAGAAAAGTTTTGCATAAAAAAAGCGCTCACCATATATACTGAGAGAAATGGTAGGGTCCAACAGGAACTCCAGATGCTGACTCAGCGTCCCTGGACCTCGCTGGTAGTTGAGCCACTGGTGGATAAGCAGAACCACGACAGTGGTTCTGGTTGCAGCGAATGGTCCTATGTAGAAACCACATATTCCTCGGTGTTAATTATTGTGAGGTACTAGCTTAAACAGAACTTTGAAAATGTTCAGAATGATCAGAGTAGTTGACCAACAAAATTTCAGTCCAAAAGTCCATTCTCTGTGACATAGGACCCTCAGGTAAAATGGTGCTTCTCTTAAAGCTCATAGCACCCATCTGGACACCAGCTGTGTCTCTGACCAATTGCTTGTCAGTTTGTCTCTTGTGCCCCAGCAAAAATATACAAAAGAAAAATAAACCAGTTTACAGTTATCTATTGTGGCCCTAACAGTCAACTTTAGTTTAAACAAACATGTGAATAATATCCCATGGTTCAGTGGTCAGCTTTCATGTAAGCGGGGGTGGGGGTCACATTATAAGACGTGTTGACCTGAACAAACGCCTGCACCCAGGACATGAAAAAGAGACTTTTACCCAGGGTATCAAAGGGAGACTAAAGTCTTGTAGGAGGGTGAACTCTTCAGGGGGAGATCCACACAAGGGTGGTATATGAGTATTTATATAAGAATCATCGTAAGAGGTCTTAAAGCTAAGAGAAAAATCATGGCATGGAGTATATATTTAGCAAACATGCATTATATTCTATGACATCAAGGCAGCGGTTAAACGAAAGAAGATCTTGGACGACTGCAGTGTATAACCGCTGTATTAGGAGCGTATTTTCTTCCATAAATTAAGAACGCCTACTGGCAAATCACCACTTCCTATTATGCCGACTGCCAATTTACATGAATCTTAATATGGACACGCCTCCAAAGACAAAACCATGAGAAATCCAAACTAAACTGGTGCCCATCCTTTGAAGTCTACAACAAACAATCGTTACTATAGAGACCGCCAAACAGAGACGGCTTGCACGGAATTAAACTGTACTGAAATTAGCATCAAACGAGACACGTCTGCTATCTTAACAAAGTTCTCCCGCTAAAATCTAAACATGATACTCCATATAAATGTACAGTAAATTATAAAAAACAATCATCTGGTTATACTCCCTACTAGAACATGCAATATGATAACTAAGTCACAGTCCTCTGGTGATAGCGGTGCCTGAAGGCTGTACAAAATTCTGTCAAACTTGCACCTACAACCTAGATTATGGGTAAAGGAATTATTTCCCTACAATACACAGGGGAAAACAGGTCGTGAAGAGAGTACATGTTTGAAGTCGATTAAAATATACTGATTTCAGTTTTTTAGGGCAAATTACAGTAACTTTAATATATTTTTATGAGGATCTAATTAAACAAGTAACATTTGGTCAGCACATGCCAAGTACAGTCGGTCCCGTTTAACTGAATATCGTATTTTAAAACTTGGTCGGAATCGTGGTAAGAAAACCTTATTTTTCTTTATATACATGAACTCCCTGGTCACCCGGTTTGTTTAGTATTTTATATATATATATATATATATATATATATATATATATATATATATATTAAAACCTCGCTGTGTCAAAGTTGAATGGACTGGTGAATTTACTACGACACAAATGGAGTTCGGGACAATCGATATTCATTATATTCATACTTCTTCAGCCTTGATTATTATCGGTAAATACTGCATCTGTATAGGTCATATAATATATAGTTCTCACAAATTTTTGCGTGAAAGAACAACACAAATTTAATGATAAATTTATTTATTAATAATAAAAAAAGCACATGTGTACCACCAAAAATAGGATTAAAAATTTTTTCGAGAGAAGAAATACATGATCATGAGTGACTAATTGGCCAAACAGTTAAAAAGGGACCAAGTGTGTAAACCATCGCGCTTGATGAGTAAGCCCTTGCCGGTGTTAATTATGTAACTGGTCATCAGGGCAATATCACGATCGACGCGCCGTGCACAACTGTTATCCTAACATATCCGGATTTAGCGTTCATATTTTAAAACGTTTTACTCCCGTTCCATCAAATGGTTTTTAAACTGTTTATGAGATGTACCCCTTTTTCCTCTTTAGCCAGATCCAGATGTGCTTTCAGGTTACCTGTTGTATTGATAAGTTATATTTTATGATTTATGCCCGGCAATTTCAAGCAGGAATACGAATGGTTTTGGAAATATTCCTGCCCCGATTCAGCGTTCATGTTCTAAAACAGTTTATCCCGGTTAATTAAAAAAAGTTCTGAACTGCCATGAGGTAGTTTCAAAACGGTTCCAGATGACAATGGTCTAATGCACTGATATCCATAAAACGTTTTGAACTGATTGTTTATTAAATAGTATATGTAGAAAGGAGATGAATGAAATACGATTAAAGCAAGACGTAAAAAACGAAGGCACAGTTGTGGCTTACTCAGATCTTACTTTTGGATATACAATCACAAGCCATAAGTTTACAGGTTCACATTAATAATGCCAGTACAAATAATCTGTGTAACAACATTACAACTTTCACAATTCTTTTAATATTAACTTTATTAATTCTGAATTGAGTTATCACTGCACGCTTTCATGGTGCAGAGAGTGCTATCCGGACATTAAAATAACAATATGATTATAAAAGATACTGCTTGAGGAGTGGACCCTATTATACAAAGAGGTCGCTTTGTGTAAAGTCCAACACATAAATAATATTTTATTATTATTATTATTATTAAAACACAGAGCAGATATTCGTTCTCATCACGATAGTTTTACTTCATTTTCATTGGAAATCCTCATTCAAGCACATATGGTACAGATATATTCTAATTATTTACAAGATTTCACTGTCTTTGTTGAAGAATCCAGTTTTCAATGATTTGTTCGAAAATATTCTTATGTATTTTACACTGATTGTACACATGATAGAATCTTGTATATAACTCAATAAAAAAATTGTAATGGAATGTTTAACAAATTTAGGCAAATGTAGGCAAAATTTTTGCAGGGAATAAATGTAGAACATTTATGTGATTCCCCCCCCCCCCCCGGTAAAAATAAATGCCGGCCAGTTGGGAGACTGCTCCAAAACAAAATTTGACTGATCTGCCGTAAAACTACTGCCAAATTCTGAAGGACGGGTGTTCATTTGGTGCAGTCCTATATGGTACTTAGTTACTTTGAAAAGGGGTTGTGAATTAATGCGATTTCATATCAAACATATCTTATACTGTCTCTGTAAATAAATATTTATTTGATTTAAAAAGCTTGGTTGATTAGTCGCTTCGTCTTGGCTGTATCGATAACAATACTTGTGATTGTGCTCTTGATATTCAGTGATGATAATTAAAATAATAATATTAATAATAATAATGATAATAATAAATACTTATAATAATATTGTTACTTGATGGTCATCATCATCACCTCCACTAATATTATTATTGCATGTATTATCTTTGTTTTGTTGTTATAATTATTATAATTATTATAATCATTATTATCATTATCTTTATTATAATCATCTTTATTTTAATTAGCAACTTTATAATAACAATAATAATAACAATAATAATAATAATAATAATAATAATAATAATAATAATAATAATAATAATTATTATTATTATTATTATTATTATTATTATTATTATTATTATTATTATTATTATCATTATTATTATTAATTTATATGGCAGTAGCAGTTGAGGTAGCAGTACCGGCAGTAGAAGTAGCACGATAAGACTATGTTTATAGTAGTGAAGGTAGTAACAATATGCTTAATTGTTTTTATTGATATTTTATTTCTGTTTTAATTAACATTATAACTATTATCAATATCATCTATATATTTTAATTAATGTATGTCACTATTTTTATTTACTTGGAATAACTCTAAATTTGTTAAATTAATTTTTACCAATTAAGTCCATGTGCATGGATTCAAAGATGTGTCGCATTAGGACCATCAGGTCCTAAGAATAAAAAGTCACATTGCGTTATTGACTGTTGTGTTGTACAGCTATCCGGCACCGGAAGTTTATCTTGCCCACTCGTCTGTCAAGTTAAACAGATAAGACAGCAGTCGAGCAGTGACAGCTTCACAAACACGCAGTGTTCACAGGACATACAGGTAAATAACAAACTACTGACCAAATATGAACCAGCCATTATACATGGATCTTCTGTTAGATGTATCATTTTTAATATTATATGTCCTTGGGTTAGTCTTTCGGAAGTTGCCCAACATTCATGACCAGATAACATTAAAACTATAAAAGACGAACTGTCACACACTGGTGACAGGACAACACTGGCCAGAGTACTGCAGCTAGTACAGGACAGGTACATACTGTACTGTAGTTGTTGATGACACTTCAAACCACGTCCTGCCAGTCTGTTCAACCCCCCCCCCCCCCCTACCCCCCACCAGCCAACTGGAGTGTCTGAAATGTTAGATATATCTGATAGTACCTTTTAGAACTATAAAATCCATCCTATGCTACCTGTCCAATGCCAATGGTGATCACAAGCACATAAAGAGGTTTCTACCTTTGCAGCTCCTACACTCATAGACGGCAGAACTATAGAAACCGGGCTTCAGCCTGCCGCCGGTACAACTGGTGTCGCATAATAAATTGTTTCCTGAAAAAGGCCGATACATATCATTTTCCTCAGAATTCCCGTATTTAATTTTGCTCATAGCTGGAGTTTATTATATTAGAGGAGGAGGGGTCCGGGGAACCTGGGTTCCCCGTCTGAACGGGGGTGTGGGGGCAGAGCCCCCACCTAAAGCTTAATTTTCCTGTTAAAATAGTAAATGGTTTCCCATTTTCGCGATAGATGCCTCTTCAATCGCAGATATTAATGAAAAAAGTTTGCTCCTGCTGGTATCTCGTCTTCACGGCTCACTTAGTAGCGTGTAGGGCTCCTAGTCTAGAGATCGTAGGTTTGATTCCCGATTCAGGCGACTTCTGATGCTTAGTAGTTGTTTATGTTAGAAGGGTTAAGTGTAGGGACATCTATAGGGAAAAGTAGGAGTTAAAATAGGGAATTAGAGGAGACCATTTTATTTATATGTTCCTCAAAAGAAGCGAAGCCCGCGTTCTATAGTGGCTCCTCATAGACTTAGTCTATATCATTGTACACCCATTTATATTAATTGCCTGTTCTGAGTACTCCAGGTATTTTGTGTATATATCAAGGGTTAAGGTCTACAAATAAACCAGTGAGTCCACCTTGTCCCCATGAAGCGTGAGAGGGGTACATTCTACAGGCAGTAAACAAACGGTTGAGGGTTAATTTTTTATGCTTTTGGCCTTTTGCGATATTACATACACTTAACAAAAATTAACCCTCATTTAAACAACTACGACCAATTCTCACACACACAAAAAGTAATCATGCAAGGTCATGAAAATTGTTCTTCCTGAACATCCAGACAAAAACAGACACATATTTCCCCACTTGACCACTTGCTCCAAACTCGTCTTTCATGGCACAGATGGTAGCGCATAGGACTTGTTATCACACGGTTGCTGGTTTGAAACCCGGTGAAGAGCTTTACAATTGCATGTTATGTATACTAAAAGTTCATGAAATTCTCATGACAGGTTTGCCCCCAGGCGGAGACACAGGTGTACACACGATGGACATAGGAACAAACATGACAACGTTGACAAAAGTGGACTGTTTTTCTGTTGATAATTAAAACAGCAGCCTGATTTCGCTTCCCAACCTGTAGATTCTATAATGGCTCCCATTTTGGTCACCACCCTAGCCACCGACGGCAACGCAACAGGTTTCTCTCCCTTGCGTCACATGCCCACCAAAGGGCTAACTGGAATTATAGCATCTGTTACTCATAGAAAGGAAATTTAATCAAATGTTTCCTATGGTTGTAACATACCAATGTTCACATTATTCTTACATTGAAAGGCCTGTAATAAAAAATAACCATTTTGAAAAGCATGAGGCACTGTAACATCAATAACTGATTTATTTTTCCAGAAAGAATTGAATTATTAACAGCCCGGCTGACATCTTGCATTTGGCGGCAGTCCTGTATGATGCTTCAGGCCTGTGTACTATTATGTACATATTTTAACTTCCTGGATGCAAACTTTGCTGAGAATAGAAGACTAATGTTTTTCAGTGGTCAAATATTCAATAAGCATAGATGTTCTGAACATTTATACAAAAACATTATTTATTTTTCATGGATTGTACAACTAGTTATAATAACTAATATGAGGCACTCTCCATGGCTCAGATGTTGGCACTTGCTAGTAAGTAATGATGGAGGAAATGTACTTAACATTAATGGATATATCGCAGTTGTATATGGAGTATTATAAGCATAGTTAACAACAGGGGCAATTTTTGGACTTCACATTGTGCCAGGGGCCCAATCACTTATCTGACCTCTATAAACTAAAGGTAATACCTTGGAGCTTTCATGAAAATTAGCCAGAAAATGTGGATATGACTGCTTACAGGCTGCTTGTTTTGCTTATATAAACGTGTTTATAATATGAGGGGGCCCGCCAAAATAATCAAAACAAATTCAACAAGGGCATCTTGCAGCAATTCAGATATGCCAGAGCTTTTCAAATGGCGTTTTGCAATCAGACATGGGGTCTATTACAGATGTTCTATTACTATTACTATTACTATTACTTTCAATTTCTGATATTACTATTACTATTACTATTACCACAGTTTATCTTCTATTACTATTACTATTACTATTACTTGGGTATCTATTACTATTACTATTACTATTACTTAAAATGATGAGTGGATTCTAGACCTTGTGCAGCCATGAGTGCTATAAACTAGCACTACAATCATTTTTAAATAATATAACAAGCACCTGTATCATCCAGTTATAACCTACACAATTTCTTATACTGTGTCTGTCATTTACAAGAAGCCTAATGATACTGGAGATCTTAATTATTTCAGATTCTTTAAATATGTTTTTTTTTTATATTTTGAAAACTCAATGATTATAAGGACGCCTTAAGTCGAAATGATAAGATAATTGCATGAACTCTTGAATACATGTAATTTAAAAGCAACCCATTGTATAGGACCTGGCATACGTAAAATATTGATTTATAATGATATGCATACTTGTACATTTTATATTATTTTCATATATATTTCACATAAATTTATTTTATAGTACATACTTCCATTTAGATTTGATCTTCTTTCTCCTAGTTAATAAATTAAGATTTTCAATGTAACTAAAAATTGTCTCCAAAGTAATCATAGTATTCATGATTATTGCATATTATTATTTAGTATCAAAACTGACAATTCAGTCCTTTATGTATGTATCAGGAGAGGAATTTATGTAGGGCTGTGTCCTGTTTCCCAATCCCTATAAATATATCCAATAAAAATACTGTTTACGTCAAGATTCTGGACAGATTCTAAACTGGAGACAAAAGTACCCATCTTCTCAGGTGTATTATTTTATCACATTATGAGAGTGAACAGAGAGCTGGTAAACTTTACAATAATGCTAGCATGCATGGCTTTTATTCTTCAGGCATGCCCTTCTTCATTGCAGCAAAACCAGCATAGGATAATTTAGGAATATAGAGAGTGAATTAAACTTACATCAATTTTACAAAACAAATAAAATATTATATATATCACTTTCACAATAAATTTGGTATTAAACAATCATGTACTTTAAATTTTGTACATAACAGGATCTAATTATTTGATATCAAAATTTCACATATTAAATAATAAAATATTAACAGTTACTTATATTCTCATATTATATAATCAGATAAATTAATATCGTGAAAAAAATGGTTCATTTAATTTTCAAAATATAAATTAACATAATTTAAGATATTGAATGAAGGTCTTCAAAATTGGTACTATGAAATAACAGACAAGTATTAAAAGAATAGTTTAAAAGAATATGTATATAAATTAACTAGATCATACATGTGCTTGCAGTATGACTTTATCTAAGTGAATTTAGTACTGGTATAGGTTTATATAGCATTGTAGGCTTCAATACTTTATGGGTAGTGAAAACACCATAAGCTTATCATAAACATTTTGGGTCTGCCCTGGTCTGATTCCATATTATATTTTTCTTGAATGTGTGTTATTGTAATCTGTATGAGTAAAATGCAAAGTGGTTTGTGAAAATAAATCAAGGTACATTTCAGAATATGCACATGGATTGATAAATGTGAGATAATAATACACAATAATAATACACTATTTATCTGTCTCTTAACATTACACATGTGTCTGTTTATCCATGGTTTACTAATCAAAGGTCAGATTGTGCCAGGTAACTTATTTGGCCGTGACCTGCTCTGTCTAGCACTCATATATAATAGCACCAGTTGTCACTAGCAATGTGGCAGCTGGCCAATGCTTGTCTCAACAAAAGGCACATCCTGGGCAATAACTGGACAAGAACTGAGTCTGTTCAGCATTATTTGCTGATATGCTTCATGATCAAGGGGCTCACAGGAAGTAATAGAAAGTAATATGTATTACTCTATTACTTTGCCTTCTGTTTCTATTACTATTACTATTACAGCTCAAATTTTTGAGTCTATTACTATTACTATTACATGGAAAAAGCTGTAATAGTCTATTACTATTACTATTACTATTACTTATTACTATTACCCCATGTCTGTTTGCAATAAGTAACCTTTCTACCTCTGCATACATGCAGCCTACCACCTTAGGTTGTAACATGTTTTTTCCGTGTGTCAACATTGCTGTGTTTGCAAACATGTTGTTGATAAACAAGTACATACATCTTACACAAAGACCTTATAAGAACTTTCACAACCAAAATTACACTTTAATCATTAATATATGCACAGAGGAAGCCAGAAATGACATAAATTTTTTTACAAAAGGTAGTTGATTGGGCTCCTTTAAAAAGCATTTGAGAAGCCCATTTTTATGGGCTATCACCACCCTAGCCCAAGCTTCTGTGCTCTATCCCTACACTAAGCTGTGCAAGAGCCCTAGAAAATGCTTTTGAAAAACTGGAGACATTCAACTTGACCTTAAAATTCTGATTTTTGGCTACAGGTGTCGTATTCATCATGAAACAAAGATATTTTTTTATCAAATGTTTATGCTACATTCCACTTTGACAATGTTTTCGATGTTAATTGTCAGTTGGAAGAATATTGGCATTATAAGCAGTGATAAGCAGTTGACAATGTCCGCTCTGGGTTTTCTCCCAGCCAAAGCAGGCTGGCAACTGCCTGGGCAAACTTGTTACAATGTTTCTACTGCCAGTGGTGAGACTCTGCTATCTAAAGTCAGACAGGTCTTTCTTACAGATTCTGAGACAGTTCCAAACACTGGGGTTGTAGAGTTTTAAAAGTAAGTCTTGTTTTCATACTTAAACACAATATTTAGCTAAATTTCTTGGTCATTCAAATAAATTACTATTTCTGCCATAGCCTACATAAGTTTTCCTGTATTAATGGCAATATTTGATTTTAACCAATTTTTTAACAAACAAGGGTTTTAAGTTTTCGCATTTTTTTTTAACCTTTTTATGTGGCGACATCCAGTTATCACCACCCAACCAATTTTCTTCAGTAAGATTATAAGCAAAACATGATCAGCGTCTCTAAAAGGAAGAAAATCCATAATAATACCTGGTATATCATTTTATTTAGACCGATTCCAGTGATGGTAAGCTAATATGCATATATACAAATGTTCTTAGTTTATATGTGTGATCCCTTAATAATACAGAAATAATACAAAAAGGCATGTATAAATTATACTTTCTTACAAGCTTATTGCTTTGAGCAGTAATTTGGTGTCTTCTTGGACTGTAACCAAAACACTTAATAACCGAGGTAAAAAGCAATTCCTGTTGCAAATATGTAGCAGTTTTGTTCTACATAAAATACTTATACAATATACTGCAGAAGTTTTAATGCTACAATGTCCACATAGTCCCCTGGGATACGTCGATTTAATTGCAAAATTTTATCGTTAATCTTAGGTGTATTTTCCATTGAAGTATACTTTGGACCATTAGAATTTGGCAGTCTTAAGTTGCACAGACGGTAGTTCTGCCCTGCAGCTCAAAAAAGCCAACCCCTCCCCCTATATCGGTGATTTGCCACAATCATGCCATGCATCCTTCGGATCACAATATTTCTGGAATGCCTTCGCAGATTTGGATAATCTTGGTATCTAGTTGTATGTTTTCAAGCATGGCCGACATGATAAGCATGATTTCACGGCCATCTTAGGTCACAATTAAGGCCAAAGGTCAAGGTCAAGGTCACTTTGAGGCCCTTAAAGAAAATTATATCCTATTTTTGCATGAAATATTTATATATGTTATTATTTTGACACAATCTCACAGTTTTAGTGGAATCAGTGGAAGATTGATTACTTGAGGTTCCGATAAAGTAGTTCTCAAAGCACAGTAACTTATTTCAAGATCAAGGTCATCAGTTACACAAAACAAATAGGGTTATGTTGATCCGTTGTATGGTAATACAGACGAGTTTGAGTAAACTTATCTGATAAATTATGAGGTGATTCTTTCATTCATTTGCGGAATATAAATTAATTCTTCTTAGTCTCGGGGTTCTCAAACAGTACCAGCTTCAGTTTTGAAGACAGTGAACAAGAACTTTTGCACCCTTTCTTGGATTAGGAGTAAGTGCCAATATATGAGCCGTGTTTGGCACACACTTCTTCCAAACAAGATTCCTCAGAGAAAAGCAAAGCAAACTCTGTCTAAGCTCAGTTCCTTTGACCCCGCAAACCTTTCCCGCTGCCTCTCTGTCTTTGAGCAGAAAATCTCCAGGGTCAAACTTCTCAACAATATCTCGGCAAATGCACACAAGGCTCTTATAAATGATTGGGACCCTGAAACATGGTTGGATGAAGGAGGAAATTTCGTCCCTAAATTGTTTGATGGAGAGAGAGTTCCGGAAAACCTGTTTCATGAGGAAAATGAGACAGAGGATGATGACATGAGGGATATTGATAATTATGAAGAAGACAGTGAGAATGACAATGGGAGCAGTGTTCAAATCTGGGAATATATAAACTCACTTAAAGGTGCCAAATCATCTACCTTTTGAAAAAGATTTTAAGTGATTATGGCTTCCTCTGTGTATATATTAATGATCTAAGGGTAATTTTGGTTGTGAAGAGTTCTTATAAGGCCTTCATGAAGGTTGTGTGAACTTGTTTATCAACAGCATGTTTGTAAACACAGCAGTTCAGTTTTGCTTTATGCAAATGTTTCCCAGCAAAACCATCCCAGCACTTCAAACAAGGCTGTTTGACACCTTTTTTTATGGCTTTGCATGTTTAAGAACACAGTCTTCGTGTGTCTGTTTACCATAACAAGGCAGCGGACGGGAGGTCCGATTGTGAGCCTCAACACACAATGTTTCAGCCGGCATGAACATGTATTACATTTTCGGGACCAAGTCAGTAAGGGCCCCACATGATTGACAGGTTTTGTGGTTGAGTCCCGAGCGATGTGTTATGTTGACACTTGTGATCATGCCTGGTCCACTGTTATTAGTAATTATTTACAGGAGAAAGCAAAAAATTTCAGGAAAATATTTTGGGAAATACAAATTTATTTTAAAGGGAAGAAGCTATTTTTTGTGATAATACGACATGCTTTATAGGTGAATGGGCCCCCTTTAAAATTGTGAAATTTGTATGTCTTAGATTCTAAACAATTTTGTTTGACTGAAACTGAATAAATACTCATGAGATACAATTTACAAGATAAAAGTGACAAAATGGTGTATACTTGTAGCATCAGGCCAAGTCACTCCATTTCCAAATGTAAATTATTTAAATTGACATAAGTCCTCATTGCTATAAAGCAGGATTTCATCAAAAATTTTCATAACCATGAATCCTTTGTCTAAACCCGTTGGTTGTTATACCTACAATAGGTATGAAGAAGATTTAATTTTATGATTTGAAACTGGTTTCAAACATTAAAGTGTATGTACGTTCCGCCAGTAAATAAGAGAATCATCTCTTGATTAATCAGTATAGTCAAACTCATCTATATTACCACACAACGGATCAAGCTGACCTTATATGTTGTATTGCATACCTAATGACCATGACCTTAAACCAAGTTACTTGGTTTTGAGGACTACTTTGTTTGAAACTCATTCAATCTCCCACTGAAACTATGGTATTGTATCAAAATAAAAATGTATATAGAGATTTCATGCAAAACAGGCTATCATCTGCTTTTAAGGCCTTGAGATGACCGTGACCTTGACCTTTGGCCTTAATTTTGACCTAAATTTGGCCATGAAATCATGCTTATCATGTCGGCCATGCTTGAAAACATACAATTAGGTACAAAGATCATCCAAATCTGCCAAGGCATTCCTGGAAACATTGTGATCCGAAGGTTGCATAGCATGATTGTGGCAAATTACCGATTAAGGGGGAGGGGTTGGCTTTTTTGAGCTGCAGGGCAGAACTACCATCTGTGCAACTTAAGACTGCCATTTTCTAATGTCCTAAAGTATGCTACAATGGAAAATAAACCTGTGATTAACGATAAAATTTTGCAATTAAATCAATGTATCCCGGGGACTAACAGAATTTATTAAACCAGTCCCTTCTCCAAAAAATATGATACACCACTTATCTCTTTATATTGGGAGGACATGATACAGTCAACCTATCATTATCCATGATTTGTTTTGTCCCCAATAGCGACTATGCCCACTCAACTCTGTCGAACTTTTTTACAGTTGCAGTTGTGGCTCTGCAGTGTATACAGAGCCAGAGATCTATGGCTGCATTGAGTTTATTTATCTATGGGACAGAGCACATACCAAAATGCTGTGGGGCACTAGGTGTGACCCAATGTTTGGGCCAGTCAGAGTGAGCCCACCACTGGTTACACACACAGTTGTTTCTCCTCTTATTAAATGAAATATAGGTCATTTCACTTCCACTTTGTTCCCACTTCATCAACCTATTATGACATTAAGACTATTGTACTGAGCCATATATCTGTAGCCAAAAAACAGATACCAACCCAGGGAGGAGTGCCCAGAGCAAATGCTGTTACATTTACTTTTGACTGACAGCTAACTGGCCAAGCAACCAGTGTGCACAGGGCCCTGTTCTGGTGGGGTGATGGGCCTTTCTTTGTGAGCCTGTTGTCTGGGTTCCCCGCCTGAGCAGGGGTGAGTTGGTAACAGTCCACTTACATTCAGTTTTTTCGCCAAATGATCAATTAGTTGTCCAAGTAAATGACAGGTTGCATATCATCAAAAGTTTCAAATGAATCGGTCTGCATTGAAGATACATGGCATTGTGTTTGGGTTTTATCAAAATAAACTTGTTTAATCCAGGATAATGGATAAATCTTGGTTTAATCCTGTTTTATCTGGATTAAACTATCTCTACCTGGATCAATCTAAGAATCGCCGTGTGACTGTGGTTTTTGTACAGGACAGTCATTCTTGAGTTTGTAAAGACTGATCTTCATTTTGGAAGATTATATTATGTACCACCAAGTGATTGAACAGACAATTAAAAAGAGATCATACATTAATAATAGTCCTCTGTATATTTTCTTGTAATAAGTTTAATGAAGTACAGAATTTTCTGGAAATAGATAATACTGAATACATGCACCCTCTTACCTAATTATGTGTTTAGTCTAACCAGACTATGAACCTACAAAATTATACACATTGGAGCTATTTTTGCTGCATTGGAGCTGTTCTGGTGATGGTTTGTTAGCAAGGCTTTGTTCTCATATTACATTCTTAACCTAAGATGTACAACAACTGACTGACTGAATTTCTTATTGACAGTAAGGTCACGTCCACAGTAGAAGATTTCATAGTCAGAAAAATTTATTGATACCAATATATTGCCAACAACAATTTGACTGGGTGTGAACTTATTGTCATAAACATGGACTCCAAGCATTCATTACATTCTAACATGCAAACCAAGGGACCATTCAATGGAAATCAAGCCATGACATGCCATTGAAGAATCAGAATATATGACAAGTTTCCTGACTTGGCATTTATTTATCAGTCCTTTATACAGAGCAGTCCAAGTTGCTTCTTTTTTTTTATCCACAACCTTATAAGCCTTTCATAATTTTGTAATTGAAGACCAATTTAGTTTCACGTCAGAAGTGATGGTTGAGCTGCATTAACACCTACTAAATACTGTGGTTTAGTTTCTGATAGATGATGCTGCAAGAATGCCCACTGAATACACTCAGTACAGTGGCCTAATTTCTAATAGATGGCACTGTGATATCCCTTTGCAAAATAATGATCCAAAGATGTATTGGAAAATATGGAAAATGACTGCCCTTAGGACACTTTTGGCATCAATCCAAACATTTCAAGTCCCAAAACAGGCATCAGTTGTCCAGGCTTGGCCACAGAATTTGCTTACACCAGTTGAGTGGCACCACCAGCAGTTCTAATATAGATTTGTCACACTTTTTTGCATGCTCTGAATGTCAAGATCATATTTCATTCTAATGTACATGTATTAATACACACTTACGTGTTGTGATATGTTGACAGAGCAGGAAATATTACCATCCTCGTTGTCACCACTTAGTATCACTTTGGGCTCAATACAGGAAACACCAGGTAACAATCAGCCACCTACTGTTATGATCTTTCATCCTTGACATTTCCAATTATACTTAAACAGAATCGGGTTTTATCTTATTTTATTAAATTAATGTGTCAAAGTTCCAATTTTTCATTTAAGTCTGTGATTTAGCCTGAGCAGTTTATAACTAATGAATGATTTTGGTTAAATACTTTTTTTTTCTTAATTAGTCTTTGACACTCTTTTTTTAAAGCCATTAATTCACCTAACTCATCTGTAGAATTTATGATATTTCTGGCTTACTCTTGGTACATATTAATGATCTAAAAATACTCGTATTAGCGGTTGGTGCTACCTGTATAACCCAGTCAAAATAAATATGTTTAAACTAAACTGTAGGTAATTCCAGTTCAGAAATGTTCTACTTTTGCGTCTGTGATGTATGTATGAGTCTGATTATTTACAAGCTATTGGTAACCACAGTTCATGTAGCAATGTTGACAAACAGAAAAACCATGTAACTTAGGTGGTTGGTTGCATGTGTGCGGTTTATATAAGGTCACAAGTTGCAAAATGCTCTTATCATAAACACATGCATATAAACAAAACGAAAAGCCAAATTTATGTTGGTTTGACATTTTCTGGCCTATTCTTATATACAGTTCAAGTGATTATCTTAAATAGTTAATGGATGTCACATATATCAGAATAGGCCTCTTTAAAGACTCCCATGACTATACATGATTACAGAAATTGATCCCCAGGTTTTACTGGGCCTTTAGATGTGTTAAATGTCTTTCATTGAATTTCCACTTACTCAACTGAGATGTAAAGTGCTGCAGCTGTTAAGTTTATTGTTTTTGTGGTTTAATATTTTAGTATATAAAATACACCACACCTTATAGAAAACTTTATACAGGTCAATAATCTGATATATTTATTGTTTAGGTGTCAGACTCGAATTATCAAGATGTGTAAAATATTGGACAAAACTAGTACATTATGGGAATAATAGATATCCAAAACGTATATATAATATGCTGTTTAATCTAGACATGAATGGAAAACAAACATGGGTTACTCATATAAGAAGCATAATAATTAATATGCAGTGCAGGTTTTGGGTATGTGTGGATGAATCAAGAAGTAGGAGACATTGGAATATTTTTGGCTAAAATAAAGGAAAGAATTATTGATATGGCAGTACAAAACTGGTCCTGTGATGTAGAATTAAATACTAAATTAAATTTATATGGTACTTTTAAATCTATGCTCTCATTGGAGAAATATTTACTGTGTGTGACTAATACCAAGCATAAACAAGCGCTAGCTAGATTGAGATGTTCATGCCATGATTTGATGATTGAAAAGGGAAGGTATACGCAAATGGATCGAGAAGAAAGAATATGCAAGTTTTGTGTTAACCATGGTTTTAACTTAATAGAGGATGAGTTCCATTTTGTACACGAATGTTTGTTATATAATGATTTGAGAAAGAAATATTTGAGAAAGAGCCTACATGCACCAAACAAGGAAAATTTTATTAGAGTTTTTAACTTGAGTGAAGAGAAAGAAATAATCAGATTTGCAGCATATGTATATCATGGTTTTAAATTAAGAGAAAATTATAAAATAAATCATAGGCAAAAAAGGGTTTATCTTTAATAGATCACTAATCTATTGAATAACGACTGGATTGTTGTGTAAATTTATGTCCTGAAAAATAGCAATAGTGATGGTCATTCAGGTAATTTACAATTATTATTGTAACCTCCTGTAATGTTTTCGATTACAGAATATCCACTTCCAATATACCTTGAAAATACACCGGATGTTGTAAGTATAAGGGAAAAGAGAAACAAAACTGTTTCATGTTTTCATTTAGTTAATTTATTTATTTATTTTATTTTGTTTTTTTGTGCTATATACTTTAGTAACTTTCAGTTACAGTTTTGAGTTATTAAAATAAATTGCAAGGACTTTGATGTAAAAACAATGAAGTTATAATTGTGTGACAAACGCTGCCAGTACACATACAAATATGTTAATTATGTTTCATTATGTCACAGCTGTTTAAATGTAAGAAGATTTGTATACTCAATTGGATCTATAGGCCCAGGCCTCCTTGTTCCTGAATAAACTTGTTGTTGTTGTTTGTTGTTGTCAGACTCGAAGTTAATATGCAGTAGCTGAATTTTGAGATTTCAGAATCTTCAGTGTGATACGTGATTGAATGGTGATGTTTGTATTATAATCTTACATAAACTATCATATTCATTATACTTGAAAGTTAGATATGCAGGTCAGTTAAAGACTATTTGTGTATTACAAAAAAGTCCTTTAATTCTGTAAGATCTTCAAGGAATTGATCTCCATCAGCTGTTTACATGTATATAATGTTCATATACCCTGCATTTCCATCAAACAGAATACAGCAAAACCTCAAAATTACAACCATCAATGGGACCTTAAATAAAGTAATCACATTTTTTAGGTGGTCATATAAGTGAGGTCTGATATAAAGAGTAAGTAAGAATTGGGACCATGAAAAAGTGGTCTTTATTTTGAGGTGGTCACTTAACTGAGGTAGTCATTATGCAAGGTCTTATTGTACATACGTTTGTACATATGTCTTGTAATATATTTATATATATTAAAACTTGCTCAGGTAGAACTGAAGTACTTATTGATGTAGGCCATCACTTTCATGGGTTAAGATGATTAATGGTACTTAATGTATGATAACAGTACAAAGTGGGTCACTTCACATACACATGTGTACAAATCTGTCTGCATCCACCTCTGATTTCCACTCCCCCCAAACCTTAAAGGTCATGTACTCATTATGACATATGTTGTTTTTATGTTGTTTTTATGTTGTCATACATTTTCCTAACTATATTGTAACCATAGCTAAGATTGCACAGCTAGCAACAATATTTAGGGGTTTCTTCTCATTTCTTTTTTTTTTAAACCAAATGAGGTAAATTATTATATTCACTCCAGATAATTATGCATTTTTAACTCGGCTGACTATAAGTCATCTGAGCTTAAGTCATGTTCCATTGTCTGTCATTCTTCTGACCAACCATTAGACTGGTATGTTTTGAAACCATTGTACCTACAAAACTGAAATTCAGGAAAAAGTTAGATGTCCCCAGAATCTCCTACCACACCAGAAACTGGGTCACTGCAACTTCGTTTCTTCAAGAAATTAAGGAAAACCTCAATTTTCCATTAAAAACCTATTATCACACTTCAGGACTGCCTTATATCAAAACCAGTATTCTGTGTTTCTTAATATTTACCATAAATATTTTCATATGATATATTTCCCATATTTATGCCAGAAATTAAGTAATTTTTTTAAGTTAATGGGCCCTGAACATAATGCACTTTGTAAAAAATCAGCCTGACAGGAAAGATTTTTACTCACTTTACATAATGAAGCGATAGACTTTTTTTTTCAGATAAACAACTTTGTTTGATCATGATTCAATTGTATACCCAAAATTAGATCTGAATTTTGTAAATTTTTTAAGTCATAGGCTTTAATTTTGCCCAACTTTGACCATGGCACATTTTTCTCTTGTAAGAACTGTTACTTTAATTTTCACAGCATGTAATTGTTAGTATTAACTTTGTTTAAATCTGGAATTTGAAAATAAAAGTTAAAAAAATTAGGGTACTAGTATTGAGTTTTTTTAGGCTCTACTTTATTCACTTGCATTGTCCAGCTGCACTCACTTCATTTCTGGTCACTGGAGGTGAGCTAAGCCAGGGTACCTGATTTGTAATTGGTCGATGGAGGAGATCCCCTGGTGTGACAGGTGTACAGATATTCTCATCTCATCACCCCCCCTCCCCCCCCCCCCCCCGCATGGGAAATGAATGGGAAATAAGGCATTGTTTGTCATGTATGTATATGCAGGGGTGTGGTAATTCCCACCATTCCACACTCCTGCCATTGAGTCCTTTCAACTGTGCAGTGAGGACACTAGTTTTATTGCAAATGTGTAATAGAGAAATTTAAGATCTAATTGAAACATGAAATTCTTGCATCAGGAGAATGGGACACAAAGTGATCAGCTCTGTCTGTCCATCATCGCTCCTTTATCATTAAATATATATTAATTATGAACTTTTTGCCTATAAGCACTGTTTAAATAACTTTCATATGCTGTATGTATATGGATTTCAGCTATTTAAGTCTGAAATTTGAAAGCAACTTATATTTTAAGGTGTGTACTTTTGCAAATGTATACAATTTATAAACTTTAAAACAATTTGATATAATAAAAAATTTAGATCTAATCTGACTACATATATTATTTTCCTGCCTCAGCTTTGTTTGACTATCAGTCTGTCTGTCCATTTTTAAATATTCCGTAATTGTGAATGAACTTTAAATAGGTATATGCAACTGTTTAAATTTAATAAATAAAAAAGTATACATTTAATAATATAATAATACAAAAAAGAACTAATTGAACAAATGTGTAAACTGCTGAACTGTTAACAACTTATCAAAGAGTAAACTAATTATCCTGGTAATAGTATACCTTTCATATACATTCGGTATCTTATCACAAACTGCTCACATGCTTCAGTTTCAACATTAGGAAACACATGGTGAGGTAAAAAAATATTATTTGCAACAGTTTCATACTCATCTATACAAACCAGTCATATCAACCAACCATGGCCTATATAACCTCTTCCTCTCAGAATTTATCTCCTCGATATTATTTAGATTTTTACCTTTAAGGTCAACTTCAGCTGAGCACAGTGACCCATGTGTCCTTTGATGTCTTTTCAGGTATGTGATGTTAAACCCAAGGTGTGGAAGATGCTGATATAACTTAGGCTGGTAACCATGGATACTGACACCCTGGTTAGGGGGCGGTTACTTGAACAAGACCAGTGTGTAGCTGTATCCTTTTGTCAAATATTATAAATTTTGTATCAGTATGATATATAACCACAAAAATTAGTAAGGATAATGTTGATAGCACTATCACATTAATTAAGGTGTTTAATGTCATTTAAGTCCATCAGCCAGTTTTTATATGACATTTATCTCAATATCTAATGATTATCGTAATTCAGTTATCAAACATACTGTACATAACAATTTTTTGTAATTTCTCCACACTGTGTTTAGCTGATGCTTTTTTTCATATAAAGGAAGCTTAACTAACAATTAATCACGTTATCTTTTAACACAATATTTTTCTTTCAGAATATGACTGTTTTGTTTTAATAAGTACTTATTTATATTTAGTTATATTATATGATTAGCTAGCCACAGTTTTCCACTTAATTTACTGTTTTATGTGAATTGGTTTTAGTGGATAGGTTTTCTATACATATAATATCCTGTGGTATTTTGTTTAACTGTCTTACTAAATTCTATCATGTCCTGATAGAGTCAGCTGCACTGAAGTGTCCAGATATGCTTATTTACCAGTTGTTTAGCATTGCAACAAACATATTATATGAGATTCACTAAAAGGGGTCCAGCATCAGAATAAATAATAAGAATGATAAAAATTTTCATGAAACAATTAAAAGTGTAAATGACAATTCTTTGGTTAAATATTTTATTTAAAAAAAAAAATGGTTTAAAAAGTGATTTATTTAATTCAGTGTAAATTCATATCTCATAATAATGTAAGCCTGAGTTTCAGTAATATTAACATTTGAATTGATTTGAGAAATCTATTGTAAAAAGGAGTAAAGTATTGGGGGTAACTATCCTGCTGTGTAATTAACAAAATTTACTTGTATTAGCTCACCTAAACAAGGTTCAGGAGAGCTTATACCATACCCTCTGTGCCAGCGTAGGTGGCGTATGTAGATACCCCAGGTTAAAGTTTTTGTTATTTCATATAAGTCTGCAACAACTTACCTGATTGCTGTCATATTAAATATATGCGTTGTATGATTGTTAGTACCCCCCCCCCCCCCCCATGATGAAGGGGTCAAAAGGTCAAAGGTCTAGCTCACAGGCCCCCAAAGTTCAAGAACAAATCAAGTTAAAGTTTTTTATTTGGCTCATTGCTCCATTTGCTAATGAAGATATTTCAATTAAACTTAGTAGACTTATATACAGTCAGTGACGATACTTTGCACAGCTATTCAAGTTTTTACCACATTCTAATTTCTTGACCAGTACTTAAAATTTGTAGAGATCCCAACCCATAGGGTTGAAATTTTGGGATAACTCTTTATAACTCAACAACCACTCACCCTATTGTTTACATATTTCATATTTTTCGTATGTGTTATATGGGGGGTTAAGAATCTCCCATGTAAATTGGGAGTTAAGGGGTCAAGGTCACAGGTTACCTTTCTTAATGAAAATGTCAGGTTAAAGTTTTCTGTATGGCTTATTGTTCCATTGCCAATGAAGATATTTCTGTTGAACTTATACTGAAATTCTGTGACATAACCCATAGATAACTGGGTCAGGTTTTGTTATAGGCACAGTCCACACATATTAAAATATATCAAAGGTGACTAAGCTACTTTATGGTGTCAGTGAGAGAACTCAGCAGGAAAGCTTTGATGAAACTCAACAGAAATAGTAACCAATATAATAATTTGCCTAAATTTGATTCCCCCCAAAATCCACTCATTTTCAATGAGCCTCCTTTAATGTGTCACCTACTTTATGAGATCACCAGCCTGCTTTCTGGTGTTGCTGCTATCACTTAGCAGGATTATAATGGATTTTCATGGAACTCAATAGAAATATTAACCAATATAATATCTCACTTAAGTTTTAATCTCAGCAAAATTCACACATATTCAATGAGGTCAGAGGTGACAAGAAATAAGATGGGCATATTACACACCCCTGTTGTGCTCTTTGTTTTCTAAATGCCCCATACCGCTGAGCTGTGTTGTCCTCAGACGACTTGTTTAGGAAAAAATAGCAATATTTTAGGGGGAAATGCTCTGAATCAACAGTTATTGTCAAAACCTTGACTGAGATCAGTGTGTCCAGTGTTCCCAGCTTGAGGATGGAGGGAAGAGCACTCGCATCATGGCACTCATCGCCAACAATGATGAATACGGGTAATTATCAACTGACCATGCATGTTATCAATAACATACACATAAGTGACATACCTCAGCAGTGATGAAGTAGAGTCCACACCATCCTAGTCAGAGTCCAAGTCCGAGTCCAGGCCAAGCAAGTCCAAGTCCAAGTGCTTGAAGTTATACTCCAAGTCTACCTTGTTCGAGTCTGAGTCATTTGGAACCTGAGTCCAAGTCAGAGTCTGAGTCCAGTACAAATATCCTTAAAAAGCAGTTAAAATATAAATTTCAAATTATCATGTACATTGTTTAAGGTAGTTCACAAATGCTTTTACTATTAAATAATGGTTAATTACATATATAGCTCCTGATGCTGACCAAAGCTTAGTATATATAGTGTCATTATTTTGTAATATTTTTTTAGTAGTTCGCACATCGACAAAAGTCGTTATAATATATGACTTTTTTTTTCTGTTTGACTTGAGATGGACTCGGCCTGATTTATCTAGTCCTTACCGCAGAGTCTGAGTACAAGTGCCAGTCCAGGATCCTTGAGTTTAAGTCCATAAAAAAGTGGATCCAAGTCTGAACTGGAGTCCTACATCACCTCCACACTTGTGATATTACACAAGATTCTTCATCCACACTACAGCCAGGTTAATATGGAGTGTATATCAGCCTGGCATGTGTCAGTATCAGCCCACTTTAGTGCACTTTGGTCAAACACACTGATGAAGTCAACTGTAAAACTGTTTCTTTAACATTCAGCCTGAAATTCTGTGACATAATTATCACTGTAATGCCATCAGTGTATTACATCAAGATGATGTTAAAAGTGCAGGTAATGCCTCTGTGTGAACCACATTGACATCATTGACATTTTGTGCAGTTTGGTTGTACTAAAAAGCTTCTGCTTCCTTCTTCTTTAATGTTTCTATATTATTCAACATTTTGTTTTATGAAAATTTATAAGATTTATTATAAGCCTACTGCATTTTACTTTTTATAATTTTACATTTTTAAGAAATATAAGATTATGATGATCCATTATTCTGGTTTTACTTTTCATAGAATTTTTATGATTTCTCATACCTTTTGCAATTTGGGCAACCTGTATTTTTAGTATTTGCCTCCAGTTTGTTATATTTGATTCATGTATTCACTGTAATAAGCTATGTGGACTGCCTTTTATTGGTTATATGTATGTGATTATATTTTCAGGGTGCTGTTGTTCAGCTGCAACAAGTGGCCAGCACTTGCACCCAGTGACCTCACAGTGGCTCAGGGAATACCAGTTGACCAAAACCTGTCTTTCAGCATAGGTAAATATATAATGTTAATAAAATTATATCAGTACTTCCACTGTAGACTGTCAGTATTGCCACTTTATATATATTGTAGAATTTGGATATGCTTTCATAATACTTAACATTTTATGTAGCAAATTTTTGCTATGATCTCACTAGTTTTCACAAACTTCTAGTTTAATGCAACACAAACAGTTCATGAGCTGTAAGTACCAGCAGATATTTTACCTGTAGACTGTTTAAAAGGATCTTGTAGACTTACATTTTACAAGAGGTCACCCAACTTTGTGTTGTTTTACTAAGATCCATTTTAGTAAAATTGCTTTTATTTTTAAAAAAGTCTAAAATTGACTACTTAAGTAAGAATTTAATGGAGAATTGAATCAAAGTTACAGAATCAGTAATTGAATCATTTCTAAGGACTCTCACAATTCACAGGCCTAGTCAGAACTCTTTTTTAGCTCAGCTGACTATAAGTCATCTGAGCTATAGTCATGGTCTATTGTCCGTCGTCCGTCCGTCTGTCTGTCCGTCCGTCCGTCTGTCCGTCTGGATGTCCGTCTGTAAGACTGGCACGTTTCGACACCGTTGGACCTACGAATCTGAATTTCGGCATACAGTTAGATGTCCCCATAAACTCCTACCATGCCAAAAATTGGGTCAATAGGACTTCGTTTCTTAGAGATATTAAGGAAAAACCTCAATTTTTTATTAGAAATCTATTTTCACACTTCAGGACTGCCTAATATCAAAACCACTCATCCGGTTTTCTTCATATTTACCATAAATATTCCTCTATATAGTTCCTATGTACATGCCAGATATTAAGTCAGTATTATATTATTTAAAAAAGTTATGGGCCCAAACATAATGGACTTTGTAAAAATATCAGGAAGATATTTGGTCACTTAAGACCAAAAGTGTTAAAGGTAGGGACTTTTTTCCAGTAATACAACTTTAATTAATCAAAATTTAATTGTATACCAAAAATTAGATCAAAATTTGTTAAATTTTTTTAAATATTGGCAAAAATATAAAATTGGTACCTTAAATTTTGCCCAAATTTGGCCATGGCACGTTTTTTTCCTGTAAGTACTGTGGATTTAATTTTCACACCATGTATACATAAGGATTTAATCTGTTAAAATCTGAAATTTGAAAATAAAAGCTGCAAAATTAGGCTAGTTATTGAATTTTTTTTGGAGGCTCTTGTTGTATTCCCTTACATTGTCAAGCAGTCCACTTTGATGACTGTAGGTCATTCAGTGCACATCTCTATGCTCCCCAGGCTGTTGACATTATTTTAGATGTCCCCAAAATCTCCTACCATACCGAAAATTGGGTCATTAGGACTTTGTTCCTTCGAGATATTAAGGAAAAAAACTCCGTTTTCCATAAAAAAAAGCCATTGTTACACTTCAAGGCTGCCTAATATCAAAACCACTGATCTGTTTTTGATCGTATTAAGTATTCACATTCTTTTATACATTTTCTATTAACATACCAAAAATTAGGTCAGTATTGGGTATTATTTTGAAGTTATGGGCCAAAACATAATGCAATTTTTAAAAAAAACAGGAAATATATTTACTCACCTAACATGAGAATTGCTGAACCTAGAGACTTTTTTTCAGGAATATAACTTTATTTAATCAAGATTCAATTGTTTACCCAAAATTAGATCTGAATTTTGCAAATTTTTCAAGTTATTAGCATAAATAAAAAATCAATACCTTAAATTTTGTCCAACTTTGGCACTGTTGATTTAATTTTCCCAGCATATATGCATAAGGATTTAATCTTTTAAAGTCTGAACTTTCAAAAGAAATTGATAGGATTGAATAGCTTTTATTCATGTTTTCATACACCATGTCAAGTGTTGTTTACATCTAGCCCACCTAGTAGTACAGCCTTCACTTGCATTATGTAACCCACCCCAGGCAGCTTACCTTGGCCCAGCTTGGCCACTACTAGCAGGCTTCCCCTCTGCCCTGCACTCATCCCCCCTCCAGCTGGTGCATAAACTAGATGAATGTTATTATTTTATTTTATTCTTGGACATGCTACATTTTAGATTTTGTATTGAACCACCAGGGTTACAATGATTAAAGTGTACATTTAATTGTGTCCACAAAGTGGTGTATTGCTGTGAAAGTGTGGATGTTCATGAGATAAGTAATTCCTTACTTCAGAAGAGTAAAAACTTCACCAGGTGTGAAATTGACTATTAATTCCAGTAATTAATTAAAACTGGGATAGTAATTAGCACAATGATATTGTTTGTCCCTCATTCAACCAACAGTGTGTATACTTTATTTGAAAAGATGTTTTATTTTATCAAATTTACTTTTATTTTATTTTGGTGAATAAAATTAAGCATGTCCTGAAAACTCCAATGTGCAAAACTTTTTTATTGTGATTCAAGGGATATTCTTGTAGATGCCATGTTGTGGCATTTATGATGTAAAAATAATAAAATATATGTGTATGCATAATATGACCCAATGTTTTTTACTCTGTATATATAATGATTGCAACTTTTGCAACAATTCTAATATTTTAACTTATATTTTAAGGTTTTTTAATTAAAAATTTATAAACCTGTAAATAAAAAAATGATTCAGATAAAAACTTCTTAATGGAAAAAGTGGATCTGCTTAAAAAAATAGGATTATATATAAACTTAAATGCATTATTCTCTTGAAAGTGAAATAAAGGTATTAGTCCATTCTGTCCACTTGCCTGTCCATCTGTAAATTTTCGTATGCAACACAGTATCTCAAAACTTTTACTGTTTTTCTTCATGACAGTCTTGTCAGAGTATTAGTTTGCAATCATATATTTAGAACTTTACTATAACCAAGTAGGAGGGCCCCTTTCCTCTCAGCTTTTCACATTCTTATATAAATGAAAAACATTACAATAGAATATTTCTACATCCACCTTCGTGCTGCCCTCACTTTTCCCTTCTCCGAACCCCATCCCAAAGTCAGCCTCAGTAAGCAAGAACAAGACGAATCAGATATATTCATACTTTAATATTTTGTATAACTATTCGTCCATAGGTACCTATGTACATGCCAGAAATTATGTCAATATTGTGTAATATGTAGACATAGTGGGCATCACAATAATGTATCTTGTCAAGACTAAAGAGATATTGTGTCATACAGTCAGATATTCATAAATCACTTCATCAGCATAGTTAATCATAACATCATATCTGTCAAATTGAATGCTTGCAGACTACCATACACTTTAGATCCTTCAACAAATAGCCTTATCATCATTCTACTACTGCTTATTACTGATGTCATTGCATTCATATTTGCTCAAATATATCACAATTTTCAACCCCTCCTAAATAAATAAAAAATAAACCACTTTATTTGACTCTATTAATCCATCAGTCAGGTAATTTCATTTATCATTTACTCACATATTACATAACATTCCTTTATAATAGCCCAACATGTATATGATATTCATAAGCTTTATCGACTCAATATAGTATCACAGTGGAGAAACATTTATAGTCCAATCACGATCAGCTGAGCGCCGTGACCCATGGGTCCCTTGTTAGCCATAGATCTAGCTAGAATGCCCACTGGATCCTGTATTAACTGCTAATTTAATTAATAATTTACATATATTGATTTTATATTTGCTTTCATTTTAGTTGGACAGCCAGCAGGTAAGTGAAAAATTCTACATGTATGGTGATTATATAATAATCTTATATTTATATCATTATCATATTCATAATATGACATAAACTTAAAACTCCTCAAACTTGATATCAGTTCATAACAAAGTATATATCTCAGAACTATCTTTATTGTGCTAAATTACACTTCAGCTAGTTTCTGTAATCTTAAATTGAGGATTAAATATTCTTGATATATGTGATTTAATTGTCATTGTCGCTGAAGATTAGAGCATTCATTAAATTTTGCAGATTTAGTTGTCAGTGTAGTTAATGGTTTCATTGAATGGATCTACATTAAATCGATCATAAGGTAGATCGTGTGTTGTGTGAAACTATATTTGTTTGCATCCTGTTACAAGTTATAAATGTTTTTAATGCAAGGTTTCAGTTCATTATCATGTCATTACCACTTGCATGAAATAAATTTTACATTACCTTTTGTAACATTAAATTACTTACGCTTTTATGCTATCTGTGTATCTGATATTTCATTTGCATTATATGTATATAATAAAAAAAGTTTAATGAGCCCAGAATGGTAGTAATAATTGTGTTTGCCTGTATAATTTGAGACAATTACTGTGTTTAGCTTAATCTGTCCAACAATTAATTTTTATGTAACAAACCCAACAATACATAAAAAGTACAATCAACATTAATAACCATATATATAAATTTGTCATCCACCTCAGTCTGTTGTTAAGAATAAGACCAAATAAAGATCAGTCCTTTGCACAGTTAGTAATGGGGATTTTTTAATTACAGAAGGTTCCGTGCCAGTAAAGCTGACATACGAGCAGCGCAGCTTGGTCCTGGACCTGCCGTCAGATGGCTTCCCAGTCAATAAGCTTTTGTCTGAGCTGAAAGGAGCCATTCTAGGTTAGTATCACTCAAAACAATACATGACCAATGGTTTGTGCCACATGTGTGTTCAAATACATTTTGACATATTATCAGAGGGCATTTAACTTAATTAAGTTAAATGGGAATAAGAAGGACCTTTCAGAGGTATACACAGTGTATTAGAGAATATAGATCAAGTCTAAATAGTTTGTATCAATATATAGGTACCTTCTAACCTATTAGTACTCATGAGAGCCCATACTGTTAACCACAGTTGTCTAGGGCTTATATGATTCTTGAGTACATGAATATATCATGATACAGAGTCAAATACTGCATTAGTATCATCAGATTTCTCCCATTAGTTTCACAAGGCTAGATAAGTAGAATACTAAATAACAGTTCCCATACACACGAGGCCACATGAGACCATCCACATTAAGAAGGAAGGCACGCAAGCACTGAGCCCTGGCAGGGGACAGCAGAACCTGCCCCATCTCTACATATACCTATAGTGCCACCTAGTGGCTTGCTGTATTGAGTCACCACAGTCAGATGAAGTCAGTTGACTTAACTGTTGAAACTGTCACAACAATAAAGTAAGCTGATAGTGTCTGTGTATGGGAACTGTTATTTAGTATGATATCACCAGATGTCCCTGTATAATTTTTTGATGATGTTGAGCATAAAACTGAAAGCCTCACATTTTACTGCTAACCTGTGGAATTTATTAATAGTCAGTGGCCCAGTGTATGTAAGGTATATTGAAACATCAGATAATCAACACATATCAAATCAAATGATTCAACCACTATAGTCCTAATGTTCCGCTCCTTTGACCTAATTGTGCTAATGAGCCCCAAAAATGCTCCTACACAGAAGGCTTTCCATGCCTATGGTTTCAAGAGCTGTTTATAAGACAACAATGACGTCATGATGAATATATCCCAGTCACTGTGTATAAATTTGTCATTTTTGACTACTTGTCTCATACATATTCAGTGCAAGTATAGATACAATATTATTCACTTGGCAGTCGGCAGAATAGCTCCTGCAACCTTTGGCCTAAAAACCTTAATACCACCTTCTTTGTATAAAATGAAGGAAAACATGTAGATACTGGTACAGGTGCCCACATGTTTTTTTGCTATGAAAATATTTATTAGTGACATTTCAAATGAAAAAAATGATAGTCTAGGGTAGAGGATTAAAGGGCCTAATTTTCAACAAGGTAAATAAATACCTACCTTATACCTTATTAAAGAAACAGAATTATTTAAAAATATGAGAAATCAGTCTACATTTTTCAACATGTCAGACCTTCTTATGGTGTTCAAGGTCATTGGTCACATGCGAAAATACCCTCTAAAAATATAACAAGCTAAAACAATGATTGCTACTCATGCACAGACACATCATATCTGCCAGATCATTGTGAATAGACTAAAAAGTTGTGAAACATTAACTGGAGATTTATTGTAAAATTCTTAAAAGCCATATTAGTTTGTCAATTTGATATGTAGTGTTCTAGGAAATTATTAAAAAATATAAATTTTTAAGAAAGGTATCTAAAAAAACAGGTGGACACAGGTTGCTGGAATGGACTAAAGTACAGTCATTTGTTTGATTTCTTTCAGCACAAACACAGAAGAAAATCAAAGGATTACCACCCTCTTTCAGTTGGATCAATAGATACAAGCCAGCCCAGACTGCCTTGTCTAACCCTAACCCCTTTGCTGAAGACACCTTTGACCCTCTGAAAGCCGAATCTGGATCAAACAATGAGTCTCCTGATGGTAAGAGGACATGGAATTGTGGTACCTGTGGTGACATCTGTTGGCTGTTATCTGTACTGCTGCTTACCTCATATTTCCTTTGATTGGTCACCCTAATGCTGAATGCATGTGTCTTTTCTCTTCTCATGTAATGTCTGTACAGTAGTGTATACTTTTTTGCTCAGCTGACTATAAGTCATCTGAGCTATAGTCGTGGTCCATTGTCCGTCGCCCGTCTGTCTGTCCGTCCGTCCGTCTGTCCGGATGTCCGTCCGTAAGACTGGCAGGTTTCGACACCATTGGACCTACGAATCTGAAATTCGGCATACAGTTAGATCTCCCCAAAATCTCCTACCATGCCAAAAATTGGGTCAATATGACTTCGTTCCTTCGAGATATTAAGGAAAAACCTCAATTTTGTATTAGAAATCTATTTTCACACTTCAGGACTGCCTAATATCAAAACCACTCATCTGGTTTTCTTCATTTTTACCATAAATATTCCTCTATATGGTTCCTATGTACATGCTAGAAATTAAGTCAGTATTATTTAATTTAAAAAAGTTATGGGCCCAAACATAATGGACTTTGTAAAAAAATGAGGAAAGATATTTTGTCACTTAAGACCAAAAGTGTTAAAGGTAGGAATTTTTTTTCAGTAATACTACTTTAAATAATCAAAATTTAATTGTATACCAAAAATTAGATCAAAATCTGTTAAATTTTTTAAAATATTGGCAAAAATATAAAATTGGTACCTTAAATTTTGCCCAAGTTTGACCATGGCAAATTTTTTTCCTGTAACTGCTGTGGATTTAACTTTCAAAGCATGTTTTTGTTACCATTTCAACTGTTAAAACAAAAAATTTGAAACCAGTTGATCAGAAAACTGTGGATTTTAATCAAGTTTTCAAGCACCATGTCACATATTGTTTACATCAAGCTAGTGTTATGCAGTTTACTAGAGCTCAGCTCTCAAGCTTCAGCTCTAAGTTCCTTAAATTTTGCATACAGTTAGATGTCCCCCAAATCCTCTGCCATACTAAAAGTTTGGTCACTAGGACTGCATTCCTTCGAGATATTAAGAAAAAAATTCATTTTTCCATTAAAAACCCATTGTTACACTTTAAGATTGCCTAATATCAAAACCACTGATCTGACTTTGATCATATATAATATACATATTTTTCTATACATTCGCTATGCATATGCCAGAAATGATGTCAGTATTGTGTAATTGATTTAAATTCTAGGCCAAAACATAATGCACTTTGTAAAAAATCCAGAAATATATTTACTCTATTAACATGAAAATTGCTGAAGGTAGACATTTTTTGCCAGGGATATAACATTATTTAATCAAGATTCAATTGTATTCCCAAAATTAGTTCTGAATTTTTCAAATTTTATAAGTTATTAGCATAAATATAAAATCAGTACCTTAAATTTTGCCCAACTTTGGCCATGGCATGTTTTTTTCCCTGTAAGCACTGTTGATTTAATTTTCATATCTTGCACACGTAAGGATTTTAGCTTCTAAATTCTGAAGTTATAAAAGGAATTGGTCAAAAACTAGCTTTTATGAAAGTTTTTATGAGACCATATCACACCTTGGCTGTACTGAAGCCCCTCTTTTATGTCCCCACATTGACCTTTCAGGCCAATTATGCATGCTTGAAGCGAGGCACTCTGGAGCCAGCCAGCTCTTGGGTGGCTTCAACTGGATCTAACTGTCCAACCCCCTCCACTAGTATTTGTTTAGGCCATAAACATAACAATAAACTTTTTTTTTAATTCTTGGTTTATGATAAGAACTTAAAAAAAATAAATGGAAAAGGAATTTATAGTTAATGAGTTACAGGGGATTACCTTGCAATTACTGATCATTTATGGAACTTCCATGGATGGCCAAAATTGTATTTCAAATGACACCATGCAGTCACCATTGGGTATTTTTCATTTCAATCATAAAAATGAAAAATAAATAATTTAAAAAAAAAATGTTGTTTACTATTAGGGATTATATGAAGCAAGATAATGATAGACAAGGATGCAGTTGATTATATTAAATTAATCTAAATTTCCAGGTCTTTTCCAGGTGTTTAACTTGTTGGTTTATATTTATTACAAAATTAAAATAATAAATAAATATGTCACAAATTTAAAATATTACTCAGACAAGTGCTCATTAAAGATTTTAATTTGTTTGACTTTTAACTCATGGTTGTATCAGTTGTTACATGATACTGGCTAAATAATCAAAATTTATATTGCTGGTCCTTTATTTCAGTTCATAAAATTAAACATTCCCAACTCCAGTTTGCTCCTGGTATGATATATTGGGTGTTTTGATCCTTGGATTAATTTTAACACATTTATTAGTTTTATAGCTGAGAATGCTTTTCTTTTTTTCCTGATACCATTTAAAAAAATATAAATATTCAAATTTTTCCTGTTAGTGCTGTGGATTTAATTTTCACAGCATGTACACATTAACATTTCATCTGTTAAAATCTGAAATTTGAAACCAGTTGATCAAAAACTGTAGATTTTATTCAAGTTTCCAGGTACCATGTCTTCATTGTTTATATCAGATCAGTATAAATGCAGTGTACTGGGCAGTTACATAACACCAACTGACCTACTGCCACTGTGAGTGTCTGGGTCAGGCTGGGTCAGGCAGTAATTACCAGAGAGCCTCTCTTTCTCTCTTTCTCTGGCAGTCTAGGTCTCTCTTTTTCTCTCTCTATTTCTCTCCTCTGCTTTTTCTCTTTCTTTCTCCATCTCTCTTTCTCTCTTTTTCTCTCTCTCTCTCTCTCCCTAATTGCCTCCCTTTCTCCCTCCATCCCATTCTGTTGACAGGTACTATAAACTAGATACATTAGCTATAAATGTAGCGATAGCTTGTCACCCCAAACGTCGATTTTAGATGAACTGGAGTCGATGGGGTGACAGTACAAGCTATTGGGTTCGCATCAGTTATAGTATGTGCAGATGTGCACGCCATTTCTGACACTACTTTTTCATTTTCATCTACTTCTCGAACTGCCATTTTCCTGAGTTAAGACAAAAAGTAACGTTATTCTATTGGGGAAAATAATAATTATTACATCCACGGTTAACTTACGTGTATTCGTGCAGCAGTTTTTAATACCGAGGCTGGTTTTACTCGAAAAACTCGTCTCCACGTCTGTCAGCGGGAGAATCATAACTTCCGGTAGGGGATTTCCAAACGGCTATGTGTAAAACTCGGAAGTCCGAAGTCGGAAGCAAGGATTTTTTTTTAAATAAAGCAATGTTTGAAGCATAATTAAAATGTTACTACAGCAATAGAAAGTACCATTTTATTTTTATTGATAGAATAAGATCTTTTGTATCATTATGTAAAAAATCAAAGTTATCCATCCGAAGTTATAGACTATTTCTTGCTCGGTAATGCCCGGTTATGGTCCAAATAACATGTGTAAAACTCGGAAGCCAGTAATGGCTAATGCACTGGTCATCATGTCGTCAGCAAACGTGTCAAGCATTTTCAGTTTCTTCAATATCACATATTTTTCATAAACTCAGTTTGTTTTGTAACATTAATTATGCTGTTTTTTATAATATATTATATTGATATTTTATTTCATTTTGTAAAACAAGATTATATAATTACATATCAATATTTTCGCTGTTACCTTTTTTTTTGTTTGTGGAAACATGAAAAAAAATTAAGATTTGATAATATTTTAAAAATTACCCTGACAATATCATAGAGACTTAAACAGATAATTTGACAGAACCACAAAACGTCCAGTAAATGTTTTAACGAGGGTGTTTTGAACAAAACATTTTATTTATCATGTATCAATTGAAAATCCTTTTCCTCTTCCATTGACCGAAAAATTTAATCATGATTATGAATCCCTTAAACTCTTATCTATTATGTAATACTCTTTATGCCAAAATATATTTTACATTTCATGGTCAGGTTGCACACTTTTATTTATATATATATGTGTGTATATATATATATATATATATATATATATATATATATATATATATATATATATATATATATATATATATTAATCACATTGCAATGTGATATTTTCCCCTATATGTAAAAATTTAATCATGATTATGAATCCCTTAAACTCTTATCTATTATGTAATACACTTTATGCCAAATTATATTTTACATTTCATGGTCAGGTTGCACACTTTTATTTATATACATATACATATATATATATATATATATATATATATATATATATATATATATATATATATATATATATATATATATATATATATATATTAATCACATTGCAATATGATATTTTCCCCTATATGTATCTGCTGTAAATGAAACCTGTTTCAATTCATGTTTTGAAATTTTGCCAAAATAGCATAATATACATGATTCTTTAACAAAAATTTGTTTGCTACTGATTTCATCAGATGTATCCTGCAAAATTAAAAATAAACACAAACATTAACAATACCTTGACAGAAAAAAATACACAATACATGTGTAAATAGATATGATCCCGATTGTAACATTTTACAATCATATAAAAAACAATAGTGTCTGTTTTTGCAGAACGATTCAATATATAATCGATATTTTTTATGCAGTTAGGTACAATATTCATCAAATTAATGTTCTGAAAATTTGCAAAACCACAGGACACAAACATTTATACTTTACATATATATATATATATATATATATGTAAAATACGTCAACTAAAAAATCAATAAAACATCAAACAAAACATTTTGCATAGCCAAAAAAAGTTCAGTAAATGTTTAAAAATAAATTGTTACAGAGCAAATGTTAAAGATATAATAAATTCTGTTTAATTATAGAACCTGATACAAGCAACTATTAAGTCCGGAGAGAAGGAGGTCCGAAAGCGCACGGTACTTCTGTATCGAGAATTCCGATTATAGTCCGGTTAATTTTGTTTCTGAGCATAAAAATATAATAATCAAATAAAAATAGTGAGTATACACGGAATATTCAGATGCATATATTTTTATATAAAGATAAAAAATTACTATACAGCAAAAGTAGAATGGGAATATTTAATATTTTTAATTGATATATTTATCTTAGCGGTAAATATCTTACTTGATTTATCAATCCAGTTTGGTTCCATTATTGCATGGTGTCATCATTTTTATGTGGAATTTCAAGGAATGAATCATAAAGATGAGCAACAGGTTCAATAAAAATGCCTATATCCCGTAGCGTCTTTAAGACACCAGGTCACCTGTAGACAGACTTTTACTTGAAGCCCCAGATGTCTTACGTGTCGATAAAGATTCTATATGGTTATTTATTTAAGATTTTACATTCAAAATTGTAATTTCTTATCGAGATCGTTGTAATCTTATACAGTAATCCGAAGTTGAAGGGAGCACATTCTGTTTACATGCCCTTATCATGCACATATTATAACGTATGAGAGTGAAATCAGTTGCAAATATACTTTAAAATATTATTAAATATCCATTTAGTTGAAGTTGAAATGTGATGTTGAAACATCAGGAGTGAATTTTAATATGTAAATATCAAGATTGAAAAAGTTTGAAAGAAAGAGTTAAAACTTGAAAAAGAATCGATTTTAGTTTAAAAAAAAATGATTTGCTTAAATATACAAATCGATAAGATTTTATAATCACACATGTATTAGTATGTTATATATTACCTGGACTGTTGTATCCCTTTTCTAAGAAATATTTTAACTTTTTGTACAAATATCGTAGAACTCTAACATATTAAAGGACATTTCGTTTTGTATATGATACATGTATATTTTTTCCAGCGATGACCTACTGGGATATATTGAATTTTCATATTTGTTCAACGTTTGGAAAATATATTACTGTTTTTATTTTGAATGACATCGTAATTTATAACTGTATTTTTTAATGCCGTATTAGGGTTTATTATACCATATTTATTATTCAGTGGTGCATCCATAGAGGGCGCAAGCATAACACCGAGGAATCCCCATTCCCCCCACCCCCCCATCACAGTACCGTGTGAGTCATACACGGTCTCCCCACAGAGCTAAGCTCGGGGTGGGATCGACCGTGAAAAATATCACGGCTCCTCGGCTGATACTCAGACTCGCGCACTGTGCTCTGCTGTCCGAGTCTGCATGTGTGCTCTCAGATCACAAAAGTCGGTAAAATGCATAGATTGTCATAAGACTTTAACATATCAATTATTTTACAACAAGTACTACATTTAAATACTAGTAGTGACATTTTGCAAGTTATAAATGTATAGACGCGCATTTTATCATTGACATTAACATGTTATGAACTTTGGAATATTTGGACTTTCCAATTTATACCGTAATGTTCTAGAAATATAAATATTAAAGCCCAACAACCTGCAGTTTGAATACATTGTTCCAATACATGTAGGAGTATAGTTGCGGAACAGAAAATCTTCATAATCTTTCGTTTAAGGTGCCTAAAAATGTCCTCTTTACATTACATATTTTAAAAATTAACCCCTTCCCATACCATCCCCATGTTAATACAAATAATTTTCACAAAACATAGCCCTAGATATATAGGGTGAAATATATTACGTGGAAATACCATCACATATATATATATATATATATATATATATATATATATATATATATATATATATTAAATTTACAAATAAAAAATTAAAAACTTATAGTTTTCCGATTATGTATCATGTTTTGTGTTATTCACGCATTAAAAGCAATATCATGCATAATCAATTTTAATATATGCATGCAACTATAATTATATTGAAACTGCATTTGGGCTGTGGCTCTTAACTGAGCACAAGTTAACCAGTGCGTCTCTGTGACTTCCGAGTTATACACATTGGATAACATCCCAGCACTTCTGACTGACTTCCGAGATTGCTTCCGAGCACAAAATCGTCCATAACGTTCAGATTAAAGAATGGATAACTATTATTCTTCACAGAATGATAATAAAGATCTTATCCTATCGGTGGAAAAAACAAAACGGTATTGAAGCGTTAGCATTTCGTATATGCTTTAAACTGCATTATTTATAAAACGATTCCTTGGCGTCCGGCTTCCGAACTTCCAAGTTTACATATACGACCGCGCCATGACACCTTCACTTTTGAATGAGAAGTACCGCTTTACGTGAATCGGTGCCACAGTGATGAAAGAAGGTAATAAATGTAATTATTTTTGTGTAACAACATTTTTTCTACAATGTTAAGCACATATAATACGACTTTATAAGCCTGTGATGCCAAATAATACCAGACAGGAAATATTTTGATCCGACCCTTAGAATGGGCGTTCTGTTGTGACTGCCATCATGACTCCAGGCCCTATCAGTTTATTTCAGAAGGCCTGAGTGTCATGTTGTCATGGCTACTATAAATGTTGATGCAATTTAGAAATGTGAATCAACTAAAATATTCACAATCACATGTATGTTATACTGTAAATTTATAGTAACATTTGGAAACTTGGATTAAAATTATGTAATGAAAAAAAGGAATAAATGCAAATATTGTTAATTTTTTCTTGGCTCAGTAGAATGGGGAAAAAAATTATTTGCTTTGTTTCTCCATCTCTCTGTCTGTTTTAAATAATTAATGTTCATGAATAAACTTTTTTTTATAAGCACTGTTGAATTAAATTTCATATCCTGTATGTATATGCAAGGGTGTTGTAACTCTCACCATCCCCTTCTTCATCCCACTGAGGCTTTGCTCCTTGGCACTGTGAACAATAGTTCTATGGCTTTAGCATAAAATTTAATAATTAAAGAAAATATCTAGAGAGAGACAGAGGCATTGTAACTCTGTTCATAACACAACATCCCCCCCCCCCCCCCCATCAAGTCATTGCACCTGTGGAATGGGGACGTTATGGCAACTGTATACATATCATAAAATTGACAAAAAAGGTTTACCAAATAAATTGGATCTCATCAGACAAATGTGTAAACTATTGAACTGTCAACAGCTTATCAAAAAGGTAACCAATGGAAAGGCATGGTCAGGTCTCAAATATTATTTGCAACATTATCTTCAATCATATAAACCAACCATGGCCCAGATTACCTCTCAAACATTATCTACATTTCATCATATTTTTTAGATTTTAACCTTCCAGGTGGTTCAGTACTGTTGACCATTTCTCCATAGGTACCTATGTACATGCCAGAAATTATGTCAATATTGTGTAATATGTAGACGTGAGGGGCATCAAAATAATGCACCTTGTCAAGACCGATCTTGTCAAGATACTATGTCATACAGTCACAAATTCATAAATCCCCTCATCAGCATAGTTAATCATAACCTTGTATCTGTCAAATTGAACTCTTGCAGTTTTCCACACACTATAGATCCTTCAACAAATAGCCTTATCATCATTATACCACAGCTTAGCATACTGTCATTGCATTCATATTTGCTCAAATAATTTGCTTTTTTCGACCCCTACCAAATAAGTAAAAAATAAACCACTATATTTTACTCCATATTAATCAATCAGTCAGGTTATTTCATATATCATTTACTCACATATTACATTATATTCCTTTATAAAAGCCCAGCATGACCATGATATTCTAAGCTTTATCTACTCAATATAGTATCACAATGGTGATACATCTATAGTCCAATCATGATCAGCTGAGCGCCGTGACCCATGGGTCCCTTGTTTTTCTTCTTCAGTGGGGTGAAGGGAACTTGATGATTTTCACTTGACAGCATGCTCACATACTCACAGTAGTTTATATGGGGTTTGTACTGGAGGAGTCTGGTGTGAGTTTATATGCAGTTATCTCCCCTTCACTGCTCAAAACAATTTGAGCAGGACAACACAATATTATTGACAGTCTTATGACATAGATATAGCTCAAATCAATTTATGGTCATTACCATATATTGGTCCACATTTGAGAAAATTTTGTGCAACAGATCAGATTTCTCAGGAACAGTATCATCAGTTGAACCGGAGTGTTCTCAAAAATATGGTTAGCATTACCCATTGCACAAAACATATGGTACCACATATGTGGTACATGAACATTTTTTTTTAAGATTCTGAGGAAAGGGGTCATGGATTGCTTTGAAATTTGTCTGCCTAACGATTGTGAGTGGCTTTATCCTTCAAACAAAACACATGATTATGTTTAAAATCTTATTTGACAGAATTAACTTAGCATATACAGGTTCTTTTGAAGTCTTTTTGACTGTTGAGGTTGGATAGTTTCATCTGTGGAACAAATTATCTTATACCTTATCTGTGTGGCCTCGTTCAAAGTTCAAAATATGCCTTAATCCAGAGGCTGCATTTTCATAATTCAGAACCACATAGGTTTTGAATGTGATGCAGTACTAATTATTGCACCACCCTGGAAGGGCTTGTTAGAAATTACATGTGAGGTACTAGTAACAGGAACATTCTTAGTGCTATAACTTGGTTCACCACATTATTAATGTACAAACCACAGATGTTGATAGAAGCTTGTGCTGGAACACTTTCCCAATCAGTGTTATCTTTACATGCATCATGCATCAGATTCAGGAAGCATTGACCCGCTGTCATCTGGATAAGATATATGAAGTTAAAATATATGTATTTATCATGGAAATCTGGCTGCCCCTAGTATGGGCACTGATTGACAGTAGGATGACTTCCTATTAAAGCTTTTATCTCTTTTAAATCTCTCTTGCTGTCTCTTTCTCATACACACACACACACATATATACATATAAAGATAAACCTTCATAAGGACCACATCAGTTTTTAGACCACCTTAGAAATAATGACCACCATTATGGTCCTGCCAGTTGTAGAGCATCACTTTAAAGTACAGGGCAATAGATCACATATTGTCAATCGATGATCCCCGAGATGTTTGCCTCATAGTTTTCATTACTTTTTGCTGGCTCGCTACTGATTCTATGCATGATGCCTAAGTCCTTTGCTTTGATTAACTCATTTATTAATAAATAATTATGATTGGGTCTTATTTGGACACACCACCTTGGCCGACTACATCATTATACTATGTCTAGTAATTAAATTTTAATAGCAGATGTGCCTTGCTAAATATTTCCAAAGTTTTAAGTTTGATTTATACTAATTTTCCCTTATTTGCAAACTATTTTTTTTATCAAAAGAATTTTTTAATATCCTGTGTCATCATGTTAGGTTAGTTGAACACTACTCTGTAATTAGTTCAATCAGTATGTTTAGCTTTTGAGTTTGTACACTTTGTTGAAAATTTGCCAACTTACTTAACCTCAGAAATGCATCCATTCATATAACATTAGCTGTAGTAAATATGTCTCTGTTTGCACAATTAACTTATTCTTTTCTTAGTTACAAACCTACCTGAATGTAAGTTCTTTAAGCATTTGTCCAATTAAAATCAACCCATCAATGGTGTGATCGCCTTCTCATTGCACCCCCTATATACCAGTATACCATGTATGGAATCTTGAACATAGCTTCCTTGATATGTGATGTACAAATGCATGTTTTTCGCAGGATAAATCATTTGTTCATATTGTCTTTAATTAATAATGTACAATGTAAAAATATACCCATGAAATGAGCAAATACCCACAGCTTATTGTACATAAATGAATTGCATATGTACCCCATGAACATATACTCACTTTCTCAGTATGTAACCTATTTATGTACCCACATAATCTGTATGAATTCTCTGAATTTATGCTCCCTTGCTCAATTTACCCCATGATAATGCAAGATCTTAAGGTTGCATACAGGCTGTATTTACCCATTAGCTTAGTATGTATCGTATTCTGACGAATATGTACCCATTGAACATGTACCCATACTTTGCATATCAGTGACAATGTACCCACTGACTGTGTACCCATCCTTTCCCTGCAAAGGTTGGCCATGGAGTCACATACTGCGATTACCGGATGACGGTGATTCATGCCCGGTTGTCAGTAAGTATTTGTGCCTTTGATTATCAGTAGGACTTGTGGCTCCATCTGGTAAGATAATTAGGAGGAGACAGTACCCCAGTCTATAAGACATCGGTGATTCCCAAGAGCTTCATTGTTTGTGTGAATAAGGTTTCTTAAAAAGTGTCATCCCTGGCAAAACTGCTTTATTTAAAACCAGTCCAGTCATTATTTTAAATTTATATTTGGCACCATAAAGAAAATATCATTTTAAACATGGCTAAATTTTTTTCAAATGGTATATAAACAGGAGACCTATTGGGCAGACAAAAGAAATCTTACAGTGTAATTGAAGCCCACTAAATAATGGCTTTTTTAGTGCAGTCTCAAAATAATGCACTTCCAAAAATTAAATTTGTTCATAATATTAATAAATTGTTTGAAAAAATTTCAAAACACTTACCTTTGGAAAGAAAACTTTACCAGGTTTAAAATTATGTGTTCTTTGTGGCTCTTATATGAATTTAAAACTACTTTGGATTTCTTGAAATGACCAGGGTTTTTTTTGCCCAGGATGCTACTATCAACAATTTGTTGACATAATGTGTTGTATTTTGTGTTAGGAGGCATACTTTTGTATGAGTTCCATCAGCCTGTGTTTATAAGAATATTATATATGCTTCAGATGGTCTGTACCTCTGCATGGTAATGTTAGACTAGTGAAAATGAAAGAACTAGCACTGTGAAGCACGCCATTGCTCAGGTGTTATATGAGCACTTCACAGCATGAAACTGAAATAGATATTTAGTTCTCACTCACTCCTACAGGGGTCACTGCTACAGGTTCAAGAACATTGGTGTTGGGAACATTAATCAGTTGATACACTCTTTCAGGTGCTGTTGGTTATACTGTTATAAAATACATTAATATAAAGTAACATAAGTACAGTGATATAGTACTTTTTACTTGTTAAGTCATCTACAACAAATGTTCAAACAGTACATAGAAGTCACCATGAAAAACTGTGTTTTGTACTGTTTTAGCCAAATTTCGGAAATTTTATACAATTCATAATTAGAATTCTAGTTGCTATCCTTAATGTTATATGTGTTATATGTCTTGTGTGACTAGATTTTAAAATATGCCAATTTATATACAATTTAAATTTTCTGCAAACAATACTTTAGAGACTTATATGAGGAAAGATTCAACAAATTTCCTGTAGGACTATTAACAAGCGTACAAACTAATTTTGCCTTCATATAACATATACACTTGTGTTATCTGTTATTGATTTTTGTTAAATTGTTTATCATTTCTCTGTAGCACTCTATACCTATATGTTTCCAGGGGACCATAATGACAGAACGCCCTCCATGCAGAGCTTTACAGAGAGCATGGCAACTGACAGCGTTTCTTCCTCCGATTCTACCTCCAAGGGATTCTACAAGTCTTCCAAAGGGTAAGAAACAGACACATACTGTGATCAGGTTCATTCTTGTAGGTTTCAAATTGCAATCATCCCCATTGCTGGGTCATAATATAGAAGAACACCCTAAAAGCTCACTCATTTGTGAGTGAAACAACTGTTGGGCACAGTCTCCCCATTAAGCATGCTGAGTTCTCAGCCATGTTTGGGGCCGACCGTGAAAAATCTCACTGCCTCGGTTGAGATTGAAACTCACAATCTCCAGGCTTTGAGTCCAGTGCTCTGACCCTGAGCCATTGAAGCCGGTCAGATGGTCATGTTAGTGAGATTTCACTGTCTATGATTTATGGTGAACCCTAGTGCAATCTCATAGAAAAATTTTTTATCGGAACAATCATTTATCTGAACAAATACTTTTCCCAAAAACTGTTTGGATAAATGACACTATACTGTACTATAATTTCAATCTCTTGCCATTCAACTTGAAACACTAAAGTGATTGATAATGTATATGCAGTGGCAAAGCAGATGCAACATAAATAAATGTTCATCTTTTCTCATCATCTCATTTAAAAAAGAATTTTATTTAAGTCATGATATTTATTTTTGAATATCACAAATGTGATCACCCTGTAAACATAACCATCACAGTTCAGTGCAAAAAATGAGATTCTTATTGTAATAAAATGGTTTCTTTACCTGTGGCAAGAAAATGTATAAATAATCAAATATTTGAGTAAAATTAAATATAGTTTTACTTATATATAATTGATAGGAAAACTAACTGTTCCAAAAGTTTTACATGATAAACCTCAGTACATTTCCAGAATAAAATTATTTCAACAAAAATGCAAAATATATATGAGTTAAAATATGAATGTTGAATACTGTGATTAGCTTCATGTTGGCCAAGATAAAATTTCACAATTTTCAATTTTTCCTTGTTTCACGAGGCTCAAGGGTTTGTTTTTTTTTTCTCGCAATCTCATCATACAATTACCTTCATGGAGTATATCCATTATTGTATGAATAATAATATTAAATAATATGTGAGCCAAATCATAACACTTGGACACCACCCAAGTGACATAGAAAACAACAAAAGAGTTCAAACTATTGTTCATTATTTCCAGATAATTTGAAAAATCTGGTGTCATTTATTATAGCAATCTTTAATTAAAGGGATAACATACCTGATCTAATATTATTAACAACATTAATCTTTTTCCTTTCCACCTGCAATCGACGATGAGCCTTCTTATTAATAAAGTTATTAATTTCACAATAATTTCCTTTTCCTGAATATCATGAATTTGAAACATTTATGAACAAAACTGCAACCATAGTATCTAAAAAATAATGTATATTTCCTGAGGAGTCATACAGAGATATTATATTGTTTTGCGTTTCAGGAGTCCTAGTATGGATGACCTGAGTGAAAACTTCAAGGAGGGTAAACCTCTTACTGGAAGAGAGAATATGATACGGATGATGATAAGTAGCCGGGAAGATGATTATACAGATATCAGACCATTCAGGTAAAGTCTACATGATGGATGATAACATAAATAACTAGAAAAGCACTCCTAGTGCGGACCTCTGCCAAGGCAACTCATTACCGCCATATGGCTATTGGCATTTTCAGGAATGCAGCATTTTTCCTTTAAAAAAAGGGTTCCTTATATCATTGCTAGTTACCCTGACAATTTCATGAAAATCTCTGAAAACCTTTTTAAGTATTGTTGGTAACAGACAACCTGCAAACAAACCAACACCTCCGAAAACATAACCCCGCCCCTTGGTGGAGGTATTAAGGAGGAGAAAAAATGGACTTTCAACAATTGCCTACTAGATAGAGGTGCCCACTTTATGGAGGTGCCCACCATGAAAGGTATGTGTTTTAGTTGGATAATTATTTTATGTACCAGTCCTTAATTAATTTAGTGATGAATCATTAAAATTGAATCTTTATTATACAAAGTTTATATTTTAGTTCAGTAAACAATGATGGTGGCAGTGGAATGTCATAATATTGTTGTATCCGCCAAAACAAAGTTTTGCGGATACTATGTTTTTGACCGGGTTCCGCCGCCGCCGCTTTCGTTTCCGGAGAACTCCTCTGAGACTTCTAGACTGATTTTTCCGAAACTTACACCAGTTATCCGGTCTCATGTGAACTGGTGCCTAACCAATTGGCATTGACCTCTGACCTTTCCTCTCTGCCCAGCATCCCTTTGTGCGTCTGTTTCCACACATAAACCCACATATCTTGGGAACTGTTTGAACGATCAGGAAAAAAATTTTTGTCCAAATGTAGCCCTTTGATAGCTTTATAACACACAAAAAATGGTGGCTCCACCTGCAACCATGTTTGGACAGTGTCCATCTATTCATCTGCCTTGGGTTAAAATCACTCATATCTCTGCAGTGGTTTGACTAATTCACCTGAAATTCTACATGCATATACATCCGGGATAGCTTTCTTGATTTAATGACAGGTGGCTCTTTATCATATGCAAAACTGGTGGCGCCACCTGCAACCAACAGCGTTTGTATGTTTGTCTGCCGTGGGATAAAATCACTCAACCTTGGCAGTGGTTTGACATATCTGCCTAAAATTTTGCAGGTTTATACATCCTGGAGCTTTCTTGATTTTATGACAGGTGGCACCTGCTACATTCTAGTTTACACTGCAGACATCCAAGCTCATATCTCAGGAACCATTTGACCCAATTTGGCCAAAATTTTGCATGTGTATAGATCACACATAGCTCTTTATCATACACAAAACTGGAGGGGCCACCTGCAACCATTTTTGCACAGCGTCCGTCTGTTTGTCTGCTGTGGGCTAAAATCACTCATTTCTTAGTAGTGGTTTGACTTATGCAGACATCCATGCTTATATGCAACACACCTCACTCTATTTCCCCTTGCCACTCAATCCATGCCTCACTTCACCCGTTCCACTCTGATTTTGTCGGATACATGTAGTCGCTTGTCGACTCCCCATATTCTAGTTAAATATAAATTGTGCAAATTCACATTATTGTGCTGAGGTATCAGTCCCAAAACATGTAAGTACATAATGCTGGGATCTGAAATTTTAGTGTAAACTTGCAAAATTCATAATAATGTGTACTGTTCAAAGTATAATGGCATATATTACAGTTATATTGGTGAACACTTCAGAGTGTTACAGTGAACATTTTAGTGATATATGGTTTTGGAAATGGTTATGTTCCTTTCAGAGCGTACTCAAACAGGTTATTATGTGAGGTAGTTAATACTATTAATAGGTTTTAGAGGATGGCAAGCTTAAGTCAGTATTTTATAATGTTTTACCAGAAATTTTAGAGCGTTGTAATACATATTTCAGAGGCTATATCCTGTATTTCAGTTTTGCTGTAAGATATATATTTCAGAGTGAAGAACTCTGTATTTCAGAGTGCTGTAATATATATTTCAGAATGGTGTCCTCCATATTTCATAGTGCTGTTATATGTATTTCAGAGTGTTCTGTGGTACCTGGAATGTAAATGGTCAGCCAGCAACAGAAAAGTTAGACAAGTGGTTAAGTTGTGACCCAGAGCCCCCTGATGTTTATGCCATAGGGTGAGTTTGTGTTATAAATGAATGAACAAACAATAAGGTGGATTTGGGGTTCCAGCTTATCACATTTACTCCAGCAGAAGCCTGCATCAACTCCCTCACCCATGTTGAAAGATTAAAAGTTAGATTCCAGGTATTGGCCTTTGCATATTTTGAGGAGAAAATGAAGCCATGTCTATGAATATAATGCCAAAGTGCAAATGTGTCCAGGATGCGTTCCCAGCTTAACAGACTACCTGATAATGAGGACAAGATGAGAAGTCAGACAAGTCAGCTGAGCAGCAGCAACCACGCCCACCCAGCGACAACAACTGAACACCCAAGCCACCAGCATGCAGACAGTTCACTAGTCTTGAACCTTTTCAACGAATGGTGACAGAACGATTATTTGTTTTCTTTACTAGCTCAGTTTGTATTACACAGAAGCAAACCACATGCAATGACTCGGCTTACTTCCATAGCCTTAATAACTAACCCCTCACTGTGTGGGATTCATCTTTAATGTTTTATTTATGAGTAAGTATATATAATCCTGTGCTTAGTATAAGTAGATTATTCTGTGATGCTTATCATTGAAGATACTAACAAAAGGAATATGTATGTAGGTTAATAGAAAATACCAGAAACATGAATCACTGTGAATGTATGAAGTAAATGCTGTGGACAAAGTTATAAGCATGAAAATATATTTTTAAGTGTTTTTATTGTTACCAGTACAGTACTTTTTGATGTGCTCCATATTATTTGAACAAATGTTAGGCCAGAGTATGCCCCTTGCAGTAACTTTTGCTGCTCAGTTATGTATTAAAATGGTGTTTGATGTTAGTACAAGTACAAGAACATGAGACTGTTATGCCCTGTTGGTTAGATAAAGTGATGTGAAATCGGTTCCAGACTCAACTTGTACTGGGACTCTGAGGTAAGGACTCGAGAAATCAGCCAGAGTCCATCTCGAGTCCAGCAGAAGCAAAGCTCTGTCACATATTATAAAGACTTGAACAAGTGTTACAGAATATAACAAAATAATAACACGATATATACCAAACTTTGCTCCATCTCGGGAGCTGTAAATGTTATCAACTATTTCAGTACAAGTATGTGTGAACTTCCTTAAAAATGTACATGATAATCTGAAATTTCCATTTTAAATTAGATTTTAAGGATATTTGTATTGGACTCGAGATCAATTGACTCGGACTCGAAGAAGGTTGACTTGAACTCAAACCTCATGGACTCCGACTTGGACTTGAGGGGCCTGGACTCAGACATTAACTTAGATGGTGTGGACTCAAATACATCACTGGTTAGATACCAGTGTTCTTTTGACCAGTTAGTTTGAGCACATGCCAGCTACATATTTTTTAAATGTTATACCATTGTTAATTGATGGAAGATACTTTTGGGTAATAACATCTGTAAGAAATTGTTGTTACTTTGATATGTTCAATACATTTATTTGCTTACAGGTTTCAGGAGCTGGACTTGAGTAAAAATGCCTTCATCTTCAGTGACTCACCACGTGAAATCGAGTGGTTCCAGAAGGTCCAGCATGCTTTGCATCCGAAGGCAAAATATAAAAAGGTAAGGATACAGCATTGCACATGTAGAATATTTTGTTTGACTGAGAATTAAAGCTCCTTAACATAACCAGCAGTAGAGAAGATGATTTGACAATGTTAATATTGTTGTCAGCCTATATGTGCAATTGAATACATGAAGTTCGTTATTTTTCTATGCTGTTTGTTCTATTTTTACTATTTCAGCAGTAGTTATGCATCTCAATCACATGAAACAGTAATAAAGCTAGCAGGAGTGCTGGGGGTTTCAAATGGATTTAATTTGCCTCAAATACCTTGATAGACCTTATTATGAAATTGGTCAAGGGCTTGTACTGCAGAATCTGTTTCACGCAAGTTATTGACCACAGCTGGGCAAAATAAAAACATTTACAGCAAAATAACCAAGGGATGAGCATGTTTATTAGACTTTGGTTATGTTGATGTCTTGATAATTGTTTGCAGTTAAGGTTAATCCGGTTGGTGGGGATGATGTTGATTGTGTTCATCCAGGAGCGCCACCTTCCTCACATATCAGATGTTGTCGCAGAGACGGTCGGCACTGGTATCATGGGCATGATGGTAGGTAGCAGTCCAGCCATAAATGTGCATTTTAGAGGGTTTTTAAGAGGCTTATTCAGGAAACCTAAACGCATTATTTCCAAAATTTTATAATGCTATAATTAGGAGTGTACTTATATAAAAAATCAGGGATATAGAGTTTGATCATCAATAGATTCAATATGTAATGACCAAAAATGCTGAAATATAACTTGTACAGTGCAACGTTTTCTTGACCAGGTCATCAACATCATGCATAACATGAGGAGGATCAAAATTTGAGCAGGTAAATTGGGAGACACAATGACTCTCAAACAACATTACCTTTCATTATATAACCCTTATTTTTCTAAAAGTATACATCCTGTATATTACAGAATATACTTTTGTTTATAATTTTCCTTAAAGATTTTAAAACAGGCCATTGAAAAAAAAACCTTTGAAATGCACTTTTACCAGTCCAGCAGCACGTATGCTCCTCTGACACAAAAGAATTTCCTGAGAAGTCACAGTGGGACTACATGCCATGTCAAAAACTGCATTAAAATCTTGACAAGGAAACAAATATTTTATTCATCTTTAAACACTGTTCCCAGTTACTGCGGTTGCCATTTTTGTTCTCAAGGGTTTAAATATCGTGATAATTGCAAATCCGAAATATTCTCAAATATTAAGCCTTCAGGAATAATATGTCTTGCCAACTAAGATGAACAAGATGGAATGATACATCTGAGCTATAGCAATCACTCTTTGTCCGTCGTCTGTCTGTCCGTCCGTCTGTCCATTAACCTGGCACAAGTCATAACCGCTGGACCTAGAATCTTGTAACTTTACATTCTGAGAGGTCCATGAAAAATCTCCTTGGAAACCAGAAGTTAGGTCTCTGTTACCCATATCCTTCGAACTATGGGGCCCCAAAGTACCCCCCCAGAATATTAAAAAATTTCATACAAAAACTTCAATATCTCATTAACTACATCACAGATGGTCATGAATTTTTGCATACATATTGATCATGAGAAGTTTCATCAGTTCCTGCAGACTGGTGGCGCAACCTGTATTTTTCGATTTTTTACGGATTTTTTTCTCTATTTTTGAGAACTTTAAAAATGTGAACATCTGTTAACAGGGCACAAATCGTAAAGACTGGACCTAGAATCTTAATTCTTGACACACTGAGAAACCTATGAAAAGTCTCCATGGAAACCAGAAATTAGGTCTCTGTTACCCATATCCTTTGAGCTATGGGGCCCCAAAGTACCCCCCTAGAATAGTCAAAATTTTCATTCAAAAACTTCAATATCTCATTAACTACATCACTGATGGTCATTATTTTTTGCATACATATTAATCATGAGATGCTTCATTATTGTCTGCAGACTGGTGGCGCCACCTGTATTTTTCGATTTTTTACGAATAGTTTTCTCTATTTTTGATACCTTTAAAAATGTGAACATCTGTCAACAGGGCACAAATTGTAAAGACTGGACCTAGAATCTTCATTCTTGATACACAGGGAGACCCATGAAAAGTCTCCATGGAAACCTGAAATAAGGTATCTGTTACCCATATCCTTTCAGCTGTGGGGCTCCCAATTAACCCCCAGAATAATGGAAAATTTGATAAAAACAAACTGCAACATCTCATTAACTACATCACAGATGGTCATGAATTTTTGCATACATATTGATCATGAGAAGTTTCATCAGTTCCTGCAGACTGGTGGCGCCACCTGTATTTTTCGATTTTTAGCTCAGCTGACTGAAAGTCATCTGAGCTATAGCGATCACTCTTTGTCCGTCGTCCGTCTGTCCGTCTGTCCGTCCGTTAACCAGGCACAAATCGTAACCGCTGGACCTAGAACCTTGTAACTTGGGATTCTGAGAGGTCCATAAAAAATCTCCTTGGAAACCAGAAATTAGGTCTCTGTTACCCATATCCTTCGAGCTATGTGGCCCCAAAGTACCCCCCAGAAAAGTCAAAAATTTCATACAAAAACTTCAATATCTCATTAACTACTTGACTGATGGTCATGATTTTTGGCATACATATTGATCATGAGATGTTACATCACTTCCTGCAGACTGGTGGCGCCACCTGTATTTTTCGATTTTTTACGAATTTTTTTTCTCTATTTTTGAGACCTTTAAAAATGTGAACATCTGTTAACAAGGCACAAATCATAAAGACTGGACTTAGAATCTTAATTCTTGACACACTGAGAGGTCCATGAAAAATCTCCTTGGAAACCAGAAATTAGGTCTCTGTTACCCATATCCTTTGAGCTATGGGGCCCCAAAGTACCCCCCAGAATAGTAAAAAATTTCATACAAAAACTTCAATATCTCAATAACTACATCACTGATGGTCTTCATTTTTGGCATATATATTGATCATGAGATGTTCGATCAGTTCCTGCAGACTGGTGGCGCCACCTGTACTGTTTGATTTTTTACGATTTTTTCCTCTATTTTTGAGACCTTTGAGGATGCTGTCATCTGTTAGCGTGGCACAAATCGTAACGACTGGACCTAGAATCTTCATTTTCGACACACTGAGAGACCTATGAAAAGTCTCCATGGAAACCAGAAATTACGTCTCTGTTACCCATATCCTTCGAGCTATGGGGCCCAAAATTACCCCCCAGAATAGTCAAAAATTTCATACAAAAACTTCAATATCTCATTAACTACATCACTGATGGTCATGATTTTCGACATACATATTGATCATGAGATGTTTCATCAGTTTGTGCAGACTGGTGGCGCCACCTGTATTTTTCAATGTTCACGAATTGTTTTCTCCATTTTTGAGACCTTTAAGGATGTAGTTATCTGTCAACAGGGTACAAATCGTAACGACTGGACCTAGAATCTTCGTTCTTGACACACAGGGAGACCCATGATAAGTCTCCATGGAAACCTGAAATTTGGTCTCTGTTACCCATATCCTTTGAGCTATGGCACTCCAAAGTACAGATCAGAATAATGGAAAATTTGATACAAAAGCTAAAGTATCTGAACAACTAATGCAGAGATAACCATAATTGTTTGCATGGATATTGATCATGGAGTGTTTCATAAGTTTCTGCAGACTGGTGGCACCACCTGTATTTGTTCGTTTTTTTTTTACGAAATTTTTCTGTATTTTTGAGACCTTTAAAGATATGAACATCTGTTAACAGGGCACAAATCATAAAAACTGGACCAAGAATCTTTATTCTTGACACACAGGGAGACCCATGAAAAGTCTCCATGGAAACTTGAAATTAGGTCTCTGTTACCAATATTCTTTAAGCTGTATGGGTCCAAAATACCCCCCCCCCCCCCCAGAATAATGGAAAATTTGATACAAAAACTGCAGTATTTCAATAACTACAACACTGATGGTCATGATTTTCGGCATACATATTGATTATGAGCTGTTCCATCAGTTTCTGCAGACTGGGTGTGCCACCTCTATTTTTTTTTCAAATTTTTACGAATTTTTTTCTTTTTTTTGAGACCTTTAAAGATGTGGTTATCTGTCAACAGGGTACAATTCGCAACAACTGGACCTAGTATCTTCATTCTTATCATGCAAGGAGGCCCATGAAAGGTGCCTGTGGAAACTTGAAATTAGGTCTCTGTTACCCATATCCTTCAAGCTATAGGACTCCGAAGTATCCCTCAGAATAATGGACAATTTGATACAAAAACTGAAGTATCTGAACAACTAATGCAGAGATCACCATGATTTTTTGCATGGATATTGACCATTAAGTGTTTTTATTAGTTTCTTCAGACTGGTGGAGCCACCTGTATTTTTGTATCCGCCAAAACGAAGTTTTGCGGATACTATGTTTGTGACCGAGTTCCTCCGCCGCGGCGGCGTTCGTTTCCAAAGAGCTCCTCGGAGACTAATGGACCGATATTTCCCAAACTTACACCTATTATCGGGTCACATGTGAACTGGTGCCTAACCAATTTGCATTGACCTCTGACCTTTCCTCTCTATCCAGTGTCCATTTGTGGGTCTGTTTCCACTCATAAACCCTCATATCTCGGGAACCGTTTGACTGATCAGGAAATAAAATTGATACAAATGTAGCCCTTGGATTGCTTTATAACATACACAAAAAATGGTGGCGCCACCTGTAACCAGTGTCCATCTGTTCATCTGCCTTGGGTTAAAATCACTCATATCTCTGCAGTGAATTGACTAATTCACCTGAAATTCGTCATGTGTACACATCCAGGATAGCTTTCTTGATTTTATGACAGGTGGCGCCACCTACGTTCACGTTCACGCTGATGACATCCAAGCTTATATCTCGGGAACCGTTTGACCGATCAGGAAATAAAATTTATACAAATGTAGCCCTTTGATAGCTCTGTAACATACACAAAAAATGGTGGCGCCACCTGTAACAATGTTTGCACAGCGTCTGTCTGTTAGTCTGCCGTGGCCTAAAATTACTCATTTCTCTGTAGTGGTTCGACATAACTTCCTAAAATTTTGCAGGTTTATACACCGTGTACAGCTTTCTTGATTTTATGACAGGTGGCGCCACCTACATTCTAGTTAACGCTGGACACATCCAAGCTCATATCTCAGGAACCATTTGACCGATTGGGCCAAAATTGTGCATGTGTTTAGATCTCACATAGGTCTTTATCATACACAAAACTGGAGGGGTTACCTGCAAAGATTTTTGCACAGTGTTTGTCTGTTTGTCTGCCATGGGCAAAAATCGCTCATATACATGTAGTGGTTTGACTTTTCTGCCTAAAATTTTGCAGGTGTATACAACTTGGACAGCTTTCTGGATTTGTGGTAGGTGGCACAACCTACATACACATTTAGGCTGCAGACATCCATGCTAATATGCAACATACCTCACTCTATTTCCCCTTGCCACTCAATCCATGCCTCACTATCCGATTTTGGCAGATACATGTAGTCACTTGTCGGTTACCCGTATTCTAGTTTTAAAAGTTTACACATTTTTCTCTATTTTTGAGATATATAAATACAGACTAAATCTTGGCCTGTTGGTTAATCTGTTTGATGCTTCAGTTGAATGGGTATATACTAACATTCTGGTGTAAAAATTTCCTTTTGCGAATCTCTTCCCAGTCAGCTGAGCGTCATGACCCATGGGTCACTTGTTTACGGATTTTTTTCTCTATTTTTGAGAACTTTAAAAATGTGAACATCTGTTAACAGGGCACAAATCGTAAAGACTGGACCTAGAATCTTAATTCTTGACACACTGAGAGACCTATGAAAAGTCTCCATGGAAACCAGAAATTAGGTCTCTGTTACCCATATCCTTTGAGCTATGGGGCCCCAAAGTACCCCCCCAGAATAGTCAAAAATTTCATACAAAAACTTCAATATCTCATTAACTACATCACTGATGGTCATTATTTTTTGCATACATATTAATCATGAGTTGTTTCATTATTGTCTGCAGACTGGTGGCGCCACCTGTATTTTTCGATTTTTTACGAATAGTTTTCTCTATTTTTGAGACCTTTAAAAATGTGAACATCTGTCAACAGGGCACAAATTGTAAAGACTGGACCTAGAATCTTCATTCTTGATACACAGGGAGACCCATGTAAAGTCTCCATGGAAACCTGAAATAAGGTATCTGTTACCCATATCCTTTCAGCTGTGGGGCTCCCAATTAACCCCCAGAATAATGGAAAATTTGATAAAAACAAACTGCAACATCTCAATAACTACAACACTGATGGTCATGATTTTTGCATGAATTTGGCATATATATTGATCAAGAGGTGTTCCATCAGTTCCTGCAGACTGTTCCTGCACCTGTATTTTTTCAAATTTTTACAATTTTTTTTCTCTATTTTTGAGACCTTTAAGGATGTAGTTATCTGTCAACAGGGTGCAAATCGTAAAGACTGGCCTAGAATCTTCATTCTTGATACACAGGGAGACCCATGAAAAGTCTCCATGGAAACATGAAATTAGGTCTCTGTTACCCATATCCTTTGAGCTATGGCACTCTAACATACACCTCAGAATAATGGAAAAATTGATACAAAAGCTGAAGTATCAGAACAACTAATGCAGAGATCACCATAATTGTTTGTATGGATATTGATCATGGAGTGTTTCATCAGTTTCTGCAGTCTGGTGGCACCACCTGTATTTGTTCCAGTTTTTTTACTAATTTTTTTCTCTATTTTTGAGACCTTCAAAGATATGAACATCTGTTAACAGGGCACAAATCATAACAACTGGACCTAGAATCTTCATTCTTGACACACTGGGAGACCCATGAAAAGTCACCATGTAAACCTGAAATTAGGTCTCTGTTACCCATATCCTTCAAGCTATAGGACTCCGAAGTAACCCTCAGAATAATGGACAATTTGATACAAAAGCTGAAGTATCTGAACAACTAATGCAGAGATCACCATGATTCTTTGCATGGATATTGATTATGGAGTGTTTCATCAGTTTCTGTAGACTGGTGGCACCACATGTATTTGTTCTGTTTTTTTACAATTTTTTTTCTCTATTTTTGAGACCTTTAAGGATGCTGTCATCTGTTAACATGGCACAAATTGTAACAACAGGACCTAGAATCTTCATTCTTGTAATGCAAGGAGGCCCATGAAAAGTGTCTGTGGAAACCTGAAGTTAGGTCTCTATTACTCATATCCTTCAAGCTATAGGACTCCGAAGTATCCCTTCGAATAATGGAAAATTTGATACAAAAGCTGAAGTATCTGAACAACTAATGCAATGATCACCATGATTCTTTGCATGGATATTGACCATTAAGTGTTTTTATTAGTTTCTGCAGACTGGTGTAACCACCTGTATTTTTTTTTAAAGTTTATGCATTTTTTCTCTATTTTTGAGATATATAAAAACAGTCACAATCTTGGCCTGTTGGTTAATCTGTTTGATGCTTCAGTTGAATGGGTAAATACTACCATTCAGATGATAAAATTTCCTTTGGCGAATCTCTTCCCAGTCAGCTAAGTCATGACCCATGGGTCACATATTAGGTTTGAGTTTATTGCATTGAAATTATGAAGTCAGAACTAGGAATTTGTTTGAAGCTTTTGTTTGCAGTGCATTTAACTTTTAAAGAAATACAGAAATAGAAAGCAACCGTATCTCGGTGTACTTCACTTATGTTTATATTATGGAAGTATAATTATTGTTGTCTCTCTATAAACATAAGTGATAAAATGCAACATCATTTCAGAGTATATCCACCTCTTTATAATTGAAAATATACAAATTTTGTGAATTTTCAGGGTAACAAGGGGGGTGTAGGGGTACGGTTCTACTTACACAACACAAGCATCTGTTTTGTGAACACTCACCTGGCTGCACACACTGAGGAATACGAGAGGAGAAACCAGGTAAGTAAACTAAGTACAGTAAAACCGCCCCTAATGATCACCTCAGTTTAGTGACAACCTAAAAATAACCACCATTTTTTCATGGTCCTAGTTCTTTTTGTTCTTTATATCAGACCCCACTTAGATGACCACCTCAAAAAGCATGAACTTTATCAAGGTCATATTTGGGTTGTGATTTTGAGATTTCTCTGTATAACAATAATATCTCATAGCTTAGTAGATTCATGAAAGAATGAGTGAAGAAACCAGGTGAAGAAAAAAAAACAAGTATAACTTTATTATCACTTAACTCAGTAGATGTATGAAATATTATTATCTCAATGATAGCTTAGTATCTATTTGATTTAGGAGATTACACATGCACACAAATGGTATTTAGAACCCAACACAATCTGATATGGTGTGTCAGTAATTATTTTTTTTTAGCTCAGCTGACGGTTCATGGATTTCAAGTGCCACACTTACACATAACACATTTGTTTCTACCCTTAGTTTGTGCACTTTATACAGTTAGAAAGAAAATACATACAACCAGTGAGGAGACATTTGATTCCTCAAATGGTCATTTTCTTAAATAAATTGAACAGTACATATTGAATAAAAATGTTCAATGGTGCATTAATAATTCATATTTTTTAAATAAGATTATTCAAAAGACTGGTTTTAGAAATACATGGTTACCAACATCTTACATGTTATAAGCAGTATTAAATTTGTTAAGTTATACTTCCAAATAAAATTAAAATAAATTTCATTTTAAAAACATGTTTGAGGATTGCTCCATTTTTGAGTAAAATGTTTAACCAGCAGTCTATACCTGTTAACATGAATATATATGAACCCATATCTTCCATAAATACTATGTACATCTGACTAAACATATGAATCTCACACAATATCTCTCTTGCCAGGACTTCAGAGATATCAACTCCAGAATGAACTTTGGAAACAGATCACCTCCTTTGAACATATCTGATCATAAGTATGTTTAACTATTTCCAAGAATAGTGTATTTTAGTATGTCGTAACATTTTAGTTATTGCAGTAATTTTATGAGACGGATACTATCATTTGTAATGAAGGTTATATTAAAAGACCAAGAATGCAGAATGAAATGGATAACTATGAAATTATACTTTTACTAAAGCTGTCTTCCTTTGCTGAGCTGTATTAATAAGTTATTGATCAGCTTTTAAATATATGCATATATATATTTTTTTTACTAACCATCAAGTCACTCTATTTTACGACTTGTCATAAAATAAAATGTTTTTGCCATTACTAATTTTACATCTATGTAGGCATGGGTTTGATCTTGTGCATCTTAATATATAATTGATGGAACCTATTTTAAAAGTGCTACAGGGTAAACATGATTTTTCACTCTCATTTGTACACTGTCAGAGCCATTAATATTGCATAATTTCAGACTTTATACATTGAAATTTACTTCATTTCATTATTAAGTGTTACTTTTTCTTCCCTGATAGAATGGTGTTTTGGATCGGTGACCTCAACTATAGACTGAGTGACATAGAAAATGATACCGTCAAACGTCATATAGAGAAAGAAAGCTATGACAAGCTAATGAAATATGACCAGGTTTGTGATCTTGAAGGAATTATTTTAAACAGACAAGCCTGATATCACTTAAGAGAGCAACTGTAAACCTATGAAATATTTCAGTAAAATATCCAGCAAGTAGCCAAATAAAGATTATTGCTAACATACAATATACAGTGAAACCTCATTGTGTCGAACTCGCTTAAGTCTATATCCCCTCTATGTTGAAAAGTTGCAGACTCAATACTCCGGACAACTCTAGTTAAATTATGACCAAATAAAACCTGCTTGTGTCAAACCTTGAATGTGTCGAAGTTTTCTGAGGGTCCCTTCGACTTCGACACAACGAGGTTTCACTGTATAAAAATAAAGGTGCTTCAGTTTCCTAGTAAAAGTTTTCCATTTTTTATGCCCCCGCCACAAAGTGGCCGGGGCATATAGTTTTACCCATGTCCGTCCTTCCGTCATTCCGAAATCAAACAGTTGTACAGACTTTTTTTCGCAATGCCTGCAGATATTGGCCTGATTTTTGGAGTGTAGGCAGATAGTGACCAGTTACAGATCGAGTTCGCGTTTTGTCCCAGTTGACCTACTTTTGACTGTTTTACGGCTCCTAAACTTAGAAAATTTCATGAAAAATAGAAATTTTCATGACAAATACACATGTACAGACTTTTTTTCGCAATGCCTGCAGATATTGACCTGATTTTTGGTGTGTTGGCAGATAATGATCAGTTACAGATTGAGTTCGCGTTTTGTCCCGGTTGACCTACTTTTGAACGTTTAACGCCTCTTTAACTTAGAAAATTTCATGAAAAATAGAAATATTCATGACAGATACACATGTACGGCCTTTTTTTCGCAATGCCTGCAGATATTGGCCTGATTTTTGGTGTGTGGGCAGATATAGACCAGTTACAGATCGAGATTGCGTTTCGTCATGGTTGACCTACTTTTGACCGTTTTATGGCTCCTGAACATAGAAAATTTCATGAAAAATATGAAATTTCATGACAAATACACATGTACGGACTTTTTTTCACAGTGCCTGCAGATATTGGACTGATTTTTGGTGTGTGGGCAGATATTGACCAGTTACAGATTAAGTTCGCGTTTCGTCCCAGTTGACCTTCTTTTGATTGTTTTACGGCTCCTGAACATAGAAAATTTCATGTAAAATATAAATTTTCATGACAAATACACTTGTACAGACTTTTCTTCGCAATACCTGCAGATATTGGCCTGATTTTTGGTGTGTGGGAAGATAATGACCAGTTACAGATCAAGTTCACGTTTGGTCCCAGTTGACCTACTTTCGACCGTTTGACAGTGCTCTCACATAGAAAATTTCATAAAAAAGTGCACATGTATGGACTTTTTTTCGCAGTGCCTGCAGATGGGGGCCTGACTTTTGGTGTGTAGGCAGATAATGACCAGTTACAGATCAAGTTCTTGTTTTGTCCCAGTTGACCTACTTTTGACCATTTGACTGCTCCTGAACATAAAAAGTTTCATGAAAAATAGAAATTTTCATAACAAATGCATATGTACTGACTTTTTTTCCTCAATGCCTGCAGATACCACCCTGATTTTTTATGTGTGGGCAGATAATGACAGTTACAGATCGAGTTCACCTCTTCTCGGTTGACCTACTTTTGATTGTTTTACAGCTCCTAAACATAGAAAATTTCATGAAAGACAGACATTTTTATGGAAAATGCACATGTATGGACTTTTTTTCACAATGCCTGCATATACTGGCATGATTTTTGGTGTGTTGCTTGATAATGACCCGTTACAGATCAAGTTTGCATTTTGCCCTTGTTGAACTACTTTTGACCATACGACACCTCCTGAACTTAAAAATTTTTCAAAATTTTACAAATGTTTCTAATTTGCCCCAGGCGTGGGCATTCATGTCGTTCCGACACATCTAGTTTCATTTCAATTTATTTTTTTAAGCAAAAATGATACAGAATGCACCTTTTTGTAAAGAAGTCCAAGCGATGAGTTTGATGTAATTGTGGTTTTTATATCGTGTGTGACCATGTATTCTTGTAGCTGGTAAGACAAAAGGAATTGAAGAAGGTTTTTCTGGATTACACAGAGGGTAACATCACATTCCAGCCGACATACAAGTATGATCCTGGCACTGATAATTGGGACACAAGGTCAGTTGAGAAGATATCATTGAATTCCTCCCACCATAGGATTCTGTGTTTGGCTATCCAGAGAAATCTATGCAGCATATTTTATACATATGGTATTTGAAATAATTAATAAATAATCAATCATTAGTTGTTTTTTATCTCTCTGTCATCATATATGCTTTTACAACTCATTCCTACTTCTAATATCTATAATTTAATTAAAGGTTAGTAAAATACTCAACTCAGGGACTTACATTGTATGTAGCTGCAGCTAAAGACTATATCACACAGTCATGCTGATGATGACAGTGTGATATGGTCAAAAGCTACAGCTACTTACAGTGTTAGTCTCTGAGTTGATAAATTTTACTAACCTTGATGGAATCTCCAAGGACAGGATCAAACATACATAGTTTCACTCATATCTACTTTTGACCTGATAGTCCTTTTCACCTTGACCTTATATTCAGGGTCATGACTGAGGAGGCTTCATATGATCATTAGATAAATAATAATAAGAGGGTCATGTAAGCCCAATAGAGTATAACATCATTGGTCTGAAATGATTGGTTAATTTTTAGGGAATAATATTCTAGTTATAATTCAGAAATACATTCTATGAGAGGATTTTTGGGTTTTCTTTCTATAAAAAAAATATGTTTTCATATATTTATTGTATTATGTATTGAACTATGAGGGAAAGCATCACAGTATGTATCTTATGTTAAGATAATATATCATTACAGCCAAAGGATTTTATTGTATACTTTGCTTGTTACAGTGAGAAATGTCGCACACCCGCCTGGTGTGACAGAATTTTATGGCGAGGTCAGAACATCGAGCAGACAGTTTACCGGAGCCACATGAACCTCAAACTCAGTGACCACAAGCCTGTCAGTGGTGTCTTTAATATAGGGGTACGTACTGGCTACCATGGTGTGACTGATGTTATGCATATGCATAGTTTTAAATTTTAAGTTAGTTTTATATAAAAATTTATTTCAAAGAAAATAAAAACTGACTGTATTGAATCTTCATTTGCTATCGACCATATAGCATTGGCCATGTACATACTTTTTAAAAAATTGCATTAAGTAATTCATTGAAAAAAATGAAATTTGTCAGTAATGTATTGATGAAGCAAGTGAATCACTAATACTATAATCCTCTAGGATTGGTCATATACATTGTTTAAAAAATTTAACTTGATTTAATTAAATTTTATATTAAATTTTTTATTTCAAAGTTCTTTCATTAAGGATGCAGCATTTGCTGTAATATTCCATGTGTATGTTAAAAAGGACAGATCAGGCATCACTCAACACAGAAAACAACAAAATATTAGTACAACATATAACCACAGGGGGCAGCACTGTAAACAGCCCACATTGGCCATAACACATGATTATCTATGTTGTAAATGACTGGACTTTTTGGTGTGCTTGTAAATGGTCATCCGATTGTTTGCAGGTAAAGGTTGTAGATAACGTTCGCTACAAAAAGGTATACGAGGATGTGTTGAAACAGCTGGACAGACTAGAAAATGAATTCCTGCCGCAAGTATCGCTAGACAAAACAGAGGTAGGTGTTAAGTACACAGATGACTGTATGTTAGAATAATATCAAATAATCCTAACCTCAGCATTTAAAATTAAAATGACAATAAAGTGAAACTTACACTGGATTATTAGTAGAATTTGATAAAACAGGAGTGACATTTTAAATCATATCAGTGAACTACTAAGTGTCCATGTAAGGATATATCAGTATCATGATGCGACGATTATTGTTAGAACCTAGCACAAAAATAAAGATATAAAAAATGTACGACATATAACATTTTGTAATGAATAAAGGTTCACAATGTTAGAAATACAAAGGTATCTCACCATTCATGAAAAAGAAATTATCATGTAAATGAAAACTTTGTGAACTAGAAATCTGCATTCTGAGGAATGCAAGCCTCCACCATGTGGGGGGTCCCTATTGTGGGATGCTCCCCGAAACATGTTTGCATTCACTTATTTGGCCAATATTCCAAGGTTCATTCATGCATAAGTGACTGTACATTTGTGAATATTCCTTTATGACGTTCCTGAATCTGGATTATGTGCTGGATCCACACCAAAATCTAATGGATTCTTCATTGGCCCATTCCAAAAATGCCCGGAAAGTATCATGAACGTTCATTCAGGATTGCATAAGTTGTGTTGTGAATAAACATACAAATGGGGAAGAATACGTACGCTCCTGGCAGAGGCAATAGTACACCCCATAAGTACAGTAAACAATCATTTATACAGTGTAATCTGATGAAAACCACCCGATGATTGCCATTAATTTAGATTATTGTAACTGTCTCTAGATAACTTCTCTTTATGTAAATTCTCTTATATTTCACAGTTTGTTTGATGTAATTCTCTGTATCCACACCTCTTTGACTATCAGAGAAAATATTATTTCCCTTTCTGTTGTAGGTTCACTTTAAAGATGTGCGATTCATTGAGGCTCAGAGTGAAACTATTATTGTGTCCAACACAGGACAGGTATGGCTATTACAAAACTTAAACCTACTGATGACCAGTAGTCATACAATATTACACCATTGAAAGTAGTACTCTTTACAATATGATACAATATGAAAATCACTTTTATGATATGTTCATATTTTTTTTTTTTGGTACAGTACTTATAATTACTTCTATAAGAAAATCATGGTCAAATGTTTCATTTCTGTTGAATGTGAAAACATAGTGATCTACCTGGCTTGGCATGAACATTTTTTTTTTTTCAAATTATTTTTCTGCAAACTTTATTAAACCTTAGTGATAGATATATGACAGTTGATACATAACAAACAAACCGATCTACATTGTTGAAATATTTTGAAAATGCAGAGTTATTTTTTTATGTTAAAGAACTGGATTTAAAAGAGATTTATAACATTTATGAATTAAAGTGTCATGTAAAATTTTGTTTCAAACTATTTTGAAAATTTGTAGGTTTACTATTCATGCACATATGGGAGTTGTCATTATTGATTTTACCTCTGTAGGTTCCAGTACAGTTTGAGTTCATCAAGAAACTTGATGATCCCCACTTCTGTAAACTGTGGTTAAACATCTCCCCAAGCAAAGCTGTGATCATGACAGGTAAGACAGTGATTGGCCGATCATCGAATTTTATCGAAAGTCAGTCGGTTTGCTGCCACTTTCAAGCGCTCGATTACCAAAGGCACCTATCAATTACACAATAATCATGACTTGTTTTTTTCCATAATGCTTTTATGTTAGAGGCAAGAATGATTCATTTTTAGCTCAGCTGACTATAAGTCATCTGAGCTATAGTCGTGGTCCTTTGTCTGTCGTCCGTCCGTCCGGCCGTCTGGCCGTCCGTCTGTTAACAGGGCACGTTTTAAAACTGTTGGACCTACGAATCCAAAATTCTGCTTACCATTAGATGTCCCCAAAATCTCCTACCATACCAAAAATTGGGTCATTAGAACTTCGTTCCTTCGAGATATTAAGGAAAAACCTCCGTTTTCCATAAAAAAAGCCATTGTTACACTTCAAGGCTGCCTAATATCAAAACCACTGATCTGTTTTTGATCAGATTTAGTATTCATATTCTTCCATACATTTTCTTTGAATGATTTATTGACACAATACATAGTAAGTACATTCACGTGCTATTCTACCTAAGCACATATATAAATATAAACTTGTATCAATAGATTGAGCGCAAGCTACTTAAAGCTTATGAAGCTCGCTCCTGAATTCTAAAGTGGTAATTTTCTGATGCATGGCGGGGGGGGGGGGGGGGGGGGGGGGGTGTGCACATACCAAAAATTAGGTCAGTATTGGGTATTATTTTGAAGTTATTGGCCCAAATACAATGCAATTTTTTAAAAATCAGGAAATATATTTGCTCACTTAACATGAGAATTGCTGAAGCTGGAGACTTTTTTTCAGGAATATAACTTTATTTAATCAAGATTCAATTGTTTACCCAAAATTAGATCTGAATTTTGCAAATTGTTCAAGTTATTAGCATAAATAAAAAATCAATACCTTAAATTTTGTCCAAATTTGGCTGTGGCACGTTTTTTCCCTGTAAGTACTGTTGATTTTATTTTCACAGCATATATACATAAGGATTTAATCTTTTAAAATCTGAAATTTCAAAGAAATTGTTTGAAAAGAGTAGCTTTTATTCACGTTTTCATACACCATGTCAAGTGTTGTTTACATCTGGCCCACCTAGTAGTACAGCCTTCACTTGCATTATGTAACCCACCCCACGCAGCTTGCCTTGGCCCAGCTTGGCCACTACTAGCAGGCTTCCCCTCTGCCCTGCACTCACCCCCCCCCCCCAGCTGGTGAATAAACTAGATGAATGTTATAATTTTCTGTATTTTATTTTATTCTTGGACATGCTACATTTTAGATTTTGTATTGTACCACCAGGGTTACAATGATTAAAGTGCACATTTAATTGTGTCCACAAAGTGATGTATTGCTATGAAAGTGTGGATGTTCATCAGATAAGTAATGCTTTACTTCAGAAGAGTAAAACTTCACCAGGTGTGAAATTGACTATAAATTCCAGTAATTAATTAGAGCTGAGATTGTAATTAGCATAATGATATTGTTTGTCCCTCATTCAACCAACAGTGTGTATACTTTATTTGAAAAGATGTTTTTATTTTATGAAATGTACTGAATCTTTTATTTTATTTTGGTGAATAAAATTAAGCATGTACTGAAACTCCAATGTGCAAAACATTTTAATAGGGATTCAAGGAATAATTTTGTAGATGCCATGTTGTTATATATAAACTTAAATGCATTATTCCCTTGAAAGTGAAATGAAGGTATTAGTTCATTCTGTCCACTTGCCTGCCTGTCTGCAAATTTTTCATATGCATCACAGTATCTGAAAACTTTTACTGTTTTTCTTCACGACAGTCTTGTCAGAGTATTAGTTTGCAATCATATATTGAGAACTTTATTATAACCAAGTAGGAGGGCCCTTTCCTCTTAGCTTCTCATATGCTTATATAAATAAAAAACATTACAATAGAATATTTTTCATATTTTGCATTTGCAAAAATTTCAAATTTAAGCTGGTTGTCGTGACCCATGGGTCCTTTGTTTATATTCTGGATTCTCAACATCATTGTTTGGCTAAAACTGAATAAATACCAGACATGGTGCGAATACTTGGCAAATGAATATGAATATGAATATGAATATGAACTCCATTATAAAATTTCTTCCATAAGAATGGGAATTCAGGTAAAAATGAAAGTATTTGAATACCAGTGCAAATACTTTCAAAATGTATTCATGAATGCATTCATGAATATATTCTATAATATTATTTCAATAATCATTTTAGTTATATTTTATTAAAAAATTCATATGATTCTCATTATTTTTAATAAAAATTATATTTTGCACAATATTTGTTATTAAATTTTAATAAATAGTTAAACTCTTTATCTTATATGTGCTGCTTATCAGTTATATGGCCAAGTCAAAATCTGTATGACAGTGGCACTCCATTTGTTAATAAAATAAATGAAATCAGTCTCTTCCCTGTCTCCAAAGAAACTATCAAAATCATACATAAGCTTAACACTAACAACTCATAATACAGCTTATATTTATTTCCACACAAAACCAGCATGTGCCTCATTTCAAAATCATATTTTTTTTATCTTATATAACAGCTGAGCGCCGTGACCCATAGGTCCCTTGTTTTACATTGTTTCGCATTTTATATAATGAGTCTGTGTTACCAAATAAGTTCCGTATGTAACTAAGCATGATACAGTAGATGCGAGAACGAAGAACTTAATAAATTGTGGTTTAATTCTTGATTAATATAATTAATTAAAATGATATTTGGAATAGCATAACTTAGTATTAAAAGGAAAATTAAAAAGGCAAGAACTCATATTCTTAAGGTAGAATTACTCAGACATGCGGGCTGGGTTAAATGAAGTTCAGTTTCACAGATAATTGCATATTTCTTTATATTTGTCTGAACCGATTAATAATCGATCATCGATCGGTTTGCCCAAACCGATGATCGATCATGAAAAAGGAACCGACTCCCACCACTAGTAAGAACACTGGTGATAGCCGTAACAACAAGCTAATTTGTGGAATTTAAGTCCTCCACTTCTGCCTCTTGTTATTTTCACTTCCTGTGATCTTCATGCTTGCTTTCTCAATATGTTTTAGTATTTATTTTCCCCTGAAGATGTCTCCACATGTCATAGTGTCTGTTGATTAGTTTTCATTGTCCCCTGATGATGTCTCCACATGATATAATTTTTGTTGTGAATTGGGAAGAAAATGGGAAATTTATTTTTTGTTTTGGAGCTGGTGATAATAAATTTTTCAGACAGACACTCCAAAAACAATTCCAATCAAGGTATGGATGAGAGCAATCGCTGACTCAAATTTGAATCAATTTGGATAATATGTAGGAAAGTTATCACACAGAAACAAAAACCTGATGGACGGACAGATAGAGGGACAGACAGACAGACTGACTAACCCAAGTCAATGTCTAGATTTCTGGGAGACAACTACACTCATCACACAGTGGTTATAAACTGCAGTCGTTCTATATCTTCTTTCATTTAACCACTGCTTTATATGAAAAGACACTCTGGGCTTCACCACCAGTCCTGACACAGGGCAAAGAATTGTAATCAGACCAATGAGAGCATGGTATTTCTTTGTGCATCCAACTCCAAGATTTAAATCTGTGACACCCTGCTGTTGTTGGTAGGATTCATGGCCCTGTTCCAGCCCTGATGTTGAAACCAAAAAAGATTGCTAAACAAAGCAGCAGTTACAGTGAAGGAGATCTGGAATAACGGCAGTGTATGACTGCTGCGTAAGGAGCATATGAGAGTTTGACCATGTATGATTATCAAGCTGTCATGCCTTAATATTCTTTACTGTAGAGTTGCCACATGGCTACTTTAATAGACCAATCTCACTTAAATATGATTGATATATAAACCATATTTATGCCACACATCGAAAACTATTCACAACATAATAAAATAACTGTCAGTGACTTAAAAACTCCTCTATGTTTTATATGTGCTTTCTAATGAATTAGAAAATTGCTAAGGTTAGCCTGTTACATGAGGATTGTGAACGTTGACTTATTTTGTTATGTGACTGACCAGGTGAGAGCTGTGAGATCCACTTCGAGGTTTACGTTGACAAAGATACGGCACCAAAGTTGAACACGGGGATGGACAAGATCGAGGACATCCTCATCCTCCACCTGGAGAGAGGCAAGGACTTCTTTGTATCCTTTAACCTGACTATATATCTAATAGCATGATCATCATCAGGTCTATCAGGAATGCTCATATATACCTCTGTGATGCAAAGAATGCTGGTGTATACATCTGTGATGCTTATGAACACTAGTATGTAGGTGTATGGTGCTTATGAATGCTAGTGTATAGGTCTTTGGTGCTTACGAATGCTTGTGTATACATCTATGGTGCTTATGAACATTAGTGTTATATCTGTGGTCCTTTTCAATGCTGGTGTATATGTTTGTGGTGCTTATCACAGTGGCTGACCGGTGCCAAGTTTTGTAAGCTAGAAAGGAATTATCATAATAAATGTTTCAAAAACAGAAACAATCAAATTAGTTTATTTTATAGACTACAGAAACAAATTCATAATGCCTAATAGAAATATAAAAAAACAATTTTACATAAAAATTACTTTCAAAATGTCAAATGTGACATCAAATTCACTTAGAAAGGGTTACCACTACACAGGACAGAATATGTGCTTTTGAGACATAAACTTGTAGAATATTAGGTCAGGAACATAGTACTCCAGACAATTACTTATTGGAGAAGAAATATACTCACTGTGGTGGAGTCTAGGCTACATTTGTTAACTGAGTGATAAACTGCCTCTGTGCAGCAGTGCTGGAACAACTGTGACTTTCCTACTTCTAGTAGAGAAGATTTTTTACTCACTACCTCACAGATTATAAAAATAAGCATATTAATAGCACATTTACAGTTCATACAGTTGTGGAAGCTGCAAGCTTTTGCATAACACCTGATTTTTATAGTAGTATTATATATAATCTCGTAATCCTTGACTTTGTACCAAGATACCTGTGAGTGGCAACTACATTTCTAGTAGTTTTGGCATGTCAATCAAAAGTCTCATTCAGATGTATCAGCCAATCAGAGAGGTTCCCATGGAATCACTGGCAAAATTGGTGAGTGACATTCTTCATTACTCTGTTGTTCAATTGGATTATTTTAGCTCAGCTGACTGAAAGTCATCTGAGCTATAGCACTCTTTGTCTTTCATCTGTCTGTCTGTTAACAGGGCACAAATTGTAACCACTGAAAACCAATAAAGGTCCATAAAAAAACTCCTTCAATATCCTGAAATTAGGTGACTGTGACCTATATCCTCTGAGCTATGGGGCTTTAAAATATCCACCGGAATAATAACAAATTTGATACCAAAGCTCCATTATCTAAATAACAAATGCATTGATTGTTATGATTCTTTCCATGCATATTGATAAAAAAGAATCTTATAACGCAACATCCAAGGAGGTTCTGGCCAAATCTCTTTTGAAACCTAAAAGTAGGTCAGCTGGCTTTTATATATGATTATGAGAATCTAGACAGTCAGGAATAGCACCAAATTTAGCTATTAGAGCAAAAACCTTCTGATATGACATTCAGGGAGGTCCTTGGCAAGTCTCCTTTGAATCCTTAAATTAGGTCACTGTGACCTATTTCTCTGAGCTATGAGCAGAAACCTAATTTTGAGCCCCCCAGAAAGTCAGACACGTCACAAATCTTAAATGTTGGTTCTAGAAATGTCTTTCTTAATATATAGGGAGGTCATTGCAATGTCTCCTTTGACATCCAAAATAAGGCCTCTCTGACATATTTGCTAAGGACTATGGGAAAGAGAACATGATTTTGAGAGCTCTGGAAGTCATTCTACCCATTGTTCAAGGTTCCTTTACAAATATTTTTACCAGAACATCGACATAAATAATAAATACATGCATCACATGTAAGTATGTCAAATTCAGCTGGGCCTCATGACCAATAGGTCACTTGTTTAGTTCACTATTTTTGGTTATCTACAGGTACACTCCAATTTTCTTACAGCTGTAAAATGAGTTAGTCTGTATAACCATTGCCAGTTTGTTATTTTTTAATTTTTTAACTGTCCATCCCTTCTTCAACAATATATACTGTGGTTGCCTTTTTATTCCCAAGGGTTATAATTTTGCGATATTTGCGAATGTGAAATAATCGCGAATATGAAACCCTCGGGAATAAGATGCCCCATCCACTTATATGACCTTTGAAAACAACCTTATCAGCAACCTTATCTGTGCCGATTGTCGTAACTGGCCCATGCATTAGCCGTACTCACAGGCTGTGATACATATCGACTTTGATACAAGTCATAATTTAATAACTGAACCAGTCATTAGTAAGGATTTTTAGGATTTTTTAGCTCAGCTGACTTTCAGTCATGCTGGGCTATAGCGATGGGCCTTTGTCCGGGGTCCTTCCATCTGTCCGTCCGGCCGGCCGTCCGTCCGGCCGTTAGCAGGGCACAAATCGTAACCATAGGGGCTAGGGTCATGAACCCTATGCAGTCTTAGAGGTTCTAAAAAGATCGCCTTGCAAACCTGAAATTAGGTCACTGCGACCTATATTCTCGAAGTTATGGGGTGTGTTTGCACCCCCCAGAAATAATTCTTTTAGCCAAAATTTTCATCCCAAACCTTCCATCTTTCACATACAGCTCACCTACCAACAGGGGAAGAACCATAATTATTTTGAGGTCACAAGGTTAAAGGTCAGATCACAGAACCAACTTCTTTGAAAAGCCTCAGGATGCATTTTAAGCCAAACCTTTCATCCCAATTCTTTGATCTTTCACATATAGCTCACCTACTAAGTGGGAGAAGAATCCAATAGATGTTGAGGTCACAGGGTCAAAGGTCAGGGTCACAGGATCCACTTCTTTGAAAAGGTTGTGGATACATTTCAAGCTAGACCTTTCATTCCAAACCTTTCAGCACTGATATCACTTCTCTGCCAACAGGGGAAAAGACCTGTTGATTTTGAGGTCAAAGGTCAAGTTCACAGCACCCTCTTCTTGCATGGAGTCATTTTCAGCAAACTTTTCAATCTATAATTTCCATCTGTCATATATGGCTTACCTACCTATAGGAGAAGAAGCCTATTGATGTTGAGTTCAAAAGGTCAAAGGTCAAGGTCACAACATTGTTCTAAATGCTTGTGAACATATTTCAAGTGAAACTGTTCAACCCAAACCTTCAGTCTTTCACATATGCTACATCTATGCATCACTGAATTTGATTCAAACTTCATATTTATGGGTCTTTTAGCATGAAGAAATAACTAATTGATTTTGAGGTCAGCTGGTCAGGAGGTTAAAGGTTGCAGGTCCAAGTTATTCACTCATTGGTTGCCAAGTAATTACACCCGGCCAGATGTAAGTGGTTAGTAGTTACCCATCATTTAGAAAGAATCCAGTTGATATGTGGGCAAAAGGCCAAGGTCTTAGGTCAGGGATGTTCACAATAACTTATTTCGTAGACCATCTCTATTTTTCTTGTTTTCTTGTATATATAACCATATGGCACTCATAACTGGTACATCTCACTATGTGCCCATAATTGTCAGTGACACTTGTGATATATGACACCCTTTTGTATCAGCTCATGGAGTGATAAGGATATATCATTAGTGCATAACAAAAACACTGTTGCCGGAATGCTTTGGCCAGGCATTAAGACTATGAGAGTTAAGTGTTAAGTTTAGCTACTGATTTATAAAATGATGGGAACATTTTGCAGTTTATATCATGGAATCATAGCAATAAACTTAGTTTTCTAGATATCTGAATATTATTATACAAATCATCAGATATACCAGCAAGTGTTTGTTCTGATAATATGTGGGTCTGTACCTGGATTTAGGATGGCTTTATTTTATTACAAGACTCTTAGTGATGCTTTCTGCATTTCTTTTCTTTTAGGTTTTGCAGTTTACCTACCCTGCTGACCCCATTGAATAGCAAGCTGATAATTAAAACAAATTGGACTTGCACTTTTTACATTTGCATGTTCATAAATCTGATATGAGAGCTCTCCAACCTGATCATGCCTTTTGAATTGTTTTGGACATTCATAACTGTTACATTCTTTGAAGCAATTGCTACAAGTTTAGTGTCTTATTGGAGGATGTGTGACTTGTCAGAAAACCATTATGTCTGCCAGGTAGCCATTTTAGAAATCCTTTTGCCAGGACAGTTTCTGTGATTTTTAATGATGTTTGGTCCCTTTTAGAGGATGTTTGTTGTTCAATTTCCGACCTGTCAGAAATCCAATATGGCCACCAGGACGCCATCTTTAAATTCCTTTAGAACAAATTATCTCAATAACTATTAAAGTGAATGCAGTGAGATGTATATTAATGTAATCTTGCATTGGGTCAAAGATTTCTTAATAAATATGACCATCATTTATGAAAGCTCAGTACAGTTGGCTTGTATTGAATGAAAATTAATATGGAAGCACCCGTTTCACAATAATTCTTGCATGGATTTCCTTGATCTTTTGCTATATTTTGATCTTATATGTGGCCTGTGTGGTATTCCTTTTGAGACTGACAGGTATCGAGCAAGCTGTGGGATTAGTTCCTGATAGCTCAACAACCATACATTTTGCCTCAGACCATCATTCACTATGTTTTAACCAGACATATATGATAAGAATTTATGGCAATGTAGAAAGTTTAAACAAAATTGGCATATAGGTTCTGCAACAATTTTACTACGCTCTTTACACAGCGCTTTACCTATAGGGCTACTTCCTATATTGTAAGGCGCTGTTTGTTATGACCTCGTATCCTGCTTTGCAACACCAGAGGGGAGCACTGTACTTTAGTCCAATCAGATGAAACTTTGTGCTGGAAGACAAAGCCAAGCGAGGAATACACGGAGCCAATCATATTCATTTCTTATTGAGTGACAGCTCATCCCCCAGCGTAACCGTCTAAGCAGGCCATAGGCTCAGAGAGAATTGCCCCTGACGTGGTTTTCTTAGGGCCATGGGCACATAGGATGCTCGGCCAGTGAGCTGTAATTCAAACGAAACGTAACAACAAAGGCTGTGTGCACACCTCGCTGGCTGGTTTCAGTTCTGCAGACAACAGATACATGGGTACGTTAACACAGTCATAATGTCATAATCGAATCGGTCGATGATGCGAGAATGCAGAAGGGGCAATTTAAATTCGACCGGAAACTCATCAAACGGCGCTTGAAGCGCGGCAATGGGCGGAGCCAGGATGCCTGGCGAGTGTTTGTTTATTGGCATCTGATTGGCTGCTTGTCACATCGTACGCACGTTTATTTCAGTGGACAACAAACCGCCATCTGGTGTCTAAATATATCATAAACGGTCCATGCTGGCAGCGTGAAAATCAGTTGCTTCTTTAGAAGCGCAAGATTTCCGCTGCCTCGGGAGAGTACAATTTTACTAGAAGTTGTGAATTGCAGCCAATGATGTCGCAGGTCATGCTTGGCAGCTGAGCGTCATGACCCATGGGTCACTTGTTTTCTCTAAATTTCACATCAATACAGATCCTGCTGTAACTAGATTTTATGGGTTCTGGTGCAATCGCGAAAAATGAATCCCTCATGAAATGAAGAATTCGCAAAATTTCAGCCTTGTGAATATAAAGCCAACCACAGTATCTTATAAACCTAGTGTCACATATTACTTCCACTTGACATAGTATGTGCTTTCTGTGGTCTTTTCATGTGATTAGTTTTGTGAATTCTTGGTTTATTTTTATAATTTTATATGAATTCTGCATTAGGTAATTTTGTCTTATTGCAATGGCCATTTTAAGCCTATGTACACATCACTTGTCAATGAACAGTTGAACAGTTATTACAATGATAAGTGTTGCTGTACAAAAACTGAAATAAAAAAATTGTTGACATGTGAATAGAGGGCTTGTTTAATATACTATTAGTAATATCTTTACTAAACTAAACAGGAAAAAATCAACATACAAGCATTGGAGAACCGCCCTGATACAGAGCGCCCCCTGGATGTGCCAAGGGAACTATGGCGGCTTGTGGATCACATATATAGATATGGGATGACAAAGGTAGGTTTTCTCCCATCACCCTTTCTCTCTTATTTTTTTTGTCCCCCACTTCCATGTCACTGTTTGTACTTAATTTCAACCCTAATGTCCTGTTAAACATTAGTGGAATGTGACTTAAGCCATATTGCAACTGCATTGCAACTAGGAAGGTAGCAGCAACCTTAATGTACTTGTGACTCAATCTGAATTATATCCATGTCTAGACCACATAGTGGAAACTCAGCTTTAATTTATTATCATGATAATTTGGTTCCTTGTGTTCTCTTGTACCACTGACTCACCTGGCCATATGTATCAGCTGAAACACTAGGCATCACCAAGAACATGGAATTTTACATATAAAATTGTAGAACTAGAAAATCTTTGAAATTTTAATATTTTCATCCAATGTCCTTGAAATATGTTGAAAATTTGTGCTGTACACCAGGTTTTGATGTGATGGGGAGTAACTCTGAGCATTTCTGGAATGATAAGCAGACATTCAATACCATACCACTTTTCTTGAGCTGTGCTTGTGTTCCATCCCAAACAAATTGTACCTAGAGGTTTTTGGTAACATTCAGTATGTTCATAAGATATTCAGAACCATAAAACATATCCATCCACAGCCAATTGTCACTGATGGGTGACTATAAAAGAAACTGATGATTAGTAAATGTAAAGTATGTGGTTTTGATGTTATTATCAGTTACTAATTAAAGTTAGTCACAGAATTTAGATTTAATTTAGATCCATGAAATTTTGTTGAGGTCTATATATGTCCTTGAAAAGGCTTGGGATTCTTTTTTATACCCATTAGAATGCAGGAACAACGGAAAACTCAGCTGTTTCATTAGGCCTGTAGACCTATAAAGCTAGTTCTAATTAGGTTCAGCTGTAACAGCTGACTAGTATTGCTGTCTTATTGGCTATAAAAAATTAGACCATGTGTGTTGTCTGAGTACGGAAACTTAACATGGAATAAATTAAAACATTGCTCTTTTATAAGCAGATCATTTTCAGTTTTTACAAAATAATGTTTTTAACTCTGTGACATTGCCTCCCCGTGGGGGGTATGCATTTATTCCTGTTATATGTGTGTTTCTGTGTGTGTGTTGTGTGTGTTTCTGTGTGTTTGTTCACATCATAACAGAATAATGTGAAATGCTCAGGGCACCTCCTGAATCGGCCTATGAAGAATCTATCAGATTTTAGTGTGGATCTTCTTCATGATCCCAGTTCAGGAAGGACTTCCAGGAATATTCACAAAGGTGCAGTCACATATCCCTGATCAAACATGGGAATATGGGCTGAAGAAGTGAATGCAAACACTTGTTTGGGAACATATGCACCAATGAACCTCAGAATGTGGCCCATTAAGTGAATGAAAAGCACAGGTTGTGCATTACCCCATATTAAGGACCACCCACATGGTGGAGGCCTGCTATTGTGAGATTGCATATTTCTAGTTTGAATTATTGTCATTTCAATGTGCTTTTAGCTGTAAACATGACCACTGGAAAGCAATAAAAAAATTCCATGAACTTTTGATGACTTATATGTATAGGCACCAGAGGGAATCCTCTGAATTTTAAAGTCTGCTTTGTCAATAATTATCCTTTGTTATTTTCTGTTTAAATATGAACATGCTCAGTATAATATTGAATCATATATACCGACGTAACATGAAGGACAGTTTTATATATGTTTACTTTTAAAAAAATATTTATCATTAAATGATAAAATGCTTCATCTAAGTTTTATGTAGATATAAGTACATATATATATAAATATATATTTTTTATTGCAGGAGGACTTGTTTTTACAGCCTGGCCTACATCATGAAATCGTACATATCAGGAACGCATTAGACGGAACCGGCATGGACATTCTCCGTATCCTTGCGATATTCTTTTTCAGGTGAGCTGGGACGTTACATCGGTCTTGGTTAGCACAGATAAGTGATGTAGGATTCAAGTGGAGACTTGGAGTCGACATGAGCCCACTTTTTCAGGGACTCAGTGACCTGGACTCAGTGACCTGGACTCAGTGACCTGGACTCAGTGACCTAGACTCAGTGACCTGGACTCAGATGTTGTAGATTTTACTTTATATTTATTTTCTGTAGTTGAGTGTTCCAAACTAATAATGATTATGTTCATTATAAAATTAAATGCTTCTTACTCATGATTTTCTTTAAAAAAATGTGTGTTCCACTCTGTTCTCACTCCAAGGCTCGACAATAACTTCTGAAAATACTCGCCTTGTCAGGTGAGTAACTTCTACTTTTGACTTCGCTTTTATGAATTTTTATTTGTCTTACAACTATCAGTGACCACATCAACAAACAATAAGTGTGCGGAACATGATTTTGTCGCATGTTTTATTACATGCATGTTAGACAATAAACATGATCAGATATTTGTGTGTTAATAATATTTTTCTTCAGTATTTGTATAGATAAATGTACAGGTAACCAGCTTCTGTGGCTCAGGGGTAGAGCACAGGACTCAAAACAGAGAGATTGTGAGTTCGAATCTCAGATAAGATGGTGAGATTTTTCACAGTCGGCCCCCACCCAGGGTGAGCGCTCTGCTTGCTTAATGGGGGGACTGCCCAACAATCATGTTTCATTCACATATGAGTGTGCCTTTTTAGAGTTCCTTGGTGTTATGACCTAGCAATGGGGATGACACACACCCAGGACCTGCAGGAGTGATACAGCAAGCCTGGTTGACACCAGAAATCTTGTGTGTAAGCCCATGTCATGTAGTCCAAAACTGGAACGGAATTCTGCAGATGTACATAATACTTAGTTAAGAAAGCATTTAAAATATGGAGGCGTTTACCTCCACCAAAAAAAATCTTAAAAAAAGAGGAGATTTGTACTTGACTTGGACTTGAACTTGGGTATTGAATGACTCAGACAAGGTGGACTGTGACTCGAACCTCAAGGACTTGAAATTGGACTTTGACTTGAATGGCTTGGGTTCAGACTTGCACTTGACTCAGATTAAGTGGACTTAACTACATCACTTGACTGTACTGACTGACATTGATCATTTCTAACATACCAGTACACATAAACAAATATATCAGTCATAGGAACTGCCTGTGCTAGAGAACACAGTTCAGTAAGATCTTATTGCTTAGTTAGTTACAGGTAGGATAGAAAGCAGGTCAATAGAAAAAAAAACACTTTGAAGAAAATTTTATTTTACCAACAGTCTCAACCCATACTCTTCTAGAATAAGCAGTGGCTAAAAAATGTGTGTAATTCTGACAAAAGAAAATTGAAGAGCACTAGATGAGGTATTTCTTTTTATTCAAACTGCAATATTCCGTTTCCTTGATTAGAACATTCTTGGCCCTATGCCAGTGCCCTTGCAGCCATATACAGCAAAGGTGGCTATTGCAAGCTTTGGGTTAGTGGAATAAGTCAGAATGTAAAATGACCACTATGTATTAAACGTTATGCGTGGGTAACTGACCAAACAGTACATTGCGGAGAGCTAGTTCAGTTCCTTAACTGGCCACCAGCTGGCAGCATGAACTCAGTGGCTGAGGCCCTGCTGCTTTTCCTGGAGTGTCTTGCTGAGCCAGTCATCCCATACGAGTTCTACTACAAATGTCTCGAGTGCTGCAAAAACCACATGCTGTGTAAGCAGGTAAGTCACTTCTCCTATTGCTGTAACAGTACTGTGTTATAAGACGGGTCTTCGTGGGAGCACAGCTTATCACATTGTATCGTTAATTGATCACCAGGTGTTTACACACTCCTGTTAACTAATTAATACCATTAGTGTAACCCAGGTGGTGTTCAGGTTTTGTAGACACTGTTTCATATTTCTATGCAAGAAAAGTATATTATATACTTCTGCTGGTTGAATTATACAGTAGTATCTGTTTGTTTCACCTAATTAAATGTCATGACTTCATTAGTTACCACAGATGCTAATTGATGCTTCTCAATGAAATACACTACCAGCTTGTTTATCAGCAATATGAGACACAAGAATAGCTTACTATCTCATTACCTCAAATTATTATTCTGAAACTGGGCAGACAATTTAGCTGGGAACATTTGTTATACTTTTAGATTAGATAATTTTTAGCTCAGCTGACTATAAGTCATCTGAGCTATAGTCGTGGTTCATTGTCCGTCATCCGTCCGTCCGTCTGGATGTCCATCCTTAAGACTGATACCTTTTTACACCATTAATCCTAGGAAACTGAAATTTGGCATACAGTTAGATGTCCCCAAAATCTCGTTCCATGCCGAAAATTGGGTCAATAGGACTTTGTTCCTTGAGATATTAAGGAAAAACCTCTATATTTATATTAAAAATCTATTTTCACACTTCAGGACTGCCTTATATCAAAACCACTCATCTGGTTTTCTTCATATTTACCATAAATATTCCTCTGTATAGTTCCTGTGTACATGCCAGAAGTAAAGTCAGTATTGTATAATTTAAAATAGTTATGGGCCCAAACTTAATGGATTTTGTAAAAAATCAGGAAGAATATTTAGTCTCTTTAGAGAAAAAGTGTCAAAGCTAGGGACTTTTTTAAGTAATGCAACTTTAATTAATCAAAATTTAATTGTAAACCAAAAAATCTATCAAAATCTGTTAATTTTTTTTTAATATTAGCAAAAATATAAATTTTGTACCTTAAATTTTGCCCAAGTTTGACCATGGCATGTTTCTTTCTTGTAAGAACATTTGATTTATTTTTCAAAGTCAGTATATATATAGATTTAACCTGTTAAATTCTGAAATTTGAAAGTAAAAGCTTAAAAATTCTTGTTATTTAAGTTTCTCTGAGGTTCTAATGTATTTACATTTTGAACCTCCAGACCAGCCATGTCTGGTCCCTACAGCCTTGCCTGGGTAAACTATTAGTGATGCATACTGCTGTCACAAATGTAGAACCACATGGAAACCCTGACCTCCCTCCCTCCCCACCCCCCCCCCCGCCCAACCAGATATGTTGCATTAGTTACAATATTTAATTGCATTGCTGTTTCCGATCCAATGTATACAACTTTTCCTGAATCAAGTGTTATTTTCAGATATTTATTATTTTGCAAAATTCAAAAATATATTTGAAGAAAAAATAAATACGTTTGTGTATATAATGTGATGTTGCCTGAGCAGATTTACTATAAATGTTGATGCAATTTAGAATTGTTAATCAACTTAAATTTTCAAATATGATTATTATATACTGTAAATGTATAGTAAAATTTATCAACTAAATTTCCCTTAACAAAAAATTGATGTATTAAAAAATGAAGATCTAATGCAAACATTGGTTCAGCATTTTTCTGCCTCAGTAGAATGGGAATTAAAGTGATTTGCTTTGTTTTTCTATTTCTCTGTCTGTTTTTAAATATTCAATAATTATGAATAAAACCTTTTTACCTGTAAGCACTTTTGGATTAAATTTTGTATCCTGTATGTTTATGCAAAGGTTTTGTAACTTTCCTCATTCACTGCCACTGAGTATTTGTTTGGGACAATATTCTTCTGGCAACTGCATAAAATTTATTACTGGTAAATAAAGAAAAAAATATACAGAGGTACAAATGTGTTTTTAAACTCTCCCCCCCCCCCCCCCAGTTAGTGGGGGCGGTGGTGTAATGGTTTAGGTGCCGGACTCATGATCGAGAGGTCGTGAGTTCAAATCACAGTCAGACCCCCACCGTGCCAAGACCCTTAGGCAAGGTCCCAACCGCAAGTGTGCCTCTGTCCACCCAGCAGTAGAAATGGGTACCAGTAGATACTTGGATGGTAACCTGCGATGGACTAGCGTCCCATCCAGGAGGAGACTTAACTCCTAAGTTGCTTTGCGCTACAGAAACAAGGATAAGCCTGATGAGCCATTAGGCTCGGGTGTAAAAGCCCAGCAGACTTTACCTTAACCCCTCCAATAGGGTCCTTTCACCTGTGGGATAGGAACATTATGTTTGTATATATTTAAAAACAATGGATTTAATTGGATAGTGTAAACTGCTGAACTGTCAACAGCTTATCAAAAAGCCAACTAATGATCATGGTAATAGTGTAGATCTCATGTTAATTAATCACCTCCCTCCAACCCCCCCTTCCCTTCCCAGCCGTCAGAGGAACATCAAACAAAAGTCCACCTCATGGTTTAACCTTTTATATACATGAACAGCTGAGTCCCTATGTAACCCTTCACCGCCACACAACACCAGATTTTGAGTCATCTTTTCTCTATATTTACACACAGACTCAGTCACTTCAGATTGTTTTCCTTTGTAGGTCACCCACATGTCCCATCAGTAACTTCTTCCAAGTTTTAGTCTCTCAAGTTTTAGTTTCTCAAAGGTTCCTCAACCTGCCTATAGTGATCATGGGCAATCTCAATATTGACATTTCTGATATAATATATAACACCAAATTGACACAACTATGTCAACTTGGTAAATGTCAACAACTAGTCAAAGATCCAACCAGTGACCATGGAAATACAATAGATCTTGTCTTGACTAACTGTTTAAATGCTTAAGTTTCAACATTAGAAAACACATGGTCATATCACAAGATATTATTAGCAACAATCCCCCATTCTTCAATTCAGATCAAACATGGCAACTTCTCATAGCTTAATCTACCATTTCTTCTCTATAGATACTTTCTGAGACATTCTGTTTCCTCTCCTATTCAGCAACAACTGCTTCCCAAAACATATCAGTTTTCTACTTTTCCACAATTATTTTGATTTATTAAATGTGTATTTTTATACTTGCAAATCTCCACTTCCTTCCTCTGCAATTTACAACATCTGGTCATTCAAGATGCAATATTTTAGACACACATTCTTGTACATATTTGAAATGCTGATACTTCTATATTACTATTCCGCTCAACTACATAAATAATACAAAATAATACATCTGTCAAAATGAAATCCTACAGACCTACATACAACAATGGTGATACAATTATATCTGTCACATTCAACTGAGCCCTATGACCCATGAGTCCCTTGTTTGTGATATATGAGACTATCCAGTAATGTTGAAGAATTTAGTTTCAAAATGATATGATATCATGTACTTTATTTTTACAAAATTGATGACTCTTTTAACTCATGCACAGATTTGCAAAGTATATTTTCTCAGAAATTGTGCTTTTCTTTTGAAACATTTGTGCAGAGGATGCCATTTAAACATTATTAACTGTGGAACTAACAAATATGAATCACATTAAAAAATTGTATTATGCATATTCAGATTTTGAAATTTTATATTCAGATTTTGTATGTGTGTATATTTGTCTCTGTATGTATGTGTGTGTATCGGTTTGTTACTGTATGGTAGTTACGGTTTTAGTGTGGCAATGAATGCTGACTCGTGAGTCTGCCATGTTGTGGGAGGCTGATGATAAGTTTATGTACAATTGCTAGTGGAGTCCATGCATATACAAATACAACAGTAAATACGATTGAATATTCTCAAATGCAAATACACTTATACATGTATTTGTACTTTATCTGTATTTGTTACATCACACACTTTAGATCTCAGCTTTACTTAATTGAATTTATTTCATGACATGGTGAATATATAAACCAAATAGTAACATATTTTATAACATTTGTTTACAGTGTATACTAACAGATTTTTTCTATCAGTTCTGGGATCAAAACTGCTCTTGTTTTGAAAATAAATGTTTTTTACACTAATTCAAGTAAAAATGCAAAGTTACTTATAAGTCTACATGGTACTGTTATAATACAGGTCTGACATTTTCAAAATAAAACTTCACATTCAAAAGCATGGAAACCCATGCCTTCACAGGGATAATGTATATACAATGTATAATTAATAAATATATAAAAAAAATCCTTCAATATTAGAATTAAGGAATTTCAGCTACAGAAAAATCCCACTTAATAGACCACCTGTGGGACCAGTCAAAGTCGTCATGTTAGTAGGATGATTTCTGTAGGTTTCATAAAATTAACGTCATGGATTTCAGTGTCAGTTATGTTGCAGGACACCTGTTTGATTGGTGTTGCCAAGAACCAATAGCTGTCATTATATATTAGGTTAATATGGGGCTATCATAATTGTATTCATCACGGCAAATTTCATAAACAATACCCACTATTATGCACTGCAGTGTTTCCTTACATTCACAAATGCATCAATTAACACAAAACAAAGTTGGACAGTGGTTGCTGATCCTATCAAGTGGTCCTCACCATCACAGGTCCTGATACAGGTATTCATTTGATGATCTGTGACTGAGTGGTCTATAATCATCATAGTGGGTTGTTTATATTAGCAGGAGGTTTAACATCATGATTTACATTAGCTTCTTTCAGGACCAAAGGTAGTGGTGTTCTTTGCAGGGTGGTCATGTTAGTGGGGTGGTTGTCAGGTGGGATTTGGCTGTAATTAGTATTCTGCTAGTCAGAGTAGATGTAGAGAAACAAGACATCCTTATAGATTATGAGGGAGCATTTATTATGAAATAAAACTCCAGCAAGAATTATCAGATTTTTTTTCAACTTATCATAATATTTAATTATCTGAGATATTTTGATCAACAATAGCATATTCATATTTATCCTTTTCACTGATTAGTCTCGCTTTTGTATAAGAAATATCTTGATGATATATATATGATGCGAATAACAAATGTCCAGTAACAAATGGTGCTTAAAATAAAGATAACTGAAAAAATATGTAAGTTGGAATTTTATAACATGTTTAAATGCAATGTGTGCAAAACTTCAGTCCTCTCTTTTTAAATCCAGATGAACTAAAGGTGTTTTTGAGGATCTTAAATTTGATCAGACAAATCAGATTATAATATAAATCTGACTTTGACATGACTACCGTGTAATCATTTTGTCCTATTCATTTTGTCATTTGCACATAATGAATGCTTGTGACCAGTTAACTTTTCCTGTCCCATTAGATTCTTCTAAACAATAGTTACTTTCAGGTACAGTCATAAATTAAATGAGCTTAACATCAGACCTGATCTACATGACCTTTCACCTTTGACCTATGGCCTTATAGATTTGACTTTTTGACATTTCACAGCGCATCCAAGAGTCCTGTTCAGCTTACTCCATCATCATTGTTACACCAGGTGAATGAGGCTTGATGGGAAACCCACCTGCTTTGGGTTAAAACCCGCCTGCATCTTAAATGGGCCACCTGCTTAGCGAAGCAGCAAGGGGAAGCTTACTGATATCAAAGATCGTTCATCAATAATGTCTAAAGCGTTTCTACTGTACCCATTAACTGCAGAGCACATTGTGTTAGATGCGGCCTCAGACAATGGTTAACTAATACTCGCTTAATCGGGTGCTGATCGGGACCAGACTTGCTGATTCGTCGTCTTGATTGGCTATTGAAAGAACGGAGCTGCCTCGGTAAACAGATCATAGCCACAGAGGTTAATCCATCCTATCTTTATAGATCAGTTGTTCTCATCTTGAGGTAGATCTGCTGTAGATCATACAGTCTCTGCTGACCCATGCAGCCAGACATGGCAACTTCTAGCACTAGCTCTGCAGTCTCTGCTGCATTTTGATTGCAGGCAGCCCTGCTTATAGAACATATGTCTCATCTTACTGTCTTTAAGAGATGATTTATGTAACCCTCTTCATCAACTGCTTGCTTACTGTCTCATAGAGGCTTCAGTTATGTAAATGGAACTTCTGTAATGTCCTTTTATTCAATAACTGTGTTTAAATGATGCAGCATGAATACACTTAAATACAGCTGTCAGGGTTAATTTCTTGTTTTGATAACTCTTGTTTCATTGAGGAACAGGGATTTTTTAAACAAGTGATATTCTTTATTCCAGAATTCTATATAATAAAAGTATGTAATTCAAATATAGCTTCAAACTAGAAATCTGCAATCTGATGAATGCAAGCCTTTGCCATGTTGGGTTCCCAATTATGGAATGCTCTAAAAACAATATTTGCATTCACTTATTTACACATATTCCCAGGTTCATTCAGGCATAAGTGACTGTACATTTGTGAATATTCCTTGATAACATTCCTGAATCTGCATCATATTCTGGATCCACACCAAAATCTAGTTGATTCTTTATTGGCCAATTCCTGAAATACCTAAAAATTTCAAGGGATTCTGTTCATGTTTGCTGGAGTTATGTTGTGAACAAACACACACTCAACACACATGTGAAAGAGATGAATCCATAACCTCCTGGCAGAGGTAATTATATATTCTTGTATCTGATAACAGTGTTACAGTCTGACTTTATGTTAATTTTAAATTGAATTAAAGGGAACATTATCTGAATTAGTTTCAATCTGAATGAAATCAATTGGAATTGAATTAGTACTGAAGTTCACAGGCTCAGATGTATTGAGGTAACAAATATTTCAGTTCTCTCATTTAAGAATTGGCTCCTGTTTTGTACTGGCTTTTGTGGTCCAGGGGTAGAGCACAGGGCTCAATCCCAGAAGATCTAAGTTTTAATCTCAGCCGAGGCAGTGGGATTTTTCATGGTTGACTCCTTACATCCTGAATGAGTGCTCTGCAGGATTAATGTGGTTCACTTACAAACAAATGCACCTTTCAGGGGTTCCTCAGTGTTTTGACCCAGCAATGGGGATGACATATAGCAAGGACCCGCAGGTTTGATACACTGAGCCTGGTTGATGCCAGGACTAATGTGTGAAAGCCTCTGTCATGTAGTCAGAAACCAGAATGGAATTCTGCAGATGTATCTATTTCTTTGTTAAGCAAGCAATAAAAAAGTGGAAGCGATTACCTCCGCCAAAAAAAGATCACCAAAGTGATACTCTATATGTAGATGCCTCCAGTCTGTGGTAGCTTAATTGCTGCTGCAGTGCTGTTTATTCACTAAATGTTATCCATCAGCACATTCCCTAGTGAAGTGTTTAACTAAAAAATTTCAACTTTTTTCACTACCAGTTGAATTTGCGTTTAATTAGAATTATTTGAAATTGAATGGAATTCCTGTTTTTATCTCAACACAGGTTATGGAAATGGCAGGAAAGTTTCATAAAAATTTATTTTATTGGAACTCAATTGGAATAAGAAAAAATTTATCTATCCCAGTATGATAACAGCACAATTTAAATTTTAATGTGTGTGATAAGCTATCATTGTTTAAATGTTTGTAGTGCTTGCACTTCTAATAACATTTCTCCTGCCAAACTCCATATTGTTGGCAACTGTTTCTTTCTCATGTAGACTGGGCACTTGCCTTGCAGGCTGTGGCCTTGTTGGTATTCGTCATTGAATCCATCCTGACAGTTTTAACTTACTAATACTCTACAAGGGATGGTTCATTTAATAGTACCCATAAGGGATATACTTATCCATATTATACAAGTAGTAATGCAGTTATCATCCAGAAACAAGATCTGTGGTACCTGAAATGTAATGAGCTATGTGCATGTCCCCTGCTTCTGTGGAGTACATCAGAGCTAGAACTAAGGAGACTTTAATGACTGGCCCGTGAGGACTTGCGCTTGCCAGAGGGCACCACCGTGGGTCATCTGATTATTCGCTTGGGTGCAGCAGAATCAAGTCATTTGTCCTTGAAGCATGTGGATAGTTCTGCCTGTGGGGTCAGAGGTCACAGAAGATGCATGGTGAATGATATTCCTGGATGTTATGTGATTTCTTATTAGTTGAATCGAGTAACTACAGAGCCAAGTTATTGTATATCTTTGAATATCAGAGTTACAATTGTAGCTCCAGTAAACTAAATCGTAATACCTGGTAGTTATCAGTTCATTTTTTACTGAATACAAAAGTTTCCCATTGAAACTACCCAGGTTTACAGGTTCAGTGTTTCTTTATCACCTCTTATATGTATTGTTTTTGTTGTGTTTATAAATACAGTCCATGGATGTATATCTGTTTAGTATGTTGGTTGTGGGTACAATTTTGCACCATTTAAAAAAACTTGTAGTCAAGGAAAAAAGATATACTTATCATGAGTCCCAAAGAAAACAGGGTTATTACAATTATTTGTTTCTATTTTCATGCCACCAATTGCTCCCAGAGCAAGTTTATTTCTACTACATATAGGTACAAGGAAATAGTTTCAAAAGGATACTTAGCTTTGCAGATACTAATATTATATATCCAGGGGAGAAAACTGAATTTCTTGAATATATAGTATGCTGTAAAAGAAAGGGCACTTTTAAAAGCCAAGAACACATAAGTTTTTATTTGTAGATAAGTGAAGCTTGTGGTTTCTGATTACAGTGAGAAATATTGTCATAGTTAGCATATATAATGCTGTATCTAACTATATTTACATAAATACATCTGTAGCTTTAGGCAAATAAGTTTATTGTCTGAGAAAGCTATAACTACATCCAGGATACTTTCATTGTATCTAACTACATAAATTCATCTGTAGTTTTAGGCATATTGGTTCATAGTCTGACGAAGCTATCATTACAACCAGTGGTAGCTTTCATTATATCTGTTGACAGATTGTAGTTGTCATTGAATACACAGAAAGGAGGTTTCATTGCTTTAGAGATACATTTGTATCTAAAGATAAATATGTTTGCAGTTTAGATATTTAAGTTTGTAGTCTCAGAAAGATACAGTTATTGGCTGGATAAACAGGTTTGTAGCTGTAGATAAAAAAAGTTTGCAGTTTTAGATGAACAAGTTGCTATTTGTAGGGACATGCATTTTAAGCTCCATAGAAATAAAATACAGGCACTCATGCCTGGCTTTTCTTATACTGCTCAATGTCAGGTTTGATGATTGTTGTACCATTTTATTGCTCGAGATGTAATAAAACTGAAACACTCAGCAGACTCACAGGAAATGGTAGGTTTGTACCTCACAGACCAGGCTCATAAATTCTCTGCCGCCACAACGAAATCAATAGCGTTAGGTCTAAAAAGGTTTGCGTGAAACCAGCCTTGTGTGAAATGTACAATCAGTGGTATTTATGTATGTCTTTGTTGGTCATCTGCCACACGGTTTCAGGGGCCGAAAAAAATGGTTGACAGAGACCAATAGCTTTTCTTAGGTTAACAAAGACTGCTATTGATGAAGACTGGTGAGAGAAAGACATTAGAAGGTCAGAGTCAGCGATTTATATCACTGCGCTCCTGCGTTCTGTATGGTCAAGTAGGCTAATGAATTACCCAATGAGGGTTCAGCTTGCCATGAACAGTTCATGCGCACACCTGTGTTGTGTCACAGAAGCAATAAATCAGGCTACTCGGGTCTCAGGGACCTCACTTGTGAAACATTACAGGATTACCAAGTTGAAGCATGGGATTTTCTCCATGCCTGTAGTTGTATTTCAAGCCATATTGTTTTATTGCATTCCTCGCACATTACTCTTGAGAATTACTGCCAGTTTGTTGTAAAGTCCTCTCTCTTTTTTCTGTCCTTGTGTGAAATCTTTTCTTGTACTGCTCTTAACAAATTGACAAAAATAGACTTAGCACTCTGATGATTTAAGATTGCTGCACACTATTATAGTATGTACTGTAAAGGAAAAGACAGACCAACTAGAGGGACACCCAGTAGAGAACAAATTACCTCCTCATGTGACAAACAAAAGTCCTAATAATAATTCAATATATGTTGCTTACTGGTAAATAGCTTGAATTACTTTGATACATGCCTCAGCTTTATTGTTTTTATATTTCATTTTTCCATTTTCTTAATTGAGTACTTTATCATGCATCAAGTTCCTTTTATTTAGGTTTTCAATGGATTTGAAATCATGAGCACATTTCCATAAATTGAAATTAACAAAATGTCTGATCTAAAACATCCTTTCCTGACATAAACTTAGCACGCATTATAATTACAGTTCAAAGGTACATACAATAATAAGGATAAAATTGATTTACATAAACTCATTTAGTCATTCTCACAGGACCAGAAGTTGTCCTTTTTGATGAATTTCATTTGAAACTGTAATTACCATGATTTCTACTGAATCAGGCTCTCATGAAATTCTCTGTCATTCTTTGCCATGAGCCATGCTATGAATATAGATGGCTCTCAGTGTAAGAGACAAGGGTGCTATATATTGATATCTCAGTGTTCCTCCATGCAGGTTGAAAGATCCTACTGATGGCTCTGACAATTAAGAATGGTACTATAAATAATCAGGTACAAACGTTATGATCAGGTGAAACAGACAGAATATTGTTACAATTTGGTTAAAGTGTACTAAAGTGCAAGTAATATATGAATATGAGCTATATGAAATGTGTATAAACTTCATGAACTTTGTGCTTGCATCTCAGGTTAGCTCTCCATGCCAGAACAAAGGTGGCCATCATACCTAGGAATGGCTTTCTAACTTGCCTGGGATAAACAAAGTGCCCTTACACTTGCAAAAGACTCAGTTTTTGCAAGTGTTTTTAATAGAAAGTACAAAAGTAAAAATTATTGTAACTGGTTTTAACCTAAGAAAATCTGTTAATAGATCAATGACAAACAGGTATAACCATGCAAACACTGATGCCAAACTACAGTCATATCTTGGGAGTAACACTATGACATACAGTTCTGACAATAGCAGAGTTACTGATAGTGCAAAAACAAGAAATTCTTTAGACAGTGAAGATCTATGGCATTAGAATGAAGAATGTTGCACATTTTTCAATACAGAGTGAAAATCAGATTATTTGAAAGGCAGAACCTTATAATAAATCAGTCATTGTAAAAAGAGATTTTTTTCATAACATACATATTAACAGAGATGTGAACAAGAACATTCAATTTCATTTCCTAATATATGAAAACCACTGTTATTCTGAGCAAAAATTTTTATTCTTAAACAAGCATATAAATGACTGTGGTTAGTATCTGATAATTAAAAAACATGCAAGAACTGGTAATCTTAAAGATAAGATAATCAATGTAATGCCTTTATCCAGTGCTCAACCAAGTGTAATATTCCATTAACTCTGAGGAAATTATATTGAAAATAATGTCTGCAGGTTATTTACCCTTTCATAAATTCTTTCTGCCCCGTTATCCAGGGAATATATTCGTTAAAAAAAATGTTTCCCATAGCTCCACTGACCTGACTGTTCAGCTGCATCGCTGGCATCAATAACCATAAATATGCAAATTTATAAACCAAAAACTGAAGGAGATTTTTTCACTTTTACATTTACTCCCTTCACTAAGGTTGAACTCATATGCACCCAGGAGATAAACAGTATTAATAATAATCTAGAAATATTTATTACTGCACAATGTTGCACAAATTCTGCTGGTTAATCACCATTCAGGGGCGGATCCAGGATTTAGGAAAAGGGGGGGTCCAACCCAGGAGACCAATAAAAATCCTAAAAAAAGGGTCATCAATTCTGGAAAAGGGGGATCCAGGCCGCAAAATTACGTCTAAAACCCCGTAAAAAAAGGTTGCTTTGGGTGAAAAAGGGGGGTCCGGACCCCCTGGACCCCCCCCCCCCCCCCCCCGGGATCCGCTTCTGCCATTCACGTCTGTCAAAATATATAGAGTAACACATGAAATATTTCCAATTACACTTTTTAAAGATTCTGGATAGATCCTTATTAACTTACAATTTATATTAAATTAGGATAAAAAGAGAAAATGTACTATATTATAACAGTTCAAAACTATATTGTGTGACATTTTCATTACCTTTTAAATAATTCCTATTGTTTAATGACTTTTCAATTACCTGAATTTTATATGGAAAGTTTCATGATTAATCCAAGGATATCTAAAGGCTAAAAAGCCCTATTTACCACAGGAAGCAAAGTTTTCACCCTTTTTCGCTTGACTGGTTGTGATTGAGTTTTCTCTGAACGTGTTAATATTTTACTAAAACCCCACACTACTGCAAGACATCCTGTAACTTCTGATTTTATTAAACATGTGCAGAATTGCTGACAATTAAACGCAGGGGAGATACTTTCCTAATAAACAGTCATACAGTAAGGTTCAGAAAAATTCATTAAATGTATTATGAAATGCCTTTGTTCTGGCTCTAACCAGTGATGGAGTTGTGAACTGTGACATTTATTTTTCGGTGAGCTGTATACACAGTAAAGTGTAAATAGGGGCCTGGTTGAGGTTGTGATCTCTGATGACTATCTATTTTTTTCAGTGTTTTTAAACACTGTGGGGAAAAAAGGGTTTGAAATAAACATTTGTCTTATTTGTTGCTTATTAGTTTACAAATTATCTTGAGGCTTGTGAAAATGTTCACCTGTCACGGGTGTGCTGCTGTATGTGTTATTGTTTAATATCAAAATAGTGTAGCTGGTCTTAATTAGATTAATACACCTTCTGTCTTATTTTGGATTAAATTAAAGTGGTCATCAAGTGCAAAATAATAAACAGATAAAAAGAGCTAGTCTGAAAAAAAAATAATAAATTCTTTGGTTGAAGATTTTTAAGACATTTCACAATTGTTTGAATAATTTAGAGGATTTTGAAAGATTTTAGGAATTAGGTCTCCCCAATAGTGTAAGGAGAGCCCTGTTTTCTTGTATCATGTTGTGCAAGATGGCAAATACAGTCCTCTGACCCTTGGCTTAGTGTTGAATGGGAAACCATTCAAGTCCTTCAGTCAAGTCTTTTGTTTTTTGCTCAGGAAGAAACAGAAAGAATTGACCCCAGGGGATATTGCATTATGGGTGATATCCTGTGTCAAGGTTTCCCAGGAGGCTGGCGCCACCTATCATTCCCAGTGAGGCTCATTGGTTGGTGTGCTAGGTCCTATATATAGTAGTCCTGGGTATTGTCGGTGATGCTGGTTGTTTGAGGTCTGAATTTTGTATGAAGGATTGTGTGATTCTACCGTGGGCTGGCCTACAGATGGGGATGTATTAATTCTGTTATGTGCTGACAGAAGTAGCTTTTGTCTTTACAACACTTACTTGATCATGTCTTATATCTGGACGGGCCCCAAGCTCTGGCAGGGCCGCCAAGTGATGTCTAATAATAAAAAGGAACTTAAAATATTGGGAGATTGCAAACCATTTTTAAATTTTAACATCAAGATCGAAAACATTTAAAATTTTAACATCTGGAATGTGAAGCTGACCACAGTACATATATATGACATAAATTAGTGATAATAAATGTATGAGTGTACTAGCTTAGGCTTCCACAATTTTCATCCTCATTTGGTTCCTTTAACCTAGATATCAGACATCTGTTTGCTCCTGGGATCTTATTTTATGCAGACAGACACATCAGTACACAGGCTGGTTGGTTGCGTGCTTTCTTTTTAATGTCAGGGGGCCTTCAGGCAGGCATTGTTGTATAAATTGAATTACGTTTGATGGACAATTGATGACCATGAAACCATCAAGTTCAGGTTGAGGCATATAGGAACTTTCTCCCACTATGCATGAATTTATTAATAAGCACTAAAAAAAGAAAATTTTGTCATAAATAGTTAAATAATTTAAGTAATAATTTGCACTTTTTGTCTGGAAGGTCATACTTGTGTTTTATTGTTATATAAATATAATTTGGTATTATGCGGCCAATAAATGATATTTGTATTGACATCAATCACAATTAGCAAAGTCATTGCTGTTTTGTAATTTGACAGTTTATTTGAATCATTTTAAATGCAGTAGTTTATGTGCCTAATCTGATTATCCAGAATTTAAGTATTTTAGATGATTGACATCTTTCAATCATTACAGATCAGCAGTAAATATGAAAGCCAGTTTAATCAATATATTTCACCTGAATCTTAAAAATATAGAATAATAGATACAGAATATGCTTTTAGACTGTGCAGTGTTAATGCCCCATGTGGCACCTGGCTGAAACTGGCAAGGTCTTGGCTGAGCTCTGCCCATGGTTGTGTGGCAGATATTGTATAGGGGGCCTCATGGAAAATAAGTTCAGCGATTTACCAAATTTGTGTGCTCAGTGTCTACTCTAGCTACATTATTGGCCCCAAAGCCAGTGATGTTTTTTCAGATAGCCCCATCCTGTGCAATAAGGGCCCATAGAGTGCTACACCAGCAATGGAAATCATTTTTATGGTATGCAGGGTGCAACATAAAACTACTAAATTTGATACTTTTTCTTCCTCTTGCACCCTGACCAGACTCATAATGGGATCAAATCAAAGGTTTAATAGTGGTGACTTAGAAGTTGAGGCCACCCAACGCTGTCACTGTGGTGGAGACTTGCAGTAAGAGAGGGCTTGGGCACCACTAGCTGAAACCTAGCGATTAGCTCAATTTTGAGCGAAGGGGTGTGCTTCTTGTCGCTAATCAGCTGAAGACAACTCACAAGAGATATTACACACTGGCACAGTCCGACAGGTCTAGACGCAGGATTTAACTTGTCCAGTGTATGCTGTACTCCTGATTGCTACATCTGAACACTGTTTGACACCCATAGCTTCCAGCCAATTAAAAGTTGAATTTGGCTTGGGTTAGGGGCCCTCCCAGAAGGGGCATGAAGTTTACCGCTGGTATTTGGAGAAGCCAGAAAATTGGGGCGGCTAAAGCCTTGAAGGCTACACGAAACTTGTTTTGCTCAAATCGTCTGATGATTTCTGTTTGTTAACCCGCTACAGGTAGCGGAGAGAATCCTATTACCTTCAGGCTGTAATGGCCGCCTGAACCCCATGCTGGGAATCATCACATTGTTATTAGAGTGACAGCCAAGTGGGTATGCTGAACAGGATTTGCCTGTTGACATAACAGACTGAAAATGTGCCCTGCACCCTGCTGTGTGGTGCAGAATTTTCCCAAAGCTTAAAACATAGTTATGCCCAGCTTGACAGGTTTTTATTGATATCACATCATGAAAGAAAGCGCATTTTGCCAGTGAATACAATCATCAGCGATCCTGTAAGACCTTTTGCCTTAAAAAATATGGGTGCCCTGTAGATAAGCTGTCAGTTTTCATATGACCACAGCTTTCACTTTCTTAAACTTTCATTACTCTCTAACTGACGCTGATCATGGAAGATGCTGATGAAATTGTGTCAGCTCATTTGCAATATCAAATCTCCAAACAAATTTGTATATTTTTTATTCTTATGGTATCTTTGCTTGAAACTGTGTGTCTATGGCTAGAATGAAACATGAAATATAATTTGTTTTGCATTATGGTTGTGTACAACTTTTCTTAGTGGATGAGGTTTGTGTCAGTTCAGATTTATTGATTTATACTGTACTCTTCTTTAATGAACAAAGCTTTGCAAGGGTTCTGTCAACTCAGTGTGCTTTCAACCAAGTCTTTTTCTTGATCCATTCCTTATAATGTGCAAACAAAAAACAGGCATATTGCATCACCCAAGGGTTAGAAACTACCCATTTTAAAAATGAAAATTATACTCTGTGAGCTCTCCTCTGGATCATGGAATCTGAAAAGTAGATCACTGTGACCCAGTTTAAAAAAGCTCTTGGCAGGCCAAACCGTTTTGACCATGGTGAAAATTAATGTGGTCTTACGGTAAACATCCATCCATCTTAACCCTGTGGAGTTGGTATACTTTATTTGTCGAGGGTAGAGTTACACAAGTTAAAGTATGAAGTAAAATATCTCTGGTCAAAATGAAATTGTTAAATATATAGATACTGATAATATGATCATTGAATCTGGAGGCTCATAAATAAAGAGTCCTTTTATAAATATATATAGATAATATTATATAAATATATATATATAAATATTATAAATAAAATTAAACTCTTTGAAAATTAAAAAACTTTTCCTTAAAAGCAGGCAACAAACAAAATTTTAGCCAAAATCAATTCTGGATTTTTTTTATCTAGTTGCTTTGCCAACATCTAATGATATATAAGTTCAAAAGAAAGAATGTAAATCAGTGATAAGTTCCCTGCGTTTTTTTTATCCAGGACCCTGACTATTGGTTTATAAGACGAGTCCATATGTCTGTCTCCTCGATGTTGGCAGCTTGTGGCTTGTTGCCATGGCTGATGAAATTGCTGAGTCATGATTTATTGCTAGGGACCATAAATGTATTACAGACTGGAATGATCCTTGCAAAAGTCGGATCAAAGGGTCTTAAGTATTCTTCTTTGGCCATATGATACTCATTAAGTTGAAGTTGTCTTGGGGTAACGATGGACCCAGCCTGCTCAGTCATGTGCATTGGCGCGTGTCCTGAGTATTGATTTGCTGGTGATTGCTGACTCCTGCTGGTCACAGAGTCGAGCAGACAGTCTTTCCACATGCCCTGCGGTGTTCTGATGAATTTGAAGTGGCCTGCTCCAGATGGCACGATTATTGCCACACTATCAAAACCACATGTAACTGATAGCAATGTCTCCCCACACAGTCCCTGGACCAGCCTGACGGTGCCATCGACTGTATCATTCCGTCAACCTTTACCCGCCTCCCCTCTACATCTTCTGTGCATCTCCAGCGATGTAAATAGTTCAACTTCATCTTTGGGTGTATCAGTTTAATCTCCCTACATTAGATGTTGCTCTGAAAAAAATTAGGGCTATGTGCAAATGGTTCCTTACGAATCAAAACTTTGCCATCAGCAAATGTTTATGAGGGAAATTAGGTCAGTTAGGCAATGTTACCTTGAGATCTTGATTTAAAATATTGCTTTTTTAAAGACATAGATTATCAAGTCTGCAGAGCCACACAATTGACTTGCTGACACAAAAGGATCGAAGACCATCAATACTTCTACCCAAAGTAATGTATGTTAATTGTTATCTATGAATAGGGGTAGTTCATTAATCTATGTTAAAAGGACATAACCAGGAGCAATATTATGCCTATTCTTTCACACTATCAGTTCATTTTTGCTTTATACAAGAGTTTCCCAGCAAAACCATTCTAGTATACAGTCTCATTTCCTCCCATACAACTGTTTAACACATTGTTATAGCCTTGCATGTTGGTAAACACAGTCTGTTTACCATAACAAGGTTGCATGACTGGAGGTCCTATTAAGAGGGGCAACACCCAGTGTTTCAGCTAGCAGGAACATGATTTATTATTTTTGGGCCAAGTCAGTCAGGGCATCTGATTGGCACGTGTTGTGGCCCCACGCAGCACATGGCCAGACGCATTGTGTTTATGTTGACACCTGCAATCGCGCCCAGTTCACTGTTTTTTACACTTGTTTACAGGAGTAAGCAAATGGATTCAAGGCAATATTTTGGCAGGTAATGTTTAAGTTTTTAAGGGAAGAAATTAATTTCGTGTTAACTCAATAGGTGCTTGAGCCCCTTTAACATATGATGGTCAGGTATGGGAGATGCCAGTCCTACCCTTCCAGTTGCCAACCCCTCAGCAGAACTGTTATAAGATGTAATGTAAGACTTTACATGTTCCTCTTCATTATTTGTTTAACATCCTCTGGGATATAAGTTTTTATTATCTGTGAATAGTTGGTTACTCAAGGGTGTTTGCAGATTTTGAAAAAAAAATGAAGATTATAATAAAACCTATAGAACAGTAATCCTATAAATTTAGAGTAAATCTCGATCACTGTTTTATGTATTGGTCTAAAAACATGTTATGAAACATGGCAACTGTTTATCCCAGCCTGAGGGCATGAATCACTCAATGATTTAATATATGCTGCCTTTGTTTTGACCAGCAGAGCTGACCTTTGGTGCACCATGAAATTGATGAACCAATGACACATTCCTTTGGGCTTGCATTGATATATTTCCAGCATGCACTTGTATTGCCCACATCTGAAGTATGGTGTACATGCAACTGTTTCCTGATTCATGTTTATCACTTTTTCAAGTATTCTGTTGATTTAATGTGTTTTTATGAACTTGGTCAAAAATATACCTGAATCTCTTTTGGTACTGAATACATATTGAATATTTTAGAAACAACTCCTAATTAGTATAGAGTAGTAATTAGGCATGGGGCAACAAAACACAAACCACTCGCTAAGTCACTCACATTTAACAAAGAACATTTCCTGAAAGACATTTAGTTGTCAGTTTTGTCTTATTTAAGGATTCTTAATTACTTGAGCCATGTTTTTTGAGGACAAATGTTAACAATAAAGCGCTCACAATGAGGGGTTCTGAGCATCAAGATAGTATTTGTAACAAGAAGAGAACATTTGGTAAAGTGGACACCTCCTCAAAGTCCATACATTCAAGTTTATGTTTAGAAAAACCCTGGAGCACTTCCACTGGCATTTAAAGACAGTCATCTTGTTAATTTTACTTAGAAAACACTAAACTAAGTACTATGCTGAACATGCATATTCTTGAATCTGGGAACATTAGTATCATTTGAAGATATCACAAAAAATTTCATTTTTTTAAAACAATTAACACATATGTATGCAATATCTATGCATGGTCCCTGTACTGTTATTGTGCAATTTTGTCATTTTCTTATTTGTGCCATTTTTATTAAGGTGTTAACTTCTAATATGCTTCAAGCTACAGAAACAATGATAAGCTCCAGCATGATGAGCCAACTTTACCTGCCTACCTAAATTATCTTTTGTACATGTGTCACAGAATAACATGCTGTTGGTAATTGCTTAGACTTTATTAACTAATAGAGAAAAGACAATGTTTTTCTTTGAGATTTTCAGTGCAGTCCTTGTCACAACTGCCACTCCCACTCTAAGGCTTGTCATTTGAGACTCTTTAATTATTTGAGGGGGAATCTCTTCCGCTGCTTAATTATTTATTGTTCATAGGATTATGACAATTTGTACATTTAAAAGGAGATGAAACGATTTTCATTTAATAATATTGTGGGGGGAAAATACACATCATAACTTATTCAGAAACATAAAAAATGAAAAAGCAAGTATCTAAACAAAGATACAAAATGATACAAAAGAAAAAACTAACTGTCATTCCTATCAATAGAGGAAATAAGTGGCTAAAGTATAAATATGTGAGTACTTTTAATGATTTTTGCCTTTTCATCCATAGTGTCACTTCATCTACACCATTTCTGTCTGTGCCAATTTTCTTGAGATAAGTAGTATATAGGAGTTCTTTCAATTTAAATATACCAAAGGGCAACTTATTAATAGCAGAGAGAGAGAGCCATGGTACTAGGATGTGTGGCTGTGTGTCAAAGCAAAACTGATAGACAACATGGCAAGATAATCATCTGGGTCCTTATAAGATGTAATAATATCAGAGAACAAGCCAATATCTATTATCTATGAGTCGTTTGAATCAGGAAGCCACAAAGGACCATGATTGATACAACATGGCTCGACCCATTATTGCATTAAGTGCAGAACATCGGTATAATTAGTTCATTTACAGGCCGATGAGGTATACTAAGAATAGACCACAAAAGGATTATGGTGTTGCTACCTGTTGTATTTTTATTGATGAGTGGATAGAAACTACAGCAAATCCAAATGTCATTGATACATTAGCTATTCAGAAAAAAAATGTATCTCAATTTTTATATCACCGATAAAGAGTTGTGGAATGTATAATAAATCCTAGACAGTTGAGGTGTAAAAATGCTCCACCCTCTCTGGCTGGTGACCCAGCTTTGATCTTCGGTGTGGCTTTGAGAGTTGGTTGTGGCTTCCCATCCAAAGCCTTTGCAAATACAGTAAAATCGGTTTAACAGAGCATAGGCTAAATTTTAAGAAACTGTTTATTGACTGATGAAAGTTTGACTTTTTCTCATTCTTTCAGTATTTCAAAATAAAATTATGCAAAATATTTGTTCTTAATTTCCTGCCTTATTGTGTAGATTTAGGTGGAAAACACCAGTAATTCCAATTTATATTGAGTAAATAACAACTCTGTACCCGTCATGAGCACTTAGTAAACAACGTACAGCCAGACAAGCTGTTGTAAGATCTTTAACAGTTCAACCTCACCCAGGCACCTCGGGAATGCAACCATTTTATCAAGGTCCTGTTGGTGGTCAATAAATTCCATGGTTTTACTGTACTAACCAACTGTCCTGTGAATGGGATGAATCCCAGATACTTTTCATATTGGTACATCAATATGCCATTGAAGGAACTTGCGATTCTCCTTCTCATTTGCATATTAGGGTGTCACACTTAAGGGAAGGGATGGGATGATTGAATAACTCATGCTTTAATTATCTGCAGCCAAATTCTGAGAAAGACCCTGATTGGCTATCAGCAGATTTTGCAGTTTCTAAACAGAAAACAGGCAATATAATACTTTGAAAAATTTCACCTTTTCTGTATGGAAAGGCAGCAATACATGCAGGACTGCCTTTCTGCAGGAAAAATTTGCCTTTCCGCTAAAGTTGCATCTGACAACAATATCAAACTTTGCTCAGTTTAAACCTGATTCTACCCTCTTTAATGCCATCCAATATGCACACTTGCATGAAAAAAAGAATTGAATGATTTAAGTAATAACACTGTTATATCAGAAACACAATTGACAGAATTGTGCAGTGACAAAAATCCCAGTAAAATATAGGAGATGAGCTCCTTAATGCTGGAAAGTATAATAAATTATAGACCATTTTTTGCAAAAGTATAGGAAATATAGGAAGTCAGTGGAAGGTACCTCTAACATTATTTGTTTTAGTGTAATGTTAGATAATACTTATCTGCTACAAATGACAAAATGATAAATGGGAAAGCATGTGAACAAATTGGTTGGTTGCATGTGTATGGAATGTATAAGCTAGGTCACTAGTTAATTGTAAAATGCCATTTGCAAAACCCTGTTTCATCTGACCTGCCACTAGATGTCCTTGTTGAATATGTTTTGATTATTTTAGCAGTCACACTTACATGTTATAAACATAAATATAAACAAAATGACCAGCTTGTGTGCAAAGAGATGTTTTCTGTCCTATTTGCATAAAAGGTATTTTCTTTAGTTAATAGATGTCAGTTATTGGAATAGGGCTCTATAAGTGTTTATATTTAAATCCTCGATATGGGAACAAAAGTAGTCTGGGGAGATAAAAACAGATGAAAACATAGAGAGTCAGACTAATTGTCCCAGCAGGATACGATTAGAAATCCTGAACAGAGTGGAGTAATGTCGATGGTAAAAAAACGCAGGTGTTGAAGCTATCGGTAGAGTGCCCTTGATGGCCTTTTGCAGTCAGTGACTAGTCAAAAAGGGCTGATTTGTTGGACAGCGGAAGGAAAAAGTAGTCTGCACAGCTTTAAAGAACTTGGTAAGGGACAAGGACAGAGCCAGGACAACGGATCGGTCTGGAAATGAGGCTTAACAGGCAACTGCTGGCAGATGGAAGATACAAATCTGTTCTTGAGTATGGAAAATATAAATTTAACATTCAAACCTTTTCTATTATTTTTTCCAGTATATTCTTTTTTCTACTTTTCCCACTGTCATCTTTTTTTTTTTTTTTTTTTTGCTTTTCTTTTTATTTTGGAAGACTCAAGGGCTGTTGAATGTCTATAGACTGTGGAAGCACACAAGGGTAACTGTAGGATCTGAATAATAAGTTATTAATGTATCTGTCTTAACAAATTGTTTGCAGGTAGCTTCTGCCATCGCCACTGCCATAAAAATAACAGTATTCATTTCTGCAATGTAACTTAGAAAACACAACAGAATTTTCCTAAATTGTCATACAAGAAGCAGAAGGTGCAAATTTCTTTACAGAAATAGCTGATGGAGTTATCATTGAAATTTCTATTAAATCATTTCATTGTTTTGAGGTTTGAAGTGGAAGAAGTTCCAGTTAGACAGAAAGTGTTATATATACACTTGGACATGTGTGATATTACTGTATGCTTCATATGAAATAGTTTACTATTTATTATTAGGAGTATTTAATTTTCTGAATCTTGAATTTATGTAACAGCTACAGTTAAAAAAATGGTAATTGCAGAATCTCAAATAATTGTTTGTCTGTCTAGTGTATATGTGTGTATGAATTATTGGAACATAGAAAGCATTCTTATAGTACATTGACCCATCCAGTCAAAAAGAAGGTGAGAAAGATGCCTCCAAGAGTAGTTACACCTCAGATTAAAGTATAGTAGGTGAGAGATAATAATGATGTTGAAACAGGAAACACAGAGAACCTTCTATAAAACCTTTCAGAAGCAATATCCTTGAGAAAGTGACATGTGACAGCAGATATTGTGCTGACAGGAAGGAAATAATTTCTGTCTAGAGAGAATGTTGACAATGCTGGTTCTGCCTCATGACAGGGTCGGTGAGACAGATACACGCAGGATGAAAAGACACAGCCGGGGCTTGTTTGAAGCCTGCGGTAACAATAAGAAGCCCAGTCAGCACTGAGGAATGGATTAATTGACAGCATCCAAAAGGCTTCATGTTGTCTTATTGATTCGGTTCATTTTATTAACAGTGATTTATATATATTTAGCCACAAGGTTTTCCAGACTGATTTGGGGTCTCAGCATAACAATTTTTGCAATAAGCATAGTCAGAGGCACAACTCTTTTACAGCCTTTCCATGCTGGTTATAGACAAGACTTGCTGCCGCAGAACTGCGGTCTTGTCAGATGGTAGTTTGGACTCTTCTTCATGAAGAGCCAGCGCTGATGGACGGGAGGTCAAAGCCTCCACTACACAGATCAGCTGTCTGCACATAATGACCCACGAAGAAAATGGGAAACTACCATAAAAACACCAAACCTGGTTATCTTGTCATTACGTTACCATCCTCAGAGTTAGCCGAGTTACTTGTGTTTCTGACCTTATAAATCCAATTACTAAGACAACACTGACAGAAAATAAGAAAGAAAGAAAAAAGTAAAAAAAATGAAAGTCAGCAAAACAAACCCTGGGTATTTTGTGATGCTTTCTTAAGAATGTTGTGCTGGGTTTTATTAAGTTGGTATATATACTCTTAGTCGACAGGCTTTCATGTCATTTTTCCGGAAATCTGTAACAATCTGTAAGCTTTCTGGTCACTCTTGTGGATTGATTTTTCATAATTTACAACAGCCTGTGATATTTGTGGAGATAGTGTAGTGGAACATATAAGTACCTTTCCCCCTTAATGTGACTATATTCTCGTACATTGGCCAGAATTCTACGGACAGCCATAGTACAGCAAGAATTGTCTATGGTACCATACCCATGGGAACGGCAGAATACGTATCTTGAGTTCACATACTGTAGGTACCTGGACCCTAAACAAAAAGCAGTGACAGGCGCTTGATGAATGGACATCCAGGGGGAAGTGTTGCTTTACTGGTGGATGATTTAACAAGGAATTACATATTCAATTCAGGCTGTGTCCAGCTGGACCAGGGGGCAGGATTCACGTGAATCTGAGACCATTTATAGATTTAATATGTTGTAGGCAATTTAGAATCTGTGGCCTGAGCGCTTGAATTCCTGTGGTTTACTCGGATATTACATCTGGTATTGCATCGAGTTCCCACCCTATGGTCCGGTGTCATAGCTTGACATCTATTTAATTTTAATTTGTTGAGAGTGCTACAGACCTCTGTTGTGGGTATTTCCCTGGGAATCTGATATTAATATTGATGTAGCTGGTTATTGAAGCTGCTTGGAGTTAATCTATCATCAAAGCTGATGGCTGTTCCTACTGGGTGAAGGTCTTCCCCAGCTTCAGAGCAGGAAGTGCGGCCTGTTCGTGTCACCGATCCGGACTTTCCGAGCCTGATTGTGTGAGCTTACGACAAATACCACAGCCACCAAGGCCAAGCAGGTACTCTCACTTTTTATAATAACATTTCAACTTTATTTTATACTGTCCAGCCTTCACTTCACTGCCTGTGGCATTCTGTTTTCACTAAAAGCACTATATTTACTTCATTGGTGATAACATTAGGGTTTTTAGCTCAGCTGACTGTAAGTCATCTGAGGTATAGGGATGGTGCTTTGTCCGTTGTCCATCTTGGCGTTTGGCCGTCTGGACATCTGGCCGTCAGGTTGTCCATTAGCAGGGCACAAATTGTAACCGCTCAACCTAAAAGCCTATAACTAAAAATCTAGGAAGGTCCATAAAAAATCTCCTTGGATACCTGAAATTAGGTCACTGTGACATATATTTAATATTAGTGTTCACTTCAATCGGCAGGCTTTGTGCCCAAAATGGATTCATGCACTTTCTGGCCATTCTCTTCATTTGTAGTATTTAATCAAAACTTTGTACCATATTCATTCATTTAATCTTAAGACTGAGAATAACCACTTTTGGTGTTCTACTTTTATAGGTATTTCTGGATATTTCAGTTTGTCAGATGTTTTGTCAAGAAAGTAATCCAGATTAATACTTTTAGGTTAGTTGTATTTTCTCGGAACAGGATGACTAGCTTAGTTGTTAAAGCATTTGACAAAGGAACAGAAGGCAAAATGTTGATATCTCAGTATAACTGCTTTGATTCACTGTTCTGTTATGCCTTAATGACAGGCCTCATCCCTAACTTCTTTATTCCAATTTGTCCTGCTGCTTTACATCAACAGTTGTGGTTTCCACAACAAAATCAAAGTTTTTGACAGTTTGTGGGTTATTCCTAGCCCCATGCATATAAACTTGATTCCAGAAAGCATAAATAGAATTATATTATTTTTTCTCTATGGTTACCTCATCCTTAGCAAAAAACAGTTTCACGAAATGACCAAGGATCTATGCCTATAAAAATAAATTTCCTTTTTGAAAGTGTCTTTTTTTAATTAAGATTGTTAAATGTATTTATGAAGACAGAGTCAAGGAAGAAACCATACCCCTTAAGCAGATTGAAGTGGAGACATATGAAGGAAAATATTCAGCTAAAATGAACTGATAGCAGAAGATAATACTGGTAAACATTGTTACAAGTTACTAAGAATTTTTAAACATTTAAAGGCAACACTGAAAATGATAGGGCTGTATCATGATATTCAGTCAAATATTGTCTGGTGTCCCTTATCAGATGTCCATGTATCGTTACATTGATGATACATAACCAGCCAACAGAAAGTTTTCCATTTATGAGTATGAGCTATCCAATTGAGTGATGTATCATGATATGTGACAAAATTTACTCCAGTGATCTGTAGATATAATGCCTAAGTATCATGATATGTGAAAAAATTTATTCCGATGTGAAAAAATTTACTCCGGTGATCCAGATATAATGCCTAAGGATCATGAGATGTGAAAAAATTTACTCCACTGATCAATATATAATGCCTATGTATAATGATATGTGACAAAATTTACTCCACAGACATAGATATAATGCTGATGTTGTCAGATGATGATTAGCTTTAAAAGGTCAGTGAGATGCACCTGGAAGAATGGTGCACTTATGATGTTCCTGATGCACATACAAGGTCTTCTTTGATCTCTGTCCCCAAGATGAGGAGGTAGAATGTATCTTTACAGCCGAGGAAAATACCATCTCAGCGTGCTCCTGCTGGCTGCATCCCTCACTGGCAGCAGTTCATACACCATCTTTCCAGTCCTCCTTTTGTCCTACCTATTTTGCTCAGCTGACATAAAGTCATCTGAGGTGTAGCAATCAGCTGACTTAAAGTCAGCTGAGCTATAGCAATCACTCTTTGTCCGGAGTCCTTATGTCCGTCCGTTTGCCAGGCACAAATCGTAACTGCTAGACTTGAAATCTTGTAACTTGACATCCAGGGAGGTCCATGAAAAATCTCCTAGGAAACCTGAAATTAGGTCTGTGTTACCCATATCATCTGAGCTATGGGGCTCAGAAGTACCCCCAGAATAATAAAAATTAATACAAAAACTCCAGTATCTGAACAACTAGTGCATTGATCAGCATGATTCTATGCATGCATATTCATCATGGAGTGTTCCATCAATTCCTGCAGACTGGTGGCACCACCTGAATTTTTAGCTCAGCTGACTATAAGTCATCTGAGCTATAGTCGTGGTCCATTGTCCGTCGTCCGTCCGTCCGTCCGTCCGTCCGTCCGTCCGTAGATGTGGCACGTTTCGACACCGTTGGACCTACGAATCTGAATTTCGGCATACAGTTAGATGTCCCCATAAACTCCTACCATGCCAAAAATTGGGTCAATAGGACTTCGTTCCTTTGAGATATTAAGGAAAAACCTCAATTTTTTATTAGAAATCTATTTTCACACTTCAGGACTGCCTAATATCAAAACCACTCATCTGTTTTTCCTCATATTTACCATAGTTATTCATCTATATAGTTCCTATGTACATGCCAAAAATTATGTCTGTATTATAAAAATTTAAAAAGTTATGGGCCCAAACATAATGCATTGTGTAAAAAATCAGGAAAGATATTTGATCACTTAACACAAAATATGTTAAAGCTATAAACTTTTTTTCCAGTAATATAACTTTTATTAATCAAAATTAAATTGTATACCCATAATTAGATCAAAATCTTTTAAATTTTTTAAAATATCAACAAAAATAAAAAATTGGTACCTTAAATTTTGCCCTAATTTGACCATGGCACGTTTTTTCCTGTAAGTACTGTGGATTTAATTTTCACAGCATGTTTTTTTTAGAATTTTGTCTGTAAACACCAAAAATTTGAAACCAGTTGATCAAAAACTGTAGATTTTATTCAAGCTTTCAAGCACCATGTAACATATTGTTTACATCAAACTAGTGTCATGCAGTTTGCAAGTGCTCAGCTCCCCAACTTCAGCTCTCAGTTCCTAAAATTTGGCATACAATTAGATGTCTCAAAAATCCCCTACCATGCCAAGAATTTGATCACTAGGACTTAATACCTTCGAGATATTAATGAAAAACTTCATTTTTCCATTAAAAACCCATTGTTACACTTCAAGACAGCCTAATATCAAAACCACTGATCTGACTTTAATCATATATAATATACATATTTTTCTATATATTCTCTATGCACATGCCAGAAATGATGTCAGTATTGCGTAATTGTTTTAAGTTATGGGCCCAAACATAATGCACTTTGTAAAAAATCAAGAAATATATTTACTCCCTTAACAAGAGGATTGCTGAAGCTAGAGATTTTTTGTCAGGGATGTAACATTATTTAATCAGGATTCAATTGAATACCCAAAATTAATTCTGAATTTTTCAAATTGTATAAGTTATTAGTATAAATATAAAATTAGTACCTTAAATTTTGCTCAACTTTGACCATGGCATGTTTGTTTCCTGTGAGAACTGTTGATATAATTTTCATGTCATGCACACATAAAGATTTCAGCTTTTTAGTTTGAAAAGCTGAAAGAAATTGGCCAAAACTTGTAGCTTTTATTAATGTTTTTATGAGACCATGTCAGACCTTGGCTCTCTGTAGCACCTCTTGAGTCACCTGTATGTTGACCTTGTTGAACTTTCAGCAAATTATGCATGCTTGAGGCGAGACATAAACTGGGGCGTCCAGGCAGCTTATTATATAATGGCCAGCCACAGTTGATCTAGGTGTCCAACCCAACTCATCTAGTAGTTTTAACCAACAACATAACAATAAACAATAAATTAATAAATTTTTATTGGTTTTTAATAACAAATTAAAGAAAAATAGAAAAGGAATTTGTTAGTTAATAATAACAGGAAATTAACTTGCAGTTACCGATGATATAAGAATCTTGTATAGATGGATAGAATGTCATGTATTCCAAATAACACCATGCAGTCACCTATGGTATTTTTCAGTTCAATTTTAATGATAAAAAAGTAAATCATATTATTCATTACTAATCATTAGGGATCATATGAAGGAAATTAATGATAGACAAAGATGCAGTTGATAATATTAATCTAGATTCCTACTGTGTCTAGTGTGTACATTGATGTGAAATTAGTCCAAAATAAATATATTACATTTTTTTTTTAATATAATTAAAAGCCATAAAACCAGGTACTTATGATCATTATTTAAATGTGTGAATTTTGTATATTCTGGATTCTCAACATCATTGCTTGGTGAAAACTGAATAAATACCAGACATGGTGCGAATACTTTGCAATTGTATTAAAACAAGAATATGAATATGTACTCCATTATAAAATTTCTTTCATAAGAATGGGAATTCAGGTAAAAATGAAAGTATATGAATACCAGTGCAAATATTTTCAAAATGTATTAATGAATGCATTAATGAATATATTCTTTAATATTATTTTAATAATCATTTCAGTCATATTCTATTTGAAAAAATCATACTATTCTCTTATTATTTTTAATAAAAATTATATTTAGGACAATATTTGTAATTTTTCTAATAAATAGTTAAACTCTTATATTATATGTTCTGCTTATATTAGTTATATGGCCAAGTCAAAATCTGTGTGACAATCCAACTCCATTTGTTAATGAAATAAATGAAATTAATCCTCTTTCCTGTCTCCAAAGGTACTATCAAAATCATACATAAGCTAAACAACAACAACTCATAATACAGCTTATTTTTATAACCATATAAAACCAGCATGTGCCTCATTTCTAAATCATATTTTTTTATCATATATATCAGCTGAGCGCCGTGACCCATAGGTCCCTTGTTTTAAATTTTTACGCACTTTTTCTCTATTTTTTAGACCTTTATTCAAAGACGTGGTCATCCGTTTACAGGGCGAAAATTGTTACCATTGGACCATGAATCTTCTTAATTGACATCCAGGGAGGTCCATGAAAAATCTCCTTGAAAACCTGAAATTAGGTCTCTGTTACCCATATCCTCTGACCTATGCTTCAGTTGAATTGAGATACCACCTACAAACTTTGGCATTCAGATGATAACATTCCTTTTGTGAATGTCGTCCTAGTTAGCTGAGTGTCATGACCCCTGGGTCACTTGTATTATTTCCAGTCCTACTTTTGTACTTTTGTCCTACAATAGTGTGCCTTACAGCCTGCATAGTCTCCATCATACCAGCGTTGCCTGAGGTATATCCCAGCATCCCCTCAGTATTTCTTTCAGCTTGCATTGATTCTGGTGCTCTTCTGTATGATCTATAAGCATGAACTGGTGTTGAATCATCTGTGATGAGACTTGCTTCTTATTTATCCTGATCAAAGGCTCAGAGACTTTTTGTTAAATATCTGTCAAGAGATTTTTGCTGCACTGTGTGGGCCCCCATCGTCTTCTCGGGAGACTTGAGTTTATGTTACTATGTTATTTATAAAACTGACTGGTTCATTCCAAGGCTGAGCCAAGAACGGAATCTCTTGTTAGGAAGAAAAGTGTCAATATCAGGTCCTAAAATTGATGGCAAACTCAATCGCTCCCTGGCACTTTATCTGAATAGAGGGGATAAAATTTTTCACAAAAAATTCACAACTTTGGTGGCTGCTTGCTATATTCATAGTGGTTGAATTGTGCTTTTCCTCAAAGATATAAATGAAGGGGTGAATTGGTCCTCCAACTAAAAGTCCCAAAGGACCTGCATTCTTACGAGGTTCCGTATATCAAACTGTACTGATTCTGTTATCCAGCAGGTCGTTCTCGTTGCTACTGTACTGTGCATCATAACTCAAGATAATATCTATGGAGCATTGTAGTTTGTATATGCACCCTTCTGTATAAAAGACCCCCTGTCATGGTCTTAACCACAGTAATGTAATTCTCTTGATACAGAGGTAAATTGCATTTGGTCAGACTGTTTGAACATCTATTTTAGAACCATGTTTACCAGGAGGGTTATATCTAACAGAGTTTGTATGAACCAGTTGGTGTTTTTGACGAATCAGAGTATAATTCAATATTTTGGGTTTGGATTTTCACAAAATACACCAAGTGAGTGTTAATTAAAGAAGCATTCTCTTGTTGCATAAAAATCAGTCGTACCCATCACATGTATGTTTTTTTTTTCATCTTATTTAGATTATATCCACAATTAAACCTTGTATCTCGAATATTAGTCATGTGTGTGTCAACAAGATTACTTGCATCTGACTCCCAGACATACCACACTCGTGCATTTTTTGGCCAGATGAGCACCTTGGGCCCAAAGAGGTTTGGCGAAGGCATTATTTCTTAGATCTCAAGTGTTTGGTGACAGCTTGGTATGTTACTAAACTTTCCCCAACTAGATTTATCTTCTTTAATGGTATCAGAGAATCTTTGAAATGCTTCTGTTGCATTTTATACAAATAGATAAAATGTTGGTGTTTATACAGATAAAGTGGACATTTTTCCATATAGATTACCTGTCTCCCTTATTACCTCAACCAAGGACATTGTTTTCACTTTTGCTTGTTTGTTTGTTTTAAATTGGTTTGTCTTAATGTAAGCATGATTACACAAAATTAATGTGCATCTAAATAAATTGGCATACTTAAATCTAAAATTTTATAGGTCTGTCAGTGCTGAATAGTTTTACTCAACCCTAGGTAGAAATAAGTACCTTTTTCTACAAATAATATTAATTCAATACTCTATTTTTAAATAAAAAGGTTATATCTTCTACTTTGCATGTTATAAAACTTTATAGGTCGTTGCTGCCCTGGTTGGTAATGTAGGTCCACACAATATCGTTATCGGTTTTATTCAATGGCTTTTAAAATAAACTTCTGTAATAAACAAAACAGTCATGGGGTTTTTAATTCATGGAAAAAAGTTACATGTAAATAAAACCTAAACAAACAATGCAGAATCGACAGTGTTGAGAAACTTTCAAAACCACACCCAATGCAATAGTTTCCACAAAAGTTAAGTTTACTTGCCATGTGGGACATGTATATCAGAGATATGAGATAATAAACGATACGTTGTAACAGTTTCATTTGTAAGCCCTTTGAATATGAATTTATATGATATTTTATGACAGGCCACAAAATGATATATTGTATGATGTTAAACCTGTATGCCCCATGGGTGTTGATGTACAGATGTGTTTTACTGCTTTATCCAGTATTGAAACACTTTCTATCCCCTTTAAGTGTGATAATTCATATATAAAATTTTTTTTTCCTGCATGTGCACAGTGGCTTTGTTTAACTTAAAGAAACGCAGAGGTTTAACAATTATTTATGGATCTTTGCATCATCCTGTATTTTAAACAACAGATCAGAGTGGCACTTAAGTGTAGCATTCATTTCTAATCTTGCTGTAAATAGTGACATATTGATGGTTAGTTTCCATGGTGAATGTCTCACAACATTCCCATAAACCAAATACGGTGTGAAGAAAAAAGTTATCGCATATTTCCATAAACCAAAGATTGTGTGACTGAAAAAGTTATCACATCTTTTTTAGTAAGCTTTTGAGACCCTCAGTTTAAGCAGATCCATTTATGCTGATGAATTTATTATAATCTGTCACTAGAACCTTTGGTTTTTTTCAGCATTTGACCATCTTTCCTTAGAACAATGTGAGTTTTTCTCATCAGACAAATAGATATTGACTACGTAATAACAGTTCATACATATTTATGATGACATACATTGCTGGCACTCTCAGCTTGACTTTGAGATGACTTTCATATTTACGGAGACAGCCTTGCGTTAGCTTCCTGAAGGAGTATATTCAAGTGTTTTGTACTGTATTGATTCAAGAAGAATAACAAATATGCTTAATGTTATGTAAATCAAGTTATTCATGTAATAACAGTCCTCAAGGAATAGCAATTATACAGATGTAATGCAGTTAATAGAGCTATGAATTAATTTCAGTGGCCCTGCTGTCTGTGGCTAGTTTTGGTTTATAACTGTTAAAGCATATGGTGATGTTTCTCCAAATTAGTAAAGATGTGCTAAATTTAATGTTTTACTCGTATGTTGATAAATGTATATACATTTATTTTCAAATAACAAGCAGTCTTAAAGGGGCTTATACCTACATTTGATGTTTATAAACTAAAGATAATCCCTCAGAACTTAAAAAAAATGGGATTCTACGGCTCCTCACAATTCACATGACTCTTTATAATATATATATATATATTTGTATCCCCAGACAAAGTCGGGATACTACGGTTTCACGACGGTCCCGCCCCCGCTGCAGAAAAATCTTGTGAGCGGGATAACTCAAAAATATTTCACTGATCTTTTTCAAACTTTATATTTGTATAGATAAAGGTAAGAGGACAAAACCTATTAAAAAAGAGGTCATGACCTTTGCTAGGAGAGTGACCTTGACCTTGAATAAGTCCATTTTTTTCTGAAAATGATTCAAATTCTTAAATATCTCAAGAAAGCTTGCATGGACTGATCCAAAAATCAAGGTGACCAAAGATCTTGGATAGCTTTGTGATATGCCGAAAACTGGGAGCAACCACCTATTATCCTTTCCTTGTCTTTAGCTCAGCTGAATGTAAGTCATCTGAGCTATAGCGATCACTCTTTGTCTGTCATCCGTCCAGCCATCTGGCCATCCGGCCATCGGGTGGTCTGTCCATTAACAAGGCACAATTCGTAACCACTGGACCTGGAATCTTCTAACTTTACATCCAGAGAGGTCCATGAAAAGTCTTCTTGGAAACCTGGAATTAGGTCTCTGTTACCCATATTTTTCCAGCTATGGGGCTTCGAAGTACCCCCCAGAATAATGAAAAATTTGATACAAAAGCTCAAGTATCTGAACAACTAATGCATTGATCACCATGATTCTTTGCATTGATATTAATCATAGAGTTTTTCATGAGTTTCTGCAGACTGTTGGAGTCACCTGTATTTTTTGGATTTTTTAACGATTTTTTTTTCTCTATTTTCAGACCTTAAAAGATGCCTGTCATCTGTTAATAGGGCACAAATCGTAATGACTAGATCTAGAATCTTCTTTCTTGACATGCTGGAAGGCCCATGATAAGTCTCCTTGGAAACCTGAAATTAGGTCTCTGTCACCCATATTGTCCGAGCTATGGGGCTCAGAAGTACCCCCCAGAATAATTGAAAATTTGATACCAAAGTAGGGCACAAATCATAACCATGGGGCCCAGAATCTTCTAACATGACATCCTGAGAGTTCCTCAAAAGTTCTCCCCCAGAAACCTGAAATTGGGTCACAGTGACCTATATTCTCAGAGTTTTGGGGTATGTTTGAGCACCCCAGAAATAATGCAAAATACACACAAATTGACAGATTCTTCATGAAAGGCTGGTTGGATTGTCATCAAATTTGTTGTGCTTGTGAGTCTTGATTAACTTAAGCTAATATGCATGAACAATAATGCCACCTATCTTAACTGGTTGTCTGTGCAAGGACATATTATCAACATGTCAGTCAGCTGAGAGTCATGACCCATGGGTCACTTTTCACGCCTTTTAATACCCCCATAATTGCCACTTGACAGTACTGTGAGCATTGTAAGTCAAAAACTGATGGACAGAAATCTTTCATATTATGAACATGTAGAGAGATGGGTTCTGAGATGAGGTCAATTTAAATTTGGGTCATGACCTTTACCATGAGTGTCCTTGACCTTTAATTTTTCCATATTTTGTGAAAACCGCACACCTCTTATAATATCTCCAGTGTTGATAGCCATATGGATTTCAAACGTGACTTATGTATGGCCCACCTCTAAAGTAAGAACCCTATAGGTTCTAGGGTCATGAGGACAAAGGTCTAGGTCACTAGACTCACATCTTTAAAGATATTGTGGATGCATTTTCAAGGTCACAGGACAGGACGTCTTTTAAAAGATTGTTGATGCATTTTCAGCCAAACTTTAGGTTCCCGGATGATAATTCCAGCTTGGATTGATATATGGATTTCAAACTTGACTTATATATGGCCCATTAATAAAGCAATACCTCTGTTGATTTTGAGGTCAAAGGTCAAGGTCACAGGACACACATCTTTGAAAAGATTGTGAATGCATTTTCAGCCAATCTTTTCATATCAGACCTTTTATCTTGAACATATAGTTCACCTGCCAATAGAGGAAGACCCCAATCCATTTTTAGGTCACAAGGTCAAAGGTGAAGGTCACAGTAGCCATCTGTCCAAAAATTCATTTCCTGATGATTACTACAGCTTGGAATGATAAATGGGTATCAAACTTGACTTTTATATGGCCCATCAATGAAACAAGATCCCCATTGATTTTTAGGTCATGATGTTAAAGGTCAAGGTCACAAGACACACATCTTTGAAAAGATTGTGGATGCATTTTCAGCCAAACTTTTCATCTCAGACCTTTTATCATGCACATATTGTTCACCTGCCGATAGAGGAAGACCCCTATCCATTTTAACATTTAAATTGGGGTCATAACCTTTCCTATGAGAGTGGCCTTGACCTTGAATGTTGCCATAAATGGTGAAAATCACACAAAATCATAAATATCTCTATAAGGGATGCATGGATTGGTCCAAAAATCAAATTGATGGAAGATCTTTGATAGCTTTGTCTTCTGTGGAAGACAGGTCGGGCCACCTTCTGTCCTTTTCTTAATTCGGGCCTTTTAATTACCCATCATTGCCACTTGACAGTACTGTGAGCATTATAAGTCTAAAACTAATGGACAGATTGGGCTGAAATTGTGCATGTCCATTGATCTTGGATACCTCCATCTTGTATTCAAGACTGATGGCGCTATCAGTCTGTAATCATAAATGTTTGACGTCCATCCGTACTTTTGCTTTCAGTGGAGATTGCTCATATCTCTGAAGTGGTTCAAGGTATTGGTCTGAAATTTGGCATGTCCATCCATCTTGGAAAGTGTTCTCGTAAATCAGACAGGTGGCCCCACCTACCAACCCATTTACAAAGTGGCCAGGACATATAGTTTTACCCATGTCCGTCATTCCATCCTTCCGTCAATCCAAAATGAAACAGACTTTTTTTCGCAAAGCCTGCAGATATGGCCTGATTTTTTGTGTGTGGGCAGATAATGACCAGTTTTAGATCGAATTCATGTTTCGTCCCTTTTGACCGTACAACGGGTACGGAACATAGAAAATTTTTTTTCGCAATGCTTGCAGATATTGGCCTAATTTTTGGTGTGTGGGTGCATAATGACCACCTACAGATCGAGTTCGTGTTTCGTCCTGATTGACTAACTTTTGACCATATGACAACTCCTGAACAAAGAAAATTTCATGAAAAATAGTAATTTTCATGACAAATGCACAAGTACGGCTTTCTTTTCGCAATGCTTGCAGATATTGGCCTAGTTGTTGGTGTTTGGGTGCATTTGACCACTTACAGATGGAGTTCGTGTTTTTTTTCCCAGTTGACCTATTTTTGACCGTATGAGGGCTCCTGAACATAGAAAATTTCATGAAAAAAATTTAAATTTTCACGATAAATGCACATGTACATACTTTTTTTAGCAATGCCTGCAGATATTAGGCTGATTTTTCTTTCTCAAGATGATAGATGGAAGAAACCATAGTTGCTTGCCAAGTGTCAGTATATGCTGCTGAAGGTGGGGGACTATTCTTAAAGGGGGGGGGATTAATTGTCTGGGGATACTGGCACCTGCGGTGCCAGGAAATTTATAGTTATTATATATGAACTTCAAGGTCAAATCTGTGGAAATATATGAGTTTGAAAACACCATAACTTTGAAGTGCTGCATATTTTTCCTTCAAATTTGATACACAAATTATTTCAACTAAGTTCTCAGACAAGTACAAAACTGGTGGCCTTGACTTTGTAAAGTGTTGACAGATGTTGTAGCCGGAAGTGGGTCTAATTAAAAAGGGGTTTGCCCAGATGCCAGAAATATTTAGTTGAATACCTTAACAGTTTGGATATAATGTTTATATTTATCTGACCTGAAGTTGGGAGCATTTCCAAAAGTAGCTTAATACCACAGTGATTTTATAAGTACTTAGTTCACCAGCAGAGACCTCATATATTATGGTATTAATGCTTTATTTTCATGATTTAGTTGGTTGATGTTTCCAATAAACCAAGATGGCCTATTAAGAACCAGACTGTTGGAAAATAGTATAATGTCACTGCAAAGATCAGAAATTGACTCTTAGAACTTGTTCTTTCATATTTTATACATTGGATTTTACACCATTTGTTAAAACCTGAAGGTGACAACTCAAATGATGTTGATAATCTGTATGATGGATGTAAGTTTTCTAACAGGAGTTTCCCTAGGCAAGGCATCGTACAGCTTTACTTTAAATAAACCTGTATGATTATCCCCTTATATAAATATAAAAATATAAAACGATCCATATGAAGCTGTAACGGTTATCTTTATCTTGGCCCCTGTGGTGATAAAACGAGAAACTGTCAAAGGAAGATATGTTGAGAGAACAGAAGACCTAGGGAAAAATGGGCTTGGCATTGCAAAGATTATTGTCAAAACAGGTGAGGTGTGATTTTACTCATTTTCAGAAGCAGCATTTACCAGCTGTTAATGTCGCAAATAAAAGTTTTCAATTATATAATTATGTTGCACATATAGTGTGGTTTATTGCCTCAGCCATGAGGGGATACATTTAACTCTGTTTATGTGTGTATGTTTTGTGTGTTTGTCACAGCATAACTCACACAATCATGAATGGAATCTCATGAATTTTTAGTTCGGGAATGGGCCAAGGAAGAAATGATTAGATCTTGGTGTGGATCCTGCACAAGATGTGGATTCAACAGTCTATTGACCCCCCCCCCCCCCACACACACACACATGGCAGAGGCTTGCATTATTTCAAATGCAGATTTTTTTGTTTCATATATTTTCAAGGTTGAATTTTTGTGGCTTTTTTCTTTTTTCTTTGTTTCATGAGGGTGTCATGTTTGCTGTATGACCATACAAGAACCAACACAAACAAATTCCATCGAAAATGTTTCATAATATTTTAACAAAGTTGCAAAGAGACAAACCAACCACCAATCCAACCAACCAGCAATAGAAACATGATACATAGCCTGGCAGAGGTACATAAATTTATATGTCTCATTGTCTGCACAACAAGAACAATGTTCTTGAACTTCACTTTAGAAAATTATTAACGTTATTATTATTTTACCAGTAGTTTAATTATCATTCTTGAACATTCAAATCTGAACTTACACCTTAATTAGTAAATTCTGAAAGACCGGCTTCTGTGGCTCAGGGACTCAGAGCGCGGGACTCAAAGCCGGGTGATCGTGGGTTCGAATCTCAGCAGAGGCGGTGAGGTTTTTCACGGTCGGTCCCCACCCAGGGTGAGCGCTCTGCAGGCTTAATGGGTAGGCTGTGCCCCACATCCGTGTATCACTCACATACCAGTGCGTCTTTGGGGGGTTCCTCAGTGTTATGACCCAGCAATGGGGATGATTACACACCCAAGACCCGCAGGTGCGGTAGACACCGGGCCTGGGTGACACCAGGATATAAAATAAAAATGATAGGAAGCGAGTGCTACCGCCCTGTCAAGTAGTCCCAAACTGAAACGGAAACTCTGCAGATGTACATACTTAGATTAAGAATTAGATAAGTTAGCATTAAAAAAAAATGGAGGCGGTAATCTCCACCAAAAAAATTATAATAAAAAAAAAAAAAAAATTCTGAAAAGACTTTTAAGGAAACTCCTTACTAGTGTTTTGACAAAAAGAAAAACCATGGAACCTTAGGACGGTTGGCTGCAGGCATAAGGTCACTTGTTGCAAAGCTCTGGTTCATCTTGCTGCCATATGTCCTTATTGAATGTGTTTGGATTATTTTGCTGGGCCCCCACATGTTATAAACAAATGGATATAAACAAGATGAACAGCCTGTGTGCTGTGAGATTTGCATTCCTGGCCCATTTTTATGAAAGGTTCAAGGGATTATACCTGTAGCTAATAGACATCAAACATGGTAATAGTCTCCTTAAAAGATTCAAAGTTTTAGAATGATTCTTGTAGAGAGTATGGGCAGTATCTGTTCGACCATAATCCTTTCGGAATTGAACAAGGATATAACGCCATTATCACAGTTCTTGACACCCGACCTTTGGGGTGTATATTCTTACCACATGGACAACGGCAGTCCTGGTTTTGTTTATTTATTTCACAAAATAGGTCCTGTTAAGGGGATTGTAACCCAGATATGTTCTCAGTGTACTGCATGTAAATGACCTTAATTATCTTATTGAGATCACTTGGCAGTAGTCCCTAACCTAGTTGGCTCTCGGGGAAAGTTAGGATGACATATTAAGTGAACGCTAGCTAAATCTAAGGCTACGGTTTTCACCTAGACTTGCATGTAAAAGACCTCTTGCCATTCCTTGTGATCTGAATAACCTGCAAAAAGATATCAACTTGTGTGTGTAAAGACTAACAAGTCAAACGCTATCACTTGCTCGAGTATTAGGACTGAAAGATACACCATTACACTACATTGACTATTTAATAAGTAAATCTGCTCAGTTACCCGCTAAGTTACCCCAAAGTATGCCTAAGCTTATTCGATACAGCCGTTTCTGTTATTTTAGAACCCACTATGTCATACCTGTCAAAGTGACAAGCAAAAAGTAATTTTCTGCTGGGCTGGACAATAAATTGGGGGGAGCCTCAGTTCATTGGGTCTTGACCATCCTTATCTTCCTGTTTGACCTGAATCAAACATTTTTTTCCTTCTGCCTTTTAAATGCATATCCAAATTTGCCCAGGGAATATAGACCATTATGAATGTGTAATTATATATTAATAGATTACAGTGGAGCCCCTTAATTACAGACACTGACAGGAGCCAAGATTTTTTGCTTGTAATATAGAGGTGCCTGCATAATTAGAGAGGTTATTTAATTAATCACATACATGTCTATCACACACAGGACTGTATGAAGTGTGGACAGTTGAGCAGTGGTCATAATATAGACATGCCCATATAGAGATGTTTTCCTGTATGACTTCCTATATGTATCCCTATATGTGTTTTTCCCTATATAAGTTGGTTTTCTTAGGTTTTTCCTCAAGTGCAAAAATCATTGATTTCAAATTTTTTTTATTTTAATTTAATTTGTTTTTTTTTCTATCTTCTCCCCATGTTTGCACAAGATTTCCAGTATGGCTAATTAAAAAAAACCTGACCATTGTCCTCAGTATTAGTCCAAGATGACAAAATTGCACCTAATATCCTTTTTTGACCTTGACCTAATTATCAAGGTCGTACACTTCATAGCCAAGCACGATTATAGCTCATTTTGTGAGCATAAAGGGAGACTTCCCATGATCCCTTGTGGATTCCAAACATCTCGTTTAATTTTTACTTGAGTTGTCATTTTGAATTTATTAAGGTCGTTATAAAATTTAACATGTTATGATGCTTTGGAGGAAAAAGCATGTGCATTGTAAATATGCTCTGTGCACTAATGTTCATATTTTATTTTAAATAAATGATCATGATAATGAGTGGAAATTAATTGGACTAATTAAATCAGAGTGAAGATTTTAAGTAGAATATTTATGTTGACACAGAGCACAATATAATGAGACTTTAAGCCAAATCACAAGAAATTACATTAAAACATTACATTAAGATCTTCCAGGCAGCTGACTATCTATCATTGGTGCATTGCTCCAGAGACATTAATTTTTATTTCTGAGGTACCTGTTGATCTAATAGGGAACCACTGACACAAACATGGGGTAAATTTGAAGATTCTCATTGCGGTTTGGCTCGGACATGATCTATGGGGTACATGGTGACAGGGTTGATAGGACCTTTAGATTGACGAGGTGGAGTATCTGGATTTCAGGCTATGTGTCACATTTCTATGTCACCAGACCTATCAGTGCCATCCAGTCAGAATGAAACGTTTCCTGCAGATTTTATCTGACATGTTACATATTTGTTTTTAACTTTAGATCCATCTAGACTGATGTGTAACTCTTCACAACTTTAATATAAATCATAGTCTGTTATTTGTTAGACAGTAATTTTTAGCTCAGCTGACTATAAGTCATCTGAGCTATAGTCGTGGTCCATTGTCCGTCGTCCGTCCGTCTGTCCGTCCGTCCGTCCGTCCGTCCGTCCGTAGATGTGGCACGTTTTGAAACCGTAAGACGTAGGAATCCAAAATTCAGCATAAAGTTAGATGTCCCCAAGATCTCCTACCAAGCCGAAAACTGGGTCTTTGCGACTTCATTCCTTTGAGAAATTAAGGAAAAACCTCAATTTTTTATTAAAAACCTATTTTCACACTTCAGGACTGCCTAATATCAAAACCACTCATCTGTTTTCCCTCATATTTACCATAAATATTCTTCTATATAGTTCCTATGTACATGCCAGAAATTATGTCTGTATTATATAATTTAAAAAAGTTATGGGCCCAAACATAATGCATTTTGTAAAAAATCAGGAAAGATATTTGATCACTTAACACAAAACTTGTTAAAGCTATGGACTTTTTTTCCAGTAATATAACTTTAATTTATCAAAATTAAATTGTATACCCAAAATTAGATCAAAATCTTTTAATTTTTTTAAAATATTAACAAAAATAAAAAATTGGTACCTTAAATTTTGCCCAACTTTGACCATGGCACGTTTTTTTCCTGTAAGTACTGTGGATTTAATTTTCTCAGCATGTTTTTGTTAGCATTTTGTCTGTTAACACCAAAAATTTGAAACCAGTTGATCAAAAACTGTAGATTTTATTCAAGTTTTCAAGCACCATGTAACAAATTGTTTACATCAAGCTAGTGTTATGCAGTTTGCAAGAGCTCAGCTCCCCAGCTTCAGCTCAGTTCCTAAAATTTGGCATACAATTAGATGTCTCCAAAATTCCCTACCATGCCAAGAATTTGGTCACTAGGACTTAATACCTTCGAGATATTAATGAAAAACTTCATTTTTCCATTAAAAACCCATTGTTACACTTCAAGACTGCCTAATATCAAAACCACTGATGTGACTTTAATCATATATAATATACATATTTTTCTATACATTCTCTATGCATATGCCAGAAATGATGTCAGTATTGCATAATTGTTTTAAGTTATGGGCCGAAACATAATGCACTATGTAAAAAATCAAGAAATATATTTACTCCCTTAACAAGGGGATTGCTGAAGCTAGAGTTTTTTTGCCAGGGATGTAACATTATTTAATCAAGATTCAATTGAATACCCCAAATTAGTCCTGAATTTTTCAAATTTTATACGTTATTAGTATAAATATAAAATTAGTACCTTAAATTTTGCCCAACTTTGACCATGGCACATTTGTTTCTTGTGAGCACGGTTGATATAATTTTCATATCATGCACACAAGGATTTCAGCTTTTTAGTTTAGAAAGCTGAAGGAAAATTGGCCAAAAATTGTAGCTTTTATTAACGTTTTTATGAGACCATGTCAGACCTTAACTCTCTCCAGCCCCTCTTGAGTCACCTGTATGTTGACCCTGTTGAACTTTCAGCAAATTATGCATGCTTGAGGCGAGCCATACACTGGGGCAGGTAGGCAGCTTATGGCTTGCCACAGTTGATCCAGGTGTCCAACCAAACTCATCTAGTAGTTTTAACCAACAACATAACAATTAACAATAAATTAATAAATTTTTATTGTTTTTTAATAACAAATTAGGAAAAAAAAAAAGGAATTTGTTAGTTTATAATAACAGGAAATCAACTTGCAGTTACTGATGATATAAGAATCTTGTATCGATGGATAGAATGTCACGTACTCCAAATAACACCATGCAGTCACCTATGGTATTTTTCAGTTCAATTTTAATGATAAAAAAGTAAATCATATTATTCGTTACTAATCATTAGGGATCATATGAAGGAAATTAATGATAGACAAAGATGCAGTTGATAATATTAATCTAGATTCCTACTGTGTCTAGTGTGTACATTGATGTGAAATTAGTCTAAAATGAATATATTACAATTATTTTTTTAAAATATAAATAAAAGCCATAAAACCAGGTACTTTTGATCATAATTTAAATGTGTGAATTTTGTATATTCTGGATTCTCAACATCATTGTTTGGTGAAAACTGAATAAATGCCAGTAATGGTGGGAATACTTTGCAATTGTATTTAAATACGAATATGAATATGTACTCCATTATAAAATTTCTTGCATAAAGAATTGGAATTCAGGTAAAAATAAAAGTATATGAATACCAGTGCAAATACTTTCAAAATGTATTCATGAATGCATTCATGAATATATTCTTTAATATTATTTTAATAATCCTTTCAGTTATATTTCATTTTAAAAAATCATAAGATTCTCTATTATTTTTAATAAAAATTATATTTGGGACAATATTTGTATTTTTTTAAATAAAAAGTTGAACTCTTATATCATATGTTCTGCTTATAAGTTATATGGCCAAGTCAAAATCTGTGCGACAATAGTACTCCATTTGTTAATAAAATAAATGAAATCAATCCTCTTCCCTGTCTCCAAAGATAATATCATAATCATACATAAGCTAAACAACAACAACTCATAATAAAGCTTATATTTATTACCACACCAAACCAGCATGTGCCTCATTCCTAAATCATATTTTTTAATTATATATAACAGCTGAGCGCCGTGACCCATAGGTCCCTTGTTTATAAATTTGGATCAGTTTTGCCATGGGGTTTAATATTAGGTGATGATTTATAGAATTTTTTTCAGGTACTTTTAGTTATAAATTCATGCAGACTTGCAGATTTATTGTTAACATTTAAAACAAACTATCACCAGATTCAAGGACTGTCAATTCAATGGTCTTAAATTAAACAGCTTTTTCTTTATGTCCTGTCATAACTTAGCTGACTCATCCTGCTCAGCTGTTGCAGTGTACACCTTTATAAATTATTAAGCCTGCTGGCCTTGGTCCACTGCTTACCTTTACAGAAGGCAGGGCACAATGGTCACCTAGCCATCACCTTAAAATGGATAGTTTGAAGTTTAAATGCAATATCTAATATAAATAAATAAAATTTGTTTTCACAAATGAAAACATTACCAATATGTTGGGGCCAGTGCTGTTTGCTGGTGTAAGGGGCCACCATTGCTCTTACAAGCAGAGTGCCCATGTGTTCACTACATGGTGAACCATATATATGACACACCAAGGTTTTATTAAGATCCTGGTTGAGGTATACATGTGGTCTCTAACTATTTTCTATTTCTATTTTTAAATGTAAAATATAATCTTTTAAAAAGGTTTTTAACAAGACTTTACATACAGCAAGATGGATGTGTGGTAGTGAAACAGAGCTAGTAGAGACCAGCATCTATGTTAGTCATAATTTCTTGAATTCTGATTGGCTGATGTTGAATAATAAAATTTTCTTATATCGTAGACAACTTTGTCTTTTATAGCTGTCAGTATGGATAACTCAAAAAATATTTAATTATTGTAAGGAAAAATATGGGTAATCATGACATATCTGACATGATCTATATATAGGCCTTTTGGACTATTATTTATTATGTCTCCCCTCCCATGTCGGGGAGCCATATATATATATATATATATATATATATATATAGTGTTTGGTCTGTGATCATTGGCATCATCAGTATCAGTAGTCATCTGTAATTTCTTGTGAATGTGATAACTTTTGAACATTCAATATTTTACATGAAATTTGATATGTGAATTGTTTCTTCCAATATCTCTGACAAGTTCAGAAATCAGTGACTTGACCTTCATCTTTATGTTTAAATAAGCTGAAATAAAAAATAATTGAAGTCCAGATCTTTTTTCATCAAATTTAATGCACAAGTTGTTTTAATCAAGCTCTCCAGTGAGTTCAAACCTGGTGACCTTGCCCTGGATAGTCAAGGTCAAATCAGCAGAATTTTGCTCATTGTTTCTAGAATTTCTTTTAAAAGTGATAACTTTTGAAGCACTGCACAAGTTCATCACTGGTAACATTGACCTTTATCATCAAAATTAAAATTCTTTGTGAACACAATAATCTTTCAACCAAGTTCTCAGATGAGATTAAAAACTGCTTACTTTGTTGTGGACCTTCAAGATCAACAGCTCATTGTTTCCAGGATTACTTTAAAACATATAACTTTTGACTCATTGTATATTTTTTCCTCATATTATTGCAAGATCTTGAAAGGTTTGTAAACTGATGAACTTGACCTTGATTTTCAAAGTAAAATTTGCAAACAAAATTGGAAAACCCCATAACTGTAGTATTGCATATTTGCCCTTGATTTCAATACCCCAGTGGTTTCAACCAAGAGCTTTGAGAGCCTGAAATCCAAGGAGTTTAGACTTTGACCTAGATCATCAAGGTCAAATCTGTGGAAATATGTGATTCAGATTTCTGTAAAAACCATATAACTTGAATATAGGGCATATGTTTTCATGAAGTTTTAGAATGGCAACCTGTGGGGAGACAATTACCTGTTTTTGTGACTGCAAAGACTAAGGTCATATTTCTGATTTTGCCTTCATCCCACAGTGTATAATTGATACATAACAATGAAAGTAAAACTCAACATTTATGTCATGTGGGTATCTGTGTGAAGTGTAGACACACTATCAGAATGATGTGTCATCTGATTAGGGTCTAGATGATTTACTCTATCTACAACACAGAAATTGTTAATTATTTCTTCCCAGGAGTGATGGTTACTGCTATATTGTGTTTAACTAAAATTGTATTTGTGCAACTATCATTCATGTCAACATAGGTCAAGATATTTCTTGATTGTGGGAGAGTTATTTTCATCACCCTTTAAGGCTGCATGGCTATACTCATATTGAGAGTTCCCGAGATCAAATTCGCTGAATTTGGTTTATATCAGTCTTCAAGGAAAAAAGAGTGCTGCCATTATACTGTAGAACACTATAATCTGAGTACTTGAGTATTGATTGGGCTAAGAATACAGATTATGTGTGCCTTGCGATGCGCCAGCAGCAAGTTCCAAACACTTTATGTCAGACATTTTTATTACATAGAGGGCCAGAGCGGGGGTCCATGCCCATCCTCCGATGTACATATTGCATGATGTACATGCCAGAAGGGAATTATGGGCATTCTAAAGTCTCCCATGTATAGGTAGATGATGGCTTCAAATGAGAGGGTACTAAGTCTGAGGGTTAGATGGCCGCTGTCGGAGTCTAAGGATGAGAACCACATAGATGTCACCCTGTCAAACTTTTAAAGTTCATCCACTCGAAAGACTGCACTTTCCGCCATAATAGTCACCCATAGTGGATTAATCCATGTTTACCTTACATTTTGTGCTTCGCTGCTCATGTTAGGGGTGGAGCTATATTTGTGCATGGGTCTTTGCCAGTCAAGGTTTAGGACTGATTTGTGTTCCGGCTTCCTGGCTGATTGAGAAATTTTGTGCTAAATATGTACCAGTGCTGCACTCCATTGTCACAAAGATTTATCTGTATAAAGCTGGTAGTTTCTTGGCTGATTGAGAACTTTGGTGCTAAAAATATAAGAGTTCTGCACTCCATGGCCACAAAGATTTCTCTGAACCCAGCTTGTGATCTTATTAATAGGCAACAAGTGAGGAATTAAGACAAAAGAAAACATGTTAACATGCAAACAAACAAACAAACAGTGTACATCTCTGTGGTTACCATCATCATTTCTTGTGTCTGGCACAACAATCTGTCAGTCAGATAACCAGTGGGAAACATGCTTGTATTTTGTCTTTAATCCATCAAACATGCAAGAAGATTTAACCAAACATGGAGTTAATACAACTTTTGTAGAATCTTTTGTGGATATGGTGGTTGTTTTTTAAAGTGACCGTGTTGATATGTGACGTATATTGGAAGCTCTGCATTTTATCTCTACAACAATGCCTGTTGTTGCAGACTTAAATGCAGAGATTATCTTTTGCCATGCAACCCATGCAGTTAAATGTAGTGTACATTTGTTCAGGCAAATTTTGTCTGAACTATGTTATTATACTTTCATAGGTTCATATAAGTATTGTTTTCTTTGCTATCATACAAGGTCTGCACTCTTGTTAAGGGTTGAAATAGAAAAAAGAAAATCCAGTAATATTGACCATTATGGGCAGCATATAGTTTACATCAAAGTATATACTATGATATTTTTTGCATTAATTTTGTTTACTTATTTGGCACACGTACTATTGAAAGAATTAATATGGAAAATATTCCCGCTGGTTGAACAATTTGCTGCTCAGAGGAGCCAAAGTGCTCCAGCAAAGCAAACATGCTGTCAGTTTTCATTGTCTGTTTTTGACTGCAGAAGAGGTGTATTGTGTGTGTACGTAGACTGGTACCCTTGATCCTGTGTGGTTTTCCCCATCCTGTCAGCTGGCTCACGTAAGATCAAAGTACCGGCAATAGACTGGCACATGGGCCGGGCATTGAGGGTCTCTGTGGGACCTCTTGTTGCTGGATGCTGGCAGGAAAAAGTAATTGCTGAAAGTCCTTGGTGATGTGGCTCTTGTCAAAGAAGCATCTGATGCAGTCATAACCCAGCGAGAATCGATAAGCTGCCATCTTACTGGGCTACTTGGATCAAATATTAGTCTATTAGTACTCAACTTACACTGATAATTAAAATCAGTGCTGTTGCAGGATGAGATATGATAATACACTGATGTTTTCTAAGAGACATTTACTTTTACTTTATCACTTCATCACCATTGATACAGTTTATAGATCAGATCAAAGTATGCTGATAAGCATGGTCACATTTCGCTATTTTGATCAGTTTGAACTTTTTCAAAAACAATTTTTAGATTTTTATTTCTCTTGAAATAGAACATTTAGAATTTGTCCAGAGAAACACTATTTTGTGCTTGTGATAAACAGCAAGACATGATCTCATCACATTGGTTAAAGCAGATTTGTTACATGCTCTACCCTAGTACCTGTGACAGAGGAAATAAACCTGTCATGTGTGTGACTGCAGAATGTTAATTCAGTCTCCATATTTGTGATAAATTTTCACTTGTCAATCTTGGGACAGGAGATCTTTCATACCTTATATCTGTGACAGTTAAGCCTCCAACTCCTAATTTATGTCAAGCTGAACTTTCTATGCATATTACAGTTAACAGCAAGTACCTTATAACTCCTAACATATCATAAAAGCAAGACTCCATGATACTGAACCTAGTACCTGTGACAGAGGGAATTAAACCTGTCATGTGTGTGACTGCAGAATGTTAATTCAGTCTCCATATTTGTGATAAATTTTCACTTGTCAATCTTGGGACAGGAGATCTTTCATACCTTATATCTGTGAAAGTTAAGCCTCCAACACCTAATTTATGTCAAGCTGAACTTTCTATGCATATTACAGTTAACAGCAAGTACCTTATAACTCCTCGTATATCATAAAAGCAAGACTCTAAATGCAAACATCTTTGACAGCAGTACTGTCATGCAATAACAAAGAGAAATGAAACATGTAACCTTTTAGTAACGTTTCAGTTACACTCAATAAGCAGCAGTTAGGCTATACTCATATATTTGCTCTGCTGTAACCGCTGCATGAAACAGCAGTTGTCAGTCAGGTTTGGCCACCAGGCGTTGCTGTCTCTGTGGAATTCACTCCTGTGTTGCAATATTTAACCAGCTGCATATCAGGTATTTAAAATTGGTGGTTGATTTGCACTGCAGTCAAAAGTGCTTGGTAGCACTGACTTTTCCCCACCCCCTTTTGTATCCACATGATGCAATCATGACAATTCTGGACAGTCTGTATACATCTTGCTGGTGTGGCCTGAGGTCAGTTATCCCCCACTGTTTGCAAATTTCCTCTCTTGCAGTGCCGCACAACAAGCTCAGCATGGGCAAAGCCATCTTTGTTTATACGCTGAGCCAATCAGATTTTGTTTTATGGAGCATTCGATTTGCTGGGTGTTTGAAGTTCCCAATAAGCCCTGGGTGCATGGCCAAACCTGTAGGATCCTAACATTTCTCACAGCGTGTGACTTGGAGGTCCCTGGAGGTCACATGCTGTGTTCAGAGCGTACCTTTCAGTAAATGCTGTTTTAATAAAATACAGACTTTAGATAGTCTTCTTGATCCTGTGTACAAGAGACAATAAGTAGGCTTTCTTGTTTGCAGCCAGTTATCAGTCTTTCATTGTATTTTTTGCACTAGGGCTGTAAGGAACATTTGAGGATTCCACAAGCTATGCAAGTAATCCTAGCGCAAATATTCTTCTTCTGCAATATGACCAGTTAATTTGCAAATCTGGTGAGAAACTTTAAACCTGACAGACATATAGAAATAGCAAAGAATAAACATAATAAAAATCTCTTATTAGACTGAACTTACCGGTATCAAACATTTGGTAGGTGTTGTATAATTTGTTGTGCCCTCATTGGTGCTGCGTAAAAGTTTTTTACATTGGTCCTGAACCAAGTTTAAAGCAAAATATGCTGTATACAAATTAATCAACAAGCTGTGGAGTGTTTTTGTTATCTCTTGGTGTGATTGAATTAAATAAGGCATAAAGGTATGCAAACTGATTTGCATATTACTGTATAATATATTGAATTAATTGGTTTGTCTCATTAGTGGCCAAGTGATTGATACACAGCTCTATTTTTTACACTATTCTTATAATTCTCAGTAAAACCTTGTCTAACAACCACTTAAGTTTAGTGACCACCTTAAAAAAAGTGACCAATTTTTCACAATCCCAGTCCTTTTATGCTCTGTATATCAGACCTCCCTCAGACAACCACCTCAAAAATGCTTCTACTCTACCAAGGTCCAGTTGGTGGTCATTATTATAATATATTGTTTCATTATACATGGAACTCAGTTTGAGCCATCTTTGTCACTCAGACCATGCATTGAGTTCACGATCCTTCAATACAGACAGCGCCTCAAGATGTATGACATGGAAATCCTGTCATGACTGGATGGCTGATCAGCCTGGCATGCTGGTGGTGTCTTTATATCCCAGGCAGCCTTACAGTGCTGTGACAGCAGTCAGGAGGCAGGGAAAGACTTCTCCAGTATTGTCAACTTTACCTAGCATCTCCCCTGCATCAGCTCTGAGCAGTAAAATCTAACTCACATTTACCTGTAACAGTCATGGGACTGAACTGACATTGACAGTGCAGCCTCACTACCATCTCCCTCTGTTATGCTGATAAATAACCTGTTCGTTTTCGTATTTTAACACATGCCTCCTAAGTCATATTACAGTGATTGATTAAGTACTGTGGCATCTTGTTCAAAATATTTGTGATAAAAAATACAAAAGACATTTTATATGCAATAGTCACAATATCATCGTGTAATTTAAAATCAAACTTTCCATGTTTCAGTAATCTTGACATATAGTAGTAGAAGGTATCCTTCCTTTAAATGTTACTTGTATAGTCTTGAACCCCTTTTCTGTAAGGGAAAATATTTTTTTCCTATAAAACTGATAGACAGAAAAAGGAAAAGATACAGAGAAAAATTTTAAGAGACAGAAACAGTACGTTAGACAGACAAAAATGGACATAGATGGGGAAAAACTAAAATTTATTTTGGAAATAAAGTTATACATTACTTGATCTCTTGATTGTAATTGGAAATATTACCTGGTTCTTTATATCAAGAATGTACTTTTTGCAGACTTCTGAGGTCTTGAGGTTGAGCACAGAACTCAAACCCAGGAGGTTGTGAGTTCAAATCTCAGCTGAGGATTGTGAGGAATTTCACAGTTGGCCCCACCTAATATAATTTAATAATAGGTTGAATTTTGCTCCCTCTGTGGAATTTTGCATTTCCACTTCATTGACCTATTACGACATTAAGATTATTTTATCATTGCCATGTATCCGTTGCCAGAAAAACAGATACCAGCCTAGCCAAGAATGCACAGAGCCAATATTGTTACATTTCATTATGACTGACAGCTCACAGGCTTGGCAACCTGCATGCACATGGCCCTGTGCTGGCTGGACGACCGGCCTGTCTTTCTGAGCCTGTGGTCTATGCACATGGGTTGCAGGGCCAGACCTTTTAAGTACTGTGCAGACTTAATTGAGACGCTTAATGGGAAGGCTGTGCCCAACATCTGTGTATCCCTCACAAGCAAGTATGACTTTAGGGACCCACAAATGCAGTTGACACCGGGCCTGGATGACACCAGGATATGAAATAAAATGACAGGATGCAAATGCTTCTCTCCTGGCAGTTAGCCCAAAACAGAAACAGAGCCAGATCTGTAGATGCACATACCAAAGTTAAGTATTACAAGTGGCAGTGGCTTCCTCCACCAAAAATATCTTTAGAAAAGAATATTTTATATTTTCACTTAATATATTGTTTCATTATTCATAGAATATTCTGTCTACGCCATCATACTTTATAATACAGTTAGAAAACATACTTAGACCTGCATTTATACAATGATACTGAAAAATTATCTATTAAACAGACTGTTCTGTATGCTGAAATGATGTATTTTACCGCCCATGTCTGAGATAGCACGTTGAGGAATATGTAACAAACATTTGAGGGTATAAAGGAAGATAAATGTTTTGTTAAATAAGAAGGTTAAACCTCTCTCAGACCAGCAGTATCTAAATCCCCGCATCAGGAAAATAAAAGGGACAGAAATGTTTCAAGCTTCAATTTAGTAGTTTTCCTATGTGAAAAGTCTTAACATCAGAAAAACAAATATAAAATGTTTGCAGAATTTATGTTATTTCTGGTTTACCCTGCATACATATATGTAATGTATGTAATTGCTGTAATGTAAGGTTCTTATAAAGCCTCTGTGACAGATGCATGGGTTTGTTACGTGCAAGCTGGTAGTAAACACAGTGTTTGCCCAAATGATACAGAACAAAAAGGTTATTACCTATAAGGTGGCTGGTTGCATATGTGTGGACACTGAAAGGTCACAAGTTTGCAAATGCCCTTTGCAAAATTTTGGTTTGTGTGACTTGCTGCCAAATATCCTGGGTGAATGCATTTTAAATATTTTGATGGATCATCCACGTACATGTTTTATAAAAACATGGATAGAAAAAGAAATGAACACCTATGTGTGGTGGAATCCGGGTTTTCTGGCCTGTTTTTATAAAAAGGTTCAAGGGATTGTCTTTAGTTAATAAACATCAGATATCGAAATAGGCCCCTTTAATAAACCCTTTATCCATTAAGGCCATGCAGATTTATAAACAAATCTCCTGAAATTTAAAAATATACATGAAAAACATTATAGATCCTTATTTCAACTTCATCTTCATAAAACATGCAGTGCCATCTGTGAGCCATGATCTGAACTCATGAATGAAGGATTTGTACTTGTTGTAAGACAGGGCTGTGTGTCTTTTTTCCTCCTTGATATGATTCAATTCATGTTTTCACTTCCATTTACCAGAGGGAAGGCACTGACATATAATCCTATATAGCAGGTCGATATACTACCAGGGCAAACTAATACTATAAGTTCCCTTTCACTGGTCCATGTCCCAAAATATTAGATAAACCTCTTTCTGTCAGCTCAGAGTATTACTGCATCAGTTTGCTTTATGTGTCAGGCTTTTTTTGGTTGTTGGATATATTTTTATTTATATATATATATATTAACTGTTCAAGGTGCTTTTATATGAATATAGCTGTGTGGGTTAGTTATTTTATATCTGTCTATAAGAAACTGTTTTTGGAACCTGCAGTCTTTTATTAAGCCTTATGTATTATGGGGAGGGTAATAGGGATCCATCAGTTTATTTCTATATTCAAATTTGATTAACAACATTTGATGGGATACCTTCTTAGGTTTCCCCCGCACCCCTCAGGGCAAAACCATCAAATTCAAATTTTTTTCCCTGCCATTTCCTGTTTACGCTAGATCTCCAATATGGCGGATTTTCTAAAGTTTAATTTGGGCACAATATTAGTCCTAGGTCACAGATTTACACTTATTGCCAAGGTCACATACACCATAGCAGTTCCCTGATTATTACACATTTGTAGGCCTCTAGGGGTCCGGGTGGCATCCAGTGATCTCTTGACGATTGCATATGCTTAGTTTATTTTTGTAATTCATTGTTTTTGTAAGAGAATGTAATAGACAAGTCATCGGCACATTGTATATGAGGATGATTGGTTGATGACAAAGTGTACAGTTTTGTAAAAGTTCAAACCATGATGGCAAAAACATGGTCTTGAGTGCTGGTATAGTCGCAGGCCAAAATTTTTGCAAATTGAACAGCATTGTGGGCATGTTCCTTGGGGATGATCATCGGTGATGGGACAGCTTAGTGCTTTTTCGTCTGTAACCTGGGCCCTCGTCCGGCCATTTTCATGGGTACATAGAGGCGGCAACCTGTCTTGTCTGATGGTCCATATGTGTGGACTATCCTCCAAGGCTTCATTTGTGATTGCAATTGATAGCTGCGAGGCCCTTACCTGACAAAAAACTCATCCCAGTATAGCCCAGGGGGACTTGACATAGTCTGTTGTTCCTTACTGAGGCCCAGCTTGAGATCAGGATGTGTTCAAAGTAAAAGTTGTATCATGCATCTTAAGATGGTATGGTTTTAGGACTTTTTGCTATTTGTCTCTCTGACAAATTAAGCTGCTTTGGTAGCCTTTTAGCGATTACAGGACTTATATTTTATTATACGCCTGTCTTTGTCATGGTACGTACACCTATGGTCTGCTGTCTATCTGTCTTACCTTCTGTCTATCCATTAACTTTTAGTGTCACTGTGATAACTTACCAGGGCTTTGCTAGATTTCCATGAAGTCCAACCATAATTTGTGTCATGTTGTCATGGCTAACCAAAAAAAACAATGGATTTCTGTAAAACTCATTTTATATATTTACCAATAGGGTTTCTCACATGAATTAATTTCTCAGCAAAACACATATTTATTGAGGTCAGAGGTCACAAGACATGCAAGGGGTGTAATATGCACAATAGCTGTGCTCTTGTAGCATTAGTCTATCCAGATGATCAGTCTGTACAGCTAGAGCAGCTGCCCTTTTTATTCTTGTCTCATACTAAGTATCACATATCTGTATGATTTGATGAAATCAGACAAACATAAGTGCAGATACGTGTGTTGTTTTCCGACCAAATGAAAAAAATCTACCTCCTTGTTGTCAGTCTGTCAAATAATATTGTTCAACAGCACAGTTTATATGACTATCTAAGTTAGCATTTGAATGGATCACCTGGCAGGGAGGGAATTAACACATACTTGTGAGCCAGATAACATGAACCTGGCAGTAAGGTATCTAACACCCCCTCCCTTTGATACACCTGTCCGTAGGTAACAAACACATCTTGGGGGGTAATACACCCGGCAGGAGGTAACTAACACCTCCTAGGAGGTAACTAACCTCTCTAAAGGAGGTAATACACCTGTCAGGAAGTAACTAACACCTCTAAAGGAGGTAATACAAACCTGGCAGGAGGTAATTAACATTTCTTAGGGCGGTAATTTACCTGTCAGGAGGTAACTATCACCTCGATGGGAGGTAATACACCTGTTAGGGGGTAACATATCCCTCTCAAGAGGTGACAAACAAAGGGCAGGGAGGAGACTCACACATTGCGGGGAGATAACACAAACCTGGCAGGAGGTTACAAACACTTGCAGGGGGGTAACACTCCCAAGAGGTAACACATACCTTGCAGGAGGTTATATACATTGGCAGGGAGGTAACACTCACCTACCCAAGAGGTAACACACCTGGCAGGGAGGTAACAGTCACCTACCCAAGAGGTAACACACCTGGCAGGGAGGTAACAGTCACCTACCTAAGAGGTAACACACCTGGCAGGGAGGTAACACTCACCTACCCAAGAGGTAACACACCTGGCAGGGAGGTAACAGTCACCTACCCAAGAGGTACCACACCTGGCAGGGAGGTAACAGTCACCTACCTAAGAGGTAACACACCTGGCAGGGAGGTAACAGTCACCTACCTAAGAGGTAACACACTTGAAAGGGAGGTAACACTCACCTGGCAGGAGGTAACATATCCCTTTCAAGAGGTGACAAACATAGGGGAGGGAGGGGAAACACATGGTAGGGAGATAACACATACCTTGCAGGAGGTTACAGACATTTGCAGGGAGTGCCTCAGTCCCACTCGGGTTTTGCCTCTTGTGATAATCAGTGAATAAAAAGTTGGCGATGGGTTGAGACTGCTTGTGTAAAAAATGTTAATATAGAGGAGCAGACCCATTATACATTTTGACTTTGATTATTCTGCTAATATCCTGGAAATAGCTGATGATACTTCGGCTATGGTCGCCAAGATTCTCTGACTACTCCCCTGACCATGCCCCTGAATATTCGGTGATGTTCTGTGAAGCTCAGTGTGGTTCAGTAAATGTTTGCCTCTGCATCAGTGATGTTTGCCAAATGTTCGCATCTGCTGAGCATCCCGGAACTGTTGCAGATGCATTGCCAAACATTGCTGAACAATCACAGATGTAGTAGGGATACCTTATGGAAGGGGTATAAATATAAACATTTTCAGACCAAGCCTCATTCTCTCTCTGGCAGTTGCAGGCTGCACATCAACACCAAAAGCAGAAAAATGTTGTGTAACTGATCAGTATTTGTACCACAGGCGACTGATAAACAATTCTCGTTTGGAGCAATGATGATGAAGCAAAAATGTAAAATCCATCAGTTGGCAAATGCACAAATGCAAATTATACAGATTGGAGAAAGGGCACCAATGTTTTGGTGACCTTCCGTTGATATTCCGGTACCTTTCATGGAAGTCACCAAAGAAAAACATCACCGAAGGATAGCCCAAACTTTGCAGGTACTTAGGCATCTTATCCCAAACACAATGCAAATGCTTTTAAACAAAACATTTCTGGGATGCTTTACCGGGAGGCAGGGGATTAATTTCTGAAGCTACTGCGAGGTTCACTGAAATTTCATACTACACATGCCCCCAATACCTTGTGATGCTCTACGAACTTCAGCGATTTTTTTATGACCTTTTTAGAGAGGTCTTGTGATGAACCAAATTTTTCCATCACAAATACTTTGCCTGTCATCGCGAGTGTCAGTGGGACTGAGGCATTTATTGACAGCTGAAAGGGTGATAAATATCAGAACAAAATGAAGATCCTCAAAAACCATCAAAAACATCTTTAAAATGAAATCCATTATGAGAACATTGCAGAACTACATGAAGCATAATCGTACTCTCCTGAATGATGCCAAAGACCATTTTGTTTGATGTAGATTAACAATCCTCGACTACAGATTGTGACCCAGTCAGCCATACTGCTAGTACATAATTACACTACTGCTGGTGAACAAACTTCATATGTTTGTTAATTAACACAGCCTCCTTGGGATGCCCTGACAGACAGCCAGGAGCGCGGTGATAACAAGATACGATGATGACGAAGGGGACGATATGGCTGATGCTACATCACTCCTCCAGAGAAGATGCTGCTGAAACTCTCCTGTCAGATGCTTTGTTTCTATTATTTGCAAAGTACAAATTGGTGACTGATTGGAGAATATTGTTTAAATTGGAGACACTCTGATAGAAAATGTGAAGTTTAAGCAAGATTTCTGTGCATATGTTTTGTTGACATTACTTAATTATGAATACCATACTGGGACTAGCTGGTGGACTAATACACCTGGCATCATTTTTTGTCACTGTTGTATTAATCCTTTTATTAATATGCCTTCACCACCTTTCATTGTTAAGATAATAATTGAGTTCCTCCTGGTGCTTTATTACTTCCTCTGTTAATGACGATTTGCACCAAATGTTCACAGTCGTGATCTCAGATCTCAGAGAACCATTTATCAGGAGGTTGTGTGGCTTGTATTGCTTCTTATCAACTTTGCCAGAAGAGCCTGTCATTCTTACAAAATGTAATCATTCATATGGTTGGGTGGGTTTCCTTTTCATTCAGTAGACTGCAGTGCCACCCACAAACCTATAATATATATACATATATACATATATATATATATATATATTTATATATATATATATATTCTCTTTTCCTGTCTCTTTCTGCCTTAAAACTGAAATTTAAAATTTTGATTCAATAAAAAAATTTTTAATTTTAATTTTTCAACAAGAAAGACATATTACAAAAGGAATGAAAAATTAGATATATGTATACCTTCAGAAAGAACACTGTACCAGGTTTATAATAATGTACCAACAGCGGTGCTCTTGTTGTATTTGTCTATCTAGATGATCGGTCTGTACTGCTAGAGCAGCTGCCCTTTTTATTCTGGTCTCATACTAAGTATCACATTTCTCTATGACTTGATGCAATGAGACCAACAAAAGTGCAGATACATGGGTTTTTTTCTGACCAAATTGAAAAATCTACTTCCTTGTTGTCAGTTTATCAAATATTATTGGTCAACAGCACAATTAATATGACTATCTGAGTTAGCATTTTAGTGGTTCACCTGGCAGGGAGGTAACACATACTTATGAGGCAGGTAACATGCACCTGGCAGGGAGATATCTAACACCTCCAAGGGAGGTGATACTTCTGTCAGGAGGTAACTAACACCTCTAAGGGAGCTAAGGGAGGTAATACACCTGGCAGGAGGTAACTAACACCTCTAAGGGAGCTAAGGGAGGTAATACACCTGGCAGGAGGTAACTAACACCTCTAAGGGAGGTAATACACCTGCCAGGAAGTAACTAACACCTTTACGGGAGGTAATACACCTGCCAGGAGGTAACTAACACCTCTAAGGGAGGTAATATACCTGCCCGGACGTAACTAACACCTCTAAGGGAGGTAATACACCTGGCAGGAGGTAACTAACACCTCTAAGGGAGGTTATACACCTGCCAGGACGTAACTAACACCTCTACGGGAGGTAATACACCTGGCAGGAGGTAACTAACACCTCTAAGGGAGGTAATACACCTGCCAGGAGGTAACAAACACCTCTAAGGGAGGTAATACAACTGCCAGGACATTACAAACACCTCTAAGGGAGGTAATAAATACACCTGCCAGGAGGTAACTAACACCTCTTAGGGAGGTAATACACCTGCCAGGACGTAACTAACACCTCTAAGGGAGGTAATACACCTGCCAGGAGGTAACTAACACCTCTAAGGGAGGTAATACACCTGCCAGGACGTAATGAACACCTCTAAGGGAGGTAATACACCTGCCAGGACGTAATGAACACCTCTAAGGGAGGTAATATACACCTGCCAGGAGGTAACAAACACTTCTAAGGGAGGTATTACACCTGGCAGGAGGTAACTAACACCTCTAAGGGAGGTAATACACCTGCCAGGTATAGGTATAGCAGGATAACATAGAAAATTAGACCACAGTATCAGCTTTTTTGTACTTCGAATTACATAAGCAGTATCAAATTAGCATAATACGGATTATATATTAAACATTATTAAAGAAAAAAAATCTTAAAAAAAAAAGACAATCATCAGTGAAACAAATAAAATTATAAAAAAATGGCATGGAAAAATCTGAATACGTTTTTAATTGATTTTATTGAATTTCAGTAAAAAAATCTTCCAACTTACATTTATATGATAATTTCATGAATTATTTTACTTGAATTTACAGAAATAGTTACTTTTTTCTGGGCAGGTTGAGCTTGATCTTAAGTGCTAAGAGAAACCATACCAAAAGTGAATTCCTTTTCTTGCTGTGTTTTTGGTGTGAACTTTGTCTCCTTGGTGTCGTTCTGTCATTACTGGATAACAGAAAGTCATCTGTCTTTGACCTTGTGATTTCCTTTTCTGAGTACAGAGGGAACTGAATTTGCCAGGGTCTAATCTTCACAGCTCTAACAATTTCCATGCCACCACCAGCCAGATTGACATAATGGCTTTTTAGTTGGTCCTTGGGAGCTCTTATGCAATCTTATTTGAATCAGCGTTGTAAATTTTTTACGTCAGCTCATCAAATTAGCAGATTGGCATTACGGTCATGAATCCCTTCATTTCCTCTCATTTACATTTCATGATTCAAACTCAGTGGTGTGCAGCACTTGGTGGATCAACTCCTTCTGTGACGTATTCATAAGGACTCAAAAACTCCCCAGAAGAGCACTTGATGAATGTTTCAAAGACGAAAAAAATTGTGCTGTTTTGTTTCAAATATTTTCCTATGATTCAATAGCAAATTCAGTTTTCATTTCTATTGTTGTGTTCCATCTGACTTTTCGTAATGACTGATTTGTTGCCTCTGATATAAGTCACTCTTCAGAATTTTGATGTGACAGTTTACCTATAAAAGCATAGAGATGTGAATAATGAGATCTGACTGCATAAGCTTTACAGTTCAAGATATCTGCATCTTTATCTCATGCTTTTTACAGTTTAATTCTTTTGAAATTATTATTATGTAACAATTAATATTTTGCATGAATGATTTTTTTCTGGAAATTGACTTATCTATTTATTGTTGACTTTATCTGAACTTTTAGAGACAATGTATGCATGAATATTTCAGTGCCCAGTATTTTTTTTCTCATTTTAAGGTAGGCATGTAAGCTCTTTGCCTTATATTATTATGTACGTAGCACTGCAGTTTTAGATGTGCTGCCCATTATAATATTGAAGCATGCATATTGAAAGACCTAGACCTGTGTAATTAACTGGAAATTAAACTGCTGTCCCATGTCACGCAAAGCAATTAAATGAGGTTATAAACTTAGACAGTCTTTATGTTTATGATATGCTGATCTATCACTGATAGAGTTCTTTCAAAACAAGCCAAGGACAACGGGTACATATTTAATGTATGTACTCAATGTGAGTTGAATATTGGCCTTTTAGATATTCCATAAACAATAAATAAGCATCATAACAAAATGAACTGATCATGCATGATGTCATTGCACAAACAGGGAAACAAAATCAAGAGGTAAAGCAAAGGAAACTGGGAGCTAGATCATGAGTTTGAAGTTTAGCTAAGAAGGGGTGAGAGTTTTTTATAGCCATTGCGCTGCTCTCTTATTTTTTTTTATTATCTTTCTTCAGCCATTTGCCGTTTTTAATAGATCTCCAATATGGCTGATTTTCAAAAGCTGATATTTGGGCATAGTGTTTGTCCTAAGTCACGGATTTGCACCTGATATTAATTTTGACCTTGACCTTATACCCAAGGTAGTACACTCCATAGGTGATTCTCCATTATCACTCAGCTGGGGGTGTGTGGTGGAAGGGGATCCGAGCTTCCAGGGATCACTTGGCAGCTGCAGTGTCAAATCTTCCTTGTCTGAGGGGGAATATCTATTCAAAATCAATTTATTTACTGTCTGCAGACAGACAAACACAGGTGAACATTTAACCTGCCTGTCAAGCCAAATGATAACTCTTTGTAAAAGTCAATAGTAGCAAAAGGAACATGGTGTAAAAAATGAGTCCATAGACAAGCACTTGTGAGACATCAAATTGTTCTGTTGAAATGTCTTGAAAACATACTTTAGAAGGTTTTATTTGTGAGTTTGGTCCTTTTGTCTTGTGTCAGTGTCCTGTCTAGCCAGGTATGACAGTGTACCTTATCTTTATAAGACTATGTTGTCTGGCTTTCTGACGAGCTTGCAGAATTTTTTTCTTGCCAGGCCATGTGTGAAATCAAATGTCTCTATTGATGTATAGGTGATGTTCTTACCCCAGTAACTTGTGTCTCACAGTATTATGCAATTTGTAAGTCTGAGTATGTCTGCAAATATGTCTGCAAATACATCCATCTCTTAGTATTAAATTTCTATTGTTTCCAGCTATGAAACATATTTAAATCTGCCCTAAATTGAGAATTTTTTCATGATGGACATGTTTCCTTGATCGCAGAAATCACCTTCTGTTTCCTGTCTCTTGGTTTTATGGTACACTCCCCATGCAGTGGTTTCACGCTGCAGTTGTCCCAGTTCTCCTTTTGTTTAACCGCTGCTTTGTGTATTAAGCCTCTCTGGGTCACATCACCAGGGTGGGCACAGAGCAAAGATATGTAATCAGACCAATGAGAGTATGGTATCTCATTGTGCATCCAGCTCCAAATTTTAAACATGTTGCACTCTTGTTGGTCTGGTTACATCAGTTTTGACACAGGACCAAGAATTAGACAAATGAGAGTGCAGGTATTGGTATATCACAAATATCACGAAGATGCAACTGATTTAATTGACAATTCAATGAAATGACCAATAAGTGATAAGTCAGCACACCACTAATATTTATGAAATGTAGTGGCCAAAACCTGCAGTACATTTTGTAAAATATTTCAGTATTCATATCCACCTGTATACACATTGTTTGTTTGTATGTGTTTAAACATGTTATCCTCATTTTAAAAAAATTGTACTGCACAGTTGCCATATTTGTATTCAAATTAGTATATCAAACCTTTGTAATGTTTTTTTTTTTTGTCCTCACCATACAAACCAGGGAGTTAAAGAAATTAATTTAGTATTTCCTTGCTAAGCTTGGTCACTATTCAATAAATTGTGAAAGTGAAATACCTGGGGGCATGTGAGTCAAGTCAAAACTCATTAAAATGATTAAATCCAAAAAAAAAGTTCTTAAATATTAAGTCTTTAAAATTATTGAGTCCTTTAAACACCCTTAAAAAAACAGTAAATTTAGGGGAACACACTTTGCAATGATTAAATTCTGAATGCACACTTTTAAATGGTAAATGTCAATTAGTATGCTTTGAAAATTATTAACAACAGACTTTGAAATGATTGAATACTTAAGAAAAATTAAAACTATTTAAATACTGTGAGTTCCAGTTTCATTCAGGTATGGTTTTAGATAAAGCCTTTCATATTCCATATATTCCATGGTATGGTCATGCAGTAGAACCTTTTATACACATGAGGATGTCTGTGAATGTGTAGATTTCTCATCTTGAAGCTCTTGTGTATATAGTCATGTGTACATCCAACAACACTGATTTGGTCTTCGTAGGAACCCACTTTACAGAATATAAAACATAATACAATCTGTGACTTTATAATAACATAGCTTTCATATGGTAGGGTCAAATTCCTCCTTGTTCAATAGATGGTGTCACCAAAAAGCCCTGGAAATATCCTATAACCTTTATTCAGTATATATATATATATATATATATATATATATATATAAACGTCTACTGCACAGTTGGTCTGTCAAAAAGGTGTCAGTCTTATGCTTTACCTGCACTTTGACTACAGACTAACATGGCTGTACAATTAAATATTATTATTATTATTATTATTATTATTATTATTATTATATATATATATATATATATAGAAAGAGAGAGAGAGAGAAAGAGAGAGAGAGAGAGAGAGAGAGAGAAAGAGATACAAAAACTCATTCAGCATAACACCACACATGTACAGTGATAGAAACCAAAGATTTCTGTCAAAATCCTGCAAACTATATAGGATATTGTGTATTCAGTGTTTCAAGTGCTCTGGTGAACAGTATCCTGCATATAGCACATCAGTGTGTGCTCAGTATAGATTAGATGGTAAGAAACAATAAGTGTATTGTTAGTAGAGTTTGATGTTTCTGTCTGAGATTGACACAGTCATCTACAGTATTGATATAAGCTTGGGCACGTTTTCATATCAAAGACTGCCATATTTGCATCCAGTAGAACTAACAGGTCTGTTGAAGCAGCAGAGGAAGTGAACCCTTCAGTAGCTTTATGTAAATCTCCCACCCAAACAGGACCAAAGTACCATCTTACCTTCACAGCCAGATATCCTGGAAAGCCCACAGATCATCCAGCCACACCTCACATCTCACACTGGCTTGAAAACCATCTGTTGATAGAGCTCTGTTAGGTTCCACAAGTCCCATGTACCACCCTGTTTTTTTTTTCATGTTGCTTCTTGAAAAGCCCATAGATCATATCCCTGACTTCACTGCTATCTTTTGGAAAAAGTCCATAGACAAACCCTGTCTTCACAGTCAGTAACTTGAGAAAACTGTAGACCATATAATTGAATTCATAGTCAGTTTCTGGAAACCCATAGACCATCTCCTTGACTTTACTGTCAACTTCTATAAAGCCTATAGACCATATTCCATATTTCACATTTAGTTTCTGGAAAAACCCACAGACTGATTGGTTAAATTCACAGACATTTTCTGGAAAAACCAATATGCCACCCCCTGACTTCACAGTCAACCTCTGGAAAAGTCCATCAACCATATTCCTGATTTCACAGTCAGTTTCTGGAAAGGTCCATAGACTTATATGACTACACAGTCAGCTTCTGGAAAACTCAATAGATTGTATCACTGATTTCAAAGTCATCTTCTAGAAAAGTCCATAGACTATATCACTAACTTCACAGTCAGCTTTTGGAAAAGTCCATAGACTATATCAATGACTTCACTGTCAGCTTCTGGAAAGATCTATAGACTGTACCACTGAATTCACAGTGAGTCTCTGGAAAAGCCTATGGATTATATCACTGACTTCACAGTCAGCTCCTGAAAAACCCAGCACCATATCCCTTACTTCACAACTTCTTTAAAATCCATTAACCATCAGACAGCCCCTGACCTCACACAAAGGCTTGAAACCATCTCTTGAGGTTTGTCAGGTCCTGGAAATCTCATGTATCACCTAGAACACTTAATTTTGCATCTTGAAAACCAATAAACCATAACCTAATCTCAGAATTAGCATTTGGAATACAGCTGATTTGCCAGCTCACCTGACATCTTGCAAGAGCAGCTACAAGTTTTCCCTGACATTTTTGACAGCTTTAAAAGTCAAGGATTCTAAGTCAGCTTCTTCAATAGCCAACGGACTACCACAAATTTCTCCTCAGGCTCACGTTGTCAAATTCAGAAGAATGAGTAAACTCTAGATATATAATTACATATACCAAACTCTCTGCTGTTATATAGGTCAACTTTACTCTGTGGGTAGGTTGGCATACTTCTTGATGTAATTCTGGGGGTTTTGGTGACAGTGACTGTTGAAGTGCATACTTAAAAAAAAAAAGAAATGTAACCATTCCCTGTCCCACCAATATAGTTAAAGTTGCTAACAGACAAACCAACCAATGAACCAAGTCAAAGGCATATGATACCACCTTGAGGAGTTTCAACAAAAGAGTTGAATGGTACTTATCCAGAGCGCCACCTTGTGGAGCTTTCTTGAATCTCTTTTGAACTGTAGTTTCTTTCGACACCTCAGCTAATTGATCTTGGTTATCACGATGATGCTGTCTGTAATCTCTCCATCGTACGTTTACCAGCTGCCGTGACATCCTCCTTTTTCCCATGGTTGTCACATGACCCCGGTGTAATGATGATGGGACCACCTACCCTCAGAAGTGACAATGCCGGCACCAGTCGCCTATCCATATTGATGTGTAAAAGGCTTTGAGGAGATAAGGGCAGACATCTTAAATCAAGTGACCATACTCCTCTACTGAACGGTTCATCAGAAAAATCATCCCTGGCACTTAATAAAATAATCACAGAATGAGTTTCACATTTGCTCTTTTATTTAAATGCTTGTGCCAGTGTTTTTCTCATGAATAATAAATACTCTTTATGTCCCAGATGCAGTCTTTATGATTCTGAATGTAGAAAAAATAATGTCCTTTTCTAGGGTTCCTGTGTATTCTCCCATGGATGCAACAACAAATGCAAATTAAAACTTTCATTGATTTTTCAAAGACAAATTGATTTTTATCTGAAATCACCAGTAACTTGTGTAACACTCAAAATTGAACTTCTTTGTGTGATATCAAAATTTATTGAGTTCTTGACTTGAGAGCTAATATTAAGAAAGTCTTTTCATACAGTGTTGATTGAATGACAGTAAAAACATTTTCTTGTGCGTATTGGGTATTATAATGTAGACATTCAGGACTTAAAATAGTTAAGGCATGATACCAAACAGGTGGTCTGACCTTAATCCTGAAATTTTTAAAGGTATATATATATATCACAGATGCTCCTATAGAATTCCTTGATGCGTGCAGCAAACACTACTAACACAATATAGATGATAATAAAAATGTCTTTATTTTGATGAAAGTTAAAATAATAAACATGACAGATATTACTAACTGCAGGTTCCATTGCCACCTGCAGATATGCTTATCCAATAGGTTACCTTGCTATCCCTTATTAACTTTACTGATGTATAATGCTAGACTGAATTGCTAGAGATGAACATTAACATCTGAGAAACAGACCAGAAGATATACAACCCACAGTAAAGTAACTATAATTAAATATTGCTGACCCAAATCCAGAAATTGTTAGAGGTATATATATATTTTTGTCACAATTGCTCATATAGAATTTCTATATTTCTTCAGGAGCCTGGGGTGAGCATTGGCAGGGGTATTATAATTGTCATACTGTTGATACGCATTCAACGGATCAACACTGATACACATTCATACAGTTGATATGCATACCCTTGTTACAATTAAAACCAGAACTAAGATAGCAGACAACTGTCTGAGAAACATAACACCAAAAGTCATAAATGAAACCGACCAAATCATAGTTGACAAAATCTTTACTTATTCACTCATTGATTTGCTACACCAAACAAAATTCATATAAAGACAAATGCCTCCAGATAAACTGTTACATCTGTAACAAAAATTATTTAAGCAAAAAAAAAATTTTCTTTTAAATCAATAACAAAATTATTTCAGTAACTCAAGTTGAAAATTTTCCCAGTTTCTCACTAATTTCTCATTAAATCATATAGTTTCAAATATTGAGAAATGTATAACACTTAACCTCCATATTTATGTTCAATTTCTTTCTCCATATGTTACAGGTGGCTGTTGTGTCAGCAGATTAAAATCCTTAACAACAGTCTCCAGACTTAATAAAAACAAAAATATTGACATATTGTATATATTTTGTATGGATACTTTACTTTTATATCAAATAAAGTATTTCTCTCTCTCTCCTTCCCAACCTCATTCCACTTATTGGTGACATGAGGTAATAGATAACAACAGGGCTCATTTAAACAGAGTGGAAAGCTCTGGTTGGTCATTTATGTTAGATTGAAATGGGAACTTAATTAGTGGAGTTTAATTGAAGAAGCATAAAAAGGACCAGATTTGGGCAATTGGTACAAATTAAAGTGATGTAATATAAAGGAACATTGGGTATTTTATTTTGCTTTGTTTAGAGCAACTTTGGTGTTTTGCCCTTCAGGCCAGAATGTGGCCTTCCCTCAGGAAGACAAAACGACCATGAATTAATCAGTGTGTGCCAGATCCACTTGAGTCCCTCTCATGATTGGGTAAAGTCTGAGTCACTGACAACCGCTAGAAGACCGTTTGACTTTCTACAAAGGAGAAATCATCGCTCTGCAGTTGGGCCTTTATTCCTTTAGCCATTATTTCTTTTTTCGTCTAGGGTTTACGTTTTTTGTCATATTTTTGGCCATGTGAATCCTTTGTGTATGGAATCACCATATCAATATTTGCCTGGGGACTTTTTTTAAGATACTGCGGTGTTCTAATCGATGTGTCTTAATGCCACCTGCTGCTAACTGCTGAGTACTTATTGATAACATATCATTTATTTGTACGCGGCACATGCGGACAAAAATATCACAAGTCTTTTAAACCTGATATGTATTCAAGTGTGGATGAGTATATATATTTATAAGAAAGGGGAATTTTCTTCATGTTAATTTCCCAGTGGATAAGTAAGTGATATTGGAAAAAAATAAGAAAAAATTCTGTGGAAGTGACTACACATAAAATCAGCCAAGGCAAACTAAAGCAATTGCCAACTGTATCTAGGATTATCCTATATCACCATGCTCAAAATAAAAAAAATCCAGATGTAATTTTTCTATCATTTCAGGGCATGCAAGTAAATTCATTGTATTCATTTTTTTTCCTTTTTCATATCTCTGGTCCTCTTCTGCTCTGTCTCACCATAGGCCACACCAAAAAAGTTAATTGTTCTATAGATTCACCACTCTTTTTTCACAAATCAATTTTTGTTAATATAAATTTTATTTATTTTACATGGATTGTACAATTGTTATGGTAATTAATACGATGCACTCCCCATGGCATGATAGTTAGTGTAGGGTAGTTTCTGAAGATGGAGAAAACTGGAAAACAGAAAACCCAGGGAAAACCACCAACTCAGATAGGCAACTACAACCAACTCTCATAGCCACACCAGGGACTGAACCGGGGTTGCCAGCAGGGAGTGCCAAGTGTTTTTCCCCTCGACTGTCCAGCCTGTTTGGGTGATTTAGCACCAAGTCTTGAGTATTAATGTTCCTAATTATGGCTCTTGCCATAATCCATTAAAAAGAAATCATTATTTTTATTTATAAATTATGCTAACTTTCCATTCCTGAAGGTATCAATGAAAAAGGATTAAACTTTCAGTTATTCATATTCAAAAAATTGTCTCACATTTTTGTTTCTCTTCTGCAAGTTTGCAATTTTTCAGTGTTTTTTTTTTTTTTTTTTTTTGTTCAAGCAGTAGTTAAAAATGCCCACTGGCTCCATATTTTCCATCTCATTAGCTGAAAAAAAATTGGCCTAATGTGTGCATTTCTGAAAAAATAACATACTATGCATCAGTCATCAAATTATTCTTATGACTTACAAAAATCTTATTGGAGCACCTTTTCATTTGTCCCAAAATCATGACCTATGGAATGCCTTGGGCTCTCTAAGGAGGTCGGCATAGAGCACAAACATGAATAGCAGAGCGGTTTTGCCAATTTTTTTTAATATAAATATGTCCACAGGGGCATCACAAATATTGATGTTACCACTGGGCAGCTTACGGGCCAGTTAGTATGTTCTGAATGCCTTGGCTTGTAAATGTCTGCCACCTATGTTTCAACCCAGGGGCTTCAAGTCTACCCCTAGTTCCATAAATCTTTAACCAGCACCAGGTGGTCCACATCTTTACGTTAAGCGGCTCTCACATAATGGCCAATGGGGTGGCGAATTATCCCAAGCACTCGATCCAATTTATCAAATTCATGGAACTTTGCAATAAATTTGATATCGATAATTTTGGTACAAGTATGAACGAGTGTCTTTCAAGTTCAGGAAATGTTCAGTATGAGTATGTACATAAAAACAGGAACTACTTGCCCCCCCCCTAGTTCTCTGCAAGTGGTACAAAGTTGAGACAAGCTGCATTGGTTTTAGTATGGGCTTTATGAGTTAAGTACAAGCTAGTACAGTTCAGTATGAGCTTTTAAGAGTTAAGCTTGACTTTAGGGTAGACATGCATTGATTACTGAAATTCCCGGTCACGTGGCATGTTCTCTTTGAAGAGGAAGACACACTTCTTACCATTGCTGGGCAGTCAAAGTTGACTGAGGGAGTTAAACCGGTGGACTGTACAACTGTACTGCTTTGTGATAATCAATGCCTTACTCTGCATATCCTTGCTGCTATAATTCCATTGCATATCCATGTGTTACTAAAAGTCCATTACAAGTTGACACGAGCTCAATACTGTGAATTTGCTGAGTTTACTAAGAATTCGTTACAAGTCAAGACAAGTTGTCTATACATCCTGAGTATTTGAAATGTTCCAAATACTCAGGTGAGCTAATACAAGTTAATACATTTCATTGGAGTTATGCTGAGCTTGCTCATGGCCCAACTCATCACTTTATTTGCCATTAGGTAGGTAAGATTTAGCCACAAAAAGTATAGTGGTGCCAGTCTGTGATCTTTGCTATCTGGGAGATAAGATATATGTTGTCTTTTTTTCAGGTTAAAGAGTTTACTTTGGTTCAGGCCACAGAGTTCTTTTGTTTAATTATTGATGTTTGCTTTATGGAGTCTAGTTAGTTATAACCTGCTTCATAGTTTACAATTTAGTGGTCAAGTGAATGTAGAATTTTGTAACTTCTCAATCTTTAACTTTGAGTTAGTGTGAGGATTCATTTTCATAATACGTCACATTTCTTACATTTTTTTAGCTCAGCTGACTATAAGTCATCTGAGCTATAGTCATGGTCCATTGTCCCTCGTCCGTCCGTCTGTCCGTCCGTCCGTCCGTCCGTCCGTCTGGATGTCCGTCCGTAAGACTGGCACGTTTCGACACCGTTGGACCTACAAATCTGAATTTCGGCATACAGTTAGATGTCCCCATAATCTCCTACCATGCCAAAAATTGGGTCAATAGGACTTCGTTCCTTTGAGATATTAAGGAAAAACCTCAAATTTTTATTAGAAATCTATTTTCACACTTCAGGACTGCCTAATATCAAAACCACTCATCTGGTTTTCTTCATATTTACCATAAATATTCCTCTATATAGTTCCTATGTACATGCCAGATATTAAGTCAGTATTATATAATTTAAAAAAGTTATGGGCCCAAACATAATGGACTTTGTAAAAAAATCAGGAAGATATTTGGTCACTTAAGACCAAAAGTGTTAAAGGTAGGGACTTTTTTTTCAGTAATACAACTTTAATTAATAAAGATTTAATTGTATACCAAAAATTAGATCAAAATTTGTTAAATTTTTAGCTCAGCTGACTATAAGTCATCTGAGCTATAGTCGTGGTCCATTGTCCGTCGTCCGTCCGTCTGTCCGTCCGTCCGTCCGTCCGTCCGTCCGTCTGTCCGTCCGTCCGTAGATGTGGCACGTTTTGAAACCGTAAGACCTAGGAATCCAAAATTCAGCATAATGTTAGATGTCCCCAAGATCTCCTACCAAGCCGAAAACTGGGTCTTTGCGACTTCGTTCCTTTGAGAAATTAAGGAAAAACCTCAATTTTTTATTAAAATCCTATTTTCACACTTCAGGACTGCCTAATATCAAAACCACTCATCTGTTTTTCCTCATATTTACCATAAATATTCCTCTATATAGTTCCTGTGTACATGCCAGAAATTAAGTCTGTAATGTTTAAATTCTTTAAGTTATGGGCCCAAACATAATGGACTTTGTAAAAAATCAGGAAAAATAATAACTCACTTAACATGAAAAATTTTGAAACTAGAGTCTTTTTTCTCAAGTATATAACTATGTTTAATTAAGATTCAATTGTTAACCCAAAATTAGATCTGAATTTTGTAAATTTTTTAAGTTATTAGCATAAAAAATAAATCAGTACCTTAAATTTTGCCCAACTTTGACCATGGCACGTTTTGTACCTGTAAGCACCATTGATTTAATTTTCACAGCATGTGAACATAAATATTTAGTTTGTCTAAATCTGAAATTTGAAAATAAAAGCTTGAAAATTAAGTTAGTTATTGATTTTTTTTCTGTAGTCACTTGCTTTGATTACAGATGCAGGGTCCCACTCCAGGTCACTGGAAGTCAGCTATGCCAGGGTTTCTGATTTGTTACAGTCACTGGGGGAGATCCCCTGCTGTGACAGGTGTACAGTTATTCTCATATCACCACCCCAATCACCCCCCCCCCCCCCTCGTATTATTTTTAGATATTTATTGTTTTGCAGATTTAAAAGATATATTTTTGTGGTAAAAAATAAATAAACATTTGTATGCATGATGTGGTGTTATCTGACAAGATTGAGATTTATGATGATGCAATTGAGAATTATGAATCAACTTTTATGTTCAGATATATATGTTTAATTGGAAATGTATAGAAATATAAACTTAAATTAGAAAATAATTGATGTGATAAAAAAATCAGGATTTAATACAAACATTTGTTCATTATTTTCCTGCCTCAGCAGAATTTGAGATCAGGCTTTGTTTGCCCTGTTTTATGTTGTTAATTAGCTATATTTCAACTGTATACATTTCATTAAAAAAATACATATATATTTAATAATATATATTATACAAAAAAATAGATTCAATTGAACAAACGTGTAAACTACTGAAATGTCAACAGTTAATCGAAAAACCAACTAATGATCATGGTAATAGTACAGATCATTTGTTCACAAACTGCTCACATGCTATAGTTTCAACAGTAGGAAACACATGGTCAGGTCACAAAATATTTTTTGCAACAATTTCTTGCTCATCATTACAAACCAATCATATAAACCAACCATGGCCTTTATTACCTCTTCCTCTTACACTTTATCTCCATTTGATATTATTTTAGAGTTTTACCTTCAAGGTTAACGTCAGCTGAGCACAGTGACCCATAGGTCCCTTGTTTTAAATATTGGCAAAAATATAAAATTGGTACCTTAAATTTTGCCCAACTTTGGCCATGGCACGTTTTTTTCCTGTAAGTACTGTGGGTTTAATTTTCACACCATGTATACATAAGGATTTAATCTGTAAAAATCTGAAATTTGAAAATAAAAGCTGCAAAATTAGGCTAGTTATTGAATTTTTTTGGAGGCTCTTGTTGTATTCCCTTACATTGTCAGGCAGTCCACTTTGATGACTGTAGGTCATTCAGTGCACATCTCTATGCTCCCCAGGCTGTTGACATAATTTTAGATGTCCCCAAAATCTCCTACCATACCGAAAATTGGGTCATTAGGACTTTGTTCCTTCGAGATATTAAGGAAAAAAACTCTGTTTTCCATAAAAAAGCCATTGTTACACTTCAAGGCTGCCTAATATCAAAACCACTGATCTGTTTTTGATCGTATTTTGTAATCACGTTCTTTTATACATTTTCTATGAACATACCAAAAATTAGGTCAGTATTGGGTATTATTTTGAAGTTATGGGCCAAAACATAATGCAATTTTTTAAAAAATCAGGAAATATATTTACTCACCTAACATGAGAATTGCTGAACCTAGAGACATTTTTTTCAGGAATATAACTTTATTTAATCAAGATTCAATTGTTTACCCAAAATTAGATCTGAATTTTGCAAATTTTTCAAGTTATTAGCATAAATAAAAAATCAATACCTTAAATTTTGTCCAACTTTGGCACTGTTGATTTAATTTTCCCAGCATATATGCATAAGGATTTAATCTTTTAAAATCTGAACATTCAAAAGAAATTGATTGGAATGAATAGCTTTTATTCATGTTTTCATACACCATGTCAAGTGTTGTTTACATCTAGCCCTGCTAGTAGTACAGCCTTCACTTGCATTATGTAACCCACCCCAGGCAGCTTACCTTGGCCCAGCTTGGCCACTACTAGCAGGCTTCCCCTTTGCCCTGCACTTATCCCCCCCCCCCCAGCTGGTGCATAAACTAGATGAATGTCATAATTTTTCTGTATTTTAATTTTATTCTTGGACATGCTACATTTTAGATTTTGTATTGTACCACCAGGGTTACAATGATTAAAGTGTACATTTAATTGTGTCCACAAAGTGGTGTATTGCTGTGAAAGTGTGGATGTTCATGAGATAAGTAATTCCTTACTTCAGAAGAGTAAAAACTTCACCAGGTGTGAAATTGACTATTAATTCCAGTAATTAATTAAAACTGGGATAGTAATTAGCACAATGATATTGTTTGTCCCTCATTCAACCAACAGTGTGTATACTTTATTTGAAAAGATGTTTTATTTTATCAAATTTACTTTTATTTTATATTGGTGAATAAAATTAAGCATGTCCTGAACACTCCAATGTGCAAAACTTTTTAATAGTGATTCAAGGAATATTCTTGTAGATGCCATGTTGTGGCATTATTTTCTTTTAAAATCAGTTTAACCATTTATGATTTAAAAATAATAAAATATATGTGTATGCATAATATGACCCAATGTTTTTTACTATGTATATATAATGATTGCAACTTTTGCAACAATTCTAATATTTTAACTTTTATTTTCAGGTTTTTTAATTAAAAATGTATAAACCTGTAAATAAAACAAGGGACCCATGGGTCACGGCCCTCAGCTGATCGTGATTGGACTATAAATGTTTCTACACTGTGATACTATATCGAGTCGATAAAGCTTATGAATATCATGTACATGGTGGGCTATTATAAAGGAATGTAATGTAATATGTGAGTAAATGATAAATGAAATTACCTGACTGATGGATTAATAGAGTCAAATAAAGTGGTTTATTTTTTATTTATTTAGGAGGGGTTGAAAATTGTGATATATTTGAGCAAATATGAATGCAATGACAGCAGTAATAAGCAGTAGTAGAATGATGATAGGGCTATTTGTTGAAGGATCTAAAGTGTATGGTAGTCTGCAAGCGTTCAATTTGACAGATATGATGTTATGATTAACTATGCCGATGAAGTGATTTATGAATATGTGACTGTATGACACAATATCTCTTTAGTCTTGACAGGGTACATTATTGTGATGCCCACTATGTCTACATATTACACAATATTGACATAATTTCTGGCATGTACATAGGTACCTATGGACGAATAGTTATACAAAATATTAAAGTATGAATATATCTGATTCATCTTGTTCTTGCTTACTGAGGCTGACTTTGGGATGGGGTTTGGAGATGGGAAAAATGAGGGCAGCACGAAGGTGGATGTAGAAATATTCTATTGTAATGTTTTTCATTTATATAAGAATATGGAAAGCTAAGCGGATAGGGGCCCTCCTACTTGGTTATAGTAAAGTTCTAAATATATGATTGCAAACTAATACTCTGACAAGACTGTCATGAAGAAAAACAGTAAAAGTTTTGAGATACTGAGTTGCATACAACAATTTACAGATGGACAGGCAAGTGGACAGAATGGACTAATACCTTTATTTCACTTTCAAGAGAATAATGCATTAAAGTTTATATATAATCCTATTTTTTTAAGCAGATCCACTTTTTCATTAAGAAGTTTTTATCTGAATCATTTTTTTATTTACAGGTTTATTAATTTTTAATTAAAAAACCTGAAAATATAAGTTAAAATATTAGAATTGTTGCAAAAGTTGCAATCATTATATATACAGAGTAAAAAACATTGGGTCATATTATGCATACACATATATTTTATTATTTTTATATCATAAATGTTTAAACTGATTTTAAAAGAAATTAATACCACAACATGGCATCTACAAGAATATTCCTTTAATCACTATTAAAAAGTTTTGCACATTGGAGTTTTCAGGACATGCTTAATTTTATTCACCAAAATAAAATAAAAGTAAATTTGATAAAATAAAACATCTTTTCAAATAAAGTATACACACTGTTGGTTGAATGAGGGACAAACAATATCATTGTGCTAATTACTATCCCAGTTTTAATTAATTACTGGAATTAATAGTCAATTTCACACCTGATGAAGTTTTTACTCTTCTGAAGTAAGGAATTACTTATCTCATGAACATCTACACTTTCACAGCAATAGACCACTTTGTGGACACAATGAAATGTACACTTTAATCATTGTAACCCTGGTGGTTCAATACAAAATCTAAAATGTAGCATGTCCAAGAATAAAATAAAATACAGAAAAATTATAACATTCATCTAGTTTATGCACCAGCTGGGGGGGGGGGGGGGGGGGGGGGGAGATGAGTGCAGTGCAGAGGGGAAGCCTGCTAGTAGTGGCCAAGCTGGGCCAAGGTAAGCTGCCTGGGGTGGGTTACATAATGCAAGTGAAGGCTGTACTACTAGGTGGGCTAGATGTAAACAACACTTGACATGGTGGATGAAAACATGAATAAAAGCTATTCATTCCAATTAATTTCTTTTGAAAGTTCAGATTTTAAAAGATTAAATCCTTATGCATATATGCTGGGAAAATTAAATCAACAGTGCCAAAGTTGGACAAAATTTAAGGTATTGATTTTTTATTTATGCTAATAACTTGAAAAATTTGCAAAATTCAGATCTAATTTTTGGGTAAACAATTGAATCTTAATTAAATAAAGTTATATTCCTGAAAAAAATGTCTCTAGGTTCAGCAATTCTCATGTTAAGTGAGTAAATATTTCCTGATTTTTTAAAAAATTGCATTATGTTTTGGCCCATAACTTCAAAATAATACCCAAAACTGACCTAATTTTTGGTATGTTCATAGAAAATGTATAAAAGAATGTGAATACTAAATACAATCAAAAACAGATCAGTGGTTTTGATATTAGTCAGCCTTGAAGTGTAACAATGGCTTTTTTTATGGAAAACAGAGTTTTTTTCCTTAATATCTCGAAGGAACAAAGTCCTAATGACCCAATTTTTTGGTATGGTAGGAGATTTTGGGGACATCTAAAATTATGTCAACAGCCTGGGGAGCATAGAGATGTGCACTGAATGACCTACAGTCATCAAAGTGGACTGCTTGACAATGTAAGGGAATACAACAAGAGCCTCCAAATAATTCAATAACTAGCCTAATTTTGCAGCTTTTATTTTCAATTTTCAGATTTTAACAGATTAAATCCTTATGTATACATGGTGTGAAAATTAAATCTACAGTACTTACAGGAAAAAAACGTGCCACGGCCAAAGTTGGGCAAAATTTAAGGTACCTATTTTATATTTTTGCCAATATTTAAAAAAATTTAACAAATTTTGATCTAATTTTTGGTATACAATTAAATTTTGATTAATTAAAGTTGTATTACTGGAAAAAAGTCCCTACCTTTAACACTTTTGGTCTTAAGTGACCAAATATCTTCCTGATTAATTTACAAAGTCCATTATGTTTGGGCCCATAACTTTTTTAAATTATATAATACTGACTTAATATCTGGCATGTACATAGGAACTATATAGAGGAATATTTATGGTAAGTATGAAGAAAACCAGATGAGTGGTTTTGATATTAGGCAGTCCTGAAGTGTGAAAATAGATTTCTAATAAAAAATTGAGGTTTTTCCTTATTATCTCAAAGGAACGAAGTCCTATTGACCCAATTTTTGGCATGGTAGGAGATTATGGGGACATCTAACTGTATGCCGAAATTCAGATTCGTAGGTCCAACGGTGTCGAAACGTGCCAGTCTTACGGACGGACATCCAGACGGACGGACGGACAGACAGACGGACGGACGACAGACAATGGACCATGACTATAGCTCAGATGACTTATAGTCAGCTGAGCTTAAAAAATGATTCAGATAAAAACTTCTTAATGGAAAAAGTGGATATGCTTAAAAAAATAGGATTATATTTAAACTTAAATGCATTATTCTCTTGAAAGTGAAATAAAGGTATTAGTCCATTCTGTCCACTTGCCTGTCCAACTATAAATTTTCATATGCAACACAGTATCTCAAAACTTTTACTGTTTTTCTTCATGACAGTCTTGTCAGAGTATTAGTTTGCAATCATATATTTAGAACTTTACTATAACCAAGTAGGAGGGCCTCTTTCCTCTTAGCTTTTCATATTCTTATATAAATGAAAAACATTACAATAGAATATTTCTACATCCACCTTCGTGCTGCCCTCACTTTTCCCTTCTCCGAACCCCATCCCAAAGTCAGCCTCAGTAAGCAAGAACAAGATGAATCAGATATATTCATACTTTAATATTTTGTATAACTATTCGTCCATAGGTACCTATGTACATGCCAGAAATTATGTCAATATTGTGTAATATGTAGACATAGTGGGCATCACAATAATGTACCTTGTCAAGACTAAAGAGATATTGTGTCATACAGTCACATATTCATAAATCACTTCATCAGCATAGTTAATCATAACATCATATCTGTCAAATTGAATGCTTGCAGACTACCATACACTTTAGATCCTTCAACAAATAGCCTTATCATCATTCTACTACTGCTTATTACTGCTGTCATTGCATTCATATTTGCTCAAATATATCACAATTTTCAACCCCTCCTAAATAAATAATAAAAAAAACCACTTTATTTGACTCTATTAATCCATCAGTCAGGTAATTTCATTTATCATTTACTCACATATTACATAACATTCCTTTATAATAGCCTAACATGTACATGATATTCATAAGCTTTATCGACTCGATATAGTATCACAGTGGAGAAACATTTATAGTCCAATCACGATCAGCTGAGCGCCGTGACCCATGGGTCCCTTGTTTTATTTAGCTCCTTATTCTGCATAATGGCATTCCATGAATAATTGAATTTTATGTTTTACTATATAATTAATAAAAAACTGTATATATCTTACAAATATAATATACAATACTTAAAAAGCAAGAGTACAACCATTTCCAAAGTGTATGACCAAAAAAAATTTAAAAAATGCAAATGCATCTCACCGGGCAGGCAAATCCATGTGTGAATATTTAAAAAGCTGCTATATTTATAGCAAGTAAGAAAAATTCAATGTTAAAATCAACAAAGTACAGGTTAAGTAGGTGGGCTTGTGAGTGATCAGATCAGGAAACATAGAATGGTATTGTCGATGCCAAGCAGATGCTCGAACCTGCTTGTGTATTCACCGTCATTCTTGGCTCCTGTGTATCAATTTTCCACTGTGAGGTCCGGTTTTTCACATATCGGTATCCAATTGCTTAACCCCCAATGAAACCGTTGTGTTATTAAAATGTGGGCTTGTGCTTTAACAGTTGAATAGTCTTATCCCCCTGTTATTGACGGATGACTTGCCAGAACCGATTCTCGTGTCATGCTTATCCTTACTGTGGCCCCACGCTCAACACTATTTGGTCCAACTGTTTGAGTTCTCATGACAGGTTTGAAAATATCATACTCTGTCAGTTTTGCTTCCTTTGTTGCTGAAGAATTTCAGATAATACAGAATTTGAAGTTTTTGTATTCATATTTAGTTTTTACAAAATCTTGTAGCTAGAATTTTTCAGTTTTATTTAAGTTTTTTAGCTCAGCTGACTATAAGTCATCTGAGCTATAGTCGTGGTCCATTGTCCGTCGTCCGTCCGTCTGTCCGTCCGTCCGTCCGTCCGTCCGTCCGTCCGTCCGTAGATGTGGCACGTTTTGAAACCGTAAGACCTAGGAATCCAAAATTCGGCATAATGTTAGATGTCCCCAAGATCTCCTACCAAGCCGAAAACTGGGTCTTTGCAACTTCGTTCCTTTGAGAAATTAAGGAAAAACCTCAATTTTATATTAAAAACCTATTTTCACACTTCAGGACTGCCTAATATCAAAACCACTCATCTGTTTTTCCTCATATTTACCATAAATATTCCTCTATATAGTTCCTATGTACATGCCAGAAATTATGTCTGTATTATTAAATTTAAAAAAGTTATGGGCCCAAACATAATGCATTTTGTAAAAAATCAGGAAAGATATTTGATCACTTAACACAAAAAATGTTAAAGCTATGGACCTTTTTTCCAGTAATATAACTTTAATTAATCAAAATTAAATTGTATACCCAAAATTAGATGAAAATCTTTTAAATTTTTTAAAATATTAATAAAAATAAAAAATTGGTACCTTAAATTTTGCCCAACTTTGACCATGGCACGTTTTTTTCCTGTAAGTACTGTGGATTTAATTTTCACAGCATGTTTTTGTTAGCATTTCAACTGTTAACACCAAAAATTTGAAACCAGTTGATCAAAAACTGTAGATTTTAATCAAGTTTTCAAGCACCATGTAACATATTGTTTACATCAAGCTAGTATTATGCAGTTTGCAAGAGCTCGGCTCCCCAGCTTCAGCTCTAAGTTCCTTTAAATTCGGCATACAGTTAGATGTCTCCAAAATCCCCTACCATGCCAAGAATTTGGTCACTAGGACTTAATACCTTCGAGATATTAATGAAAAACTTCATTTTTCAATTAAAAACCCATTGTTACACTTTAAGACTGCCTAATATCAAAACCACTGATCTGACTTTAATCATAAATAATATACATATTTTTCATTCTTTATGCACATGCCAGAATGATGTCAGTATTGCTTAATTGTTTTAAGTTATGGGCCCAAACATAATGCACTTAGTAAAAAATCAAGAAATATATTTATCCCTAAACAAGGGCATTGCTGAAGCTAGAGATTTTTTTGTCAGGGATGTAACATTTTTTAATCAAGATTCAATTGAATACCCAAAATTAGTTCTGAATTTTTCAAATTTTATAAGTTATTAGTATAAATATAAAATTAGTACCTTAAATTTTGCCCAACTGTGACCTTGGCATGTTTGTTTCCCGTGAGCACTGTTGATATAATTTTCATATCATGCACACAAAAGGATTTCAGCTTTTTAGTTTAGAAAGCTGAAAGAAATTGGCCAAAAATTGTAGCTTTTATTAATGTTTTTTATGAGACCCTGTCAGACTTTGGCTCTCTCCAGCCCCTCTTGAGTCACCTGTATGTTGACCTTGTTGACCTTTCATCAAATTATGCACGCTTGAGGCGAGGCATACAGGAATCCAGGCAGCTTATGGCCATCCACAGTTGATCCAGGTGTCCAACCTAACTCATCTAGTAGTTTTAACAAACAACATAACAATAAACAATAAATTAATAAATTTTTATTGGTTTTTAATAACAAATTAAAGAAAAATAGAAAAGGAATTTGTTAGTTTATAATAACAGGAAATTAACTTGCAGTTACTGATGATATAAGAATCTTGTATCAATGGGTAGAATGTCACATATTCCAAATAACACCATGCAGTCACCTATGGCATTTTTCAGTTCAATTTTAATGATAAAGAAGTAAATCATATTATTCATTACTAATCATTAGGGATCATATGAAGGAAATTAATGATAGACAAAGAAGCAGTTGATAATATTAATCTAGATTCCTACTGTGTCTAGTGTGTACATTGATGTGAAATTAGTCCAAAATGAATTTTTTACAGTTATTTTTTAATATAAATAAAAGCCATAAAACCAGGTACTTATGATCATTATTTAAATGTGTGAATTTTGTATATTCTGGATTCTCAACATCATTGTTTGGTGAAAACTGAATAAATACCAGACATGGTGCGAATACTTTGTAATTGTATTTAAATACGAATATGATTATATACTCCATTATAAAATTTCTTGCATAAAGAATGGGAATTCAGGTAAAAATGAAAGTATGTGAATACCAGTGCAAATACTTTCAAAATGTATTCATGAGTGCATTCATGAATATATTCTTTAATATTATTTTAATAATCATATCAGTTATATTTCATTTTAAAAATTCATATGATTCTCTTATTATTTTTAATAAAAATTATATTTGGGACAATATTTGTAATTTTTTTTAATAAATAGTTAAACTCTTATATTATATGTTCTGCTTATAAGTTATATGGACAAGTCAAAATCTGTGTGACAATAGTACTCCATTTGTTAATAAAATAAATGAAATCAATCCTCTTCCCTGTCTCCAAAGGTACTATCAAAATCATACATAAGCTAAACAACAACAACTCATAATACAGCTTATATAAATTACCACACAAAACCAGCATGTGTCTCATTTCTAAATAATATTTTTTTATCATATATAACAGCTGAGCGTCGTGACCCATAGGTCCCTTGTTTCTGATTTTGAGAATATCTTGGGATTTTCAGTTTTGCTTTTCATGAAAATGATAATTTGGAGAATATAAGGAATTTTACCTAATGTTGCTTTATATGTTGATGAGCAATTTCAGTTTTGCTCTCTTCTTTATAAAATATTGATTGTATACTGTATTTTAATTACTACACTAGTGAAATCCTGATAATTTGTAACATTTTGAATTTTTCTTTCTGTTTTTACCAAATTAATCTCAAGATTCTCACTGGTTGAAATGAAAACCAAAAATTTCTTTGCATCTTACCTGACCCACATCCCAACCATTCACATAGTTATGTGGAAACCAGTTAATTTGTGTTTGTGTATATCTGCAAATATTTAACAAACAAACACATGAAAACATAACTTCATTGGAAGAGATAACATATCATACTGATCTGATCTCTTTGATTTCTTGAAAGGGGCCCAATCACCTATATGACAATTATAAAATAAAGGTAATCCTTTGGAGCTTTGATAAAAATAGACCAGAAAATGTGGATATCACTGCACACAGTCTGGTTGTTTTGTTTATATCAATGTGTTTATAATATGTGGGGGCCCCCCAAAATAAAACAAATTCAACAAGGGCATCTGGCAGCAAGTCAGATAAGACAGAGCTTTGCAAATGGCGTTTTGCCACAAGTGACCTTTCTGCCTGGGCATATATGCAACCAACCACCTAAGGTAACATGTTTTTCCCATTTGTCAACATTGCTGTGTTAACAAACATGTTGTTGATAAACAAGTTCATGTGTCATTCACAAAGGAGTTATATGAACTTTTCACAACCAAAAATACCCTTAGATCATTAATATATACACAGAGGAAGCCAGAAGTCACATAAATTCTCTTTAAATTTGTAGGTGAATATGCAGCTTTAACAAAGGCAGTGACTTAAGGCATGACCACAAGTGTGGTCTGTGAAATCTTCAGTAAACAACATACTTTGGTTTTACGTACATGAATTGTCACCTACTCAGAATGTGTATAAGTTCACTAATTGACAGTCATGAAATTTGATTAAAAGGATTCATTGGATTATTACATGTTAGACAAATTAGACCATTAAACATATATTTTGGTCCTTTTGTACCATTTTGATTTGTGAACATATTGTGCACCATATTGTATTACCTCCGGGTATATGATGTATAAGTTGTTTGGCTGAAAGCTTTCCACTTGGGGGGAAAGTAACAAAGTATATCAAGAAAAGACAAAAACTAGGTTTCAGTTGAAAGCTTTACAAGCCTAGGGCCTTATTATATACACGGAGGGACTATAAAACAAACCCTATGTGACAAAAATGGTTTATATCAGTAAAGGATATCAGAATCCAAGGAAATACACTGAGAGTATTGGTTTTCCTATCATGAAGAAATAGGAGGACAAATTGACACCCATTAACAGCTGTGTGAGAAAGGTAATCGAATCTAAGTGGACAGATAAGGTACTCCGTGACCCGAGACCGCATGTTTGCAGGGAAAAAAACTCCGGCCTTGTTCAAAAATTACCTTCATTATGGACGCCACGTTTGTAGAGATGAGGCATGGAGCAGTAGAGGTCCTGCCACCAGCGAGAAATCTTACGATTTATTATTGTAACTGCTTGTCAGGGCATCTCACCCAATCGTTTTGTGGTCAGCCGACGTCTGACCTTGCGTGTGTGCTTGCAGTGTTGATATGGCATAAGGATTGTCCTGTGGGGGATAACAAAAGATATACATGAACTATAGGTGTCACCTGCGGACTGTTTAGAATTTTGCCGTCTCTTCAGAAACCCACCAGTTGTATAGTTTTCTCCCACTGCCCATAGGGAATAAAACTCTATGTAATGAGCTGAGATCTAATAAAATGTGCATTTTATTTCAAACTAATATCTGATTTTGTATATGTTGAGCACAGAAATTCAGTATTTCTGCATGTTTTATTTTGAAGGCTTTAAATATAAGATGACCTAAGTACATTAATTTATTTAAAAATCTGAGAATTACTAATTAAATTTGGAAGATTACTTTGCTACTTGAGCAGGTGTAAATGTTTGCTATTTTAAAAATATTTGGAACAAATCTATGTGTGCATATGGTAGGAGGTATGAATGATTACATGTGCAGGTAATTGGTGTAAAAGATTACTCACACATAGTTGGTGTTAAACATGCAGATAATAGGTGTAAAAGATAACAGTTACACAAAATAGGTGTTATATATGCCAATGATAGATGTAACCAATTACAATTACACATAATAAGAGGTGTAACACCTAGAGATGATTAGCTTGTCTAAACATTAAAATTACACATAATTAGAGTTGTTACACATGTAAATGATAGATTTAAAAGATCAAATTACACTCAACAATTGAAAAATATTACACAAGCTGATGATAGGTACAGAACATTGCACTTTAAAATTTTAAAAAAATCAAATAAAATATTGATGGAGATTGTTGAAAGGTAAAGATTTCATAACCAGGTGAAGATTAAACAGATTTACATAGCAGAGGTAAACATGGTATGTACATTACAAGTATACATGATAATAGGTTAAATACTGCACTGACAAATATGCAAGATATAAAGATATTGCATGTGCAGATGATAAGTTTAAAAGTTTAAAAAATATAGATAAAAGGAGTTTAAAAAGGTTTACATAAATTTAAGCAATATATTTTTGAAAAGCAAGAAATAAGATTTACCGGTAGATATGTACATCAAAAGTGTGTAAAACTTTAATGTGTTTACAAACATATAAAAAATATAACACAGACTATACACTTGGGACACCCAAGGCTATTATTATGACAAAGATAAATAGCTTTCTGTGTGAAACTCTGAGCGTCATAAGCTTTGGCTATCACTGCACTCACTAAGCATGTATGATTCAGTCAGTTTGTGTTGCTGTTTGTTTGTGTAACTGTGTGTTTATGTGTGGCCACATTGAAAGGACATTATAATCCACTCCCTGTTGTGTGAGTGAGTGTGTCTACAAGAGCGACTGTGGTAATTTGTTGTTGATGATCATTCAGTGAAGTCCATGGCGCCTGGTGCTTACCAGGAACACTATTGATTCCGGGACCTGCCGAGCGAGGGCCCTCACAAGCAAGTCTTTTATTCATGCACACACTTAAGTGAGGACATTTTATCGTTCTGACAGGCCGTGTCGCAGATGCCAACATGTCATCAGACAGTCTTTAAGTACTTGACGGCTTTCCTGCGGACCCTTCTTCGTCAGGCCCATAGCAACAACCTGGACACTAAATTCTTAGGTAAGTAGCTTTCACACTCTTGTTTAAGCTCTCCCCCATCCTTCCCCTACATTGTCCAGTTACCGTAGAGTCAGAGGAAGGTTCCTATTTATCGAGATGCTCACATAGTCCGTTAAATCAATGTACTATCCCACTGACACCTGCTGAAGGACAATTAAGTCCTGGCTTAAGCTGATATGTAGTAAATACATCATGCTGTCCTGCATCCCCAGACATGAAGGTTCAAGGATATTTGGTTATATTTTCTAAATTTTATTCATTCTTTTAATGTTAGATTGTTCAAGAAGTTTCGTTACCCTAATTCCACACTTCAGTGCATTTTGATTTAAATATTTGGGGCTCATATTTTTTCATTTATTTCTTGGAAAAAAATACTCATGTTCTTGATCTTTAATTCAGTGGAAACTATGTTTAAAAAGAATACTATAAATATAGTTCTTCTTTCAATTGTCTAATTCACCATATTTTGGAATCATCAGATATATATACCAGTCCTAGACTTGAATATATAACTTATTTTTGTTATCTATAAAATATTTCTAATCAGATAAAAGTATAATGTGTGTTTTATCTTAACATTTGGAGAAATTTTCAGATCTATTCATAAGTTATAGATTAAATATGGGAAATGTTTTATATATATATTAATACTGTGGAAAAATGCCCCCTTCCCCCTGTAAGAATATGTATGTCCATTGGTGTAGATTAATGTCATGATCTAAGTTTATTACCTGTATATATGTTAACTGTGAAAAATGATCTATCAGTATGGCAGAGCATGGGAGAAGAATTTCCAGTCAATATCAGACAATGCAAATTTCAAAGATTCCTGAGAAGTTTTTGTGGCAGGCAGACACGAGCGATTTTGTAAGGAGGTGTTTTCTCACTGTCCAAGCCGGCATTAAATTGATGCCCCGAATGCCAGCAGTTTAATGCATCCCTGCCACCTGATCGACACTTGTGTTTTTACCATAAGGGAGCACGGGATTTAATTATCAATGGCTTACCGTTATAATTAGTTGCCCAGTTACACCTTTGATGCAGCGTCTAATGGGTAATAAGAAAAAATGACACGTTTGGATCATCATATATTAGGTTAGGGAGCATAAAGTAGGGAAAATAGATTTCTTGTCCCACGGAGCCCTTAATATAATGGTGAATAATTGATAGCTCTTGAGGTGATAATAAGTTCATGTTGAAAGCATTATCAGCACCATGTCAAGACTGATGAATCTGAAAGTCCTCAAACTAACAGTAACCTTCATGAATTTAAAGTTAAAGTAAAGGTATTTCAGAATTTCATTTATTATCAGTTAAAAAAAATTAAAAGTTAACTTGCAATTATTATACAAAGAAATATACTGAAACATCAGGTTATTAGGTTGAAGATATATCACACAATTGACACTGACTAATATGTATTATTCCCCTTAGCATATTTTACTCATTATATCTCACATGAAGACCATATTAGTTTTGTTCCAAATACAATAGATAACACTGCAATTTCATGCCCTTGATAGTGTGGCATAGTTTCTGGTAGATGGCACCATTATTAACCTTTTTGCAAAATAATGTCAAATTTATCAGGATTTACGGTTAAATATGGAATATATACTGTCTTGAGAACTGACTTGGCATCATTCCCAACATTTCAAGACCAAAAACAAGCATTTCTTAGGCATGGCAACAGAGGAGTTTAATGGCTATAGTTGAGTGCCACCTGTGACTCAGTTATAATACTAATTGTTCTTATAGAGCTATTTCTATAATGCCTGTCTTCTTCTTGAGTTTGAAGTAAAAACCTAGAGTTGTGTGTTTCACCTCATGCTCAGTGTCATGGCCCATGGGCCCCATGTAAAAATTTTGTCCCTGGTTTTTGGAGAATAATTTAAACCTCATTGTAAGCACCTAATTACCTTAAGTGCTAACAGGTTAGAAAAAAATTGATCCAGGAGGTGTCTTTAAGCTCATTTCTGAATGGCCAGTGCTTTGTCGTGAAGAAAACCTTTGTAATCAGAAAACTAACATGTTATACAAGCCAGCTGAGTCCCATTTACACAGATGAATTGTAGCATTATATTTGTGTATGTGATTTTCATCATTGTCTGCCATTTGAAAAACAGCTTCTTTCTTCTGTTGTGGAAGTTCCAGTCTGCCTGACTGCAACAGGTAGTCACACCCAGCAAGTGATACAATTTATAGGCTTCTGCTGTCAGCCAAGCTGCAGATAGGCAGTTTGCAGCAATGCCATGTATAATTGGTCTGTTATGCCTCCACTAGTTTGATGGTTGGTATATATACACATATATATACTTATATATATAATTATAGTTGGTTTGTTTGTAAGCAACTTAACATAAAAAGACCAGCAGGGGTTTTGATGAATTTTTTTAGGTTTATGAGAAACACTCAAGGAATATAAAAAAAAAACTAAAAAAAACACCTCAATGTTGCCCATGTTTTTATATATTATATATTATTTGTAGAGGAAGGCTTTGCTCATTTTTTCAGCATCATTCTTATTTACTGATATACTCCTAAACTTCACTTTATAAAGATATAGTGCAGATTTGTAGAAAAAAAGGAAAATACCAGGCAGTGATACTATAATTGTAGTGTCACTATAAACCCATATGTGCAAAAAAAACATTATATTTTGAAAATGGAATCAGGATAATCTTGCAAAATTGCAGGATTAAAAAATATATGAAAACAGAAAAATAGGCTCCAAATTTGCTTCATTAACAAGCAACAAGTGCTGTATATATATATATATATATATATATATATATATATATATATATATATATATATATATATATATATATATATATATATATATATATATATATAACTTGGAGCCTATTTTTCTGTTATCATATTTTTTTTTATTTCTATAATTCTATTACTGTGCAGGTTTTTATAGAATCTAAATATGAAATATTGAATATTTTATTTTCAGCACCTGTGACATTGGTAGTAATTCCGCCTATTGTCAGCCTTTTTACATAGATATTCAGTAACTGACAAGGTGTCTTGGTTATTAAATATCAGACAGGAAACTATAGTATCTGAAATTATTAAGAAAATGAAGCCTTAAATAGCCGTTTAACAGCAGTTGTTGATAAAATAACAGAATCAAAATAAATAGCACTCATTGAACAGCAAGAAAAATTTTTAAAAATCTTAAGTGTAATCAGTGCATGCAAGGATTTAATGAAAGATGAATTAACTAACCAAACTTAATTAGAAACAAGAAAGCTGATCTTAATTAGAGCAAGAGGAATGTTGCAATGAATAAAACAACCATTCAGGGAAGATGAATAGGAAAATGAGATGTTTAAAGTAAAATAAACTAATAATATTTAAATAGAATGCAAACTAATTAAGAGGAATTGCAGGGCCATAGTAAATTAAACCTGTAGAAAATTTCAATTAAATTTAAAGGATTACCCCCGGTCATACTAAAAATAAATAAATTTTTCTGCAGACTCCAGAACCAAAAATGTGGAGTCATTAAAAAGCATCTTCATACTATCAAGCCTGTGACTGCTACACTTACACAGACCTTGATCCGCGAGCCACTCTGGTCTCAATGAATAATGAAAAAGGCAGTTAAACCTATTAGATGACTCAGTTGAACTTGTTTTACATGGCTGCCATTAAATGTCTTGCGCATGTTCTGGACAAAATGTTAAGCATGCTGGTAGGGCATTGAGAAATTGACCAATAAAATAAATCCATATATAAACCTGTCCAACACATGTTTTTGTAAAGATGATGTGTGGACAGTGTATTGTTAAAATTTTGTTCATTGGATTTGATTGGCAGTTTTTGTTTCTGTCTGAACACTTGCAGCCTTGTTCATTATTTATGACATAGATGCCAGGAAGGCTTTGCTGAATCAAGGTCGGTGAAAGTGTGGCTGCCAGACAGAATTGGTAATATGAAGATGGTAAGAAGATGAATTTTATTTGTTGAAAATTTTATGGTCAATACAGAGTATGTAAATTTTGCAAATTATGAAAGACACAAATTCTTCTTTGGTTCTGAAATGGTGCAGATGAACAAAGTTTAAACTTTAATCCAAGGGTGTTTTCATTCTCTGAACATGTTCCTGTTCCTCATTACAAAAATGAAGCAAACTGGAACATGTTCCTTTTGATACTAAAACACATTGATTACATACACACATACATGTTTCTTAAAAATGCCAGTCAATAACTAGTATGTTTTTTATTTCATCAATGTAAATAAAACATATGAGATGCATCGTGAAATAGTGACAAATTTATCCCTACACAAGTCAATAAGATTAAAATGAACATCCCAAGTGTGGGTAAGCACTTCTAACAGTGCCGCCATCATTACCATTCTTTTACCTCAATCCTGCACCCTTTGGTGGTGAAAACAACTCTCCCAGAGTCAGTTATATTTTTCTTGAACAATACACAGGAACATGTTCATGTTTATGATCAAAAGCAGGCTTTATTTATGAACAGGAACATGTTCATGGAACAAAAACTATGCCCAAAACATGCCAAAGAACAACATTCTGTATGAAATGAGACAATAGCACCAAACAGAAACATTACTGAGGACTAAGGTGTTAATTCCCTAAAGAAAATTACATCTGCACATTGAACAATTTGTGTGTGTCCTAAGAGTGTGCAAACACAGTGGATGCACTACTGGTATGAAAGATGGAAATCTTCCAGTAAATTCCGGACTCAAGTTCAGAATAATCAGGCTTCAGCTGGGAGAAATTACGGTGATTGGAAATCCTCTAATCACTTATGTCAGTGTCTCTTAATGTTCATTACATTATGGAAGTGAGTTCATTGTCAAATCTAGTTTACTGAGTGATAATTAGCTGCGTTTTAATATGCTTCAGTTAACTGTTTAGTAATTGCAAAAGTGACATTAATTGCTTTCCCATCAGCTATTATAGGTGCTTTTCTGATAAAATGACTCCAAACTTAACTCTTTTAAAGAGGAAAAAATGGTTCAGGAGTTAAAGGCAAATTTGAAAATTTTTCAGAATTTTCATACAACAGCTGGTTTTCACGATATATCACTTATAAAAAATGTTTAGTATACCGGATGAACAGAATACTTAATTAATATTTGGATTTCAAATATAGCTACTGTTCATGACAAGAAGACATATGTTAACTGCAGAGTAGGGACAGAGGGGAGCTTCAACCATTAGATCTTAAAGAAGAAGAGTCCGGAAATGAATTCTGGTTAAAAAGGTTTTAACTTTCATGGTGTTTTATGTGGCAAGATTCATGTGCAGGACCAATTTTACCAATGTCATGCAAATCGCTTGCATGACTGAGAGCAGGAGCAGCAATAAATGACAGCTGCGCCACCTAGTGTTGCCTGCAGGATCACAGGTGATTTTAACCAGATCGCATGATTACGTCTACTTCTGTCATTTTTGCCACCGACTCAGGATTTTTTCAGCATCTTTCTCCTCTCGCTTTTCAGAATAATGTTATAAGTTTGGCTTAAACATTTTTTTACATCCATACAGGATATTCTTGCCTCATTTTCTCTTGTCAGGTCATACTTCCGTTGTTCCTCACAGTGTCTCTCTCTTAAATTGTTTCAGGGAGCCATCTGGTAAACCAGAGTTCTAAACCGGAAAAGATAAGAAGACAATAAACATTCATGTACCAGTGGTCTGGCCTTGTATATCTTGTCCAGTTCACCTTTTATCTTTCATTGAAGAATATTGCAAGGTTCCTACAAGCTTTAAATCCTTGAAAATCCTTGAAAATTTTTTTAAGTTTATTCAAAACTTTGAATTAAATTTGATTGGATTAAATGCTAAAAATAGAAAATGTGTGAAGATCTGATAATTGAAAAGGTAGCAAAGGAGATCTCATGCCTAGAAGAGACTCCAGAGAATCCAATTTTAATCAGTGACAATTTTGAAAAGACCTTGTTAATGATAAGAAAATACTGTGGGCACCTTGATTTCTGTCAACATGTTTAAGTAAAACAGAAATCATAGAAATACATGCTGACACTATTTGGCCATCAGTCTTAGAAATTATTGGTAAAAGAAGGATTCCCAAGTGGTTTCAAGAGATTTGTATTCATGTAAACTATCTGTCTTTGAGGGTTTAAAGTTAGTTTTGTTTTATATTAGTGTTCCAGGATTATTAGATTGTGATATTTGATGTATTGAATGGTTTGATGAGAACTGTTTTCATATGAAAAGGTTATTTCATGCATCAGTAAAAAAATCAGCTGTTGAGTAGACCAAAAACCATTGAGCAGGCAGGCAGTTGTTTTTGTTTTCTTTTTGTGTTTCAGTTTGTCTCCCAGCACAAAATGTGTTAAATTTCCACCATGTCATGGCCTATAAACTTCAAACCAAGGTTGTAAGGACACCATAAGGACCCACTTCTGACACCATATTATAAGTCTGACCAACAGCATGTATACAAAACAAGCATGACTTCATGCCTTAGCTTTGGTGTGACATATATATACAGGTCAAAGGTTTAATAAATTATTTACATATATGTTACTAAGGTCAAACCAATTGACCATAAAATAAAACTATTCCAATACTGGTACTGAGATGTCTTTTCTATAGATAATAATACAATACATAGAGATATTTAAGTCAGTCAGTTAAAAATGATTCATACTTTTACAGCAGTCCCAACCTAGAAATTGCCAGTATTGATGCCAAATAATAAGCTCTTCTCAACCATTAATTATTTGTTTTTTAACAAAAGACCACATAAAGCATAGACATTTGTCATGAAAATCCAATGATGACAGTTTTATACTAGGAATTAATGCTCACCAGCTGTATTTCACATAAAAAGTGTCTGTTCTTGAACTATAGCCAGAATAAGGCATTCATGTAATAGTTTGTCCTCTCCTGGAAATACAATAGTATCTGATTAGATCAATATAATTCTGATACTATATCATTCTTATACAATGTAAAAATAAATTTGCACCAGGTGATATCAGTAGCCTGAAGTAAAACATAGCATCATGCACTACTATCATAAATCAAAATGGCAACTAACTGCAGCGGATTTAATTTATAGGATATTTGTGATTCATAACAAGTACTGTTTTTGTCCTTGATGTTCATGCTCAATATTATCACATCTTTGGCCACATAGTCATGCTATAGTAAATGGACATGCAAGGGTGGTATTTTTCAAAACACAGAACCAAATCAATATATAAACAGGTGAAAAAGAGTTGAGTGGTTTTGCCAAAAAAAACTTATCTATAGTCAGCAAAATGAACTCATAGGGGAAGATAATAAACATTGTGACATTAAGGGGCTATAAGCACCTTTGAGTTTTCCTTATTCAGTTGTTCAAGATGAACTTTCCCTTCATTGATACAGACAAATTTGCCATTTTTCACCAAGTGGAACTATCCCTTTTTAAGTAGATAAACATTCTTTCTTCGATACAGATCAATTTCCTGTCTTTGATGAGTATCCCTTTTTTCAGATCCATTGACTTTTCCTTTTTACCCAAGGTTTCCCCCATAATGATTCATATTAATACTTGATATAAAAGATAGTTTTCACTGTCTTTTCATGTTTGTTATTTCACATAGTGAACTGTTACATTATTTTATTAAGTTCTGTTCCTTAAATCAGTTTGATAACATGAATTATGAAATTCTGTTCTCTCGGTCAGGTGTGTTTTGCTTGTAAATTAAATTGTATTTCCTAACAAGTGCTTCAGTGTCATTCTGCAACACTTATCAGAGGTCTAGTTGTAAAGGAAATTGTTAAAATCTGAAGATTATACAAATATATTTTACCTTTTATGTTCTTTTTTATCTTACAAACCTTGTTTACATTCATAGATGTGTTAATACATCAATGATATGGTCCTCCATTAGAATTGAAATGGAAGTAGGTCAAAGCTCTGCTGGGGGTTTGTGATTACCATCATGCTTAACAGTTAATCATGCCAACTTCCAGAAGATAAATTATTCTTGTTTTCTGTGTTTATATGCAGTACTCACAAGTATGTCAGCTGCCATGAATTGAGGATTAGAAACACAATTTTTTTTCAGGTTTAACAATATATCCCCCAGGGTTGTAGATGGTAGCTTTACAGTGCAGGGAGTATGGGGGTTGCTTTGAAGCCAATGTCTACATTGCTTGCTTCAGCTGCTTGGCTCCGTCAGGCAAACTGTCCTCATCATTGGGGTGATGATCTTTACTGACATATCGGCCTCTTGCACCACAGTGGGGTCTTACACTACATGGACAGCTGGGGTTCTCATGGCTCCTTCTCAGGGAAACTACAGCTTTCTCCAGATAACATTTGTTCCTTGACAATAAAACCTGCCCTTCCCAGTGTGTTAACATTTCGTCTTTTTCCTTAACATTCAGACTTCAGGATACACTTTGTTGATTGAATATCAGAAGATCTCATCCTCCCGACTGTAAAATCTACGGGAATGATGTACTTATGATGAATGTTACAGTTAAGGAGCCCTGACCACATACACTGTATATTTTTAAATAACAGACTAGAACAGCTGCATGTAGATTCGTCAGTCTTCTTTTTTTCCCCCTTCTTTTTCCATTTAAACCTTTGTTTGGATTCTTTGATATAGGAGATCCCCGTACCTTAAAAACTTTCTTCCATGCAAGGTATGAAATTGAATACCATTCTGGTTGTCACAAGACACGCAGTTATTGATTCCAAATTATGTTCACTCACAGATTTCATGACCAGAATTTATAGATGTATTTTTTTATGCAGAACACTGCATACCTATTGAAAAAAGTATCTTTTTTTCTTCAAAATATTCAATAAGAGTAAGGAATTTCTCTGTCTGTGGCACATGCATTCTAGGAGATCCAGTACTTTCAAAAGGTCAGCATACTTGTAAGCTTTGATTGGCTATTCATTTCAACTGATATCTTACCATGCTCATAAACCAGCAACTATGTAAAATATATGGTAGATACTGTCCAAATTCTTAGAATTAGTTTAGAGTCAGGCTTATTTACCAACTTTTTTAATATAATTTAGACTTTGATTGGCAGTCCACTTTGCTGATTGATAGTTTACTTTGATTGACATCTCAAAGTACTCTCAAACATACTCTCCCAATGCTAGTGTATATCTAGCCATAATAACTATCTGTAGTTTTATTCTGAATGAAGTTTATTGCTAATTTCCTAAAATGCAGATCACCATTATAGCAAAGCATAGTAGACATGTATTTTCTACTGAGCCTGGGAATACAGTAGTTATATGAAGTCAAATAGGATTTCTTTGGATATTTCCAAATGCTATGTGACATACTTCAGGTTTATGAATGATAATCATGAAACTGACACATAAATAGCTTCAAATTTATTTTATGGACTAAACATGGTCATTATTGAATAAATATTAATTATTATATATAAAAAAGACTTCAGTCATGGTATAAACTATTAGGTTATGGAATAGAAACCTATTTTAGAGTACTGTTGTGTGCAGTGGTCCTGAATATAAAATAAGCATGACAGTTATTAATTAATCATTGTTGTATGGTGTTAACATATAAGAGGTATTAGAGTGAATATTTTTTTTTATAAAGAAATAAAAACTTTAGTGACATACAAAGTTGTAGTTGCATATTTGTCAAATAAACATGGAATTTATAGTAAATGCCTGACAAATATAGAATACAGGTAACATTTATTACATCCATTTTGACTATAAAATTGACATTCTCTTAAGGATAGTAGAACCATTTTATTTTGTGAAAGAAAGTATGTATTATAGAGATATTTTACCTTTGAATAACTAATTCAGCGGGGTATAAACTGCTCTAGAATAATGCCAACAGGTATTACCAGTATATCAGTTATAGAAGCTTTGGAACAAGAGTAGTAAAATGTAATAAACACAAATATGATACAAAGGTATTGTATGCTGGTTTCATTAAATTGCCACAAGCTATAAACTGAGCTATGGAGCCAACAAGGCTGCTATAAAATAAGTGTGGAAAATATGAAACAAAAGAACTAGTCTGTCAGTACTGATCTCTCGAGAGAATATTAGTTCTGAACAAAGCCCTGTAATATTATGGATCATTTGTTCCTAACTGTCTTTTGTCTGTGCCTTTTTACAGTTCAAAGACAGTGTCCTTGTGTATATAGTGTGTTTATAGCTACAGAAACATATAAAAGACATTGTGAGTATATATAATGTTGATGGATCACCTACTGTAGCTACCACAAAGAAATACAACTATCTCAAAATATTGGACCATGCATGCAAAGAAAGATTTTCTTAAAATACGTTCACCTTCAAGTTTGAAATGTAACAGTGCATAAATCCCCAAGGCTTTCAGAATATAAAACTTGTAGAGAGGCCAACACTCTTAGGAAAAAATTTCAAGTTTCTCATGAGAGTTTTGAGTGTCCAAGTTTAAGTGCTTCATATATTAGTGAAAGCATCCATTTAAAATTAAACCAATACTTTTTTATTGGCATTTTACATAAAATAATAAATTATGACTGTTTTTTTAATTTTTTTTACATGAAAAATTAGAAAAAAGTCTAGATTTTAACATTTCATATATTTGCAGGTTTGATCATCATTTGAAGAAAGATATGAATTAATATCACATATCACAATCAGGCCCAATCGACATATCACAATCAGGCCTATATTTAAAGGTTGTCATCATAGTATGTGTTTATTCTGGAAGCAATGCTTACAAAGCTTAACAGCTGTACTTTACAAGTCATTGTCTGTGGCAGCAGACCTCTTTAAATGTTTTGCCAGAATTTTGTGCATCTGCTTGGAAGCTAATGGTCCCATGATCAGGTGTCCTTCCAGATTTATGAGCATCCTAAACATACACAATGTGTTCCTGAAAGTCCTGAAATATGCCATACTCCGGGTAATATACATCTTTGATAATTCCATATATCTGTAAATGCTTATAAGGTATGAAAGATTTTGACCTGATTGACATTGTTCATTCAAAACTTGTATGCATGTTTTTTTTTTCTTTGTACAGTAGAATCTGTGTATTGTTCTGCATTAAAATATTCTAAATATATAAATTACAATTTATTGAAAATATTTAAATAAAAATAAGTCTTTGGCAGTTACCATTGTTATTTTAATTTTGTAAGTCAGTGTAGAATTGCTGTACCTGTTAGAAAAATAATGGATGTGAATTCAGGAATACAAATTTGAAGTTTCTTCAGATTTCTGTTTGAGAGTTCCATAGCCAAACAACATGAAGATTGAATCATCCAGTGCACTTTATGTAAAAGATAAAAGGATCAGATATAAAAAAAAAAGAAAATCAAATTGAGGTTTTTTTTTCAGGTGTTTTTTCAAGACCAAACATGTATTTGTGTAGCATGCAGATACATGTTTGGAAGAAAGATATAAAAAAGTTGTTTTAGAAAATCAGATATACATCTGTCATACATGAATATTACTTTGCCCAAAAAAGAGAGAGTTTTTTTCTCAACAAAGAGATGTGTTGTAAATTTGTAACCTTGCTAAACTCAAAGTGGGGTGGTATATGACTGATGGAAATCTTGTTTCAAATGGAGTATTGCTTCCCTGAGACCTGCCTTGGGCCCTTGCATTGATATCATACTCATATTCAACATATTTTATGTATGTCTCATGCATTTCAGGAAAATGTTTTATTTTCCATTATTTCCTTTGTAACAAGGAAAAAAAATCAGAATATCAAGTTTATATCCTGCCATACAGAGATCTCAAGAACTATATCAAGAGAAAGCTTTGGTTATGGTTCCTAGTCCCATATAACACCCATGAGGATGCATTCATGTTACCTGCCAATATTAAATTACTGACTGGCAAGCTAATATTCCATGCAGCAAGAAACCATAGGCCTCTATCTGTTTTGTCAATTCCTCCATCTGTTCCATCAATTCTTCTGTTGAAAAAACAGTATTCATAGGGTGCTTAAATGCAGAATACATTGAGTCACCTCTCACAAACATTTCCTATTCACTTTAAGGCCCTCCTTGATGGTGATATGTATGTTTTTATTGTTCCTTTAGGAATCAATGACTTATCAAATTTAGTACTTGATGTGTTTTGTAGCCTTTGGCACATGATCATAAGCTCTGTGAAAGGTTATGTTGTTACCCCACAAAACTGGTCAAATTTTCTATTATTTTTTAGAACAACTCTGCCAGTGTTTTCGCACTGGCGCCTCTGTTGGTTGCAAGAACTGCCATTTAAGCAGTAATGATGCTTTTAAAGTAATTTAAATTTGCCCATATGAACCAATTTATCAATTTTATTGAGATTTAAACATCTGACACGGACACCTTTGTCCTACAGGCATTTCTGCGTGATAGAAATTATGGGATATTACTTTAATTTCTGGATGTTTTGCTAATTTTCCATTTTGCATTAAAAAAAACAATGGGTCTTTTTTCCCTCTAATCAGGTCTGAAATTGTGTTTCTTTTCATATATCTGATTCTTTTGTGCGACTTCCTGGATATATTTTAAAGCAAATTGTCACATTAACATGGGATTTACTTAATCCTTGGAGATTAACATATTTTTTTGAGGATCTTCCTATTTCTTATGTTTATTTCTGTTATTGTTAAGTAATCCTTGACAGTCATTAAATAGTTTTATACATGTTTTTATCAGAGAATTAAATAGATAATAAATTATTTGGTATATACTAGCTTTTATTGCTTATATAGAAATCTAGATAAAATGTGAAATGAAAAAGAATGGGAACATATTTTTTTCAGATCTCTTATTCTGTTGCATGATTATTTGGAATATATTTCAAATTTGGACAAAAAAATGTGATAGTTTACTAAATCCTCATAGATTAACATTAAGAAGAACTGTTATAGCCTATGATGTGACACTAAAAGCTATTTACTACAGTGCATTATCAGAATTACCAAAGATTTTGTTATATATGACAGCTAGACCCAAAAACAAAGTTAACCAAACATGTTACATTGAACATTGTATATACCGGTAATGGATGTTGCATGCATGCTTAAAATGACCCATACCTCATCATTCTTTTACAAGGGATGACTTTGAAAGAAATTGAAAGCTAGTGCCCAGATGTCTGTTGATAGCTAGTACACATGCAGATACAAATATATGAAAGGGACCTGTCTTCAAAAGTAAAACAAAGACCACGTCACACCATTACGTAGAGTGCTCCATTGGCTTCCTGTGAAGTACTACTGCCAGCATAAAAATTGTAGTTCCTGCTTCCTGTCATTTAAATACACCTCTTCCATAATATTTGGAAGCAAAACTAAATACCTTTCAGCCTTTGCATATCATGTGTCCAGCTTATGAAAATTTTCTCAAATTTCCAAAGTGCTGGTATTAATGTCTTTGAATGGTACAAGATCTTGTTTTCCTCCCGCTGAACTTAGAAAATCTTCAACTTTTATTCATTTTAAAGGAAATCTAAAAAAATATCTGTTTATTAATATGCATCCACATTACCTGTGTGTCATTCAGGGTTACAATAAAGAATATTCTAAGGAAAGAAATAAGAAATAGGGAAAAAAAGGGGGGGGATAAAAGAAATGCAGGCATTGGCTTTCAATTGGATTGCATGGGTATGAAATGTGTGTGGCTGGAAGTGTATGTAGTTTGGTAATAATATTCAGAGATTTTCCCTATGTAAGTTTTATTTTTTTTTGTTATTATTATATTTTGGTTATTATATTGTAATATCATATATTCATATATAAAACCTTTCCATGCCTCAGATGGACAAATTAGACAATACTAAACAAACTAAAAAGACTCCAGCTTTTCAGCATCACCATTAGATGGTTTAATATACTATTATTTTAATATTATTACAGAATTAACACAAAATTTATTGTTTTTTTACATATATTTGTTAAATACTTTGTCAGCTATGAATTGATCTTTCTTATTGTAAACATTGCTTTTTTAATTCACCTCAAGGTATTCAGAGTAGCTAGAGTTTCCTTGGGGGGACTTTAGTTTTTTTTCTGGTTTAGGTGTTGTTTGCCCTTTGTGCTTGATTTATTTGTACAATATTTGTCAGATACATTATGGCAGTTGGTTTTCATTATTTTCCACGGTGATAGATACTTGTTACAGTGTTAAGTTGCTCCCTTGGGGCCCTGTCTGCTGGCTTGGTGCGCTCTCACCAGGGAGTCTCATACAAAGCTATGAGGTCCAGAGTAGTGGATCCAACAGATTTTCATTCCTAAGGCCACAGGGTGTGCGGCAGTTTTTCTTCTTTGCTTATAAGGTTAGACAGCAGAGGCATTTTCATTCGGATTTGCCTCAAAAACACATCCATCATGCACCAGACTGAACGTTACGAAAGAGTAAGTTCACAGTATCAAAAGAAACTAACCTTCGTAAAACTACTTGTTGTTCTTTTTGGAGAGTTTTAACAACCCAGCTTCCGAGCTAGCATCATATCCGTGACATAGCATTCATCTTTGCTGCCCAGGGGGACTAAGATAGTTCTGCTGAGCGACAGAATCTCATCAATTTAAAGTGCAGTCTATTTTCTTCAATAATGGGACACTCGATGATTATTTTGATTGCTTGCAATGCATTTGACAAGAGATTATAACTTAAATTGAAAGCACTCTTATGGGAATCTCCAACCAGTGCTGGTATTTCTGGACCCAGAAGATGTGTAAACAGCAGATATGTTGAGAATTCAAACTTAATATTAAATCTACATTAAAAGATCTGGAGCAGATCTGAGATTTTTCGAAGAGAGGGGGTTCCTTTGTACATTAGACTTGTATCTCTCCCTGTCTGCAACTCCCCAAGAGGTACTGTGGATAACACTGCGAAAATAGTAAATTCTTCCAGAAAGATTTACAGACGTATACTATCCAATAATCAAATATCAATATTTTACTTCAAGTGACAACATAACTTCAACCAAGGTTACAACACTCTTTGATGGATGTATGAATATATGCTCAGCTACAAAAGTTCAAAGTTTCAATCAAACAATCTTGTTGGAGACAGTCACCAGATATGGTCCAGTCTTGTCTTCATTAAAGAACTGTTTGCCAGCTGTCTTGAAATCATTCTTTGTTTCTTCAGTATTATCTCTGTTATCAGATCATGATTTAGGACCCAGCACTTCTTATTTAAACTTAAGTGGTTGAACAGTTTCCATGGTGTAGTGGTATGTAGCACTGGGCTCAAAGCCAGGAGATCTTTAGTTCAAATATCAGCGGAGGAAGTGAGATTTTTCACAGTCGGCCCCCAACCAGGTTGAGCGCTCTGCAGGCTTAATGGGGAGACTGCGCCAATCAGTCGTGTTTCATATCACAAAGGATTGCGCCTTTCGGGGGTTCCTTGGTGTTATGATCCAGCAATGGGGCTGACTCACACTCAGGACCGACAGGAATGGTTCACCGAGCCTGGTAGATGCCAGGAATATTACATGTAAGCCCCTAGCTGTCACATACTCTGAAACCGGAATGGAATTCTGCAAATGTACAGCTACATAGTCAAGCAAGCTTTAAAAAAAAAGGACGCGGTTACTTCCACCAATGAATTTTTATTTTAAAAAAAGCTTAAGCAGTTTATGATTAAATAAAAAAAGCCATCTGATAAAGAAGCAAACACGAATTCTGTCTTCTGTTAAAAAACTGAGAATATCTGCCTATATATGGAGATCATGATCTTTCACTAAGAGATATAGGTTCACATTTATCCATGCACCCATAGTGTATGCATTATGTTTACCAAAGATTGAATTCTGATTGTTTCTTCATAGGACATGCAGAAAGAAACCGCTGTCTGGGAAATACATTCTGAATAAGGTCTTTGGTGGTGTTCCATGAAGCTTAATGGGCTTTGTAATGGAGCCTAGGCATGTTGTTTTATACAGCATGCTGGTCTTTTACATTTTTTATTCATAAGAAAATGTTCGAGTCATGACTGTTGCTGGCTGTATGTCAGCCTGTTGCATACAGACATATATCAGTGTTGTATACAGTCATGATTACATAATCAGTCATGTAAGGCCTAGGAGTGTACTGCAGGGATTACATTACCACCCTTGCCAGTATTGTTTGGTATTGCAGTGATCGGCATAACTGCTATAACTGGTACTGACAGTTTTGTGTAATGCTGCAGGGAACAATAACTGCCTTTGTAAGGAATACATAATTACCCTTGTCAGTACTTTACGTGTTGTGTTCCAGGGATTACTTAAATACCTTTGCCACTATAGTGGATATTATGAGATTACATAATGGCCCTTGTTAGTGTAGCTTAATTAGTATTTGCAAGAATTGTGTAACTGCCATATCTGGTGTGTTACAGGGATTACATATGTGCCCATGTCAGTATTGTGTATTGAAGGTGTTTTCATAACAATCTTTACATAACAATGACATAACAATATTGTTTGTCTTATGTGAATTACATGATCAATTTGTTACTATTATGTTATATCAGATGGATTGCATAACTACTTTTGTTACTATTATGTAACATTTGCAGATACTGCAAAACCACTTCTTTAAAACAATGTTCATGAAAATACAAATGCAATTTGTAAACCTCCTTGTTGCCATTGCTGTATCAATATTAATATCCATGACTGTGTTGATCTCGGTAGTAACAGATATTTTCAAGTTCAATTCATGGACCATATGCACTGCAAAGCATGATGCTGGCTGCGAGAATCTGTGAACGAATTCTGTTCGATTTCTAAATCACAGGAACATAAAAAAAATATGGTAATGTCAATGGTGTTGCATTGATTCACTTTTTGATGAAATCTGAATATCCGAGTTTGTTGATAGTCGTTATTTTAGATGCCAGATCACGGGGAGATGTTACAGTTATTGAATCGCTGCAGGGAAACGGTTCGTATTGATGCTCTCTGTAACAGTTTAACGTGTTACTTGAGTGAGAGGAGTGCAGGCTTTCATTGTATTTGCTCATGTTATTTGCAGGTTATTCCAACCTGTGGGTGACCCTAATGGGAACCTGCTACAGCCCCAGCTTCAATCCTATCCATGATATTAGTCTCTTTCAGGAAATTACATGCCATTTGATCATTTCTGCATTATCGCACATGGGTAACACGTGATGAGGCATACTAAAATATAGTCCAGCGGATTAGATTTTGCGTGAAAAAAAAGGTGATAGGTGCTTAAATGATGTGAGCATAGATTGGTTGATACGTCCCGGCCTGCATGTTCAGTAGACTTTACTCAGTCACAATACAGGGAGAGTGAAAATGGACCCAATTACCCGACACTCTCCACTAAAGATGCTACATATGGAGTAGCAACAGGCTGCCCTTGGGCAAGCAGATTTCAAAGTCTGACATGTCCCTTTCAACCCTTTTTTGTGATCGTGTTTTAGCACCTCTTAACTTAAGTGCAGAATGGGCTCTGAATCAGCCGACATGGCGGAGTGATGCAGGTATTAGTCTACTAATCTTGTGCATACAGTATGGGCTCAAATCATTTTTATGGTAGATTATGGCTCATGAAGGACGTTCAGTCAGTGTCTAAAATAAATTGAAGAAAGTACAAGACGGGACAAATTTTATGGTATTAGGCAGTGAAAAGGAGAACCAGCTTTTATCACCATTTAGGTGTTGCTGAATTGGGGTTGCACATTAACTGTAATATTTCTGCTTACAGTAGTTGCCTTTTTATTTGCAAGGGTTTCAAATGTGCAGTATTTTTGTGAAAGGGAAATGGAAACCTTCCTGTATAAGTTGAATAAGTCACAGGAATATTTGCCCAGAAGAACAGTCATTTTATCTATTACCTATTGGCATCTATGAATGTTTCCCTGCCTGTAATGTCAAAATATACAATAATTGATATATTATAAATTATAATATATATGTTATGTTACCTATAAATAAAATAATATCATCAGCATTTAATAAACAAGAATTTCATCTGGTTTTCTGTTCCTGTAGGTTATTGTTAATTTGTTAAGAGTTTGTGCATATGTCAAATGATTAATATCAGAATGGATATATATATATATATATATATATATATATATATATATATATATATATATATTTATATATATATATACACACTGCATGTACAGTATGTTATTCCTGTATGATAAGATTGTGAAAATGGAATCTTTGCAAAACACTTTAAAAAAAGTGAAAATCTTAAAAATTCAACTTGACAAATATGAAGGCAACATTTCAACCACAATACAATTTTACCAGTCAAACCCATGTTTCATATACTGATGTATTAGAGTACTAACAACATATCATTGATTTTCATTTAAATATCTTCAGCCATTTACAGCTGACAGAGCCATCTATGGGACATTCCAGGCATTACATAAAAAACCTCTCGTATATTCAAGCTTTAGATGGAGTGTAGCAGATTCCCTATAAGACAGAGAACCAGTCGGAGGCAACAAAGAAGAGAATACACTAAAAAAATCTATCAATTACAATACCTAAAAATGGCCATATGTTCACTGTAAAAGGGACCACCATTAAGGCTTATGATACAGGGTCTGTTGTGTACATGCTTGGAACAAGCCATTCTTAACTTTATAATTAAATCTAAAAAATATTAGTCACTTGGAGGAGATCCAGGAGGCCTCATTTTAGCACATCATCAAGCCAGTTGTGATAATGAACATCCTCGTTTTTAAGCAGAGGATACCATCTGTAGGCTGTAGACGTGACCTTAATGTTTTTTTTACCCTCGAGCAGTGAGATAATTAGCATCTCAGCATGGGTCTGTTAATTAAGAGATCAGCTCATTATCAGATTACCTGCAGGAGATGTTAATTTAACACTTGCTTCCCATGTACTGCATTTGAAACACCTTTTTATGCTTTGCTGATGGGCTTTGTGTGTGGGTTGATATCAGAGTCACTGGTTACGAACCCTAAATGGCCCAAGCTGCAGACGGGACAGTATATGCTCTGTATTGACACTGGGGTTGGTCAAGGCTAAATGTGGCGGGTCGCCTGTAGTTGGGAGTGCCATAGTTTATACGCCACGCTGTGGTGTTCCTGATGGATTGTGACGTCCAGATTGATCACGCGGTGATGGATGGCTGTGCTGACTAAAGTTTTTTCGTTTTGCATGCTTAGTGGTGTATTGTTCTGATATAGGCACTGTTGGTCTCATTCCCTCAATGCTGTAACCTGCACCCTACATATATTGACTTTCAAATACTGTGAAGCCTCACAAAGACATTATTTGGTGTTACTTGAGTGCAGAGGGGTCATTCATGTCACAGGTATGTTTTCTCTGAATCATTATCCAATTCCCAATCATTATCCATTGCGCATGCTGAAGGAAAGGTTTTAAGCTGTCTTAGAGTACTTAGAGCTTTATATATATATAAAGATATAAATATATATATAGAGGGCGAGATTGAAATCCAGGTGGATTTTAAATTCGCCTGGACAAGATTGAGATTGTGATCTCACCTAGACACAATCACGCCTAGGTGAGAACACAATCACAATCATTCCTAGGTGAGATTCAAATCCGTTATGGAGCAGGCCAGGATTTTAATTTTGCCTAGGCAAGTTAGAAATCCATCTGGTATCCCTTGGGCCAGTTTAAAATCTGCCTAGGCGAGATTAAAGTAGTGATCTGATCTAATTTTCTAATATGTAATGCATTGTAATTGACATATACGTATGAAAAATGTTTAAAGTCAGATTTTCAATATTTTAACAATGAATGGTTATATATAGTTCACAAGTGATATATTTATCAGTATTTACAGAATATTATAATATTAATGTAATAATTGTATCGCCAGACATAGTCTGGAGATACTATGGTTTAGGCACGGTTGCGCCACCGCCGCCGCCGCAGAGATTTCTTTTGGACACAATAACTAAAAAATATTTCAAGGATCTTTTTCAAACTTGACACATTTATAGATATAGGTGAGAGGACGAAGCCTATTTAAAATTGGGTCATGACCTCAACTAGGAGAGTGACTTTGACCTTGAATAGATCCATTTTTGGGGAAAATCACACAAATTCTTAAATATCTCAAGAAATCTTTTATGGATTTATCCAAAAATCAAGTTGGACAAAGATCTTGGATAGTGATGTCATGTACCGGAAACTGGTGGTGCCACCTAGTATCCTTTTCTTGTCTTTGTGCCGTTTAATACCCCCATCATTGCCACTTGACAGTACTTTTAGCATCACAAGTCAAAAACTGATTGACAGATTTCTTTAATATTATGCATGTACATAGGTATGGGTTATGGGATGATGTATATTAAAATTGGGGTCATGACCTTTCCTTTGAGAGTGGCTTTGACCTTGAATATTACCATATATGGTGAAAATCACATAAAATCATGAATATCTTAAAAAGGGATGCATGGATTGGTCCAAAAATCAAGTTGACAGAAGATCTTGGATAGTTTTGTCTTTTGCAGAAGAAAGGTGGCGCCGCCTGTTGTCCTTTTCTTGTTTTTTGCGCCTTTGAATACCCCATCAGTGCCACTTGACAGTATATACTGTGAGCATTATAAGTCAAACAGTAATGGACAGATTTCTTTCATGTTATGCATGTATATAGATATGTTTTTTGGAATGAGGTATATTTAATTTTAAATTAAATTTTAAAATTTAATTTAATTTCAATTATTTTTTTTTTAATTTAATTTTTTGCTTCAAATGTTGGATATTTTGGAATGCAGTTTATTGATTTGGGGTCATGACCGTGACTATGAGAGTGACCTTGACCTTGAATATTCCCATATTTGGTGAAAAACATAAAATCATGAATATCTTAAAAAGGGCCACTTGACAGCACTGTGAGCATTATAAGTCAAAAACCCTTTGATCAATTGTCCTTCCCAATCCAAAATATTCCTATATTTTGTACAAATGTTTCTTACATTCATTGCTAAAATACAAATACATCACATTATATCAACAAAATACCACAAAACCTCATTTGTCTGGCGATACTATGGCACCAGCGGTGCCAAGAAATGTCTAGTTAACATTAATTTTGACAGTAATGTAATAATTATTAATGTAAGAATTAACATTAATTTTGGAAATGGAATTATTAAAAAAGCATTTGATTATTACTTGCACCTGTCAGGTGTTCCATTTGGTCTACAGCATCTGTCTAGGTGAGATCACAATCACAAGCTCCTTTAGGCAAATTTAAATATGCCTGGATTTCAATCTCATATCTTATATATACTGATAAAAGGTCATAATGCTGAAGGGTCAAGGTGATGGCTAGGTCGTTGACACTTACTATTATACAAGTTTTAATGCTGTTCCCTGTTTTGTGCCACAACTTTTTATATCTCTGATGACAAATTAAATTTTCTGGATAATATGAGATCTTTGGTTCAGGAAGAAAATGACCAATGATTGATTAATTGGCATACCACTAATATATATAAATATATCCACCTATATTTTTTAGCAAATCAGTTTTAGAATTTATATTCTTGGTTAAATTGTCATGAAAGTCAAGGAAATTAAAAAGTATTAAAAGTCAAAGAAATTAATGACATAAAAGTCATGGCAATCTGTCTAGTGATGTGGGCCATTTTTTAGGTAACAAACTTTGGATGATGAAAATACTAATGAATACCTAATGAATAATTCCTTAAAAAAAATATTTTTTTTGCAGAAAGATGTGGATTTTATTTCTGAGTAAAGTTGTAAAGTAAATACATGTGATAACAATTTTTTGCAACATATAAAGCATATATAAATATTAATAGAGACCCTCAAATTTGATGAATCAAATCCCCATTTAATTAAGCTAAATAGAAACAAATCATACACACATTACCTTCACTATATCCCTTTTAAGCCAGTTTCTTACATCTTGTCTTTTAACACATAATCTTTTTGATGCACCAGTTTGGCATTTACGATTTTCTAACACGAATATTCCCACAATGCTCGTTAAATCGAGGAAACTGCGTAAGAAGATGGATCATCAAAGACCATACTAGCGGTTTCTCATTAGACAAGCCAGCAGTATTTCAATGAACATTTAATCATTGTTATGTTTCTTTCAGGCTCTTATAGGAGTATAACATTGGCATCATTACAGGTCTGCCTGGAGGATTGGTAGCTATACTGATGTATATTAATCTGGATGTGTTAATGTCTTTGAAGATCGTTTTATGAGGACCTAGCTGGGCTGCCTTTCCAATTATGTTTTTTTCTTAGAATATGAGAAAGTTGTTTTGTATTTCCTCTTGTTACATTAAATGTCATAAAAATAATACTTCACACAACAAGATTGAACAATACTTAAAATTTATTTCTGGAGATATAAAAGCTTTGCAGATATGGCATCTTCTTCTTTTATCTTACCCTGTGGCTACCCAAGACTCAGAATTGCAGAAAAAAACTTGTAGTTTCACAGAAGTGGCAAAGGATATGCTGCAGTTAGTAAAATCATTGTATTAATTATAATAAGAAATTATATGTTAATAATCAGGATGAACTACACATTTTTATAATTAGTATAACTGTAGTAGTAGTTTGCAGGTAACTAAAACTGGATTTTTAGCTCAGCTGACTTTCAGTCATGCTGGGCTATAGTGATGGGTCTTTGTCCGCCGTCCTTCCGTCTGTCTGGCTGGCCGGCCGTCCGTTAGCAGGGCACAAATCGTAACAGTAGGGGCTTGGGCCATGAACCCTATGCAGTCTTAGAGGTTATAAAAAGATCTCCTTGCAAACCTGAAATTAGGTCACTGCGACCTATATTCTCGAAGTTATGGGGTGTGTTTGCACCCCCCAGAAATAATTCTTTTAGCCAAAATTTTCATCCCAAACCTTCCATCTTTCACATACAGCTCACCTACCAACAGGGGAAGAACCATAATTATTTTGAGGTCACAAGGTCAAAGGTTGAGGTCACAGAACCAACTTCTTTTAAAAGCCTGTGAATGCATTTTAAGCCAAACCTTTTATCCCAATTCTTTGATCTTTCACATATAGCTAACCTACTAAGTGGGAGAAGAATCCTATAGATGTTGAGGTCACAAGGTCAAAGGTCAGGGTCACAGGATCCACTTCTTTGAAAAGGTTGTGGACACATTTCAAGCTAGACCTTTCATTCCAAACCTTTCAGCACTGATATCGCTTCTCTGCCAACAGGGGAAAAGACCTGTTGATTTTGAGGTAAAAGGTCAAGTTCACAGCACCCTCTTCTTGCGTGGAGTCATTTTCAGGCAAACTTTTCAATCTATACTTTCCATCTGTCATATATGGATGACCTACCAATAGGGGAAGAAGCCTATTGATGTTGAGTTCAAAAGGTCAAAGGTCAAGGTCACAGTATTGTTCTAAATGCTTGTGAACATATTTCAAGTGAAACTGTTCAACCCAAACCTTCAGTCTTTCACATATGCCACATCTATGCATCACTGAATGTGATTCAAACTTCATATTTATGGGTCTTTTTGCATGAAGAAATAACTAATTGATTTTGAGGTCAGCTGGTCAGGAGGTTAAAGGTTGCAGGTCTAAGTTATTCACTCATTGGTTGCCAAGTAATTACACCCGGCCAGATGTAAGTGGTTAGTAGTTACCCATCATTTAGAAAGAATCCAGTTGATATGTGGGCAAAACGCTAAGGTCATAGGTCAGGGATGTTCACAATAACTTATTTTGTAGACCATCTCTATTTTTCTTGTACATAAAACTATTGCACTCCAACTGGTACATCTCACTGTGTGGCTGTAATTGTGAGTGATGCTGGTGACGTATGACTCTCTTTTGTATCAGCCTGTTAAGTGATAAGGCTGAGTGATAAATACCTTGTTGGCATACATATTGATCATGAGATGTTTCATCAGTTTCTGCAGACTGGTGGTGCTACCTGTATTTTTCTATTTTTAGCTCAGCTGACTATAAGTCATCTGAGCTATAGTCGTGGTCCATTGTCCGTCGTCCGTCCGTCTGTCCGTCCGTCCGTCCGTCCATCCGTCCGTCCGTAGATGAGGCACGTTTTGAAACCGTAAGACCTAGGAATCCAAAATTCGGCATAATGTTAGATGTCCCCAAGATCTCCTACCAAGCCGAAAACTGGGTCTTTGCGACTTCGTTCCTTTGAGAAATTAAGGAAAAACCTCAATTTTTTATTAAAAACCTATTTTCACACTTCAGGACTGCCTAATATCAAAACGACTCAACTGTTTTTCCTCATATTTACCACAAATATTTCTCTATATAGTTCCTATGTACATGCCAGAAATTATGTCTGTATTATATAATTTAAAAAAGTTATGAGCCCAAACATAATGCATTTTGTAAAAAATCAGGAAAGATATTTGATCACTTAACACAAAACATGTTAAAGCTATGGACTTTTTTCCAGTAATATAACTTTAATTAATCAAAATTAAATTGTATACCCAAAATTAGATCAAAATCTTTTAAATTTTTTTAAAATATTAACAAAAATAAAAAATTGGTACCTTAAATTTAGCCCAACTTTGACCATGGCACGTTTTTTTCCTGTAAGTACTGTGGATTTAATTTTCACAGCATGTTTTTGTTAGCATTTTGTCTGTTAACACCAAAAATTTGAAACCAGTTGATCAAAAACTGTAGATTTTATTCAAGTTTTCAAACACCATGTAACATATTGTTTACATCAAGTTAGTGTTATGCAGTTTGCAAGAGCTCAGCTGCCCAGCTTCAGCTCTCAGTTCCTAAAATTTGGCATACAGTAAGATGTCTCCAAAATCCCCTACCATGCCAAGAATTTGGTCACTAGGATTTAATACCTTCGAGATATTAATGAAAAACTTCATTTTTCCATTAAAAACCCATTGTTACACTTCAAGACTGCCTAATATCAAAACCACTGATCTGACTTTAATCATAAATAATATACATATTTTTCATTCTCTATGCACATGCCAGAATGATGTCAGTATTGCGTAATTGTTTTAAGTTATGGGCCCAAACATAATGCACTTTGTAAAAAATCAAGAAATATATTTACTCCCTTAACAAGAGCATTGCTGAAGCTAGAGATTTTTTGTCAGGGATGTAACATTATTTAATCAAGATTCAAGTGAATACCCAAAATTAGTTCTGAATTTTTCAAATTTTATAAGTTATTAGTATAAATATAAAATTAGTACCTTAAATTTTGCCCAACTGTGACCATGGCACGTTTGTGTCCTGTGAGCACTGTTGATATAATTTTCATATCATGCACACATTAGGATTTCAGCTTTTTAGTTTAGAAAGCTGAAAGAAATTGGCCAAAAATTGTAGCTTTTATTAATGTTTTTTATGAGACCCTGTCAGACTTTGGCTCTCTCCAGCCCCTCTTGAGTCACCTGTATGTTGACCTTGTTGACCTTTCATCAAATTATGCACGCTTGAGGCGAGGCATACAGGAATCCAGGCAGCTTATGGCCAGCCACAGTTGATCCAGGTGTCCAACCCAACTCATCTAGTGGTTTTAACCAACAACATAACAATAAACAATAAATTAATAAATTTGTGTTTGTTTTTTAATAAAAAATTAAAGAAAAATAGAAAAGGATTTGTTAGTTTATAATAACAGGAAATTAACTTGCAGTTACTGATGATATTAGAATCTTGTATCGATGGATAGAATGTCATGTATTCCAAATAACACCATGCAGTCACCTATGGTATTTTTCAGTTCAATTTTAATGATAAAAAAGTAAATCATATTATTCATTACTAATGATTGGGGATCATATGAAGGAAATTAATGATAGACAAAGATGCAGTTGATAATATTAATCTAGATTCCTACTGTGTCTAGTGTGTACATTGATGTGAAATTAGTCCAAAATGAATATATTACATTTTTTTTTTAAATATAAATAAAAGCCATAAAACCAGGTACTTATGATCATTATTTAAATGTGTTAATTTTGTATATTCTGGATTCTCAACATCATTGTTTGGTGAAAACTGAATAAATACCTGACATGGTGTGATTAATTTGCAATTGTATTTAAATACAAATATGAATATGTACTCCATTATAAAATTTCTTGCATAAAGAACGGGAATTCAGGTAAAATGAAAGTATATGAATACCAGTGCAAATACTTTCAAAATGTATTCATGAATGCATTCATGAATATATTCTTTAATATTATTTTAATAATCATTTCAGTTATATTTCATTTTAAAAAATCATAAGATTCTCTTATTATTTTTAATAAAAATTATATTTGGGACAATATTTGTAAAATTATTTAATTAATAGATAACTCTTATATTATATGTTCTGCTTATAAGTTATATGGCCAAGTCAAAATCTGTGTGACAATAGTACTCCATTTGTTAATAAAATAAATGAAATTAATCCTCTTCCCTGTCTCCAAAGATACTATCAAAATCATACATAAGCTAAACAACAACAGCTTATAATACAGCTTATATTTATTACCACACAAAACCAGCACATGAATCATATCAAAATCATATTTTTTATCATATATAACAGCTGAGCGCCGTGACCCATAGGTCCCTTGTTTACGAATTGTTTTCTCTATTTTTGAGACCTTTAAAAATGTGAACATCTCTTAACAGGGCACAAATCGTAAAAACTAGACCTATAATCTTCATTCTTGACATTCTGAGAGACCTGTGAAAAGTCTCCATGGAAACCAGAAATTAGGTCTCTGTTACCCATATCCTTCGAGCTATGGAGCCCCAAAGTCCCCCCCAGGATAGTGAAAAAGTTCATACAAAAACTTCAATATCTGATTAACTACATCACTGATCGTCATGATTTTCGGCATACATATTGATCATGAGATGTTTCATCAGTTTCTGCAGACTGGTGGCACCACCTGTATTTTTCAAATTTTTACAATTTTTTTCCTCTATTTTTGGGACCTTTAAGGATGTAGTTATCTGTCAACAGGGTTCAAATTGTAACGACTGGACCTAGAATCTTCATTCTTGACACACAGGGAGACCAATGAAAAGTCTCCATGGAAACCTGACATTAGGTCTCTGTTACCCATATCCTTTGAGCTATGGCACTCCAATTACAGCTCAGAATAATGGAAAATTTGATACAAAAGCTGAGGTTCTGAACAATTAATGCAGAGATCACCATAATTGTTTGTATGGATATTGATCATACAGTGTTTCATCAGTTTCTGCAGCCTGGTGGCACCACATGTATTTGTTCGGGCTTTTTTTCGAATTTTTTTCTCTATTTTTGAGACCTTTAAAGATATGAACATCTGTTAATAGGGCACAAATCATAACAACTGGACCTAGAATCTTCATTTTTTACACACAGGGAGACCCATGAAAAATCTCCATGGAAACCTGAAATTAGGTCTCTGTTACCCATATCCATTTAGCTGTATGGCTCCAAAATACCCCCCAGAATAATGAAAAATTTGATACAAAAACTCCAGTATCTCAATAACTACAACACTGATGCTCATGATTTTTTGCATACATATTGATCATGACGTGTTCCATCAGTTTCAGCAGACTGGGTGTGCCACCTCTATTTTTTTTTCAAATTTTTACGAATTATTTTCTCTATTTTTGAGACCTTCAAAGATGTGGTTATCTTTCAACAGGGTACAAATTGTAACAACTGGACCTAGAATCTTCATTCTTGTCATGCAAGGAGGCCCATGAAAAGTGTCTGTGGAAACCTGAAATTAGGTCTCTGTTACCCATATCCTTCAAGCTCTAGGACTCCAAAGTATCCCTCAGAATAATGGAAAATTTGATACAAAAGCTGAAGTATCTGAACAACTAATGCAGAGATCACCATGCTTCTTTGCATGGATATTGACCATTAAGTGTTTTTATAAGTTTCTGCAGACTGGTGGAGCCACCTGTATTTTTTTTAAGTTTACACATTTTTTTTCTATTTTTGAGATATATTAATACAGATACAATCTCAGCCTGTTGGTTAATCTGTTTGATGCTTCAGTTGAATGGTTATATACTACCATTCAGATGATAAAATTTCCTTTTGCAAATCTCTTCCCGGTCAGCTGAGCGTCATGACCCATGGATCACTTGTTACCAATTGTGTTAGCTTGTACAGTGAGGTCATCTTGGTACAATATATATGAAGTAAATTTATACATAATTGATATTCATTGGTAGCTAAGATGAGGAAAGACAGATGGCAACCCAGCTAAAGCCACTCAGATATGACATGGAAGACAAGTTCAGACAAGATACTGCATGAATGATGTAGCTAACCATACTCCTGGGAAAATACTGCAAGGTTAGGAGCAGTAGCTGCTCATGATTAACACTGACACCAGTAAATGCAGCTGTACCAACAGCATTCTTGTTTGTTTTTTTTTTTTTTTTTTGCATTGGAGGTCATATGGCTGTATTGGAAACCTTCAATCTTCAATACAGAATCTGTTAAAAAAAGTTTAGTCCTCATTCAGACAAGTTTACAGCTAGTTCTGATTTTTCCATGAGAGGTTTTGTCATTCACAAGATAATAAAGGAAAAGATTCAATGGAATTTTTTTTCCTCCTTCCTCAGAATTCTGGTTCAAGTGCAATGAAGTCAAAAAGGTCCCTCATATCCTGTCTCAAAGGAGGATTTGAAAACCATACATGTGATTGTAGACAAAAAAAACTGGCCAACATGATCCACTTTATTTGAGCTCATGCCAAATATATAGAAATATAATGGAACTTTTTTTCAACTGAAATTATTGCAAATCAGAGCTAGCCAAACTATTGACTGCTGCACCTTATCTTTACAGTTTCTTGACCTTTTTATGAATATTAATGTGACCTGGTCTTTTCATGAATATAAATAAGACCATGTGACCTTATGAATATTAATATGACCTTAAGGTCTTACCTTAGGAATATTAATAGGACCCTGTAAGCTGACCTCATGAATGTTAATAGGACTTTGCGATCTGACCTTCTCTCTGTTGGAGATAGTGTATACTGGCATAATGTTTGGAGTGCTAAACTCAGACCACAAGGTTTTGGGTTTTCATCCCAATCTGCCTGCCTTCCATATTGTGACTCCTGGCCAAATGCTTTACCACAATGTGTATCCTTAACGTAAAAGTAAAGGGTAATACATAGGGGGGGGGGGGGCAAATGTAGAACGAAAAACCTTCTAGCACCTATTATGGCTGCTTAGGTTGTATGCTCCCATGAAAGCTAAGAAAAACTATGAGATGTAGAACAGGCTGAAACACAAGTAAGGCAAAGTCTAATGTCAGATGAGACTAACATTGTCACTGGATATCTAACTAAAAAAACCCACCTTTATCATGAATATTTATAGGATTTAACCTACTCATTAATATTAATAGGATCATGTGTCCTCATGAACATTAATAGGAACATTTTTTTATTTGTCCACAAGAATTTTGAAAGGACCTTAATTGTGATTTGACCTCGTGAATAATTAAAAGACCATGTGATCTGACCTTCTTATGAATATATTAATAGAACCATGTGATCTGCACTGTGACTTTAAACCACAGTTATCCAGACCAGAGCATGTCAGAGTCATCTTCCTTCTCTAAAGATTTCAGCAGACAAGATCTGCATTCCACAAGAAGTCACTGAAAAAAAATGAATTTGTCTTACATTATTAATTCATCCTTATCTCAGAATTTACCTCAAATGTTATTTGCAGAAATGGGAGTGGGTCAGTTTTTGCAAATATTTGGTAGCATCATCAGTCTTAAGCTACTTCATCAGTCTTTTTCATAAATAATTTTTTTATATTTTTTCATGGCGAAAAAGCTAGGAATAAGCTGGATATAAAAACTTATCCTATCCGTTTGATTTTGGAGCACCATGCTTCTGATGGTACTGGACTGACATCGCTTGTTTGGATGTGTAATTAAAATATGGCTTCTGAGTTTTCATCTGTTGAGGTAGAATTTGAACCTAAAAAGCTGAGAAATGCAGAGCATAAGTATATTCCTGGACTGCAAGCAGTATTTTGCTCTTGTAGTTTGGTATAATTTCATGGTTTTTGAAAGTTTGCATCAAAAATTAATTTTTTTTAGTGCAAATTGAAATTAACTTTTCTTGTATTTTTTATATTTCATCTGTGTAGTTAAAATGAGATTGTGCAGTCAGTGAATTGATATCTTTTTGTATTTTAGATAAACTTTAGTTGAAGGAAATAACTTTAGGTACTTTAATTAGAAAAAAAATCATGAAACATCTCTCTCCATTTTCATTCAAGGATTTAATGTTTAGCAGAGAATTTCCATTGCAGGAATTAATATCTAGAATTAATACCCTTACCAAAAATTTTTATAAGTGCCATATATGTGAAAGTTATATGGCACATATAAGGCACATATATGTGCCATATATGTCCCTTATATCCAACCTTATAACTCCCATATATGTCACATATATGTCCGGTATATGGATTTTATATGCAAATTAGGTAGGAGCCTTATATGTCACATATATGGGCCTTATATGTCACTTATAAGGCTTCCACATATAGGTCCCCTATAACTCCCATATATGTCCCTTATAACTCCCATATATGTCCCATATATGTGCCTTATAACTCACATATATGTGCCTTATAACTCCCATATATGTGACATATATGAGCCTTATAAGTGCCATATATGTCCCTTATAAGTGACATATACCGTAAAAACTGGTGTATAAGTCGAAAAATTTATACCTCAAATATCAATTGAGAAAAGCTACCCGGACTTGTACACCAAAACTTATAGATGAAGCCCTGGATAGACCTGGAAACTACGACTTACCTGTGTCACGATGTCAAAAATGGTGGCCAGTGGGAAATTGATGTTATTCTGTTATTGTATTGTCTTTTATAAATCCTATTAACAATATTATTATTAGCATTCAAGTATTGATATAAACAACAACAAGAAACAAAATGTTCAATTTTTTATTAGCTCAGCTGACTGAAAGTCATCTGAGCTATAGCGATCACTCTTTGTCCGTCGTCCGTCTGTCCGTCTGTCCGTCCGTAACCAGGCACAAATCGTAACCGCTGGACCTAGAACCTTGTAACTTGGGATTCTGAGAGGTCCATAAAAAATCTCCTTGGAAACCAGAAATTAGGTCTCTGTTACCCATATCCTTCGAGCTATGTGGCCCCAAAGTACCCCCCAGAAAAGTAAAAAATTTCATACAAAAACTTCAATATCTCATTAACTACTTGACTGATGGTCATGATTTTTGGCATACATATTGATCATGAGATGTTACATCACTTCCTGCAGACTGGTGGCGCCACCTGTATTTTTCGATTTTTTACGAATTTTTTTCTCTATTTTTAAGACCTTTGAAAATGTGAACATCTGTTAACAAGGCACAAATCATAAAGACTGGACTTAGAATCTTAATTCTTGACACACTGAGAGGTCCATGAAAAATCTCCTTGGAAACCAGAAATTAGGTCTCTGTTACCCATATCCTTTGAGCTATCGGGCCCCAAAGTACCCCCCAGAATAGTAAAAAATTTCATACAAAAACTTCAATATCTCAATAACTACATCACTGATGGTCTTCATGTTTGGCATACATATTGATCATGAGATGTTCGATCAGTTCCTGCAGACTGGTGGCGCCACCTGTACTGTTTGATTTTTTACTATTTTTTCCTCTATTTTTGAGACCTTTGAGGATGCTGTCATCTGTTAGCGTGGCACAAATCGTAACGACTGGACCTAGAATCTTCATTTTCGACACACTGAGAGACCTATGAAAAGTATCCATGGAAACCAGAAATTAGGTCTCTGTTCCCCATATCCTTCGAGCTATGGGGCCCAAAATTACCCCCCAGAATAGTCAAAAATTTCATACAAAAACTTCAATATCTCATTAACTACATCACTGATGGTCATGATTTTCGACATACATATTGATCATGAGATGTTTCATCAGTTTGTGCAGACTGGTGGCGCCACTTGTATTTTTCAATGTTCACGAATTGTTTTCTCCATTTTTGAGACCTTTAAGGATGTAGTTATCTGTCAACAGGGTACAAATCGTAACGACTGGACCTAGAATCTTCGTTCTTGACACACAGGGAGACCCATGATAAGTCTCCATGGAAACCTGAAATTTGGTCTCTGTTACCCATATCCTTTGAGCTATGGCACTCCAAAGTACAGCTCAGAATAATGGAAAATTTGATACAAAAGCTAAAGTATCTGAACAACTAATGCAGAGATAACCATAATTGTTTGCATGGATATTGATCATGGAGTGTTTCATAAGTTTCTGCAGACTGGTGGCACCACCTGTATTTGTTCGGTTTTTTTTACGAAATTTTTCTGTATTTTTGAGACCTTTAAAGATATGAACATCTGTTAACAGGGCACAAATCATAAATACTGGACCAAGAATCTTCATTCTTGACACACAGGGAGACCCATGAAAAGTCTCCATGGAAACTTGAAATTAGGTCTCTGTTACCCATATTCTTTAAGCTGTATGGGTCCAAAATACCTCCCCCCCATGAATAATGGAAAATTTGATACAAAAACTGCAGTATTTCAATAACTACAACACTGATGGTCATGATTTTCGGCATACATATTGATCATGAGCTGTTCCATCAGTTTCTGCAGACCGGGTGTGCCACCTCTATTTTTTTTTCAAATTTTTACGAATTTTTTTCTTTTTTTTGAGACCTTTAAAGATGTGGTTATCTGTCAACAGGGTACAAATCGCAACAACTGGACCTAGAATCTTCATTCTTGTCATGCAAGGAGGCCCATGAAAGGTGCCTGTGGAAACTTGAAATTAGGTCTCTGTTACCCATATCCTTCAAGCTATAGGACTCCGAAGTATCCCTCAGAATAATATACAATTTGATACAAAAACTGAAGTATCTGAACAACTAATGCAGAGATCACCATGATTTTTTGCATGGATATTGACCATTAAGTGTTTTTATTAGTTTCTGCAGACTGGTGGAGCCACCTGTATTTTTGTATCCGCCAAAACGAAGTTTTGCGGATACTATGCTTTTGACCGAGTTCCTCCGCCGTGGCGGCGTTCGTTTCCAGAGAGCTCCTCGGAGACTAATGGACCGATTTTTCCCAAACTTACACCCATTATCGGGTCACATGTGAACTGGTGCCTAACCAATTTGCATTGACCTCTGACCTTTCCTCTCTATCCAGTGTCCATTTCTGGGTCTGTTTCCACTCATAAACCCTCATATCTCGGGAACCGTTTGACCGATCAGGAAATAAAATTGATACAAATGTAGCCCTTGGATTGCTTTATAACATACACAAAAAATGGTGGCGCCACCTGTAACCATGTTTGCACAGTGTCCATCTGTTCATCTGCCTTGGGTTAAAATCACTCATATCTGTGCAGTGAATTGACTAATTCACCTGAAATTCGTCATGTGTATACATCCAGGATAGCTTTCTTGATTTTATGACAGGTGGCGCCACCTACGTTCACGTTCACGCTGATGACATCCAAGCTTATATCTCGGGAACCGTTTGACCGATCAGGAAATAAAATTTATACAAATGTAGCCCTTTGATAGCTCTGTAACATACACAAAAAATGGTGGCGCCACCTGTAACAATGTTTGCACAGCGTCTGTCTGTTAGTCTACCGTGGCCTAAAATTACTCATTTCTCTGTAGTGGTTCGACATAACTGCCTAAAATTTTGCAGGTTTATACATCGTGGACAGCTTTCTTGATTTTATGACAGGTGGCGCCACCTAAATTCTAGTTAACGCTGGACACATCCAAGCTCATATCTCAGGAACCATTTGACTGATTGGGCCAAAATTGTGCATGTGTTTAGATCTCACATAGGTCTTTATCATACACAAAACTGGAGGGGTTACCTGCAAAGATTTTTGCACAGTGTTTGTCTGTTTGTCTGCCATGGGCAAAAATCGCTCATATACATGTAGTGGTTTGACTTTTCTGCCTAAAATTTTGCAGGTGTATACAACTTGGACAGATTTCTGGATTTGTGGTAGGTGGCACAACCTACATACACATTTAGGCTGCAGACATCCATGCTAATATGCAACATACCTCACTCTATTTCCCCTTGCCACTCAATCCATGCCTCACTATCCAATTTTGGCAGATACATGTAGTCACTTGTCGGTTACCTGTATTCTAGTTTTAAAAGTTTACACATTTTTCTCTATTTTTGAGATATATAAATACAGACTAAATCTTGGCCTGTTGGTTAATCTGTTTGATGCTTCAGTTGAATGGGTATATACTACCATTCTGGTGATAAAATTTCCTTTTGCGAATCTCTTCCCAGTCAGCTGAGCGTCATGACCCATGGGTCACTTGTTTGTTCAAGTGACATTCAAGTCAAATTAAAACATCTCACCTACCTTCACATCCTCAGTTGGAATGGTCTCAACCTGTCCCCTACTTTATATGGCTAAAAATATTTTTTACCCCATTTTTGATGCAAAAAATCCACCTCGTCTTATACACTAGTTCGTCTTATACACCAGTTTTTACGGTAACTCACATATAAGTCAGTGTATGCACCTTCTGTACTGTTTGTCAATAGCTCAGTTACTGTCTGTTGTATGTTCTGTTTTGAAAGGTGTTTACTCTTTTCTTTATTCGACAAGGAATTACGGTAGATGATAGAAATTAAGGTTTGTGTATGTGTGGTGAGCTTCCTGCACTGTGCAATTCCTTGAAATCAATGCTGGCCTGCAGTCACACTGGGGGTCATCAACTTCACACAGTCATATGGACGCAAACACATGAAACATAAAAGTAAGAAAATACAAGAGCCAAAATTAATGTTTATTTACACATTTGTAAACTGAAAATAATATTTTCATAAGATTTTTAAAACTCCCTGGTTCAGTCAGATTTGAGAGTGTTGTCCTTTTAGAGAATGAAGGCTGGAAGGAAATATACACCCTTGCCACACTCTAAATCCTTTTCAGTCCCCTCCTGTTTGACCTGCACAAACAAATGTTACCAGTCTGAGTATACACATATAGTCATTATTGCTTACATTAATTATTTTATTAAATAAGTTTAAAGAATATCTTTTGACATTGATGCTTAGTATTGCTTTTCTTAACATTTATAGTAGTTTACCTTATCTGGAGGCAACACACAAGTCAAAAAAGAAAAAGAATTTATTTCACTGAAAGTACATCTGCTCTCTATATAGGGGTTTTCAATGTTCTGAAAATATGCCTGTTTAACATTTAGGATTATAAGTAAATAAAGTTGGACTTCTCAATTACTAACACAGGAAGAGTTTTCCAGTTATACAGAGTATATACAAACATTACAGATTATCAAATATACTGGTCACAGGACAGACACTGTGGCCTAAAGATGCTCATAGGTTCAGAAAGTAGGTTACTCAGTTGAAACAATTTTAACATGTAAACAGTTTATAATAATATATTAATATCCCATATGCACAATAAATGTTAACCACCAAATTTGCACTTCAAATATGGTAAGTTCCAGCTATTTGATAAAAAAAACTTACAATTCATAACATTTCCCATTTGCTAAAAGATTTAAATGTTACTTTATATGATTAACTGAATATGCTTACCAGACAATTCTTGCAAGGGCTGGGGATATCTGGGCTCTCCTTTTACTTTCTGCACCATTTCTTCATACTGGAAAAGTAAAGAAACCATTACAAATCATAGAAACAAAGGTTGTTGGAAATAAATAATTAAGAACATGGGAGTCTTGCATATTTTAAACATTTAAGTAGACACATGGACTAAAAAAGGGCCTCACATCAATAATATTACTAAAACAGTACATCAATGATGTTCAAAATGACTTATTGATCTTTTATGGTGAAATGGCACTACTACATGTACATATAAAAAGAAATCATTCAAGGTAGACTAAAAATGCACTTTTGATTAACCTGTAAATTGAACCAGATTTGATTTCTCTTTGGGAATCAAAATAGTACCTAATGAAATCATCTGATCCTTAGTGAAACAAATTCCCAAATTATTATGCTTTTTCTTTTGTAATGAAAGTGAATACTAGTATGTCAGAAGAAACCTCAAATGAAAGTCAGAGGACCAAGCCCATTAAAGTTAAAGTGCTCATGACCTTTAAAAGGGTGTTCTTGACCTTCTGATGTCAAATTCAGATTAAATTCATACATATGATTATGAATGGTTTGTGGATTGTTTTGAAACATACTGTGTTATGTATCAAATTGTTAATAAATTGGTGTTTACAGTATATGTAAATGACATGTAGAAGGGCATATTATGAAATTAAAGCTTAATTTAGGAGTTTTTGTGTGATAGACTCCAATAGTAAAAAATATTTGATTAATTTTTTTAGATTAGTTGAAATGTTTTGGTTGAGTACAGCAAACCTCTCTTCAATTTTATAAAAAAAAGCATTCACCAAAATTGAGACAGTGGCTGTAAATTCAGCAATGATCAACAGTGTTTAATGTTTACTTTGCCTGAAAGAAAAACTTATGAACATTGTATAACTAACAATTTTTAACCATATTATAACTTTTGGGCACTCTAGCAAGACAAACAATTCAAGTCAATTTGGAAAATGAAAAGGAACATCTTTACCTTGTAGCAGCTTTTTTTTTCATGACCCAGAGTTCAGCTAAATAATAACATGGTCAATAGCCATAGGTTCAACAAATAAAATGGTAGTATGTGGTACTCATAGCATTTGTGTGCTGATTAAGCTTTATGTAGGCTAACTGATCATCCCTTCTACAGGTAGGGGACATTAAGAAATTACATCAATATGTAAACTTTGGGGCCTGCTGCTGACTCTTGATTTTTCCACACCGAATTGCAAATAGCATCACTGAAAAGGATGTTCTTAACTTCCTGTTGGTGCACAGAACATGCACAATGTCACTATATAGGGGCAAAAGCATCAGCTTTTTGTCAAAAATGTGTTATTTTGTAAAAATTGGCCACCAAACAGGAAATGTTATCTTGAAACACACAAATTCTGTTTTTTTCAGGGCAAACCAAGATAGGTAAAGTCATCTTTATGCAATCACTGGTTTACTATGCAAAAATAACTTAAATAATGCAAGATTACTCACCAATGAGACATTTTTTAGCTATACATTCCCCTTCTGCTTGAGCAGCTTGACAAAGAACTTCTCTTCAAAGTGTGTACTCCCTTAACGGTTACCAGATGTTATCATTCAGATGTAAACTGACTCTGCATGCCTTTGTTGTGCACAGCCTGTACAGTATTCATGTGACGTCACCACTATTCCAGGGCAGGGTACAGCAAGGTCAAAGGTCCATTGTAGAGAGAGCTTGTACAGCAAGCTTGTCTGCTGGGGGGGGGGGGGGGGATGTGGTTACATATACTTGTGAAATTTACTGATTAGAATGCTGGTTATTGTCACAATAAGAATGCAGATACTTATTTTTTTAAGTACCTATGCTTTTATCAATGCTGTTGATTTTCAATGGCAATATTTTACAGCTGGAATGTGTGGGTGTTGAGCTGTTTCTAAAACCAATATGATATTAGGTTAATGCCTATGTATTCCCATGATTGGTCAGTGGCACACTACATCAATACCCTTTGTTCTGTATTTATGAAGTAGTTATCAATTGCAATTAGATGCTGTAGTGTTTGTATATACACTACATTCCAAAAGAATTATTTTTTCTTATAATTATCAAGGGCACAAATTATAACCAATGTGATATATAGTCAAATTATTTTTTTGTATTGTGTTTTGAGTAAATGATGTTTTACTGCATGCATGATTACTATAGTTTACACCTCTTAATGTATACATCAGATGAAAAAAAAATTATTTATAGTATTATTTTTCTAATATACATAAAGTTCTGAGGAAGCTGGTTATTTTGATACCCATTTTAACATACTTCTTCAGTATTTATTATTCAATTATAATTCATTTTCTTAAAACCATAATGGAGCTGGGACTTAGAAGTTTCCGCAGCATTTGTGTTCCCTTGGAAAATGTCTAAGTCCTATCTTATAGAACAGTAAGCTCACAGTATATAAACTTATAACTGACATATAACTGACATATACAGAACCCCTTCACATTCAACTCCCTCATATCTCCCATTCAAGTCACATATAAATGAACTGTACAGAATGGCCTCATGTGCAGCTCCCTTATAACTGACATATAACAAACATACAACTCCCTTATAACTCACATATAACAGTGCCTGACTAAACATATAGCTGCAATATACATATAACTCACATACATAGCATTTATATGGGAAATATATGTCCCTTATAAGGGACATATAAGGCCCTTATAAGGGACATATAAGGCACATATATGTGAGTACTTTCCATTTTGGTAAGGGTATATCTTAGTTTCCATCACATAGCCATTTCCATCACAGGGAATTTTTTTTATCACATGTTAATGTTAAACCACCTTTAATCCATTTCCATCACAGGAGTTGTCCTTTAGTATCCATTTTAATATCATAATTTAGCATATGCTTCATGCACATAGGCTGTCCATACATATAAATTTCCATGTAAAACTTGAAAGAAAAAGACAATATCATCTGTCTGAGAAAATAAAGCAGTTCTTAAGTGTTCAAGATGAACATCTGGTGCATGTATTTTGTGTGGAACACAACAAGCAAAAATTGTCATCCAACGATGGAATTCAAATTAGCCTTAATTGCCCTTGTGCAAACACTTTGGAGTATTTTGAAACCATTCTGATTTAATATTCATTTTGCCTAAAACATTTTGAAATAGATATATGTGTAAAAGTATGTGATAACAAATTGTATTAACAGTTCATTGTTATATTATGGTATTGGACAGATGTTTTTGACAGATCATGAAGAATAACAATAACAACAAGCTGCCGTGATGTGTTTTACGGGAATTATATACATGATATCAATGCGGGTTGCAACCACAGTACTTATTGTTTGGGCCCATAACTGTATGCATTCGCATTATAACAGAGTCTATGACATTCATAATCTTGACCTTTTGCCAGCAATAATATAATAAAGGTAATTGTAGACTGTGGAAAGGAAATATATTTGTGTAATAGAAAAAAAAACGTTTCAGGAGAAAGAATAGTACACTTAGACAAGTGGCCAATCCGACTCATATTTCTGTTCTGTGAGATATGACATATTCCTATGATCTATTTATGTAACTGCGACTATCAAATTGTGATCAGTCTCGCTTTTATATTTGGTAGTGTCATTTTCATGGTAGGGTGGCCTATTTGTAGGGAAAATGAATTATCTGATCAATGTCTTCTTGAGTGTATCATGTTACAGATATAATCTGTCTTGTCAGGGCCTGACTCACTCCTGATAGCTTCCATCCCTGTCTCTAAGAAGAAATATTAAAATGACACAGATTAAAGCTTACTATTCACCTACCTTTTCTGTAGAATTTATGTGATTTCAAGCTTATTCTATTTATGTATTATATAATGAATTATGGGGAATTCCTGTTAAGAAAAAATCTACACTTCTGTGATGGATGTTGGAGCATCCACAATTCCACATGCTTTTAGCAGGCACAGCACGTGCACCAATGTTGATAAACAGAATAAACATTCAGCAGAAGTTGAAAGGACTAATGCTCTTTGGTTTGTCTGACTTGCTGTTTACGTTATTTTGGCAGAGCCCCACATGTATAACCTTGTGGATCCATATAAACATGACACTCAATCTGTGAGCAGTGGGTGAGTGTTTTCTGGTCTGTTTTAATAAATGGTTCAAATGATATCAGAATAGGCCCCTTTAAGCTTGAACACTTTTCTGTTGAATAAGAACAAGGGTTTTAAATAATTGCTGTAACTACATTTCACTCATAAAATTGTTCAGTGACTAATTAATACCTTGATATTAATGTTGCTGATTACTTCCCTTCAGTAATCATTATATGTGTATATTCAGATGCAAATTTTCAGTTATACTGGTATTATTATATGCTCTTTACACAGCACTTCACCTATAGGCCTACAACCTAAGTGCTGTTTGTTTAGACCTCGTATCCTGAATTGCTATATCAGAGGGGAGCACTGTATTTTATCCAATCAAATGAGACCCTATGCTGGAAGACAAAACGGTTTACCAGCCAAGCGAGGAATACACGGAGCCAATATTGTTCATTTCATTTTGAGTGACAGCTCATCACCCCGGCAACCATTTGAACAGGCCACAGCCTCAGAGAGAATGGCCCCACACGTGGTTTTCACATGTCTTAGTGTACATAGAATAACGAGCCAGTGAGATACCAGGCCGTGCACACTTCCCTGGCTGGTTTCCGTGTTGCTGGCAAACAGATACATGGATACGCCACAATGTTGTAATGTCATAATCAATTGGTCAATGATGCAAGAACGTAGAGGGAGCAATTAAAATTCTACTTTTTTTTTACTGAAAGTAACCACTTCTGTGCACTTCAAGCTCACTTGAACCGCAGCTATGGGCAGAGCCATTTTTCTGTCTCGTGTTTTTTAACTGGCATTTGGTTGGCTGCCAGACTAAGGTCCAACACCTAGTGTCTAAATGTATCATAAACGGTCAAAGCAGGCAGTGGGAAAATCAGTAGCTTCTTTAGAAGTGCAAGTTTTCCGCTGCCTCGGGAGTGTAGTATTACTATAAAATTTTTATTAAATTTTTTTACTCACAATTTAATAAAAAAAATCATGCATTTTTGCATCCTTTCAGCAAACTGGCAAAATTTCATGCATCTTGACTGTAAATTAAAAAAAATATATATATTTACTATTTGCCACTTTTTTTTTGTCTGAGAGTCCATTGAACAAATTATTTTTTATGTGGCTTTATTAAACTCTGTTATTTAAAGAAAGTAAGGAATAAAGTTCTTTTTGTCTGGCCAAATGCCATCACAAAGTCCATCAAGCGTTTGTCTCTTTTTATCATACTGGTAACTTTTGTCTTTTGATAGGTACTGCAGACAACTTAATTGACTCACTAGTCAGTATTTGTTGTTGTCAATTAAGGTACATAGGATTTTTATCTTTACTGTTTTACACCAGTCATGTAGCCAGCTTGACTGTGACACTTTTACATCACCATTGAAGTGTTCTTGTCGTAAGATATCATTATATGGTCAAAACGAATGCTACAACCTTATAATCATTCCAACTGTGAAACGGCAAACAGTATCATTGCTCATCTAGCACCACCATTGTTTGCCCCCAATGTCAGATCATTATTTAGTGGCGGTGTTGTTTCTTGTATAGCTTCAGTCTGGCCAAGGCAGTAATTGGGGGTTTATTGACAGATTTGTCTGTGGTTTTTCTGAAGCAGACTTAAGGAAACTCACACCAGCTTAGTGAAACCATCTGTGTTTCCCTAAGTTTCTCTCTGTTTACCCTTGTTGGATTTTCCCCATTTTGGAATGATATTCAAGATGACTGTCTGTGGTGTAGCACACAGGAAGAAATAGAGACTCTGGAATTTAATTAGCTTGTTTCTGTATCCTGATTCTGTTGACAAGTCACCATAAGATTAACAGGGACAGGAAGCCACCTGAGAGCCTATCTCAGCCAGAGAAGACTCTCACAGTGAGTAGGTACGTCTTCATTCTAATATAAGGTGATCTGAGAGATTCTAGGGGAGGGAGGTCCTAAACCTTGTCACCACAGCTGACATCCATGCAGGAGAGAATAGAAAGTTTTTTATAGTCACATCCAGGGAGGTCAGAGTTCAAAGTTTAAAATGTCCTGAATTATTAGCAGATTATATCTTAATTAAGCCAGGTCCTGGGAAGTCTTCAAAATGTATAGAATTCAGAGGTTAAAGAGGTTTAAAGCCAGACCCTGGAAGACAAGACTAAAAATAGTTTAAATGTTGAGATTTCAGAAGTTCTTTAGGAAATAATCTTATTTCTGTCACTTGATAAACCTTAACTTAAGCTAACATATGTAAGGAATCTCAGCTTATTTCTAAGATTTTTAAAGGTCACATGTGAAAAATATTAATCCTTGTTTGGTAAGGGGCCAATTGAATCCTGAGTTAAACCATAGCTCAAAGAGGAAGCAAGCGTTATTCTGATCTGCTGTAACATTGAGCTATCTTGGAAATTTTTTTAATGAACTTTTTCTCATATATATATAGTACAATTAATACAGTCGAGCCCACTTTGTGTCATATTGGTTAATAGAAATATCCTGTTTATTGACACATAAATCTGAAATCCCAAACCATTTCCTATATAAACAATGGTAAATCTGACTGTTTAATATCATAATATTGTCATAATCCTATTTATTGTCATGCTTGGAACCCTTGGCAGTGATACCATTTCGCAGTTAATATCACATCAAACGCAGACCAGGCGATCAACGAGTCCAAGAGGAGTAAACGGTCAGGTGTATCAAACGATCACATCTCCCTCCTGTGTGCGCTAGGCAAGTGCAGTGATGCATGCGGTCCACTCCCTGTCCCTTAGCTAATTTACGTCATAAGATACCATTCTAATCTAGATCTTTGTGTTTCTTCGTACGTTAACAAGGGCGATGTTTGCATTCAGATATCATACATAATGAACTGGCCATGGAAAGGCTGAGGTTTACACTTCAGTTATGTTTCAAGGAGATGATATGAAGCACGAGCTCTAAACATTGCTTACGACTGGAAATCCTCTTTAAGGGTCCACGAAAAACTGGAGGTTTTGTGAGCACTGGAGGAGATACCCGGTCCAAAACCTCAAACAAGGCGAAACTTCAAAAAGTTGACAATGGCATGACGATGCCCGCTCTCCTAACAGTCCTATCATAAAGACGATCATGGAAGTTTGAGTAATTAATAAGATATCCGGAAAATAAGGCGTAACAGCCGGGGAAAGAATTATCTAGTAAAATAGTTTGCCCATGCATAACATTATAACTGTGCCACATATATCCAGACATTTGACCTCATGACCCAGACGCTTCGTCTCTTTCTGTTGGCAAGTCAGATTTTTCTTTCAGTTAATGCCGCATGCGGCACACATCTTACAGGAAATAAATTGATTGGTGCGCATAAATGAAATTTAATATGCTGTTATGCAATAAAAATATTCAAAGACGTTCTGTACTTTTTATGGACAATTTATTTTACATAACGCTTTTTCTATGACTGAAAAGGACTTCAATGTTGAAGCCTGCATAATGTCAAATCCCGGTTATTATCATAATTTATGCATGCACCACTGACATGACAATAAGCGGGCTTGACTGTATAGGCAAACACCCAAATGTATATGAACACACATATTTTATCATATTAATTATGCCACAATATTTGCCACAAACTAGCAAATTTATTATATGCATTTCCATGTTTTAATCCTAAATTCCTTTATAATTTATTAAGATAGGCCTCAGATTTATCAGCAAATGTCTTGAAAATTTATGACTTGGTTGGCCGAAATCAGGTTTAGGCTTACACCGGAAGCTCACAAGAATGAAACGTCATAAAAAGATAAAGAAGATCTTGAAAAGGAGCCTCAGCATAGAAGTTCTTCCTTGGAAATATGATGAATGAGCTCCTTGGCCGGACCTAAAAAATCATCCTGCAGCGAAGAATAATGTGGATCAATGACTTTATGATTCTGTCTTCATATAAGAACATACACTGCAAATTTTGGGGGCTTCGGGGTATTCTAGTTTTGTCTTTATAACAATTTGTAAGGTTATTTAAGGCATTGTTTTCACATTGAGTTAGTTCAATATGACAGAATATTTCCTGAAATCAGGTCAAGTTCTTAGCCTTCATAAGAACAAATGATACAATGTATTGTGTGTATAAAGTCTGACGGAGAATCTTGTGAATACCATGTGATCATTACAAAGTAAAAAATAATGAATCATCAAAAAGATTCAATGTATATATAACCAGCCTGATTTTTTTTATGATACCATAATTTGTTTTCAATTATTTCAATACTATTTTCATATCAAAATTATGTTGGATATTTACATAAATAGAAATAAATGACACAACAATAATCAATAGTAAGAAAATACCTGTAGTAATGAGTATTTTAATCCTCATTCAGTAGTTATTAGTAATATGGGGAGGAATAATATTTATGATAATTCATCATGAAGTCAGCTTGTTCACTTTATATAAATATATATGATTTTAGATGTAACCATACTAACTAAATAAAATAAGCTTTATTTATTTTACATCTATTTTCATTTGTAGCAGAATGGATACCGATTTTGGAATATAGAGTAATTATTATTACAATAAAGTTTATTAGTACATAGAATTAGATCATTTATTGCCAGCCAGAGGGGCCGTGTTCTCTACTTTATCATTGTAAAATATTTTCACATAATTATTACATGAGATTATTCTTGACAGATTGGATACAAATTTAACATATAGTGCTATCAGTCTTTGTAAGAGTTATCACTCTCAGGGCCTGAAATCTGAAGACTGGTCATGGAAAAAAATGTGGTTATTTTTTACCGGAAAAAAAAACACCTTTCCCACATGGACAAACAAAGGATCAGCCAGATGAAAGGGATACAGCGGGTATTGACAGGAAATTTGAGTAGGGTCAGCTGAAGGCTGACTTTGATGTGAAAATATTCCATATCCTCGCTGCTGAGTGTTCAATATATGTTTAAAAGGCAATAACGGGCCTTCAGAAGCTTTGCAGTGGTACGGGGAATGGAAAAACCTGAATAATGATTACTGGTAGAAGCTTTTTAAAAATGGGCCTAAACAAGGGATTTAAAGAGTAATAAAAGAAGGTGACCAAATACGCAAATCTGACAGGCCTGAGGAGGCTGTGTGGTATGGGGGCTGTCAAAATGATGACCAGTCTCGCATCAAACTGACAGGAATGGCACCTTCGTCTACCTTGGGAACCCGTCACTTAAAAGATAAGTGCAGATGTTGCCACCAGAGTACCCCTTGCATCCCTCTGGTCCATCCAACAACGCTGCTTTGGTGGTTCCTCTGAGATATGCTGTAATTGCCAGTTGCATTGCAGGAAAATATACTGCCTGATCACAGCCAGAAATGTCAATAATTATACAATAGCTGGAAACGGTGGTGCTGATAGGCATGTTTTCCACCAGTGTCCCATCTGTTAGGTAATGATAATGGCGGCTGCCTCCCCTCACTCTGTGATAGAATCAAGCATCCTAAGTGCTCAATACATAAAAAAAGGTCAGTCTGTCTGTAACGATGAGGGTTCCAACAGCAATGTGTCCGGTCTGACACATAACACAACATGTTGCAGCTTCTAGACCTTGGAATCTGATGAACGTCAATATCAGGTCGGGGCTGCCTGATGAGGAAATGGGCTTGAAATGTGGCATTTTCATTGAATGGGAGCTAATTACTGGCAAATGGCCACACTCGGAAAATCCAGTTTGAATCCACAGTTTCCACAAATGTGGCATATTGCGTTGGCCTTATATCTTCCCTCTGACTCCATAATGACATCCTTTTACCGTCAGTGGAGTAGAAATACATTCAAAGTGGTTGTTGTACTCCACACCGTCTTCATCTTATGCAAGGATTGTAGCCACTATATCTTGTTAACAGAACTTCTGGCCGTTTTCCCAAGAACCTCATGAAAGGAGGCCACCCTTACTGTGCAATAAATTGAGTCAAAACTTCTGGCCTTTGCTCAAAGGGCATGTGACAAAAAAAAGGGTGTGACACCAACAACTCTGGCTGTCGTCTTTACAGTGACTGAAGGAGAACTTATAATGATGCATCTATGGAATTCCCCACAGAGCGCAGTTTGCCATACTTTTATTGTAATAAATGTCAGCTGATATATCTATGAAGTACACTTTCTGCAGTCCCAGTAATAGCTTCCATTCTGCCTTGACAGCTTGCAGTCTTCAGCCAACTCTGAAAATGGTCTTCAGGCTATAGTAAACACTACCTTTACCAGTATATATAACACTAAAAGTTTCTCATTTGCCCTCATTATCGGATTAAGATTTTCTCAACAGGATTTTACTGTAAGGACCTTACCCAAGAAGAGTTCAGGTTTTGGAATCCTGGACCTAACCAAATTTAGGAAAAGATCAGGCTCTTGAAATGGGAATATGTATTTAAGATATGAAGCAATTATACTCTGCATTCATTCTAGATCTCCTTCACTTCAATCACTGCTTGTATAGGAAGATTCTCTGGGTTTCACTACCAGGGCCAGCAAAGAGAAAATAATTGTCATCAGACCAATGAGAGTATGGTATTGCATTGTGCATCCAGCTCCATGGTTTTAAATCTGCGACTTCCCATTCTCGTTGGTCTGATTCGTGGCCCTGTGCCAGTCCTGGTGTTGAAATCCCAACAATCTTACTAGATAAAGCACAAATTAAAGCGAGGGAGATCTTGAATGACTGTAGTGTAATACAGCTGCATGAGGAATGTATATTTAAGAGAAAGTCAGGCATAAGATGTCTTAATGCAGGGAAGATCAGGTTCTCAGGAATGAGAGAATAAATTTTAGGAAAAAATATTAAAATTCAGAACCTGAGCTCAAAGGACTTTGGCTTTTTTTTCATTCAGGACACCAGCTTGTTTAAACTATAGTCCGTTCCAGTACCCCTGTCCACTTGTTTTTTCGCATTTATTTATTTTGGAATTAAAGAACCCCAAAACTGTTTGACCTTGGGGAAGAAAGAGGAAAAAGTGTAATTAACTATTATGGAAATAATAGCCTACCTTATGTAATTTTCCTGTAAACAATTTAAAACCATTTTATGAGTAACTAGTCTATTCTTTAGCGACATCTTGCCACTAATCTGTTAAATGGGCATATCAGGGGATAGTGATGACGTCATAATAGACATGACGCACAAAAGAGGCACCAACATTCACGGAACCAATAATCAAGAGCTGCCGACCCCTGTTTACAGCGAGACTTGTATTCTCCGTGTGCACGCGCTTCACTGTTACATCGCATTACTTTAAATAAATATCCAAGAAGGATAAACAATGGCCACATATTAGGGACGCCATGGACCACGGATATATTTGAGACATGTCAACCAGGCCGTAAAGTAAATAATATTTATATCGTGAGTAGGTAAGGTACCAAAAATTACGCTTTTGCCTCTTTATGCCATTAGTGCAAATTTTGTTTGCCAAGTTTGTCTTATGTAGAGATAATCGCGAAAATTCAGGTGGACCCAGGTACAGGAACGGACTATAGTGATTGTCTTATTAACCATTTGAGTCTTTATTGAAAGATAATTAACATCTCATAAAGTTTGGCCTGTGAGAAATAAGAAAAATCACGTCATAAGTGTCAGTGTACCATATAACCTTATGAAACATTCATCATTGCTGCAGTCAAAACAAATTTAAATAATGTTAATGCTTTAGGATTTGTTATATCAGCTTCAGAGAAATTCAGTTTGAGAAATCAAAGCAAATTTAAAATAATAATCACGATTTTTAAGAGTTTTAACATGACCCTAAAAGTAGAAAGACTCAAGAAATCATATAACAAACAAGATTAGGCTTAAGAAATAAAACAAAAAATTAAAGAGAAGATTAGGCATAAGAAATCATGAAACAAACTTGAGAGAAGATTAGGCTTGAAGAAACATAAAACAAACTTAAGAGATCAGGCTTGAGAAAAAATTTTTAAAAAATTGAGAGAAGACAAACTTGAAAGAATGTTATATTGGTCTGAGAAATCATAAATCAAACTTTAGAGAAGATTAGGCTTGAGAAATTTTGAAATAAAAACTTAAGAAAAGATTGTTCTTGCATGAAGTCCCAAAACCTTATCTCATGCAAAGATCATAGTTTGTGATATGATTGAGTCCTTTTTTTGTTGTAAAGATGATCAAAACTTTAAGAATTATCCCTTGGCAGATTGCAAGTGGAGAGTCTTGTTCTAGCTTGAGATGTTCTTGTAACCATATGAGCCATGATCAAAAGTAAATCACCCATCTCAAACAGCAGGACCGTTAATCAAAAGTCATGAAGCCAGCCAGCTTGACATTAGGAACATAATCTTACCTTTAAAAAGTGATCAGCACCAATGTTGTGTCCATTAAAATCTTAAATTACCTTAAAGCTAGGAAATAAGATATTTTTTAGTAATCCCAACTGAATAAAAAGTAATGTCATGTCATTTGATAGTTCAGCACAAGAGGATCTTCGCTGTTCTGATAAATACTTGTATCACTTTAAATATAAAATCTTGATTAAATGGGCAATTATATCGTAATGTGGATCATGCAGATGGGTATCTAGTTTGAATGTCGACAGGAATGACAGGTCTGGATTAGATGGCCAATCAAGGTAAAGTGAGTTAACAAATGCCAATTATAAAATGTGGCAAAGTTAACTACATGGGTGTTTGTGAAGGAAAAGCATCGGAACCACATTGAAGGTCAATCTCTTGTATATTGTTAATCATTCACAATCCTTCATTTAAAACAGAGGAAAATAGATAGATACTTAACAAGTCAATCTTGTTCATGCCCTAAGCAAAAACATAATGTACTAGATGTTAATCATAAGAAGTATAGCCAACATGATATGAACCACAATTTATGGTGTGTTTAACCGATTTAACCACAGAAAATAGGTTTTAAATTATTTATTGCCATGTACAGATTTACTCATACAAAGTTTTTATTATAAATTAAGTTTTAAATACCAGCCATGCATCTTTGGCATAATTTATGGTTAAGGTTGCTGAATCACAGGGTTTTACTTCTCTAATGCTCTCATTAGTATGAACCAGGGTAATTATCAAGGTCAAATGACCAAAAATAATTTTCTGAGTGCCAGAAAAATATCTTATGGCAAGAAATTTTCTAAAGCAAATTTTTCTTGTTATGGTCCTACATAATTTTCTAACTATCAGAAAATAATCTGATGGTAAGAAACTTTTCTGTGGAGAGGAACAAATTTTCTTGTTTTGGTCCAGAACATTTTTTTATGATAAGAAATTTTCTCTTGTGAAAATATGTTTCTTTCTACCATTAAAAAAATGTCTTAAAAGAGATATTTTCTCAGAAGAGAGGCAAGATATCTTTTTAAATTTGATTGAGAACATTTTTCTATGAAAGAATATGATATTTTGTCTTAAGAAAATCAAGAATATTTTCTTGGCCTTAAGCCCTCTGCCTATAAATCAAGAAAAAAATATCTTAAGATAATTTTCTTTGGATAAGAAATGTTATCCTATCAAGAAAATTATTTTAAACTGTGCAGTGTATAAGATGCTTTCCAGGAATCCTACAAATCGTACTTTTCTTAGTTTGTCTCAGTCCTACTTTTACTTTCTTTTTCTTCAAAATACCTACTTTCTCCTACTTTTTTGTTTGACTTTGCAACATGCAGTTACAAAATGCTGTGAAGGTATTCTTGTATTATTATCGGTAATAGTCATATTAGTGGGTGGGAAATACAGTGAACCTCGGATATCCCAATAGTTTTGAGGACATAAAATTTGTTCAGTTATGTGAGGTTACAGATATGAAAGGTTAATTTCCATATTTTTCAGTATGTTTACTATTACTTCAGGTACACCTGAGCATATCAAGGTTCCAGTAAAACAATAGCTTTTTCTGATCCTAGCTGCCAATAACGCAATGTTGCAGTACCTGATAAGTGAGAGCAACCGCAACACTGCTCCATTGAAACAGTACTGTAGTACCAACGGATGAAGTCAAATTAAGTGAACATTAATTAATTATAAACACTTCTATATGGTAGGGCACTATCACCTGGATGTATTGAATTCATGTTATGTGAACAATGAAAATTATATATATATATATATATATATATATATATATATATATATATATATATAATTGTGATGGGATGTGGTGGTCTCTGATTACATTCTAGTTTTATTTTAATAAACAAACATGACTTTTCAACCATGCAATCTCAGACACTAATATTGATGGTTAATCTTGATTCTGTTGAGGATTTAAACATATGGTCAAAAGTTTTTAATAGAAAAGATGCTTTGGTAACAGCCAGTTTTCTCTGCAATCCTGGGGTAATTTTTTTTAAATCCCTGCATGAAGCAGGGAAGAATGTATTTTTTTTTTCTGTGATTGGCATGGATTTGACATTCAAGTGAATACCACTGACATCTCATGCGGAAAACTATATTGACATGCCATACAAATAATATTATGCCTTGTGAATAGACTGCAGTTTAAATTACAGCATCGCATCCATTGGGATGCAGCTGATACCTGCTGTTTTCTTTCAATGCATTCTGAAAGGCCATTTCTCTACTTACAGAAAATAACTTATTTCAATGATGTTCTAGAAACATACTCTATTTTTTGTTTTAATTTCATCATACTAGGATAACTACAATATCTCATGGTGACTGTATTAATTCTATATGAAATTATAGTGAACTTTTACACAGAAATGAGATTATTATGATAAGTAGCAAAATTCTTTTGAGGTTTTCATGTGATATTTAGTATGTATTATATTGTACATATATTTGTTGAACTGTGATTTTGGGTTTCAGAAATGTAAAAGAGAAAGTGGCCTCACGTCTATGGTCTTAGATGATAACCTCTTTAACATAAACTTGGGTATGCTCACACAGCAGTTATACCCTGCAGTTATCCCAGATCTCTGTTTTGTTTTAACCGTCGCTGTGTATATCAAGGTTCTCGGGGTATCACCCACCAGGTTGGGCACAGACAAAGAATTGTAATCAGACCAATTAGAGAGTGGTATCACATTGTGCATCCAGCTTCAAATTTAAAAATGAGACACTTGCTCTCATTGGTCTGATAATTATGGGACACCTCCTCTCATTGGTCTGATTATTGGCCCTTTGCCAGAATCTGTGTAATATATATGTTATATCTGTATGTATTTAGTGTTTGTATTACATGTAAACTAGTAATAATATGGCATGTTATTTTGTCCTTTGGCCAAGGTCAATTACCTGGTTGTTTTGATCACTACAGCTTTATTGTCATTGGGTCATTTTATCCAGGTTATTTTGTCACCTTGTTTGTTTGTCTCTTTGCAATAATGTCACCTGGTCATTTTGTCAGTTTTCTTGAGCCACAGATCATTTTGTCCTTCGACTCAGATTCTGGAGACAAATTAAGTTTAAATGTTATCAGTTAGGTCCTGAGGCTGCTGCTTCCAAGTACTGAGGTCAGTGAAATATCAGCTCATCATGTCCCGTGGCCAGTGTTAGGAGCCAGTATGTGAAGTTTCTCTGGAGTGTGATCATGCAAGCTTGTCCTGTGGGTACTGTTATTGGGTTAATATGTCTCATGGCTATACTAGCTATGGTTATCAGATCAGTTTGTCTAATTTAGTATTTCTTGTGTTATCAGGTTATTACATCCTCTGGCCAGTGTCACACTAGGTCATCAAGAACAATACTTTTGCCGATGCTGTCTCTATTGTATCAGGATATCATTAAATATTTGCTGGAATTACCAGATAAACACCCTTTGCAACACCAAGTATAACCCCCATAAAGGAAGCCAATAAAAATGACAAACTGAAGAACATATTTGGAATGATGAAGTAGGGGGGCAAGTGTGGAGCTCAGATATGTGTCAAAAGGCAAGGGATAGCCTGACCCTTGAGAAAGCCAGCCTGTGATCGTGTCTTCTCGAATAATACCAGGAAGCGGAGTTGATGATATTTTATAGACAGCAATACCATCCAGCACTGGTGGTATTACTGGTGCAGATCAGATCAACTGCCTTATATGGTATTGTTATTTAATAATGCCCCACTGACCTCCGCGTTTCCTTCTTTGGCAAACAGCACGCATCCTGTTATATTGGAGATTCTTGTCCAGAAACTCAGCCGTAACAAACGATGAAAATCTCGCTATTTACTTTACTTGTGAGATTGATTTGTCTGCAGGTTCCCTTTGGTCTAGGGGTCTGGCTTTCAGCATATGCCACAAATTTTGGGCAAGTGGTATGAAAGCGGAAATCCCAGACAGTCTTTGGCATGGTTCCATGATTTCTTCTGTAACTCTGGTAGATCATACATCATGATTTTACCCACTTCACACCAAAAAATGTTAATTCAGCCAATATTACAAATAAAATGACTTTTGACCAATCCTCATTCCCACACCAGAGCTTGACATTAACAGTAAACTGCTTGTCCGGGGCAAGTAAAGGCTCAAGTAAATGGTGGTACAGCAGCTTAAAGTGGACTCCTACCTGCCCTATTGCATCCAATGTAAACCTTTACACAAAGACCCAAATCTTAATCTTAAGTTCATTTTTTTTTTAGAAATTAAATCATATTGTAATACCTTGATCTTGATAAAATTACTTGAATGTTAATCTGTGGAAATGCTGAATAGAACTATTATTAATAAACAAACATTTAAACATGTTTATTTTTGCAAAATATCAGGTGGAACAAACTTTTTGTGTTTGTGGCTACAATCACTGATATTTTTGTTCAAGTACAAGCCAGAATAATCCAAATATATTCATCAAGGACATCTCACAGCAAATCAGACAAACCAGAATTATGCAAAGGGCAGTTTGCAACAAGTGACCTTTCAACTTCTGCATATATATATGTACAACCATGCAACCACCTTAAAGTTACATGGTTTTCCTCATTTGTCAACATTGCTGTGTTTGCTAACAGCTTGTAGATAAAAAAAAAGCTGAGACATCCATCCCAGAGGTGTTATAAGAACTTCTCTGAAGAGGTATTACCTAGAGTTTATTAACATGTAGCTAGAGTTAGCCAGATATCACATAAGTTCTGTAGAAAAAGTAGGTTTATAGCTACCTTTAATAAATTAACAATGCCAGAGAAGGTCATATACTCTGTTATTTGGTAATAAGTGAAATTATATATGCATGAAACATGAGGTCAAGTCTTCTGTGATAATACTTAAGAAAAGTGTCAGCTTGGCGTTTCGTGAAAATTAAATAGCCCAAAATGCCTTGATTTTCCAGTAAACTCCATAACAACAGGAAAAATGCTTTGAGATGAAAAAAGGGTAGCAAAATCACTGATTGTTAAAAGACATGACATGTTACAAACAGTGGACTGAAGATATCACACTAAACTCACCAATAATTAATGTCCACGGAGAACTGCTCCGGTTTAGGAGGTGTCACATCATGTTATTTGTATCAAAGCTCTTCAAAGAGTATCACAAAAAACATCCCTTACACTTTTTAAGCTGGGACAGTACATTACCATAACAGAGTGATCAAATATGCAAAGACTGCTTTATTACATTAGACTCGCAGCGTTTTATGTAACAGCAATCCTGGCAGATATATAGTGATCAGAACACAGGCCGAGGGAAACCCATGTGTAAACATTTAATACGCTGATCAGCTTTGTGTGTTTCACTTTTGCTTTTATTGCTGGGATTGGAATCCATGGAATCAAATTGATACAGCTTATTTTAACGTGTCTCTTTCTGCTTTCCTGGTTCATCAGACTGCTAGTCTGTCAGACTGTGGTTTATTAAATAGGACTGGCAGACTGACAGACGCCCGTTATAAATGGGTGAAGCATGGCATGAGAGAATTTTAATATAATTTTATTAATACAGCAGACTAGAAAAAAAGTACTGACAGTCCAAGTGTTCTTTATGTTTCATAGATATACATAATTAATTTTGACTATATCACAATAACAATTTTATAAATCAAACATTTTATTAATTAGATTATTTTATAAGTGAGATTATAATTATATAAATAAGATAAAAAGTAAGGTTCTACTCTGGTTAAATATTGAGCCATCTTAATTAATCATAGGGAAGTTAATTCTTCAATTCCTTTTGATTTCTTTTGAGTTTGTGTTTAACCAATTTACAGAACTTTTAGAACATAAGGGAATTTGATTATAAAGTAAAAATTTCATTATCATTTGAATGGCTCATGAAATGCTAACAGTCAGTTATCATAATTGTTAATTATTATTTTCTCAGTGTCTTATCATTTAGACATGATTCACTAAATAAAATATACTTTAAAGACCTCCTTGATTAATGTGTTAATTAAATTTCAGTTTCTAGCAACTGTTACTGTAAATGATTTGTGCAAAAGCTGACTTTCAAGCATATATATTAATTAAATTTTGTTTATACTTTGGAATCTCCTGAAAAACCACCTGTCTAAAAAAACCACCTACTAATTAAGTCTTATAATCCGATTTTCATGGTATATACACGTGTCATGTTTACCAATACAAAATATAGATGCTGAATGTTACAAGGTTATTATTAGTAAAATAACCATCTTTGTTCTCTGCTCATGGAGCTTTCTATTATATTCTAGAACTTGGGGATACTTTTATTTTGTTAGCATCCCTTGTCACTGAGCCACACACTCATTACAAACTTATAATGATCTTCAAACTACTACAGATAATTAAATCCATTACTTTGATTTCATGGGGATTTACACAAAGACTTTGATATTTCTCATGAAAATTAATGAATGTTTATAACAAACCACCTAGAATAAACCTGAATAATTTTGAAAACCTGTAAACATTTCTTAAGCATGTTTCACATGCAAAGTCCAAAAATAGCACAGTTAATTAAAAACTACACCACAACAATTGGCAAACAAGCTTTCATCAAATTGGAACGGCCAGTGGACTGTAAAGGAGAACTTGGTGGGTGACTCAGGGGCTGTAAGTTGTCATCAGATCATTTTCTGTTTGATGTCAGATTGAAGTCTTTCGGGGTTCTTTGAAGAACTTACATTCTATTACTAAGGGTAGGTAAGAGGATTTTGAGGTTTTCAACTAATCAACATGCTCCGGGCAGAATGAGTACAGCAAAGTCTTTCACCAGAAACTTTGCATATAGATATAAAAAAATACAGTATAAAAAAAATAAATTTTCACGTAGGCCAAACCAAAAAATAATTGTTCTATGGCCTCTGGGAACAAAAGTATGGTGCAAGTGAGCAAATCATTTTTCTTTTTGAATAGTTGAGACACAGTTCATGGAATTTTGCCAGCTTTGCCTAGAAAATATAAAAGTTTATGAAATGGTTTATAGGATAAACACAAAATTTAGTCCATTTCCCATACCTCTAAAATTCATTTACATGGTTTCTATTTGCAAATTATAAAAATAGGACAGTGATCCTGTAGAACAATAGAAAAAATTGTATTTCCTAATGAACTTCTTCTGCAGGCCTTGGGTGTGTAATCATCCTCATTTCAGGGTTATACCTCCTAGGAACCCATGAAACCCATTTGTAATTGAAACAGCTGCAGGGCATGGCCTTCCCATTAAACCTCAGAGTGCACACCCTAGGTAGGGGCTGATTGTGAAAAATCTCACTGCTTGTGATCAGCCAAGATTTGAACTTGTGATCTTCCAGCATTGAGTCCTGTGCTCTTCCTGTAGACCATAGAAGCTGCTGACACACACACACACACACACTTACTTCTATGCTGCTATTGAAGTAACAGAGCACAACACTTGCTTTCTGATGCATCCCTTCTGGTTGTTCTTGATGGAAGATATATGAGGGGATATATGCTAAATCCGTCTTATATTCTGACCACAATAAACCATCACCCCAAAATGACTGCAGCATACTTGACGAAACCTTGCAGTGATAGATGTGGTCACCAGATACTGTGACCCTTTGACAGATCTTTTAACAATGCATAGTGTTGTGACTGTTGAATGACCACAAAAGACCCAGTTATGCCTCCCTTAAGAGGATGCTGTGTGCCATAAATATCCCCTCATCCTGGGATTCAAAGTATAGATGACTTCTACACTATTTCTATTCATGGTTTTTTTCTGGTGAATGGCGATTCATCTTCATGTTTCAACTCCTGTCATAACCTTTGCCTCTGATATCAAGGAGGCCTCACCTGAAGATGTGGTCATGATTGAGCATTTAACACCAACCATTGGCCCAGTGACTTTGTATACTCCATTCCACTACCCCTGTCCACCTGATTTTTCGCAACAATTTTTAAAAAAAAGATTTGCTCATACCTACCCTTATTAACCTCAGACACTATTCAGACAAATGTGGTGATTATCTGACAGCAATTTAATACTCGCCCATATATGATGTGTGACTGATTATATAATCTGAACAAAGTGTAATTTAAAGGTGTTTTCTGACCAGTACCTTGAATATATGGAACTTTCACTTACCAAGTATGTTGATTCTATATGTAGTGTAGTGTTTTTTCCTGAAAATATTGTGGTATCTGTCAATATATAGTCCTGTACAGAAGTGGAAATAATCTTGCATCAGGCATCATCACAGGGGCAAAACATGCATATGCCACCTGGTAGCCATTTTGTGCATGCAACTTTGCAAATCAAGATTTTTCAAGCTTCCAGCCAGTGTTTCATCTGAGTATCTTTATCATGTTTTTTCTACTTGTTTTGTAGTTATCACAAATGTGCAAGATCAGACATCTTGTCATGCTGTTTTGGTATGATAAAAAGACACAGGTGGACTGCATTTACTCACACACAGAACCATAACAATATATAATATAGGTGGATTGGTGATAGCATGTCTGTGTGCGGGATGGTTTGCTGGGAAATTGATCATATGGAATCAGCCAAAATTAATTAATAGAGTGAGATATATATAATACAAAGTATCGCAAATGTGTAGGTTCATTTAACCTGTCTCTGGCCTCAAAAGGCTGAATGAAAAAATATCCGCTAAACTTCGAGAGCTGATTTTCACCAACATCTCAGAGGCAAAAACAGTATAATCTGAGCATAATCTCACAGATTTTATCTGAACAAGCTCCTTAGGGAGACACAGTGAAACCTCAGTTTAAACTCGGAATTTTACTGAGGTGATTTTTGGATTATACCAATCCCTTGCAGTTAGAGCCTGATATATAAAAGGCTTGATAATAGTATATCATAACAAGAAAAAGAAAAATATTATCTAGTCTGGCACAGTCATTAAACTCTGCCTGCGTAAGTCGTAGGTGATAGTGTCATGTTTGAGTAGAACAATTATGCGCTATGTCTGAGTCTATGAATCGCTACGGGAAGCAGCATTAACACCTCCAACTTCTTTTATTTGCCCGTCCTGTGTGTTTAATGAACCTGTTACCCAATGGACTTCCTTGCTCGGCACATAGGATGACTTTAACAAAAATAAGACCTAAAAGGCTTCAAAGAGAAACCACAATTTCCCAGAAAATATCAGAAATGTCACAGTTAACAAGGATATGCTGTAATATTGATGAAAGCAGTGAGTAACATGCGCTGGAAAAAATTATTTCACTTCAGAGACCGCAGACTACAGTGATATCCATTCTCTGAACATGCTTTGGTTAGGGACCTTATGATGGAAGCATTGCAAACAGTAACGTAGCTCAAGAGCTGAGTTTGACAGATTCATTAAACTCCTACATCTACCCATGGGTGGTATGATTACTATTCATTTATACATGATCCCACCTGAAATATTTTATGAGCGAAAATGCTCACAGCTGCAGCGTTCAGTGATAATGTAATTATTTTTAACATCAAACAGGCATCAAATTATATAGGCAAATGGTAACAAATAAAAACTCACCGCAGACTGGTAATTTGGGTGACCTATCATACTTTTGTCCAGTCTGTAGAATAATTTGATTGACATGGATAGATTTTTAGTTGTTGTTTTTTTTAGGTTTTATATAATAGATTCAGATGATATCTGTATTAGTATCTTAAAGGAGATGGCAGAAACCACATGTCAGCCTTGATGTGCCTGACCCACATATATATATATCGTGGACCTGTGGTATGCATCCAGACATTTGGTTTAACTAGAGCTATATGCTCTGATCCATCCAGAAGCACCAGTGTATCAGATGGAGTCTCATCCAGCTGATAGCCTGGTCCATTTTGATTGTGATTCAAAAATAATATGTGAAGAAAAATGTCAGACCATAGCTTATTCAAACAGAGTTGGTGCCTGATCCAGAAGCACTAATAAAGAAAAAGGTGTGAGCCCTTGGTGTATAGTTATGTGAAAGTTGTGGAAAAGAACCAAATAAGACAGGTGTAGGTGTGATCCACAGAGGGTAACAGTGCCTGATCCAGAGGTAACAAGAGAATCACATCAGTCCACAGCCTGATCCCAGGGGCACCAAGAAAATCACATCAAACCACAGCCTGGTCCATTATGCCTATGCTGCTGGTGCCTGATCAGGAGGTTCTATTGTGGTTATGCTGCTGGTACGTGATCCAGAGGTACCAACAGAAATACATCAAACCATAGCCTGGATCATAGTGGTTATGCTGCTGGTGCCTAATCGAGAGGTACCAAGAAAATCTTATCAGTCTGTGGCCTGATCCATTGCAGTAATGGTGTTTGTGCCAGATCCAGAGACACCAACAGAGTCAAATCACAGCCTGATCCATTGTGGTTGTGCTTCTGATGCCACATCCATAGGCACTAAGAGAATCACATAAAACCACAGCCTGATCCATTGTGCATGATAATGCTGCTGGTGCCTGATCCAGGATCCATTATAAACCCAAGGCCTGGTGTAATGTGGAAAAAAGGACATGGTATTGCCAGATCCTGATGTGATTTTGAGCCACTTTTTACAAATGCCTGATCCAGGGATGATGTTGTGTTCTGATCAAAGAATGCTTGTGGCTGGATTAACAATATACCAAGGTTAGATCCACAGGTGACAGCCAAGAATGTCCATGCAGTAAAGCCTGTTGTGAAGAGGCTTAGTGTCTGAACAAACATGGGCATTTATAAAGGTCAGTTCCATTGGACCATTGGTGTCTAGACAACAGTATTGTACTTATGCCCAATGACACCAACATCAAAGGTCAATTAAACCGTGCTCCCATTGTCTACTGAAGACACAAACAGGCTGCTTTATAACAGCCATGTCTAACACTTACTGCTTCAGTGAGCATTTTCATAAGGGACCAGCTTATGGTTATGCCGGAAGACCCAAGTAAAGATTTCAAATATGAGGACTTTCCAGAGGAGCTTAAACATAAGAACTTGAAATATTGTGGGAGTGCATGTCTTATGGCTGGAGACCGGAATAAGCAGGAATTTAATTCAAGATTTGACATGCTGGTGGGATGCTGATGACCAGAAAAAACAGTTCTGATGGTAGTTAGGTATGGGTTTAGAGTACACATTGGGATTTTTATGGTAATAGGGCACAGATGGGTATTTAATAAGGGTGGGAAATATAAAAAAGGACTTTAAAGCCCGCTATTCAACTATCTTTTCCGTGGAATTTATGTGATTTCTGGCTTACTCCCCCTTAAATACTAATAAACTCAAGGTAATTCAGGTTAAGTAAAGTGTTAATAATGCCTTTGTGACAGATGTATAAACTTGTTTTTATGCATGCTAATAGTAAACACAGCAATGTTGACAAATGGAAAAACCGTAGGTGGTTGGTTGCATATGTGCAAAAGCTGAAAGTTCACTACAGTGGAACCCCTCCTTGCGACCACCCCACAATTGCGACCACCCCCACAATTACGACCACTTTTCTTGGTCCAAAATATACAATCCAGGTAACTTAAGAGTTTCAAAAATAAAACCACCCCAAAATTATGACCACTTTGGTCAGTCCCAGAGGTGGTCATAATTGTGGGGTTCCACTGTATTTGCAAAATGCAATTTGCAAAACTCTGGTTAATCTGACATGCCATCAGATGTCCTTGTTGGATGTGTGTTGATTATTATGACATGTCCTCCATGTATTATAAACAAAACAAACAGTGTTTTCTGGCTGATTTATTATAAAAGATTCAAATGATTATGTTTAGTTAATAGACATCAGATATACGAATAGGCCTGGTTAATGGCTTGGGTACATAATTAGGATTTAATAGTTCTGGCCAGGTTAAATGTTTGGATATTATGCAACTGAGGCATAGATTTGGAATACATAAATATTGAATTTTTAGTAGAGTAGCATAGATGGGGGTTAAACAATTTTTGGGCAAAGAAGTAGATGTTACGATTGAAGGTATAGTAATGGGGCACGTGTATGATATTCAGGGTGGTGGAGTATAGGTGTGGATTTTATGTGACCATAGTGGGGCATAGATTTTATGGCTGTGGGTTACATTCAAAGATCTAATGGTTGCAAAGTATAGATTGCAGTGTTTAAGGTAGCAAGGTACAGATTTGGATTCTTTTGGCACTGCAACAAATTGTGCTGTTTGGTTTCAGTTGAGTATGGATCGAAATGAACTGCCACAAGAGCTATGAATATAAACACTTCAACAATGAGCATGTCTAACCACGCTCTTTTATTAAATGAGATATTTAATGAGACCAGACAACCACATTTAGTCCAAGCATTCAAAAATGCCCAATGAAGGCCTGGCTTTATCACGGCTTTCACTACACTGCTATCAGGACATAATCTTGTTTTGGGTCGGTGTTAGATTGTACCTACAAGTCACACACAGGGCCGGCAATCTTGTTACTGCCAGGTTTTATAGATGCATGGCAGACTTTACATATGGTCACAAGTGGTGAAAACAAACTCAGATATCAGCATGCAAACAGTAATGTGACTGCAGGGATATCCAATTATTGAAACGTACTGAAGAAAATCAGGAAAATAACAGGTCTGTGGAGGAAAAAGGTAAATATTGACCATGCCGTTTTACCGTTAAATGAAAATCCACCTCACAGCATACAGCTATGCGATATTTTAATATTTACTCCCTCAAAGGAGGTTTTTTTTCTAGAATATACTATCAGATCTGTGTGAGTCTTCAGTCAAACATGAGATTTTTTTTTTGTCATCAAAAGGATGGATTGCTTAGATATACCTGACTAAAATGACAGAGTAGATGTTAGGTGCTCTTATAGTCATGATAGAGTGGAGATTCAGACAGACTGAGACTCAGTGGCTGGCTTACAGTCAGTGTGTATTGACATAGCGATGAAAAGAGACTGCAGTGTAAAATATAAAGGTCTGATAGCACATTTCAGTCACTAGCCGGCATATTCACTTCAGTCTGATCATAAGCTACATATAAACTGTACCTCTAAACAGGAGATATTAACCAAACCAATATACGAGCAGTTTTAACAATAATGCACATCACTAAAACAGTATATACGAGACCTGGCCTAATTTTCAAGTTCAGGTAATTCAGTTTGAATAAATAGTTGAGAGTCCAGGACACTCAGGTAAAAATTTAGGTGAGTCAAATGAGATTTTTGAGCATCCTGTAGGGATTGAATCTGAGTCAGATTTTGAAAGGTTAATTATTAACGTATCATATTATTCTATACTGAGTTATTATACTATTGTATGCAGCGGTCTGTGAAGGTTGCATGACCCAATTTTGGTCCCAAAGGTCCTATAGCTAGCAAGAAAATGACACATCCTATTGGATTCTCAGATCATCAGAATCAAGTATCTGAATGGCATTCCAAGCTTCTAAGATGCTTTCCCCAGCAGTCCTGAAAGCTTTGAATTTGTTAGTGTGCCTGACTTCTTAGCTGGTATGCTGGAAGGTGTGGGGTTGAATCTGATGGGGACATTGGTAGTTACCTTGTCGTGCTACTATATAGAGATGACAGGCTGTATCACCAGCACATTTTGTCTCTACAGGGGGAACAAGTGGCATACTAGTTTGTCAAAATATACAAGAAATATTTAAAATCTATCAGTACTAGACATGCACTTCACTGGAAGTTTCCTTCAGATTAGCACTTAAAATTTTTAAATTATATATATATATATATATATATATATATATATATATATATTTGAATAGGTCCTTCTGTATGATTGATAGAGAGAAAAAGTTGGATATTTAATAGTGCTGCCATCAGTAAAGGGTGAAAGATCTACCATTATTTTTATATCAATCTCAGAATTAAATTTGAAATAAATAAAATTATTCTAAAACTACTGATGACTTGTAACACCTATTAGTCAAATGGTTCATAATCTTGCATTGGAAAAAAAAGGAAACCCCAGGTTGATATCTTTCAAAATTTTCATTTCATTTAAACAAATTGTTTGCTCAATTGTAACATCTCACATAAAATATTTTAGGCTGTCATATGAAGAACATTTAGAACATTTCAAGGACAGTCGCCTGGTCATAAATGGTACACATAATCATCATGGATAAAATGTAAATTACTTTGCAAGCGGATAAGATGATTTCATAGATATAACCAGCACGCCTCAATAATAACATACTAAATCATAACTCAGTGTGAATTTTTTCACCACTTAGCTGTACAATGAAGGCAGCTGCTTCTTCCAGCCCCAATTTCCTAGCAAGCTGAGTAAACCCTACAGCTATTGTTTGTATCTTTCCTTTTACCACTCTGAAGAAGATATAATGTTTTCAGTTGACTTCACAGTTTGGTAATTTATTAATGGGCCAAAATGCCGCACACTGCAATTTACAATTCACCTACACTCAGCGGTAATTACCTGTATATTCAGTTTTGATTTTATTGACAGTTACTGTTTTATACTTTGCAAGTTACTTACTTGACAGGATGTCAGAGTGTTGCTGGATTCTGGTTCCTTAATTAATTCTGGTTTTATCCCCTTCTGTAGTCAAGAAATTTAAGAAAGCAGATTTATGGAAAAAAGGTAGTGATGGACATTTCCAATGAAATGCAGCAATCATTGAAGGGACTGTCTCCATGCTTTGAAATATGAAGTTTTTCCATTACCTGAGTCTCCTTTTACATGCAGATTAAATTGCTGGAACTGGGCCAACACTATACTTTTCCACCAACATGTGTCCACCTGTTTTTCGAAGATAATTGTCTCCAAATTAAATATATTTCATTGATTTCATAGAAGCTGTTATGGAAGTGATCACCTAATAATCCAATCAAGAATTTTAAAATAGATATCCAGTTTATGTTTCACAACTTTTTGGGACTCTTTCCAATGATCTGTCAGATCAGATATGTCATTGCATGATTAGCCATCCTTGTTTGAGCTGGTTATATTTTTTAGAGTGTTCTTGACTCTGGCTTTTTTGCATGTGACCAGTGACCTTGACCTCTTTCAGTATGGCTGATGTGTTGTAAAATATAGACTAATTTCTCATATTTAAAAATATTTCTGTCTCTTAAATATTTTGTAAGGTGTGTTAATTTCCCCTGTGGACAATTAGGTCCATTAATATTCTATCCTTTATTTTCATTTTCTCCTTGAAATGTAATCATTAAACATTTTTCTAGCCAAAAAAGGGAGATACCAAGGAATGGAACAGAAATTTGATGGTTATGCAAAATTTATTTTGTAAGCCATTTTCACTTTGTATAACCCTAAATTATCATATCCTCTGGGTTGTTGAAATAAGACTTGAATGAATGCAGACAAAAACAAAGGAAGCTTTTTTTAAAACAGATTCATTTACAGTGTTATAAAGCATCACCTATGGTCTTCTTGCATTCATATTTTACAAAAATTAGTTGCAAACTTACAAATGTTGCCTTTTACAAATCAGAACAACTCCAACTGCTGGTGATCTATATGTCTCTGGATAAAGGAAGAAAATATTTCATATTGTTATAAGGTGGTTTTAGCTACCCATCAGTGGCTGGCACATGGTCACAAAGAGGGTTCACAAGTAGGATTGACAGCTTGCCAAAGGCTTAATGAAAATAACCTTACTGCATCTACTTTAGGTTTAGTGGGGCACAAAATATTTTTCCTGATATTTCTAACTTGTAGTTTAGATGCCTTGCTGTAACATATTATCCTTAATGATAATATAATCATGATTAATACCTTATGGTAACATATTATCCATTATGATATTATGATCTTGATTCATAATCAGTATTTGGCAGACCTAGCTTGATCATAAAATATAAATTTGTTAAAATCATGTAGTCTATTGATCTTTCTACAGATTAGCTTTATGATCAATATTCATGCACTAATTCTGCCCCCCCCCCCTTTTCAGTGCCATCGTCTGTTTGCGTCTGAACTTTTGGAAGTATTTCACCTTTTTTCCTGAAATTTTGTACATTAATTGTTCCTATCAAGTTCTTTGGTGTATATGAAAACTGGTGACCGTGACTACCTCCTTTAAGGTCATATCAGCAGAATTATAGTTGTTGTCTTTTGAACATGATAGCTTTTGAAGGGCTGCATATTTTCTTCCAAAATTTAGAACACTCCATGTTCCAACCAAAATCTGGGACAAGTTAGGAATCTGGTGAACTTAACCTTTATCTACAAGGTCAATTCTGCTGAAATGTAAATTTTTGTGAACCCCTTAACTTTTGAAGGGCTTCACATTTTGTCCTCAAATTTGGTACACACAGTGTTCCTACCCAGTTCTTGGGTGAACTCGAAAACTGGTGACCTTGACTACAATAACTGTTGAAGTTTTGAGGATTTTTCCCCTCACACTCAACACAAGTTGTTTTAACCAAGTTCTGTGAATATTTTGGGTACTGGTGACCTTGATATTGACCTTTAAAGTTATATTTACACAATTCTAGGATTATTTTGTTCCCTATGACTTTGGAAGTACTAAAGATTTTTTTTTACACACCAGTTCTGTCTGCGAAAAATATCGTCAGAGTTTGAAAAGCAGTGACCTTGACCTTGTTCGTCAATGTTCTGAAATCTGGAATCATTGTTTTGAGATAGTGCATATTTAAACCCTAATGTTTTCGGATGGCCCATAGTGAGGAGACATATATCTGTTTTTGCAGCATAAAAACAAAGCCTTTCTAGTTTGTACTTGTTTACTTTTAATGTGAGCAAACTTTTCAGTTTCTGGTTTATGCTTTTTATCAAGAGTTATACTTGTGATCCAGCACCAGCAGATATTTTTAATCAAAATGACTTCTACAGCTCAGTTTTTCTCTTCTTCTTATTTTATCTTAATTAGTTTTTTACTCTGCATCTGTTGTAATCATTTAAGTTCATGTTACTTCAGTTTTGGCCCTTTGCCATGCCAACAAAAAATTAATTGTTCTACAGCATCGCTTCCCCTGTTTTTTTCAAATTGATCATATTTTTTGGGGGTTTGGGGGTTGTGGGAATGAGCACAATTAAGGTCCCTGGTAGTACATGTATTGTTGTTTGGTGCATGGTGCTATTGGCCTCAGTCCCTGCAAAGAAACCATTATGTGTATTAACGGTGCAAAAATTTAATTCATGAAGGTATAATATATAATGTATTAAATTTGATGTGGTTCACCTGTAGCCTTCATGGAACAAGTTTATACAAGTTAAAGAAAATTCACCTGCCAGCTCCTTAGTTTTTGGCCCTGGATTCCATAGAACAATCATTTCTTTGGAATGGCCTAATGATTGACTATATTTTATCTTCTCCAAATTAATTGGCCAGGTTTAATGGATTCTAAGTCTACTGAAGCTATACAGAGACCAATTAAGCATAAAAAGTTAATTAGGATTCAGCACTTAGAATGAATATATACTTGGGCCGATCCAGGAGTGGGGTTAAGGAAGTTCAAACTCAAACCTTTACCAGGATAAATTACCTTTTTAGGTTTTTTGTTCTTCGATCTGTGTGAATGATAAACCCCTCCCTTGCCAAAGTCCTGGATCTGCCCCTGATATGGTATATATTTCAGCAATGTTTAGTAATTCAACAAATATAAGAATGATAGTTACCTTGGCTTTGTAGTAATCCAGTCCAGTTTTCAAGCTTTGTGATAGACCAGTAATTAGTCTTATTACTGAGATAGGTCTACAAAGGTAGCCTAGCTCCTGATATTGTCGAGGCCTCGGGTCAGCATCATTAAAGTCTGCAGATGACGGCTGAATACAAAAAAACTAAGCAAAGTGCTCACTGTCTGATGATAACGTAGTGAGATACAGATCAGCTCTTAACATTGGAAATAGCATCATTACTGCAAAAGGACCTGATAAATTGCCTAAATGCAAGGGTCATAGAGGATACGAGAAAGCTGGTTATCTCTCTCTTAAGAAGGTCTAGTTAAAGCTTTTGTTCTGAAAGCACTGAGGCAGTATAGTGAAGCTTATTGGATAATGTGTATTTGCTTTTGAAAAGTTACCTTGTTCTAGTTCTGATTAGTGTACACTTTTTTTTCTTCTTTTCTTCTTCTTCTTTTCTCTTTTTCTTCTTTAAAAGAAGGAGTAATTTAAGGTAATATATTATGATGGACACTGGATGACAGTTGTTTCCTGTAAATGAAGTGTAGAAGAATTAAGAAGTGATGACAGTTATTTTTGCATCATGGCAAATATCTGTTTGTGGCCAGATGATATTTATTCACATTTTATTCAAAAGTGCTCAGTAACTTTGAACCAAATGGATTTTGAAAATTGTATTTAGCACACAGTATTCTATCAAGTTTATGTTCATTTCGACCAAAAACATGGATATATTCTACCAATATCTGATTGCTCTGCAATCCACTTCATATGTGCATACCTACAGTTATTTTTAATATATCTGATATATTCTCTGTTGATGTTGATGTTTGTTATTTAGAATGTATTTTTAACCAGTAACAACTACTGGTGTTTTATATATTAAAAATGTGCCTTAAAGCTATCTATTCACCTACCCTTGCTATATAGAACTTATGTGATGTCTGGTTTACTAAAAGTTAATATTCATGAATTCCAGGTAATTCCTTTTCAGAAAAAGTTCATATAACAAACCTCTGGGAACTATGTATGAGCTTTATTTTTACCTAAAAGCTGTTAGTTACTAAAACACAGCATTGTTGACAAGGGAAAACTAACCTAAGGTAGTTATTGTATATGTGTGGAAGTTGAAAGGTCACTAGTTGCAAACTCTTTTGACTTGCTGCCAGATGTCCTTGTACAATATTTTGGGATTATTTTTTTTTTTTTGGGGGGGGGGGGTACCCCATATATATGTTATAAACATGTGGGTATAAACAAAATGAATAGCCTACATGGAGTTTGATTGGTATTTTCTGACCTATTTTTATAATAGGTTCAAGGGATTATCTTTAGTTAAAAGATGCCAGATATCGGAATAGGCCCCTTTAACATATGAAAGTGAGAATTTTTGGGACGTAATTGAGAGACACAATCACAGTAGTTATTGATCTAAAATGTTATGGTTAAATTCTGCTCCTTATCTGTAGAACAGTTAAGTTGCGGGAATCACAGTTTCAGGGTTGCCCGATTGACATAAGCTGTAGTGTCTATCCTATTTACCTCCTATGGTACAAAAATTCTTATCAAGGCTGGCTCAAACTGAAATTAGCAGTTCAGAAAACATCAAGTAGCTTAAATCATCTAAAATGTAAAGATATTAGTTTTCCTTTGATAAAAACCCAAGTTTTCTTTCAAAAAGACGAAATCACAAGCAAATGGCACCTTTTGACTAAAACTTGTATGTCTTTCATCATGGAAGCACTGTGTAAGCTACTTATAAAGAAATAAATGAGTTACCTTTAAGAAACTTAACATAGCCTTTATTCATGTTGTATTACTTACATAACACTGAGGCGTTCTCCAGGTACAAGCATTATCTTTTAAAATCTTATTTACATTCAATACCCTTTGTTTATCTTTTGATGGTGGACTCTTTCATCAAATCTTCATTTTTATCAGGCCAATAAAAGGATATAATGCTCACAGGCTTTAATAGATTTTGTCTAGAGTTTAGCGGAGCCCAAAAGATCTTATCATTCATAGGTTAATGTAGTTTACATTGCAAAGTCAGTTTCTTAATATTACACTGGATGACCCTGAGGCTGGTAACTATAGTCAGTGATGACATTACTGATTTTCTAAAGGTTTTATCATAGGTAAATTAACCTATGATTCAACCATTATATTAACCAGTTACAATACAGATTTAAAAAATCCCTCAGTTGTATCTCATTTTCATTGCAATTATAATTAAGCACTTTCCTATTGCTTCCAATGTTTGAAAATAATTCTTCCCTTTAAAATAAATATGTTCCTGCCAAAATATTGCCATGGAACCACTTGCTTCCATAGGTAAATGAGTGTTAAAAACAATGTATCAGGCACGGTCACAGGTGTCAACATAAACACAGCAGGTGGGGCCGTGTGTATCACAGAGCCATTACACATGTCAATCAGGAGATGCCTCAACTGACTTGGCCAAAAAAAAGTAATACATGTTCCTGCTGGCTAAAACATGACGTGTTGAGGCTCATATTCGGACCTTTGGTCAGGTGGCCTTGTTATTGTAAACAGACACACGTGGACTGTGTTTACCAACATGCAGAACATAACAAGGTGTAAAACAGCCATATGGGAGGAACTGAAACTGTGTCTTGGGATGGTTTTGCTGGGAAACTTTTGTATAAAGCAACACTGAACTGATAGTGTGAAAGAATAGGCATAGTATTTCTCCTGATTGTGTCCCTTTAAACCATTCTAAAATGAACATGAGAAAGTGGCCAGTTTATTGAATTAATAATTCTGTACAAGTCATTTTCTCAGGATCTTTAAGGTTATATGTTTTCACCTGTTTTTGTATGTATGTTGGTTTGATTGTCTGTTCGCTGGATAATGCAAAAGATACTACTAAACTTATTTCAAGGATAGTTGTGGAAGGGTTGGACAGGGGCCAGGGAAGACCCTGTTAAATAGATCGTTGATCCAGATACAACGAAAGATCCATTTAGTATTGTTAAGCCTTGGTGGAGGAATGCACTTTAATCCATTCTAGTTCTTAATAGTCAATTATGTGATTTCTGGCTTATTCTGTGTACACGTTAACGAACCCTAGATAATTCCTGTTAAGAAAAGTTCTTATGATATCTCTGTCAGCTTAATTATCTACAAACTTTAAGTATACTTGTAAGCAGTGTTGACAAATGGTAAAACTGTAACTAGAGGTGGTTTGTTAATTGCATATGTGTGGAAGTTGAAAGGCCACGAGTTACAAAACACCCTTTGCAAAACTTTGTTCATCAGACGTGCTGCCATATATCCAAGTTGAATGTGTATGGATGATTTTTTAGGACCCTTCAAATATTATTAACATGTGGATCTAAACAAAACACAGGGTGTGTTTGGTGGGAGCAGTGTTTTTTTTCCTAATTTTTATAAAAGGCCAAAGGAATTACTTCTAATGAATAGACATCGGAAATAGGAATAAGTTTGCAGTCCTATATTTAGAAGGTATGGAATTTCTCATTAGATTTGAATGGCCGACAGCCAGTATTGTATGGCAGTAAGAAGTGTAAAATTCTGCAGCCCACGCCATGAGTTAATTAGCACAATGTTTTGTTCTATCTTTAAATTTGACTTGACTGTTTTATTCAAACTCAGGTGGCAGTTTACTGTATCTTTTGTGAATGAGTTCTGAAGAAAAGGAAAGCTTATTCTAACAAGATAACACTGCAGGCAAGTTTGTCCGTGTTCTAGGATTAGTTGATCATATTACTGTGGTTGCCTTCATGTTCACAATGTGATATTTTTAAATTTTAATAAATAATTGATAAATTTTATTCACTGTTTCATTGTTTCATTTTTGCAGTATCGTTATAAAATAAACTGTACATAGTTTATCCATTATTATATGAATTTATTATATTAAATAATTATAGGTGTACAAAATCATAACAGAGGGACAGGGATCCCAGTGAACATCAAATAAGTAGAAATTATTTTCCATCATTGGCATATAATATGAAAGATCTGATATTATATATAATGGCAGTCTTTAAATCATGATCATCAGTAACATACAAGATCAATTATTACTTACATTTTCAATATTTTTATGCCCCCGCCACAAAGTGGTCGGGGCATATAGTTTTACCCATGTCCGTCATTCTGTCATTCCGTCATTCCGTCATTCCGAAATCAAACAGTTGTACGGACTTTTTTTCGCAATGCCTGCAGATATTGGCCTGATTTTTGGTGTGTGGGCAGATAATGACCAGTTACAGATCGAGTTCGCGTTTTGTCCCGGTTGACCTACTTTTGAGCGTTTTACGGCTCCTAAACTTAGAAAATTTCATGAAAAATAGAATGCCTGCAGATATTGGCCTGATTTTTGGTGTGTGGGCCGATAATGACCAGTTACAGATTGAGTTCGCGTTTCGTCCTGGTTGACCTACTTTTGAGCGTTTTACGGCTCCTAAACTTAGAAAATTTCATAAAAAATAGAAATTTTCATGACAAATACACATGTACGGACCTTTTTTCGCAATGCCTGCAGATATTGGCCTAATTTTTGGTGTGTGGACAGATAATGACCAGTTACAGATCGAGTTTGCGTTTCGTCCTGGTTGACCTACTTTTGACCGTTTTACGGCTCCTAAACTTAGAAAAATTCATGAAAAATAAAAATTTTCATGACAAATACACATGTACATACAGCTGTTTTTAGCCCTCAGCTCATAGGCTGATGGGCTATTGTCGTCACCCAAGGTGTCCGTCTGTCCATCTGTCTGTCTGGTGTATGTCCGTCCGTCCGTCCGTCCGTTCCGCGTCTGTTAACTTTTACCTTGTGAGCGGGATATCTCTAAAAGGATTCACGGTTGGAATTTTATTTCATCAGTGAAGATTTATATCGATAAAATCTCGGTCAAGTTCGAAGATTGGTGACCTTGACCCATTTTTCTACATTTTAGAGCTGATTATAGAAAAACACTCAGAAGTTTATATCTCAGGAACCATTGTGTGGATTTTCACAAAACTTACTATGATCATTGGGACTGATGGTCTGTATGTGCTGCACAATTTTGGTGGCGCCACCTGTAATTTCTCATTTTTTTATGAAATTTTATCGGATTTTTTCAATTTTGGCCTTTTGTGCAGGATATCTCCAAAGGTATTCAACACAGAAACTTCAATTCTTCAGTGTTATTGCATTACATTTACAAAATCTTGGTCAAGTTCAAAGATGGGTGATCTTGACCTACTTTTCAAGCTCACAGAGCTTAGTATAGAAAAAACTTAGGAGCTTATTTCTCAGGAAGCATTTGGTGGATTGTTATGAAACATGGTATATACCTCTCCAATTTAAATTTATAAATGATTATCAACTTTTGCTAATATTCTAGTTTCGCAATGCAATGCTTACAGATACTGGCCTAATGTTTGGTCTGTGGGCACATAATGACCACTTACAGATCGAGTTCGCGTTTCCTCCCAGTTAACCTATTTTTCACCATATGACAGATCCTGAACATAGAAAATTTCATGAAAGACAGAAATTTTCATGAAAAATGCACATATATGGACTTTTTTTCACAATGCCTGCAGATACTGGCCTGATTTTTGGTGTGTTTGCTTGATAATGACCCTTTACAGATCGAGTTTGCATTTTGCCCTTGTTGACCTACTTTTGACCATACAACACTTCCTGAACTTAAAAAATTTTACAAAATTTAACAAATGATTCTAATTTGCCCCAGGCGGGGGCATTCGTGTCGTTCTGACACATCTAGTTCTTTTTGACTTGTCTTTGACAAAGGGGTGTTTTATTGGGGGGTTATTCTTGCAATTTTTCTCTCAGTAATATAAAACATTTCAGCGATGCAAATAAAAAGGCAACCACAATAGTTTGTTGAATTGCAGTCAGCCACCTGATTCAAAAATTTTTATTTTGAATTTAATCTTTCAAGAAGATAAAATAATACAATTTTCATAAGATTTCCTTTGTTATGTAGTGCTTTTACCTGTTTAGATAAAAAAATTTTGTCATTATCATGCTTTTCCCTGATCATATGACATTTCTATCAAAACATACAAAAAAAGTAAAAAAAATTGTCCACCTGCACTGATTTTTGATAAAAAGGGCCTGAGAACCATACCTTTTTTTTGGCCTCACTTAAATAACTCTGTGATCTCAGAGATACCTTAAAGTGTGCAGATTTTCTGTGATCTATTTCTCCAAAAGCTATAAATATTGAAAAGAAAATGCCATTAAATGTCTTTGGCATATCTTTAGAGATATAGGAAATGAGAAAATGTCACCTGGTTTACTATCACCAATTATCATTAATATTTTAATCTTCCCCGTGGAGACCTTGATGAAACAACAATAATAGTACACCCTTGAATAATTAATCCTGGATTTTGTAACTGTCTTTGATCACTCTAAATGTGTGCCTCAGATAAATGAGAATGTGTGAAAAATGCATGGTTTCTTGTCCCGAATAACTGATGACTGCCACTGATAGGGACATACAAACCGATGAAGACACTCTTGGGGATTTAGCATCACTTGTGAAGATATCTGATATGGACTGCTCCAACCCGGACATTAACTGGTGAGGGGGTGCCTATACCGCCTTCCCTGGTGGGAACTGAGTCCTGATACATCAGTATACGAAACTATGCTGATGCCAGAAAGGTACTTGACCACATATATCTCTAGAGTTGCCCTCCCAGGCTGGGCATAAAAGCCCTCGTAAAGAAATTTTCAATACTGACATTTTGTTCAGGGATTAGAACCCCGTTCACTCTCCTAGAAGGTGCTTGTTTTGTCCACTGGACCCGGTATGTTGAGCATTGAAGGTCCTCATGATTCAGACTTCAGTCAAGGGTGACGTATGAATCAATAATAGTTAAGAGAAAGGAAGAGATGCTATATTGAGTACCAAGAGTATGTTGATAAAATCCAATTATGTAGTATGTGATAGCTATTAATTAAAATATTAATTGGCAAGATGAGACTGCTTTGATCTTTTATTAAAGTAAGGTTGACATTTTAGGCAAAGAACTCTTGGAAATTCATGATTGAGAAACTGTATAGAATTATTTTTTCTGGTTCCCAGCATTACTATTTATATCACAGGTGGACATTCTAATGTAATATTAAAGTAATAATAAGACCAATGTTATTATTTTGAAACTTTCAAAGAAATTTTCTAAAGTTAGTGAACTGTATATGATGAGATAATATTTCAAAGATGTTCCCTCCATTAGTGTTAAGTTTGCACACATACAGCTTTCCATTGCGACAAAGGTGCTTTCTGAAACTTACATCAGGAATTTGGTATTATTTCTTTATGAATGTTTTGTTATTTTTTTTCATAAACATCAATGAAAAAAATACATTTTGCATATATACTAATGCATGGAAAGTGAAATATGAGAGATTTTCTTTTATTTTTTAACTTAACAGGATTGTTGATGTATAAAATCTACTCAACTGCTTCATGCAGACTTGATTATATAATTTCTTGTTCAACCAGATGCCTATGGTATCACATATGCTTATTAAAAAATGTATGAATGACTAAAATAAGCTCTTGTGTCACACACAGTCTTATATTCAAGTTTTTACTGTATAGATCGTGTTTCAGAGAGTCACTGCATGGAGCCAACAGTTCCCTAATTAGCAGTTACAGGAACTAAAAATCCCGGACGTTCCGGGTACACTTGATGTAGTTCCAGGAGACCTGCACAAGTAATATCCTGCTCCATAAAAGTGTGGTTTGGGGTGTACAGGAAACATTTATTAACAGCAAAGAAGCAACTTTTCCCTAGGCTTGGACAGCAGCACAATACTCAGACCTATGTTTTCCTGTGAGGTAAATAATTCTAATCATACTGAGCTTCATTGTTTCTATCTATAGGTCAATATATGGTTTGTATTATTACCAGAAAATGCTATATCCTATAACCAAAGCTCAAATTATAGTCTAGACCCTGATGAAGACCATAAAAATAACTGATTTTGCTGTTACAAGTAGTTAATCACTAAACTGACACCTATTATGTCAGTCACCTTTGAAATTCTATAGAAATAGCTGATTTTGCTGTTACAGATAGTTCATTAGTACTTTTAACTCTTTTTATGCAAATACAGTTTGCCAAAAGAAGACAAACCTACACAGGATTCTTGGAAATACTGTATACAGTGCCAGAACAGTGAATAAAAAAGTACATTAAATATCTTGCCTTCATTCCCTCAACCTTACTTTGCCTTTAAAGTCTGACAGTAATGAGAGCTCATTAATCTAAATACAGAGTCAGCTTCTGTATATCAATATTAATAATCATCAGATGTGATCCAAGGGACAATCAGAACACGTCTGAATCATGCAGTTCCTCATTGACATTATTACTTTTTGATCTTTTTAATTTATATACCTGACTTTTGTGACATATTATTTTTATGCTGCATTATGAATAGATGACAGCTGAGAACTTGATTTGCACTCAAGATCTGGATTTATCACTCAGTGATCCTTTATTCCAATTAAGGTTTTGTTTCCTCAGTTACTGACCTTTACAGGCATTCTGCCTTTGAAGGCACAGAGGCAATTATAGACAGGACATAAACAGTTCAGATTAATGATGCTAGGAAGGATAATTGGGGATTATACTATGTGATTGACAAGTTGGTATTATATCACTATGAATTGAGGAGTTCTTGACTTTTCCTGATGAAGTTTTAGGCTTGTAGAGGTTGATGAGTAAACTTCTGTAGCAATATTATAATCCAGATTTTTTCTGGAGGGCTTTCTTAGGATCTGTATAGGGCATAAAAATGAACAAGAATTTTTTTCTCTGTCTTCTCATTCTTAATGCTACTGCCAGTGTTTGTGCTGTATCTCCAATATTGATTATTTTCTAAACCTGACCTATGAGCAGAGTATGTAATAGTCACCTGTGACACATTTGCACATGATAATTATTTTGACTTTGATCTAATTTTCAAGGTTGTAACTGGGGGAGGCTTCTTGTAGTTCCTGGGTGACTTCAGTTGAGAACAGTGGTGTAATAATTATTGACCAAATGTTTTCCTGCACAAAGGCTGTTCTAAATGTTTTTTTGCACAGATGTCATTACAAATGTTTTCCTGAACAAAGGTCATTCCAGATGTTTTCCTGGACAAAGGTCTTTACAATTGTTTTTCTGCACAAAGGTCATTCCAATTATTTTCCTTGACAAACATTTTCAAAATTTTCCTGCACAAAGGTTGTTTCAAATCTCTGGCTGGACAAAGGTCTCCAGCTATGATCAACTTCTCATGGGTATGTCCTCCAGCTTCACACAAGAGCAATGTACCGGTTACTGCTATTCTTGAATGATTAATAGGCAGAAGATGGCCCTGCTGGTGCATTTTTTTATTTGTTTGTAATTTTACAAATGCCATCCTGTCCTGACATCCATGGTTAAGGTCTGTACCACCACAAAAGTACAACCTATTTCAGGTAGGAATAAATATCTACTGGTCATGGTTGTTTGAAAAGGTAGACCAGATATATACCTGTAGTGCTTGTCAGAGCCAATCAGATTTCATGTTTCCCACAGAAGCCAAAAGACCTAGAAGCCAATGTGGATAGTCATCAGTCACTGATGTCGTAAGTGAATAGAAAGAAAAGAAATGAAAGTGTTATGTGTAGATGTGGTATGTAGAAAGATGGGGATCATGCCAGAACTAAGTCCAAGCCCCCCCCCCCTATTCCTTCACCAACAAAGAAAATATTAATTAAGTGTCCAGGGTTAGTCTCTGTGTTTTATGAGAATAAACAGAAATGAAGTCCAAATGTGATAATAATTTAGTTGGTCCATGGTTTTGCTCTTGATCGAGATACCTTTTACAGTCTGTTCTGGTTTACACTTTTTATACGCCCGTCATATGACAGGAGTATATCCGTCAGTCTGTGTGTCCCTTAACTTTTAGTATCCTTGTGATGTCAATTACTGGGGCTTAGATGGATTTTCACAAAAATCTCTATAACTACTTACCAACAGATTATCTCGCCCAAGTTCGTTTATGGGCAACATCCACGCATATTTAATAAGGTCAATGGTCAGTAGGCTTCTTTGTGGTGTCACAATGATAACTTATGAAGAATATGAAGGATTTTGTTCAAGATCATCAGAAATGCTAATCAATAAAATATCTCACCTAAGTTCATTTTCCAGCAAAATCCAGGCATATTTAATGAGGTAAGAGATCACCGCACTTTGGAGCACCTTGATGACTTGCCAAAACTCCTATGGATTTTCATGAAACTCATACATATTTACCAATAGATCCAACCTCATGAGGTCAGAGGTCACAAGACATAAGACAGGCGTATTACTCATGTTTGTAGTGCTCTTGTATTCATGAGGGTTTCATATGTGTGGTATCTGTGAAAGGAAAATTTTAAAAATAAAACCATGAACAGGTGGCCTCATTGTTGAATGCAAGTCAAAAGGAAAAGATTGCTTTTATAAATGATGTAAAATCTGTCAAATTATATGCTTAAAGTGAACAGTAATTTCTACTCATTTAATGGTCTCATGGGTTCCCATCCAATTGTTACAATTCTGGGCACATACTATTTAATATAGGTAATGGCATAACAATGGATATTCTCTGTGTAGATTACTGAACTATGATGAGATATCAAAATTGGAACTCTTGTGAAACAAGGAAAAAAAATTAAAATCGCTAAATTTTAAACTTGCAAATGTGAAGCAAACCACAGTATAGTTAAGTCAGTTTGAAGTCAGATGTGCCTGATATTGCTTGAGGTACCAGACTCTAAACTTGGTATCCTTACATTTATCTGCCTGAAATGACATAGGCTTTCACAGCCATAGAAAGGTAGAGCTGGTCTAGCCTAGCCCTATCCGCTGGCTGCAGATGGTGAAGCACTGGTATTACAGGCTGTCTGTCCTGTATTTAGCTAAGACCAGCAGCTGTGGCGTGAGGACCAGCACTGAGACTCTGACTGGACTGTAATTAGGTTTACTGTTCTGATTACCAAACATTTAGGTCAGTTCAGGTATTGAAGGTCTGGTACTCAGGTGACAAATCTAACACCAAGTGGTAAGCATTATCACTGCCCTATGGAAGATTCCTCATTCCATATTAATGAGGACTGCCTTCTGGAACGTATAAGATTGCTGCACAAAAAGTGTAAAAACCTGAAGTACTGTCCCAAAGCCACTGGTAATGACATATGTAAAGATCATATTCAGATTGTTATGTTTTTGTCATGCAAATGTCTATCAATTTTTTTTTCTTGAAAACTAGACTAAATTTATCATTTTCTGTATTGAATATCCTTTTCTACTGCACAAACATGACACACATTTGAAGATTGTATTTTCACCAGGTGATGCAATAAATGTGTGTTTGTATGTATATTTAAATTAATATATATATATATATATATATATATATATATATATATATATTCTGTCTTTCTGATTTGCATGCTTTTAGGAAATACTTTTGACAGAAAAACTAGTATGCAGTATTAATTAAGTGTTAGTGAACAGTTTTATTAATACTGTATATAATAATAACTGTAGACAAGATTTCAGCCATTGAAAGTTAGTATAACATTTGTCTATAAAATTTGACTGTCTTGAAAACTTGACTTAGTTTATCATTTTCTGTTTTAGAAAAGTATTGTGCTTAAGTTTTATACTTCCTGTAGCATTCTGAAGTTTCTAGCTTCATTATATATGAGGTAGGAACTGACATATCACTTTCTGTAGTATATAAAGTGTTTTTTTGGCAGGATGGGAATAATAGAATCTGTCAAATTATGTTATGAGAGTAGATCAGGTGGAAATGTAGATTTAATTGTGGCCCGTAAAATGTTGTTAAATTGCAGTTTAGAACATACTTAAAGAGATTATATGATAAGTTCATTTCCTGACTCAATCAGCCCACCAAATACAGAACTTAATACATCCAGGGTAAATTGGGGGTTTATACCAACGTTGGAAGCGGGTTCATTAACATCACAATAACCTCCTGAAGATTCAGGCTCATTTTATGTTCGCCGAGCAGAATTCGGCTGGAATATGAAGCTATATACTCTGCGTTTACTGTTCGTTAACAGCCACTGTTTACTTGTAATATCTGTCCTCTCCTGCTGTGTGGCACGGAACTGTCACATGTCTTTATACCGGTTAACCTTGTCCTACAAAATATCAAATCTGACCAACCACTCATCAATCATGGTTTGTATATACCTATTCGCATTATTTTGTACCCTAGATTTATGGTGTTATTTTACAGTGTTCAACAATAGTGACAGGACTTGGGCTATAGCAGTGACAGATAGTTAAACTGACCAGAAAAACTGAAACATTGGGTCACCTCCCAAATACCTATATTCCCATGTACCTTAATTGCTTCATTGATGACACTTATGTCTATAAAAAGTTGTGTTGTTCATACTGTACAGTCCATGATTTGTTAATTTTTTTCTGTGTTCTGGTCACTGTACCTGGTACCCTTACATAGATTGGAGTACATGTACATGTTGAGGGTTATCATGAGAAGTACCCAGTTTGCATATAAATCATTAATGCCATGTTCATAAATGATGCAATTTGATAGGATTTAGATATCTCTGTCCATCAGAAAACCACATGAAACAACAAGTTAGGTTAATAAGCATACTTGTAAAGATAAAGTGTTGGAATAGTTTGATTTCCAATACATGAATCTTGTGAAAAATTTAAGTTAAATTTTCATTTTTTTCACCTTTTCAGTGTTTCACCTAGGTTTCATTCACACAGTTTTATGATACAGTAACCAACAAAGTGTATTCAAAACTTTAGATAATTATTTGGCAAATACCTAAGGCACCATCTAAAGAGAGAAAATTCCTTCATCAATTTGAATGTTCACCATGGTATGTTGGGTGTCTTATTTACGAAGGTATAATTTTTTATCAGCAATGTTGTGACAGAAATTTCATGATAGTTTGTTTCACTTCTGTTGCTAGGAAATATTATTTATTCATACATGCATGCCAGACTTGTTCAGTTAAAATATGCACTTCTTGGGGTCATGTATTTTACATCAGTCTCAACATAGTGTTTACGGAAATGAACAGGAGCTGCAGACTTGTCTTTGCTGTAAGTACATTGAAATCAGCCCCTCAGGTGACTGTATTCATTACTTTTCTTATTTACTGCAGTGTCCAGAATCTCGCTCTCATGCGGGAGTCCCCATAGAAACAAATACCGCTGACCTTATTTGACTTCATGTCATACTAAATAAGGAATTATATCCAATATGGTGTGGCACGAGCGGAATCGCTCAACTAATGAAGAGATATGTATGATAGACGAACACCAGCCCATGCACCAAAAGATGAAGACAGCTGCAGCATCTCCCGCTGCATGACCAGTTGACTGTTAAGTGATTTCACTCAGCTATGGTCTAAGAATGCTTCATTTTCAGCACTGCCATGTGGGCTTGATGCTGTCCCAGTTGGAGAAATCGCTGGTTTATTGCTGACAGCTGGCTGTATCTCCAGCACTAGGTCATTCAGGAATCAGCACCTTGTGGATTTTTTTTCTTAACAGACCACCAGAGCTGTTGCCGCTAAAAGTCCAGCAGCATGGCTGAAGTACTTTGACAATATTTGAGAAAGTCTGTGATGTAAGGACAGCTCTCATATTGATCACTACTTGACCATCGACGTTACAGCTGCTATTAATTGCGGTGGCAGTATTTCTGTATTAGCAAAATGGTTGATGTTCAATTGCTTCATTGTTTTAAGTTTCAGTGGATATATTTTACAGATGGGTTATATATAAAGTTTTAAAAATAGTCATTATATCAGAACTTAATTTATATAGTCCTTTCCTATTATTTCAAGTTTACCATCAAGTGGTTGATTTCCTATAACATTGCACTCATATTACAATAGGTAGTTTAATTACCATTATCTTACACCAGCTATTGCTTTGACAATATTTATTGGTTAACATGAAGTAGATGATATCCTGGGACTGCACTATCATTGTTTAATTTGCTGTTGGCCCGAGCAGGTGGTTTAATATCATCTATTGAAAAACACCCAACACCAAGGGCAATTGTCTTTATGCTTGCCTCTAATGATAGCTACTGGGGTTCTGTCAGACACCATATTGTCCAGACAATAGATATTTTTTTTCTGAGCAGCTTATTCAGGAGATTTTGTGACAGCAGGTACCCACACAATAAAACTGAAATGTTAACAAGAATCAGTGCTTACCTTATATTTCAAAAGAACCTGTATTTCCTCAATTATCTTAATACAGAAGAACCTTTCCTTTTTCAGTTACCTAGGTTAGAATTGAACTTATTCTTCCTAACATCCCAAAAACTTTAAATTAATTTTTATTTCCTATTCTAACACTACAAAGAACATGTCCATTCTAATCTTACTACCGCAAAAGAAGACTCCACTTCTTAATTAGTCTTATCCTTATTCCAAAGGAATGTTCATGTACTCCCCCAAACAACCAATCACACACTACAAAGAACATGTCCTTTCTAATCTCACCTCTACTGCAAAAGAAGACTCCACTTCTTAATTAGTCTTATCCTTATTCCAAAGGAATGTTCATGTACTCCCCCAAACAACCACTGACACACTACAAAGAAATCTCCTTTCTAATCTTACTACTGCAAAAAGGCTTTACCTCTTAATTAGTCTAATCCTTATTCCAAAGGAACGTGCATGTACTCCCCCAAGCAACCACTCACACACTACAAAGAACATGTCCTTTCTAATCTTACTACTGCAAAAGAAGACTTCACCTCTTAATTAGTCTTATCCTTATTCCAAGGGAACGTGCATGTACTCCCCAAGCAACCACTCACACACTACAAAGAACATGTCCTTCCTAATCTTACTACTGCAAAAGAAGACTTCACCTCTTAATTAGTCTTATCCTTATTTTAAGGTAATGTTCATGTACTCCCCCAAGCAACCACTCACACACTACAAAGAACATGTCCTTTCTAATCTTACTACTGCAAAAGAAGACTTCACCTCTTAATTAGTCTTATCCTTATTTTAAGGGAATGTGCATGTACTCCCCCAAGCAACCACTCACACACTACAAAGAACATGTCCTTTCTAATCTTACTACTGCAAAAGAAGACTTCACCTCTTAATTAGTCTTATCCTTATTCCAAGGGAACGTGCATGTACTCCCCCAAGCAACCACTCACACACTACAAAGAACATGTCCTTTCTAATCTTACTACTGCAAAAGAAGACTTCAACTCTTAATTAGTCTTATCCTTATTCCAAAGGAACGTGCATGGACTCCCCCAAGCAACCACTCACACACTACAAAGAACATGTCCTTTCTAATCTTACTACTGCAAAAGAAGACTTCACCTCTTAATTAGTCTTATCCTTATTCCAAGGGAACGTTCATGTACTCACCCAAGCAACCACTCACACACTACAAAGAACATGTCCTTTCTAATCTTACAACTGCAAAAGAAGACTTCACCTCTTAATTAGTCTTATCCTTATTCCAAAGGAACGTGCATGTACTCCCCCAAGCAACCACTCACACACTACAAAGAACATGTCCTTTCTAATCTTACTACTGCAAAAGAAGACTTCACCTCTTAATTAGTCTTATCCTTATTCCAAGGGAATGTTCATGTACTCCCCCAAGCAACCACTCACACACTACAAAGAACATGTCCTTTCTAATCTTACTACTGCAAAAGAAGACTTCACCTCTTAATTAGTCTTATCCTTATTCCAAAGGAACGTGCATGTACTCCCCCAAGCAACCACTCACACACTACAAAGAACATGTCCTTTCTAATCTTTCTACTGCAAAAGAAGACTTCAACTCTTAATTAGTCTTATCCTTATTCCAAAGGAATGTGCATGTACTCCCTCAAGCAACCACTCAAACACTACAAAGAACATGTCCTTTCTAATCTTACTACTGCAAAAGAAGACTTCACCTCTTAATTAGTCTTATCCTTATTCCAAGGGAATGTTCATGTACTCCCCCAAGCAACCACTCACACACTACAAAGAACATGTCCTTTCTAATCTTACTACTGCAAAAGAAGACTTCACCTCTTAATTAGTCTTATCCTTATTCCAAAGGAATGTTCATGTACTCCCCCAAGCAACCACTCTCACACTACAAAGAACATGTCCTTTCTAATCTTACTACTGCAAAAGAAGACTTCACCTCTTAATTAGTCTTATCCTTATTCCAAAGGAACGTGCATGTACTCCCCCAAGCAACCACTCACACACTACAAAGAACATGTCCTTTCTAATCTTACTACTGCAAAAGAAGACTTCACCTCTTAATTAGTCTTATCCTTATTCCAAAGGAACATGCATGTACTCCCCCAAGCAACCACTCACACACTACAAAGAACATGTCCTTTCTAATCTTACTACTGCAAAAGAAGACTTCACCTCTTAATTAGTCTTATCCTTATTCCAAGGGAATGTTCATGTACTCCCCCAAGCAACCACTCACACACTACAAAGAACATGTCCTTTCTAATCTTACTACTGCAAAAGAAGACTTCACCTCTTAATTAGTCTTATCCTTATTCCAAGGGAATGTTCATGTACTCCCCCAAGCAACCACTCACACACTACAAAGAACATGTCCTTTCTAATCTTACTACTGCAAAAGAAGACTTCACCTCTTAATTAGTCTTATCCTTATTCCAAGGGAATGTTCATGTACTCCCCCAAGCAACCACTCACACACTACAAAGAACATGTCCTTTCTAATCTTACTACTGCAAAAGAAGACTTCACCTCTTAATTAGTCTTATCCTTATTCCAAAGGAACGTGCATGTACTCCCCCAAGCAACCACTCACACACTACAAAGAACATGTCCTTTCTAATCTTACTACTGCAAAAGAAGACTTCACCTCTTAATTAGTCTTATCCTTATTCCAAGGGAATGTTCATGTACTCCCCCAAGCAACCACTCACACACTACAAAGAACATGTCCTTTCTTATCTTACTACTGCAAAAGAAGACTTCACCTCTTAATTAGTCTTATCCTTATTCCAAAGGAACGTGCATGTACTCCCCCAAGCAACCACTCACACACTACAAAGAACATGTCCTTTCTAATCTTACTACTGCAAAAGAAGACTTCACCTCTTAATTAGTCTTATCCTTATTCCAAGGGAATGTTCATGTACTCCCCCAAGCAACCACTCACACACTACAAAGAACATGTCCTTTCTAATCTTACTACTGCAAAAGAAGACTTCACCTCTTAATTAGTCTTATCCTTATTCCAAGGGAATGTTCATGTACTCCCCCAAGCAACCACTCACACACTACAAAGAACATGTCCTTTCTAATCTTACTACTGCAAAAGAAGACTTCACCTCTTAATTAGTCTTATCCTTATTCCAAGGGAATGTTCATGTACTCCCCCAAGCAACCACTCACACACTACAAAGAACATGTCCTTTCTAATCTTACTACTGCAAAAGAAGACTTCACCTCTTAAATAGTCTTATCCTTATTCCAAAGGAGCGTGCATGTACTCCCCCAAGCAACCACTCACACACTACAAAGAACATGTCCTTTCTAATCTTACTACTGCAAAAGAAGACTTCACCTCTTAATTAGTCTTATCCTTATTCCAAGGGAATGTTCATGTACTCCCCCAAGCAACCACTCACACACTACAAAGAACATGTCCTTTCTAATCTTACTACTGCAAAAGAAGACTTCACCTCTTAATTAGTCTTATCCTTATTCCAAGGGAACGTTCATGTACTCCCCCAAGCAACCACTCACACACTACAAAGAACATGTCCTTTCTAATCTTACAACTGCAAAAGAAGACTTCACCTCTTAATTAGTCTTATCCTTATTCCAAGGGAATGTTCATGTACTCACCCAAGCAACCACTCACACACTACAAAGAACATGTCCTTTCTAATCTTACTACTGCAAAAGAAGACTTCACCTCCTAATTAGTCTTATCCTTATTCCAAGGGAACGTTCATGTACTCCCCCAAGCAACCACTCACACACTACAAAGAACATGTCCTTTCTAATCTTACTACTGCAAAAGAAGACTTCACCTCTTAATTAGTCTTATCCTTATTCCAAAGGAACGTGCATGTACTCCCCCAAGCAACCACTCACACACTACAAAGAACATGTCCTTTCTAATCTTACAACTGCAAAAGAAGACTTCACCTCTTAATTAGTCTTATCCTTATTCCAAGGGAACATTCATGTACTCCCCCAAGCAACCACTCACACACTACAAAGAACATGTCCTTTCTAATCTTACTACTGCAAAAGAAGACTTCACCTCTTAATTAGTCTTATCCTTATTCCAAAGGAACGTGCATGTACTCCCCCAAGCAACCACTCACACACTACAAAGAACATGTCCTTTCTAATCTTACAACTGCAAAAGAAGACTTCACCTCTTAATTAGTCTTATCCTTATTCCAAAGGAACATGCATGTACTCCCCCAAGCAACCACTCACACACTACAAAGAACATGTCCTTTCTAATCTTACTACTGCAAAAGAAGACTTCACCTCTTAATTAGTCTTATCCTTATTCCAAAGGAATGTGCATGTACTCCCCCAAACAACCACTCACACACTACAAAGAACATGTCCTTTCTAATCTTACTACTGCAAAAGAAGACTTCACCTCTTAATTAGTCTTATCCTTATTCCAAGGGAATGTTCATTTTCTCCCCGAAGCAACCACTCACACACTACAAAGAAATCTCCTTTCCAATCTTACTACTGCAAAAGAAGACTTCACCTCTTAATTAGTCTTATCCGTATTCCAAAGGAACGTGCATGTACTCCCCCAAGCAACCACTCACACACTACAAAGAAATCTCCTTTCCAATCTTACTACTGCAAAGAGAAGACTTCACCTCTTAATTAGTCTTATCCTTATTCCAAAGGAACGTGCATGTACTCCCCCCGAGCAACCACTCACACACTACAAAGAACATGTCCTTTCTAATCTTACTACTGCAAAAGAAGACTTCACCTCTTAATTAGTCTTATCCTTATTTTAAGGTAATGTTCATGTACTCCCCCAAGCAACCACTCACACACTACAAAGAACATGTCCTTTCTAATCTTACTACTGCAAAAGAAGTCTTCACCTCTTAATTAGTCTTATCCTTATTTTAAGGGAATGTGCATGTACTCCCCCAAGCAACCACTCACACACTACAAAGAACATGTCCTTTCTAATCTTACTACTGCAAAAGAAGACTTCACCTCTTAATTAGTCTTATCCTTATTCCAAGGGAACGTGCATGTACTCCCCCAAGCAACCACTCACACACTACAAAGAACATGTCCTTTCTAATCTTACTACTGCAAAAGAAGACTTCAACTCTTAATTAGTCTTATCCTTATTCCAAAGGAACGTGCATGTACTCCCCCAAGCAACCACTCACTCACTACAAAGAACATGTCCTTTCTAATCTTACTACTGCAAAAGAAGACTTCACCTCTTAATTAGTCTTATCCTTATTCCAAGGGAACGTTCATGTACTCCCCCAAGCAACCACTCACACACTACAAAGAACATGTCCTTTTTAATCTTACTACTGCAAAAGAAGACTTCACCTCTTAATTAGTCTTATCCTTATTTTAAGGGAATGTTCATGTACTCCCCCAAGCAACCACTCACACACTACAAAGAACATGTCCTTTCTAATCTTACTACTGCAAAAGAAGACTTCACCTCTTAATTAGTCTTATCCTTATTCCAAAGGAACGTGCATGTACTCCCCCAAGCAACCACTCACACACTACAAAGAACATGTCCTTTCTAATCTTACTACTGCAAAAGAAGACTTCACCTCTTAATTAGTCTTATCCTTATTTTAAGGGAATGTTCATGTACTCCCCCAAGCAACCACTCACACACTACAAAGAACATGTCCTTTCTAATCTTACTACTGCAAAAGAAGACTTCACCTCTTAATTAGTCTTATCCTTATTTTAAGGGAATGTTCATGTACTCCCCCAAGCAACCACTCACACACTACAAAGAACATGTCCTTTCTAATCTTACTACTGCAAAAGAAGACTTCACCTCTTAATTAGTCTTATCCTTATTCCAAGGGAATGTTCATGTACTCCCCCAAGCAACCACTCACACACTACAAAGAACATGTCCTTTCTAATCTTACTACTGCAAAAGAAGACTTCACCTCTTAATTAGTCTTATCCTTATTCCAAAGGAACGTGCATGTACTCCCCCAAGCAACCACTCACACACTACAAAGAACATGTCCTTTCTAATCTTACTACTGCAAAAGAAGACTTCACCTCTTAATTAGTCTTATCCTTATTCCAAGGGAATGTTCATGTACTCCCCCAAGCAACCACTCACACACTACAAAGAACATGTCCTTTCTAATCTTACTACTGCAAAAGAAGACTTCACCTCTTGAATAGTCTTATCCTTATTCCAAAGGAACGTGCATGTACTCCCCCAAGCAACCACTCACACACTACAAAGAATATGTCCTTTCTAATCTTACTACTGCAAAAGAAGACTTCACCTCTTAATTAGTCTTATCCTTATTCCAAGGGAATGTTCATGTACTCCCCCAAGCAACCACTCACACACTACAAAGAACATGTCCTTTCTAATCTTACTACTGCAAAAGAAGACTTCACCTCTTAATTAGTCTTATCCTTATTCCAAGGGAACGTTCATGTACTCCCCCAAGCAACCACTCACACACTACAAAGAACATGTCCTTTCTAATCTTACAACTGCAAAAGAAGACTTCACCTCTTAATTAGTCTTATCCTTATTCCAAGGGAACGTTCATGTACTCACCCAAGCAACCACTCACACACTACAAAGAACATGTCCTTTCTAATCTTACAACTGCAAAAGAAGACTTCACCTCTTAATTAGTCTTATCCTTATTCCAAAGGAACGTGCATGTACTCCCCCAAGCAACCACTCACACACTACAAAGAACATGTCCTTTCTAATCTTACTACTGCAAAAGAAGACTTCACCTCTTAATTAGTCTTATCCTTATTCCAAGGGAACGTTCATGTACTCCCCCAAGCAACCACTCACACACTACAAAGAACATGTCCTTTCTAATCTTACTACTGCAAAAGAAGACTTCACCTCTTAATTAGTCTTATCCTTATTCCAAGGGAATGTTCATGTACTCCCCCAAGCAACCACTCACACACTACAAAGAACATGTCCTTTCTTATCTTACTACTGCAAAAGAAGACTTCACCTCTTAATTAGTCTTATCCTTATTCCAAAGGAACGTGCATGTACTCCCCCAAGCAACCACTCACACACTACAAAGAACATGTCCTTTCTAATCTTACTACTGCAAAAGAAGACTTCACCTCTTAATTAGTCTTATCCTTATTCCAAGGGAATGTTCATGTACTCCCCCAAGCAACCACTCACACACTACAAAGAACATGTCCTTTCTAATCTTACTACTGCAAAAGAAGACTTCACCTCTTAATTAGTCTTATCCTTATTCCAAGGGAATGTTCATGTACTCCCCCAAGCAACCACTCACACACTACAAAGAACATGTCCTTTCTAATCTTACTACTGCAAAAGAAGACTTCACCTCTTAATTAGTCTTATCCTTATTCCAAGGGAATGTTCATGTACTCCCCCAAGCAACCACTCACACACTACAAAGAACATGTCCTTTCTAATCTTACTACTGCAAAAGAAGACTTCACCTCTTAAATAGTCTTATCCTTATTCCAAAGGAGCGTGCATGTACTCCCCCAAGCAACCACTCACACACTACAAAGAACATGTCCTTTCTAATCTTACTACTGCAAAAGAAGACTTCACCTCTTAATTAGTCTTATCCTTATTCCAAGGGAATGTTCATGTACTCCCCCAAGCAACCACTCACACACTACAAAGAACATGTCCTTTCTAATCTTACTACTGCAAAAGAAGACTTCACCTCTTAATTAGTCTTATCCTTATTCCAAGGGAACGTTCATGTACTCCCCCAAGCAACCACTCACACACTACAAAGAACATGTCCTTTCTAATCTTACAACTGCAAAAGAAGACTTCACCTCTTAATTAGTCTTATCCTTATTCCAAGGGAATGTTCATGTACTCACCCAAGCAACCACTCACACACTACAAAGAACATGTCCTTTCTAATCTTACTACTGCAAAAGAAGACTTCACCTCCTAATTAGTCTTATCCTTATTCCAAGGGAACGTTCATGTACTCCCCCAAGCAACCACTCACACACTACAAAGAACATGTCCTTTCTAATCTTACTACTGCAAAAGAAGACTTCACCTCTTAATTAGTCTTATCCTTATTCCAAAGGAACGTGCATGTACTCCCCCAAGCAACCACTCACACACTACAAAGAACATGTCCTTTCTAATCTTACAACTGCAAAAGAAGACTTCACCTCTTAATTAGTCTTATCCTTATTCCAAGGGAACATTCATGTACTCCCCCAAGCAACCACTCACACACTACAAAGAACATGTCCTTTCTAATCTTACTACTGCAAAAGAAGACTTCACCTCTTAATTAGTCTTATCCTTATTCCAAAGGAACGTGCATGTACTCCCCCAAGCAACCACTCACACACTACAAAGAACATGTCCTTTCTAATCTTACAACTGCAAAAGAAGACTTCACCTCTTAATTAGTCTTATCCTTATTCCAAAGGAACATGCATGTACTCCCCCAAGCAACCACTCACACACTACAAAGAACATGTCCTTTCTAATCTTACTACTGCAAAAGAAGACTTCACCTCTTAATTAGTCTTATCCTTATTCCAAAGGAATGTGCATGTACTCCCCCAAACAACCACTCACACACTACAAAGAACATGTCCTTTCTAATCTTACTACTGCAAAAGAAGACTTCACCTCTTAATTAGTCTTATCCTTATTCCAAGGGAATGTTCATTTTCTCCCCGAAGCAACCACTCACACACTACAAAGAAATCTCCTTTCCAATCTTACTACTGCAAAAGAAGACTTCACCTCTTAATTAGTCTTATCCGTATTCCAAAGGAACGTGCATGTACTCCCCCAAGCAACCACTCACACACTACAAAGAAATCTCCTTTCCAATCTTACTACTGCAAAGAGAAGACTTCACCTCTTAATTAGTCTTATCCTTATTCCAAAGGAACGTGCATGTACTCCCCCCGAGCAACCACTCACACACTACAAAGAACATGTCCTTTCTAATCTTACTACTGCAAAAGAAGACTTCACCTCTTAATTAGTCTTATCCTTATTTTAAGGTAATGTTCATGTACTCCCCCAAGCAACCACTCACACACTACAAAGAACATGTCCTTTCTAATCTTACTACTGCAAAAGAAGTCTTCACCTCTTAATTAGTCTTATCCTTATTTTAAGGGAATGTGCATGTACTCCCCCAAGCAACCACTCACACACTACAAAGAACATGTCCTTTCTAATCTTACTACTGCAAAAGAAGACTTCACCTCTTAATTAGTCTTATCCTTATTCCAAGGGAACGTGCATGTACTCCCCCAAGCAACCACTCACACACTACAAAGAACATGTCCTTTCTAATCTTACTACTGCAAAAGAAGACTTCAACTCTTAATTAGTCTTATCCTTATTCCAAAGGAACGTGCATGTACTCCCCCAAGCAACCACTCACTCACTACAAAGAACATGTCCTTTCTAATCTTACTACTGCAAAAGAAGACTTCACCTCTTAATTAGTCTTATCCTTATTCCAAGGGAACGTTCATGTACTCCCCCAAGCAACCACTCACACACTACAAAGAACATGTCCTTTTTAATCTTACTACTGCAAAAGAAGACTTCACCTCTTAATTAGTCTTATCCTTATTTTAAGGGAATGTTCATGTACTCCCCCAAGCAACCACTCACACACTACAAAGAACATGTCCTTTCTAATCTTACTACTGCAAAAGAAGACTTCACCTCTTAATTAGTCTTATCCTTATTCCAAAGGAACGTGCATGTACTCCCCCAAGCAACCACTCACACACTACAAAGAACATGTCCTTTCTAATCTTACTACTGCAAAAGAAGACTTCACCTCTTAATTAGTCTTATCCTTATTTTAAGGGAATGTTCATGTACTCCCCCAAGCAACCACTCACACACTACAAAGAACATGTCCTTTCTAATCTTACTACTGCAAAAGAAGACTTCACCTCTTAATTAGTCTTATCCTTATTTTAAGGGAATGTTCATGTACTCCCCCAAGCAACCACTCACACACTACAAAGAACATGTCCTTTCTAATCTTACTACTGCAAAAGAAGACTTCACCTCTTAATTAGTCTTATCCTTATTCCAAGGGAATGTTCATGTACTCCCCCAAGCAACCACTCACACACTACAAAGAACATGTCCTTTCTAATCTTACTACTGCAAAAGAAGACTTCACCTCTTAATTAGTCTTATCCTTATTCCAAAGGAACGTGCATGTACTCCCCCAAGCAACCACTCACACACTACAAAGAACATGTCCTTTCTAATCTTACTACTGCAAAAGAAGACTTCACCTCTTAATTAGTCTTATCCTTATTCCAAGGGAATGTTCATGTACTCCCCCAAGCAACCACTCACACACTACAAAGAACATGTCCTTTCTAATCTTACTACTGCAAAAGAAGACTTCACCTCTTGAATAGTCTTATCCTTATTCCAAAGGAACGTGCATGTACTCCCCCAAGCAACCACTCACACACTACAAAGAATATGTCCTTTCTAATCTTACTACTGCAAAAGAAGACTTCACCTCTTAATTAGTCTTATCCTTATTCCAAGGGAATGTTCATGTACTCCCCCAAGCAACCACTCACACACTACAAAGAACATGTCCTTTCTAATCTTACTACTGCAAAAGAAGACTTCACCTCTTAATTAGTCTTATCCTTATTCCAAGGGAACGTTCATGTACTCCCCCAAGCAACCACTCACACACTACAAAGAACATGTCCTTTCTAATCTTACAACTGCAAAAGAAGACTTCACCTCTTAATTAGTCTTATCCTTATTCCAAGGGAACGTTCATGTACTCACCCAAGCAACCACTCACACACTACAAAGAACATGTCCTTTCTAATCTTACAACTGCAAAAGAAGACTTCACCTCTTAATTAGTCTTATCCTTATTCCAAAGGAACGTGCATGTACTCCCCCAAGCAACCACTCACACACTACAAAGAACATGTCCTTTCTAATCTTACTACTGCAAAAGAAGACTTCACCTCTTAATTAGTCTTATCCTTATTCCAAGGGAACGTTCATGTACTCCCCCAAGCAACCACTCACACACTACAAAGAACATGTCCTTTCTAATCTTACTACTGCAAAAGAAGACTTCACCTCTTAATTAGTCTTATCCTTATTCCAAAGGAACGTGCATGTACTCCCCCAAGCAACCACTCACACACTACAAAGAACATGTCCTTTCTAATCTTTCTACTGCAAAAGAAGACTTCAACTCTTAATTAGTCTTATCCTTATTCCAAAGGAATGTGCATGTACTCCCTCAAGCAACCACTCAAACACTACAAAGAACATGTCCTTTCTAATCTTACTACTGCAAAAGAAGACTTCACCTCTTAATTAGTCTTATCCTTATTCCAAGGGAATGTTCATGTACTCCCTCAAGCAACCACTCACACACTACAAAGAACATGTCCTTTCTAATCTTACTACTGCAAAAGAAGACTTCACCTCTTAATTAGTCTTATCCTTATTCCAAAGGAATGTTCATGTACTCCCCCAAGCAACCACTCACACACTACAAAGAACATGTCCTTTCTAATCTTACTACTGCAAAAGAAGACTTCACCTCTTAATTAGTCTTAACCTTATTCCAAGGGAATGTTCATGTACTCCCCCAAGCAACCACTCACACACTACAAAGAACATGTCCTTTCTAATCTTACTACTGCAAAAGAAGACTTCACCTCTTAATTAGTCTTATCCTTATTCCAAGGGAATGTTCATGTACTCCCCCAAGCAACCACTCACACACTACAAAGAACATGTCCTTTCTAATCTTACTACTGCAAAAGAAGACTTCACCTCTTAAATAGTCTTATCCTTATTCCAAAGGAGCGTGCATGTACTCCCCCAAGCAACCACTCACACACTACAAAGAACATGTCCTTTCTAATCTTACTACTGCAAAAGAAGACTTCACCTCTTAATTAGTCTTATCCTTATTCCAAGGGAATGTTCATGTACTCCCCCAAGCAACCACTCACACACTACAAAGAACATGTCCTTTCTAATCTTACTACTGCAAAAGAAGACTTCACCTCTTAATTAGTCTTATCCTTATTCCAAAGGAACGTGCATGTACTCCCCCAAGCAACCACTCACACACTACAAAGAACATGTCCTTTCTAATCTTACTACTGCAAAAGAAGACTTCACCTCTTAATTAGTCTTATCCTTATTCCAAGGGAATGTTCATGTACTCCCCCAAGCAACCACTCACACACTACAAAGAACATGTCCTTTCTAATCTTACTACTGCAAAAGAAGACTTCACCTCTTAATTAGTCTTATCCTTATTCCAAGGGAATGTTCATGTACTCCCCCAAGCAACCACTCACACACTACAAAGAACATGTCCTTTCTAATCTTACTACTGCAAAAGAAGACTTCACCTCTTAATTAGTCTTATCCTTATTCCAAGGGAATGTTCATGTACTCCCCCAAGCAACCACTCACACACTACAAAGAACATGTCCTTTCTAATCTTACTACTGCAAAAGAAGACTTCACCTCTTAATTAGTCTTATCCTTATTCCAAGGGAATGTTCATGTACTCCCCCAAGCAACCACTCACACACTACAAAGAACATGTCCTTTCTAATCTTACTACTGCAAAAGAAGACTTCACCTCTTAAAAAGTCTTATCCTTATTCCAAAGGAGCGTGCATGTACTCCCCCAAGCAACCACTCACACACTACAAAGAACATGTCCTTTCTAATCTTACTACTGCAAAAGAAGACTTCACTTCTTAATTAGTCTTATCCTTATTCCAAGGGAACGTTCATGTACTCCCCCAAGCAACCACTCACACACTACAAAGAACATGTCCTTTCTAATCTTACAACTGCAAAAGAAGACTTCACCTCTTAATTAGTCTTATCCTTATTCCAAGGGAACGTTCATGTACTCACCCAAGCAACCACTCACACACTACAAAGAACATGTCCTTTCTAATCTTACAACTGCAAAAGAAGACTTCACCTCTTAATTAGTCTTATCCTTATTCCAAAGGAACGTGCATGTACTCCCCCAAGCAACCACTCACACACTACAAAGAACATGTCCTTTCTAATCTTACTACTGCAAAAGAAGACTTCACCTCTTAATTAGTCTTATCCTTATTCCAAGGGAACGTTCATGTACTCCCCCAAGCAACCACTCACACACTACAAAGAACATGTCCTTTCTAATCTTACTACTGCAAAAGAAGACTTCACCTCTTAAAAAGTCTTATCCTTATTCCAAAGGAACGTGCATGTACTCCCCCAAGCAACCACTCACACACTACAAAGAACATGTCCTTTCTAATCTTACAACTGCAAAAGAAGACTTCACCTCTTAATTAGTCTTATCCTTATTCCAAGGGAACATTCATGTACTCCCCCAAGCAACCACTCACACACTACAAAGAACATGTCCTTTCTAATCTTACTACTGCAAAAGAAGACTTCACCTCTTAATTAGTCTTATCCTTATTCCAAGGGAATGTTCATTTTCTCCCCCAAGCAACCACTCACACACTACAAAGAAATCTCCTTTCCAATCTTACTACTGCAAAAGAAGACTTCACCTCTTAATTAGTCTTATCCTTATTCCAAAGGAACGTGCATGTACTCCCCCAAGCAACCACTCACACACTACAAAGAAATCTCCTTTCCAATCTTACTACTGCAAAAGAAGACTTCACCTCTTAATTAGTCTTATCCTTATTCCAAAGGAACGTGCATGTACTCCCCCCGAGCAACCACTCACACACTACAAAGAACATGTCCTTTCTAATCTTACTACTGCAAAAGAAGACTTCACCTCTTAATTAGTCTTATCCTTATTCCAAAGGAACGTGCATGTACTCCCCCAAGCAACCACTCACACACTACAAAGAACATGTCCTTTCTAATCTTACAACTGCAAAAGAAGACTTCACCTCTTAATTAGTCTTATCCTTATTCCAAAGGAACATGCATGTACTCCCCCAAGCAACCACTCACACACTACAAAGAACATGTCCTTTCTAATCTTACTACTGCAAAAGAAGACTTCACCTCTTAATTAGTCTTATCCTTATTCCAAAGGAATGTGCATGTACTCCCCCAAACAACCACTCACACACTACAAAGAACATGTCCTTTCTAATCTTACTACTGCAAAAGAAGACTTCACCTCTTAATTAGTCTTATCCTTATTCCAAGGGAATGTTCATTTTCTCCCCCAAGCAACCACTCACACACTACAAAGAAATCTCCTTTCCAATCTTACTACTGCAAAAGAAGACTTCACCTCTTAATTAGTCTTATCCTTATTCCAAAGGAACGTGCATGTACTCCCCCAAGCAACCACTCACACACTACAAAGAAATCTCCTTTCCAATCTTACTACTGCAAAAGAAGACTTCACCTCTTAATTAGTCTTATCCTTATTCCAAAGGAACGTGCATGTACTCCCCCAAAGCAACCACTCACACACTACAAAGAACATGTCCTTTCTAATCTTACTACTGCAAAAGAAGACTTCAACTCTTAATTAGTCTTATCCTTATTCCAAAGGAACGTGCATGTACTCCCCCAAGCAACCACTCACACACTACAAAGAACATGTCCTTTCTAATCTTACTACCTCTTATTCCTGATCCACCACATACTGCAAAAGAACCTGAACTCCCTAAACTACCAAATACTGCAAAAAAATATATATGCTCCTTTAAAGAACAGCTAGTACTTCCTAATGTATCATATACTTCAAAAGAACCTGTACTTCCCAATCTAACATGTACTGTGAAAAAAATTTCATTATCTACCACATACTTAAAAAGAACCTTTACTCCTCAATCTACAAAACATGGCAAAAGAACCTATACTTCCTTATCTACTAAATATTCCAGTAGAATCTGTACTCCATATTTTTACCAAATACAGCACAGGAAACCAGTATTTGTTACTCAACCTCACACTTTAGAACCTGTGTTCCCTGACCTATCTCATATATTAAAATAACCTGTATTTCTTAATGTGTCTTACTGGAAAAGAACTGATTTTTCTAATCTCATCCTTCCTGCAACAGATCTTGTTCTTTATAACCTACCCAGCTTGCACCAAAAAGGAACCAATACTTCTTAATCTGTCTCATCCTTCAGAAGAACCAATACCTTAATTTTCTTAATTATCACCTTACATGCATTAAGAAAGATTATAAAATTCTATATAACAGAACAGTAAAATGTATTTGAACATATAATCACATAAAACATACAAAATAAAGTTAAGTATAGATGAGTGTATTGATTTTAACGGACAAAAGCAGAATAATTCTGATCACCTCTTACTTCTGCCAGACAAAGAGAAAGAGGATTGTGTTGCGTATAGGAACTTGTATGTTTACAGAACATGGACCTTTTTGTGTGACCTGACAACTGATGGTTGGCTTTAGATGTTATGCAAGATAATAACTGTAAGGCAAAGAGTAAAAAGAAATATGAACAGCGGCAGGAGCTAGTTCAGTCTTGCTTGGCTTTGCTAATAATCACAGTGGGGCAAAACGCTATTTTCAAAGGGTCTTTTGTAGCATTAAAATGCATCTTTAAAAGCACTTCTGATAGTTTTACATATATATTCATTGATGGTATAAATTTGGTTAGGGAGCAAATCTACTTCTGTTTCAACTTTGTTTTATTGCTACTGACAAATAATTGTCACTCAGGTAGGCGTTGTGACTATGAGAAGATATCTTTGATTTGATGAAGTGACAGGATCAGTTGTTATAAGGGGACTGGTTTCTATGTTGCTTTGCATAGAGGTCTGCCAATTAATCAGATCAATGATTGGTCATTTTCTTCCTTAATCAATTAAACTGGTTACATCATTGTATACTTGATCACAAATGATTATGAATTCACATGCAAAGAAGTCATGTTATCTTGAAATTAAACTTCTAGCAGTTGACACAGCTGCACCGTTACCTTGACCATTCAATGAGTGAGGAAATATGTGTATTATTATCAGTGTCCATTATAAAATCAAACACCTGTCTCCCTATGTTACCATACAAAGTGTATGACACCTCATGATGTATATGATTACTATGATTTCAAGATTTTTCAAGTTTTACATGAAAACTTATTTTTATTAGTGAATTTTTCATAGAATTATAAAAGGGCATACAAAATTCAATTCATAATTGATCATAAGTTGTTATTTTCCTTCAATCATCGATCATTATTTTACAGCCAGTTCTTACCACTACTAGACAATGAAGTGAAATAGAATCATACCCCTGGAGGTGCTAGTCAGTGCAGTACCATATAGCTTAATCCGCATGTGGAATCTTTCATTTTGTAATTAATGGCCAGATTAATCTGAAATGCTCCATCATAAACTTCAATGTCTGTAATTTAAAAAACTCAGCTTGATGTTAACCTCCCTGTTTTATGCAGTGTATAGAAGGACTGACTTCAGAAGGTGATTATGCTGAGTGTTTTATCATAACAGATGAGGTCTTGAGACAAAGCAATATAGTCTCTGTATGACCTCATTATAAAAAAATGTGAAAAACTATAAGAAGAAAACCAATGGTTTAGAACGTGATTAGAGGAAGGATTAAAGCGAAATGATGAATAGAGATTCTGATATGCCTTGAAGCTGGCTTAAATGGATGATTAGACTTTAGAGGTTACCATGGTTACCTGTATACAAAACTGGCAGATAGAGGCTTAAAACATGGTTCAATGTACTGTTGTTCATTCTGTGGTAAAACAGATGAAGTATGACCTCCAAAGCTCGCTACGAATCTTCTACGGTTTCAAAGAGACGATGGTGATCAAGCCCAGTCAAGCCAGCTGATTATTAATCAGTTGAGTAATCATACAAGACATCACAAGCTCTGCGTTGTGTCAGTGGTTTCTTTGTCTTCTCATATGTTAACGGTAAAAATTCACATAGCATGTTATAACCTGAAAGCAAGTAACCTGAGCTACCCCCAGACAAAACCACAGTTGTCTACTCCAGCGCTGGCCAACTCTCTAAATCCAATCAAAACCCAGCAAAGTCACTGGTAATGTTTCTTTCATCCATCTAACCTTCCAGAGGTTTGTATGGTAACACCAAAGAACTGATTTTTTGGGTGTGACAGCAGTCATTTTCCATTTCAGTTTTAATAAAAACATGTGGTCCCCCGGGAATGCTGGTCAAATCACTTTTAGAAAATCAAAATTATTTCATTGTTGAAAAGGAGATGTCATAAGAGATCTGTCAGATTTCTGACAGAACTTTTTCAAATCAAACTATTCCATTCCTGCATGTGCATGTAATTGAGACTGATTTCACAGATGCCATTTTTGGTGTTTCATAATGTAAAAGATCCAGATATCTTTGATAACCTTTCTAGGTTTACATAGCCATTAGATGGTGTTGCCTGCGAATGGATGATGATAATGGAATATATGACAATATGGAATGTTTGCCACTTATTAATGCCTTGATAAGAAAACTTAACTTTGCTATCATGTAATAAAAATGGTAAATGAGTTATTCATTCTTTCATGTACATCAAGCTAATACTACCTATTGCTTTATATACAGTGGTTACCTGTTCATGAGGGTTTCAAATTGCAATATTCGTGAAAAGGAAAATTATTACAAAAATATAACCTTAGTGAATATGAAAAAGAAGTCACATCATTGAAGCCAAGTCAAAGGGTGAAAGATTGATATATTAAAAGTTATTAATCTTGTATGTTAATGTCAATTATTATAAAAAAATTGATCTTTAAAATTGTCAGCTACTTGTTGGAGATTTACTCAGGGACCTATCCAAATTTTATGATTTTGCGCACATATTACTTTGTCTGATTAATTCATAAAATGATGGATTTACTCTGTGTAAATTATTGTATGGTAAGATCACAAAAATTGAACTCTCATACATTAGTGAAAAGGTGAAAATTGCAAAACGTTAAACTTACAAATGTGAAGCCAACCTCAGTATATATTCAGTAATGATTGTAGAATTCATTCTTGTGTTACTGGTACATTGTAGTGAAATATTGGACTACTTGTTATTGGTGGAGCATGTTTCTGCTGCACCGTTAATCTGTAAGTCTTCTCCCAGCCTAGATACCATCACCTGGGGCCCACACCATGTATGTGGAGAGCTGTTAATGATCTCAATGTCTGCATTTTGATGACTACTGTAAAAGCAAAAGTTGCAATTGAGCCAGAAATAAACTCCCAAGCTGTAAAACGAGGCAGTCAAAATGTGAAAATAATGTGACAGGGTTACTTACATATGCAACTGTGTTAAAAGTTTTTACTTAAAAATAGCTGCTCTCTGAAGATTTAAAGAGTAAGTCTGTAATCAGGCTGGGAGAGTGGTTGCATTTCAAAGTAAGCCCTGCTCTTTGGATTGCAAATTTTTTCACCACATGTTCTGTGACAGTGCTTTGATAATTTTGTATTCCCTAAGTATACCTTATATATAATTATTGTCTTGAATGGTCATCCTATGTTGTGCTCTGTCTATTGCTACTTTAAGTAACTTGCTAGACACCTCCTGTGACCTTGGTTTTCATCCTCAGCAACCTTGTCATTTAACCTTTGTGACCTTTACAGCTGCTTTTTTTATGACTGTTCTCAATGATACTGGCACTTAGCCATTCACCTTCTGTGACCTTGCTATCCACCTTCTGTGACCTTGCCATTCACCTTCTGTGACCTTGCTATCTACCTTCTGTGACCTTGCCATTCACCTTCTGTGACCTTGCTATCCACCTTCTGTGACCTTGCCATTCACCTTCTGTGACCTTGCTATCCACCTTCTGTAACATTTGTAATTTACCTTCTATGACCTTAATATACAACTTCTGTAACCTTGAACCACACTGTTAAAATATATATCTTGTCATCTCAGTTTATTGTTATTATGGAAAATAAGTATTTGGTCATAAACCAAATTTTTTTTCAAAAGAATATGACCGCTACACACCATTTAATGAGTACAGGAATGCCACTCGGTGAAAAAAGTAAAGAGATGAATTTAATCAATAGATTTATACAGAAAAGATTTTACTGTTTGGCAGCTGTTGACTTTTATGCAAACATCAAGATATTACTCTATATACATTCAAACTATGAAATAGGCACAGATAAGAGGCAGAATGCAGAACAAAGCCAGCTGTGGATTCTCCTTTATTGTAGACTATGATAATCACCACTTGGAACAAAAGCTCTGCAAATTCTTATGTCATCTGCAAGACTTTGTGCCAAGACAAAAATTTCCAAATTAGGACATATTGAAATGATGTCAATACAAGGAAAAATACAATGTTGTGAAAGAGGCAGATGTGATATTAACAGGGAAGGTGACCTGTATTCTTAGCTGACAAGTCTGGCAGTCACATGAACTGAACAAATCTATGGGTTTATCAAAAGTTAAGTCCTACCGGCCAGCTGGAATGACAGGTGGCTGCTAGAGTTAAATTTTCTTAAAGATCAAGAGTTTGAAATGTAGACCTTTCTAAATTTTTTATTTATATTTTTTTTTACCAGAAATAAGGCCACTGTGTGAAGTTACCTATGACACCCATAAAAAGTGTTCTCTCTCTAACAAGGGAATGTTAAAAATAAAGGCAAACATGAACAATTATAAAAAAATAGGCTAGACAGGCAGTGTCCAGTGACCTGATGGCTTTTTCCTTGGAATAAAATTATGTAATATTTAAAATAAAATTTGAAATTTATTCTTGGTTTGGTAAAAGTTTGATTAATGGACAAGGATGAACATAATTTAAAAGTGTAATCAATACATTAATGTGTGTATAACTTAATGCAACATATTGTGATAGAGGCATCATGATACATATCATATCGTGAGAGAATTTAATGTATCATTTTAGCTCTTGTGCTCACGGAGTGTTATGTTGTAATAAAAGAGGAGGCTTATATGTGGTGTGAGATGTCATCAAAACAAGTTGGATGGCAAGTAACATAATTATATAGAGTTTCATTATATGTCTGGTCTTAAAATTACATAAGCAGCATCTCAACAGCACTGACAGGTGATGGCAGGCTTCTGCCCAGACAGGGAAGCGAACAAGTAAAAGGTGTCTGCTTGTTAATGACTGACTCGCAACTGTCTTAGCTGCAATTAACCAGGACTCCCTATAAGCAGGGAGGATAAATCACTCTCTCTGAAAAGGACCATTCATTCGATATGATGATTATATATTGGCCGAGGCAGTCAGACAGTTGGCAGTACTTATAGACAATGTTTGATTGTGAAAAATTCTGGTTACTTTGTCATCTGCTAAACAAAAAAATTGCTTATATATATATATTGCCAGGCCGACCAGACTCAGCATAAAGTAGAGGATTGTTCACATACAGTGAAACCTGTGTAATGAGACCACTCATGGGACTGGTCAAAAGTGGTCTTAATTCACAGGTGGTCTTATTAGATTGGTCAGTTATAACCAGTGTAAATGCTTTAGGTTCACCCAAGTGTGGTCTTATTTAACAGGTTCCATTATATAGCTAAATTAGGTTAAATAGAACTAGATATGATGTCCTGATGTTACCCAAATGTTACCTAATGTAACCTCAATGATGTCAAATCAAAGAACCAAGCCAACACAATCCACGAGTATTTAGGACACATTAGACACATTGGACCAACATCCAGATGAATCTGGAAACAATGGAAGATGTGGAAGTGTATTAGAGTATGAATGTGCATCTTCCTGCATGCCCTAATTAAGTTTGACAGGAAGGGCTGCCTAAAAATAAACCATGGTTTTCTGTATACATTAACAAAATCTTAATTTCAATCAGTGGTACATTTTTCTTTATTTGTGCTTTTGATGAATTTAGAATAATTTTTCCTTTTGTAATATTTATATAAAAACACCCGGGTCTTCTCCCATATAACCAGATGGTAGACCAACGGGGCTTCAGTAAAAGGTTTGAGTGAATATAATGCAATCACCACATGGGACCCATCTCTGCGGGCACTCAGTTACAAGTGGCTAGCTGCATCATCAGAGTATGTCCACAGGTCATAATCGAACAAGTTCTGTCCACATTCCATACAAGGTCAGATACAGCCACATGGTATTGGAGTTGTAGCCAGCGAAGGATTTTACCAGGATGTTATCAAGTCCAGACAGAACGGTGGTTGGTATTCTGACCCTTGCTTATGCTTCCGTTGAGATAAATGGTGAAATGTCACCCAGGGATTACGGCCATATCATGTTCATTTTGTTTGTAGACTTACCATACATAAAAGTGCAGGGACCGCAGGAGGCAGTGCTGAAACAAAATGGAACAGTCAGACAAATTGACGTTTCCTGATTATTTAAAGGGCCCGGCGCAAGTTTCTGATATAAGTTTGTAACTGGTTACCATCTGAGGTTGGGGCTCACTGCTGAATAGAGCTCCTGATAGAAAGGTTAAGGATGAAGCATTACTGAGCATCCAGATTGGCAGTCAGTATCAGATTTAGTTCCAGCCCTCAAGGCATCCCACAGCACCTGAATTGCATCATCATTATTATTATTTATGTTTGTGGGATAAAGTATAGTTATACAACAAGGCCCCGACCAGGGAAATATTGTCACACCTCAACAACATGGGATGTGATGATTCATCCAGCAACTGAACATAGACATTTATCTGTAGTCCATTGCTCATAAGAAGATATTACGTTCCATACATACAGAGCTCAGATATATCCTGGTTGAACTTGTACCTGTATCTGGCAAGGCTTAATCCAATATCTAGGACTTTTGAAAAGTTAATTATGAGTCCCTGGATTCCCTGCTAAAAAAAAGCAGCAATCAAAATCATGAACTTTTATATTCAGAAAAACTGTGTTTCTTATTATCCAAAATACACAGAGAGGATGTAACTGCATGTTTATCAGAATCCTGTAGTGAAAATATTTAAGTTCAGGCATAACATATAAAGTTCAACTGTGAAATCATGAATTAACATTAGTGATACTATTCATCAGGAACAATAGAGGAAGTGCTTAATCATGACATATGGAGAAGGAATAAGGCCCAAAAAAAGGTATGTCTTTCAGGAACTTTTTTCATAAATCAGTGAAGGCAGGCATTTTTATTTTACCTTTTTTGTATGTTTCAATAAAAAATGTCAAATGATCAGGAAAGAGCATGATAATAACAGAATTTTTTGCTAAACAGGTAAAAGCACTACATAACAAAGGAAATCTTATCAAAACTGTATTATTTTATCTTCTTTAAAGATGAAAATCAAAATAAAACTATGACGTGGGGGTGCCTGAGAACCATACCTCTTTCTTTTTTGCCTAACTGTTCATCCAACCTGCAACTGTTTGTCCAGAACAATTATGCTGAACATACTGAGCTACTACTATTCATCTGTAATACAGTCAGAATAAGTAATTCTTATTTTTAAACACAAATATTAAGATGTACAGTTGTATCTCTTGAAGACAAAGGGAAGGTGTAACTTTGTACAGAATACGTAGAAGTGTAACTGTTTTCCTCGGCTGTCATGGCCTCATATGCCACCGTGGGCATGAAGAGGATAGGTATGAAGAGGATAGGTATGGAGAGGATAGGTATGGAGAGGATAGGTATGGAGAGGATAGGTATGAAGAGGATAGGTATGAAGAGGATAGGTATGGAGAGGATAGGTATGGAGAGGATAGGTATGGAGAGGATAGGTATTAAGAGGAGAGGTATGGAGAGGATAGGTATGGAGAGGATAGGTATGAAGAGGATAGGTATGGAGAGGATAGGTATGGAGAGGATAGGTATGAAGAGGATAGGTAGGGAGAGGATAGGTAGGTAGGTAGGTAACTGTTAAACCAGAAACCAAACTTACAGGTGTAACAGGTGATCCAGAACATATACAGTGTAACTGTTCATACAAAACACAACAAACTGTAATCTTTCTCACAGAACACATAGGGAAGGTTTAACTTTAAACTTATACACAGAGGGTGTGAAACTGTCACTCAGAAAAAACTAATAAGGTAAATTGTTCATGTAGAATATAAGGACATAAAACTGTCCATCCAAAACTTGCAGAGACTAGTTAATATGTACAGTAACTTTTCATCCAGAACACAAGGGTTTGATACCCTAGCTATATCTGTAAAACAATAGAATGTATGACTGTATATTCAAGATACAAAGACAGGCATTTGGTTTTTTGATTTGGTGAGTTTAGTAAACAATGACTATTTAGGAATAAGATTTAGCCCAGAGCTTTCTGCAGTATCATATGACTGTCTCTAGCTATTTCTGATAAATTACTGGTGCTTATAACATTAAAAAGGAAATACCAGTAAACAAGAAAAGATATCTCAGACTTTGAACCATGAGATTTGATAGCCAGGCAGCACAGTTTCTGGAATTGAAAGTTAATAAAGAAATTTCAAGAACAAAACCCACAATTAAGCTCATTAAAAACAGCTGGATTCCATAACAAAATTATTTTGGTTTATTTTTATTGTTGGAATATTTTATAATACCCAAAGAGAGATATTGTTGAGTTAATGCATGAGGCAGGTCTGTTTTTTTTTTTTTTACAGTGACAGAGAAGAAAAGCATTGCTGCCAATGTTGGTGGTCTGTCACTCAATACAGCACATTAGATGGCACATTTTACAGAAGGATGGTGGTTTAATAGTTCTCTTTAGTCTGAAAACCTCTTTTATTTCCTGCTGTGTCCAGCCTTTTTGTGGCTTCTCATAATAAACTGTTGGCCTCTTCACATCTGTTTGTAACACAAAGCTAGTGTCCTCATTTATTCAAAGAGTTTCGGGACTATAAGCCTCGGTTATGTATGCCAAGAAACCAAGTGGCAGATTTATCATGTCTTCCAAAGGTGCAGCATCTGTATGGAAAAAGCCTTTGATTCCCCGGCAGATCGTGTAATTTATTAGCACATGCACCTTCCAATTAGAGCCACTGATAAAGCCTGTCCTTGTTCTTGCCCCTGAAGAAAAAGATCATTTTCCTCAGCTGCATTTTAGTGGTGCGTTATGTGAAACCAGGACACTGATACAGGGTGTGGTTTAAGTGTGAGACCAGCACCAACTGTGCTATTCCTGTCGCTGGGCAGAAGAAAGTCATTTGTTAAGGGAAAAGGGTGACAGGACACAGATTGTCCGGGATATTTAGATTTACAAGCACATTTGGCAATTTAAATAAGCCATTATCCCTGCTACAAGAGAACTTGCAGCAACCATGGATTTTATTATTATCTTGCAAGATAACTCACCAGTTTTATTGTTATCTGCCTTTCAGAAAGGTTCAGTTCCTAATTAACTTCACCCACAGGAAGTTTAAGGACACCAACGGAACATTTCTTAAACAGCTCCCAAGGTCAATTTTTTCCCCAGACTAGCAAGGAAAATAAAAGACTTTGTTTTACATAGAGAGGATACTGCCTGTAAAATATCTGAGCGCACTGACATTTAGTTCACTGTGTCTACACACAGTTTCTGTCACTTTGTATCCCTACTATGGATTTCAGGAACAAATCTTTTATTTTTGTACTTCCATAAGGAAGAGTGTGGTTTGCATATGCATTTTAGACTGTGGTTTGTATATCTGTTAGTGGGAGTGCTGTAAATGTTCAAGATGTATTTTTATAAATCATGGGATAGCATGATTCTTCCTGTATCTGGAAGAGACCTTTAAACACTTTTTTTGTAGAAATAAAGATCCAGATGCAGACCTTGAATAATTTTCCTAAAGTACAAATTCCCGGCCTTTTGCCAAAGGTAGTTTCTACTCAAAATTAATTTCTTCCAGTCAGGCATTGTGGGATAGTTGGGACTTCCTGTCTCAACTGTCAATCATCCAAACAAAAATTTGTCACAATTCAGGAAAACACTTTTGTCACAATTCAGGAAAAAGCCTTCTGATTTAGATAACACATAAGCCTGCTTGATTGCAAAACATAACCACAAAAAATTCATGTTCATTTAATTTGCCTTGAAACAAATTGACAGATTGAAAAATTCTGTCATATTTTGAGGAGAATACAGTACAATACACAATATATCATGTATATTTGATATGTACCTGATATATTAATAGGTCCCTTTAAAAATATAGTGATATATAAATCTCAAATATCACATGAAGCAAGTAATATGTAATGATATAGAATGTGAGTTTATCACTAATTAAAGTGTGTGATACAGCTTTGTTCAGCAGACAGCTACAGGGCTTGACATTAACTTTTGAAAGTATTTGCCCAGAAGGGGCATATGAGACAACATGTTCAAAAACATGTTTTTGAATAACATTTCTCTTACATATTTGTACAGATAAACATACAGGTATTTTTCTGTAAAAGAGATATTGTTAATATGATTTTATTTTCCTGAGAAAGAAAATGGCTCACTGAAGATTTGTTCGATTCAGGCTGTTAGGTAAAGTTATATTGGACTCAATTACCAGAAAGTGGGAGCTGACTTTTGGTTGCCCTAACACCCTATTCTAGAAGCTTTACTTGCCCCAGGCATGCAGTAAACCAGTAACCTGCCATATTGAGTCTAGAAGACTGGGAGACAAAAGGTACCACACATGATGTTGCTGATCAGAACAGTGTACACATCTTAAGTTTATCGAATGTTAATGTAACCCTGGTAAAATGTCACATAGAAACAAGTACAGCTATCATGAGATTCTTGCTTATACAAGGACAGACATACCACTTGTTATGAGTTAATATTGGTTTCGAGACTGGTTTATTCATTCATATTAAAAGCTGATCTAGTTAACCTTCAGAATCCAAAGAAGCAGGTTTTCTCCGAAAGGATCAGTTGTCAATGTCTGACATGAGGAGCAAATGAAGAAAGCGCAGAATAAAGCTGTTCTGTATACTGTTTCGTGCAAGATCTGAAGTATATCAAAGATGAACTTTTAAATTATTTAAGAAATCAGAAAGGAATGTCTTAAAAAAGCTGAAGGTTTTGCCTTACGAAAATAAATGTGTTCAAAGATTTAAACTGAAAATGAAAGATAGCTATAACAAGTATTAATTTGCCAGGAACAGTCAGAGATAATCTAACTTATCTCCTTTGAAAATTTCACTTGCTTTCATCATTTGTAATGTCTTGAAATACTCCAGTGTTGTTTAAGGAAAAACACTGAATCCTGCCTTAGTTTTGTATTTGTATCAATTGAATATGGCTGGTCTTAGCTATGGCTTTTTGGCTTTCTGTGTCCATCATAGACCGGCTTCTGGGGTCTAGGGGCAGAGCACAAGACTCAAAGCTGGGAGATTGAGTTCGAATCTCAGGCAAGGCAGTTAGATATTTCATGATCAGCCTCCACCCAGGGTGATCAAGTACACTGCAGGCTTAATGGGAAGGTCATGTTTCACTCACAAACGAGTGCACCTTTTTGGGGTTCTTCAGTGGTATGACCCTGCAATTAATGAGTGTAGTAATCACCAGGCCTTGTTAACACCGGAATACAAAATCAGAGGAAGCTTAATTGTGATGATTAATACCCTGCCATATTGTCTAAAACCAAAACAGAAATATGCAGATGTACATATACCTATAATGCTAGCATTAGGCCAAAAAAATAAAATGTATGGTTGTCAGGCACTGCCTGCATCAATTTTAGCCCCCGCATCAAACATATTTATTTTGATTTTCACCTTTCAAAAAGATTTCAAATTAACAAATTTCCCTTGTTATATAGTGCTTTTACCTGTTCAGAAAAAAAAACCCCGTCAATTTCATGCTTTTTCCTGATCATATGATATTTTTATTGAAACATACAAAAAAAAAGTCAAAAATAAAATACCACCCGCCCGCAGTGATTTCTTAAAAAAAGTGCCTAAGATCCATATCTTTTAATTTTTTGGCCTTATAAAAATGCAAGCAGTTACCTCTGGCAAAATAAAAAATTTCAAATATCTGTCATAGGTGACAGGATACATCAAGGAGCTGTGATAATCCTGCATATTGTGTAAACTCAGCTTGGCTTCATTCATGGTTCAGCTATTGGCTTTACTGCCCAAACTTTTTTTCTTGTTTTTCTGTAAATCTGTTTTTTTTTCTGTGTGCAAATACAGATTTAATTTTAATTTTATGTATAGATGGGGCTTGTTTATATTTTCAAGCTACTTGTAGTTTATTTTTACTGTAACACACATCAGCATTTACATTTACATGCTGTTTGCCCTCATGAGTGCCATCAAGTCAAGCGTTAATTTCTGCTTATTTGCATATTTAAGGTCAGATCAAAGGCATTTGGTTTCCTAATGCACCTTTTTATGCTAAATAGATCTATTCATGAAGTAAAAAACAGTAAATGTCTATCATCTAGGGACCAAACCTCTTGTTAACACTCAAAAAATGGCTTTCCATCTCTTAGATAACGGGGGAAATTACAGAACTACTGCCTCTCTATGGTACGGAGGGAAATATAAAGGCTGGCACCTCCATGCTATTTGGAGGTCCTCTGAGGAGTGTCGTAACATCTGACAAATTGAACAAGAACTTTAAACCTCAGCCAGCAAAGTGGCTTGGAATCCCATGAGGTCGGCAGAGTAAATAGCTTTTATTATTGGAAAAGGCAAATATTGAGGTGGCAATCAGTTAAGGAGCGGCCGAGTAGCGTAACAATACAAAAACTGACGAAGAAAGAAGGCATGGAATGTTAAAACAAATTTCAACTACCATTCAGTGGCAGTCTTTGTGTATCAGATTCTCATCTCCGGCAACACAGGATTGGCTTCAAGGTGATCAGCCAAGCACGAACTGGTACTCGTATCTTCATTAGGTTAAAAGATAGACATGGCCGCTGTGGGATAACGAGCTGGGAACCAGAAAATGGCACACACGCACACATATGCATGAATTGGGCAATTTTGAGGCACTTGCCGGCACCGTGGTATTGATTTATCATTAAAGAGAATGGCCCTATTGATTTATGATTGGAGACTACATCAGTATCTGAGCAGATGCTGGGTCAACTAGGACATCATGAAAGGATGGGGCCCGGCACCTTGTGTGTTTGTGACTGGTTACGTCTAACTGTGATGAATTGACGTACACATTTCACAGGTCTGGGTCGAGACATCACCCATGATCTCTTCATCCTCCATCTTGATTTGCAAATCCAGAAATTCTTGGCCAGAAATTGTTTTAGCGATTGCTTTTAAGCTTCGTGTTATGTCCTCCATTGGCATGTTTTCTTATCTCTGTGGCTGCAGTGTTTGTGGACATTGCAGCTTGCTTCTAATAAAGAATGCTCTGGTACCGTCAAAGAACACCCAAAGCTCTGGAGTAAATATTCCACATTTTCACCAAAAACAGAGCTGTCAGTGTTTTTACCCAAGACTCAGTTGCTAACATAGCTTCATAAATATTTTTATATATTAAGTCACAGTCATGAATGTTTGTATAATTTTTGTTGAAAAACATTTAGTTTAAGTGGTTATAATGTTTTTTTTTTGTGTGATAAGAGATGGTAGACCCCACCACTGCTGCCATTTATTCTAGATAGTTGAGTGGTAAAACACTCAGCTCTCTCCACTGGTGACCTGGGTTTTCGTTCCCTGAGTTGCCATGAGAGTGGGTTGTAGTGACCTGTCAAAGTGGTTTTCTCCGGGTTCTCTGGTTTGCTCCACCTCTACAGATTTCTGAACACAACCATCTGAGCCATTTGTTGTTATAGGTAGTTGTACATTCCATGATAAATTAATAAAGTTTTTAGTTTATTTAGCAACACTTCCAGTCAAAACATGCTCAGGTCTATATCAAATTGCTCTTGATGCAAGCAGTGGCTGAATGAAATGAATTTTTAGAATGAATGCAGTGAGACCACTGCATGAGAGTGTTGCTATGAGACTATAAATTCTACACCATTGCACATAACTCTTCCAAACTTCCAGATTAGTTAGTTTTTCAACAAATTCATTAATTTCTCAATTTCTGAATTCACAAATTTGTTAATAACATTGTTTTATTAATGTTAAAGCTTCATTAATTCCTTATATGGTCAATTTGTTTATGTGTCAGAACTTCATTATCTTTAAAAGGAAAATAAATAAATATTAACAATAAAAAAAATATAGTCTGACTCAAGCTAGCCTGGCAAGTCCTGATGCTCCCTGGTTACTGTTGCTAGGGAGCTGAATCATCTGTAGAAATAAGTAAAGAACAAAAGAGTGCATACTTTAGAAATTAGTTTTTTACAGCATTATCGCTAGGAGTGAGTATTTTTATGAAATATAAATAAATCCTTTGTAGTTTGAACTAAATATGGTGTTATACTTTTAATAATTTCATAAGATTTACCATAACTGTTGAGCCACAGAAAACATAGAAAATAAACATTTAAGCATGATATCATTTCCTGTGAGCTGATAGCTAGGTTGATGGCTTATGCTTGACTGACATGTCAGAGTAGTTAATTACTAATGACAGAGTGCGTAATTAATGGATGGTCTCCAGTGTATGCTCAGATCTGTGATTGCATCAATAACACGCTGTGCAAATAAAGTCATACGTGCATTTTATTGCATTTCAAATGAGGTTACAAAGATTTGAACCACTTCACTCAACTTTCAGATTTTAACTACAGAGCAATTCTGACATTGTCGAGACTTTTTTTCCATACTAATTGAAAGTCACACTGTGAAAATCATTAGACTGAACACATTAGTTAATGCCCTCTAGACTTGTTCAGCTATGAAGGAGTCATTAGTAGTTTTACCCCACTGTGAAAATCTGTCAATGCTGATGTCCTACATTTTAAACAGATTTTTTTTTAAAGCCAGCTATTCACTATATTTTGTTTTTACAATTTTTGCAATTCCTAGCTTATTCTGCTTATATATCAATTAAATCTAGGTAAATCCTGTTAAGGAAACATCTTAAAACTCCTCTATGACAGATATTTGATATGTTTTTCTATAAGTTGTCACTGCAGTGTTTACTTACTGAAAACACTTGTAGCCTATGGGTTATGGTTGCATATGAGCAGAGGCTGAAACATTCTGGTTCATCTGACTAGCCACCATATTTCCTAGTGGAAGGTGTTTTAATTTATTATTTTGGAACGCCCACATGTTATAAACATTTGGATATAAACAAAGCATACAGCCTGTGTTGTGATCAGTGTTTTCTGGCCTGTATTTATAAAAGGTTCAAGGGATTTTCTTAAGTTAATAAACATCAGTTATCAGAATAGGCTCCTTTATTATTCAGCATTCTTGAGGAAAGACAAAACAGTAAGTTCAATTACTGTACTATTCCAGGAAACAAGGTCATTAGTTATCAATACAACCATTTGATTGTGACCTTTTTAATCTAACAAAATTGGTTCAATTTGTGTTCCTGCTGTGTCACCAGTAAGCAATATATCTGAAAGACTTTGCTACATTTTTTTCATTCATTTAACAAGATATAGTTGTATTTGTCACATAGAAAGACAGTTTACATCGCAACAGTTGTGTGAAAATACAATTCCTTATCTGTACGTCAGACACAGGTAACCTTCTATAATGGGGGGACTTAAACCAGTGTTTAACATCTCATTGTTATCATCAGTTCTCGGGATGAAATCATTCTTTACTGATGCCAGAACATGACCACTTGGGTCATGCAGTTCTATTCATAACATAAAATAGATATTTGAAGATATCAGATAAGTACAATCATATTTTTCTTTACTTTCATTGTTTCCTTAGAACCAAAGAAATCTTGCACCACAGTAATTGTAATATCCATCTTTTCAATGTTGTGATGTCTAAATAACTGCTGTTATAACAAAATACTTAATTTAATTATAACTGCATTGGCAAGTGAATAACTGCTGGAATGCCTTAATTTCTGCTGTGATACCTAAATTACTGCTTTCATGATTTAGTATAAAAATATGATATCTAAATAACTTGGACATTTGAATACATATCAGATATACTGTTGAGACAGTTGCTCTGTAATGTCTAAATAACTACTGTGATGTCTAAAAAATGCAGTATGATTTTTGTTATTGCTGTGATGTCTAAAAAACTACTGTGCTGCCTATAATAAGTGCTGCAATGCCTAAATAACTGCTCCAATGCCTAAATTACTGCTGTGATGCCTAAATAACTGCTGTGATGCCTAATTAATAAATGCTGTGATGCCTCAATAACTGCTTTGATGCCTAATTCATAACTGTTGTGATGCTTGAATAAGTTTGTGATGCCTAAAAGAGCACAGTTATGCCTAATTAGAATAAATGCTGTAATGCCTTTATAACTGCTGTGATTTCTAAATAACTGCTATAGTGTCTGTACCTTACAGAAAATCATTCAGTAAGCAGGCCCCATTCAGACCATGGACCTATCTTTGGACCTTTTTAAGGAAAATTATCTTTAAAATTCCTGTTGAAATAAACTAGTATAGACAATCTTCAGGTCAGTCCTGTTCCTCACAGCCTTGTTAGCAGTGCTGCAGCTGCTGTCTCAGCGTTGGCAGGCTGCATGGCATGGCAGGTGGAGGCTGGAGGACTCAGGCATGATTGTGAATAACAAAACGCTGAGATCAGGAGGATGCGTGGATAACATCTTCACATCAAATACAACCTTGAAACATTTTTATTAATTACATATTCATGTTTTTATGAAAGCTAAGACTCGATGATTCATGACGACTTTAGGTCCATTGCAGATTAGTCATGTGATATAACCTATAAAATTTGTATCCATGATACATTAATGCTTTTACTAAAGGTCTTTGAAGGTAATCTATAATAATGTCGCGATCAACCCTTTTCACTTAGTCAAAAACATAAGGCCTGGAGGATGTATGAAGACACAGTGTATAGAGTTACGTTTTTTCAGAGCAATTTTTGTATCTTGTAATAATGAATTGATGATTTCATCAGAGAAGAGCACATCCTCTAATGAGCCATTTCATAAGGGAGTTCTTGATCAAACTAATTAGGTTCAGTCTAAAACGATACCCATTATCTTATTTATTAAGTAGCATTCTTGGGTAAGAAGGTCAACAGATAATTGCCCAGAATTTTTTATACAAGCGTGTCTTTAATGTCATAAGGGCATTATGATCCGTTTGGTAGGTTTAATATTGGCATCGGAAAGAAAACGTTGATGCTCGTTTTGAAGGTTAATGTGATTGGTCAGTGGAGTGTCATAATCTCCAGCATCAATGCTTGTTTGACACAAGATGATGTTGAAGTAATTGAATGTTGACTGCAAGTTGGCCCCAAATTGCTGCCTCTCTCTGGCATTCTAGTAGGCTAAATACGGATAGAGTCTGATTGAAAATTCAGGATGGTAATTTACAAATGATTGCTGCGCCTTTGGAACGCTGCGTCGTCTGCTCCCCTGGGATCCAGAGCGTGTCACTGATAAGCCAAGCAATAACGGTAATTCACGCATATGGAAATACACACATTTCTGACCTGGTCTCTAATGATCCTGGTGCCGAAGGCTCATGGCTTCTATATTTGCTCAATACATGAAACCTAATTAGTCCATTTGCCGATTTTAGGATTAACGTTGCAACTAACAGCCCCTGATGTCTCTGTGTGGTAAAGCCCTACCGGCTGCTTAGGGAAATGAAAGACGAGTAGAAGGGAAGGCTGCAGCATTATTAAGTGACGGATTATATCTCAGGTAGTGATGGAACGGATGGAGCGCATGACAGAATCCATCACCCAGTGATTAGCCATTGGATCAACTAAGTGATTATAATGTACCTTCAGCTGTAGAATGAATGTGCCTTAAGACAAGAAGTGATAAGAAAAGGTCTCTGCTAAAAAGAGCTTTGATGATGAATGTTAGAATCCTTTGTACTTCAGCAGGAAGCCTGACAGCATGACATTATCTGTGTATATGAATTTATGGCGATGTGGAATTATAAATAATACATCTCTCAAGCCATGTTTTAACTTTGTCAGTTTTCATCTCTCAGCCTGATGCTATATCTGCACATAAGATATAGATAACATTTTTCATATTTAGCAGCTCGCACCACAAGGCCTGAAGCCAGCATTACTGTATAGTGTTTTCTCACTAATTTGATGTGTTATCACCAAAAAGCCCTGCTCCCTAAAGGCACTGGTCCAGTGTGCTTTGCTTTCTATGTCAGAAAAGCAGCAGACGGCTTTGGTGCTGTGGGTAACACTATTTTGTTGGTAAGAAATTCTGCTACTTTCTTGTATGTAACAGAGCTGTGTGATTTTCCAAAGAAGTCTGGTACTTGAGTTTATTTTTAAGTTTACAGCATTTCTTTCCCTTGTGTTCACTTTAAGCAATTATGAACCTTTTATTTTGTATTTTTAAGTATATATTACCCTTAATTATTGATATATTTAAAAAACAAATGTTGTGTGAAAAAAAGTTCTGTCTTCAAAGTTAAAATAACTGCATGATGATAGACATTTTATTAAATACATATTGGGACCTCCTGGTTTATATTATTGACTTAATCTAACAAGCTAGAAAAGACAGCATGTTTAGAGTTCTTGTAAGTAACTGTCAGAATTTGGATCTATGTGGTTGTATAGCTGTCTGGATTTGGATCTAAGTGTTGATACATCTGTCAGGAATTGGCTGTAAGTGTTGATATATCTGTCAGTGTTTATGTGTAAGTTTAGGTCATTGGTGATACATCTGTCAGAATTTTGGCCTCGTTGTGGATACATCAGTCAGAGTTTCGGTGTACGTGTTCATATATCTGTTAGGCTTTAGGCCTAAATGTATATTATTACATATATCACTATATAGGATTTAGGTCTAAGTGTTGATACAGCTGTCAAGATTTAGGTCTGGGTGTTGATACATCAATCAGGTTTTAGGTTTTAGTGTTGATACATCAGTCAGGATTAAGGTCTAAGTGTTGATACATCAGACACTTTTTAGGTATAAATGTTCATATATCTGTTAGGGTTAAGGTCTAAGTGTTTATGCATTAATCAGGAGTTAGGTCCTAAGTCATGATGCGTCTGTCAGGTATTTATACTAAGTATTACTACATCTGTCAAGGTTTGGATTTAACTAATTTTACAATGTTCAGGATCAAAGTGATGATACATCAGTCAGCAATCAGTGCCAACTAACTAATTATAGGTCAAAGTTTTGATAAATCTGTCAGAATTTAATTCTTAAGTATTGATTAATTTTATACATCTCATTTGATATGTTTAAATACATATCTGACTTTGTATTCTTCAGAAATCAGTAGCGGTGTTTTGTATTTAAAACATGATTCATGTAAAAGATTATATATATGCTACAAAACCTTAACCTGGTATTTAATATTTGGTATTTAATATTTTATGCTCTTTAATTGCAAGACACAAAGTGTGATTAAGTTTTCAATTTAAACTTAACACATTTGACAACCAATGTGCTCTTACAAAACTACAAAAACTCAAGCTCTGTAAACTATAGAGATTTCAAAGAGATACTGGACTGATAATGGTGTATTATTGAACCATAATCATCAGATGAATCCTTCAATTATGACGCTCAATTTGGCTAATGGCATCAAGATAAGTTCCCATGATGCAAATCTTTTAATTTTTCTGGTGAGCAAATTCAGTTCGGTTCACCATCATTCATATTCAATGACCCAAGTAACAGTATTGCTATTTGACAAGTATTAATGAGGCGGTATTTTTGGCCAATATTCAGTGCAGTGAATTCCTAACACTGCTCATTAAGGGCATAAAACAAGCCATCTGAAACTGGGCTTCAGTCTGATGCCGAAACCTGAAATGTATTGTCCTTGTTGAAAAATTACCGTCTGCCGAGCATGGCTGCCCAATATAGTGTTGTGCTTCCTGGACAGGGAGCAGCGTCTGGCCACGAGTATTTAGTCCTCCCCTTTGTACCAGTCAGCTGACATACCAATACAAAACGTTATGTTTAGACTCTAATCTAATACGGAGCGGAGTGGTCTTATCCAGATCTATGTGTGAGATGCGGCCCTTTATCAAATCATCTACCAAGCCCCAATCAGTAGGGTTTGCCTATTTCAGCACTCTCGGCTACAGAAATGTGAGTGCCGTTAGCCCACCCATGCCAAACCTCACGACCATAATCTGATAAGGCAGAAACTAGTTAAAGGAAAGGTCCCCGTGGATGTCTAGGGGTTCATTTTTCAGATTAATCAAAGAATAAATATCTCTTTAGCTGATGGAGCCAGCTGACTTCACGTGGCATTGAATTTTTCTGTTTTATCTTCCAGCTACACAGTTTGGTGGCATCATCTTGAGAACGCCCGTGAACGCACGAAGCCAAGGCCTGATCACACCCGCCAGCCGACGCAGCCAGCAACAAGCAGAAGAAACAAAAAAGGCAGCCTTTCTCTACCATTTCCTCGTCAACGATTCCCTTGATTGATTTTCTGTTGATCTACAAGACCGCGGCCCCTATTCGTGGTGCCAGATTGGAAATCCAGAAATTTATCGAAGATCTTTCCGCAACCATTATTGTTCACACGTGGATTCTTTCCTGGATGGTTCGTGCCCGTCTTGTGCATGTGAACAGTTCATATAAATAGGGACGTGGAGCCTGTAAAGTAGACATTGAATAACACAGCACTATCCAATATATCACCAAAGCTCCAAATTTGTTATAACCTCAGTCACAGAAGTACAGACAAATCTAAAATTACTTGCAGACATAAGATTGTATATACACCGGTCATAGTGAGTCTTGGCACTTCAGGGATTGCATGCCAGGGTGTACTTTCTCTATCAGAAAACTACTACTTATTTAAACTGTGAACTTTGACCCCTTGTCGTCAATTAACATACCGACCAATACTTGGTGTTTTCTCCCAGTGTAATCTAACCAGTTCATGTACACCATACAAGTGATTATATATTCTCATAAACTATTGTACTTTATTCATATACTATAAGTGTGGCATGGGTCTTGACTTGGATTTTGGATTTATTTGTTGATTTTTGTATTGTGTTGCACATATTTGGTGCAGACAAGCTGCAGTTGAAGGTGATTCTACTATCTAAAGGTATTTGCAATTTATAATGAATCTGATGACATCAACAGGTTTGTGAAATTCTTCATGATATCTACAGATATTTGATACCTGTGGTGGTGATATTTACAACTGTTTGATACACACAGAAGCTGCCTGCAGGTATTTCATTCTCTTGATGATACAAATGATATCCACAGATATTGTGTGCATATGGTGATGTCCACAATTTTTTGATAAACTACATGATACATGTTATATGCCCACAGGTATATCATACTGTGCTGATAACATTGATATCTTTCTGATACTTTTGATGATACAGACAATATCTGCAGGTATTTGATTGACACATGTTATGATAGAGTGATATCGGTTTCACAGTATTGATATCTACAAGTATTTTATACCATTGATGATATAGTGATATCTTTTTGATACCGTTGATGATACAGTTGATATATACAGGTATATCAACACACCTGTACTACTGCTGATTGTGATTCCAGTGGAACAATTAATATACCTGATTGGATATAAATAGTTTTGAAATCTGAAAGATACAAAAATAAACACTGGAATATACCATTGGAAGCAGATTCAACTTTGGAAATTCTGTGAAGTCAAATTGATTCTTCGAATGGTAAGCGACTTGATTTTTGTGTAGCTGACTTGTCCCGATCACCCCTCTCCCCATCGTTATTGTCAGTGGCTTATCTATGGATGTTGATTATTTTGTGTGCCAGTGACACACGTTTAGTTGAGCTTAAGTCAGTGCTCCCTTACCCCCCCCCCTTCTTCCTCTCAAGTGTTGGCTTGAATATATATATATACATCACTATGTAATAACAGCAGTAGTGCATGTGGTTGTTCTAGATGAGTAAATTAGTCTCAATGTCTAAGCACAATGAATTTGTCTCACTCCTTATGCAGTGGTCATGATACATTCATTGTAGAATTCAATTCAAATAACCACTGCTATCAGTAGCAGAGTGTGCTACCTGTTACCACTATAGAGTTGCACAACTCCAAGAGTATTCTTGATATCAAGGGACTGAGCTAGTGTGAAACTCCCAATACTCCATTCTAATTGTCCAGAACTTTCTTGGCACTGTGCCAACATTTCTGGTGGTGATATGGAGCAAACCTTGCTGTTGAAAGCAATGATCATGTGGTAGGAGTTATAGAATGAATGTATCAATAGTATCATCTCTGTGTGAGGAGTTTTGGGTGTTTATAACCCATCACATCTTTCAAATGCTGTTATCTTAATGACCACTATTATTTCAGGCCACAGTCTTAAGCCACAAGTTTTCATCTTTATCATCTGATTATTTTATTGCACACTGTGCTGGTACCTTTAGACAACCATTACAGCTCTGCACAATACACACTGTTCAATATTTCATTCAAGGTTCTTTGTACCATCTGTGAACTGACTTTCCAACAGAACAGACATTACAATTAAGCTTGGAGCCCTTTTTTACATTAGAAATTTCAGTTACTTGGATACATCCCCTGTCACAAAGTAACCTATTAAAGTTAATAAAACTCAGTCTTGTGACACTTGGGGGAGATATGAAAGGGCCAGAGAGAGATAAAAGAGTTTGACTTTAAATATATATAAATGTCACAAAGTGTGTTTTAAGAGAAAAGAAATGGAATATACAATGGTAGTTTAATATATACTATTCTCTTTAAGCTTTACAGATTTACAGCTTATTCTCTGGATTGTAAGTTATAATATGGCTCACTGGGACTCTTCTATAATGATTCAACCAAATGGAGCCTTGTGATTGGTGAATTTCCTCTGATGCATGTATGATTTAGTTTATGACCTCTGACCCCTGTCATGAAGGTCTGAAACAAAGGTAAACTTTAATGTTATGGACAATTATTTGATGATAAGTAAAGACCAGTTCTTTGGTCTCAGCACGCTCAGGTTTGTTAGGAATTTAGTTACATATGTCATTTGAATAATTATCCTATATTAACCCAAAGAATTATATATGTGAATATTATTTATTAATTTTAAGGAGTTTATTATAGGATTCTTGGAAGGTATTTACTCATTATGTCAGTAATCAAAGAAATCAGATAAAAGTCGAAACTGAATAATTAACATAGAAGATTACAAGTTTTAGCCATATTATAAAAGTGAAGGATTTATAAGGGAAAAGATTCATCAAGGTTGTGAGATGTAAACTATTCATATAATAAGTTAAGTATTTAATGGGTTTTAGGAGCAGCTAGTATTCCTGGTGCCAATCCATGAATTCATTACAGTAAATATGCTAGATTAAGAGAAGCTAGAGAAACAGGAAGCACCATCAGTCTCTCCAATATTTTGTTAAGGTCACATCCTGAATGCATAATAATTCCTTGAACTAAATGTAGGTTCTTCGGCAGGGGAGTAAGGCATTTCTCATTTGACTTGAGCTTCGATTACTCTTTTAAATCCATGTTCTTTGGTCAAATTATTACAAATTCTTGGTGTACTTAAATAAGTGCTTGTGGTAGAATCAGCAACATTCAGAATTAAATATGTTTATTTAACCATTTCCATCAGTTACTGGAACATTCAGGGCCTGAAAAGAGCTAAATTGTGGCCCTGAAGTACAGAATAGATCCTATACGAAATGGTGGGATTTACAAACACTCTGTAGCCCTAAGGTACATGGTGCTGTGTATAATGTATGACTCTTCACTGGTAAGAAACTACTTCATTAAATTTAATTAACAAATTTTTATTCTCCCATGTGTGACAACCATAAATTTAACTTTATTGATGAGTCATACATAATATATTGACATAAGGGTGACCTTTGACCTAAGTTTTCCCATGTATGGGGTCTTTCTTTGTCTTGACCCTGCCCAAAGTTTCAAGGCCACTTCAGGGTCATACATTTCAGCCTTTTGTTACAATATGTTTTAAGATTACAATCAAAGAGTTTTATTATTTAATTTGGCAGTGATTGAATTATTTATATGACAGGAAATGTTTTGACATTGTCTGCCACTCTGTGATGGTCTGTTTAGCAAATACTATAACAAGTATATAACCTCATAAAGCCAAAAGGGAGACAGTTAGATGAATATATAAGCAAGAGCTGAGGTAATGTGGTTTGCTGATTTACATTTACTTAGATACTTTGATTTTAGTGCAATTGAAATTGTAATATAGTTGTTAGATTTTTTAGTTGTATTTTTGGAGCCACACTCGCAATAAAGTTTCAGTAATAAACCAACAAGGGTGCAATTTAATAGACTAATTATTATCATAATCATATGTGTATAAAATGAAGCATTGTATTTTAAGATGACCACAACGTGCATGCTATTACATTATGCATGTTGTCTAGAAATAAATGTTTTATCCAATCATAAAAAGAGCTTTCTTCTTGTCCCCACACGTTAACTCAATGCATATCCAAGTTCGTTAGGAAATTATTCGTGAACCACAACCGTCTTGTATGCAGTGTTTGTGTCGACTGCATGTGTTCTTTACTAAATGTTCTTACTAAGTGAGGGAGGTTAAACTCTCAGATATCTTTTGATGTTGACTTGTGAATCTGTGTTGCATGTTAAAATTGGTTATTAGTTTCCAGTTCATATGAAAAATTATCAGTTTACCTCAGGAAAACACATATAGCTGGTTTTGACTTTTACCAGGAAATGCTTAAAGAAAGAGAAAGGTACAGAATTATCAGTCTGATCCCAGTTGATGTCTGTCTGATCCAAATTTACACTTAGTCTTCATGGTGTTTCCAGTCTTTTAATTCTTGTGGAGTTTACTCAAATCCCCTGAGAGCACACAAGCCATGCAGCAGTAACAGCTAGCCACAAACGGGATTTTTTTTCCCTAAGGCATCCCGTAGGACATTCCTTATTCTCCTTGTTGATAAGGGCATATGGTGATTTGGCTGTGGGTCATTTTAGTACAGGAGAATACTTTTAAAATGAAACCACAACACAAATATTGGTCCAGTAAGGATTCTAGCATTTTGTCCCAGAGTTTGTACATCAAGAAAATCAATTTTTAAAAATCTTGCAATTTAAAACAGGAAATTTAAGCACATTAAAAACATTAACTTTATACTTCTAGAAAACCTGCATCTTTTCCAAGGATAAACACATACTTAAAAAGCCTTTAAAAAGTTTATGCAATTTTTAACTTAAAATTAAAAAAAAATAGAAAATGGGAAAGAAACATTCACAAAAGTTCAAGAAGTCCTTAAATTTCAGTCTCTGACAATATTGATTTTTTTTTTCATAAAAGGTCTCATTTTGTTGCATAACATCAGAAGTAGGTTGGACATTCAGAAGCATAAAACAATCCCATTTCATTTATATAGCTTTGTATAAAACAGTTTGTATGTCATAGAGAAATTAACATTGGACATTGGATGTTTTGCTTTTCGAATTGGTTATATGGGTGACTCCATTGCAGTAATGTGTGGACATGTGTGCAACTTATCCAAGGCTTTTAAGTGAAGTCATCCATATTTTAATAGGTTTCTCAAGTCATTCGCCAAAATCTAATTAATGTACTGTTACAATGTGATTATTGATTGAATATATTCTGAAGTTCCTTGTCTAAGAATGAGGGAAAGAAGCAGAGTATGCCCTGGAGTAACTGTTCTCAGGTTTAATTCGTCATGGTCCAAATGCCTTTGCCTTAGAATAAAGAGATTTGCTATAAGATCGACATTAAGAGAGGAAGCGAACTGAAAATGTAGATTTAAAGATATTCATGATTATAAAAAGAGATCAAACTAATATCTGAAAAGGAAATGTCAAGCGACAATGAAAATTAAATATCATAATAATTATGAAAAGAAAACAATTAGGCAAACTTACAAAAGAGGCAATTGGTTGTCTTATAATGAGTGGAACTTGTGGATAAAGCCAGCATAAAACCCCAACCATTTATCATCATCAATGTTAATCTTCTATCTAAAGGTTTAATACAAAACTGATATTGTGAGAATTTGATATTGCGTTTTTTATGCTTGTCCATACAAACAGAACAACATTGAAAATACAGAAAGAATATACTTTTTTAGGTCACTGTAACATGTCATTCCATTTGCTTTAATAGTCCAAGCTTCTTTATCATAAAAGGAGAGCAGTCAGGTACAAGTCGCATGTAGTCTCCCACCATTCAAAGGAAAAGGATGAAAACCCTCAGACTTTTAAATCAGTCGCTGGTCTTCATTCATTATTCTGTCTTTCTATAAAATTTGATGATGGAAACACCCGGAGATTTGATGTGTATAATGATTACCATGACACGCTTTTTTATCATTAATATCAGCATCACCTGGGGACTTCGAGGCTTATCTTTCCATGAGTCCCTATTATACACAACTGATTGTATATATGACCAGACCGCTAATTTGAAATGTGACCTCAGGTAGATATACAGTGCTGGACTTATACATGGGTAGTCTCGATTTCCCACCAGACCACCCTGCCATTTAAACTATTTTTTAAGCCAGACAGTCTTTACCATAAGATAATATAAGGGAAGATTACCCAGTGTGGGTGATGGCCGCTTATGCCGCCAGAGGAAAGGATTCTTCATTTATATATTGGTTTCAGGGGGTGCCCGCCCGTATAGCTTTCTCTTAAGACCGTGCGGCTTTTAGTTTTGCTATGCAGGTAATCTTCCAGAGACAGACTTCACAATACAAAAGGCAGACTGAAGTTTTTAATCACTGTCATCCCTGCTCTGTACGCCATGCTTTTAGCGTTTTCTCTTGTTCCGGAGGCCTCCAGAGATAACGCCTGAAGACTTGAGCAGAATTCGGTTTTCTTTGCCGATGTTCTTGCCGTATCTTCTTGGAGAATCAGGGGCGGATTCAGAGGAGGCGCGGGCTCCCCCTCTTGTCCGGTCTAAATAGTGTGAGAAATAGAAAGAAATACGCTTAATGCCGAAAAGCGCAGTAGCGGATCCAGGATTTAGGAAAGGAGGGGTCCAACTCAGGAGGACTAACAACAAAACCTTAAAAAAAGGTCCTGAGGTCCGAAAAAGGGGGAGGGGGGTCTAAGCCGGCGAAATTGGTCAGAAACCCTTAAAAAAAGGTTGCGGCAGCTGAAAAAAAAACAGGGGGGGGGGGGTCCGGATCCCCTGTACCTCTCCTGGATCCGCTTCTAAAATGGCGCCAGAGTTTGTGTCTCACACCGTTTTCTTCTTGATATTTCTGTATGCGATTGTTATGAATAAAAATAGCCCGAACTTTCAGCCTCCGTTCATAATAATAGGTAAAAACAGCTTTAAAGAATCTGCGTTTCAGGCCATAAACCACACTGTGCGGAATCACAAGAGTTCCACTGCTGTTTAGTGTGCATGAGCGTCACAATCTAACCCCGACAATGGACCGCGACTTCAACATACACAGATAGCGTAGGTAGAACAGTTGTGAAGAGGGTAATGTAGTTCCTTTCAAATATGTTGGATATGAATCGTCTTCAAGGCAAATTACAGTAACATGTGTGTTTTGTGGTAAGAACTTTACGAAATAAGTAATATGATGCAAGCTTGCGCATGTGAAATGTAAACCGAAAGTGTTTTCTTGAAATGTAAAAAATTTAGATTTTAAAGATTGTGACAGTTGTGACAAGTATTTCTGTCAGGGAGAGGTTCGCTTTGCGTAGAAACGACCTCTGGCGGGAGGGTGGCCTTTCACCAGTATACAGACTACTGTTCCTCCCGGCACACTTGTTCATCTGTACTGGTGTGGTGAGCCCCCACCCCTACCCCCGCTTCTCAAAGATCCTGTATCCGCCCTTTGGAAATCCCCATAATGCAAGCAAGAGAGGCGCTGAAACATAATAACCGGCTAGGCCAGAGGTCTTTGATACTCAATCATTTTCAGGTAGAGCGCCGGATGGCAGCTGTTAATTTAATTAGCTCCCAAAAGCCATAATAAAGATATCTTGACAAATCAGATGATTTATTAAGCGAGACGGTCCAGATTTTATTGGAAGCTCCGTTGTTATTGTCCTTTAGGTATTTTGGATTGTGTATAAACCGTGCAGAATATCTACACAGCTATGCGATCATGTTTATATTGTCTTCTTGGATATGCGAATGACAGGGTGATAAGGATACTTATAAGACCGTTTTTATGTTACATACCTGAGAAGCGGGAAGGCAGGAATGCAGTTATTGTATACATAATAAAGGGAGTTAAGGTCATATGGTTTTAACTGTCTTGATTTTTATCTCTAATTTTATATGTCAGCAATAATTACTATATGAAAAAAGACAAAATAACATAAATATGGCAAAGACAGACGAAAACGTTTCTGATTTGCTTTTTCTTGCCATACATGTACCCATAGTAAAGCACTTCAATTATGATTAAGAAAATATTTCCATTAAGAAAAATACCTTCAATTATATTTAAAACAATATTCGTTCAGTGAATCTAGTTAACAAAAAAGTCTAAAACGAAGGTTCCCCAATTATTTTAACAGAACAGAACTGTCTCTGACTGGGAAATGGGGAAAATTCACACTGTAGTCATATTCTCAGCCCTTGTAATGTGATAAATGATTTGTTGAACAAAACACCGTCCATAACATTATGGGTGTCAATATTTTCACTAGGACCCGATAATCGTCAAGAATGGATTGTCTTTTTTTGTGAAAGTGAGGTAGTATTTATCTGGTTTCCTGAGGAAGTGTTTCTGATCTATGATTTTTATTGTTTCTCTTCCTTCTGTCAGAGGTCTTTTTTTTTATTCAACCCCTTCCAGTTTGGATTGTGGGGTTGGCTTGGACTGCTTACCTTAACTGTCAAACGTCAGCGTCATATCAAAATTGGTTACATTTCAACGAAACACCTTCTGTTAAAATTTCACATACATGCGTATGCTTACAAACTATTACTTAAGTATTTCTTTTTACTTAAAAGTCCTAACCACAAAAAAAAGTTTAATTTCCTTGAAAAATTGCTATCCAACAAATCTGGACGGACTACATTGCCCTTTTACCTACATTTATACCTATACCGCTGACCTATTAGAAAAGCTTCTGTACATCGTGTGGCTAAGATTCCAATGCCCACACACCCTAACCAGCAGACTCTTATTCTTGTTAGACCGAATCTTCGCAGTGAGAATCTTTCTCTGAGACGGATTGACTGTCTGCACCCCGTGAACCATCTTTCTTGTCCCGTCCATGAACGTTGCGATGTGATCTTTTTCTGAAATTAGTTCACCTAGACCTTGTCTGACACAGCGTCGCCTACCTTTCCAGCCCACTCGGGTCAAGGTAAACTGGAGCGGAGCCAACTGCACGTTAGGCCTTCACCTAAATTTCATTAACAAATGGGCGTCGACATTTTGCTTTTTAGTGCACTAACACCATGAAATCTGAGTATATAGATGAAACAAAAGGTTCTGCCTGCAGTCTCTCAGTAGTAAACACCTGGGTCTGGTCATCCCGGGTCACGTGATCTTTTCGAAGTTTACTTATCAAAATTAGGCTTTTGACGGATAGTTTTACAAATGTGTTATAAAGAATAAAAAACACTCACCCCTTCTTACATTGTATGTTCGGACTGATAACAAGGGATGGGAGGTTATGGATTTCCCCCATAAAAATTGTAAAATAAATACATTGATTAAAAATTTTACGCCCACGTTTTCAACTATGCATAATAAATACCTGGTTGGCCTTATAAGTAGTAAGATAAGACATTTTCCTTTTTTTCGGTAATATGACAAACTGATTAAAATCAAACAATTAAGCCGTATTATTGTGCTTGGATGGCTTCTATGTTTATTATTAGCAGAAATGGATCCAGGGGGAGGGTCCAGGGGGTCCGAACCCCCCCCCCCCCCCTTCCAGCCGCGGCAACCTTTTTTCAAGGGTTTCGGACCCAATTTTTGCGGCCTGGACCCCCCCCCCCCCTTTCGGACATGTAGACCTTTTTATAGGGTTTTTCTTAAGTACTCCAGCCTTTAACCCACCCTTTTCCTAAATCCTGGACCCGCCTCTAATTAGGATACGGCTGTTTATGAACACAGTTTACATACTTTGTAGTTCAACATCCGTGGTTTAAGTTTATGTTCCAAAAGCATGGTTAAAGTTAAGCTACAACATAGATCTCGGGAGCGGATCCAGAGATGGTTTTAATTTCCTTGTTGTAAGAAAATTTTTCTTCTTTGCAACTTTTGCCCCGAATGTTAAGGAAAACCTGTCCCCCTCTTCCCTGGGTTCACACTTTCAAGAAACGGACTCATAAGAGAAAGACTCTGCTGGTTAGGGTTTATGGGCATTTAAATCTATGCCCCATAGATGCATCTATGCACTGGTTTTTCTGAACACAGCAGCGGCGTAGCTATATGCTTGTAGTGAAGAAGGTACTGCAGTCCGGTCAAATATTTTGGATAAGTTTTGTTTAAGGTAAACATAAACATGGGTGTCTGTGTGGTTAGTACTTCACGGTGTAAGTAATAATTCGTAAGCACATGTGAAATGTAAATAGAAGGTGTTACCTTGAAGTGAAACGAATTTTCACGTTTGACAATAGAGATAAGTAGTCCAGGCCATCCCCATAATTCCAAACTGTCGAGAAGAAGGTTAAGACCAGGACTACCGAGACCATGACAGAAACCAATTATGTCGAGACGGAGATTGAGACCAGGATTACTGAGAAAAAAAAAGACCGAGACAAGGACTACCGAGGCTAGGACAGAGACCAAATTTATCGAGACGAGGATCGAGACCAGGATTTCTGAGAAGAGACCGAGACCAGGACAACCAAGACCGAGATAGAGACAAGGACTACTGAGACAGAGATAGAGACAAGGACTACCGAGACCAAGACGGAGACAAAATCTATCGAGAGGAAGATCGAGACCAGGATTACTGAGAAAAGACCGAAACAAGGACTACCGAGACCGAGATAGAGACAAGGACTACCGAGACCGAGATAGAGACAAGGAGTACCGAGACTTAGTGCAGGACTACCGAGACCAAGACCGATACCCACACAAAGTGGTTCCGTGAACTACATAACTGGTTCTGTCACCTGAAAGAGAATGTGTTTCCTACACCAGTGACCTGTAAGCAGATCTGAAGGCATTAAAACAACACCACATAAAATAACAGTTATCTGAAATTTGACGGAGTAGATGATACTTTAGGCGTTGACTTTCTCGATCAGCAATGATTTTGTGTATTAATAATCCTTAATGGAAAGAGTGGTGTATATCTTAATTTCAAATTGCAGTGGTTCCTACATGTCTGCAGGCAACAAAAAGTTGGACGAAGGTGAACAAAATGAAAGCATGTGTAATGTTTTCGATTTTCCACCGGAAGCTGTATGTGTATGGCAGACTAAATATAGCAAGATACATGAGATGATCCATTATGATTTGTCATACTCAAAGTAAATTGATATTTACGGGAGGTTTTCGTGACACGAAATCAATGATCGCTTGATCTGAAACAAAGCGGAGGTAAATGCCCTCTTTTGGCATTCAGCCGTGGTTTGGTGTTGAAGCTTCTTTTTTATTACATAGTGGTGTTGTGGTCTTGAGTAGACTGCGCAAATCACCTCCTGAAGTTATTGCCTACGCGAGAAGGGTATGAGTTCATCCCCGTTCGTTTGGGGGTGTTTGTGTTTGTTCACAACATAATTAACGCAGTGTTGAACTAAATCTCATTTCGGGAATGGGTCAAGGAAAGTTATAAGCTTTTGGCGCGGATCCGGAACATGACCCGGATTTAGGAAAATCATCACTTATGCACGAATGAACCTAGTCATATGGGCCGAATACGTGAAAGCAAACACACGGCGGAGATTTCTGTTCCTAATAAAATGATCAAGTTTTCGTGATTTTTTAAGCTAATAAACCCTATCACTGCATGCAGCACATGTATGCAAAATAATTTCGTCTATGATTTTCACTGCACTATTCGAATACTGACAACTGCCGTCATGGATATGGCAAATATCATATTTTTCCTCTATTCTTGACTCGCTTGAAAAGAGTCCGATCGTTCGGACGTATTCCAGTGTGTCAGACTGGTAATGTTGTATAGGTGAAGTCGTCCTTGGTCAGTGATCAGGTCAGATGGATCCCTGAATGGAACAGACCTCTGTTGACAAACCTCCTCGGCATTCATTGTTTAGCTCTATTTGTCATATACCATATAATATTACCTGATAAATTCCCGGAGGGAAGACCGTGGTTGATTTCGTGGGCTGAAGGTTTTGCTATGTTTTGCCAGGCTTTCAGTCACATTCTGGCTTCTCGAGAGCTTCCTGCTGTCACTGTTGTCTTCTGCTTCACTCATTGCACGTCTCCTGTTTACAGTGCAACAGCTGGCAAAAATGTACAGCAATCATGCTGCCGAGAAACATGTAAAGTTTACACACTAAACATATGATTAAAAATGTCATTTTGGATGTCTATCTGCGCTTGTAAACTTGGGTTTGCAAACGGATTTATTTTATTCAAGTTGCAAAGCTGAGATACCACACCATCCAAGTCAGAGTGTAAGTCTGGGTCCAGACTCCATGAGTTAGAGTCCAAGTCCTAGTTCTTGAGGTTTGAGTGAAAGTCCACCTCCATCGAGGAAGAGACATCTGGGACCCGACTCAAAGTCAGAGCCGGAGTCCAGTAAGGATCTCTTTATAAAAAGACATTTAAAATGGGGTTTTCAGATTCCCTTAGTATTTTCAAGGTAGTTTCCACATGCCTTTTAATTAAAGATTTGATTACATTTAGCTTCCGATGCCGGACTAATTTTTTTGTAATATTCTCTGAGTAGTTCACACATATAAATGTCTTAATGTATGTGACAGAGTTTTCCTTCTGGTATACTCAGGATGGACTCGGCCTGATTTCTCGAGACCTAACCTCCGAGTCCGAGTACAAGTCCGAGTACAGGACACTCGAGTCCGAGTCCGAGTCTAAGTTCCAAGTCCGGAATCGAATCCTCGATCAATTTAGGTGTTCTGTTGTATTCTTTATTCTGATGCGATTTATAATCTCCAAATCCAGCTTTCAGTTGTGATTCTGTTTCTGGTTTCATCATGTTCCCTTTGATTGACACTTTTCTAATTTCCTATCGATTTCTCTTCAGCAGAAATGCTCATTTTCGAAATGCCGCTGCCTTAAGCACGTGATCTCTCACTAAGGACTTCAAGCAGTTCATTTGGGCTTTCTATAATACCAGTACTTCACCCAACAATGGTGCTCTCCTGTTTGATGGCATTCCCATGTTGCACAAGCATGTATAAATGAGTATGTATAGTGAAGCTCACATGGACCATATTGGCCTGATTTACTGCTGGTAAGGTTAGATATTAAAGATAAACATGTAAGGCATAAAGACATTTTTAGGGATATTGTGTTTGTGTACTGGGCATTGGAAATAGAGATTTATTTCCAATTCAAAACAATTCAATCATAATGGAACCAAAGTCATTAAGCATTTCAGAGATAGAAACATGAATTTCTAGTGTTTGTCCTCAGATGACTTCCTTTGACAGTTGGCACTGCAAATATTTACAGAAAAAAGTATTGGCCTTGTAAACGAATGTATGAGATTCAAAGAAATCACTAGATGTAAATTATCCAGGCTTTCCCACATAATTAGACCTCTGTCCTTGGATAAATAAAAAGGATTAGCTATTCACCTTAAGTATTGCTGCAGAAACACTTTTTCCAAGACATATTGGTTACAAAAAGAAAAAACTATTTTACCATGTATTTTAGAATTTGTTCATTTTACATTTTACTATGCACGTTCATAAAGACCATCCTCAATGTAACAGTTATATATCCGATCAAAAAAGATATATATAGAGATATATATATATATAAAGATATATATAAAATAAATATGGACTGCTCTCTTTGAACAGTGTATCCATAATGGAGTGGGGAGTCGAGGAAGGCCTTCAATCGGAAAACCTAAATGACTGAGACTCAATAGGTTAATTCTCACTTTGTTACACTGAAGAGTTTCTACGAGATTGATATATACTCTCATCATCTTACCTTCCTCTCCTTTTTATAAGTAACATTTTAATACGTACAATGTTAACCACGATGAAACATCAGTGAGCGGAGAGATATTTTTTCTAATATTAGAAGGGGCGGATTCAGGATTTTTCACTAGTTGGAAGGAGGGCGGAGCGTGAGGGTATTTGAGTGGTAATACATAAAATAGTGTAGAAACACTCTGAAAATTTAGATTGTAGTAGGGCCATCTGAGGTAGTTTTAAAAGCATTCAGACAGAAAATTGGGTTATGTGGTACTGTATTTGAACGAAAAAGGTAGCGTTCTCAGGAACCACCCGCGTCAATTTTAACCCCACGCATCAAATTTTTATATTTATTTTTCAATAGAGACTTGTCAATTTGAGGTCCAAGAAGTTAAGAAGATGGCAAGAAGTTAAATTAATACAATTTTGATAAGATATCCTTTCTTATGTAATGCTTTTACCTATTTAGGGAAAAAATCTGTTATTATCATGCTTTTCCCTGATCATATGACATTTTTTCGAAACATACAAAAGAAACTGATTTCCGAAAAAAAGAGCCTGAGAACCCAACATTTTTTTGGCCTTAGGCGCTTATTTTTCTATGTCATGTTTTCAAAAGAAATAGCTTCCTCAAAAGGCCACACAACCAAAATCATTATTCTGCGGAACCCGGGAACAAAACCTATTTTGCGAGCGGTCGAATTTCTTTTTTTGTTTTTTTTTAACCGTTCGAGACAAAATATGTTGAATTTGTCAGATTTCCGGGATAACATAAAATTTGTTCCAGATTTTTAAATGGTGTGTATATGAACAACACGAATAAAAATTGCATACCTTTAAGAATTCTTTCGGGAAATTGTGCCATAGTACAAATAAACAACATTAAAAGGAACTGGTCTACATTTGCCAAAAAAAAAAACTATTGAACCTCGAAAAATTGGAGCGACGAGTCGGTAGTACAATATTTTTGTTTATATAGTCTTCGGTTCATGAACTGCTGTGTGTTATGGGTCTATTGAATGCTGCATGATGGTCAACATAACCTGCCATTACCAACCCATTTAGAATGAGGCTTTTTTGATGAAAGACTGTCAGGGAAAATAGGAAAATTAAACTAGTTGCAATAGCACACCGGGAATTCCTGTTGAAAAAAAATATTTTCTTTTATCTTTTCCTGTTTTGTCCTTGCGACCTTCCGTGTATTAAAACCCGGGATCTTCAGCTCCTCAATCCATAGCCTTGAACAAATTCTGTAAGAAACTTACATGGCTTATCTTCGTATCACAAACATCACGGCCACAGGGGAGTCTTTAAAGTTTACACCAAGTGGCGTCAATTTTTCTTCCAGGGTTAGGGGGGATGACTTTTATATATATATATATATATATATATATATATATATATATATATATATATATATATATGTATATATGTGTGTGTGTGTATATATATATAAACCTTTTTCAGTGTCTCTGAGTGGCATATTCAACTATATATATATATATATATATATATATATATATATATATATATATATATATATAATTATTATATTTACTTGATCATATTTCAAATAATTATAATGTTTACAAAATATGTTATTTTGTAAATTCTAAGCAAGGTTTAGATATAACATTTTTTAATAAATAGATCAAAAGTCTTTAATTTTATTTATAAATATATTTCATTTGCAATATAATAATATTATTCTCTGAAAAGTGTGTGTGTGGTGGGGTGGGGGGTAATTCAATGACCATCCCCCCTTGCCAAAAAGTGGGGGTTATATATACCCCCATCCCCCCTATATTGTTGCCCCTGTTTACACCTCTGCCTGTCACAGACATTCCTCTTACCCTATGTGTAATCTTGTAGCTATATATTCTCTTTATAGCAATCAGTTGACACAAGTGAGGTTTTGGTGGTATGGAGTGGCATCTTTCTGGTCTTTAGATATAAAAACCTCTGAACTAACCAATTGCCAATTTACATCTGTCGCTATGTCTTAATCCAAACACCCGGAACGTGGTCAAAGGCATCAAAGAGATCTTTGCTTCAACCCCCTTGCGATGCCAGGAGTTTTCTATTACGACCTGGTATGTCCTGCCAAGAGATTTTTAGCGGCATAAAAGTTACTTTCATTGAATGGCTGAAGCTGGGATGAACTACTGATCTTATTTGATCTTGTTCTGCTTTACTGCAGGATGGGTCTTTAAGCTACGGAAATGGCCGAGGAGACCCGATGTAGAGGTTAGCAAACATGCCGACCCAACAGCGTCTGTAGAGAATATTATTTATAACTTTTGGTCCATTTATCGATTAAGCAGAAAAGTGATTAAAATACGAAACCATCAATATGTTTTTGTAAGGATATAGTAATATCAAACACCTCAATTATCCGAGAAAAAGCTGTTTGCGAAACTGTTTGGTAATTTAAGGGCCCACTTTTGTTTAAGTATATTCCATTACTTCAGCAGAGCACTCTGTTCATCTTCCACTGTATTCCATTCTTTTATTATTATTATAACCAAGGCGGTTATGTTTCTACAAATGTCTCTTCGTTTGTTTGTCGGTCTCTTTTGGATTACACATTATATACTAACTTGATTTCGCAAAACTCTGTGGTGGGGTTCGAAAAGGCCAGGCATTAGGCCAATCAAACATGGTGGGGGTCCAGATAAAGTGGCAGATTCTGAGTAATTGGTTTGTCTTTGCGGAGGTATGAGCTATTGAGAGTCATTCAAGTGTTCGTATTAATATAATGTCCTTACTTAAATGTGTTTTCATTTTGTAGAGGAATGTAAAATCTCAGCTTTGGGACGATATCACTATCGCGCATTATTGTTTTATTATGTCTGTTTAAGACTGACCATTGATATATAATTATATATATATGTTTATAGCTTATGATGTGATTGAAAGTCTCTAAGGTAAGATCAATCAGACTCAGGCTATCACTGTCTATCAGACATCAGTATTTGAATACGTGTCTGTTAAATTCTAGGTCTGAGAGGCTGTCATCCCGTCCGGTTCTTCCTCAGCCGGGATGCCGAGCTGAGTAGCCACTCCAAGCTGTCAGGGGCCCTGTATTAGCACTCCACTTGCTGAGCGCTTTCAAGACCAGCATCTTAATTACTCCTAACACCTGAAAGACTCAGCTTCATTCTGCGGCTCCTCTCGTATTTGCATAATCACTTAGGATAAATATCATAGACTTAATTTAAGTCAGTTGTCCACGCAGTTGCGAGTTGTTAGGCATGTTAAGGACAGGTGCATATGTATTCTTATTATCAAACGTCAATTCAAACCAGCAATTTCATATTTTCTTAAGCCCTCTACACACGTCCATTTTGACAGCTTGTTCTCACCATCGCACGTATAGGCAAAACGTTGGATTTTGGACAAGTCACACTCGATGGTCCGCATGGTAATCGCAAACAGTGTGTCTGTGATCATTATGTTTTATCTCTCACAACGCCTCCCTGAATGTTAAAAAACGTTCCCTTTCCTCAAATTGGCGAGAACTATTAACTGTATTTGACTTTTCCTCTGTCTCTCAAAGAATGTTTTTATAGATTTTCATCTGTTGAGGGAGTTCTTTTGACAGATATTGTGTGGATGTCTTTGTCACAAGTTTGGCTTCCACATGAAGGTAGATGTAACACTAACATTTCCGGTCAGTCTTAGCCTTTGGTGGTAGTTTTTGTTTTAGTGACGTCAGTAGTTCCTTCCGAATTCCAATGAAGTTTCTGTAAACAATAATTCCATACAGGTATGTAGGTGGCTCTGCGGGAGCGCGCTCCCTTTTGCGACGTTAATATTCTGGGAAATAAAATATAAAGGCACGCTAAACAGAAAAGCAGCGCCGAACTCCTGCACGCAAGTGTGAGTTTATAACAGCCTATATTAAAAAAATATAGAATTTAAGATATTGAAAAAGACACTCATCCATTCTTAAATCTTCGATATTCTAATGTGTTTAAATATCTGTCCACGAGGGCGGAAAGAGGAGTTTGGAAATCGAAGACTATTGAGAAAACCTTAAAAGGTCCAGGACGCGGGTTTGGCGGGGCGGTTTTGAACCCTCCGAGCCCTCTCTTAATCTGTTTCTTGTATATAATATATATATATATATATATATATATATATATATACTCCTATATATACTCTATATAAATAGTTGGAAATGAGAGAGTCCAGATGTTTGCCGACAAGGAACAGGAAATATCGCTCTTGAATGGCTAGTTTTACGTAGGTACTGCTTGAGTCATCATGCTGCCTATAACAAGACCAGCGGCGTTTGGCATCTCCGGCATTAATGTCCATGACCTGCACACAATGAGTGTACTTCAGAATTAGCGGACTTAATCAGGGTTAATTAATTAGTTTCAATGAAACCGGACTTTTCAAAAGTCGTTGGCTCTCTGGCCTTGAAACTTGTTTAGTTCTGAATTTGAATGAAACTCTGAGTAAATTACTATTTCCGTTTAAGATTTTTTTAAAAAGCAAACTTTTGATAAATAGGTGTATAGGTATAAAGGAGTCCGGAAGTCCGGAAGTAAAAGATATACAAAAATGGATAAGCTATTATATTTAAATACCTTACACTAAAAACTCATAATATGATATTTCCAAGTTTTATTGATTTTTACTTTTAGATATTTTGGAACTTTCCATAAAGTATCCCATATCTGTTCTCGTGGAACTTGTCATGGGTGTTTCACGATATTTGCCAGCAACATGTTTACAGTGAATAAACAAAATTGGCAACTTAGTAACTGAAACTTGGCAGATAAAGATTTATGGTCAATACCATGTGATCAGGAGTTGTGGCAGAGTTGGCACACCCTTACTACATATTAGCAGACGATTACTCGGACCGTCAATAACTCCGGGCCTGTTCTGAACTTCCGCCAAGGCGTCCTATTCAACTGGTCAATAATTCCCACGGTGAACCTCAGCGGGGACCATAGAACGCCCCGTGGTCAATAATATGAACATGGTTCTGAACTTACTCCACCGTCCTGAGCTTTCGCATCAGATCTTCATTAAGCTGTGTGAACTTTTCTAACATCTCTCCAACAGTTCCATTCAATACCTTTTTCTTTGAACTCCGCCCATCACCGTCAGCTTGTGTTTAATAGCTTCCACTGAATATTAGGGTTGTGAAATGTACAGGATGTTAAGCTTCTTATGATGTTTCGATTCAGAGCTGTCGGTTGATAATCGACGACGTTTGAAATTTCCACATGGACGGTTTCAGAATCGCAGGAATGGGACGGAAGCTCAATACTATGGATCAAGTGACCAAGGGGTGTTAGTTCACGTTTTACCTAACTCTAGCAGGCAGAAGTATATATATAGAGAGAGAGAGACGAAAACAGCGTGAGGCGCTGCTTGTTGGTATTAAGCGAAGCAATTAAAGGTGCCGTTTCACCTACCTTTTGAAAAAGAATTAATGTGATTTCTGGTTTCTTCTTTGTATATATTAATGACGGTAACGGTAATTTTTGTTGTGAAACGTTCTTATTACGCCTTCGTGAAAGATGTATGAACTTTTTTCAACAACATGTTTGTAAACACAGCAATGTTGACAAACGGAAATAACATATAACCTATAAGGTAGTAGGTTGCATATACATGCGAAGGAAGAAAGGACACTTGTTGTAAAAAGCAATATGCAAAATCTGGCTTATCTGACTTGCTGGCGATGCCTTTGTTGAATATGTTTTGAATATTTTGGCGGGCTTCCACATATTATAAACACGTTGATATAAACAAATCAAGTAGCCTATGTGGGGTGATATCCATGTATCTGGCCTGTTTTTATAAAAGCTCCATGGGATTACCTTTAGTTTATAAAGGTCAGATAGGTGATCGGGCCCCTTTAAGCCAGGTCGAACAAGAGTGGAGGAACTCGTCCCCTGTGCCACCTCTAAATCCAGCCACTAGGCATCTCATCTTTACAATTAAGTTTACTTAACAAAGGTTATTTACCCATTATTTTTAAGAAATCAGTTTTTCTCGAGTTTTTCTCGAATTTTCAAAAGAACATAAGCAAAACACGAATTTAAAACACGAAAAACCTCCCATTGACTGATTCACCGGAAGTGCCAGAAATGTGTTGAATCAAAAAGTTTAATCGATAATTTAGAATGTTATTGAATCATAAATAATATTCTCTGATGTTTTATTCCAGTTTTGTAGAAGCGCATCCCTGGGGTTGTCCCTTTTCGTAATACCTTTGTTGATGCTTCTTGAACCACCCTCTGAACCGCTGACTGTCGACCACCCCAATCCAAACCACTCCTATATGACCATATCGATCTACTTTAACTGAGGATAAATCACTTCACCGCCCTTCTGGTTCTAATATAAGCCTCGGCTGGTTTGGAGGGGAGGATTAAAGGGGTTCATAAGTTAAATTCTATAATGTTATTTGAGTTCAAATGTTTCTTTGGTGGGGGATGTTTTCTTAGAAGCACACAATCATTGACCAGAATACATTTTCTTCTTTTTTTTCTGTCTGCGGTCTCTAATAGGGCTGATTTCCAAAAACAGACTAATAATCACAGGTGAATCATTGCACCTGATTTATTATTTTGACCTTGACTTAATTTTCAAGGTCGTTGCCGGGGGGTCCACTTTCGATCGTTCGGAAACTTTTTTTGGTTAATTTACCGTTGGCAGGCCTGGCCAAGTTGCTGCACCTATTGAATCATACTCCTATCCTAAGCTCTTGTGTTCTGGCCCCTACGAACATGTGTTTAGTGCAACCATTAAAGCCTCCTCTGAGTCACTGACCAAATTATGAATGCATTACTTCCGTTTAATAAGATAACAAGGTAATAGCATTCACCACAAATTGCCGTAACAATGCATGCATAACCTCTTGTCCTAGAAATCAATTAAAGACAGTGGCTTCCAGTTCCTGCCCCATAAACACAGGCCTTGTCGATAGCAAGGATTACTGGTTTTGGGAACTCCCATGTTGATTACTAGAGTGTCGTTTACTGCACAGTTGGCTGGGTCAGTAAGCAGCCGGGCAATAGCTTCACTGACTAAGAAGACATCCAAACAGACATTCGTGCCTGCCTTGCGATTTGAAGTGTGTGATATATTAATACTCTGTATACGGAGGGATCGTGGTGTTTCACGTGCTTTCACAGTTAAAGAAGAGGTGTAAAATTGTAAATGTGCTCGTTAACTCTCTCTCTTAAAAAGTGTTCTACGCTGGCTTTTATATTACATAAGCGAGTAATATGCAAAATAAGTACGACACTTGAATACTCACACTACCTTCAGAATTCTTAATCCAAGACGTTCACACCTTAGTTGGGGTTTAGGATTTTGACAACAGATGCTTTTCTGACACAGATTTTCCACTATAAATATAATCTGATAAATATTACACTTGTCAAATTTGTTCTTTGAATACTGCTCCATGCAATAACGTGTATTTGAAATAACGGTTTTGACAATGTGCAAGTTTCGTTCTCATGTGTATGAAGGATCTGTGATGCGGATTTTTAAGAGATTGTTTTTCAGCAAGGAAAGGCCAGAGATATTTGTCTCAATCTAGTCGTTACTACTGAGATCCGAATATCCGCGGTCATTAACTCCCAGGGCTACATACCAGGTGTGCGTGGGTTTTTTTCTTCACACCAGATGTAGCATTTAATAGGAATATACTCCGATCTGCTCAAAAACTACTCGGTCTCTACGTGAGTGAAATGGATCTGAGACTGTTAGCTGTGACAGAGAACGGTTAGCCTCCAGCTGCTGATAGACCGTTAAGTGCTTGTCCCTGCTAGCGTGTTATTACTGGGCACACATTAACGATGGGACCACAGAGCCCAGCTGTAAAGAATGGGACAAACGTGCGGGAGGGAAAGTGTTTCTGCTGGAGATCAAGTAGATCTATATGGGCGTTCCCTGTACTTTTGCTAAGTCGTCGCCAATTGATGTTCTTTTATTAATATCCTACGTGCTCGTTTTATTGATCTCAAGTGTTTTCCTCGTGTTTTGCAGCTCTAATCGAAGTAAACGAAATACGCGAAATAAACGCATACCTCCGCCATTATAATCAATACAATTTTTTTTATTAAAACGCTATTTTCTGTTTCATCGATAACTGTATATCCGTTTTATATATATATATATATATATATATATATATATATATATATATATATATATATATTTCAAATATCCATTATTGGGATTGAATTTGCTTAGGGAATATGAACATTAACGTAACTTACAGAAATGTATCTACCTTCCACAATATACGTAAACTAAAACACATTAATACATGAAAATCTGTGGTATTTTTTTACCCCCGTCATATGACGGGAGTATTATGGAATACCCATCGTCCGTCCGTCCGTTTGTCCGTCTGTTCGTCCGTGAACTTTTAGTGTCACCGCGATAACTTACCGGGGCTTTGATGGATTTTCACCGTAACTACTTACCAACAGGTTATCTTGCCCGAGTTCGATTACTGGTGACATCCATGCACGGCTCTGTTTACTAAATACATGTATAAGATTTGCCATTCTGTTATACTGTAACCATGGTGTACCATCACAAAGGAATTTCTACATTTCCATGCATTATAATGGGCCTTAAGAACTCCTGGTCCATCCAGGCCCTTTGGACCCTACGGGTTAAACATATATATATAGACTAGCTAATGCTATTTAACACAAATGAGAGACTTAAATTTGAGACCTCATCGTTCCACCTGTTCTTGTGCCCTTGGAAACTTTTGGGTCCTAGTCCCCATAGGCCCTTCCCATCACATCTAATTAAAACTATAAGCTTACACCATATAGGAGACAAAGCCCGAACATGGCCCCTTTGAGTCGTCCTGATGACAGCTATATACATCAGTTGCAAGTTAAAACTTAAAAGCTAAAAGAGATTGTTTCATTTTAAAGTACTTTCTGGTGTTCTTCACATAGGAAACTCTTGACGGGCCCCTTTATTTTTATTTTATTTTATTTTATTTCAAACAACTCTTACGAGGATAGCCTTTATTCAGCTCATTTGCTGGTTTTCAACAGGGACTTGGAAAAAGAACATATAAAATGAATAAAATATACATCATACAGATACAGATTAAATATGACATAGTGCTATATATATATATTAAATACATAGTTCAATACATAGCTTGAACGATTAAAAGATGTTATGCAGTAATGGAACATAGTCGTTACATAGAAGAGATTGAAAATAAAATAAAATAAAATAGATATCAATCTCATGAAACTGAAGAAAGGTAGATTTATGGTAATATACAAGTTAAATCATAAAAAATTCTGCTTTCGTCGCATCAAACATCTATATAAACGCTTAAAATGGTCGTGATCGTAGGCATATTTTAAGGATAAAGGCAGCTGATTCCATAGATATGGACCTGCATAGCTAAAACTAGATTTAAAACTTTCACGCCTGGGCCTGAGTAAAACTAAATTACGGCTGTCAGAAGACCGTGTTTCATATGGCATCCGTTGCAACCTGAGAACAGTTTTTGAATATTCAGGTATGTCTTCCGACAAACATGTATATACAATTGAGCACATAAAATATCGATACCTTTCTTTCACAGTCATCCAACCTAGATATTTAATTAATGACGCAGACAAAGTGTAATTGTCAAATTTTTTTGTAACAACGCGTGCGGCTTTGTTCTTAAGCTTTTGGACTCTATTTAAATAAGATTTAAAACAATTGCCCCAAACAGATATGCAGTAATCTATGTGACTTTGAAAAAGGGCAAAATATACGTAATTCAGGCTGGTAGTCGACAGTATCTTACTGAGGCGAAAGAGTATTCCTAATTTAGATTTTAATTTTTCGCATAGAAGCTGAATATGCTCTCTCTAAGTCAGATTAGAGTCAATGATTATACCTAATAATTTCGTACTCTGGATAGGATGTATAGTGATATCATTTACAATGATCTCTAATTCATGAGATCGGGTTTTCTGATTTTGGCCGAATAAAATTACCGTGGATTTTAAAGGGTTTATACAAAGTCGGTGATTATGTAAACACTTAAGAGCGATGTCAATAAGTTTCTGAAGGCGGTTAGTCTCCTCAGTGGGTGAATCTGAGGAAGTATATATTGAGACGTCATCACCATATATCATACATTTCTCTTTAAATATTTAGGCAAGTCATTAATATGCACAAGGAATAAAACCGGACCTACAATTGAGCCTTGAGTGGTCCCCTTATTAGAGAGTTCTCCATTCACAAATACTAATTGTCTCCTGTTAGACAAATAATTTTTAAACCATATAAGTTCAGTAACAATGACGCCGTATTGTTTTAGTGTGCTTAGTAAAATTGAATGATTTAGGCTGTCAAATCCTTTTCTTATGTCAATGAAGCAAGCTGCAGTAATTTTATTATTGTTCATGTTCGTTAAACATTCATCTATTACTGTGTGCAGTGCGAGAGGCGCAGATCTATTTGAGAAAAGCAAATTGTTTATCTGAGAACACTTTGGGTTTTTTTACATAAAAAAAAATAAGTTATGTTTGACGAATGATTCCAATATCTTAGGTATATGCCAATGATAAATATTGGTCGATAATTATTTCGGTCACTCTTCGTACCCGAGCCTCTATATATAGGAATGATCTTGGCAGTTTGCCAATCATTAAAGATTATACCACTTTGAGAACAATCAAATAGATACATAAGATTTTGTGAAATGAAAGGAGCGGCTATTTTAAGAAGAATATCAGACATACTAAGAATATCGTCAGAGATACGAGGGCTTATTTTTAATAATTGTGATAAAATTATTGAATTGTTGAAACAGACCGAAAATGGAAGGCTTTGGGTGGAGGAGATTCCGGCACGCTATCGATAGGGCTTGGGTTATGAAAAATATTACCAATATAAAGCCCTATCATACTAAAAAATCGTTGAATTTATTGGACATTATATCAAGTCTAGAAGTATTATTGGTTGATTTTGATGGTTATTTAAGGTCTTCCTTTGTGCTTAAGTGCTTTAAGGTTTTCCTTATGGATCACTCACTATTAGAAACTATATTTACCTTTCGTAAAACACGTGACTTAATCATTTTCAAGCTTTTTCTTGTGTCTAATCGAAAATTCCTAGGCTAAAATAAAATCAAGTGAAACCTACATTTTCAAGCGTTTTATTGGGCCCTACGGAAAATTCCTGGCCGGTACGGGTCCTTTAATTTAATTAGGCCCTCAATTTCGATTAAAAACTCGAGATCTGTATACATGCATCTCAAATGACAAACGGCCGGGATGCGCATTTCTTTCGCCCTTTATAGGACTGTCGTGCCCCATGCATAACACGACATGACCTATGCATGAGCAGCAGCTTCCAATGATAATTTTTTTTGGGTCCAGTTCAGCTATAGGGTGTCATCCTATACTGTTAGGCCTACTAAATTGAAACAGTTTTAACTAGGGCCTTGGACTTACAAATGCAATTTTCTGTGATTATTTTGCAAAAGGCTTAGACACGAACTGACAATTAACGAAATTGGGTGCCCCTTAAAAATTTGTTTGAACAGATTTTAGGGGGGGGGCGCCCTCTAAACACGCCCCTGCGGAATAGTGATGACGTCATAATAAACATGACGCACAAAAGAGGCACCCATATTCACGGGACCAATAATCAAGAACTGCCGACCTCTGTTTACTGTGAGACTTGTATACCCCTCGTTCTCGCGCCCCAATGTTACGTCACATTTCTTCATATTTATATCCAAGGTGGATAACACTAGTTAAGTTGGGGTAGTCCATATACATGGACCTCTATGTCCTATGATACTTCTGCTGAACGGACATTGCTGGACGGACATTACGGTCTAAGGGCCCAATGTAAATTCAATATAGACACTCCACAACGTATTTGCAACGATTGGTCGAGGGCCCTCGGAGGAGATGACAGGTCTGATCACTCGAAGAAATTGCATCAGGCTTATCAACACAATATATTAACTAACCTTTTGCATGTATGATTTTACATTCTAACTGACAAAAATGTCCGTCCAGCAATGTCCGTCCAGCAGAAGTATCATAGGACATAGAGGTCCATGTATGGACTATAGTTGGGGATGCCATAAACCACGTATGAGATAATGTTAACCAGGCCGTAAAGGGGAAAATGATTATATCGTTAGCAGGTAGGGTAACAAACATTACGCATTTTCCCTTAATGCCAATGGTACAAGTTTTGTTTTGCAAGTTTGTCTTTTTGTGGAGATAATAGCGAAAATTCAGGTGGACAGGGGTAGTGGAACGGACTATACGTCTATATACACAGTCGCATGGATCGTTATTGGTGGCTAAAACCGCCAATATAAACTGACCCTACTTATGCCTTCAGAAAGAAGGCAGTTCCTTTGGAACGGACTTTGTGGGTTTTTCTCTGTTTACATCAAAATTTGCCTTGTTTTGGGCCAAATATCAGCCACAAATAAAGATTTAAGCGATTGTGGTCTATAGCTCTACAATAAATAAGGTCAAAGTATATTTAAATATGCTTGATATTAATGGTAATTACGTTCGCTTTAACAATAAAGGTCACTCCTTTACATGTATATTTCCCAACTTCCTGACTCTAGTAAACCAGATTATGGAGAATACCCGATGTTTTTCCTTTGGCAAAACTACGACAGATATTAGTTATTTACTGGTGAGATACTGTACGACCTAGGGCTGTTTCTTGTCTACCAGAAGACGAATAATGTTATACACATTCGCCAAATAACAAGAGACATTACTTAACACAAGAGATCGTACAGAAATACGAGATATATACGAAATATATAGCTCATTCATTAAGTTACAAGAGATACTTTTAATCGTCTTAATAAGGCAACAAGAGATATTGCTTTATACAAGTCTACTATAGAGATATTGCTTAATGTATCTACGAAATATATTACTCACTGACTTAAGTAGAAATATACTATTAATTGACCAATCTACGAGCGATGATGATGTTCCACTCCTTCAATGACATGCAAAAGATTTCACTCATTTATCAAACTACGAGTCAGTGAGTACCCTACTCAGTGACTGACTTTACCACGTGAGGTATTATTTTTGTCTAAAAAATGAGAGATATTATTCATAGTCTTAACTCTTTGACTAAACTACGAAACATATTACTTGCGGACTAAAGCACTCACTGACTAAAATACAGTTGGATCCTCATTAGCAAATCCATGAGAGAAGACGAAAATACACACTATTCTTTCTGATTAATATATCAATTCTTTTTCCCTCATTAATCCGTAGTCTACAAGGAAGTAGTTTTCCTTTTAATTGAGAGGTGCATACATTGTCACAATTATTCTTAAGTTTATCATTGGATAGCTCTCTTTAAGACCAATTAAGGTTGGTTTCTCAGGCACCGAGCAGGCCAATTCTGATCCCCGGCACCATTTTTTATTTAGACAGTGATTAGGAATTTTACAAATTTTGGGCTGAGGGCGCACAATTTTTGCAAACCATATACAGATGAATGTGTAGCACCTGGTTTTGCTGAATTTTATTTCAGTCACAGGAAATTTTCCTCCCCGTTGAGCCCGTGCCCTGGATCTCTTTAGCTTAAACGCCTGCGCTTTTTTTAAGCCCGCGCTTTTTTCCCCGCGTGTTGACGAAAAAATTAGATCGCAAATTCAGGATGAGCAAATTTCCCTTCAAGATGTTCTTGCTCATCAGACATTAGCCATAAGAACAGAAGCAGCTTTACGTCTGCTGTTTACAGCGACCAAATAGAACTATATTTAGCATTTGAGTCTTAACCGGAACACTAAATGTCATTAATTTACAGCCTTCCCGGAGGACCAGGAGATCTACCGTCTGGCAATTATAGAGACACATCCTAAAAAACAACATTTGTAAATAACGAAAATACAGGAGTGTATCCTCGATTTTTTGTGTGTGTGTGTGGGGGGGGGGATGTTACAATTTATGAGGATCAAATACTTTTAACACTTCACACGTGCGGGGGGGGGGGGGGGTAGCCTATAAAAATATATTAAAGGCACATAATCATAATAAACAAAAGAAGTATTAACGCACACTGTTAGTTCATTTTGTGGCTGAATGTGTACGTTTTTCAGCAAAGCCATCCCGACACAGGGAGTTTCTATCTCAAATTCGTCCATTTTTATACGTTTGTATGGTTCTGTGTGTGAGTAAACACAGTTGCAAACTTAGAGAAGAAACATGAAAGAAGAATAACTGGCTTGGACTTGAAAATCTTCATTCGTCAGGTGATCTGCGCGCTATGTTTGTGTTTTGAACTCGGATGTCGCCTAGCTGATGCAAACTTATTCAAACTCGTGCACAGGAGTAAGCTATAATGGATTTAATGGAAATAATATTTAACATACCTGGTGTGTGAAAAGGTCCCTGAAATTATCAAGGAATTAAGTTAAAAAAGGGAAAGTTTTCTCCGTTAGGGAAGGGGGGGGGGTAAAGCTTTCTAATCCCTGACCCCCGGATCAGCACTTAAATTTTTGTCATTATAACTCCGACCCTCTAGATGACTGATGTTTTTCCTTAGCAGTTCAAGGAAGCTGAAAATAGATTGAGTTGAATCCACTGTTTGCCCCTGCTTTTAATCTAATATTAATGAAGAAAGGCAGATTTATGCTCAATGTTCAGTGTCTAATGCCCGTGTGACCATAAACACGTCTTATTTAATTAAGACCTTCGGTTTGCCTGCTTTGCAGCTAATCACTTTCATTAAAATGGAAACTTCGATGATTTATGGCCGCTTGTACCAATAACGACCAACATGCGGAACTGCTGATAAAAATGGAAGATTTCTTTTAAATTCTGAGGAGTTAATTTGCTAAAGACTGAACCACTGCATATACAGACATTAGTACCTTTAGCTAGACCCTTTCCCTCTACCGCTATCATGACGTATTACAACACCGCGAACAGGGGCGGATCCAGGATTAAGGAAAAGAGGGGGGGGGGGGGTCCAACCCAGGAGGACTAATGAAAACCCTAAAAAAAAGGTCCCCAGGTCTGGAAAAGGGGGGGTCCAGGCCGTAAATTTTTTCCGAAGCCCATAAAAAAACGTTGCTCCTGATGAAAAAGGGGGGGTCCGGACCCCCTGGACCCCCCCCCCCCCCCCTTTTATCCGCTTCTGGCGAACGTCCCATTTACACTACCATTCACAAACACGTTTATTTAATTCTTATGCACAATAGCGGTATTTCTACACGAGAATATTAAGCAAAATTATATCCAGTTATTTTCAAGACCACCAGAGGTCACGCCTTTTCACATGTTAGACCTATCACAGGCGCTTGAATTGCTATTAGTGTCGATTTCGGTTGAATTACTCCATCTCTTTATCATTTACTTAATTAAAAGTAAATAATAAAGAAATGGACCATATAGTGCGAAAAACGCTAGGAAAATGTCAGATAAGTAATAGTTATAAAGAAAAGACCAAGAAAAGTAACAAATTTAACCAAAATCTGCAATGATAGCAATTCAAGCGCCCGTGGACCTATGCTACCATCATGTGACGTTTGACGTAGCGCAGCGACCTCTAGTTAAAATTTACTCTGCGCAGAATCGCGCAAAACCTGCGACTCTGCTGTTTAGGGATTGTAGGTAGGCCTAATTTGATATATAGCAATAATTTCCTAACAATGAACTTGGATTTCTCCATAAACACACAGCGTAGATATAAATGTTGCAAAAGAAGTAATATAAGGTGTCTTAAAATATGTTGGATTAAAATTGTTTTAAAGGCAAATTATATACAGTTCGATCTTTTTGTTGTAAGGACTTGGAAGTGTTTTCTTTTGTTTAGAAGCTACTAAGACCTCTCACCCACTGATGATGTTCTAGGAATGCGCCACCCTCTAGACACATTATACTTCATTCTGTTTCCTGCATGTACCTATTCGTAATTATGGAGAAAGCTTTACCGTTAATCTTTACATTGTTGAAAATTCCGGTACCTGCATGCGTCACCCAGTATTTACGCCAAGAAGAAGCCCGGAAACGGCTAAAATTGAAGGTTCATGACGATTATTGCCCAACAGACGCCACATGCACGCTAGCTTGTGGCGCGGATGAAAACAGAATGGTCTGTGTCTATTAAAAGTGATTTATCCCTTTTCGTTTGTGTTGCAATATTTCCTTTTTAAGGGAAGAGCTTACAATCTCCTTTTGTTCTCATATACAACACGCAAGGCTCCGTAATCAACTTATTTGCTAGAAGTTTCTTTGTTGACAAACTGTCTTCATCTGATAATATATAAATACCTAGTGATAGCGGCCAGTAGCGGTTTACGTGTTATTTCTGCCGCGGGCAGGACAGACTCATTAAAACATACAAATAGCAGTGAAACAACGACGCTGGATAGATCTAACGTTTTGCAGCTCAGTGTTTTAGGGACTCTGTATCGATTTGATGCAGACGGGAACGTTTTTCCTCATTTACCGCTATCTTTCTGCTAAAAACTTGTTGGATTCGCTCAATGGTTTAAATGTATCTTTACTTTTTCTTTATTATTTGAAAAGGCGAAGCTTTCAGCGTTATGGCTTCACAAACCATACCACCCGACAAATTTCATTGTTTATTGTCTATTTTTTTAAGGTAAAGCAGAGGAAATCAGATAAATTTTCTTATTTTATATGACCAACCAAACCATTTTTGCATATGTCACCTGGAATGGAAAATATATGGCAAATGCAAGGAAATGGAATAAGCTTTAAATTACTTAAACTACTTCTTAAAATGGCAGCCTTATAACCAATATTCAGTCGATTATGGTCATCACGAATCAAACGGCATTAAACTGTCATTTTCATGCTTTTTTTCCTGATCATATGACATTTTTATCGAAACATACAAAAAAGGTAAAAAATAAAATACCGCGCGCCCGAGGTGATTTCTGAAAAAAAAGTGCCTGAGAACCATACCTTTTTATTTTTTTCGCCTAATGTACGGTGAATACTTTTATATTGTAGGTTCTCTCCCACAGATACAGAAAAACAACACAACAATTTATGTTTTAAACCCCGAATTGGCCGAAGGTTTAATCCTAATTAGGAATGGTTGTTCTCATTAAGCCGAAAGATATATATACTGCCGGTAAGTTAGTAAAACGTGATTATTTAATAGCTATACAATCGCGGGGGTTCTGCCAAAAGATTTCCATTGTTATCGATTAAGGTAAAGCATCTTAGCGCCTCATCATGACTTGACTTATTGTCATCTTGAGAGTAAAAAAAAGGCATATGCGGTCGCTACCGGCTGGATAAGGACCACAAGTCTATCTCACTTAGTCCCTAAGGACCAAGTACAGTTTCCAACCTGCCCTGGCCCTATGGCCAGCCTAGTTTTTCTTGGAAGTGTATCTGTTAATGGGTTAATTCACCTATAATGAAAGACGGATGGTAGGTATAGCTCCGACTTATGTCTTACAATATTACCCTTAATTTTGCTTTCATTCCAAGATTCGGCTATAACAGAGACCAGGACCTTTTTACTTCCGACCGATGCCCAGACCAATACACGACCACCTAGACCAAGACTGAGATCCGCAAGACCAGGTCTCAAGCCCTACATCACTTGTCTAATGTGAATAAGACATACAAAATAATACCTTCACACATATACTATTACTTCAGATTGATATTCATATTGTGTTTATTTATACAGAGTCGCTCTGTCCTCTGTATTATCGGCAGATGAGCGCGGTCGGCTTGACTGTGAGCGATATATTGCTAGTTCCATCACTATGTATACCAACGTCCCTTGTATCTTGATCAAAATTCATAAGCAGAGGAATGGTACAGCATGGCCCGGAAACCCACGAGCCCTATCAACGATAAAATCCTTTTAAAAGATAAGTATCAATAGATTCAGAAATATATATCTATATTTCATGACATTATACTTTTCTCTCAAGGATTATTCTCTTTTACTCCGGAAAGAATATCTTTTTTTTCATACTTTGTGTGTATATATTTGATTTATAAATATATATATATATATATTTATCTTCAATATAATTTCAGGCTATTTTCAAAATGTATTTCAGAAATTGGAAATCGATAGATATACCCTGTCACCATCTCATATTAATGGCATTTCATTGAGCACGATTTTGCTAGGAATTCTCCAGTCTTAAAAAAATGACTCATGGAAAATTGGAGACTCCTGCTATAATACAGTACCTCAAATATGATAACTGTAGCTTATAAAGAAGGGTCACATACAGAAATATGGTACGAACTATTGCGCAATAAGTATTGTTTTATTATATATAAAACTTTAGAGTTTAGAGCTTATTTCAAATGAACACTTTTGCCAATAAATTCTGACTTATATTTGTTTTTCTCTCAAAGTCCGTCATGTGTCTCAGCTGACAAAGTGGAGAAAAATGGTGGCTGTGCGACTTCATTTCTTGCAAATCTAGTCCCCATGAAGTAAAGCCAATTTTACCCCTCAAATCCGCCTAAAACAAGAATTGGTACAGTATGTATTTCTTTGGCACAGATTAAAAACTCGTACCGATTAAAAAAGATTGGCAGAGATTTGTATGAGAAAATGTCAAACATAAACACACAAAAATCAAATTTTTTTTAATGGCAGCTCGAGCAATCAAGACCACGGACTCCTCCGCCTTACCAAAGATTTTATGAAAATACTGTGTAGACGTTCATCATCATTTGGCCAAAGTCCTGTACACATTAATAACTCAATTGCTAATACAAATAGTCATAAAGGTGCCAACATTTTAAGTTATCGATAATATTCGCTAATATGAGGGATGATGTTACAGAGATCCTCCAAGTCCGTCTGTGCTAATCGTGTAATAAAATCTCAATGGCTAGAAAATGTGTGGCGTTTTCTTGGACATTCATTGGGTAGGGTTTCTGTCATCCTGGGTATTCAGTGGCGAATCCAGAAGGGGGGGAGGGGGTCCAGGGAGTCCAGACCCCTCCCCCCACCCTCCTCCCTTTGGTTTTTTAGCCCAAGCAAACTTTTTTAGAGTTTCAACCCCAAATTTTGGGACCCGGACCCCCTCCTTTCAGAGCCAGACAACCTTTTTTATAGATTTTCTTTTAGTTTTCCTGAGTTGGATCCTCCCCTTTCCAAAATCCTGGATCCCTGGTATATATAACGGTCACGCCTAATCCACGGATTCGTTGGTCATATGTGGACTCTCCGAGATCAGCGCTGTTCTGTTTGTTGCTCTTTGTTCTTTTTTAATCATTCTTGTTTAAGTCCTTTGTGATTTCTTCGTCTGCAATCTCAGCAGATACCTTAATTGCCATATCTGTTTGCATGCAGCGGCTGTAGCTCCGTTTTTATCGGTATACAACACAAACTCTCCAGCTGGTTACCAGACGACCGTACGCTAATTGTGTTCTCCACATGCTGATCTGATAATGCTATAATGAATCGCTATACAGGCCTGATAAAGGTAAATGACTGAAAAAATAGTAAATGCTCCGGAAAAATGAGTAGACTTCTTTGAAATAAAGAGTTGAAAAAGGAATAAAATTAAAGTCAATTTCCCATTTTTTATCACAGACTGAATAAAGATGAGATACGCATGGCACAATTGTGTATATATAAATATATATATAGATGTATATCATTCCTAAAGTCAGAAACATACATGGTGCACATTCCCACAGCCTGAAGATAAGGGCATTTTTCATATGTTGGGACACATGGTTGACATTTGCACACAAATGTTACGAAAAAAAGAGAGTTAAAAGAGTAAGTGGCGTCATTTTCAGGAAGTCCCAAGAAAAAAGTGACCCTTTTAAAAAAAGAGTGATTTGGCAGGCCTGCTTTAACAAACAATCGGATCCAATTATCTGAAGGAAATGTGGGAATCTAATGATTATTCATTTGTTGAGAATAGAATGATTATTCATTAACAGCTTGTAGAATATCCAGTAGCAGTTATATCACTAGTTCATTGTGCTTTATTCCCGGCTTGATGCCAGCCAGTTCGACACAAGTGCTTATGGCGGGTACAAACACAAAAATAAAAACGCTGTCCGTCCGTATATTAATCATTTAGACAGGAAAAGTTAATATACAATCACACACTAAATATTAAAATTTGAGCGACATCACGGAACACAGGGGAATTAGGGATACCCATATGTGATTCTACTTTAAAAATGTAGTCGAACCACACTTCGCAGGATCGAATTCTCAAGGGTACGTATGTGCTGTTTAGGGTTTGTGGGCGTCATAATCTGACCCCCACAATGCACCGCGGCTGATACATACACAGATGGCGAAGACATAAATGTAGTGATGAGAATAATGTAGTCCGTTCAAGTACGTTTGATATGAATTGTTTCAAAGTAAATTTCATAAACATGGGTGCTTTTTTATAAGGACTTAACGGAATAAGTAATATTCTGCAAGTATGATGTGCATGTTAAATGTAAATAGAACGTATTTCCTTGAAATGTAACAAATTTTGATTTTGCAAGTTTGAGAGTTGAGATGAGTAGTCCCGCCCACCTCAGGGTCCCTATCAGAAAGAAGTTGGTTTTGAGAGGAAACAGCCTCTGGCGGAAGGATGTAAGCGAACATGTCGTATATTGTACGGTTTACTCACGGAAAGCTGACTCTCATTAAAAAAGATTGCGGAACCTATCGTATTTGCAGCCTCGCTTCTCGGAAATATTAAAGAGCAACCGCATGTAAGCCCAACACTGACGCTGCTTGTTTGCTTGGGTTTTAACGCCTGTCCTTCGAGTCTATGTACTTTGTAGGGAATACGTCATCGAAAATAGAAAGTGACACGTCTAACGTTAGTTATTTTATTTTATCCATATTTTGGACGTTGTTTACTTCACTGGATTCGGATTAATAAACGGACTCCGGAATAACAAATCACGTTCATAGATCACGTGACCTCATCTGATTTCGCGTCACGTCGTTATGGAGATTAACTCGCGGATACTGTCCTAATTAGAAAACATTGAAGCATTGCAGACCTGAGTCCAATATCACGTGATGGCTATTAACAATATTTGATACCTATAAACCAGGGTTACGGTAATCATAACAATAGAAGTGGGGGCAATACATTAAAGGCTCGAGGCTGTAATAAGAAATGAATGGGCAACCATCAAGTGACGTAGCGTGGAGCATACAAATGCGATCTTAATTATTAGTTCTATAGTCATTCATTGCCATAGGCGGTGTACCCTGTCGTGTGTTTTAGACCAATAAAAAACAACATACAAGCAATCTGAATCAAGCAGCTATATGATATACAGAAGGTCAATATTCATGTAAACACTTGGGTATAGTTTCTTGTGTGCTGAAGGCGTAAACGGAATTATATTGCCCAATCAGGAGAGGATCCAAGGGGAAGGGTTTATACCTTCTCACTCCATGGATAAAATCACCCTTTTTTCCTGTATTGTTCGATATGGCAAGGCGTCCCCGTCCCCTCCACCAGTTCTTGGAGTTGTGGGCCGTTTATTACGGTGTTATTCCTCGATGTACACAATAGACCTTAGATCCGTCCATGTCCATGCAAGCACTATACTGTCCATTACGGTTTTAAAATTAATTAAATTAATTCGACTTTCATTAAATAGTGAATAAGATTTACCTGGTGAACCAATGTAACTGTTTGCTATATGTCTCTGTGGCAGCTATGCAAATGATCGAGATCCTTAAAGGGGCCTATTCCGATATCTAATTACGTGTTCGGCCTATAAAGGGTCGTAGCTTGAGCAAAATCGGGGGGGGGGGGGGGGTGTGTGTGCTTTGGGAGGATTGGGGGTTGAGATGGTGTGGGCGGGGAAACCCCCCTCATAGTGTGTGGAAAGTAAAATAAAATACATGCTATTAATTGGCATTTCTGTTTATTTTTCATATTATATAAGCTCTAATCACAGAAACTTAGTTTTTATTGGCTTTAGGGTAACTGAATGATTGTCAAACGTAAAATTGAACTTTCTTGCAAATACTGCCAACATTTTTGTCTTGCCTAAGAATGCTCAGATCTCGGGGGGGGGGCAGCTGAATACTGTTATAGGCTACGGTACTGCTATAATATAGATAACCTCTCGAACCTTTTAAAATGAAGCCAAAAGCGCCGATGCAACGGATCCAACGGTTCTGTCCGTTTTTTTCTTTTATCCTCGTATTTATAACATGTGGGCGCTCACCAATTTTGCGTAATCCAAACACGTCGAGCACGGACATCTGTAGACGAAAATTCTCAGAAGAACAAAAGGATTACAAATGAATAACAGATGGTGTTGCTTCACATGCTCTCACCAACAATATATCCAGTGCAACATCAACCGAAAAAAACCCGCACTGCACATGGTGTTTCTGTTTGTTGACAAAGGCACGGGTAGGCCTATACTGTGTTTACCAACAGCTTGCGTAGATAAACAACACAGCGGCGTTATAAAAACTGTTCTTAATAGGATCAAACTCAGTTCATTGATACGTACCCAGAGTACCAGGTATTATATAGCCCTAACTTCTAAAAATACGACAGGTGAATATATGACTTTAACACATACACCTGGCGGTGTTGGAAAACCAGTTGACAGGAACAATTTACATTATAGATGATTCCGTTATGACGCAGTCTGGTACATGCTTGTAATCACAGTAAGAAAATTAACCGGATTTGAATAAGAACCATATAATTCATAGTTGTTAACCGGTGACAGATCCGGAATGCCAAGAACTGAGGGCGCCCCGCTACGTAACTACCCGGTACACCTGCCCGAGGGAAATTCAAATTCCACATTTGAGGGTAAATTGGGTAAAAGTTTAAGAAGCGGGCCGCTCTTGAAAAAGCCATAGTTATTTTGTTCTATCGTTTATTTTTCGTTCTTATAAGCTCTGACACATGACTAAAAAATTAAACAATTGAGTTTTGAATCTCAAGTAATGGTAGGCCCATTGTAAAAAATGCATATATATATATATATATATATATATATATATATATATATGTAATATTTATAATTGGTTTCATTATAGCCTTTCGTTATACGTTACCGTTAACAATAAATAATGAGTTGATTGTGCGTAAGCATTAATCACCTGCCGTATCCTCTCACCCAAAGGTGCATGAATCTCACGTGACCTGAGTTACTGTATCAGGGGTTGATATCGAGGACTTTATAACAGTGGGGAGGGGCAACACCCTGACCAAGTTGTTGTTATTCTTTATTTCCTCCATTGATATATGAAGATTATACGTGAAAAGAACATTGCATAGAACAATCGAATGAAATACAACAATGTGAACAAACATTATTTGAACAGATATCACCAATACGTCAAAGTATAACGAACACAGTATAACAAATACATTCCCGTAGTACGTTAGGACATTGCTCAGGTACAAAAGCAGAGTAAACAAGAATATGAAAGATTTCACTCAGATAAGAAAGTATAGTTCTTCTTGCTTGTTGCATCTATAACTTGAATAGCTATTTCTAAACTCAAGGACTACGTCTTAAAAGTTTAATGGTTTTGTCATCAATTAACTGTAAAATGAAAGATTTCTTTTCATCAATGTAACACGCAAATCTATATAGTAGTATGTACCATAATTCAATTGACCATAGACACAGGGCCGTGAAGTATTTTCCAAGTAAATTTTCAAGAAAAGTTTCGTTAGGTAAATTGTGTAATAGAGCAGAGACATGGACACTCAGCAATTACAGATAAAATCCCATAATCTGTCCCTGTTCCCCTTTGACCTGTCACAATATAGTAATACATGTGCCACTGGATGTCTATAGAATAGATCACAGTTGAGACACAATGATTCTTCGTTTGTTTGTAATTCCATATACACAGCTACAATTTGTGCAAGCAAATGGAACTTAGATAAAGACTCAGGTATTTCTCAAGCTGCATACGATCTCAGCACAGAATCTCTGCATTCTCCCCAATATCAAAAAGTCCGATTTTGTCAGAGAGTTCCACAATTCTGAACCATACAGAGCTTTTGGAATAACGACGGCTTTGTAAAGACAATTACCTTTAAGTGGATTCAGTCTCCTATGTGTGACACCAGACCCCCAGCTAAGGAAAGAAATGAATCCTTTCCCCTTCACGATGCCTCCGCTATATGTGCTCATGGTGTGAGCGATTCCCGTGCACAAGTACCCCCAGATGAGAATGACACCTTTTCTCCTGTATTGGTGTACTGTCGAGAAACCATTTTCTATTTTTATATTCTGACCGAATGTTCGTTCGTTTTCACCAAAAACCATGATGACAGTTTACTTTGGATTAAAACTGAATCTCCAGCGTTTGCTATATTCCGAGCAAATATTAATCATATATTGTAAACCACTTGGTGAGGGAGACAGGAGACACATGTCACGCGCTTGAGTTGGACTTCCAGTGTATACAGATAAGCCCAACACGGGCTCCTTTGTCAGGGCCTCGAAGTTCGAAAAGGATATCATTTATGAAAAGCATGTATAAAATTTAGAGAGAACCCCTCCTTGTCTCACAGATTGTTTCACGGCAAACCATCTGTCTTCTTGTAAAGTTAAACTTGCATCAATCGATGACTGGCCTTTTTGGTAAGCAAATTGTAATGGGTCTGGGAAATGAATTCCTTGTATGTTAATATATGTATTAATTCTAGTCAAAACAATCCTTTCGAAAAGTTTGTAGACACAGGACAGCAGAGTTATGCCCCTATAATTTTTTTTTGTGGAGAGGATTTATTCCCTCGTCCGTGCTTAGGTATCGTGACTACAATGCCCTTCTTCATTTTATCGGGTAATTTTTCATGGATTAAAAATAAGTTGAACAATTTACATAAATGTTGCGCCAACGTTTTACCAACATGTTTAATATGTTCATTTGTAACTTTGTCAAAGCCACTGGCATTGCCAGTTTTCAAAGTTCTAATAGCAGTTTCAATTTCAGTCATCATAACCGGTTTTATCGACTGTGTGGCCATAATGATTCCCGACTTATGACGTATTACGAAGGATCTACAATACAGCTAAAAACTTCTACCAAGCGTAACAAAATAAAAACTTTAATAGCGTCATCATAATGTATAAACTAGAAATATGCATCCGTATGGATGCATGCCTTCACCATGCGGGGTTCCCTAGTGTGGGATGGTCCCTAGCCCGTGATTGCATCCTTTTAACTCAGAACTAAGAGCACACGTTTCAGAAACGCTTTGCGAACATTGAAATCCCGGTGCTTTTAGTTTACAGTTTTAAATAAATTTCTAGTGTACACAAGCCATATTGCAGATAACCACTGGACACCGCCACTTCGAGGTGCTTGGCGCTCGACGGTGGCCTGAATAAGTGGCCAGGCCACACTGCTTGGGCATGAGGCTGGACCTTGTCTGCATTCACTTATATTTTGCCTATATTCTTAGGTTCATACGTGCATTTGTGAGTATTCCTTGATGACGCTCCTTAATCGGGAGAAAATGCTGGGTGCACACCCGAAATACCCATTCCCGAAAGCCCTGAAAATTTCATGATATTCCGTCTTTGTGGACAAACACGCACAGAAGCACACACGCACACACAAACATCCGCACACACCCTTGCTCTCACAGGGCCGTCTTAATACCGTTACGGGCCCCTGGGCCAAAAACATAGGCTTGGACCCCCTACACACAACTAATCGGACACTGCTCAAAGTATAAAGGGTATACACGTATTCTCATGATCCCCACCAACACCATACCCTCATTAAATTTTTTTCGAAGCTCTTTTGTGCGACTGTTTTAAAAATTATAAGACTAATTTAAGCTGTACAATGCCTTCATGTGCTTAATACACATTACTTTTGAAGCACAAACTTTTGAATAACTTACGTAGCTTGCCTCTATAGAGATCTTTTGCAAATCATTCGGTTGGTTCCACTGCCTAGTTTATAAATCCTGAAATACTTGAAATGGGACACACAGCACCAAACAACACCAAACATTTAGATTTTCTAACCAATCTAGAAAAAAAGAAAAATGTGCACTGTTTGAGGATCTCCTTATGCTATTTCATTATACTAATTCCCCGAAATGCCCCCCCCCCCCCCCCAAAGTGTGCCGCCCGGGAAGACCGCCCCAACTCCTTCCCCCCTTTTAGGTACGCCACTGAAGGGCATTTTAGGTTAAAGTATTTGTTTGTAAGTATTTGTTTGTAACAAATTTGTCGCATGATGCACCATGGATCATTCGTTTAGTATCCCCAGTGATTGAGTGATCTCACGGTTTTTGAGTACTATCAAACCGATATCTCTGCCCCCCCCCCCCCCCCCAGGTACCGTTTTGATATATATTGCTCAGACAAAATTGGTCTTTGTGAAGGAAAATATTTTAACAAGATATTCTAAATTTTTTTTGCAATAATCAGGCCTATACCGCTATAAAAACTGTTGCAGTTTTATTCTCCTTTATTCTAAATTAAAAACATAACGTGGAAAATATCCCCTAATATACCAGTTGTCTGTCACCCAAACATCGGCATTTAATTTCTCAGGCCCCATAAGTTTATTTACAAAGGATTGTGAGTCATGTGTTCATGGCTGAATCTCCAAAGTTACCTAACCATCACCCCAAAGACTTGAATTATGCGCATGTAAACTTATAGACACTTTCCTCACCTGTTAAATGTAACTTTTTTTCAAACTAATGTTTTAATTTTCAATACAAAACAATGAAATCAGTTGGTGATTAACTGAAAAGGCGGGAAACCTGATTTGTGCCGAACGTGATGAATAAAAATGCTGCCTACCAACAGTGAATAGAGAATTTCCGATCGCGCCTTCACGCGCAGACGATGCGATGGCTGAACTGTAACTATTTTGCCAGCGTGATCTTGAGCACTGGTGAGCGCTGACTACTCTGTCAGTCACCACAGCCAGTTCAGTGATAAGATCAGCATGTGGTATAACCTGCAGGTAAGCCTTGAGACAGCAGCAAGAAGTAATGAATATTCAATAGTATCGTTTAAAATCGAACTAAATTGGAATAAGTTCTCTCGGTAGAACTTGATGTCATGTCGAACCCCGTAGCGTCGGCAGCATGTACAAATCTTGCTTCATTAATGTTAGAGAATAAATAAGTAAATTATTGTATTTAAAAAGGAAAGGCTTCATTTTCCTTTTTTGGAGCTTTCAGGCGAGCGTTTCTAAGGCAGACCTTTCACAGTACATAGCAGCCGTTTCAGGAAGAACTTGGCATGAAAGAACTCGATCTTGGGGCCATTGTTTCTTATAATATATTGCACTGGTCACGCTATGGCGTAGTCTGTTGTTTCAAGATACCTTAAACATGCCTTGATATACTTTATATATCCATCCATAGTAGCCAGTTGGTTGGAAGCAAAACTCTTCGTAAATAGCCAATACATCTAGCCACTCAATTTCATGGGGTTAAATTATATACAAGGAAATTATGCCATATAGGGGTGTTGTTATATTAAGGTTCAAAATGGTCTACCTTGAAACCACAGTCTTTAGGGAGCATATATATCATACAAACCCCTTTAGTATACACCAATCTGTACATAGCAGTATCAGTTTTGGCCTGTGATGTTGCAAAAAAAGGATAACTGCAGTGTCAAGGCTGTTTAGGCCTACTTTCACATTTATTAGATTTTATTCAGTATAATTATATAAAAATCTTAAAGGTTTAATCAATAAGATGTATATGATAACAAGGTAAAAGTACCAAATACGATGTAATACAACAAACAAGGAAAGTGCTTTATTGCTTTATTTTGTTCTGCATTGGAACAGAAGTTGCGGACTGATATTTATCATTTAGACAAAGAGGTAACCATGAAACATGATAATCTTATCTTAATAAACTACTGAAAGCTGAGATGTCTCCAGGACATATATATTGCTGTTTAGGTGGGTGGCTGTATGTTGCTCCACTTCGGTCCACTGAAATTATTGTCTGTGACCAGTGAATTACTGTCTTGGGCAATAGTCACATATTTTGTTTTTTTGCGTGTTGGTGCACTACGGTTGGACTTCAACCAACCCTTTTAAGACTGTACTCAAACATACTGTGGTCAGTCCTGATCACCATCTTCGATCAGCAACATGTCCCGGTATAGTTTGGCCGGCTATACTTCGCCGGGGTCAATCCGGATGAAAATGGAATCGTATTAGAACCCGAGTAGAGTCCTAGTAGACCCCTACTGCCACCGCCATAGCCGTAGTGCCCCATAGTAAGCCCTTAATTCCACCGTGCATGAGTCGAGACTCTTTCAAAAGAACCGTTTAGGTACAGTTCACGCATGGTTTACCAGGGTAGCACTCAGGAGGGTCTACTACCTTTAGATCAAGTCTGATGATGGAAAATATTGTTAAAAAATCAAAATTATTTTATCAATCCAGCCCCACCTCCTTTTCTTTAATACTTTATTAACCAGTATAATCCAATGACCATGCTGATGAGTTTATGAGGCTCTTTTTCACCTTTTTCTCTTTTTTCCATATTTATTTCAGATAACCTCTATTTTGAAAATGTAAACAGAAAATGTACAGTTGTTATTATGGATTTGTGCCAAACTAAAATTTTAAGTTTTCTTCCTGTCATAGAATGGAAAACCCCTTCATGTCCATAAATAATAATTGAATTTCATCACTCATTTAAGCATGGCTATGCACCGCATAATTAGCTCTGATGCAAGTTTGATAACATTCTGTATTATTTCTGTAATAATCAAATATATTTTGCTATATTTACATTCATAATTTATTTATGATATATATTTAATATTAATAAGGAATACATGCAAACTCTAGATCAACTGGCAATGGTTCAAACGAAAACTATTAAAAGACCTCTGTCTCTGAATACCCTGGTCCATTGGCCTCCACTTGCTTTATAGGTGGGTCCTGTAGGCCTAATTATATGCTGACGAGGAATGCTTGATTAAAAGTTTGTGCAGTTCTAACATTGCCTTAAAATATACACCGTTTTTTTGCCTCTTGTCCTTGAGTCACTGAACATCTCCATGCTTTTGCTCCGATCTATGGAACCATGAGTCTTTATACACAGATCATGTGCAGATGTTTCAAACATTTTTATGCCATATGATATGATTTTTATAAGTGCCTTTCTCATCTTGCATTCATAGAAATATCTCCAAGAATTGTTAGCTTGTCAGTCAGGTGTTTGTTCTTCCTCTGACTGCCTTTTTTTTAAAAAAAGGGTTGCCAGGGACATCAGAAAAAACAATATCACAATGACCAGCAGTGACACCTGGCTATTGGTCTGTAGTTTCTTATTACATAAGCATTTAGAAAACATGGCAAGATGGACCTCCTGTATGAGGAGTTCACCATTCTTTTGTTGTTGGAGATTATAGGTTGCTGTTGGAAGGTTTTAGTTGTATTCTCTGTTACATTTCATGTTTTCTTATGTTTGGAGAGAATATGGAAAATGCCTGGGTAAGCGAACACCTCTGTCCAGCTGGTCTACCATTTTTTTCAAATATTTATATATTGCAGGGGTGGATCAAGGATGTTTGAAAGGGGAGGGTCCAACCCAGGGACACTAATATAAAAAGAAAATAATAGGTAGCATTTATATAGGACTCATTGTCTGAGAGCACACAACACAACACATGCAAACACACACACTTACAGTTTTGTGGAATCCCACTCACTTTGCCTCTGATTTCAGAAAAAACCGATACATATTAATGACCAAAAGCATGCAAAAAGAGAGATGTTTTTAAATTGGTTTTAAATGATGTAAGAGACTAAGAGATTTTCTAAGTGTAGTAGGAAGCGTATTCCTAAAAACAAGGTCCCCTTGTCCAGAAACGGAGGGGTCCAGGCAGAAAAATTGGTTTAAAGCCCTGAAAAAAGGTTGGTTGCAGCTCAAAAGGGAGGGGTTCAGAGGGGGTTGACTCCCCCTCAGGCCCCTCTGGATCTGCTACAGTTTTGTATTCTGTAAATCATAAGTCTTATGGTGACTATACTGTTCATTGATTATCATACGCCTGCTGGAAAGAATTGTTTTTGTCCAAATTTTTATTTTTTAGATTCCCCCCGCCCCCAAGGGCTCACATCAGAAAAATTTATAGCCTGTAGTTAAGGTCAAAATATTATCTTACAGCATTAACTGATATAGATTAAAAATATTTACAAATGTACTTTTAAAATCATTTACAAGGGATATTGAACATAGATACTTATATTAATTTATATCTTAAAGATTGAATGTATTACAAGTTGTTAATCATTATTCTTAATTTTTATAGTATACTGAAAAATTCACCAAAAGAGATGAAAGTTTCATCTGTAAATATTGTATGAACTGTGAATTATTTGGATATTTTGGGAAATCTCTCGATGAAAAATTACTGTGGCATCGATTAAGGCTGTGTATCATAGCCAGATATAACCAGATAACCCTACTGCATGTTGATCAGTGTGTATATATGTTATATTTGTCTTTCACCCAGTACCAAAGAGGACAAAGCAATTTAATGGATACCAAATATTAGATAAATTTCAGTCTTTTAAGAATTTCTTAAAATTCATCTTTGATGCTTCCCTTGTCTGTTAGTTAAATAAGGGTTCTAAACAGCTTCATGAACTGGCAATGTTGCCGTTGGAAAATATAATATATTTCTTGCACGGATTGCGGACTCGAGAGAGTTGGAATGTTAGTGATAGGCCTTGCATTGATTGAACTAGGACATGGGACCTTTGCTTCAACAGTATATCAAGGACTGTTTAAGTAGTTGCCATTCAAATTTTACAAAAGATTGACATGACAGGATGTGCTCTAACACATTTCAGACCCTTGGTGTTCCTGAAATTCCTTTCATTGGCATTTTCTCATGAATTGTTCAAACAGTTTCCTTGAAAATTTTACCAAAAGCTAGGATCAGTGCTATCAAATGTCAGACCTATTGTACATCCAATATGGCCACACAGCTGCCATCTTGATTAATTGGCATTGTGGGGCCCTAATTGAGGACCTTTACTTTCACAGTCATTTCTAGATGATCTTAAATTCTGTATATTTGTTTTAAAAATAATGAATATTAATAAGTTATTTATCAGTTATAATTTTATTAATGACTGGAGTGTTATCTATAAGCTCAATTAACTGAATGCTCAGTTACCAGTATATCTTAATATATTGATGGCCTTGCAGCCTTTGGATAACCAAGCCTCTAGTACCTTATTTTCTGGCAGAGATTCTCACTTTATTGTAAGAAACTTAAGTGATTGTATGACCATGTACTGGTTCTTGTTTTAAGATGTCCTGACAACCATGCTGTTTGCCAGATAGGGATATAGTACACATTCATATATTTCATGCTTTACTTGGCAACTGTTCCTCCTCATTAATCTCAGGAGTCACTAACTCCATCCAACTCCATGATCCAGCCTGAAAGCCGTATATTGTGCAGAACAGTCATCAGGTGGCTCGTAAGTGGTCCTCATTAGTTTCAGCAAAAGGTGGCTTTCCTATGCTTTAACCATTCATGCTCATCGCAAGACTGTCATCCTTGATAAGGAGGATATTAAAGTGTCATCATGATTGACACTAAAATGAACTGCAGTCATTTGTGACTTTTTCGCTCTCATATTTGCTCCAATCAGGTGGATACAGCCTTAGGAATTATAGTCCCTTATTGTTATAAATGAGACTTGATATATGTAAGTCTTAAATGTCCTTATCACTTAATCATCTCCTTGAATTTTAAATCAGGAGTATACTAACAAGGTATATACAGGGTTTGAATTTTGTTTGAAAAGTTACAGGCCAGCAGGGATTATACATTTAAGGGTTCACAGGCTCCATGGAAATTTACAAGGTGCCTATTTTTTTTTGCTTCGAATCAGGGGTTTCTTCAGTTAAAGATATAATTCTATAATCAGGTTTACTGCCTCTTAGAAATTGCAGGTAAATTAAAAAACTTGTAGGGCATAGTCACTGGTTGACAGTGATGCAAATTACAGATTATTCACTGCATCTTAAGTGATGAAATGTGATTTAATCCTTAAGCAATGGAAGGTGAAAAAAATTAAAATGATCAAATGTAGCTGAATAACTTAATTTTAATCTGTTGTCTTTGACCACCCACCCATACCAAGATCCTGGGAACAGGGCCATTTCTCGCGGCTGTTTCTTGATGGGTTTTAATAAATTTGAATTATTGGGTTGATGGTGAATTTAAGGAATAATAAAGAGAAGCATGTTTTGGAGCAGCTGAAATTTCCTCATATTGTTCTGGCGTAAAGCTCTGAGCCGAGTGATCTGTGTGGGACAGAGTGAGTCTAAACAAGTCCGGAGCATCTCTGGTCAGCATTGTTATGGTACAATAAACTAATTATGTAATACCTTCAGTGAAGCCGGTAGATTTATGAGTCTCCTGGCGTAATGCCAGGCTTTTAGGCTGTTATATGTTCTCATCTTAGTCTTTCCTTCAGATGCTTCTGTGTCTGCAGCAGTCACCTAGCTAGTGCTGTTGTCATACTTCTACAGGAATGGTGGAGAAATTTTGAATATTTAGGAATATGTAATTAAGGTGAAATGTCAGTGCTGAGAGAAAAATTTGATGGGCATCTGATTTACTCTTTTCAGTCTTTTTTTATCCATTTGGTCTTATGCAGGATTCACTGCTGTTTTGTTGAAACAGTACATGTGATGTAAGGGAATAGGTGACAGTTCATGGGCAGATCCAGGAGTTTGGGAAAAAAGGGGGTCCAACACAGGAAAGAAGAAACATGGTTCTCAATTGTGGTTAAGGAGAGGGTCCAGCCTTCGAATGTTGTTAAGTTCCCTTTAAAAAATGTAGTGTTGGCTGAATGGTGGGGGGGGGGGGGATGGCACACCCACTCAGTCCCCCCTTTTGGAGAATTGAAGTGACTGTTGGGTATATGCATGTGGTCTCAAGGGCTTTGTCTTGTAACCTAGGTTTTTCTGGTCTTACAACCAATAATTTTGGTCTTGGTCTTTACCAATTAAAGATTGGCCAGTTTTCACTACTTGATTGCTACAGGTAGCTAGTACATGATTCAAATAATTAAGGCTTTATATTTATAACAATTCTGAATCAAAGCGGTAGGATGTAGTGTGGAGCCTCAGGGACAAATGGTGAAATCTCTTCTAGACTTAAGAGTATCTATCTTACTGATAGGTAATGACTTTAGACTCTACCTCACATGTTCATTATGAAACCTGGAATCCAGAAGGCTTGTTCAATGTGAATGTTTTGCATGTTTGACAATATACATGTTTGTTTGTTCATAACATTTTTCTTTGGTATTTCTTTTCAGATAAATTTACAGGTAATTTTGGATAAACAGGAATTTATTTTTTTCTCAAAGAAACATAATGGCTGACTGAAGAGTACCTATAACACCTTAAACTTTACTAAACTTTATGTTGGACCCATTTGACCATTCTGGCAAATAGGAACTGACTTATGGTAGCCCTATCACCATTTCCTGGAATTTTCACTTGCCATGTGCAAGCAATTGACCATTAATGTCCAGCCCTGCCAACAGGCCATGGATCTTTCCTTAAAAATCAGATTAAATTCAGGTCATAACCCGCTGTTTTAAAATTCATACCCATGTCCATAAACATGTGAACTCAGTTAAAAGTCTGAGGGAAACTTTTTAACAGGAGTGATTCAGTACCTATTATATTTTTCTCTTATGTGATGATATGGCAGCAGGATTTGACTTTGAAGTCTCTGAAGGTCATTGGCTTGCTCAGTTCTGTTTATTAGGAGGCAAGGGCCATGAAGGCCTTGGCCCGCATGACGTAACCCATAATAACCAGACATTTGATCCACAAGGACCTGCTCTTGTTTGTTAAATAATGAAGCATTTATGGGGGCGGGCTGGTTACAGATTGTGTTTCTGACACAAGACATGCATAGTAACAAGCAGCATCCAATTTTATTGTAATACTTAGATGGCCTTCTGCTTAAGAAGATTACAAGAGTAGGGAATTCCCACAAAAACGGGTCATGACTTTGAATTAAGGAAGATAGAATGCATACAATAACCTAATAAACCCTGAGCTTCGAATCATCAGGGCTGTCTTTTTAACAGGTTGTCTGCTTATGCAGATTGTCATGATCTGTTTTGACTGTTTAATTCATGTGAAAGTTAGTTTTCTTTATTAAAATGGTTACACTTGTAAGACCATGTGGTTTGACGGACATTTTGTTTAAAAAGTTGAAGGCAACCATATGTCAGTGTTGATTTTCTTGGATTTCCGTTTTTTGTGTATAATCTTAGATAACCTGAAACTGTATTATAATCTCTGCAAAAGGATTAAACATTCCAACAGAAGACTGTCAATGCTACATAAAATTTCTCATTTTTTTCTACATTTCACCAATATTTTTAAGGATGACATTGTTCATCAGTTATAAGGGCACAAACTGAAGCTGTTTCCAGCCAAAGTAACACTCAAATTTTCTTAAGCATTACTCTGCTAAAAGAGTGGGCTGTAAGGTAACTTTCTTTGATGCACAAAAGTGCTTAATACATCATATATATTGTTTATTTTTCCTTAGCTGATACCATAAAGAGACTGTAAATGCAGTAATTGAAATAAATTATTTCATTCCTGATCTGATTATCAATTAATGACTGGCTTCAGTTCAACTTACCTTTCATTTGCTGAATTGTTATAACCCTATACATGTATATAGTTATGAACATTGATTACCATATTCAAGATATAGTGGCCTCAAACACTGGAAGGTAATCTTCTGTGCCTTGTAAATGGTCCTCATGACAAAAGAATTATGTTACAGAAAAGACAGATCTTACATTTCTAGATTTAGGAACGTTGATTTACTCTTTAGATATATTCTCCAGTACCACATACATCAAATTCATCACATATGAAACTTCAGACTTGGCGGAATTGGTAAAGTCTGAACAAATGCCTGATGTGTGTTTCTGTTAATATCAAGAAAACATTCATTCAGATATACAGTGAAACCTTGTTGTGTTGAAGTTAAAGGGACCCCCAGAAAACTATGACACATCTGAGGTTTGCAATAAGTGGGTTTTATTTGCTAATAATTTAACTAGAGTCGTCCGGAATATAGAGTCTGTAACTTCGACATAAGCGGGGTATTTGACTTAAGCGATTTCGACACAACGAGGTTTCACTTCAGTTATATCAAGAATATGTAACAAGGGGTAGGATGTAGCATAATGGATAAGTGATGGACTATAGGGAGGATGGTCCTTGTTGAACGATGTTGGCGCCTTATAATGCAACAATGGTGAAATCTTGCTTGGGCCTCAGAGATTCTATCAGTCTTAACAATAGGTTATGACTTCTGGATTATTCCATCACAATACTGAGCAGAATCAGACAACTCTATTGTTAAGGATTTCTTGGCGTCACAGTCTGACCCCCACAATGCACTGCACCAATGGTGTAGGTATAAATGTAGTGGAGAGGGTAATGTAGTCTGTTCAAGTGCGTTGGACAAGAATTTGCTTCAAGGCAAATTACATAAATAAGGGTGTTTTTGTGTTTTTTATCTTTCACTATGAATATTATTTAACACAATTTATTTGGTGCTGCTCGGAAATCCACGAGGAACATTGAATTTTGGCTCAATTGAGTTGGAAGCATTGATGTGTGTTAGGAATAGTTAAGTTGATACTATTTTTATAATTCATTGATCTACTCTATTTCTACTCCAGACATTGATTGGCATTATTTGAGAGGAAGTTGTTGATATACGAAGTTGCTATAGATACTATTGACAAATGGTACTTTTGCTGAAACCACTTACCCAGAGTATCTCAGGAGAACTCTTAGAGAATAAAAGAAATCACAGCCTCTGGCTTTTTTGGTCTAGGAGTAGAGCATAGGACTCATAGCAGGAAGAATGCGAGTTCAAATCTTAGAAAAGGAGAAGTGACATTTTCACAGTCAGTTCCAACCCAGGGTGAGTGGTCTGTTAGGTTAATGGGAAGACTGTACCCCACAGCCATGTATCATTAACTAAAAAGTGTCTCTTTGGGGGGTTCCTTGGTGTTTTGACAAAAAAAATGGGGATGATTACACTACAGGAGCTGCAGGTGCTGTAGACAGGGCCTGGGTGACACCAGAACATAAAATAAAATGAGTTCTACCACCCTGCCACATATATAGTCCTTTGCAGATGTATATACTTAGCCTAAGAATTAGACAATTAAGCATTAAAAATGGAGGTGGTTACCTCCACAAAAAATAGGAAAAAAAGAAATTGCAGGCAATGAGGTTATAGGAAAGAAAGTTCAGGAGAGGTCATAATGCAAATTACTCTGTGATCTTGGGACCCTAATGCCCTGGTTGCTATGGAACATTGTAGCCATAGAGAAAAATGCATCCTCTGGAATAAATATTAACATAATTCCATACCACTGGCATTAGCATTATATATACCAAAAGACATTTGTATTCTGAAAGTGTTATCTATGACGTCACCAGAACTGTCATAACTAGCTCACTGGTGATTCTGGCTAAATCTTATCAAATATATTGGACATCCTCTCATCTCCTGGATGGGCCACTTGTTCGCTCTCCTTCCTAATATTTTCACATACTTGTTATGATATCTAGTCACACAATCTCAGTATTTGCCTTTGCATAACCCATTAAAAAAGATGGGCTAATAAAACATGATTTGGTATTCCGAACACATGAAAGAATGATTGATGCCTGGATGCTTGGTTGTGGTGATCGGTTCCTAACCAGTGTAAAGTAAGTGCAAATACTGTAAATGACAAACGAATGTTTCATAAAGTATTTAAAGCTAGGTTTTGCCAAGTATCCACCACCTGCCTGTTTTTGTGAGAGGAACAGTTTTATATATAGAACCAGAAGTGCCAGTCAAAGAGAGCTGTTTATATTTAACCATGGGTTTCATGAATAACCTTTAAACCGTAGAACAGAAGATTTCATGTTCTTTTTACTTCTGTTTGCTTATACATGATCCATGGTTAGGCTTATGACTTCAGCTCTGTGCAGCTCATTTGACAGACGGTTAGAAGATGTCACCTTGGATTCACATAGATTTTCTTTGAAGATCATTGATTAAAGAAAAAAACATACTGATACCCAGGTTTTTCGCAAATCTTTGGTTATTGTTAGAACTCTTTCTATGAAAATCATTTTCTGACCTTGGATTGGCAAACACTTGTTAAAGAATCAATAAATAATTATGACATGCAGCTGAAGTCCTGTGGACCTAGTCATGTTTCTACCATTGAGGAAGACTTGTCATAAATTCACTATTGCTTGAAAAAAGGCCTCTTGAGTTTGCAACAAAAAGATCATACAAGTTACCACAACAGGGATAAAGTTAGTAAGAAAATTTGTAAAAGCCTTTCAAGTGGAGTCAAAGTTAAGGAGAAAGATTCTGTGTAACTCCAATAGTGACTAATAAAGTTAGAAACAAAGCTTCTGTGTGGCCCCTACAGGGACTGACAAAGTTAGAGACAAAGATTCTGTGTGGCCCCTACAGTGACTGAAAAAGTTAGAGACAAAGATTCTGTGGCCCCTACAGTGACTGAAAAAGTTAGAGACAAAGATTCTGTGTGGCCCCTATAATGACTGACGAAATTAGAGACGAAGGTTCTGTGTGGCCCCTTCAGTAACTGGCAAAGTTAGAGACAAAGATTCTGTGTGGCCTCTACAGTGACTGACAAAGTTAGAGACAATGATTCTGTGTTGCCCCTACAGTGACTGACAAAGTTAGAGACAAAGATTCTGTGTGGCCCTCAGAGACGAAGATTCTGTGTGGCCCCTACAGTGACTGACAAAGTTAGAGACAAAACTTCTTTGTTGTGTCTGCAGTAACTGACAAAATTAGAGACCAAAATTCTGTGTGACCTGTAGAGTGACTGACAAAGTAAGAAACAGATTCTGTGTGGCCTCTACAGTGACTGAAAAAGTTAAAAACAAAGGTTGTGTTTGGCCCCTACAGTCACACTGACTGACAAAGTTAGAGACAAAGATTCTGTGTGGCCCCTACAGTGATTGAAAAAGTTAAAACAAAGATTCTGTGTGGCCCCCACAGTGACTGACAAAGTTAGAGACAAAGATTGTGTGTGGCCCCTACAGTCACACTGATTGACAAAGTTAGAGACAAAGATTCTGTGTGGCCCCTACAATGACTGAAAAGGTTTGAGAACAATTAAGATTCTGTGTGGCCCCCACAGTGACTGACAAAGTTAGATACCAAGATTCTGTGTGACCTGTTAAGTGACTGACTTAAGATAGAGATAAAGATTTTGTGTGGCTTTACATGTACAGTGACTTACAAAGTAAGAGACAAAGATTTTGTGTGGTCTGTATATGTACAGGGACTGACATAGTTAGAGACAAAGATTTTGTTTGGTCTCTATATGTACTGTGACTGACATAGAGACAAAGATTTTGTGTGGCTTTTACAGTGACTGACAAAAATTTATCGACAAGGATTCTGTGTGGCCTGTATAGTGACTGACAAAGTTAGAGACCAAGTTTCTGTGTGGACTGATAAATAAATATAAGTGACTGACAAAGTTAGAGACAAAGATTCGTTGTGGCCTGTAACTAGTGAAAAAAGATTCCTTGTGCCCTGTACAGTGACTGACAAAGTTAGAGACAAAACTTCTTTGCTTTGTCTGCAGTAGCTGACAAAAGTAGAGACCAAAATTCTGTGTGACCTGTTGAGTGACTGACAAAGTTAGAAACAAAGATTCTGTGTGGCCTCTACAGTGATTGAAAAAGTTAAAAACAAAGGTTGTGAGTGGTCCCTACAGTCACAGTGACTGACAAAGTTAGAGACATTCTGTGTTGCCCCTACAGTGACTGGCCCTACAGACAAAGTTAGAGACAAAGATTCTGTGTTGCCCCTACAGTGACTGGCCCTACAGACAAAGTTAGAGACAAAGATTCTGTGTTGCCCCTACAGTGACTGATGAAGAGACAAAGATTCTGCATAGCCAACAATTCAGAAGTAGGCGAGGAAGAACTCTGCTGGTAGTCCTTGTGGCTTCTACAGCTCCTGTCACAGTTCATTGACCTCTAAAACATCTCAGTCATTAACTAATGGCTCATTTAGGTGTTTCCCTTTGGCTGATGATAAAACCAGAGACAAAGACCTGCGTGACTGCCAGTGGAAATTGACAGGGTGAGAGAGAAACTGTGTGCTTTATATTGCAACAGACAAAATTACAGTCTGTTTGGCTTATAAAGTGTCTGATGGAACTTCAGACAGAGACAGACTCCTTATGTCATCTTTGTTAACATAATGTTTCAGATAAAGTGGTGTATATATGCAGCTCATATGCTGACTTGTAAATGATCAGTCACAGGGTCTATTACATCTCTGCAGTGACCGGCACTTTTATCAGCTTGCTGTCAGATAATATTCCAGGCACGAGGGTGAGTTGGTGATTCTTCACAGATTACAGGATGAGATGGCAAGCAGCTAGCTGTTTTACTTGTCATGAGGACTGTGCTATAATTCACTTCCAATGTCACAGGAGTGAATTGTTGGGTACATATCATTCTGGTCAGGTCCAGGTTTCCTATCATGAATCACGCATATGTTTATTTAGCAGTGTTATATTGGTCGCCAATCAGAACTACAATCATTTTTTTTGTGAGATTTATTTGCCAACAATCACTGCTGATTTTGACTTTATGTGAGTATGTTGAGAATACTATGCCTCTTAAAACACTCATTTTGATTTACATATCAGTGATGTGACCAGTATTGTATTCTTTGTATTAGACATAAATTTGGTTTAGCCCACAAGCAGATTGAAAGCATTTAAATAGATATTATTAAAAAGTTATAATACATACTACTCATTAGAGCTGTTATTTTAAGGGCGTCTGTATATATAAACAGATGGTGGTGTAAGTTTTTAGAATATTATCATTAAAAGGTAAAACAAAATAAATTGGGTAAGATGATAGTAGATATATACCTTATTTGTCTATAATCTTTCTATAACTTGAGGATGAGGGTGCAGTTATCCCGAGATTATACCTTTAACTTTCAATTGGAAGATATGGGTCATTTAGCCATGAAAGTCTTGCTGTAGATAGAATCCCATTTTGGGACTTGGAGTATGTTCCTGTGGTCATGTGACAACACCTGAGTGGTCGTCAAGCATGCCAGTATGATACGGTCCAAAGCTACAGCTACAATACAATGTTAGTCCCTGAGTTGAGAATTTTACTGGCCATTATACTTTCTTGACATATTTCATTGCCCTCATCATAACCCAAACCTTGCAGAAATTCTGAAAACACTCATGGGGCTCCACACACTTAAATCCATATGTCACAAGTCTCTTGTTGGATTTAAGGGTCTGTTAGTAAAAGACAATTTGGCATCCATAAAGCACAACATATTAAGGAGTAGTGTTTAAGCATGGGTGCTCACCTAAGTTTTCACTAGTAGCCTTTTCTTTGGTATAAATGTATACAAAATTATACAATAAAACACTTTAATTGAACTTGCTTAAATGGAAATCCCCTCAGCAGGTTCTTATGTTGACAACTATTAGTACCTTCAAGATACAGTGGAATTATTACAATGTTGAATGTACTTGTTATCATCTTGCATCAGTTGTTATTCTATTATTGGTTTATAGACACATTTAAGCAAAACTGTTTGACCCAATACCATCCATATTTTACCATACATCTCACCTATCAATAAGGGGAAGAACCCCATTTATTTTAAAGTCACAAGGCTAAAGATCAAGGTCATATGACCCACTTCTTTCAAAAGATTGTGGATGCATTTTGTGCCAAAGTTTTCATTCCAAACCATCCATCTTTTACATATGGTTTAGCTACCAATAAGCGAAGAACCATGTTGCTTTTGAGATCATAGGGTCAAAGGTCAAGGTCACAGCATTCATTTCTTTAAAAAAGTTGGTTTATGTGTTTTAAGTGAGAGTTTTTATCCAAAACCTTCCCATCTTATATATATGGATCACCTACCAATAGAGAAGATTCCTGCTGATTCTGAGGTCACAAGGTCAAATGTTAAGGTCACAGGACAAAACTTCTTATTTTCACACCAACCATGTTTATGGTTTAATACATGTTTCTGCTCTAATCATGCCTCATTGATGAAACATATTTTGGTGAGTGTGAAATAGTTAAGCTCTTCTAATCATCATGACCTATACAAGTTGTGTGGAACTTACTTCATACTCATGACCATGCACAGTGCCAAAGAAAACCCAGTGAAATGTTCATTTTATACTACACACTGAAATAGAAACAAGAATTTTGTGTCAAGCGCTGGTGGTTTCTTAAGATGATGTATTATATAATTTTTCCAGTAATTTCTAACCAGCTTAATATTTAATAATAAAGTAAAATTATATCTAAGGAAAAAAATATAATTTATATAGGGATATTGATTGTAAATTACAGATTATATAAAATATATATTTATCTGTCCAGTTGATTATACAAGTCTGGTATTTTGATTGAGAGTATATGACTAAAGATTGGCAACAAAATAGATGAGATGATCAACATTAAAAAAGCATAGGTTTATCTGATATTAAATGTGTCTCACATATCCTGTGTACAATAAAATCCACCAGACTGCTTGGCATTTAGTATGATCAACGTATCCTGTTTTTACAGCCAAGGAAGTTTAATTGGAGTTTCAGTTGAATAATGAGCCATAACTTGTGCCCACATTCAGACTTAACAACCTGACTGTGTTGACAGGCATCATGTTCATGATATATTATAAATGTGGACTAGCATTTCATTTGTTTGGGATGTCCAGAAAAAAATACTGTAATATTGTTTAAAGTGTTGTACACATTACATACCATGCACTAGTAGCTAAGAAAGGTGTAAGGTAGGTAAGTTCTACTTATCCTTAGATTTTAAATATATTTATAGAGATCAATATTTTACAATTTAAAGAACCTTTTTTGAAAGTTTAAGGGTATTCATAATTTGATACAATCAGATTTTTATTTTCTTCTTATTATTATTAATTTTGTCTCCCCCTCCAGGGGAGACATGTTGTTTTTAGTACCAGCGTCTGTCGTCATCTGTAGGATATCTTGTGAACGTGATAACTTTTAAAAGGCTACATATTTTCCTCTGAAATTTAAATCACTGATGGTTCCTACCAAAATATCAGACGAGTTCGAAACCGTGACCTTGACCTTCATCTTCATCTGCTGAAATGTTAAATTTTTGTAGGATATCTTGTGAATGCGATAACTTTTAAAGGGCTGTATATTTTTCTCAAAAATTTAAAACACTGATTGTTCCTACTGAAATCTCAGACAAATTTGAAACCCAGTGACCTTGACCTTCATCTTCAAGGTCAAATCTGCCAAAATGTAAAATTACTGTGAAGCCCATAACTTTTGAAGTATTTCACATTTTGTCCTCAAATTCGGTACAGCAATTGTTCCTACAAAGTTCTAGAAGGAGTTTGAAAGCTGGTGACCTGGACCAATATCTTCAAGGTCAAATCAGCCAAATTTTAGTTATTGTCTTGTGAATGCTATAACTTTTGAAGGTTTTTCCCAATTTTGAAACACTGATTAAAATTGTTGCTACCAAAATCTTAGATGAGTTTGAAACCTGGTGACCTCACAGGGTCAGATCTCTCACCATGTCATCATTGATTAGTGTTGGGACAATATGGGTTTTTGATATCATGATAATTATTCAAATTTTATCTTGATATACCGTGATATCGCGATATTTTTAATTATATATAATGGCATTAATAAGCCTTCAATAATGATATTTATAACAACCGCCTTTGTCTTGACCTTATACAAGGGGTTAAGTATTAATATCATTTATACCTATTGTGCCAGTACCACAGATTGACTCAATAAGTGATGTAAGTTGCATGAAGGTCCTGCAGGTGTGCAAGCTTGAGGGGCGGGAAGTCCTGCCCCCATCGTCAAATCACCCTTGTCAGAACTTTCCATCAGTTTCCTATAGCTACATAAAAGCCGGAGAATCCCAGCAAATTTTCGGAGAGCGTGTCATACCAATCATTGCTAATATACCATCCCAATTTTATATGGCAAAATATGCAACCCGTATGGAATGTTCGATTCAGTTGTGACACTTTTATTTTAACATTTTTGTTCTATGCAATAAAAGCATAAATATGTGAATTTATCGCTCTTTCATTACAATGTTATTTTGTCCTGGAATTCTCAGGCTGAGGTCCTCTCTGATTCATCCTGCTACTTCCGGACTACAAAAATTGATAAATGGGCCTTATTCCTGTCCAAACTCAAGTAATCTTCTTTGTGTTCACAGAATTGTCAATATAGTTGGTCTTCATCTTATTTAAAATCAATAGCACCTGCACACTAGATGAATTTTCACAACACTGTGCTGTAATCATGCCATTTGTGATGTGTTATTCATGTTGAGATGGCTAGGAAAGTGAATATGAAATAATTCTAAATTAAGTTGAGCTGATTACCACCAAGATTCACCTCTGCAAAATCATATCATGACACATTTTGATGCTATCTTCACTTCTGTCATGCAAGTATCATCAAGACATGGTGTGTCATATAACAGTTATAAATGAGCCAAAACTGGTATGCCTTCCTATTATGAAGATCATTTATTTTAGGAATATTTATATTTAAGTACTAAATTTTAGTAAACTTTTAGAAACATGGCATCCTTATATAAATCAGAGAAAGATAATTAAGAAATTTTATATTTGTAATTTATTATATATCATACATTGTTTGGTCGAATTTCAGTGTTCTTAATTTATATATCAGGTATATAAAGCATCTGTATATATTAGTCAGGGTTCAACATTAATGGTGAACTGTTGGCCCTGGGCAAGTAAAAGGTTCATTAAGTACTGGTTGGCTTCCAGACTTATCCAACTGGGGAACCTTAACCTATCTTAATGTTAACCATTTTCTCTCTTGGAGAACTGAAATCATGTTGCAATACTTCTATCTTAAATTACCTGTATGTTCATCTGTGCAAATTTTAAAGAGATATGATATTTAACAAACATTTTAACATGTTTATTTTTTGCAAAATAATCATGTGGAACACACTTTGTGTTATATGGATGTGATCACTGATGTTTGTAGGACAAGTAAAAATTTTTGTATAAGCTAGGTTTTACTTGCCCTGCTGGGCTAGTATTATCATGTGGATTGAGCCCTTTTAGTGTGTCACACTGAAGTAAATGCACTACTAACCATCTCACTCACCTAAGTGAACTTTACACATATTCCCAGGATACTGCAAGACTTTGTTACTCCATTGCTAATTTTGAAGTGCAATTTATGGATCAGTCAATTTGGTCTCTTATCTGTCAGGTTTTCCTTGTTGATTTAATTTCTCATGACAATTCAAATTGATTGGAATATGGCAGGATGCACCTCAAGGCTGACCAAGCAGTAGGCCACTTGTCACGTGCTGTTGTTATGTTCATCAGTATTCACAGGTCATGAATTCACATCACAAGTGTTTTACAAAAAAACTAGCTGATGCAATAACAGTCACCCTTTCTTTAAAGTCAGTCAAGTGCTATAAAATACTGGTGATATTTTTGTAATATTTTCTAAAGAAAATTATATTTATTGATAAAAAGTATAATAAAACAAGTGATTCAAAAATTGAAACTAACTGTGACTGTCAGTTATAAATTTCAAGTTGGTACAAAAACTTTATTCACATTCAGTCCCCTGTCTTGTGAAATATCTTTTTGAAATTTTGTAAGTTCTGCGAAGATATAAATAATTGGTATTGAATACAATAAAGAAGCAAAATGTTTTGTTATAGGATGAATGTATATATAGTAGCCAGTGCCTACTGCATCTGCCTCTTCCTAAACCAAAAAAAAAAAAAACTAACCTTTCACATAAAATCTTTAAAAGTATATGTGAACTATATATAAAAAGCTGAAAGAAAATTTAATCCCTTTTGATATAGCTCTGTTATGATGTTTACTGTGTATTTTACTGAAAGGTTAAGTGTGTATTTTACTGAAAGGTTAACGTATAATGCTGCAAGGCTGGATGAATAGTGCTGGATTGACATTAAGTTGTAAGACAGCAGGCCAACCATCTTTCATTATAAGTGGACTTACCCATCAACACTCCTTTGATGAAATAGACTCCCCTGTATTTCAGTCACTAGAGCCCCTCCTGGGCTCAATCCTCACTTAGAATAGAGAGTGGAAGGACTTCACTTGGTCCATGAGTTAGTTTTGGGTTGGGATAGAAGCCTCTGCCCATGCAGTTTAACTCTTTGGCACTTGACCAGTCTGGTCATTTAGTTAGTAACTTTGCAGCAAGTATGCCTTAGATGAAGTAGCTGATGTCCAACCTTAGATGAGTAATTCACTCAAGGGGATAAGCTTGCCTGTTATGCATGGTGTGTAAAACAAATCATTTAGTCAGCTTAATTAATTACAAGGTTTACCTCAAGATTTCGATAGATCATTTAGTAAAGAAAAAGTAAAAATCATTTTTGGGGAAAAAACCTGTAAACAGTACGAGGAGTCAGTAAATTTTCCGAGTGCTATTTCTTGTAATCACAAGTTAAAGATTATGCACGGGCTACTTTAATTTAGCTGAGCGTCATATAAATCACCCACCCAGTCAAGGCCATAAGTTTGATTAAATATCAGCTAGGTGTCTCAGAAAACCAAGAATCTGATGGATTAAAGAATGATAATTGCTCCCAACTATTACTTATGGTGGAAAAATAATTGACTCATAAATTATATGTTTTGTTTTAATGCATTAATATAGGCCAAGGGAAGATCATGGCACAATCATTAATATAGAAATTAATGGATCAAGGATCAAAAATTATTCTCAGACTTTTTACAGGTACTCCTCAGAAATATAAACACCATAGTTATTAAAAAAAATTTAATTTAATAATGGAGGATATTTGATGAATCTAGTGTTTATATACCATATGCACATTGCCAAAACTGATGATCAATATGCACAAATTTACCTTTATTCTTATGCACATATAGGTGATCAAATATATAGGTTCTTCATGTAAAAGGTTTAATAATTAAATGAAAAAATCCACCATAGGCTTTGTTAAATTATAACATGACTTGAATGGAAAACAGTGCTTATAGTCAACTAAAAATTAACCTACTGACGAATGTTATATATACATTGTGAGTAGGTCATATATATTTATATATACAGCATGGGCTGGTCACATGTGAAAGGATGAGCATTAATTTACTAAACTTTCCTTATAATAAATTGTAAAATCATCAATGATATTAGGCATTTACAATGCCAAAGTAGTCACTGATATCATGATCCAAATCATACTTCTCACAGCAAATCATTTATTTTTTCAAATGTTTAGTATGTGTTTCTGCAGATTTAATATTTTCAGGCAATTAGTTTGAGACAATTAGATAGATAATATTATTTTACAATTTAATTATTGTTATTACAAATTAATTTACCCTCATCTGTGAATCTGTTAATATAAAATATCCACAAATTGATGCATCAGTCAACAGAAATTTGTGATGGTGTATATTAAATGTATTATATTAAAGGACAATTTACAACAGAGCATTCCATTAGTGTAGCCTTCATGGGATACCAAAGATGAAATCATAATGTCTGAGATTGTTTCTCTGATATGGAATGGTCCACCTCAGCTACTGGGTCAATTAAATAAGATTGTCATTGTTAAGATGAATGGTTCTAATTATAGCCACAGTGATATAACTTCTCAGAGCTCTAGTCAGCACCAGGGTGACACAAATTTTTCTTTCATGATCTAATGAGTGAAAATCACTCATTTCTCATAAATAGGTTAATTTGTTACCAGAATCAAACAGGATCTCTGATGGGAGTAAATGGGTGTATTATTCTTGTAGCCCTTGCAAAGTTGAAGTAAATGAGGCATTAACTCACATTACTGTTGAATAATGTTTAATATCTCATAATCATTATTTAATGAAATTTCACATTTATGAACAAATTATCTGCTTCTGAGCAGGCGTCAAAATCCAGGTTCTTGATATTGGAATAAGTTTGCCCTGTGGATACAGTCAGACCAGCTGTGATTGGTTATTTGTCCCCTTTAGAAAAAGTCCTAATTACAAATGCTTAATGCAGTAAGGGTCCTTTAAAAAATAACCTCAGTTCATTAGCTCCATTTTGATGTATTGAATGCAGAATTAAAGTTGAAATAAATTTCTCTAATGATAACTTTGTCAGAACCAGAGTTGTTACGTTATAATTAATTGTCTCAAGATATGGTATGCATCGATCAAGATATTGATATCATGTACAATACAAAAAGCGATACAATACATTCTAAGAGTATCAATGCAATACAATACAACCAGAGTTCAGATTTCAAGTCATTGCCCTTCATTGTTCTTGAGTTAACTCATGCCTCAAGTTCAGCACACTTCAGGAAAAAATAATTGAATAAAACAGCATGTTCATTTGGTTAAATTTGTGACAGCCAGCCTATCAGATGTCAGTTAACTGATTTCTGACCAGTGATGCTTCATTTTACACATGTATGTTGGGCAGCTGATTTTTATTATATGTCCTTCTTATGATGGGACGTATAATGTTACGTGGTCCATCCATCCATCTCTCTGTCTGACTGATAACTTTTTGTGTCTCCATGATAACTTACTATGGCTAAAATCAATTTTCACAAAAATCACCATTACTAATTACCGATACATTATCTTGCAGGATTTTGTTTATGTGCAAAATCCATGCATATTTAATAAGGTCAAAAGTCACTAGACTACATTGTTGTGTAGCCCCGATAACTTATGAGGAATATGATGGATTTTGAAAAAAAACTTTAGAAAAATATTAATTAATAAAATATCTCTCTTTAGTTTGATTTCCAGCAAAATCCACACATATTTAATGAGGTCAGAGGTCACCACACATTGGTGGCACCATGGTGACTTATGAAAAAATATCTTATTGATTTTCATGAAACACATTATACATATTAACCAAGAGAGTTTCTCATCTTGGTTAAATTCCCAGCAAAATTCATGCATATTTAATGAGGTCAGAGGTCACCAGGCTGCTTTGTACAGGGCAATTTATGGTGTTGCCAAGATAACATACAAGGAATAACATGGATTTGATTGAACTCAACTGCAAAATGAATCAATGTCTCACCTGAGTTTGATTTTCAGCAAAATCCATGCAATTTAAATGAGGTCAGAGGTCACCACACTTTGGTGGCACTGTGATGACTTGCCAAAAATTTGATGGATTTGCATGAAACTCATTATGAGTTTTAACCAAAACTCTCAGCAAAATTCACGCATATTTAATGAGGCCAGAGGTCAAAAGATATGTGATGGGCATAATATATACCACTTGCGGTGCTCTTTTTATTAATTGTCAGAGATTGTAGAGATTATAGTCTTGCGATGTATAATTTTGCATTGAAGAAATTCTTGTTTTTGTTACGGCCCTATTCTGAACACATTTATATTATTGAAATCAGCTAGAGCACTCTTACATACATGTCAGTGTAGATAAATGCAATATATCATATAAATTTTTAACTTTTTTACTAAACTTAAATTTGCACAATATAATATTGGTAAATGAAAATGCAATATTTTAATTATTATACTGTTTGAATGTCATGATTCCAGTACCTGTTATACTGATATATTTAATTTTGGGCTGGAATTTATAAGCTTGCTCTATGCAATTGATAATGATTCAGCTTTTCATGGTTAAATTATTATTTCATTTCCGTTCTTTTGACTTCATTCTGTAATTAAATAAAAATTATGACTGGGTTTCTGGAATGTGTGTGAACATAACCATGAAGGGGTAGCAAAAACGCCTTTGCGCCTTTCAGACAGGCAAATACATAAATGGAAAGGCATTTTTCATTCTGTACCAATCCATTGGAAGGATGATCCCCACATTTCAAATAATGAAATATACACAAAAACGAAATGTTCCCTTGTATAATGGTCCCTTGGAACCCCCCAAGCTACCCTGGTAACCCACACTTTTATGACTTCTCAGCTCTGATGAAATCATAAAGCTCCAGAGCCATAACAGAGCTGAGTATTAATCTAAACGTCAGCCCCGTTCTTACTTTGTAAGGAAATACATTAATGGCTAGTTGGTTATGTTACCCATGTTTATGTTCAATCACACTGTATATAACAAAAAGATTGCTGGATGTTGTCATTTGGATGCTGAACCATGACAACATAGGTTAACTGTTCTGCAGCAATGTCAAAACAGAATTGACTGATAGAACGTTTGATATGATGATAGGATGCATCTACAGCAGAAAGGCAAATTTTCCTGTGGAAAGGTAAAACTAGATTTATGTCCTTCTGTTGGAAAGGTGAACATTTCAAATTATTACGAACCCTGCCATGAAGCTTGGTCATAGGTACAGTTTAATTGGAGCCAAGAGAACAGTAAAATATGATGAGGGTGAACCATGGCCTCATCTGGCTATAATGACTGATGACTGTAAATCACTTGATGTTGGGTGTCTCACCAGTTATTAATGCTAAATGATTAATTAAATTTATTTATATCAGTCATTTATTTTACCGTCTAAAGTTTTTTTTTAAAAGACATTTCAAAGGATGAGCAATCATAGCTGCCAGTAGCTTCAGTTGGTCAAATGTACGTTACATTTAAACCACTTGGTCTCAGAAGGATTGTGAACATTGAGAAGGATTGTGCACATTGAGGACTCTTGTGGACAAGCTGATATATATATATATATGTATATTGTTGGGATATATGAAAACACTTTTCATCCCAGGCTGTATTTCCCTAAAAGTGTTAGCATAATAACTTGAAAACAATTTGACATAGAGTCACACCATGGATGTAAGTACATCAAGGTCAAGGTCAAGATAAAAAATAGATGACCTTAAGATAATTTTCAAGACCCAATCACAAAACTTGCTTCATTGATGCTCCATATGAAAGGCTAGGTCAAGTGAGAATATGGATGACCTTGACATTTTTTAAAGTCACAAAGGGGATTTTACTGAAATGATGTAATATTAGCTCAATAACTTGTACAGAATTTGAGGCACCTGTATTCACCATATTCACACAGTTGATGCATCATTTGAAGATCATGCAAAGCCAGTTGGATGTCAAGGCCACAGTTTTCAAAATCACACAGGTTTTGATATTGATATTACACTGATATTACACTTAGTTCTTTTAAGAAGTGTCCCCTGAATTTCTCACAGGTATACAAAACCTCTTTTTTACTAAACTTCCATGAGAAGTGAGAGAAAAAGCAGATCTGTTCACAGATCGACTGTTTTCTCCTTAAATCCTTAAAGCTTGGATGATATAGATGCGCCAGATTTAATTTATTTTGACACATAAACGAGCCTCCATGTAATAAACATTAATATGATATCTGTATGAAAGTTTCAGCGGTAGCCTGAGATGAGTAATATATGCTAATTTTAGATGCTGCCACAAATGATATTGTGGTTAAGATCCAAAGAATTATTGAACTTAGGATTCTAAAGCTTTTATCACAGAAAATACTTCCATTTTCGTTAATAATTTAAGTGGTTTCAGGAATTCAGGATCTTGCAGTTAATCCATCAAATATTTTTTAATTACAAATTTCCTGGCAGATGATAATCTCATTGAATATTTGATTTGTCAGAAATCATAGCAGAGAAGCATCGTAGAGATGAACCCAGCTTTTCTTCATTGATTATAATAGTAATTATATCTTCAACAGTTATTCAATATTTTATGAACACAAGATGGATCAGTCAAGGTCACAGGGATGAAATTAATAAAAATATTGAAATGATGGTATTTCTTATCCTAAAGATTACGGTAAATGATAATGTTGATTGTTGAAAACATAAGTGTTTTCTGTGGTCTATGGGCAGAGCACAGAACTCAAAGCCGGGAGATAGTGAGCTTGAATCCAAGCTCGAGTGGTCAGACTTTTCCAAGGTCTGTCCCCGCCCAAGTGAGCCTTCTGCAGGTTGATTGGAAGGCTGTGCCCTACAGCTGTGTTTTATTCACACCTGCACCTGCCAAGGGTTCTTCAGTGGTATGACCCAGTCAATTGGCTGATTATAAACCCAGGACTGGGCGGTGCGGTACTCACTAGGCCTGGTTAACACCAGTTTATATAAATGAGAGAAAACATGTGCTACCAGTCCCTTTCATGTAGCAAAAATTGAGAAGAAAATCCTGAGATGTACATATTTTAAAAAAGACAATATGACAACAAAAAAAATGACAAAATAATCTCTCTGTCTTATAAACATTATCACAAATATCAAGCATTGATGATGAATTTGTTTTTAAGATAATGTTGTTTCTCTTCAAGTCATGACCTAAAAATATAATTAATGCATAATTGAGAGATGCAGGGAGAGCAGAAAGAGTGTCTAAGGATGAAGATGGATGTATAGGAAAAACAGTGTTTGCACTTCCATATTTTTTACATCCAAAGGCTTTGTTGCAGGTTTATGGTAGTCCAAAGTGAAGGAAAACTCTCCGCATGAGAATAAATCTTAAACAAAAGACTAGGTAAATTGTGAAAGCTGATAAGAGCACTTGCGGTAAGAGCACTTTCACTGTTGTCATTGCTTCCTACTTCAACTCTAGCTGGAATGACAATTGTTTGTTTAGGTAAATATACTTTGTAACACAGTTTACCTAAGGCATAATCTTGCTTAGATAAAAAATCACAAAAGATGAATTATTAGGGGTTTGCATTGTTTTTTTCATAATTACCATTTCATTTTGAGTAGACTGTTTAATTTAGCCAATTGCGGACTTCCATTTTCAGTTGTGTTCATATTAATGAGGTTGAAAATTTTTTTTGTATTTTCTTTTTTTTGTATTTCATAAGTTTTGTTTTTTTATGATCTTGCCAGAAACTTGGAACACAAATATCAGCTTTTATAGTGTCATTCATAAATACTGATATAACTTGCTTTTCTTCATTTGCTTTCATAGGTGATCCACTCCAAAATGAAAACTCATGTTTTGATGATATATTAATCTGTGTATTCCTGGTGCCAATATCACATAGAGGGTATAGGAAACCCAAACCCATATGAAAATGAAACCAACCATAGAATAACAGTGGATTGAGTCAAACATGCAATCAGTGGGAAACAATTACAGCTATCAGGATTGTAACTCTAGGTACATAAGCTAGCATAATTGAAAACATTAGTCTTCAGTATCAAATGTTGAAAATGGAGACCTGAAATTTCACTTGTTTTCAGTTTCTCAAGGATTATGTGGTCTTCAGTTTCATGCCTTTTGTCATATGTTAGATCAATTATGTTATAGAGAAGGAAACTTTCAATTAATCTTTAGGATTCAATTAAATTAATGAATTTAACCCTTCATTCCATTTATGTAGAAGTGAAAATGAAAGATCAGTACTGGTATGACTTGCAAGAGGGCAGTTAGATTAGTCAGAAAAGATTTAATAAGAAAACTTTGTAATTAATGTAGCATATTGGAAATATCCATGTGGGTAATTCTTTAAAGACAAGTTTTCCCTATGAAGTATTCAGTTGGATATCAAGAGTCTGTATCTGTTATAGTTTCATCTCAGTTGTCCTTCTAAGCTCTCTTTAGACAGTGCCTCTCTGATCAAGAGGGTTGCATGATCTTGAACCATGCTGTGTAGTGATGTAGGACTTGAGTCCGGACTCGAGTCCACTTTTTAGGGTCTCAGGCTTGGACTCAGACCTGAAGATAATGGACTCAGACTTGTACTCGGACTCTGAGGTAAGGATCCAGAAACCATCCAAGTAAAAGCATGTTTCTTTAACTTAAAAAAGTACATAATAATCTGAAATGTCCATTATAAATTGGTCTTTAAGGATATTTGTGTTGGACTAAGACTTGGACTCAGCTTCAAAATGTCTCAGACTTGAAGAAGGTTGACTTGGAATTGAATCTCCAGGACTGATGCAGTGTTTTTTCTGTGTTTTGAACAGTGTCTTACCATGCTCTTTGATTCAGTGTTAAGCCCCTGTGAGCATGTTGCCAGTTAAATCTTCCTCTCCTTGTTGATTGTGATTGGTGGGGTGGTATATGATAGTACTTTGTTATTAATAAAAAGCAGCCATCAGGGCATTCTTAATTACCTTTAAACTTGGATAGATATAACAAAAAAGGTTAACATTTAGGCCAAAATAATAGAAAGGTATAGTTCTCAGGCACTTTTTTCCAGAAATCACTGTAGGCGGGCGGTATTTTATTTTTGACCTTTTTTTTAAAGTTTTGATAAAAATGTCATACGATCAAGGAAAAGCATGAAAATAACAGGTTTTTTTTTTTGCTTAACAGTTAAAAGCACTACATAACAAAGGAAACAGTATCAAAATTGTATTATTATATCTCCTTGAAAGATGACAATCAAAATGTTTTATACAGGGGGTAAAAATTGATGCGGGCAGTACCTTCTATTTTTTTTGGCCTTATAAAGGATCAGAAGAAACATTCATTTTTACAGATATTTGAGATGTTTGAAACATAATACTATTAAGGGAAAAGCTGCTAGTAACTATGTTCCAATTACTAGGTCTGGTGGTGTTCCTTTGGTGAGAGATGTAAGGCCTGGTTAATGATGTAGATGTACTGGTCGTAGGCACTGGAGAAGCCCGTCTAGCACTTATCAGAGTCTACCTGTATCTGTTCATATCCTGTACATGATTGACAAAAGAACTTTTTGTACCAACACCCAGGTACCTCAGACTGCCTAACACTCCCTGTACTAACTGCTCTCTGGTCACAAAGCAAAATGAAGCCCCATAATAATCTGCTCACCTTTCAAGTGAGTTTGGTAGGGTTTCCATATCAAGTTGGCCTTGATCATATTTATTTGGCATTAGGTAAAAAAAAAAAACGGAAGGATTCTTCCAAGAAAATAAAATATTTTTTTATGTTGTGCTTTTACCTGTTCAGCAAATCAGTCCTCTGCTGTTATTATCATGTTTTCCTGTGATCATATGAAATTTTATAAAAAAAAAAATCATTATTAAAAAGGATTGGGGATAATTTGCCCCCCTGCACTGATTTATGGAAAAAGTGCCTTAGAAACCAACTTTTATTTGCCTTAGCCTCCTTTTCTTTTCAGAGTTCCAAGTCATCCTTGAAATTAGGGAAACTGGGAAAAAAAATGTATACAATAAGGAATCTAATGAAAGAAAAAGTCACAGACTTTGATATCATATGAAATGAAAGAAAATTTTAAAAATATCAATACCACAAGAAAGAACATTTGCCAGATTTAAAAAATGTTTACTTAATAGGTCTAATCTATAGATAATTTATAAAACACCTTTTGGATTGATTTTAGGTATATATGGGTTTTTCCCAGCGATGCTACCTTGAAATAAATAAATCCTGAAACACTGAAAATGAAATAGGGATAACTCAAGGAATTTTGCTTTTATGATATTCTTTGAACCTTGCTTATATCACATATCACAGTGTTTAACTGTTCCATGTCAGTAAGAGGAAAATGGATTAGAATATGTTTTCAGCTCATTAATTTAATTTGAGAGGATATAGATATATCTTAGGGCTGTGTATTCCAGTATTTAAATGCAGGTAGAGCAGCAGGGCGCAGACCAGTTTAACATTACTGCTTCTTACTTAATTGTATCTGCCAAAACAGAGTTTTGCAGATACTAAGTTTTCTGTTGCACGCTGCCGCTGCATGGGTTTCCGGGGAACTCCTCCGTAACCACTTGGCAGAATTTTTAGCTGACTATAAGTCATCTGAGCTATAGTCATGGTCCATTGTCCATCGTCCGTCTGTCTGACATGTCCTTCTGTCCATAGATGTGGCACGTTTTGAAACTGTAAGACCTAGGAATCCAAAATTTGGCATAATATAAGATGTCCCCAAGATCCCTACCAAGCTGAAAACTGGGTCTTTGCGACTTCATTCCTTTGAGAAATTAAGGAAAAACCTCAATTTTTTATTGAAAACCTATTTTCACACTTCAGGACTGCCTAATATCAAAACCACTCATCTGTTTTTCCTCATATTTACCATAAATATTTCTCTATATAGTTCCTATGAACATGCCAGAAATTAGGTCTGTATTATATAATTTTAAAAAGTTATGGGCCCAAACAAATTGCACTTCGTAAAAAAATCAGGAAAAATATTTGGTAAATTAACACAAAAAAATGTTAACGCTAGGGACTTTTTTCAGTAATATAACTTTATTAATCAAAATTTAATTGTAATCCCAAAATTAGATCAAAATCTTTTATATTTAGCAAACCTGTGAGCTTATGCGATGGTGCAGCGTTGTCCATCTAGCGTTATGCATCGTCTGTACGTTAACCATAGCTGTCTCAAAAATTGCGGGAACTAACATCACCAAATGTTTGCAAATAAACAGTCATCTGAAACACTCTATTGGATTTTGTTTATTTTTTTCTCACTGCATATTCTGAGATTTTATAGGGAGAAAGCTAAAAAAGCTTTAAAAATCTTCTCCTTGGAAACTGTCCAAATTGTCCAATATTTAACAAAAATGATCCCTGAAACAATCTTTCTCAAGTTTGTTCGAATAGTTCCAGTGCGAAGATTTTTGGTCAAGTTACAGAAGGTTGAACTTAGCCATCTGTCCAAAAAATCACACTAAAATTAAAATCTCATAAACGGCTAGAGCTATCGTCACCAAATTTTATTCCAATGTTTGTCACATGTGTCATATCTGAAATTGAGGTATTGGTGGCACCACCTACATTGATCTTTTTTTACAAGCAAAAATACAATTACTCTGCCCCAAGCAGATAATAATTTTATGCTCACCACACCATCAGTGTTTTGTGTGTTGGGCGCCAATAAAAGGAAACGATGCTGGGGGGGGGGAATAATAGTGTATACACAAATATTTAAAGCCCAAGACTTGCCTGGTTGAAAGAAGGTAATGATAACCAAAATCAGAGGTAAAAACTGTCCCGACAAATAGTGAGAATACTTGGAGGGCGGACATAGTTATTACTATAGTATTAGTACGGCGGCGCTGGGCGATAATTAAGGTAACACTGGGTTCTGGGAAATCTGGTACTTTTAACGTATGTATATCCATAGCCGGCAGTGTGAGGACCCTGCTAAATAAGCAGATTCATTTGAAACAAGTAGTTTAATTTTATCTGCAGTATAACCAGTTCATGAAAACGCGGAAGTAACTAGGAGGGGGGATATCCAATATGGCGGCACTGCTTACAAGAGGGCGGAAGTTCAAGGTCGCTAGATTTTGAATAATGATTACAGAGGACCTCACTTTAACAAGAAGGGTCACAGTTAGTAAATATATGTTACATACATCCCCATCCGTATTCTAACTGGACTAAAAACTCGGGCCAATAGCAGTCCAGGTCATTGTTTGAAAAGACATGCCCGCGCTGGGACAAGATCACTCGTCAACTAGCACTCGGCAACCATCTACCACTAGTACCAGCAGAAACCACGACCAGTGAATTCTTCTGTCAGGAAAAACGACAACCAGCAAAGTACTATCTGGAAGAAAAACCCACCACCACCTCCTTCGCCGCCGACTCAAGCACTCTGTGTTCTACTTGTTAATGTTAAAATTTTAAAGTTTATTGTTTCTAAACAGTATATTTGTCGAGGTGTAAACTGTTTCCTTTAGTTTTATTCTACTACTTTTACTTTTAGTATGACCTATACGATATATATGGCGTGTTGTACCCCACCTTCCCATCAGTGGGAAAGAAGGGATAATTGCTGAATATATTGAATATGAAAATTTTAATGTTATTTTTAATAAACCTTGGCCAATTTTTCCTATAATTCCATGTCTTGTGCACTTCTTACAGCACTTCCCAGAACAGAGCAAGTGACTGGATGGGTATGAATGAAATATATGAAGTTTTGAATAATTATGGGATAACTGTGAGCAGGTTCAGGTGTGTGCATGTTAAGGTGACAGAGCATAAATGTAATTTTAGACTCTTCTAGCTTAAACACTGTTTAATGATGAAACTGTTAAGCTGATTGGTTTAAACTTTACAAGAATTATTCTATGGTAGGGTTCTGCCAGTTTTATAAGAATAGATTGGGTAAATGCAGCTTTAAAAAAAGCAGTGTATCCTATTAAAAATGGCTTTCTGTGTTTGAAAACAGATTTGACATTATGCTGAGTTTCAGCAGCCAAGTCGAGAGGTCACTCATTACAACCAGGTGGGGCCCAGACATCACCATGGCAACTGACCTGGCTCTGTCTGGTGTCTAGACAATGTGTCTATCCTGACTGATACATCCTAGTTTTAAAATGTCCTAGTCCAAAACTTGCAGGTCCATTTGCTGAAAACATAATGACTAAGGTAGATATGCAGGACATAAGAGGATCAGTATTAAATTTTAAAAATAAACCTCTATTCATACTCCCAAACTTTGCACAGGTTTGCATTAGGCCTGTAGGCCTTGTTTTTAAAATATTAGCAAAAATATAATTTTGGTACCTTAAATTTTGCCCAAATTTGACCATGGCAAATTTTTTTCTGGTAAGTATATTTAATTTATTTTTCAAAGCCAGGATACATGTGGATTTAATCTTGAATTCTGAAATTTGAAAGTAAAAATTTTAAAATTATTCTAATTATTGAAGTTTTTCAGATGCTCTAATGTATTTGCATTTTGTATATCCAAGACCCCACTCTTGCTCACTACAGCCTTGCCTAGGTAACCTTATAAGTGATGCAGCACTGGCAGAACACCCCTGCTATAATAAACATAAACTTATTCTTACCCTAACACCCCCCAGTCCCCCCCCACCACCACCACCACCACCATTACCAATTATATTGCAATACATGGTTTGTTATTGTCAACTGTATTTCTTTATAGCTGTTTTTGATCCAATGTGCACAACTTTTCTTGAAATATCAATTCAAAAAGTAATCCAAGAGATGCCATTTTGTTCTGATGTAGCATTTTAAAGAAATTATTTCCTTTTAAATAATTAAACAAAATATAATTAAACCCATCAGTAGGCATAATTTGATAATATATGAAACAAATCATGATAAATAAAAGTGCAATTTAAAATTGTGAATTCTGGAGTGTTATTTTCATATATTTATTGCTTTGCAAATTAAACAAAAATTATATTTTATAAAAAAAAGAAATTTATATCTGTGTGCATAATGTGATGTTACCTGACTCAATTAAGTATAAATGTTGATGCAATTTAGATTTGTGAATCAATTTAAATATTCAGATATATATGATATACTGTAAATATATGATAAAATTAATAAACTTAAAAAAAATGACTTAACAAAAGAAAAAATAGGATCTAATGCAAATATTTCTTCATTATTTTTCTGTCTCAGTAGAATGGAAATTAAAGTTATTTGCTTTGTTTTCCATCTTTTGTATTCTGTATTTATAGCCAATGGTGTTGTAACTCTCCCCCCCCCCCCCCCCCCCCGGTCATTGAGCCTTACTCCCTGAGCACTGAGGAAAAAATTTTTATTGCAACTTAAAAAAATCTATGGTGATACAGTTATAACTGTCACAATTAGCTGAGAGCTGTGACCCATGGGTCCCTTGATTAAAATTTGGAATTATTATGGGGTAACATGTGAACTGCTGAGCCCTAATTTTGGTTGACCTCTGACCTTTCCTCTCTGCCCAGTGTCCATATGTGCGTCTCTTTCCACACATAAACTCTTATATCTCGGGAACTGTTTGACCGATCAGGCTAAATATTTTGCACAAATGTAGCCCTTGGATAGCTTTATAACATACACTAAAAATGGTGGCACCACCTGGAACTATTTTTGCACAGAGTCCATCTGTTCATCTGCATTGGGATAAAATTACTCACATCTCTGCATTGGTTGGACTTATCCACCTGAAATTTTGCATGTGTATACATCCTGGATAGTTTTCTTGATTTTATGACAGGTGGCGCCACCTACATTCACATTCAGGCTGCAGACATACAGGCTGATAACCCAAGACTGGTTTGACATATCCTTTTGAAATTTTGCATGTGTATAGATCTCACATAGCTCTTTATCATAAGCAAAACTGGTGGCGCCACCCTCAACCATTTTTGCACAGCGTCCGTCTCTTTGTCTGCTGTTGGATAAAATCACTCATATCTTGGCACTGGTTTGATATATCTGCCTAAAATTTTGCAGGTTCGTACATCTTGGATAGCTTTCTGGATTTTGTGGCAGGTGGCGCCACCCACATTTATGTTTATGCTGCAGACATCCAGGCTTATATCTCAGGACTGGTTTGCTGTATCCTCCTGAAAGTTTGCATGTGTATAGATCTCACATAGCTCTTTATCATAAGCAAAACTGGTGGCACCACCTGTAACCATTTTTGCACAGTCTGTCCGTCTGCCGTGGGATAAAATCACTCATATCTTAGTAGTGGTTTGACTTATCTGCCTAAAATTTTGCATGTTTATACATCTTGGATAGCTTTTTTCGATTTTGTGGCAGGTGGCCCCACCTACATTTATGTGAACGCTGCAGACATTCAGGCTTATATCTCAGGACTGGTTTGACATATCCCCCTGAAATTTTTCATGTGTATAGATCTCACATAGCTCTTAATCATACACAAAATTGGTGGCGCCACTTGCCACCATTTTTGCACAGTGTTCTTCTGTTTGTCTGTTGTGGGATAAAATCACTTATATTCAAGTAGTGGTTTGACTTACCTGCCTAAAACTTTGCATATGTATACAACTTGGATAGCGTTCTGGATTTTGTGGTAGGTGGTGCCACCTACATACACATTTCGACTGCAGACATCCATGCTAATATTCAACACACTTCACTCTATTTCTCCTTGCCACTCAATCCATGCCTCGATCACTTCACCCGTCCCACTCTGATTTTGGTAAATACATGTAGTCACTTGTCGACTACCTGTATTGTTGTTTAGTCTTGTTTTTTCTTGAGAGTGGATTTGGATGTGACATCATATTACACTGCATGGTACAATTTCATAAGAGAAAAAAAGTTTACAGAAAAATATGCTGCAGACAGTGTTGATGATTTTGTTGGATATGGTCCCACTCACACTCCACACACAAAAAAAATGTATTAGTCATGTGTTAATTGGTATTAAGTGTTGGTTTGGATATTAGCTAGGTTAAAGGAACATAATCACGAGCAATATTATGCCCATTCTTTCACATTTTCAGTTCAGTTTTGCTTTATGCAAAAGTTTCCCAGCAAAACCATCCCAGCACATGGTCTCAGTACCGGCCTGGCATACATGCGATGTTTCAGCCCGTGGGATCAAGTATTACACTTTTTGGGCCAACTCAGTCTAGGCAACTCCTGATTGACACATCGGCTTCTGTGGCTCAGGGGTAGAGCACAGGACTCAAAGCCAGGAGATTGTGAGTTCGAATCTCAGCCGAGGCGGTGAGATTTTTCATGGTCAGCCCCCACCCAGGGTGAGCGCTCTGCAGGCTTAATGTGCTCATCAGTCTTGTTTCACTCACAAACGAGTGCACCTTTCGGAGGTTTCTTGGTGTTATGACCCAGGAATGGGGATGACACACATCCAGGGCCCCCAGGAGTGGAATACTAAACCTGGTTGACACCAAGGAAAATCAGATATAAGCCCCTGTCACATAGTCTGAAACCGAAATGGATCTCTGCAGATGTACATAACTTAATTAAGCAAAGCATTAAAAAATGAAGGCGGTTACCTCCACCATAAAAAAATCTAAATAGAATAAAAAAACTCCTGATTGACACATTGACTGATTGTTGTTGCCCTGGCAATGCACGAGTTGTGTTTATGTTGACACTTGTGATCGCACCTAGTCCACTGTTATTAACACTCATTATAAGCAAACAGTTTCAGGGCACTATACTGGAGGGTGCAAATTCATTTTAAAAGGAAGAAGCTATTTTCCATGTTAATTCAACATGTTTTATAGGTGATTAGGCCCCTTCAAATAATGTCTTTTATGTTTTTCATAGCCAGGAGTAGTATCTTAAACTGTTCCTCCTCCCCCAAAGTATTGGAAGAAATTACCATTTTACAATGTGTTTACATGAAATTAACATGCTTTCATAGATTAAAAAGAGTGGAAATTCATGATTTCTAAGGTGTGACATTAATTAATGATCGGAAACAAAAAAGCTTTGACTGACACTTCTTTTAAGTTTGGGGTTATAAGCTTAATCGAAACACTTAAAATTAAAAACATACACCCACTGGACCATCCTAACAGCAGTGCAGACAGGTAAATTGAATCAAGCATTGACTTGCCAGGCTCTTAAAAAGGTCTGGGTCACTGTCTCTTGTGCTAGTGAAAGATTGTTCACTTGGTCAGACTGTTAATAAAGCTCTCTTAAGGTATGCCAGGCTTGCGTGGAGCCATGAAAGTGACTGGTCTTTAGAGGGTCATATCGCCTGAGGGTTCGGTCAGTTTAGTGCATAATTAATATGGCCTCCCCTAGATATTAGAGAATTGCATGGTAATCTGAGCGAGTTTTCAGTTGAGGCTTTGTCAGAGTTAGTTAAAGGATTCCATCCCAGTGTAAGTCTTAATGTCTGGAAAGACAGCTACACATTGTCATTCATTATCCGATGAATTATTAACTGTGAGTTGTCTCTGGTTATTTATCTGCTGTGAACCAAGTACACCTCTCCCTGCATGTAACCTGGTCTGTCTGATGAGGCTGAATAAAAGTCTGATATATTGTATAAACAGTTGGGCATAATTTTGTGACTTTGGAATTTGTGATATTCAGAACAAAGGAAATTTTTAACGAAAATGAAACTCCTGTTACTAAGATGCACCATGAACACAGGTGAACAGTGATTTATTAAGTGGCTTTAGTGATATCTCATGTATATTATGCATGTGTCAAGCCCAGATTCCCATCTGGAATCAGTTTGGCCTAAACTGAACAGGATTCAGTCTGGCCTAAATCCTGATCAGGATTTGGTCTATAACCAATCACCAATTGGTCCAGATAGGAATCTTGGCCTTCACACATGCATATAATTTAATACCTAGGAAAGTTTATGGTAAATTAGATAGTATGGTAGATTGATGAATACTAGCAAATCTTCAATGTTATCTATTATTTTAAGATATGAATTTTATTATTATAAATAATAGGAGATAATTGTATGATCTTTTAAAAATGAAACAAAGAATTTCAACTTTTTCATGTAAAATTGGAAAATCAGCAAATTGTGAAGCTTTTGTTTACATACAAGGTCTGAAAACTTTAGTCCTTATCCAGCCAGCTACCAAATAAATCATCTATTCATTAAAATTCTTGATGTAGATACCTGTAGGTAATTTCATATGATGCCCACAAAATATTTACATTTCAACAATATATTATGGACTGCATGATAATAATGTTGTAAAGGTTGTGGATGTAAAGATTTCATGTGTGTGTGTGTGTGTGTGACAGAGAGAGATAGAGAGAGAGAGACAGGGTGGGAAAGAAAGAGAAAGAAATACAATGTTATGATTGGTAAAAGAACCATCTAAGGTCCTTGGAAGTTGTTTTCTGTCTGGTATGGTTCTCATGATCCTTTTTCACTGCTTCAGAAACATGCTAGAATAACAGCTATTGGGTCAGCTGGTTGATACATTGGACCTCAGAATCTCTGGAACTGCAGCATCACTGGGGGTGTTATTGACATAAGAAATCTTTTTCCTGGCTGTTAAATACCGCTGACCATTTGTGCCCATGGGTCACTTGTAGTGTATAATTTATATAACAGTGATGTAGGAATCAAGACTGGTCTTGGTCTGCAGACTGGCCTCAAAACCATTGATTGCAGGTCTCTTTCTATGTCTCCATCTCAGTTTTGGTCTCAGATTTGTTGGTCTCAACCATGTCACTGTAAACTGTAAAGGGACATAATCAGGAGCTATATTATGCCTATTCTTTCACACTATCAGTTCAGTTTTGCTTTATACATAAGTTCCCAGCAAAACCATCCCAGCACATGATCTCAGTACCTTGCATTAAGCTGTTTAACTCCTTGTTATGGCTCTGCATGTTGGGAAACACAGTCCACAAGGTCTTTCAGCCAGCAGGAACAATTATTCCATTTTTTGGGTCTAGTCAGTCAGGGCATCTCCTGACTGACACGTGTTGTTTCTTCACGTTGCACAAGGCCCCTCTCACTGTGTTAATGTTGACACCTGTGATCATGTCTAGTCCACTGTTTTAAGACTCATTTAAAGCAGGCATAAGCAAAACGGTTTCGAGGCAATATTTTGGCAGGTACAGATTAATTTTAAAGGGAAGAAGTTATTTTCATGTTAATTAATTCAATATGCTTTTTAGGTGATGGTTGGACCTCTTTAATGAAATGACCAATGCTGGATCAAACTTTTTACAGAGCAGTCAACACTGGGCTTTTATCATACTGGTACATCATTACAACTGTGTGAAATGTACATTTGAAGTGTATATGTCAGAGACAAGATTAAAATCCAGGCGGCTTTTAAATCCTAGACAAGATTGGGATTGCGATCTTGCCTACATAACCATTCAGTGTTAACTTATTGAAAGTCTGACTGAAAACATCTTTCATATGTCAATTACAATGCATAATATATTAGGAAATTAGATCCGATCACTGTTTTAATCTCCCCTAGGCAGATTTTAAACTCGCCTAAGTGATATCAGGCTGATTTAAACTCGCCTGGGTGATACCAGATGGATTTTAAATTTGCCTAGGTGAGATTAAAATACTGGCCTGCTCAATGATGGATTTATTCTCACCTAGGCTAGATTGTGATTGTGATCTCATCTAGGTGAGATTAAAATCCCTCTAGGCAAGATCACAATTGCAATCTTGCATAGGCGAGATCACAATCCCAATCTCATCTAAGTGAATTTAAAATCCGCCTGGATTTCAATCTTGCCTCTGACATAAATATGAAATCTCTCATGGAATCTTGAATCATTCGATCAACTCAATATTGCTACAGAAGATGAGTAGAGCAGCAGTTTAAAAAAAATGTTTTTAACTGAAACTTTCATGACAAAAGTTAATTTAAACACGAGGCCAACACCATGTAATATGGTTTAGAATTTTTGTACCCTGGAGCTTTTATCTGGGCCCAGCTACTCAAGTTGTCCTTCATAACTTTGATTAGTTTTCTGTGTGTATTACCATCAGCTTGTGCAGACAACATGACTTGAAGTTGTTCATTCATCGGAGGTGTTCCTTTTAGCAAGCAGATTAATAATATCAACCATTAAATTTTGAATCTTTAATTTTTTAAGGAGAATTTATATGGATGAAATTATTTTGAAAATTAAAATTTTTAAGAGATTTATATTGAAGAAACAATTTTTTTTTACGGAGGATTAATATCAGTGAAATCATTTTGATGATTAAAATTTTGAAAAGATTTGTGTTGAAGAAATGATTGATGTGATAGGGACTGACTTGTCTGCATAATTGTGTTCTCTCTGTAAAAAATTCACAGACAGGCTGTCACAAGCAGGACTTCATTGACACACACATCTTTATTACATGTACAGTACACACATTTTCATTGAAACACACAGGATGTTTTATTAAATCTTTTGATTTAAAAGGGCCTATTCATATACATGCAGCTATGTTAAATATACATGAAATATTGTTTTCTTCTTAAGATATCATGGTAAATACAAATATTTAAAAACCATTTGCTTACACCTATAAAGAAGTGCAAATAAGCTTTCACCTGGCACAGTCATTAAAATAATAAAAAAAAAATAGAACACACGCCACCTGATGGCCATACCATGAAAGTTTACACGTCAAGATTTTTCAAGCTTCAAACAGTTGCTTTTTCTGTGTTGCTTCTTTAATGTTTATTCTATTTGACTGCAGGGAGTTGTTGATTATGTGCAAAAATCTGACCACTGGCCATGCAGTCTTAATTGTTGTAATTGAAAGACACACAATTACTGTGGGTCACAAACAGGACAATAACCACCTGTAAAGTTTTTTAATTGGAGATAGAATGTCCATGTTTTTCATAGAAAACTTCTTGTCTGCCAAAATGATCAAATAGCAGGAGATAATACTCATTTTGTTGTAAATGTCTATGAACCTTTAAATATTTGTTTGTTTGCTGTAAAACATAAAATTAAAGACAAATAGAAAAATGCAGTCTGATGAAAATTCCAGGGAAAGCGATGCATGAAAGCAATACTAGATCAGGCTGCTTACGTCAAGATTTTAATCCCTTTCCAGTCAAACCACTCTTTGAAAAATACTGGTGACCGACTGGCTGAGTGTAGTGTGTTGGAAGAGAAGGCGTGAGAAAAATGTAAAAAATACCACTCTGATGTATAAATGTTATTAAAATACCACACATTGCAGGAATGTTTATCATTTTCACATAAAGACAACTGATAGCAGTGTATTTATTGTAATGTAATGAGGTTCTTAATTCTGCCTGTCACCAGCAGAGTGACGATGCTCCAAGATTAATGGCAATCAACCAATCCAGTGAGGGCTGTCTCAGTAAGCCACTGATAATTACACCTCAAGTACATTTTATGACCAGCCTTTCAGCCAGCGTCTGGATTTGGTTAACTTTTTTACCTCACAAGAACGAGAGCTGAACTTAGGCTGCTTGAAATCAGGTTGGGATTATCGGTACTGTTATTATGGTTTTTACTTTATCTTGTTGTGCTACATTTCAGTGAATTGCATTGTGTCAGTTGTAAAAGGACTTTAACCTCACCTTTTCATTGTTATTCTGCTGATACATGAAACCAAAAATCAAATTTAAAAGTTGAGTAGACCAGCAGATGTTGTTTCATTTATTAACTCATCCAAGGAGGTTATATTTTCTTCTGTGTCAGTTTGATTTTTTGTCTGTTAGCAGTACTACATAAAATCTTCAGACCCAGTTTTCACAAAACTTTGTGACAGGGTTGGAGAAAGTCCAGGAGCAGAAAAAAAGGGCTAGATCCAGTTAGATGGTTTTGTCTTGGAGGAGGTATGGGCTCTACTGAGGGCCATTCCAATCTCCTTCCTCAGAGTATCGTGAAGGTTATGTTTTCATGCATCCTTGCATGTCTGTGCTTGTCTTTCTGTCTTTATTTCATTGTTGTATAATTTTGTCAGGTGAAATAAAAAATGTCATAGCCCAGCTACAATGTCATCTTTAGTTGGTCCTACATTCCTATTGAGCATGGTAGTGGATAATTCAACAAAGCTGAATGATTCCGGTAACTCCATCATTCAGCCTCAACTTCCTTGTTTATATAGAGCCACTGCCTGCCGACATGGTGTCAGTGGGCTGGCTAGTGGCAGAGGACCTCTAAGTTTGACCTGGTGATTTTAAGACAAAGCAGCTTCTTTGGTTGGCAATAGTGCATACATTATACAAAATGGTTATAATTACCTGTGTTAACAACAGCTGTGTCATTTATATAATCCATTTACTACTCGTAAGGCTGGTAAGATAAGAGGTTAGGAGCTTAGCAAAGTGTTTAAATTAATCTCTAATTTAAATGGAGTCTCACACAGTAATATCAGATTATAAACACAACATTTACTTTAAATATGCCAATAAAGAAAAGGTTAACATTATCCATTATCTTTCCATTAGAGAACTTTGAAGATCTGGGATGGGTTTCAATATACATCTCAATACACTCTTTGAGCTCAAGACTACTCTTGAAGACTGAGTCTTGAGTCAAGTCGGGTTTCAGTATCCAAGACATCTTGAGAAAAATCTTGATAAACATTTGATTGCTATGGTTACCCAATTAAAACAGGTCCTGGACAGTCTTGGCGTGGTCTTGAGGTACAATACTGTAAAAGTAGGCCACTTTTTTAGAACATATTATAATAGAAGAACAATTAAAAGAATACTGAAAATTAACCCATGTAGTGGCATAATGTGAGTAATATTAGCCTACATTATAGAAGTATGACAGCCATGAAGCAAGTGCATTTGACCCTGCACACGCGTCAAAACTGACAAGCAAAACACGTCCTGCAATTGTTTTTTCAGGGGGAACATTTGGTGAAAAATTTGATCATTTTCTGAACATTGGCAGTAATGTTGGGCTTGAACTGGATGATTGTGAACACTCATTTTTAATAAAACTGATGTAATAAAAATTGATATAAGCAAAGATTACCCTAACAATTTTTATGTGAGGTTCAGATATAATATGATGACATGTTATATTTTGCCTTGTGTGCTACCTATTAATTTTGGGTCACAAGGCGGTGAAAAAGTTGAGTATATATATATATTGTAATTTACAGTAAATGTCAAGGCAGTCTTGAGTTAGACCTCGATATTAAAACAGTCTTGAGAGTTGTCTTATTCAAGACTTGAGACTGAACTTCAGGACTCAAGTCAAGACTCAAGTCTAGACGGGTATATTGAAACCAACCCCTGGACTCAACTCACTCTGTGGGGCCAAGGATCAATGCAAGGATGAAGTTGGATGTATCTACAGTCAAATGCTGGTCAGGAGCAGCAGAATGCCAGAAACCTCAGGAAATGTGCAGGAAACCACAGGGTCTCTTCAGAGCCACATTTCCCACTGACAGATTTGAACAGTTCAAAACTTCCAGGGTGTATTGCCGGACTGACAAGGATATCCAAGGATCTCCCTGGATGACCCATCCAGTGGCATTTGGCTCCTCATTCTAGACACCGTTGACACTGCCTTAAGTATTTCAGATGTTCATTCAAACATTCATTGAAATCTTATTGTTTGAAAGTTTTGAATCAGCGTTTCATCCATTTTAAAGAAACTAATTACAAATATTGCAATCTAAATGAAATTAATCTACAATTAAGCTGTAAGTATAAAAAAAATACATGCGCAAATGTTGACAAACAGAAAAAAAACATGTAACCTAAGGTGGAAGATTGCATATCTGCAGAGGTCAAAGGGTCACTGGTTGCAAAATGCCCTTCGCAAAACTGGTTAAATTGCTACCGGATGTCTTTGTTAAATGTCATTGGATTATTTTTGCATTATAAACATTTGGATCTTAACAAAACTAAACAGCATTGGTGGATGGGATGGCTGTTTTTCTGGATGATTTTTATAAAAATTTTGAAAGGATTATTGTTAGCTAATATATACATCAGATCTCAGAATAGGATAGCTCTGATAAGACTTCCACTTACTTGTGTAGGCTTTATTTGTAGGGCTGAGAATTGTGAGGGCCCTAAGAATCGATTCAGTTATCCATTCTTTAACTTTATTCAATTTGCATTTCAATTATTACTTATGTTATAAATATCAAACTTATAAATAAATTAATTTTACAAGAATTGATGGTAGTAAATGTTATGCAATCTTTCAGCAAATGAAAGAAAAATGTAGGTCACCCTCTGATTGTTGTGTCCATTTATGCTCTTGTGCGTGTGGTCCACCAGCAGATGTTTGAAGTAGATTTAGAATACATACATGATAAAGACCTTTGAGAACGTGAACTGCTCCGTCAAATTTTAGAGCTCTCAGAGAACTTCAGGATGGTACATGCAAAAAAATATTAATCGATTCAGAGGTTAATATTTAACTAAAATTTAATTGTGGGCATGCAATTCAATGTATTGATTCTTTGATGCATTGATACACCCCTATTAATTTCTGTGCCTACACCAGTACCATCTTAAGATGGAGCCAAACTTATATACAAAAAAATATGGTGCATTTCTGTGGGTTTCAATTTTGCATTTCTTTGGAATACTGAGTGTTTTGAATTAGAAAACCCTGGGATATAAAGACAGCCACACATCACCATGTGTTACTATAGAAAAGTATGGTGGCTAGTATTGATATATTCAGCAAGTGGTCTGTTCAGTCGAATGGGACAGTCAAGAAATAGATTAAATACACTGGTTCTGAACCTTAACCTGAAGGATTAACTGTTGTAAACCTTTCTCAGTAGCAGAGACACAGATTAAACCAGCTCCAGGCTGTGTATGGGCTGGAACAGTGCTGGAACAGTGCAGCAGCAGCCTGAGACCAACCTTGCCTCTGGAGATGGCTACTTGACTAATAGCACTAGTCTACCACACCCTTTCCTGGACTGAGTACCACTTTATTACTTGCGGCACAGACCTGGGGTAGTGTTTTGTTTAGATTCACTGACTTGTTGCATATTTAACCTCCTTGGAGTTTTTTTTATATCCCCTTTAAGACCCTGGCCAGCCATTATGGATTCAAACTCCAGCTCAATCTGTGCAACCACCAGAGTGGATTGTGCTGAGTGAATTTCAACTAGATATGTATATAAATATATAGCTCCCTACAGGCAAGGATGTGCATTATATCACATTGTCATTATAACATAAGGGTCACCGGCGACCTGTAGTTATTATTGATAGTCCGTCTTTAAAGGAGAGAAAGCATTCTGGATTCAAATGAGGCAGGGCATTTTTCAGCTTTACAAAACGGCCAGGGCATTTTTCACTTTTAGAGAGGCAGCTAGTATATTCTTTTAAAAAGGACTGACATTTTTACTTGAGATGGAGAAGAGGAGTGCTTGCCTAATGGAAGTTTGGCACTTTTTGTACTTTTTTCAACTCCTAAGAGCTCAAGTTTCAGTTGTTTCTCACATTATATAAAGTCACTTTGTGTACAAGGGCTTTATCTGCAGGCACGGATCCAACACTAGTGTAGATATACATTGGGGGATTCTTTCGAGCAATTTACCTGTCATGGTTTAAAATTGGTCTAAAAAATATTGTGGGTTTAGAGCAGAATGGGTCTCGGCCCCCCAAACCCCCCCCTCATATTCTGTGCCTGATTTGTATACATTTTTATTTTTATTTTTTCTTATTTATGTGTGTTATGTATAAGCAGGTCAAAGATGGAAACTCTGAGAAACAGACAATTCATGCAGTATGTGCAATTTAAAGGAATACAATATGAACAGAGTTACTCTTTAAAGCCAGATATTCACCCATCTTTTCTATGGAATGTATGTGATATATGGCTTATTTTGTGTACACATAAACTTACTCTCGGTAATTCATGTTAAGAAAAGTTTTATAAGGACTGTGATGGATGTATAAGTTTATTTATCAAAAGGCTGTTATAGCAAATACAGTAGTGTTGACAAACAGTTTTACCATTTAACCTAAGGTGGTTGCATGGTAACATATGTGCATAAGTTGAAAGGTCACTGGTTATATGACTTGTTTCCAAATGTCCTTGTTGAATGTTTTTGGATTCTCTTAGGATCCCCTTTTTATAAACACATGGATATAAACAAAATTAACAGTCTGTGTGCATTGGGATCAGTGTTTTCACACTTATTTTCATAAAGATTGAAGGGATTATTGTATCCCCAGAAAAAGTCGGGGGATACTATGTTTTCATACATGCAGGTCCCCCCCCCCCCCCCGCCACCGCCGCCGCATATAAATCTTGTTGGCGCGATAACTCAAAAAACATTTCACCGATCTTTACCAAAACTTGGTATATGTATAGATATGGGTGAGAGGACGACACCTATTTAAAATGAGGGCATGACCTTGACTAGTAGAGTGTCCTTGACCTTGAATAGTTCCAATTTTGGGGAAAATCACACAAATTCTTAAATATCTCAAGAAATCTTGCATGGATTGATCCCAAAATCAAGTTGATGGAAGATCATGGATAGGTTTGTCATTTTCCAGAAACTGGTGGCGCCACCTGTTATTCTTTACTTGTTTACGTGCTGTTTAATACCCCCAAAATTGCTAATTGACAGTACTGGGAGCATTATAAGTCAAAAACTTATGGACAGATTTCTTTTATATTATGCATGTACATAGATATGGGTTATGAGATGATGTTTATTTAAATTGGGGTCATCAACTTTCCTATGAGAGTGGCCTTGACCTTGAATATTGCCATATATGGTGAAAATCTCACAAAATCATTAATATTCTCAATAAGGGTTGCATGGATTGGTCCAAAAATCAACTTGACCGAAGATCTTGGATAGAAATGTCATGAACCAGAAACAGGTGGTGCCACCTGTTATTCTTTTACTTGTTTTCGTGCCGTTTAATACCCCCATCATTGCCATTTAACATTACTTGGAGCATTATAAGTCAAAAACTAATGGACAAATTTCTTTTATATTATGCATATACATAGACATGGGTTATATGATGATGTATATATAAATTTGGGTCATGACCTTTCCTATTAGAGTGGCCTTGACTTTGAAGATTGCCATATATGGTGATAATTACACAAAATCATTAATATCTCAATAAGGGATGCATGGATTGGTTCAAAAATCAACTTGATCGAAGATCTTGGATAGTATTGTCATGTACTGGAAACAGGTGGCCCCACCTGTTATTCTTTTACTTGTTTTCGTGCTGTTTAATACCCCATCATTGCCACTTGACAGTACTGTCAGCATTATAAGTCAAAAACTAATGGACAGATTTCTTTCATATTATTCATATACATAGACATGGGTTATGGGATGATGTATATATAAATTTGGGTCATGACCTTTTCTATGAGTGTGACCTTTTCTATGAGTGTGGTCTGATATTAATTGTTGCTGAAGATGGAGGCCTATTCTTAAAGGGGGGGGATTAATTGTCTTGGGATACTATGGCACCTGCGGTGCCAAGAAATATCTAGTTTTTTAGTTAACAGACATGTGATGTCAGAGTAGTCTCCTTTGAAAGAACTCTGTATAAAACATTTATTGCAGAATGTCTTCTCTTATCTTAATGATTTAACATAAGAGGAGGACAAAGTTATTGACATTGTTCCATTGGAATTTACTGACCATTGTACCATTGGAGTTTACTCATGGTTTAGTCAGTGTGTGTTCAGAATTTCACAGTTAGAAGTCAAAGCCAGAAGTTAACTCTGCTGTGAACAGCAAAATATATATTCCTTTTTTTGTTCTTTTTGTTAGGTTTAACAAATCTTATTTAAAATTAATATGCATTCTACAAACTGTGGCCAGCCATATTTTTTTGTTATTGATGTAAGCTGTCTTAGCTCTGTTAAGATGATTATGTCAGGGTAGAGACTGCAATCTGGTACAATCAGAGTTTGTACTGGTAGAAACTACGATCAAAGTCTCTGCTGGCACTTTTAAACAAGGATCGGTATCTCTACCAGTAGAAACTCTGATTCTACTAGTTAGGGCTGAAACGGGTACAAAATTTTGGACTTGAGTACCCGATAGGCATTACCGGACTCGGACTCGAGTACTCTTCACCATGGTAACGCTTTAAAGATAAAACAGACATTCGTTTACCCATGCAAAATATGCATAACTTTGACTTTGTGAAGGCTTAACTTAATCCCAACGAAGGAATAGATATATGTCATAACAAGAGTCAAGACCTTTGTTATTTGAATAGTCGACTAGCATATGTTTAGAGCCCTATGCCAGGTTACGATAAGGAATATATAGACCTACAGACTGCCCGTAAATTTGCAGTTATATGCAGATATGCATTGCATGTACATACATGAGTACTCGAGTCCAAATTTTGGACTTGAGTACTCGGTAAGTATTACCCGGACTCGAGTACTAGAGTACTCCTTTCAGCCCTACTACTAGTAGAGACTCCAATCACAGTTCCTACCAGTAGAAACTATGATCCTACTTGTAAACTTCAATCCTCCTTACAGGAACTATATATCGTTGGTGCAATCCTCAAATATGTTTCTGTGATTTTTAATAAAAGGTCACAGGAAGAAAAGTCAAATAATTATCAGGATTCAAGTTTATTAATCATGGTAAGCAGCAGCGGTATGAGGTAATGATTAAATGGACCAAATGTCATATAATCATTAATAACAAAGAATATTTACCTGCAGCAAGAATCAGACATGCATCAATCATTTAATTTAACCAAAAAAAAATGAATGAATGTAAAAGTGTACTTGTCTACTTTGTACATTAGATTACCCTCCAAGAAAAGTACCCATGTCCAACTAAAGCATATGGTATAAGAGTAGGGGAAATACACTGGTATTTATTTTTAGGGCTTACTTTTGAATTATTGTGATAAACATCTTTGGCTGAAAGATATGATAATTGTTCATCAGCCTGTCTGCCTTCTATAGTGAGACATGCAGGCTTACTTCAAAAACAGAAAGAGCATAGATATATATTTAATTTAAGAGCTTACACATCATTCTGTTAATTTATAATAATGCCAATAAACATGAACACTCAAAATAAGTAGCACCCTTTTTGGTAGGGTCTTCCTAATAGTGTAAAATTTGCCATATAGGTGGCAGCCCATGTGGCTATTCATGTCAATAAGATGTCAAACATCCCCAGAAAATGTCTCAGAAACCCATTCTGTACATAGACAAATCAATTAAAAAAAGTAGATCTTTAGTTCATCTTTGATGGTGAAATTGTTGATATGATAGGAAAAAATCTAACATGTGACTTTTTCTTTCATGTTTGTTGATATATTATATCAGTCTGTTATCAGAACTACATATCAACATAAAATCTATAATGATGTTTGAGAAATGTTCTTCAAGAACATGATTGATACAGCTGTCTGGTTTTCCTTGGGTTTTCTGTATTTTATGCCATATATATTTTTATTTTTGGCAGGCATCCAAAACCATCTGTCTCATATACATACCAAGATTTTTTCTGCATCTAAAAGGGGGAAAATATTTATATATGTAAAAAGCCACTTTTTCATGTATAAATGCAATAAACTATATTTGTCACAGGGAAAAAGGTTATCAGCAGAATATATCAAGGAAGAACAGCTTTTTTCGGCTCTGTTTTATATCCCTCTACAATAAAAATGGTATTTCTGCACAAATTTGATTTGTGCTTTCATATTTCTAAATATCAAAGCAATGATTTTGAATGTGAGCACACTAAACACACTTGGTTTGGCTCAATATTATTGGCTTAAACCAAGTTGTAAGCTGAATTTCACAAAGTGCTATGCTTATAAAATTTCATCTCAAACCTCAAAATAAAAGAGAAAAACAATTTTTTTTGCCTTTTGCACAAGCTGAGTAAAACACAGATGTGCCACTTAAAACATTACCTTACAAAACTATAGAATTCCAACCATGTGAAAAGTTAAAAAAAAACCTCATGCAATATCTCAGGACCTGGCACTCAATTGCTGCTGCTTTGTTTAATCTTCCGTTTGATGTATAGTGTTAAATGTACTGTTTGTATTGAGCTTCCAGGCTTATGTTTACTGGGTAAAAGGTAAAAGATATCAGATTTTGTAGTTGCAAATCAAGCTTCCCATAGTCTGGAATGTTATGGACTCTGGTCCCCATTCACCATTTTCCTTCAGTGATTCAAAGCCATTTTTAACTGAACTGGAAAAAACATAAACTGGCCATGTGAATAATTCTTAAGCTATGATTGTAGAATTTACCATAGTTTGTTTTCTTTTATTACTTTCTAGAAATGCATCTCTGTTCCACATTTTAAGCTGAAAAGAAATGTTTCATTTGAAAAATTTAAAGCCTGTGAATTATTAAGGAATCTTTGATTTAATTTGATTGTCAATGATTTCTATATGATTTAGTCCTAAAATTAAATTTTTGATTTATTCCTAATTTAAATAAATTAATTGTTGCATGCCAGATGAGACTATCATCTGATGACTTGAGTCAACTCAGCACATTGATTATTTGATTTAGTATATGTTAAAGTATGGCAATTGACTTATATAGTAAGTGAGATATATCTAATTTCCAGCAGATTCTTGTAATTCTTAATTTCAGATATCAGTTTACCTGTGTTGATTACTTGCAGCAGCTCATCATGAACAACTATTTACCAACTTCAGACATTAATTGCAGTGAAATCTCAGAAGTTTGGAAAAATAAATGAAAATAGGTGATTGCATGTGCTTCATATTAATTAACATCTTATAATCAAAACTAAACTTGACATAGAAAGTCAAATATGCAAATGGATTATATTAACTGAATTATATTATACTAACTTTTTTTAACTTTGTAGAATGAATATTGTTTCCTGACTCTTTCAAATTAAAATGAATTACAAAAAGTCTCAAATCAGAGCCTTAAGTGGACTGTAATCATGAGTTTTCAGCAGTAACTCTTTGCCTTCATCAGCTTGTTCTTGTACTCTAGCTATTTTAATCAGTAACACATTGTAAGCTACAGTGTTGTCACTTACGGTCAATAATTGCTATGAAAGATATGCTTAACCTTGTGTCTATTGCAGGATAATTTCTAAGAAATAACTTTTCATCACCTTCCATTCATCTTATTGATTTTAATATTGAATATCATTAAAACACAGTTATATTTAAAAAAAACCCCACTGTGTGACCGCTTTTAGAGCTTGGTGACAAAATGTCCATATATCTCTTGCCAAATAATAATTTTCAGAATAATTACTGTTTTTCCCTTTTAATTGATGTGTTACCACAGTGTAGTTTCGATGCAAGTGATTAATGAAGTTAATCTTATCTTAACTTCATTATCAGTTTCTCATACTCATAGGTAGAGAAAAAAACATTCAATATTATGTCTAAGGGAAAACCAGCACTTTATCTTCAGTATTTCAAACTCTATAGTAGAATAAAATAAGTTCACAATAATGATAAACTCAAAAACATACACTGGATTATCAGTATTACACACTCAAAGGTAGAAGAAACAAAGTCCACAATAATGATTAACTCTAAAACCTACACTCCATTATCAGTATTGCACACTCAAAGGTAGAAGACACTAAGTCCAAAATAATGATAAACACTGAAACCTACACTTTATTATCAGTATTACACACTCAAAGGTAGAAGAAACAGTCCACAATAATGATAAACACTGAAACCTACACTGCATTATCAGTATTACACACTCAACGGTAGAAGAAACAAGGTCCAAAATAATAATAAAAACTGAAACCTGCACTGCAATATCAGTATAACACACTCAGAGGTAGAAGAAACAAAGTCCAAAATAATGATAAACAATGAAACCTACACTCCATTATCAGTATTACACACTCAAAGGTAGAAGAAACAATGTCCACAATAATGATAAACTCTAAAACCTTCACTCCATTATCAGTTTTACACACTCAAAGGTAGAACAGACAAAGTCCACAATAATGATAAACTCTAGAACCTACACTCCAATATCAGTATTACACACTTAAAGGTAGCTAGAAGAAACAAAGTCCACAATAATGATAAACTCTAAAACCTACACTGGATTATCAGTATTACATACTCAAAGGGTAGAAGAAACAAAGTCCAAAATAATGATAAACACTGAAACCTACACTGCATTATCAGTATTACACAATCAACGGTAGAAGAAACAAGGTCCGAAATAATATTAAAAACTGAAACCTACACTGCAATATCAGTATAACACACTCAGAGGTAGAAGAAACAAAGTCCAAAATAATGATAAACACTGAAACCTACACTCCATTATCAGTATTACACACTCAAAGGTAGAAGAAACAAAGTCCACAATAATGATAAACTCTAAAACCTTCACTCCATTAATTAGCAGTTTTACACACTCAAAGGTAGAACAGACAAAGTCCACAATAATGATATACTCTAGAACCTACACTCCAATATCAGTATTACACACTCAAAGGTAGCTAGAAGAAACAAAGTCCACCATAATGATAAACTTTAGAACCTACACTGCATTATCAGTATTACACACTCAAAGGTAGAAGAAACAAAGTCCACAATAATGATAAACTCTAAAACCTACACTGCATTATCAGTATTGCACACTCAAAGGTAGAAGAAACAAAGTCCACAATAATGATAAACCCTAGAACCTACTCTCCATCATCAGTATTACACACTCAAAGGTAGCTAGAAGAAACAAAGTCCACAATAATGATAAACTTTAGAACCTACACTGCATTATCAGTATTACACACTCAAAGGTAGAAGACATGAAGGTCTTCTTGTAGGCAGTCATCAACCTTTTTACAAGACATTGGCAGATAGGCAAGTCCATTATTGAATTTGCATAAAAGTGCGGTTCTCTTTAATGTTTGATGTCAGTGGCTACTTGATGGTACCAGTCCGTGGCTGTTAACACGGTCTGGGGGGCTGGTGTGATTAACACGCTGCAGCTACATGGGCTGACAATGCCACCACCAGAGACATGAATATATTTAAGGGAAACTGTTTTGTAACAATTGTACATGAGTCATAGAGGTTTTATGAACTTTAAGGAATTCTGTTTCATATTTAAATAATTTTATTTATCTTAAATATATAATTTGTCAAGTTGAGATCTATTCAGTTTCAGCATACATGATTTTATATTGTATTCCAGGAATCTTTGATAGCTATATTATTAATTTTATTTGCCATTAGAGTCTATAGGTTTCTGTGAAATGCAAGTTATCAAGTGTCTAAAATTCTCTATAATTAGATATATCATATTTCTTATATTGTTTTTCTTGGTGGTAGCAAATACCCATTTTTTGCCTATTCTAAATAATAAAAATTTGAATCTTGACATTGTGATATTATATTTGAAAAGTATAGGTCCTAGCTTCTTCTTAGACTTATTTATATACTGCTATCCTAAAATTGTTTAAAGTTTAAATTATTCAGATTTAAAGCATGTCAATTTTAATGATTTATCATGTTAAAGCAAATAAATCAGAAATTGTCAATAAGGGAGAATTCCTTTGCAATGACAAAAATGTGACAAGTTTTAAATTATCACCAATACTAACATATTGCAAAGAATATATGTGAAGATGCATGAAAAGGAATATGTGCATATTATTACAGTTGTTCTATATGAATACACTGATATTGTCTGAAGCATGTCTGCATCATAATTGGTAGGCTTGGGAACTTTGATAGGTTTAAGAATCTGATTATCAGTTCTTCACTTTTGATTCAATTCCCAATTCAGTTATTACAAAAGTAGAATATTCTTGAATTCTTTTGAACAAAAGCAAATATTTTACCACGATGGATGTTAATTACTTCCAGCAAGTCTAAGGTCCAGTGAAGCCCTCCTGCTGTTTATCTCCACCATTTTGTTTGGTGAGGGTGGAGTGGTCCACTGGTGAGCATTTAACTCGATCCATGGCACGTACAAGATAAAAAGCCAAGACATCCCAGCATGCTCTGCAAAATTTGACATCTCACAAGAGAGGGTGTAGGTCAAAACTCCCTCCTGAACAGAAGCCCCCCTTGTTAAAAAGAAAAGCCCCCAATGTCAAATTAAATATAAATTTAAAAAAGCATTATATTTCAACATGTACTTCACATAATTACACGCACTACACTAATAAATTTATGATGAAAAAAAAAAATAATCAGTTAAATGAAAATACAAATAATCAATGTTTTGATGAATTGTTATTCATGGTAATGATCATGTATATGTGGAGGGAGGTATAAGAATCTGGGAAGATCCAGAATCTTCCCAGGAAAAATGGGAATCAAGAGGTTCCAGGAAAAACTAGAATTCTCAATGTCCCAGGAAAAATGAGAATCACATCAAAGTATGAAATGATTCCAATTCTTCCGTGGAAAAATGACAGTTCTCTCTTCATGTACCAGATTCTCTTCCCTCGTCAAAATATATGTTGCTGTTTTTATTTTAATGATATCAGGTGACTCATTAATTATGTATATATACAATATACTTACTGTATTACTTCTGTGCTGTAGCAGATTTTACTTAAGATGAATAAATTTACAGAATTTTAAATGTGGTCATACATTTATTTATAAAAAAATGTATTCAAAAAATTAATTTTTTTTTTGAGAGTGTGGGTTAATCTTCTTTTCTCCTCTTTATCATTTAGGTAGGGGGGTTTTGACCTGGGGGGCTTCTGTCCGGGGGGGGGGGGGGGGCTTTTCACCGGGGGCTTTTATCCTAGGGGAATTTTTGTCTGTACTCCCAGAAGGGGAGGCAAAACAAAATTACACATGCCAAAAAATAGGACATGCAAAAAATATAACATTTGAAAGCCAGGAATCAATTACAATTTAATTCTGGAGATGTTATTCAGTGTTTCAATTTTTTCGATGCATTGTGACAATCCTTGTTATTGGTACATACTTCAAACATATCACCCTCCTATATATATGCTACTGTCAGAGGGCTTATCTGTTCATTTTACTGATTAAAGTGTTTTTTTTAATAATATAACCCGTAGGGAAACTGATTGTTTGAGTTGTGTTTGATTTTCACACCTTCAGTGTTGAAGTTGTCTAAGATGATAGGATGCTGTGTTCAAGTTGTTCCTGATGAGAACATGAAAACCAATTTTGGACACACGTAGTTTGAGAGGGTCAATAATTATCACTGAGAGAATTGGTGTCGAGACCACTCATCAACGAGAAAAATAGGATTTTAAGACAGGTCATTATCTTAAATAATCCTTTAATTTATCCATACAGTCAGCTTGAAAGGTTCTGTTAAGTCTGAAACGAAGAAAAGGAGGCTCATGATGAGCAAGATGCTAAGAGGAGGCTCATTTAGCACAGTCAACGGTGTCTTAAATGGAGTTATCTTGGGAGCAAGTGCTTATTCAGCCAAGAGTACACACGTCTCAAGATATCACCCTATAATGTCTATGGGTTACCCATATTTTTATTGAGGCTCTAGTAGTAGTTTTTACTTTGTCTGTCTGTGCAACGCTGCGTCTGAGATGGATGGGTTTCCGAGGCATTTAATATGGCTCTCGATTTAGTTCAGGTGAGCCAAATTTAACTGAACTTGCGAGAAATAATTGATGATGTGCTACTAGATGTAGGATCTACACCGTGGCCTTAAAATTACTTTCTGTTAAAATAGCCCTTAAAAATGATTTTTATATTCCTTAAAAATAATTAAAAATCATATCCTCATAAGAAACAGTACTATAAGTATTCTCAGTGGAGGTGAACCACTCAGGCGTATGATAAAAAAAAGATTGAGGTTTATAATGGTTTTCCCCAATGATGTCAGGCTCATCTGAATTTTACACCTTTTAATTCCTGGTATTTCAGGCCTTCTTATTCTTTCATGTATGTCTCAGACCCGTAAGGAATGTACAATAAGAGTCACTAGAAGATTATTCATTGTACTTTTCCTGATGCTCATGGCCAGTGTCCTTTCAATCCAGGGTGAAGAGGGTGCACAGGGGGGGAAGGGTCACAATGTTATGGTCCCAACTAGGTGCTTAACCATTACTTCACCATGCAACAAAAGAGAATTACATCTATCCTAATCAGCATCAGATACTGGAATTCTAACACAGTTGAGAGAATCCACATGGCACCAGTATCAGAAGATCTATGTGTTTCTGCTCAACAGTGTGAAAGGACAATAGATGTGTCATGTTTTTCATGAGTACTTTGGTTGCAGTGAATAAAGGTCTAATTAGTAAGGTAGTTATAGGGATAGACATGTTATAAGGTAGTTAAATAAAGATATAAATGTGTTAAAATGAAAAGTGAGGCTTCATTTCTATTTGGATCTTGGTCAGTACTGTAGTTATACAGGGATACTCGGAATCCAGAATAGCTTTAGGAAAAATAGTGTAACATTTATGGTAATCCAGTTTTCCCATAAAAAACCATATTTTCTAGGCTTCTTGAGCCTCCCAACTACTAAGTAGTCTCATCCCCCCCCCCCCCCCAAAAAAAAATCCAGTTTCTATGCAGGCTTTTGCCTTGCTTTAAATCTGTATGTTTAACTTCTGTTATCATTTTTCATGCTCTTTTATCAATGACAAATGTTTTAACTAAATTCACATTATCACTGGAAAGCCTGAAATCTGCCAGTTTATTGTGGATCCTGGTTGGTAAAATTCATATTTGTATGAAATGTTTGTCAGCTTAACATATATTCTCTGATATGTATATGGAATATAAGGATAATCCAATGAATCACAGCTCTTCACATTATAAAAAAAATTAATAATCATGATGATTTAGTGAAATTAACCTTCACTTAAAATTAATCTTAACTTCATTGCTTTTAATAAATGTTGATGCTAGTTTTTAAGTCAAATATTATTGCTTTCATAAAGCCCTGGTTGTAGTTAAAAAAACTGATTAAATATAGTCCAGATATATATATGTTCTGCAGATTTTCATAAAGTCGTTGATTGATTTGATTGTTGTCATTTATTGTTGCTTACATTATACACCAGGTTTAAGTTCATGATAATTTAAGTATTGATTGTTACTCAGATATTATTCTTTTGCTGGGTTTCCTGAAATAATCCAGCTAGGATTTTTGTTGAAAATTCTTAAAGCTCAATTGTTTTAAGAATTAAAAAGAATATTATTTTCCTGAAAAAATTAAGAAGAAACTTGAAATGTGCCTTCACTAGGATAAATTAGTATTTTTCATGGTTCATAAAATGTTAACCCGACACCCCCCCCCCCCTTCTCAGATTGGTCCCTTGGTATAAAAAGTCAGACCTATCCTAGCTATTCCAAAATCTGATTCTTTCCTTTATCCTGTTCACTTTGAGGGATACAGAACACTAGCTAGGTCCTGTTTGGAAGATGTGCACCAGATGAAATGATGGTTTTTTAATTAGACTTGCCAGATGCAGTTTTAATGAGCAGCTGTCCTAACCAACCTTACTTTACAGAATAAATCACTTTGCGTGCAATGTTTTAACTTTCATTTACTTGCAACTAATGATGCAGCTTGCATTCATTAATTCATTATACACAAGTTACTTACTAAGGTACATTGATATTATGTCACTTATAAGTTTTTTTAATAACAGAGAACATGGGAAAGCAGGATAAAATTCCTGTTTTAAAAAAAAAAGTGCAGAAAGTTTTCATTATACACAAAGTACAGACTAAGTACTTTAATATTTTGTCAGTTAAAAGTTTATTTTAGAGAATACCAGTGAATGTACTAGAAAAAAATGTGTTATTATCTGAAAAATGTGCAGCAGTCATTCATTATACACAAGGTTCATACTAAGGTACACTGATATTTAGTCAGTTATTGGTTTATTTCAGGGAACACCAGAAAACCAGGAAAAAATGTGTGCCATTCTGAAAATCATCATTTGCTCTGGTTAAGGGAGAACAGAAGGGAAAAACAAAACACATGTTAAATTTATCAAACATGTTCAAACATTACCTGTTTACACAGTTAATAAACACATGTTAAATTTATCAAACATGTTCAAACATTACCTGTTTACACAGTTAATAATGAGTTTCTTCGGTGGGAATTTTGTACTCAAGACTTGTGGCTGCTTTAGAGGTTTGTGAAATGACAAAGTTTTGGTAATATATAGTTATATTGTTTTGGTTTCTCACTGTAGTGAATGTTGTTTTAATTAAGAATATATTTTCATAAAAATGGGATAACAAATGTAAACAGTTAAAGGGGGGGTTTTCCCATATCTGACGTCTACTATATAAAGATAATCTCTAAAACCCTTTATAAAAAAATAGTCCTGAAAATGCTAATCCCGCCACATGCACACAGGCCATTCACTTTGGTTAAATCTTTTTATAACATGTGGGGGGCCCGCCAAAATAATCCAAACACCTTCCACGACGACATATGGTAGCAAGTCCGACATGCCAGAGTTTTGCTAAGGGTGACTTGCAACTACAAGTGACTTTTGAGCTGCCGCACATACACAGCCAATCACCACTTGAGGTTACATGGTTCTTCTCTTTGTAAACATTGGGACATGTACCATGTTTTCACATAGCTAAGAGGTCATAGATAAAAAAGCTTATTCATTCATCATGGAGGTGTTGTAAGAACATTTCTCAACAGGAATTACCAATTCATTTTTAAATACTCGGAGTAGGCAAAAAATCACATAAATACTACAGAATGGGTCGGTGAATATAGCTGGCTTTTAGTGGCTTAAAATTATGTTACAATGATTTATTGTATTGGCTTTATTTGTATACACATTCAGCTCATAGCCTCCTCCTAACTATAGAGTATCAGTATCAGATATCAGTGGCCAGGTCTTCTTTTTGAATCATGTTCTTAAGTGTAGCTAGGTTGTTGTATGAGGAGTCATAGGTGAGGTTTTATTTTTTTCCATCATTCGTCTGTCAGCAAAGTGAAGCAGAAAGTAAGAAACAGATTTTGATGAAATTTGTGATTATTGGAGGGTTTGAATAATACCCAAAGAATATTCCATTAAATTCTGGAGGTAATCTTGATCAACAAATAAATGTTTTAATTCTAACGATAATCTACCATTGTATGTGGTCACTTCAGTGAGAGCTGCAGTTATTCATCTATATTAATTAGGATCAGTACCATACCTTTGTTCTAGCGTACCTGTGTCCCATGGTTTACTATGACATTCTGATGCAGAGCACAGAAGAGTTGAATTGGCACCCTGGTAGAGGTTTGTGGGCTCTGACTACACATCTAATTTTGTTTAATGTGTACCTATGGGAATTATTGTGAATGTGCCACTCTTAAAGGCTCTCTTTTCATTTGTTTGTTTAGATTTATGGTCATGATTGGTCAATCTGCATATGTATTTAGATGTTAGAAAAATTCAGGTAATAAGTAATAGGGTCAAGGGAGGATAAAGTTATTGACAGCAGACCAGAGGACAGGTAAAGGGGAAAGTGAGAGCAAAATAAGAGGAACTCATCTTTAGTGAAATATTTCATCTATCATTTGTAAGATAAACTAGAATTATGCAATCGCCAAGCATTACTGGAAGAAGTAGACCATATGATTAAAAGTAGCTAAGGTCATTATTTTTGACATGATAATAATTAAATTATAAGTTTATACGATACTGAATAGGCATCACAGGACACTACAACATATCGCAATATATTGTATATTTTGGGCAATACCTAGCCCTAGTGGTATCCAAGAAGAAGAGATAACATGTAGTAAATCTGTTTGAAGTTAATGTGAGCTAAGGGTCGACGGCTGAATCTTGTAAGGCCAGGTGATCCTGATCTGGCAGAACAGGTTATTTTAATCTTTCAGGGGATCTGTCAGTGTTTTACCAGGAACAGGACAGAGTGACAGCTGATTTCTACTGTAAAACCGGTACTTATTTATATGAAATATACATGGTACTAGGCAAAAGAATGTTTTTGTGTGTTATTGGTAAAAAATTTTCACTGCAAGAATTGGTACATGTGTTAAAAATTATCCTCTTGCATTCATGGTTTAATGAATAGGTAACTGAATGACAGACAGATTTAATGAATGAGTGAGTCAGTGAATGAGTGACTGAATGATGAACTGCTAACTGAAAGACTGATGAACTGACTGAATGAATAAATGAAAGAATGAATGAATAAATGAATGAATGAATGAGTGAATGAATGAATGAATAAATGATAAATGACTCACTGACTGGTTGAATGAAAGAATAAATGAATGAAGGAAAGAATGAAAGAAAAATGAATGATTGAATAAGTGAATGACTGCCTGACTGTGTGAATTATGAATGAATGAATGAATGAATGAATGACAGACTGACTGGATAGTTGTCTGAAAGACTGAATGAATGAGTGCATGACCCACTGAATGAATGAATGAATATAGGATTATTTGAGTAGGGTACTTGGTTTCATGGTAGAATGATTGTATTAATAAATAATTTTAAAACTGTTCTTTAATGCATGACCTCATATTTTGAATATATTTTCTGTTTCTCACTTCATGAATGATGAATGAATGGTAATTTGTGTCCTCTCTCTTTCATTATGAAAGGTAAATGGCTACAAATGATATGTTCTTGGTGCATATTTGAATAAGTGAGTTAAAGGTTAAATTTGTTTGACAAGGAAGACTGAAAGAACAGTTTTGTAGTGTATATTGGATTAATTGTTTGAACGAATGTTTGTTTCTCTTCATGGTTTCAAATATCTGTGGCATGAGCATCATGGCCAAAGGGTCACTTTTTTAAGGTTGGATAGCACACATACTTTGCAAGCTTATTATGTAGACTCAGTTTTATCCCTAAGAAGCTCAAAAGGAAATTAATTTTGGTCTTGAATAGGGATAGGTACATGAAGACTTTAAGGTTTATCATTTAACCTTTCCTCAGATGACAGAGGCACCTGCTATCAACTTATGACTCAATTCACAATGAATTTGTGAACACTTCCAACACCATCCAAAATACCAGTTCAAATATCAAACATGTTTCCATTGTGGGAACAGTTCACAAAATCTCAGTGCACAGGCCTGGATTGCCTGCTAAATAAATTACCAAGTGATCTTTTACTGGCTTTCTATAAGGGAAAGCCTGTGCAGAGATTTGACCTTTTGTGAAGCAGCGACAGAAGCATTTGCAGTCCCTTTAATAGCCATAATATGTCTGCCCTCAAGAGGAAAGTAAAGGTATTCAGAAACAAAAGAAGACTGGAAGTAAAGTTAAAAACTGGCACCAGGCTACATCTGTATGTGGATGTAAAAGCACAGCAAAATGTGCTTTTTATTCCTCACAGCATCAGTGTGAGACTGGTACTTGAGAATGACTACGGAAAATTTTGAAATCATGTCTTCTGAGGAATAAGGGTAACTGGGCTTATTTCCTACCTGCAGAGACCAATAAAATGGCCTGAATGTGCCTTAGGAATATCCAACTAGGAGAAGTATGCAGTGTAATTTTTTATCAGCCAAACTTAATGAAGAACCAAGATTTCCAAAATATATAGAAATTAAAGGATTCTTTACCATTGTTAGATAGAGCAATTTGTTTATCTGGCCCATCGTCATTGGGCTGCCTCTGTTCAGGTGGGGAGAACTGACCTGTGATGCAGCCATTGAGGTGGTGGAGTGTGTTTCACATTTCACAAGGCTTGAATTCATATATTTCCAGAGCTGCAATTGCACATACAAACATTTGATTATGGTCCAGGTATTTTATTCTTGATTTGGTGATCCAGAACATTGGCAGAGGTATTCATGTAGTCTCTGACTACTTTCTTTTTACCACATCTTTCTTTCAGCCTTGCATGTATTCATTACAATGTATTAATTTTGACTTTTGTCCGGGTTTGACCATCAGTCTGCTCAGATCATCACTATTGAAATAGTGGATTTGAACTGTATGTATTAAGTTTTTTATAAAGTTATAAATTTTGCAGCTTTTTGGTGTATGTACATCAGGTAACTGAGATGATACAATCATGTTGTATCCATTCAGTGAGAGTGGGATTATATGGATTATCTAGGATGTAGTCTAGTTGTTAATGCAATACCCTTCAGAGCTGTTAGAACCTCAGAGATTCACTGTTATTAATATCTTAATGACAGGTTCTACAATTTTTAGCTCAGATAACTGAGCTATAGCAATTAACTCTTTGTCAGTTGTCCGGCCATTCACCATATTCTGTGAGCTATAGGAAAAAATGATTTGAGCGACCTGAAAGTCAGGTGGGCTCAAGTTGTATCCATCAGACTTAGAAACTTCTAACTATACAGCCAGGGAGGTCCTTTGCAAATCTCTTTAAAAGTCTAAAACTAGGTCATGGTGAGCTATATTCTATGAGTTACTAGCTGAATACATGATTTGAGCACCCAGCTAGTCAGACTGATCACATCAATCCTGTCAAATCAATCTTTTTAAAAAGAGTCACCCTTTTTTTTTAGTATCACTCTTTTTTTTTCAGTGAAAGAATTCTGATGCAAACTATTTCTCTCATGCTTTAACAGTCCAGGTATAACAGGAATGGGACATTTCTCAATTTTTTGAGTGCAAATATCCAGCATGAGTCACAACATGTGGAAATTGCCCTTATCTTAATGCAGGGGAATGTGCACCATGTAGATTAATTTCTGACTTTGGGAAGGATATGTGTCTATATATATAATCAAATGTGGTATGCAAAGCACATCTTTATTCAATCTGTGATAAAAAAATTGGGGAATTGAGGCTAATTTAACTTTTTTTCACTCTTATTTCACTTTTTTTATTCTGGACCACTTATTTTTTTTGGTCATTTACCTGTGGCAAGCCTGCACACATGTATCCATTTTGTTTAGAATCTTCTGATCTGACATTTTAGGGAGGTTCTGGGAATCTCCTCAGAAAACTGAAATTACCTCATAGTCACCTATATTCTGTGAGCTACTCGCTGGAAACATGATTTTGAGCCACCAGAGAGTCAGACAGGGCACAAATTGAACCAGTAAGCCTGAGAATCTTTATATTACATCCATTGAGGTCTTCTTTGAATCCTGAAATAAGGTCACTGTGACCTATATTCTGTGAGCTACAAGCAGTAAACTGAATTTTGAGCACCTAGAATGTCAGACAGGGCACAAATCGTAACTGTTTGATCTGGAAATGTCTTGCTTTATGTAAAGATTGTAGTCTCTTTGACATCCAAAATATGGTCACTGCGATGTATATTCTGTGAGCTATGTGAAACAAAGTGATTTGAATACCCTACAAGTCAGATGGACACAAGACATAGTAGTTTGACATAGGAACTTCTTTTTTAGCTTCTGTTGAGTTCCTCGTATAATCTTCTTTGAAACCTGAAATAAGATCACTGTTACCTATTTGCTAAAGACGTTTTGGCAAAAAACATGATTTTGGGTACTCTGGAAGTCATTCCACCCATTGGTCAAGATTCTTTTACAAATATTTTCCACCGGATCTTTGCATCAATAGTTGATAGAATTTCTCAGTGTCTGAGATCAGCTGAGCTTCATGACCGCTGGGTACTTGTTTTTCTGGTGGGTCTGTTCATTATGTAAAAACCAAGTCCTGCTAGGGTAGCTGTAACTTTTAAAAGAATTTTAAACCCTCAGACTGTTGTTTAAACTGAGTTTAAAGTAAAAAAAAAACTCATCATGGGGTAGCAATCATTCTAATGTTGCATGACCATGCAAGGTCTTCAACTTGCATATGTTCATTTTCCAGTGGTGTATTTGCTGCTTAAACACCATACCAGGATCAAATTGTAATTACAGTAACTTTGTTTTGACTACTTTTACATGAAGTCATGCAACCATTCTCATATTTGATAAAACCCATTTACTTTATGATTTTCAGCACATTTTCTGGACATTTTGTCTAATTCCATTTATGCACTTCAGTTCATTACCCATGAAGAGTTGCATGTTGAAATGTATGGAAACTTGGTTAAAGACACTAATATAAAATGTTATATATTAAAAGTGTGATCCCAGTGATACCTTTAGAAAAAAATAACTTTAAAGCCTAGCACTTGTTATATATAAAATATTTTATGGATAAGGTACATATTAAATCCATTGATAAGGTCATAATCCTTCACCTTTTCACTGTTCTAATATATTATTTAGAAGTAACAAAGCTTATTAGGTGCATTAGGAAGAGAGCAAATTACGGAATAAAAACTGGAGTCACACTATATAATGACATTGATGGTAATCATTAGTTAGAAAAATGCAAGGCTGAAAGTAATGGTAATTAGTAAATGGATAGTTTTATATATGTTTGATATTCAGCATATGTAGAATATATTATAGTCATAAAATGTAAAATGTTAGAAAGATAAATTATGACAATAAAACTTCAGCCTCAGGCATATGTTATAGCAGGCAATTTATCTTGCCCTACAGAAACTAAATTAATTGCCACATCATGTACATGCAAGAGCTAAATGAGAAATGAGAGATAGGACGTAGCTTATTTGGTTAAGGTGTGGGTGTACAGAGCAGATGGGTCTTAGTTAGAGCCACACCAGAGCTTCAGTGGCAAAATGTTAAAATCTCAATAGAAGAACCTCAGAGATTCCCATATTCCAGGTCTTAACAACTGGTTTGACTCCAAGGTTATTTCCAGTTCATATTTAGAAATCCGAATTCCAAAGGGTAAGGAAGAGGCCTAGTGGTTTAGGTGTTGGTCTGTGGTTTGAACAACAGTTAAAATAATTGTGAATTTTTGCCAGAACCTCAGAGATGCACTCTGTTGTTTTATTCTTACTCTTACTCCTAAGGTCAGGTTTTGACTTCAGGGCTCGACATTAACAGGGTAAGTAAAAATTCCAGAAAATGGTGGTAGGGCAATCAAAAGTGGGCTTCTGCTTGCAAAATGATAATGTGGAACACACTTAATTTGTATGTTTGTGGCTGTGATTGCTGATTTTTGGAGACCAAGTAAATATATATATGTAGGGCAAGTAAAAGCTTTATGCCGGCCTTTAGGAGAGGTGATGACTTCTGGATTATTCCTAACCCTATACATATAAAATCTGCAATCAAGAAAGCTTAGTAATATATAGTATAGTACATTCTTATAGTATGTTTACCCTCATACCAATATCAGTGCCACAGAAAAGGGAATAATCATTAAAAACAAAGTTCTTAAATCCCAAGGGCATAAAAAAATCACATATAATGTGTTTCTTATGGTTACCATGTTCCTCATACAGCAGATGGGGCAACCCACTGGCATCCCTAATTTAACAAATAACTGAATGTGAAACAAAGTTAAATTTTAGGTAAGTAAAGCTTGTCGCCCACTGGCAATTTTGCTGTGACAGGATGCGATGCACCTAATATCTAAAGGGCTCTGCGACTTTAGTCTCCTATTATTATCGCACATGAATAGCAAGTGAGCAGGCCTTGTGATGTGACTTGCGACAAGTCACCAATGATGGCAAGGTTTCTGACATGTCATGTCATGTAACTTGTGATTCCTTGCGACTGTTGTGATCATCTGCAATTGCTTACAATGCAGCTTGCCAGCGAACATCATCTAATTAGTTGCTGGAGTTTTGGTCAGGTAATTGAGTCTGCAACCAGTTGGTGACTAGTCACAGACTGAGCTTGAAGGTGTGAAATGTGGAGTCACCTCAAAAAAGATGACTATAAGTCATCTGAGCTATAGTCATGGTCTATTGTCCGTCGTCTGTCCATTTGTCCGTCCATCTGTCCGTACGTCCGGAGATGAGGCACGTTTTGAAACCGTAAGACTTAGGAATCCAAAATTTGGCATAATGTTAGATGACCCCAAGATCTCCTACCAAGCCGAAAACTTGGTCTTTGTGACTTTGTTCCTTTGAGAAATTAAGGAAAAACCTAAATTTTTTATTAAAATCCTATTTTCACACTTCAGGACTGCCTAATATCAAAACCACTCATCTGTTTTTCCTCATATTTACCATAAATAATCCTCTATATAGTTCCTATGTACATGCCAGAAATTAGGTCTGTATTATATAATTTAAAAAAGTTATGGGCCCAAACATAATGCATTTTGTAAATAATCAGGAAAGAATTTGATCAATTAACACAAAACTTGTTAAAGCTAAGCACTTTTTTTCCAGTAATATTACTTTTATTAAACAAAATTAAATTGTATACCCAGAATTAGATCAAAATCTTTTAAATTTTTTAAAATATTAGCAAAAATAAAAAATTGGTACCTTAAAGTTTGCCCAACTTTGACCATGGCACGTTTTTTTCCTGTAACTGCTGTGGATTTATTTTTCAAAGCATGTTTTTGTTAGCATTTCAACTGTTAACACCAAAAATTTAAATCAGTTGATCAAAAACTGTAGATTTTATTCAAGTTTTCAAGCACCATGTCACATATTGTTTACATCAAGCTAGTGTTATGTAGTTTGCTAGAGCTCAGCTCCCGAGCTTCAGCTCTAAGTTCCTTAAATTTGGCATACAGTTAGATGTCTCCAAAATCACCTATCATGCCAAGAATTTGGTCACTAGGACTTAATTCCTTCGAGATATTAATGAAAAACTTCATTTTTCCATTAAAAACCCATTGTTACACTTTTAAGACTGCCTAATATCAAAACCACTGAATTGACTTTGATCATATATAATATACATATTTTTCTATACATTCGCTATGCACATGCCAGAAATGATGTCAGTATTGCATATTTTTTTAAGTAATGGGCCCAAACATAATGCACTTTTTAAAAAATCAAGAAATATATTTCCTCACCTAAGATGAGAATTGCTGAAGCTGGAGACTTTTTTCAGGAATATATCTTTATTTAATCAAGATTCAATTGATTTCCCAAAATTAGATCTGAATTTTGCAAATTGTTTAAGTTATTAACATAAATAAAAAATCAGTACCTTAAATTTTGTCTAACTTTGGCAATGGCACGTTTTTTCCCTGTAAGCACTGTTGATTTAATTTTCACAGCATATATACATAAGGATTTAATCTTTTAAAATCTGAAATTTCAAAGGAATTGATTGAAAAGAGTAGCTTTTATTCAAGTTTTCATACACCATGTCAAGTGTTGTTTACATCTAGCCCACCTAGTAGTACAGCCTTCACTTGCATTATGTAAGCCACCCCAGGCAGCTTGCCTTTGCTCAGCTTGGCCACTACTAGCAGGCTTCCCCTCTGCCCTGCACACCCCCCCACCCTAGATGGTGCATTAACTAGATGAATGTTATAATTTTCTGTATTTCATTTTATTCTTGGCTATGCAATGCTACATTTTAGATTTTGTATTTACCACCAGGGTTACAATGATTAAAGTGCACATTTAATTGTGTCCACAAAGTGGTGTATTGCTATGAAAGTGTGGATATTCATCAGATAAGTAATTCCTTACTTGAGAAGAGTAAAAACTTCACCAGGTGTGAAATTGACTATTAATTCCAGTAATAAATTATAGCTTAGATTGTAATTAGCATAATGATATTGTTTGTCCCTCATTCAACCAACAGTGTGTATACTTTATTTGAAAAGATGTTTTTATTTTACCAAATTTACTGAATCTTTTATTTTATTTCGGTGAATAAGATTAACCATGTACTGAAAACTCCAATGTGCAAAACTTTTTAATAGTGATTTGAGGAATAATCTTGTAGATGCCATGTTGTGGCATTATTTTCTTTTGAATTCAGTTTAAACATTTGTGATTTAAAAATAAAAAAAATTTATGTGTATGCATAATATGACCCAATAACAGCTACACTCTGGATATATAATGATTGCAACTTAGAATTTTAATATTTTAACTTATATTTTCAGTGTTTTTAATACAAATTTATAAAACTTGTAAATAAAAAAAATTAATTAGATAAAAACTATTTTAATGGAAAAAGTGGATGTGCTTAAATAATAGGCTTATATATACACTTAAATGCATTATTCCCTTGAAAGTGAAATAAAGGTATTAGCCCATTCTGTCCACTGGCCTGTCCATCTGTAAATTTTTCATATGCATCACAGTATCTCAAAACTTTTACTGTTTTTCTTCATGACAGTCTTGTCAGAGTATTAGTTTGCAATCATATATTTAGAACTTTACTATTACCTAAGTAGGAGGGCCTCTTTCCTCTAAGCTTCTCATATGCTTATATAAATATAAAAAACATTAAAATAGAATATTTTGCATTTGCAAAAATTTCAAACTTCAGCTGAGCGCGGTGACCCATGGGTCCCTTGTTTTTGTCTCCTGATAAGGGAGATGAATTGATGGCAGTGTGGAATCAAACACCATGTCCATACAACCAGACTACAAACAAATATCGCAACCAAAACTAGAAAATAAGGGCATATGAATATTTAGATGTGGTATTCGGCAGTTGTGGTGAGTTGTAGCTGACATTGTAATTTATATACATTAAATTTGTAGTTACACAAGTTTATCATCTCCAAATAAAATAAACAACGCTGGATACTTTGTGATATCGAGTCTGCGACCAATAGCTGAATGCCAGTCACAAGCAATCACAGACTGTTGGCGACTGGTCGCAGACGGTTGGTGACTGGTTGCTAATTGTCAGTCGCAAGCAGTCACAGACAATTGCCTACTATCTGTGACTGATCACAGATAAAAATTGCTAGTGGGCGGCAGGCTTAAAATACTCAATTCAGGGACTTACATAATTTGACTTAATTACATAATCAGGGACTTAATTCAATAAACAAAATAAACTCTCTGCAATAAGTTCAGAATTTTGTTTTTATGTATATACAAAATACAGGACAAAATTTGATCAGTTTGATTTGGAAATGAAAAAGGAGCAAACTTGTGTTCATGTAAAACTTAAGGTCACAATCAAACCATATTGATTTCCTCAAGTAATCATTAAAACCCATGAGGTATACATATCATGGTAAGATGTTTTGTCTGACTGGCAGGTTCGGACGTGCATACGACACATATTGGGAATCATATCAATAAAGATTCATGACAACAAAAGGATTTCATTCTCGAGTGAGGTGTTCTTTTCTCTCTGACAGATTGCAGTCTTTTCAGGCCTCTGGTGATTGGGCTAATTCAGCACACATGGAGCTTTACGAAGAACTGCACCAAGTAATCAACCACGGTTTGCACTGGGGTTTTATTTACAAAAATCCAGATACCAGACATTTTGTGACATAAAGGCCTAAAATTTTGTAAAGCCATCTTGTGAAAATGTTCATTCTCAGAGGAGGTGATTTCTTTGACCAGCGCCACTGAGTTGCATCTTATTGAAGCATTTCTTCTCAGTGTTAGAGATCTGTTAAAGGACTGAGTTGGGTATGGAAGAAATTACATTGGAAGCATTTTTTTTTTGGAGGCAAATTGGTAATTTTGTGTTTTCATTTAGTTATAGCTGACTCTTTTCTTTTGATCATGTCTGAGCAAAAGTCATTAGGCACAAAGTTTGTTTTTGTTGTTCACGTTATAGTTCATGAGAAATACATAACAGAAGTCTACAGTTAAGTACAAACACTACATGATAATTAATGCAGTGGGCAGTGTAATTAATACAAGAACTGATTTAACTGATGGATTTTCTCATGGCCTTGACATGTATGGGTCCTTATATGAAATATCATCATATCATCATGAAGATGCTGACTAAAACTGGGTGAGGTCAGAAGAGCAGCAAATTAAGTATGTTTTATAGTTTTATAGTTTACTGTTGAACAAATGGACTAGTTTAAAATACAAATCTAAACTGTCTTTAGTAGCTTCTCCTTTGCTCTATGTACATCATATCCAACAAGCAAAGGATTTATTGATCATAAGGCAGGGACCATCAAGACCACTTTAGACTATTTATAAGTTTTTCCAGATTGCCCATGTCCTGGAAAGAGATCGAGTTAATTCTGGTCATTGAAATTTGAATTTTTTCACACTAGTATTTTTTTTAACTGTATGAAAAATCCCAATATATTGCTGAATGTTAAGAAAAATATTGGTGTATTTACTCTGTGCAGACACATATTAAAACTGTATATTAAGTGTGTCTGAAAATATTGGCACATAGTTTGCATTTACTGCCAGCTGGTGAAAGTCCAGCTGTTATTTGTATTGTATACTGGTGAATCCAGAAACTGAAAAAAATTGGTTACTATCCCCTCGAAACATCCAACATATGTTGTGCTGAAAAAATAATTTTCTTGATAAGATTGTATTTCTTCTCTAAAGAACATTTTTCATTTGACAAGAAATCCTTAAGATGAATTTTATATTGATAGACAGCATGCTTAAAGTCAAGAAATATCTAGATTTATTATCTTATTATTAAATTCAAAAATTTCCTTCATAATATCCCCAAGTATTATTTCTTGCCAAAACATATCTTTTTTTATAACAAGAAAAATTAACTTACCAGAAGAAAAAAAATTCTTATCACAAGAAACATTTTCTTCACCATAACAAGAAAACTATAGGGAGTGGGATAAGAATATTTTTCTTTTCAAGAAAATTATTTTGGCAGAGTGGAGAAAAATTTGCATTGCACTTGCATGATAGGTTGAACGGCATACATCACATGTCACAGCTGCATGTACATTGCTTCTTGTATGTGCTAATAACTCTCAAATGTTAGCATTTGGACTCCATCTGTTTAAGGAATGGAGGTTGAATGGTTTTTTTATGAATTTATGGTTAAAAGGGGAACCCTAATTTACATGGCATGATAATAACTATGGTTCAAATTTTTTTATTCTACCTACACCAGGTGGCAAGGGATTACCTGTATGTTTTAACTATGTTTTTGTCTTTTAGCAGCTTTACTCAGAGAGTTATGAATGGATATTGATGAAATTTGTAAAAGGTTAATGAACACCCAAGGACAAATCCATTAACTGTTGGAGGTGATCTGGATAGGTGTTTAATTTAAAGGAGTGTATGACATTGTAAATTAGGGCAATTTCTTTTTTTCTGAGGGCCAGAGTTATTCACTGGTATAAAAGGTGTTGTTCTGGAGCCTACCTATGATCAAGAACCATGACCCACATTTTTCTATGTAGCAGAGGCAAACTTGATTACAAGCTTGGTGGAGGTGTATGTAGTCTCAGACTCCTTTTGAATTTTTAGTTGATTATTTCTACAGGTTATGGTCCTATAGATAATTGTAACCATTCATTCATGAGTCTTCATAACCATAGGTAATTCTTGTAATTTGTAAGTCCACTTAATTGCCAGATTAATACATTAATCCTGTTATAATTTGGGAATTAGGGTGTGATCAACCTCAGCAAGTTCCTCATGGTTCTACTTTGAAGATATGGGTCTTATGGCCATGAGACTCTCCAAGCAGACACATTCCCACCATGAGACTGTTCTTGGAGAACTCTCCTATCATATTTCCATGCCCTTTTCAAACCCTCACCTAGGGAAGTTTTTTGAAACAACTCTTGGTGGCTGCCATATTGATACAATATATCAAAACGCAGATGTTGCAAGATGTGCACATGTCAGAATTAAAGATATACTGCTGGTAAGGATCAGTTCGATAACATGTGCTTTCTGCTATATCTTATTATCCATTTTTGAAAAAAAAAAATTATACATAGGTAACATGAATCATGATATTGCAAGTCACCTGTATATATTAAGTATGTATTAGGCTCGTGAATGATGAGGGGCATGTGAATTAATTCAGTTATTGATTCTTTACCTCTTAAACAGTTCTTAATACAATTACTGTCCCTCACTTCTGCGGAACACTGTGAATGGGGTACATTGATTTGGGTTTGTTTGTCAGTCTGTCTGTCCATCAGGTTTCCGTTTATGTGTGATAACTTTCCTAAATATTATCAGATTTCATTCAAATTCGGGTCACTGATTGCTCTCATGCATACCTAGGTTGGAATGGTTTTGGAAAGTCTGTCTGAAAATTTATAATCACCAGCTCCAAAACAAACAAAAAATTTCCCTTTTGTTCCAAATTCAGGACAAAAATTATGATCTGTGGAGTTATATTCAGGGGACAATGAAAACTATAACACAGGCGCCTCAAGAGGAAAATAAAAACTAAAACATATTGAGAACAAGAGGCAGAACAGGAGGACATAATTTCCGCAAATTTGCTTGTGACTTTATTTTAGTAGTAAATTTCAGACTTTCTGTTAAATAATTAAAGAATATATTTACTACAATAGGTGTAACTAAAGTTTATAAAGTATAGGAACAATGTAGCCCTTGTTCCATTGATCACCAGCATTTATGTTTCTGTGTAAGTAAAGTAGCTCACCTGACAGATCATGGAAACTAGATCTACAGTACATACACAATAAATGGCCTGAATGTTGTACTGTGCTCCATAAAAGTTGACATCTCACAAGGGCTGTGGGGTGACATCAACAAATCTGCCAGGGTACTCTAAAAAAATGTTCCCACAAATAAATAAAACCAAGTATTTTATTTTAAAAAGATCTATTAAATGAGATAATGTAGTCCATAAACCAAAACTAATCAGACAAAGTATTATATTAAAAACAATGATTAATTGAGATGAATGGTCATTTACCTAGTGGGCTCCTTGAATTGAAAAATACTTTCTTGAAAACTGGAGGGTTTCTCCTGCACCTGCTGAGAACAACAAAAACCGCAGGTACCATCTCCCTGGAATATTGCGGAGGAGGAGTTCATTAAGGGAAAGAGATCAAATGCATTTAAAGCTACACAGTGTAATGAGGCCATCTATTCTAGATCAAACAATCCATGTTAGTTTGAAAAACATTTTATTAAGAAAGAATGACATGTATAGGAAAACTTATGAGTCATAAAATGGCTAGAGTATGGATGTTGTGCATGCAGATATATTATGTCTGAAATTCTGCCATCTGGCCTCAATTTCAGTAAATAGAGGAAAGTAATTTCCTCTTTTTTTACCAGGAAGGGAGGCAGGCTTAATAATATGGTATCCACCTGTTCTTTATTCCAGATTCACAAAATTGCTAACAGCTACTTGTTGTGACTTCATGGATCTGTAAAAAGAATCCAGAGACTTGGATCCAGGAAGAAGGCATCAAGTGAACACCCAGTTGCAAGAATAGGTATTCAGGTTTCAGCCAAGATTCGTAGTTGTACTCACTACTCATTTGCAATTATTAATTTGTCCTAAATTAATACTACAAATTCACGGATCAAAATACCTGACAACAATTTTTCAAATGGAAAACAAGTAGAAAAAGAAAATTACAGAAGTATGTAACTTTTCCCCCCAAAAGCTGGTAAAATATGTTAAAACATTAAAAAAAAGTTATGAATTTGATATCTTTGTGGATTCATGGCAGCTTCTGTATCTCTATAAATATGGATTTAATTATATGGTTCTATCTTTCCATAGGCAGTTATCAGTACGAATCACTATCAGAGCTAAAGTCCTAGGTATTTTAAAATTTGGAAATCTTTATATTTTGCAATTCACAAGAGGTTCCTTCATTTTTTGTAACTCTGTACACATTTGTACATGCTACTGACAGAGTAGGCTAGGAGTATGGCTGAAACCATTTTGAACATTTTGCATGATTTTTTGTATCTATATGGTTCGTTAATGTATGTTGTAAAAATCTGCATATCTTCGGAAAGTGACTGAATGATGTTATATGAAGGGACAGAGTGAAAAGAGCAGTGTTAGTAAGGGACACAAGTCACACCTAAGACATTTTATCACGACAAATAAAAAAATCAAGAATTCAGACTATGTTAAGTTTAATTATTTTTAGGGGAAAATACAAAAAAGGTCAGTAATCAAAAACAGGGATGAAAATCTAGAAAAGTAAGAATTCAGGCTTTTTTTTAGTTTAAATATTTTTAAGGGGATTTATACAGAAAAGTTCAGTAATCCTAAACTAGGATGGAATCTATATTTCAAAGTGGGCGGTCACTCTGTCTCTTCGTGTTTGTGTGTTTTTTCCTCTCCATTTTGCCATTTCTCTCTTTCTCTTTATTGTGTACTCACTCAAAACTTGACCTCTGTATTTCTGAGGTTTCTGCGGAAGCAGCCTCTTTTGTTCAAATACTTCTGGGTAATGAATATTCATAACAAACCACAATCCTCAGATTTATTATTTATGATTAACAAACCAAGAAAACCTAACATCATCAAAGCAGGTACGGACATGATCCTGTCAGGAGATTAGCAGTGATGCTTAAGTGATAGCTCTTGGCAGCCACTGGTACTATGGCTCTAAAGGAAGATGGTGATCTTTCTGAGCTGACTGATGGTAAAGATGATTTGAAGAGGAGGCTAAAAAGAGGTGAAGTTATTGATGAAATCAGCCATGAAATGATGAGAAGTCGGCTTTTACGTCTTCTTCTCTCAGTCTCAGTGCCTAATGTGGCCAGAAAGGTCTGCATTTGGTGGTTTAATCGGACCCATCCAGGTCTTCTTGAGGTTTGGGGTATTACAGAGGTGACAGGATCAGGTTGACAGCCCCATTCAGGGACACTGTCAATCGGTCTTTGATCTCACTAAATGAGCTCTCTCGTGGGAGGGGGATCTATCAAAGTGCTGCCGTAGCAGTCAATTTCTGGCACTGTTCCACCCAAAAGGGAAGACTGCCGGATTCTTTGTGGAAGCTGACGGTACTAATTCTCCGCTGACAGATCAGCCATTCTGTTTCCTGGCAACAATTTGTTTTGTCTTTGTAAGTGGTGTTTGGGACCAGATGTCCGGCTGTTAGTTGTTTAGTTTCCCACATGTCCACCTCTCGGATCCTATGAGTTTGAATGGAAAAATATGATTACTTTAAATATATCCATGAAAAGTGGCTGAAGCATTCAACATCCAACCAATATTAGATTAGTGTCCCAGATGTCAAGCCATCACAGTATATGGACCATTTTATGTTATATCTTCTAAGCAGTATAATTTCTTAAATTTCCAGCTCTCATTACTTACCAAACAAATTTGAGATTAATATTTAAAGGGAAAAAAAATAGAATTAACAATTTTTTTTGGGTAAAATATTCAGTGTTTAAAAAATAAAATAGATATATTAATACTCATTATGTAATTCATAACTCTGTGCACACCGATCAAACTGTCTTCTTGAGAGGTCAGAGGACAATTTTTATTAATCTAAATGAACTGCGACTCATCAGAGAGGAGACATGTACATCCTGACAGCTGTTGACAGCTTCGCACCCGCTCGTCTAGACTTTGTAATTTACCTGTCAGATTTTGTCAGCAGATGTTGGTATATTTTTATATAGGTTTGTAACCAGCTCAGCCCATAACTTTATCGCGACACCTTAAAACATTAATGCGAACAAAGTTAAGGATTTAATTAAGAGAGCTAAAAGAAGAATAGAAAAAAGTATGTACATCAAACACTGGTGACATGTTAAATTTATCTCATAATATGTCCAGAAAAATTTTAGTCATGTACTTGTGTGGCTGCATGGATATTTAATTCCCTTATCTATTACGGTTGGTTATGCTGCAGCATGGTTCAGCATATGATTATGAAATATATGTCAAAGTCTAAAGCAGAAACCACTGGTTGATCAGCCAAATATATGTTGCCATATTGGTAAAACGATTAGTTAAAAAAGAGTTTTAATTCTTTATATGTAACTATTTTTAAATGGTATAAGTTAGCAGCCTAGTGAACTTTGCCTAGAAATCTTGAGTTGTGACGAATACTGCTGAGTTGGCATTCTTTGGCTGCCAATGGTTCTTGGAAGAACTCCAGACATATAGTTCAGCCAGTTGAGTTAATTCACACCACCACTGCCAAGATGATACTCTCTCCCCTGCTAGCCATAAATATGTAAATCTGTTTTTTTTAATAAAAACCTTATTCTCAAAAGTTCCCTGCCACATCCTTTATTCTCTGCTGGTCATGCTGATAATCCTGATAATAAAACAAAGTTTTGTGGATACTGTATTTTTTATTTGGTTCGATCCCCACCGCCGCTACGATGGTTTCTGGAGAACTCCTCTAAGACCATTGGACCAATCTTTCTAAAACCCAGCATATTAATGTGTGTACCAGTTTAGTTGTGCCTAACAAAGACCAGTGGCGCCACCTGCATTACTTATTGTTCAGCATGAATCTAGGTGTCTTTTTTATAACAGCCCATATCTCAGCAGTGGTTTAATGTATTAATAGTTGAGCTGAAATTTTGCATGTACATAGATCTTGGATCTCTCCATCTCCTACTCAAGACCTATGGCACCTCCTACAATGATTTTTGCATGGTGTCCATCCATATGTTGCCATATATTCGTCTTTGTGATCGGTTCAGTGTAATCGTTGATGTCTGAGGAGTGGATGGATGTATCAGCCTGAAATTTTGGCATTTTTATCCATCTTGGATAGCTTAGTTGTAAACCAGACAGGGGACACCACCTGCTGTTCTGTTTTCATTTGTGATGCCACAAATTTTGGAGTCAGGAACATTCCAATATGCCTTACTTTACCCATGCCTCTGTGATATGGCAGATACACGAGGTCACTTGTCAACTACCCGTATTCTAGTTTATATATATATATATATATATATATATATATATATATATATATATATATATATATAAAATAATTTCTACTAGCTTATATTTAATATTTCTATTTTTATCATTTGAAAAAAGTTCATATTATTTTATACCATGGTCATTTAATTGTTGTCAAACGAAGAATTTCTGAACCCATCAAGAATATATTTTAATTAAATTTGAATATTTTAAACATTGTTCATATTTTTCCTTGTGACACAATTTCTGTCATTTCTTCTGCACATCAATGGCGGCATTTCAGATATTATGTATCAATTAAAGGTGAAATGAAGGTCACCCCCTATAAAAAAACAAAACAAACAAACAAACAAAACAACTCGCTCCTGTTCCCATGACAACTCGATCAGTGCCAGTAATGTAGTTATAAAATTTGATGGCGTACATACATAAAATGTGATTTGAATGCTTTGTCCATAAAAGAAGGTTATTATTTAAGAAGGTCCAGAGAGGCATCGGTCTTGTTTATTGAACTCTCTTTTGCCAAGTTATCTTTATTTTCTGTCAGAGACTCTGTGATGGGTATGGGCTCCACCACGGCGGTCTGTAAGTCTGAGCTGTATTCTGTCTGAGCCCGTCTCAATGTCATCTGTCCCCAGCAAAATAACTGTTCTCTGACACAGGGGCAGATCCAGGATTTTTGGTGGGTGAGGGTGTATCATTTACAATGACAAACTGATCATTAAGAAAACTCCCTGTGTGTGTGTGGTGGTTGGTGTGGGGTGGGGGTGGGGACAAATATAATACACTGGGTAAACAGTGCAAAGATAGGTAATTTTTCTCCATAAGGGGTTGTTTAAACCTCCCCCCCCCACCCACCCCTCTCTCGAGGTGTCCTGTGACATGCAGATCAAAAGTTCTAGATATAAATTTTGTAAAAAATTCACTGTAAACACCCTGAAACAATATTGTTCTGTTCCATTAATTACCTTCACCTGTTAGTTGTCTTGTAGATTATTATTCTGAATCATCCATTTTGCTTCAAGTCACTGGCAAATGTTTAAAACTTTAAAGTACATTCTATTTCTGATTAAATACAGAGATATTTCCAGAGAATATGAACAGATAATCATGTTATTCCAAGTTAATTAAAAAAAGGATATTTCTTCCACTTTTATCTAAATAAACCTGTAAGATTGACAATTTTTATGCCCCCGCCACAAAGTGGCCGGGGCATATAGTTTTACCCAGGTCCGTCCTTCCGTCCTTCCGTCATTCCGAAATCAAACAGTTGTACAGACTTTTTTTCGCAATGCCTGCAGATATTGGCCTGATTTTTTGTCTGTGGGCAGATAATGACCAGTTACAGATCGAGTTCGCGTTTTGTCCCGGTTGACCTACTTTTGAACGATTTATGCCTCCTTAACTTAGAAAATTTCATGAAAAATATAAATATTCATGACAGATACACATATACGGACTTTTTTTCGCAATGCCTGCAGATATTGGCCTGATTTTTGGTGTGTAGGCAGATATAGACCAGTTACAGATCAAGTTTGCGTTTCGTCCCGGTTGACTTACTTTTGACCGTTTTACGGTTCCTGAACATAGAAAATTTCATGAAAAATATGAAATTTCATGACAGATACACATGTACAGACTTTTTTCCGCAATGCCTGCAGATATTGGCCTGATTTTTGGTGTGTGGGCAGATATTGACCAGTTATAGGTCAAGTTCACGTTTCGTCCCAGTTGACATACTTTTGACTGTTTTACGGCTCCTGAACATAGAAAATTTCATGTAAAATATAAAATTTCATAAAAAAGTGCACATGTATGGACTTTTTTTCGCAGTGCCTGCAGATACGGGCCTCATTTTTGGTGTGTAGGCAGATAATGACCAGTTACAGATCGAGACTGTTTTGTCCCAGTTGACCTACTTTTGACCATTGACTGCTCCTGAACATAGAAAGTTTCATGAAAAATAGAAATTTTCATAACAAATGCATATGTACTGACTTTTTTTCCTCAATGCCTGCAGATACCACCCTGATTTTTTATGTGTGGGCAGATAATGACAGTTACAGATCAAGTTCGCGTTTCGTCCTGGTTGACCTACTTTTTGATTGTTTTACGGTTCCTAAACATAGAAAATTTCATGAAAGACAGAAATTTTTATGGAAAATGCACATGTATGGACTTTTTTTCACAATGCCTGCATATACTGGCATGATTTTTGGTGTGTTGCTTGATAATGACCCGTTACAGATTGAGTTTGCATTTTGCCCTTGTTGACCTACTTTTGACCATACGACAACCACTGAACTTAAAAAATTTTTCAAAATTTTACAAATGTTTCTAATTTGCCCCAGGCGGGGGCATTCGTGTCGTTCCGACACATCTAGTTTTCATTAACAAACAATATGATTTTTATGAAACATTAAGCTCAGAGATGTAATGATTGGCATTTACATTTAGCATCAGCTTTTATGCTTAACTTTGATGATGAAGTCTTCTGTTAATGAGAAATTAGATCACTCTGACCTAATTTTAGTGCAACAGCTTTCATTAATGTTTCCATCTTTATTAAAATTAAAGTGGGAACCCATTCATGAAATTAATAGTAAATAAAAAAAACTTGTTAGGTGTAAAGATTTGTTCCTGAACAAATTTGACCATTATTATTGTCATTAAAAACCGATATTCTACATTTTATAGTAAGGTCAAGCCATCTGATAACAATAATCAGATAGTATTTGTAGAGTGTATAATAAGATGATTTTACAAAGTTTGCTGGATGATAATAGATTTTAGCACTTCAGTGTTTCTTCAGTTTTAATGCAATATCATTATGGGATATTAATTGGATTCATAAGGAAAACATAATGCAGAATTAAAAGTCCAAGATAAACAGGCTTACAGTCAATTAACATGAATGTAACTCTTGTAAAGCAATAACACCAACATCCTTCATGTGGTGGTTACAGAACTGCTGTATTGACAGTTAATATCCTAAGTAGTAAGTAAAGTATACAGACCACCAGTATATAAACAGTCCTTTGGGTGGTTTGATACACATAACACAGCAAGAAGCAGCCACTGAATAAATCCTGTACCCATACAAGGTATTAATCCGTCATTTGGGGTGGCTTTATTCCTCTCAGTAGTGTTTGGTGGACTGTATTGAAATCATTGTTAGACTCTCCTGTCGGACATATGTCAATTTGTCGAAGAACCTTTTCTGTTCTGCTGGAGGCCATGTCCTCTTGCATGCTGCCTCAATGTGAGCTTGTCACTGCATAGATAAGTGAGTATACGCCATGTAAGACTCTTTGACGGGGGAGAATATATTACATCCATTTTTTTCGTTGGTCATTGACCAGATGGTGTACATCCATCTTGCAATGACAATTTCATATTGTTAGTAGAGATTTTCTTCAGTATGCTCCTTTAGTTTTCAAATATTTATGAGCCAATTTCATGAAGAAAAGGTAGTTAGTAAAGAAATGAACATCATTCTTTAAGAAGTCTCCCTTTAATGACAGAGCAAATCTTCAATATGTTTATGGTAAATCAATGTATCTGAATAGTGGACAGTATTTTCAAGAGCTATATAGAGTTACATATGTATTCATGCCATATAATTCATAAGGTTTTCCTGGCAGGAAATATTAACCCCTTTTTTTTGGATGTGTAAATGAAAATGCTCTCTCAAACAAAATTTAAGTTTAGCATTTGGTACACTAAGCAGATCAATCTGTTTAGAAGTATTTCTGAGATTTCTTTTGAGATCAAAAGTTGACATATGTAGGTGGGAAACACTGTGATAATGAAAATGCTCTCTCAAACAAAATTTAAGTTTAGCATTTTGTACACTAAGCAGATCAATCTGTTTAGAAGTATTTCTGAGATTTCTTTTGAGATCAAAAGTTGACATATGTAGGTGGGAAACACTGTGATACTAAACACAACACTGTGACCTGTAGGTTTAAAATGGATTTTTTAATACTGTAAGTGATAGTTCTCTGGGTAGTACTTTAATGTCATAAATCAGAAATTATTGAGCAGGCATCAGGATAGGAGATATAATACACAATAGAGCTTTCCTTTTATATGTCTCAGTAGGCTAGAAAAGTTACTGAATATGACAGGCTGCTCATAAATAGACCTTTACTAGTGACAGATGCCACACTTATCATGGTGGCATTGGCAGCGATGATGCGTTTCATCCTTCATCTGTTTGCAGCATTCTTGCTGCATTCACCTTTAGATATAATAGATAGTTTATGAGCATCTTGGGAGGAAATTAATTAAATACTCACTGAAAATACTTCTTTAAGCGGGTTATTAAATTAATTCAAAGGATGCTGTCTTTGAAATCTGTTTCTCACTATTAAATTTACAACCTTAGGATGTGATTAAGAGATTTTAAAGTGTCACAGAATAATTAATTAGCAGAAATATAAATATGTCTTTTTATATCCTTTTTATTAAAGTTATACAGGAAATTATATTTTCTCATGTTTGACACCTCTGGTTTTACTGTACCCAAAAATATATATTTTTTGTCAAGTACTGAAGTTTTGGGTGTGTTCACTTGTGTTTTGCTTGTATTTGCTAAGCTTTGCCAGTTTGTGACTTTTTTTTTTTTATTTCTTATAAGCATGCTATAGAAGGGTATTTTTTTAAATGGGAAAATATAAGTATATAACAAAATTGAAAGTACAGCATGTATGATATACTTTATTGGCTGCCAAGTTTTAATTAGTTGAATTAAATTTCACAGAGCTTCTCCATAAAGAGTATTATTGAGTATTTCTATAGCTACGTATTTCTTTTCTCAGATGACATTTGGCTTATTTACCTTACATGGGCCTTTGGTGTTTTTTGGGTGTTGCAGATGTTTATGTTGTAAGCACAGTCTAGTGTTTTGCCGTGCTTGTTTACAGTGACACGCCCGTTCGTTGCTTGACTTTGATGTGCTTTGTTGTGGTAGGTGTTTATAATGAAGTCAGTATGTTTGAAATTCAACTCTCGCCATCTGTAAGTACACTGGTGATGTGGAAACACTCTTGCTGAGATCATCCAGGGTCGAGGAAACGGATTCACACAGACCTCCCTAGTCCCAAATCAACTGGTGTCTTCATATGAAACAGACCTGAGGCAGCCTACAAGTGTGAAGAAAGGTGAGTACTTCTTAATTATATACCTACAAATAAATAGTAATAAAAAAGAAATACATGAGAAAAAAATAAAATATCAAAATAAGGTGAAAAGGTTTGTGTTTTCACTGAAAATGCACCACATTCAAAGGAGCAAGACGACGAATAAAGTCAGCCTTATCTGCCTATTGATGTCATTTACTGAGACTGTGACTTCTACTTCTGACCGGTTATGCAGGGGTCAAAGTAACGCCTTTCCGTCTGTCTTTGACAGGCAAACACATCCACGGAAAGGCATATTTCATTTTGTACCAGTCCCTTGAATAGGTGAACTCCTGGATGTTTTTTCGACATTAGTTGCTGATATTATATAAACAACCATGACACAAAAACAAAATATTTTAAAACCATGACACAAAAACAAAATATTTTACAGGTGCATGGTCTTCTATTGACTCCCAATATTTCCTGTTTTTTTGTATATAATGGTCTATAATTTCTTATACTTTAAGCTTTAAGGCCCTCGAGATCATTCCCTATATTTTCCTGTTTTTTTCCCTTGCATAATCTTGTGTCTGATATAACAGTGTTAATATTGAAAATATTCTGTTCTTTTTGCATGCAAGTGATCATGTAGGAAGACATGTAAGATTGCAGAATCAGGTTTCACTGAGCAAAGTGTGACTGAAAGTTTGATTTAATTGAAGGGTGCATCTTGAGCGGATAGGCATTTTTTTCTGCGGAAAGCCTGAATTAATGCTTTTCCGTTGGAAAGGTGAAAATTTCAAAGTAATTTGATCCCTGTTATGGTAAATCACAATGCTTACAGAGACACTCAGGGGTGGATCCAGGATTTAGGAAAAGGGGGGACCAACACAGGAGGACTATTGAAAACCCGAAAAAAAGTCCGAAGGTCTGGAAAAGGGGGGTCTATAGGCTGCAAAATTCTGACTGAAACCCTTAAAAAGGTTGGTTTGGACAAAAAAGAGGGGGTCAGGACCTCCTTGACCCTCCCCCTTGATCTGCTTCTGACTCTGAGATGCAGATAGTAAGATAGGTACTGCTACAGTCAGCGTATACATGTATAATGATACTGAGTGTATTATTCCACAACGTGTATTATATTCCCTTTCATATGTCACCTGCAAGCTTGCAAACTTTAATAGCTGCCAACTGTTTAGAGTTTTTCTACCTGTTCTATCTTCTTAAATAGAGACTGATATTCAGATAGTAAGGTAAAAAGTGTGCAGGCTGTAGATGCTGTGCTTTATACCATACTAAAATATTTAGATAAAGCTTTATAGGTTTAAAGAGTACTAATATTCATAACAAGAATTGTGCCTTGAGATAAAAGTCTGATTCATGTGCCTTCCATTCATTAAGTTGACCAAATTCACTTGCTCAGTACTCATGTGAAGGTCATATATTATCCACAGTGGGACTTGTCTGATAGACCACCTGTCTAACAAGACCACCTGTCTATTAAGATCACCCTTGAGTGACAAAGAGTTCACCATTATATGTCCTTTGGTACATTAAACATACCAGGATAGTTTGTTAAAAATTAACATTATCAAAATTAATACCCATGGAGAGGGTTTAAAAAGAGGGTTTAAGTCATTAATTAGCTAGAATTCATCATTAGTTAGCTAGAAAAAGCAGCATTAAGCATTGACACTGATGAGCTGTCAGCAAGGATCAGGTAACATGTGCCAGGATAATTAAATAACACATACCTGTAATCTGGAAGATCTGGATAGCTTGATCAGGGTCAAACAAGAATTGGTACAGAACAATGTGTGTCTGTTCTTGAGGAAATCAGGAGTATTGACAGCGCTGTCATCTGAGATCATGTTAGGATAATTAGCACAAATGAATACTAAGAAGGAGCATATTTAATAAAGAAAGTTGTTTGTCAAGAAAAATAAGACAGGAGGGAGGGTTCTTGTGACAGCATGCAACTCAATAATCAAGAGAATTAGATCCACTGGATCAGGTTCAGTGTTGCTCCTAGGCATGAAAAGCAAAGGGTCACCAGGCCCCTTTATGTAATTTCTCGGGGACACGCCAAAATTAGGTGGGGACAATGTCTTCGAAGCAAAATATTATCTTAAAATATTCTATGTAATATGAATATAGTATGTTTTGGGCATTTGGAATATTTTTTAAATTTTTGTAAAGGTTAATCGTTACGTTTTACATGTCATCACTTTTAAGTCACATTAAAACTGAATGCAAAAGAATTCATGTGTCAGGATCAATAATAACGGTACATTGATGTACAGATTGCAAACTGGTGACATACAATCATGTTCATTGCTAATTGAGGAATCGCGCAACAACTGGTGCCATTTAAAGTGGCAAATCAATATCGAAACTTAATGTTGTGAACAACTCAATACGGATAAAGGATATACACATTTAGGCAAGGCTTTATTCACTGTCGATAAATTTGTTAAGAATAGGTTATTCAGAAAGTCGGCCGTGCTAGCGTAAGTTGCCGTGGTACGATGAGAGTCTTTTTAATTTTGCTGCCGGCTTCACCATATTACATAATTGTTTGTATGAAAGTATGAAAGGAATAATCGTCGAAATCACGGTTCCCACAACGTGTCATTTACGCGTTGGCGTTGCCGTGCAACGATGTTTGGCCTACATGTCAGCCGGGAAAGTTTGCGGCCGGTGCTACATTATTAAGCCTATAATTCTAAGACCAGACACCACAATTTCTTTTAAAAAATAAAACATTCGAACTATTTAAATCAGAAACTGAATCTTTCTGTCTGTATATATACCCGTGTTAGCCTATATGTACGTAGCCGTGGAAACGATGTCAGCTAAACCGGGAAAATATGCTGCCGGCACGGCAGCAGCTTAAACTACTTGTTCAACCAGTAACAAACGATTAAATGTCAATATTATTGGTCAGAGAAAATGAAAAACAACCAACAATGAAACAGTTGGGTTCTTCTAAGTTATGAAGTAATTCAGTCAGGAGAAACATCGCAATTTCGTCAGAGTATATTCCCGGACTCGGGCTTCTTTATACATACCGGGGAACAGAGAGATCACGTGTCCATGAGGCTTGAAAATTACAAGGAAGTTCCCATTCAAATCAATGTCATATGCCTATGATTCAAATTAAACGTTCAGTCCAGAATAGAAATATGCAAATATCGAAAAAAGAGCAGCTGTCGATTGGCTTGTCTGCCGTGAAACGGTGTCACGACAGGCATAGACCGGTAGTTTGAGATTGTGGGAGGTCTGAACTGAGTTGCTTTGAGCGAAATAATCGTCTGAGCACTCGTAATCACTTCATCTGAGGCATTATAATGTAATTTATATGATCAACCTGGTGTAATTCTTAACTGTATACGCTGTTGAGAACTGCTTGACATCATGAAATAAGAACATTTCGAAATGCCGGGGAGGCGCGTTTCCAACTTTGCTTCGCGGATTATCTTATAGGGGAAATGTTGTAAAGATTGATTATGTCGGCCGTGGGCGAACTTTCTAAACTTCATTTAATAAATAAATATATATTTTTTTCATATTAATTTATAAATGATTAAAATGCATCTTAATGTGACATTATGTAGGCTAAACAACATCGGTCGAGCACTGGACGCTCGCTTGCCACTTTATTCCGACCACAAGAACATCGATCTCTTCAGTGTATGTGCAACCCCTTCTTGTGTATGGACCAACCCTGAGGCGTTGCATTCTTGACATCGATGGTATTACCATTCAATCAGTGTCACAGTATTTGTATCATGTAATCCTGCATATTTGGTTTTATCAGAGATTCCTACCGGAGGATTCCAGAAATTCTTTCATATAACTACGTTCGTACAAGGGTCGCATTATTTAAACTTTTAGGGGACGCATGTGAAAATATTGCGTCCACATGGGCACGCTTGCCTAGAAACAAAGGGACATGGCCAAAAATATTGCGGCATTGCCGCAATGCCGCACTCTAGGAGCAACACTGAGGTTTATGCATAATCTTTATCTCGTGAGAGTATATATTATTTGTGTAATAAGGAATAAAGTTTTACTACATTAATTAAGATGCAGCCCCTGCTGTTGTTTTTGGTAAACATACATTTGTTTCAACTCAAAGATACACCAATTACCAACTGCTTTTAAAAGCTGCTTTTGATGTATGCAACCACTAGGGTTGTTGCAGTCTTTTGTTTGTGTTGAGTCAGTGGGACTTCCTACCAGTGGACCAGTTAGCAAAACGATTCTGGAGGCTTACATCTTGGCAATATTTTGGAAAGAAACTCAATTTACCTTTCAACCTGCAGTCCTATAAGTATATTGGGTAATTAGACTGAACAACATTAAAGTCACAAACATTATTTAATTGTCATGAATATTGTGTAATGAAGGTTGTCAGGAACAGGCAAAAGCCATCAAGTACAGGAAGGGAAGAAAATTAGTCCGCTAGAAACTGCAAAGTTCATCTTAAACAAAATATTCCAAAAACCAGCCATAAGCTAGAAATGACTATACCAGACATTTTCCTCAGGGTAAAATATATATTTACACTCATATTTCATACTTCATTTTCAATGCTTTTTCCAGCAATTGGGATTTAGGTATAATTTTACTGCAGGCTGATAATCAGTGGTCCTTTGACAGCATATACCTGTCTTCAGTCTTGTGTCATATTTCCTGTTAGCAGTGACCAAACAGAATACATGTATCATAAATGAGTATAAGGTTTAGGCAGTGGGGAGGTTTCTTCACATTTCACTGAAATTGGGATATTGCATTTCATGAACTTCATCAGATCTATTTATTACCTAGCAGCTAATTTGTATGGTTTACTACAAGAAATGTCTGCTGTTTGCGGATAATATAAAAAAAGCTTTAAATTCAAAATCTGGTTTTCCATCAGTCTATACCCAAAACATGACACCTTTTGGGTGCATGATAAAAGTATTGAATAATATCAGTGTTAAATGGAAGAAGAAGAATTTATTGTAGAAAAGGCCTTGTGGCCCATGTTACAAATATAAATAAATAAATTTATACAATTGAACATATAACCTGCTTATATACATATAATACATACGTATATAGATGGTGGTAGTACCTGCTGTTGTTTCATACTCAGTGTGGTATAGTCAAGATGTCGCCACTTAATTAAGTCTTTATGGTAATGTTTAACGGTACTTACAGTAACTGCATTGCATCATGGGTAAATGGGTCAATATGATAAGTGCTAACCTGATTCTGTTTTGGACATGAAGTTAATGTAGAGTAATTAGATGCTAGATATCTACAAAGTAACCAGAAGTATAGGTAATATATAAGAATTACCCTGATTTCTTGTAAGCAAACATAAATCTTAATGTTATGTGTGACCTTGTGTCTGAGTGCAAGACATTTGACCTTCAGGTGATGATTTTCAAAAATTGAAACAGAAGTGATCAAAGATAGCATCCACCGTATGCGGCAGAACCCAAGCCTGTGAAGTGGCGAAACACTGAAATGTTGAGGCTAAAAGAACAGTTACTTGATTTACTGTCCCAATACAAATTTTGAAAATCAGCACACACTCATGAAGACAAAATCATAGACTGAATAAAGGGAATGCATTAAAACATGAATACATGCAATATTGATCAAACCAACAGTTAGCTGATAGCAGTTATTAGATCATTTGATAGCTGCTATTAGGGGAATTGATAGCAGTTTATCATAGCATTTGATAGCACTAGTCTCTCGGAACAGCTGATAGCAGTTTACCAGAGCCATTGAAAGCAGTTGTTAGGTCACATGAGAAAATCATAGCAGTTTATTACGGCAGTTGATAGCAATAGACTGTCAGCGGTGAGCAGTTACAAGAACCTTTCATTGCATTTTATCAGTGTACCATAGCTAACTCAAGTTTGAGTGGCTACAGCAGATTTTAAGTGCAGCTGTTAGCAGTATTTCAGAGCATTTCCTCACAATTTTTCAGAGCAGCCTATAGCTGTTTATCATAGCAGCTGATCGATACATGTTTATCAGAGTTATTTTGTTTGACCATTTTACCAGAAGTGCTTAATTGATGACATTTCTCAGAACAGCTGAAACAGATGATTAAAGCAGTTTATATTGCAATATCCATGGAACAACTGATACCAGTTAATCAATGTAGCTGATAAGAATCTTTCAGAGCATCTTAAGCTAGATTATTTGAGCAACTGATATCAGATTTTCAGAGCAACCTTAACAGTTTTCCAGAGACACTGAAACCATCTCCATGTAGTCTTCAGGGGCAATTAGAACCAGTCAGTTCACCAGTTTGCCAGCTTTATCAAAAGATGGCAATATAGATTTTCTCTGTTTGTAGTGGGAGCCAATTAAATTTCTGTGAAAGAGCAATAAATTGTGAATTATATCAATTCACAATATTTCACAAAATCCTGAGCCAGGACCAGGAAGCAGAGTCAGTTTGATGGATCGCTATTGCAATTAAATAACATTATGATTATTCTCTTTGTAGAAGAGTCAATGTCCCCTGTGAGCTGCATCAGGTCTTTATTGCCTCTTAATCAATCTTACTTAGAAAACATCTGCTTTGCTGATAGCTGTAAATATTCAGGACACATATATTAAGAAGCAGTGTTCTTGCTGAGAACCTGTAAGTCCCTGGTACTGATTTTGAAAGAATGATAGTAGTCAGAAAGCAAGCAATTCATCAATGAAATAAAAGTTGTAAAATTTGTACCCTCTCATATTTGTTAATTTCTTCATGTGTAATTTTTTATACTTTAAGCTTTAGTGGGTCTGGAGAGAGAGAGAGAGAGAAAGAGAGAGAGAGAGAGAGAAAGAGAGAGAGAGAGAGAGAGAATTAAAGAGACAGAGAAAGAGAGATCATTGCCAGATTTCTTTTTTTTTATATTTAATGCCATATGATATAGGTAGGTCCACACACAAAACAGCAATAAGCAAGATAAGGAGCTTAATTGTTCTGTTGATAAATAAATTTCTTAAATTCAAATTAGAACAAATTTATATGTTGAGCCATACATGTGCTCGTCGTCCAGTTTTGGACTGAAATTCAAAGTGCAGTAAGATGGCTGCATGGTTTGCTTAGGTACTGACCCAAACTGTGACAATATATCTTTGGCTATGCGCGGGAAATTCTATCATGCTAGATTTTTAAATGGTTGAGCTTTAGTGACAGTCAGTGTTCTGATATACCTATAATACCATGCAATCTTTTCCTGTAAGTCTGTCTCAGTGAACTGCAATTTTCATTACATGTATACTTCATTTCTGGAAATGTTCATTTGGAGCTGTTAAAATCAGGCAAGGAGGCAAAAGTTTAGACCACTTAATTAAATCACTTAAAATAATGATTAGGAGGTCCTTTTACCTACATTGTGTACGGACTAAGACAATTTCACAGAAACCGTGTATCAATTAACCAGTATTTTTTACTCTAGAATCAGATTTTCTGGTGTGTGTGGTTATCTGGATTTTGAAATTGTCTGCTCTGTGAAGCACATGATTCTTCTTGACTGATGGACTTCTCATGGTACACCGATCCATCACCAGGTGGAGCTAGCAATAGTATGAGGGAAAGAGGTCTCATAGGTCTCATGTAATTTCAGACAAATTCTAGGACCACTATTGAACTACATACTGTTTATTTTTTTAAAGTTAATTATGCTTGTGTATATATGGGTATATATGTGAGTCAAGGTTTTGCTATATTGATATATACAAAATTTACATATTTACTTATGGAATTACTGATGGATTTACTCTTTTCTCAACTTCTGCTTCTTGTCAAATGCTCAAGCTAATTGTAAAAGGAAATTTAAGTGAAGCCCTCCAGATAATAAATGTTGATAAAATATTCCAAGGGGATATCAGTGGAAGCAACATGGAATGTTTATCATAGCAGAGCCTGCATTAATCATGACACAGCCCAAACTCAAGCAAACGCAGTTAATTAACTTAATTACTTCATGGTTGATTTTGCTTCAGAAGAGTGGAATTGTTAATAGCATCGTTCTTTGAATCTCTCATTTTGGTGTAAATGGATTATATTTTAGCAGGTGTGAAGAGAGTTTTAATTTCAGGACCTTTTATCAGAATTTTTTCAAGATGTTTAACCTCCAACCAAGATGGATGTACATACACGATGTCTTGAAGAATTACAAGACCCATTTTATTCAAATAAATGTGGCAACGCATAAAAATATTGTTTTAGAAAAAGGACAGAGGTTAGAAGTGTGTTGTTTTCTCCTGGTAATTCTGTGAGTGTTTTCCATTATCAGACATTAATATTTACACTGAGTCTGTTAATTAAGGCAGCTATCTAGCCATACAAAGAAGTTTATTGTGTTTTGTCAAATGATAATTGGGATGATGGATAATTTTTTTGCAGATGATTACTGTGAGAGAAATATATTACATATAAATATTGATACCTTTGAAACAGGCCTTTCAATGTAAATCTTATAGACTGAATGTTTTGAATGAAATGCATCTTTGAAGAGCATTTGCTTGATTATAACCCAGTGTAGGACCCATAGTATAAACGACAGTGACCAAAATAAAAATAAAGTGTAAGTAAATGAAAGAAAATACAAGTAGTTGACTCTTAAAGTAAAATTATTTTTTCAAATGCCATTTCACCAGATAATTAATTGGATAAGTGTCTGAGATTTCAGTAATAGTATTACTTGCCTTTATAGGTATTAGTTTCAAATGTAAAAAAATGCACAGTTATGAGAGTAAAACTTTTATTTTATGGAAGTGTCACTCTGCTGTGGAACTTACAAAGATGACTGATGCTGCAAGCACAGTATTTCCTTTTACATATGTCTGATATATCAGTGGTAAAAACTACATATAAAGTTTTGAAGGAATGTGACCAAGGAAAATAGGAAAAAGGGTCTGTAAGCAATATATAAAACGTTTTTGATATGAAGTTGATGGTAAATTGAAAGTTCACATTTTCCCCCATATACACACAGAATCAATGCCATTAATCAGACACTGGTGTCCAAAATATGAGCCAATAATTATTATGAGCATTTCTACAGATACAACAAGCACTTAGCCAGGAAGTGTAGTATCTATAATTGATTTTTAGTATTCAGCAGTGGGGAATATTCATACATCAAAGAGAATTTATGGACAGGTCAAGGCTCATCGCACCTCGGCGAACAGAACCACAGCAGGGGGTTGTTTTATGACAGGTCGCAGATTAATCACGGGCAACCCTGATCACTGGGGATTGGCTATTTGTCATTTAAATTAAATTTGGCCTGACACACTGGGTGTCTGTTTGCTGCCTGCTGCTTCTTGTAAGTTGACTTAAATGGCTTGCTGTCAGACGGAACGCATGTTTTACACCCAATATTTGCTCCTGTAGACCAGAATGCTGACCCCGCAGTTATTTGTCCCCTCAGCCTGTCACTCTGGCTTGTGCTGTATACAGGGCTGGCGAAAGCACATCTGTGGAAGTTCACTTGCTGAAGACAGGCTGGAATACTGATTAAAGCTTTTAACAGAATCACAGCACTTCTCTGACTTAACCAGCATAAACTCTATGTCAAGACGGATCATTCGTCATCTCTTTCTTTTGATTTAAATCCTGGCTTATTGCTTTAGATACTGCATGGAGCAAATGATAAATGATAAAGATATTGAAATGAAAACTTAATTTATATTTTAATTAGTTCATAATGAATGCACTTCCAATATTCAGAAGCTTTTCAATTGCTTACATACTGAATGTTTTACATGAATGTCAAGATGACGGGATATAATTAGGAATAATTATGGAAAAATGATTCTTCTCATTTCTCTCTGTCTTTGATTTTCTTCCTTTGACTTATGTCCTTAGTTTTCTTCTACTGACCTCTTCCTCTTAATTTCTTCCTTTTTCTTTGCTGATATTCCCTTCCAATTTTTTTTGCTGTCTTTTTCTCATTTTTTCTGCATCTAAGATTTTTTCTCCTGTTTTATTCTCTTGTCTTCAAAACTCATTTAACTCATTGCTGTTTTTTTCACTTTTCAGCACTCATTTTCCATTTTGTTATATTTTTAGATTTTTGTCTTATATTTTGTTAACTTTTTTTTTGCTTACCATATATATATGTATGAACAAAATCTTTCCTCTTTGATAGTATTCATACTGGACAGATTCACATCAAGTACAAGAAATGGTGCTGCATTCTATCTGGAGGATTCACATTCATGTTTTGCATCCTTGTTTTAATTTACATGCCCTGCAGCTCACATAAAAGATGACATTGAAAAAAAGTGACAAAGTCTGAGGGCAGCACAATGCACCATTACCTGGGATAATTGATATTTTTGCTGAAAGCACACTGTTCAGAGGCCTTTTGAAAAGGTGCATTAAAGAAATTGCTCGCAGCAAGCTATGTTTATAAGTGGAAAATAACACAATTGTTAACAGATCTAAGGGAGAGTTCTTTAGAAACTCCTACAGATTACTTCTAACATTACAATGAAACAGTATGCTCGGCTATTCATTTTCCTGTCAGGGTCATATCAAAGCTTAGTATAACTTAATTGCACTCATGATGATGTTAGGGGCCAGTCTAGATAAGCATTGTTACTCACAAGAAACCAAATTAATGGTCTGTGAGGTGAATGGTAATGTTTCATGCCTTCTACTTTTTTAAGTGCCGGGGGAACTACTTCAAAGTAGTTTTGAAACTCCTGCATGGACGGCACTTTCTCTACGTTGCCCCAGGTTAGCGGTTCTTTCATATTCATGTGATTACAAGCCGAATCTTGGCCGCAGGCTCCTGTCAGTATTGCTTTACTTGAAATGTGGTCAAAACCTTTGAATATGAGGAATGGACATCATTTAAAATGCAGAGGTGAAAAGCCAGTCTCTTTTTACAAAGGTGTCATGAATCTCCCCAAGGGAAAGACGACACTTGCTATGTTTATGGATGCACGCCCTAAAAAGGGATCGTATGGTTTTCTGATTCTTTGTACTTTTGTCTTTTTTTGTTTTGATGCTGCCTGCAGAGTATTCATGTGAACCATACAAAAGACTCGACATAATAGTTTTTATCCTTATTGCTTTTTGAACTGACTATATCAACCCTTATGTTTTTGTCCTGTTGTTGTGTCTACAATGTACATTAACATTTGAAAAAATGGATTTATAAGTAATTTTATATGCCCATCTGTGATGGGACAAATAATGCCGATATACCCACGGTCCTTCTTTCTCTCCGGCCATCCATAAACTTTCAGTGTTGTTGCGAAAAAAACCCAGAATTATGCAAGCGAAAAGTGAAAATTATTTTTCATTACTTATTCAGATAATATGTTATAGATTGTTTATTATAGTAAAACATTAAATTTTATATTTAAAAATATATATACAGCCTTGTGATAGATAATTTATGTTATATGAATGTTTTCATCATATCATCAAGTCACTGCCACCTCATGTCTATAATCCAAACACAGAACATGTGGAATACTTCCAAGAGCTGAATCACTATTCTTTTTGCCCCAGTGCTTGTTGGGTTCCAATTGCGAAGTTTTCAGTGTCTGCTAAGGAGGCAAGAGGAAAATTTGGAAGTTTAGTTGAGCGGCTTGTCACATTGGTCAGTCAGTAGACGCATAAAATGTCCGGCCTACCCTGTGTGTCATCATTAATCCCAAGGAAGAACTGCTAAGTGGTGAAAATGACCAGCCACATATACTGGTATCTCCACTTAACCTGACGTGTGGTCTGCCTGTTGGAATACACATATAGGCTCTAACAGACCCTGTATACAAGGCACCTGGGTTTGGCATCTGTAATGTTGTTTATGGCCACTTGAGGTCCCAATCTGTACTGTCACCTGTCCCCGATACTTTGTATCTATTTACTATTTGATAAGGTCAGACGTATTGGAATGGCGTGGGCTGATTTAGGATCTGTTGTGGCCTCCAGAGAACTTGTTAAAGTCAGTAACAAAGATGGTCCAAGGTTGTAATGTACCACAAAAAGGTCAAACAATCAATGATATACAACATGCAGAGTGCTATAAGGAAAAAAAGAACAGTCCTCCCACCTATTGTCAAGAGTTATAAATATACCTCTGACATGTTTTACTACTACAGGAAAAAATTAGTGAAGGCTGGCATGGGTTAACTGGAAGAACAAGGACACTCCTAATGCTATACAGCCTCTTTAAGCTGACCTTTGACCTTTTTGGAGCACCTGCCACTACATTTGAGTAACAAGCAATGTTGTATGTCCCATAAAAACTATAGGACAGGCTTAATATTCTACATTTATCATTAATGCATTAATGTAAATAAATCAAGCTTAATTATTCTATTTTTTTTAAATTTCACTGTGAATCTGATTCTTTGCTCTATGCTGTCTGTAAATGTAAACATGAAGATTACTGGATCCATGGACTATGTCCGCTTAAAGGGGCCTATTCCATATCTGATAACTATTAACTAAAGATAATTCCTTTAACCTATTGTAAAAATAGGGCAAAGAATGCCAGTCCAACCTTACACCGGCTGTTAATGTAGTTTATATCCCTGAGTTTATGATTGTCGTTTAAAATGTTTGTTAACAGTAAAATGTTATTGTGACCATGTAGTGTTGATATCAGTGATATAACTTTTTTTTAGGTCCATGTACCATTATTTGACTATTTTATGGTTATATTTAAAAACAGAACAATTTGTAATTATATCTGTTTATCTTTGTTAAACAATTAGGCAGTAAATCAAGTGTGCCATATTTATCCTTGATATATCCACAAAGCTTGGTTCAGCTTAACTTATATCTATTGCAGCTTATAATCCTCATTCTGGTAGCATATTTTTATAGGAACACCAGTGTTTATTTGTGACATGATTGCACTAATCAATGATGGACGAGTAATTAATGTTAGGCAGCTGTCATGCTCTATAATGGCAGTATGAGTCAGATCAGAGATTGATCTTGAATTAAATAAGAAGTCACTGATGCGAGACTTCTGTTGAATATATGTTGATAATTAGACAAAAGAATCTGCAGCCCGTCATCTGTGTGACCTATGTTGAGTGACATTTTGTTGATTGATCATCTTTATTTCCGTCATCTTTCACGAGTGCTTACAAATATGAAATTACATGCTGTGATAAATATGAAATATAGGCCTAATAATGGAAGGGAAGTAGAGGGTTTAGGCAAGATATGGGTTTCTGACTGTCCATGCATTAAAGGCCTGGTGTTTGTGACCGACTGAATATTAAATGTTAGTGTAGAGGATGACAGAGCACATTTCCATATTTTGCTAATTCGTGAGTTTATCTGCTTGAACATATCAGTGCCACATGTACTGCTTGATTGATGTTGTCTTCACACACCTTTAAAGCCAGCTATTCACCTGCCATATCTGTAGGATTTATGTGATTTCTTACATACTCTGCTAATAAATTGATGAACAGTAGGTAATTCCTGAGAAGAAAACATCTTATAATGTCTCTTTGCTTGTGTATATATAAGCTTTAAGTAAACACGGTACATGGGCCAATGTGTACAAACAAACAAACAAAATATAACCAAAGGTGATTTGTTTTCATATGTGCAGAAGTCGAAAAATCACTGTTTGCAAATTGCCAATTATGAATGGTGGTTTGTCTGAGTTCCTGCTAGGTTTTATTGTTGAATGTGCTTGGGTTATTATACCGGGCACCCCACATGTTATAAACAATGGATATAATCAAAATTAACATCCTGTTAGCAGTGTGCTCATAGTTTTCTGGCCTGTTTTTATAAGATGGTCAAGGGATTATCTGAACTAAATTAACATCAGACATTGGAATAGGCCCCTTTAAATAATTTTAACTGTTGATCCATCCAAATGTCAAATACAATGGAACCTGTCAGAAAGACCACCACCTTATTAGACCACCTGTATATAAAGACTTCCCTTATGTACCAGAAGCATTGATTCACAATGCAGTAGTTATAAATGACATGTGTAAAAAGACCTGTCAATTTGGCCAGTCCCACGAGTGGTCTTAATACACAGGTTTCACTGTATATCCATTCTAACTAATGATTTAACCAAATATTTCTCGTACATCTTGTTTTTACCTACAATGTCCTTCCTAATAATTAAATTAACCAAATGTCCTTACCTCTGCCATCCTACATCTCTTTTGTCAGGATAGCTAGTGTAGTTGAAAGTTTAGTGGTAACAACACAATTTTTGTGTGAATGGGCAGTAATGTTGCCAGATATGATAGTTTTGTAAAATCAAAATAATATGTGTGAAGACAAACATAGAAACCTGAATAGTTTTCTGGATAAAATATATTTTATATTGTAAAATCAAACCTAGAAACATGAGTATCTTCTGGATATTCTATACTCATAATGACCAGTGACTGACCATGATGGATCAATTTAGAAACATTAAGAAGTACGGTAACAAAAGAGGTAATATTAATCTGTAATATATGTATAACCAATTGGCAACATTCAGCAGTTGGGAAGTATTGTCTATGGCCAGTTAAGTGGTCTAAGTATGCCAACAGTGGGATTGGAAATGTAAAAGATCATTAGCAGTGTCCATTTGCTTAAAGTGTCTTGAGTATTGGTGTGATTAATAGCTGTGAGTACTTGGTGCTGGCGCGGTATAATCTCGCCATTTCTCACAATCATGGTGGGGTCTGCGTTACTCCTCTGCAGACGTACTGGCATGTAACAGATTGTAAATGTCTGGCAGGGAACGTGGCAGTAGTCGTAGGGATTTATTTGACCGACGTCGCCCAATTGTTATTGATGACACTTTTATACCAGTAATGAGAATTTGATTCAGTCAGGGGCTCAATCCCCACAGGATTTCTCCTTGACGGTTCAACGCTACAAAAACTAGACTTGTTTTCTGCTTCTAAGCCGCTATGTTTATTACCTCTCAGACACCAGTCTAGAAATTGCGTTGGATTTCAGATCTGTGCTGATTTGAACAGATCATGTGACTTTGACCTTACCTCTTATCTTATCTTCCCGATTATGGCTATCTGTATTTCAGCGACTGGTTTGATATTTGGTTTATGTCCTTCAGCTTTGTCAGCTGTCTTTGCAGGTTAATAAGAGCTTGCTCGCAGAATATTGGATGTGTTTATTGGCTTTTGACTTGTTGAATCGCAGTGCCTGGTTATATGCTAGTTTTTATTATAAGTTATAAGCTTGTTTCTCTTGCCCTTCATAAATCTGAATTCTACGATTTCTCAGGATATACAGCCTTCATAAACATATCCAAAAGCAGCCGTAAAGGATGAAATTAAATAACCAAATATAAATCAGATATTTGTCCCCAGCCTTGCCCAGAACAGTATATGAATTGGTAAAAAAGACCTATATAAATAACTGCAATAATATTAGGCAATAAAATTGTCTTTTATTAAGATTAGTAAAAAGAATTATTTGGGTTTGAATTTTTTAGTACAAATCAAGTATTTGTGTTGTTTATTTGCTGCAGGATGTACAAGATTTTGCAAACTTATGAATTCCTTAAAGTACAGCAGAGAGATTCATTATAAATTGTTTTAGGTTTCAGTTATGGCCTACAGATGGTGCTGTACACTAAAAGAAGCTGAAGATAAAATAGATGACCTTTGTCTGAGTAGTTATCAATTTTTACTGGTATTATTTAATGTGATTGTCTGCCATATAGTAAAGCCATAAAAACTGTATTTGCTCAGACCATTTGTAATGAATCTGCTGCCCATTTTAGCTTCTGATAATGATATGACAAAAAATGAGCAACAGTTACTGAGATTTATTCAATGATTGTTGATTAGGGAAGTTTTTTCCTGTTTCATCTTGACCAATAAAATGAGGATTCTTGCCACATATTGCTGACAGCCCATAGTTTTGATGCTGTAACACATGCCTTCTGTTATCAATAAAATAAAACAGCCCTATTTGCTATAAATCACTACATTTTCAGGGTTTTTTTGTGAAGTATGTTTCATATAAGCTCTGACAGTCTTTTGATTATAAATTTTTTTTCTTTATCTGATTCACATTTAGTATCCTTTATCACTTGCTATTGATTAAGGATAAACAAAATCATATGAGAAGAATACAGTGTTATCAGGGAACCCTCTGGATTATATGTTATCTATGTGCAAGTACAGTGTAACCTGTGTTAAGAGACCACCCACGGGACTGGCCAAAGTAGTCCTACTTGAATTACAGGTGGTCTTATTAGACAGGTCAGTTATAAGCAATGTGAATGCTTTTAGTTCACCTAAGGGTGGTCTTACCAGACAGGTGGTCTTATAAGACAGGTGGTCTTTCAAACAGGTACCAGTGTATAGGACCAAATCCAGACCAAAGCTGTAAGACATCAGAGCAAATGTGTTCTACTGAGTTCACCATTTTGCATTTAAGGTGCTTAGGGATATTTAAGGTTACAGGACCCTACATTGTAACACCTTGTTATATTGATACAATGGAACCTACTCGAAGCCTTGTGACCACTTTTCCTGGTCTAAAAAAAAAAGATCCATGTAATTTAACTAGAATTTCACAAATACAACCACCCCCAAATTCAAGCCACTTTGGTCAGTCCCCAAGGTGGTCGTAATTGTGGGGTTCTATTGTACTTTAAGTGTCTGATTTGTGTGATATTGAGTCTTTCTTGTTAATGGGCCATGCACGTGTTATGTTCACAGGGTACTTGGTCCCAAGGTCTTAGATCATCAGACATTAGCTCCGTCTTTGATTAGGTTTGTTCAGACCCTCTTGATTCACAATTAGTATGCTTTTATTCTTGTTTTACCCATTAGAATTATAATATGTTTTAGTACATGTATCCCTGAGGGGATTTCAGTGCTGCCATAGTTGTTGAGTAGTTACCATGGGCTGGTGTGGTTCTTCAGGATTTCAGTCTTCTTCTTATTGTTCAGTTGATGTCTTGTAATGGATTAATTAACACTGCCGTGGTGGGCGAGGCCAGGTGTGTTAATGTGAAATGTTCTATAATAAAATGATAGTGGTCATAATGGGTTGTAAAATCATCTTTGATGATTGAAAGAAAACAAATAATCAATGATTCATTATAAATGGATTCATCGATGTATTACCATGAGATTAATTAATACAATTGTACCTGCAATATTGACAAAGTAAATTCATTCTGACCTGTACATCATGCTGAAATTCAAAGTTCTTAATTCTCTGACTGGATTAGAATTTCCATTTACCGCTGTGGTAAAGGGCTTTAAAGGAGCTTACTACCTGGTATGTGACACAATATTTGTGTTATTTTCAAACAGGTGGTATATTTCATGATTTTTGCCTGTGGCATTCTCCTTAAGAAGCTTGTTATATATATTGTCAAATCAGGGATCAGCATTTCAGTAACCCCTGAACAAGGTCAGTTGGTATATAACCTTTCCCTAAACAAGCTTTGACCTCTTTCTTTAGTGCCTAAGGCAAATAAGTATTAGAATATTTTTCCCAGTGAATATGATTTCTTTGCATGTATATACATAATCCTTTGTGATTTATTATGCAAAAATGTTTCCAGTTTAATCAGTTATGAAAGAAAATGGAGCACTTGGTTAAGCTAGCATTCAAAAATGGAGGTGGTTACATAAAAAAATAATTAACAAAAATAATGATTTTAAAGAATAATCGATTAATTGACACAACACTGTAAAACAAGTACCTTAAAACAGAGCTCTTAGGCCTCTTTGCTCTTTATGATTAGTGGTGAGTGTTGGTTCATATTTATATTTTTGCACACTGATAGATTATTGATTAATTGTTGTTTAATCTAAGTACACTTTGTTCCTAGCTTTTACTTTATTTCTAGAATTGATTTATTTACAGTATTTATCAATAATATTTTATTTTTATTTTTTTATCTTTTTATGTGTTAAAAACAAAATATTATTGATAAATACTGTAAATAAATCAATTCTAGAAATAAAGTAATATGAGATTATGAACTATTAAAAAATTTTTATTTTTATCTGTTTATGTGTTAAAAACTGTTTAATAGTTCATAATCTCACAATTATTTTACGAGATACATGTCTGTTACATCTTTGTTACAATAATTCTTGTTTATTTCTTGTTTTTTTTTGCATTAGGTTACCCCACTGCTATATGTCATTCCATATTTATTTTATAAGTTGTTTTTATCAAGATTGATTCAGTTTACCAAGTCAAACCCAGCACTGGATTGCAAAATGAACAAGTAATCCTTCATTACAGTAAAAACATGTCATAAGTTGTAAGGATCGGAGACTTCATCTAAGAGTTCCAGAAGTTTGAAAGTACCTCAAGTTTTCCAGATATAATCATAAGATTATAATATCAACTGGCATTTGTATTCAAATTAACTATTTACTGGCTATCAAATCATTGCCATTTTCTGATGTCTTGGCTGTATACCTGTTAGAATATTCTAAATTTGTTAAAATCTGCTTCATTTACAGACAGCCATATTAATTCCAGTTCCATTATCACATTACATTGGATGAAAAATTTGGCGTAATGGATTTGCCTTCAGTGAAGCCATTATCTGTTGGAAAATTTTAAAAATCATAATAGTCATAATATAAAATATATTTGTGAATGTATACTTTATATAAAGACATGATTTTCAGATCACAAAGATTTTAATCCTAACCAACCTCTTTGTGACAAGTTATAACTAGATCTGAATAAAGATACAGAAAATTTTTCACTTTAGCCATCATGTGTACCGTCAATGTCAATAAAGAGGAACACCAATTATTAGATTTCTAATTAAACCCAGTGATGTTACACCCACATAAGCTGATTACATTATAAGTAGATTACTTCTGTCTTGAAAAACTAGAAAGATTGAGTCTTTAGCTGAAAGCCTATACATAGGGATCAAAGAAACATTTTGATTAGTTTATGCTAGAGACGCTTTTTATCCTTATAATTTTAGCCAGTTATATTAATTTTAAACAAGTGAACCATGGACTGGACTTCTTCAGATGTAAAATGCAAAGTTAAAGTTAGACCAGACAGTATATTTGATGTGTTTTGTTTCATTTGATCATTGATGATTTATAAAGAGAAGCATATATTTGTAGTTAAAAAATTCAATATAATTTTTATGCTTTCGCCCACACATCCACTAAAAGCCTGGTAATAAGGTAATTATTGAATTCAGAGCATGTCATTTTTTTTTACACTTTTGTAAATTTAGGGATCAGCAAGGTAATGCATTTCTCTGTCTGGGGACCACTCGTTTAATTCTTTCTTCCAGTTTAGGGACTGGTTCTAAAGTGTTCAAAGTTAACAGAAGTTGACATGTAAAATTACTAGGATTTGCTTTCCTTAATATGACAGATGTTAAAAAAAATTCCAGGAAATTAAATTTACTTTTGGATGGACCAGTCAAAGGTTTTAATCATACTCTTGTGCGTGAATGTAAGATTAAAATAAATTAAATTTTCTGCTTGCAAAGTCAGTGTTTTGAAATTTATTGCCATCTGAGATCAGCACACTGTAATCAACAACAAAATTGATTTATATTTTCTGTAAAGCAACGAGTTTTCATTGTGTTCCACTTGCAATGAGTGGATGGGTGTGATAGTATTGATTATGACCAACAGATGTCACCCTGTGTCAGTGTAGTTCTTTACCTGCAGTATCTTACATCTTTCACTTCTTTTCCTTTAGAGTTGTGTTTTGAATTTGTATAATACATGCTCATGAGAGAAGACATTTTTTTATTAATTATAATGTGATGAATTAATAAAAAAATGTCTTCTCTCATGAGCATGTATTAATTATAATGTGATGAATTAAAAAGAAGCAAAATTCAGACTAAATTACAGATGCACTGTTTGATGATATTGTAGCTGTTTTAGTTTTGAAAGTGCCCACTAGATGTCCCAATAGGTACAGCTCCTGTCTCCCGTTGACTGTTTTAAGAATACTTCCATAAACATTGCATAATTCATGACCTTTTATCTTTACACATTATATGCCATTACTAATCTTACTTAATTTTATGTTGAATAAAGTAGGTAAAATAAAATTGCTCCTAAAAAGAAATTTCCATTTCACCCTTAAGAAAAAATATCAACTTGAAAATATTTAAACACTCCTCTCTGTCTCTATGTCTCTTTCCCTATTCTGAATTTTCTTTCTCTGTCTCTCTGTCTGTCTGCTGCTCGTGCCTTTCTTTGTGTTTCTCTCTGTGGTCCTGTCTTTCTCTTTCTTTCACTCTCTTTCTTTCTTTTTCACTCTCTCTGTCTGTCTCTGTCTTTCTCTCTCCCTCTGTCTGGCTTTCTCTTACTCTCTCTGTTTGTCACTCTGTCTCTTTCTCTGTCCCTGTCTCTCTCTTTATCTCTGTCCCTCTGTCTCTGTATCTTTCCCTTGCTGTCTCTCATACAGCATGTACATGTAGCTTAATTCACATTCTGTAGCACATCATGCTATCCTCTGTGTCACCCTCAGCCAATAGATAGGCCTATAGTTCATGGCCTTAATGTTGGTTGCCATTACTGACTTGATGCCATGCAGCTGATATATTGCATGTGGTGTTTTTATGTTACAGTTTCCCCAGTAACAGTATGTTACTGGTCTACCGTCTGTATCACATAAAGCGGTGGACTATATTTTTTCCTGTCAGTTTATTAGAAGTATACCCATCTTGTATACCATGTTTGTCATCACATATTATTACTAAATATCCCATCAGAAAATATCTCTGCTTATCTAAAAATGTAAATCTTTATTCTCGCTGCTATATCCAAGATGAAGGCTTAATATAGACACCAGAATGTTGCTGAAGTTATCTACGCATCATGTAGATCTGAGGAACCATCTTTGATGTCACCATCGTAACTGTCGCTCATAGAAAATATTCCTGGCAGGTTCGCAATAATTCCAGATGTTCCTGTGCTACCAGGAGAACATCATCTGGCTTCAGGATGAGGCCTAACGAGAGTCGCATCCCTTATCACTCACAGAGCATGATAGGAATACTTAACGCTCTGATGTTACTCATTCACGACAGTTTAGGAATATAGGATTGTAGCTCAGTGGTTAAAGTTGTTCATGTTTCTATACGTCTGTACGAATGGTCCGCATTAATAATCGGCAGTGTACCATAAACAATATCATATCCTATATATTATGTAAGAAATGTTTCCATGTTCTTGTACATATGTCTTCTGTATGTCAATCTGCAAATACAGGCTGCATCAAAACAGATCGGAGAGCAAGTCAGGTGACCTGTTGATGACAAAAATACCCACATTTCCCTTGAGAGCCCCAAGGTCAGCTCACTGGGTGTAGTTTAAATATATTGACAAATCCTTATTGAATGGTGTCCTTGAGTTATCAAAAGAGGCACGTGAAGGGTTGTCCTTCTGAAAAATTTGACATACTCAGGGAAACTGATTTAAGGGATTGCACACTTCAGATGGGAAATACAAATGATGAGTTAATTTTTGGAAATGTTGTGATTGGCTTCATATTCCCAAGGTTAAAATATTGCTACTTCCACGTTTCCCTTGTTTCATAAGGGTTCCTTTTTTGTGATCTTACCATAACCTACACAGAGTATATCCTTATTATATGAATTAATTATATTAAATTATATATCAGGGGTAAACATTAATGATTAACTGCTTGCCCAGGGCAAGTGAAAGTTCCAGAAAATAGTGGAAGGACAACTAGAAGTCTACTCCTACTTGCCCGACTGGGCAAGCGAGTCTAACATAAAACTTTAACTAAGTAAAGGCTTGAAAAGGGATCTTTGTGCCCCACTGGGCAAGTACTTTCAAAAGTAAATGTCAAGCCCAGTATATATACAAAAACCTAACAAATTGACCTTCAGCAAGAACTTCAAACAAGTAGAAATTAATGTTAATTACTGGCAGATAAATAGAAAGATGGGACATCATTTATAATAGCAATCTGTGATTTAAGGGTCATGTACAAGAACTTTTATCATTTATATTACTGATCCTTTACTTTTAGACTTGCTTTCAGTGATGGGATTTCTTTTTCACAAATTTTTCTTTTCGCGACAATGTCTCTTTCACAAATATCGCAGATCTCACAAGTCAAAAGACAACCACAAAATAGACTTAGGTATTGACCTCTGAGCTGAAGGTGACTGGTTTGCACCCTCCAGAGCCTCCTGAGTAAGATGATGGAATCTCAGTGGAACATCAGACAATCACTATAATGTCTTAAACAGGGCTGGGATGATAACCGATATCTGGGATTATCATGATATCTGACAGCTGTGATAATTGTATTGATAACTTCCCTGGTATCATGATATCCTTATTTGTCCACAGTTTTGGAACACACACATGCCCTTTTAGGGTTAATACCAAAATATTATAACATTACCAGGGTCTTTCTGTGTTCAGAAAATCATATATTTTCACGGATAACATTTACACTTATATGGGTATGTTCAAAATGACAGTGGTTTTTCTGAAAACTGGCAATTTGCCCGCTTATTATAAGTAGTCGGACATGGCAGATAGCACTGACATTTGTGATATGGTGACAAATGCTGGAGAACTCTTGCCAGATACTTATATTACAATACCATGATATATCACGATTAATTCTATTTCATTAGAATGATATAGAAAAGTGATATCATCCCAACCCTAGTCATAAATAATATATATGAAAATGATTGTGCTACAGAATCATTACCATTGCTTTCAACAGATCACAATTACTTTGAACTTGAAATATATTGACCAAGGCATAATACAAGTAGAAACATGCTTATAAAAATTCTGATATGTCACAAACAAATGTACATTTTATGCCATTGATGAAAGGGGTCTCGACCTTAAAGAGGTATATGCCCCTATTGTTTTGTAAATGAGCACCAAATCCTTGGTATTATTATAATTCTGCATTACTTGCATTAATAGAGCAAATTTTCTTACACATAGGTATCATTGAAATGGATAAAAATTTGCGTTCTTAATATGCAACATTTGAAGAAGTTTTTCATGCTGTATTTTTCTTCATTCAATTTTGACATAAATTTTCTTATACTAATAGACATATGAAAAATGTTTGTAAGATATTTGTGATTGAAATTACATAATTTACATGTTCTCATATTATTTTTTTCATATTTCCATTTAAATCAGCTAATATAAATCAATAAATAATTGACAGTTTTCACTTCCAGAATTGGCAGAAATAATATCAGGTGATAATTGCCTCTCATGAATAAAAAAAGATCTGCAGATTATTTTTTTTGTGTTTTACAGACTTATTAAATACAGCTGTCCATGTAAAATCCATTATATTAGCCGGCAGAGATTTTACTGGGCACTAAGATTGCAGAAATTGCTCTATTAAGGATATAAATAGCCCCGGCAATAAAAAAACTATTATCAAATCAAGCAAATTGAACAGGAAATCTAGACATTAATCAATGATGCAAGAAGAATATCTGTTCATAAAAAAATCATGCAACTACTAGCCCCATCTAGAAGCAGTTGCATAAACTAAAAGAATTCTTTGGTCAGGCAATGTTTTTTAAAGCAACAGGCCAAATACCCATAGTTGTATCATGTACTCTGAATTTGTTACAATTGAAGTCATATTTAATATCTGAACCCTCTTTTTGTGAATATTAAGCATGGTAGAATCAATTTATTCTTCAAAATGATTGGTCAATACATTGTTACATGTATGGCAGTTAAAATGGCTTGCTAACTATGATGAATATAACCTCCAACTTGGAGAGTTATAGCTCTCATCGAGTGGGTCACATCAAATGATCAGCTTTTAATGATTTTTCTATGACTGATCAGTGCAATGGGTAAATAAATTTTTAAAATTCTCATGAATGAACAATTTTATTTCATAACAAGTCTTAGTAGTCTTTCCATGACTTGGTCAAACAATTATATCATTACTGAAATTATATATAGTTATACATGCAGCAAAAATCAGGTCAGTCAGTCCCAATGGTGCCATGAACCACTCCTCTCTTCATGAGCCATATCACACTTCATATCACTTCATACATCATTACACAGGCTTATATTCATATAAGCACCACATTGAATGGGGCACATGGTTAAAAATGTTTATGTTGACATGAAATTAATGTAAATTTTCATGTTTTACTTGATTTTTTTACTGTGTACTTTTCTTAGGGAAAATCCATAATATTCAATATAATGTTATATATTCCAAGAAATTATGATTGACTTTTAAGCCTGTTGGGTCTTAGGTGGTGGTAATTTTGCCCCTCTGACTAAAGAGACTCTGTTAAGATGCATGTTTTCAGTCTTACAATAATGGCCCTAGACATGAGGTAAAAAAATATTTTTGCCAGTTTTGATGCCTAGCCACTTACAGGTATTGTGTCACTGAAGCCAGACAAATTGTTCAATATAACTTAGGACTTGCAGGTATTGTGTCACTTAAACCAGACTAATTGTGTAATATAACATACAACTTTTAGGTTTTGTGTCACTTTAACCAGACCAATTGTTTAATATAACACACAATTTTCAGATATTGCATGTATTACTTAAACCAGACCAATTGTTAAATATAATGTATGACCTACAGATATTGTGTCATTTAAACCAGACAAATTGTTTAATATAACTTATAACTTGCAGGTATTGTGTCACTTAAACCAGACCAATAGTTTCATATAACATACAACTTTCAGGTATTGTATTTCTTAAACCAGACCAGTTGTTAAATTCAACATACAACTTGAAGGTATTGTGTCACTGTAACTGAAGTAATATGTGAGGCACCAGAAAATTATGGCGGTCAATATTGAAAAAGGTTTTTATGTGTTCAGTTCAACATTATATTCAAATATGTTCTTTTGTGTATACGTAGATTCCTGAAGATAACCAGTTTTGTACATTGATATTGGTTTGAGAGTATGGATGGCCATGGCATTGCAGTTATTGGAACAACCAGTGAATACTCAGAAGGCCATAACAGTCCTGTCAGAATGCTTAACGATTCATGTTTTCACATCTATAGGGTTTAAGGACCTTAATCCCATATACAACCTTACACACTTCAGTTTTCTTAAAGAAATGTATATCATATATCAACTAAGAATGGCATATTTGATTCAACCTTTGATTGAAATAAACCATGCAGCATCCCATTGGTCCCATAAATATTGTGATCAGTGTAGACCTGTAATAAATAATTGACTTTATTCCCTGCAGACCTTTAGAAGACAATTAGCAGAACTTCTTTCATGTTGTAAAGTTAAATGTATGTATTTTTAACTAATGATTAGTGGCTGGGTTCCGAGGTCAGGAATGCACTTTATGACAATTAAATGTATTCCTTGGAAATGTATAGATATAAAGCATAAATTAATACATATCTGCTCAGTGTTGGCTTATTTAATGTTAATAACATTAATAACATCTCTTAACACAATTCTTTTATGATCTATGTATATTTTCTACTTTTGGTTATTCTTTCTTTATTAAATTTTACCAAGTAAAAATATTAATTGATATATATCCATCAAATCCCATGATGAACTGATAAGATTTTAACATTATATGTATATATTTTTTTTGTATTTGTGCACAGAAGTGATATAATACAGTATGTTTAATATAAAAATTTTCATGAGTGTTGTGACTGCCAAAATATAAGTCTCTCAGTAAGACTGGTTCCAAAAGAATAAAGTTTCTGCAATTAACAGATGACCAGGCTTAGTTGACATACAAGTATTCAGTAGCAGATACAATACTTATTAAAGATTAAGAACAAATATATCATCATGTAGCATATCTGTAGAACTTGAAGCACTTTAAAAAAGGGGATTTAGGAATTATAGTCTCTCTAGAAATATATATTGGCTCGACCAAGACCAAATGGCCAAATGAGTTCTTTTGTTCATAAGATACAAAAAATTTTACATTTTAAGCAGAATTAATGAGTGAACAGTTTAGTAAATACAGTATATTCTGTCCAGAGGTGAAAAAAACAGACTGCCTGAGAGCACTGGCTTTGAAAATATTGAAATCTATGGGATATTTGACAGTGAGAACTTGACGTCAGTTACAAGCAAAAGTGAACTTTATCATATCTGCCTTCCTACCCCAGGGCCCGGCTCTAAGTCTATTATCCCCATGTAAGGGGTAGGATCATCAATTTTCCGTGTAATGCATATCATCAGACCATCTCATCAGAGGCTAGGGGCGTTATTTTACGAAAACCCTGCCTCTGTAGTTACCTGCCGGCTGAACAGATGATATGATTAGTATGCTGGCGTGCCCTAAAGTAGTATCGCGGATGCCAAGATGGTGCACGTCTCATTTGTGCTACCAGGATTTAATTTACTTTTCCTTTCTGTAGTCTGTGTATACTTGCATCTTGAAACTTTGTCTGGACTTCTGATTGGATTATAGGCCCCACAAAGAACCCAACATTTGACTGATGCATTGTGGGAAGGACTGCCAGCAGATGTTATGGGAAAAATTGGTGTCTCAGGATCATGGGTGTTTCCTTTGATCTGTGGCATGGTCTTTCGTCTGCCTTCTAGGATTAATTACTCCTAGCTTTCATGGTGGCTTCACATAGCCTGGGGACACTGTGAGGAGGTTTCAGGGTCCACAGTTCTCTGAATAACACCGGTAGCATGAGAATTGACATGAGGAAGTTACAGGTCCATGGCACTGAGAAAGTCTGTGGAAAATCAGGCTTTGATTCACATTTTTACATTGAGTAAATTAAATAATGAGACATGTATAATAAGCATAATTAAAAGAGTGTATTACTTAAAAAAAGAATATTTAATTTTATATAAACAGTAAAACCTCGCCTAATGATCACCTCAGCTTAGTGACTACCATGAAATAGTGACCACTTTTTACAGGTCAAGATTATTTTAAAGTCTCTAAATAAGACCTAGCTTAGATGAGCACCTTGCAAATGTGACCACTTTATCAAGGGCCTGATGGTGGTCATAATTACAGGGTTTTACTGTACAAATAATTTATGTAACAAATATATTTTCATAAAAAGCTGAACCTGTCTTGTGTCAATAAGATCATAAAAATTACCTTAATTCAGATTTGAATGTTTGAATACTCATGACATTTTTAGCTCAGCTGACTGTAAGTCAACTGAGGTATAGGTATGGTGCTTTGTCCGTCGTTCATCTGACCATCTGGCTGTCATTTAGCAGGGCACAAATCATAACCGACGACCCTAGAAGTCTGTGACTATAAAATGTAGGGATTTCCATTAAAAATCTCCATGAAAACCTGAAATTATATCACTGCGACCTATATCCTTCAAGCTATTGGGCTTGTAAGTACCCCCAGAATACTTAAAAATATGATACAAAACCTCCAATATCTTGATAATTAATGCATGGATTATCATAAACTTTGCATTAAATATTGACCATGGCTAATTTTGTCAGTTCCTGGAAAGTGGTGGCTCCACCTGTATTTTTTCTTAAAACAAATATTTTCCATTTTTTTTACTGTAAAATAACCAAAATCATGTCAGTTTCTCAGCTGTGATTCCATCTAGTGTCCAATGATCTGGTTTGTTTATTGATCACAAGTGGATGCCCTATAGTTAGGGCCCCGCTTGAAAAGCGGGTGCCCTTTAGTAATCGACCTGTCCATCTGTCCGTCCACAAGTTCTTTTCTAAATGATAACTCCAGTTAGGATTGACGGATTTAGTTCAAACCTGAAATATGTATTAACCATCAAATATGGAAGATCCCTATCGATTTTGGGGTCTGAGGTCAAAGGTAAAAAAAGTTATTCACAGTTTGGTGTTAAATTTTAGGTGCCTTTTTCAGGAGGGCAGAAACCATAATTGTAACCATAATGTTTGTTCCACCTTAACAGTACGACAGGTCCTCATGTCAACAGCAACATGAGGCATGATATATGGTCATAGTCAGTCATTTTTCTGTAAGTTATGCGGTAAAAACCATTACTGAACACCTAGTAAGGTTGCGCTCTCTTAGCAAATATGCATGCAAAAGGACACACATTGTTAACACAATAACTCGTAAAAAGTATTTCATATAAGGTCCCCAGACTCAGGGCAGTGATGAACCTTTTGTTGGGGTACATCATGTTTGAAAATGGGTGACCTTGATGGATTTTCAAGGTCACAGAGGTGATAATGCTAAAATGATGTTAACCAAATAGCTCGCACACAATTTGACTATAACTCACTGAACTTGCACCAGTAATGTTTGTTATGAAGGGCTAGGTCAAGTTCGAAGATGGATGACCTTGACAGAGGTGATAATTCTCAAATGATGTTAATGCAATAACTTGCAAAGAATTTGATGAACAGTTAAATTCATTTCTGCATAATAACTCCCCTAACATATATGATGGATAGGATTCAAACATAATGTGTATCACCCATGGCCTAAGGGAGAAGCTTATTGATATTTGGGTCAGAAGGAAAAAAAAAAGTAATACACAGTTTGGTGTTCAGTTGCTGGTGTCTCCTTCAGCAGGCCAGAAATGGATAATCTTTTTCACTACTAACCAGCAGCTGACTCTCTCTAATACTACAAGGTTCATGTACAGACTCAGGCCTCACATATAATAAGGCCAATTCAACATACAAATACTGGAAAAATATTTGACACAGCCCATGCACCCAAGACTTCAACCAAGAATACTTGGCACAGGTAATGCACAAATACCGAAACTAAAAATGCATGCAGTTCTTTTATATCATTATTTTGATAGCTTTGAACATTTTCACTTTACCATATCTTTTCTTCCAGTTTATACATGTCAGCTGTTCTTTACAGGTTCTTTAATTTTCAATTATCACTCTATCAGCCCACGCTTCCAAAGTACACCAAATTCACAGTACTTCAATTTATAATGACTGCATCTTTTGCGGGGCCCTTCCTGACCTGTCAGTTTTCTAGTTATCACTGTGTCTGTCTTTATGTTCGTCTGTCCATCCGTCCATTCAAACATTTGTTTCCAGATGATAAATCAAGGTTGGATTGACATTTAGATTTCAAACATGACTTACACATGGTCCATCACTAAAGAAAGAACCTGTATAATATTTGGGTCATGAGGTCAAAGGTCAAGGTCACAAGACTCACTTATTTAAAAAGATAATGGCCATTTTAAGCCAAGCTTTTCATCCCAACTTTCCAGGTTGCACAAGAAGCTGACTTGCCAGTATGGGGGGGGGGGGGGGGGGGGGCGAAATGAATTTTTGGTCAAAAGATCAAAGGTTAAGGTCAAAGGGGCCATCTGTTCACAAATTAGTTTCCAGATGATAGAGTTTACCTAGTCAAAGGTCATGGTCACTGGACCCACTTTTTAAAAAAGTTGTTACAATAATCTCAATGCTGCTAGTTCAAGGATAATAAGTTTTCAGATTTTTTGGTCACAAGGTCATTGGTTAAGGTCACAGGACCGTCATTCTGAAAAATTAAAAAAAAAAAAATACTTAATGACAAATTCAGCTGAGCGTCAAGACCCCTTGGTACGTCCCTTGTTAAAATTCTGAGTAAGTTGTATGTAAAAAAAAAATCACTTGCACCCTGGTGCTGTAATGTTGTCTGATGAATATTTTAATTGAGGTGGTTCCTTTATAATAATAACATTCAGATAAAAATGTGGAAATAAATCATCAGTCTATGAGGAATTCAGAGATTTTTAGTTCTTTTGTGTCCTTTGGTTTAACAAGAAAGGCAGCCTTTACATTTAATTGGAAATTCCAACCATCATCCCTGCATACATTGTGATGAGCTTTCATGCAAGATTTAATTAATATAGATTCTTTAGATGCATGAATCTATTTGAGATACAGTAATTGATGCACTGAATAAAAGATCTATTTTTGACCATTCTTCAATTTTGAAAATCTTTTCTCTGCAAAAATATAGATTATGCTTAAAAATCCATGTCAAACAAAGTGAAAGTAAAAAGACAGAGGACTTCTTTACAAACTTTCATTTGGGTCATTTACAAGCTTACTTACCACAGACGTTTGTCATTGTTATTTCCATTAAAATGCAGTGGTACCTGAGAGATTTTCTAATGACCGTTTGGCTTTGGTGGTATACGTTAGGCTCTGTTGGTATAGGTTAGGCTCTGTTGGTATATGTTAGGCTCTGTTGGTATATGTTAGGCTCTGTTGGTATATGTTAGGCTCTGTTGGTATATGTAAGGCTCTATTGGTATATGTTAAGCTCTGTTGGTATATGTTAGGCTCTGTTGGTATATGTTAGGCTCTGTTGGTATATGTTAGGCTCTGTTGGAATATGTTAGGCTCTGTTGGTATATGTTAGGCTCTGTTGGTATATGTTAGGCTCTGTTGGTATATGTTAAGCTTTGTTGGTATATGTTAGGCTCTGTTGGTATATGTTAGGCTCTGGTGGTATATGTTAGGCTTTGGTGGTATATGTTAGGCTCTGTTGGTATATGTTAGGCTCTGTTGGTATATGTTAGGCTCTGTTGGTATATGTTAGGCTTTGGTGGTATATGTTAGGCTCTGTTGGTATATGTTAGGCTCTGTTGGTATATGTTAGGCTCTGTTGGTATATGTTAAGCTCTGTGTAATACTAAAATTCCTATTTTGTTTCTGTGTGATTGTAAGGGACCTCAAAGAAGGAAAAATGGAGCATTATTGTATGGAGCAACAGTAATTATATCAAGAATCTAATTATAAGCCAACTTAAAGAATATGTTTAAGTTTTGCCCTTTTTCTTTGTAAGAATCAAATCCCCAAGCTGCTTCTTGTTTGTGTCTTAATTATGCTGTTGAGATATTTATACCCATCACCTTTTATTTATTTCAGAACCTGCAAACATTTTTACATCAGATTTACAAGGCTCAACCAAAAAGCTCCAGAAAACACTACCAAAATGTAATTTATGGATGTAAAGGCGATTTAAACCCCACCCCCATCCTCATCAAGAATACTTTCTTTTCTGCCTGGATTACATGCAAATCAACTCCCCTTAAATTAAAACACCACCTTTATTCCCAGAAGACCCATTTTCTCATTATAATACCAAAACCCTCCACCAGATGTCAGGGTCAGTGGCAGCTCCTCATCACATGCTGGGAGACTGAAGTATAAAGTTACAGAAAAAGCTCCTTGCATGTTCACATCTGGATTACATATAACTATACTGACTTCAAGAGTTTTTCATTGTTTCAAGGCAAGGAATTTTACAAAACTTTCATTGAAATTCATCAATAAAATGTAAAGTATTTTTAAACAGACAAACAAACAGACAGGACAGAAATGTGACAGATTAACAATTTTTCAAATCGACATTCTGACAGGATTTAGATATAAAGCTGAGCTGAGCTGAATCTTTGACCTATAACCTGTGAATAGGATTTGTTGCTTCAGGCATTGTTCAATAGTTATTTCCTTCTAGCTGATGGCTCTGTTCCATAGCAATTCCATATATTCCCACCCAGTACTGTTGTAACTTTCTGACTTAGATTGTGGTCTGGATTACATGTCAGACATTACCTTTGGGTGTTTTCCTCTGATGAAGTGAGCAGTTGTGTTCTTCAACTTTTTAACTTTAATTGATTGAAGTTAATTTCATTCATCGATTAAATTTAATGTTATCTGTCTTTTGATGTTACAGTAGTTGTGTTGAAAGCAGGCATGAAAGCATGCAGAAAAGGAATTAAGATTTTTATAGAACTTTGGGTAAGAAACTTGAGAAGTGTTGCATCATGTTAATAATTAAGGAGTAATTTGTCTAATATAAGATAGTCTTCATGTTTTCAGAAGGTGTGATCCAAAATAAACATGTTAAAGGATCCATCTCATAATACAGAAAAATACAAGGGCATTATCAGTATATAGAGATTGACCTGTTAATCATAAAAAAGCATCTTAATTAAAAATGATAGAAAGAAGACTTTCATACATTATAGATGTACAGAAAGGTATTAATATTATTTTCAGTCATAATTAAATGTATGGCAGTCAGGACAGAACTGCTGAATATTGGCAATTTTCGCTCAACGGTGGCTGCCCGGCAGACATGACCAGACGGATTGTATATGAAACATATGTGTAGATATGTCCAGAAGGGGCCTTATTTGTCAGTTTTATAATAGGCATGGTGCTTTCAGACCTAAGGGGTGGCCAGTCCATTGGCACCCCAGGGCTTCGCTGTCAGGGGCCATCATCAGACCTGTCACATATCTGATTAGACATGTCTCCCAGATATTCAAACTGAACTCCCTGCACCCCTGTGTCTTTATAGCTAAATGTACAGAGACTAAATTTGTGTTCCGGAAAATTAGGTATGATTTTCAGGTGCTGATTAAGGCAACTTGTATGTATATAATGATAATGAGGAAACATATTCATATATTAAAGCGAACACCTGTGAGATGGAGCATTAAGGTTGGAGCAGTTAATTTAATTGCAGTACATTATGGGTATTTATGGAATCAACAATCTGAGCATATTGGACTACCAGTGTGAAGAATTATTTTGCTTTGATATTACTGTATTATTTTGAAGGAATAGTATTTCCGAAATATGTTACATATATGCAACTTCTTGATATTAGTGTTATACAGAGTTGAATAATTACAAAATGTCTGTGTTCCTGACTCTTCAATTTAATTGACAGATACTCTTATATTTAATACCATTGTTGTTTAGTTGAGGGTGTCATAGAATTGACTAACTGCTGGACGATTATTGTCCACCAAAAAATATACTTCATTTACAGATATTCATGATATAAGTGTTATATAGTTGAAATGATGATTATTTTCCCTGACTCTTAAATGGTTACTTGACCTTCAGCAAATGGGATTCATCTCCTGATGATTGAATCAGTATGTGTGAAGATGGACTTGATCAATCATACAGTCAACTGGCTTTGATTCCAAGCTTATAGTCAATGAGAACTGGCTGATAGCGGTCAATGAGCCTGTCTCATTTACTGGTTCACTGCAGCTGCTGAGCTGTAAGATTTAATTCAGGAAGTGTTGCTGCTACCTCAGGATGTGGTTGGTGAAGGTTTTCAAAGGGTTCTTATAAAAAACAGGAATTTACAGTAGGATGTAGCTTAATGGAGAAGGAGATGGACCTAAGGACTGAAAGTCCACAGTTTGAACACAGGTGCTTTTGAAGGAAAAATTGTGAAATCTGGAGAGAATGACAGAGGTTAATCAATCCTGTGTCTTAATAAAAGGTTATGACTGCATTATTCCTATAGCTTCCTACATATATTAAGCCTGAAATTCTTAAGGCTTACTGATAATATATCATTCTTATTACTAAACCACTATTCAGTAGACAATACCACAAAAAAAGCCATGGACCTATATCCTTAAAAGAATAACTATTTTTTTTTTGCTAATTTAATTAAGGATCTCAAACTATCAACAGTATTTGTTAGGTATCTCAAAGTTGGGTTCATGGAAAGGTAGGGAAAACTTTACTGGCTATGAGAAACAAACTTGGGTGATATTAATGAAATGGGAATTGTTCCATTATATGGAAACTAGAATACAGGTAGTCGACAAGCGACTACGTGTATCCGCCTAAATCAGAGTGGAACGGGTGAAGTGAGGCATGGATTGAGTGGCAAGGGGATATAGAGTGTTGCATATTAGCATGGATGTCTGCAGCCAAATTGTGTATGTAGGTTGCCCCCCCCCCTACTACAAAATCCAGAAAGCCGTCCAAGTTGTATACATATGCAAAATTTAAGGCAGATAAGTCAAACCACTACATGTAAATGAGTGATTTTAGCCCGTGGCAGACAAACAGATGGACGCTGAGCAAAAATGGTTGCAGGTGACGCCACCAGTTTTGCGTATGATAAAGAGCTATGTGAGATCTATACACATGCAAAATTTTGGCCCAATCGGTCAAACGGTTCCCGAGATATGAGCTTGGATGTCTGCAGCATAAACGTGAATGTAGGTGGCGCCACCTGTCATAAAATCAAGAGAGCTGTCGGGGATGAATAAACCTGCAAAATTTTAGGCAGATATGTCAAACCACTGCAGAGATATGAGTGATTTTAACCCAAGGCAGACGAACAGATGGACACTGTGCAAACATGGTTGCAGGTGGCGCCACCATTTTTAGTGTATGTTATAAAGCTCTCCAAGGGCTACATTTTTGCAAAAAAATTTTCCTGATCGGTCGAACGGTTCCCGAGATATGAGCTTGGATGTCTGCAGCGTAAACGTGAATGTAGGTGGCGCCACCTGTCATAAAATCAGAAAAGCTTTCCAGGATGTTTATGCATGCCGAATTTCAGGTGAATTAGTCAAGTCACTGCAGAGATATGAGTGATTTTAACCCAAGGCAGACGAACAGATGGACACTGTGCAAACATGGTTGCAGGTGGCGCCACCATTTTTAGTGTATGTTATAAAGCTCTCCAAGGGCTACATTTGTGCAAAAAAATTTTCCTGATCGGTCGAACGGTTCCCGAGATATGAGCTTGGATGTCTGCAGCGTAAACGTGAATGTAGGTGGCGCCACCTGTCATAAAATCAGAAAAGCTATCCAGGATGTTAACGCATGCCGAATTTCAGGTGAATTAGTCAAGTCACTGCAGAGATATGAGTGATTTTAACCTAAGGCAGACAAACAGATGGACACTGTGCAAACATGGTTGCAGGTGGCGCCACCATTTTTTGTGTATGTTATAAAGCTCTCCAAGGGCTACATTTGTGCAAAAAAATTTTCCTGATCGGTCGAATGGTTCCCGAGATATGTTGGTTTATGTGTGGAAACAGACGCACAAACGGACGCAGAGCGCAGAGGAAAGGTCAGAGGTCAAAACAAAATCGGGGCGCAGCAGTTCACATGTGACCCGAACATAATCCCGGGTTTTGTAAAATTCCGCCCAGCGGTTACGGAGGAGTTCTCCGGACACCTACGCGGCGGCTGCGTGCAGTTGAAAACATAGTATCCGCAAAACTCTGTTTTGGCGGATACAATTAAAAAACCATCCTATATCACGATGCAAGCCCTGGGTGGAAGATATCATTTATAGGTGGTGCCCTTGAAAGTTAGTTAACCTTTGTTATTACTGGATACTTTTTAATTGAAAATATTTTGCAAAGACACCCCTGGGTGCCCTTGACTATAAACACAATGGACAACAATCATGGTTCCCCATACTGTACATTGATTTACTCACACCTTTCAGGGAGATTGCATGTGGTATGACGTCATGGTCTGCTGTGATGTAACAACTTACACTCTGTAGATGGCCATATGATCACAGGTTATATACGTCAAAGCTTAAACAAATATGCTGCAAAACACCATATACTTCTAACCCCGTGGATTTTTAAGCTGTGATTTACACCAAAATTTAATCACTTGGCAGATTTTTACTGGACTGACCTATATACTAAATTGCAATAACATCCATTATACTGTTCTTTACATATCTTGTGCACACACACACAGAATCAAGTGAAAACAAAACCCTTGCCTGGATCTTACAGGGTTAAAAAAGCTTAGATCCAGGGTAATTATAAAGTATCATATATTATAATAATAAAATATCATATATATTTTAATAATAAAATATTTATATTAATAATTATAAAATTCTGGAATGTTGACCTTCCTCCTCATCCAATAGAAAGTGTGACCTTCAGATCATAGACATACCCCTTAAAAGAAAGAGAAAACATTATTCTGCTTGAGAAGAATTAGGTCATTGTGACCAGATTTTCTTTAATTCATTCAAGATCCTCAGCTGAGGGTCATGACCCATAGTTCATATTCGCATGTATTTAGGTGGGAGAAATGGATTGATCAATGAAAATTCCCTAACCTTTTTATTTTCATTTGAGGTATGAAACAAGTACATATGCATTTGTTGTAATTTTTATTCAAATACAGTGTATAAAAAATTCAAAATTGAATTATTTTATTTTTGGAATCCGAAATATTTTGTTGCACAGCAATAAATGCAAAATGACAAGGTAAGTCTCTTCATCCACAAAGAGAATAATAGATTAAAGACTTTGCTGTGTGGTTTCAGGGATGCCATGAAAAAGTTGACACATTAGGTATTGTTCATCCGGTGTGTGCATGCAGCCAATTTAATCAGTTCTACAAGGTTCCAGAATAAAGTTGCCACTGGCTTACCCTACAAAACCCAGGCGGTACAATTGATTATTTAGACCCTGGCCTGTGTGACTTCTTTCATTTAACCATTGGGATTCCAAGTTTATCCCCAGGGCCAGGTTTTGTTTTAAGTTTACCATCGTTGTCCCTTTTATATTATATAATAATCATGGGGATTACAAAGTTTTGCTTCAGTATGTGAGGAACCCGGCAAAGTTGGACATTTCCTTACATCAATCATAGGCGTTACGCTATCAGATTATCAGTGAATGGGGATTCTAAGGAGCCCCTTGCACTGGATCAATTGCGGTGATGAGGCAGGTTTTTGCCACCTGTTCTCCTCAGCGTATAGCCACTTATCAGGCATGGCCAGGCTACGCAAGGTGAAGGGGCCATCGTGTAATTGCAGGCAGCCTTGCAGGTTGTGATTTAAAAGACTGCATCCTGAAAGAATAGATCCCCTGCTGCTTTATAGGATCAGTTGGTATAAGAACGTCTTGTGACCTGTAAAGATTATTTTCGCAGATGACGGTACCAGCATTATCCGTCCCAGCTTGCTCCCGTTCAGGTTTATCTGATAGGGTCCATGTAGAGCATAGTATGCCTTAACTGATAAACTAAATTTAGAATGATTGTAACAGTTTTTAGAGGGACAGTGTGTATGGCCTTTCTTAAATAAACCAGATATTTTTAGCCCATGGTAGATCAGGATGTCATACCCATATACCTAATGTATGATTACATGTATTTATATGTCACCTGATGAACCTGTTGACATACAAAATATGGTAAATGACTAGTAGTATGGAGTTTTTAGGGTTTAAACAAAGGCTCAGTCATTTAAGAACCTCGACCTTGTTCTAAACCACAGGGTGCATGGTTTGAAAAAAAAGCTTTAAGGCCATAATGGCAAAAAATGAAAGAAAAAGTAATGGAAATTTTAACCTGAATCTGAGACAGTTAAAGGCCTATATAACTAGTACAGCTTTCCCAGGCATCTTGGAACCAGAGAAAAATGGAAAATGGGTTTCCCTCTTAGGGGTCAGGGAAAAATCATGGTATAACAGGAAAATCTCCAAATCAGGTTAAATTCATGGAATTTGACTGGTCAAAAAGAGAACTTAATGGTCAGTCAGTAACATTTTGTTAAATGCCAAAACAACATGTGTCCCCTGGATGATTTTCTAATGTTACATAAATAAATTTCATTGTAAATAGGAACAAGTGAAGTAATGTGTGTACATAGTTTTATATCTAATAGGTACATTTATTTTATTTAATCTTAAAAAGAAATTCTAAAAGTGTCATGCAAATAATAGCATAGACTTGGCAAATCTGTTGCATATACATGTATATCCTGTTATGATTAAAGACACCCTAGATCTGACTTCTTCTTTGGGGGGGCAGCCATTTACCTTTTCAGGATCAATGCATTTAAAAAACCTATGCTTGTCACTTAGATGTCTCTGCCTATAACTATGGTACATATTCAACTTTATTCCAGTCAGCAAAAGATGTTCAACCAGGGCAAATCTTGCAGGAGTCAGTGCAACATCTGAGAATTTACCATTGCACTGATTTAGCTCTGTAACACTGTGCTGAGATGCAGACCAATGTTCGAACAGAACAAAACTTATAAGTAACCACACTGTTCATTCTTGCCCAAGGACTGGCAGTATAGGATGTTCTTGCATAATAAGAACAGTTGTGCTAAATTTTAACTGCTCTTTCAGAATGAAACCTGAAACCATTTTTAGCTCAGCTGACTATAAGTCATCTGAGCTATCATCGTGGTCCATTGTCCTTCATCTGTACGTCCGTCCGTCCGTAGATGTGGCACGTTTTGAAACCGTAAGACCTAGGAATCCAAAATTTGGCATAATGTTAGATGTCCCAAAGATCTCCTACCAAGCCGAAAACTGGGTCTTTGCGACTTCGTTCCTTAGAGAAATTAAGGAAAAACCTCAATTTTTTTATTAAAAACCTATTTTCACACTTCAGGACTGCCTAATATCAAAACTACTCATCTGTTTTTCCTCATATTTACCATAAATATTCCCCTATATAGTTCCTATGTACATGCCAGAAATTATGTCTGTATTATATAATTTAAAAAAGTTATGGGCCCAAAAACATAATGCATTTTGTAAAAAATCAGGAAAGATATTTGATCACTTAACAAAAACATGTTAAAGCTATGGACCTTTTTTCCAGTAATATAACTTTAAAATTAAATTGTATACCCAAAATTAGATCAAAATCTTTTAAATTTTTTGAAATATTAACAAAAATAAAAAATTGGTACCTTAAATTTTGCCTAGCTTTGACAATGGCACGTTTTTTTCCTGCAAGTACTGTGGATTTAATTTTCACAGCATGTTTTTGTTAGCATTTTGTCTGTTAACACCAAAAATTTGAAACCAGTTGATCAAAAACTGTAGATTTTATTCAAGTTTTCAAGCACCATGTAACATTGTTTACATCAAGCTAGTGTTATGCAGTTTGCAAGAGCTCAGCTCCCCAGCTTCAGCTCTCAGTTCCTAAAATTTGGCATACAATTAGATGTCTCCAAAATCCCCTACCATGCCAAGAATTTGGTCATTTGGACTTAATATCATCGAGATATTAATGAAAAACTTCCATTTTTCCATTAAAAACCCATTGTTACACTTCAAGACTGCCTAATATCAAAACCACTGATCTGACTTTAATCATATGTAATATACATATTTTTCTATACATTTCTATGTACATGCCAGAAATTATGTCAGTATTGTGTAATTGTTTTAAGTTATGGGCCCAAACATAATGCACTTTGTAAAAAATCAAGAAATATATTTACTCCCTTAACAAGAGGATTGCTGAAGCTAGAGATTTTTTGTCAGGGATGTAACATTATTTTATCAAGATTCAATTGAATACCCAAAATTAGTTCTGAATTTTTCAAATTTTATAAGTTATTAGTATAAATATAAAATTGGTACCTTAAATTTTGCTAAACTTTGACCATGGCACATTTGTTTTTACTGTGAGAACTGTTGATATAATTGTCATATCATGCACACATAAGGATTTCAGCTTTTTAGTTTAGAAAGCTGAAAGAAATTGGCCAAAAATTGTAGCTTTTATTAATGTTTTTATGAGGCCATGTCAGACCTTAGCTCTCCCCAGCCACTCTTGAGTCACCTGTATGTTGACCTTGTTGACCTTTCGTCAAATTATGCACGCTTGAGGGAGGCATACACTTGGGCAGCCAGGCAGCTTATGGCCAGCCACAGTTGATCCAGGTGTCCAACCCAACTCATCTAGTAGTTTTAACTAACAACATAACAATAAACAATAAATTAATAAATTTGGATTGGTTTTTAATATCAAATTAAAGAAAAATGGAAAAGGAATTTGTTAGTTGATAATAACAGGAAATTAACTTGCAGTAACTGATGATATAAGAATCTTGTATCTTGATAGAATGTCACGTATTCCGAATAACACCATGGAATCACCTATGGTATTTTTCAGTTCAATTTTAATGATAAAAAAATAAATCATAATATTCAATACTAATCATTAGGGATCATATGAAGGAAATTAATGATAGACAAAGATGCAGTTGATAATATTAATCTAGATTCCTGCTGTGTCTAGTGTGTACATTGATGTTAAATTAGTGAATATATTACATTTATTTTTTTTTTAATATGAATAAACGCCATAAAACCAGGTACTTATGATCATTATTTGAATGTGTGAATTTTGTATATTCTGGATTTTCAACATCATTGTTTGGTGAAAACTGAATAAATACCAGACATGGTGTGAATACTTTGCAAATGTATTTGAATACGAATATGAATATGTACTCCATTATAAAATTCCTTGCATAAGAATGGGAATTCAGGTAAAAATGGAAGTATATGAATACCAGTGCAAATACTTTCAAAATGTATTCATGAATGCATTCATGAATATATTCTTTGATATTATTTTAATAATCATTTCAGTTGTATTTTATTTTAAAAAATAATATGATTCTCTTATTATTTTTAATAAAAATTATATTTTGGACAATTTGTAATTATTTTTAATAAATAGTTTAACTCTTATATTATATGTACTGCTTATAAGTTATATGGCCAAGTCAAAATCTGTGTGACGATAGCACTCTATTTGTTAATAAAATAAATGAAATCAATCTAAACAACAACAACTCATAATACAGCTTATATTTATTTCCACACAAAACAAGCATGTGCCTCATTTCTAAATCATATTTTTTTATCATATATGACAGCTGAGCACCGTGACCCATGGGTCCCTTGTTTTTCAGTTGTGAGAGAAACCCTGCAGGGCAACCCAACTCACACAATTTTCAGCTGAATAATAGAGAAACCTTTCAATCTATGTGTACAGAGAACAAGTGAGTGTGTATACTCTTTAAATCTATGCCCGCTTTTAAGTCTGTCTAGCTGAAAAAGCTGCTTTGTGGTATTAAGAAAAGCAGGATTGATGTGGGATCAGTTTTCATTGAGACACAAAGGTAAACGGCCTCCTGTGATGTCCTTGATCTGGGGTTCATCCTTCAATAAGACACAATGAAATAACAAAATTATTCTGGATGGTACTCGGAGGGGTTAAGGATAGGACAAGGCCAGAGAAAAGAAGCATGTTCATGGAGCTCAATAATAACAACCTTACGCTGCTTTGTAGGTAAACTTTTAAAATATCCTGCAGTGTTAGTATGATGGATTGCTAATAAAACAAGACAAAAGGAGTATTTTCCTTTCAGATAACATTTATTGAGAAGTTAATAATGCATGCAATATAAGGAATTTACAGCCATCAAATTTGAAATATTTTTTCCAGCTAAATAGATATTCAGAATGCTGGGCCAGAAAAACTTAAAACTGAGGTTAAAGTCAGATTTTGTGCTTCTTTGAAAAAAGGATGATAGTCCATTGTTAATGTAAACCAGATGAATAAGAAATATCAGTACAATAATCATAAGTACAATATCATGGTCACAGTGTAATAGTTTACATTTGAAAATCCCTTGAAACCTCTGGAAAAAAAACTGGCAAGATTCTGGCATATATACCATCATGAATTAATACCAGATGGGCTTATGCAGTTCCTCAAACAGACCGCGCCAAATTTATACAAAGTAATCATTAGGGTGTAAAACATTTTCAAATTGAGCAAGCAGTTACGTTTAAAGCAGGCTGGATTTGTCCGTCTTTGTGTCAGCCTGCAGTTATTTTGTGTCACAAACAAAATTTCCTTTAGTTTCACAGAAAAAAAGAACCCTTAATTTATGCTACTGACTTCCAAACTTTAAATAGAAATGTTGGTCTATGTTTGTTCTCAAGGACACTGATCCAGGAAACCTTTCAGCAAATAGAAGCCTCAGTTCAGTCAAATATTTCTAGACGTTCTTCTGCTCAGTTTGTTTGAAAATAGTAATCTGTTGAAAATTGTGGGGTTTATTTTTTTCTCTAACAGGTTGTAAACAGGTTAAGATTGGTGAGATCTTAATTGAACTTCAGAGACTTAATGGTTAATCTTCTTGACAACCATACATAGAAATAGGTCCAGATGGATCATTAATAACATTCTTATATAATCATTCAAATAAGATATATAATTATATATTATATAATCATTTCACCAAAGATAATCTGCTACCATTGATAATTGGGGACCCCAAATAGTGCCCAAATATTAGTGAAAAAACCAGTGACCCTGCATATATATAATATGTACCCCATATCTGGCCAAAATCCTGGATGATGTAAATTATATTTCCAATAGTCATTGGAAAATTTAATGGTTCCATGGCAATGAAACTTTTTTGAATGGCAGATGTAATGACTTACCAAAGTTTCTTAGATCTAGCACAGCTATCAGATCATAACAGTTGAAATCATAATAGCAAATAGCCTATACTCCTTTAGTTGTCAAGTGTTAAAAAAGGTGCTCAATCAGTCCTTTATGGAATTTTTTATATGAGATATAACTTAACACCTGACAGCCATGCCACCCATGAGCTTCACCTGCACCTATGTCAAGGGGGGCCAAACTACTTTGAACTACATATGTATCGAGGATCCTGTAGGGAGAGGATGGGAGCTGGAGCGAGGCACAGAATGATCACATCCCTTACAAAAATGGAAAGTACTCACATATATGTGCCTTATATGCCCCTTATAAGGGCCTTATATGTCCCTTATATTTCCCATATAAGTGCTGTGTATGTGAGTTATATGTATATTGCAGCTATATGTTTAGTCAGGCATTGTTATATGTGAGTTATAAGGGAGTTGTATGTTTGTTATATGTCAGTTATAAGGGAGTTGCAAATGAGGCCACTCTGTACATTTCATTTATATGTGACTTGTATGGGAGATATAAGGGAGGTGAACGTAAAGGGGTTCTGTATATGTCAGTTATATGTCAGTTATAAGTTTATATACTGTGAGCTTACTGTTCTATAAGATAGGACTTAGACATTTTCCAAGGGAACACAAATGCTGCAGAAACTTCTAAGTCCCAGCCCCATTATGGTTTTAAGAAAATGAATTATAATTGAATAATAAATACTGAAGAAGTATGTTAAAATGGGTATCAAAATAACCAGCTTCCTCAGAACTTTATGTATATTAGAAAAATAATACTATAAATAATTTTTTTTTCATCTGACTTATTCATTAAGAAGTGTAAAATATAGTAATCATGCATGCAGTAAAACATCATTTACACAAAACACAATACAAAAAAATAATTTGACTATATTTCACATTGGTTATAATTTGTGCCCTTGATAATTATAAGAAAAAATAATTCTTTTGGAATGTAGTGTATATACAAGTACTTCAGCATATAATTGCAATTGATAACTACTTAATAAATACAGAACAAAGGGTACTGATGTAGTGTGCCACTGACCAATTATGGGAATACATAGGCATTAACCTAATATCATATTGGTTTTAGAAACAGCTCAGCACCCACACATTTTAGCAGTAAAATATTGCCACTGAAAATCAACAGCATTGATAAAAGCAGAGGTACTTAAAAAGAATAAGTATCTGCATTCTTATTGTGACAATAACCAGCATTCTAATCAGTAAATTTCACTAGTATATGTAACTCCCTCCCCCCCCCCCCCCCCCAGCAGACAAGCTTGCTGTACAAGCACTCTCTGCAATGGGCCATTGACCTTACTGTACCCTGCCCTGGAATAGTGGTGACGTCACATGAATACTGTACAGGCTGTGCACAACTAAGGCATGCAGAGTCAGTTTACATCTGTGTGATAACATCCGGTAACCGTTAAGGGAGTACACACTTTGAAGAGAAGTTCTTTGTCAAGCTGCTCAAGCAGAAGGGGAATGTATAGCTGAAAAAATGTCTCATTGGTAAGTAATCTTGCATTATTTAAGTTATTTTTGCATAGTAAACCAGTGATTGCATAAAGATGACTTCACCTATCTTGGTTTGCCCTGCAAAAACAGAATTTGTGTGTTTCAAGATAACATTTCCTATTTGGTGGCCCATTTTTACAAAATACCACATTTTCTACAAAAAGCTGATGCTGTTGCCCCTATATAGTGACAATGTGCATGTTCCATGCACCAACAGGAAGCTAAGAACATATTCTTTTCAGTGGTGCTATTTGCAATAGGGTGTGGAAAAATCAAGAGTCAGCAGCAGGCCCTAAAGTTACATATTGATTTAATTTCTGAATGTCCCCTACCTGTGAAGGGTTGATCAGTTAACCTACATAAAGCTTAATCGGCACACAAATGCTATGAGTACCACATACTACCATTTTATTTGTTGAACCTATACATGGCTATTGACCATGTTATTATTTACGGCTGAACTCTGGGTCATGAAAAGAAAAGCTGCTACAAGGTAATTATGTTCCTTTCCATTTTCCAAATTGACTTGAATTTTTCTGTCTTGCTAGAGTGCCCAAAAGTTATATGATTAAAAATGTTTAATAATACAATATTTATAAGTTTTTTTTCAGGCAAAGTAAACATTAACACTGTTGATCATTGCTGAATTTACAGCCACTGTCTCAATTTTGATGAATGCTTTTTTTATAAAATTGAAGAGAGGTTTGCTGTACTCAACCAAAACATATCAACTTATCAAATATTTTTTTTACTATTGGAGTCTATCACACAAAAGCTCCTAAATTAAGCTTTAATTTGGTAATATGCCTTTCTACATGTCATTTACATATACTGTAAACACCAATTAATTAACAATTTGACACATAACACACTATGTTTCATAACAACCCATAAACCATTCATAACCATATGTATGAATTTAATCTGAATTTGACATCAGAAGATCAAGAACACTCTTTATAAAGGTCATGAGCACTTTAAAGGGCTTGGTCCTCTGACTTTTCTTTTCCTTTGAAGTTTTTCTGACATATTCACTTTCATCACAAAAGAAAAAGCATAATAATTTGGGAATTTGTTTCAATAAGGATCAGATGATTTCATTAGGTACTGTTTTGATTCCCAAAGAGAAATCAAATCCGGTTCAATTTACAGGTTAATCAAGAGTGGGTTTTTAGTCCACCTTGAATGATTTCTTTTTACATGTACATGTATTAGTGCCATTTCACCATAAAAGATCAAGACGTCATTTTGAACATTACTGACCACCAATATATCATTGATGTACTGTTTTAGTAATATTATTGATGTGAGGCCCTTTTTTAGTTAAATAATTTGTCTACTTAAATGTCAAAATATGCAAGACTCCATGTTCTTAATTATTTATTTCCAACAACCTTTGTTTCTATGATTTGTAAAACAGGCATATTTTCAGAACATTTAAAACCCCTATATAGAGAGCAGATGTACTTTCAGTGAAATAAATTCTTTTCATTTTTTTACTTGTGTGTTGCCTCCAGATAAGGTAAAATAATGTTAATGTTAAGAAAAGCAATACTAAGCATCAATGTCAAAAGATTATCTTTAAACTTATGTAATAAAATAATTAATTTGAGCAATAATAACTATATGTGTATACTTAGACTGGTAACATTTGTTTTTGCAGGTCAAACAGGAGGGGACAGAAAAGGATTTAGAGTGTGGCAAGGCTGTATATTTCCTTCCAGCCTTCATTCCCTAAAATGACAACACTCTCAAATCTGACTGAACCAGGGAGTTTTAAAAATCTTATGAAAATATTATTTTCAGTTTACAAATGTGTAAATAAACATTAATTTTGGCTATTGTATTTTCTTACTTTTATGTTTCATGTGTTTGGGTCCATGTGACTGTGTGAAGTTGATGACCCCCAGTGTGACTGCAGGCCAGCATTGATTTCAAGGAATTGCAGAGTGCAGGAAGCTCACCACACACACACACAAAGCTTAATTTCTATCATCTAACGTAATTGCTTGTGGAATAAAGAAAAGAGTAAACACCTTTCAAAACAGAACATACAACAGATAGTAACTGAGCTATTGACAAACAGCACAGAAGGTGCATACACTGGACTTGTATGTGAGTTATATGTCATTTATAAGGGACATATATGGCACTTATAAGTCCCATATATGTCACATATATGTCACATATATGGGAGTTATAAGGTACATATATGGGAGTTGTAAGGCACATATATGGGACATATATGGGAGTTATAAGGGACATATATGGGATATATGGGAGTTATAGGGGACCTATATGTGGAAGCCTTATAAGTGACATATAAGGCCCATATATGTGACATATAAGGCTCCTACCTAATTTGCATATAAAATCCATATACCAGACATATATGTGACATATATGGGAGTTATAAGGTTGGATATAAGGGACATATATGGCACATATATGTGCCTTATATGTGCCATATAACTTTCACATATATGGCACTTATAAAAATTTTCGGTAAGGGATAACTGATCAGTCTCATCATGAGCTGTCAGCAGTAGGCTAATTAAGCCAAAGGAAGCAGTCACATTCAGACCATTATTGTATCCCCAGACAAAGTCGGGGGATACTATGTTTTCATGCCAGTCCCGCCTCAGCCGCCGCCGCATATAAGGGTCATTCTACAGAAAACGACCCAATTCATGAAAATTCATGTCCCTAGCATTCACAGTGCCACAGTACATTTATATTTCATCTGTCATTGTGCTTTCCGGATTTAATTTTATTATCTTATATTTTCTGCTTAATTTGAGCTTATTTGTTTAACAAAGTAATACCCAAAATGCTTCAAATCTATACTTCATGGTTCAAAGGTCATTAAAAAGTACCTGTCCCCAGGCCATAGTAAAAAACTAATTATCCTCTCATTTTAATTAAAAATGGTATAAGCCTAGAATTTTTTTCACTCTTCATGCTTAATAAAATCGTTCCTTAAAACGTCCACAAGTTTCTTTACATCCCTCTAATTTTTCCACTTTTATTGAGATTAAATGTGTGTTCCCAGATTTGTTTTCAACACCATTATAAAGACGATTTGATCACTATGACACGATGTTGATTGATTACTCCTTGTTTAAAAGCCACCTTAGTTGAAGTAACGTCACAGAATGACTCCACAAAACCATCATTATCGGTATGTATTTTGTCATTTTACAACAAGAAATTTCCATAATTGTGTAAAAATGTCTGTATATTTATTACTTTTCAACACCGTTTCCAATTTTTCTCCAAAATAATGGAAATATTTCTGCTTTTTTTAGTTTTGAATACAGCTCACACTGTCAACACATACATATACTGAGTACTAGAAAGGTTAAAGGAGTAATTAAGTTTCTTTAAATAAATATCATATCTTTTTTTCAACACCATTATGCATCAACACCGTTACTTTTCACTTTTAACGGTGATGAATGTCAATGAACAGTGTTGAAAGAAAAAGGTGACAGGATGGATGTAAGATCGAAATTCTACAAACTGGCATCGTTATTAAGGAATTTCCTAGTTTTTATAACGATCACTGTGTTATTAATTTTTAAATATTAAACTTTAAAATATTATATAAGAAGTCTGCTTGTATTTTATATAAGAAGTCTGCTTGCTCTAAGTAATAATTTTGCCAATGATTACATTTATTGTAATTCAGCACCGTTATCCTTTCTCAACACTGTTATATTTTGAAAAAAAGACATAATTTCAAGAAAAAAATGACTTGAAACATATATTTTTATCTCCTGAATTTTTTATTTAATGAGATAGATTGCTATAATTTCCTTCTATTTATTGTAATATACCTTATGTGGGTTGAGGCCATATTTGTTTCAGGATTTAAACGTAACTCATAAAATTAAAAATATGCATTTTACAGGGTTAAAATATATTTTTATAATAAAATACATCATACAGGTTAGCCTTTCTTATTTTTTCTAAATAAATTATGTAGGACCATGAAATTGGCATGAAAATATCCAGCTCAAACTTCCATACTTATTTTCAAGCATTGCTTAAAGTTTGTAACGGTGTTGAAATTGATGTTATACATAGGACATTTAATTAGCAAAAATTATAACTTTTCATTAAATAAAGTGCTCTGCTGAAATTATTTTCATTTAGTTTACATTTTTTATTTCCATGTGAGACTCTATAAAATAAATATTACGATTAGTTATTTTTCAGATGTTTTACCTGCTGAAATGGGTAAAACAGAAATAGAATGACCAATAAATCTTGTTGGCGCAATAACTAAAAAAATATTCCACGGATCTTTACCAAACTTGATATACCTATAGATACGGGTGGGAGAACGACACCTATTTAAAATGAGGTCATGACCTTTACTAGTAGAGTGTCCTTGACCTTGAAGAGGTCCAATTTTGGGGAAATTAAATCCCAAAATCAAGATGATCAAAGGTCATGGATAGGGTTGTCATGAACGTTCCAGAAAATGGTGGCACCACCTATCATTCTTTACTTGTTTTTGTGCCTTATAATACCCCCAAAATTGCCACTTGAAAGTACTGTGAGCATTATAAGTCAAAAACTAATGGACAGATTTCTTTTATATTATGCATATACATAGTTAAGGATTATGGGATGATGTATATTTAAATAGGGGTCATGACCTTTCCTATAAGTGGCCTTGACCTTGAATATTCACATATTTGATGAAATTCACACAAAATCTTTAATATCTCAGTAAGGGATGCATGGATTGATCCAAAAATCAAATTGACCGAAGATCAAGGATAGCTTTGTCTTTTGCAGGAGACAGGTGGCGCAACCTTGTGTTGTTTTCTTGATAAAATGATGTTAATGCAATAACTTTGTAAGAATTTGAGGTACAGTCACCTAACCCACAGGTTTGATGCATCTTATCAACGGCTAGGTCAAGTTTGAACACGGATGACCTTGATGCATTTTTTCAAGGTCACAGCAGCGATTATGCTAATATGATATTAGGGCAATAACTCAAAAAGAATTTGTGGTACAGTCACCAAACCTACAGTTTAGATGCATCTTATCAAGGGCTAGGCCAAGTTTGAATATGGATGACTTTGATGCATTTTTCAAGGTCACAGAGGCGATAATGCTGAAATGATGTTAACTTTAATATCTCACTAAGGGATGCATGGATTGGTCCAAAAATCAAATTGACATAAGATCTTTGATAGCATTGTTTTATGCAGAAGACAGATGGAGCCACCTTATGTTGTTTTCTTGCTAAAATGATGTTTAAACAGAACAACTTTGTAAGAATTTGAGGTACAGTCACCAAACCAACAAGTTTGATGAATCTTATCAATGGCTAGGTCAAATTTGAACATGGATGACCTTGATACATTTTTTCAAGGTCACAGCAGCGATAATGTTAAAATGAAATTACGGCAGTAACTCAAAAAAAATTGTTGGTACAGTCACCAAACTTATAGGTTAGATGCATCTTATCAAGGGCTGGGGGGGGGGGGGGGTTCATTGTCTTAGGATACTATGGCACCTGCGGTGCCAAGAAATATCTAGTTTCTCACTTGGATCAAGGTGTATTGAAAGTTATCAGATTGTTATGGATCATATCCTCACAAAAGAAGTTCCATGACCCTTACAGTCCCCAGTGCTATCTCTTATAGTGCCATCTACCAACTAACAATGGTATCAAACTATGTCGACAAGCGGTGCTGTCAGGCATATTCTAGTTGATTTATCATCTGTTCTCTGGGGTTGCAAGCCATATAAAAGGTATTTATTAATTATTTTAAGTGAAAGCAAGAAAGATGATCAAACATTGTGTTATTTAATTGATAATTAAGCCAATACTGTTCATTTAATTTAAAATCCTTTATTATAACGCTCACCATCGGCCTTTTTTTTTTTTGGTCTTATGGCCTTCCAAAGGATTTTAAAGCAGCAGAAAAATGTTGGAAAATTATGCCTCAGTGTATAATACACACTTAGGTTTATAGTTAAGCTTTTAAGAAGAAGAAATGTGGATTTTCAAAGGGTGACCTTCATAGATCTGCATTATAATCACAAATGAATTAACAAATGGAAAAGACTTAAATTTCATAATTAAAGCTTAAGATTTAATTGTTTTACATGATAATTATAACTGTCCATTTCTGGTTGTTAATTATCTTGACAGCTAGGTTATCATGGAATTGTGAGTTAATTTAAAATGCAGTAATTATCTTCATGTTTACCTGATTTAAATGAAGAGGTGGTGCCATTGTCATCTACTGTAGAGTATATGATATATATATCTATTGATGAGCTGCAAGGCAGAGAGTTTGATAGTAGTCCCCTTTGTCATATGTAGGAGGATATGTTTTCCATTCCTGATCTTTAAATAATTTTGATATGATCTGTGGATTGTAATGGTAATTTTGGTTTATTTTTGGTTCAGAAGATATTAGCAGATATAAACACTGCATGGGCAGTCAAAACACTTGGTCATATGTTGGCAGTCAAAACATTAGGTCATGTGTGGGCAGATGTATGTTAGGTCATGTGTGGGCAGATGTATGTTTTAATGAGTGCTGGTAAGAGTGAAACACAATGAAGAGTCTCTTTTTATTCTGTTTTTAATTCATTCATACGTTCTTTAGATTGTGGAGGAGTAATTGCAAAGTCTGCTGGCCTTGTGCTGTTTTTTCTTCACCCTTTTAATATAAAAATCCCTTTTATCTTCTAATGTGAGGTCTTAGCTGAGAGTTTTGATGTATAATTAGCTAGCAGCAGAAAGGATAAGCAGCTTTTGTTCCATCAGTTCAGGATGATGTCCCTTTTGACTTCTGACAAATTGTTTTGGCATGTCAAAAGGTTGATTCCTGGAAAATGGTTTCCTGATATGAAAAGAAAACTGAATGTACGCAAACTTAATATATGCTGGTCCTTCCAATTAATTCACTTGTTAGCCACGTTAGGTGGTTATCATGTAACCATGCAGGTCCATGTCATGATATATCTGTGATATGGAAAGTTGGTTTAAACAAATTTCTTAAAAAAGATTGTTAATCATTATATGGATATATATTGCCCTTTTCATTGATTGGGAAAATGGCTACTGCACTAATATTGTGAATTATTCTTAGAGCCAATCAGCAGGCCGGCCTTGAGGGGCTGAGGATGATTTCCTAGGACAAAGACAGATACATTATAAAATATGACAAGTGCCAAGTAATTTGATGTGAAGGCAATACATTATAGAATAGCATCCTCAGAACAATAGACTTTGGGAATCTGTATTCCACTGGTAGACAGGGATGTTTATGAGGGCTTTTAATGCCTGTCAGAAATGATATCAGGCTGATTTATGAGTTAATTTCTTACATGGAAATTAGCCATTGAGGAAAAAGAAAAACTGTGTATTGTTTATCAGTTTTAAATTGTAGCCAGTGTTAATATATTTTCTTGGGAAAAAGTTAACAAGTTAAATATTTAAAGAATTTCATTGGTTCTCTGAATTTAGCCTTCTAGCTGACAAAATAATCTTGGCTTCCATTACCTTCCACATTTCCTGTATTGTGCAGCATTCAGACTGTAATCTACTATATTTTCCAATATTTTTTCACTGCAGGATCTTGTTTCTAAAATAACTTAATATTGAATAATTATTGTTATAAAGACCAGTTATTAGTGAAAACATTCGTCTCATTTTTGAATGACCATGCAAGTGCTGCAATCACACAAGTAGAGCCATCTAGCTGGCCAATTAAACAGACTTTAATTTAGATACTGCTTAGAGAACTGATGGTCATTTCTTCTATATTTGGCTTAACATTCATGTAAACTCTTATATTAATGTCTCAAGTGCTCCTATAAAATTCCTATATTTCTTCAAGAGCCCAGTTGGAGCCAATGTTTTGAACAAATGTTTTGGAACAGAAAGACAGATATGCTTTACTAACTCATTTGTATAAAAGACTTGTTTACATGTAAGATTTTGATGCATTTGAACAGATGAATAAAACTTTAAACCAAAGGTACAGTTCTTGATTACATCACTGCATATATATACACCATACCATGCATTTAATATATGCATATTTCAGCTAAAGTGATTTTTAGTCATCTGGCCTGTAACATATCTGAAGTTCTGTCATCCATCCATCTAACAGGGCACAAATCAAAACCTCTATAGCTATAGTGACCTGATGTTAAAATTTCATACGTTTAACAGGAGAGAGAAAATTCTCTCACCTCACTGGAAACACATCACCATGATTTTGTTTCTTCAAGCAGTAACTCCTTATCTAAATTATTGAATTGACTATTTCCAGTAAGATATATGGTAAAAATCTGTATAAAGTCTATTTTTATATTGAAAATAAAGTCAAGAACACCAACTGTGATGCTGTAAGTAAAACTTTCCTCTAAAATAAATCTTATTAACATGTACCTCTCTTTTGCATTGTCTATGATTATATGACATTATTTATTATAACAATTTCAGCTGAGCATCAGGACCCATGGGTCCCTTGCCATTATTTTAAATATACCTACTCTTTACAAATGATAAAATATTATAAAGTTTTGGAAGCATCCAGAGTGGAAGCACACAAATTCTATTTGTATGGAAATTTCTCCCATGTCGCAAGATTCAAGACATATGGGTATATTGTCAACAACAGGAAAAAGCATTACTAGGAAAATTGAAAAAAAGCAAGAATTTGTGAAGTATAGGCATGTAAAAATAGTGGATTTTGAGTCAGACATAAATCAGACATGAATGACCTTTTTTTATGCCACCTTCACCTTCTCCAACAGTAGATTGGTGGCAAATATAAAGTAATGGCTGAGCATTGTCTCTGTTGTTCTTTGATGTTTTCTGATGATTTAGACACGGAACTGAGGCCCGCAGTACATCACAGGCAGCTATGTCTCTCACCATAAGGTCATGATATTACTCTGATAAAACATTAAGCTGAACATATCTTTGTCCGATTCAGATTGTAAAACTGATAAAATTGATTTTTTTTCTGAAGAATGTGGGTGAGGTTAGGATTTAATATATTTATAATCTTCTTTTTATGTACAGAATGCTTTTTATGAAAATATCAGAGGAAGAAAAAAAGTTTTCATGTTGGGATATTAAACAGGAAATGTAATACAAAATATGTTACTTTTGATTCCAATATCCATTTTTCATATGACTCATCCTCATAACAAAGATCCTGAATTAAATATCCTAATTCATATAGTGACTAGGGTTGGGACGGTTACCGGTATACGGTATTATCATGATATCTGACAGCTACGGTTATCATACCGTCAACTTTCCTATTATCGCGATACCACGATATCATTTTTTGTTCACGATTTTGGTTCACAAGCAAGCCCTTTAGGTTCAAAATAAATTTATTTCAAAGAATCACATTTATTTTTATAAACCACATGTATCTGAATACACGCGCGTGGGTGGAACCGTGTACTTACAGACTTCGGGATTAGTCCGAAATGTCCGCGTGTAGGTGGAAAAGTGTGCTTACAGACTTCGGGATTAGTCGGAAATGTCCGGAAGTAGCAGGATGAATCAGAGAGGACAAAAGCTTGAGAATTACAGGAGAAAATAACATTATAATTGAAGAGCAATAAATACACATATTTATGCTTTTATTACATGGAACGAAAATGTCAACATAAAAGTGTCACAACTGAATCGAACATTCCATACGGGTTGCATATTTTGCCATAAAAAATTAGGATGGTATATTTAGCCATGATTGGTATGACACGCTCTCCGAAAATTCGCCGGGATTCTCCGGCTCTAATGTAGCTATAGGAAACTGATGGAAAGTTCTGACAAGCGTGATTCGACGATGGGGGCAGGACTTCCCGCGCCTCAAGCTTGCACACCTGCAGGACCTTCATGCAACTTACATCACTTAATGAGTCATTCTGTGGTACTGGCACAATAGGTATAAATGATATTAATACTTAACCTCTTGTATAAAGTCAAGACTTTAAAGGTGGTTGTTATAAATATCATTATTGATGGCTTATTATTGCCATTATATATAATTAAATATATCGTGATATCACGGTATATCGCGATAAAATTTGAATAATTATCATGATATCAAAAACCTGTATCGTCCCAACACTAATAGTGACCTTTTTGAACAAATGGTCCTACTTTATATAATTAATTGTATCTCATTATATTAATTATCATTTTTGTAGCTTTAAAAGCTGGTGCTACTTTGTATATTGAATCTATGGACCTTTACTGCCTTGTTGACACATTTATATTTATATAATTTCTTTTTGGTAGAGACCTTTTTTTAGGTAGCATTGAACTAAATATAGTTTTAATATCCAGCTAGTGTTAAGACTGACATTTTAGAATGAAGATTGGAGTTCATATATTTAAAACCAAATGTATCAACCAAACCAAATCTAGCTCTTCAACAGAACTTAATAATTTGCAGTTATTGCATGTTATTCTTAATTAACACAGTACACTATATAAAAATGCCTCAGTTCCATTATATAGGCCTAGAAATCTGGGTCCCACCAAGCATTTGAGTAGTTTCTGTTTTCTTATATTTTCAGGGGCCTATAGTATTTACTTATGATCTTTGACTCAGTCATTGATGAGCACTCGATCCATCTATGCTTGATCACTCATTGTTACTGTTTCATAATCCCTAAACTTATGTACATACTTATATCTGTTTGTATTTTTGTGTGTTTCTAGTATATAGTATGTCATAATTAACTAACTAAATACATGGTGCCCTTGCTGTTTAAGTCACTGTAATTTGACTTCTGACATCCGACTTGCAATATCTGATATACTCAGCAGACAGTCCAAAAGGCATGAATCTATCTGTGAAGAGAGTTTTGTAGCAATTGGACCCATAGCCAGAGAGAAGAGGCCTGAATGATGGGCCTGTGTGACAACACCCATCATTATGAGATAGGCCCACAGTAGGATTGCTGGTTTTGAAATTAGAAATTCAGCCATATTTGAGTTCCAGTTGAAACAGAAAATGGCAGAAAATTTAAAAAAATTGGAATCAATGGTTTTGCACTTTGGATTTTGCACTAGTAGGTCTGCCCTAAATAAAATTTTTAGCAAATTTTGAATATAGAAATAAACTCATCAACCCCTGTAAACCTCTCTGTCTTACAGGGGAGGCTTGTTTTATGTTCATTTCGAATTTTGTCTCAGCAGGCAACTCTGTTGTTAATAGGTTTAAGTAACCATTAAAAGTACAGAACAGGAGTACATTAAGCATTCAGTATTTGGGCCATCCTGCTTTTGTCCCAACAAAACAAATGGTCATAGATGAATCATTGTTTAGCCATGTTGTTCTAGTAATTCAATCACTGCAGAAATATATCAGAGGAAAAATATATTGGAATCTTATGGTTTTATCATGTCTCTACAACCAGATTAATCATTTCACTATTAAAGCAGCGTTACAAAAAAAAAGAAATAACCTTGACCTCGTTCTTGTTTTTAACAGACAAGCATCCCGGAACTTCTTTCTTTTCAAAGACCATCCCTTAGTAGCTGACGTACCGGCTTCTTCGCCCTAATAGCCATTAAATGTTGATTTTGAATTTTTTGGAATGTGATTAGAATACTATATAATTTGATGCATGGTTTCCTGAATTTAATATTGTAGGTGGAATGTTGGAATATCTCAAACTCAAGTTAAGTGATGTTAATAGTCACATATTTCTATTTTATATTTAACATCGGTTTGAAAAGCAATTAATGGCCTGATGAGGACAGTTTAGTTACCCATTAGAGGAATTTTGTTGAAACTTTTGTGCAAAGAAGAGTAATTAGCATGCTAAAACGTTCCACTAGAGTTACCATGGAAAACGCAACTCTTTTAAGCTTGAATGCTGAGTTCAACAAAACATTGCATCTTAATAAAATTTCAGCTATAAATTTCAACATTATTTTAGTACTTTGAACCGTATTAAAATATTACAGGATCAGAATGGTGGAAATTAAAGGCAATTATGTTTAGGTTTATTAATCTTGAATATATACATGTAATTAATTATAACAGTTTATGAGTGTAAAACTATTAAGTACCTGGCTACATGTTTATTAGTTAAAAGTGCAAGCATATTTGATTTTGAGTTAATTTTTATTCTTAAACTGAGATTATTTTCAGTTTAAGAAGAAGTATTTTTTTCCAGAAAAGGAAATTGCAAACTATGGTAGCTATCAGCAACCTACAGACCATGCCATTTTAGTTATTCAACGACCTAAATATAAAGGAAATTTAGTGATATGAACCGTTCATTCATTTACATCATGAGCTCAGCATTCCAACTCTAAATCAAGAACATTTTGGTAGATATGATGTAACCATGTTGGCCAGGTAAAGTATTCATCCTTTACCAGGGGTGGCCAAATTAGAAATTGTGCCATTTTAGACATCCTGTTACTAGGTTGCCATGTTACTAATAAACTTTTATCCTGTTACAAGAATGGCAAGGTCAGACATTTATCCTGTTACCAGGACGGTCTTGTCAACCATTTATTCTGTTACCAGGTTTGCCATGTAAGAGATTTATCCAATTGCAAGGATGGCTATGTCAGAATTTTTCAAGTTTCTAGGATGGCCATATCAGACATATATCCAGTTACAGGGATGGCCATGCCAGACATATATCCTGTGACCAGGATTGCCATATCAAACATATATCTTGTTACAAGGATGGCCATGTCAGACATTTATCCTGTTACCAGGAAGGCTATGTCAGACATTTTTCCTGTTACCAGGATAGCCATGTCAAACATTTATGATGTTACCAGGTTGGCCATGTTACTAATAAACTTTTATCCTGTTACAAGAATGGCAAGGTCAGACATTTATCCTGTTACCAGGACGGTCTTGTCAACCATTTATTCTGTTACCAGGTTTGCCATGTAAGAGATTTATCCAATTGCAAGGATGGCTATGTCAGAATTTTTTCAAGTTTCTAGGATGGCCATATGAGACATATTTCCAGTTACAGGGATGGCCATGCCAGACATATATCCTGTGACCAGGATTGCCATATCAAACATTTATCTTGTTACAAGGATGGCCATGTCAGACATTTATCCTGTTACCAGGACGGCTATGTCAGACATTTTTCCTGTTACCAGGATAGCCATGTCAAACATGATGTTACCAGGTTGGCCATGTCAAACATTTATCTTGTTACAAGGATGGCCATGTCAGACATTTTCCTGTTACCTGGATAGCCATGTCAAACATTTATGATGTTACCAGGTTGGCCATGTCAAACATTTATCTTGTTACAGGTTGGCCATGTCAAACATTTATCTTGTAACCAGGATGGCCATGTCAGACATTTATCCTGTAACCAGGATGGCCATATCAGACATTTATCCTGTAACCAGGATGGCCATGTCAGACTTCTATCCTGTAACCAGGATGGCCTTGTCAGACATTTATCATGTTACCAGAATGGCCATGTCACACATTTAACCTGTTACCAGAATTGCCATATCAGACATTTATCCTGTTACAAGGATGGCCATGTCAGACATTTATCCTGTTACCAGGATGGTCTTGTCAGACATTTATCCTGTTACCAGGTTGACCATGTCAGACATTTATCTTGTTACAAGGATGGCCATATCAGACATTTATCCTGTTACCAGGTTGTTCTTGTCAGACATTTATTCTGTTAACGAGAGTCCATGTCAGACATTTATATACTGTTACCAGGGAGCCAGGTCAGACTTTTATCTGTTGACTAGGGTGGCTCAATTTGACATCCATTTACAAGAGTTGCCTTGTCAGACACTGATCAATTTATTATAGGCTCAGCCGGGAATGTGGTGGTGTGGTATATAGGCAGGTTGTTCCTGTAGTATTTACAAAATTAACCCATTATTTCCAGTGGACTTCCTTCCTGTGACCATTGAGTATTTGTTTTTTTTAGACAGAGAGGTCAAGGTATTAAATCGGTTTAGGATGTAATTGGTTTGTTGCGAGGACCACTGCACAAGAAAATGGATTTAGTACTTACCTATTGTAAACAATTACATAGTGTCTGCCCCTTCTTGAACTCAGCTTGCTGCAAAGACCTGTAACAACTGATAGAGCACAAGAAAAGCTTTGATGCTGAAGAAGACCATTATCTTTTGTATCTGCAAAGAATTTACCAGAACTGTCAATCAAGTCGAAATTCATGATGGATGCTGTTCTCATTTCGTTCATTGCTTTATAAGAGTTGGCAATTATTAGGTTGACATCTTGGTTAGTTGGAGAAGACGCAGTGTACCCTGCATTCACCCCTTTACTCCCAGTCGAAAAGAATTTCTCAGTAGACTACTGGGCTAGAAAACTGATCAAACATGTTTTGATCTTGTTCAGATAATATTGACAAGAAACCTCAAGTCACCTAAACACTGGAAACTCTTGGGAGATAACTAATAAATGGAGAGCTTGGAATATTGGTCCTGGCATGCATTTATTCATGAATATCAAAGGAAGGAATGACATCAAAGACCTGATCAGATTCTTCTAACAGTATCTCACCATAAAGTGTCGATATATCTGTCACTAAACTCCTCGTCCAAGTAGCCCGGGATGTGGCACAAACATTGTGTATATCTCCTGTTGATGCTTGGCCTGTTTTACGGCTTGGCTAAACTACTCAAGAGAAGTATAGATGTCATCCATAAATTTGCTGGGAAATGGGATTATTCTCCATGAATTCACTGGACTGAAAAAGGTCACATGTAGCACAGTATCCAGGCAAAATAGAGAAAAATTTTAAAAATTATTAAAACAAACAAGAATTGTATTCTTCAAATCAGCAAAACATGTTTTTTTTTCTATTGTAAGTGAACTGTGCTTTAATTGTCACCCTTGTGATGTATCACACAGTATGTTTTTGTGGTCAGGGACATTTGGGCAGATGATATTGTTTTTCCTGAAGATGTCATCAAACCTTTCCTACAGTCCATCGAATATATTTTTGATATACACAGAAAATATAGTTCCAACAACCTGGCCATTGTGTACATCACATTTAACTCATCTATAATATACTTTGTTTTGGAGGTATTGTATCCTCCAAAACAAACTTTTGCAGTTAGTATATTCTGGGTTCTGCCAGTGCCATGTTGTTTTGGGAATAGAACTGTGAGACTACTGGACAGTTTTTCCAAAACTTGACACAATCAGGTCACATGTGAACTGGTGCCAAAATATTTTGTGTAGACCTCTGACCTTTCCTCTTTGCAGTGCATTCTTCTGTGGGTCTGTTTTGGCACATATCTTTGGACTCGTTTCACCAAACAGGCTGAAATTTTGCACCAGTGTAGCTCTTGAATAGCAGAAATCAAGGCTTATATCTCAGGACTGGTTTGGCATATCCTCCTGAAATTTTGCAAGAGTAAAGATCTTGCATAGCTCTTTATCATATTTACTCCTTTTGACAAACTTTTGTCTGACTTTAGGGATGGAAAGTGCAGACAGTACAGAAACCAGTGACAACTGCACTAGACTTAAATTCACAAATTTTGCACATAGAAAAAACAAATATACATTTTCAGCTCAGAACTCCTTAAATCAAGTTTAAGAATAGTGTATTGCAGTAGTCTAAAGAATTCAGAGGACTTTGCAGGATTTCATAGTTAAAGTGCACTGTGATTTATGCCTGATATATGTGTTCCTGTAAAATAATTCATGTCATCAAAAAAATATGTGTTTGTAAAGCATTCTGTGAATTTGCAAGTAAGCTTTGTGCATATTAATTGGCTTACAATACTGTGTTCAGAGAACCATTGGTCAATAGGGTCCCTTAATTTGCAGTTAAAATACAAATTTGTCTTCAAGTGACTGTATATTATAAACATTAAAGTAGCAACTCTGGAGCTAAGACAATTAACCCTTGGTGAAGACTGACTATCAGCCCATAAGGGTGTTAAGTCTTGTCAGTGATATGCTGTGATTTGCTAACTGTATTGGTACAATGCTCACTAAAATGAGATAGTACCATACTTACCAGTGGTTCCTTGGACACAGTAATGTAAACCACTATGTGCAAAGCTTACTTGCAAATTCACAGAATGCTTTACAAACATGTCTTCTTTATGACATCTTATGTATACAGTTCTTGACTTATCAGTCATATGCAAAAGAAATTAATTAATAAAGAAAATTGAGGAATACCATTCTCCTACTTGTCCTGTATTTATCATGGAGGTTTATTTGTTCTTGTCTCTGTAAACAGTCTTTCATGCCTTTTTGGAAATTTTCAGTAATGTCTTAAGTTTCTCAGGATCTCTAAGATATATTGTACAATACAAACTTTTATAGAAATTATAAGATCAAATGCTTTAGTTATATCATTGAACACATATCTGAATGGTTTTAATGATCTGAATATGATGCTGAATATCACAAATTCATTGAACCAATGAAATGGTTTTACATCTGTTCACATAACAGGGATAAAACATAAAGTTACATGTGTTTTTTTCATTCAGGATGACCGACATAGAGGCAGCAATTTTCCATGTGTATAGATCTCACATTGCTCTTCATCATAGGCAAAACTGGTGGCGCCACCTGCAACCATTAATGCACAGCGTCCATCTGTTCATCTGCCTTGGGATAAAATCACTCATATCTCAAAAGTGGTTTGACTTACCCACCTGAAATTTTGCAGGTTTATACATCATGGACAGCTTTCTGGATTTTATGATAGGTGGCACCACCTACATTCATATTTACTCTGCAGACATCCAAGCTCATATCTAGGGAACCTTTTGACTGATTGGGCCAAAATTTTGCATGTGTATAGATCTCACATAGCTCTTCATCATAAGCAAAACTGGTGGTGCCACCTGAAACCACTTATGAAAACCGTCCATCTGTTCATCTGCCTTGGGATAAAATCACTCATATCTCAGCAGTGATTTGACTTATCTACCTGAAATTTTGCAGGTTTATACATCCTGGACAATTTTCTCGATTTTATGACAGGTGGCACCACCTACATTCAGGTCTGCAGACATCCATGCTCATATGCAACACACCTCACTCTATTCCCCATGCCACTTAATCCATGCCTCACTTCACCCGTCCCACTCTGATTTCTGCAGATACACATAGTCGCTGGTCGACTACCCATATCCTAGTTTTAAAATGTCCTAGTCTGAAACTTCAGGTCCGAAATGTCCATTTTGCTGAAATCATAATGACTTAAAAGATATGCAGGATTTAAAAGGATCAGTATTAAATTTAAAAAAAAAAACTCCATTCATACTCCCAAACTTTGCACAGGTTCGCATTACGCCTGTAGGCCTTGTTCATTCAGGATGACCGATATAGACAGAGGCAGGAAAAGAGGCCTGTCAGGTCAAGGCTGATTTTGTTAGTTCTGGCATTGACATCAGGGAACCATAATACACAGTCCATGGTACCCAATTGGTATTCAAATAAGGTTAAAGATTAAACCAGCTTGCATCTAATTTGTCTGTGTTCTATGGTAAGTCAAGTACTTTATGCATGCAGTACCTCTTGCTTATATTCCTAATACATATCATTGATTTTACTCATGGTGGCAAAGACATACATGAATACCCCCCCCCAGACAAATAGCTTAATATATAGAGAGTAGTATTAGGAGTTAAAAAACATACTTACAAAGAGGTTCCAAGTATATTTTAATATAAGCTTGGTTTATTGCTTGAGAAAGAATAAGATGTATAAAAAAGCAATATAAAGTAGTAGAATATATCAATTTGTAAACACATGGTCTCACAATTTCATTTTTAGGGAACCTGTGAGCTTATGTGCAATGCATCTGTTGTGCATTGTGGGTCGTCTGTACGTTAACCATACCTATCTCAAAAACGGCAGGAGCAAGCATCACCAGATTTTTTGCAAATAATCAGTCATCCAAAAAAACTATATCATATTTTGTTTATTTTTTATCTAACTGCATTTTCTTAGCTTTTATAGGGAAAAAGCTAAAAAGGCTTTAAAAATCTTCTTCTCCGAAACTGTCCAGCCAAATTGTCCAATTTTTCTTAGAAATGATTCCTAGAACAATCTTTCTCAAGTTTGTTCCAATGGTTCCATTTCGAAGATTTTTGGCCGAGATACAGGAGGTTGAACTTTGTTAACTGTGCAAAAAAACACATTAAAATTTAAATCTCAGAAATGGCTGTAGCTATCTTCACCAAATTTTATGCCAATGTTGGTCACATAGGTCATATCTGAAATTGAGGTATTGGTGGCGCCACCTGCATCAGTCATTTTTGTACGGGGGTCATCAGTGCTTGTATCACACTGAGGGCTACAAAAAACTTCTTCTCTAAAACCATATGGCCAAAATGTTTAATATTGCACAAAAATGATCCTAGGGTAGTGCTTTCTGAAGTTTGTTCAAATGGTCTCTATACAGTGACTTTTGGCTAAGTTATGGGAAGCTGAATTTAGTCATATGCCATAACAGCCCATTTTGGCTTAGTGGCTACAAAGATCTTCTTCTCAAAAACCACAGGGCCAAATTCTTAAATCTCACACATTAATTATCCTCAGATGTTGATAATTCAAGTTTGTTCAAATGGTTTTGGTTCAGTGCTTTTTGGCTGAGTTACGGGAAGCTGAACTTAGCCAGTTTGCTTTATTATCCTATATGAGTTATAAACCTGCGGAACGTTTTTCGACTGATGCCACTGAAGCCAGTTTGTTAAATATTTTACAAGAATAATTCCTACAATAATTCTTATAATAATTGTCATTAATGGTTCCACATGAATGATTTTTTGCTGAATTATGGAGATTGAATTGAGTCATTTTACCATATATGTTAGCTGTGTGATGCTGTTACATCTAGCCTGCCACCAGTTTATGACCATCTATTACATCATGCCACTAGACATTTAGATTTCAGGTTATCTTTGGTTAATATTGACAAGAAAGATTTTTTAAAGTTTATGATTTAAGTTATTCATCATACCAGGCAATGTTACAGTCATGGATATTTAGCTCTCTGTGGCTATATAAAGACAACTGTACGTGGATTATAAATTATTGGTATCCCTACTCAACTTAATTCAAGAATTTGCCATCAATGAGATATATCTGTATTTTAATTTTGCATTCAGTATGCATCCATAATAATTTTACATATATTCCTGATTTCTTTTTTATAAAAAGTCAGCTGAAAAGCATTTTGTATTTGGAAAATATATTTCAAAGTCATTTCAAGAAGGGACCACTTTTGTGTTCAGATGGCAGCACTTGGTTCACCATTGGCAGATTGCCAGTGCCTTGATGTTGGCCATTAGCCAAGATGATATCAGCTCTATAAATAGTTTTGGCACAGTGCCAGGAATGGAAGAAGTGCAGCCAGGTAGTCAAGAGTTCACTTAGTGCAGTAGCTGCATTCTATTTATAGCTTTGGCAGACTGCTCACTGCATCATATTTGGCACCCAAAGTTAAGCCTGAATCTATTTATAGCTTTGGCAGACTGCCAACTGTGTCAGATTATGCAACAGGTCAAGAGTTCACTCAGTGCAGCTAGGTACATGTCAAAAGTTCACTCAGTCTAGCCAGGTGCAGGTCAAGAGTTTACTCAGTGCATTAGCTTAAGGCAGCAATTTGGGGGGCAACTGCCTTACTCACCTAAGCCTTGTCAGGCCAGTGCATCAAACTCTGGGGAAGCTTGATGTATTGGACTGATATTTTGACCTATCTATGCGTCTTTCATTGTATTCTCATTTACAAGACAAGTGGTGCCACGTACATTGACTTTTGCACAGTGTATGTGCCTGCTTATTTCTACAGAGGAATTTGATATATCAGCCTGAAATTGGGCATATTTATACATATCGAATAGCTTTGTCATATACAAGACTGGTGGTGCCACCTACATTAATTTTTGCACAATGTGTGTACCTGCTTATTTCTCAGGAGGGGTTTGATATATCAGTCTGAAAATTGGGCATATGTATCTATCTCTGATAGCTTCGTTGTATACAAGACTAGAGGTGCCAGCTACAATCGTTTTTGTGTTGTGTGCTCCCATGCCAGATTTTCAGCAGTGATATTTGTGTAATTGTTTCTTATTCAAAATGTTTAGTACTTGCATTGTTCATATACATGAAAAGTAATGGTCCAGCATTGAAGCATTATACCTGGTGTATTTCCCAGTGCACAGGTTCGCATTAGGCCTGTAGGCCTTGTTATATTTAGCTTACCGGTACATCCAGTGGAAAGTAATTTATTGGTGAAAAAATGAAAGAACTGAGTTCATGATCATTTCAAATTTTAATATGTTATAGAATCATAAATTGTACAGTAAGCACCTCAAATAAAAGAAATGAGGTTTTTGTTCCTGTATCTAAGAATGATTTCTAGCTTCACTCTGAACGTATATATCTTCATTAGATATGCTTGAATATCTGGTTTCATAAATACATACATGAAAGTATTAATATTTTTAAAATCTTGAGAAAATTTAACAGATTTTGAAAATCCTGCATTTTTGGTATACCACACAATGTAGAGCTAATAGCACTATAATAAAGCTTAGCGTATATTTATATTTCAAGGGGTATAAGAGCAGTTGCTTGTTTAATATTTAGGAAAATATGAAATATTGTTCAAATGAGACAATTTGAGGTCTTAACTTATATTCTGAACATTAGCTAGCTATCATTTTAAAAACAGTTTTTTTTACTAGGATATAGGTCCATGACCAGTTGGTGGCATTGTTTATTGAATGAGGATGAAAGTATTCATACCATAAGGATGATATGTTATTATAAATCCTTCAGCCTGGATTTCAGGTTTTATATGCACGGGGTTAGGAATAACCCAGAAGCCATATAACCTGTCATAAAGACAATGGAGCAAATCTCTGAGGTTCTAGCGAGATTCAACCATTCTGCCTTAACCACTTGGCTACATCTTACCTCTACTAGCTAGAAGTAGGAAAAAGAGACATTCATAGAATGAAGCAGGTTAAGCACCAGACAGTGGAGTAAATTTTCTGGTAAGGACAGGAAAGTAAGCGAACATGACTGCGATGTGGTCAGTGCATCTGGGGACCAGACGTCCACCTAGTGGTGTTCTCCCAGGGCACCATGATTCTCATCAAGCAGGACTGTGTGAAGGATTGTCTATGCTAATTGTGTCCCAAGGTGCTGTAAGCTTAGGCTGATGGGCTGTTTAGATATTCAGCACATGTTGACCAGCATCAGCAGAACTTGCAGTTCATGTGTACAACTTGCTTTACTGGAACAATGCTTAATGGTGCTTCAGCTGTACTTGGATTCAGGTGTATTTCTTGATGGAATTAGTCAACTCCTTAACACTGGTCCAGGGAATACTAGTTGAAAAAACTTAAGCACAAGTAGTATTAGCACCAGTATTTTTTATGCCCCCGCCACAAAGTGGCCGGGGCATATAGTTTTACCCATGTCCGTCATTCCATCATTCTGAAATCAAACAGTTGTACAGACTTTTTTTCGCAATGCCTGCAGATATTGGCCTAATTTTTGGTGTGTGGGCAGATATAGACCAGTTACAGATCGAGTTCGCGTTTCGTCCCGGTTGACCTACTTTTGACCGTTTTACGGCTCCTAAACTTAGAAAATTTCATGAAAAATAGAAATATTCATGACAGATACACATGTACAGACTTTTTTTCGCAATGCCTGCAGATATTTGCCTGATTTTTGGTGTGTGAGCAGATATAGACCAGTTACAGATCAAGTTCGCGTTTCGTCCTGGTTGACCTACTTTTGACCGTTTTACGGCTCCTGAACATAGAAAATTTCATGAAAAATATGAAATTTCATGACAAATACACATGTACGGACTTTTTTTCGCAGTGCCTGCAGATATATGCCTGATTTTTGGTGTGTCGACAGATATAGACCAGTTACAGATCAAGTTCGCGTTTCGTCCCGGTTGACCTACTTTTGACTGTTTTACGGCTCCTAAACTTAGAATATTTAATGAAAAATAGAAATATTCATGACAGATACACATGTACGGACTTTTTTTTCGCAATGCCTGCAGATATTGGCCTGATTTTTGGTGTGTGGGCAAATATAGACCAGTTACAGATCAAGTTCGCGTATGTCCTGGTTGACCTACTTTTGACCGTTGTACAAACATAGAAAATTTCATGAAAAATAGAAATATTCATGAAAGATACACATGTACAGACTTTTTTTCGCAATGCCTGCAGATATTGGCCTGATTTTTGGTGTGTGGGCAGATATAGACCTGTTACAGATCTAGTTCGCGTTTCGTCATGGTTGACCTACTTTTGACCGTTTTACGGCTCCTGAACATAGAAAATTTCATGAAAAATATGAAATATATCATGACAAATACACATGTACGGACTTTTTTTCACAATGCCTGCAGATATTGGTCTGATTTTTGGTGTGTGGCCAGATATTGACCAGTTACAGATTGAGTTCGCATTTCGTCCTGGTTGACCTACTTTTGACTGTTTTATGGCTCCTGAACATAGAATATTTCATGTAAAACATAAATTTTCATGACAAATACACTTGTTCAGACTTTTCTTCACAATACATGCAGATATTGGCCTGATTTTTGGTGTGTGGGCAGATAATGACCATTTACAGATCAAGTTCACGTTTTGTCCCAGTTGACCTATTTTTCACCGTTTGACGGTGCTCTAACAAAGAAAATTTCATAAAAAGGTGCATATGTATGGACTTTTTTTCACAGTGCCTGCAGATACCGGCCTGATTTTTGGTGTGTAGGCAGATAATGACCAGTTTCAGATAGAGTTCTTGTTTTCTCTCAGTTGACCTACTTTTGACCATTTGACTGCTCCTGAACATAGAAAGTTTCATAAAAAATATAAATTTTCATAACAAATGCATATGTACTTACTTTTTTTCCTCAATGCCTGCAGATACCACCGTGATTTTTTATGTGTGGGCAGATAATGACAGTTACAGATCGAGTTCGCGTTTCATCCCGGTTGACCTATTTTTGATTGTTTTACGGCTCCTAAACATAGAAAATTTCATGAAAGACAGAAATTTTTATGGAAAATGTATGGACTTTTTTTCACAATGCCTGCATATACTGGCATGATTTTTGGTGTGTTGCTTGATAAGACCCGTTACAGATCAAGTTTGCATTTTGCCCTTGTTGACCTACTTTTGACCATACGACACCTCCTGAACTTAAAAAAATTTTCAAAATTTTACAAATGTTTCTAATTTGCCCAAGGCGGGGGCATTCGTGTCGTTCCGACACATATAGTCTGGAAAATAATCTCTCGATAATCTGGTATATATGATATATGTATGATGTAGGTATAATTAATATATAGATACAAATGATCAGTGTGTATTAGTATATAATCCCAGCCCAGATGATTATAGTTAAATTTGTGAACATTTCTTGTTCACCTTCAATTGATGCAAGGCCCAAAGAATTAATGCATGTGTTCTGTATTATATCACATCCTAACAAAACAATTTAATGAAATATCATTTGATATACAGTGTTTTTTTCCATAAAAGAGTGATTTCCACATAAGTGTGATTTGCACTGGTATCCTGATTTCTAAACTGTTTCACCATGACATGATAATTTAATTAAAGGGTATTGCAACATAACAACGAAAATTGAGCTATCACATTGGGTATTATAAGTTCTCCAAAAGGAACGTTCATGCAAACAAAATTTCTAAAACCTCAATGTGAAAACTTGGAAATTGCCATAAATCTCAGGAAAGCAAAAATCAACCAAGATATCAGTTAATGTGCAAGATAATAAAGTTACTAACTAATCTACCGGTATTCGTAGAAATAGGAACAATAAAGCTGAACCATTGATGCTGACATTAATCTGAAAAGCGGTGATAAAAGGATTCTAGAGGAGTTGCCAGAGCTTTCATTGAATTGCTGCCCACATCAGTGTATTTGATCATTAACAAGGAAGAAACCAGTCTACAGACAAATGCTTTTTGCTAATTGATACATAAGTAGGGACACAGCTGCTAAAGTGTCCCACACTGTCAGCTGTGATGGGTAGGAAAATTCATGATTTCACTACAAAGGCAGAGTGAGTGTTACTATAAGCCAGGTGTGTTCCACATAACTGGCCATCTTTACGATTAGTATTGTTTCTTTACTCTAAAAGCGCAGCATAACCACAGTTAGAAGACATGTTGTTAACTCGGTCATTGAATTATAGCACACATCTCTTATACAAAATTAACTTCTGTCTAACTCTAATGGCTCCAGATTTTCAAGGGTGAAAAAGCTCACATTTTTAAAATAAAATACTGTTGATATAACATTTTTTTATTTCATGCAGAGCAATTAGATACTCAAATAGACATGTAGACTGCATGACTACTAAATTGACAGACAAAAAGTCTAAAAGACATACAGGTATAGGAAGAAAAACTAATGGTTATATATCATGATCATGTATGCATGGACAGATTGACAACCATACAGATAGACTTTCATAGAAACAGGCAATTACATAAGAAAACTGAGGATTGCATCCAAGAGGATTGCATCGGTGATGATGTAGGAATTGAGTCCACTTTTTTAAGGCCTTAGACTGAGACTTGCATGGACTCGAGGGTCCTGGACTCGGATTAAGGTAGACTCGGTCTAAGGCGGTTCAATCTCGAGTCCAAAAGAAAAATCTTTTTCACGTCTAATAAAGATAAAGAACATGTGTGAACTACATACATAATATTACAAAATAATAACACTTTATATATACCAAGTTTTGCTCAGCATTGGGAGCTATAATTTTTATTTACCTTTTTCATAAAAAAAAAACATATGTGAACTACCTCTAAAATGTACAGATAATTTTTTTCACTGATAAATGATTTCATGCCTTTGTATGTGAGAAAATATCTTATATTCCGAAACAGTGCTGATATATAATTCTTTCTTTATCATCTTTATGGTGTATGACTGCACAAGTCTTGTCAATATCAGCTGCTTGCCTCCGTGCACAGAAGAACTGATAATGTGAATTTAAGACATTTTTCAGTCAGTTAAAGGATTGATCTCATAATGGCATATATTTTGGATGAATCATTTTACTACAGAATCTCTTTACAATGCAGTGCCTTAGATGATGAGTTTACAGATGTTATAATGAGCACATTTTCAACATCTTGATGTAATACATTTTGTTGTCCATTCATAAAAGGTTCTATGAATAACCACTGATTTCACCATCAGTTCCAGCTGAAATCTACATCTAACATGTAAAATCCTGTATTGACTTATTATATAATCATCACAAAAATGGATAAGAGCATTGATTGACCGTGCACCCTTCCTTCATCATCATATCAGAACTCCTGTGTTGTAAATGGAAATTGATTTATCCTGATACTATTTAAAGCTGTACAATTCCACATTGTAATTGTTAAGAAATGACAAAATAAAAGATATTTCATTGATATTGTTGTAAGAGTAATTGTATATTGGAACATGCAAGGTTCCAATTTTGACCTGAGGTCTGTTTATATAAATATTGCGCTTTTCTTTAAGTCAAATTACTGTGAAAACCACATTATTATAACTCATCAGCCCACCACAAAATTAAGAATTATTTTCTTAATCCAATGGATAAAATCATATTTAACAGACTATCCCTTCCTGCCATAGGAATCGCCTGTCTAAAAGTAAAAAATTCTTCTGATAGATGTCAGTGCCATCTGTTTGTAGCTCATGTACTTAGAGAAATTAAGCTATCATACAGAATGAAGGACATGCAATTAAATATTCTTGGTGTAAAGTTTGTCCAGTTTCATAAATAAAAAGTAAACAATTATTCTTGCCAAAATATATAAAAAGATGAATCTGACTGTTTTGAGTCTTTTCAAATGGTGACTGGGTTGTTATCAGAGATAATTTCATTCTGGATTGATCTAAGACAATCCTTGGGCACAAGTCAAGGCCAGCCTTAGAGGCATAATCTCTGTAGACTTGTGAGAAGATACTGCGGGGTGGATGAATATTGCATTTCCTCACTCTTCATAAGTTTGCTTGTCGCCCCCTCGGTGTCACCAATGTATTTTCAATCAGATGCCAGTAGTGCTAGATAATCTGCAAAACATCTTACACTACCAGGATATATATTTAAAAAATTTTTTTTTAAAGAAATATTATTGCCAGTTATTGGTTCTGCTTCAGGTTTAAGTAAATAAAATATACCTGACAAAATGTGATACCTGCATGGCAAAGTTTATTACCTCCATGATATGAGAACCATTGATGCTTCACCAAGACTTCTTAACAGGTACCAACCAGAAAAAGTTAAAAAAAGCTTGAGTTAATCTTTCAATATGTTAAGACAACTGTTATTACAGAGACAAAAGAGAATACATCCTTTTCTCATGTCAGGCAGATGCTCAGGGGTGGATTTTAATGGGGCCACAGGTGGTTCACACCATATCTAAGACATAAACAATTGGGGAAATAGAATGATGTATGCTTATAAATACTGAAAAAATGTAGCACCTGATTTTGTATCTCACACTTTTTCTTTCCCTATACATCTTCATGCAAGAGCTATGTATTTAGTTCACCAGCACTCACGGCACACTTGTTTACCAGTGCCCATGTGTTGAAACCCCCCTCTTGTCTAAGAATCTGTATCCACCCCTGGATTCTCTTTGACTGTACTCTTTCATACATTAAAGCCTAATGTAAATAATTGTGCATTTTTAAAGATTCATCATATGTTGCTTTTTGTAAGAGGATTGTGGTTTGATAATCTTGTGGAAGATATTGCTGTCTTATGTTTCTCATGTGCACCCCTTTTAATTTCCACCAAGGAGCATTATGTTTTCTTCTATGATTGTAAAGAGAAGTAGGGACTACAACTTGCATCATTGTGTGCCTACATATAACAGTTCATAAATATGCATGTATTAATCTGTACATACTTCAATTTTATTCCCAAATTACAGTTGGCATATATATTCTGAATTATACACCAAGAACATAAAATTCACCATTTCAGCCTTTCCAAGTTATCACATTTTTCCATTTACTACATCTGAGCATACTTGCACTGTTTAGCTTACACATTCCTATTACTTATTGTTATGCTTTTCTTATAACTGTAAACAAAAAGATGACAGATTGCCTGGCCAGCCAGGCACTTCAGCACAAGGGTATATCCACAAAACTGCAGACATTTGTGAAAGCCTTTTGTCGCAGCATTCATCCCGTCACATCAGTCTAGGACATGCGGCCTCCCTGATACCGCTATTGATAAAGCCATCTGTGTCGATTATCATATTCATTCCTCAATATACCATGAGATACTTGCGAGTTAACTTGAGTAAATCCCAGAGTTCTCAAGATTCCCAAGGCATCAAATTGCCCCAGACTCAGCCTTGCTTACAGAAAGCTTGTTAATGACTAATTCAATGGCCTCATTGTGTTGGAACTTCTTCTTTCCCATTCAGCTTGGGTAACGGTTGTGAATGGTTGTAATTTAAGACTGTCAGCTAGGTAATATTACGCTAATCAGTGTAAATATTCATGTTTTGTCATGCTCTTATTATGCATGAGAATAATCACATTGAGCCATGTAGTCCACAGTTGTCTTGGATTTTAATGCAATGCCATTACTTTGGGTTTCTGGATCACTAGTGCCCTGGTTTTAACAGTAAATATACATCTGAGTCCTGAAGCAAACCAGTGCATCTTTATCCCAATACTACTTGATTTTAAATAAACTGTACCAAATTTAACTGTTCCTGAAGCTTAAAGCTTAAACAGAGAAAGTCAAAGCTTACACTGAATTTTTGTTAAGAAAATTAAGGAACATGCCTAAAATTATAGATCAGGATGTTGTCTTCTGTGAGCAGTAATTTTTAAACAAGATTTTTGCATAAACTGCCTGATATCCACAACTAGACAATAATGGTGAACTGGCTGTGGGGTGTATGACTTTGGGAATAAGGTCAAGGTCAGAAATCAATATCAGGTTCAAATCTGTCACCTATGACTAATATTGTGCCAAAAGGTCAGTGAAAGACAGCCATATGTGAGACCAAACATGGGCGAAAGAAGAAAAAAATTAAAAAAAAAAAAAAAAGAATTTCATAATGGATGGTTTTGCCTTCTATAAGCTTCTCCTCCATACTGAGTGAGGCTCAGTTATAACCTTCTGTATATTACTCATTGTCAGTTTTGTTGAAGTATTGGCCAATGAGAAGCAGACTTGAATTACTCTATTGAATTTATAGCCCTGTGCCTTTTCTTTTACATTGGGTCTTGATAATATTTCTGCAGGCTTTTCTTGTAGCTCATTTCTTCATGCTGTCCCTGGAGTTTCTTTTCTTTGTCATTTTATCCTGTGCTTCCATATTTATTGTCTTTTTCCTTATCACATGTTTTTGTTCACCAAAAATTGTATTATAGAAATCTGGCTTTACTGTCAAACGTGCTCAGAATTTTTTTTAGTGTTTGTCTGGACATACTGGAGTATAGATATAAGAAATGCTTGGCAAACTGCTGGCTAGGCTTGTTTTTTCCTAGTGTTTGCTTCACTTTTTGTGTTTAAGATGTGTCTGGTAGATTCCAAGATATATCACCAGTATGGCATGTTGAGCAGAACAGGTATCCACCTTGAAGTACATAATTTAACAGAATTTTGACCTTCAGGTTATACAAGCTATACATTGACAACCTGAAGGGAATAAATTCCAGGACCCTGTACTCACTTTGTTGTTGACCGACCAAAATCATGTTCTTCCATGAGTGTTACCCATTGTATCATTAGATTATTTTGTTTGCAAATTCATAAAATTCATTGTTCTTTACACCATAGGAAGCTTACCAAAAATTATGGAGGGTAAACACAGAGGTGCATGTCAAGGAACTCTATACAGATAATGTTCCAGTTGATCTCATCTTTGTGGAATGATTTCTCTTGGTAAAGTAAATGTAAACACACATGTTTATTGGCTTATTTTGAAGTCAGTTACTGGAATCTCCTCTGGAATCTCCTGTGCTGCAGGTTATAAATAGGGTCAGAAAGAGAGAAACCAGCCACATGTGTCATTGGATGATATTTTAGACCAGCACTGAGTTTAGTTAAGAGAATTTGTAGTGTTTCATAGAAGGTGGTTGTGTGACAACTAATGGACCATATTATAGTTGTTTATACTAATATGGAAAATATCTATGGTTTTGAAATAAGCAGCTTAGTTCCATTTGTTTATATCTGTCTGTGTGATGTCAAACTGTTTATTTTGTCAATTTAGAGGGGACAGATGTGTAGGTATTATTTGGGCATGTCTGGTTTCAAATTTATTGGATGGGAAGAAGGGTCATTGCTGCCTTTCTGATCAGAGCAGCCTCAATTTAAACCTGGAATATTTAAACTAAAAGGAAGGGTTTATCCCTGGAGAACTAATGAACTAACGAAAAAAACCTTAACAATTAACAGGAACAGCACGAGCTAGCATCACCAAATTTTATGCAAAAATTAGTCACATGTCAAATGTTGTGGGATTGAGCTTTTTGTGTCACCACCTGTCAGAACCTAAATTTTATTTGGGAAAGCTAGAAACACTTAAAAAATCTTCTTCTCTGTAATTATTTAGCCACATTATACAATATTTCACAAAAGTGAGAGCAGAGACGAGCAGTCTCAAGTTTGTTCAAATGGTTTGGGTTCAATGAATTTTGGCCAAGATGCAGGAATTTGAACTTAGTCATTTGGCCAAGTAAGCATATAATAACATTACAAATTCAGAATCAGGAGCTACAACCTCAGAAAAGCAGGAGCTAGATTCACCAAATTTTGTGCAAATGTTGGTCACATGATGCATATTTGAAATTGAGGTTAATGTGGTTCCACCTACATTGAACTGTTTTTCATGGGCAAAAAACTTGTAATTTTAGCTACTACATTAGAAATATTTTCTGATGAAACTGTCAACCAAATGGTTTAATTTTTGGAAAAAATTATCCCACAGTAGGGGTCTCTCATTTGTATAAGAATAGATCTGGTTCATTGATCTCTTGAGTCATAGAAAGCTGAAGTTGGTCTTGTGGCCAAGTAAGCCTATATCAGACTGAGGGGATACAGTAGCCTTTTCTGCAAAACTGTTTTTCAAATTCTGTGTAAAAAGACTTTAATTTGGCCTTGTTCAAGTATACTTAAATTATTTTTGGCTAAATCAATGGACTTTCAACAGTATACAGACTGAGATACTTGTTTGGTAAACAAAGCTAGAAGATTTATGTATTAACTGATTGAGCTCTGTAGGTATATAAGCAGAGCTGTACAGGCAATATAAATGATTGGTGTCCATATCCAAAGTCTTTCAGTATGTATAAACAGATTTGGCAACAGGCCAAGATTTGTATCTATAAATAGCTTGGCAAACTGCCAACTATTTAAGATTTGGCAACAGGCCAAGTTTCAGTCTGTGTCTGTTTATAGCTTTGGCAGAATGCCAACTGTATCAGATTAGGCAACAGGTCAATAGTTTGGTTAGTGCAGCCCTTCAGGTACAGGTCAAGTGTTCACTCAGTGAAGTAGCTACACTTGACAGTTAGCTACACATGACTTCTTGACAATTGCCTTCCTCAGCTGAGCTTGGTCAGCCCAGTTCAACTGACTCAAGAGAAGTTTGATGTATCTGCCAGAAATTTTGGCCTGTCGATCCCTGTTTGGCTTTCTCTTACACAAGACTGGTGTTGCCACCTACAATGATTTTTGCACAGTGTATGTCCCTGCTTATTACTCAGGAGGAATTTGATATATCACCCTGAAATTGGGCATATTTATACATCTTGGATAGCTTCATTGCATACAAGACTTGTAGCGCCACCTACAATTTATTTTTGGTTTAATTAATGCACACATAGCTCAAGAGTGGTTTGAAGTATATTCCTGATATTTTGCATCTCCATACATCCTTGATGGCCTTCTCATACACAAGACTGTTTGCTCCACCTACAGTCATTATTGTGTTGTATATACATCCATGCCAGTATTTCAGAAGTGAAATTTGTGTAATTGGTGCTTGTACTCAGGCTCAAAATGTTTAGTACTTGTGTTGTACATATACATGTCACACATGTACTTGAAAAGTAATGGTCAAGCATATTATCATGATACCTGATGTATATCTCATTGCACAGGTTCGCATTAGGCCTGTAGGCCTTGTTATTATTCAGGTGAATTTACACTGGGTAGGCACAGACAGGACTGAATTTTCTCAATATGAAATACATTTTTAACTTACCTGGTAAAATGTTCCTCAGAAGATAAATAATGCTAAGCCCTAAGGGAGGAAGAGGTTTTTGCCCAAATGTGAACACACTTTCTCATTCAAGAGTCATTCTCTTTGGGAAAAAAATAGGAAAAGATGTATGTAAGCTAGGGCTTATTTTCGGCAATTTATTACCATTAAAATGAAAACAATTGATTTAGTACCAGCTGTTTCATCAGATGAGGAATACTTGAACAGCTTGAAAATCACTTGATTATTGAAAATCATGCTGGGCATTTGATTAAATATCTTTTTGTAAATTTATTTTGGAATTATTCTGATGTAAACAAGATTGATTGGTCCCAGAATTGCTACGCTTCAGTGTTTTGTTACTATAGAAAAACACAAGAATGTTTAGGTATTTTTGTAAAGAAATGTTTAATCAACAGGAATTAATGATTTTAATTTTTGTTTTGTTTTTGGCTCACAATCAAGTTCATATCCAGTGAATCTCCAAGTACTTTTCCCTTAATATTACATAGTGAAGGAGACAGAGTTTCATCTTGTGTTTGTAATTCACCCTGTATCATCATTAGAGTTACTATCTTGAAGGAAGTGCTTGAGTCTTATCAATACTTACCAATTCTCCAGTCCAAATTTTAGAACTGGACTTATTGTGTGTATGTGCATATCTAAATATTACAGTAAACTAACTTTCAGTCTATATTCATTGATTACCAAAGAGCTTTAAACTTGTGCTAGATATTTTACCCTTATTATATAACATATAAAACATACATTACATACATACTATATAGCTTATTAGGAAGGGACTAGGATTGATGTAAGAGTTATATGATTTGAATGGAATTAATTTTGTTAATACGGTAATTCCTTTGGAAGAAAGTAAAGCCATCATTAAGTGACATTTATATATATATATTTTGCAGCAGTAAACAACAGGTAGCCATTTAAAAATATGGTACCAGTGTTGACATCAGGGTACATGAGTACTGTCAGGTAATGCCTTTCTACTACCTTGGTCCAAAATGTTGTGCCCTTCATCCCCACCTAAACAGCATACCATATACCTAAAGTCTTCATTCAAGATCTGTACTTATAGTGTGAAAACTGCCATATAGACCTTCCTTTATTTAGCATTATGTTCACTTGATTGTTCCTTGAACTAAGTGCTCTCATTACATAAAACTTTCAAAAAGCAAATGTTTAAGAATACACCTGTAAAAGCAATTTGATGCACTTTCTGGGTAAGCTTAACTATTTAAAAATCTGGCTTTAGATCTGTTATCAGTTGAGGAATGTGGTTCACAGGATAAACTTTTCTTTTCAACTTTAATATTTTCAACATTTTTCTTGCATACTGTATGCATTGTTTAATTTTACTGAAATTTGGGTACTGCATTTGAAAACTGAAGCTTCATTCTATTATCTTAATTTATTGAATCATCAGTTCCCATACTGGATAGAATTATCTCTTTTTTCAACAGGAAGCATTCTGTGACATTATTTTCCCCAATAGTTTTCAAATAGCAGGGTTGGTGATTTTGGGCCAGTGTAGGTGATAGCGATAAGGTTCTCAGCAGGGCGTCCCGGGAAGATAAATTGGAGCCCGGGTCATAGATCTTGGCCAGGCTTGTTGGAGCTGGCATGAGAAATCTTCTCTCTGTTGTTATACATTAGTCATCTGTTCTGTGTGACAGGGATGGCTCGGACCCATAAACACAGCATTCCCATTCTTAGCATTATCTATCAAGCCAGCGTGCGATTCTTCTGATTCATGTCGGAATACAAATATGTTTTGTCAGTCATGATGTAGGAGTAAGAGGAGCTGCCTCACAGCTCCCCCCAATTTCTGGCTGTCTGAAAGTGTAATCAGCAGAACCTGTGGCTTACAAGTTAAAGAAACCAGGATTTTGTTCAGAGCAAACACCATCAGTTTTCAAGACAAACCTTCTGATTGCTGTGTGCAATACTGATAAATCCATTATGATGCAAGTGTGAAGAAAACTCTATAAAACCCTGCGACTTGGTGATATATATAGATATGTTCACATGTTTAATTGATAAAAATGTGGAATAAATCTTAAATGTATAAGATCAAAGTAAGGGAGTGCATTATATAGTGATCTTTTTTTTAAAGAGGAATAGCCTGAAACATTGAACAACCAGATTTTAAAACCATTTTCTGTGTAGTGATTCTACAAAGGTAATATCATTCAAGCTATGGGAAAGGCATATCTATTAGTACATTAGTAATATCATTTCCTTTATCAGACAGGCCTGCATGAAAAGGGCTTTTACTCTTGCATAACAAAAAAAAAACATGAAGTAGGGAAAATATAATCTTTCATAGTTGAAATGTTACATGCAAGACCATCTTTAACCAATTGCACTGACTATATTTAATCAGAAATAGGTACCTCTTTTGGAAAGCCCATTAAATTTAGATCAGCAGTATAGTTCTCTCTGGATAGATTTTTTCTTGAAATTACATAAATAATACCAATTGAAATTAGACCAATTTCTAGAGTTCTTTAAAAGACTAGTACTAACTTTCTTGGAGGGGCAAATTTTCATATTTTTTAGAGGTTTCCATTAAGAATCATCATTAAGGATCAGCAATAGTCCTGAAAGGTCCTTTTTTCTTAGAATACCATATGCCTTATACAAGTGTTTGGTGTTAAGAAATAGCAGTAATACTGTAATACCTATGGGATTTCCAGGAAATACCTATGAGATTGGGGGTAGTCTGGATTTGAGTAAAGGAAAACTGTGGTCAGCCTGAAGAAATACAGTAAGGTTATTAAATATATTTTTTCTGAAAGGCTAATCATAAAGTCTTAAGGGAATGGATAAAAACAAGTCCCATTAGTGGATATACAGTGTATATATTACCAAATACTCACAAGAATCAGTCAGTTGATAAAACCAGATATTTGGTTATTTCACTCAGTCTGTCAATTGGCTTAGGTCATCCTGTTCATACAGAAATATACAGGCAGTACAGGTCATACTGAAAATACAAACTTTACCCTTGTTAGCCCAGCTAATTAAACAGAAAAAAAATTGTTCAAGTATATCCCTTATCCAAATTTGTATTTCAGTGTAACAGCCTTTTCCATACAAAATCATGATAGTGTACATATAGTCTGATATCAAGCAGCATGATCATGGAGGGACACCTGCAGTGTAGGGACACTTTGGCGATATCCCACAGTTGTCCCCTCACTACAGGTTCTGCTGTATTCTATAACACTTTTTAGGGAAAACTACTGTGAAACCTGTTGTGAACCATGCGACAACATTGTTGCAGAAAGAATAAGGCATGTTCTCTTCATTTTATCTACAGATATTAAGGAACCATCATGGAATGATGTAAAATCCATACTTTGCAAATACAGCTATTGTGTGGAAAATTAAGCCTGTGTGTGGGTGTTATGTTGAAACAAGTACCAACAGTGCATGTTCTCTTAAGGCATGAATAAATCATAAATTAGCTGGAACATTTCTTGGTAATTAGTGGATTTAACAGGAGGCTTATTTCTAGTTTGATTCTTGTTTGACAGCCATTGTGATGAGTTATGATTGGAGAATGTGTTTTGACTATGCATGAATTGAAATGTTAATGATTGGAGAGTGTGTTTTAATATAGTGTGATTGGAATGTGTGCTGAGAAATTGAGAAAGTACATAAATATTAATGATTGGAAAATGTGCTCTGAACGTGAACAAGCTTTAAAGTATTTATGATCAGAGAGTGCACCTAAAAATAAGCAAACATTGAAATTTTAATGATTAGAAAGTGTCTCTTAGCTGAAATGAACAACATCAAATAATAAAGATCGGAAAGCATTCCTAGAAATAAGTGGAGGTTGAGTAGACTAGGTAAGGATTTATTGTCACAATTTTATAAAATATCATGAATTTAAGCTCAGCTGACTACAATTAAGTCATCTGAGCTATAGTGATGGTCCTTTGTCCATCTGTCTGTCATCCGTCCTTAACAAGGCATGTTGAAGTCAGAGACTTTTTTTCTAAAGATATATCTTTATTTAAGCCAGATTTAATTGTATACTAGAAATCAGATCAGAATTTCATAATTTTTTATTAGTTATTAACATAATTGTAAAATCAGTACCTTAAATTTGGCCCAACTTTGACCATGGCAATTAATTTTCACAGTATATATAAATAAGGAATGAATCTTTAAAAATCTGAAGTTTGAAAATAAAAGCTCAATTAGGTCAGAAATCGACTTTTTATTTAGAGGCCTTATTGTATTGACTTGCATTGTCAGTACCCAGGCAGCCCACTTCTGGTCACTTCAGCCATGCCTTGGTAACCTTATTAGTTATGCAACACTGGTTGAGCACCCCTGCTGACACAGGTGTACATTAATTCTCATATCATCAATCCTCCCCCCCAAAAAAATTTCCTTTAAAATATTTAAGTATCTGCCAATCTGAAAAAAAAAACTTATATCAGGTGTGATCAAAGGAGTAGAAAATATAAACATGGAGAACTGAGCAAATGGTGGCTCTGGCACGTAAAATATCACAAATCGAGATTTTTCAGTCTTCCAATTGGTGTTTCTTCTGTGCTTCTTTCACGTTTCTTCTACTTGTTTGGGAATTGTCTCACATGCACAAGATTGATCCTCTGGTCATAAAGTCTTGTAACAGTAAACAGGCATATGTAGACAGTGTTATCTCACACTCAGAACCATAACTACATATGCACAACTGCAGTAAATGTTTTGCTTGGAGACTTGTATAAACGCAAACAAATGATTATTATGTTCCTGCTCAGTTAAAGAAACATCAGCAGAATAAGGAAGAAAAAATCAGTAGGAGGTTGTGGCTGTTGAACTGACAGGCTCAAAGCTGGTACCTGTATCAGTCCCAGCCCATGACTGACTACCTCAGTTGTTTTGTGCTGACAACTAACACTTGCATTTCACTCCTGCCAGATCATATCGTGTCACTAGTTTAATTGTTATACAATAGTAACAGTAAATTCTAAAAATTTCAAGAAATTTTATACATTCTTCAAAATTTGACACAGATCCCTTCTTCTTATTTTGGACACTCCAAACTTTAGACTGAAGTGTACTAAACTTTAATGATTTCTTTCTGTGGAAAGTCCTGAAAATCATACATAAATTCACATGTAGAAGCATGAAGAATTTCATGTGTCTTCCACTTATGAAACATGCCTATATATATATATCTTTCTCTCTCTCTGATATCTGTTTGAATGAGGGCACTGGTACATCGTCAGTCTTTGAAATGAGGAAATATCGGTAAAACTTGGTTAACTCCAGCAAAACCCATATCAGCCAAGTACCATTTTGAAAAAAAGGTCATGTAGAGATAAACAGAATGGAGATATTCTGTAGGGAGTAGTCTTAAATGGTCTAAAGTAGAACGTCTCCCCTGTGGACATCTTCTGTATTGTCTTAATGGTGTTCCCTGCAGGAAACAGGACATTCCGGAACTGAAAAAAAGGTACAACCATAAAAGTCTGGGTTATTTACTAAGACATTTCACTCCAGTCGATGCCACCTTTTCATCTGCATGAAAGGTCAGTCTTTTTCTTGCGGGTCCTCAGGTGGTATTTTTAATGCTCTGTTGCACACATTACTTCGACACTGTTGACGGACAGCCATGTCTCCAGCCAGACATACCAGTGTTCATATACACATTTGTTCGCTTTATTTTCTTCACCATCGAGTTTTGCAATTTGACGTCTTGTTCCAATCATCCCAATGGTTCATCAAGAACAGGTAGCTGGATGGTGGGTTTCCATAAAATACTCGAAAAACATCATAGTTATAAGCCAACCATTTCTGAACAGTAAATACACCCCTCATTAATCAGGTTTAAAATTTTCTTGATGACATAGGCCTGTTATTTTTGCTCACAGGAGTCATGACAATACTAACCAGGTCACTGCTCATATGAAATCAGTTGATCATCTTCTTTTGGTCTGTCCATTGAAGAATAAAAATCAGATTGAATCTCAGATATCTCATCTCCCAGCTCAGCAAATGGGTGATATATGGTGCAGCTTTATTATTTTGAAAGGTCTGTGTTTGAGCTGTCCATAACAGTGCATTTCTTCTTGGACTTGTTTTACTACATACACCAGAGAACCATTTTCTTAGCAATGAGCACATTAACATTCAAAAGAAAAGGATTTATGTGTTTGTGTAAACAAAACAGGCTCATTACAGGAGGCTTGTGTCATGCTTTGGCTTCAAAAACTGAGAAATACCATTACAAACACATTTCTTCCATTCATTAGGAGGGAAACTGACATGTATGGCCAAATAAAATAAGACTTCTAGAATTAACATGCCAGCAATTAAAGAATGTTATGATCAAGTTGTTATATTTGAAGGGGATAGTTTCTATTGATAAAATGTGCAATACATTATATGAAAAATTACTTCATTTGTAAGTTTAAAAGAAGAACAAGACATTTGTGGCTTTCATTGACATATCTTCTGTTTATTCCCTGGTGTTAATTATAAGAAAGTTTTTAAGTATTTTTAAGTGAACAGAGATCGATGCTCATTTCCAGCTTAACGAAACACCTAGATCCATTGCCAAGGCAACCCTGGATGGGTAATTTCCTCATCTGTTTACATTTTCAATCCAAATGAAAGGGATTTAATGAGTATGAAAATGTGCTGTTTCTTCTGGATCAGTTCACAATGACTGTGAAATTGTTCAGTAGGACTCATCAAAATTACTTAAATTCCAACTTTGTTAACTAAAAATATTAGGTTTTTACTTTTGCCTTTTCCAGGGTATCAGGGACCCTATTTGAAATTGTCACATGATGTTCTCTTTGTCTTCAGAGTATCGTGATGATCTTTTGTAACATTAGTAAAACTCTCAGCTCAGGGACTTGCATTTTACTTAACTGTAGCTTTCTACTGACATTGACTCAGGGGCTGTCACATGACCGCTTGGTTCATGTGACAACAGGTGGTCAAGCATGCCAAGCTGCTGATGATGCCCTTGTTATACAGTCAAAAGCTACAGCTACCAACAATGCAATTCTCCAGGTTGAGAGTTGTACTTACCTTATGGAATCCTTATGGGACAGGATCCATTATACATAGTATAATCACTCTTCTTTTACATTTCAAATATGTGTTCATGTAGAATGTCTGATGTGTTCAAATAGTATCTTTAGATCAGACAATTTTATTATCCATCCTAAGCTCATGTAATATCCTCATGAACCTGAACCATGCAATATCAATATAGTTCTTCTTGAGGTCATGTTATATCCATTCAGTCCTTCCTCAGCTCGTATTATGTCATTCCATGTAGTCCTGTGCTCATGTAATATCCATTAGTCCCCCCTTAGCCAAAATTATATCCATGTTGTCCTTTATATTCTCATGTAATATCCATGAGCTCTTATAATATCCATGTATCCTTCCTGAACTCATGTAATATCCATGTATAGTTATACCTGAGCTCATATGATAACCATGTTGTCCTTCTTGATTATATCTAATACCATTTAATCTCCCTCAGTTTATTTAATATCCATGTAACAGTCTCTCCTGGGTTCATTTAATATTTGTGTAGTCCTTCTTTAGATTGATCATATAATAGACCCATGCATCCAGCTGGTTTCTCTGAACTTGAAAGACATTTGCCCTTTCTTAGCCCTCCATGTTGTTCTAATTCTAATTTTCTCAGGATATTACATCCAGTTATACAATCAAACCTTAATGATTTTAAATCAAAGAACTTTGGTCTTAAAATGATAGTTTCATATTTTCTTAAATTACCTAGCTGTCAGGGAAAAGACATGCAATCTTGAATTAAATTTGGTTTTATATGGTAAAAAGTTATAATTTCATTCCAAAGACAAACTTGAATTTAATTAGGTTTATATTTTAAAAATATCATTTAAATAATATCATTTGGGAGATTTTATACCATTCCTTAAATTACAGGTTTATACAAATACATGTGACTGCGGTGAAGGAAAACTGTCCTATCTCGTTAAATTTCTTAACAGCAACCTTAGTAAATGTATTTTAGGTGTTCTTGTTGAGCAGCAGGTGGAACACCACAAACCAGCAATGTTGTAGTCACCTGTAGTATACGGCAGGTGTTACAGGTAAATTATGTTGCTGCTGTCAGGTATTACACGAGATAAAGCAATAGGTGTTGGTGTGTATGGAATATTGTTATATCATTCTAAACTGGCTCATTCTGAATATCTGTGTCAGTTGAAGCAATGTATATGTATTATATATAGAATTTTGAATATATTGAGGTTAAAGGTGTTTGTTTTTATGAAGCAGGGCTGAATTCAGGGAAGATAATTGATTTGATATAAAATAGGTTAATTCCATCTGTCATGGAGGTTATATTTTCACCTAAATTAGTTTGTTTGTCTGTAGCAGGATTACAGTTTACACAAAAAAAACTGGTAAACTGATTTCCACCCACCTTTGGGTAGATATGGGGATAGATTTATAAGACTGTCAGCTTTGACATCAGGTGCTTTATATTACAATCATGAGACAGTGTCCTTCAATGAGACACTGTCCTTCAAATATAAAAAAAAAGAAAATTGTCCTGTCATGAAACCAGAGACTTTCAGCTTTGAAGTCAAGTACCTTTACCTGATGTAGTGTCCTTTGTCTTGTAAAAGTTATTAAACAATGGGTCATGTCATCAAACTGACAACATAATCTTTGCACTGAAACTGTAATCTGATCATTGTGTTAATAGGTTTGGCCTTGTGTAACATACAGCTTCTTCCTTTGCGGAGACATTTTATTCAGGGCCACTCAGCACACTAGGTGAAGAAATTAATAAAACCACTGTCTGATAATTTATATTCATGGCATGCCATTGGAGAGACAGGGAAGATAAGGAGAGTTAATAGAATTGACAGTACAACATTCGTTCAGGCAAGATATCAGCAACCCGCATGCCTGTGACGGGCAGAGTAAATGAACACAAAAAAAAGTTGCCCACCATTGATGATACACCAGTTGAGATTTGTCAGAAAGCTTTTGATGAGTCTGTTGACTAAAGACAGTCCACGTTGATTGGTGTCCCCCACCTTTTGCATAGAATGGCATATTGGATGATCACCACATCATTTAAAGCCCAAAAGCAGCCCTTATGAGTCTGCTTGGTCAGCTCGACGCTGTCACAAGTTAGGTCCTGCTGGGGAGGTCTGTGTATTGATTGGCGGAGAAGTCCCTCCTCAGTAGCTTCCACATCCTGCAGTATAGTGCTTCAGCGGTACGGAACACACAGTGTGTGTCTACCAGTTATTGTGGATCATACTACCAACCATAGCACCTGCAGGAGGAAGCAAATGCTGGGAATATGTATATAAATGCGCAGGTATCTACCGAAGGAATAACGCAGCCAAGTAATGCCATGGCTTAATCTTTTGGTGTCCTTATGGTATACCAGAGACCACGAGTGATTGAGGGAATTGTTAGTCAGGGACAGCGACTTATGTTCGCCTCTTTAAGAGTCCAGGCAGCTTTGGTGCCCACACTAATAGCTCAACGGCAGCATCTGAACCTAAGTTTATGGCAAACGGCTGTTTCTGTACATTACAACCATGGCAACAGAACCCACAAGCTGTTTGAATATATAGTACTTGTCTTTATCTGGACTGTAGCCGCTTTCCTCAGCCACTTAAATTTGCTTTAAGGTGGAGGGACGCTACAGTACTATGGAATAAGTTGCATGATTTGTTCATGCTGATACCTGTGGAGCCTGGCAAGAATTATTACATTGATATCCCTAGAGTTTCAAAGTAACAGTAAGTAACTATTCTATCTTTTCTTCTATCTGATGAAATGTCATTTTTTTATGTTTTATCCATATCAACCATGTTCTGACATGTATTTATTTCTCTTTGCTGGAAACAACACTGAAGAAACTTTCCAGGAATATGTTCCACTAGGAATAGTACAGGTTTTCATCCATTGACCTATACTTTTTTCTTTATCAGAAATAGTTTCTCTTTACCTTGCAAGACTTGATCATCACATTGATCATCTAAAGAGGCAAGAGTGAAAGTTTCTATAGATTTGTATCATTACATGACAAGAGCATTGTTATGGTTCACATTCAGTTCCTAGCTTGAACTCACTTTCATTTCAGTCCTTTGGCATCAAGGTTATATATAAATATTGTATTTAATGTATGTTTTTTCAAGTATTGAATAATATGATTATAGGTATACCCTTAATCTGAAATCTGTTTCTTTTTTTCAATGTTGCTGTGTTCTTTACCTGAACATTTTATTTAATGTTATGAGGGTAAAACATGGTAAAACACTCAAAATGATTATAAGTGAAACTGATATTTTAACTAATTAATGCATTAAAACTAATAATGTAGAAGAGATTAGTCCTTCTGCTGTTTTTTGCCCACTATGTTGATACAAGAAAAGCGTGTCAGTTGTTGTTGGAATGGCTGCACTAATTTAGAAAGCAGAAATAAACTCAGGCTCTCAATATAGGTACTTCAAGATCGATTGCATTTCTGCTTTTTAAATGTTCTGTAGTTTTTGTACAATGGAAGAAGCAGCAGACAAATGGAGTTACAGTAAACTTTTTCTTTTAACACCACAAGCCTTAAAAAGTCCTATTTTTGCTTTGTCCCATTGCTATTTCAAGAAATTTCCAAATGAGTTGGGCAAAAGAGCCCAGTGATAATTAATGCCAGTGTCTGCAGGGACATCCTATTTATCTTTACATTTGTTTGTTTGTTTTAGGTATTTTATAATTATTTTAATGAATTCAGTCTTTTTTCTCCAAGAAGCAGAAAATTATTACTTCAGCATAATTGAAGTATTTGACTGAAGTGTAAGAATATAAAACAATGAAGTTATACATATTCTAATAATTCTCTCTTTCTGTCTAAGAGTGTGTGTCTCTCTCTCTCTCTTTCTCTCTCTCTCTTTCTCTCTCTCTCTCTTTTTCTCTCTCTCTCTTTTATTCTCTCTCTCTCTCTCTCTCTCTCTTTCTCTCTCTCTCTCTCTCTGTATATATATTAAATATATTGAACCTGAAAATGCTGACAAATGGATTTATATTAAACCAAATTGCCAATGAAAGGATGACTGGAGGAGGTGAACAGGGTGACTGATACTGTCTGTCTGTCTGTCTCTCTCATGTATATATATATATGTATATATGTATATATTATATATTTATGAAACTGGAGGTGCCAACCAATGGATTTATATTAAACCAAATTGCCAATGAAAGGATGATAAGGGGAGGTGAACAGTGTCATTCCCTAGGGAGTTGTAAATATAAAACCTATAATGCTGGTTTTGTCTGTCTGGTAGATATCATCAGGGTTTCAGACTCCTGCTTATATCAGTAGAATACACTCCCATCACTGGCTGCATGTTTAATCTTGCCCAGTGTCTCATGCAGTGAGACTATGTTTACAAGAAATGCAAGCTTGTTTTCACCATAAATGCTAGCCTTTCTGCACCAGTCCATAGGCCAAATGTGCCTCTGCCATGGAACCTGGTGTCTGTCTGTCCGTCTATCTGGTGTCCATCAACAAATCACAAAAAAATGATTATTTATCTTTGTTTCCTGACCAATTTTGATTCCTATTGTTTCACTTGATAGGGCTAGATGTGCATGGGCTTTTAATTTTCTACACAGAATTCTGAAATTGATTAATTATGTAAATTTATGCACACTTTCATCAAAATCATTAGAAAATGCTTCTTCTTTATTTCTTGACAATTTTTTTTTGTTTTTTGTTTTCTCTGAAAGGGCTTGGAGACACATTCTGTAACTGTACACAGGATTTTTAATCTGCAGGTGGGGTATCCTTGTAAACCAGTTCATTTTGTGGTGAAAAGTTTGTTATACTCATGGAGTCACCAAAATCTTATGTTTGAAAGGATGGAGTGCTGGAAGAACATTACTTCATTGATGCTCTGTTTGATTACCTATATTATCCCACTAGTGTCAAGTTTAATTTCCCTTGTAACTCCCATTTGTGAGACACATGATTTTTGCCAATATACCAGCAATATGAAATACACAGAGTTGATTTGGTTATTACTTATATAGCTATATATTGACCTAATTGCTACCATACTTAACTGAGAGAGTCCCAGCTCAGCTGTTACTGTGCTTTATGTCTTATTTACAGAAAGAAAAATATTTTTGCCAGTTTTATTGGTAGGAATTTAAAATTTTCAAACTACAAATTATCCTTTATTGATTTCTGACATGTTAACTTAAACTTTTCTTTAGATATAATATATAATTATTGAACAGCTATCTGCCAGTTATAATTAATTGCTTAATACAATCTTGTGCATCATTCAACTTTAGTGTAAGGTCTTTATCTCATAGAAGACTTTGCATAAATCTGTGGCTATTAGGTTACTGGTGAGCAAAGGAACTTAAAATTAAGCATATTGTTAGATTTGTTAGATAGACTATTATGGTTGTCAAATAGTTTAAATTATCAAATTAGTTTTTATACGCTTGTCATACGACAGGAGTATTATGGTATACCCACCACCCATCCGTCCGACGTCCATTAACTTTTACTGTCGCTGCGATCACTTACTGGGGCTTTGATGGATTTTCATGAAAGTAACAATAAGTACTTACCAACAGATTATCTCACCTGAGTTAGATTATGGGCAACATCCATGCATATTAATATTATTTAATAAGGTCATGGGTCACTCAGCTACTTTGTGGTGTCACCGTTATAACTTATGAAAAATATTAAGGATTTTTAAATACTCATCAGAAAAATATTAATCAATAAAATATCTCATTTAAGTTTGATTTCTAGTGTAATCCATGCATATTTCATGGGGTCAGAGGTCACTGCTTTTTGGGGACTTACAAAATCCCTATGGATTTCATGAAACTCATTATACATATTTACCAAAAGAGTTTAATTCTCACCTGAATTACAATATACATTCTCACCAAATTCACACATATTTAATGAGGTAAGAAGTCACCAGATACACAACGGGCGTATTATGTGGTGCTCTTGTTTGTGGATATTTCGGGAGTAATTTTAACCTTTGCAGGTTAATATATATAGTAAAAATCACAAGAAGACAAGCTAGTGACTGTCACTGTTAATGCCCATTGTAGGTTTCTAGCTGTAATGAGTATGTTATCCAAGCTTTATCTCTTCTCTCCTCATCACTACCATCATAACATGTACTACGATCACAATGCCCTAGACTGAAGGGGAGGTCTGGTACATAAATTGTTAATGTCTTTATTAACTCCTTCTATATTTAGATGCAGCCTTTGCTATATATAAGCATTCCAATAGTTGGCAATTAGATACTTATTTGTTTCCTGATTTGACACATGATTTTTCCAAGCTCTTAATTGATATTTGAAGTAAATGACTAAAGGATCTTTCTTTTGGGAATATTCAGAAGCATCTCTTGATCTGCTTGCTTTGTTCAAGTGTGCAATATTTTATTAAACTGACAACACTGCATGTCTTCTGCAAATATATCACATGCATGTTTTACCAGTCAGCTACACATGTATAGGAGTATTGCTTTTGTTCTTTGAGAGATGCTATTGAACAAAATTGGCTCTAGATCTCTTCAGGCTTTTGCACTTGAAAGTTCTGCATGGAAAGTGGTGCATGGAACATATTATCAAACATATGAGGCACCAAGCAACATTATTTACCGCTAATTGTTACCTGTTTGGACTCTTTGGGAGATGTTTACAGAATACTGATAGTCATCTTGTCTGAATGTGCTAAGAGTTCTAGATAATATTATTCTAACCTAATTGTATTCAGAGGTCGAGTCACAGAGATGGCAAATGACAAGAGGGCATCTTGTAATGTTAAACAGATCAGTTGATAATCTCATTTATATCCAGCACAGGCAGTCAGTCAAATGATTAAACAAAATCTCAGTTGAATAGACACATAGTAACACAAAGTCTTATACCAAATACTATTTGATTCAAGTCTTTTTTATGAATTCAACCAGAACATTGTTTCTGCATGCTGTTTGATTGAGATTCCATTGATGCTGGAAATAAAGATACAACCTGACTGTGAATGACATCCTATGAAACATATTACATGCTTCATGGGGACTGAAAGCAAGCTGCTTACAGCTTATCTAGACTCTCTCCCTGATGTTTCTGTAAGTGCTGTAGGATGACAGTATTGAAATCCCTTTTACAATTTTGATGAATGAAAGTTATACAAGGTGAGAATTAAGGTATTGGGGTTGGTTGGGCAAAGATGATATATATCTTAAGTGATGTAAATAAAAATGAATTTGACATACAAGTTATCAGGTACATTTCACAGAAGCTAGATTACAGATTGTTCAGTAAAACACTGCATTTATATTTTAGGACTGTTCTGTTATTCTATTCTGTCGTTGGGAAATTTCAAGAAATGTCTGCATTTTAATGTGTCATAAATTTGCTTGTTCAGTCCTGCTCTGGAGATATCAATAACCTAATAAAAAATTACTTATAAAGATTGGTTGATATATAAAGAAATGTCTGCCAGGATTTGTTCAATACATTCAGATATTGCAATTTCAAAATATGTATCAATTAATTACAAATATCAAGTAAATATTTGTTTAGCAACTGTGTGTTACAATTACAATGAACTTTACATTGTCAGTCCCCAGCCTTTTCAGAGCTAGAATAAGATCATTATTCATACAGCCCCATATTAATATATGGGAATTAATAAATTATGTAAAGTTTACATATATAACAAAAAACAGAGATCACTTTATGCTTGCAAAGCTTCTGGCGAGAGCATAACCTTGTGATTGGCCTAAAAAGATGTCTAGTCATATGTGTATATCAATGTTCTATAGCTATATTAATATGAAGAGCAAAAAGAAAAATTCTTGCCTTGTTATCTTCATGTCTGCTGTATGAGTCATCTTATAATGTATATTAAGTAAGAAAACCCCCAAGTCAGCGAATCCAACTAAATGTTAGATATCTCTCCAGGGATGAGAGCCTCAATTCCATTCAATGAAATATCCTTTTGTAACCTACATCAGAGTCTTGGCAAACCTGACTGCAACCTTTGTATAACAAACCTGTGGGGAATTTCCCGGAAGTTCAGTAGATAAGGATAAAAACAACAATATGTATTAAATGTACAGTATTACGCTGATGTGGAACCTGTCTGAAAGACCACTTCTCAGATGACCACCTGTCTATTAAGACCACCCATCAGTTAACTGAACGCATTCACTTAGGCTATAATTGACCTGTCTTATCAGACCACCTGTGAATCAAGACCACTTTTAGCAAGTCCCATGGGTGGTCTCATAACACAGGTTTTACTGTATTTTGTGATTATATGCATTTCTAGTAAGGTTAAGTATAGATGAGTAGCCAACACAAAATGTGTTGCTTACACCCATTAATGTATGACTGGTGAAAGACATACATAGTTGAAACAGTATACCTGATAATTGCTGTGAACAAATGCAATCTGATCTAGACCACAGCTCTTAAAATCCACCAGGATTTCAGTCTTACTTTTGGCATATACATCATAACATGTCACCCTGTCAAATGCCAGATGGACAGTTTCTGTAAAAACCATGCCCATATTGGCAACTGCATCCAGATGGTCATCACTTAGTGTTCATACTCTCCTCACGCAGTGTATATATACAGTGCAGTTGTCCCAGATCTCCATGTCAAAACTGCTGCTTTGTATAGAAAGGTGTTCTTGGTCTGACCACCAGGTTATAGCACAAAGCAAAGAATAAAATAATCAGACCTATGAGAGAGTGGTATCACAGTGTGCATCCAGCTAAAAAATTTTAACATGCGACACTCGCTCTAGTTAGTCTGATTACAACTTTTTGCACAGGGCCAAGAATTAGACCAATGAGAATTGGTGTCTTGAAATCAGCCCTCACCTGATATAAATGAAAATTTTAATCTTTTACTTGTACACTTGGAGCTTTCTCTTCATGAGACATTAACCTGTACTCGATTTACCTCACAGGAACTTAATTTATTATGTACTATATATTCTTGGGACTTGTAGCTCCTGTATATATTCTTGGGACTTGTAGCTCCTGTCATCTTTCTTTTTGCAGAATCAATTAGATTTTGTTATGGATCCAGCACATGAGCCAGATTCAGGAATGTCAACAAGGAATATTCCCAAATTAAGCATGATTGAATCTGGGAATATGGGCCAGTTAAGTGAATTCAAACACAGTTCAGGGAGTATACCACAACAGGGGCCCCCACATGGCAGAGGCATGCATTCCTTAACGTGCAGATTTAAAATCGGAAACTTTGATCTGTTTTTTTAGTTATAACAGTGGTGACTCTACAGTCTATGAAATTCAATATAATCTTATTGATTTCAAGGAGAGTTAATGATATTATCTGAAATGATTGATATATAAGCAAAATGAAAATCATGAAAAACAACTGAGTAAATCATTAATAAAACTGCCCTTGATACATGGTTGCCAGATATGTATTTCAGACAGTCACTTATGAACAGGTAATAAATTACCATGCTAATTAGTCTCTTATGAACAGTTATTAAATTACCATGCTAATAGATAACTCTGTGAAAGTCTTTGTCTCAGAACTCAAGGGCTTTATTTCTTCAACAATACAGAATCAGGCTTGACGTAGGTACCTGTAAATATATGACATATAACATAGATCAGTTGAATATCCTCTATGCCCCCTCAAGCCTTTGGAAGGTGCCTGTATGACAAGCAGAGGATAAACGCAAAGTTCAAAGGCTGAGAACTAAGTAGGTCCGCATTCGGGGGAGGGTGATAGAAAGGCAAACATTGCAAATCAAGGGGACCAAACTAAGCCGTAGCTGTAACAAATAGCAACTAGGAAAGCCGGCTAGGCTCTAAACAATATAGAACATCAATGTCATTTGTTCCTGGAACGTTTCTCAGGTAGTGGGGTCTCCGTCAGACCAGGTTTGTTGTAGGGCTGCAGAGCTTTTAAAGCGCGAGGCATGTAGGTTGTCTCTTTGGGTGGAGACTCATCCGCATCCCTGGTAGGTGCCTTGGGGGTGTCCGATTGTTCAGGGTGAACCACAGGGTCGCTGATGAAGCTGTCATTGGGTGGTTCGTCAGGTGGTGGGGTTCCAGACGGTGCCACCTCCGGAGTCTTGACTGGGTCATCGTCTATCGGGGGAGTAGGCATCTTCGGAGTTGTCCAGACCGTGGGCATCCTCTTCGCCGCCGTGGGAGCAGGTGAGGGTAGTGTGGCCAGTGGGGCTCTGGCTATCACTGGATGGTATAGGCGCAGGAATTTCCTGTTTCGCAGGGTCACCCTGCCTGATCCATCAACTCTCACCACATATTGGTCAAACTGACGGACCTCTATAATGATTCCAGTTTTGTCCCACTTCGTGGGGTGTGGTCCGGTTTGGTTTTGGATGCGGACACAGTCCCCGACCGCTAGAGGGGGTAAGACGCGGGTGTTAGCTGACAGTCTTTCAGCATCCCTCATGTGGCGATTCCTAAGAGCCTCTTCTCTGTTGCTCAAAGTCTCTTGCCACGTCTTGTGGGGTAGGTACTTGCCTGGGTGGATTGGGATGAAGTCCCAGATTGGTCGCCCGAAGATGCACATCGCTGGGGATAACAGCGTGTCTCTGTCTGGTGTGTTGCGGTATTGGAGGATTGCGCGTTGAAATGCATCTGTGTCGAGGCTACCGTCATGACTAGTGTTGTCGATAATCATCCTCTTTATGGTTTTCACACCAATTTCCGCCCGGCTGTTGCTGTGAGGGAATGCTACGGACGAGAGGCGGTGATGAACTCCCCAGTTGCGCAGGAATGCCAATGTGGCTGTGGATGTAAACTCAGGACCACCGTCAGATGAGAGCTCGTCACTGATACCAAATGTTGTGAATGTGCGCCTGAGGCTGGATATAGGGCCTTTGGATCCCCCGTGCGCCCTTTCCACGTTCGGCCAGTTGCTGTACCTGTCGACGATCACCAAGTAGTGGTGTCCAGCGTATTGGAAGAAGTCTGCACAGATACATTGAAAGGGGTATTGGGGTTGCACTGGTGGGGTAGGAGGAGCACTTGGTTGTGAGGGAGCTATACGATTGCAAGGGAGGCATCGCATACGCATTTCACTGATTGACGAGGTCATACCTGGCCAGAAGAAAGATGCATCAGCCCGAGAGCACATCTGGGAGACACCTTGATGGGCTGAGTGGAGTGCTTGGAGAACACTGTTACGTAGGCTGGGAGGGATGATTATGCGGTCGTTGTATAGAGCCACACCATCAAAACTGGTCAGTTTGTCTCTGTATTGGTAATAGGGTCTGAGTTCTGTTGGCAGGTGGTCCTTTGCCTCAGGGAATCCATTTTCAATTAGGTCAATCAATTTGACCATTGAGTTGTCACTGTTGGTGGCCACACGAATATCGTTCCAGGTGATGGAGCTAATCCCTCCTAGAGAGTCTTCTTCACTAGGGTGCAGTGTAGGGCTATCAGGTTGTGCTCTGATGGTCATGAGGAAGCTGTGAGGCATGGTAGGGAGGTTGTGTTCAGTGGAGACTGGAGTCGCATCATCAGGCAGGTGAAGGTGATTGGCAGCCCCAACTGGGTAACGTGAGATAGTATCTGCAGCGACATGACGGATTCCTGGAATGTGAGTGATATGGAATCTGTATTTCAGCGTTTTTTCTTTCAGGTTCCTCAGTCGTGGGTTGGGGATTGCATCCAAGTTTCTATCACCGAACACCTTGAGAAGGGGTCTGTGATCCACCGCAATGATCAGATTGGGGCAGCCTAGAACGAAATGACGAGTTTTTTCGAGGGCATCCACCACAGCCAGTGCCTCTCCTTCAATGGGGGCATACCTTGATTCAGCCGATGATGTAAAGCGGCTACCCACTAGTGTGACTTTCCAGCCTAGGCGGCAGCAGAATGGCTTGCTTGACATGCAAGCGCAATGTTTTTGAAGTAGCCAGAAGCCGATGCCATTTTTGCTGAAGTCTGTTGCAAGGCATGTAGGCTTTCTTTTGTCAAATATTTCCACGCCTCTTTGTATTTCTTGGATTATGATGGTCTTGGCTTCTTCAAAGAGGTTGTCCATATGTTCAGTCCACTTGAATGGTGTGTTGGGTTGTAGCAGGGTGCGAAAGGGTTGCATTCACTCTGCTGATGCAAAAGCATATGCTACTTGGTTTACAAGTCCAAACCAGCTTCGTATGTCAGTGATAGTGCGAGGTTTGGGGAATCCCTTTATCGCCTCCAGAACCTGTGGGCATGGACGAACAGTAGTAGGGGCGATTTCAAAGCCTGCGAAATTGACGGTTTCTTTGGCAAACGAGAATTTGGATGGGTTGAGGATGATACCATTTCGGCCACATGTGTCCAACCAATTTGCCGCTTGGAAGAAGCTGTCCTCAATGGAGGGAGACCACATGATTGTGTCGTCAATGACCTTTGTTTTGTTGTCAATGTCACTAACAATTTCATCAAATCGCCTAGTGTATGCATCTCCAGATGCTATGTATCCCTGAGGGCACACTCGATACCTGTACCGGCCCCAGGGTGTGATGAAGGTTGTCAGGTGTCTGTCCTAAGGGTCAAGTGCGATGCTGTGGTAGCCATTCCAGGCATCAAAAGTGCTTTTCCTTGTGTTCCGCGGGACCATGCGGGCTTGATGGAACGGCGATTGGGTATGGTGTGTCTCTCTCGCCGCATGGCGATTCAAAGCTTGGAAGTCAACAGTCCGCCGAGGTTTACCAGATTTCTTTGCGCAGATGACCATTCGATGACACCATGAAACTGGGGTTCCAATTGGGACTGGTTCTATGACACCGAGCTGAACATCCTGATCAAGGCCGGCCTTTACCTGTTCTTGCCAGTGGACAGGTACTGGGATTGGTGTGTGGTGTGCTACAGGTGTAGTATCGTTGTCTACAATAAGTCTCATGGGGGGTCCTGACATCATGGGCAGCTTTTGATGTTCACAGACGTTGAATGTGCTACTTTAATAGAAATCTAACAGCCATTGCTCTAGTTTCTCTCTGTTCTCTTCAGTGGCTGGAAATGGTAGGGATGTAGGGAGGGGGGTGGGGTTTGGCGGAGAGGACAGTTGCAACAGTCTTCATCAGGGCTATTGTCAGTGTCACTGTGCGAGGCAGAAGAGTCTGTTATGACTGACTCAATGGATGGGAATGAGTGAGGTATAATGCCTAGATCCCTACAGGCCTCCATCGATAGGAAGAATTTGTCTGTTGACTGGGAAATGTACACAATCTGGCGTGTTGTTTTTGGCTGCATAGATTGTGTAAAGCCTGTGATGCGTAGGGTTAGGGCGCCCAGAATTCCAATTGGGTCCTGGTTTGCGGCCCTCATCTTCATTGAGGTGGGGGTGAGGTGGGAGGTGTTCAAACCTAGCTGACGCAGGAAGGAAGTACCAGCAAGACACGATTGGCAGCCTGTGTCTGCGACTGCCAGTATGGTAGCAGTTCCAGTGGGACTGCGCAAAGTGGATTCAATTCCTAAGTCATTGGCGTCTGATGGAAGGGCCTGAATCTCGACGTTGATGGTCGGTTGAGGTGCGGATGCACGCTTTTCCCACGTGTCACACAGGGAATCATACACATGGTGGTCTAGTGTGATTGTGTTGGCTAGCTGTTCAATTGAGCAGAGGGCCTCGAAGACCGCCGTCGCAGAGTCATTTTGATTGGTGTGTAGCCTCTGTCTTGGTTTACGGCAGACACTTTCGAAGTGGTGTGGGATATTGCAGTTGGTGCAAGTATGGTTGAAGGCGGGGCAATGATTTGTACGGTCTTGCTTCCTGCTGCTGTGTCCTTCTTTGCCACAGTGGCCGCATGGTTGTGATTGAGTGCTCGTTTTTCTGTCTGGAGGTCGGCCCTGAAGTCGTTTTCTCCCCATCTGCCTGTATGTGCTGCTCGCTGCATCAATCGCCACGGGCACAGCTCTGGGATTGGGATTGATTCGTCCGGCCGAACGCTTCCCGCTTTCTTTGGCTTCAATGAAGCGGATAGTTTCATCAAGGGACATCTCTTGATTGGCCTGGCCAAGCACGTCGAGGCGGATATCATCATCTGCAAGGCCGACTATGAGGGTGTCTCTGATCATTTGATCGCTATATGATAGCTGGGCTCCACACTGGCATGAAATGTTGTACTGACACACATTCGCTTGGCCTTTAATGGGTGCAGAGAAGGTTCTCGCTGGTTCATCTCTGTCCTGCCGCATTTGCTGAAGTCGTAGTCGGGCCACCATCACATTCTCTTGACGGACTGCGAGGGACTTGATGTGGCCAAGGAGAGTGGTCTCGTCAAATGACGTGAGGTTGTTGAAGCTCCTGGATAGATCTTTGCGGAGGGCCTCATCGCAGCATTCAAGGAGTTGGAAGATGATGTCCCGGCCAGTGAGGCGTGTGGCTTGTTTATATTCTGACCATCGTTGGGTGAAATATGTCCATTCCTCACTTGTTCCAGATGCAGAGATGGCTGGGCGCTTCACCTTCTCGGCTTTGACCCCCATGGCCATTGGCGCTGTTGTAGGGGCAGGAGCTGGATGAGCGGTCCTCTCGTGAATGTCGAGGAGTTTGAGAAGAATTTCAGGAGCTGTGGCTGAGGGCCATGTGACTTCACACTGTGGTGCGGGACATCTGATGTCAGTCATGTTGATTCTGTATAGATAACTCTGTGAAAGTCTTTGTCTCAGAACTCAAGGGCTTTATTTCTTCAACAATACAGAATCAGGCTTGACGTAGGTACCTGTAAATATATGACATATAACATAGATCAGTTGAATATCCTCTAGCTAATTATTTAAAGTAAAAATTTTACATGCCTGTTCGGAAGAATGTGCATGCAAAAAAAAAAAGCAAACATTTTTTCAGAATATTGCATAGAGTCAGGTTAATTTCAAAAAAATTCTTGATGATATTATTGGTTATTTGTGAGATGATTGAAGGACATTTTTGTAAATGTCATTTGTAAGCAACAGGATCAGGTGGAAATAGGTTCACTGAATGAAATGACAATGTTCATGTTCAGCACAATTTCATTTGGGAATTACCATGCACTGGGATCATTCATGGAAGTTTTTCCTAGTAGGGCCATGGGAAATATATAAAGGCGACAAGAGTGGTTTATGAACTCTTGATATATTGACACTGGGAGCACCAATATCAACATGGCCACCTTTTCATCTTACTCTCCGAATCATTGTGGTGACAAGCAATGGCCCAGTGCATTTGATACTGGCTGCCATTACAAGAATTTGCTCCAGTGTCTGGAAGCAGCAGGTATTCATGACAAAGCTTTCCTGAGCTAAAGTGATGGAAGTAAAGCATGATTGCTTTACAGATTTTGAAAAACTTATGAAATGAGCAGACATGATAATTGTCATCACCTGCACTACAAAGTGACAATCACTTTTTATGTGTTTTTTTTTAATCTTGTTCATGGTTATCAGGGAATCAGCAGGAGTATATATCCTGATTTGTTTCTGTTTTATCCTCTCTTGTTGCCTGTCTGTCCTTTTATCTGTCTGTCTGGCAGCAAGCTATATCTTTGAAATTGGCAGTGTGAAGGTCTGTGTATGTTGCCATTGAGACAAGGACACCTAAAACTTTTCCATCTTTTAATGAGATCACATCTGAAGTTTTGGAAAGAAAAGGCATGCAAGAATACAATGATACTTTAGTAAACCTTATTTTAAATATTCTTTATACTGTTGCTGTATTAATTGAATTCATATACAGTTTTTGTTGATATTATTAAATTATTAAAAATAAGCTGTTATCATATGTAACAATCCATTAAATTTAAGAGTTAATATGGATAATATATTTTTGTCTGAAGGATCTTTACCATTGCAAACTTAAGAGAGGGCTCTTGTTTGTCCCATCAACGGACAATTAAGATTCTTATAATTCACTAGTATTATGGGAAACCTTAAGCATAAATAGGGTGGTGGCTTAGTTTCTTCACTTTTGCATGCCCAGGTGACACCTTTGTTCTGGGGGCATAGCTGACTAGTGATGCAACCATGAACTTGTTGACCTATGATATGTACACATTTCTCTTGGCTTGGATTCACCATCACATATCACCTGCACTTAGATACCACACATCATGGCTTATTCAGGATTAAGGTGATATTCTCGGTCTGATTTCTGGTTACTTATAAAGCAAATGGATAAGGAAAGCATATATATATATATATATCCTGCATCGGAGGAATATTAAGAATAAGGATCAAAGTACCATAACTGAAGGGTTTAAGTAATAAATATAGGTGAAGCAAAAAGATTTGATTAGATTCATTTTCAGATCAGCACTTTGATAAACAGTATATAAATCTTATCACAACTTAAGAACTGGCTATACATCTATATATCAGCAAAACTCCAGTTACATGCTTATTTTAAAAAAGAAGAAGAATTAGAAGTAACTACGTTTATTTAAATGGAAACATTCATTTAAATAATAATTTAGAAAATGCAGACAAATATTTTTCATCTCTATCTATATTGATGTTTCATATTTACATACAATTCTTCATAAATATACCTTCATTAGAAATGTTTTCTTGATGGCTCACAAGTTTGATTACACATAATGATTAATTTTCAGGGCACTGAAGTGAAAAGAAATGTCTGAATAGAATGAATGAGCTTAAAATGAAATCCTTCTCCTCTGGCTGGCTTTGAGCCCACAAAATGCAATAATAATCCAATGGTATGAGCTATCAATTTAACAGAGTCAATCCCGGGGGATATTTGAAATGGTCACATACATCAGCCGAGGTGGTAAACCTGTTACAGCAAGGGCAGCCTTCTTCCAGATGCTGCTACAGCCCTTGAAAATATAATATGGCTGAGCTTTGATTCAGCAGAAGGGGTAGGGTGGTCAGATGGTGTTGTTGTGTTTGTTTTACTACCTGGTCAGCTGATTATTATGTCATTAAAGGGACTGTGTTTGTTGAATTCAACTTAATAAATGGAATATTTCATGAAATTCATTAATGAGAAAACTTTGTTTATTTTTGTGTGTATCAGGCCTATATAATCATTATTATGACTGTCTCATGTACCTTGATGAATATATAACAGAACTTTCATGTGCAGCCATCAATGTGACAAGGGATGTTACTTGCAATAAATACCAAACTTCTATGAGAAATATCTATTAAATATGCACTAGCGAGCAAAATATTCAATGAATTAAATATTTATTAGATAATAAGTTCCTCCTCAAGGGCAACATGCTTATTAGGTAGATATAGTCATCATGCAGAATACATTTCATATGGAAATCAGGATTTCCTCTTATTGGTCAGAATTCATGCAAAATAATGTCACATGGAAGATGGAGCTAGGCCTTCTGATTTGTCAAAATTAATTCAAGGTGAAAAGCTTAAGGTGGGACTCAATGCTGGAAGCTAGAATTCTGATTGGTGAAAATATTTATTGCAAAAGATCTACCAGTTTATGGAGATTATGATAATAAGAATTCCCATTCAAAGAGTCTGTTATTTGGGCTAATATATTTCAGCTTAAATTTATTTAGGATATATAATTGTATGTATGTGGGATTTGAGCATTAATTGTGAGAAAAAAATTTTTTCTTTTGCATAGTTGTATCCCCAGACAAAGTCGGGGGATACTGTTTTCATGAAGGTCCCGCCACCGCCGCATATAAATTTTGTTGGTGCGATAACTCAAAAATATTTCACGGATCTTTACCAAACTTGGTATATGTATAGGTATGGGTGAGAGGACAACGCCTATTTTAAATGAGGTCATGACCTTTATTAGGAGAGTGTCGACCTTGAATAGGTCCAATTTTGGGGAAAATCACACAAATTCTTAAATATCTCAAAAAATCTTGCATGGATTGATCCCAAAATCAAGTTGATCAAAGATCATGGATAGGGTTGTCATGTTCCAGAAACTGGTGGCGCCGCCTATTATTCCTTACTTGTTTTTGTGCCTTTTAATACCCCCAATATTGCTACTTGACAGTACTGTGAGCATTATAAGTAAAAAACTAATGGACAGATTTCTTTTATATTATTCATATACATAGATGTGGGTTATGGGATGATGTTTATTTAAATTTGGGTCTTGACCTTTCCTATCAGAGTGGCCTTGACCTTGAATATTCCCATATTTGGTGAAATTCACACAAATCTTTAATTTCTCATTAAGGGATACATGGAATGATCCAAAAATCAAATTGACCAAAGATCTTGGATAGCTTTGTCTTTTGCAGAAGACAGGATGCGCCACCTTGTGTTGTTTTCTTGTTAAAATGATGTAAACACAATAACTTTGTAAGAATTTGAGGTACAGTCACCAAACCCACAACGTTGATGCATCTCATCAACAGCTAGGTCAAATTTGAACATGGATGACCTTGATACATATTTTCAAGGTCACAGCAGCGATAATGTTAAAAACTCAAAAAAAATTGTTGGTACAGTCACCAAACTTACAGGTTAGATGCATCTTATCAAGGGCTGGGGGGAGGGGCTGGTTAATTGTCTGGGGATACTATGGCACCTGCGGTGCCAAGAAATATCTAGTTTAAGATATATAGTGATATTAAAAATTTCAAATATAACATAAGGCAAAAGGTTAAAGTTGTATATGTAAACTTGTGCATACACAGATACAGCAAAGTATTATATGATTTATTAGACAGAATATCAATAAACCTGTTATGACATTGCTAAATCTCTTAGCACCTGGGGCAGCTCCTTTATTTTCATGCAGATGTCTTCTTTGTAAAATATTACCTTGTGATCTGCACCCCTGGCCAATACGTCATGTCCTGAAAGCCACAACATCAAGAAAAACATTCCAGCATGAAAAGCCTTGAAAGGACACGGGATATGTTTTACTAAGATATATGGAAATGTCTTAAAGAGTGGGTAATACATCAACTTTGAATTGTCTCCACAACTCTTTGTTGGTGATGATAACAGTGTTGTATGAAAACAATAAATATTGCTTATTGTATTTTACATAATTAAACCCTGCTTTGCCCACACCTGTCCAACAATTCTTTGGTGATTTTTTTTTCTGAAAGGTTCCAGAAAAATTCATTTTGCAATATAAACTTAAGCCAAAACAAAGATTACCCCTCATTAGTGTTGGGAATTGGTTGTGATTTCATGATTGATGTCATCAGTAAAAATCAGTTGGCCTCTACTGACCAATAATCCTAAATAATCAGTTGTTTAAAGGTATGAACTTTTGGACCATATATAGACCAGTTCATCATCTCAACTGATATGGAGGTCTAAATGCAGGCTAATAATATCATAATTTTATAGCCTAATTCTACATGTATGCATAGTAACTTAGGAATTAACTATTTTGGTAAACGCAGTTTTTTCTCTAGTTTTCTTGCATAATGTATTGGATGCACACATTCCCTCATCACAAAGCCTAAGTTACATGCAAAAAAATTGCAATTTGAAATGGCACTGAAAGATTGATAATCAGATCAACCTGTCCCGTCATAGATTAAAATGGATCATCACCAAATCACTGCCCTCATACACAGTTATTTGATCAAATATAAACCCTAAACTTGGGGTCAAATGAAAGGTTCTTTGGTGGTATATCAGCTGGTCACAACCACATGTTTCTTGTGAAGTTTTGAAATTTTTATATTTTTTAAAGAAATGTCTAAGCAAATGACACTCAAAATTTGTTAATTCAGTTCTATTGAAAATCAGAATTAGCATATTTCATATGGGGTTCAAAATTTTTAAGCATGGGGCTTGAGAAATCAACCTTTTTATTTTTTTTTTTAATTATAGATTGAAATTACAAACTATGTCTATATGATGGTCGAGTTACTGTTGAGTAATGCTGTAGAATTCTACCATATCTGTATCATCCGTCATTTCTACATGCATAGCAACCACTTCAGTGTCCCTGAAATAAAAGGCTTTCAGTTCAAACACAAATACATCAGAATCAAACCAGACATGACAGTTTGTTTTGAAATAAAATTAACCCTGTCAGGCCCATTAAACACTGCTGGCAGATTAATCATTTGTGTTCTATGTAAATCTCTCTTGTTCGCTGCAGATTGTGTATTTTTGCATGTAGAGTAATGGCTGGGCTATCGTTTCCTGACATCACTAATAGTTCCGCAGATGTTTTTGGGAAATGTTGCATAAGGGACCAGAGACAAGAATAATAAGGGTCATGTTCCAATACAACCAATTTGTTGTTAAATTAATGTCTGTCTCCCTTAACTTCATGTACACTAGGTCTCTGGAACGTACAGGCTGGCAGCATTTATTCATGCGTGATCTTGACCCACTGTCTCACGGTCAGCTGTCTGTAACCCTGGTTGACCTGCTGTGAGCTCAGTAAAAAGACATTTCTGTCTTAAATCAATAACTGATAGCTTTGGCCTAGTTTATCAAAGTCAGAGTTATACAAAGTTAACCAAAATCCTATATACATGATCTTGACCAGGCCAGACCAACGGTGTCAAGGTCAAAGTATATAAGGCAAATGTTCAGTCCATATGTCTTGATTGTCTTCATTGTCAAAGGTAAAAAATAAGTAAATAGTGACTTATGAAAGGTAAGAAAAAATAAATTATGGTTTGTAAATTTTTATTTGATTATGAGCCTAAGGTTTAGTTTTTGCAGATGATACATTTACGTTTTAGATTAAATTTGAATTATGCAGGTGTTTAGTTTGATTTAGAACTATTTAAAATTAACTTGGTCAAAGTTTCAAGGTAAACATTTGAAACTTGTTGCTGTTGATAAAAGTTCTAGAAATGAAACTTGTTGGTTATACATTAAGGTTTTAGTTTTACAAACTGAAATTTGACAAATGTTTAACGTAAGTTTCAGGTTTAAAATCTGAAATTTATGCTGATGTTATAGGTTTAGATATTAGAATTACACATTTAAAAATTAATCCAAGTTAAAACTTTGATGTAGAGTTATAAATAGAACTGAAGCAAATATTAGATTTAGGTGCTTGAGTTATCAATTGCAGTTTTTCAGATAATAGGTATATATTGAATTTGGAATTAATGAACGGTTTTCAAAATTGCAGTTTGGTAGATATCTGGTCTAATTTGTAAGTTACAAATCACAGCTCAAGCATTTCAGATGGGTTAAGTGGTCAGTGCTCTGTCGGAGCAATTATTTCTGATGACACCTGAGGCTGTAGATGCTGTTCGCTTCTAGTGTATTGACAGGGGACCGGTGGCAGCCATTATTACAGTGATTGCAATGCTTTTAACCATGAACCTGTCAGACTCCAGCAGTTGTGCGTCTGATCTGGGATCAGGAACAGTGTCCTGTTAGACCTGATGATTGACAGGTGATTGCATTAAGGCTGGGTAAACCAATACCCAAGGTTCAGTCCGGGACCACATTAATATATATGACCACTGTAAATCCAGTGTAAATCCAATGTCAAGTTTTAACTTGTATGTGCTGAAACTAGGAGAAAAGCCTGTGTGCTGAAACTAAGAGAAAAGCCTGTGTGCTGAAACTAAGAGAAAAGCCTGTGTGCTGAAACTAGGAGAAAAGCCTGTGTGCTGAAACTAGGAGAAAAGCCTGTGTGCTGAAACTAAGAGAAAAGCCTGTGTGCTGAAACTAGGAGAAAAGCCTGTGTGCTGAAACTAGGAGAAAAGCCTGTGTGCTGAAACTAGGAGAAAAGCCTGTGTGCTGAAACTAGGAGAAAAGCCTGTGTGCTGAAACTAGGAGAAAAGCCTGTGTGCTGAAACTAAGAGAAAAGCCTGTGTGCTGAAACTAGGAGAAAAGCCTGTGTGCTGAAACTAGGAGAAAAGCCTGTGTGCTGAAACTAGGAGAAAAGCCTGTGTGCTGAAACTAAGAGAAAAGCCTGTGTGCTGAAACTAGGAGAAAAGCCTGTGTGCTGAAACTAGGAGAAAAGCCTGTGTGCTGAAACTAGGAGAAAAGCCTGTGTGCTGAAACTAGGAGAAAAGCCTGTGTGCTGAAACTAGGAGAAAAGCCTGTGTGCTGAAACTAGGAGAAAAGCCTGTGTGCTGAAACTAAGAGAAAAGCCTGTGTGCTGAAACTAGGAGAAAAGCCTGTGTGCTGAAACTAGGAGAAAAGCCTGTGTGCTGAAACTAAGAGAAAAGCCTGTGTGCTGAAACTAGGAGAAAAGCCTGTGTGCTGAAACTAAGAGAAAAGCCTGTGTGCTGAAACTAGGAGAAAAGCCTGTGTGCTGAAACTAGGAGAAAAGCCTGTGTGCTGAAACTAGGAGAAAAGCCTGTGTGCTGAAACTAGGAGAAAAGCCTGTGTGCTGAAACTAGGAGAAAAGCCTGTGTGCTGAAACTAGGAGAAAAGCCTGTGTGCTGAAACTAGGAGAAAAGCCTGTGTGCTGAAACTAAGAGAAAAGCCTGTGTGCTGAAACTAGGAGAAAAGCCTGTGTGCTGAAACTAGGAGAAAAGCCTGTGTGCTGAAACTAAGAGAAAAGCCTGTGTGCTGAAACTAGGAGAAAAGCCTGTGTGCTGAAACTAGGAGAAAAGCCTGTGTGCTGAAACTAGGAGAAAAGCCTGTGTGCTGAAACTAGGAGAAAAGCCTGTGTGCTGAAACTAGGAGAAAAGCCTGTGTGCTGAAACTAAGAGAAAAGCCTGTGTGCTGAAACTAGGAGAAAAGCCTGTGTGCTGAAACTAGGAGAAAAGCCTGTGTGCTGAAACTAGGAGAAAAGCCTGTGTGCTGAAACTAGGAGAAAAGCCTGTGTGCTGAAACTAGGAGAAAAGCCTGTGTGCTGAAACTAGGAGAAAAGCCTGTGTGCTGAAACTAGGAGAAAAGCCTGTGTGCTGAAACTAGGAGAAAAGCCTGTGTGCTGAAACTAGGAGAAAAGCCTGTGTGCTGAAACTAGGAGAAAAGCCTGTGTGCTGAAACTTGGAGAAAAGCCTGTGTGCTGAAACTAGGAGAAAAGCCTGTGTGCTGAAACTTGGAGAAAAGCCTGTGTGCTGAAACTTGGAGAAAAGCCTGTGTGCTGAAACTAGGAGAAAAGCCTGTGTGCTGAAACTAGGAGAAAAGCCTGTGTGCTGAAACTTGGAGAAAAGCCTGTGTACTGAAACTAGGAGAAAAGCCTCTGTTAAACATTTTTGTTTGTTATATTTCTTTTGGTGGAGGTAACCACCTCCATATTTTAATGCTTGCTTAAATAATGGCAGAATTCCATTCTAGTTTCAGACTTTGATATTGGGTTACAGACGAATATCATAGCATCAACCAGGGTCAGTGTACCATACCTGTTGGTCCTTGGTATGTGAATAATCCCCGTTCCTGGGTCATAACACTGAGGAACCCCCAAAAGGTGAACTTGTCTGTGAGTGAAACATGACTTTGGGGCACAGTCTTCCCATTAAACATGCAGAGTGCTCACCATGGGTGGGGTTCTCTTGAATGATCTCACAATTATTAACTCCTAGGCTGAGATTCAAACTTGCAGTCTCAATTACAATCAATTTGAATGATAAAAAAGATTACTGAATATGTTAGGTTTACAGGTTGAATATCAGTCCTTTAACACAAACATAAAGCATTATTAATGCAATTAAGAAGCTGGAAATTAACACTTTTTATTCTTTATGTTGATTGAACTTATTCTATTGAAGTTTAATTATTTTTAGAGAAAAGAGAGAACATCCCAAGGATAAAAAGGTTTAATTCAGATTAAATTAATTGTTTCAGGTGGACAGTGTATGGTAACAGAAATATGGAGTTGTCAGTTTTGCCCAGGAGTATTAAAATGATAATAGCACCAAGGTCACTTTTAAGAGGAGGTTAAGTTTAAAAGTGGATTGCTGCTGTACCTACAATGAAGGTCTGGGTCTAGTTTGATCCATTTACAAGAAAACAAACACTGGATATTTTGACCAAAAATTGGTACCTTATGGGCTGTGTCCAATTTTGCTATTGATTATCTTTTACTTTGACAGTAAATACATAGATGCATGATGCATTGAGAGGGTAAATTGCATATTAACCTATTCCTTTATTCATACTGAAGCCAGACACATTGATAAAATTGAAAAAAAAGTTTCATTTTATCAGTAATATTGTATGTGTCAAACGGCAAAACAGATTACGGACCTCCTGACTTTGAAATTTATCTATCTTTGTATGAAAATGAATTATAATCAGCTATTAGCTTTACATGAAATGATTACTTCTGTTAAATTTGCTGAATTTTGTTTGTAATTTACTCAGTTTTGCTTTAATTTTGACATAAATGAAATAGTTTCCTGTTGAAATCAATTTTTATAGTGGTATTAATTATAACCTGCTGGTGTGGAGTATGGAAATTAACCAATCGGTAAATTTGTTGAAAAGAAAAATCAAATTATTTTAAAACATAGGATGTGAACAAGTCAGGTTAGCATATTTCCTTAGTGACTAACTGAGTATAAGGCCAGCTGGCTTACACCAGTGTGTACTGACTGACTAACACAGTAGTGCCAGCCAGCTAACACTTGTGGTTTATAGTGACTAACATGACAAGACTAGTTGGCTTTCAGATGTAAAACCTAAAGTGACCATGTTGTTGACACCTGTGCCCAGTGACTAACACACCATGAGGCCAGTTGGCTATCAAATGTGTCCAATGACTAACACCATGGAGCCAACTGGCTTTCAGCTTTGCTCAGTGACTATCAATGTGAGGCCAGCTGCCTGTCACCTGTGTGCAGTGACTAACACATTAAGGACAGTTGGTAATCAAATGTGTCCAGTGACTAACACCATGGGGCCAGCTTGCTGTCAACTTTGCCCAGTGACTAACACAGTGAGGCCAGCTGCCTGTCACTTGTGCCCAGTGACTAACATTGTGAGGCCAACTGGCTATCAAATGTGTCCATTGACTAACACCATGAGGCCAGCTTGCTGTCAACTTTGCCCAGTGACTAACACAGTGAGGTCAGCTGCCTGTCACTTGTGCCCAGTGACTAACATTGTGAGGCCAGCTGGCTATCAAATGTGTCTATTGACTAACACCTTGAGGCCAGCTTGCTGTCAACTTTGCCAAGTGACTAACACAGTGAGGCCTGCTGCCTGTCACCTGTGCACAGTGACTAACATTGTGAAGCCAGCTGGCTATCAAATGTGTCCATTGGCTATCACCAAGGGATCAAATGCCTGACACTTGTGTCCAGTGATTAACAATTAATGTGGCCAACTGGTATAAACCCATTTCCAGTGATAGAAAATGGCCAAACGGTCAGTAACATATGACTAACAAGCAGGCTTCAGCAAGTAATTAACTTGTAGTTGACATGTTACTTATATGCAAATTGTATAACATCACTGTACCATCTGACCCATATCTTTAAAACTTTCTGAACATCTTTATGACAAAATTATAAAAGTTATTCATTTTATGTTACCTGATATTGTGTTCAATAAGAAAAGGTATTCTCATTTGATCACATTGTTTGATACAAGCCTGGGCTGTTTGAACTGAGTTGACCTGGTTGTGTGCAATAAACAAAGGATGATCTCTATATTTTACTCAGGTTACACAATTCTGGGGAGGTCATTGTGGTGGAAACGATTCCATCAACACCATTTTGCTCAATGTAAGCATAGCTGTCTGCAGACAGATTTATGTTTCATGGCCTGGTGGCCAGATGACAAGGGTAAAACCGCCACAGATTGAAACAGACCACCTGTTAGCTGGTACTGTTTCCGTTGTTCATTCCCCAAAGCTCTTGGGACCAGCTATCATTTGTTGCAGCCGAACAAGGCCACCGGAATCATGCTGGCTCTGGTTGTTTCATTAATTATCCACGTTAACAATGAGCTCTTTGTTTTATTCCAACGGTTCTCCTGCTATGATTGATGGCTGGTATAATTGCCACATTTGTGTTCAGGGCTTCCACAAGCAATAGGGGAGGATAAAACGCCACCTGCATTCTTTTGATTAAGGATATTCTGTGGACAATACAATGAGAACTACACTCCATTGTTTTTAAGTCTGTCATTTCTCGTACAATTTTTCTTTTGCATTATTTTATTCAGAATAAGAAAAAGTGGCACAGGACTTGTGAAGATTGACCTTTTGTGGTTGCAGATCTGTGTTTATTTGTTGTTATCAGTTCTGAATTACTTAGTAATCTGAACTTAATTCTAATGCACTTTGAAAGATTATGTGTATTCCTTAGAATAAGAATAATTAATGAATATATCAGATTCATAAATTCACTGTACTATATTCACATAAACCAGTCCATTGCAGCTCTCAGTCACTCTCTCTGGTACTTGTTCAAGTAATATGTATTTGATTGGCTAATGGTTGAGATAACTTTTGAATAATTTTTTTCCAAATTTTAACAGATACAGATGTTTAAAATAGAAAATCAAATGCTCTAGCCGCTGTCACAATAGACTCTCCTGCAAATCAAAATTAAATATCAGATATATAATATATCACAGAAGGTAACCAGGATGTTCCTAATTTGAATGAAGATGCCAGCCTAACAGTTGCAAATTCAAATGATTTTACTACATACAGTAGTAGCTGTTCTTCAGGTAAAACAGGTAAACAAAGAATCACTGAGTATCAGCATCAACTAAAAATTTCCAGTTAACCTTTCCTGAAAATATAACATTGTATCAGCTTGTATATTGGGTTCATTCTTTTCAGTTGAATCTGATTGTTTTTTTGTAATGACTAGGTGAACATTTCAGCCTTTTCATGAAATGACAGAACATTTTAGTCATCTCATGTAATGACTGATGGTCACAGGCACTATGCAAAATGACTGTAATGTATAGGCATTTCATAAAATGGTCGGTTTATCAGATTGGCTGTAACATATATGTCATTATAATTAAGGCATAACTACCAGGTATGTCTCATGGTTGTGGTTGGTATATTTAGAAGTTTAATTTTTTGAACTGCTGCTTCTCCTACCAGTACACTGCTCTCAAACATTTCCATTTTTATTGTGTGTATTCTCTTCCCAGCAGAGATTAAAACTGTTCACATTATGAATGAATAAACATTAATGTTGTATATCTGTTTATTGAGCAGATGGTAAATTTGGATGAAATATTAATGTATATATACCTGTGTATTAAGCAGATAGTAAATTTATGCCAAGAAGGCCAAATTTACTTAAGTATTAGATAACTAGTATTTTTCTGTGATAATAGACTATAATTTTATTTGTTTATGATTATAAAGACAGTCATCGATAAGCAGTATGATATGCTATATCTTGGGTTGTACAGATAATAAAATAAAACCCACAGATGACTTGGTTCATAATTATCATCTGAAGGGTGTATAGCCCAACAGGCAAATAATTTCCCAAGTCATTAAGTAAAGGATAATTGTATCCCTATGGACCAGCCATTGCTGGAGTGAACTTGATAGCTGGATGGCTGCCTGAAGTGACACTGGTCCCCAAAGTGTTCCTTAGGCTATTTGAACTGGTGCTTATTACAGCGTGGATAGCAATTCATCAATATTACTTCAATCCTTGTGGTTGGTACTTAATTCAAGTGGTGGAACTTTGCACTTGAATCAAATGGTTCAGTGTAAAGTGGTTTTCTCTCGAGTATGAGGAGTGGTAGATCAGTTTGATTGGTAAATGATCAGGGGTTGTCTTCTCTATATGAACATGCATCTGCAAAATTTACCTTAAAAAGTAAAAAAATATATAATTTCAAATTAAATTCTGCATATTTTAATGTGAAATGTTGTAGAATATATATTGTGCAGCATTCACAAAAATATTTAAATGGTTAATAGTGTTTTTATGCCCCCGCCACAAAGTGGCCGGGGCATATAGTTTTACCCATGTCTGTCATTCCATCCTTCCGTCCTTCCGTCATTCTGAAATCAAACAGTTGTACAGACTTTTTTTTGCAATGCTTGCAGATATTGGCCTGATTTTTGGTGTGTAGGCAGATATAGACCAGTTACAGATCGAGTTCACGTTTCGTCCTGGTTGACCTACTTTTGACCGTTTTACAGCTCCTAAACTTAAAAAATTTCATGAAAAATAGAAATTTTATAACAAATACACATGTACGAACTTTTTTTGGCAATGCCTGCAGATATTGGCCTGATTTTTGGTGTGTTGGCAGATATAGACCAGTTACAGATTGAGTTCGCATTTCGTCCCGGTTTACCTACTTTTGACCGTTTTACGGCTCCTAAACTTAGAAAATTTCATGAAAAATAGAAATTTTCATGACAAATACACATGTACAGACTTTTTTTCGCAATGCCTGCAGATATTGGCCTGATTTTTTGTGTGTTGGCAGATATAGACAAGTTACAGATTGAGTTCGCATTTCGTCCCAGTTGACCTACTTTTGACCGTTTTACACCTCCTTAACTTAGAAAATTTCATGAAAAATAGAAATATTCATGACAGATACACATGTACGGACTTTTTTTCGCAATGCCTGCAGATATTGGCCTGATTTTTGGTGTGTGGGCAGATGTAGACCAGTTACAGATCAAGTTCGCGTTTCGTCCCAGTTGACCTACTTTTGATTGTTTTACGGCTCCTGAACATAGAAAATCTCATGAAAATAAGAAATTTCATGACAAATACACATGTACAGACTTTTTTTCACAATGCCTGCAGATATTGGCCTGATTTTTGGTGTGTGGGCAGATAATGACCAGTTACAGATCGAGTTCACGTTTTGTCCCAGTTGACCTTCTTTTGACCATTTGACGGTGCTCTAACATAGAAAATTTCATAAAAAAGTGCACATGTATTGACTTTTTTTCACAGTGCCTGCAGATATGGGCCTGATTTTTAGTGTGTAGGCAGATAATGACTAGTTACAGATCGAGTTCTTGTTTTGTCCGAGTTGACCTACCTTTGACCATTTGACTGCTCCTGAACATAGAAAGTTTCATGAAAAATAGAAATTTTCATAACAAATGCATATGTACTGACTTTTTTTCCTCAATACCTGCAGATACCACCCTGGTTTTTTGTGTGGGCAGATAATGACAGTTACAAATTGAGTTTGTGTTTCGTCACGGTTAACCTACTTTTGATTGTTTTATGGCTCCTAAACATAGAAAATTTCATGAAAGACAGAAATTTTTATGGAAAATGCACATGTATGGACTTTTTTTTATAATGCCTGCATATACTGGCATAATTTTTGGTGCGTTGCTTGATAATGACCAGTTACAGATCGAGTTCTTGTTTTGTCCGAGTTGACCTGCCTTTGACCATTTGACTGCTCCTGAACATAGAAAGTTTCATGAAAAATAGAAATTTTCATAACAAATGCATATGTACTGACTTTTTTTCCTCAATACCTGCAGATACCACCCTGGTTTTTTATGTGTGGGCAGATAATGACAGTTACAGATCGAGTTTGTGTTTTGTCACGGTTAACCTACTTTTGATTGTTTTACGGCTCCTAAACATAGAAAATTTCATGAAAGACAGAAATTTTTATGTTTTACGGCTCCTAAACATAGAAAATTTCATGAAAGACAGAAATTTTTATGGAAAATGCACATGTATGGACTTTTTTTTACAATGCCTGCATATACTGGCATGATTTTTGGTGCGTTGCTTGATAATGACCCATTACAGATCAAGTTTGCATTTTGCCCTTGTGGACCTACTTTTGACCATACGACACCTCCTAAACTTAAAAATTTTTCAAAATTTTACAAATGTTTCTAATTTGCCCCAGGCGGGGGCATTCGTGTCGTTCCGACACATCTAGTTTAATATAAACTCCATAGGTCATTTATGCTTGGTGGGTTTTATATCACTGCTTAATGTCTCCTGAATTTGTGCCAGAAAAGTGATACCCAGCAGAAATTAATGTGTGGACCATATATCACAAGTCATTTTAGGATGTGATTATTTATATATAATGCTTGTAAACCTCTTCTAACTGTTTCATATGTTGCATCTTAGTACTATTATTTCTCATTAGTCTTCCTAGGTTTGACCACAAACCATTTATCAAAATCCTGGATTCACCCCTGACTAGTGAAAAGCAAAGGGGACAAATCAACAGGAACATGTTTATACCATGCATTGAAAGTAAGTCAGTCAGAAGACAACAGCTCATATTGAGATTCAAACATCTGGTCCTGAACATTGAATCTTAGGTTGTACTAGCCATTGGGATTGATATTACTTTATTAGAAAGTTTGTGATAGTTTTTATGTGCATCAAGATTATATGTCAAGTTACATAACACGGAGTGTTTTTTAATGGTCAGGGATCACTTTGTCATATTTTTGTCATACTGAATACATCAGTGGAGTAAAGCCTTAAAGCATTGGACTCCAGATGTCTGATTGAGCCCAGCAAGAACTGTGTGTATAAAAAACAATAAATCTAAAAGGCTTAATAAGAATATATTGGATTGAATTCTGAATCTTAAATTGTTCATTTAAAATAACCTGTGACTACGAGCCCTTAGATATATAATAACAGAAAAAAACTATAAAATTCCTACTAAGAGGTGACCTTATAATCATATGTACATTAACTAGACATGAAACCTTTCTGAATGCTAGCTCTAAGACCATGGCTGTACTAGATTAGATTAGATTAGAATGTAACAGGGTAAAGTCATTATGCCATGGAACCTCTCCATATTACAAACTTAGCGTACAACCAAGTGTGCCTAGGGCCAGTAGAGTAGCCATTCTTTTTTTGAATTGTCTCCTGTTATTTGTGGTTTATGTTAGAGTAAAAGTAGCATTTAATTACACTGAATCACCAGAATGTTCGTCTTCTCTTGGAGCTAATTCCCCCGGTCAGCCATCTGGTGACAGTTTTAAATATTAAAACAAGAAAACTTCAAGTTCATAAACCATGTAGAAGTAACGTCTTCAGCTGGATCTGCTTCTATACCTTATTTAGCCACTGGGGCCAAACCCCGGCACTTTTCTGGCCACCCCTGGCAGCTGGGAAGTGATCATGACCTTGACATGGCAGTAATCACTTTGCTTCCGATCATGCCAGCTCCTTTTTCTTCACAACAGCTTATCATTACTTTATAGGTTCAGAGATGCTTTTGGTTTCTATACTGTACGGTAAAAGGAGCAAAGGTCTCTGTGTGAGAGGCGGCCAAACCAATGCCATTATCCATTGACTTAATGTCTTAAAATCTTCCCAGTGTTGAGGAAAGGGCTTAAATATGTAGCAAATTTTAGACACGTACTTTTGATGGTTATTGGCCTGCTCAGACTCAATAAGCATAACAATAAATAACTGGTATAATTTGATTGGGGGGAGGGGGGGGGGGGGGTGTTAACCTACCATTTTTATCTACATTTAAAAAAAGCAGTATGCATATATTTGAAATGAAGGATAATGAGGACATATTTAAGAAAAATATAGTTTTCTACCTGATTAAATGGTCAGTGATATAAAGTACATACCTAAAAAATGTACTTTGAAATTTAACAAAAAAAATAACAGACAGTATCTAATGCATTTACACAAGACCCTTGGCTGACATTTAAAAAATTTAGTTGAGTCTTAAAAAATAACATTCACATGTTTTAAATCAATTGTTCTGGAGTGTTGCCATATTTTTTGAATCAATTGTTCAGGAGTGTTGCCATGCATTAACTTTGAAATAATCAATACATCCTGAAGAATTAGATTTAATAAAGTCAGTCATAAATACAATATAGATGTTATCATTTGCTGGCTGTGTTTTATTCTTTCAGGTTTTTACTGTCAGTGTTTATTGATTATTGTCATTTTTGAATTGAGATAAAAATAGGTGTTTAAAAAAAACTGTCAAATCTGACATGTAGTCTCCTGTCACAGGAACAGGAACTGAGTGGTGATCTTGTAATGTAGCTCAGTAAACATTAAGAAAATTATAGAAAAAAGACCTCGCTCAGCTGGCATATAAGAATGTCATCTGTGTCCCAGTTAACCAACTGAATGATCACTGTAATGTCATTCACAGAGGCTTTATAAGAACTATTCTGAACAGGAATTACAGTTTACAGACAGGGTAAACCAGTAATCACATGAATTTTACATAAAAAATAGGTGCATTGCTAGCTTTAAAGGTAATCCTCACAAACATCGTGAAAACAAATGTTCCAGAATCAGGATCCTTTCTTCCATCTGTATATATAGTCATCCTATAGATATATTGAAATCCTGCTGCAGCCAATAATTAAGTTGAGAAATAAAAGAATTATTTGAGAATATTGTTAAATTATAAAAGAATTCAATGATTCTTGCGTAAAATTTATAATTTTGGAAATTATTTTCAAAAACTTTTTCTTACTGAGGCTCTTGCTTGCAATCAGCAGTTCTGAAATGTAATAAAAAAGGATCGACCAAAGATTACTGGCTGCCATTGCTGACACCTGCTGCCTAGAAACAAGACTTGATGATCATTTATCAATAAAGAATTATAAAAATAGAATTCCTACCATGTTGGAGCTACGATTGTCCACTAAGTATAATTAGATGTCTTCCTGTAAACTTTTTGGATGTTTTCCCAGGTATCAACAAATAATTTCAAAACTCCATTAACTAACTTATGGATAACTTGTAATCCAGAGAAAAAAATAAACGAAGGATTTACGGTCCAGTGTGTAAAAGAAAGACCATTCGCAAGTGAGAACATGGAATATAAGATTCCGCTGTCATTTCAGAAAGTGTTTTAATCTGAGCCCTGGCACCATTTTACAAGTCTTTGGTCCAAGAATATTGGCCATTAAGATGTAGATTTGTAGATTGCCTTGTGCATAATTGATGAAGCTTGGGGCTTGGCCGGTAGGAACAGCTGGTGCAATGATGGGACCAGACAGATTTACTGGCAACAAATAGGCATGTGGCCAGCCTGATAAATCACGCAGAGCCGGGCAAAGCGATGATGGGGACACCCAGCACGTACAGACGTGCCACTTGACAAACTACTGGCCTGCTTTACCCTTGACATGAGTGGCGCTATCTGGGAAACTGAACATCAGGTCAGGTGTCATATAGAGAAATGATATTCCTGGAAGAGAACAGGCGGCATGTTTCAGAGAGAGATGGCGAGAACAATTAACTTAGTAAGGTCAATTAATGTATACTGTGGCTTGACAGGACAGCTGAGGGGGTCCTCACTACTTAATAACAGAATAACATGCACACATTGAACACACATTAATGACTGGCTGTGTCTTCTCAGTCCTTGTTTAACATTCATATTGCAACATTGTCAGGATTTTGAAAGATATAATTAGGTTTTTAGCTCAGCTGACAATAAGTAGTCTGAGCTATAGTCGTGGTCCTTTGTCCGTCGTGCCGTCTGGCTGTCCATCTGTAAACATGGCACGTTTTGAAATCGCTGGACCTACGAATCCAAAATTTTGCATATGGTTAGATGTCCCCAAAATCTCCTACCATACTGAAAATTGGGTCACTAGGATTTTGTTCCTTCAAAATATTAAGGAAAAACCTCCATTTTTCTAGACTGGCCCAGTCCATGAAATAGTTCTGACTTAATTGTTGTCTCTGACAGAGAAATCAAACGTTCATGCGTTGTTGCATTTAGTATCGGTACCGCCATCTTGTGGCAACTCATATAACTAGTTTGCCACTATCTGACCCTCTGATTTCATGGACTGGTAATCTTGCCGGTTTCCGGATGGTCAGTGCCACACATCACCGCCTCGCTGAACTAAGGTCTTTTCCAGTGACGTCAGCAGTGGTCTTTCCCAGAATTTTTTTCAAATCCAACATGGTTCATTCAGTATTCGCCTATTCTGGGTTTCCAATTGGTTACAAATATTCCCACTTAATTTGTCTTAATAATTTTAGGCCGTCGCTTAAATTGAGTTCGGCGAGACTTTATAAAACATTTTAACCGTGTTAACGTTTATCGGACCAGCCTGTTGGCCTGTTTAAACATAATGTAGGCCAAACTCTGGCTCAGCCAATCAGCCCGAGATATTCAGGTGCACCACGCCACGAGCGCAGTCAAAATGTACCGGCTGACTGAAACGATCACGATTCGCGAGTCGCAATTTGACTGTTAATACACGGGTTCAGACAAATGCTGCCAGCTGCTCTTGTCATCTTGACAGAAGGAATTTTACTGGACCTGTCAGTACAAAATTGTTGCGATAGTGTCTACAATATGCACTTACATTTGGGCCATGGCCGGTTATATTCATTCAGCAGAGATATATCATAGAACATAAAGGTTCATGTGTGGACTACCTGAACACATGATTTCAGTGCGAATGTTACCAAACAGGTCGAGCTGTGGGACCGCTGTTGGCGTTCTCATAGCAACGATGCCACTCACATGAGGCGTGACAGCCTGATATGCAAATACGGGGGGGAATCGTCAGGTCCTCAAAGAGCCTTGTGACGCCTTGATATGCAAATATCAGCGATTCACCCTGCGGACTTAACAGGGCTTTAGTGATAAGAGCTGGCACTGAGTTAAGTCTATCGGTACATGGAATCACGTTTTATTGTAAGCATTTTATTAGTAAACGCAAATACTAAAGCCCTGGCAGGGCTACCATTTTCCATAAAAAAGCCATTGTTACACTTCAAGGCTGCCTAATATCAAAACCACTGATCTGTATTTAGTATTCATATTCTTCTATACATTTTCTATGAACATACCAAAAATTAGGTCAGTATTGCATATTGTTATGAAGTTATGGGCCCACATATAATACAATTTAAAAAAAAAATTGGGAAATATATTATCTTTCATAACATGAGAATTTGCTGAAGCTGGAGACTTTTTTTCAGGGATATAACTTTATTTAATCAAGTATCATTTGTTTACCCAAAATTAGATCTGAATTTTGCAAATTTTTCAAGTTATTAGCATAAATAAAAAATCAATACCTTAAATTTTGTCTAATTCTGGTTTTTTCCCTGTTAACACTGTTTATTTAATTTTCACATCATACATACATAAGATTTAATCCTTTAAAATCTGAAATTTCAAAGGAATTGGTTGAAAAGATTAGCTTTTATTCAAGTTTTAATACACCATGTCAAGTGTTGTTAACATTTAACCCATTTATTAGTACAGCCTTCACTTGTATTATGTAACCCACTCAAGGCAGCTTGCCTTGGCTGAGCTTGGCCACTACTAGCAGGCTTCCCCTCTGCCCTGCACACCCCCCCCCCCCCCCTTTCCCCCAGATGGTGCATAAACTAGATGAATGTTATAATTTAATGAATTTGATTCATTCTTATATTAGGCTATGCTACATTTTAGATTTTGTATTTTAATACCAGGGTTACTATAATTAAAGTGCACATTTAATTGTGTCCAAAAAATGGTGTATTGCTATGAAAGTGTAGATGTTCATCAGATAAGTAATTCCTTACTTCAGAAGAGTAAAAACTTCACCAGGTGTGAAATTGACTCTTAATTCAAGTCATAAATTATAGCAGAGATAGTAATTAGCAAAATGATATTGTTTGTTCCTCATTCAACAAACAGTGTGTATACTTTATTTGAAAAGATGTTTTTATTTTATCAAATTTACTGAATGTTTTATTTCAGTGAATAGAATGAAGCATGTACTGATAACTCCATTGTGCAAAACTGTTTAATAGTGATTCATGATGCCATGATGCAGCATTATTTTCTTTTAAATTCAGTTTAAACATTTGTTATTTAAAAATAATAAAATATATGTGTATGCATAATATGACCTGATATGAGCTGTATATGACCTGATATGAGCTACACTCTGGATAAATAATGATTGCAACTTAGAATTAAGTTTAGGGGACCTGGAAAGCTGAGTGGTAAAACGCTCGGCCTTCTTCGCTGGTAAGCCGGGTTCGATTCCCGGTCTGGCTATCAGAATGGGTTGTAGTGGCCCGTCCAAGGTCGGTGGTTTACTCCGAGTCCTCCGGTTTCCTCCACCCTTACTGACTACCAAGCGCCAACATCCGTGCCATGGAGAGTGCCTCGTATTAGTAAGGTATTAGTCCATTCTGTCCACTTGCCTGTCCATCTGGAAATTTTTCATATGCCTCACAGTAGCTCAAAACTTTTACTGTTTTTCTTCATGACAGTCTTGTCAGAGTATAAGTTTTGCAATCATATATTTAGAGCTTAACTCTAACCAAGTAGGAGGGCCCCTTTCCTCTTAGCTTCTCATATGCAAATATATATGAAAAACATTACAATAGATTATTTTGCATATTTTGCATTTGCAAAAATTTAAAACTTCAGCTGAGCGCCGTGACCCATGGGTCCCTTGTTACCCTTAGTTGCAGTTCAATATGTATTAAATTTGACAAGATATTGCGGACAGAAATGCATAAAAATTATTCTCATTTTTATTTTCATTATCTATAAGTATAACCTAAATAGAAATCTGAAGTGATTTAAAGTTATACAAGCATAATTTAATTTAGGAGGACATGTTGCCATCAGTGGATCAAAAAAGTATTACACTGATTTCAGTTTGATGGCCTGAGAAGCTGCATGCTAGACATTTGCACTTTGTCTTTACTAAAACAGTGACTCAGTTTTCATTTCTTTGTAATTGATCAGATTTAGATAAAGATTATTCAAATAGACACCAAAAAACCTCTGCCCTGGTTAAGTATTATGATCTCAGTCATTCTTTGGATTAAAATAGAAAGTATTTTTTTGCTCCTTCCTATTCAGCAGGAATGAGATATAACGTAAGTGAGAATAAAAACATTTATTGTTTTGAGAGTTTAAACATTAATTGATACATATTTCTTCTTGCTGCCTGGTTTAATTTGTACCCCAGCCTAAACTCAATTCTTTTTGACAAATTCTTTTTTATATGTACGTGTCATAAAAGCCTATCTTCTATTCCATTTGTCAGGATGTTCCTTCTATAACAGCATCGAAGGTGGATCAAGTAATTGTTTGCTGTTTGTGGTTAGGCAAGTATTCATAGAGTTACTTTTGTGACATCCTGCCACGAAGGAAGATCAGGAAGTTGTTGCATTAATGGGAGATGAGTGGAAGGGAGACAGACAAGAACAAATGATGACTGCTTTTTATAGAAGACATCTGGAGAAAAGAATGAGTTGTTAAATTAGCAGACTAAACAGACCTTTGGGGTCAGTCTTCTCAGGACACTTAGTTTGGGAGTGTCTTTTGAATACTGAAGCAGATTAGAAGTGTATGTTGTAAAGTGAAGAAAAATACTTTTGATGACTGTTTATTTATTAAGGTTTCTGGATTTCACATATATAATATTCTTAACTGATGTATTTTATTGAGGCATACATGCTTGTAGTTTCAGTTTTAACAAATTCATAAAATCTTGAAGGAAAAGTATGAAAATGTATAAACACATGACAAAGTAGGAAAATATAAAAGGTAACTTTCCTGAAACATGATGAAGTATCAAGTATCACTGCATTACAGTGGATATTTTTGTCCCATGATCTGCAGTTTGCAGTGCCCTAAGAAAATTAACCCCTTTTCTTTCGTAGGTTTCTGGTCAGAGAACTTGTACTCTTTGAACAGATATCTGATATCAGGTATCACCTATCTTTTTGTTAAATATTTGACTTGTATCTAAAATCTTATGCATGTACACACAGCAAAAGCTGTAACAAGTGATATGAACTATGAAGGTATATAAATTAGTTAAAAACTTTGATGAGTGACATTGAGAGTTATAAGTCATACCCCTGTATCAGATTAAGTAGTAATGGTGTACATGTCACACATCTTGAGTTTGATTTATTGGGAAAGTTACTTTAAGAGTATGGTTTTCTGTTCATACTTTGTATTGAACATTATTAAGAGTGACATGTATCCTTTGTTATGAAGATAAAGAACCTTTGCTGTCAGATAAATTAGATATCGTTACAGTGATGTATATACATTCTGTGTTTATAACTAAATGTACTCTAATAAACAACTACTGGCAACAAGTACCTGTCTTTTTAAGTCATGTGATCACTGAGTTATTTTAGGATTGAAAGCTTTGGTGACTTAATAATAGGAAATCAAAATGACTTTCTTTTGTATAGTATTATTCTTAGTAAAGGGAACACTGCATAAGGCTGATTTTTCTTCATGCATGATGTCCAATTGTCCATACTATTTTTACTCTGAGTGATGAGCTAGTCCATTCATTCTATATATTTTACTTATGTATCAGATAATGGAAAACCACTCTAATTTATTTCTTGTTGATCAATGTAAGTCCTAGAACAGATGTTTTGCTAATACTCTTATTATTTCATATATAAGGTGTACCAGAAAATTGTTTTTGAACTTTAATTTATATTTTCTACAAGTACATATGGAATTTTCTCCACAGGAATAAAAAAAAGACTACTTTGAAGTATGTGGTTTGACCATGTACTTGAAAATATTAATTCCCTTTGCCAGTAGATAAATAGGAGTGCACATATTTATGACTTACTAGGGATTTGCTAGGGTCAACTGAAAAAGAGGGTATTACAATTAACATGGTTCATCTGTTCTCATATAAAATACAGCCTGCAACTGACTGCACTAAAGCAAAGTTTCTCGGCCACATGATTTATAGCTTTCTTTTCTGTTAGTTCTGTGCCAGCTAGGGTTACCTTAGAAATATTCCCTAGTGTATATAAAGTACTTTCCTTAGTGGGCAATGAAAGCATGCAGAATGTCTTGAGAACTTGCAAGTAACTGCCAGCAAATAAGAACATTCTGCATGGAACAATTTGATTTTCTCAGGCCATGTCCCCCTATTACCGCCAACTGTCTTGAGAAATGTCCCCTGCCTGAAGTGGTGCTTCCAATATATAAGCATTTCTTTGATCTTAGAAGACCTTTGATTTTATGATTGTAGTATGTCATGACCATTATATTGATGGCAGTGCCATGATCAGACCTGAGATAACACCTTAATATTGAGATTTCTTTTTTTTATTGTGACACATTTTTTCATATAAGATTTTTACAATCTGCATAATGACCATTATGGGATATATGTACCATCCAATAGAGATTTTAGTGCACACTCCTCACACAGCAGTTATTCACTGAAGTTGTTATATATCTCCTTCTCTTTAACCACTGCTCTGTATAGCAAGCTTCTCTGGGTTTCACCACCAGGGCTGGCACATGGTGAAGAAATGTATAATCAGACCAATGAGAGCACATCGAACTTAAAGTTTCATACCTGGGACACCCTGCTCTCACTGGTTTGACACACCATACAATACCACTGTCTCAAGGGTCTGACTACAATTCTTGGCCCTGTGCCAGACCTGATGTTGAAATCTCAGAAAATTTGCTATTCAAAGCAGCGGTTAAAGCAAAAGAGATCTGGAACTGCTGCAGTGTAAATAGCCTATTTCAAGGTGTAAAGGAAAAGGTGTCGCAGGTTAACCCTAGAAAAATTTTGGAAACAAATCAGGAATGACTGTATTGTATAACTGCTGTGTAAGGAGTGTAAGATTAATGTTGACACCCAAAATATGATAATCACAATGTCATAGGCAATTTTTGTTTTTTTTCAGTCTGTTATCACAGTGCTGTTCATCTTTAAAGTCAGCTGTGAATATAATCAAATATGTACCATAAGATATAACAGCTTGTGGTGGTTAATCATTAGCATATAGCTATATAATTCTTAATCCTCCAATAATCATACAATATTCAATATTAAAAGAGAAACCTTACATAAACCAGTAGACATACATATAGGTATATATATAATATTGTGATAATATATAATATAAAAGGTATCCATTGTAATAAATAAAGAAAACAAAATAATATATAGTGTGATAATTTAGCAGTGACAATAAATAATATTTCACATGTTTAGCGTAAAGTGGTGAAATTAGTTAGATTTATACGTGCATTTGTTTCCAACATTCACTAATGTTTACAAATTTTTCTAATGGAGGACAGAAAAAAAATAATGTAATGCAAGGCCACTGCATATGTCTTCTCTGAAACCTTGACTTTGTCCTGAAGTTGCAGCTGTCAGTGTCAGGATAAAATATTATGAACTGGCAAGGACATTGGACAAGGGATCACTCAATGTAGAACAGATACAAATTCTGCATTATGATTGATACGCAGAACATTCCATTGTGGTCGACAATATAGTCACCCCAGGATGGAGCATTGGAACAGAACAACACTGCAATATCCAAGTGATAAGATTAGGTCAAAGAGATATCAAGCCTTCTTGCTTTTAATCCTCCAGATCTGCAGACATATGGGATTCCCTTATCCTTGGAGTGGGTCAGTTGTCTGGGTGAATTTGTAATTGACAGATGCTGTTTATGATATTACTGTGTACATATTTGGATCTGCTACATATTATGAGGTTTATGTAGAATGACTGTCCTCTTTTTGGCTCGGCTGGAATTTTACAGTGAATTATTAACTGCAGAGGCTGTCTAGCCAGTTCTGTATGTCCATAGTGCCCATACCAGGGAGCAGGAATTTCTCTGAGATGATGGAAAGTAAAAGTACTAATAGATGATTCAGGATGATGTGGTTTCACTTTTATAGATGGTGTTGTTTTCTACTGCCACAAGGTAATAAGTTTTTGCTGCGCCTGTTAAACCTTAACTTGAGTAATTAAAACTGGGTTAATATAATGACGTGGAGGGATAAGGTAACATCAAAGAAAAAACGCATTACATTATGGAGGTGAATTAGATCACTGTAATATATGGTTTTATTTGAAGTTTTCTTTACCATACATTGTGGTGATTAACATACCTGTAATAATTTCCCATTCCCTATAGTATTAAGGGAAAATTTCTAAATGGTCTAAATTTCCAGATGGAGTGAAAGTTTGCCCTCATGTGTGCACACATGTGACTTTACTGATACTGCTTCGTTCTGGTTGGCAGAGCTAACCTGTAATGCAACCATGAAGGTATGGATCCTGATGATTTCAGATCTGCTGATCCAGAATGTTGGTGAAGGTATTTGATGGCTGAGGAATTTCTGGTAAAAAAATCAATAATTAATACAAGAACATTTAAAGATTTAGAAAATCAAGTTATATAAGGATTTAAGTTTTACAAGTTGAAGTGAAGCAAAAAGACTTAAGAAGTTTCTCTTTCAGAGCATCATTATGTGAATCTTAACACAATAACTGCTGTACATATTTAATTGCTATACATATATTTTAATGAGCAAAACTGGCACATGCTTGAATTAAAGATAAAGAAGAAGATTTAAGTAAGGTACAAAAGAGAAGAATAGATCAGGGTCCAGATGATATTCCACAATCCAGAATGTTAGTGGAGGCATGTGATCTATGAGTGCTCTTTAGTTCAACACTGAATGTGATGTATACCAAGTGATAAATACTTAAATTACTCATAACTTGATCTGTTTTACAAACCTATGAATAAAATTAATGTAGTAATTTTACTCATTGGAATCAGTGAATATCATTTTATCTTTAATGATGCAGCCCTACAGGTTGATTAATTTTAATTTACATTTTATTCTGGGTGTCATGGTATTAGATGTGGTTGTTGCTGAGAAAATTAACAGTTATTCTATGCAATAAACTTTTTAATTATATTTATCATATTTGAGACAACCAGTTGTACTTAAGTTTATGGCGTTTGTTGTTACAAAATAGTTTGTCAGTATTTATGCTAAAGAAATCAGTTAGCGATGTATGTTCAAGGATATGCATCATTTTGTGGGTTCATTTTGAAGTGATGACATTTAAGATAATACATGATTATTTCTTTATTAGTAGCAAAGTTTTCTGATACTTGTGACATTGATATATCATTAAACTTTTTGAAACACTTATCATTCAACGGACAGCTGGGTGTACATGTGCGGAGGCCTGTTTTCTGACTGATCATGTAGATATTAGAGCTCGCTAGCACCTGTTCCAGTAACTGATTGCCAGAGGGCCTCCTTCTGTAAACTCGTTTGTCTTCATTTAGGTTGTTCTTGAAACACCTGAGGCTACAGCCATGAAAGTTTCAGTTTTAACTGATAACCATTCAATATTCACTAAACATTTGATATATTTCCTACAACTTTCAACAAAAAAGAGATAGACATAGTCTTTATAGACAAATATGTTTGATGGTCAGGAGCTCCTAGCTTTCATTGAAAATAATGTAAGATAAATGTCTCCTTACATTAACCTATTTTACTTCATACCATACATCACAATGCTTAATATGATATATATGTCTTGTATGTACAGAGCATATAAAAAATATATGCAAAATTACTACATGGTACAGACATTTTGCTTGCAAAATCTTTTATCCTGATTTCTGAGTATTTTTACTGAAAACATAATCTGCTGAAAAAAATTTACATACTCTCAACTAAAAGGAGGGGCATATACACCAAATACAAGGCATCCCAGAGTAGAATAAGAGGTTAATGAAACTTTATTTTTTTATAGTTATTGTAAATTATTTTTACTCAAAGTACCAGTTAAGCTTTAAACATGGAAAACATGGCTTTCATTTAAAAGAAAGCTTCTAGTTAACTACAAGTGTTACTTGATCTAGTTACTTCAGAACTGCTGTTAAAGTAGTATGTTACTGTTTGAAAGAAAAAAATTGGTACATATACATACTCTGAAAGAAAAATTAATTAATAATAAATGATCAATAGTTATTCCTCCATCTGCTTGAAATATACACCCATTGTGTTCAAAAATGCCTCAGGTCTTGAATCCTTCATGTTAGCATATTCAATACTGATGAAATGATTCATTAGCACATGTACTTGTGATGTCCTATAAAGCAGAGCAGTGGGTATTGTTTGTCAATATTCCGCTGAACCATGCCAGAGTAAATTTACAGCTTAAGTCTTGATGAATAGGAGAGCACCCAAGCAGTCAGGGGAGATCCAGGAATTTGGAGAGGGAAGGATTTACTTTTTACATTGAGGACTTGTACCAGGTACTCTGAAACAGTCTACAACTTGAGGGAAAGGTTTTTTGGCCTTAAAGATTAAGGTGAACTCTGCAGAAAGAAATGTTATTTCTCCAAGAAATGGGGTTTAATCCTATATTCTCTCACCATATCCCAGATCCACCCATGACCAGTATAATACCAGAAATGGTACTTCTTGTGTCTGTATTGGATTTTGACCTAATCTACTTAATTAACCCATTCTCTCTATGCTGCCTCATGTACAGAACATTGTTTTGTCAGTCCTACACTTCTTGTACAGAAAAACCATCAATAGGGCACAAAGGGTCAAGATAAACTTTATGTAGAATTCTTTTTCTGATATTGACATCAGGCTGGTTGGGTTAACAGGACTGGCCATCTTGAACCTGGCCTTTAACCAGTTAAAATGCGTAGGTAATGTTCTGATGGGGTTTATGAGGTGTTGTCATGGCAAAGGGTGAGGTCTGGGTCCTTTACCTTGTCCTAGAAGGATCATAAATTTACTTATACATTGAGTAGGAGATGCTTTGTTTTTATCATAGATTGGTGGTTATTTGGTTTGATGGTCAGTAGGTAAGTTTGTCTCCTAGCAATATACTAAAAAATATGGATTGTGATGATATTTTGTTGTTGTTTAGTGTTACACCCAAGAAGAAATCACAAAAGTGTATTTTGGAGGTAATCTGGATATATACACATGTATTATAATTAATTGTTATAAATCAAATTTTTCTTAACAAATATGAGGACATTTTTATCTCAGCTGAAAACAAGAGTCATTTTCTGATTGGATTTTGGATTTTTTTGGGCTTGCATATATATATTTCCTTTACTTACTTGCACACACCAATATTTGATGAGAATCCTGTCAGGTGTTTTATTTGTAACTAGTTTCCACCTTGTAGAAGCTTTTTCATTCATTTTGCTTTCACCTGGTGGCTGCTGCTTCATTCAGCAAAAGATCATACTCAAGTGACGAACTTTTTTGCCTCATTGATCCATATATGCACACACTTTTACAACTGGCAACTCTAGATATTTGAAGACATATATGCCATCAGTTATATGTATGGTCATGGTGTTATGTTAAAAAATATCAATAACCTCTGAAAAAAATATATTTTAAATATTCCCAGCAATATATAAACCACTAATGCAAGCTTTGAATAGAGCCCATAGGTTATAAAAAACTGAATAATCACCTTTCTCCAAACCACAAACACAGTTGTTCTGTAATTTTGAGGTTTTATTGTTTTTAGTTAAACCCTCTTGACTTGATCTGTACATGCATGGTTGTTTGATCAATATCGGCTTGGCCCTAAAATTTTATGGCTTAGAAATTAAGTCTTAGAAAATTGGTTTTGAAAGTCTTCAGTAGATAGCTTTGATATTTCATTAATGTATGAATTATGTTGAGGCTTGTTGAGAACAGATTATCAGATGATGATTTGTTCAGCCTTTATAGTAGTGATGATTATAAATAAGATCTTTATTGGATGATAAATATTGTGGCTGATGATATCTAACATGGCTGAGTCAGACACAGGGTCATCCAGTATATCTCCTTGACATCATTTCTAAGAATAAGGTCTGAATGTCTTCATTGTCTTTCATGTGACCGTGGAGGTCTGTCACCATGGCAGCAGAAACACTTGCAGAAAAATACTGTGAACATCTGAAAAATGTTGAATATTTGCAAGCTGGATGGGTCTGATATGTAAAAATATTGAATAATTAGAATGATTTCACAGTTCTAATTCTTTATTATTATTAAGCTTGGATACATAGACAATTTTCAAATTAAACACTTTGAAAAAGGACATAATGTTGCATTTCATAAATTCTTGTGACTTCCAGTCAGGAATTCTTTGAATAATCATGTCTGCTTGAATGTGAGCAAGTCAAGCAAAAAGAATAAAATCACTTTTACATTAAGATTAGTTTCATCTGTTCTAGAGTTGGTCCGGGAGGACATGTTACATTCTATATATATACACAGAAATTGCTGTTAAGCCTTACAAGGTCTATAAAGAGGAGATCAAGAGTCTCTGCCTGGCCGTGTCTTGCTGAGTGTATGGCAGTCAGTATGAGGTTTAACAGCCCCACAGCTGCTGGTACAGATTGTACTGGTGGGTATGTTCCCAAAGCAAGACCTACTGAACATGTATCAAACTATATTGAGTCATGCTATTTCGTTCGCTGTCTTTTCCTAAAATAAGAAGATGTCTTCAGTGTCCAGGATCGTTGCACAAGATCACCAATGTTCACAAAAGCCACACGCTCCCACAGTGTCACCAGTCTTGATGCAGACCAAATGTAATGTCTTTTGCAGTCTAGGCCATACTTGCAGTGCCATAGACAATATCACTGTCACTGAGTAAGGCCAGGGTAGCAATATTACCAGGACGTAATGGAAAAATATATATCTAGAGAGCATTAAACCATCTGATCCTATCAACGGATAGGTAACAGTAATGGAACTGGATGAATTATGGTAACTTCCTCAATTTTGTACCTAATATCGTATGTATGAAATTGAAGCTCTGTCCTAATGGTTTCTAAAATAAATTCAAAGACTAAACTGCTAATTTAGTGTCTTCAAAGGTGATAAAGTTTTAATTTTTTTATTTAATAGAATATGGATAAATTATGAAAGCTTGTAAGTGTCTTAAGAGTGCATGTAGATCAAATGAAATAAAGAGGAAATTTTGATAATGGCAAAAACAATTAAAACTAATACTCATGCACTCGTCATACAAAATTATTTGTTTTCAGTAACCAAATTCCTCTGGTGTTTTCATACTTATGAAATTGGTAATAAATCATGTATAAATCCTGGAATAATTTTGGATAAGAATAAATGTAAGCTAGGTATTTTGTTTCTGTATACTCATATAAATACAAGGCATTTAATTTAAGGCATACAAGAATATGTTAACCTTAACAAAAATTTAAATTCTTTATGTTAGTGTGACAGAATGTTCAGTTTTGCAACTCTTCATGTTTGCAGCACATGAGCTTGTGATATTTTAATTTAGATATAAAATGCACAACATCTAAATATGTCTTGAGGTCATCTTTATCATAAGATTTTTAGCTTTGCAGGTGGCATGATTGTAATCATTAGCAGATGGTTGATAACAACTCTTCTTTGCTGTGACAATTAATGCTTTGGGTGTGAAGCTGTGTTCTCCTTAATGAGGAAAACCTCATGTTAGATGACGAGGATGCTATAAATTCCTGCCCAAGTAATGGCCATTCTTGGGATTAATTAATGTATAGACATCCTGGGCTAGGATCAAGATATTTTGTGGTAACACAGAATAATGTGCCAGGTATGGAAAGACCATAAAAATATGTCAGTATGAGAGAAACTGCCTTGACAGTTAAACAGTTGAGAAGATTTGAAAAGAATGGTTATGCCATTCTGACTCAGACGTTCTTTCATCAGTCTGATGACAGTGAGACCATTGAGATTGTTCTAACAAAAACCAGGGGGACACTTAGAACCTTGCTGCAGCAATGTTTTGAAGACAATATGGCACTCATTTTGGGACACAGGGCTGTAACCATGTGTCTGACTTGCGTCAGTCTTCTTTGCTGCTGATTAAAATATAATATTATTTGTTGTGAAGACTGCAACGCCCTCTCTTTGAAGTGTATAATACCAGACCATAAGAATCTGTAGGGTGAAACTGTACTATGGTTCTTGAATAGAAGTTTAAGTTTGGCTCAAACATTAGGGAAATGTTCAAACACATCATTTTTCTTGTTAATATGAGATGTATTTTAAATAATTAATATAACTTTTTTTCAGACAGATTTTTAAAGTAAAAAATACCTTTCATCATAAACCAATATGGAAACATTGTGTTAATAACTAGTCATGAATTCCTGAATTAAGTCCTAACTTTCACAAATCATAGTGCAAGCAGTTTGTCTCGAGGAACTGTCCACCATTAATGTGTGCTGACCGAGTTAATGACAAACATAATCGGGCATCACCAGAATAAGAGAACTTTATGTGGGTTTAACATTTCTCTACGGAAACATATACAGGAGACGAAACTGGAGTGCAGAAATAAAGTTTGCTTATCTGAGTGAAAGGAGAGAGTTCTTCCTTGATCATAGAACATTTCTTTGGCATGTACAGTTGAGAAAGCTTGGTGCTGTATTCAAGAAATCAATTCAACGGTGTATAACATTTCTGAGGCAGTTACAATTTCTTGTGTATCCCACTTTTGTGTACAGCCTCATTCACTGAACAAGATGGTAATAAAAGACAAGTATGTCTAATATTCCTGCTTCAGGATGTTAATGTCACTTTTATTATCATTGTTTCTCTAATTAGCTTCTGAATACTGTCCATTGCTACCTCCCAGTCTAATTAAAGCACAGATATTGGCAAACAGCTGTCATTTTGGGCTGAACTGTGGTATTTCTTTTGGCTGAAGTCATGGTGAAATTAGTGATTATGCCATCTGGAGTGTCAGATAAGCCTCTGCTGAAGACTTACTACCATTGGTAATTTTGAAATTAATTATGAATAAGAACAATATACAAAATGTTTTGTGACTTAAGCTTGGTACTTGGATCTGTTGCTGCTATGTACTTGGCAGGAATATTGTGTGTAAATTTATTCATGAAACGCCCACACAGATCAGAAACATTTAAGAAGATATTTTATGTTTTGTTCAGATATCCACAGGGGGGGTTCTAAGTGTTTTCCCCAAAGCTTCAAATGCCAAAAACAATATGACTGTTGTGAAAACAACTTAACAGGGTGGATGCCACTGGACCTTTCTTGAAATATATAAAAAAATGTGTAACATAAATATATATATAATATATTCTATATATATAAATGAATGTTTACTTTAAATGATTTTGAACATAAAGAAAGAAAAGAAAATGTTTGAATTTTCTTTTATGAGGAGAAAATGTGTAAAGCATTAATATTTTTCTTTGAAGGACTTGATCATGCAGCTGTTAATTCAAAATAAGTAAGCAATTTTTGTAATCTGCTTGGTGTGGAGCATATTGGAACTGGAAACTTGATAAGGTCTTTTTTATGTGACAAAACAATTTAATTGGTATTTTAAAAGTATGAATTCTTGGGGATCAAAGACTGAAATTGCCAATTTATTTTACATTTGCTTGATTTTAGTTAAATTTCATGATGAGAGAATTTGAACTTCAGCGTTGTAATAAACAAAGAAATGTGTGAAAAGGAAATAACAAGCTTGATAATAAGAAAATTATGAATAAGGCAATAAATTCATTACATTTATAGTGTTCTAATGACTAAATAACTAGTAAATGTTCCTCGAGATTTACTGCTCTGTAAATGGGAAAACAAGATAGGTTTAATGGAGGTGTGTAATTAATGTTTAAGCCATTCATAATGGTAATGATGATTGTTCTAGTCCACATTTAATTTGAAATATTTTCCTTCCAAATAATGCTAAAATATTTGAAGTAAATTTGAATCAGGTCTAATAGTCTTAATTTGACACACTGATATAGCCCATGGTCTAGTTGGTTGATGAGTTTTAATATATACTCTCCCACCACAATGTTTATGTCCTGTGGTAGAAACTTCAGAAGTTTGTGTCATCTTGCAGATTTGGTTTGAAAATCTTAATGCATTATCAGTACTGAGTCGTATGAACCAGTATAGGTATTATTTGTCAAAATGGGTTTAGAAGAAAACCTGCAGGGTATGAAAAAATCATGATTTATGTATGAATGTGTCTGGATTCTAAAATTAATATTATTATTTGGATGACATATTCAAAGTTGTAAGGTGAACCCAATGGATGGGGGTTATTTGACCCCATGGCATGGATGAAACTTTCATTTCATCTAGTAGAAATGTACTTTGACCAGAGTATTATTGCTCAATGCAGCAGCAAGTAAAAATTGATGCATGCATGGATCAGTTTCAAAACAATGTATGTATATATAGAACTATATATAATAATCAAACCATAATTAACATCAGAAACCCAACTGATAGAAGTTGATTTACAATCTGGTTTGAATGAAATTTTCATTTCATCAAGAAGAAATGTACCTTGACCAATGAAGGATTATAATTCTGCAGCATGTAAAATCTGATGCATGCATGGATGAATTACAAAGGAAAGTGTAATAACCTATAACATTGCCACAGCCTTGATATAGAGAAAAAGAAGTGTGTTTCTTTTACATGTTTCTCACTCCTTCAATGTGTAAAACAGTCTTCCGGTGATGGGTGTGTTTTCTCTGTGTGCCCCCACATGTAGTCAGCACCAGGATAACTGTCTGGGGGCAAATAATTGAAAATTGAGGCATGGAGGGAACAGGCATAAAATAAACCATAGAACTGCCAGCATTAAATGATGGAAGAGCAAGCTCATGGCCCCCAAAGCACTAATTAAGATCAAAGTCTTTTACATAATCAATAAATGTATGGGGTCGCTTTCAACTGTGTCTTTCAATTCTACAGATACTGGTCATATCTACATGTAAACATCTATTAAAGTTAGCTGAACCATCTGTGTCATGAATAATGAATGCAACTTATAGTGGCCATACCAGTAAATCCTCTCCTTGTATGATGCTGTGTTCTTGGCCTGCCCTTGGGCTTCTTTCTATGACTAATGTTTTATACGTTATTAAACTTTAATGCTACTCCACCTGTAGTTGGAATTCCATGGCTAAACCTTGCTGTGTTTATCTGTCCTGTTTCTCTCGGAATTGTTCATTAATAAAGTTGCAAATGAAGATTAATTAAGTTCATTACCTTTAAAATAAGCTTTTAATTTGGTTTTGTAAATTATCTGAATCTGTGTTTTGCAGGTGCATGTTTAATTTTTCATGGAAACTTCTGAATTTGTTCACAGCAGTCTTCAGTTTCTGCCAAGGAGAAAAATAATTTTATGAGTTTAAATTTTTTTCCTGCATCATTCTTGTTATGTTAATTTCTCAAAACCATGTTAAGATTTAAATTATCAATGTGGCTTTGATAGCCTGCACCAGGTGATCAGTGATCAGTCATGCTTGTTATTACCAGTTATACAGTTTTGTCACCCCATGAATTTTAAGTTTCTTTCATGGAGGATGTAGAAAATGGCTACCCCTAATTGTCTGTGAACTGTTTGCCTTATGCAGTATGGGTAAGTGAATGATAAACAAAGGAATTCATTTATTTGAAACATTTGATGGTATTTTATACATGCATACATATATATATATATATATATATATATATATATATATATATATATTTATTATTTCAAATATGAAATATATATTATATTTTATTATATATATTTCATAGTTGAAATTCATAATTATGTGGATATATAAATATTTAGATTGAAACATCTTTAGTTGAGGAGTTTAAATAATGAATGATCCCAGTTATATATATAATTTGTATCCGCCAAAACAAAGTTTTGTGGATACTGTGTTTTTGACTTGGTTCTGCCGCAGCATTCATTTCTGGAGAACTCCTCTGAGACCCTTGGACCGATTTTTCCGAAACCCAACATAGTTATTCGCTCACCAATGCAGTTGTGCCTAACAAAGACTGGATGCGCCATCTGCAGTCCTTATTGTGCAGTAGAAATCTGGTTGTCTTTTTGATAACAGCCCATATCTCAGGAGTGGTTCAATGTATTGAGCTGAAATTGTGCCTGTCCATAGACCTTGGATACCTCCATCTCGTTTTCAAGACTGGTGGCACCATCTGAAATTGATTTTGTGTGTCATCCATCTGTATGGTTGCTTTAGGTAAAAATTGCTCATATCTCAGGAATGGTTTAATGTATTAGTGTGAAATTTGGCATGTACACATCCATCTTAGTAAGTTTTCTAATAGACCAGACAGGTGGCACCACTAACCTTCCCGTTTTTAAAGAATACATTAATACCCTCTTCTCAGGAGCAATCGCCCTATTGGCCTGAAATTGTACATGTCCATATATATATATATATATATATATATATATATATAAATCTCGGATACCGCCTTCTTGTATTCAAGACTGGTGGAGCCATCTGCACTTGTGTTTGCATGGCATCCATCCGTTTGTTTGCTTTAGGTAAAAATTGCTCATACCTCTGGAGTGGATGAATGTATCAGCCTGAAATTTCATCATGTTCATCCGTCTTGGATAGCTTTGTTTTAGACCAGACAGGTGGCGCCACATGCTGATTTGTTTTTATAGAATACATTGAGGCACTTTTTCTCAGTAGTGGATTGGTGCCCCCGCCTGAAATCTTGCAAGGTGTATCCATCTGTAGATGTTTTTTGGTGAATATTGCACATAACAGGAGGGATGAGCAGCAACTAAGGACCATCGCAGGTGATTTGTCAGGGATCCCTGGTGAGCTGTGATGACCTGGCTGTGGATCATGGGTCTGCTCCTTTGCTTGTCATCATCCTTCATGATACTTGGTGATTGGTCTTGGTCTATGAAGCTTCACCTTTAGAAGTTTTGAAATGTTTGAAACTTCCATGGTGAGGCCACATCTACAATTGTATATATACAGGCACTGAGGTTCATGGCTCAGTACTTGTCTGGGACTTGGGCTGATTGCTCAACAACTGCAGATGTCTGATTTGGTGTTGTTACATGAGTTATTAGCTAATATGTCATATATAACTATCTGATCAATGCATAAAGGTGTAACCATTTTATATTGCACATGATAGCTCGATCATTCTTCATTTCAAGAAAATCTGAACATAGTAATTTACAATTTTCTCAAATTTGCATAAATTTCTAATATATTTAAGGATTTATTGTGGTCATTGTCAAATAATAAAAACTGGATATTAATCAGTTTAATTGAAATGCCTCTTCTTATATTCATTTACAATTTACAGTTTTCTCAAATTTGCATAAATTTCTCATATATATAAGGATCATCAATTCAGGATGTAATTGATTCAATTACTGTTATTAAACCAACATTTTTTACATCGAGGAAGCAGGGAGTTCTGTAGTTGTTACCTGTGATGTTTTCACAAAAACTGACTCCTGATAGTCCTTTTCGGGTTCAATTAGTCAGCATCATTTGTTATTCTTTATCAAAGAGCTCCATCATAATTGCTTTAATCTCCCCCTAGATATTTTAAGGAATTCCATGTTGTTTGGAAGAAAATTTGGTCAGAAGGGTCCCTCAGGGATTGCAGGGTCTCAGCTAATTCCATTGTAGGTCAGATTACTAATTAAGCTTCAATCTAGAGATAATCCCAGATTCTTGCATATTCATCTGGAAATACTTTCTCTTTTTTATCATTTTCAGTAAAAGTTATACATGTATGGCGGTTTTGACCCCACCATACCTGGGTTTTGTTACTTGTTTGATATTATTTTGTCAATTTTGGGTTGCTGCATAATGATATAGTTCTAGAAGTCCTTATTTGTTCAATTCGATTTAATGTTCACTTATAAAGATCAGACACAGTTTCCTGAAGTAACTTGCATCTTCAGTAATACATCAAGGTTACATGCTGAAGACAAAAAACTCTATACTTGATTTTGACTTATATTCAAAGCAGCCTAGTTTTTTAAGATAATAACCTGTTATTTGATGAAAAGATTAAAAAAATGGCCATTTGGTAAAAAAAATCTGTCTTTGCATTTCTTTTTAATTAAATATTTTAGATCATGTATCTGAACTACCGTAGTACACCAACCATCACACTGTGAATATATGACGATTTAGAATACATGATGATAGATCAGTGTCTCTCTATAATGAGCATATCAAATCAAATAAGATGAGCTGAGGTAAGGTGTATGACTTCAGAGGCAAGTGAGAGCTAGCCTACAGTTGAAATTGGCCATTTTATAGGAATGTGTGGTTAACTGTTTCATTTGATATAGGAGACAGCATCAGAGCAAAACTTGACATTTTGTAACTGACTCTTGACAGAACCAGACAGATAAAGTGCTAACTTCCACTGGTTTGACCAGGCATAAGTCATCAAGATTAATACTCATACAGAAAGTAATACTTTTTTTCTGCCAGGATTCACCTTAAAATATGAAAATATAAGTAAAAAATATATGGAAAACAGTTAATATTGGAAAAAATATCAATAATTGTAAAAATGAATAATATAAATGCATAACATTTTTGAGTGGAAGATGAGTAATTTTATATAGAATTTCTAGTAGGAGGTCTGCTGAAAGATGCCAGGATGAGGCTCTAGAATGGTTGCAGTCACATGATATGATGTATTGTATCCTTTCTCAAATCAGTCATGCAGAACTACAGGTCATCCCTGTCAAAGATCAAGATTGTGTATATTACTATAGTTAACAAATTTAGTAAATGATGTTGCTGGTTAATTACGTAAAAGAGGCACTAATGTGAAAATGGACATTGAATCTAAGAGGATGGTACAGTAATGAGCTCTTATTATGTCTTTAATTATGTAGAATCAGATCAAGCATGTCTTCCAGAAGAGCTTTGTGTTACTGTTGTAAGCCTTTCCCTTATTTGCATTCAAGGTCAACAATCAAAGCTATCAAACAATCAAGGTTACAAGGTGACAACCTTCACATGCAGTTTTGCAAATTATGTGGCCAGTGGTCAGAGTGTATTGAAAAAAATGTTATAGAAAAAGACTTTGAAAATTAATATAAAAAATTAGTAGGAACCAGACACTGGTATGCTCATGATGTATTTGTCACCAGCATGTGGAAATCTTCATAAATCAGCCGTCAGTCCTCGTGTATTTGAAGAACATGAATCTGGTATGCATGAAGGCAGGTAGCACTGTGGCTGTCATATCTGATGGATATAATAATCATTACACAGGAAACTAAACCATGAGTCATCACGGTTGCTGTCTGCTCTGTGTTTTTTCACTCATATATGGTATATTTTGGCATATTGCTTGCTTCAGCTTTCTTTCAAATATGATTGTTATCTTATTTCTTATGTTAAACTTTTCCTGAGGTACCTAATTAGACTTTTAGTCAAATAGATTTTTAAGTTTATTGAGGTAAATAGAGGTAACTTTTCTAAAGGAATCCATCCTCCTCATTTGATGTTTCTCACAATTTTATTTCTTATTTTAATTGTTTCCCAGGGTACCTAAATAGGATTTTATAAAAATAGAAGTTTAACTTTATTGATGAAAATACAAGGAAGTTCTAGAGGAACTCACCTCATTTGATGGTTCTAGCAATATGATTTATGTGTTGTCTTAAGGTTCTCTAGGTTAATTAATTGCTATTTTAAGAGAGAGACAGACAGACACAAGTTTAGATCAAGAGAAAAAGAGAGGAAATGCATTCTTAAATCAGACTTCAGTAACAGAGACAAAGTTTGTTGCGGTCCCTATTGGAGACATTATTTTCTGCTGAGAAACATCATCCAAGTAACAGAGGACCGGTTCTGCTGGCTCTCAGGTATTATTTGTGAAGAGCCAAATACTATTAAAATCTTAGAAGCCAGTTTTATCTCCCGCCCTTGACTCTCAAGTGGCTGACATAGCAGATTCAGTAGAGAGGTTATAAGACCAGACGGCGGATTGAACAATGGTCATAAGAAATGAAAACTGTTATTCCAGCCTTAAATAACCCAGAAAATGTTCGACCACATCCTATATTGGAAAATTAATGGGGTTTTGCCAAAGGATGTATGATGTGGCCTAAATTTTAATTGATTTGTAGCTTGACTTATGGGAATTTTCAGGAGAGATGGCATTACCTTTGCCATAGGAATGATATCTTTATGCTTTTTTACCTCCACCAAGGAGGAATATGTTTTTACCTGTGTTTGTTGGTTTAATTAGAAAATTGTCCCTGGATTTCTTTTTCACTTTGATGATGTAGTTACAGTTTTGGTTATCCTGAATATATATCTGATAAAGTTGTTGCTATACCCCAGCAATGTATGCAGAATAAGTTTTACTGTAGACGGCTTTAGTCCATCTCACTGAGTATATATCTCTTGGCATTTTCATCAGAAAAGCAGCTCAATCATCAGACTTATCTGATCCTAGTAATATATATATATCATCAGACTTATATTATCCTAGTAATATATATATATATATATATATATATACACATATATATGTATACACACACACACATATATATATATATGTCAGAGACATGATTGAAATCAAAGCAGATTTTAAATTCACCTAGACAAGATTGCGATTGTGATCTCATCTAGGGGAATTTAAAATCAGCCTGGATATGATTCAGTTTTGAAACTTGTTTCTTTCCTAAGAACATTTGGTTTTAAGTGATATGCCTGCCTTATGTCTTTTCTTAGTTGTTGTAGGCAAAAGTAATTTTTACTGAAACTTTTTTTCATTGACATGTTGTAAGAAGATAGCCACTGAACTTCATCTTATAATACACATGTGCATATTTAAAAACCAGGATTGTCATGCTTAATTTTAATTGCTCTTTTTGTTTTACTGAATTATTCATGCCTGCTTTCCTGTTTTGGTTGATTTATCTGGTCATTAACTGAACAGTTTCCGACAGCGATTAATGTACACAAGTAAAGGTTATAAAGATCTATCAGGTTTGTTGATGGTACGTACCCCTTTTGGGATATGGAACTTGTAGACAAATCACAAGTTGATGTTTGTAATCTTCTGCCAATATGCTGGGGGATTTAGTTAACACATTGTCTAAGTTGAATTAATTAGATAATTAGCCAGAACACTAGGGATCATTTTTTACTAATAATCATTTTAATTTCAGTGTTTGATTCCATTGGGGTTTAACAGTTGTCAAATGAGTCATTGTTCTTCTCTAGCAACAGTTTCTGTGATGGAATACCATGACAACAAAGCAGGTCTATGGAGCCTATAAAACAACAAGCTAGGTGGAACTTAATGGTTAATGAATGAGCCCATTTTACAGAATACTATCATTAGCCATCCTATGATCACTTTTAACAAATGATGAAGGCGTTCACTGGTGTTATTGTTTAGGAAGGATAAATTGTGACAGAGCATGTTGTCCGTAATACAGGTTCCTTGACTCAATCCAAGATATAAATGGTGTCTGTTTTAGAAACTGCTCCAGAATCCACCAGGTAACAATGGACAGTTGTGTTTATATTTGGAAATGGAATGAAGCAGCTTCCTTTCTTTAACACTTACACCTAGTCATTTGTCTGGCAGGCTTCCTGGAGCATCTTTCAGCAAGGGCAGGAAGCTCATGAGGACATTGTTTCTAAGAGTGCTTCGCTGACGGGTTGTTGGTTTGTTTGTCAGCTATAGGCCTGGCTGGCAATTTTTCAGCAGATATACAAAATACTTGCAGAAATGATTGGTCTGGGTATCAGAAATAACCCATTGAAGTGCAGTGTTCACAATCCAGGTGCAGTAACAATTAAAATGTCCCTCTGGATCATTTCTTTATTTCCTCCTCATTTATATATATGTTCAATCTGGGCATGTTAAGCATACAGGGCAATTTTAATGCAGTTGTAAAATCTAAAGCTTATGAGTAATATAATATGTTATTCAGTCACCAAACTTAAGCCAGTAATCAGTATGAAGATATCTCATAATAGCCAGGCTTATTATTATGTCCTTTTGAGCCAACTTTCCATTTTGTTCTCACTCTATCAACCATGTATGTCTGGTAGAGTTTCTGATCTGTATATATGCACCTTTTTGTCCTTTGAAGTGTATATATTTTATCAGCTACATTCCACCTTCTTTCTTACATATATTTTTATTACATTTTATCATCTGATTTATAATCCATAGTTCCAACAGTAAAAGCAATTTTGTTTGTGTACATCATTTGTGTCTTGTTCATTTTAATGAGTTGTTTTTATGTGTCCTTAAATGTACATATACTTTTGTAATGTTTGCAGCATTTAAGGACAATTGAAGTCATTAAATGTATATATATATTTGTAGATTACCCTTGCAATCTTCAAGTCTGAAATTTTATTTCTCCTTAACAGTGCTTAACTGCTGCCTTCTCTTTGGTAACTTGTGTGTTTGGGGATTTCATTTTTATCTTACGTCCTTCTTGATCAGACCTGTCATAACACTGCTGTGTTCTAGGCAACTGTCCACTTACGGTATGACAGTAATTTGAGAAAGATTGCATAATTTAGTTCTTTGAATTACCACATTCCTTTTGAATTGCTAATAATTATTTGTGATAATGTCTGTGCAGTTCATTTTGTTTGCTGATAATTCAAAGTAAACTGTGACTATCAATTCTGGTTCTTCCATTTATTGGGCATTCTGATGGACTTTTATTCACTTCAGTGATTTCCACAAAACGACTAGCTTCTCTGATAACAATAATTTAGTCTTTATCTATGCAGTAAAAAGTACTTGCTGTGTGTTTGTCATGAGGTCACCTTCAAGTCTAGCCAAAAAAATTAGGTTTTATGTTCTCTGCAAGAAAATCAATTTCTGTTTGGGATGAGGTCCACCTTTTAAGCAACAATTGTCATGCAAGCATTTTCTGATGGAGACAGATTTATTACAAAGATACTGTAAAAGAAGGCACCAGTTTTTCTTCTTAGACAGGGTCATGGAGACTTTTATAAGGCTTTGAAAACTGAATTCAACATAGGCATCATATCAACAGGTCTTCTTTTGATAATTGCTCTATAGATTTTGTGCAGAAGAAGAAATGTAAGTGATCACATTTTGCACATACACTTGGTCATATATTTGAGCAATGTAAGATGTTTGGTCTGACAGTGTGCTACTGAAATGTCATTTTAGGAGTTGTTCATTCTCTGGCTCACTCTAGTTGTTCACTCTAGTCACTTATTTAACCATTATAGTCATATATGATCGATAACAACCAAGCAAACAGGATAGCTTTGGTAAGCATATAACCATTGCCAAAGGACTGTCTCATGTTTGTACTGTGGGGTTAGGGTTACATGTATTTGGTTGGTAATTTGTATTACAAGGTTTTGGATTAAAAATAAGTGTGGGGTAATTAAGACATAGCTATTCTGTTGATTATACATTATTGGAATCATTGCAGGAACCTAAATGATCAGCTTGCCCATGTGTATACACTGAAAGTCTAACAAGTGTTTTGAGAAGAATCATATTTTAGCTACAGATATACACAATTGTAACCTGTGGTCATATACATATGATATACCTTCGTTGGCTTCATATTAGCGGTATTGATTTTTCAGTGTTTAGTGATGGTACCATTTTCACAATCTTACTGTATTAAAGACCTCCACAAAGTAAACCATTATCGAAATTATTATAATTATATCTAATAATATGCAATAAAATCTTACTATTTGGACAGGTAGCCGAAGGAACATGAAACAATTATTGTTGATTAATGTCAGATACTTTGAAAAATCTGACAATTTATAATATATTATTTATATTTATAATATATATCAATCTTTTACATTTCAACTTGCCATCCACAATGGAATCGCTCATTAACAAATGTTTTATTTTGGTAATAATTATCCTTTTGTGAATTTGAAACCATCACAAACAAAAAAGACAACCTCAGTATATGGAACTCTTCAGACACAGTAGGTTGCTGTACATAATGCAATTTATCCAGACACCCACATTCACTCAATGCATAAAGTTGTCAACAACACATTTATTTGAGGAAAAATGTCATTTTATTATGACTTATAAATTATAACAGCAGTGCCATAGAAATTAAATTAAATTTACCACAGAGTTCATTTAAAAGTTGATTAGGGCAATGCAGACATAAACAGACATATAAACACAAATGAAAAGTCCAAACAAAAACCTGATTGGGGTCAAACAGGTCCACCCAAATTACAAACGAGACAAGAATAATGCATATAATGGAAACCCACAATTATATAGAATTTTATAGTGGAAACCTAAAATTTGAATACAGTTTTAAAACAGGACAGAAATTACAACAGATGTTGATAATTGAGTGGTCAGCTGTAGAATGACCAGCAGGTAGTCCACTGGTCCACTGGCGGATAGGGATCTGTAATGCCCTGAACACTGATTGGATAATCACAGCCAATTAGCAGGTTTGTAACAAGCAGACCACTTGTGTCATTAATGACCTACATACCTGAACACTGATTGGATAATCAAAGCCAATTAGCAGGTTTGTAACAAGCTTACCACTTGCGTCATCAATGACCTACATACATAAATAACAGCATACATTAAGCAATGAGTAAAGGAGGAGTGATAAACAATCCCATGAGCTCTGAGCCATTTAAGGTCATTTTCATACCTTTGTAGTGTATGTATAAACACATGTACAGCATTTTGGTTGCAACTGTGATTGTATATGTTCTTTAAGGAGTTGAGCAATTTTGTAGACCAAGCTTAAGTCCAGTGAAATTGAAAAGCCAAAAATAGTTGGAAAAGGCTTCCACTGTAGCATCAGACAATAAACCTTGACTTCTATTACAGTGGAAAGACTCCAGGAATATTCCACTTAGAAATGGCATATATATACACACAGAAAACTTGTTACAGCATTTGTTACTTGAGAACTTGGGTGTACCGGTATACAGTATCTTTACTGCCAAATGCTTAATACCAAGATCAAGTGAACCAGAGAAGATTTTGTTGAAAACTGCTACTGGTAGAAGTAGTTACAAACCAGAGATTCAGCCTTCAAATAAATGGAACTAGGGAATTATTACTTAATGGGTTTCATGTATGAATATCTTTGAAAACTCTTCATCATCATATCACCTTCATTTTCATATCAGTCACTTTGATCATTCACTCTCCTAGCTACCACACATATTCCCTAACCATTGATTCAGATGAGTCATTAAAATTCTTATATGGCAAGGTGATATGAGAATAAAAGCAACTATAGATATTCAGCTCTAAATTTAAATAACCAAATATGCCCAAGATTGGCAAGATGGGAATAAGAATTTCCATCAGGGAATATCAAATGACAATGCATTGACAGTTGCACACAGACAAACATGTACTAAGAAAATGCAATAAATGTTACTGTCTAATTTGGCTCCAAGACTGTTTAATAATTAGTATTCATTCATGATGTTAAACCATATTACAGGCACACATTTTACAGTATCTTAAGAGTGTACTTTCAAGCAAAGATAAGGATCATTCTCAATTAATACATTTATTTGAACATTTTAAAGATGTAAATTTTAATTTAAAAAAAGTTGTGGCAAAGATAAAAAAGATAATGTCTCAAATCAGGGCTACAGATCATATAAGTAATATATATTTTCTTGCACCAGGCAGACATCTTTTTATACATTCTGTTATGATGTATAAACCTGTCTTTAACTCTTATCTTGTATGAAATTTTTATTCAGTTAAGAATTCCAGATATGGGATGTCTGAGCTGTCTTGTTTGAAGCTGTTGTTAGAACATAAACTTGGCTGGGGAGTCTATGGTAGTCTCTTTCTCTGGAACGGCCAGTTGACCTTGAAGATAGTTATATATTCAAAACCTGTCTACATGTTTCTTTGAAGAGTCAAGATAAATCCAAAATACTGAAACCACTGCTGTGCTTTAACTGGTGCTGTATGTCTGTTAATAGGCCATGTATTTTGCTGCTTCCCATTGTCTGTCCCCAGTATCAGAGAAGGACAGCCCCAGACGGAAGCCACCAGAACTGTCTGGCTAGATAACTCGGCCACCTGCCCTATTCTTGATTTTTTATGTCACAAATACAACAAAGTTGATGTATTTATGTGGATCAATAAATTAACATTGCAACTGTAGTAATGCCAACAAAGCAACTACCATCTTAATTATAATAATGTATGTAAGACTTAACCAAAATGCGTTTTGGTTTATACTCAGTCAATTAGTTTTTTTTCTGTAATCATCTTATCATGCATACACTGAACACTTTTTTTTCTAGTTTCTTATGGAATTGATTATAAACATTTTCTGTTCTTATTTTGCATCTTTTAAAAGAGGATCATGATTTAATATCTTCAGCCTAAAAAAATCATTGGGGAAATTCAGTGAAAATCAGGAGATTTTGTGAAACTCTTTCACAAAGGGGGAATCTAACATTATCTATATATACAACAACAGATCCACTCAGAGATGCTAGTTGCACTTGTTATGAGATGCGTGCACTAAAGACCATTGAAAATTGGTGCAACTCAGAACAATGCAAACAGGGCAGAAACGAGATAAGGAAGCTTTTTAGTGCATCCTATCTCTGGGAACACAGTGTTTAAAGCGTTTCCATTAGTCGGTTTGACCTTTGGTCCTAATGGCCAGGTTTTCCGCAGTGTTACTTTTTTAGGCAACACTTGCGATCAAATGAGTCTGGGAACCAGACACTAGATTTTAGAAAATGACCCCTGCAGATAATTTGCTTGGATGGATGTGTTGTTTGATTTAGATAAACTGGACAAAATTTAAAAATATATTAATGTCTCATACATCAGAGAACAGCTGCTGTCGTTTGGTATAGACTGAGAATGAGAGAAAGAACTATTTAACTAACTGAATATGAGATTTATTATATTATATTATACAAAAATATAAGTCATATACAGCACATGTGCAGATTATATCAGCTGGCTTTATGTCTATAGCTTTAGTGTACCTTTCAACTAAGGAAACATAATTTTCTGTTGACAAGAACTTGACAAGAAATTTAAGAAGAGCATTTTAGGCAAGTGCAATTTGGATACATTGTTATTTTTGTTCTTTCCCTGCCTGTAGATCCAGAATGGAGTTCATGTTCAGTTGAATATAAAATGTTTTTGTAGGAGTTTTGACAACATGACAGGAGAATGACATACTGCAGTGCAATTCCTACTCCTGCAACACCAGTAAATGTTACTGCCTCCTTAAATTAGATTACATCCTGACAATGAGACAAGACAGGGCAGGTATTACCCATTGCTTCCAAGTGCTAATTTGGTCATTTCGTTTCAAGGTTTTACATCTCAGAAGTCTTGTCATTTGTGTTTTGTGCAGTTGCCACCTCTAACTTTGTTACATTTTACTTAAAGTATGAATGCCAGTGTTGCTGAAAGGCAGCACTCTGATTACAGATGGCTCCTTTTACAAGATGCTTTTCTGTACTCTGGTATCCATGTGACCATCTTTGCTCATGTTGCAATTTTCTGACCAAAAAACAATTGACAATTTATGTAAGGGGCAGAAGTCCTGTATTTTCAGTTAAAGAAGACATAGTACCTATCATAACTGGAGTTCTTGTTTTATATTTCTGTTTTTATTCAGAGCCAGTGTGACCTTGGGCTTCAGCAGAGTGAAATTCATGAAAGATTATATGACTGTCAGGTGGCCATGATTGTTATTTTTGGAAAATATGCCAATAAAACATTAGAGCAAACTCCAAGGATTAACATGCAGTCTTTGGAGACTGGAACTAACAGCACCTGTAGTATCTGGAAATGAAAAAACATACACACTGTAATATAAGCAAATTTGGAAAAGCTAAAGAAAACACAAATTGAACAAAATCATCTATATAAGCAAGGATAGCTTTTTTCTATTGTGGCTTCGATATCCCTATCTTCATAAGTGCTGCAATATTCATGTTTGATTTAATACACTCTGTTCTGAATACTAACGAAGCATGTTTGGTTATTGTACTCTCAACCAACAACCTATACCACATCTCTGTGATTTTATTGTCCGTCTAGTCATGCTTGGAAATAGGGATCAGAAATGGGTTCATTGATGCTTCAGTGTGCTCTGAATATTATCCCATATCTGACTTTTATCACATGGAATTCATCTCTGTTTTGTCCATTACTTCAGAAAGGGATGTAACTGCTTGGTTGGTGTTTTACTTCTTTTATTATCCCCTTGCAACTAAGTTGTGAAAGGGATATAGTTACGCCTCCGTTCATGCATCTGTCTGTCCGTCTGTCCATCCGAAATTGCCTTGTGGATCAATTTCAAGCCAAACCATTTACCCAAAACCTTTCATCTCGCACATATAACTTACCCACCCATGGATGAAGAAACCTATCAATTTTGAGGTCACGGGGTCAAAGGTCAAGGCCACAGCACCCACTTCTTGAAAAAGCTTGTGGATCAATTTTAAGCCAAACCGTTTGACCTAAACCTTTCATCTCGCACATATGGCTCACAGATCCATATATGAAGAAATCTATTGATTTTGAGGTCACTGGGTCAAGGTTACGGCCCTAGCACCCACTTCTTGAAAAAGCTTGTGGACCCATTTTAAGCAAAATCGTTTGACCTAAACCTTTCATCTTGCACATATGGCTTACCAACCCATGGATGAAGAAACCTATCAGTTTTGAGGTCACGGGGTCAAAGGTCATGGCCACAGCACCCACTTCTTGAAAAAGCTTGTGAATCAATTTCAAGCCAAACCGTTTGATCTTAACCTTTCATCTCGCACATATGGCTCACCGATCCATAGATGAAGAAATCTATTGATTTTGAGGTCACGGGGTCAAGGTTATGGCCACAGCACCCACTTCTTGAAAAAGCTTGTGGACCCATTTTAAGCAAAATCGTTTGACCTAAACCTTTCATCATGCACATATGGCTTACCCACCCATGGATGAAGAAACCTATTGATTTTGAGGTCACGGGGTCAAAGGTCACGGCCACAGCACCCACTTCTATAAAAAACCTTGTGGATCAATTTCAAGCTAAACCATTTGACCTAAACCTTTCATCTTGCACATATGGCTTACCCACCCATGGATGAAGAAACCTATTGATTTTGAGGTCACGGGGTCAAAGGTCACAGCCACACACCCACTTCTTAAAAAAGCTTGTAGACCCATTTTAAGCAAAACCTTTTGACGTAAACCTTTCATCTCGCACATATGGCTTACCCACCCATGGATGAAGAAACCTATCAATTTTGAGATCACGGTGTCAAACAGCACCCACTTCTTGACCTAAAACTACTCACAGTGATGCCTGACATTACAAATCCACTCTACCAAGCCATTTATCAAAGGTAATAATGTAATCAAATAATTCCCATTATACCCCAACTGCTACGTCATGCTCCACTTTGCAGTGCCCTTAATTGTGCCATATGCTTTTTTGCAACTGGACCCAATCCTTCTTACGTTAATTGAGTTGGTAGCCCAATATGTTATTATCTCCTCATAACAAATTTGCAACAGCGGATATACTAACTCCTATGTTTGTACATCCGTCTTCCTGTCTGTCTTCCCATCTGTCTCAGTATACCTTATTTGATCTTAAGCTTTCTCCTTTACATATGCCTCATCCACCCATACACAAACAACTTATTGAGTTTGACCTCAAAGCTCAAGCTCACACACCTCCCCTCCTCATTTTAACACTTGCGTAATACACCCCATATCATTATGCTCCCATGCGAGGGGATGCTCAAGGTGTCAGATTTAAAATCTAAAGTGATCATGTATATGGTTAAAGGTTAAGGAAAGTTTGATGTTTTGCAAGAGGTGAAAGGTCACTGATCCTTCACAGTCATTGACCGAGATCTACATTCATGGGGAAAAGATCTACTTCTGATGTTTGGTTTCTTGTTTGTATCATGCTGGTGTCCAGTGGAGTACTGTAAAGAACTACAGTTAATTCAGAAATTTCAGTATTACAGAGAGGACCTTTTAGCTATTTGTTTGACATGTCTCCTTTCACATTAACTTGTTAGTCCATAAGGATACTTCAAAACAAGAGGTGAATATAATAACATAGAAGAAAGAGAGGCGTCTGAATTATTTTTCATTTCATTTCAATTGAATAAATTAACTTTTTTTCTAAGGAAGAAATAAAGGAAAGTTTTTCACTTTTATACAGATACTGGTCAGAGAAATTTTTTCCCAGCAATTCCTGGTCAGTTGGGCAAAAAGAGAATGAAATATAAATAACTGAGGTTTTAGTGAAGTTCTTAATACTTAGAAAAAGAATATAACTTGACTTTGTAATTTTTGGCAGTCAAATGAAAATTTCAATTATTAAGGTTTCAGTTTAGTGTTTATTTTAATATGGTATTTGAATACTTTGTGCATGTAAAATGAGGTAAATGGAGACTCGGTTTTTTACATGAATCCAAAGCAGAACATGCAGTTTTCTTTCTGAATGCAGGCAAGATACCCAGTTTCATTACAAAATTTTTAAAAGCTCTGGTGCACCCTTTCTTCATGTCAGGAATCCATACTTCAGTGAAAAGCAGACTACCGGGACAAAGTAACCTGCTTATCAGGGGAGAATCTGAACCAAAAAAAATTGTGCGAAAATGTCATCTGCCAACAGGCCTGTACAAATTGAATTTTGCACAACCCATTTTAGGGTTGCTAGAGTTCCATTCCATATAATCCATTATTTTTTTTAGTTTTTTAAACAGCCGCTTTTTTATTACTTGTTTTAACTATGCAGCTATCCTGCAAGAATGCCTGTTCTTTGGCGCCAGCACTAAGTTTAACAAAATCTGACATTGCATATACCCATATAATGCTGTTCACAGTTAATGCATGTTTTCAGCTCTTTCAACTAGATGAAGATAATTTGTGCAGTTTTATTTACAATCACCTACTGAAATGAAAACTGGGAAAAATTGTAAAATTTTTAAAGTTATTCTGGCAGTCTTATTATATAATGTCTTTTATTACACCTGTTAATTGCAAGCAGCTCTTAAAGTGTAACCAGGGCAAACTTTGCAGTGCCCATTTGCAATTTGTAAATTGCTTCAGTGAATTCACATCGACCATTAAAAGAGAAAGTATTACTCTATGGTGATTGCTTGTGGCTGGCATAGATCAACTTATTGGCCTGTTTGTGAGAGTTAGCTCTTTTGGTTATACTTCAGCAACTGATTTTCTCTTTCTCAAATACATTTTCTGCTTTGGTAATTCAAAACTTGCCTTGGATTTATTCCAGCAATATCCCACATTGATTTGACAGTGACATGTATGAAGTAACAAATTCTCATCTGCTGAAGCTAGACTACTATTAAAAAACATGAAGTTCATTCAGGCTACATCTATAGTTGTAAAAATCACCCACTGACTGACATAATGGCACCATCAATTTTAAAATCTTGAATATTTTTAATCTGAAATCACCACATAGTTGCATAAGACTGCATGGATTAGTAGATAACTAGAAAACAGTTCTCATACCCTGCAGCCACAGTACACTTACTTGTTGTGACAGTTTTTTTCATTAACTTCAATGGACTTCATCAGACTGTGGTGAATCAATGTCACTGGACACAGGGGACAGGCTGACCTGTTGATTCTCTAAGACTTGCTACTCACACCTAGAGTGCCATGTAATGGATATAGTATACTGAAATCACAGTGTTTGATAAACTCTCATATTTAAGGTCTGTTAGTAAAAGACTTGCAGAAGTTTGGCTGTGATCTGGTGGTCTACAAATTGAGCTCTTCATACTAGCAAAGATATGGCCTAACCAGATACCTTGCTTCAACAAGCTGTTCTGGCATCCATTTAATGTTTAATGAACAGGCCTGCACATGGTTGGTTTATGATCAGACAAACCAAATGTAAATACAGCTGTTCACATGCTGTCTGCATGCACAAGAACATTGGTCCCAGAAACAGCAGATGTTTACAAGTCATATTTTATTTTGCACTTCTTGCAATGCTAATATTTTGATTTGAAGTAAGCAACAGACATGCTTACAGTGTAAAGCAAGTGTATGCAAGTTATATTTGCGAGCTTTGTTCTATTGCCATGTTCATTGTTCATGAAATTAATTGGCATTCTTGGTAGCATATAGTGGCCAGATCCTTGCGAGTAGGAATATAAAGTGAATTAGGGCCAAACCCAATATTTGATGAAATAGTTTCTTCTGAAGTAAAATTTTTTCTTCTGAAGTTCAGTTTTAACTAGTAACAATTAAGTGTTCATATGTCACAATATGAGATTAATTTTATAATTTCTGAGTTGTTCAAACTCTTGAAGATTGTAGAAAAAGGCTCAAGCATTTTAAAAGTTTACTTTTTGTTTCACTTATAACTGCAGATCACAAACCATGGTCTAAGTCTTAAAAACACTTCCAATCTTTTATTTTTGGAACCTTATTTGGGCTTGTTTATCTAAACTTTATAAGTCTAAAATGACTACTCAAATTGTTATAGTCTTTTGGTTCTGTTAAGACATACATGTCAAACTGTCATATTTTCTGCCAGTACCAAAACAACTTGTCAGCATGGTGGGGTTGCCATTACATTACTTATGTAAAGCTCTTTGCCAAACCCACATCTTAATATCTGGATAGTTAAAGAATAGATTATAGAGGAATTTTTTTTAATCTCCAGTAAGGGTTAATCTTTGTGTTGCTTCGGTGTGCTGGTATATGTTCCATCCCTCTATCAGACTCTACTTTGACACAGAATGTCATGTTTTTCCGGCTTCTTGTGTGATGTCAGAGACCTTGGCAATATTCCGGACAGGAACAGAAAGCACAGTCTTTCATTCAGATCTTTCATGGGGAGGATGATGCAGGAAGCCAGCAGCAGGTGACAATCTTGAAAAATGCTCTCTCTTGCCCCATAATGATCCCATTTTGCAATGGGGGTCAGTCAGAATGGTGCTTTGCCAGGTAGGAGTATGCTCACGCAATCCACTGTCTGCAAAAAATGTGCCAATCACCCATCAAGTAACGGCAGTTGATACTTCATTTTAATATCCATTTGTGAAAGCACTGAGATTTTGTCAATACAGAAAAACTGCACAAACACTTTCTTGTTGACTTTGATGTCATTATTAAGGAGTAACAAGCTTTGGGAATGTATGACACAGGCTTTAAAGGCTGAGCATCCTGCAGCCCCATGCGTTTGAACTCGCAAATTCACACAAAAAACCTGATTGGTTGAGATGTAGATGGCAGGCTTCAGGCTAAATGGAAAAACCCTGACATAAAAGGAAGTCTTAATTTTACCGGCAGCATTCACATCAAGTGGTTAATGATGTAAAGACGTTTAAGTGGGACACGTTTTTAAGCCCCAACCTGAAAGAAATGTGGCATTGTTTTATCTGAACGTTCACTCAAGCTATTCTCAGCTCTCCTCCACCATTAATTGATATAGTCCTGATTTGTTGAATATTTTGTAGTTATTTTTTATTGGTTAATCATTTTTCTGATAGTTAATTACATAGATAATATATCATTGATTTATAAAATTGTGAAATTAAAATGATCAAATTTGTTTTATTATCCCCTTTCAATTAAATGCTCTACTTCATACTATTTATTTTTCAATGTTTACTTCTTATTAAACTCCTTTTCACTGAGCTTAGTGTCTAGCTGTAGCTTTATTAAAATTTATGAAAGAATTTATATTGCATATTTTAAATTAAAGATTATGAAGAAATGATTAAACTTAATTATTTTAATTCAGTTAAAACTTACAGCATATTTTCAGTGATAATGAAACTGAATTCAAATAAAAAAAACAGAATTAAATACTGCATAAAAATCCTAGTGACTATTTTTGTCAGAAAAAATGGTACAGTGATGCCATGCAGTTAGAGAATTTTGCTGCAAGCTTTGATTTTCTGCTGATAGGATCGAGAGATGACGTAAAATGTGGGTATGATTGTGATACTGTTTGTACAGAGCCAGCACATGTATGAAAATATTAATTAACTTTTTAAACATAGGATATGTCGATTGTCCTGAGGTTATGACAGGGTCCATGCACTTTAGAAAACTTTTTTTGTCAGCCATAGGACAAATAATGTATGCTCCTTGAAGATGTGGTTGCCAGGAGAAGCTCATGGGAAATGGGAACCACAAGGTTCATGTTTACTACCAGTATTAATATATCATCATTTATTCAAGTCAGCTTCTACATAAAATTGTTTTTTTTTTGGTATCTTCAATTTGTTAGCTCAAAAAGTTAATTTAGTGATATCTCAAGTGCAGTTGTAATAATCAGTGTCATCAAGAAGTTATAGCTTCTTTGTTAATCTCTATGCATACATTCGGCATGTTTACACATTTAAATGGTACATGATGTCCAGTTTACTAAGTTATAAGTAATGAATCTAAAAACAAACAAATGACCATTTTTATCATGAATGTAATGTTAAATCTGTAAAAATTTATTCCTGAAAATGTATCATAAAAGGCATCAAAATTAATGAACAGTACACACTTTTCCTAAATAATTAAAATTGGATAAATTAAAATAATAAATTCGTAAGCTTATGATATCTGAACACAAATAGTTCTTTCAAGTCTTTTTATGATGTTAATATAATTTAACCTTAGGTCTCAAGCAGTATTGCAGTATGTGGTATGGTTATATCTTTAGGCTAGCCTTCTAGTCATTTTTGCTGATGATTCCTGTATCTTTAGAGAAGAGACTCCTCTGTCAAATATAACACAAATAGCTTGGCAGGAACAATAGCACCCCCTTGGGTTTCATTTTGTAGATCACTTGTGTTCGTTTTCCATGCCGTTCCTCCTCCGAACTCGGAGAACTTTAAATAATGCATCACCATGTTTAAGCACCCCTTTTTCTTTACGGTGCCAAACCGGCTGGAAATGGTGGTCACATTTATCATGACAGCAGGAAAACATTCAACAGAATGTGCATGTTGTTCTGATGTCAGGCTTGTCTGCGTGGTAAATGTGGGTCATGCAGCTTTATGTCAGGTCTTCCGCTCATTTGAGACTTGGTGCTGTATGACTACTGATCGGGAAATGGATACCAGAGGTTTCCATTCCCCTGTAGGCTGCATGGAGGAAAACTTTAATTGTAAATTAATAAGTATTGAGATGTCGAATAATTAATCCTGTGATGATCTCAATTATGTATATTTCTTTTAAATGTTTATTGGAGTGATATTAATTTATGAATTCCAGTTTGATTAAATCTTCATATTCTAAATATTTACTCATGCTCACAGCTGCTTAAAATCCTCTAATATTTGGTCTTTAAGAAATCACATAAGAAATAAGAATTAATTAATACTTTAATTATCATCCTGTCAGGTAGGTATTTAAATCATCCGTAAACAGCATCTAAAGACAAAAAGAATAAATATATGTTATTTTCCAGTATATTGAAATATTTCTGCTTTTAAAGACAAATATTGATTATCTGTCCATTGAAGAAGAGCATCAAATCAATTAATTTATAACTAATATTATACAGATAAAATGTTTATATGAAACCAAAACAGATTAATCTGGGTTTAATCACAACTTATCTTGCCGTTGACACTTACTGATTTCAATAAAGTCTCACTCTGTGATGTCCTTTATCACTAATTAGGCTACAAGTAAGGAGGACTTCCTTGCTTAACTGTTAATTAGGGTAGTTCTTTTATGAATTGAACATATTCATTCTGAGAATGAATTTTAAATGAGTTAATTCTCCATATTAATATATATATATATATATATATATATATATATATTGCAGACTGTTGACATATTTATTCCATGGATCATGATAATTCAAATTAACTTCGACATATTCACTCTGCTGAATAACCATTTACTGTTCAGATTTATTTTACTTCTGACAATGTGGGATTTACATTGACATTGCAGTTGATGACTCGCTCAGATTTTAATGTATCATTTTAAAATAATGAATAGGTTATGCAAAAAATCTGGTTTAAGTTCAGTGATTCAGACATAAATATTGTAAAAACTATTAACACAAACCATATGATTTGATTAAAGGTATAATTAGGTAAGTCTTGCAGGGCCTGCAGGTGAAAAAAATACTTGTGGGAGTTTCAAGAGTTCGCATCTAAATGAAAAGACAAAACCTGGCAAATTTGTTGCAGGGATGGGTGTCATAGAAATACTTAATATGATAAATTAATATCTAACTAGGTTGGCAAGCCTACAGAAAAGCTGATTTTCATAGCTGTTGGCTGCATATTAAATTTCTTCTTCCAGATATATAAAATCATGCTTTAGGATGTAAGAGGGTTAAAATGATTTTCATGTGAGAACAACATGGTTTTGTTAAAGGTACATTCAAGTCAAACAGCTGGACTATACACAGTTTAATATGGAGTCCATGATTCCATTTCGAATGACTAATTATGCTCATTTGGGAACAATGGCTGGTGAAACATATTTGAATTGACATTGTACTTTATTGTTCTTACATCAAGCTGATGACCAATAATTCACTCACAGTCATTAGTCCTATTAAAAACTAGCAGCAGTTTGGTTCTTTTGAAGGGATAATGTGATTAGAAACCATTACAGCTACTCAATAATTACTGTATAAAAAGTTTAGCGGAAGTTAATAATTTCTCGGGAATTTGTCTTGTCCTTATATCCTGTAAGATCTACGGTAACAAAAGAAAACTTTATAAATATGGGATGGGATATTAGATGATCTTTATTGTAGATATTGTAATAATGAGGTTGAAGATGTTTCGCATTTATTTTTTAGCGAACCTGTGAGCTTATGCGATGGTCCGTCGTCGTCTGTCGTGTATCGTGCGTCGACTGTACGTTAACCATAGCTATCTCAAAAACAGCAGGAGCTAGCATCACCAAATTTTTTGCAAATAATCAGTCATCCAAAAAACTATATTGGATTTTGTTTATTTTTTTCTAACTGCATTTTCTTAGATTTTATAGGGTAAAAGCTAAAAAAGCTTTAAAAATCTTCTTCTCCGAAACTGTCCAGCCAAATTGTCCAATATTTCACAGAAATGTTCCCTGGAACAATCTTTCTCAAGTTTGTTCGAATCGTTCCAGTTCGGAGATTTTTGGCCGAGTTACAGGAGGTTGAACTTTGTTAACTGTGCAAAAAAGCATATTAAAATTTAAATCTCAGAAATGGCTGGAGCTATCATCACCAAATTTTATGCCAATGTTGGTCACATAGGTTATATCTGAAATTGAGGTATTGGTGGCGCCACCTGCATGGGCCTTTTTTGTACGGGGTCATCAGTGCCTGTAACACACTGAGGGCTACAAAAAACTTCTTCTCTCAAACCATATGGCCAAAATGTTTAATATCGCACAGAAATGATCCTAGGGTAGTGCTTTCTGAAGTTTGTTGAAATGGTCTCTTTTCAGTGACTTTTGGCTAAGTTATAGGAGCTGAATTTAGTCATATGCCATAACAGCCCATTTTAGCTCAGTGGCTACAAAGATTTTCTTCTCAAAAACCATTGGGCCAAATTCTTAAATCACACATTAATTATCCTCAGATGTTGATGATTCAAGTTTGTTCAATGGTTTAGGTTCAGTGATTTTTGGCTCAGATCGGGAATCTGAACTTAGCCAGTTTGCTGTATCTTCCTATATGAGTTATAAACCTGCGAAATGTTTTTCGACTAATGCCACTGAAGCTAGTTTGTAAGAATAATCCCTACAATAATTCTTATAATAATTTTCATTAATGGTTCCACATGAATAATTTTTGGCTGAATTATGGAGATTGAATTGAGTCATTTTACCATAAATGTTAGCTGTGTGATGTGGTTACATCTAGCCTGGCACCAGTTTATCAGCATCTATTACATCATGCCACTTGACATTTAGATTTCAGGTTATCTTTGGTTAATATTGACAAGAAAGTTTTTTTAAAAGCTTTCAAATCTTTCTCAAGTTTGTTCGAATCGTTCCAGTTCGGAGATTTTTGGCCGAGTTACAGGAGGTTGAACTTTGTTAACTGTGCAAAAAAGCATATTAAAATTTAAATCTCAGAAATGGCTGGAGCTATCATCACCAAATTTTATGCCAATGTTGGTCACATAGGTTATATCTGAAATTGAGGTATTGGTGGCGCCACCTGCATGGGCCTTTTTTGTACGGGGTCATCAGTGCCTGTAACACACTGAGGGCTACAAAAAACTTCTTCTCTCAAACCATATGGCCAAAATGTTTAATATCGCACAGAAATGATCCTAGGGTAGTGCTTTCTGAAGTTTGTTGAAATGGTCTCTTTTCAGTGACTTTTGGCTAAGTTATAGGAGCTGAATTTAGTCATATGCCATAACAGCCCATTTTAGCTCAGTGGCTACAAAGATTTTCTTCTCAAAAACCATTGGGCCAAATTCTTAAATCACACATTAATTATCCTCAGATGTTGATGATTCAAGTTTGTTCAATGGTTTAGGTTCAGTGATTTTTGGCTCAGATCGGGAATCTGAACTTAGCCAGTTTGCTGTATCTTCCTATATGAGTTATAAACCTGCGAAATGTTTTTCGACTAATGCCACTGAAGCTAGTTTGTAAGAATAATCCCTACAATAATTCTTATAATAATTTTCATTAATGGTTCCACATGAATAATTTTTGGCTGAATTATGGAGATTGAATTGAGTCATTTTACCATAAATGTTAGCTGTGTGATGTGGTTACATCTAGCCTGGCACCAGTTTATCAGCATCTATTACATCATGCCACTTGACATTTAGATTTCAGGTTATCTTTGGTTAATATTGACAAGAAAGTTTTTTTAAAAGCTTTCAAAAAATTTAGATTAATGATTTAAGTTATTCATCATACCAGGCAATGTTACAATCATGGATTTTCAGCTCTCTGTGGCAATATAAAGACAACTGTACGTGGATTATAAATTATTGGTATCCCTACTCAACTTAATTAAGAATTTGCCATCAGTGAGATATATTTGTATTTTAATTTTGCATTCAGTATGCATCCGTAATAATTTTACATATATTCCTGATTTCTTTTTTTATAAAAAGTCAGCTGAAAAGCATTTTGCATTGGGAAAATAAATTTCAAAGTGATTTCAAGTAGGGACCACTTTTGTGTACAGATGGCAGCACTTGGTTTACCATTGGCAGATTGCTAGTGCCATGATATTGGCCATTAGCCAAGATGATGTCAGCTCTATAAATAGTTTTGGCACAGTGCCAGGATTGGAAGAAGTGCAGCCAGGTATAGGTCAAGAGTTCACTCAGTGCAGTAGCTGCATTCTATTTATAGCTTTGGCAGACTGCTCACAGCATCATATTTGGCACCAAAGTTCAGCCTGAATCTATTTATAGTTGTCAGACTGCCAACTGTGTCAGATTATGCAACAGGTCAAGAGTTCACTCAGTGCAGCCAGGTACAGGTCAAAAGTTCACTAAGTCTAGCCAGTTTCAGGTCAAGAGTTAACTCAGTGCAGTAGCTTGAGGCAGCAATTTGTCACAGGTCACTCAGGGGCCACTGCCTTACTCACCTAAGCCTTGTCAGCCCAGTGCATCAAACTCTGGGGAAGTTTGATGTATTGGACTTATATTTTGACCTGTCTATGCGTCTTTGATGGTATTCTCATTTACAAGACAGGTGGTGCCACCTACATTGACTTTTGCAGTGTATGCACCAGCTTATTTCTACAGGGAAATTTGATACATCAGCCTAAAATTGGGCATGTATATACATATCGGGTAGCTTTATAGTGTACAAGACTGGTGGCGCCACCTACAATAATTTTTGCACAGTATGTCCCTGCCTATTTCACAGGAGGGGTTTGACACATCAGTCTGACATTGGGCATATGTATATATCTCTTCGTTGTATATAAGACTCATATCTCGGCAGTGGTTTGACTTATCAACCTGAAATTTTGCAGGCTTATACGTCCTAGACAGCTTTCTTGTTTTATTACAAGTGGCGCCACCTACATTCAAATTTACGCTGCATACATCCAAGCTCATATCTCAGGAACCATTTGACCGAATAGGGTAAATTTTGCATGTTTATAGATCTTACATAGCTCTTAATCATACACAAAATTGGTGGCACCACCTGCCACCATTTTTGCACAGCGTCCATCTGTTTGTCTGCCGTGGGCTAAAACCACTCATATCTCAGTAGTGGTTTGACTTATCTGCCTAAATTTTACATGTTCATACATCTGGGACAGCTTTCTGGAATTTTGTGTTAGGTGGCACAACCTACACATTTTGGCTGCAGACATCCAAGCTATTATGCAACACACCTCACTCTATTTCCCATTGCCACTCAATCCATGTCTCACTTCACCTTTCCCACTCTGATTTTGGAGGATACAAGTAGTCGCTTGTTGACTACCAATATTCTAGTTTTTGTGTTGTGTGCACCCATGCCAGAATTGCAGCAGTGATGTTTGTTTAATTGTTTCTTGTTCTAAGTGTTTAGTACTTGCATTGTTCATATACATGTTACATATGTTCTTGAAAAGTAATGGTCCAGCATTGAAGCATTATACCTGGTGTAATCTCATTGCACAGGTTCGCATTAGGCCTGTAGGCCTTGTTAATTGTGATTTTATTCAGAGATTTTGGCATGAAATAAAAATTTATTATAATATTGCTGCAGAGATAATTACTGAAAACAATGTAGTCTTGGGTATACCATATAAGGAAAATAAAATAGAAAACAAAATCCTTTTACATGGAAAATATTACATTTACAAGACAGAAAAAGCACATAAATTAAATATTGATCAATTTAAAATCATATGAATTATCAGCAAAAGATTGAGTGTCCTCTGACCACTGAAAGAAACGATAAATTGCATTTGATTTGGGATTTAATAGAAAATAATGAAAGGGAAGCAGAGGAAGATGTTATCAATCCACATGGATATCTGTCATAAGATTATTACTATATTATTGTTTGTGAATGTATAATCAATGTATTGTAATATATGTGATGTCCGAGGTTTTTAGCTCAGCTGACTGAAAGTCATCTGAGCTATAGCGATCACTCTTTGTCCGTCGTCCGTCTGTCCGTCTGTCCGTCTGTCCGTCCGTTAACCAGGCACAAATCGTAACCGCTGGACCTAGAACCTTGTAACTTGGGATTCTGAGAGGTCCATAAAAAATCTTCTTGGAAACCAGAAATTAGGTCTCTGTTACCCATATCCTTCGAGCTATGTGGCCCCAAAGTACCCCCCAGAAAAGTCAAAAATTTCATACAAAAACTTCAATATCTCATTAACTACTTGACTGATGGTCATGATTTTTGGCATACATATTGATCATGAGATGTTACATCACTTCCTGCAGACTGGTGGCGCCACCTGTATTTTTCGATTTTTTACGAATTTTTTTCTCTATTTTTGAGACCTTTAAAAATGTGAACATCTGTTAACAAGGCACAAATCATAAAGACTGGACTTAGAATCTTAATTTTTGACACACTGAGAGGTCCATGAAAAATCTCCTTGGAAACCAGAAATTAGGTCTCTGTTACCCATATCCTTCGAGCTATGGGGCCCCAAAGTACCCCCCAGAATAGTAAAAAATTTCATACAAAAACTTCAATATCTCAATAACTACATCACTGATGGTCTTCATTTTTGGCATACATATTGATCATGAGATGTTCTATCAGTTCCTGCAGACTGGTGGCGCCACCTGTACTGTTTGATTTTTTACGATTTTTTCCTCTATTTTTGAGACCTTTGAGGATGCTGTCATCTGTTAGCGTGGCACAAATCGTAACGACTGGACCTAGAATCTTCATTTTCGACACACTGAGAGACCTATGAAAAGTCTCCATAGAAACCAGAAATTAGGTCTCTGTTACCCATATCCTTCGAGCTATGGGGCCCAAAATTACCCCCCAGAATAGTCAAAAGTTTCATACAAAAACTTCAATATCTCATTGACTACATCACTGATGGTCATGATTAACGACATACATATTGATCATGAGATGTTTCATCAGTTTGTGCAGACTGGTGGCGCCACCTGTATTTTTCAATGTTCACGAATTGTTTTCTCCATTTTTGAGACCTTTAAGGATGTAGTTATCTGTCAACAGGGTACAAATCGTAACGACTGGACCTAGAATCTTCGTTCTTGACACACAGGGAGACCCATGATAAGTCTCCATGGAAACCTGAAATTTGGTCTCTGTTACCCATATCCTTTGAGCTATGGCACTCCAAAGTACAGCTCAGAATAATGGAATATTTGACTATGATACAAAAGCTAAAGTATCTGAACAACTAATGCAGAGATAACCATAATTGTTTGCATGGATATTGATCATGGAGTGTTTCATAAGTTTCTGCAGACTGGTGGCACCACCTGTATTTGTTCGTTTTTTTTTTTACGAAATTTTCCGGTATTTTTGAGACCTTTAAAGATATGAACATCTGTTAACAGGGCACAAATCATAAAAACTGGACCAAGAATCTCCATTCTTGACACACAGGGAGACCCATGAAAAGTCTCCATGGAAACTTGAAATTAGGTCTCTGTTACCCAATATCTTTAAGCTGTATGGGTCCAAAATACCCCCCCCCCCCCTTGAATAATGGAAAATTTGATACAAAAACTGCAGTATTTCAATAACTACAACACTGATGGTCATGATTTTCGGCATACATATTGATCATGAGCTGTTCCATCAGTTTCTGCAGACTGGATGTGCCACCTCTATTTGTATCCGCCAAAACGAAGTTTTGCGGATACTATGTTTTTGACCGGGTTCCGCCTCCGCCGCCGCCGCCGCCGCGTTCGTTTCCGGAGAACTCCTCTGAGACTACTGGACAGATTTTTCCGAAACTTACACAAATTATCGGGTCACATGTGAACTGGTGCCTAACCAAGTGACCTTGACCTCTGACCTTTCGTCTCTGCCCAGCGTCCGTTTGTGCGTCTGTTTCCACACATAAACCCTTATATCTCTGGAACCGTTTGACCGATCCGGAAAAATTTTTTACACAAATGTAGCCCTGGGATAGCTTTATAACATACACAACAAAAGGTGGAGCCACCTGCAACCATGTTTGCACAGTGTCCATCTGTTCATCTGCCTGGGGTTAAAATCACTCATATCTCTGCAGTGGTTTGACTAATTCACCTAAAATTCGGCATGCTTATACATCCTAGATAGCTTTCTCGATTTTATGACAGGTGGCGCCACCTACATTCACGTTAATGCTCCACACATAAACCCATATATCTCGGGAACCGTTTGACCGATCCGGAAAAAAATTTTACACAAATGTAGCCCTGGGATAGCTTTATAACATACACAACAAAAGGTGGCGCCACCTGCAGCCATTTTTGCACAGTGTCCATCTGTTTGTCTACCTTTGGTTGAAATCACTCATATCTCTGCAGTGGTTTGACCAAATTACCTGAAATTCAGCATGCTTGTACATCCCGCATAGCTTTCTTGATTTTATGACAGGTGGCGCCACCTACATTCAGGTTCACGCTGTAGACATCCATGCTTATATCTCCGGACTCATTCAACCAATCAGGACAATTTTTTTACACAAATGTAGCCCTTGGATAGCTTTATAACATACACAAGAATGCTTGTGTATATATCTTGTATAGTTTCTCATTCAAATAACAGGTGGCGCCACCTACAATCATGTTTATGTGGCAGAGATCCATTCTAATATTTAACACATGTTACTCTATATCCCCTTGCCACTCAATCCATGCCTTACTTCACCCGTCCTTCTCTGATTTTGGCGGATACACATAGCCGCTTGTCGACTACCCGTATTCTAGTTTTTTTCAAATTTTTACGAATTTTTTTCTTTTTTTTGAGACCTTTAAAGATGTGGTTATCTGTCAACAGGGTACAAATCACAACAACTGGACCTAGAATCTTCATTCTTGTCATGCAAGGAGGCCCATAAAAGGTGCCTATGGAAACTTGAAATTAGGTCTCTGTTACCCATATCCTTCAAGCTATAGGACTCCGAAGTATCCCTCAGAATAATGGACAATTTGATACAAAAACTTAAGTATCTGAACAACTAATGCAGAGATCACCATGATTTTTTGCATGGATATTGACCATTAAGTGTTTTTATTAGTTTCTGCAGGTCAATTCACTGCAGAGATATGAGTGATTTTAACCCAAGGCAGATGAACAGATGGACACTGTGCAAACATGGTTACAGGTGGCGCCACCATTTTTTGTGTATGTTATAAAGCAATCCAAGGGCTACATTTGTATCAATTTTATTTCCTGATCGGTCAAACGGTTCCCGAGATATGAGGGTTTATGAGTGGAAACAGACCCACAAATGGACACTGGACAGAGAGGAAAGGTCAGAGGTCAACGCAAATTGGTTAGGCACCAGTTCACATGTGACCCGATAATAGGTGCAAGTTTGGGGAAAATCGGTCCATAAGTCTCCGAGGAGCTCTCTGGAAATGAACACCGGCAGAGGAACCCGGTCAAAAACATAATATACGCAAAACTTCGTTTTGGCAGATGCAAAAATAATTCACCTGAAATTCGTCATGCGTATACATCCAGGATAGCTTTCTTGATTTTATGACAGGTGGCGCCACCTACGTTCACGTTCACGCTGATGACATCCAAGCTTATATCTCGGGAACCGTTTGACCGATCAGGAAATAAAATTTATACAAATGTAGCCCTTTGATAGCTCTGTAACATACACAAAAAATGGTGGCGCCACCTGTAACAATGTTTGCACAGCGTCTGTCTGTTAGTCTGCCGTGGCCTAAAATCACTCATTTCTCTGTAGTGGTTCGACATAACTGCCTAAAATTTTGCAGGTTTATACATCGTGGACAGCTTTCTTGATTTTATGACAGATGCCACCTACATTCTAGTTAACGCTGCACACATCCAAGCTCATATCTCAGGAACCATTTGACCGATTGGGCCAAAATTGTGCATGTGTTTAGATCTCACATAGGTCTTTATCATACACAAAACTGGAGGGGTTACCTGCAAAGATTTTTGCACAGTGTTTGTCTGTTTGTCTGCCATGGGCAAAAATCGCTCATATGCATGTAGTGGTTTGACTTTTCTGCCTAAAATTTTGCAGGTGTATACAACTTGGACAGCTTTCTGGATTTGTGGTAGGTGGCACAACCTACATACACATTTAGGCTGCAGACATCCATGCTAATATGCAACATACCTCACTCTATTTCCCCTTGCCACTCAATCCATGCCTCACTATCCGATTTTGGCAGATACATGTAGTCACTTGTCGGTTACCCGTATTCTAGTTTTAAAAGTTTACACATTTTTCTCTATTTTTGAGATATATAAATACAGACTAAATCTTGGCCTGTTGGTTAATCTGTTTGATGCTTCAGTTGAATGGGTATATACTACCATTCTGATGATAAAATTTCCTTTTGCGAATCTCTTCCCAGTCAGCTGAGCGTCATGACCCATGGGTCACTTGTTTTATGTTAACCGCACACTTTGGTGTTAGATTCTTTCTAGAAAAAAAAAAGATAAAGATCTACAGTTGGCCACTGAAATAGCTCATCTGGCCCAGAATTTTGCTGTTTGTTATTAAGACCATGCCAGACAAAAACCCGATCCATCTCTGTCATTTTGGCAGGTGAACCCAACTACATTGTCAATGGGCATCAAGTACCAGGAAGTAACACAACCATTTTTCTTCAGGATACAACTCAATATGTCATTCAAAGCAAGATATATTATCTGTGTTTGTTCTACCTGTTAGCACTTTGTCTTGTGTACCCTAGTTTAGGAACAATGTCATATGTAGGTCTTCTTTTCATAGATAAAAAAGTGTAAAACAGCTTGAGTTACTAAAGAAAAAGAATATGAGGACACATCCCACTCAAATCTCTGCATCAAAGTTATGATTCACATAGGGCAGAGCCAATATATATGTTTATGTATGGATATATCAAGGATGTGGGAACTGGAATGGGGGTTAAAATAACAAGATAAGTTCTTGGTTAAGAGAAAGGAAATATTATAACACAAGTCCATCACAAAGTCTTTGGGAAAGAAAATTTAAAAAGGAAAATGAAAATAATTAAAGATCAGATTTTGTAAGAAAATAATCAGACATATAAATTTAGACTTACACTTTTTAATTGAGAGATTGAAAAAAGGAATCAGAAAAGAAGTTTGGAAGAGAAAAAAGAAAGGTTTGACAGATAAATTCTATTGCAGTCATTGGATGGAAAACATGAGAATTGGAAACTTAGATATTAAGTAATTACATGGGGTAATTCAGGGGGAGTGAAAAAAATTACTGATAAATCCTTGCCAGTTAAAAGAATTACATAATAACTTTTTTTTCATAGAAAAAGTCATGGGATTTTTTAAGGAAAAAAGAATGGTATAGAATAAGAGTTCTTCTCTTTTGCAGTCTTATATCTGTCTATAGAAGTAAAATATAAGATCCATGTGTTCATAAAGATATAAAGGAAAAAAATACATGAGTCGGTAATTTAGAAAGTTTTAAATTGGTCATTTATTCATGAGTCTAGGGATGGCAGAGTAATAAAATTCCTGGTGCTTCAGATCATGGCGGAAAAATATTACATTGGTTAGAACGTGGGCAACTCATCCATTGTGATCAAGAGTGCTGACAGTTGGGATAAAACATGCTTGAATAATCTGATTTAGTGCATAAAAATGTGATGGATTTATGATCTTTGCCAATTAGTCCCTTCTGGAGATGATGGTAAGTGGTGTAGTGACATGTCTCGAGGGATGGACTGGGTAATCAACTGAATGACATTTTGCTCATATTTAGCCAAAAAATAGTCCCCACATCCTTATTTGGAATTTATATTACCCTTGGCAAATAATTAGCAGCCAAGGTAGAAGGGACCAACTGGTTTTCTGAATATGTCAGTGACAAATACTAACTGCATTTTATTATCATACAAATCATATAAACTCAGTTTTTTTGTCATTAAAATATTTTTGATTACCACAGCCATAGATAGCTAAGTATTAAGTATTACTTATTAGGAAGAGTAAATTTAATCCAAGACAAGAAGCAAGCAGATGATATATTAGAAACAAATTGAAACCCAGTACATTTAATATAGAGGAAGCCAGCTAGGTTATGCATGATGATAAATCTTTGTTTAAAAGAATATGAGGTATCTGTGTTATTATAGACCAAGACGTGGAACTCTCCTGAAAAATATCCAGGAAATGGCAAAGAAGATGATAATTCAGAAAAAATTATGAATCATAAAACCTATTATGTAGAGGAGGTGCAAATATGATTATAAATCTTTTTGTTTCTACACTCGGAAGGAAACATAGTGTTTGTGTCAATCATGTTGCTACCAATTATGAAAGTGTCAGCATAACCTTGGAAGAAATCTCGGAGAAGTTCATCAGTCTTCTGCGGATGGTAGTCAGCTCTACCCATCTGTCAAGTTTCCACGAACATGGCGGAAGCTTCACAGAATTAGGAGCCTTGGGGTTGATTTATTAACGGCAGTATTCCAAATTGGAAGGTGTACCATTGTTTCTAATGTGAAAAACTCAACAAGAAACTGCAAACAGAGCCTGTGTATTAGCAGGTTGTAAATATGGAGGGATGGAATTGGTTCTGTTCTTTATGGTCGGTATGAGACATTGCCATAGAGGCAGCATGCCAGAAGTTTGTTCAACTGGCTGCAGGCCTGACAGAGTACAAATACAACACAGAAATAAATCACGGCAAGTCCTGCAGTAAAATATCCAAGTTTTATGCAGATTTTTTGCTTCAGTTGTGTATGGAGCTTCAGTAGACAGTAACTTGATGGCTGATTAAATTCACTGGATTTAATATTATAGTGTTTGCAGATGAAAGGATTGACTTGGATGCAGTGCATCTTGCAGCAGAGAGAAAGAGGAGGAGTTAATTGTATGTCTATTTTTCTTTAATTCCACTGAGATTTATGATACTTTCTTGTAACATAATTTACTAAAATGTCTCTTCAGAACCATTTAAATTGATGTCAAATTTATCATAATATCAGTGTTTCAAAAGCCAGTCTGTTCCATCCTCCTATTTTGTTTTACTTTTTGAAATTTCCACCAATAAATTATTTTCAGACTTTCTGCCAGTAAATTAAACTCTTATAAAGTAGAAATCTGCATTCCAAGATATACAAAAGCCTCCATCATGTGGGCATTCACTTATTCAGCCCATGTTTCCAGGCTCATTTGTACGTAAGTAACTGAACATTATTTTGTGAATATTCTCCTTGAAGATGTGCATGAATCCAGACCAGTGGCCAGATCCACACCAAAATCAAATGATTTCATAAGGCTTATTCCCGAAATGTCTTAGGAATTTCATGAGATTTTGTTCATGATTGCCTGAGTTACGTTGTGAACAAACACACACACACACAAGAATGGGGATGAACACATACCTTCCTGGCAGAAAAAAAAGTAATATAGATAAATGCGTAAGTGTTAAATGTTTAATAATAAAGGTTCATATTTAGCTTATGCAAGAGTGTTGTACCAAAGAAAGATAATTTGGTCTGCAAGTGAGTATATGTTATGATATTAAAAAAAATTAATTAAATGAAGATCATTATTGTTCTCAATTAAAAGAATAATATCTTCTAGACCATAAAACTATATGTCAGATAATGAGATGGCACTTTTATTACCATGCTTTGCAATACTAATGCCATCATCCAAGTAGTGTGAACAGATTGAGACTGGTCTGATTCATTTTCCGCTTTGGTCCTTCCATTGTGCTGTGTTATTGCGTGTCATGAAGATTATAGCTTTTCTGTGTGGTCAGACTGTAGATTATGGGGTGATGGCAACCTTATAGGTAGCAGAAGAAATCATTGGTCCCATACGTTTAAATTGTAGCCAGAAGAAATGCTTTCTTGGAGCATTTATATTCTGCCCAAGAACTTGAACGCCACAGGTGCATTAGTGAGGCCATACTTGGCATGAGGCCTGACTAATTCTCTCCTCTTGATGTCCCCCTATTATTTCTGCCTGGCTTCAGCCAAGGTCTTCATAAAGCTTGTGACATGGGTTTATATTTTGATTTTCAAAAGACATACCTGGAAATTAACATTTAATAAACCATTTGTGTCACTGACAGATTTTCATCTGCTTGAACTGGTTGTAACCATGTATGTAATGATGTACAGTAAGTAGTCCCTCATTTAATATTAAACATTGATCAAGATCCTTGTATCAGTTCAGTTTATGTATTGTTCTGCTATTGGGACCAGTGAAAACTTAATCCATGAACCAAAAATTTCCATGAATGCAAGCAAAAATGCATGCAAGGAATATGTTTATATTTGTGATATACAATACTTGTTTCCAGAACAGGAAATGATAGGCAAAAATAAATTATAGCATGTAAATACCACAGTTTCCATCTCAGTATTAGACACTTTTGTTAAAGAGACAAAATTGCTTGATACTGTTTTGACCAAGAAACTTATCTCCAATTTACCTACTAATACCAGGAAGACAGAAATGGAAGAAGTTACAGTTTCACCATATTAATTTGACCTTTTTGCAGCAAGTATTAATAACGGCATTGGTCATGACAATTAAATTATCTTCTGAAAAATTTTTTGTATGGCCATTATATTACAGCTCTCTTGAATTCAAGTGAAGATACATACCGTAATAAAATATGCTTAATGCCTTATAAAAATTAAATTTAGCTTTCTCTTTCAGTTACAAGGTGGCATCTTCTTTACATAACTGGTAAATATTCCTTGTATCTGCAAAAGTTTCAGATTCTATGGTTTCAGCATGGTCCCACAACTGCCACCAATTTTGCAGAGAATCCTTCCAAGTGTGATATCTCATAAAATATTTCACATATCATTTTCAAACTTGACATGTGCAAAGACAAGGTGAGAGGATATATTTTCAGAATTGAGTCACCATCAACATGGAATATCTAACTTTTTTGAGAAAATTACATAAAATCTTAAATATTTCAAGCAAGTGATAGGTGGATTGGTTTGAATATTAAGTTGATTGAAAATCTCATGTATTGTTGTCTTGTATGGAGGCCTTAAGGGGCCTACAATTCTTTCTAGCTCCTTTAAATACTCATGTCATTGCCTTTTGTCATTGTTTGAGCAATATAATTTAAAAAAAATAATGGACAGATTTCTTTCACATTGTGCATATGTATAGTGGATCTATGTATTCTTCTGAAAATCAAAATGAAATATCTCGGGTTGTGAGTTGTGGAGGAGATCAAAATCGAGATAAATATTGTGTATGGTAAACCCTGTAACTTTAAAGTACTGCATATTTTTTCATCAAATTTAATACACAATTGGTTTCAACCAGGTTGTCTGACATATTCTAAAACTTGTGACATAGACCTTGAACTTCTAGGTAAAATTTGCAGAATAATAGGATTTTGTGGACCCCATTACTTTGGAAGTAGTCCATATTTTATCCTAAAATGTTGCAGACCAGTTAATTAATTCCACCAAGTTCTCATACTGATAACCTTGACCTTGGTTTTCAGAAAATCATTAGAAGCAAAGGGGGATTGTTAACCCCATAACTTTTGAGATGCACATTTTATCCCTCTGAAAGATATTGCAAATTTCAGTCTGAAACAAAAATTATTTCTACCAAGCTCTTAGATATGTTTGAAAACTGCTTAGTTTCAGCCTTGCTCTACAAAGTCAAATCTGCAGTCACAGATTTTGTTTACCTGTTAATTGTTTCCAATAAGGTTGTGGACTTGTTTGAAAATCCCTCGCTTTTGAAGCAGTGCATATTTTATAATTTTTTACTCAGTTTTGATACACACATTTGTTTTAAGCAACCTGTTTGACAAGTTAGAATATTTGTAACCTTGAATCAGGTGACCATGACCTTGTTAAATGCCAGTATATACTTCAGAAGAAGGGGGACCATTTTAAAGGGGGTATGCCCAGCCAGAGATACTACATGATCTCTGACATGCTGGAAATATCTGGTTTATACATGGTTCTTATATTTCCAGCACTTCTTTCTGTACTGTTTAAGGAAGTATAATTCTCAGTGTTGTATCCAATATGTTTCTTTTAAAGAGACAGTTAAAACTCTTCTGTTAGAATATAAATTATTTAGTACAATTAACAAATGTAATGATTAATATATGAATGGAATAGACTGACCAGAAAAAAGAAGAATTTAACATGAAAGAAACACTTGAGATGAAGCTTGAAAAATCTTGATTTGTGAAGTTGTGTAGTACGGCCACCAGGTGGCATGCATGCTGTGTTTATGTTTTGTGCCACTGATTGTGCCCAGAGCAAGTTTTTTTCCACTTGTGTACAGGAGTAAGTAAACAGTTTTGGATTGAACCGTTGACAGACAACATAATATATTAAAGAGAACACGCTGTATTTAATGTTTATTTGATAAACCTGGTATGTGAATAGGCCCCTTTAATGTTAGGTATGTTTGCTGATAGGTTTTAATCTCTTTTAACTAAGTAGAAATATCTCAATTAAAACAGAGACAGCACACTATGAGTTTATTAACTTATAGCCTTTGATCTTTATTCTGATTTGAGTTCTCTCTAGTGGCACTTAATTTGAACAGTAAATAATCTTGTATGAAAATAATTGCAGTAACAGTTTATTGTGGTAGGAACAAACACCAAGAGCCAACTGTATTAACTCCAGCATCACAATAATATGTAGAAAACCCCCGGGGGAGTGACTGAATATTTGACTTGTTCCTTTCCCAGTTTATGTTTGGCTGGGTAGCTGCTGAAGTGTTCAGGGATGGGAGTGATTTGTCTCATGAACGCCTACATGTTTATTGTCTCTCTTTGACACAGTCATCAGCTGTCATTTGTCAGAGTCAGGGTACTTACATCAGGATAGCTGACGAGGGGAGCACGTTCCAGGAAAGGCCGTCTCCTGCCGCATGGAACACCAATTACTAGACGCTTGATTCCTGTCGATCCGAGGGATTTATGAATTATAGAACTGGTCGAGTGGGCAACGACTTGACTCCTCATCCTGTCCTCTGACATCATGTGTTTGCCCAGAGAGAGGCTAGGGGGAAATTCAAGTATTCCCCCTGGTTTGATTAATTTTATTGAATACCCAATTGATGATGATGCTCGAGCAAAGTGGATCTACAGGTCACAGAGGACCCCAAGTCTCTCAATATTTGATGACTGAGGGGTTTATAATTAAGGGAAAAAACAACATGGGCCTGACATTGTCACCATTTTCTGTCAGTGTTGCTTTTATACATGTTTTAAGTAAGACCTGGAATGTTTGACCGTAGATTTTAAGGAGATTTGAGGATTTTGTGTTTGTATCATTAACATTTCCCTGTTGTTTATATTGTAAATACAGAATGTAAGTGGACATGCCCTCAATGTAGAAAATGTATAAGAATGAGAACTGACCAAAAAATCATTTCTTTCTTAATTCCATCAATCCTGTCTTCATCATAAGTGCATGATTTTATTAAGCCATCAATTTAATCTGGCTGTTTTTGAAAATAGCTAGGTTTATCTCCTGATATTCTTATAAGCTTCTATTGGTAAGTGATAAAATAAGGGGTAAAGGAAAGGTAAAAAATACATGTCATCTGTCACTTGTCATTTATTTTCTTTCACTCATTCAAACAGATGTCAGTATAATATTATTAAATTGCAGTCACAAAAAGTATTTAAATATCATATTCTGCAACAAGATAGAATTATAATAATATAAATCAACTTCCTGTTTGTTTACTTTGAAAATCTTATAAATATTCTACAGATGAATAAAGACGAAAGAAAATATTATTGAAGGGTTTGTTTATTTTGTAAATAAAATCATGAATGAAATGATGAGGTTCCATGCAGATTTACACATGCAGTTCAATCATGGTTAACCAAAACACCCAACATTAAGAACTGGAAATGTTCCATAAATCAAATAATGGAACAACTATTAGCAATTAGTAAATTAGCAGTTTGATATTAGTGTTTCCATCAGGGTCAATATCTAGGTTAATTGTCTATCAGGACTGAGGATTTCTTGTGGTTTCCAATTTTCTTTAATTAAATTGTCTTTGCCTCATAGTCCATATTGATAGGGGAGAATGGAGTAGATCAAATTCACTTTAATTGTACCCTCCTGAATTAAAAATTCCAAATAAGGTGAACAGGCATATAATTCATATTCTTCCACTTATAATTGTAATAATTAATTAAAGGCCAAAATGGCTGTTTTTAAGAAAGGAGATTCTATACATATTTTATGTTCTGAGGAATCTGTAATTTTCTGTGCCATATCTGCAGCAAAGTTATACTTTAAGCAACTACTTCATTTCCTTATATCAGTGATCCACTCCTTTTATAATGGAATCATCTGCATTAATATGAATTATAAAACCAATCTCTACTATCAAAATTGTGTGTTTTTGAGGTAGTGAGTAGCCATGTGCAAAAACAAGCTACCTGTATTGTGAAATATTTCAAGTAATATTGTTAAGGCATCTTTGCATATCTTTCCTACTCTTCATTTTGAAGCCATAAGTGAATAATTCTCCAGTTTTTGCAATAAAAAACATCATATAAAGTGGTTGATGAACATTTGTTTCATGACATATTTGCACAAATTAGATCTATTGAGCTTCTGTAGAGAATCAAAAGAGATACAGACTTTAAATTTTGCATTCAGATCCTCAAGGGCTATGACTTGTACTTGATTATAATCCTTATGGCCCATGGGCAACATGTCAACAGGTCTCATCCTCTTCAAAGCCATACCTAAAATTGTAAATAGTAATAGACTATGGCATAAGTTAAGCAGCTTTGAATATACTATATAATTCTACATGTTTATTAGTTCTAATTAGCCTCTTTATTAATTTAGTCTTTTTTCATGCATTATTGATTTATGCTAAGAGGAATAGACATTCCTCTGCAGTTGGCAAGAGCTGGAAATAGAAGATTATGCTAAGATAATTTGGGAATTCACTGAAATTTTTTAAAGGCAACATAATCTAATTAATTATTCATATAAATATCAATTATTTAAGTTTCCTAATTTCAAAACTAGCTAATATTCAATAGGAAAGATATAGTGTTGCATAATTTACTGTTTTCTGTGTTGTATTCTAATTGCTTTGCTGAACAGATGAATGAGAGATGGTGACAATTCAGAACCCCTTGATGTATGGATTAACTGGAAAACTGGAAAGAAAACTGAATTTATGGTCGTGGTGTGCCAATTAATTGATTAAATTTAATTGTTTCATAATTTATCAAATTGGTTGAACTTTTGAAGAATTGGTCACAAATGATTATGTATCAGAAAGAATTTCATATCCTGTCAGATGTATTGGGGAAAGATGCGTAGTATGAACAGCATTAAAAATAACCCTTATGCAATGATCAAGTGTCACCCACCCAGCTGTTAACTTTACCTGTCTACATGATATACAGCTGTCAATATTTTAGGAAACATTAATATTATACTAAGCAGATTTCATGTTACTGTAGAAGGTACATTACGCTCTTTACACAGCGCTTTACCTATAGGCCTACTACAAGGGCTGTTTGTTATGACCTTGTATCCTGAATTGCTACAACAGAGGGGAGCACTGTATTTTTGTCCAATCAGATGAGACCTTGTGCTGGAAGACATAGCCGAGCGAGGAATACACGGAGCCAATGTTGTTCATTTCATTTTGAGTGACAGCTCATCGCCCTGGTAACCATCTGAACAGGCCACAGGCTCAGAGAGAATTGCCCCAGACATGGTTTGCTTAGGGCCTTTGGCACATAAGATGCCCGGCCGGTGAGCGGTAATTCAAAGGAAACGCAACATCAAAGGCTGCGTGCACACCTCCCTGGCTGGTTTCAGTTCTGCAGACAACAGATACATGGCTACGCTAACACATTCATAATGTCTTAATCTGTCAATGATGCATGAATGCAGAGGAAGCAATTAAAATTCAACCATAAACTTTCATCAAGCGGTGCTTAGAGTGTAGCTATGGACAGAGCAGGATGCATGTCAAGCGTTTATTTATTGGCATCTGGTTGGCTGCTTGTCACGTCATATGCACGTTTTTTATTCAGCGGACAACAAACCGCCATCTGGTGTCTAAATGTATCATAAACGGTCAAAGCAGGCAGCATAAAAATCAGTTGTACAAGATTTCTGCTGCCTCAGGAGCATAAAGGTACATTAGTTAATTGTTTAATAATTGATCATGAGTAGTTTTCTTTTTTCCATCATCACACATTATTTAACAACCAGCTCATGCCACTTATTTATCAGGAGCTGATCCAGTGGGGGGTTGGGGGGTGGTTAAAATCACACAAAATTTTGTGGCCCGGACCCTACCTTTTCTGAACTTGGGGACTAATTTTTACGTTTAATGTTCATTAGTCCTCCTGGGTTGGACCTTCCCCCATTTCCTTAATCCTGGATCTGCCCCTGTTTATGATCAACACTTTTCTTTGAACCTTAAAAATGTCTAAGTATAGGGTAAGTTGGAGCCATATAAGCATGCAAAACCTGCACTTTGTTTATTTTGCTCTCACATGAGAAGTTTTGTAGATAAATTAAGACAAACAGAATCTGCTTGGTATTACATATATACTGAGTTCAGGATGGAAGGAGATCAATGCTACATATATACATAGCTGAGAATCATCTGTAGGAACATAAACCATGATATATACAACACTAGTTTTCACCTTCCTACATATATGAAGGTTTTATGGGCACTTTGGGTTGAGGTTTTTAAATTCATCCAGTTATTTCTTCTCAGAAAGCCAAAGCAAATCATCGTCAGCAAAATGCTTGTGTTTTTGGGAAGGTTCCCAGGCAGATAGTAGCAGAGATGGAATGTCCTAGATCAAGAGAAGCTGATGATTGTCAATTAACGTTACTGCTGCCAAGCAACCTGTCATGGCGGTTGTTGGCTTGTTCACGGGAATTTGCGGCCTCGTCAAAACATTGTTCATACCCAGGTCAGGTGCGATGATCAAGCTCTGATATGGAAGAAAATGGGGAGTCTTAAGTAATTTGCATAAAAGGGATGGTTAAAGATCCAGGGTCTGTGATGTTCTATATCAAAGGAGCAATATTTCAACTGTAGTCTGGTAAAAAAGCCTTCACATAAAGGAAGAACGTTTATGCTGTAGTTTTCCATGGTGTTTGTATGGACACTTTTGACCTGGTGATAGATACTGTCCTAATTCTTCAGTTGGCATATATTTAACCCTCCATCCCCTCAGAGAGAGGGATGGATAATAGGGGTTGCTGAATTTATTACTATATATATATATATCAATATTTCAGAAAAAATATAGTTCAGTTGGACATCCTTAAGTCCACCATGTGTAAACTCATCTATTAACAATTGTTTTCTTCTGATTTCCAAGGTTGTACACTAAATAGCTAGTTCCTGATTATTACCCATTTCTTCCTGTGTATGAGTTAGATTTCTAATCTGGCTGAATATGAAAACTGACCTTTGGCCTCAGTAACTGTTATAAGTGATAATTATATCGTTTGGTATTTAGTTTTGACCTTGACTGAATTTTCAAGGTTGTACACTTCATATCTCTCATGTGGAATCATTGAGGAATTCTATGAGCTACACTGCAGAAAAGGTATCTTACAGGAGCAAGGCAGACAAGCTTGACAAGCCAACAGATACCCCATGAATTACCATCCAACCTGGCTAATTTGGGAAGCTGGTGAACTGTGAAACATGGGATCAAATAAAATGTGGTTTGTAATTGAAAGGCAGACATTTGGCCTTGACAGTGGTTATTTATCCTCTTTGTGCAAGACCTGGATAATATTGGAGTTATACATGAACTAAATAAGGGTAGTTACCTTAGATCCTCTTTTTATGGATGCACATCTATATATAGCTGCACACTGAGTTTGCAAGGTCCCTTTAAGGAGCTCCCACTTAGGTCCATATACTCAAAATCTCCCTTAAAGGCTTCACCCCAACTCTGTCCCTGGCCTAAGTGTAGCAATAATCAGCTGCACTAAACCTGTAAACTGGTGGCGCCACCTGTACTTTTTCTACTTTGTACAGTTTTTTTCTATTTTTTAGACCGTTGAATAATAGCAGTTATGTCTCTGCTTTGGTCTCATCCAGTGTCCTGAAACCCAGTTTCATTATTGATTATGACTGATTTCTTCGGTTCCTGGAGCCCACCTGTATTTTTTCTGTTTTTTTAATGAATTTTTCCTTTATTTTGAGACTGCCAATTGTATTGATACTTTCAGATTTGCAACCGTGGTTTCATCTGTGTCCTAAAACCTTGTAATTTATTAGAGCCCCACTTAAAAAGCAGATGCCCTATATTAATCACCCTGTCTGTCTGTCTGTTCGTCTTTCTTGTGTTTACAAAATTTGTTTAATGATGAAAACTGGATTGACATATGGATTTCAAGCTTGACTTATATATGGCCCACCTTAAAGGCAAAAACTCTGTTGATATTGGGATCATGAGGTCAAAGGTCAATGTCACAGGACAGTGAGGAACCACATATTTAGAAGATTGTGGATGCATTTGAAGCCAAACTTTTCATCCCAAACCTTCTATCTTGCACATGTAGCTGACCTGACAATAGGAGAAGAACGTTATTGATTTTGGGGTCACAAGGTCAAGGTCACAGGGGCCATCTGTCCAAATATTTGTTTCAAGATGTGACTCCAGCTTCAATTGACATATTGGTTTCAAGCTTGACTTATATTTGACCTACCAATAATGTAAGAAACCCTTTTGATTTTGGGGTCAAGGTCACAGGACCCAATTCTTTAAAAAGATTGTGGATGCATTTTAAGCCAACATTTTCAACCAAAATCTTCCGTCTTCCATGATTTTTGGGGCACTAGATCAAAGGCAGAGGGCCCATCCATTGACAAATTTGGGTAGACAGGTTGCCTTCAAACTGATCACAGGACCCATAATTTGAAAAAAACTCAGTCCTAATCTTAAAGACAAATTCAGCTGAGCGTCGAGACCCATGGTCCCTAGTTTCCTTTTGGGATTTAATACTTTTGATACTATTCTAAGATGGATGGTATAATGGTATGGGTGATACCCAGGTCAGAATTCAACAGACTTCTTTGTGATATTGCTGTGAAAACTTGGAATTAAATGGGTCTTGATGACATTCAGTGTGAATGTTTAACCATTTAAGTAATTCCCCTTGGTGCCATCATCTGCAGAGTCTGTGCAAATTTAATAAGGTCAAAGGTCATATAAGACATACTCTGGGTGATTATGCACTCTTGAGGTGCACTTGCATCCTCTTTAAAACCCACAGTGGCAGCTCTGCCTTTACATCATTGTAAAACAACTTCATCTTTATCTGCAAGAATGGATCATGGGAGCAGCAGGGTAGAAGTGATGTAGCTCTTATCAGGGATGCTGGCACCTGTCCTGTACTCTGTCTGCATCATTTCTGCCTGGTTGAAGTTTCCATTAAGTAGGCACAAAACGGACCAAGGTATTCCCGTGGTTAATACCAGCAGGATAATGTCACATCAAAACAGGGTTTCTCATTGTATTTCACAGGTGACATCATGGTAACTGTACCAAAATCGCAGGTGCTCATTCTAATAAGGTTTGTAAAAACATCATGTACAGGTGTCATTTCTATAAAAAGAAGTTTCTTTTTTCTTTATTGTCCTTTCGGTGAAATATATACACAATTATATGACTGCAAATAACACATCAACATAAAATAACTTGAGGTTTTAACAGGAAATGTATTGGCTTAATAGATTTAGCTTTAGTTTATATTATTATACTATATATATGATTAATAATTTGCTTTATTGTAGTCCTAGTTTAATCAGTAGACGAAGTATTCCACTCCTGTCAATGAGTCTCAACATGAGTAATATATGCACAACAATCCACAAGTGACAGAGTGAGACCTTACCTTAGACTAAAGAATTGAGAAACCTGAATGGATCATAATTTTGAATAACAATTAAAGAATTTAAAGAATAATAAAAATCAAGGATTCAGCCTCAGATGCTTATATGGGAAGATAATAGACCCAATACCTTCATATGAATGGATAGTATAAATATGGAGTCAACATTTGTAGAAAGATCAAAGCATCACTCAGCGAGTGCATGTGTATACGTACCTCCCCCAAGGACAGATATATATTCAGAATGCCTCTCACAGACATAAATCAAAAAGTACCAAAACATTCCACCAGATGACAGCATCAGATGATCATCTTCAGCATATTTTTTAAAAACTGATGGTTTAATGCCCCCTTTTTCGTAAACTCCTCTCTGAACTCCTCAGAAATGCCCATTTATGGCCTTCAAGGGTAGGGGTACGATGCCAGTTGCCATAATATCCATAAATCCTGAGGCCAAATTTGACACTATTTTGTCATGGGTCTGTATGTGTAAAGGCCATCTTTCATAGACTCTGCCAGTGAACTTGGCCCATCAAGAGGTCCTTTTGTGGGTTAAGAAATCACATAGTAAAATGAAATTGTCATATAATATTTTGATTTGCTGAAGACTAGGAAGCTACTACATTTAATTATTATTTAGTATTGTTATCAATTGTTTATTGTAAGCCACATTGGAATATGTAATACTGAAATTCCCTAAGAGTCCAAAATGAAGAATTTGGTGTATTTGAATTCAGCTGGAGTAATAAAACCCTGGAGCCATAAAATTAATCATTTACTTTCTATATCAAATTCCCAGACCATTCTGATTTTAGGTTCCTGATAAATCAAATGCTTTAAATTATTTACTTGGTGATATGTAGATCAGTGCATGTATATAATGATTATAAATAAGCACACAAAACCAAACAAAAACCATATGAGCTATGTACGTAATATTATATGTACAGAGATATCTCATTACTTACAGTTAAGTGCAGAAGTAGAGATAATTATTCTGCCTGTGAATCATTAAACAGGCCATCCCACTGGCAGACTTGTGTGACAGAGGTTTTTACATTTACCACAGATAAGGTCTGGTAAGCGTGGCTGAACCCATTTGGAGCATGTTATACAAATGCAGCTGCCTACCTTTTACAGCTTGACATGTGATATATATTTCCTACTCCATTGCTGAAGTAGAACTCAATTGGTCACAGCTTTACCATTGCTGATTCACATTTTCTAAATAATTTAAACTCATATTTTAATGGGATTTTTTTGGAGGTATTGAGTTTAAAGTTTACATGTTCATTGACCAAGTCTTGCAGCCAGTGAAAATTCTGCAGCCATAATAACTTGACTTTAGATTGAGTTATGACAAGTAACATGAATTGATAAGTCTTTAACTCAGTTTTACAAACACAACATGTCCATATGTGATTGCATATTTTTTTAAATTATCTGATATTTTCAGTACCAAACTTGCTCATCAGTAACTGCTTGTTATAGTATATTTGCTTGAAACTATTTTATTAATTTGCATAGAGAATTTTTTTCAGTGTTAACATATAAAAAAATATTTTGTTGTTGTCTTAAAATATATAATTAACAGGTGACATCGCATATCCTCAATTCTGTGCATATGAGTATTTGTATGTGATGAAGGCTTATAATGCCTTCACATCTTTACTGTTCCATAAACTTTTGAAGCTTAGCAGCACCTGTACCCTGATGAGGTAGCCCTTGTACTTTTAAAGCTTGTGTAGCTAATTATATGTCTACTAAAACGGCATTATATTTCTCTTACTTCTGACTTAACACTTTTAACATAGTTATATCATCATTCAATTTAAATTCCCTTAAGAGAACATAATATGAATATATCCATGTATATTCTCCATATCACATAAATGATACTACATACAGCATCAGAAACCCTGTCGCATTCATATTTTCACAGTTGGGCAATTTTTGTGGCCTTTTAATTGGTTCTAGCTGAGAGTGCATCCTATATTGAATATTCATGGCCAGTGTACTGCATACTTGGAAGATGTATAAAATATTTAATTAAATCACAACAAAATGTTCTTTATTTTGATATTATCTACTTTTAGCTTAACCATTTTGACTGGAATGTCCAATTTATCATCATTTATATTTATATTATCAGTGATAAGAAAATAAACTTGAATCACTATGTCTCCACCTGATATGAGTTCATGCACCAGAAGTTTGGGTTTACCTCCTCTGAGGGAATCAATGACATAGTTACTGAAAAATCTTTGTGTGGCTTTTAATAGACATGCAGCTTCAACTGGAGAAAGTATGGTAGTTAATTCCTAAATGTTCCTGTTTACCAAAAACACAAGAGCTGATGAGAGAATCTTATCAGCTTATAATTAGCTGTGAACTGACATAACTCAGGTTTTCTGATTTTTTCCAGACATGACATTTAATTTGATGATATTGCAGCTGCCATTGCAGATTTGGGTCCATTCAGCATTCAGCTCATGTACAAGATGAACAGATCCTGTTTCGGATTCAGCCACTGTGGGCTTTCTCTGAATTAATTTCATTTTATTTGTGTACGCTGTATATTTTGTGCTTGATTAATAACAAACAGCTTGTATAAAATCATACATTCCTTCTCAGATTGCATCCCAGCTACTGATGCAGTATTATTTCAGAATTTTACTTCACATGCATGAGTTTTCATAAATCAAAAGCAATTTTACGAAAGATGGGGTCATTTCCCCGTGTTTACTCACCTGTCATTTCATTTTGATGATCATTACTTTTTGGTGCCTTTATGTTGACCATTGAGTGGGTATTCTATATCAATAATACCATGGAAATCGACTGCCAATCATCTTTTTGCCCGAGCTGCTGCAAAACTGATGACAAATTTCTTTCATTTGACTTTACCAGTTTTAACAGATCCAAAAAAATGTTTAAACTACGAAAAACACATGCCTCCCCACAGATTGGTTCTCAGTCTATCCAATTACATGTCTGAATTACTGGTTCTGTTTCAATGTCTACTATTAAAGCCACATGCAAGCCATGTCCTGTTAACTGTAGGAACCCCTTATCTCAGGTCTAATTGACTTTTTTGCCTGGATGAGCATGTTGAAAACCTGGAAACTCAAATCAACAGTTTGCAGAACTTTTGTAGTTCTTCTTTGTACAAGACCTTAAAAAGGATAGTCCTGTTTTTGCACATCATTTTCCAACAGAAAATAAAAAGTAAAATATATCATGGAGTGCCATTATTTACTTTAAAAGTGAATACATCCTTATATGCCTTTGCTAGGTAAGTACATGCACTTTTTTGTATTTGGATTAATATTTTTTCTTGATGATTTAGAAGAGAAGAAGAAAAAATTCAGGTAGTAAAGTACATAAATACTGTAGATATAACCAGTAAATAAATATAGTAGCCACACACACATACATACCCACACAGACATACACACACACACACAAGTATGCATGTGAAAGAAACTTGCTCTGATAGAGCTACAACATTATGCATAAGACTATTGGTGAAATATCAATACATTTATCATAAATATGTATCCTGTTAAATATATGTAACTGGTGGTAATGTATCCATGGTGAGCAGTAATAGATTCTGTAATGTGTTGCCTTGATGAAGCTAATATCAAAGCTGCATGTTCCGACTGCACCTTATAATCATTCAGGTATAATGTTTTCTATGCTGTACAGATGTATGATTATCAAAAGTATTACTCTTTTTTTAATGTAAAGTCAAGGAGGAATGTACTTATTTTCACATTGATTTTTTTCTGATTTTTGTTTAAACTAGCTATGAATAATATTTTTTATTGCTTTTGACAATTTTTGTTAATGTCTGAGCCACTGATAATTATTTTAGTTACTGTCAGAGCCATCAGTAATGGTAATCATATTGATTAATGTCAGGGCCATGAATCATTGTATCAGTTCACTTGCAAATGTTATCAGCTAGTAGCTGCTTTGTCAGGTTGTGCCTTCATAATAAGGCAGTATTTTTTTTTTTTTTTAATTTTTTATTATAGGTTGTATAAAATTATGAGATTTATAATATATGCCTTATTGGGAGTTACATAGTGGAGTCACCTTGCAATTTTATCGTAATAAGATGTTATTTTAATAAGATACTGATGATTTCACAGTGAAAATTATGCTACCTGGTTTGGGACTGAATATTTTATTAAAATGCAGTTTCATTGTAAGTGTTAACCCAGCTTTGTGCATTTTGTACTAATTTGCACTCAAAGGGACTGATACAAGCATGTGCAGGGCTGATATAATTGGTATTACTCATGAGTGAACTAGGCATTTTCCATCATATCATGTGGGAATAAGGTATTTGTATATATCTGTTTTTTAATGTGTGGCAGGTTAATACATTGATTTCCTTCCCACCAGTCATAATCATGTTGACCCCTGAGTTCTGTGTGATAATGTGATAACCTCAGAAGATATATAAGTCCCATGTGATGAAATGGTCTAGATCAAACTGGCTCAGGAACTCCACAGTACATTACTAGATGAAGGTACTGAGATTATTAAGGTGTTTGCATCAGAGGAAATCTGCCCTGGTTCATAAAACCGTGGAGATCGGACCGCTTGATCTCGGGCATATTTGTCAGTGTGATCCCCGGGGGTGCACTGATGTTATTACTTCATATTTCAAAGCTAGACTCCGTTATATTTTACAGATCCTTTGCTGGTGTTCTGGGTATTTGCTGAATCAATTGATTTGCTTCACCAACCTGCCCCCAGGTTTGTTGTATACAGCGTAGATATCACCTTCTGTGCCAGCTGGTATATACTTAATCTGGTGGTTAATAATATACATGTTTCATATTTTTCACCTGGTTATAAACTAATAAAAATCAGTTTTATGTTTCATAAACATACAAACTGACTAATTTTCATTATTGGATAGTTATAATGCATGTACTTTATGTTATTAAGGATCCCCCGTCAGATAGGAAGGCTTATAAGAGTTGATGAGTTTCATTCTATATCCATAACTGGGTAAAAATTGTTTGTGGGTGGATCTCCTTAGGGTGTTGATTGATAACAAATGATAGATGATCTGGCGGCAAATCCAGGTATTGGTTAGGTTATGTGCTTTCTAGGTAAATCAAAATTTCACTGAATATAATATAATGCAAATAAATGCATTTGAAACATCAGAGTTGCATCTGCTAGCTTCAAAGTCATATATCTCCAGCACTTGCATTACTAGTTACGTTTCTAGTAGTTATATGGTTATATTATATTATATATTTCAAATATAACTGATCATGGACCTGGGCTGATAATGGATATTTATATACATAATGCACATATTCCTATTCCTAGCATATACCTCATTCACCCGACATGTTTTCCATGATTTGATGTATTACATCAGTTATCCTCTGCACCTGCCAGTTGTCAAGTTACATCATGTATATACAGTCGTAGTGAGATACCATATTACTTATACTACATAACACCTAATGGATCTTAATTCATATTCATCATGTTCATTATATAATGTAATTTATCAGAGTAAATTGCACATCAGTCAAAACTGGAACAATGTTAAACATCATGCTGTGAGTGGAAATACTAAGCAATACTGGCAGCTAGTGTAGTTATTTTTCTGCTGTATTATATATATTGGGTTGTTCACGTCCCTTCTCCCTTTGGAGCAATGTTACCCGGTGGCGGCTTTCACTGTGATCATAATCTTTTGAGTGTGATTACTTGTTTTTTACTGGCCCTGAACAACATCGGAAGAAGCCACGCATGATGTGATAATGACAAGTACGTGTCCCTACTGAGGTGTAACTGAAACAGCATTCAAACAGCATTAATCCAGCCAGGCCCAGCACTGAACAACATCTTATCACATTTTCCTTGGTCATTACCCATGGAAACGATCATTCTGTTTTAGGAATCAGCTCACTACCTTCTGTTGCCATGGCAGGTTACTATGGTGCAGTGGACATTTCATTCCTTATTGAGCCAAATGAATGTTGAATATGTTTGATGTGGTTATTTCGCAAATGCACAAATTCATCTTTTATAATCACGCGTAACTTCATTTTTTGCACATTTCCTGATTCTGTGCATGGCAATAATAGCCAAAAAGTCCATGAATAATAACATTTTTATTGAACAAAATAAAACACAAAGGGATTAGCTGATACCCTGAGTGTGGGTGGGACTGCTACAGCAATAAAACATAACAGTGCACCACAAAAAATAACAGATTAAGATATTCAGTACTTTGGTTATCCTATTTTGATAAATAGAAGAAATTACATTCTCATTTTATTACGCATTTTATTACAAAAACAAAATAAAACCTGTATGAAGTACACTGGCATAATACCTATTCCTGCATTTGGCCAAGTTCACGAAGCTTCTGATAGATGGTGCTTCAATACACCCTTCATAAAATAATGTCAAATTCCTCAATTCTTATGGGAAAAGCAAGCTTTTCGGAGGAGTGACCAGAAAGGAGTTGTGTGACAGTGATTTAGTGCCACTAACTTCAGTTATAATATAGATGTAACACACTGGTATTTCATATACATAAAAATGTATATGTTTAATGTGGACCAACTTTGGTTGTATTGTAAATTTGCTTTGAATTTAGATTTTGAACTCAGCACTTCCTTATCAGCAATTCCTAATTATGAGAATACTGTTATAATTTGGCTTTTTAAGCTTCTCAAGACTCCTTGAGCATTCCATGTCAGAAAATATTTACCATTTTCGAAAAGATTTAATTTATCAATATATAGAATTTAGTTTCTATGTTTACTTTATTTTCTGTGTACTTAATTTATCAATATATAGAATTCAGTTTCTATGTTTACTTTATTTTCTGTGTACTTAGTACCATAAGTCTGCAGTAAAATTAATATTATTGTGATTATTATTAGTAATATTATAAGTTGTAATAAATATTTTTCTCCTATAATAAGATATTATTAATTGGCTTAATGATTATTGTGAACCTAATATTTTTATATTTTATGTTCATTCATATGATATTACTTTCATCCTCCTGTTATAAATCATGTTAATTATGGCAGTAAAAATGAGTGATTAGATGGGAATTATTGTCTGCTATTTATGAGTACTGAATGAAACACTGTAAGCTTTAACTTTGCAGCTATGCATCATTGAAATTCCAGATTTAGCAGTTTAACCCAAGTATACATAGAAGGATTTAAACATAGAGTGTGTGCACAGCAATTATAAATTAAGGGTGGGGAACATTGTAGGGGACACCATGAGAAATATGGATGGAATGTCCCCTTGTGGATAAACAAGTGAATCAACAACATCCGCGAGAACCATCTCGCATGCCAAGTGCTGCAGGTGGATCCTGCAAGAAACTTAATTATTGTGACTTGGACAGCATGAATAATTGATAACCAGCAAGAGTTGAAGCATGGGAATAACCTCAGGGGGTTCCAACTTCTAGATAAATATTAGACAACTGAGCTGCAAGAGCAATTATTTTGATTGTCAGAGTACGTTTTTGTCATACGGATTCTTAACTGATAGCGGATTGTGGTGATCCACTCCCTGTAATACGGGAGAAATTATGTGAAAATGTGGATAATCATATCATCTTCATTTGACTAGGTTACGGCTGTGAAATGTGTGGTCTGAACGGTAGGTGTAATATTGCTTTAAATAAGGCACGCAAGAAATGCAAGAAGATGTAAAGTCACCCATAGCTGCAGATTGTCTGTGCGCTGACTCTTATCTATGTCTATATTCCATTAAATCTGATCATTTATGCAACCACAATGGCTTGATTAAAGTAATAGGTTCATTTTTGATAAAAAGCGAGCACTTTGTGCTTCTCTGATAAGCTGTAATCACACGCCATTGGAGTTATTTTTTGTGTACTTTGCCTTTGTGAAGCTGCATGTTCTGGCTGTGTTCAAGGTTTCAGAACATTGCCAAAGATTCTTTTAAATTTGCTCTCAACTAGCTGTAGTGGTATCTTCAAAATTTCTAAATATAGCACAATTAGTGCTGAATGGATAAAAAAATTTACTTCAAACATAATTGCCTTTGGCTTATAATGATGAATTTTGTTAAATATCAGTTTGAGATTTCTGTCACATATTTCAGCTCTCCATTGTGTGGCATCAGTTTAAAGTAAGCTTTTTAAATGCATTGTCAGGGAGTAGATTCAGGGTCTATGTTGGCTAGGGAAGTGTTTTTTGTTTACATCAAGGATTAATAATGTAGTAAAAATATACTGTAACTCCAGGGAATAGGGATTAATTAACCTTTAATTTTTTTTGGAAAACACACCCAAAAAGGTAATGATATTCCAGCTGGGAGTGGGGGGTTGGGGTTATAACCCCGGAAACTTCCCCTTCTGGATCTGCCCTAGAAAGCATTGGATATTGGAGTATTGCATTAAACAGCAAAAATGGCTCCTTGCATTATTGACTGCCCTGTAACCAGCTGGTAACATGCCTGTTAACTTAAACCTTACAAAGATTTGCTGTGTCATTTAACAATTAGGGTTTTACCATATTTAATATTTATAGACCTCAGGTTACTTAGTTTATTGATTTATATGATTGTGTTCAAAGTGAGCTGGTTAGATTGAATATAATCATGTCCTTAAGCTAAATGTTCAAAATATTAATGGCATATGTATATGACTAACCTTGCATATTAATATCAATTAAAGCCAAGCACTTGCAGTGATGACTTTTTAGCATGGAAATTTATTGAAATATTTTGATACTGGATTCTTGAAAATAATTGTTATTCTTCAGCAAAAAAAAAAAAAAACAGGATTTTTTTGTTTTCACTAAAGGTAACTAGTGTATAACTGTGTTCAGTGTTCCTCACAAAGGTGTCCTTGACTTGATAATTTATTCACCTTTAACTTTGAAATTTAATTAGCTGTATAATGGGATGTTCTAGTCACATAATTATTTAAGGTAGAATATTGCTCATCAGTCTTATTCCCAGGGTCAAGTAGTTATTACAGTTAATTAATTAAAAGAGTGTGAAACTCAAGATGCTGCAATAATGAACACAGGGGTATGTATTAAAAAACCAACCAGACAAATGAGCTCAGCTGTGGTTGAACACTTATTTACATCTCCGTAAGGAGTGCAACAAACATCAGAACTTACAAAATCCATATTCTGTACCATAGCATCTGGAAATAGCAGAGAATAAATTTAAAAAGAAATATTTCTCATTATTCCAGAGTTCATAATGAAATATTTGTGATCCAGTTATTTGCTATGTCCTTGCTCCTGGGTAAAAAGCCAAAGAGCTTTGACTAGAACTGGGAGGTCCTGCCTGTATACAAGGGAAACCATGTTGATTCAACATGCGGTGGAGTTATTTGTTTTTTTATTTTTTTTGCTATGTATTAAGTAAGGCTGAATTTTCGCAAACCAATGTGCCTGTTGCCATGCCATATGGAGAGTTGGACTTTATCTTGTGATTTAAATTGCCTGTCGATTTAAGGCCCTGATCTCTACCACAGTGAGATGTAATGGAGGTAGGAAATAGTAGTACGACGCAGTTAAACTGGAGCTATAGGAATATTAGTAAGGTTTCTGGATAGGATAGCATTAGTCATAGCCAACATTTCTGTCCACCACTGTAGCTAGTATTGAATCAATTCAACAGGAATCAAAATTTTTGCACGGGAGGAAGATTCTCACCCGAGGAAGATTCTAAAATGTTACAGAGAGTAACAGCTTTCTTCCTCATACATCACTCCTGCGAACTAGATTAAAACTTCAACAACAACTTTTTGGATACAAGCCTTGACGTTCCACTGCCATCGCTTATCTCAGAATTGGATTACTTCTCATACTTTGCCTTACAAGCCTGGATATACTTTGATCATTCTGTCAGACTTTCAGTAGGTGAGGGAGCTGATCCAGGCCCATTTTGGACTTCAATGTGATCGGCTGGAGGCCTATCTTTACTTTACTGCTGCTCAAAATTTTTTAAATTAAAAGAAACCTCAGGAACAGGAAATATTCACTAACAACAACAAATCTTGGTTTGTTACTTGGCCTCAACCTTAAAGAGGGGACTGAAGTTGCCAGGGTTTGTGATTTAAATGGATGATCTCGGCAGAAAGAACCATCATTAGCGTGGAAATAGTTGAATGTCCTCGACATACAATGGGATCCAATCTAATAAGAAAATGTGAAACTAAGAGAATGCATGTGGTTTTGATATGCTTAATAACTCTAAGAATATAGATGGAAATTAACCTAAATAAAAATTAACAGGAATAATAAAATTTAATAAATAAATATAAAAATAAGTTACTTTACATTTTAATTAGTAGAATATTTTACAAAAGTAAACATCCATTTACAAAGGCAGTACAACCAGAACTAGTTCTCCAACAGAAGTGTTCTTACAAAAGGAAAGTTAAACTAACATAACTTTGAGCCACAGGGTGTACATTTTTGAGCTTACTGATAAACCTATCTTCAGCAAGCGTGGGTGACATTTTTACAGATGACAACATGGTGCCCAGTTCAAAGGTTTCCCATGTGTAAGATAATTGTAGGAGATCCCGGGGTGGAGGCATTGTTTGTTGATGAAGAAACACTTTGTTACATTCTGCTTGCAGTATTATATGGCTGTTTTGGCTCAGTAGATCATGTGTTAAATCCATAAAGGTGGGAAATAAGCATCATTAGAAAAGCATACTAACCACTGCAAATGTACCAGCTGCAGTGGAATTAGTGAAATACCTGGATGATAATAGATGGTCCCAAGGGCAGGTTGCTTATGACCTGAGGGGGCAGCCATATGTAGTAATTTCTGACAGGTAATATGTTGATGTCAGGGGAAGGCATAAGTTTGTCAATAAAATGTGGGGGATTATGGTGGCATAATGGTTAGGACACTAGACCTGTGACCACAAGGTTGTGGGTTCAGTCCACTTTTTGTGTGGAGAATCTTTACCAAAGTCTTTACCACCAGGATGTACACTCTCTCTACCCCATCTTCATACCATCAAGTCTGTGGCAGTGCTTTCACAGACCTTGATTCAGCGACCTGCCCAGGCATCTATTTAATGAATAATGAACAATTTATGCCTGCAAGCATTCAGGCTGGAATGACTATACTGCCAATCAAATCCAACAAACAAAATGCAAACAGTTCAGGTTACAATGTGGCACAATTATTGACACAAGAAGAGCATGTGTTACAATGTTGCACACTTATTTACATGAGAAGGGCATGTCTTACAATGTGGCACACTTATTGAAACAAGGAGAGCATATCTTACCATGAGGCACACTTATTGACTCAAGAAGAGCATGTCTTAATTAATAAGAGGCACACTTGTTGACACTGGAAAGGCATATCTTACCATGAGGCACACTTATTGACTCAAGAAGAGCATGTCTTACCATGAGGCACACTTATTGACTCAAGAAGAGCATGTCTTAATTAATAAGAGGTACACTTGTTGACACTGGAAAGGCATATCTGACCATGAGGCACACTTGTTGACTCAAGAAGAGCATGTCTTAATTACTAAGAGGCACACTTGTTGACACTAGAAGGGCATGTCTTACCATTAGGCACACTTATTGACATTAGAAGAGTATGTCTAACACTGAGGCACACTTATTGACATTAGAAGAGTATGTCTGACACTGAGGCACACTTATTGACATTAGAAGAGCATGTCTTACACTGAGGCACACTTGTTAACACAAGAAGAGCATGTCTTACCATGAGGCACAATTATTGACATTAAAAGAGCATGTCTCACACTGAGGCACAATTATTGAAATTAGAAAAGCATTGTTATAAATTAGAATAACGTATTCAAATTCAATAGAAAAGCTGGTTTTCCAAAGAGGCCCATGGTTACTGACACTAAAAGACCTTGTCTAACATTAGGCACCCGTTTATGATAACCAAGATGAGCATGTCTTATAATGACATGAGTTCTAATTAGAAAAGCATATCTCACAATGAAGCGAACTTGATTCCTTTTCCCTAAGGAGAGTTTGGCTAAAAAAAGCAAAAGTTTATTGAGTTTATATAAGTTTCCAGTTATTTTGCACTTGTGTCAGTTTTTGCCTCAATCACAGAGCTTTATATATATGTACATAGCTTCAGTACTTGACATGAAAACTTTACACTACTAACATAGAAAGTGTACAGCAGTATCTTAATCTTTTAAATCTTTGGAATGACATAACCAACAAAAGCATGCAACCACTCTGACCAGCACAAAGTCTACATACACTGGATCAAGTCATGATGCAGACATGGTGTCCTCCCTGAAGTTCTGGAGATCCAAGATTTTTAGCCTGTCATGAAGGGTATAATTTGGTCATGACATACAGCTGACCCCAGCTGATCCAATTCTCTCACAAGGGAGGTCTTTATGAGGTTTGAGGGTCCTGGAATACGTCTGCCTTAACCGTGTCTGTTATAGATCAAAGACGAGATCAGTAGCTTGTATAGCCGCTACTGGATGTATGGGTACAGTCAATGAAATCTTTTATTTATATAGGTCATCTCTCATATGTCTGTGGCAAAGCCCAGCAGGATAACATTGACACAGAAGTAGTTTATGCCTCAAGTTGTGACTTTACTTGTGCATGTCAATATAGTGCTAAAAAAAACTGATTTCTAACACCACAAAAAGTGGCACAAGTTTTTTATAGGATCATTTACAGCCAAAGTACTGCAGTAATAAACAGGTTTCTTTTCATTGTTTACATAATCTACTCGCACATGTGTAAAGCCTTTGCAAGTCAGTATTCCAGTTTATGAGCTGAATCGAAATATATGTTTTTCTGTTTGTGCAACTTTAGTGTCTGTTTTTAGAATTGGAAGTTTTTTTATGTTCATTGTATGCAGAATACTGATATTTGGCTTAGAAGTTTTAATTATTTTTTTTTAATAATTTTTTTAAAAGGATAGGTCCATGGCCTGTTGGTGGCACTGTCTGTTGAATGAGGATGAAGGTATCCATATGATATTATGTTATTATTAAGCCTTCTGTATTACAGGTTTTATATGCACGGGGTTAGGATAATCAAGAAGTCATATAACCTGTTGTTAAGACATTAGAGCGAATCTCTGAGGTTCTATAACAAGATTTCACCATTATGCCATTGAGGCATCAGTGGGGTTTGAACCAGGGACCTTCAGCTCCAACACCTTCACCACTAGGCTACATCCTACCCTTAGAAGTTTTAATTAACAGAACTTTATCGGCCACACTTAGTTCGAAAAGTGAATTTGAAACCTGAGTTAAAGTACAATTTGGTTTAAGAATATAATATTGTTTCCAGGTGGAGTACATGTATAAATTCAAAAAACAGTCCTTTCAACCATTTTACCATGTATACTGGTTATAAGTATGTTAAAAGAGATATGGGTTTAACCATATGCAGGCTAGTGGTTTGGCACATCAGAACTGGAGATGCTTTGAATAGAATTTATTCTTAGTATATATTCCACTCACATTGAAAGAGAAGGATCATTGGTTATCCATGTAAAGGACAGTAATATGGTATACATGTACATGCTGATTAAATTGCTGATGTGTTTAGGAGAGATGTGATCCCAATTTGTTGACTGACAGATCATGGTCAATATGTGATTAGCTAAATAAATATGTTAAGCCATAACATCCATATATATTTATTTATAGCAGACAATCAAGACAACACAGGACATGTGAAAATGTCATTTTATTATGACGGAAAATTTACATATAAACATGTCATTATATAATGACGGTAAGATTACAAGAGACCAACTAAGGTTACATGATAAATAACACTACGCTAGAGGTAAACTTACTCAAAGTTAATGATACCAGAGCCTACATGAGTACCCGCCCCCAAGTAATTCCTCTAAAATGGACTGAAGGAGGTGACTAGATGAGAGGAGGTGGGGTAAACCTTCTGAGCAAAAGCTGTTGGTCTTGCCGATGATCGAGTCCGAGTGAGGCAGATTCTACACGCTTGGTACTTATGGTAATAATGTCACGTGATCGAAAATTAGACATCCAGTTGGCCTTTGTAAGCTGGGGTACTAAATAATATGCAAGGGACACTTCTAATGTGGGGAGACATTGGGATATAATCTTGACCCCTTCTATAAATTGTTTTGCATCACGGTTGTGCTGCAAAAGTGCCTGTATTTTAGCAGTCAGACTGCTAAAAATGATCATGCCAGGGTTACATAACTTTGAAATTTTTTTTATATATATACTTATTAAGATGAAGTAGTGTCCACCTGACAATGAATAAAAGCCAGAGGTGTGTTGCAATAAGGTGTCACTTACCAGTAAGTCATGTAGGTGACTTAAGCCCATTGACATCTGTGTGTCACCATGGCAACCAATATGACATCACATTGTTACAATGGAAATTAGGCCTGCTACTGGGCTTAAGGCCATTACAATGTTATTGATGCAGACACCAGTTAGTGCAACAGGCTCCAGATATCTTAGTATTGACAATTTGTGTTACTAGTCTAGAGCAGGTAAATTTCAACATAATGAATTTTATGTGAATCAGAGAGTTTTACATAAATTTCACAATATATGTACGCTATTATGAGAGAATTTGAATGAGTTTTTTGAGCCATTTCACTGCCAGGTCTGAAACAGTTCCAAGGTAACATCTCCTTGTGGGTGCTTTATCTCCTGAGACCAGATTTGCCTGTTTTACTTGAGATCCTCGAGTTAACATGTAGAGGAGAGATTCATGTACCGGATGGCTTCCTGGGGCAGATAAACTAACTAACCCTGTTGGCAAGCTGAAGAGCATCGTGACTTGTTGTTATGCACTGTTATAATCGTCAGTAATGTAATCATGAGTATACATAAGGGTAGGGAGATTTTAACATGTTATACCGTGTTCTACTTTGCTAATTATCCCATTAATTTGTCCTATATGACAGAATCTGCTAAACAGCTTGATGGTGTAATGAAGGCCTGTATGGGAGGACTCCAAAATCAATAGACTGGTCTGTTCTCATCAGACATGTAATAGCCATCTTGCAGGAAGGATGGTCTTTCTTAGCATGCCAGGAGGACAGTGGGGACAGAGTCACTTTAAAACACTCCCAAGGGTGTATAGAAGTCAGGGAATGGTTTTTGGTAAACCAGTAAGAAATTACCATACTCTTCTTAAAAAATAACGATAATATGGCTTCTCTTCATGGATACTTGAAATATGACCTTTTTTTTAAATGAAAGTGCCTGCTTTGACTCAGAAAAAAATTCTTTTTTGATCAAGTGATTTTTATATTCATGAGTGTCAGATACACCTCAGAATATAGCTATGTGCATAAAATTGAGGGGGGGGGGAGGGGAAGGGGTTAAGAAAATTTGAAAGATTTGACAGCTGATGGGCAGGTAATGGAAATTGAGCATAAACAGCTTACATCTTTGAAAATTGGAATTTATGTCTTTGAAAAACCTTGGAAACTTGTAGAGTTCGGTCCTGTTAAAGGTAAATGTTTTCTTGGTCAAGATGGTGAATCTGAAGTCAGGTTTAAAAGATTTCATCTGGTCAAGAACAACCAAGTTTGGGTCTGAGGAAGAGGTCATATATTTGTCTTTCCCAGTTCTAGCCTGATTTAAGCGGACTCAATATTAAATATTAGGCTCCGTTGCATCTTCTTTGACTGCCTGTTTACTGCCAAACAACAAGACACAGGATTATACTATTTAACACCAATTAGTATGTGTTTCATGGTTTTGATAGCAACTAAAATTAAACATGGATCATCATTTTAAAACATTTACTGACCTTTTTACCAGAGGCATGTCAGCAAGTTTAGTAGGGATAGAGAAGAACAGTCAAACAGGCGTATTGATGACCTTAATGATAGCATGCTGACTTGAGTGATTGACAGCTAAAATGTTGTTACATTTTGTTTCAACCAGCCCACTCTGAAGAGTGACCACTGGCATGGGAAAATAAACACCTGTTGACACATGGTTACAAGCATTTAGTGGTGTGTAGTCTGAGTCTTATATTGTAGAAACTCTAGCTATCAGACTCAGTATATGGCAGGGCCTAATAATATTGAGTCTGATTAAATCGGGCTATCCAAGTTCAGGACTAAACAAGAATATGTTAAATCTTTAGGTCAAAGAATTAGAGATGAACCCATGTCTAGATCAAGAAAAAATTTGACCTTTGTCACCAGGTAGGTCTGGTCGAGGTCAAAGATGTTGTGCTCTAAGCAAAAGATCTGTCTCATCTTGCATTAATTGAGAAAGGGAGATATCTTGGTCCGAAATGTTTGAGCTTGTAGTGGAGCCAACCTTGTTTATGTTTGAAAGGAATTTTTGTCAGAAAATGTTTTGCCTACAGCTAGGTTGGTAAAAGAGATTTGGAATGCTTTGTAGATGGTTCAAAAGAGAATTGGGATGCTAATTGAATAAAAAAGGATACTCATGGTCTTTGGCTTGGTCAGAAGGGGTTCTGGTCATGGATGGAAAAATGGTTGTCTTGTTCAGAATGATGTTTGTCTGTGTCAGAAATTGATATTTCTTGGGCCAGAACTGTCCTATAGATACAGGTTATAAGGAGAAGTGCTGTGTTGGTAACTAGTTTAGATCAGGACTGTGCCTGATATAGGTGGCAGTAGTGGTGTGTTTTATGTCAAGAAAAGAGGTATATAGGCCACTGAGATGGCAAAGAGGAAATGAGATGAGCATGTGAGCAGCATCAATAAAAAAAGTTGCTGCAGATGTTTTTGAGTCAGGTATGGGTAATATTTTCACCTGAAGAAGAGGTATACAAATGCATTTGAAATTAGAGAAACTAAATGTAAATTTAAATAAATAATCATCAGTCTATCAAATAGCAATATCTTCACATTTTTTTATAAGGCTGTTGTCAGACATTGCAGTTTTCTTTGTAATAAGTTCAATATAAAATATAATTGCTTTCATATTGTCTGCCTAAAGTGTTTTGGTCTATGATACCTGGACATCCTTCTCATCAGGTTTAGATAGAAGAACAGAAGGCCCAGGGTATTTCATCAGAACTTGGGAAAATTCAATCCAAGTTAGGAAGTAACCCTGCATGCTTTAAGATCCGAGAAATTTATTTATGCTTTTTCAAATCTGTAAAATGCTTGAATGCAGCTGCTTTGAAATTTTTTTCTAGAATTTCACTCTGATGACTGATTATTACACTACCAGCTGGCTATTGCAAACCATATGGAGCAAGGCATCATTTGTTAACTTGTTAACAAAGATCTCATTTTTAGCTCAGCTGACCATAGGTCACCTTATATATAGCAATCACCCTAAGTTTGTCTGTTGTCCATTGACTGAGTGACTGAAAGTGAAGTCACCGCTCGAGCCAGTCACAGGTCTCCAGAAATGAAGCCCACTTTGGCTCCCTCAGTAGCAATAATGTTTTGACAGACTGAGTCAGATTTTGGTTGATCTGATATATTTAAGTCGAAAAAAGAAGATACTGCAGGCCTAAAATTTGACGACTAGCAACTGGCAAATGCTGGTTAAAATTGGCTGGCTGCTGTCAGCCACGAAATTCCTCACTGCATCCTTCTTATCTGTACACAATCACAATTGCAGCCACTCTATATGCTTTTTAAATAAAAAAAACTTAGTGTTACTGGTTCCCCGTTTACGAGGAAACTGACCTGGGAAACCAGCAAATGAGCTGATTGTCTCATACAGTGACAACACGGTGACACTAAGCTAGCCACCATTCGGATCTACTCAAGGAAAATTCCCGGAACATTTCAGATAAAAAATGGCTGCCTGTCGGCCAATCAGAAAAATGATCTTTTATGGCCGCCTGTTATCAGCCAATCATAGCTAAGCATAGCGGTTACTGCAGCGTGGGCTACACGAAAAAGACAACCGACCTAGGACAGGCCACTACAACCCACTTTTATGGCAACACCTGGCATCGAACCCAGGTTGCCAGTGGAGAGGGCCGAGCATTTTACCACTCAGCTGTCGAGGCCCATGTTGTCCATTAACAGGGCACAAATTGTAACCAGTTGACCTAGAAACTTCATACTTAATATCAAATATTTCTCCCATACAGTCTTCCTAATCTTTTGGTCTGTAGGGTATGGCTTTAGACCTGATATGTTTCTTCACACATGGAAAATTTTTAAAATTTTGGTTATACTGTCCTTGGTTGCATAAGATGAAAAAGGTTTTGAAACACAATAAACAATTACATGGTAATGCCAATATTCAAATTACATTTTCAACCAACAGAAGAACAGAGCAAATACTCAATAGACTGAATGCATTCAGCTGAAAACACCATAAAATTAAACATCATAGACTTCTTTTCTTATATAAGAGGTCTTAGTTTTCTTATATGGAGTGTATGGAGGTTAAGATAGTACAGGAAGCAAATTTCAAAATTTAATTTCCAACGGGACCATTCGGCTCCCCGAACACTGAATAATTAGGTGAGCAAAAGTCATAAAGAAAACATTACATGTTAATAAATGGCTTGACTGGCTTTTGTTTGATAAAAACTGGGATGAATGATTGCCTAGTGGCGGATGTAATTATTTTCCATGGTTTTCTTCCTATGGGCCTTTCAGCTACGCTCTTTTTCATATTGTCATACTTCCTGTCAGGATAGGAAATACAAAATGCCGAGCTTTTATTTCATTCATAATAACAAAAGAAACTAACTGTTTCTTTCAGATTTGTTTTTCCGTTGGTGTATGACTGTTGTAGGATATAAATATTTCTGTTTATTGCCTGTATTGTCCTGAAATAGATAAGATAAAAAGAAAGTAATTATGGAAATTATTACTATGAATTATTACTATTAAAAACATAACACTTTTGTTGTGAAAATTGATGTTCAGTCATGAGAAATGACATAGTTAGTTTGTACTTTGGTCTCTGTATTTCTGTTCTTTGTGAGAAGTAACTTGTACATATAATGGAAAAAGCATAAAGTGTATCACATTGTCATAAAAGAAAGGCATGGGGAGCTATAAAGCAAAGGAAGAGGTGAAAACTTCATCTTATGACATGAATCATGCAACAGTCCTATCACCATGTTATATATGATGCCATGAAGCAGGTGTATTGTAATAAGTAAAAACTGAGAGAAAAACAGTAAATTAAAAATGACTCTTTATGACATACTTTTAGGACAGCTTTTATATATGTTACATATATGTAAACTTTTTTTGCTGTTTAATGATTCTTTTTTTTTTGGATAAAATTAAGATTTTACTGAAATATGACTTACTGTCATGTGTCATTTCCTTTCAATGTAGCCTTAAACCTGGCCTGCACATCATTTATGATTAAAATTGAAGGATATGGCACTTAACCTTTGTTACAGAACTGCTCTGTGCCTATGTTTTGGAAATGCCGGTCTTTGTCAAGAAATGTTGAGAATGATGTCTTATGTGTCCTAAGAGGGGTTATTTTTCCATATTTTCCTATAAATTTATAGAATTTGACATTCACTATTTTGCAAGTAAATACTGGGCCTCTGAATCAAGTGTTTGACCTTCAGGTGAAAAATAGTTAATAGCTAACATGCTAGTAATACTAAGAGCAACCTTTGAAAACCTATTTCTTTTTAATCAATATGACAGGTATTTTAACTTAAGTAATAATTTTTCAGTGACAAGGGTGGAAGAAATAACCACTTGGTACTTCAGTTATTGTACACATTTCTTCATGTTAGTAAATTTAAATAAAGTAAAATTTGGCTGTATGCTTATATGAAAGCATAAAGAAAATGTTTATAAAGAATATATCTACATGCAGCTAAACCAGTCAGGTATTGCTCAATACTGTTTATGGATCCAGGTCATCAAGAAGTTCTGGAAAGAATCAAATTTGAATCCATGTGAGAGGTCTTTATTATAGGTGTAAATTGTATAAAAGTGGATATCAGAGCCATTACTTTTAATGGACTCTTCTTGACTCCTTGACACTACTTCCTAAGATTAGAAAGATTCAGTTCACAGTTAAGATTCATCTCATTGTAAGCTCCTTACCTCAGCCTGGTAAAAATCACAACCTGGAAAATTCACCTCACATCGCAGTCATTTCAGATAATGGGCCTACCCTAGCAGGTTGCCAATGCAACCTTGGGTTTCTAATAATTTCATTCATTGCCACAGATTGTGATGTACTGTTTCTACAGGTTAGACTGGTTGAGAAAGATCAAAGTCCTTTGGCTGTGCTGTATATGGTTATAGAGCTTGGCTGAGATTGATTTAAAGTAACAGTTTCAGATTGGGCTCCCAGGCTAGATGTATGAGCTATATCGCTGGCTCCATCATTTAACCTTCCTGTTAAGAACAGCTTCTCCCCAGATACATTTGCCATGTCCACTAGAAGACATGCATGAACTCTGATAACAAGAGCTCTGTCGTTTTCCTCCTCTCTGAGGCAAAGGGTAGAATTTGTCAAAAAGTGCTCTTAATCTTTTCCATGGCAGTTTGAAGATCATTCAATACTGAATGTTGTAAGTAAGTAACAGAACCTGAAATAAACCATAAATTTACATAAAAATTTAATAAATTTATTATTGATTTTATTTTAAATTAAATTAATAAATAAATTATGAAACTTAAACTTTTGACTTGTTTGGATAAATTTACAGCATCTGATTTGAGCTAATAAAACATTTTTCCGTCACTACAATCTGTAAAAAAATAATTGAAAAAATATTGATATTATTTAATATAGGGGCAAAAACTAGAATGGTGAATGATGCTGGTACATTCTACTTGTGACCATGGTATATGTATATATACAATCTTCCCCCAGTTAAAACTCATACTGTGAAGTGGCACTAGTTTTCCTTCTTTGGAAAACAGATTTTGACAATTGAAGAATTTATCTTTATCAAGTTTATAATTCACTAAATTGATACATATATATATTATGTTAAACAGAAATGTTTTGCATTTTAATGAGAAATTTATGGAACAATAATTTTAACGATATATCTTTTAAACATGTTTATTAGTAAATGAATTGAATGTTTAATTAAATATGATAACTATATATTGGGCCTAAAGATGATTTTCAACTTGCTGTACTAATTTGGATTACATTTGATTGATATCTTATCACGTTATAAATTAAATTTAAAAAAAGCACTCTTGATGCATGAATATTCTACAATAATACAAAAATTTACATAAGCACCACACTTATAGTAGAACTTTTTAATTTTATCTTAATAGGTTTAATATTGAATTAATTCAGATTTTCAATAAAATTATGCCATATATGACGTAATATATGTAAAAAACTGATCATTTCAAGCAATTTAGCCTTGTTGGTAACATTTCAGGGCAGTTTGTGTGTGTATGAAGGAGGTGCCATTTTGATCCAGGGGATCTTGTGTATCTTTAAATTGGGATTATTCCTCATAAACTGAAAGCTGTGAGACAATTATACTGCTCATCCCTAACGAGTAAACCTGTCTGTGGTACTGTATGAGTAACAGTCTATTTTGGCTCTGTTCTCTTTTTCCGATGAAGCCCTGGTGGAGAGATAAAACAATGTTCCCACATCAGCCCATCTCTAGTGGCCTTGTAGGGTCATACGGTCGAGCTACAACGACCATAGAACACCTAACATGTCAGAATATCCGGCTTGTTTAGTCTCTGTTCTTGCTGACTTCACTCACGTCTCTGTATTCTACGAAGCAATGAAACAGCCAGGACAATAAGCTCAGTCGTCCAAATGAGAATGAAAAAAATGTACCAGTTTTATGGTTGACTTCTTTATATACCACCTGAATATTTCAATATGACTGACTTTATACTGAAAAACCTCCATTACTTAGGAGTTTATTTTATGAAACCATAATTCTCTATGTTTTCTAGTTATTCAGAGATCCAGTTATCCAGTATAAGGGAGAAAAAAGGTGTACGAATGGATGGATCAGTAAGAAAAAATGTGATTGAAGGTTTATATATTTGAAGTACCTATGAGGCTACACTTAACAATTTGTGAACTTTTCTAAAAACTCTAGGTCCAAAAATATGGAGTGTGGATGTATTTTATTTTTAATAAACTGCTCTGGACAAAATCTGAGAAATTTTGCCAATCTTGCATGAAGGAAACAAAAATGTGCGACAACTTTTAAAATGATGTGTTAATTTTTCAATCATTGCACATGAATAACACAACGTTTTATCCATTTTATCGTTTACCTGAATGGAAATTTTGCATTTCAATATTAGCAAATTTGAATATTGTATATGATTTTTTTTTAATTGGTTATGATGAGAAGAGCAATTAACAATGTTTATACTAGGGCCCTATACTAGGGGACTTGAAAAATAGGACAACAGTGCCATAGAACATTTATTTTTTGTATGTGGTTAAACATTTATGTTAAGTTTTCTCAACATCCTGCCTACTAATCAGGTTCTGAGATTTAAAGTTACATTTAGCCTGAGTTCAAAAGCAGTTTTAATAATGGGTTTCCATTTAGAGTGATTTAAAGCAAGCAGTTTAAATGTGGACCTACAAATTTTTTTTTTTATTATTGTTGAGCATGGAAAATAATCAATAACTTTTAAGTATTATACACATAAAAAAGACATTCTGGTATCAAAATATAGAAATTGTTTACATCTTAAATTTTGATTAATTATTTTCAAGTTTTATTTATTTGTTGTCAAAATGCTTTTATTCAAATTAATCTTATTCTTTGCAAACTGATATTTTTTCATTACACGTTGATATAAACATACCAAGCACCCTATGTGCAGTGATATCCACATATTCTGGCCGATTTTTATGAAAGCTCCAAGGGATTACCATTAGTTTATAAAGGTCAGATAGGTGATTGGGCCCCTTTAAATCTGATATAATGATGTTCAGTAAAGAAGGTGTACAATGTGGGATCATCGGCTGTTTCAGTACATCATCAAGTCATGACAGTCAGTAATTGTAACTGGGTATGCAAGTCACTCAGGGAATTGTAACAGTTCTATTTTTTGTATTCAATAATAGTTCCTGACATATGTAGCAATAAAAGTCACTCTTAATTACTAATAAAGGTACTCACCTTATGTAATTAAGGTCAAATTGGGGGTAAAAATGAAATCAGAACAAAAACCAGGAACCAATTAAGTTGGCTGTGCAGTGTTCCTATGTATGATTTACGGCATTGACCATGGCTGTTTGATATCCAGGAGAGGTTTTTTCTTGCGAATGAAATGTCAGCCTGTTAATACATACAACCATTCTCCGGAGATTATATTACTTGATATAAATCCCATTTCCCGGGATGCGGTACTGGGGATTAGTTGTGTGGGATTCATATTTAAAGATTAACAGCTAATAAACCTGCCAGTTTCTTTTTACTCTCCAGGATGTCTTAAAAACATAAATGTATGTTGTCCAGGATATCTGGTAGTATATATTGGTTCTATGAAAACACAGCTGACATATTTTTTCTGTAATTTTATAATTCAAAATTTGCTCAGGAACTGCCAGTTTTATAATTGGGATCATATCCAAGCTGCTAACATTGGTTTGTACATGACATGATGCCTTTCTCAACTCAAACAATGAAGAGTTGCTTTACTTTGTGGTCTTTCAAATCTCAGTGTGATTTTGAGTGATAATAAAAGAGAGAGAGAGAAAGAGGTAAACGTGGGGGGGTTTGTAGCCTGATATCAGTGACGTCACTCATAGGAATTCTCACTTCGCCTTTCTATCTATTTTTGGACTGTTCATTTTTGTAACTTTTCTCAGCCCTCTGGGGAGCACACACCCCAAGCAGCCACATGCAGTGCTAGAAGGTAAATTCACTCTACATTTGCCTGCCACCCATGACCAGTAGCCATTCAGGCTTGGGTGGAGAGGGTGCACCATTTTTATATAGACTTGGTCTTAGTGTGGATGGCAGTCAGATTGGGACTCAACCCCACAACCTTTACCACCATGCTCCATATGACCTATTATATTTGTCCACATTTGAATATTTGAGTCTTTCTGATGTCAGGATCAGAAGTTGGAGCAAATATGGTCTCTAGGTTATTATTTTATTGTCCAAAGGGGGTCACTGTCAGGGCTCGAAATTAACTTTTGAAAGTACTTGCCCAGTTTTCTAGCTTTTACTTGCCTTACATGAATTTTTGGTTGTCCTACAAATATTATTGATTGTGTTTACGAACACAAAGATCTTTTTTCAGGCCTTGGGTAAAGGTTTATGTTGGACCCATTTAACCAGTCGGTCTCTGGGTTATTATTTTAATGTCCATAGGGGTCACTGTCAGGGCTTGAAATTAAATTTTGAAAGTACTTGCTCAGTTTGGCAAGTTACATTTAGCTTTCACTTGCCCTACATGAATTTTTAGTTGTCCTAAAAATATTATTGATTGTGTTTAAGAACACAAAGATCTTTTTTCAGGCCTTGGGTAAAGGTTTATGTTAGACCCACTTAACCAGTCGGGCAAGTAGGAGGCGACTTCTAGTTGCCCTACCACTATTTTCTTGAACTTTCACTTGCCCAAGACAAGCAGTTAACCAATAATACCGAGCCCTGACTGTACACTTATATTAATCATGCCTGTAGTATGTCCTATTAAAAGCATGTGTGCTATACTATGATAATGGTACTGATATGTAGAGGGAGATGGGAAAAGAATAAAATACAGGGAGGCTTCTTCTGATGATCACTCCTCTATTACAGACACCTCTCTTTTATGGACAATTGAGATAGTTCTGTGAAAAACTGATACAGAGGTTGCAATTAATATGGATCTTAGGCACTGGCACCTCTGTGATACTGGCAAAACCCTGGGCCACACCACTTCATGCAATTAAACCCCCTCACCCCACCCCCACAACACATTTTATTTGGTTGCATACTGCTGTTATAGATATGACTGTTAGTACTACGTGTTTGTTTGCATTAGCACCAGTCATTTTATACTGCTTTCATGGAAGTAAAAATCATTACTTCTGAAATTTAGAGAGTTGACAGCTTCTGTAGAACTTTTTAAAAAAAACTATTCTTTAGAGAATAGACAGCTTCTATAGATCTTTTAAAAAGCGTAGCAGTATTTTTTTTTTAAGCATTCACAAACTCTGCAGGGATTTCTTTTAATGTTGCATTTAAACAACAGAGATTGATTTAGTGGGTGTACTTTTTGCATCACCTAAAATATTATTTCACTTTCCATCTGTGTTAAAACTGCAACAGCAGGGATGTCCTTTTGAACTTATGCTGTCCCTAGAAAGATGGGACCTTAAGGAAAATAACAATGACCTTATGTAGACTAATGTTTTTACATGATATATACATTATTTAAATGGTGACTTTACCACAAAAAAGCTGTCCCTTCATAGATGATAAATGAAGAAAAATAACAATGACCTTATGCAGTTTAATGTTTTTACAAGCTATACTTTATTCTAATGGTGACATTACTACAAAAAGTGGATATACAAAGCTAAAGAAAGTTTAAATATTTCATATTTTGGCTTAACCCTTACAAAAATGAAGACTACACCCTGCGGAGGTTGAGCCAGATGATTCCAGAACAGCTTGTTATGGTTTCAGGCTTCACCACAGATCACTTTTATGATGCCGTATTTTTTTAGGGGCCATGACTGCCAGATTTTTCATCCATGGTGGCCGCAAAAGGAGTCCCGAGAGATCCTACAAGTCATAAACCTTAAAGCTAAAAACCCTTGTGGGCATTGGTTACAGTTTGTGTTTTTGTGCAATTCTGTGGTCTTTATTATTCTATGCATATGGGGCTTTTTTTCCAGTCAGTATCCCTGTTATGCTGTAGAGCTCAGTACGTCAGAAAGGCAGATATATCCTCGTGAACTTGTCACAATCTTTCAGGAACTGTAGAAGAAGCAGAAGCAAGGGAGGAAATGTCATGGTTTTAGTAAATAAATATAAAGATGATTGAAGTGTTTTCTGTTGAAAGATTATTTTTAAGTCAAACTGTATTGATTTGTTGAAGAGTTAAAAGAACAAATCCGTCAAAAGTAAATTAAAGGGTCAATTATTTTAAGTATGTATGAGGATTAAAGTATATTTGGCTGGAAGACACTTTTTGATACTCTACTACAGAGGTTATTTATAGAATTGAAAAAAAAATTCCACAGAGGTAAAAAATTCATGGATGAATTAATGATTAAATGTTTTCAGGTAAAAAGGAAAGGGTTGAGCTTTTCAGTTATAAATATAAGGTATGGTTGAAAGACTCAATTGAGTCAGATTATGTGTATTAAATTGTTATGAAGTAGGAGTTTGCATATTTTATTATTAAGAAATATTCCGCATGGTTCTCCACCATAATGATACTATGTGGGGAATGTCACCACCTATATCACATACAGTTACTCATGTGTGTTGCTGACAATGTTCCAAGACCAGTATGATGAGAGAAATCTTAATTCAAAAGCTTAGAATGGTTTTGTGTTCTGTTCTCTGATTAAATTTGGAGAGAAGCCTATATGTGTGTGACCAGATGACTGGTTGTCTGTGTCATCAGTTATGAGAAGTCATTAATTGTTCAGTCTGACACGCCTGCAACCGAGCTTGTATTTATGAAGAATGTGAAATATCCCCTGAAATATTTCTTAGGTAACAAATATGCCATCTCCTACTTCATAACATAATTGTTGAACAGGAAAAAAGTCACATGAACTCCACACAGTTTTCATGGTTGATAGTGCATTATTTCAAACTGTTAATGTATTATAATTGATTAAGGGGACCATAGATCTCCAGCTATTTAATTTTATGATTCCATGACTGCAAGGGCCATGACATTTTACTTAATAGTGATCAAAATTATGTAATAGCTTAATTACATTTAATTAAGTAATTGATTGTAGATGAGGTGCTTATTGTATTTTATTGTTTTATTTTGACAACCTTTTTATGTTTATATAAACCAAACTTGATATTCAGCCAATCAGCATCAAGAAAGGATGTCAGTATAAATTTTCCCCTAAATACTTTTTCAATACGAATAGCTTGTTATCACAGTTATGCCTGTTACAAGGTTTGAGGTATTAAATCGTCTGAATGTGGCAACAGCTGTCAGTGGGATCACTGATTGCCCCGGAAACATGATTGATACTGTGAATGAATGCTCGTTACAAAGTCAATTCATCTGTCAGGAAGAACATGGAGATACAGTTAGATTAATCAAAATTAATGCCGGCTGTGCTCGTCTGGCAGTAACAGATATAAACAAACTAGTTCAGACAAAAATTGTTTGGCTGTGCTCGTCTGGCAGTAACAGATACACAAACTAGTTCAGACAAAAATTGTTTATAATACAATTTTGATCAGATTTCCTTTGTGAAGCTGTAGAGGGAATACACAGAACTTATTTTATAAATATTATCAGACTGAATCTTTTATATAGTGAATTAGTGTATTTTTATCTCTGATGATAAAAAATTAAGATTCTTGCCATCAACGTATCATTTGCCAAATAGTTATTCATTATCATCATTGACATGGGCATATTATTTTTTATTTTATGTAAAGAAGGATTCGTTGACCGTGCAGTTTTGAGGCCAATTAAGTAAAGCGGAGCTGATGTACCAAATGACTGAGGGTTAAGATGCCAAAATGACACAATCATAAATGGGGATGAAGATAGGTCTTTTAAGGTAGTACATTTATATAAGAGAGCAGAAAATCTTTTAAAGGATTATCTTAAAAAATGGATTTGTGATTTTTTGCTTAATACTTAGTACTTTGTCATGGGTTAAAAAAAAGTAGTTTCCAGAGATTGGACAATGATAAATCAGGTACATAAACTTTTCTTAAATTCAAAATAAACTCAACACATAAGTAGGAAAGAAAATTACTTTTAGGTGAATACATAACTTGGGGTGCCCCAATTCAAAGTTTTAAGTTTGGAATGAGAAGTGTTTAACCATAGACTGTTGTTGCCTGTAACAATAATCACTGTGATGCACCCCTTATGCAGACAGGTGCTTGTTGCGAATGTGTGAAAGTACCTATTAAAGGTCATAAACATGTCATTTCTCCCGTGTCCTCTCATGTAAACAAGCACAATTATGGGCTGTATTAAGTCCATCTTGACCGTTTATTGATTTACTGACCGTGCCCTGGGGGCTGCGTGGAATGTTCAGCTTTGGGTGACAATACCAGATGATTTGACTAATACAGGACAGACCATTACAGGGAGGCCAGGCCTGTATTTGGCATTTTGAGTCTTATGTAGTGACCAGGTCTATTTTTTCTTAATCCAGACATGGGCTGTCTGTAGGATATTCCTCAAATTTATGGGGGGAAATAACTATGAATCTATAGGAAATTAACTATACTTCTGTATTTATACTCCATGATCAGTTTGATGTGCTCAATTGAGTATGATCTTGAAATTTTATATAGGAAGATTACTACTAATCCATAGGAAATGAACTGTGCTTACATTATTAATGGTTCATGAAAATTTGATATGCTGAATTGAGTCCCTAATCACAGGAGAAACCAATAAACTTTATAGGGTATTCTTTGGAGAAATGGGTGATAAGTTGAATTTCTCAAGGGAACAAAAACTTCAAGACAACCCTTGAGTGGATGATTTCATTAATGATCAAGGTCTTCTTATAGAGTAGAGTTTCTTTTATCAAATTTGCCAACACCTTCCAACAAAACACTGATTCAATAAAGCACATAATCTCAGCTGCAATGTCCCAGAGTGTTTTTGGAATAAAATTCCAGTGTTAATATTTTCAGTCCATGCACATCTGACCTGTGTAAGTTCAACCTTATTTTTGACAAGTCACATAACTCTTCTCCATTTAGTCATTGTAAAAAGTATAAGAGCACCCGGTTTCCAGAGCAGTGGCCTGGGAACGTGGGTGTGTTATATATGGGAATTGATTTTATTAAACCAATAAATCTCAGTAGCCACATTGTCATTGATATTTTTTTCTCCAGAAGAGTGTAAGAGCACCTGCTAGGAGTAATTTCCTCTGTTTTATATTGGAATTTATTTTAATGTGACCCAATAAATTACACTTATAACCTTTTCTGCCAACAAATTGTTTATTATAGCCATTCAAATAAAATTTCAACAGAGTTTTGCATTGAACATACTTTTGAAAATCTTTTCACTGTGTGGATGCAAATTATATAAAGCCAGTTTTAATAACTTAAATATAAAGTTGCAGTCACTGTATTTTGGTTACATTTTGGTTCACCTGAATTCCAGGATCAGGTTGACCTATTTTGTAATATACTGAAAGGAGAGTTGATGACAATCAGTACCTGAAACCTGCAGATTTTTTAGCAAAGTAAGTTCTTAAAATTTTCTTTGAAATTACATGACATAAAATGTAGAGCCTCTTGATCCCATAAGCACTGTTGCTTGGCAACTGGCAAGGGTATTCAGATGGCCTTTACCTCTTAATTAAATACACAAAATTAAGTGGATTCTGAAAAGAAAGGAATATTTTCTTCATAATCAAAATTATTTGTTGAGGAATGTGTAACCTAAAGGTCATGACCTTTTCACTTCATTCACTTTAATTGTTCTGGTTTTTTACTAATGTCTAAAATGTAGTTATAATAATTGGCATGCAGATGGCACTGTTTGTTGAAAGAGGATGAAGGCAATTAAGTTTTTCAGGACTTTAGGGAATAACACTGGTAAATGGTCATGGCACTTGTGTTGGAAATACCTGACCCAGCAGGAGATAATTATGTCCTGTTGCCATAGCTCTATCCTTTTATAGGTATGTTAGATGGTCCCAGAAAGTAAACTTGGCAGAGAGTGCACTTGGTTTACCACCAATCATATAAAGAGTACCCTTGTATGTTTTATTTAGAATGGTAAGGAATTCCCAAGAACGGCCATGCCTTGCCAATCCATGGTATTGATGCTTCCACAGTTCTGTTGACTCTCATTGAGAATGTAATGAAGTTTTGGTAACTTGATAGTTGTGTGTTGCTTTTATTTACTTTTTTCTGTTATTAAACATTTGTTTAAATCTGATGTATTGTTTTATCTCAAGTTATTATATATATTAACAGAAATTGTAACAGCATCAAACTTTATTGCCTGTGTCTGTACTAACATATATGTTTATTCTGTAGTCATGTTCGTCTTTTCACTGTGTCCGCCCACTATACTTACATTACTGTAGTATATATAACAAAAGAAGAAACTGGCACATTCATCATGTAGTTATAACCAATGAGTAAGCAAATTTGCAGTGACAATACATGATATGTAAAATGGTAAACACATGGTTAAGTCAGACCCTGTGACATAGAAGTCTGGCATGATTGACATGACACATTATTGGCTCAACTTTCTATTACGACCAGTTTTTAAGAAAAGGTTAGGTTTATCCCCAGAGAGTATATTCAACAGTAAGGGTCTATAATGGTAAAACTATTTCTTCACAGATACTCTATCGAAGCAACAAAAGAAATTAGAGGACTTGTTTCCTTGGAGATCAAGAGTGAAAGAAAGCCTTTTGTCTTCATTTTGTTTTCTGCTTCAGCTGTTTACCTTCAGTCTTAAAAATTAAATTGGTTATTTTATGTATTTATATATTTATTAGTTTGACACCGAAAGAAACAGGTATCAGCTCTGTCAAAATTGTTAAACAAATACCAGTTAGCCTTGTATATTATATATTAAAAATATTTTATGTTCAGTATATATACATTGAAAAATAGTTGCATTGTATAAGAGAATAAAAGTGTACTTAAAAAGTGAGGGCATCTTTTATGCAGATTCTAATAATATTCTTATAAAATTTAAACCTGATGAACCATGGAAATCAAGTCCTCATGTCGCCATAGGAAAATGCTTTATCAAAGAAAAAAAATCCATAACTCCATAAATTATAATGTAAATATCTTATAATCAGCAAGTTCTTCTGACACCAAGCTTTTTCTCTCCATGCTGAAATGAAATGCCACTTCCCTGCAAATGTAAGAAATAACATGTAAATGACAATAGCTTTGTGGTTTGAAGAACAATTAAGAGATGTCCTTGAATTTTATTAACCCAAGTGATCGATACACTTATCTAAAGAAGATTTTTGAGATGTTGACAGGGCACAGACAAAGCATTGTGCTGTGGGCTTATGTCACATTGGCTGATTTTTACTTCTGGCACTTTTAAACACCTGATCTGATGTGAAGTTCCATGGACAGCACTGTTAAGGGATTATGTAGGTTTGTTTAATGGGAAAATGCACTCCGTCTGAGTGGATGCCCTACCGACACAGAAGAAAGAGCTCTCTGTGTCTTCTTCCCTGAAGCTGTGATACCAGTAGGGATCACTTATACCTGTGAGTCAAGTAATCTCACTGAAATCATACATATTTCATGTTGTCAGTCTGTTCTCTACAACATGATGTTTTCAAAATCTTGCCTTCACACAGTGTATCATGGACTATTAGTCATATGACCTTGAATAAAGTACTCCCATATTTGCTCTCAGTATGACCAAAGTTATACACACTTCAAATATAACAATTGATACTTCCAGAAGAATTTTCCCTAAAATTTGACTTAAGTTCAGATATGAATCTAAAAAATGATTTTCACCAAAACTTTATCTTGTTGTAACAGTTAAATGGATATTTCTAATTCATCAAGTGGTAGAAGATCACCTGCCAGAAATCTGGTTTTGATTTAGATTTGAGTTTTATCTTGATCTTTCAAAAAGTGAATCAACAGACCTTTTACATGCAAGTTTAGATAATTCTGAGTGCTCTGGGAATTGTTGACCTTGTCCAGGAGACAGTTGTATGTCTTTGGGAGACAGAACTGTATGTTTTAGTTACAAGCATAGTCCCGAAGACAGGTGTATACTTTAGTCACAAGTGTACTCCAGGAGATGGCCATATGTTTAAGTTACAAGTCTGGCTCCTGGACTGGTGAGAGGTGTTTGTTTAATTAAGTTATGGACATTTGACTTAGTTATGAGTGTTTAACTTTGCACTTACCCATGGTGTTTCTAGAGTTCAAGTGGACCTGAAAGGCCAGATGCTCACTTCTGTTCTACATACTTGATATGCACTTCTTTGCTCTGTTTAGCTGTTGTTGGTACCAGAGTAAACATTTTCCCAGTGGTTAGCATCTCATGGACACATGTTGGATATACACTTGTTACAGCTAGGCTTAATAATTATATTACTACTGAAAATAATGTAGATATGAACCACTCTGCTGTGGATTGATAGATAGATATATCATAATTTACAGCTAACATTTGACCATAACATACACATTACAGGGTCATAAGCAAATGTTTTGTGAAATTATTTTGTGAAAAATTCTATTCAAATTATAAAATACTAAGTAATCTTAACATTCATCATGATTTCAGACATTTCCTCTGTAATTAAGGAAGAAATTATAAGGTGTCTTTTTTTTGGGTTATGATTTCCAAGTCTTGATCTGCATTGTGAATGTTGAGACCTCTATGGTATTAGAGATTACATGTATTATATTAATTCATGGGGATTTTCTAATAAAAGAGGAAGAAAATAGCAAGAAAGTGTGCTTAAACCGTGGTTGGCTGGCCTAGGTTAAAACACTTAAAATGCATTGTTCAAAGATATGCCAAATAAGACAGGTCATATAAAGCAGTTAATTGTATCCTCAGCCAAAGTCGGAATACTTTGGTTTATAAGCACGGTAGCACCACCACCGCAGAGATTTTGTTTGGACACTAAAACTCAAAATATTATTTCACAGATCTTTACCAAACTTGACATGTGCATAGATATGGGTGAGGGAATGAAGCCTTTTTTAAAATGGGGTCATGACCTTTACTAGTAGAGTGACCTTGACCTTGAACAAATTCATTTGGGGGAAAATCACACAAATTCTTAAATATCTCAAGAAATCTTGCATGGATTGGTCTAAAATTCAACTTGACAGAAGATCTTGGAGAGTGTTGTCATATACCGGAAACTGGTGATGCCACCTGTTATCCTTTCCTTTTTTGTGCCTTTTAATACCTCCATCATTGCCACTTAACAGTATTATGAGCATTATAAGCCAAAAACTAATTAACAGATTTCTTACATATATATGCATGATGTATATTAAATTGGAGTCATGACCTTTCCTATGAGAATGGCCTTGACCTTGAATAGTGCCATTTATGGTGAAAATCACACAAAATCATAAATACCTCAATAAGGAATGCATGGATTGGTCCAAAAATCAAATTGACCAAAGATCTTGGATAGCTTTGTGGTGCAACCTGTCCTTTTCTTGTTTTCAGGCCTTTTAATTACTCATCATTGCCACTTGACAGTACTGTGAGCATTATAAGTCTAAAACTAAAGGACAGATTGAGCTGAAATTGTGCATGTCTATTGATCTTGGATACCTCCATCTTGTATTCAAGACTGGTGGCGCTATCTGTAATCATGAAAGTGTGGTGTCCATTCGCATGTTTGCTCTCAGTGGAAATTGCTCATATCTCTGAATTGGTTTTTAAGGTATTGGTCAGAAATGTGGCATGTCCATCCATCCTGGAGTTTTCTCATAAACCAGACAGGTGGCACCACCTACCTTCCCATTTTTGTAGAATAAATTGATGTCCTTTTCTGAGGAGTGATTTGCCCTATTGGCCTGAAAATGTGCATCGATCTCCATAGATCTTGGACTCCCCCATCTTGTACTCAAGACTGGTAGCGCCATCTGCAATCGTTTTGGCATGGCATCCATCTTTACATGTGCTTTGGGTGAAAATTGCTCATATCTCCAGAGTGGTTTATGGTATACATCTGAAATTTGGCATGTCCATCCATCTTGGAAAGTTTTCTTGTAAACCAGACAGGTGGCACCATCTACCTTCCCATTTCCTTAAAATAAATTAATGCTCTTATCTGAAGAGTGAGTTGCCCTCTTGACCTTAAATTGTGCATATCCATAAATTTTGGACTCCTCCATCTTGTACTCAGGACTGGTGAAATCATCTGCAGTTGTTTTGGCGTGGCGTCCATATGTACATGTGCTGTGGGTGACAATTGCTCATTTCTCTGGAGTGGTTCAAGGTATTGGTCTTAAAATTGGCATGTCTATCTATCTTCAAAAATTTTCTTGTAAACCAGACAGGTGGCGCCTGTTTCCGTAAAAAATAAATTAATGCTCTTTTCTCAAGAGAGATTCAACATATTGGCCCCCATATTTGGTGAAAAATATTTTTTCTTAAGATGATAGTGAAAGAAACCATAGTCGCTTGCCAAGTGTCAGTATATGCTGCTGAAAAAGGGGACCTATTCTTAAAGGGGGGGGGGGGGGGGATTATTTCTCTGGGGATACAATGGCACCTGCAGTGCCAAGAAATATCTGGTTGTAATTAGTTTAGTAGCAGGAAAAGAGGGATGGTGTTTGAAACTGGTGAACTTTTGAAGATTATGTTTACTATTGAATATTTAATGTATTATCTTTTGCAGCTAAAAAATATGATTGGAATTCTTGTATCCAATATTAACAGTAATTAAATGCTATTTCACCTCTTACATTAAATTCTTTCCCCAATGAAAGTTTTCAAAGCTGACAGACTTTTTGTTATTTATTAATTACCTGGTAGTAAAATCACTAAGTTCCCATTTTAGAGCTCTGTGACATAACAGCTACAAGTTCAGATATTTTATGCATAGAAACCTGTGCGTGAGAATACTGCTTCGAGGCAGCTGGTTGACCAGCATGCATCTGAAGAAGACGTATTTAGGGGTTAGGTATGTACATCTGTTAGTAGTGTCAGGCATAATTCAAACTCAGCTTACATTCTTGTATCTGTCATTTCTTTTTTCCCCCAGAGGTGTCAGGCTTCTTTCTTTTCTCAGGTTGATGTATGTCTCAGTGTGTATGGGTTTTTTAAAGTGTTTACCAGCTGTTTTTTTTGTATTGATGGGGAAATGTCATCGTATCTCTTACAAACTCCAGGAATATTCTCAACTGAGCTGGGAACTGTTACATGGTGCACTTTTGCTGATAAGTCATGTGAGTCTTGCGAGTCTGCTTCACCCTTGCGAACACACGTAACTCATTAGTGCCAGGGTGATAGCACTTGGGGAAAAATTGATTACACCCAACAAGAGCATCAGTGGACATCACCGAAGGAGATGTTTCATTAGAAGATTAAGACAGGAGTTCAGACGATGCTGCCAGCAGCATTAAACTTTCCCTGCCACACAGCAGTTGGCGCTTAATTGAACATCTTCCTGTATTGGTTCACCCACAGTAGTTTGTTATTTTTATCATGTCATGTGTTGTTTGCTGGGAACAAATGCTTGATCAGAAGATGAACCTCCCTTTTAACTTGAATGGCTTTCTTTTAGGATAGTTTGACTGAATTTATGCTAATTTCACACTCTTTCAGTCATTATTATATGTGGTTTTCAATAACATTTAACAAAAACAATAAACAATTAAAAGCTATATTTATACTAATACATATACATCAGTTGCTTTTGTTTTAATACATTTCAGTTTGCATTCATGTAGATAATCAGTGTATTTTATTATTTGTAGCTAGGGTGTTCCCAAAACATATTGTTTTAAGAAGAACACTAATTTTGTGCCTTATATACAGTGACACTGTCTGAGTCTGAGTGCAAGTCTGAGTCCAAGCAACTTGAGTCCAATTCCCCGAGCTTTGAGTCCAAGTCCACCTTCTTCGAGTCCAAGTCTTTTGGAACTTGAGCACAAGTTTGAGTCCAAATCCAACATGTCTGTATTCAGAGCACTTTCAAATACAAATTTTAGAACATCATGTGTTCCAGTATTTAAGTAAGTTTACATAATGATTTTAATTTAATAAAAAATTGCATTTGACTTTCAATGCATATATTGAGTTTGGTATATATATATATAGTCTTAACATGTTTTTGTAATGCATGCATATGAGTCTGTGGTGGAATTTCTAATGTGACTGTCAACTTTTCGAGACAGAGTTTCTTTTCTGCTCAACTCCATATGGACTTGTTCAGATTACTGTAGTCATGCCCTCTGAGTACAAGTCGGAGTCCAGGACCCTTGAGTCCAAGTCCTGAAAAGGTGGACTCATGTCTGGACTCAACTGCAATTGCATATGAGTCTATGATGGAATTTCTAATGTGACTGTCAACCTTTCACGACAGAGTTTCTTTTCTGCTCAACTCCACATGGACTTGTTCAGATTACTGTAGTCATGCCCTCTGAGTACAAGTCGTAGTCCAGTACCCTTGAGTCCAAGTCCCTGAAAAGGTGGACTCATGTCTGGACTCAACTGCAAGTCTATCATCATTGCTAATATACAATACTTGTAAATTTAAGAAAGTCCAGAATCATCCCAAGAAGAAAGCTAAATCTCATTTTCCTTTGAGAAGAATTTCCATGTTTCTTGTAAAAATGCTAGGTCTTCTCTAATTCTTATTCTTCCCTCAGTATATATCTGTATGTATTCATAATTATATCTTGATAGGGATAAAGGGCACTTCTTTTTCACTCTCTCAGATTGCCTTTAATTCCTAAATGGTTTATTAATTTTGTGTGTATATATGTATATATATATATATATATAATATACTGTAGATGACTTTTTAGCTTTTATATCAGCTAATGGTCCATTTACCGACAACCATTACCATGAGTTATACAGAAGCAAATCATTAACTGAATGTATGCTTTCTATATATCACATTAAAAAAAAGAAAACTAAGCTAAGCAAAAAGCTGATCTGCATTTAAAGTGTTAATGGCAGGTCTTTGATCCTTCTCAACTGTCTCCCATTCAATTAAACAGTTTTAACTTATCAGTTCCTGTGTCTGTTTTGCTGGAATTTTAGATCTGTTATTCAGTTCTCTTGGTACCTTTTTCAGGCACTACACTGTTAATAAATAATTTAAACATAAATGATGGCTGTGGAAGTGCTTCAGTGGTTTATTTTGCTCTTTATACTTCCATCAGGTATTAACTATTAAACTGTCTGTGCTAAGCCCATGCAGTTTCAATAGCATCTCGATATATTTCATTTTTATGTATTGAATAAAGTAGCTTTTGAGAGGGAAAATTAGTGATAATGCTTGCTCAATTTATCTTGCTTTACTGAAAAGAAACAGCATTTTTGCCAATTCAATTCCTGGTAACTCTCTTTTGGAGCATTAGGCAACTTTTTCTGTCCATATCTGTCTTAATAACATTTACATCAATTTGGGAATGTTCGCCAGATATAACAAACATTACTGGACTGTAGTAAACTGAATATTAAGATATGCCCAGAGACGTAGAGGATTCATAATTCTGGATGCGGTCAGTTTATATCCCAAGACTTCCTGTTATTGAGTATACTGTATGGTATACTAGCACCTCCTAAACATAACCACAAAGTGGCTTTAATTTCCTGACATAACCATAACTATTGATTTGAGTGACAGGTTGCTTGATACAGTATAATGGCCAGTATGATACATACAGCTCTGCCAGGATTATGACTTTGCCTGTGGTACTTGCGAGCTAATTTAAGCCTCTAAACATCCTTTGTGGATCAATTTATCTTTGTGCTTGTTGTCCAGATTTTACATTAACTACATGGGCTAATTTGGAACCAGCTATTTATATCCCACTTGTTATAACAAGTTAAACTAAAGATTTATAAGCATTCTCCAGAGCAAGGAACTGAATTTAAAACATTAGCTTTTATTCTTGTTAACTCAATTATTCTATTTTTCTTTTACATGTCAAGAAATCTTTAAGAAAATTAATCTTAATTTTCTTAAGATAAGATATATTATCTTGTCAGAAGAAATATTATCTTGAACAAAAAATTCTCACTTACTCCTAAGAAAATTTTTTTTGTCATGAGATATTTTTTCTAATAGAAAGATATTTATTATTTTATGTGGATATGTGAGATTAATTTTTGCCACAAGGTATCTTATCAGAAGAAAAAAATCTTTTCCATAACAAGAAAACTTTTCTTGCCCAACTCCCAGGAAAAATTTTCTTGTCACAAGATTTTTTTCTTATAGTAAGAAATTACAGGGAGTTGGGCAAGAAAATTTATCTTCTATTTTTGGCAGTGTTGCAGACTGTATAAGCATAACCTGTACTTGCCATTCACTATTTCATGAGGAAAAATATAATTATTATTAATTATTTGTCATTATGAAGCCACTATAGTTTCAGGTCCTCTTTTTACAGAGGTTTTTAAAGAAGTTAAAACATTGCACTTCAGAGCCTACATAGCTGAAGGCTAACATTGAAACTGTAATATCCTACTTAATTGCCTGGCAGATTGCTCTGAAAGTAATTCTTAATTGTCTGGCAGACTGCTCTGAAAGTAATTCTCTAAACATGAATCTCAAACAGCAAAAAAAAAAAAAAAAATGTTTTATGTGACATCATATATTATATATATGGCTAGGGAAGGATTGTAATCATCTATGACACAAATTTCTTATATAAATGAGTTGTAGGGCGCAAAATGATTTAATTTGCTAAGGTGTAAGCAAGAGGTTGCTGCTGTGAATCTCACTGTTTACCTAGATGCTATTCAGTCTTAGCTGTGTTTTATTTAAATAAAACAGGAGAAAGAAATCATTAGAGTTGATATGATAGATGAAGTGTATATATGCCACAAACTTGCTGTTTCTGTTGAGCGTTTTTCATTGTGTTCCTTGATGTGATTTAGTCCTCTATATAATTATGTAAACAAGAGAAACTAATCATGAGGTCCAAGATTAAAATAGTATGCTGCAAACTGTATTTACCAGTACTTCAGTCAAATTCCAGATCTTATCCGTGCATAAAAGCTATATAGTTCTGCTGTTGTTGTCACTGTGTTCACTGATGGAATTTAGTCCAGGTTTGCCAAAACACTATAAACAACAGAAACTAATCATGACCATGCAGCTTCTGTGGCTCAGGGGTAGTGCACAGGATTCAAAGTTTGGAGATTGTAAGGTCGAATCTTGTTAGATTTTTTCAAGGTTGGTCCACACCCAGGGGTGTGCGCTGCAGGCTTAATGGGAAGGCTGTGCCCAACGACTGTGTTTACTCACAAACCAATGTGCCTTTTGGGGGTCCCTTGGTAGTATGACCCAGCAATGGGGATGATTACACACTGTTGGCCTGCAGGTGCAGTAGTCACAAGGCCTGGTTGACTGGTTGAGAGCAAACATGTGATACTTCCCTGTCAGAAAGTCCAAAACCGGAACAGAATTCTGCAGATGTCCATATAGGTGGTTAAGTGAGCATTAAAAAATGAGGGTGGAAACCCCCACAATATATATATATGTGTGTGTGTGTGTGTGTGTGTGTGTGAACTAATCATGAGATCAAAGATAAATATACAGATGAAATTATGAAAGCCAAGCATTTAGTATGCACAAACACCTGAAATATTTCATCTGGTGCTCATAGGAAAATGTTCAACATATATTTGGCATTGGCTTTTTCTTTTTATATTTCAATGATTTCTTTGTTGTCTAAATCATAGAAAACATGAAAAAAACAAAATATTTCTTCATTTGTGGAAAACTACAATCACATTCAATAAAATATTGTAATAATGTCTAATATAATATGTAATATATACTGGTAGTAGTTATGGTAATAACCATATTTAAAACTTGGTTCACATTAGAATATAACTTACATGAGACTTTCTTGTCATATACAGATGGAAACATATCTAGGCCTCTGTTTGTGAAACATGAAGTGAAAGAATATTATAAAGAACAGTAGAGCTAGCTGTTATCTTTTGTGCTGATAATCCTTAATATCAAAGGGTAAAGTCTTCAAGGGTTAAAGGTAAAACCAAAGAATTAATACTTCACAGAAGAGGTTCAGTTTAATAAAGTTTTAAGCCAGCTCATGTCATGATTTAATCAAAATCATGATTTAATCATTGCCTCTGAACAGCAGCGCTGCCTCAGATGGTGACCAAAAAACAGGTGAGGTAAGCTGTTTTACTCCCACACCATTGGCCTGTTTTTTATGAACGTCTGGATTATTTTCTCAAGACAGCTTAACATGATGGAAGGGACTGCTACTCTTTGTAGAATCAACACAGGTTTAGACGTTATAGGGGATCGCTGCTACACCAACATGAAGAATTATACCATGACTTCATGACTGCCATTGAGCCAGAAAACGTGCTGGATGGTTTACCTACTTTACTTGACCAGAACATCATTAGTTTGTCTTTCTGCTTGCAGAAGGCTCAAGAATCCTAGCGTTAGCATATTGACATGTTAGCTTATGTCCCACAAACAATTCACTTCTTAAGAAATGAGCACAGGCCAGTCTACGCTGTTCTGCAGTCATGTGCTTGGTTGTTGCGGCTTTTCTTCTTGTTCTGACACCTAGGAAGGAAAAGCAGTTTCCATTGATGTTGTGTCATCCTTCATACCACAGCAGTCTTCATGGAAAACTCCTTTGTTGGTGTCGTTACTCTAAAAATTTGTTTCCCCATGCTAGAGTAAGTTCATACATCATAACACAGTATGTTCATGAAAAATTTCTTCCACATGATTTAGAAGATATCTTGGACTCATCTGAGCAAATCATTATGGGATTAATTCTCGATCCCACATAAAAGCAATGACATTAAATAACTGTGTTGCAAGGATTTTTTACAGCAAGAACATTTCTAATTTAATTGTTAATGACTTAATGATCTGCAATGACAAGAATTTTGATTAACTTAAGCTAAAACTAACATGTGAGATTCTGTTACATGGACCAATATTAGATCTGTTCCATTGAGAGAATGATAAGGAAGATATCTTATTTCAAAACCCTCTGGATTTCCATAAGTCAGTGTGTGTGTGGTGTTAGGCTTACTGTACCCATATACTACCGGTACTTCTTTGTTCAAGGAATATATGCAAAATTTCAATAATGAATGAAGGATACCAAAGTAAACCAAAAAGCAAAATTTCTTGTCCATTGTAGGCAACTAATATGAAAGATACTGTATTATTTTTATTTACAACCTTTTGACTAGCAATGGTTTTATTTCCACAATGATTTCCCTTTTGCAAAGCTTTGTGAACAAGAAGCCAAAAACAGTGTTGTTTTTACTGCCTTCCAGGATATGTTTTGTTCTCAGTATATCTGTATTCACTCATCCTCCAACCTTTATAATCTTTTGAAATTCTTCAGGTATATGTGAAGGAATGCAACTCTTATAGGGGTCTCTAGGGTACTGTTTACACAGGATTCTGATCATTGTCTTATAGTTCTGTACTGTTTATTCTTGGATATTATTCTTGGTATTATAAGCCAATGAAGAGGATGGCACTGTCTGCACCAATTCTGATCACCACCCCCACCCCAAATTAACCCCCTCATGAAAAAAAAAATTGTGAACTTCGACTTAAATAATAAACATTTTGATGAAATATTGTCTTGTCTTATCCTGCTCAGCAAAACAATTCTGTTATCATCATGGTGTCTTGATCATATGAAATTTGAATTAAACATTTAAAATAAAAAAAAATAAAAAATTGTCCCTTCCATACTTATTTCAGGGAAAAAGTACCTTAGAACCCAAGAAACATTCTCTTTGTTTTTACTTATTTAATGCAATGTTATGGCTTTCTTTAATTATGCATATGAACTCTTCTAGTATTATTTGTGCTTGGATATAGGATAATATAATGCAACATTTTGATTATCTTGAACTATGCATATGAATTTAACAAGAAAATGGCATTTAACTTTATTTAATTTTATCTGCAGGCATTACAATTGTATATAGCCATGCATAAACCTAACATATGTGGATTGAATTTAATTAAAGGTTTCTTTTTGTGTTATAGAAAAATATGTACTGGTTTTATATATATGATGAAAAAATAAATTTTTATTTTAATTGAGTTTTGGCAGATAATGCAAACAACAGAAAAGTCTCTCTAAATCAGAATTTTGACATCTGGAGCTTAGAGATCCTTGGGGAATGAAGTACTAATTGATTTTATGAGAATGCCAAAGAAGTGGTTAAGTTCCTATAGAAACTAGTCTTTACGTAAATACACATCCTAAAATCCCTGATTTAGATGAAAGGTAATATTTTTGCCCCCCCTGGTAAAAACATACAAAAGAGGTCACAAGCACTTCTTAATGGGCAAAAATCTTACACTAGAGGTCATAAGTACTTCTTAATGGAATATGTCATCTGCGTGGGTTGAATGTGTGATTACTAGGATAGATATTTTGGTTTGGAGTATTATGTAAAGGGTTTTTCAGGTTGAGCAGAGTGCATACAAACTTACTCTGAGTGCATTTAGCTTCTTTGAAGTTAACTTGATCAAATGTAAACTTTTGAATAAATCATATAGAAGCTAAAGGTCATCTTAGCTCAGGTGGATTTTAAATTTAAAGAACCTGCCATTTACCTAATTAAATTAAAACTTGGTGTAAGAGTTTATAAATATATACTTATTAATAAATATATACCAGTACTAAATAAATTACATCAAAATGGAGGTCAGTGGAATCTATACAGAGAATATAATTTCTCATTCTGATTTATAACAAGACATTTATAAAAACATAGCTATATGTTTGATGCATACAAATTTTAGGAGCTGAGTGATGTTTGCAAAAATAGTGTTTAATTGATACATGCAGAACATATACATCCAGACTTTGTTTGTAATATAAGCCAAGAAGAGAGAGAATTAATTAATGTAAATTGATGGTAAACAGGAAAGCTTGATATATGTAGAGGAAAACAGAAAAAAATAGTTATTGATAAATGAACATAGTGAAAAAATGCACAATGACATGATTTGTGAACCTGTGGGAAGAGTGAAGCTCAGTCTGGATATTGGCGGTGATGTGGTAACCATTGGTTACAGGTGATAATGGTGTTAACAGGTACTAAAGTGATGGAAATTCAGTCTGATAGATGGTCAGGTTAATATTAGTTGACAGTTGACAGCTCACAGGTTGGGAGCAAGAACAGTGTACAAACTTGTAGGAGAAGTGTCGGGATTAATGTTGGGTTCTGCAGTGTAGATTGGTTGGAAATGTTGGATTAGGATACAGCTTACCTGGCTTGCCATTTTACTTTTTTAAGACTGTGTGTATTCTTGTAAAGATAGATATATTGAGAAATTTTAATGATATATTATTATACATTTACACTCATCTTGGTACATGTGTTACAGCGGTGGATCCAGGATATAGGCAAGGGAGAGGTTTAATGTTTACACTGAGGATAAATAGTTATACAATAAAAACACCTTGAAAATTGGTGTGAACTCCTTAATAACCCCCACCCCCCTTCACACCTTGACACTGTCCTCAGAGCTAGTGCTTTCATGTAGAAATCCTGATCCCTGCTTTCTTATCTAACCATGAAAGGTTTATCTCTTCCAGTTTTGTGATACCCGCTCATGTGTTCACACTAAAATCATTTTTCAGTCTATAACCTTAGGCTGGTCTCCTATATGTATATAGGCCCTATTGCATATATTATGTCGCTTATCATAAATTGTATAATGAATATAAAGTATGTTTGGAATGGTCCTGTTACTTATGTAGGATTTATTTTCTGTATTTTCAGATGAGGTTAGACTTGCTCTGTACCTTACTGTATGTAGGGTCTGTGTGCATCCTCTATGTAAGTTATGCTGTGAATCCAGGTAAGTCACTAATTATGTATGTAAATATGTAAGAATTTATTATTGTAAATGTGATCTTTTATGATATTTTCTGTTTAAAATTTTATTGAAGTATGATTCTGTTATTTAAAAGCTAGAGATGGCAAGCACCTTGTAGTTCCTATCTGATGTCTTTCAAAATCAAATGCTTTACTAAGTTCAATAAAGCAACCTGAGAGAAATAGCCTTAAACATAGTATACTTATTTTTGTCATTTTAACGAATTATTAGTAATATTAATAATAATATTGATAGCAATAACTTTTAAAGCTTGAAAATATTGTTTAAAGTACACCAAAAAAAAGCATAAAAATTGAATCATAGTTTAAACTTGTTTGAGGTGAATATCCATCAATTGTTCAAGGAATGGCTCAAGATTTCTGTTGGGTTGTGATATAGATCTATACTAAAAATACAGGCATACAGAATTGTTCTACCATTGTTGATATTGATGTAAGTCTGCAACACAATTTAATAAGATACTAGGTTTTGTAGGCAGGGTTTATTTACTTTAGTAGCAAATTATTGTGTTTGGGTCTCAGACCTGAGGACCCTGGACTCTGAGGTATGGTCTTCTTGAGTCCATCTTGAGCCCAGTGAAAAAAAGGCTCTGTCTAATACAATAAAGACCTCAATACATGTGTAACCTATTACCAGAATATTACTATTACAAGAACATACTTTAAATACCAAGCTTTAGCTATCTATTAGGAGCCAATCAAAATTTCAAGTAAAAACGTGAAAATTAACATAAATATGATTCACTGTGATAACTTGCCAGGAATATGATACGTTTCCATGAAACTCATAATAAATATTTACCAACAAAGATTTTCCCTAAATTAAATTCTCGGTAAAACTCATACATTTTAATTAGGTCAGAGGTCACGTTACAAGTAATACGATGGGTGTGTTTTGCATCCTTGTGACTCCTCTTGTTAATTTCTGCATATTTGAATGATAGCTTATATATTTGATCATCTTTTTATATGAGCTAGTCTTTGGTGAAGAAAACTTTGACATTAGATAGTCATGCATCTATATATCCAAGCTTTGGGGGTGGGTCTTTGTATATCATATCTTTCTGTTGGGCTGTACTACCTCTCCATCTGTGAATGGTTCATTAAGTGGACTAATATTAAACTATACTACAATACCTCAAAAGGTATTTGTATTTTTCCTCCATCATGTTTCTATCTTGTTTAAAAATGGAAATTTATTTTTTTTTTATTGAATCTAAATTGAAAATTTCAGTTTTAAGATAGATATAAACATGATAGAAGGAAAACAGAAAAATTGCTTTTCGAGATTTAGCCATGTATATAGCTTAATATTAGTCCAATTTTAAGTGACTTACTGATACTGGATTCTCAAAATAATGTACCTTTTACAAATGTGATTTTTAGCTCAGCTGACTATAAGTCATCTGAGCTATAGTCGTGGTCCATTGTCCGTCGTCCGTCCGTCTGTCCGTCCGTCCGTCCGTAGATGTGGCACGTTTTGAAACCGTAAGACCTAGGAATCCAATTTTCAGCATATGTTAGATGTCCCCAAGATCTCCTACCAAGCCGAAAACTGGGTCTTTGCGACTTCGTTCCTTTGAGAAATTAAGGAAAAACCTCAATTTTTTATTAAAATCCTATTTTCACACTTCAGGACTGCCTAATATCAAAACCACTCATCTGTTTTTCCTCATATTTACCATAAATATTCCTCTATATAGTTCTTATGTACATGCCAGAAATTAAGTCTGTAATGTATAAATTCTTTAAGTTGTGGGCCTAAACATAATGGACTTTGTAAAAAATCAGGAAAAATAATAACTCACTTTACATGAAAAATTTTGAAACTGGAGTCTATTTTATCAAGTATATAACTATGTTTAATTAAGATTCAAATGTTTACCCAAAATTAGAGCTGAATTTTGTAAATTTTTTAAGTTATTAGCATAAAAAAAAATCAGTACCTTAAATTTTGCCCAACTTTGACAATGGCACGTTTTTTTCCTGTAAGCACCATTGATTTAATTTTCACAGCATGTAAACATAAATATTTAGTTTGTCTAAATCTGAAATTTAAAAATAAAAGCTTGAAAATTAAGCTAGTTATTGATTTTTTTTCTGTAGTCACTTGCTTTGATTACAGATGCAGGGTCCCACTCCAGGTCACTGGAAGTCAGCTATGCCAGGGTTTCTGATTTGTTACAGTCACTGGGGGAGATCCCCTGCTGTGACAGGTGTACAGTTATTCTCATATCACCACCCCAATCACCCCCCCCCCCCCCCTGCAAACCCAACCCACCAAGTGTTATGCAGTAATTGTTATTGTTTTCACTGTATCTCCTTAATTGTAATGCTGTTTCCACTCCGATATGCAAAAACTTTCCTTGAAAAAATATTTTTAAAGGTGTAATCCAGAAGATGTAATGTTTTGTAATGTTGCATTTTTAAAGAAATCAATTTTCTTTTAAATGATTTTAACAAATATAAATGAACCCATCAGTATGCTTAAATTATTATAAAATATGAAGCACATTATGGATAAATAAAGACACAATTAAAAATTGTGAAATCTAAATCAAGTATTATTTTTATATATTTATTGTTTTGCAGATTTAAAAGATATATTTTTGTGGTAAAAAATAAATAAACATTTGTATATGCATGATGTGGTGTTATCTGACAAGATTGAGATTTATGATGATGCAATTGAGAATTATGAATCAACTTTTATATTCAGATATATATGTTAAATTGGAAATGTATAGAAATATAAACTTGAATTAGAAAATAATTGATTTGATAAAAAAATCAGGATTTAATACAAACATTTGTTCATTGTTTTCCTGCCTCAGCAGAATTTGAGATCAGGCTTTGTTTGCCCTGTTTTATGTTGTTAATTAGCTATATTTCAACTGTATACATTTCATAAAAAAAATACATATATATTTAATAATATATATTATACAAAAAAATAGATTCAGTTGAACAAATGTGTAAACTACTGAAATGTCAACAGTTAATTGAAAAACCAACTAATGATCATGGTAATAATACAGATCATTTGTTCACAAACTGCTCACATGCTTTAGTTTCAACAATAGGAAACACATGGTCAGGTCACAAAATATTTTTTGCAACAATTTCTTGCTCATTAATACAAACCAATCATATAAACCAACCATGGCCTTTATTACCTCTTCCTCTTACACTTTATCTCCATTAGATATTATTTTAGATTTTTACCTTCAAGGTTAACGTCAGCTGAGCACAGTGACCCATAGGTCCCTTGTTTTCAAAATGTTATGAACACATGTGAAAATGAATGAAAGTTAAAAAATAAGCATACCATCTAAAAGACTAACTGTACCAGGCCAAAAATAACATAATTTTGTAAACTTGCCTTGATTCTTTAAAAGACCAGTTCTCTACAGATAACAAACCAGGTATTAATTATGTTTATTATATGCATCATTTAAACAATCAGAGTGAATCTTTATATTATTCTTGGCAAACTGGCAAAGCACTACATATGATTTGTGTCTCAACCAGTAATGAAAACAAAAATACTTAAAATTTGCTCACTCACACCATAATTTTTGTTCTCGGAACCAATTTAATTCATACTCTTATGCAAAATACTTATTTATGTTGAGTAAATAATATCTAAATAAAAGCATTCTTAAAATTAGTATGTTAGTGTTTTACGTTAAGAAAATTTCCATTTTTGTCTTTATGAAGACCTTTTACGTACTTCATAAATGGAAAGTTATGGGGATGAATTGAGCAGTGCTTTGGAAGTGTAACTGCTGAATTCACTATAAATAACAGAGTAATGAAAATAGATGATTGTTACATTGAGAAGATTGAAAAAGATGTGACAGAGTATAAAAAATCCAGATCCAAAGCAGTTTCGAAATATTGTCTTAATGTGTATTGGAATTTGTTTGTGTTTTAAACATTTAAAATTTACATCTTTATGGTATCATTTTTGAGTGACCTGTGACACAGTAAAAAATCTTGATATATGGAGTAACTTTGAATCTTGTGTAAATGTGTGCCGGGTTTTGTTTGTGCTTTAAGCATTTAAAGTAGACATCTTTATGGTATCGTTTTTGATGATTGATATCAATACGGTCATTTGAAGAAGTCTGGATCAATGCTGGGATTAGGACTGAGCTGAACAGAATGTACAGCCTCAATGGAGCTTTGTCGTGGGTGTATCTCATACGTGCAGAGATAAAAATGGATGTTAACACGAGAGGCATTTGACCAAACTTCCAGAAAGCTATTCTTGTCTTTGAAACCCCAATAAACTCTAATAGATCTGCCATTATCCTTCCGCCCTCTTAGTGGTTAAAAAAGCCACAAGATGTCACTCTAGTCATTACTCACCCTTCCTACCAGACTCACAGGCTTTAAAAAGCATAACCTGAGAAGTGGCCTCCTTGTGACCCCTATTCAAACAGGTCATTCAGTACATTGCCACTGGAATATATAACACATAAAAAAATATAAATATTTTTTCAGGCAGTATAACTTCAGCATGATTAACGAGAAAAAATTCCAATCTTATAGGTTAATCTCATGATTAAGACTGCATGTTTACACGACAAAAGAGAAGAATTATGGACATTGCCTAGCAATTTTTCATTTATTTTCAGTATAGATTAGCAGTTTTTGATTTGATTCCCAAATCAGTTAAGAATAGTCATAATATACTGTATGCTTGTCTTCCTAGGTAATGCTAACTGAATATTATAATGTACTTGAAAGCATTATGTGGGCAATGTAATTATATAATCATCTCATAATATGGCACTGTCACGTGATGTAGAGAATAAGGAGACTCTCTGTGTTACCAGTAGTGCTTGCATATCTGTGTAGCTTATTTGTCACAAGGTATCAGCTGGACAGGAAAAAGTATAAAAATTTATGACTGTTATTGAAATTAATTGATTACTTCTTTGCTAATTTGATTATTTACCAGTGACTGACTTAAATGCATTGATTACTGATATTCAGTGCATATTAACTTTTTCAACCCTACATTGTTATTTCCCATATTTTTAATTTCCACATTTTTTCAGCTGCATGTGTTTCTAATATACCAATGACAGATCACAGTTGCTGTTAAATGGACACATCATTATTGAAACAATCAGCTATGCATTTAAGTTTTTTCATTCATACAGGTACATATATATATATATATATATATATATATATATTTAAACCATTTAAACAGACATTCAGATATTGCTTGGAAAATTGATGTTGCCATAAGAAAGCAAGTAAATGACAGTTACAAGTTCTGTGGTAACTTTTGGCCGCATATTTCTGGCAAACAGTTCCTATAAAACCTAATATTTTTGTCTCAAGTGTACCCATAAAATTCCTGTGTTTCTTCATGAGCCTAGTGGGAGTCCTGAGAAAAGTCAGTCCATAGTACAGTGAAACCAATTACTTACAGAAAACATAGACTGACAGGTTTTAATGTGCTTGAAAACATGATGTTTTTTTTACCTCAGCTGACTGTAAGTCATCTGAGCCTTAGCTATCACCTAGGCCTTTGTCAGTGATACAAAAAGTGTATAGCATAACTTATTTTATCTACAAACAAACATTACTTTGGAATTAATTAAGGAAATAAATAACATAATAAAATTCATGCAGTTTATTAGAATTTTAAGGTATAGGGCTGTGTGTCGCTTACAATTTTCATATTGCAATATATTGTAAAATTTAGTTGTGTTTTGTGATATGTATTGCAATATTTTTATTGAATCACTTAACATCATAAAAGGGTGGTTTTACTGTGTATATAAAAATGCACTTTGAAACTTACTTTATGAATTACTTATTTTTTTTCACAGTCCTCAAAGAAACATTTCTTTTTTTTTCAGTGTGGAAAAATGTTTTGTATCAATAAGTCATCTGGCAGACATTAAAATTTCCTCGAACAGGCCTTTGATTATATGGTGTATCAAGCCTACTTTCCTATTAAACAACCTTAGAAGTGTCCATGCACACAGTACTAGTAGGGGCTTTCTTTCCCTGATTTCAACCCATTCATTTGTTTAAATTTATAACAAAAAAGTTAATTTTTACTACAATTACTGCAATTAGTCGAATTTTGTCGAGTTTGACAGAATATTGAGAAATATCAATGTATGGGAACCATATTGCAATACGCAATATGCAAATCATTTTATCATGATATGGCTAATATACAATGTATCAAAAAATATGGCACAGCCATATTAAGGAAGAATGTCACGTTTCAGGAGTAGAAAATCATCCTCCTTGAGAAACGTAATTTAACCAAGAACATCCCTGCAAATATTTCGGATGCATGTGCATGCTATGTTCAGTCCCTGTGGATAGTTTAATGCACATTAGAATGGGCTGGACATAATTAAATGGCTTATCTTTGGAGATGTAATGATGGCTGTTGTAGGGAAGGCTTTTTTATGGGAATTCACAACGGACCTTGGAATGAATGCACAATTTGCATATAAAATTTGCTTTATGATTTACTACAGTTAAAGTTTTTCAGTTATGGTTTCATTCAAGATCCCCATGGTGTTTGGAACTATAATGGCTATCATTAGCTGCAACATCTATTTGTTACACTTACAGGGTTGCCAATGGCCAGCAGAATATCATTTCCATTTAAAGTCAGGGAAAATATCAGGGAATATCTTTAAGAAAAATTCATGGAATCATTTGATATTTACCAATAAAAAATATTTAAAAGTGGGGGAATGTTGAATAATTGTGGAGTTTAGCATCATTTGCTGTAAGACCAACATTTAATCAGTTGTATTTGTGGAAAGTTTTACTCAGCTGTGAAATAAGGATATGTAGTCAGAATTCAAAATATAGTAAAACCTTGCCTTATAACCACCTAAATTGAGCAATCACCTCAAAATAATTACTTGTTCAGTGACAGTCCTGATTCTGTAGGCACTTTATATAAGACCTCACATAGAAAACCCCCTAAAAAATGCAACCACTTTCACAAAGCCCTGTTGGTAGTCAGAATTGTAAGGTTTTACTGAAGTCTAAAAGAGTAAGTTGGCTGAAAGTATCTCTGACCTTAGTTCAGCACTGCTAGTATGAAAACTTAAGTTTATCTTTGATAAGTAATGTGGGTTTTAATGTTTGTTTTTTTTTCCCTATGGGCCACACTCATCAATTTGGTCAACTAAAATCAATTAAGATATTTCCAGTTTGTTATTTGCTTTATTGCATTAATCTTTTTAATATATAGTTTTGAAGTATGCTCTTGTGTGATCAACCTGACAGGTATTATATTTAAATCATTGCAGGTACAGATATTTTTATAGTTTCTCAGGTTTAATGTGCATGGAAACAAGTTAAGATCATCCTTTAATATGCGATTATGATCGAAGAACATCAGTTGAATTAATTGGGTCATAAAAGAAGGATGAAAAAGTAAAGATTAATTTTTAAATCACTTGTAAGTAAAATGGCATGAGTATTAATGAAATATTGTGTATGAGTATGATGAACAGTTAGTAAATGAAGGCTCAAGAAGTTATAACAGTGCAACTGTAGATGTCATCCAATAATTAATGATGACAATCATGGAAGCCACACGGCTTGACAATTAGCTCAGATCCTTGGGGATCACAATGTTTTTAGAAGAGCTCACTGAATCTTAAATTAAGACAGGACAGGTTCATCCAAACATTAACAAAATAAATGAAAATTTTAAATGCTCAGCTTGAGTCTTTCTCTAGCTTCTGTTGGATTTTATTTAAATGCCAAGTAAGTTTGATACTGTCAGCTAGGAGGGTTTGTATGATATATTCCAGGTTTAATCTGATAAACCAGATGTTTTACTTTTAAGAAGAACAACATTTCTCAAAATCTTGTAATTATATAATTCAGTTCATAAGCATTAACTTTCAATTAATTACTTGTTGGATTTTATGTACCAGCTAAGATGTATAGTCTATTTTTGATGAAATGGAATGTGGTGTCAGGGTTCAGTCATGCTTTTTGGAAAACTGAACTTTGAAGTTTGGAAATTAAACCTGCTGGCACAGAAGGATTGTAGGTTTAAAATGCCTATTCTGATATCTAGCATCTATTAACGAAATGCAATCCCTTGAACCATTCATAAAAATAGGCCAGAAAGGAAGATCCAACTGCGTGAAGACTTGAAGAACTTTGAAAGTACTTGCCCATCATGAATTCTTACTTGTCCTACAAAATCAGTTAACGAAACCACAAACACAATATTGTATTCCAAATGATTATTTTGCAACAATAAACATGTTCAAATGTGTGTTTCTTAATGATATTTCTATTCAGCATTTGCACAGATAAACATACTGGTAATTCAAGCTAAAGGTATGTGTAACATTATGATTTAATTCTTTTCTCCAAGAAAGCTGATGGGTAACTTAATATTAGATAAAGTTCAGGGTTAGAGGTCTAATGGTTCAGGTGAGCTAGGCAATTAATGTAAAAGATTTATGCACTTGTCTGGGGGACTGGACTTTTAAAGTGCTGGTTGTCATTGAATTTTAATATTTTCATTCTATTGCATTGGGTTCTGAGGAATTTATCTCACAAGTTATTCAAGCAAATAAATTCTGAGTTAAAATAGTAAGTGAATTAAATTCTCAGGTTCAGTTGTCTAGATTTTAGATTTAAATTAAAGTGGCATTTGATGGCACTTGTTAAGAACTGGTCTGAGATTCAGTGCTGATGCTTCTAAGGCAGTCTGGTATAACAAGATCTGATCATATATACCAAGATTTTCTTATATTTTTTTATTCCTTCTTTCATTGTTTATCTGATGTCCTGTAGCCTTTTTTTCTGTGCAAATTCTAGGTTCTATAGATCCTTAACCAATTTTCCTGAGTACAAATAAGATATAGAGGTTACACATTTCTGTTGGTGAGCAGTTTTTGGGGAAATACAAAAATATGTTGAATGATTTATTTGTATACTGCTTCCCCTAAAACCAGGAGCCACTTCCTGTAAACTGAACAGGTGTCACTTAACCTCCAGAGTAGTCATGCCATGTCATTTGTTTCCATCATTAGTTTGGGAATAGATGTTAACCCTAAGCCAAGTGAAAGACATTGGGTGAAGCGACAAGTGATGAACTTGGAGTGGGTGTTAAATCGCAGCACCGAGAAGCAAATCTGTTGAACATGGACTCGTAGCACCGAGCCCACTAGTCACATTTTCTGCCACCTTTGCAGTAATGTAGGCTTCACTGGGAAATCACAAGATACGCAGTTAAGAGCACCGTCAGATTCTGTGTTATTGATTTGTATTAAACCTTTTTGGACTTGCTTTTGTAATAAAGTCATTTGTATAGCTATTCGAACAAGGCTGCTGGTGCCCTGGGACTTTGAAAATGGTTACTTATGACATAAATGTGCTCCTGAAATAATATTTACTAAGGTTTCTGTCCTCTTTCATTATATTGTTGGTATTACATTTGTCTTTTAGATAAAATTCTAAAACCTCTGATCATCAATTTACTACTGCAACTCTGTGCTATTAATAGGGATTTTACCATCAGGGTGGTAATGGATAAAATTATGTGTGATGAAGACCGTGCCCTTTCACTGGAGGTTCATATCTGGAATTTTATAGTTAGTTATTTTATGCTGTAAATGAGTGTAATCGAATTTATTGCACAAGCTTAGAGTTCAGTATTGTTGGCCCTGTAGCTATATATATATATGTTCCAAGTACTGAACTGCTGTTTTCAAAAGGTGTTTCTTCCAGGGCATTTATAGCTATTTTGTGTTTTTTCTGTTTGTGCTTTCTGTGGGCAAGTGAAAGTTCCAGAAAATTGTGGGAAGGCAACTAAAAGTCACCTCATACTTGCCCAACTGGGCAAGCGGGTCCAACATAAACCTTAACCAAAGGCCTGAAAAAGAAGGTTTGTGTTCTTGAATAAAATCAGTGATTTTTGTAGGGCAAGTAAAATTCATGTAGGGCAAATAAAACCTAGATGTTATTTGCCCAACTGGGCAAGTACTTTCAAAAGTTAATGTCAATCCCGGCTATACTGTTGTTATTGTGTTCTATTAAAGGTCTCCCAGTTAAGGCTTTCTGCTGAAATTCCTAGATCTCACATTTAGAGCTTTACTACAGTAATATCATTCCATTTAGGGATTTACTATGTTAATTGCATTCCATGGTCTGAATTGTATTCAGGGCTTTACTACTGCAGTGTATTCCATAATCTCACTTTCAAGGCTTTACAACTGCAATTACATTCCTTGGTCTCACATCTCAAATTTTTGAAAAAAAAATCAGGCATCTAAAAAAGTCTCTCGTTTTTGCTTATTTGTTTGCTGTCTGCATTGACTTTTACTTTATAGAGAAATAGTTAAAAAACCCTTAAAAATCTTTTTCTCTGAAACTATTCAGCCAAATGCTCTAATATTTCATAGAAATGATCCCAGGAACAATCTGTCTCAGGTTACTTTGAATAGTTCCAGTTCGGTGATTTTTGGCCAAGTAACAGGAAATTAAAGCATACTAAAATTACAAACTCAGAAACAGCTGGAGCTATATATGATCACCAAATCTTATGCAAATGTTGGTCACATGAGTCATATTTCAATTAGAGGAATTCTTGGCTCCACCAGCATCAATTTTTTTGTACCAGGGGTTATTGAACATCAGTACATTAATTCATGATTTCTCAGGAACAGCAGGAGCTTGCATCCCCAAATTTATGCAAAAATCAGTCACGTGTATCATATGTTGTTGGATTGAGCTTTTTGTAGCCCTGTCTGCTTCAACTTATATTTTACGGTTAAAAGCTTGAAAACCTTTGAAAATCTTCTTCTTCATATGATCCAGCCAAAATGTTTAATATTTCACAGATATGATCCCAGAGATGAGCTCTCTAAAAGTTTGTTCGAAAGGTTAGGGTTCAATGAATTTTGGCTGAGTTGCAGGAATTTGAACTTTAGGTCATTTGGCTGAGTAAGCATACTAACATAACAATCATCACACATTTCTATATTTCAAATTCATCAAAATGATAAAATCGCATCCCTCTTTCCATAAAAAAATTATCATTTTGGAAATCAGGAGCAATCTTCATAAGCTTTAAAGGGGCCCAATCACCATATGACCTTTATAAACTAAAGATATTCCCTTGGAGCTTTTTTACAAATAGGCCAGAAAACATGGATATCATGGATATTGTTTTGTTTATATCAACGTGTTTATAACATGTGGGGGGTCTGCCAAAATATTCAAAACAAATTCAACAAGGGCATCTGGCAGCAATTAAGTCAGATAAGCCAGAGCTTTGCAAGGGCAATTTGCAAGAAGTGACCTTTTTACCTTAGGTTACATGTTTTCCCATTTGTCAACATTGCTGTGTTTCCAAACATGTTGTTGATAATCAAGTTTACACATCATTGACGAATGCATTATAAGAACTTTTCACAACCAAAATTACGCTTTGATCATTAAAATATACTCAGAAGAAGCCAGAAATCACATAAATTCTTTTTCAAAAGGTAGGTGAATGGAAACCTTTAAGTAGCTTGCTCTCAATCCATTGATACATGTTTATCTATATATTCGAATGTAGGGTACCATTATAATGTAATGACCATATATTGTATCAAATAAATCATTCAGACAAACATAACAATCTCAGAAATGACAGGACCTAGCATCACAAAGTATAATTTTGTGCAAATGTTGTTCAAATGGCTCATATTTGAAACTAAGGTTTTTGTAATGCCACCTACATCAACCTGTATTTTTTCGGGCAAAATCTGTAATTTTAGCCTCTTTCAGCCTCTTTACAGATGGTTTTATGATGAAACTGTCAAGCTGAATGGTTTAATTTTCACAAGAATTATCCTGTGGAAGGGTTTTCTAGGGTGTTGTATGTGTACATCCATATACCAGTATTGTAGGAGTGACGTTTGTGTAATTGGTGCTTATATTCAGGTTCAAAATGTTTATTACTTGCTTTGTACATATACTTACGTGACACACAAGTACTTGAAAAGTATGAAGTATGGTCCAGCATGAAAGCATTATACCTGATGTATATCCCATTGCATAGGTTATCATTAGACCTGTAAGCCTTGTTTATGTTTAGGTTGTTTGAATCAAATAACCCATTTTAGTTGGAGTTTCATGTTCGAAGTTGAATTATTACCATATAAAACCTGCATGTGTTGAACCAGAGGGATAATTCAAAGCTTTATCATACTGGTAAGTGTGTTTAAACTTTGACACAACGAGGTTTTTCTTTAAATATAACAACTTTTTGTATTCTTAGTCATCTCTTTGACTATCAAAACTGGGTCATCAACTCTCTCTGCAGCAGTGTTCATAAATTATTCATAAAATATTAGGTTCAGAATATTTCATTTGGTTGTCCATCTTCATGTATAAAGGACATAGATATATACTCACCAGTATGTACATACAAATATTTCCTAAGTGGTGTGGCTAATCAGGTAAAACCCATGCAGACCATTCATGTCACAAAACTGGATCATCAAGTAAGAGAATTTCTCTTTCATGTGTGGGTGTATAACGTCTGGTCCCTGACACATCAGTAACATATATGCTGAGGTCAGCAAAGATTAATTTATATGTTTTTGTTTAACAAGTGCGGCAGGAGGTATTCAGATGATTCTTTTGTGTGACCTGTAGCTGCAAATTAGTATTCACTGCAGGCATCAGGTATTTTTTTCACCCCCACATCATGAATTAACAAACATCTAGAAAAATACCACCTGATGAAGCAAACCAGTATCCCTGATGGAAATTAAATGCACCACCTGTATATCCCTTAAGATTTAGTTAATTCTTTCATAGACTTCTCTTGTAAGGGCCTCCTAGTTGAATTAAGTCCTTCCCATTACCCAGTGAAGCAATCTAGATTAACATTTCCAACATTTAGGTCACTCCTCATAAAATTTTCACAGCAGAAGGTAATATTAGATTAACCTAGTGGCACTTTTGTAGCTTTTTGAGCTTCCAAGAACATGCATGTACATGATACACTATGTTTTAGGTGTTGTATGTTGGCATATTCTCAAGACAAGCTATAACCTTTGAACACTTAAGGTCAGGAGTGGTTATTTTAAAACTTCTAAGAATTAACACCTACAAGTAAAATTGCATCTAATTATTATATGCAGACCCCAATATCAACAGACATAATCACTTCTCAGACAATCCCGGTACTTTCAGCAAAACATGTCTCACATAAAAAAATAACTGATTAAGAACTAACAACATCATGCACTACATATTTTTTAAAGGTACACTTAGAGCAAAGATATCTAGTTAACACAGAACTGAGAGACATAGTTTCTTATAGAGAGGTGATTAACATCAAATAGTGTAATTGTAGTAGAATTATTGAGCAAAATAAACTTGTAAAGGACCTAGATGTCAACCTGTATAGGACCTAGATGTCAAACTTGTATAGGACCTTAATGAAAAACTTGTATAGGACCTAGATGTCAAACTTGTAAAGTACCTTGATGTGTAACTTGTATATGACCACCTAGATGTCAAACTTGTGTAGGACCTTAATGTAAAACCTGTATAGGACCTAGATGTCAAACCTGTATAGGACCTAGATGTCAAACTTGTATAGGACCTAGATGTCAAACTTGTATAGGACCTAGATGACAAAATTGCACAGGATCTTGATGTCAAACCTGTATAGGACCTAGATGTCAAACTTGTACAGGACCTTGATGTCAAACTTGTATAGGACCTAGATGTTAAACTACCTGTATAGGACCTAGATGTCAAACTTGTATAGGACCTAGACATCAAACGTGCATAGGACCTAGATGTCAAACCTGTATAGGACCTATATAATGTTTTATACAGTTTACAGCTGTAATTTAATTCTAAGAGTAGTCTTACAGCATGAGAGATGTAATTGTAGTGCATAGCTCATAGCTTTAATCACATCTCAGAGTGGTCTTACAGCAAGAGATGTGTAATTGTAGTGCAGAGCTTAAAGCTGTATTCACTTCTCTGAGTATTCTTACAGCAAGAGATGTATAACTGCAGTGCAGAGCTAACAGCTTTAATCACTTCTCTTAGTGGTCTTACAGCAAGAGATGTGTAATTTGGTGCTGAGCTTACAGCTTTAATCATTTCTCAGAGTGGTCTTACAGCAAGAGGTGTGTATTTGAAGTAGTGGTTTACAGCTTTAATCACTCCTCAGAGTAGTCTTGGAGCAAGAGATGTGTAATTGTAGTGCAGAGCTTACAGCTTTAATCACTTCTCATTGTGCTCTTACAGCAAGAGATGTGTAATTGTAGTGCATAGCTTACAGCTTTAATCACTTCTCATAGAGGTCTTACAGCAAGAGATGTGTAATTGTGGTGTTGAGCCTACACCTTTTATCATTTCTCAGAGTAGTCTTACAGCAAGAGATGTGTATTTGTAGTGCTGAGCTTTCCCCCTTTATCACTTCTCAGAGTGGTCTTACAGCAAGAGATGTGTAATTGTAGTGCATAGCTTACAGCTTTAATCACTTCTCATAGAGGTCTTACAGCAAGAGATGTGTAATTGTGGTGTTGAGCTTACACCTTTTATCATTTCTCAGAGTAGTCTTTCAGCAAGAGATGTGTATTTGTAGTGCTGAGCTTTCCCCCTTTATCACTTCTCAGAGTGGTCTTACAGCAAGAGATGAGTAATTGTGATGTTGAGCTTACAGCTTTAATCATATCTCAGAGAGTTCTTACAGCAAGAGAAGTGTTACTGTTGTGCAGAGCTTAAAGCTGTATTCACTTCTCAGAGTGGTATTACAGCAAGAGAAGTATAACTGGATAAAGTGTAGAGCTTACATCTTCAATCACTTCTCAGAGTAGTCTTACAGCAAGAGATGTGGAATTTTAGTGCAGTGCTTATATCTATACCGATAATCACTTCTCAGAGTGGTCTTACAGGAAGAGAAGTGTAACTGCATGAAGTGCAGAGCTTACATCTTTAATCACTTCTCGGAGAAGTCTTCCAGCAAAAGATGTGGAATTACAGTGCAGAACTTACAGCTTAAATCACTTTTCAGAGTGGTCTTACAGCAAGAGATGTGGAATTTATAGTGCAGAGCTTACAGCTGTGCCAGTGAATTAATACTTACCGGAGTACCCTTACAGTAAGAGATGCGTAACTGCAGTGTAGCTAGCTATTACAAATGTATATGTTTTGGCATTTTTAAAAGATGTACAAAATTTGCAGCAGCAGACAATTATTCCTAGTGTTTTCAACATCAGATATAAATCAAATTCATTAATCTGGATCAGGTAATACATGATATAAATAGCTTCTATATTGACTGTAGACAAGGGATTCTGTATGGTTATGGATAATGTAGTATAATTATTAAGCCTCCTACATTTTTCAATCTTTATCTTTCATTACTTGTGTGTTAATGGGGCCTTAATCATCTAATATGGAGATATGACAGAGATAATATTTCAGCAATAAAATAATCCAGACATGACAGATGTTAATATTCACACCAAGACACAAAAGATAGTAACAGCAGCATTATTTCAGCACTGCGACAGCCCAGCTGCCTCTCCTATTCAGCTGGTCGTCACATTAGGCGGACAGTCCCTAAGGAGATAGTTATACATTCAGCCAGCCATTAGTTCCATGCTATCACAGCTTTAATAGAGAAGGGGGAGGACAGCGTCATTATTACATCAAGACTTTGCCGCTTAAATCAAGAATCAATAGTCACCTCAACCTGAGTAAATTTACGGTTTGTTTGATCAGTGGGACATGCAGGGGTGGGTGTTAATATATTGTGCAATCACCACCCCCGTTGTTTCTCATAAGTGGCAATGACTATGTTCAGATTTGGTAAATGGCATTGACTGTGTTTTTTTGGCAAAGATGGTCAGTTCCCTCAGGCTAAATGATAGGTAATTGAATTATTTTACTTGTATTTGACAGGGTACGCCCACTGCCCCCACCTCTGACTGTTTAATTCCCCATATAGTTGAGTTACAAGATTGCCATTGTTAAAAGATTAGATCTAAGTATTTTTTTAATTTTTCTGATTTTTATAAAAATGTTAGTTGAATATTTTTATCAATATCAGATCTTTTCAAGTACCAATTTTCTGAATAATTTTAATGCTAATTATGTAAGTAGTACTGTAAATATAGTTTTTTTATTTAATCAGCCAATAGGATGAAGCAGGATAAAAAAATCAGATGCCAGTCATAGAGTCAAGAAAGTTTAAAAGTTAAACCTTACTCAACGTATGGATGTACATATATGTATCAATCAATCATAGGCAATTTCATTAGGATCCTTTATATTCTTAATTTAGTGAGTACACATTTCCTAAATCCTATACTCTTGCTGATCCTTATTTTGACCAGTTTGGAAATAATACAGATAGGCAGGGTAATTGTATCCGCCAAAACGAAGTTTTGCGGATACTATGTTTTTGCCTGGGTTCTGCCGCCGCCGCCGCGTTCGTTTCCGGAGAACTCCTCTGAGACTACTGGACAGATTTTTCCAAAACTTACACAAATTATCGGGTCACATGTGAACTGGTGCCTAACCAAGTGACCTTGACCTCTGACCTTTCGTCTCTGCCCAGCGTCCGTTTGTGCGTCTGTTTCCACACATAAACCGATATATCTCGGGAACCGTTTGACCGATCCGGAAAAAAATTTTACACAAATGTAGCCCTGGGAAAGCTTTATAATATACACAACAAAAGGTAGCGCCACCTGCAACCATGTTTGCACAGTGTCCATCTGTTCATCTGCCTGGGGTTAAAATCACTCATATCTCTGCAGTGATTTGACTAATTCACCAAAAATTCGGCATGTGTATACATCCTAGATAGCTTTCTCGATTTTGTGACAGGTGGCGCCACCTACATTCACGTAAACGCTCCACACATAATCCCATATATCTCGGGAACCGTTTGACCGATCCGGAAAAAATTTTTACACAAATGTAGCCCTGGGATAGCTTTATAACATACACAACAAAAGGTGGCGCCACCTGCAACCATGTTTGCACAGTGTCCATCTGTTCATCTGCCTTGGGTTAAAATCACTCATATCTCTGCAGTGGTTTGACTAATTCACCTAAAATTCGGCATGCATATACGTCCTAGATAGCTTTCTCGATTTTGTGACAGGTGGCGCCACCTACATTCACGTTAATGCTCCACACATAATCCCATATATCTCGGGAACCGTTTGACCGATCCGGAAAAAAATTTTACACAAATGTAGCCCTGGGATAGCTTTATTACATACACAACAAAAGGTGGCGCCACCTGCAACCATGTTTGCACAGTGTCCATTTGTTCATCTGCCTGGGGTTAAAATCACTCATATCTCTGCAGTGGTTTGACTAATTCACCTAAAATTCGGCATGTGTATACATCCTAGATAGCTTTCTCGATTTTGTGACAGGTGGCGCCACCTACATTCACGTAAACGCTCCACACATAATCCCATATATCTCGGGAACCGTTTGACCGATCCGGAAAAATTTTTTACACAAATGTAGCCCTGGGATAGCTTTATAACATACACAACAAAAGGTGGCGCCACCTGCAACCATGTTTGCACAGTGTCCATCTGTTCATCTGCCTTGGGTTAAAATCACTCATATCTATGCAGTGGTTTGACTAATTCACCTAAAATTCGGCATGCATATACATCCTAGATAGCTTTCTCGATTTTGTGACAGGTGGCGCCACCTACATTCACGTTAACGCTCCACACATAATCCCATATATCTCGGGAACCGTTTGACCGATCCGGAAAAAAATTTTACACAAATGTAGCCCTGGGATAGCTTTATTACATACACAACAAAAGGTGGCGCCACCTGCAACCATGTTTGCACAGTGTCCATTTGTTCATCTGCCTGGGGTTAAAATCACTCATATCTCTGCAGTGGTTTGACTAATTCACCTAAAAATCAGCATGCATATACATCCTAGATAGCTTTCTTGATTTAATGACAGGTGGCGCCACCTACAATCACGTTAACACTCCACACATAAATCCATATATCTCAGGAACCGTTTGACCGATCCGGAAAATTTTTTTACACAAATGTAGCCCTGGGATAGCTTTATAACATACACAACAAAAGGTGGCGCCACCTGCAACCATGTTTGCACAGTGTCCATTTGTTAATCTGCCTGGGGTTAAAATCACTCATATCTCTGCAGTGGTTTGACTAATTCACCTAAAATTCGGCATGTGTATACATCCTAGATAGCTTTCTTGATTTTATGACAGGTGGCGCTACCTACATTCACGTTTATGCTGCAGACATCCAAGCTCATATCTCAGGAACTGTTTGACCAATCAGGAAAAAAACTTTACACAAATGTAGCCCTAGGATAGCTTTATAACATGAACAAAAATGGTGGCGCCACCTGCAGCCATTTTTTCACAGTGTCCATCTGTTTGTCTGCTGTGGGATAAAATTACTCATATCTCTGCAGTGGTTTGACTTTTCCACATGAAATTTTGCATGTGTATATATCTTGGATAGTTTCTCGTTCAAATAACAGGTGGCGCCACCTTAAAAAATCATGTTTATGTGGCAGAGATCCATTCTAATATTTAACACATGTAACTCTATATCCCCTTGCCACTCAATCAATGCCTCACTTCACCCATCCTTCTCTGATTTTGGCGGATACACGTAGTCGCTTGTCGACTACCCGTATTCTAGTTTTTGGATGTATTTAGCCTGTGTCCCAGGTGTGACCATCTTTGAATTCAGTGTTAAGACACCCAGCCAAAGTTTTTACCACAAGGGTGCACTCACTCCAACCAGGAATGAATGGTTACTTTGCATGGCAGGCAAATGTAGAATGGATAACCTTCTAGCACCTTTTATTGCTGCTTGGCTTGCAGAAGCAGATCCAGGGGGGGACGGTCCAGGGGGTCCGGACCCGCTTTTTTTCATCCGAAGCAAACTTATTTTAAGAGTTTCAGACAAAATTATGCAGCCTTGACCTTTGTTTTAGGTTTTTCATTGGTCCTCCCATGTTGGACCCCCCCTTTTACTAAATCCTGGATCCGCCCCTGGATTGTATGTGTCCCAGGGATCTGAGAAAAGCCACAAGAAAGAACTGCAGGCCCAAGAGATCAGGAAGTCTAATGTCTTATGAGTTAGGAATCATCAGTGATATCAGACTATAAACCCTACCTTTACCTTTGTGAATTCTACTGAATTTTTTCCTTTATTTACACTAAGATAATCTTTTGCTCTATCTAAGATTAAACCTTAATGATGTCCACATCCTGGCTGTCAGTATAATCCCAGCAGTTATGTTGAATTTCCTTTATCTGTTGATTCTGTTTTTTTTCTCTGCTGTATAGTTTGCAACCAGCCATCCGTATACAGGATACAGATACTTGTCACAGTACAGATTGATCATATGAGGTGGGGGGGGGGGGGGGGTGGGCGTGGGGGTGGACTTATTCTAGTGTTTATGGCAAAGGGTACTTGGAAGAAGAACCCAGGGGCACCTCAAAGACAACATGATGAAACCCCAGTGGCTGAATTAATTACCAACAGTTCATGACTTCTGAGTTATACCTAGCCCATGCATGCATGTTTAACAATACAGAAGGCATATAATAATAACAAATTATACTTAATGTATGGACACCTTCATCCTCATCGATTAGACAGAGCCATCAACATGAACTGTGCACTCCCAGACAAATTAAGACATACTTTTCTATATTTTTATATAACCACATATACTTTTATATAACCAAATATGTTTTTTATATAACCACACTGTTGGAAATTGTGATTTACATTTTAATTTACAATTGCATGAACACTCACATGGGTTTAATTATTCTCCTCTGGTCAAAGATAAATGTAAAGAAATAGTTGTAATATTAGGAATAAAAGTTGCATGATTGTCATTACAAAACCAATGCTTGACTTAATGCTTAAATGTTGTTCCTCCCCAATAACTCGGTGAATTCATTAATTCCAATTTATTTCATGTATGGCTTCCCATGTAGTCTTATAAACCCACTGGAGTATTAAACGTTACGACGGGTTTAACATCCTTTCTGGCTCACCAGAGTAATAAACATTAAGCCAACTGGCACTTGACCTGGTTCGTCTTTCTTTTTTCCGGGGGCTGCCTCCATGTCTATTGATTTTGTGCGATGTTCCATAATTAATTTTGATTAGCAGGGAAGAACTGCCATTTACAATTTTTTCTTATGGTTCCTTGGATGAACACCTCATGCTAATTGTACTTTCCTGGTCACACTTTTTACATTTCTATTTACTTGGTACATGCATCACACTTTTCATTTGAGTATTTCTGAAATTAACTAGGTATTTCTAAATTAACTATTTCAATTACGGTGATATTGGCAGAGTTCTGAATAAAAATAAATTCCATTAATGTTTCATGTTTAGAAACTTGGGAAAATTCAGGTACAATGAACTAATTTGCGATGGATTTGGAAAATAGGAGCTAAGAGTAAACAAATTTTTTAAATATTAAATATGGGAAACAAACAAGAAATGACTATTTAACTATTGTGAAAAATATTTCCTTTTATTAAAAGTAATTGCTGTGCATTCTTAGAACAAAAATAAATTAGTGAAGTAATTTTCAGCTTTAGTAATCATCCATAAATTAACATATTCATTATAACCCTCTTGTCTGTATATATTAGTGTCACAAACATTAAATCATCCTGGAAATCAGCTTATCACTCAGGCACGCTGGTAGACCCTTGTCACCGGATGCCAAAATTAGCAATATACTTGGGAACTTACATGAATGGTCAGTGTCATTCTCCTTGTCTCTGAATGAACCTAACTTTGCCAAGATGCTCATTTGTAGCTTCTAACTAAATGAATTTAAAGAAATATCCAGTAAACAGGGGTGTTGGATCAGACTTTAGATTATTAAATAGAGAGTAGCAGAGACCTCTGATGGAAAAATGTTGAAAACCTCATATTCATGGAGCAAGCCAGTGTGGATGCAGTTGAATATGATCAGTTTTTGCAGTGAACGATCAAGTTCCCCTTAATTTTCATCCAGTATGATAGTATATATGTTTATGATTAAATTAATCCTTGAGAAAGATAGCTAATTCTAGCCAACCCTCTATTTCTGCATGTGGTATATAAAACCCAGTGAAACAATGAGATTAATCAGTAAGTATACTATCTGTATATATCAGTAACTATAAGAGTGTTAATCAGTTACTATACTCTTAATTTAATTAATGTTCCTACAGTGTGGTATTCTATTTACCTATGAATCCATATTAATTCAATATGACAGTGGGCAAACAATTCTTCATCTCATAACAAAAAATGACTGAAAAATATGCTAGTTTGGTATCCATGAAGGCAACATTGTTATGGCAACTTTTTAATCATATAGTCAAGACCAGTATATAAACAAGGTGGTACAGTGATCCCTGCTTTGAAGGACCATCCTTTCAGCCAAAAAAAATGGTTTGCAGTTGCAGGTGGTCATGCATTAATCAAGCATTGCGAAAATTATCACTGAAGTTAATTTTCTCTCAGCTCCATCTGGTGTACACTCTGGGAAACAAAGTCACTCAATGAGAACTTGTGTCAGTTCTGAATTGAATTGGAATTAAATTTGAATTGAAGGAAAACTGTATGAACTGATATTGAATTAAATTAAATTAATTGGAATTGAATTGGAATTAAAGGAAAACTAAATAAACTGATATTGAATTGAAAGATATTAATTGGAATTGAATAGGAATTAAAGGAAAACTAAATAAACTAATATTGAATTGAAAGAAATTAATTGGAATTGGATTGGAATTAAAGGAAAACTAAATGAACTTATATTGAATTGAATTGAAATTTATTGGAATTGAATTTGAATTAAATGAAAACTATATGAACTGATACTGAATCGAAAGAAATTAGAATTTTATCCAGCAGGCTGAGATGAATTGATCAGCAAAAGATATGTTGCTCTCACAGGTAAGTTCCTAAGTATTGATCATCAGAAGTTTATCTTGTCTTGGACACTTTTTCTTTGGGAAATTGTGGCAGACCTTGAAAATAATGTAAAAAAAGTGGTTTAGATATTTTTACCCATTGTCATTAAGTTTGAAATAGCATTTTATATATAATTTGGGTCCATGAATATGTTTTGCAAGGTTCTTGAAAGTCTTGGATAAGTCCTTGAATTGTTTTGCTTTGAGATGCAGTAACTCTGTTTGAGAAGTTAAGTTTTCTGATCAGCTGTAGATTGTTTGAATAAAAAAGTATATATTTATATATGTTTCCAAGGAGTTTTACACGGAGCATGGTGAGCTGATGAAATGTTGCTTAATCTCTTACTGCATTGTTGTGTATCAGCACAATTGCCAGTGATATATTTTGTCATTAGATTGATCCTTTTCTGAATTTAGAATTGTACTGGAATTGAATAAAAATGAATTGAATTAAAACTGATATAAAAAAAGACAGTTGAATTACTAAGGTAATTGTGACATATTACAGTACCACCATTGGTAGTAAGTATTCATATAAACAAAGAATAAATTAATTTTAACAAAATTTTGAAGGATTTGAAGCAGACAAAACATGATATGCTGATAAGCAATGAGTGTATTAATCACAATAAATAATTAATTATGTAATCATGATTTTGAGGAATTCCATAATATGTTTTTAAATGGACATCAATTTATACATTTAAGAACATTGACTGTGCTTCGTGTACATATATATTGAAGCTGGCATTGTAACCATGTGAGTATGGCATATTTGCATATGATCCTTGCGTTGATGTTGCGGAGTCATAACCATTCTTCTCATCTGAAGGACCGAGAAAGCATGTGACCTGGAGTATCAATTAATGTTCAGATAGCAATATGAAAAGAAACCACCAAAAGCTCTAGACAAATTTAAATACAAAAACACTTTGTAAGTAGGTTAGAGATAAGATAAGAGTTACCATTTTAGAAGTTAAACACAGTTTGGCATTCCTTTGTAAAATTTCTTCATCAACTTTAGGTCCCACTGAGGCACACTGTTAGTAAGAGATTAAAATCTTGGAAGTCGATAAATTAAATAAATGTAGCAAAGTATGACAGATTGTACATAACATGAAAATACAACAGTTCACAATTTTCAGTATCCTTGTTTGTAGCTATTTCAGAGTTCCCATAGACTTTATCTTGACCATGATGTAGCTGACTGTTGCAGGTTTTACATAACAAGAAAACAGGATATCTGTAGACTTGTTTGTAGATATTACAGATTTACCACCAAATTTATGATGAACATAGTGGTCTGTTGAGAATTTAGATTGAAGACCGATCAATGAAAATGATGCAAAGGAAGCTAATTAATGCATACATTTTCAAGGCAATTAACAGCAGAGAACTTTCTATCTGCAGAAGAACCATTTCCGGAGACTGATGTTTGTTTAAATCTTAATTCATTAAGTGTGAGAGAAATGAAAGGTTAAAAGTGTCACACATTATTGCCAGACACCTTTTTTACCAAACCACAAGTTGACAGGTGCTGGAGTAAAATGAGGAGAGAAAACTTTAAAAGTAGTCTCTTGCTAATGAATTGATGATAGATATTATTTCAGTTGCTACTAGTGTGAATTTAATTCTAGCCCACTGCTGAATTTCGTAAGAAAATATCCAGTGACCACTTTTTAGCTCAGCTGACTGAAAGTCATCTGAGCTATAGCGATCATTCTTTGTCCGTCGTCCATCTGTCCGTCCGTTAACCAGGCACAAATCGTAACCTCTGGTCCTAGAACCTTGTAACTTGGGATTCTGAGAGATCCATAAAAAATCTCCTTGGAAACCAGAAATTAGGTCTCTGTTACCCATATCCTTCGAGCTATGTGGCCCCAAAGTACCCCCCAGAAAAGTCAAAAATTTCATACAAAAACTTCAATATCTCATTAACTACTTGACTGATGGTCATGATTTTTGGCATACATATTGATCATGAGATGTTACATCACTTCCTGCAGACTGGTGGCGCCACCTGTATTTTTCTATTTTTTACGAATTTTTTTCTCTATTTTTGAGACCTTTAAAAATGTGAACATCTGTTAACAAGGCACAAATCATAAAGACTGGACTTAGAATCTTAATTCTTGACACACTGAGAGGTCCATGAAAAATCTCCTTGGAAACCAGAAATTAGGTCTCTGTTACCTATATCCTTTGAGCTATGGGGCCCCAAAGTACCCCCCAGAATAGTAAAAAATTTCATACAAAAACTTCAATATCTCAATAACTACATCACTGATGGTCTTCATTTTTGGCATACATATTGATCATGAGATGTTCGATCAGTTCCTGCAGACTGGTGGCGCCACCTGTACTGTTTGTTTTTTTACGATTTTTTCCTCTATTTTTGAGACCTTTGAGGATGCTGTCATCTGTTAGCGTGGCACAAATCGTAACGACTGGACCTAGAATCTTCATTTTCAACACACTGAGAGACCTATGAAAAGTCTCCATAGAAACCAGAAATTAGGTCTCTGTTACCCATATCCTTCGAGCTATGGGGCCCTAAATTACCCCCCAGAATAGTCAAAAATTTCATACAAAAACTTCAATATCTCATTAACTACATCACTGATGGTCATGATTTTCGACATACATATTGATCATGAGATGTTTCATCAGTTTGTGCAGACTGGTGGCGCCACCTGTATTTTTCAATGTTCACGAATTGTTTTCTCCATTTTTGAGACCTTTAAGGATGTAGTTATCTGTCAACAGGGTACAAATCGTAACGACTGGACCTAGAATCTTCGTTCTTGACACACAGGGAGACCCATGATAAGTCTCCATGGAAACCTGAAATTTGGTCTCTGTTACCCATATCCTTTGAGCTATGGCACTCCAAAGTACAGCTCAGAATAATGGAAAATTTGATACAAAAGCTAAAGTATCTGAACAACTAATGCAGAGAGAACCATAATTGTTTGCATGGATATTGATCATGGAGTGTTTCATAAGTTTCTGCAGACTGGTGGCACCACCTGTATTTGTTCGTTTTTTTTTACAAATTTTTTCTGTATTTTTGAGACCTTTAAAGATATGAACATCTGTTAACAGGGCACAAATCATAAAAACTGGACCAAGAATCTTTATTCTTGACACACAGGGAGACCCATGAAAAGTCTCCATGGAAACTTGAAATTAGGTCTCTGTTACCCATATTCTTTAAGCTGTATGGGTCCAAAATACCCCCCCCCCCCCCGGAATAATGGAAAATTTGATACAAAAACTGCAGTATTTCAATAACTACAACACTGATGGTCATGATTTTCGGCATACATATTGATCATGAGCTGTTCCATCAGTTTCTGCAGACTGGGTGTGCCACCTCTATTTTTTTTTCAAATTTTTTACGAATTTTTTTTCTTTTTTTTGAGACCTTTAAAGATGTGGTTATCTGTCAACAGGGTACAAATCGCAACAACTGGACCTAGAATCTTCATTCTTGTCATGCAAGGAGGCCCATGAAAGGTGCCTGTAGAAACTTGAAATTAGGTCTCTGTTACCCATATCCCTCAAGCTATAGGACTCCGAAGTATCCCTCAGAATAATGGACAATTTGATACAAAAACTGAAGTATCTGAACAACTAATGCAGAGATCACCATGATTTTTTGCATGGATATTGACCATTAAGTGTTTTTGTTAGTTTCTGCAGACTGGTGGAGCCACCTGTATTTTTGTATCCGCCAAAACGAAGTTTTGCGGATACTATGTTTTTGACCGAGTTCCTCCGCCGCCGCGGCGTTCGTTTCCAGAAAGCTCCTCGGAGACTAATGGACAGATTTTTCCCAAACTTACACCTATTATCGGGTCACATGTGAACTGGTGCCTAACCAATTTGCGTTGACCTCTGACCTTTCCTCTCTATCCAGTGTCCATTTGTGGGTCTGTTTCCACTCATAAACCCTCATATCTTGGGAACCGTTTGACCGATCAGGAAATAAAATTGATACAAATGTAGCCCTTGGATTGCTTTATAACATACACAAAAAATGGTGGCGCCACCTGTAACCATGTTTGCACAGTGTCCATCTGTTCATCTGCCTTGGGTTAAAATCACTCATATCTCTGCAGTGAATTGACTAATTCACCTGAAATTCGTCATGCATATACATCCAGGATAGCTTTCTTGATTTTATGACAGGTGGCGCCACCAACGTTCACGTTCACGCTGATGACATCCGAGCTTATATCTCGGGAACCGTTTGACCGATCAGGAAATAAAATTTATACAAATGTAGCCCTTTGATAGCTCTGTAACATACACAAAAAAATGGTTGCGCCACCTGTAACAATGTTTGCACAGCGTCTGTCTGTTAGTCTGCCGTGGCCTAAAATCACTCATTTTTCTGTAGTGGTTCGACATAACTGCCTAAAATTTTGCAGGTTTATACATTGTGGACAGCTTTCTTGATTTTATGACAGGTTGCGCCACCTACATTCTAGTTAATGCTGCACACATCCAAGCTCATATCTCAGGAACCATTTGACCGATTGGGCCAAAATTGTGCATGTGTTTAGATCTCACATAGGTCTTTATCATACACAAAACTGGAGGGGTTACCTGCAAAGATTTTTGCACAGTGTTTGTCTGTTTGTCTGCCATGGGCAAAAATCGCTCATATACATGTAGTGGTTTGACTTTTCTGCAGGTGTATACAACTTGGACAGCTTTCTGGATTTGTGGTAGGTGGCACAACCTACATACACATTTAGGCTGCAGACATCCATGCTAATATGCAACATACCTCACTCTATTTCCCCTTGCCACTCAATCCATGCCTCACTATCCGATTTTGGCAGATACATGTAGTCACTTGTCGGTTACCCGTATTCTAGTTTTAAAAGTTTACACATTTTTCTCTATTTTTGAGATATATAAATACAGACTAAATCTTGGCCTGTTGGTTAATCTGTTTGATGCTTCAGTTGAATGGGTATATTCTACCATTCTGATGATAAAATTTCCTTTTGCGAATCTCTTCCCAGTCAGCTGAGTGTCATGACCCATGGGTCACTTGTTAAGAATCCTTAGTTATTTATAAAGAAAATTGAAAGAAACATTTGGAAGACTTCATAGAATTTTGGACCTTGATCTTCTGTGGCTTTACCAATTAAAAGAAACAAACTATTTGTAAAAATTAACATGAAATTCCTAAACCAGTTTAAGACCTTTTTATTGCTAGAATTTTATTAGTTTGACAATACAGTGATTGAAAGTGAATATTACATTTAATTCCCATTTGTGGAATAGTCTTTTTATATTCAAAATGTCTTTATCATGAAATGTAAATTATAAGTGTGAACCCTAATTATATCAATTGGTCAAATCTATTCTGATCTAGTCTATGATGCAACACAGATATCAGTACCCAGATTTCCTAAGGATCATAAGATACACTTTTCATTTAATATTTCTCCTTAAAAGGCACCACTCATTTTATTTTTTTTTTAAGTTTTGAACAGGATAGAGCTAGATTGTCAATTATGAAGTGTTTTTTTTTTCTTTTATTAAAAGTTTTCACACAAAGAGCTATTAATCACTGTCACAACAAACAGTGCAAATCATTATTTAACAAGAAGCATTTAAAACTATGAATTTCTGTAAAATACTCAAATGGGGCGATAAGTAGTTTAATTAAATTCTGTAATAATAAATAAGAAAATTTGAACCGGAATAAAAGCTGAATTAGATTGCTTTTTGTTCTGTGTGTAGTCATGTGCTTATTTTGAAAAATGTGTAATCATATTGGAAAGTCCTGTTGCAGATGATATTTAGTTGCATGCAGCACCCAGTCTCCTGATTGAGAGCTTATTTGTGCATTAAGAACATCAGCATGTTTTAGCAGCAAATGTACAAAGATTTGTTACTTAAAATTCCTAACCTAATGTAATTTGTGTATTTTATTTCATGAAAAATATTAACACTTGATGCAGAAATCATGTTCTTATCATTAATCCTGCAAAATTGGGCAAAAAAGACAACATTGCGATACAGATGAATCCAGAGGAATTCCATAACTACTCGCTAAGTACAATTTTTCAAGCAGCCTGACCTTTTCAGAAAATAAAAGCATTTCTTGATCTTTTCTGTGTCTTTGGGCAAAGTGAACATTACCTCTAAGGCGACTCAGAAAATGCTTTATAAATGTGATTGGTACATCCCACTCAGTCAGGGAGTTTGAGCACTACAATTTGGTCACCGCAAGGTATGGCAGCACGCTCCAGTGTAAGCCAGCAGACAAGTTTATGGCTCTGAGGGACTCCCTAAACAGATTTTCTGTGGCTACTCTGGCTATTGCTGTCTCCCTTAGCTGATGCAGCTTGGTATCCATATGTAGTTGCTGGATAATTAATGCTGTCAGCACCACTAGGGAAGCACTATTGTCAGATTGATTATAGAACATCTCCATGTCACCATCCCTTCTGTCTTACCTCTCCAACTGTGTTACTTTTGTCTAATGTGCTGAATTTCATTATTTGAAGTGCTTTTTCTTTTTTTCCCCTCAGCTGGAGTATATATGTTAAAAAAAAAATCTCGGGATACAGAGTTGAGCAGTACCATACTAATGTTCTTTTTCTCTCTTTTTACCATGAGGGTTTGCCCACAGATGTTTTTATGTATTACCCTCACTGACTGATACTATTAAATTCTGTGCAAGTGCCTTTTAGGATTGGATGCATGTTCGTCATACAGACACTGTTTATTACATTCCAGGATTGCTTCACTGAGCATCGCATTGCGTACATTACACTGGCTGGCTCTTCTTTCGTTCAGTCTGCTTACTCTGTTTATCATCAGATCTACAACACCTTTACAATGCCCCAGCCATTCGTCTGGAAATGGCCCAAAAACGTAGTTTGCAACCCAAGCATGCTTTTCAAACTACTACCCCCACCGATTGTGGAAAGGTTTAACAGACCAGTGTGTCTGAAAGCCACTTAGAGTATCCTTCTTTTTCTGATTACTTTCACAAATGACATCCGCTGATATGGTTTGAGTTTCACTTCTTTCTTGTATGTCTAACTTGTCTGAGCACAAAATATCTCTAACAGATACAGGTGAAAAAATATTTTTCATATAATCTTTTTTCAAAGATGGGTTTGAGGAAAGGTACAATCAGATTTTGGAGTGTAACTGAATCCAGGTATTGATGCAAGATGATTTCTAACTGTTTGTGCACATGTCACCAGAAATGAACTGCAAAGCATGGTGACATGTGGTAAGAAAATATGGAATATTTTTAAAGACAATGAGTAATATTTTTTCAGATATTCATGTTGCAATGATGACAATACAGATGACAAACTACAAAGACAATGAAACGGAACCAAATCCAAGAGATACCCAGCTGTACCTTCTCCAAAAGATACCCATTTCTTTTAAGAACTCTAAAAGATAACTATCTTTTTTTACCAACTCCAAAAGATTACAGCTCTTGTACTAACTCCAAAAGATACCAAGCTCTTGTACTAGCTCCAAAGGATATCCTGCCCTTGTACAAACTGAAAAAGATACCCAGCTCTGCTAACTCCAAAAGATGCCCAGCTCTACTAACTCCAAAAGATACCCAGCCCTACTAACTCGAAACAATACCCAGCAGTAACAACTCCCAAAGCAATTAGCTGTTTTATAACCTTCCAAAGCCAGCCAATGTATCAACTCTAAAAACTACCTTGCTCTATCAAAAACCAAAGAAAATAACACTGAACCAACTCAAAAAGATACCCAGTTGCACCCACTCAAAAAGTAACCCAGCGCTTGTGCCAAATCCAAAAGCAGCTGCTGTGCTGTCACTCAGAAACATAGACATTGCTGTACCAAAAGCTTATCTAAATTTAAAAAGCATGCAATGATTTGAAAGGTGCTTACACATTTTATACTATGATCAGCATCACAAGTACAATCTAAATCACAACTCAAAATTGGTTGCACAGATGCAGTGAGCACTAGCGCTTCCATTGATTTGCTGACTTTTGAACGTATCAGGTGCTAGTGTCACCTAGTGACAAATACATAAACTGGAGTCTTTTATATGCACAGATACTGTAACAGACTTGAGAGGGCTGTCCATTGGTTTATAATTATTCATAATAATTAAAAGAAAAGCTAAACCTTAATTAATCTCTGCTTGTTGCTGATAGATCAATTAAAATGAATCTGATTGAAATATAGATCTGATATTGCCAAACATTTTAAAGCAGCTAGGATAAAATCATAACCATATTTGTTGACTGAGACTTGTGTGTATGTCTGAACAGGTCAGTCTATAAAAAAAATAGAAAATAACATACAACAATTTGGATATTTTTTGGCGATATTAATTGTGTATTGTTTGCATATAAACACAAGAGCTGCTCTCTGCTCCCCAGATATCTGTGACAAAGTGTGTTTAGTAGGTGGGTATGGAGCTCTTGGGATCTGAGGGACTTCTATATGTGTTGAGTGACCTGTCAATCACAGCTAATGTCATTATCATGGACCTCTGTCTCCCCGCCTGGACTGCCCTGGAGCAGGGCTGGTGTGGCAGGATCACCCTGGGCTGTCTGGCTAGTTCATCATGCAGCAATAACTGTCCCTACTGACCTCACACTTGACCTTTACTGTCTTTTAATTAGGTTGATAAGTGTCTTTAATTTAGGTGTGATGTCACTACTGTTCTTGTTAATACCGACTTTGTAATTGAAATGAGAAAGTGAGTTTGTTGTAAACTCTAATGATTATAATAATAAAGATTAGTAAGAATTAAAATACTCCCAGAAAAAAAAATGATGAACTTATTAAGAGACTTAAGGTACAGGAACTTTATTGTGAAAGTTACATGGGCACATTTAGCCCCAGGACCTTCTAACATGATATACTTGCAAGGAGGCTCTAATGGGCAAATCTCCCTATAGACACATGAGATCACTGTTAGCCATTATAATAAACTTCAGAGATGTAGGTCCCAATTTCCTATCTAAGTACTGATGTATCAATGTGAATAGTACAATTGACCATGGCCACAATTGTTTCTTTCCTATAATTGAATAACTGTTATGGACTCACATTCACAGTCCTTTAATGAGAGATAATCTAACTTCCAGATAATAAGATAAAAGATTTATTATAAAGATTTAGATATTTAGGTGCTGATTACAATTAAACCAGTACATACGATCAGCTTATAATCACATGCTAGATCAGACTAATTAAGTAAATTTGCGATCTGTTTTCAGGGGCAGATCCAGGAATTAGGAAAAAGAAGGAACCAACTCAGGAGGACTAATGACAAATCCTAAAAAAGGGTCCCTAGGTCGGGGAAAAAGGGGGATCTGGGCCCAAACTTAAAAAAAGTTGCAGTCCAGACCTCCTGGCCCCCCCCCCCCCCCCCCTCTGGATATGCTTCGGGTATTTTAACTGATACTAAATCATTGTCACGCAAGTCCTCATTGGCCATGTCTAAAAATGCCCCTTTTTAGCTCAGCTGACTGTAAGTCATCTGAGCTATAGCGATCACTCTTTGTCCGTCGTCCATCTGTCTAGCTGTATGTCTGTCCGTTAACCAGGCACAAATCGTAACCAATGGAGCTGGAATCTTAATTCTTGACACACTGAGAGACCTATTAAAAGTCTCCATGGAAACCAGAAATTAGGTCTCTGTTACCTATATCCTTTGAGCTATGGGGCCCAAAAGTACCCCCCCCCCCCCAGAATAGTAAAAAATTTCATACAAAAACTTCAATATCTCATAAACTACATCACTGATGGTCATGATTTTCGGCATACATGTTGATCATGAGATGTTTCATTAGTTTCTGCAGACCAGTGGAGCTACCTTTATTTTTCGATTTTTTACGAATTGTTTTCTCTATTTTTGAGACCTTTAAATATGTGAACATCTGTTAACAGGGCACAAATCGTACAAACTGGACCTAGAATCTTCATTCTTGACACAGTGAGAGACCTATGAAAAGTCTCCATCGAAACCTGAAATAAGGTCTCTGTTACCCATATCCTTTGAGCTGTGGGGCTCCCAATTACCCCTGAGAATAATGGAAAATTTGATACAAAAGCTGAAGTATCTGAACAACTAGTGCAGAGATCACCATGACTCTTTGCATGGATATTGACCATTAAGTGTTTTTATTAGTTTCTGCAGACTGATGGAGCCACCTGTATTTTTTTTTAAAGTTTATGCATTTTTTCTCTATTTTTGAGATATAAGTACAGACACAATCTTGCCCTGTTATTTAATCTGTTTGATGCTTCAGTTGATTGGGTATATACTACCATTCAGATGGTAAAGTTTCCTTTTGCGAATCTCTTCCCAGTCAGCTTAGCATCATGACCCATGGGTCACTTGTTTCAAATTTTTACAATTTTTTTCTTTATTTTTGAGACCTTTAAAGATGTAGTTATCTGTCTACAGGGTACAAATCGTAACAACTGGACCTAAAATCTTCATTCTTGACACACAGTGAGACCCAAAAAAAGTCTCCAAGGAGACCTGAAATTAGGTCTCTGTGTCCCATATCCTTTGAGCTATGGCACTCCAAAGTACAGCTCAGAATAATTGAAATTTGATACAAAAGCTGAAGTATCTGAACAACTAATGCAGAGATCACCAATATTGTATGCAAGGATATTGATCATGGAGTGTTTCATCAGTTTCTGCAGACTGGTGGCACCTCCTGTATTTGTTCGTGTTCTTTTATGAATTTTTTCCCCTATTTTTGAGGGCACAAATCATAACACTTGGAGCTAGAATCTTCATTCGTGACACACAGGGAGACCCAAGAAAAGTCTCCATGGAAACCTGAAATTAGGTCTCTGTTACCCATATCCTTTGAGCTATGGCACTCCAAAGTACAGTTCAGAATAATGGAAAATTTGATACAAAAGCTGAAGTATCTGAACAACTAATGCAGAGATCACCATGACTCTTTGCATGGATATTGATCATGAGGTGTTCCATCAGTTTCTGCAGACTGGGTGCCCCACCTATTTTTTTTTCAAATTTGTTTGAATTTTTTTCTCTATTTTTGAGACCTTTAAAGATGTGGTTATCTGTCAACAGGGTACAAATTGTGACAACTGGACCTAGAATCTTCATTCTTGTCATGCAAGGAGGCCCATGAAAAGTGTCTGTGGAAACCTGAAATTAGGTCTCTGTGTCCCATATCCTTCAGGCTATAGGACTCCGAAGTATCCCTTAGAATAATGGACAATTTGATACAAAAGCTGAAGTATCTGAACAATTAATGAAGAGATCACTATGGTTCTGTGCATGGATATTGAATATAGAGTGTTTCATCAGTTTCTGTCGACTGGTGGTGCCACCTATATTTTATTCAATTTTTCAAATATTTTCTCTATTTTTGAGACCTTTAAGGACGCTGTCATCTGTTAACGTGGCACAAATTGTAACAACTGGACCTAGAGGAGGTCCAAGTGTCTGTGGAAACCTGAAATTAAGTCTCTGTTACCAATATCCTTCAAGCTATAGGACTCCAAAGTATCCCTCAGAATAATGGAAAATTTGATACAAAATTTTTGCGAATCTCTTCCCAGTCAGCTGAGCATCATGACCCATGGGTCACTTGTTAAGTTATGTCTTAAAAAATAAGGAGGGTGATTATTAAGGATATTTCTTGAGGGTCTGTAAAGTGACATCTACCAGAAACTTGTATACCCATGTGAACTCAGTCCATGGAAAACAGGTCTGGTAAAAATCTTGCCAAAGTGTCTTGGACCTGTCCCAAATTAACACCAGAATAGATTTTATGCTAGTACCTGTAATCAAAATCGGGTGATAAACTGGACAATTCAAGTACATAATACTAGTGGATATTTAAATTTAAATTCAAATTAAGTTAAACTTTTTATCATGTTTATTTATAATCATCCTCTCTCAGTCTCAGTAGGCAGTGTCTACTATAGGGAATTTTCTTTAACTTCTTAAACTACTATAACACGGTGCATAGTTTTCAGTCAGGGCAGGAATTTTTCAGAACCCTGGAGATATTAATCTAGACATGATGACATATAGATAAATCATGTAACGGCCAGAGTCAGTAGCATGAATCATGTTACATGAGATGTAACATCTGTATGGTATTATGAAGACCAGTAATTCTCGTTCAGGTCACCAAATATCAGGACTCCTCAATCACTGACATGCCGCGTGATTTATAAAAATGCTAAATTGTATAAAATCTTGCAAAATTGAAGAGCATGAATCTGTTTCCATGGTAACATCACCTCCTCCATCCATCCTTTGTGATCATCCATCACGAGTGAACCCTGTCATTCCATTTTTATCTGATAACTTTATTTTATTACAATAATCCGGTGAACTGGAATTCCACTTCCTAAGGGCCATTTACTTGTACCATTCCTGTGCTAGAGTCCTCAGCATTGTACACAATACAACAGGTGTAATGGAAGGAATTCCATTAATAACATTTTATCAGTGGAAAGATATTACCAGATCTGTGCACTATAGGAGTATAAGGTCATCCTTTATAAATGTAGCACTTTGTACGGAGATGAGGTGTGTCACAAAAGAGGCCGTGAAAGCTTCATCCATTTCTCATTACCTATAATCAATTCCGAATGAAAAATACACCAACAAATAGAGATTCAAGTGACTGTGATACATGACACACTTTTTATAAAGCAGATTGGTTTTCAGAGGAAGTTTGATCTATAAGAGTAGAACTGAATGATGATAACTGCGTTGCCAGATGTTTAACACATACAAGCAAGGCAAGATTTAAATATTATATTTAATATGGATACATATCTGTACATGAGTTGCAGATCATGGGAAGACAGCCTTTCATATATGATCAACACATCTGATTCTCTGTTGCATTACAACTATGCAGTATTTAAGCCCTAGTTGGATGTTCTAGTTATCCTAACGATAGTTAGATTTAAGTCAGCTTGGCTGTCCTAGTTAACCCAAGGATGGTTAGAATTAAGCTAGGGTTGGCTGACCTAGTTATCCCAAGGATAGTTAGATTTAAGCCAGGATTGTCTGTAATGGTTATCCAAGGGATAGTTAGATTCAAGGCAAGGCTAGCTGTCCTTATCCTAAGGATAGTTATATTTAAGCCAGGGCTGGCTTTCCTATATATCCCTAGGATGGTTATATTTAAGCCAGCTTGGCTGGCCTTGTTATCCCAGGGACAGTTATAGTTAAGCCAGGGCTAGCTGTCCTAATTATCCCAAGGATAGTTAGAGATAAGCCAGCTAGGCTTGGCTTTCCTAGTTACCCAAAGGATAGTTATAGATTTTAGACAGAGTTGGCAGTCCTAGTTATTCTAAGGAAAGTTATATTTAAATCAGAGTTGGCTGTGCTATTTATCCCAAGGATAGTTTTAAATTTTGCTTGGGTTGATATATAAGTTTTTTAGGATAACAGAAGATCATCAGCAGCTAGATAACTTGATCCTTTAAAAATATCACAAATGGGTGCCATAAAGTCAATTTGTCCAGAGGGTTACCAATGATTAATCCGCAAATAACCCAGATCACCAGTATAATAGTTCTTCTAATTCTCAATATTAATAAACATAAATGTGTGAGGCTGACACTGGTGATTTATGTTGTAACTGTGGATGTTATGATGCCTGCTTTATGACTCTACAGGGAGTAGTAACCAGCATTTATAAGTACAGTTGCAGACAAAATATAGTGATCAAGTTATGGCCGAGAGCAGTGCCTTGGGTTTTCATATCTCCAGTTTTTAGAGAGCCATGCTTGGTTTGTAGTTTGTAGTTTTCAATAAAAGCCAGAACTTCACATTGAGAATATTTGCTTTAATATTATTTTAGATCTTAACTGAATAAAAACTTAAATCCACATATATGTTTGCTCTTTCAAGTATTTTACATTGATTTAAGCTGGAGTACTTTTTGCAGAATCATTGGTTGAATTATTTAATACAATACATTTAATGTAAATTTATTTCACTGTAAAAAATGGTTAATTTAAATCTTCAATTTGTTGTAAACTTTCACAAGAATGAAAATTCTTTTTAGAGCTTGTAGGCTTGAATTTTTAGTCAGACACCAAGGGTATCAACATTAATTATGTAAATGGATTTTGGAAACCATTTCATGGTTCTTGATTTCTTTAGTGCCTGTTGATGGACGACCGATATAGAAAGAAGTGACACAAAAAGTTGTCATAGTTTATTTCACAGACATGTAAATCATATTGGAAATCTCGGTAGGCAGCCATGATATAACAAATATATCCTCCAGAGAGGAACAGAGTCATTGTCATGTTGGGTTGTACTGTATTAAGGATTCCTGTATCATATCATTTCATCCACAGAGGCCACTATATCCCCAGATTTGACACTTCACTGACTTCCCCTGTAGTTTGTGGTGACAAGCGAAATAGCTCTGACCAGGCTGCTTTAGGACACAGGAGAGAATGAAGGGCAAACTTAAGTGTGGCTCCTCTTGTTTTTTTATTTGGAATATTACTCATATATGCCTTGCAGTATCTGTTTGACAATCTTTTATGGTTTGACTATATGATTGCATAGGTAGTGGAACATGTCTGTCTAAATAGTTGTCTAAATAGTTGGACCATCCTATGGTGAACCAAAAGCACTGATTCACATTGGTTATAACTGACCTCTCTTAGGCCAAAAAAAAAATAAAAGGTATGGTTCTCAGGTACCGCCCATGTCAATTTTTAACCCCCGCATCAAAATATTTTATTTTATTTTTCAATATAAACTTACCAGTGTTGAGCTCCAGCCGCTTGGAAATTTCCTTCAAGAAGGTAAAATCATAAAATTTTGATAAAATTTCCTTTGTTGTGTAGTGCTTTTACTTGTTTAGCAAAATAAATATGTTATTTTCATTTGACATTTTTATCAAAACATACAAAAAAATTAAAAATAAAAAAAAATGCTGGCTCATATTGATTTTTGAAAAAAAAAGTGCCTGAGAACCAGACCTTATTTTTTTGGCCTAATAAGACCACTTTTGTGTTTCAGATATGTCATGAATACATGACTGTGTGGCAATGGTTATAAGTCTTATTGAGGCCATGTCACCCATTTTTAGGCCTCAGCCCTTAGGCTGATTGGCTATTGTCGTCATCCAAGCTGTCTGTCTGTCCATCTGTCCGGCGTCTGTTAACTTTTACCTTGTGAGCAGGATATCTCTAAAAGGATTCATTTATTTCTTTGGTGAAGATGTATAGCAACAATATCTCGGTCAAGTTGGAAGATGTATGACTATGACCTATTTTTCTACGTTTTAGAGCTAATTATACAAAAACACTCAGAAGCTAATTTCTCAGGAATTATTGGGTAAATTTGCACAACACTTACTATGCTTATTGGGACTGATGGTCTTTACCTGCTGCACAAGTTTGGTGCACCAAACAATTTCTGATTTGTAATGAATTTTATCAGATTTTTAAAATTTGGCTTTGTGAGTGCATGGGATATCTCTAAAGGTATTCAGCATAGGAACTTTATTTCTTCAGTGCTGATGGATATTAACAAAATCTTGGTCAAGTTCAAAGATGGCCGGGTGACCTTGACCTACTTTTCAAGGTCACAGATCTTAGAATTGACAAAAACTTAGGAGCTTATTTCTCAGGAACCACTGGGTGGATTGTTATGAAACATGGTATATTATGATATGCCTTGATGATCTCTAAGTCCTGCATAAGATCAGTCTTACCATACTTGCAAAGGAACTACATACCTCTCCAGTTTAAATTTATAACTAACTGAGACATGTACAGATATACATCCTTGTGAGAACAAAGATTTCATACTTGTTACTGTTACCACCTATAAACAATGTTCTTTTGGCTGAGGGTTTTTGTCAGCTTCTGCTGATATTCTGGTTTAAGATATTCCTGGCTCAAGCAGGTTATGTTTAACTGTTTGAATCAATATTCCTATTTAATATAGGTCCACATTTTAATACCCATCCAAACTAACCGTCAACACTTGTAACAGGATAAAGCACATAAACTCAATACAAATCTTAACAAATGAGCACAAGCATACAATAGCCAAAAAAAATAAATTTGTTTCTCCTCTAGACATAGTTTTACCAATTAAATCCTGTGTAGAAAGAGACTAACATCTCATCCAATAGGCCAGCAGCCTTGTTAAGTCGGCTGGATCATACCTTGTATCCAATTAACTATTTATAGACCTTCATCACTATCTCCTCTAAATTTCTCATAATCCTTGGGCCTAATAGTAAATAGATAATAATTAAACATTCGCTTATAGATATCATCTTTATCGTTGCTGAAGGAGCACCTAGAGCAGGTGTCCCTGACTTACTCAACTATATCTTTTCCTTCTTTAGCTTTAGCCCCATCTAAAATAGTGTGCGAGTTATTTTCTTTAGAAACCAACATCAGTTGCTTTTTTTTGGGGGGGGGGGGGGGGGGGGGCTCTTTATAAGGTTTGCTGCAGATTGGATCAGATATGTTATCAGCCCTGAAAAATATGATCTTATTTGTAGTCATCTATGTAAGAGAGGGCTTGGATAATATAAAGTTGAAATGAGAATGTCATAACTGGTCCAGGCATTTACTGTTGTTAAAATTACTCCCAGAGCACATCCAATAAACCTATGAATTTGTATATTTGCTATCCTTGCTATAAATAAACATTTATTTTTTCATAAACTTAATCTCCACCAACCAAGGTATGTTTAGATGAATTGCAGTGGTTTTAACAGCATCATCTTATCAGTAGAAAATCTGTTTAATACAAAGATTCTTGTTCCCAAATACCATGTGAACAGAGATACGTACCTTCTTGAGACATGTACTAGGAAATAATCACCTCACAATTCAAATTAATTACTGCTTTTAATTAATATTATAAGTTACACCATTCTCAGGCATACTTACATTTTTCCATTCTCACATTCTCATAAATGCCTTAAGTATCAAATCACATTAGCCAATTATGCCACTTACATTAGGAGGGTCTAAAGTCTGGTTTGTACTGCCATCTAGTGGTCATACAGAGAACTAAAGATGTGCTGCCTTGTTTTCTGTACACCAGAATTCTACAACAGGGATTAAATGTGTGTTTACTCTGTTTAGAAGAACATTTACAGGGGAAAAAAACTAATTTATTTTTTTAAGCTTGCTCACTATACTTTGAAAGTGAAAGGTAAAATACATTGCTTTGCATTATGTTATTCCATCACATGTCTAAACACACAGTAAAAATGTGCATGATTTTTACAGACATGTTTAAAATTGTTCTTGAAAATAACTAAATTGATTTGGTAACTATTTTATACATGGAATTTTTTATTTTTTCTAACTTCTTTTTCATCTTTCCCTTTCTGAGACATCAGAGGGGGAACAACATGTGCTGCCATCTAGAGCTGAATAAAATAGTTAACTTGATCTTGCTCTGAGCATATATTTCATACTAAATTTAATATGCAAAGAAGGAAAAAAAAATAAAAATATTGAAAAGAGATTATGTAATGATCATTAGGAAGCATTAATTTAGTTTAGAAATTAAACAACATGTTTTATAAATACTAGGTATTGAATGTAAAAGAATGCTTGGATACTTGTATATACAGCTGAATATAATCAAATCATTTTTACTGAATTAGTTAATATTTTTATTTTTTCCCTATATGGGCACTGATTTTTAAAAATGTTCAGAATGAAAAAAATATTATATTCTTGGGTGTTTAAGAATATAAAATTATTTTAATTTATCTGCTGTTATTGCTTAATTGAAATGTTTGTAAATTCCTACAATATTTTAGAAATAATGTTTTCCTATTGTATCACATTGTTGGTATAGAACCATAGTTTTAAAGTATGTTCTTCAAGTAAAATAAGACAGAATGCTGCCTATATCAAATGGTAATATGTGATTTATCTTGTACAAAGTGAATGGTACTTCATGAATATTCAATATGTTGTGTTGTATATGTTTCTTACAGAAAAATGCATTTCCTTTGAGAGTACATATCATTTAGACAGAGGTAATCCCCCTTGACATAGTTATGCATATTCATTAACACTCTAACAGCAGATTGTGTGTATTTGCATATTTAATTAGGTGATTCCCATTACAGAGTTATTAATAACAGCACTAGTACATATTAACATGCTAGCCACACCCCTTAATAATAATATTGTTATAAATACTAACAGACATGAGTATTGGATAATCCTGTTAACTCATGTTTAATCATACATGTATGAATATGAATGCACAGTTGGCCAATCATCTAATTCATAATGAATTTGTTCAAATTATGTCCTTACTTAAGGATGTTCCATATATTGGCTTCTGCTAATGTTTGTCTATATATATATATATATATATATATATATATATATATATATATATATATATATATATATATATATATATATATATATGAATTGTCTGATGTGACTGACAGCTGTATCCAATATGTACATAAATTTGGCTCTGCTATATTCAGCTGCTTTTACTACTGTCCCTTCAAACGTATGAATGTTAAAATGTTAAAATGAATGTTAAATTCATTGAAGAAATAAAAAAGCCTTCAAGTAACTTTAACATAGTTCCAGAGGTCTGGTGTGCACAGCTGCATGTGCTGCCATCTGGTGGTGGGTTGTGAATCAAAGTGGACATCTTTCCCAGTGACTTTGCTGTCATGAAAAGTTACATAATATGTAATTATACGCTCAGTATTAAAGCTTAGGTGTTTGGTTTGAATTCCTCTTATTTTTTTTTTTCAAATAATTATGCCTTTTTTCATAAATAAAAAAATGGCTCATATTTGTGTCACTTTGAATTAAACTTGTTTCTGTTTTGCAGTATTCATTAAAAAGTGCAATTTTTAACCCCCCCCCCTTAAAAAAAGAAGAAAGTAACTCAAATTCCTTTAGAAATGAACACATATGAACATGTATTACAAATGTGTGTAACATTCATCTGTTTGTTTGTTGTCTGTTGAGCCATGTTCATTATTAATAGAGATACATAGATATCATTTTAATATATGATATGATAAATCAGTAACTCACAAATCCTTTGTTTTCCTTGCTGAATTTACTAAACCCAGCTAGATTAAACTTGAAATAAAACTTCATAATTGCCATTCCTTAAGTATCAGTCATGTGCACACTATGAGCCAATCAGATCATGGGAAATTGATAAGTACCCAATCAAATTAAGGCAAAAATGAGCTCACACTGCTATATTAAATTGTTTTCTTTAGTATTTTGATGAACAGCTTGTTCAGGTTTGTTGCTACTAAAATTTTCTTGTAGGGACTGTTTTATGAATATCTTGTATACATATTTTGTGCTGTTGCCAAGCAATAGTACTTAAGTGCAGATTGTGAGAGAAATGTCAGGAGTGTCAATTAGTTTGCAACCGGTTTGACTAAACACCAGAAGTCTGTGGTCCTAGGGATGGGTTGGGTACCTAGAAACATAGCAGGTGTGCATCTGTATTCTAAACTTCATTGAAAAAGTTTTTTTCAGTTAAAGACTGTGTCATGGAGAACATACAGTGTTATTTCAATAGCATCTCATAATATCAGAAAAAGTGGTAATCTTATTGACTTGCCATGCATCCTTTTTTCATTTACAATATATATAAATATATATTTACCTGAGTCAGCAAATCAACTGACAACTCTACCATATAGACCCTTTTCCCATGGGGTAATGCCATGTGTAAAACATGAGCATGTGAAGCCTGGGGAAGAAGTTTACCTTGATATAAGAACATTTTTTTGGGTGATTTCTTAAGGGTGTATAATATTTGTTTCTATTCTCCCGACTTTCCTGGTTATTTCTCACAAACATACCATGTCTCACAGGCCATGAGAAAGATATACCTTCATTTACTATTTGATTAGTTTTATCATATTTGATAATGTCATTAAACCAGTACTTAAATCTGTTAGCTGAGAGAGGCACAACTGCAGTTAAAAGAGGAACAACTGCAGTTAAAAGAAGAACAACTGCCATTAAAATAGGCACAACTGCCATTAAAAGAGGCACAACTGCAATTATGTTATTTATTCATATTATGTTTAAAAATACATTTGTAAAATTTTACGTTTTATCCTCTGGTGTTTAGTTGAACCCTTTCCTGCATACAAAGAAATACACACACACAAAGCAATGAATTTACTTTGATTCTTCTTCATATTTTCAGCTTGTAAATGTGTGGTGTACCAGAGTAGTGGTCGAACAAGGGGTACCTTCACATCGCCAAACTATCCAGAAATCTACTCACCAAACATCAATTGTATACTCTACTCTTTTATTGGTGATTTAGATGAAATAGTGGAGCTTACATTTCTAGAGTTTGATCTACAGTTGCCTCATAATAACAAGTAAGTGACTCTTCAGATCCTGGTTAGATATTGTATCACTGCAGTAACCGTACCACCATATACCACTATATTGTACATGAAACATTGTTACCAAAGCACCTATGTAAATAACAGTGATCCCTGCTTTGAGAGACCACATTTTTGATACAGAAAAATGGTTACATCTTGGTACTGTTTCACAAATCAGACAAGATGGCAGTGTCTGAGAGATAATTGGAGTATTTATAAAATTAATGAGTACATCAGTTTTATACTTTTTTTTTATGCCCCCGCCACAAAGTGGCCGGGGCATATAGTTTTACCCATGTCCGTCCTTCCGTCATTCCGAAATCAAACAGTTGTATTGACTTTTTTTCGCAATGCCTGCAGATATTGGCCTGTTGGTAGATATTGACTAGTTACAGATCCAGTTCGCATTTCGTTCCAGTTGACCTAATTTTGACCGTTTTACGGCTCCTAAACATAGAAAATTTCATGAAAAATATAAATTTTCATGACATATACACATGTACAGACTTTTTTTCGCAATGCCTGCAGATATTGGCCTGATTTTTGGTGTGTTGGCAGATATTGACCAGTTACACATTGAGTTTGCCTTTCGTCCCAGTTGACATACTTTTGACAGTTTTATGGGCGGGGGGCTGGAACGGACTATAGTATATGTAAAGATTCAACAAAGCAAGTGGCTAGTAATATATTTCCAAACATAATTGTGTTAAAATCAGCAATATGGATGGCCAAAGTAAAACAGGTTTTCAGGGTTTGATGCGCTTAATAAAAGTTTTGTAAAAATGAGTGAAAATTTTATAAAAACAATGCTGAACTATACATGGCAGTCATATTTCATATTTTAATAAAAAATGCAGTTTACAAATTTTTATATTTATGTATTTTGTTATTTAGATTTGTGGTTTGAATTATTCTTAAAAATTGTTTTTCACCTTTTAAATGTGTTATAGAATTTCATATTTTAACCCAAACAGAAGTTGTAAATGGTGTTTTATCAGTGCATTATACATTTTGTTTAGTTTGCGAGTTAATAAAGGTTTTAAAACAGATTTATGTATATACAGCAGCATGTAATCATTAAATTAGAAAGTTTCTGGAAGGAGTGATTGGCATTTGATCCAACATTTCTCTTATTGCATCAATTAATTAAAAGAAAAAAAAGAGTTATAATATTGGTAAGGGAATCATGGTACAGTGAAACCCAGTGTGTTTTGAGACCACCCATGGGTCTGGCCATTGTGGTTGTAACTCACAGGTGGTCCTATTGGACAGTTCAGTTATAACCTAAGTGAATGCTTCCGGTTCACTCAGGCCAAGTCTTTAAAAGATTGGTGGTCTTATTAGACAGGCGGTCATTCAGACAGGTTTCACTGTGCCTTAATGGATTTGCATGCTAACTTTATTAGCATCATCTTGTGGATTATCTGTTATTTTTCTCGTTTCAGATGTAGTGATTTTATACGATTCTTCCTGGACCTTGACCGTCCAGAAGTTAACGAACTCAGTACCTGGAAATATGAGATATGCGGGGGAATATCTCAGATACAAAAACGATATTATTCCTCAAGGCGCAGCTTGATATTTGAGTTTCAAACAGATAGAATTCAGGCTAATAATACTGGTTTCAAGGGAGATTTTCGATTTATAGACAAAGGTAAATACTTAATTGATAAAACTATTAAAATACATGTACTCTATACTTTTATTTATATATTGTGCATGTATTCATTTTCAATCAAGGTTAATATCTATTAGACCATGGAAACAATTATGAGTGAACTGTTATTTATAATATTTATACATAGTGATATGTGCTTATGCAAAAGTGATCTGCATTGAAGAACATCAAGCCTTTAAGCGTAATTTCTATGGAAACTGCAAAAGGTATAGTTGATTATATCATTCACAAAAATTGTACTCTACAGATAGTATTCAATAATGTTTATACATATTTATCAACAGCATTCATAAAAAAAATGCAAATGTAAAAGGAGCACTTAAACATACTTGTCAATTAATCTGAAGGTTTGATTATTTAGTATTAAAATCAGCCAACAGATAGCAGCAGATAGCAGTCTGCACAAGTATTTCAGTTACGAGCAAAAGGCAGGACAGTCTTACAGGATCTGCCCCTGCATCCAAATCAGTTGATGAATATTATTAGGCTTTTCCTGGGCCAATTCTCAAAAAGCCTGGGCCGATTCTCAAAGTGTTTTTTTTTTAAATATTGTATCATGTTTTTTTATCCAACTAAGGCAATACCAGATGAGTCTTAGTCTTGTTGACAGCAATTGCTGTTCTTTTCAATACCATATAAGTCATGTCATATTAGAAATACTTAAAAAATATATCTTGGAAAATCCTTGAAATGCTGGGAGCCCTTAAATAATATGTACATGATACAGTTACTATATTTAGTAAATACACATATAACAGCAAGCCCAGTTTTGAAGGCACCACCATGAACAAGCCCCATCTAGTGGGAACCTAAAGAACTTAAATGTTTGTAGAGAATCTCAAGAACTCAACTGTTTGAAAGCACAATTCACAAGTCGGCCATTTAGTGAGTATATTATGCAGGTGTGTGTGTACCTTAATGTAATTCATTTATAGTTTAAGCTATGTGCATGAAACCAAAATCTTAAGTAAAAAATATGTTCTGTTTCTGATTATCTTCTTTGCACATGTGGCTCAAACCAACCTGGAATTATAAAAAAAAAATAATCAGGGAAAATTATGGAGATTTTGTTTTCATTAATTGTTGGGAATCCTGCTTTCAACCTGCATTCATACATATTTTGTCATTCTTTATTTGGTATATGTAAGAAATGACTAAAACAACTTTTCTGTCTTTTCAGCACCTTTCCATATGAATGGGAACAAACGGTGGAATTCATGTGCATATGACTTTCAAAGCAATACAAATGCCTCATCGAAGTCTGGGCGGTTTTTCTCGCCTAGATACCCACAAAACTATGCTCCAAATCTAACGTGTTACTACATATTTCATGCCTTACCAAAAGAAAGAGTCCAGGTTATATTTGAAAATATTCAGCTAGAGCCATTTCCTCCTCATAAGTAAGTATATTCAAATATTTGTTTCATAAGTTTCTTGTTGTGTTCCTTTCATCATTTCTTAAATGTATCATTAAAATATTGATAGTGCATTGTACTGTTTTGGGTGACCTCATATTCATCAGTGTTTTTGTGAAAAGTTGTCTTGTAGGTCTTTCCCTTCTTTTACTTTCTGGTACTTCTGGTTTCTTTTTTTTATCAAAATTTTTTATCATTTCTGAAAGTTTTTGCTAGAGAATTTTTATAGTTACCTTAGGTTGCATGTAAGTTGCAGTAAATTTAAAAAATATACCTACATTAGCATGTTTGGGACACCATGAGTTTCATGTTCACTATTCTTTTTTTCAATTTGAGACAATTTTACCTTTGGCAAAGTATTTGATCAGCAAGTTTGAAAGTAATATTTATGGAATCTTCAGGGGAGAGGAGTTAATATAAAATTTACCAGTACTTATATCTGGTTTAGTGTCTGATGTACACACCATTTCAGCAGAAACACAGACATACCTGCTTCAGTGGCTGTTGTATATTGACACTTTTGTTGCTTCCACTTCTTGATACCAGATAATTTAGGCATAATAAACTTGTTTTACAGTTACTTTTGGACTTTTTTGACTTTTTAGACTTTTCCCACTTAGCATCAACAGATACACATCAAGGCTGCCATTAACTCATATATTTTCTACATTTTCTTTGACAAATTCATTTCCTATAGTTTCCTATATTTTACAGCATTTACACCATATTGATATCATGCTTTACATTTTCCTATATTTTTCAACTGCACAATTATGTTTCCAATAAGTCTGTGTTTACTGAATATATTTTGTTATATATAGACCCATTATTGTGGGAAAAATTCAGCTCTTTGAAGAACTGTACCTGTAAGTGTTACAGTCATACAAATAAAGACCGTTTAAACAAATAAAGACATTCAGAAGCTACTTGGAGAAGAGATGAATGATCAATTTTAGTCACCATGTAAACCATGATTGAGTGAAGATTCCTATAATTTTTCTATATTTTGGCTGAAAATTCCTACAATTTTGTCTAAAATGCTCATATAAAATTCATATATTTCTTCTGGAACCTACATAGAAGAAGCGCTGACACATTCATGGCGAACAATTACTAAATTATCATACATCAGGTAGATACATATCCTGGATGGATGTTGCACAACGCTGTTCCACCTTCTCATGGAACAGTTAGCTTACAGCTGAACCTCAGAGTTAAACTGGTATAACATCACAGTTATATTTTGCAAGTGAATATCAAAGTTACAGTTTACTTAAAATTAAACTTACTGATTATATAGGAGACAGCCAGTGGTCAACAGTGTTGACTATGCCAGTTCTTGCTCTATAGAAAGATACAGAGTTGTGCTTTTGTACAGAAGAGAAAAAAAAAACAAACTAAGGTCATTTGCTGAATTTGACATTGACCCATTTTGTCAAGGTTAAAATCAGTGGAAAGATGTTTTGCAGCGAAGGACCCTTGGACCCATGTGGTTGTATTATTTACAGCCACCTGGCCAGCACTGACCGGAGAGTATCATTTTGGCCTCGCAGCATATTGATTTTCTGCCCGGAGGCTTGTTCTTTCTGACACCTGATGGGCGCTTGTCAGCACTGATATGACAGCCATCGACTGGCTCTTGACTGATTCATATCAGCTCACCACCGTATAATTATCTTTGGTCTGAACTGAAGGTTCAGGATGATATATGAGACTCATCTGGTATCAAAACTGTGGAACACACCACCAACGGTGCATGGCAACACATCACTCGCAGACTTCACAGTGCATTTAACAGGTTCCCCCTGGAACTGTCATTATGACAAACCCAAAGTCTCATGAAAACTTACATATAATTTCAGCTTGAAAAACACATTATTATTTTGGAGGTACTGAAAGAAATGTATCATGTTTGGCAGCACTTTACATACTTTTGGTTTGGTGAGAATTCTGGATCTAAATATACCTTATTTAGAAAAGTAAGTTAACCATTTGCAGTTTAAAATATATTTATTTCACAGTCAATTATCCATTTAGCCACAAAGGGCATGTTGCTTAGGTTTTCATGACACAAATCTAGTTGTTTCTATGTAGAATACTGCCAAGAGACACTGTGTTCTTATATGTAATTTGCCATCCAGGGCAATGATTGATTCTGTCTATTCTCTGCCACTATGGGTTTGATTGCAAACAAACTCACTCTGTAGATAGATTTTACCATGGCATTGTCCTCATGATTTTATGTTTCTGTGCCTGTTTTATAAACCCCAACTGAATCTCTCCTTGAAAGCATTAAAAAAACAATTCCCTTGTTTGCCTCTGTTTCTTTGGTTAAGAAGAAAAGCTAGATGTGGCTAATCAGAGGTCTGTGGTCTAAATGCAGTGAATAAAACAGGCATGGGGACATCAAGCCTGGCTGTGTCTGTAAACATTACAATTTTCCAGTTGTATGGGGAAACATCCACAGTTGTGATTAGGTCTGTTGTGACATACTAGTATCAATTTTCCATTTTGTTTGAACATTTCCTGCCTGTGTGGGATCTACTAGATCCTTATTTATATTATCTATTTTAATCACACACACTTTTATTTTCTGATAATACAAACACACCATATTCTCCAGTGCAGGACAAAATGCCTCATTCTTAAATTATGCCATAAACTTGGCTGACAGAGATGGATCTACAAAATAGATATTGACAAAAATTTAACAATTTGGACTGGGGGCAGGCAAGGCCAGTAATTTGCCTGATGCCTTGTCACTGGCAGAGCGAGTGTGATTAATGCAAACACTGCAGCCAAGATGCATGTGAGGTAAGGGACTAATGGTGTCGGCCCGCAGGTTATCTCTCAGTAATATTGATCTGTCAATTTTCTTTTAATTATCCTGTTTTTTATGGCATCCACTGTGTCCCCTTGCCACCCTTGGAGATCTAGTGGGTTCTTTTACCTATTTTTGTTTGTCTCCCAAGGCAGATAAGTTACAGCTTAAATTATTTTTAGACCACTACATGATAGCGATAATTTAATTTTGCCTGATCACTGTCTTAATCATTAATGGAATATTGGCCTTTCAGAGGCCATTTTTCATACCAAATTCAATGCAGGTGACTAGGGCAAGCATTAAAGTATTGTTTTTATACAGAGTGGCATTTTTCTGGTTTGTTACAATGTGTTTATGCTTTGCCCAGTGGTATATCAAATTAAAGTTTCTGTTCAGCTGTATTTTTAAGCAGATGTAGCAATGCTTATGAACTTGCAAATAATTTAAAATGAATTAAGGATCTTCCTTGGCTATCTTATATGGCTCATCATCTTATGGCCCATTTAGTTTGCAGTTTTACTTCAATTTTGTCTGTAGTAAAACTGAAAGATGGAAAGAATATACTGATGAAATATAACCATATTTAGCAGTCCTGTCAGACAGAAATTTAAATGCTACTCTCCTACTTTTTATCAGATTGGTAAGTTAGCTCACCTGTTTTATTCTTGTTTTTCTAGAGAGACAAGTAAGAATTAGGATCAACATTTCATTTCAATTAATTGTGATAAAATTTGTCTGACTGCACAAAGTACATGTTAAGAGTATTAAGGTATTCCAAGGATAGTAGTGTGGTTTTGGACATTTTGTCAGTTCTAGTAAATCATGCTTCAAGTAAAACTGTAGGTTACTAGTATATATTCACATTTTCTCTCACTCCCTTTTTGATTTTTTCCCATTGGATGGCAAAAGTTGAAAACTGAAAAAAAATGCAGAACTCTGACAGACAAGAAAGTTATGTCAGGAAGTTGAAGGACAAATTAGCTTTGGTGAACAAGAGCTTTTTGGGTATTTTATTTTAGCCATTACTGCACCAAAGAAGAAAAAGGAGAGAAAATTATCTTTAGGAAAAACCAATTTTAGTTTTCTTCATAGATAATTGTCCAGTACAAAAAAGGGAAATTGTCACAAAGAGAAAAAGCCAGAATGACTTTAATGTTGTATTTTAAATGGTCTGTCCAGCTGATCCATGGCACATCAGGGACTTATTTATTGCACCACAGGTACTAACAATTAAGTCAAGATTACAATAATTGACAATACCACAAAGTGCAATAAAACCTACCAAATATATCTGGCACCGTTTTAACATGATAAAATATATATATCAGTCTTTAATTCCCAGAAACCCTACAATTGATCAGTGTTAATGATGTGGTGTTATTTCAAGTTATCTATATGAAATATCACAAAAGCTTAATAATTATTTTTTAAACCATTTGATTGCCTAATTCCCAGAGGGATGCAATTCTCACCATAACAGGCACCACTTACCAGTCCATTGGAAACAACTGATTTGGCAAAGACGTCCTGGGTGTATCAAAAAAAGGATATTTGATTGTATGAAAAGTGATCTAGATAGCAGTTCTCAAAATGTCAGTCTGACATCTCCATGGTAACTTGTAAGAACCATGTAATCAGGAAAAATGTATCCTTAAAAAGGAATACAAACGACAGAGTATACAATTTTAAATAAGAAAAAACTAAGAATACATCTAATCAATAAAGTAATCAATGATGTTAAAAGTTTAAAGTAGACTTGGCAGCTATTCATGATATTTTTATAGCGTTGCATTGGTTTATATGAACCAGAGATCCTTTAGTTACATAAAAGAACACTAGACTGATAGATTGATCGCGTTTTTGCTTGTAATGTTCAAACACTGACCCATCAAACAGAAGAAGGGGCTAACCAATAAGGTCAAAACCTTGCAAAAACCACATTCACAAGCTCAAAGCTTTAAACCATTCACCCGATCCTATCATACACTGGAGACTTTGCTCAGAGAGTTTCCTCATTCCTAGCTATAGATTTTCCATATTTAAAAAAAAATGGACACAGATACTATATTGCTCTATGAATTCTTTGCCAGATTTTATGTCAGAACACAAATATAATGGTAGGTTTGTTTTTACAAAATACATAGAATTGTATAATTTCTTTATAATAATGGTATAATTAAGTTGAAAATCAGACACCAGCTGTATGAGGGTCCAAAGCCTTAATGGCCAAACTAGATCCCCTGAAAGTAAAATAAAAGACAAAATGATATAATTTTTTAAAATTTTTGAATAGATAAAGGTAGAAAATTATAGATGAGTGCCCAAGGGTTTCTTCACTTTTCTTAATTTATCATACAATAGAGAGAGAAGTAGAATTAGAGAAACATCACATGTTGTATTTTGTTGTTATGATGTATTTGTCTGAAAATCAAAAACATGAGTTAGTATCATATATACATTTCACAATTTCAGTCTGCCTTTGGCCTTATAGATAATTTGATAAAAACAACATTCTTTTTATATCAAGGATTAACTTCTATTTAATTATTCATGTTATTTTTCTTTTTTATTAGCAAGAGTAATGTCTCCGGGCAGTGCAGTAGATTAGGCAAAGAATGCCAATCAACTTTTCTATATTTCGGTACGAAAAAAGGTTTCTAACAGACTAGGGGTAGATAAAAAAAATGCCTTTCATTATCATCTACAAAATTAATTCAACAACTATCTTCTACAAGGCCAGTCTGACTTGTATTAAAAAAAATCCCTCACAAGACGGATGGTCTTCCTTTTTTGGAGATATAATTATGAAACAATAAAGAACTTCTTTTGTCCACAATTGGAATTTTGAGCAACTTTGAAATTTTTCCAAAATTAAGAGAAATTTGATCAACTATTGATCAACATCATTTAACAGTAACTTAAGTTATATACCCATATTAACTCATCAGATAAGGTTCTTGTTATACAAACCTAGCCTATGTCCTGCCCACCCTTTGCCAATGATAGGATGGATATTTTACTTGTAATAATAACTAACATTAATCCATAATTTTAAGACATTTTCCATAGAGACCAGATTGCAGGCATATGGATGGACTGATCAAATGAAGTACAGAAACTTTGATGAAAATTTATAAAATAAAAAGTGCAAAAAAGATCATACAAAGATCATGCGTTTATACAAAAAAATGTATTGCAAGTAATCAGTATCAGTTTCTTTTTTACAGAAATTCAGTCAGAATGAAATACATAGAATCGACTTCTATGCCGACAAGAGAGATGTTAGCATCTTCAAACAGACTGTCTTGATATAAAATTGATCATATTAATGCAGGGATGACCTAACTTAAAACACCTATAGACTTCCCTGATGGTACTATTGTGACAATCTAAATTTATTTTTCTTTCTATTCCTGCATAATATTCATGATTTTACAGCATGCTGTCCATTTCTTAATTCAATACTTTATGCTTTAGTGCTATTTTGGACAAATTTTCCTTGATAAATCAATTTATTTTGAAATTGGATTAAGTTTAACTCAAAGGAACAGTTATTCCCAACAAGTGACTGAGTACTTTAGGAGTTTGGTTCTTTGTCATGCATATCATGCAGCAGGGAATTCCCATGGGGTGAAAAAAACAGGAACCCCTCATCTTGGCTTCTCAGAGGCAATTTGTCTTAGGCTGTGAAGCAGCCTTAGGTCACATGATTTATTACGGCTAGGGGAATCGATGTTCACCGGTAGCCACGGTAACTTCAGAGGCATCCTCACGGTGGTTACTGACACTGCTTCCCGTATCTGACTTTCCAGTTATGAGTCTAGTCAAAGTGTCAAAACCAAAAAGAAGAAGATTTTCATTTTTTAACCTCGCTCTTAAATTTGATTTAACTGGTCACCTAAAGCAAAGTCACCGATGGCAGAATCATGGTGTGGTTTTTGAAAAGAAAAAAATGTGTTGTTGTCTAAATATTCCATACCATATTGGTTATGCATTACTCCAGGCAGAATTCTATTTTCATAGATTGGGAAGAGTTTTGTTTTCTGTAATTCCATTTTCAATTGTAAGTCTTTATAAGTGTAGCAGGCCTTGAGCTGTCCAAGGCCATCCATGTAAAATAATTATGTATAGTGTCTGGAAGCAAATGGAAATCATGCTTTACATGAAAATTCCTTGTCCCTTAATTCTTATATTGAGACCCTGATGCATGGACAGGAACCCTTTCAAGAATGTATCTTATTTTTGTATAATCATAGTCTTCAGCACTCTCAAAAAAGGATATGTTCTGCCGAAAGAATTGATTTACACTTTCAATAAATGGAAGGAAGCATGGGTTGTTTGGTGCAGCATGTCTGTGGTTTTCAGCCTTCAACTTTATTACCATTTAAAAGCAAATATTGCCAGCTCCAACATCCAGCATCTGTGGAAATCTTCAAATGCTACAACATACATATAGCACTTCAGAGCAGGAAGTGGAAAGGTACAGGGAAAAATATAAAATATTTTGAAATTATAATGCACTGGCAGATACTAGTGGCTTTATTCAGTTAAAATATTTGAGGAAGCTCATTAAAAACTCTGTAGTTATCATAATATTTCCTGTGCTGTCACTCGCCACTCTTTAAAAGTAACATATTTTAGGAAAGACTATCAATATTTAATTCTTTTCTCTGTGTTAAACTCTGTAGTTATCATAAGATTTCCAGTGCTGTCACTCACCGCTTTTTTTAAGGTAACATTTTTTATGAAAGACTATCAATATTTAATTCTTTTCTCTATGTTTTGAGGTTTTATACTTGTTTGTACTTTTTTTCAAATTCTATTCTTCAGATGGATAATTTTAGGATTTTATTTGTATATTTTAAAACTTTGTTTATAGTGATAGAATGCTAGGAGATTGCCCAGGTTACCCACTTTTGTGGCAATGATTTATATATTTTCATATTTTTTATTAGACAATTGGATACATTTTTCTTATTCATAATATCCAAAATTGCAGTTTTTTTAGTCTTTGCTGGATTTACTGAGATTTGAAAGTTAACAGAACATTGTAATATGCAACATGTGTATTATCTCACACTTTTAGTACGTGACATTTTGGATTAATTCAAAGTTCATGAAAATTTCATGAGATTCTGTTCAAGATTGCACGAGTTATGTTGTGAACAAGCACACATTTGAACACCAAACATCCCCCCCCACACACACACATACACAGACACTTGCAGGGCCATCTTAAGACCAGCCCATCTCCTGATGATTAAAAAAAATTGCTGGATAAACAATTTTCATTCTTTAAAATTATCAATATTTTCTTTCAATTTCAAAAACTATTTAAATTTGGGTGCATATTGCCCCTTCAACTGGCCAAGTGCCCAGTGTGCCCGTGCAGTAAATGGCCCTGCATGGGCAAAATGTTATAATCCTATTACAACATGGGAAAGTCATATGAGCAGTGTTTTAATATTCCTATGAGCAAAAAATATCTGATACGCTCTTGTATAAGTTCATCCATATTTTGCCAAGAGTACAAGAGTTTGACCCTGAGTGATCAATGCTCATTTCTCTCCTCATTTCAATGGTTTGCCCCAAATTCCAACGTTGCCTATAGCATTATGAAGCATAACAGCAATAGCATTCTAGAGAATCACAAGATTATGCTTACAGATGCGTTGCTAGTAGTACTGTATGTGTTTGATATAAATCAATCTCAATGCCTATGTTGCTCATAGCCAAAGCTTGATGGTACCTTGTAATTCGTAGTAACTAGCAGCTCCTACAAAACAAAATGCAGATTTATTGTGACGAAATTGTAATAGCAACATAATGCTTCATGACTGATTTGAAGCAGCAACTAGGAATTCTAAATGGCTTATTCCCTGTCATGTCATCAGGGCCAGATCGTGCAGAATTTGGTAACCTTCGATTTCTTTCCTGTTTGTAGCAACATCAGGCGATCAATTAGTGGAAGTGTGAATTCCCTTTTATTTGCGTTCCTATATACAGGAGTACCCAAACAGGTTTAGAATGAAATATTGTAAGGTACCATAATAGTTTAGGCAGAATACACTGTATTTCCTGTATATGTAACATATATGCCTGGTATGTGAATAGGTCTCTTTAAGTGTATGTGTGTGACCATGCATGTGTACCTCTTTACAAATTCTAATAAATAAATAAACTATTTTTAATAATTTTTTATGCCATGTTTTTTCATCTTTTTTTAGTTGCGCTGACAGCCCAGACAGGATCACAGTGAGGAACAGGAACAATTCGCAACATATAATACATTTATGTAATACAATGAACCAACAGCAAGTGGTATCATCCACCTCAGAACTTTATGTTGAGTTTAGGACTGACAGTCAAAATCAACGTCAGGGATTTGCAGCACAATTTCAATTTAAACCAGCAGATGTTATAAGTCCACCGAAGAATCATACGCCGCAAGTTAACACATCTACACCAAGCACATCAACAAGCAGTGAGTGTCCTTTTTTTTTCTTCTTTATCTTTTAATGTTGTGTGTGTGCCTTGGGATAATATGTGTTTTCCATATGATCATACAGGCCTGTTATTACAAGAGTCACTCTTTCTCTTGTATCTTAAGAGAAAATGTTACTTTTTAGCAGCACATTTTTGTTTTCTCTTTTTTATTAGTTAAAAGTCTGAGATAAAATATTACACTTATGCTGTCCAGTAAGAATACAAATGGAACATTTCACACTTATTTTGCAAGTATCCAGCATTTATTTCACTTATTTAAAATGCATGTACATTGAAACCTCAAAATTACCAATATGACCTTGATAAAGGGGTCACATTTTCAGGGTGGTTGTGTAAATGAGGTCTTATATAAAGAACAAAAAAAGAATGGATACCATGAATAAGTGGTTGTTTGAGATTTTCGCTAAACCATTATGGTAATCAGACAAGGTTTCATGGACCATGCATATAACTGGCATTATATATATAGTCTGACCTTCATTGAGCTGCATGGTCTTGCAGAATTTACCCTCCTCAGGCAGCGGTTTTACACTGCATTTGTCCTAGATCTCCTTCCTTGTAACTGCTGCTTTGTCTAGCAAGATTGGGTTAATTTGACTGCCAGGGTGGGCACTGAGCAAAGAATTGTAATCAGACCAATGAGAGTATGGTATCGTATGTGCATCCAGCTCCAAATTTTAAACATGCTACATACACCAGCACAGGACCAAGAATCAGACCAGGAGAGTGGATGTTCCGGTGTAATCAGACCAAAAAGAGTGGATGTCACATGTTTAAAAATTTGGAGCTGGATGCATTAAAACAAAAAGATGACAGCAGCGTATAACCACTGTGTGAGGAGTGAAGCAGAATCTGGAAAATAAGGAGCAATTTGTCAAAGTAACCTACTCTTAGTTTATGGTGCACCTGTCTGAAAGACCACCTGTCTATTAAGACCCCCTTTAGATGAACCCAAAGCATTAATTTACATATTGGTTCTAACGGACCTGTCTAATAATAAATTCAGACCACTTTTGGCCAGTTTCATTGGTGGTCTCATAACTCAGGTTTCACTGTACCTTTTTTATGCCCTTTGGCAGGCCTGATAATTGACTTGTTTGGAAGTCAATAAAAGTTTATATTTTTAGTAATTTTTCAGATAATTTATGGAAAAAGGTATTTTACTGCAACGAGATCTCTCTTTCTTGTAAATTTCCTTGCTGTGTGTTAGAAAATGTTTAACATTAAATAAATCCAGAAAAGAATCTAAAAACACAGATAAATTGCATACTGTACAGACTGTGTATACATGTATGTGTCATGATCCTATCTGATAATATAGTTATAAAATGAGTAGTTATATGTTTATTGAATGTTGCAGCCCAAAGTACCACCCCTACATCACCTTCAACAGGTAGGTGGCATATCTCTACATACACAGATCATACAGATCACACAGTATATAAGTTAACAAAATATGATTCATAAACTGACCTTAGTTATACTCCAGTTTAATGTTTAAGATGCACTAGCTCCTTCCTTAAAACAAATCAGATTCCTGTACAGGGACCGTGTGCTTTGTATAAGTTTTAGCCAAAAACTGTTAATAATGTTAAACCAGAATGGCTTTGGACAACATCATTTGACTGAATTATTGGTGACTAAATACCTGTGCCAACTTTCAATGTAAAAGACTTAAAACAATAAAAAAACATGCTTTTGGAGTGGTAGACTGTGGAATAACCGCTACCTATAGGTATACCTGTAGATGAATTTACATTCATCTGCAAAACGAGAAAGGTTGCGCACCCATATAGTTAATAAACCATGTGGAATAGAATCAGGAGGATGAATTCATTTCAAAATTCATTTTTCCTAAGCATTCATTTTAAAATTTGCATAAGGAGACCCATTAGAAAAGCTGGTCTGTCTGAAACACCAAAACCACTGGAGAATACTGTAATTCACATACTTCATTAATATATATATATATATATATATATATATATTTATATATTTGAATATGTATTTGTCTTCATCTTATGCCAGTGACACACAGATCCGCTATGCTGAAAGAAAGACAGATAACTAAATTCAGGGATTAATTATATCCCTGAATATGAAACTATAAATTATATATAGTTTTGTTGATTCAGCAGAAATCAAGGCATTAATTATGTCCTTGAATATGAAATTTATTTATATTGCTGTGTAATCAAATGATCATTGAAGCCCTTGCATGGATTGGTTAATAGCAACTAGCAGAATGTCACATATAATAATGTAGATTAGGATCTGTGTGTCCTGGAATAATTAACTATGTTGTGTAGGTGTTAATTCACATTCAGTAATTATGTTGGTGTGAATTTGGAGAAGAAGACAAGACAACAGCAGCAATACAGCACCAACAGAAGTTGACGCATTCACAGCGGATGGAAGTCTATGCTCTCTTCAATAATCACTGTTTTCCTTATACCATAAACGCTTCAGGCAGTTGGCTCATTATTTGGTAATATAATCCAGAAATCTATTATGCCTCATGCTGCCAGAGCACTGATTAACACATAAAAAGTGTCATTATTTGTTGGGGGTTGCTTGGATGAAAGGACCCATGAAATGAAACAGACCTCAATATGAAAAATGTGGCTAATACTGTTGATGCTTCATGAGAGACAGTTGATTGGTTAGCCTAAATAGCTAATTCTTTACCATGGGAAAAATGGTCAATACAGGTCCAGATGGCCTTGACCTTGCAACTGTGTCATTAATCATCCGATATCCTTCACAAACTCGTACAAACCAGCATCTGTGTTTCCAAGGGATAAAGCTCATTTTAATTTACCATAGGGGGAACTCAAGAAATAAAGCACACCTAAGTAAATTTAATTAAGTTTTAATTCAATTTTTTTCTGCACATTGCTGTACATTTCACCATACAGCTAATCAGGTCCAAAATTGTGCACAATTTGACAAGAGCCACCTGGTTTTTCACAAAATCTGTGGAATTAATACACTTAAAACAGAACGAGAAAAGTATGTACATTTTGCTGCTACAATAAGGAATTTACAAAACCTTACTTTATAAGTTGTCTCATTATGATATGGCCTTTTGTATTTTATCATCCTTGGAAAAAGTTTGTTATTGCACTGTCCATTTTGTCAATGATTGATATAGGAGTAACATTTCACAGAGTCTCTGTGAATCAAAATGGTCTACTAGTAGAATTAATGGTTCCAGGTGTTACTACATTACTCATTGTTCAGACCATGTTATTAGGTTTATGAAATGGCCTGTCAAATATTTTAAGTATATATATATTTCAAGTTTCACTGAAGATTTAAATTATTTTCATTCCAAATTTTACTCAACCAATTGTATGCAAGGAACAGTTTTTTTGTTGTTTTTTTTTATAATTTTGTTTGATGACTCATTTGTTGAAACAAGAGTAACAAAAACAGTCATGATCCTGTTTTTATTACCCTTTGGAAACATTCTGGTGAAGTCTGGATGTGGCTTTTAATAGACATGCAGATTCAACTGGAGGAAAAACAGTATATCATTAATTAAGAACAAAAATTTTTATGAGAAAGTTCAATGTCACATCCCTATCAAGAGCATAAATATTGATGATCAGGGCAGACAGTTATCCTTATATAATGGTGCATTGTCAGTGATTCTCTCATTTCACATTGAAACGTGCACTAAAAATATGAAATGGAAGAGAGCGATATATACATATATAAAATTGAAACAGTAAAACATAGTCTCTATGGATTCAAACATGAGATGCATGAAGAATTCATGAGACCTATCTCTATGATTTGCAGCTTCCATTTTAGAAAATGTTTGATTTTTTTTCAGTGAATCATTTTATGAAAAGAACAGAAAACATAGCCCATTGGTATAAAAGGTATAAGTGGAGAATATGAATGGCTAGGAGCCAAATGGCAGAGACTATACATCGTTGGCCGATGGAATAAGCATCCCCCGTGTGATCTGGTTCACAAGACCAATATAAGCCTCATATCTTTTGAAACGAAGATATATACTTTGGTCAGGCAAGGTCATGTTTTTGGTTTTTGGTTAATATTTATCACTGTCCCAGTAGTATTGCTTTCATTCTTTATGATATTTTTGGAGTTCTTTATTATTTCCCTGCCTGTGGTGCTATGTTTCTTTTGAAGATTATATACAGTGACTCTGATAGGTAGGTTTATAGCACTGCTGAGGAAAAGACCTACCAGTATAACTGTATCCTTAGAATTAACTGTAAAAGAATGGTACACTGATAGCTGGCTCAAGCTTTATCATGTGGTGTAGGATTGAGCAAAATCTATTGCGGTTTGTCGGATCCATGTGCACATAGTAGTGACAAGGTGTTTCCATAAATCCGCTTTGTATTTATGATATGGGTATGACCTTTGCATCCCAAGTCCCATCATGAAGGATCAAAGAATAAATAGTGTCTGTTCTACAGAAGTGAAACAGTGGCAGACCACAAGGAAGAGTTGAGAGGGTCTTGACACCCCTTTTTCAGCTGTGGCGACCTTTAGTAAGGGCTTAAAACTAATTTTTGTGGCACAGACATCACCTTTTCCGGGACCTTACTACCTTTCCTGGGTTTCCATATTAGCCTTCCCAGGTCGAATCCCCCCCCCCCTCTTCCCAAATCCTTGATTTGCCTTGCTTATGGGTTAATAGTGTATGCAGGGATAACACCACTAAATAAAATGTTGTTAAGTGGGATTTTTGGAAAATCCATTCCCTTAACAACTTATTTCCAGTCTCCTTAAACTTGTGTGTCACCATAGATCAGACACTAGCTGGTAGATTAATGAATGGCCTTCCCAAAAAGGCTCAGCTCTCAATGCTGGAGACCTGGGTTCAATCCCCTGCATGGTTATGATATTATGCTGTAGTGGCCTGTTCAAGTCAAGTTATCTTCTCTAGGTTCCCTGGTTTCCTCAAACTCTTCAGACTTCTATATGCCACCATGGAGAATGCCTTGATTAAATGTTGTTATGGTAACTAGTTGTACAATCCATGTGAAACAAATAAGTTTATAGTTTATAATGTTTGGAAACATGTTTACATCTAAAACTGCTTCAGACTTTAAGGAACACAGTGCACCTAACACTCATAAACATACTATGGGTCCACAGTCATTAGTCAAATAAAGACAAATTGCACTATTTCTAAATCTAAGCTTAGTATTGCAATATGGTTCCAATTGGAAAAAACATTGTCGTACATTTCTGTGATAGAAATCTTTAATAAGTGTTTAAGAGCCCTCCAGTTCCAGTTGGCTCCAGTTTGACATTTTTCCATTTCTGTGATGGAAAGCTTGAATATATATTTATAAAAAGGTATCTGTCATGGTTCTGATCTGACAATCTCTTAGCATTCTATGATGGAAATCAGGAATAGGTATTTATAAAAAAATACTTTTGTTCCAAACGATTCAAGAAGATATATTCTTTTACATTATTTTAAGGAAATCTTTCAATTGATTCTGGTTTGACATTCTTGGAATTAGAATGCTGTGATGAAAATCTTAAATAAAACACTCCAGTTAGTGTCCAGATACAACAATATTTATCAGATATCATTGAAACTGCTTGTACATATGCCTGCTTACAGTAAATAATGACTCCATACTACAAAATTATTACAAACAGAGGAGGAATAATAGTCACAAAAAGACATACATAATGATCATTCTTCATCAAACTGTTGTAAGGGTTATTCTACAGGACACACAAGCAAACCTCCAAAACAGTGAGGTCTGATAAAAGCTATACTAGAAACAAAACAGAAAGTCTTTTTTTGATTTATGAAAGTCCCCACTACATAAAACAGACCTTTTATGCAATGTTTTACTGGCTGTGGGGGTCACAGGGTTCTTAAGTAAACATAAATCAGTTACCTTGGTTATGGCCAGATGTGACATTTTCTGCCTTTAAGCTATTCCCTTCTTATGTTATGCAGTCCCTTTTGACTCTGTTGCTTATATGAAGCTCCTTTGCATATTTCACAGTCATCATATAAAATGAAGGTAGATCTTCCGGTGAACAAAAAGGCAATGTTCTCACATTATAAAAATAGTTGATTTTTAATTATATCCAAGGCCTTGGTAGTACTTGGTTTAAAGTAATTTTGAAAATCTTGTAAAGACCTTGAATTTCAATCTAGATCTTGAGTCTAGCAGTAAACTTTACTTGTGCATAAAAATCATGAATAAAACAGGGGAAAATTTAGGGGGATCAAAAAAGGGATGTGTAAAGGAGGTTGTGAAAGAAAAACACATGAAATGCAAATTTATATAATTGAAAATCAATGGAAAGACCTTGAAAATGAAAATTGTGATTGGTCATTTGAAGCTTCTAAAAGCTTGCTATTTCCCTACTTTTTAGTTGAAATTATGGGATTTCAGACATACTCTGCATGAATGTTGAAGAAATTTACCGTAGGTACTTCCTGTTTAGAAAAGTTCTTATAATGTCTCAGCCTTTGTCTGGTGGGAATTTCATTTTCTGGCCTATTTTTTTATAAAAGTTGCAAGGTATTATCTTTATTGAACAGGTATCAGATATCAGAAAAGGCCTTTTTAAATGTAGATTATTGTCAATGCACAAGTTGAATATCTTCAGTGTGTTAAAGTGATTTCCAGCAAAATTCACTTAAATTATTATATATATTATGTACTATGTAAATTGTTTAAGGTGCCAAACATTAGATGCACCAAAGGTTGCAAAGCTATTTTTTCCTGTTGTTCCATTACTGTTGCAAAGATGGGTTTATTGTAAATAATGATGGAACAAATTACTTTTGTTTAATTATGTGTTTACTGGTCTCTTTTGGAAGATTTGTAAGAGTGTTGCTAAGTAACAGAAAAAAATTAAAATCAAAGAGGAAATAATTTCTTTTGTTGTAGCATTATATGCCTAAAATTTGCGACATAATGGAGCAATTATCTTTCAAATGTGACCATTTATTTGATGGATCTGGAATCATATTAAACAACCAAACATAAAATGTCCACAAATATTTCATTCTAGACTGTAAGATTGTATCCTGAACCAATGTTGGGGATTTTAATAGTCACATTTATCAAGGACATGTAGAAATGGGAATTTATTGGTATTTCTGCTGTCTGATTGAGGTCGTGTATCTCTGTTACAGTCATTGGAGATTAGCCTTCATTGGAGAGATCGGTGTTCTTGATGTGCCAATCAAATGAATGTAGGGCAGAAGTAAATGCAGCAGGATTTCGTCTGCACACAAGCAACTCCCTAATAGCAAATATTCACAGTTTGGATTGCATGCAAAACAAGTTTGTCAGTAAAAAATTGAGGTTAAAAATTATATTAAAGAAAATGTCTATAAATGATGATTGACAGAATGTGGTTCATGAATTAAATGTTACATTTTCCAAAACACAGTGGTGAAATAGGTCCTCCTCATTATGTGAATAAAGTAAACCCCATCTAAGTGCATAGCCCCTGTCAATATTACCAAAAGCAGCTATTTAGTCTGATGCTTATTTGTGATGTTAATGATAAGTTATCATTACTTAACTAGGCCAGGATCAAAGAGAAATGGGAGGTCTCGTCACAGGTTGCTCCTCAGGTCACACGTATCATATTGGTATAACCATGTGATCACAGGCACTTGAAATCAAATATGACTTTTTACTCAAATATGACTCTTGATGAATTTACTCATGCTCTAAATTTCCACAATTAAAGCTAGAAATCTGCATTCTAAGAAATGCAAGCCTCAACCATATGGGAGTCCCTATTGTTGTATGCTCCCAAAGCATTTCAGAGGTTCATAAGTAACTGTACATTTGTGAATATTATTTATGACGTTCCTGAATCCCAATAATGGGCCAGATCTACAACAAAATCTTATATATGCTTCATAGGCCTATTTCTGAAATACCCTGAAAATTTCAAGAGGTTTTGATTAGGATTACTTTGGTTATGTTGTAAACAATCACACATGAACACACACAAAAACACATGGCGGAGGCAACAAATGTTTATCAAGGTCTAGCTGACAAGTGAGACCTGTGCTGATCCCCATGGGTCTTCTTGGCTAATTTTCAGATGAAATTGTGCTAGTTTCCGTGCTTTAAATACAGGGAAATTTTTTTCAGTGTTTATCAGAACTGCTGAGGTAACCTCCATCTGTATGCAAGATTTTGTTTCTTGTCAGTCTTGATTTGTTAGAAATAGTAACATTCCCTCAGTGGCAGCTGATCATGAATATCCTCAAACCAGCATTTCTCACCTTGTCATATACTATAAATAAGAACATATATCACTGTGAGACTTTTAAGCAAGTGTTAGTGCTGATTTCATGCACCTAGGGTGCAATATATATTTTACTCTTGGTTGGTGATGGCATCCAATTTATTTTTTTTCTTTGGTAAATGTAAAGATCTGGTCAGTCTGGTTATAATATTGCAGGGGGAAGAGTTAAGAAAATTATAATTGATTTAGACCAGCAAAGTGCTGCTCTCAGTGGCTGCTAATTTGCAGAATAATGATATATAACACTATAGAAATATTGGTCTAATTATTTAAGTATTGTAAACCAGTGATTGAGTTTTTTGCTGTTTTCTCAATGTGAATAAAAAATTGTGTGTATTCCCTTATATAAATATATGTGGATTGTGCAGAGATGTAAGGAGGTGTAGACCTCCTTTACTGCAAGAAATAAAAAATTTTACAGTGTTTTCCAAAAATGTTTTTAAGGTTAACCCCACTTCAGGACCTCTTTAAGGCAATTAGTCACTAAGTGTAACAGTACACCCTTAAAAAAAAATTCTGGATCCGCTCAAATATATATATATATATATATATATATATTTATACCATATACAACATTGCAATAGCATCATATTACAGGTTAACAAAGGTAGATGTAAACAGAGAATATCTTTGGAGCTGAAGTTTTGTGGCAGCTAGTGCAGGTGTGTGAAAGGGGAAAGTTTCATGTAAGAGTCCTATTTATGGCAGCTCATATTATCAGCAGTCCTAAAATGAGTTTGGGAGAGAATTGCAAGAGGAAAGAACATGGCTCAGATTGCTTAATCATGTCCCATGTGAGTTTGTGGCTCCTCAAGTGTTTCAATTAGCACTGCAGTGGTAGCTGCACCTCATTGGTACAGCTGGGGGGTTTAGGCTGCACCAAAGAAGGCAGTTTCCACCTTTCCGTTCTGCAGGTAGCCCCTCATTTTTTGTCTTCACCTGTTTAAGCTCCAAACAAGGAGAAGATATTTTAAACATGCATGATACAATGTATCTGAGCATACACTGGTGACAATGTAGTGACTTTTAGTTTGTTAGGATTTCAAATTATGTTCTGAACACACTTGTATTATCATTGCAATAATTTCTGCAATATCTCATGATATTTGTTCAGTTTGACTGAATACAAAAATTTACTAGCAAAACATCCCGAACACTGAATTACTACTATCTCATTATCACCTGGTTTATACATTTATTATGGTTCTGTGTGCAAGTAAAAACAGTATGCTTGTTTCTGTTTGACATAACGAGACTGCCTGACCAGAGGTCCCATCTTGCGCTAACTCCCAATCAGGGAGAAGAAACATAGAAGTATAAACACCGATTTGTGAAGTTGCGAGGTATGGCCACCAAGTGAGTAGCGCACAATGTTTTTGTTTTGTGCCTCTGATCATGCCTGATACAAGCCTGTTTCCAGCCATGTACAGGATTCAGCAAATGGTTTTAGAATGGAAGTTTTGCAGATATCATGATTTTTTAACTAGATCACACCATATTGCATGTTTACATGTAAGATAACCAGCAGGTGAATAGGCCCCTTTAAGGTTCATTATTGCCTGTCTCAAATTAAGGATACAATAAACAAGATACATTTTCCTGGTTATATTCAGGTCAGTGTGTTTTTAAATGCACATCTGTATTTCTTATGATTGATGCAAAATCCATATAGCTTTATCTAGCTGCCAACTTCTAACATCTTGAAGGTGTTGGTTAGGATATAATCTAATTCTAGGTGTGGTTTAACAACACCAGCATATTCCATTGATGAAAAATAACAGTCTTCCGCAAGAACTCAGTGTAATAACCACTTATCATGTTATTTCTTTCTTATAATGAAACACATCCAGATTTTATCAATGATGAAGCATAGAAAATTCTATATGGTGGTAAAATGTAAGCTTTGTGGACCTAGAGCAATTTCCAGCTGTCTGATGGAAATCTGTGACATGTAGAAATGCTATCTATTTCTTAGAGAGTCCTGTCGGAAGGGAACAGGCAGCAGAACAAATAGATGGATAAAAACTCAGTAGGGAACAGTTTTTCATTGCCACCTTCTTCTGAAGCAGGTAGATTCAATCTGATGTTTAATTTATAGGAACATTTTCATGGTGAGGAAGACAAAGTGGTTTTCATGATGAAATCTTCTACAGACATTAAATCAATAGGATATCTGTACCTATGGTTGTTGAAGCAGTTTTCACATCAGAATCATGCTCAGACATTAAAACTGCGGTGGAATCTTGTTAACTAGGAATTGTTATTTCGTTTAACAATCTTTTTGTTTAAAGCAACTTCATATTGCCAATTTTGTTAACTGCATGCAAAAAAATACTTAATTGAATTTAGATAACAAAAAAATATTCTTGCCAAATTTCTTCATGGCCTTTGACCTGAAGTTCTTGTAGTCTGACACTGATTTCTGTCTTCAATTTTGGGGAGTAAAATTTGATGCCACAAACATATACATGTAGATCCAAACAGGTAAATACCAGGAATTATGAACATTTCCTGAAACTTAGACATTTGGACCTTGGTGTCAATCAGACATATAAGGATAAATTCACTTGATTCATTGATGGGCAAAACAAATTTATATGGTCTTTTAGCAAATATTTAATTTTACACACAGTCGGCTTCAAAGATCAAGTCAGACAGATGAATATTTTACTGATGATAACTTCCTTCCTATTTAATATTCAGTTATTATATTCACCAATGATTAAGTAGGTTTTTAGTCCCATCTTTCAAGAAAATTTTTGTTTCTATTTGTGTCTCACCACAGAGAAAGGAAAATTCAGGTTTTCAGGTATATGTACCATACACTACAGACATGTGTGTGTTTTGTTCTCTGTTTAACTTTGTTTTTTTGTTTACAGAAGTGGATATATATCCACAGGTTTGTTGGTTTGAATGTATAGCAGTATAACACCACCTACTTATGGAAGGTTCATTGATATTATGGGGAAACATTGAGAGAAGATTTCAAATTGTTAAACTTCAGTTTTCAAAGTCTGAGTCTTGGATCATTTCATCTCTGTGTTTAGATTTTGGTGTCAGAACCCTAGGTCTTTTTTCTTGGTGTTTGATTGGCTGATCTCAACCAAAGTACTTCCATTCACTTATCATAAACCTTTCTGAGCTGCTACTTCAAAGAGTATACAGGATGCCATAAAAGTTGAAAGGAACTTCTTTTGTAGCATAAAAAAACAATGTTAGCTTCAAAAGTTCATTTCTACATACATCATCATTTTGTTAATCATGTGATTATAAACTGACACTTTCTTTAATATTGGTCTGGAATAATGGCTTGTAGGTTTTAACAAAGTTTTTTTTTCACACAAAAATCTATATTTTATTACGTATGGTGCCAATAAGGAATATATACCATAATCGATTACCTGACACATTTGATACCTTAAAATGAGTTTTTTTTTGTTTCTGATATCCCCAAACTCAGGAATATGATAATATCTGGTAGATCTGGTATCTTTTATGTGTAATTAACCATGATTTATAGGTCCTGCTTAAGACTTGCCAGTTGAGAAGAAGATCATGGAGGTGATCACTCAAGCAATTCATCTTCTGCAATGGCCAATTTTATGAGCAATTTTGCCCAAGGATTTTACTCAATAAATCCAAGCCAACAGAAAAGTGACACATTTTATTTTGCTATATAACTGTGTTTGATTTATAAAGGATATTTATATATATATTAATTTGTAATTATGCATAATTTGAAAATCTTTTTAAATATCGCCATCTTCATATAATCATAAAGCTGTTTCTTATACCTGTTGTTGCTTAAAATAAAGAGAATTTTAAATCAACATAAATGTTATTTGTGTGTTTAAGTATCATGATTTTTTTATTTGTTGCTTTGCTTGAACTAATTTAGTTATATGTAGATTAAGTTTTATTCACCAATAAATCTTAAATGAATAGCCTCAGAGCATCAAATACCATATAAAAGATAGTAGAGAAAACTTGTTTTAGCTCCTCTGTACCATCATATTTACCACATGGCCACATGAATATCTTTAAAAACCAGAACCTTTATGTGAACAGAGAATTTATTCTTTTGGCAAGGGAACCAATTGCATTCATAAAAAAAAAAACAAACAAAAAAACCCCAAACTCTTGAAGTCTGTTTTTCTTTTCTATGTATGTTCTGAGATAAACCCATGTGGTATGACTGCAATAACAAGCAAGACTTCTGTATTTCTTGATGATTGCATTCAGAAACGAGTCTTGTCAGGATTTGCCACAATATCCAAGCAAGTTTGATGTTGGAGACGATCACAGGCTACAGAGGACAGTCTAATAAAGTAGTCACAGTTGAGATCTCAAACTTGCAGCCAGATTGAGAATCGGGGATACCCAATCTCACCTTTTGAGAGACCTCTTTCATTCTTATTACATGGTGTCACTTTGCTTAAGCCTTATCTGTTACCATCAACTTTCCTTGCATTTGCACTTATATTTGAGGTTAGATTTGTCTGTCTCAGGCCATCAGCTTTGCTTCTTTGCTTTTGGCGAATAATTTCAGGAGGAGGAAATGTTGGAATTGATTTTCAGCTGAGCAGCCAGTGGAGGCTAGAGCAGAGATAGGTACTAATAGATCAAGGGGTACCCTGAGCCGGGGACACCATTAAGACTTCCTACAGCATTGGCGGGGCTAACACAGTTACTGACACTCCGATCAGCTGAGACTCTGTTTGCCTGCGGAGGATTAAGAAGCCGAGAGCAAAGTAGCAAGGAGTTAGTACACTACTGATCGACAGACTTTCTATAATGTGCAGATGAACGGATGGGAAGGTAAAATTCAACGTCATGATACTGCAGAAGACATCTGAATTTTAAAGTGCACTAGAGAGCCAATGATTGGACAGACAGAGTGCAGGTAGAATAATTTGCATTTCTTCTCCAAGACAACTTTCTTAACACCTGACTTATGAATATTCATATGCAATTGTTGGAGTTGATTCAACAAATAGATGAACCTATTGACCTTTCAACTTGATCAGCTGACCAGTCAGCTGATCAAATCATTTAAAGTGTGTGAGAACCATGTTGATTAACCAACAGGAAAACTACTTCTGACATAATAGACAGCTTAAAAGAAGAAAGTTGACAGCTAGGCTCATTAGAGTGACATCTGTATTATTGCTAGAAGTGGAAGCTTTGGACCAGACTAACAAACTTCTGTTAACCAGCCTTTTCAGGATTAGCCTTTGGAGTAAGCTTATTTTCATTCATTGTGATCATGTGATGGAAGCCATACATATATGCTAGTTGTACAAAAGTAGATGCAAAAAACAGGTTAGTTTTTCTTCTTTTTTTATTTGTCAGGAAGGTTTTGGGTTCTTTGTCTGGTTGTAGAGCTCGTGAAAGAGGTTGCATGTCTAGGACTCATGTTTGCTGCAACCTAATTTGTTTCTTCCAAGAAGCTGTCCTTAACGAGATTCATTAGAGAGCATCACATTGACTGGTGATGAAGCACTGCCTGCTAAGTTACTTATGCAACAGACCTGGATCCTAGGCAGGTTATATTATCAACACGTCAACAGAAATTGCTTTTCAAGGGTTTTGAAACCTGGTGTTTTACTTTCTCTCTCTAAGGACACAATGGTAACGATTCAGTAAGGCCAGTTTATTAGGGATGTGAAAAGTTTTACCTGGTAGGAATTTCTCAAATTGCTGATTAACAGTTAATGTGAAATTAGAATTTCAAAATAGTGGAAAACACGTTGATGTTAAAAATATGGTCAGAGGTTTTTTGTTGAATATATTCAAGATACATTGTGAAAATTATCAAAATAATATAAATTGATGTTTTTACAAATAATGATAAACTTCAATAAGAGAGTTTATCAAGGGAGGATCCCAGTTTTTTAGAAGGTTAGTGAAAAAAGGTATCTGAGAGCTCCAAGTGTGTCCTCTCAGCTCCCCATCTCTCTGAAATAAAAATATTTGTTTGAAATATGTGCTTGTTTACATCAAAATTTACTTGTCTACACAAACTTATAGTGGACAGTAGGTAAATCTTTCATTTGTATCACTCTTTGGCATCACTTCATCTCTGAAATACATTTATTCTCTCAAATATATACAAATGTAATACACTAATAACATGATTTTGGTTTAAGGAAAACGTTTGTGTGCATATATATTGGTATATATTATGGTGTCAATTCAACAGGAATGTTTTCAAATTTGAAGTTATTTTCTGAGACTGATTTAAGTGTGGTATTTTTCATTATCATTATTTATAAAAATGGCTGGCTAGAGGAGGATATAAACCCAGATTTTCTTGGGTCCACCCTCAGTTATCATTGTTTGAAAACATTGGTAGTTAACAATACTGCATATACACTGATTGAGTGCAGTTCATTCAGCAGGTATCAGAGATTGATAAGCCCTGATATTCAGACATAGCCAGGGATATTAATGGGTCATCAGTAGGCCTAGTCTCTAATGATAATTTTGATGTTTATACAGCCTTTTTTGGACTCATAAATGGGCATTACATTGCTCAATGCAATGAAATGATCAGATCGTGTTTATATGTGTCTGGAAATGAGACTCAAGGACCATTTATGTGGGCTCAAGGACCATGCCTCTAGGCTCAAGGGCCATGCATTTGTAGGCTCAAGGACCATGCATTTGTAGGCTCAAGGACCATGCATGTAGGCTCAAAGACCATGCATGTAGGCTCAAAGACCATGCATGTAGACTCAAGGACCATGCATGTAGGCTCAAAGACCATGCATGTAGGCTCAAAGACCATGCATGTAGGCTCAAGGACCATGCATGTAGGCTCAAAGACCATGCAGGTAGGCTCAAAGACAATGCATGTAGGCTCAAAGACCATGCATGTAGGCTCAAAGACCATGCATGTAGGCTCAAAGACCATGCATGTAGGCTCAAAGACCATGCATGTAGGCTCAAGGACCATGCATGTAGGCTCAAGGACCATGCATGTAGGCTCAAGGACCATGCATGTAGGCTCAAAGACCATGCATGTAGGATCACAAGGTGTACTTTGTACATTTATTTTACCAGAATTTGGACAGAGAAGTACATCATATCATCCCATTTAGATGTCAGCCAGAATACTGAAATTGGGCATGATCTTGTGTACAGTTTGTTAACTATAAAATAACTGACCATTACCTCTTAATGACAGGGTAATGTCATAAAAGAGCTGCTATTACATCTGTAATAAGTCAGGATATTTGCAGGAAAATGTTTGCTGGTGACACTTAGATGTAAATAATGCTGCAGTTCGGGCATAATGTGTCATAAAATGATGTTTATGTAGCCATGACATTTGACAGTTATTGAGGTCATTGCATAAAGTGAAACTTTGTAGGCCTCTTATCATATCTATAATATCTATTTTTATGAGTTATTAGCTTCCACATTTAAAATATAAAGTATGTCTTGTCATCATTCAACACATGATTATTCCACAGACAGGTCTAACTGAAATATATATATTGATTTCTTATATTGAAATTGTTCTTTTGAATTCAGATGTGATGATTCTGAATCAGATACTTCATGACAAGAATTGGCTTTGGTGATTTAATATGTGACTTCATGGCAAAACTAATTTTTTTTTGCTTTTAAATAAAATTGTAACCATAAACTAGTTTAATATATGTTAGAGCTAAATGATAAAACTTAATGATTCTAACTTTGAGAAAAAAATGGTTCAGATTCATCAAGAAGGGCACAGCTAAAATGGAATGTTGTGCAAATGGCAATGTGATGTGCAAAAAAAAAATAGGGACTAGAGGGTAAATTGAATTCCTCAAGATAAGAAGAAGTAAGTAAATTAAATTACAGTATTAGATATACAGCACTTCTCAATGATTAATGTATGTTATCCATTTATACTCGCTGTGTGAGCTTAAAATAGTTTTGTCTTAATGTGCTGATGGTTAACTAATGTAATTTGTAAATATAACAAGGGTTATATATGAATAGAGCGGTATATCAGATAAGAGCACATGTGCAGTTATAAATTCTACTGAAAGCCATCTAAACAAGTTTTAAATAAGGTTCTTTAGTCATTTAAAAAAGGTTTTTAGTCATTAAATGTGCATCTTCAGGGAGTATTTTGACCCTTAGGCCAGACTTTTTTAATTCTTTGGTTTACGAACATGATTGACAAAAGTGATAGGTAGGAGGTAGGGGAAAAAAAAAATTGGAACAAACCTGGATACTGGTGTTCGTGAATCCTGTATTGTACAGTTGGGTTATAAAATTCATATTTAAATGGCTCTATATAAACTTGTATTAAATATATAAAATAATATATAAAAATTAAAATATTATCATCATCCTCTTGAGTTTTCCACATGAATCTTGTGTGTGCCATGTTATTTCAAGCCATTCAAATGTCATTGAAGGTAAATTAATGACAAAAGTTTAAACAGTAAAACTTATGATTTCATACACACCTGAAATAAAAATTAAGTCACTGTCCCTGCCAAGTGAACTGCCTATTTTATAAAGTTTTACAAATTAAAGACCAGTCAAACACTTATACAAATACAAAATAATATATTTTTGTCAGATATGCAAGGAGAAAACTAAATATTCACTGCTAGCATGATAGACTGCAGTTTTTATTTGTCAGTCGTGAATGACAATAACAATGACAATATGCGACTTGCAGCTATTCGCCTTATTGAGTATTGTTTATCAAATGTCAACAACATGGAACTAGAGTTGTTTGATTCATGACCATGACCTTTCCTTTTTGGTGTTGCGCATGTTTGACAGTCCTTTGAATATACAACAACTGCTAATAAAGTGAGGTCTCCATTGGATATCACATTGAATTATTCAACTATTTTAAAATTTTAAAAAGTATTAATAACCTAATTTATTCATCTGCATTTCTTACCACGGCCGTGACAGTACGTACCGTACTCAGTTTAATATGCCGTCACTTGGCCACTGTCAGTCCGGAATTGCTTTTCGGCATCCATACACATCAAAGCTTCCATCACATCCGTTTGGAACAATTAAATGAAACCTTTCAAAGTTTCTGCATTTTAAATGGCTTTCATTTTAGCTTGCTTTTGTTTTGACTATTAAAACATCCGCAAAGCCAACGCTTCACATAAAACCGCGCCACTAACACTACGGATAGTCGGAAATACTGCAGAAACCCTGAAAATTCCTGGAGTTTTCAAAGAGTACATGACGACCTCATGCAGTATATAATTTCATCTGTTCAGTAATTTTGAATTTCTTTTAAGCGTTACAAGACTACGTTTTTAAGTTTTGACAAGTTATAATATTTTTTAAGAGTAAACTTGTGAAACTTGGCCAATTTGCAGTAATAAATAGTGTCTGACTTTGAGTGCAATAATTAGTCTTAAGAAGTAAATTTGTTTGTATATCCAGCAAGTTATTAACAGTGGCACGCTGGTAAAGCCGCTATGCAACCAAACTAATTTTCTTTTCTAATTCACATCTATCTATAACAAATATGTTTAACAAATATGACCTAAACGCTGGTTTGAAAATGTACTGTGGTGCAGAAAACGAACTTTGAAAACTCTCCAAGAATTCTCAATTTCCCTGCTGAATCTTTTGACTACTTGATGGCCAATCAATTGCATTTATACCCTATTGTGATTGGCTTAACCCTTTACTGTTTACAAGCCACTAAAGAGCACTCTAAATGGGCAACTAGGATGCCATGATATGTATAGATTCTTTCAGGACAAAAATATTGCATATTATTTTTAAGTTTCAATGATTTTCAATAATCTTCAGGAAACCCTCTTAGTGGGAACTGTTAAAAATTTGATAAAGATACAAAAAAAGCTTGAAAAGATATAGCTGTTAGTGTAAATATAAATAGTGTAAGAATTTGTCGGAAATCTAAATTAAATGTAAACAGTAAAGGGTTAAACCCTCCATCTGTCATCAAGAAAGTGGCCTTATTAGCCAATCATAAGAGTTCTAACGTTTGAGGTGATCTAATACACACGGTCACTCATTTGTTAACAACCGTGCTGGATTAGGCGACGCATTATATAAAAGGGGAAAAAAGTCAGAATGCCAATTTTATTTTTTTTCTGAAATGAGGAAATCAGAGGTCGGCGGGTTTGTAAACTGAAAAATTAAAAAAGTCTGGCCTTAATGTTAACTGACATTTCATGACTAAGGCTTTAGGAGCAGGCATGATCTCCCATGTACATTATTGAAAAAGGCACATGGCTCTCAACTTATGCATAAATTGTGTGTTAAAAGAAGGAACATCAGTCAAGTTTTGTTTAAATATGACTGGACAGTCCTAAATTCCATTAGGCCTTTAGCTAATTCTGTTCCATTGTCTTGGGGTTACTAATAGCACAGAACTCAAAAGCTGAGAGATTATGAGTTTTAATCTCATCTGAGACTGTGAAATTTTTCACAGTCAGCCCACACCCAGGGTGAGCACTTTGCAGGCTTAATGGGGAGACTGTGCCCAACAGTTGTGTTTCACTCACACGCAAGTGCTCCTTTCAGTCGTTTCTTGTTGTTATGACCAAGCCTGGTTGACACCAGGATTATCGCAGGTAAGCTCCTGTCACAGAGTCAGAACAGGAATGGTATTCTGTAGATGTACAGGGTACTTAAAAAAAACAGATAAAATTATGAGAGAAAAAAAATCTTAGTCATCATTCATATGAATTGCATGATTGATTAACCAGCACAGCAATAATATAATGTATTGAATTATTTGTATATACATATATATATATATATATATATATATATATATATATATATATATATATATAATGACAAAGTGTAACTGAGGTTTCATGTCAAGGTATTTAATAACAGTTGAATACCTGTCACCTTACAATATCATTTTGGTATTAGCGCACAGGCCCCTTTAACCAGAAGAGCAGGTAAGGCACTTGTAAAGATTTAATTATTTGTTTACTGTAACCATGGTAACAAAAAACCGTTTATCTTTTTAAATGTTAGAAATGGTCAATCAGTCAGACAGTACAGTTTGTAGAGAGAAGTCAACAGAAGGAGAGTCAGTGTCAGAGAGTCAGAAGGAAACACAGTGAGAAAGAGTGGAGCAATGCATCTTTAGGAACCCTAAATCACTAAGACACATCTTCATCTGTTAGGAGATCAGTTACTCCAAGAACCATCAATCAAACAAATCAATGCCCAACAGATATAAACCATAATCAAGCATCAAGAAAGGTTCACAAGTTTACCAGCTGAAGAGAAGGAGGTAACCCTAACTTTGTGCAGACCATGCAAGTAATGCACACACTCGGTTAGAGTATACATAAAACTAGTGAATACCGGTAGTCGCTGATGAACTGCTTCAGAGATTCTGAGCTGGTTGGTTATATGCTAGAAATTCACTTGATGGCTAGGACGGATGGAATACTTGCATTAAACATAGTCAGGGAATTGTGCAGACCGGTCTGTGTGGACTATGTTTGTCTCAGTGGATTCAACGCAGTCTGTTCCATCTCTGTCTGTGTCTCCTTGATAGTTCATGGATGCTGATCAGGGCTGGTAGCCTACGTATATATACTGGGTTACAGGCACACTATGTTGTACTGTTGGTTAAAATATATGGTTTAATTAGACTGGACCCAAAGACCTATTGCATTATTCAGAAGTGGACTGATTAATTATCAGTTGTATTAACAATTTTATTTTATTTTGAAATAAAGTAAAATTGCAAGCAGTGTTCCTGTGCCAGATATCATATTTTTAAAATGTACGGGGTACTTACTAAAATAATTAAATAAATCATTTTCAATCTGGTGTAAGACCTTAGAATTATAACTCCTCATTCTTTTTAGTAGAACATTGAGCAGGGTTACTAACTGCTCAGTGTTTGTAGTTGAATATTGAGCAGAGTTACTAACTGGTCAGTGTTTTTGGTAGAATATTGAGCAGAGTTACTAACTGGTTAGTGTTTTTGGTAGAATATTGAGCAGAGTTACTAACTGGTCAGTATTTTTGGTAGAATATTGAGCAGAGTTACTAACTGGTCAGTGTTTTTGGAAGAATATTGAGCAGAGTTACCAACTGGTCAGTGTTTTTGGTAGAATATTGAGCAGATTTACTAACTGGTCAGTGTTTGTGTTTGAATATTGAGCAGATTTACTAACTGGTCAGTGTTTTTGGTAGAATATTGAGCAGAGTTACTAACTGGTCAGTGTTTTTGGTAGAATATTGAGCAGAGTTACTAACTGGTCAGTATTTTTGGTAGAATATTGAGCAGAGTTACCAACTGGTCAGTGTTTTTGGTAGAATATTGAGCAGAGTTACTAACTGGTCAGTGTTTTTGGTAGAATATTGAGCAGATTTACTAACTGGTCAGTGTTTTTGGAAGAATATTGAGCAGAGTTACTAACTGGTCAGTGTTTTTGGTAGAATATTGAGCAGAGTTACTAACTGGTTAGTGTTTTTGGTAGAATATTGAGCAGAGTTACTAACTGGTCAGTATTATTGGTAGAATATTGAGCAGAGTTACTAACTGGTCAGTGTTTTTGGAAGAATATTGAGCAGAGTTACTAACTGGTCAGTGTTTTTGGAAGAATATTGAGCAGAGTTACTAACTGGTCAGTGTTTTTGGTAGAATATTGAGCAGATTTACTAACTGGTCAGTGTTTGTGTTTAAATATTGAGCAGAGTTACTAACTGGTCAGTGTTTTTGGTAGAATATTGAGCAGAGTTACTAACTGGTCAGTGTTTTTGGAAGAATATTGAGCAGAGTTACTAACTGGTCAGTATTTTTGGTAGAATATTGAGCAGAGTTACTAACTGGTCAGTGTTTTTGGTAGAATATTGAGCAGATTTACTAACTGGTCAGTGTTTGTGTTTAAATATTGAGCAGAGTTACTAACTGGTCAGTGTTTTTGGTAGAATATTGAGCAGAGTTACTAACTGGTTAGTGTTTTTGGTAGAATATTGAGAAGAGTTACTAACTGGTCAGTATTTTTGGTAGAATATTGAGCAGAGTTACTAACTGGTCAGTGTTTTTGGAAGAATATTGAGCAGAGTTACTAACTGGTCAGTGTATGTGGTTGAATATTGAGCAGATTTACTAACTGGTCAGTGTTTGTGTTTGAATATTGAGCAGAGTTACTAACTGGTCAGTGTTTTTGGTAGAATATTGAGCAGAGTTACTAACTGGTCAGTGTTTTTGGTAGAATTTTGAGCAGAGTTACTAACTGGTCAGTGTTTTTGGAAGAATATTGAGCAGAGTTACTAACTGGTCAGTGTTTTTGGTAGAATATTGAGCAGATTTACTAACTGGTCAGTGTTTGTGTTTGAATATTGAGCAGAGTTACTAACTGGTCAGTGTTTTTGGTAGAATATTGAGCAGAGTTACTAACTGGTCAGTGTTTTTGGAAGAATATTGAGCAGAGTTACTAACTGGTCAGTGTTTTTGGTAGAATATTGAGCAGATTTACTAACTGGTCAGTGTTTTTGGTAGAATATTGAGCAGAGTTACTAACTGGTCAGTGTTTTTGGTAGAATTTTGAGCAGAGTTACTAACTGCTCAGTGTTTTTGGTAGAATATTGAGCAGTGTTACTAACTGGTCAGTGTTTTTGGTAGAATATTGAGTAGAGTTACCAGCTGCTTAGGGTTTGTTTTAGAATATTGAGCAGATCTTCTAGCTTATCAGTATTTGTAGTAGGATATTCAGTAATTGTACCAACTGTCCAGTGTATGTGGTAGGTTGTCGGTCAGTGGAATATACCAGCAGTGATACATTTAGATAGAGCAGTAAAGAACTGCACAGTCCACATAACAAAATAGTCAGCTCTGTTATCAGTTAGTAAAACAATCACATCAAGTATCAGATATGTTTATTTCTGATAGAGTATTTATCAAATCACTTGTCTGCACATATATTGACTTAAACAGCCATTAGAGTATCAAATGGTGATCAAGTGACCTCTGGGTACATGGTCATTGGCAGTAGAGTTATAGATACGAATGGCTATGTGTACCCATATTAAAACAGTTTGCGAAGTTGGGATTATAGCATAATAGCCAATTTTCCAATATCTATCAAATGAAGTCCAATATTCCTGCTGCATGTAATAAATATACTGCTTTGAATGCTGTAAATAGGAGATGCATATCTTTAGATATATGTTAGCAATAGGGTCAGCAGGTGCTCTATGAAAAAAAAGCTGTGTGCATGTGTATGTATGTGTAATGGTGTGTCCTGGCCAATGCTTGGTCCCAATAAGTGTTGTTTATTGATTTCAACTATCCCCATGACCGTTATTTGCATTCCCTCTTGTAACATTGGTCATCGACTAGTTTTCAATGGTCCCACAGTTACTGCAATATGACAACAACAGTGGTTTCATGTACATTATATTACTCCACAGGCTGTAAAACACTGTGAATGTCCTGTATGTGATCATCTGTAGTTTAGGGCCAAGACAGTTTCCTCATTTACTGCTATAACCATCCATCTATAGAATTGATTGGGATTATAGAATGTTACGCTGTGTTTATCATAATTAACTGAGCTTTAAATTGGTTGATCCAACTTTGGCAATCTGCAGTCTCAACACAATGTAAGCAAAATTATTAATGTCTCAAATGAAATATGCCTTTGATAAAATTGATGTTTCAGAAACTTTATTCTGGTTGATCCAATTTTTGGAATATGCAGTGTGGGCAAAATGCTGGCATTATGTGTTAAATGACCACTGTTCAAGGACCCACTGGTGATCATAATTTGAAGGTTTTACTGCATGTAAATGCAATATGACAGGCATTTAGAAATATTGTTGATATATTTTAAATTATACACAGTATTGCAAATTTCAAATAGAAACATGCATGCATGTATGAGAGAGGAAAAAATTAGATAATAGCTTACTGTTATTTGTAAAAAGTACCATACATGGTGATGTTGAGCTGTGTCTGTGTTAAATTACACTAGACCACCCTGGATTTTGTGAGCATCATATGAGAGCATTTACTGAAGCTCTTTTAATTTCACAATTTATTGGCTCTTAGCAATATTATGGTAGAGCTTCTGTTTATACATATTTATATTTTAAATTATGATCCTTATTGTGAATGCTAAGGGCTAATTCTCATGCGCTGCAACAATATCTTACATGCCTTGTTGATGAAGGATGGATACATTCATTAAACTTAATATGTACATGCATGGGAATTGAAGCGACAATGAACCATCAGATTAATATGTTATAAATTGAAGCTGGCCTGTCTTGTAACTTGCAGAGCATGTATTTCAAACACCTCTTAGAAGCTTTAAGTTCCTAATGAATTAGTGCCTCAGGGGACCTTTGGTAAATTAACAAAAATATGGCATATTTAGACTTAATAGCAGCATTCATGCAACCTAGGTCTCATTAGTTCTTTTCTGGTGTTAATAATGTTCTTCAGTCATAAAGAACTCCTATTAGCCTAACACAATGTGGCTTTGAGCACATTACGTATTTGTCCGTTTCTCTGCATGCCTATTCTTAATGCACTATTCAAATTTTATGAAGAGGATAATTTTGGTATTTTGCTTAAATGGAGTCCTGTCATTTGCAGACTTTAGAACATACAGTATCGTTAGCATCTTGGACATGTAGCTCTTTAGTCTAAGTAAGACAAAAATGAGATGCGGCTGTATCAGCAAATTTCTGACAAGTCCTTTGGGTGCTGTTGTTTTGATGCAACGGTAATGTAATACATTATGCATGGTAGTCTTTACTCAGATTTCTGTTACTTCCCCACTGAAAGCTTTTCATTATTACTGCCAATTAGTAAATGGGACACAGGATCTCAGATTTCCTCCCATTGCTCTGTAGTCCATTTGAACAAAGTCAGACCATGAACGGAAAACCTAAGTGTCCTTCTTCCTCGTCCTGCTCTGCACTGAATAAACTTGCTGGCTGCGTCATACATTTGTCCAATCCGTCTTTCATCTATTAAACTGCACTGGGATAAACCAGGCAGCGGTATCAGATATTGCTCTGCATCTTAATACCTCCACATCAATCTGTATTCCATAGTTTGGCATTCATAATTAGCTTTCACATGAAAGTATTACCCATTCTTTTAAGTACAAAATGATTCAATGGAAATCTCTGTGTTCTAAATGCTTTGACAAATAGTTAAGGTGATTCAGTAGAAATAATGACACCGTACGGGTTCCAACATGATTGGAATAACTCACAAAATGTCAAAGATAGTTTATTCAGTAAAGTTGAACATAATGTTCTATAAACAAAGCAATAAAATCTAATCTAATAGGTTTTGAAGAAAGTCTGGTACCTGGTTGAGGAAACTTGTTTATACATGAAAAACCTAAAATAAAAAAGCATGGGTTATATATCAAGTAACATATAATAGAAGCTTCTTCTGAAAAGAATGCCTCCTGTATTTAGTAATATAGACAGTGCAATCAAATTCCTCATAACAAATTTCTGGCTATATTGGTTATTATAGATGGATTGTAAAATAAACCCTTACCTATGTTTACAACCTTGTGTCCTGCTCAAAGCTTATATATGATGATAAATCCAATTGCTTAGAGATTATATTTTGCTGGTTCTTCTAGTTGTATGAGTCTGCCATGAAATAAGAATATGACAATAATTTGAGTTTCCCCAGCCACAAGGTCACTTATAGACTAACCTTGGGGTTGTTCTTGATGAGGTTTTCCATGGTTATGACATGTATCTGCATTGGAGCAGAAAACTATCATGTCTGGCTCATATGAGATAACTCTAACACCCTGATATTATATGGAAATTGGAACATTTCAGCCATTTTTGATAAACATAAGTGATCCCAAGTAGGTTCAACTGGTTCCTAAGATTTTAAGGTCAAGAGTAAAATTGACATAATACTGGTTACATCTCCTTTGATAAAATCAGTCATTCCAATATAAAAGATATCGGTCGAAGCAATGTTATGAGGTAGTTCCTTTGACAAAATGGATCTTTGCCAAAAAGAACACGGTTTGCCAGGTAGGTTGCAAAGATAGCCCCCTTTATTTGTCAAAAGAGATCTGTAAAATATAACTTCAGAAAGTGCATGATCCCTATATACAGAAATGTAGGATTTTTTCACAACAAATCAGATTATTTAAAATATAAGAAGGCAGAAAATTTTATATTGGTATAATCATCAGATGTGCCAGCTGCTTTGGTAAAGTTTGGTTTATTTCATGCAAGAAGATGTATTTTACAGAAAGCAATATTTTTGAAAACTGACAGACAAATTGTACATGAGGAAATTGTGTGTGCAGTCATTTGTAGAGAAACTGGATGTCTGTCCATGAATGATTCATGTGCAAACAGAATGGAGCACTCAGACAGTCTTGTATAAAAGTCTGATGGACATTGAGAGGCAAATCTCTTACTTTCTTAGGCTTATAATGAGATTGAGAACATTTTAAAAAGAATTTTAAAAAGTTAAAAGGCTTGAGGAGAGGTTTGCCTAATGATGGAAAGCTTGAAGATGAATATTTATATGATTGACCAGGAAGGAATATTGGACTGTTATTGTATATGCAGCTTTTAAAATGCTTAACAATTTGTTTTGTTTGTTCACTGGCAGATACAATGGAGAAAAAATGCTTAAATTGTCTACAGAGACTACAACAAGTCTACAAATTTAATTTTTTTAACAGACTTGTATGGATAGAATATACAAATTATGAATGGCCAAAATTTAATGTGAGTGCCGGGATTAGTTAAATAAAAGTGTTAGTAAAGGAAGGAAGCTATGACCATAAAACTTATGATTAAATAAAAGGGAATGTGGGTACTGGGATTATATATAGCTGAAAGCTAGGGGTTACTAAAGGAAGGAAGCCATGAACAAATCCTAAATTATACAAATTTATGTCCTTATTGTTAAATTATGTCATTGATGATCCTTCAATATAGAAATAGCTGTGTGAAATGTTAAGGATACATGTATAGGTATAGGGTATAAAATGATATGAAAGTTTACCTGACATGTTTGAGATGTTCTGGACATTTGAAATGAATGGTACCATTTATGTAATGATAAGAAAAATACAAATAGGAAAAGGGGGAAATAATTCTGTACTTTTTTTTTTAGTATCAATAAATAGTCCATCCAATCACATGGATATCAGAAGGCAAAGGCCAGTTCAGAGTCATATGTAATGTCAAAAGCCTGTCCTACAGGCATATAGGTATCTTCTGACTGAGAGATTCTGATGGTTGTCCCAACTGGATAAACATATAATACACCCATACTTTACGCCTTACCAGCAGATTACCATGATGTTAGCATCCCAGGACCAGTCAACTGCTCCAGTTAATGAAATGAGCCAGCAATTGGGGAAGCACTAAAAATACTACAGGGGCAAAGTAATTACCATGGCAACTCCAAGCAGGAATCCCCTTAGGCACGGTCTTCAGTAAGACCAAAGGATTCAGCTTTGTCAAATACCACTACATACTTCAGACTAAACCAAGAATACCTGCTGCAGTGATCCCTCAGCCACATCTTGCAATCAGACTAAACCATGCATACCTGCTGCATTAATCCCTTAGCCACATTCTGCAGTCAGATTTTACCTGTTGCAGTAATCCCTAGACTAAACCATGAATACCTGCTGCAGTAATCCCTTAGCCACATCCTGCAGTCAGATTAAACCATGAATACCTGCTGCAGAAATCCCTCAGCCACATTCTACAGTCAGACTAAACCCTGCATACCTGCTGCAGTAATCCCTCAGCCACAGTCTACAGTCAGACTTAACCATGCATACCTGTTGCAGTAATCCCTCAGCCACATTCTGCAGTCAGATTAAACCCTGCATACCTGCTGCAGTAATCCCTCAGCCACAGTCTACAGTCAGACAGTCAGACTAAACCCTGCATACCTGTTGCAGTAATCCCTCAGCCACATTCTGCAGTCAGATTAAACCATGCATACCTGCTGCAGTAATCCCTCAGCCACAGTCTACAGTCAGACTTAACCATACATACCTGTTGCAGTAATCCCTCAGCCACATTCTGCAGTCAGATTAAACCATGCATACCTGTTGCAATATTTCCTAAGCCTCATTCTGCAGTCAGAAAAAACCATGCATACCTGCTGCACTATTCCCTCAGCCATATTCTGTAGTCAGGCTAAATGCATACATACTGCACTAAATTGTCTATATTCTGCAGTGATACCAGACTATGCCTTCTGCACTCAGTTTGATGGGTACCAGCTGATCTTTCAGCCATATTAAACTGTAAGACTGAATGCTTTAAATTTGAGTTAGTTATCTACTACACTCAGACTGAAGCATATTACCATAACAGCTGTAGGGATCCCTCAGCTGCAATATAAAAATCAGCCATTTTCTAGAGACCGTTCAAAACACCTATCTCAGTAATTACAGAATTCAGAAAAATAAGGTAGGTTTTATATATGACCAAAGTTAGCTCCAGATAGCTCAGATGATGTGTTCATCAGAGACAGGCAGGTAGGGATGAGGGATGACTTCACTCTTTGCCTTTATGCAAGCCAGGTTTCCAATATGCTATCAGACTATCAAACCTCAAGGCTATATATAACTGAAGCTAGGAGCATCTCTGGGTAACAACTGTGATGCAGAACTTATGATTGAAAGGTTGTGACTTGAATTTCCACTTTTGAGTATCCTTTCAATCCCTTGGGCAAGCAATTAACCCAGAATGTGCACTCTATGGTGGCATTAAGAATATACACCAGTGATGGGTGTAGTTAAAATTTGAAGAATGAATGACTGTTATTATCTCTGAAGAAAGTGATATTTTTGGTACACTATTCTCTATTGGGACTAGGAAACCCTTGTGGCTAAAAATTATGATGAGATGAGCACTATTGGGAGATATAATTCTGAGCCTGACACCTTCAGTCAGGAATGTCAAGAATTCAGCCAGTGTTCGTGGATTTTATTATGGCATTGATGGATGGATAGCTAAGGGGGCAATGTTTTTAAGGCAACAAGGGCTGTCAACTCTGATCAGCATACACTGAGCCACAACCAGGGTAGTTTCAGTGAAGGACAGACGTATCATATTATAGGTACCTTCATGATAGATCCAAATTGTAATGTTCAATTAAGATTACACATTTTCCAAAATGGTTAAGTTTGTCAGAAATTTTTAGGGTATGTAGGCCGTAACTAGTTTCCTCACAAACAGATTGTGTATGCAGCAGATATTGATCCATTTCAGGTTGAGACAAGTCTGAAAACATCTATAATTTGATGGATGTACATAACCGATATATAGTGATATGATGAAGTTCATTTTGATAAGGTATAACCTTTCAGTAAAAAAAAAGAAATGTTAATCACAAAATTCATCAGTTTTATTGGAAAAAAATTAGGAAACACACACTCTTGAATATTTAAAATTACTTTTTTAACCCAACATCAGTTCAGTGAATTTTACTTCAAAGAAATTGTGTCCTTAAGGTACTTAAAAGGAAATGTTACATGGAGCCCAGATATGTCATGACTATATATAATGATTTGCTTGAAATGTTTGAATTACTTAAGAAGGATCTTATTTTCTGATCAAAAATGGCTATCATTAAGCAATATTAAAATTGCATATGAGCTGGTTAGATTTACAGTTGTGGTCCAGGAGTTACTAATTATGAAATGTTTGATGGACCTAAAAATTTAACCAAGGGAATTTTTAGTTACATCAGTCTAGTAGGCTTATTAAAAATGACACTTGTAACACAGGCTGCAAAAAATGTCAATATTACTTATACAATGGTATATACCAGGTAATGTGGATTTGTTTCCAAATGTTCAATTCATTAAGGTGATTGAATTAATAGATTTGATAAGTTTGTATTGTCATAACACCACACTATAGAGCAAAAAGTACAAATCTTTGAGCAAAGATTTTGGTCCAATTTGGGGTATGAATGATTCACCAGTATTTTAATAACTTTAAGTAGGCTTAATTTTCAGTTAATAACCTTTAAATTAGTTCAAAAGCCCACGCCCTCAGATGATGTCAGTGATAACTATTTTCTTTAAATTGAAAAAAATAAAATGTTCAGATGTTAAAATGAGCCAATATGATAAGTGATACCATCTGTTGTACTTAGACTACAATCTCTTAATTACCTCAAAACAAGTTTAGAAAAAAGTCCAGATTTCCATATTGAAGTTTCTTTTTATGGCCGTTTGGATAAAAAAGGGGTTTATGGTAATACAGTTCTGTCATTCAGTTGAAATAATATTTGATGCAACAGTGTACAAGTAAAACATTTTATATACACATTTATTCAAGCTGATATGTTGAGAACTGCTGTGCAGAAGTGACATCAATATATCTTCTTCTCGATCAGTTCAACCAGCAACACCTATTACTTGTTGCTTCAATATTGGAAGCTCCACGTGGCACAGGCATCATTTGAATATTGCGGGATATTCTTTATCAGATTGTGAGGTATATTTCAAGGGCCCTTGACCCATTCTGAGAAAGGAAATTCTTCCCGTTACATGACAACTTGCAAGTAAGTGAGATCTGATTCCAAATATATACTAACCCCGGTGTTCATGCGAGCGGGCATGCTTATTAGTATGGATGGAATACCATCTGCGTGTACCAGTCCAGGTCACCGGTGACAGAACCTAATGTACATCCTCCATCTGACAGGCAAGTCTATACATGAAGACGCCAAGCTCTGCGTGCCAGCAATGGGTGGTAGCTGTATTCAGTGGCAGGGCTCAAAAAGAAGCTGCGTCAGTAATGAAGTTTACTAAAGACGTTTCAGCAGTAGGTTTTTCGTCAAAGTGCACTTTTAATTTGTCTAGAAGGGTTTTCTTGTAGCACCTCGTGAAGCAAGGACTCACAGGAGGGTTCCTGAATCTCTGAAAGACTTGTCTGAGTTTATTTTTACTAATGTCTGTGTCTGGTGCTGTCTTGAATTATGCCCAGCATGGTACCATCAGAGTTTTCTTCTTTCCTGTTTTGTACATTTAGGAAGCTAACTTGTCAAAGAAAACACAGTCTAAGTTACAAGAACTTGTTACATGCAAGTTAAAGCCCCCATAAGGTTAAATGGAATATATTTTTTATTAACGAACTCATTTTCTATGTTTTATATTCATTAACTTTATCTAAACACAGAAAAGTATTTATTTTCTGTATGATACATTCAGCAAATCAAGTTATTAGTGGAAGGTGAAATCTGCAGCATATCCAATTGAATTTTAAATATATTGTTTTTTCTCTCCATATACATGTACTCTATTAAGTGTGTTATTCATGACAAGCAACATGAATATTCTGAGTCTGATATGGCATGGATTAAATGTCCTTGAGGCTAGACAAAGAATTTAGATTCAAGAGCTGGAGGCAAGTGGTTTATATTACTATAATTGCCTGAATTAACCTATTCAGAAACATATTGTTAAAATGAAATAGTCCCATGCTGTTGTATAATAGTCTAATACATACTAAGTAGTATCAATTTCACTTTACACCCTTAAGACAAGGTTTAATTATTTTACTATTCTCCCATTCTTGTTAATTCTTCATGTAAGAAATTGTTTGTTATTTTTAGCATTAGAGAAAGTTTGTATATGGTTTGAATGGAAACCTATTCAGAGGTAAGAAAAAAAAGTTCCTACATTGGAAGGAAATTTTCACTTAAAGTGTTACACATGTGTGAATTAGAGATAATACCAAAGTTTCAAAGTACAGACCTTGTGAACTTTATTTTGGTTGAATAGAATAATTCTCTGTTTCTATATTGCTTCACTGACAAGTTACCAAACACTTATATGCAAGGTCCCAAGGTTATTTTTTATCAGATTTTTTTTTTGGTGGAGGCAACACTCTCCATTTTATTAATGCTTGCTTAATTAGTACGAAGTACACCTGCAGATTTTCATTCCACTTTTGGACTACACCACAGGGGTTTACATGTGATAATCCTTCCATCAACAAGACTCAGTGTACCACTCCTGCAGGTCCTGTGTGCTGTTAATCTATTCATAACACTAAGGAACCCCTGAAAGCGTTTGATCTGGCTTGTGAATGAAACACAACTGCTGGGCACAGTTCAGAGACCATTTGGCATACAGAGAGCCCACCCAGGATGGGGAAAACTCACTATGAAGAAACTCACCGCCTTGGCTGAGATTCAAACTCACTATCTCCTAGCTTTAGACCACGTAAGCCAGACTGGTTCTGAGTTTTATCAGAAAAGTAACGATTATCAAATAGGAGACTTGTTCATGGTCCCTCTCTTAATGTTGCGCAGATAAAACTTAGTTTAAAACAACTTATTTTACTTCAATTTTACATGGCATCAGCCTGCAGTATTGGATATGCCTATCTTTTGTTCCTGCACCAAAAATGTGTGTCTGGTCCTGAGGTCAAACAAACAGTATTGCTGTCAATACAGTATTAGTTTTGTTTGAATTATTAATGGAGCAAAAGCTGGCCTTGACTGGATTTCTGCACAAAGAATATTTAACAACAAAAATTTGACATAACCTTGAGAGAGCTTTAACAAAAATGAATTTTTAACAGCAAAGGTTAGGCGGTGAATTTAGGATATGATGAATGATTCGTTGCATTTAAAGCTCTGGTTTATGATAAGTTGCTTGTTTCTTAATGGCATCTTCATTTCATAAATTGTTCTATATGCCATGGGATAATTTGTAGACTTTAATTTTTCCCAGAAGAGCAAATCTTTATACTTATCATGTCAATAGAAAGCTTGATGGTGTTTTAAAGGGTCCTGTACTGAAAGCAGTGGGTGTATGGGAAGGAATTACAGATTGAGTGTAGAGTGACCACTGATTTGGTGTAATGGGAAGTCTGCATGGATTCGTAAGGTTTTATCAAATTTTCTAAAGGTAAATATCCTGACATGCTCTGGTAATATGACACAATTTTAGACAAGTATGGTCACTCCTCAGTGAAATTTAGAAAAACAAAGCATTTTTTGTTAGTGACTCACATAATATGATGAAATATAATTAAAAAAATATCCTTCAGCTAATTCCTATGAACTATTATTTAGGTGCAGCCATAATTAAGTATGTTACAAACTGGGAAAATGATGCAAGCATTTATGCCACTCTTTAACATAAATTGTTCCACAGGCTCATTTACCAAAATATAGAGTGAGTATCCAATTAATTCTCTATCTTTAAAAGGAGACAAAATATTTGAAATTTTGCTGACCTGCAAAAACATAAAAAATGTGCAACAGTTATTAAAATGGTTCACATGAACAACACAAATAGTAATTCATTTTTTATGCCCCCGCCACAAAGTGGCCGGGGCATATAGTTTTACCCATGTCCGTCATTCCGTCCTTCCGCCATTCCGAAATCAAACAGTTGTACAGACTTTTTTGGTGTGTGGGCAGATATAGACCAGTTACAGATCGAGTTCGCGTTTCCTCCCGGTTGACCTACTTTTGACTGTTTTACGGCTCCTGAACATAGAAAATTTCATGAAAGACAGAAATTTTTATGGAAAATGCACATGTATGGACTTTTTTTCACAATGCCTGCATATACTGGCATGATTTTTGGTGTGTTGCTTGATAATGACCCGTTACAGATCGAGTTTGCATTTTGCCCTTGTTGACCTACTTCTGACCATACGACACCTCCTGAACTTAAAAAATTTTCCAAATTTTACAAATGTTTCTAATTTGCCCAAGGCGGGGGCATTCGTGTCGTTCCGACACATCTAGTTATCATTATGAATTAACATTAATTCATATGAATTTTACCATTATGATTTTGCATTATTAATTTATGTATGTTATGATTTCCTAAAAGGGCTTGGTCAAGGGCAGTAATTAGTGGTAAAATATGCTCCATGTATTGCTCATTCAGAAGTAAATAAGAGAAGCAGTTTGGTAGAATATTTATGTTAGTGAGATGTGTGGCTGTAAAACAGAGTTGAGCTGTTTATGTCTTATGTATGGTATGTTATGCTGCAACAGTTGCAAAATTGCAGTGTTGAGAAGAAATTCATAGAGTTGATTGGGATAATAAGAGTAATTGTACCAAATGAACAAAAGGGCAATCTGTATAATGGTGCATAAATTATTGTAAACTACACTAGCTTGGACTCAATTGGCTTCCATCATATGATATTAAACATACTTTCATCACATGATGTTTGAGGTCATATTTCATTTGGACCATCAGGGATATAGCACAGGATGAAAGAGTGAAGCCGCATAGCGTGTAATAACAGTCGTCATATCATGATGGGACTTCACACGGACATGATGCAGAGGGGTGTAACAGAAAAACTGTTATGTGTGATTTTGTTGTTTTCTCACATGGCCTTCGCTGACTTTCCCGAGGACTATGACTTTTTCACAGATCTACCAGGTAAGTATTTTTATATTCCTATGTATTTGTAAGAATGACTATGTTAGGTGTAATTTGCTTAATAATTTAATTAATTATGACTTACTAAATGATCATGTTTTATGATGTGATATTATCACAGTCATACGCTCCTCGCCCATCAGCTATACACTACAGTCATCCCAGATCTCCCTGGCTATAACTGCTGCAAGGTCCAGCTCCAAGTGTAAACATACAACACTTGCTTTCCTTGCAGGTCTGATTACACCAGTTCTGGCACAGAGCCAGAAGTCAGACCAACAAGAGCAAGTATCACATGTTTGAAATTTAGCTGGATGCACAATGCAATACCACGCTCTCATTGGTCTAATTACAATTATTTGCTCTTTGCCAACCCTGGTGGTCACACCCCCATAGAACCTTGCTAAACAAAGCAGCTATTAAAACAAGGAAACCTGGGGTGACTGCAGTGAGTAACTGCTGAATGAGGAATGTACTACAATCACAGCTTAGTGATTGTCTGTTTTACAAGTCATCTGACCCAGCTGTTACTTACCAACTAAAATCTGTCTGTTTATTACACCTCTGTTGTAACAGGTTATACTTTACCTAACGGGTTCTCTGTTGATGTTGTATGACATTTGATACAAAGATTTTGTCAGATTTATGAGGTACAGCTAAAGGCAATAAAGGTCGACCTTTAAGCATCATGAGTATATTAAAGAATATTAAACAAGGATATGTATAACTGAGAAAAGAATTTTCTTTGGTTCATGGGCATTTTGATCTTTATGCTTCAAAGGAAGTAGCTGATTTGAACACAAGTACGTATCAATCCATGTAAGTGATTGGCTATGGAGGGTCACATGACCAGGGAATTAAATATCTGTCACTGGGGAAGCATACTGAATCCTCTCAGATGAACATGACATAAACTGTGCTCACAGAGGAAATTTAACTTCTACAGTAGACTCCGTACACATAAAAACCTGTGTAGCCATGGCACGCCTGAGATCACGTAATTGATTTACAATACCATATAATGTGGAAAGAATAGGATTTAGATGTATAGTTGTGTCCCAGGGGTAGTGTAAGGTGACTTATTTATGTTTCAGGTGAGGAAAATATGTAAACATAATCAAAATTGATGAAAACATAAACCTGCAGCATGTACACTTGTCTATGCTTAGGATTGTATCAAGTTTAATCTGGCGGAGCTGGAATGGCCCTCACAGGAGCGTATTCAAATGGTGTCTTTGGTGGAAGAATGAATAACTATGAGTAAACATGTATAAACAAATCACTCATGTGGGAATCAGATCTGTCAGTATGTAAGATCGTCAAATTAATAAACATGAAGGGTGCGGTAAACACACAACTCTTGTGGGAATTGAATGGTTAAATGTCAGACACTTAATTAAACAACACCACCATCTGCCAAAAGGAATGTTTGAATATAAACATGAGTGGCTAGAAATCTCTCAGGAGTTTCTGTTACCACAGACAGCTTGCATTGGAAGAATCAAGATTTATTAAGGATAATTTGCATAGTATATCTTTATTATAAGACAGGCCATCATCACTTTGACCCAGAATTAAAATACATGGTAATTATTTCATTCTAATTGATTCCAGTTGTTAAGATTTTTGTTGGAAACCAGTGGGGCAATTTTTGCTTTTTTTCCTTAAACCCCTGAAAGGTCATTTTTAGAAAATTAGAAAGTTCAGAACTTTTTTAGAAAGTTTATAAGATCATATTTACAAAAAATCTTGAAAATTCAATTTAAAAAATATATCCCCTTTAGCGAACCTGTGAGCTTATGTGATGATGTGCCGTTATCTGTCATCTGTATGTTAACCCAAACAATCTCAAAATCGGCAGGAGCCAAATTTTATGCAAAAAAATTAGTCATCTAAAAACAATTTTTGTTCAGCTTATTTTTCTGCTATCTGCATTTACCTAGATTTTATAAGGAAAAGCAAAAAAAAAACTTTAAAATCTTCTTCTCTGTAACTGTCCAGCCAAATTGTTCGAAATTCCCAGGAATAATCTCTGAAACAGTCTCAAGTTTGTTCGAATGGTTCCAGTCTGTTGAATATTGGCCAAGTTAAAGGAACAAAACTTTAACATTTGGCCAAAAAAGGATACTAAAATTACAATATCAGAAACGGCTGGAGCCATCTTCACCAAATTTTATGCAAATGTAGGTCACATGACTCATATATGAATTTGTTGTATTGGTGGAGCCACCTGCACCAACTATTTCTGTATGAGGGTCATCAGTCATGAGTACATTAACCCATAACTTTTCAGGAATAGCAGGAGCAAGCATCCCCAAAATTGATGCATAAATTTGTCACACATCAAATGTTGTGGGATTGAGCATTAGCTTACATTTAACGGAGAAAAAGCTAAAAAAAACTTTGAAAATCTTCTTCCCTGAAATTATTCAGCCAAATGGTTCAATATTTCAGATTAATGATCCCAGAGATAAGCTCTCTCAAATTTGTCCAAATGGTTTAGGTTTGATGAATTTTGGCAGAGTTACAGGAATTTGAACTTAGTCATTTGGCCTATCAGGCATACTGACATAACAATCTCAGAATCAAAAGGTGCTATCATCACCAAGTTTTGTGCAAATGTTGGTCACATAACTCATATTTGTAATTGCAGTTTTTGTGGCACCACCTACATTAACCTTTTTTCATGGACAAAAAAAAAACTCATAATTTAAGCCTCTTTCAGTTTAAAAATGGTTTGTGATGAAACTGTCAAGCTGAATCATGTAATTTTTCACAAGAATTTTATTTTTGGTATAGGGTTTTTTTAATTGTATAAGAATAGATTTGGTTAATTAATTTTTGGTAGAGTCATAGAAAGCTGCATGAAATTGGTCTTGTGGCCATTTGTAAGCCTATTTCAAACTGAGGACTGTGCTAGTCTTCTTCTGCAAAACTGTTGTTTCAACTTCTATAACATTGCACAAAATTATTCATAGGATGCCTTTGTTCATGTTTACTTAAATGATTGTTGGGAAGAATTATTGGACCTTTCACAATGAAAGGACTACATCTTTTATTATTCTAAACATTTTGATAAAACAATCTTAATTGATATGTCAGCATGAAAAAAAGCATTGTAGCCAGTCTTTCAGTATGTGTAAACAGATTTACTAACAGGCCAAGATGGTGTCTGTATCTTTAAATAGTTTTGCAGACTACCAACTATTTCAGATTTGGCAACAAGCCAAAGGTCAGTCTGGATCATTTAATAGCTTTGGCAGACTGCCAACTGTGTCAGATTATGCAACAGGTCAAGTGTTTATTCGGTGCAGCCGGGTACAGGTCAAGACTTCACTCAGTGCAGCCAGGTGCAGGTCAATAGTTCACTCTTTGCAGTAGCTGCAAAGAACAATTGGTTCTGGTTCACTCAAGACAAATGCCTTCCTCACATAAGCATGGTCAGCCCAGAAGTTTGATATATTGGCCTGATCTTTTGTCCTGTCCATGGATCCTTGATGGCTTTCTCTTTCACAAGATGGATGGCGCCACCTGCAATGACTTTTGCACAGTGTATGTTCCTGCTTATTTCTCGGGAAGTATTTGCTATATCAGCCTGAAAGTGCATCATATACAAGACTAATGACGCCACATACAATCATTTTTGTGTTGTGTGCACCCATACCAGTATTTCAGCAGTGATGTTTTTGTAATTGGTTCTTGTAAAAAATGTGTAGTACTTGCATTGTTCATATAAATGTTACACATATAGGCCTACTAGAGAAGTAATGGATATAATATAATATGAATAAAGTAGAAAAACCTGTCCATAAAATTGGGATACAGAATGTTGCTCCCAAGACTGAAGGCAAAGCTGTACATAATCAGAAAACCTCCAGGTCATATCATATGCATTAGTGGTAATTTGTTTTCAGAGAATATTCAATATTCATTAATCCATTTATCTTTATGTGATTACCTTTGCCAGCAGTGACCACCATTGGTTATTCATTTAACACAAGGATCAAGTTAGGGAGCAATATCAACTGCATTAAAGGTTGATCATTATACTGATGAGCTGAGGCGGCAAATGTGACGTGTATCGTCTGGCTGTGGCTGGCTTTCTCTGCAGGAGGGACTAATATGCAGTTCGATGATGTGGCACTAAATGCTCGGTAGAATGAGGGAGTTTATCAAGATTTCACGGCTGTGTTGGGCGGGCCAACCACTTAGCATATTAAGTTTAATGAGCGTTTATTGGCCTACCTTTCATGGCCTCAGCCACCAGTTTGATGCCTTGCATGTCAGCTCCTGAGCTGTCATATTGTTATATATGATGTAGTTTCACCCACCATAGGACAGTTATAAATGGATATGGCACTCAGCCTAGCAGGTCACAAATGATCTTATTTAAGGATAAGAAAAGGTACTGTCAAATTCCAGACAGAAATGGCTACTTGTAATAGGAAACTGAATTTCAAACCACAGGTTATTGTTTCATGTTCAAAAAATCACCTTGATAGGGCTAGTATCTGCAGAGGTTTTATTAAACTTCTGGATTTATTTAAATCAGGATGCAGGTTACTGTTTGGTTTTGTACATCTGTCCCACTGCAAAGAACTGCCACTAGCTGATGTTGACCCCTGGCAGAGGTATTTTTCACCAGGTAAATGATATTTAGGTCATTCTTGAGATTAGGTACAGGTTATTCATATATTGGGGGTGCCAGATAAAACTCACCTTGTGTCAGACAAAACGTTGTCTAAGGGATTTTCAGTTATGCATGGTAATATGCTGCAACTCTACAAACTCAGTTTCCTACTTAATTTAAGATTTTGGGCATGGTCAACAGGTGTCCCTTGCCTCCAAACTCTCCACACAGATACATTCTTGCTTGGACATTGTCCTCAGAGTACTTTTGTGTAGCGTCCCCCTGCCCTTACAGAACCCTGACAAGTTTATTTTTCCCAGTTTCTTGAAACCACTCATGGGGGCTGTACTTTCACTGACACATTACAAAACCTGGAAATCACAGGTCACATAATGGAACTATGGGTCGACTGCTAGTATGTACAACTCTTCTGAACTGTAAAGACATGTGATTATGCAAAGTGTTGTAATATACAATCATTTGAATTCCGTGCTACTACCTTTAACCCTAAATAAAGTAAAAATATGTATATTCTTCCAAAAATAGTGATTTTCTGTAAAACAATGTGCAACAATTACTACCTTCATCCATGCAATAACATTACACCATCTGTATTGCATAAGATATCATGTCTGTTGTTGACCATTCTGCCACAGGGAAGGCTGAATTAATTGCATTTTGTCTCACCTGACAAGATATGGCGAGACATGGTTTACAATTGCCTTAGTCGGGCTGCTCTGAATCTTGTGTACACCATAACTCATGACTGGCTGGTTGGATCCTGTTCATATTTAGAAACATGTTACCGCAAACAATGTTCTCATGCAGTTAGATTATGTTTTAGGGATGGGCCCCATGGGACATAAATCAGAATATTGTGTCTTCCCCTGATGTCATGCATTTGTTGGTAAATGCATAAACAAAAATGTTGGCTATTGAGTGTACATTACAAACCTCCAGGGGATTAGCATTATTTTGGTTTTCTTTTCACAGCATTTTTGGCATGAGTTGGATGGTGTCTTAATTTAATAAATTAATAAAGTGATATTAAATGCATTTATAACCGATACTCTATTATACTTCATAGTGTATTAGGTAATTAGGTCTTATATTAAATCAGAGATAGAGCACACCAAGAGAGCCCACTCCACTGCCACAACAAAAATCTATTATTTTTCATATCGCCTTCAAAATTTTCTTGTGCCTTTCTTGCCTGGAGATCAACCTCCCTGTAAAGGTTTTCTTAAAATGAATAATTATTTTTAGATTGACTTTACACAAGCACATAGTGTAATGTACAATCCTCAAATAAGATTTATTGATAAATAGATAATCATAGATATGTGTCTCCAAAAATAACTTTCCCTATATATACTGCTGCAAAAGACATCTGATGGTGAAAAGAGATTTTAAATTGCAGTTTTATTGAAAACTGTGATTTAATAGCTACTATAACTCTCTTAGTAGCAGTTATATTAAAAATCTTGAACAGATGAATTGGTTCTCTTTATATCCTGATATTAAAAATAAGAAGAATAAATATCTTTCAGTATATATCTGCAGTTTATTAAACATTTGGGAAGAAAAATGTAGACAATTAAATATAATTGATTTAAAATAATGTCAGATACAATTTTAAAGTTTTTTTCTGATGTTGCTGTGATATATTTTGATGAGTCCTTGGTTTCAGCAGTTTCTCCAAACCACACAGACCCAAGGATGTTAATTATGCTGTGGACAGCAAAATGTAATATACAGTGGAACCAGTCTAAAGGACCACCTCTCTTTCAAGACCACACACTGGTGAACCAAAAGCATTCATATTTGTTTTAATTGACCTGTCTAATAAAACAATCTGTGAATTAAAACCATTTTTCACCAGTCCCATGGGTTGTCTCATAAACACAGGTTTCACTGTATATCTACTCTGTCTTTTTGTACACTGACATATTTACTGTAAGGCTCCCTCCTTATTTAGTTGTAAAGGTGTATTTTTTCATCTAAGTATTCATTTATGAAGTATGTGATCTGGAGGTTTTGACCAGATGAATTTTTTACTCATTTACCCTAAGCCTGTTTGCCAGTTTAATTCTTCATGAATAATTAACAACTGCCATATAATTAACAATTGTTACTCATTTATTTAATTAATTGTTTGTGTTATTATATAAATATTGAGCCTATTCCTATATCTGACACCTGTTAACTAAAGATAATCCATCAAACCTTTCATTAAAAACAAGCCAGTAAATGCCAATCCCATGGTACAAAGGCTGTATGTTTTCTTTATATCCATGTGTTTATTACATGTGGGGGCCAGTCAAAACAATCCAAACACAATCATCAAGAATATATGCCAGAACATCAGAGTTTTGCTTATGGCAATTTTCAACAACTTCAGCACATATGCAACCAACACCTTTCAGATCCATCAACATGACTCAACATGCACTATGTTTACTAACAGCTTGCAGATATACAAGCTCATGCATCTATCATTGAGGCATTAAAAGAACCATTTTGCAGGAAATACCTAAAGTTTATTTATATGTACACAGAGAAAGCCAGAAATAACATAAATTTTATGGATGAGGCAGGCGAATAGCTAGCTTTAATCCTGTGATTGATCCTCATCACATTGGCCAGGATTAAAGTTACATTATCAGAGCAACTGAGAGAAAGTAAATCACTTTGACACTAAGTGTTAATTTACATAAATGTGTGATTAACTGTGCATGATTCTGAGTTTCAGTCCCAAATTAAGATTGAGGAAATCAATATATCATCATCATCTGTATGAAATAAATAAAGTAATCAAAATTTGCATTTTATAATGTTCACCTATGTGTCAGGTGTGAGTATTATGCTGTCATATTTAACTATATATTACATACATTTAATCAGATCCATCTGCAGCCAGATATTATACACTGATAAAGGGAATTAAGCTGTCAAACCAGTGTGAGTGTGATTGTGACAGGGCAGTCTGATTTTTATCCATACAGCCAGTCTTTATCCCTGGCTGTATCAGTTTGCCAAAGGTGTGATGCAATTTTCAGGCTGCCATATGGATACTCTTTAGAATGTGCCGCTCTTGCTGGCTTAAAATATCACAATGAAAAATTGCCTGTTTCCCGGAGCACAAGTAGCCTGCTGAATCTGACAGCTGCTGTCAGCTAGGTAACAGGTCTTCCTGGCTGGCCCCGCACGTCATCTTATCAGATTACTGTGAATGTGGTCTTAATTTTAGTTATAATAGCACTACAGATTCCACAATTGCTTAATTATATAGCTATGGAACTTGTAATGCATGTTATTTATGAGAATGACTAAATTCAGTTTTAGCAAATCAAATTAAAATTAAATTTTAATAAATCAATAATCTAATAAAAGGAAAAACTGAAAATTGAATGAAGCATAAATATTGAATTAAAATAACATTGAGTAAACTATTCTTAAATAAGTCAATATACAACTAACAGTATATAGCTACAGTTTTCCAGAATTTAATCATTTATATTTGTACACATACTGTGGTTGCCTTTTTGTTCACGAGGGTTTCAATTTCTCGATATTGGCAAAGGGGAAATAATGCGAAAATAAAACCTTTCTGAATGAGACGCCACATCTGCACATATGAACCATAATTTAATCAGTCCTTCAATGGCATCCCACATATAATGATCCAGTAGCATCAGTATAAGCATACATATTATGTTACCCATAATTCAAAGATTGATAATATTTATAATACCAATATTTTTGTATATCAGCCTCTACTGCATGAAGAATTTCCCCCTGTTCAATGTTATGATTGTTAGGTTTTGGAACATATTTGGTAACTTTTAATAATTGTTATGTACATCGTGTAAGTTACTGTATGGTAAATTGCCAAAATGAAACCCTGGTGAAATACTGCCGAACTGAACTTTAACCTCGCGAAAATGAAGCCAACTACAGTATATCAGTTTTGAAACTTCAGTTTTGCCATTCCATCTGTAAGGTTGTAATGTTTGAAAAATCATGACAGATTTTATTAACTGACTGTTCTTTTAAATTGTTTCAAAAGTTTCTCTTTTCTTTGAAAAGTGGAAAATATGGTAAGTTAACCACTATGGTACGTTTATCTCAGCAGTAAGTGACAAGGGTTGCTGTTGAGAATCCTAAGCAAAGCTAGGGCAACTAGGAAACAAGTTTCAAGATTCATGCGAGGTTCTTGACACATTTGGTCCTTCAGGTGGTAAACATGCGGAATTCAAATGATGCAGAAAGCTTATCTTTTTATAAGTCAACGGCCGGGTACCAGTATTGTCTTCCAAAGAAAGTTGACTTATTCTAAATTTTTTTGTTTTTTAAAGCAGACCAATTACCTATGAATAAATATAGCTGATTATCTGTGATCTAAACAGTTAAAAATTTTTTTAATTCTGAAAGAAATTAAGGATTCCTCACATTTGTTTGGTTCATTTCAATCCATCTACCACATCTTTAACAGATAAAGGAGTGCAAAATGTCTTAAAGGGTAAAAAATAAATAGCACAGCCATGAAAGGTGAAAATTTGTTTCCTGATGCATCTTTCAGATAAAAACTTCTTTGAAAAGAACTATAGTTAAAGAGATGGCTCTGGCCGAGAAGCACTGACATGGGGATTTAATATATCGGTGCCAGTTTTGTCAGTTCGCTAACCCAGATGAAGCAGAGGGCTTAGACGTTGACACTGAGGACGCTTATCATACCAAGTCCATTTATTATTGCTTCAGGGTAGCCTCATTCTGGAAGAACTTTTAGCCAGAGGAAGCCATTTGGAAATTCTATACTAGGGCATCAACAGAAAGGATCGGTCATTCAGTTTGTTTTCCAATGCTGATGGATTTCTGAGGCTGATAGAGGTTGGTAGAAAAATGAAGCGGAAAAAGTGGAGAGAATTTTAAATCTTGTGTTCATCTGTCAGCTTGTTCGGTAGTTTAAATGTGAAATCTGATGCATTTTCCCCAAAGGAGACAAGAAAAGGTTTTTATATTACCATTTGTTTGAAATGGTTTATGATAAAGTGTTTAACATTGGACATTTAATACTTGAATGCAAAACTTACCAGTTGTATTAATGTTTTACGGATGATCCTATGAGATTTGAAAAACCTTTATGATGTGCAATTTAAGTATTTCAATATAGAAAGAACAAAGATATAGTGAGTTGTACATTGCTCAACAGAGTGACCTCTAGTCACAGTTTACTGTTAAAGTATGAAAAGAACAAAGATATAGTGATTTGAACCATGCTCAGTCAAGCGACCTGTAGTCATAGCTTAACTTTATGTCATCTTTCTTTCCTGCAAGAAATTCCTCTAAAACATGGCAAACCACCACTGTGAATCCCTCAGGTACACTAGCTGAAATTACCTGCTCAGCAGTTAGAGACATATATGTTTTATCATCAGTTCGCTGCTCCTTGGTAAGTTCACCAAGTTTTCTTGATGAACAATGATTACAGGGTGAATCCCCCCAGTACATGGGCCATTCATTTTCATTTTCAAAACAAGCTTGTTTTTCTCATTTGGTTCATTCTGACTCCAGTTACAGATCTTCGGAGGTTCAGGTGGACCGTGACTGTGAGATTATGACTCTCGGTAGATGTTCTGAGCTTAAAGTAAGTCAGGATGAAGCATTACTAACATTGCTCTATGGAACAATAGCGCCACCCATATGGTACTTCCGAGATCACCACCTGGGAGTTGCGATGCTGGCTAGCTGTTCCAAGAATTAGTTTACTCAAAGCAGGAAAAACAAAATAGTTGGCAATAAAAATACTGCATAACAAAATACAGCATAAAAAAACAAGCTTTCTACATGCTTAAAAATCTGTGAAGATGTTTGCTCTATTTTCAAGGCCTTGAAAGTGTATGAATTTAGCCAATTATGCAAAATTTCCATTGGGTCAATAGACAGTGTATGCAGAGAAATATACCATAACCAGGACTTAAAATTAGCACCAGATCACCAGAAATTGTTGGTAGATTTATGACTTTATGTCAGAGATCCTAATTGTGTATTTGCTGGAATCACACATATATTTTAATATATGACTAAAAAAAGATGTCAGAAACCACATATGAATTGTGGTGTTTACGCCAACCTTTACCAAACAAGGTACAGTGGAAACTGTCTTAAAGACCACTTGTGATTAATGCAATTTCATATAATTGTAATTAAATTAAATCCCCAAATTTTATTGCACCTGCTCCATAGCGCATTGTAAGGTAAATGAAGATAATGATAAATAAAATGTTTTAAAAGAATTATATTGAATGTCATTATTAAATCATACACCAATGAGCAATCACAATCAATTATTGTATGATCCAAAATATGGGAGCAATACCAATGTAGTCTTGTAAATTTTAATTTCAGAGGAATTCTAAGCTTTAATTATTTTCTTGGACTTAACATATACATTTGGCTTATTTATATGGCATCTGCATTTTCTTGAAGAAGATCATAAATCATATATCAATTTCTTATTTTAATTTCACACATTGGAAAATAATATTATTTAATGCAGCTAGGCGTTCAAAAAGTATAAACATTTATACAGATGAGTCCCTATATATGCTGCCCTGCTACGTTGATTGAAAGATGATATATTGTATAAAGTATATATTTTGCTGACACATACGGTAAATGGGTACCTGGTTCAGATATATATCTGCCATCTGCTATTCAAACATCCTTAATGACTAATGCAGTAGTGCTACTGTATATGGCAATTTTGCTCCGCCAGTATTGACAGAGTCATACATAATGTTATAGTTTGGTACAATGTATTGCATAACTTACAAAATTTTCAGACAAATTACTGAAAAAAGTTTTTTTTTAAAAATGTGATGTCCTCTCAAAATCTTGGAGATCCTTTAAAGTTCTGCCTTGCCTGACCCCTCTGTCTAGTGGTATCTTTGGCAATATGGAGCAGTGATAACTGATATAAACTTGACAGAACTCCTTTGGGACATAGACAAGAACCATAAGCCTTTAGAGTTTGGTGGTTGTCAAGAAAAAGAATTGCAAGGACATACTGTATCCCTTTATAGTTAGATCTGCAGAGTCAGCACCTACGTGAATTAAACACGTCCCACCCAGGTGTAAAGCTGTTTTATATACAAGGCTCTTTCATGTTTAATGCTGCCCAGTGTACAAGGCTAACATGTATAAGACCAATCCATGTATAAGACTAATAGTCTCCAGTCCTTCGTCGATTGGCTGTCAGCCATTTGCTGATTGGCTGTCAGACACTGGAGCATTTGTGTAATGAATTTTATCAAGCCAGTGTGGGAAATAAAGCTCAGAGGAAACTACCCATCAATTTTGATGCTCCCCATAACAGAAGGCAGTAATTTACAATAGGGAAAAAAGTCTGACCTTGCACGGTCGACCCAAGAGCTTCTGATGTCTTGAGCAATGTTTAAATATGGAAACACATGGACATAACTTATGATACGTACTGCTATGTATATGGAAAAACTGATATTGTGTAAAAAATGATAAAATATGGAGTAGCAGAAATAAATGAGATAAAATATGTTGTGTCAGAAATAAATGAGAGTACAATCTGTATTATGTCATGTACTTACGGAAGAATTGATCTGATCCGGCAACCACTGGTGAGCCAGTATAGTTGTAAAAGGGCAAAAATTGAGTTTAAATGAAAGAATTTTTAACCCTGCTTATTCAAATTTTCATAATTAAAAAAATTAATTCTAAAAATGATTTTTTATCTTTCCTGCATGGTTTCAGTTAAGTGCACGGGAAATGTCCATGTGATAAAAAGTTATGGTTGCATCCAGGGCAAATTAGCAGCCATCAGTATAAGAAACTTAAAGCCAGCAATTCATCTATCTTATCTTTAGAGTTCACGTGATTTCTGGCTAACTCTGAGTACATATGTATACTAATGAACTTTAGAGGTAATTCCTGATAGGAAAGGTTCTTATAATGCCTCTGAAATGGATGCCTGACAATGTGTATCGAAGATGTTTGTAAACACAGTGCACATGTCCATGTTGACAAACAGAAAACCAAGTAACTGAAGGTGATTGGTTGTATATGTGTGGAAGTTGAAAGGTCACTACATGTATTTTTCAAAATGTCCTTTGCAAAACTCTGGTTTGACTTACTTGCTTCCTGATGTCTTCATTGTATGTGATTGGATTATTTTTGCAGGCCACGGACATGTGTTGTAAGTTGTGGATATAAACAAAATGAACAGCCTGCGGGTAGAGGGATTAGTGGGTTTTTTTCTCGCCTGTATTTATAAAAGGTTCACAGGATTATCTTTAGTTTATAGACATCAGATATCAGAATAGGACCCTTTAAACTGGAACCCTGCTCTGTCACGTTCATACCTGAAACAATATGTTTGTCCCTTGTATAGTATTTACTATTGCTGGGTGGAGATTTAAGCTGAACTTTAAGCTCATGGGTCTCTTGTGTGCTCAGATTTATTTGAATGCAGGGCAGTTAAACATATAAAAGAATTGGCTTAAGAGATTGGAGTTCTTTTCCATATTTTACCCTTAGCATCTCTACAAATGTTTGTAAAACACAATAAAACCTTGCCTAACAACCACCTCAGTTTACCGACCAATTCAAAATAACAACCTCATTTTCACAGCCCGAATTCTTTTTAGCTCAGCTGACTGTAAGTCATCTGAGCTATAGCGATCACTCTTTGTCCGTCCAGCCATCCGGCTGTCTGTCCGTTAACAAGGCACAAATCGTAACCACTGGACCTGGAATCTTCTTGGTTTACATCTAGAGTGACCTATGAAAAGTCTCCATGGAAACCAGAAATTAGGTCTCTGTTACCCATATTCTTTGAGCTATGGGGCCCCAAAGTACCCCCCAGAATAGTAAAAAATTTCATACAAAAACTTCAATATCTCATTAACTACATCACTGATGGTCATGATTTTTGGCATACATATTGATCATGAGATGTTTCTTAAGTTTCTGCAGACTGGTGGCACCACCTGTATTTTTCGATTTTTTTACGAATTTGTTTTCTCTATTTTTTTTTACCTTTAAAAGTGTGGACATCTGTTAACAGGGCACAAATCGTAAAGACTGGACCTAGAATCTTCATTCTTGAAATTCTGAGAGACCTATGAAAAGTCTCCATGGAAACCAGAAATTAGGTCTCTGTTACCCATATCCTTTAAGCTTTGGGGCCCCAAAGTACCCCCCAGAATAGTAAAAAATTTCATAAAAAAACTTCAATATCACAAAAACTACATCACTGATGGTCATGATTTTTGGCATACATATTGATCATGAGATGTTACATCAGTTTCTGCAGACTGGTGGCGCCACCTGTATTTTTCAAATTTTTACAATTTTTTTCTCTATTTTTGAGACCTTTAAGAATGTAGTTATCTGTCAACAGGGTTCAAATTGTAACGACTGGACCCTGACACACAGGGAGACCTATGAAAAGTCTCCATGGAAACCTGAAATTAGGTCTCTGTTACCCATATCCTTTGAGCTATGGCACTCCAAAGTACAGCTCAGAATAATGGAAAATTTGATACAAAAGCTGAAGTATCTGAACAACTAATGCAGAGATCACCATAATTGTTTGTATGGATATTGATCATGGAGTGTTTCATTAGTTTCTGCAGCCTGGTGGCACCACATATTTTTGAGACCTTTAAAGATGTGGTTATCTGTCAACAGGGTACAAATTGTAACAACTGGACCTAGAATCTTCATTCTTGTCATGCAAGGAGGCCCATGAAAAGTGTCTATGGAAACCTGAAATAAGGTCTCTGTTACCCATATCCTTCAAGCTATAGGACTCGAAAGTATTTCTCAGAATAATGGAAAATTTGATACAAAAGCTGAAGTATCTGAACAACTTATCCAGAGACCACCATGCTTCTTTGCATGGATATTGACCATTAATTTTTATATTAGTTTCTGCAGACTGGTGTAGCCACCTGTATTTTTTTTAAAGTTTACGCATTTTTTCTCTATTTTTGAGATATATTAATACAGACACAATCTCAGCCTGTTGGTTAATCTTTTTGATGCTTCAGTTGAATGGTTATATATACTACCATTCAGATGATAAAATTTCCTTTTGCAAATCTCTTCCCTGTCAGCTGAGCGTCATGTCCCATGGGTCACTTGTTGTTTTTTGCTTTTTATATCAGGCTTTGCTTAGACGACCATCTCAAAAATGGGACAATTTTGGTGGTCGTAATTTTAGGTTTCCCCGTATTTATTTTGTATAAACTAAATGGCTGCATTTCTAAAATCCTGTGGTATTCCCTGATGAAAACAGAGGTTTAATCAATTGAAACTTGCACAAACAACATTTATGAACTTTATCCTATGGTTATTAAGTCATGCATAATGTGTGAAAAGCTTCTCAGAAACCAACAAAGTGGGCAAAAAGGATAAAATTTGATAACATGCCAGATATTTTTCTGAAATCTAATCACAATCTGATCTGTCACAGGGTATTTTCATTAAAATCAAAGAATATTTTTTTGCAGTACTTTGCAGACACATAAGCACATCAGAATGCAAAATTGCCTTCATGTAGATTTTAAAATATATGGAGAAATTCATTATTTTTACTGCATCATAGGATAATATAGAAATATGAAGAACAAATAACAGTATCGTGATGCTGTTAGTTGTAAACAGTTATACTGAAATTTATAAACCAGAGAATGACCTAAAACTAACAGACTGATGGAAAGACCAGGTGTGTAAAATATGCTGAGGATTGAATTATGGATATATATTTTAAGGTATATCAGATTTATTGCCATGACAACATGTTTCCACGGCTGTCATTAGGGAGAGATGGAGCTGGGCTGTGCAATGTTCAGATGCGTTATTTGAATATAACCTGTACCCCACTGAGACTTTTTGTGTCTGGGGCCATGTGTTCTTCATCATGTAGTTAATAAACTTCTGTTTTTGTCTACATATTTATGTGACCAACATATACCGTAAAATCTGTGAAATTTCGTACCTCGATGAATTTCGTACACAATCTTTCTTCAGTAACTATAATTATTAAAATGACATGTTAAATTTCGAACTGCCAATGGTCTGTTATGCCACATTTGGCGTTAGCAGGACTGCCGTGAATGTAACACTGACGTAACCTCACCCGGTTATCTGGTTTTGAAGAAGCCGACCGGTCCGATCGATGTGATTACCATGCTATTGATAATTAATATGAATTATATCTACATCATATAGAATGTAATTTGACTGAAAACTAAGATTTTTGTTTCAGCGACAATAAAAAACTTAAAATATCTGGAATGTGAGTTGTTTAATTGTCCGGGATGCGAGCGACACGCCGTGAATAACTGACAGACATCCATGAAATTTGACCGAGGTTGGAAATTAGATAATCAGGATTAACTCTATAAATGATCTTAAGACCACTAGCTTTACGTGCACCATAAAGGGGGATTTCCGTGTGTAAGCCAGGTTCAATTTGGTCTCTTTCAAGCAAACTCGGCGTTACGGTGTATGTAATGCCAGTGTTAATCAGTTTGAAAATTAATGCTAATTTCCATTAAAACATTTAAAATAAATATCTTTAATGTCACACCAGAACGACTCTAGTTTCGAGTACCGGGGCTCCGTATCACCCAACAAACAAGTCACACAAGATCAAACGGTACATCAAAGTGCTGGCAGACGTTCATGAAGTTTACCGGAGGTTGGATATTTGATATTGGATAATCAGGATCGATTAACTCTTTAAGTGATCTAAAGACCTCTAGCTTTTTGTGCACCATTAGTGGGGATTTCCATGCGTAAGTCACCTGAAAAACGTTCTCTCCGGGCAAAGCCCCGGATGTCACGCAAGCATGTACGGGTGTCGAGCCTCATGACAGGATTAAATCCTTCAAATATACTTTTCAGATTCCTTTTCCAAACTGATTTAATATAAAATAAACAACACAAGTTTAGAAAATAATGTTTTTATTCATGAAACTTCATGGTTCACACGGATGAATGCAAAATCGGCAAGTGATAACCTGAGGCTCCTATTATCGCCCACTGCCGACAAGGCATCTTAACTTGTCAAGACCATAATTTTAAAACTGCTGAAATTGACTGTTAAATTTCGGACTTCCACAAATTTAATTATTTTTTTCTGTACGAAATTTCACAGATTTTACGGTATATAAGCATCATAGGTGGCAAAACTGGGGGGGGGGGGGGGGGGTAGAGCCTCCCCAATAAAATTGTTGGGGGGGGGGGGGGCTAGCCCCCCCCCCTCCAGCATAATGATGGGTATAAAAACATCCACTCTATTATTATTTGGTATTTGCACTCTCACACACACATATAAAAAAATGCTGTGAAGTTGATATTCTGTGTGAAAATGAATCCATTGTCAGACAAATAACAAATAATCTCCCTACAAGGAAGTACTGTTTTACTAAGCATTGCATGACCAATAAAATGCACCAGAATGCAGTAGTTCCCATACAGTCCACACCCTCCCGCATCGGGGATTACCCCCTCAAATCCGCCCCCTCCCTGCCATTTGTGTGAAGCTATGGCCCTTATTTATAAATATATATTCTAGTATATATATATATATATATATATATATATATATACATATATGTGTATATATATATATATACTATTGGGTACAGTATTGGGCCCCCTCAAAGAAAATTTTGTTTCGCCGCCAATGAGCATATATATATATCTATTTTAACACTATTGACTGTAAATTTATGACGTACATGTAATTTACTTTATATATCAGGTATTCCATATTTGCCTTTTTTGTATAAATCGTGATCACAGGGACCACAATGGAAATAAGTTTGTGTTTTAAATGTTTTTGTGTTATCCTTGATTATATCAAGATAATATATATTTTGATGAATGTTCTTTGGATTCATGTATCTGACTACCTAAATAAAAGCAATCAGTCAAATAGAACTGTCAGTTTTCATCAATAATCAACCATTTTGATTCATGAATTCAGAGGAACATGGGGGCGGGGGGAGTATCGGTGAAAAGAAATATAGACAAGTTTACATTGGTTCAGGTGAATTTTTTTAAGAATATGGGTTCAATTGAAAGCAAAAAACTGACATTAGTTTCAATTTAATGCAGAATATTTGGCATTGGCTTAAAGGGATGCCAAATATATGACATGGGTATAATTGAATGCAAGAAGATTGACATGGGTTTGAATGTTATGTAGAACATGTGGCATATGGGCTCAAATGGATGCCAAATAAAGTGATTGCAGAATATTTTATATGGGTTCCAAATTAATGTAGGATATTAGACTTTGGTTTCAAGGTAATGAAGAATTTGTGACATGAGTTCAAATCAAAACAGCCATTGGTTTAAAGAAATATAGAATACATATGTGGATTCAAGTCAATTCAGAATATATGAAATGGGTTCAGTTGAATGCAAAAAATTGACGTGCTTAAGTTCAATGCAGAGAATTTGGCTTGCGTTTCAAGTTAATTAAGAATATTTGTCATTAGATTAAAATATACAGAATATTTGGCATGGGTTTCAAATCAATTTAGAATATTTTACATAGGTTTTAATCTAATACAGAATATATGGCATGGAATTCAAGTTAATTTAGAATATTTTACCTGGGTTTCAGTCTGATGCAGAATATTTGTCATGGGTTCAAATTAATGAAGAATATTTGACATAGTTTCAAATTAATGCAGAGCATTTTACATGGGTTTTAAGTGAATGCAGCAAATTTGACATTGGATCAAGTGAATTCTTTATATTTTACATGGATTCAAGTAACTTCAGAATGTTGCATCTGACTTTTAAACAGCTGTCAGAGAAGTTGTCAGAGTCAACCCTCTTTGAGACAGATCTTTAAATATGGCTGCCTTTTCTTCTTGAATTTATAATTCAGTAGGTGCTTCCTTAAGTTCATTTATGTTGTCTCAGTAAATTGAAAATAGGGTTCTTGTAAGCCTGAATAATTTAAGAATAAAATAGGGGAACAGGTATTTCTTCCTTGGTGATTTAACAAGGTGAGCCATCAGCTCCTCGGTCTCAGAGACTCCTTTCCAGGTCTTTGCTCCGAAGTTACTCTTTGTGAAAAAATGAAAGGCAGTAGAAGCTTTGGTTTTACCTGATAATCTATCTAAACACAATCGTTAGGAAATTGCATCTCTTTGGAGCATCTTTAGATGTTAAGTCTCTTGACACATTAGTCAGTCAATCATTTGCTTTTACAAGACTGCTTCATATCCAATTTATCTTTGCCATACATACAGGGTATTTGGTCCTGTAAGTGGCTGTACACTTCTTCAATTTCTATCTATATCCACTTGCATAGTAAATTTAGTCTTTGGCCAAGTAACAAAAATGTTGATTTATCTTCATGAAACCAAATATTATATTTTATATAAGAGAGCATGATTGCTCATTATTTTGTGTGATTTATCTGAGCTTAGAAATTTATAAATAAATTTCCTTGGCCTGGATTATCTTGAGGTAGGTCCATATTAATGATGGATTATTTCAACAGCTGTTTGTGACTCTTGAGTTTCAATCTTACTTAAAAAGGCTCTTAGATTGTAATTGGAATGTGCCCATGGTGTAAATTTTGCTGCCTTGATTGGCAGATGAACATAGATGGACAACAGATAGAATGAACTTTGATGCCTCACTGAAGTTTGAAAGATTTATTTTTGGCAAGTAAAGCATTTTTTATCTTTGGCTTATGGTTGAAAGACAAGATGCTGTTACTAACAGCTGCTGCCCTCTAGTGTCACCTTAGAGAACCTTTCACACTTGCCATCAAGAATTACACACATTTAGAAACTTTGCCTCTTGAACTTGAGGCAGTTTGACGTCACTATTTCCATTACATATAATGATACTTTTATTTTATTAATATAAATTACATTATTAGGTTTTGTGAACTTGATTAAATGACACGGCATAATGGATCAAAGTTTCTAAATAGATGCCCTGAGTAATATAATTGAAGTCAGTAACCTGTTGACTTTACATTAAGATATAAACTATATCTGAAATTTGTATTATTATTAGGCATATACCTGATATTTATTTCGTTCTTCCCTTTCTTCATAAATTTTTAGCAATTAAACTGAAATGGCAGATGAAAATAACTTATTTTAAAATAAGCAAAAATTAATATTTATTTTATGGTTGTGTTAAAATTGTAATAAGAGTTTTAAAACGCAAGTTTTAAAGAGAAGAATTTAAACTATTTTCATGATAACTTATTTTATCATCACAAATTGCACTGACATGATGCTTTAGTTCCATTTATACAAGTAAGGGAAAGAAAAGAGTGAGTAAATATCAATAAAATGAATTAACCATTTGGCAAAATGTTGAATACCTAATGCAAACATCATTGAATAACTGCATGACTATGCATTGAATGCAAAATATTGTTTGCACAGTTTGTGTTGCATTTTTGTGATTTGGGATCTAAAATTGAAATCTTCCTAGACATTTTAATAGTGTATGTCTGCCCCTTGGATAGGAGATATGATATTTGTTTTTGTAAAATTTGTGTTAAACGGGTGTCTAAATTTCTAAATCTGTGAATATAATAAAGTATTTCTTTAAATCATCAGGGCCTCCACATACTTAAAAAATCGTAACTTTTGATTCTGGGGAGTGAAAACTCCTTTGAAAACATCATTGACTTTACTCTAATAACTAGCTATACCAAGCCAGGAGAAGTGCTTTCAACTTAACGTTAACCAGTCTCTCATCATCATCATTATAAACTTGCATTTATTTGAGCATGTAAATGTTGGAAAAAATAAGATAAATTTTTTTAAGGATGCACGTAATGGCTTTGTGGAGTAGGCCATGTGAGAACACCTCAGAAATGTAAAAATTATCCTTAAAATATTTAGAGCACCCTGAAAATAAAATTTGTGCTAAACCTTTGTTTTATTCATTTACAATAACTTGAACAGATTAACAATATTATTCATTTTTAAGGATATATTGTCATATATTTTACCCCCAAAAATATCTTAATAACAAAAGGAAAACCTTGTTATCAGTGTCTCTTTTGGTTGAACAAGCATTGGTAAATAAAAATGACCAACAAGAAAAGAAGACATTTAACAAGACCAGAATATAATTCATAATGCATCCAATAGATGGCAGCACTAGTATCACTTGTAAAGTGAGTTTCAGGGAGTACAAAACACCCACATTTATTAAATTCATGCAGTAAGCCTTAACCTTTGATAATTAATAATTAGCCTGATGTAATTAAAAAAAAGACTAGGATGTTCTATTTAACAAATACAGAAAATAATAAATTAATGATGACTTCAAACTGTAGCATCACGCCATCATTCCCACGCACACAACCTTGTCCAAAGTCAACTAATAGATTTATTAGGGCAGCCTTGGTCTACTCCCCTCAAGGGGCTTGAGTTTCTCAATCTGCCTAATTTGTTAATTCTCCTTAAAATCAACAGAGACATTGACATACAAGTGTTTCACATCCTCCCACTGAGAACTTGCTTTTTGCAGGTGATAAGATTTTTGTTGACTATGGAGTTATTGGAAACTGTTCATTATGAATCCTCAGAGTGATGACTATATTGGATGCTCTCTGTGTCATGTTGCAAGAAATTTCATTGCTAAGACATAACCAATAAGCTTGAATTCTAGGCTACTTTTGTATCACTGCATTTAATTTTTACTACTTGCCTCCCACGTGAGAATCTGTTTAGGATATTAGCAGCACCTTTACAATTCCAACAGGAAGTATCTTATTATGTTAGCCTGTAAATGTCAAGAAATCTAAAATAAAAATGATGAACTCTCAAACAGGAATATATTTACAATCTCAATATCATCCAAAAAATATTCAATATACAAATGTTAACTAAGGGGTGAAAGGAAAATTAGGTTGTAGATTTTCATTTGTTTTGAGTCCCCAGAAACGTTATGTTTAATGTATCTTGTGCTACTTTTCTTACACCAGTTTATGTCCTTTCTACATGTGATCTGCATTTACATATTACATTCTATGGGTAAGCAGATTTAAGCAACTGTTTATGGCTTAAACCTTGTGGTTTCAAATGTAATACTTTTCAGGTGCATTTTAGGTAAGAAAGCACATCTTTGGTGCACCAAATGTCTCACTATACTGTTTCCCACTATATTGTGTCCCATTGCAGAAGTATTTAAAAAGTACCCATTTTGTCTTATCACAAATCCATTTTGAGTATTCTTCAGTACATTTTAGGTGAAGTTTATTGCTTCTTAAGAAATGCATCCCTGTTGTGTACTTTTTATGCCTATAATAAAGTACTTGGTTAGTACCTATGGAGAAGTGAGTAGACTCCCCTGTCCCTTTTGGGTACCTTCATGGAACTAATATGTAATTATTTTGAACCCAAAAAGTGCTCATTATATGCTACTAATGTGTACCCCAAAATTTACCTAACATGTTCCTGAAATCTGTAGGGTTGCCCTTACTGCACAACAGATGGTATTTCTTTATTTATTCCATACTTTCTCCAACTTGCCTTGGCCAGCCCTCCTGTATAAATAGAAAAACAGCACCTGGATCAGCCTGTAGATGGCCCATGGTGATTGTCACAAGGACTGTCATCTCAAACTCCTCAGTTGTGTTTCAGTGGCATCAAGCAAAACCTGTTTTATATCAACATATGATTTGAAATTTTAATCTGAGGGGAATAAATATCATGTAGTGCATAAAAAAACAGCAATTGCAAATAAGGCCATACAAATAAAAATAATTGTTCCACTGATGGAAATTGTATGGATCTTTTTTCATTTAGCGAACCTGTGAGCTTATGCAAAGGTGGGGCATCATGCGTCGTGCTTCTTCTGTACGTTAACCCTAGCTGTCTCAAAAACAGCAGGAGCTAGCATCACCAAATTTTTTTCCCAAATTATCAGTCATCTGAAAAACTCTATAGGATTTTGTTTATTTTTTTCTAACTGCATTTTCATAGATTTTTAAGAGAAAAAGCTAAAAAAGCTTCTCTGAATCTGGCCAGCCAAATTGTCCAATATTACACAGAAATAATCCCTGGAACAATCTCTCAAGTTTGTTCGAATGTTTAAAGTTTGGTGATATTTGGCAGAGTTACAAGAAGTTAAACTTAGTCATCTGTCCAAAAAAGCACACTAAAATTAAAATCTCAGAAACAGCTGGAGCGAGCATCACCAAATTTTATGCCAATGTTTGCCACATAAGTCATATCTGAAATTGAGGTATTGGTGGCGTCACCTACGTTGATCTGTTTTTTACAAGCAAAAATGTTATTTTAGACTCTTCTAGCTTTTACACTAGTTTTTATGATGAAAATATTTAACGGATTGGTTTAAACTTTCAAGAAATATTCTATGTTAGGGTTCTGCCAGTTTTATAAGAATTGATTGGGTAAATGCAGAAAATGCAGTGTAGCCAATTGAAAAAGGCTTTTAGTGTTTTAAAACAGATTTGACAACATGCCAAGTTTCAACATGCCAAGTCAAGAGGTCACTCAGTTCAACCAGGTGAGGTCCAGACATCAAAATGGCATTTGACCTGGCTCTGCCTGGCGTCTAGACACATCCTCTAGCTCTCTAGAACTATTGTCTAGATACAGAATGCCCAGGTAAGAACTAGTGGACATATCTTTCAACTGTTTGAAAAAAACATGGTTTGCATTTTTAGCAAATCTGTGAGCTGATGCAACGGTGTGGCATCATGTGTCCTGCGCCATAGTTATCTCAAAAAGGGCTGTATCTAGCATCACCAAATTTTTGCAAAAAATTTGTGATCTAAACCTTTCTATCAGATTTTCTTGGCTAACTGCATTTTCTTAGATTTTATAGGAAAAAAGCTAAAAACATTTTTAAATGTTTTTCTCTGAAACCATGCTGCCAAATTGTGTGTTCATCTGTCCCAATAACCCTCCCTGGCAAAAAGAACATATCTGAAATATCCTTACTGATGCATCCTAGTTTTAAAATGTCCTAGTCCGAAACATGCAGGTCTGAAACGTCCATTTTGCTGAAATCATAATGACTAAGGTAGATATGTAGGACATGAGAGGATCAATATTAAATTTTAAAAATAAACAAACATTCTTACTCCTTAACTTTGCACAGGTTCGCATTAGGCCTGTTGGCCCTGTTTTTTAACAAATGATGTGCAGGTCCTTGGTAAAATGCTAATTTTGCTGTGGCACAAAGTCCTAAAAGGAATCCTGAAAGGTATGGAAAATGGACTGATATTGGTGCTGATCATATATGCTATTTCAAGAACTAAAGCACATTTTTATATATTTTTTGCAAGCTACTAAATTCCATGTATTGTGTCTCAACTGACAAAGAATTTTTTTTTTTAATTTGCCCAGGTTCTCATGTCTGACTCACTTGCAGTTGATGCTGCATCACTGCAAAATATGAATGCCCAAGTAATGATTGACAAAGTCTATCACTTCCCATGGATGCATTTCAAAATGATGTATTCATGAAATGGGTTACATAAACAAGATGGGAATTGAAAATGCTGGTAGCAAAACTTGATGCTTTAGAAATGATGGCACTAAAATTGACAGGTGTGGCAAATATGCCACTCAGTACTTTGGGTGTCAGGCCTGAAATTTGATATATCTTCTATGGTTATCTAATATTTCATTCATATCAGCTAGTCTTCATTCGTCCTCAGTCCCTTGTGCAGGTTATTTCTCGGCTGATTAAGTTTTTCATCACCTGCCGACTTTCCTCATTTGCGGCACCAATATGTCTGCATCACTTCATCTTGGAGGACCCTCCACCAGAGATGCCAACCTAGTTCCTGTTTGCCAGGAATGCATCTGGTTGATCTGGTCATCAAAGGGACCAAGACATGGTTTCTGTCATGGTTTTGTGCAATACAGCACGGATTGTTTTCAATCATATGGTGAATTAACAGCTTAACTGCACTTATACTCTTACAACTGCATGTTTGATAGAAGCATTCTCAAAGTCGTAATGATGATAGAAGATTATATATATATATATATATATATATATATATATATATATATATATTTAATTAAATGCTGAAAATTTATTTTCTTAGTGCGTAAGTTATTGAAATATTCTGGCATAGCCAAGGCTTAATAACTGAACAAAATGACTTGAGGACCTTCTGTTTTAGACTTTCATCCAAAAGTGTTTTGGTGTTCCCACTTTTAAAGAACATTGTTTGAGGTTTTCTTTATAAATATATATAGGTTTGGGAGAAAGCTGATTCTACCTAGTAAGCATAACCTTCTCAAATTTTCAGAGCTGCCAACTTTTGTGAGAGTGTTTCTGTATTCTAATAACTGTAAATCAGTATTTTGAAGAGAAAATCAGTATTTTTTATGCAGAGCCAGTTTGTTGAAAAAATGTCATGTTTGTACAGTCATCATTTCCTTGTAAGAGTACAATTAGGAAGCCATTTAACTTTGCTGACAGTTCTAAGCACTGAATACTTGACAAACTGAGCAGATCAGTCTGTTTATTTTTATATTTTACTTAAAATCAAGGCTTTGTCTGGTTCAGTGTTATAAATCTTATAAAATATACAGGCATTTCATCTTTTTCAATATCCTTATATTTTTCCATGACAGCAATATAAAGTCAAACTGTAATACACATTTTGAAGATATATGGTCATTGATTATGAGTAAATGTCTTAATAAGTGCATGTTCATTTAATATAAATTACAAACTGAATTCTTAATGTCATGAAAATTGGATGAGGCATTTCAAGAAGGTCAATGTGTTCATGAACAGGTGAAAAATATACACTCAGGGAGAAAAATTTGAAGATTAAGGCAAACAAACAGGTATGGTCCTTAGGCAGCAAGCAAGTGAATTTTAACCCACTGCATCAAAACTTTTTTATTTATTTTTTTTTTTTGCAATAGAAACTTGCAAATTTTGAGCTCCAGCTGCTCAGACATTTCCTTCATGAAGATAAAATAATACAATTTTAATAAGATTTCCATTGTTATGTATTGCTTTTACCTGTTTAGCAAAAAAATTCTGTTATTATCATGCTTTTCCCTGATCATATGACATTTTTATCTAAACATACAAAAAAAGGTAAAAAAAAAAATAAATTGCCCACCTACACTGATTTATGAAAAAAAGTGCCTGAGAACCAAACCTTTTTTTTTGGCCTAACAGTATATTACCAGAGAATCCATAAAATCAGAAGGTTAAAAGGTAAATTATCCAAACTGTATGGTTATATTCATCTTATTTTAGGAGACAGTGCCCCCTATAACCCATGAATCTATCATTATGAATATAGAACTTGAGCTGATATGATTTTGAATGAGCAGTGATTTACCATACTAAAGCATTGTAATACATCATTTTGGTTATGGACAGATTTATGTATGCAGATCATGCTTGCTTCTCTGATACTGTTACTGAAAACACCAAAATACAAAACTGATTTAAAAACATTATGCGAAACAGTGAACATTGGGTCATCTCTCGGTTGATGCTTGCTGGGATAAATCCATATTGAATTAAATGGCAATTTATCTAACAGGGGCAGCCAATAATGCTCAGCTACCCATGAAATGAATGTCATTAATTTGCATTAATGATGTCAAGAATGATTATACCTCGAGATCTGACCTCACCTTCCCTGACCTTTTGGTCACTGCGTCACACTGGCAGGAAGACGGTTTATATTTATCATCCTTGTTTGAAGGCAGTTGAGGTTTATAGGGGACTTTACATGTAAATTGGCTGATAATCTTGTTATAATTAGGGCCTCCACTGATCTTCTATTTATCACGATGGAGGATAATCTAACGGAGATGGGTGATGTGAAGCTTGATACTAATAGTTAGAGGGACCTATTCACATACCAGGTATTGTAAATCTGCAGTATATGACAGACTAGACCCATCCACCCTTATATACCATCTGCCATGTGACCTGATTAGCTAAGAGGTGCTTTTGTGGTAAAATTTGAGTATAATTATTAAAAGAAATTAAAATAGAAAAAATAATTGTTCTACCATCATCATCTTATCCTGCAGCAACAACAATTATAGTTTAAAGGAGCATAATAACATATCAGTTATGTTAAATTTAAAGAAAAGTTGTTTGATGAAAAAAGTTTGGCATCTGCCAGTATTTCTTTCTAAAACCATTGCATACTCCTGCAAACTCATGGAAATTTGTATTAGGCACTATCAGTGGCACAATGCATTAATAAAGCATGCACATGTACCACCTGGTGGCCATACCATGCTACTTAAAAAAAAAATCAAGTTTTTTTAAGCTTCTTACTGGTGTTTCAACTGTGTTTCTTCTTTAAAGCTTCTTCTTGACTGGGAATTGTGGCCAAACAACAAGATCACACTTCTCGTCACGCAGGCCTCTTATGGTTAACAGACACACATGGACTGTGTTTACTCACACACAGAAGTTGACAGAACCATGAAAATATTTTTAAAAAAAAACAGATCAATTAGGGAAAGAAGTTTCATGTGCTGGGATAGTTATGCTGGATAAAACAGGCTGTGATATCTGAATTATCTCGGGCCTGTTGCAGTTGAATAAATCCCGAAGTCTTACAGGAGAAGTTTTATGGATCTTTCACAGGCATATTCTTTATTATACAGAGGGCTTTAACATGTCAAATTATACCAAATGGTTTGAAAGCATTTTGAAAGCAAAATGAGCATTAACCTGGTAGTCTCAAGTGTTTACAATCCTTTTCAGTGGCTTATACATTATGAATCCTTAAGAGGAGTTTTTTTCAATCCATTTCCAACATAAATTGAATTATCTGGTCACTTTGTGAAATTGCTCTTTGAATATTCAATTCAGATGCAAAATGGTTAAGACTTAGTTTTGAAACAGCAGCTGTGTTATAGTGCCAGCACAAAAGCGTGTGTCAACATGTTGTCATGTTTACTGTCTCTGGCAGGAGGGTATGTGCTCTTTGCAGTTCTTGTGTTTGTCTGTTTGTCTCCAAATAACCCAGGCAATCATAAATGGAACCTCCCTGTCAGGAAATTTTCAGGGCAATTTGGGAATATTCCATCAAAGAATTGATTAGATTTTGGTGTAGATCCAGAACAAGATCCAGATCCAGAAACATCATTAAGGAATATTCACAAATTTATAGTCACAAATGCATGATTCTACCTGGGAATATGGACCAAATATGTGAATGGTGGAGACTGGAATTTGTTAGAATGCAGATTTCCCGTTTTATATATGAAATGCATACTTTTTAATAAATTGCTGTATTAATGCTCAATATAGTTTGGAACCAATGTGATTAAACCAGATTGCAGCTTTTAAAACCATTTTATTTGTGGTATGTATATTAGATTAATGCTTGAGTACATCATTTGACTGAATGACAGCTTCCACTAGGATAGCCAGTGAAGATGAAGAACACTTGGCAGTACTGATCAGCATTGACACCATTGACTGTCCTGGTCATCCATTATCTCCCCCTTCCAGGATCTGCTGGTCTGTGCTGCTATTTGTTTAGAATCCATCACAGTGACACGACTGTCAGTCCCACTAAGCTCATGTAAATCTCCTGTGAATACGCTCTGGTTGACAGACACAGGGATATCACTCAAATACCACTAATAGAGCTAGTGTAGGCGTCACTTAGCACTTAGTCAATAGTCAGTGTCAATGTCACTTAGTCAATGAGTACTACAAGTCAGGTAAAGACCTCCTAGGGAATGTGAGGTATGGACTTGGAGATAAGGTTGGCCATCTGAAGTTAAACAGATTTAATCCAACATGCATTTGAGAAGTGAACTTGTCACAAGTATGATAACTCACACGCAGGGGACATATATTTCCCGGGAACTCTCAATCAGTAAAGTCCAAAATAATCTCCCTTGTCTAAGGGTAACAAACACAGGTTCAATTCAGTAATGCTCAACAATTGGCTTTCATCACCATAAACTGGTTCCAATCTTATAATACTATTCTTCAACAGTTCTTTGGCTTTGGCCTGCCACTATATAACTGGCTCTAACATCACAAATACACTGTCAACAAAACTTCCAGCGACCTCCTCAGCTAAATGTAAAATGTTTTCTAACCAAAGCTGGTAAGCACACAGACTTCTGATATCCAAATTCACCTGTTTAATATATTTGTTTTGTTCAGACATGTCTGTTTAGCATAACAAGACTTTAAGCCAGAGGTCCCACTTTGTATACGCATGACAGCTCCCAAACAAGGAGAGGAAACATTTAAAAAGAAACATGGATTGTGATGTTGCAAGGTACAACCACCAGGTGGCATACCTGCTACATTTTTGTTTTGTGCCACAGCACCCAGTGCAAGCTTTTTTTACTCTTGTGTACATGAGTAAGTGAATGTTTTTAATACGCATGTCTGTGATGAGACGTGTTATGGTAAACCAACCATCCGTCTGTTTACTTTTAGTGTGGCCACGATTACTTACTAGGGCATTAATTGATGGATGTTCACAAAACTCACCATAAGTACTTACCAGTAGATTATCTCATCAGAATTCAGTTATATCCAAAATCCATGCATATTAATGAGGTCTGAGGTCACAAGGCTACTTTTTTGTGTCGCCACAATAACTTATCAGGAATATGATTAATTTTTCATGAAACTAAATAAAATATAAACCAATATTATATCTTACCTTATTTCAATTCCCGGTCAAATCCATGCATATTTAATAAGGCAGAAGTCACCAGACTTTAGTGGTGTCATGCTCATTTAACAAAATTTCTATGGACATTCATGAAACTCGGTGTAAATGTTAATCAATACAGTTTCTCACCTGAATTTAATTCTCAGCAAAATTCAAGCATATCTAATGAGTTAAGAGGTCAAAGGCATTAAACAAGCTTATTATGCACATTTGCAGTGCTCCTGTTCAAACAAAATATTGACAGATACAGTGATATTTAGAGGAGAATGCTTACACCATATTTTATGTATATTTAATATTGCTGGTGTGTGAAAAGGTCCATTTAATAAGAACCTTGCACAAAATATGTATCCTCTAGATTACAACGTAAGTCTCAGTCAGTTAAGTAAATGCATCTCCTCCCTTTTCCAGATATATCTTCTGCTTCAGGCAATACCAGGTGCATTAAATGATGTGTTCCCTTGACCATCACGTTGGTGGCCTTTGAAAATCATCTGCTTCAAGTTACAGGAAGCTAATTTCTCAGGACACTGGATGGAAGCCAGCAGGGTGGCCATGCCCCTTGGTACATGTCATGCAGACTGGTCTGTTTGTTTCTTTGTCTTCATAGTTGCTTGTGATATCTTACTAATTAAGCTGCTTCAGTGACCAAAGTACAGGCTTTCATCATTGATGTCACAGATCAGTCTTATGAAAGATCTTGTCCTTCATAGTGTACCAGTACCCTGCAATCCATGCTTGTGCAGAGAAAACTGTAGTGTTCATATAATTTTTGGCTGAAAATTCCTATGAACTCCCAATTTTTTTTGGTCCATAGTCCTCCTATCAGAGGCCTATAATTTTTAAGGAGCCTGGTGGAATCTCATGCTCTTGTGTCGTACCAGACAGGTGGTGTACTTTGCCTGCAAAGATATCAATTAAATGTTATCCAGGGAAATACTAAGTATATTCATGTTTAATCAATTAAGGAACAGTCTGATGCCACCCACGATCATTGAAATATTAATATGAGTAAATGTCAAATCCTTGTCCTGGGATAACTTAATTACCTTATAATCAAAATCATTATGGTTTGTGATATTACATACAAATGTTATTAACTCAGTATGTATTGCTTCATCTGTCCTTTCAGACTTTATCTTCATCATGATTTGGTATTTAAAACAGTATGTCAGCTGGAAAAAAACTCCACATTTTCAATGTATCAACACAACAGTAATTGAATTAGGCTGATGTACGTACATATATAGTCATAAGACTACACACATAACCTCACCAGGATCACTCAACCCCAACCCAATCAAGCTACCATGTGTTGTACAAGTATCACACATATAAGTAACATAGCATGGTTCACCAGGTCACTTGCTGAAGAAAAGTTGACCTGAAAGGGGCCAAATCACCTATCTGACCTTTATAAACTATAGGTAATCCCTTGGAGTTTTTATAAAACTAGGCCGGAAATTTGTGGGTATCACTGCACACAGGATGCTTGTTTCGTTTATATCAGTGTGTTTTATATGTTGGAGCCTGCCAAAATAATAAAAACAAATTCAACAAGAGCACCTGGCGGAAAATCAGATAAGCAAGAGCTTTATATAAATAGCGTTTTGCAACAAGTGACTTTTCTACTTCTGCATATATGCAACCTGCATTGCTGTGTTGTTAGTTAAGTTCATACATCCTTCACGGAAGCTTTATAAGAATTTTTCATAACCAGAATTAACCTTAGTTCATTAATAAATACAGGAGCAGATCCAGGACTTAGGAAAAGGAGGGGTCCAACCCAGGAGAACTAATGGCAAAACCCAAAAAAAGGTCCCAAATTAAGATCTGGAAAAGGGGATGTTGAGGCCACAAAATTAAAAGGCCTTATAATTAAATATATATTGTGGTGATCCAGATTACCTCAAGATATAATGGATTGTTCCTTGACTGCTACTCTACCCTTCCACAAAGTTCATCAAAATCTGTTCATAATTCCTTGAGCAAAGTTCTTAATAGACAAACCAACCAGCAAACAAACCAAAAGAAAAACTTAATATTTTCCTGACAGAGGTACAACACCATACCCTCTGCTATTTACAACCATAATAAAAATAACATACAAACAATATTTCCTTGTGTCTGTCCCAACTGACTTCTTTCAGAATGTGAAGTATAAATTCCATTTACTGAAGGTTCTGCCCACGCATGACTTTTTATATCTCACATAAACAAACCAGCTGGAAAAAGGAGTCAAGATTACAAATTTTTCTTTTTCATTTGGTGAATATTCTAAGCAACACTACCTCATTCCTGTACAGATCTGATTTATTTGTTTTTACAGCTTGGAAGCCTTTGAACTCTGATATATCCCCTTATTGTGTTGACTTATGGCAAGTTGTTGATTCAGCTCATGCTGTCTTGTGATTGATTAGACAGGCTGCTGTGAATCCATTTAAAGTTGTTTTCAGTCTTTTTTTCAGGGCTGCAGGGCCCACTTATAATTTTAAGGATTCCTATATTTATTGGTTTTATAACTGCTAAGTCTGCAAACATCTAATGTATCCTGTCTGCATTATTTTTTCCTGCTATAAAATTGATTGTATATGAAGTCAAATAGATGATAATTCAATAGTACTAGCAAACAGGTAATTGTGGAAATAGAATAAGAAAAAGTACAACAAAAAATACAACAAAAGGATTGATATTGTTATAAATATCAGGATTCAGTAAGCTTCTTCAGAATAAATTAATTTATATTTTCATTAAACTACAGTTAGAATTCTTTTCTCTCACCAGCATGATTCAACTCAATGGAAGCTAAAACAACACTGTTATTTTTCTGGTTTGCCATCCTAAGCTTGGTAGCATGCACCTATCAGACACAAGACCAAAAAAATTAGTTATTGTATATCAAAAGCATTTTTGTTACTTTTTGTTCAATCAGCTAAAAGAATTTGCGCAATAAATCAGGACATTGTGACCTGATTTTTAGCTCAGCTGACTGTAAGTCATCCGAGCTATAGCGATCACCCTTTGTCCGTCGTCCGTCAGGCCGTCTGTCCGTTAACAAGGCACAAATCGTAACCACTGGACCTTGAATTTTTCTTACTTTACATCCAGAGAGGTCCATGAAAAATCTCCTTGGAAACCTGGAATTAGGTCTCTGTTACCCATATTCTCCAAGCTATGGGGCTCTGAAGTACCCCCAGAATAATGAAAAATTTGATACAAAAGCTCAAATTTCTGAACAACTAATGCATTGATCACCATAATTCTTTGAATATTGATCATGGAGTGTTTCATCAGGTTCTGCAGACTGGTGGTGCCACCTTTACGATTTTTTTCCCTCTATTTTTTAGACATCAAAAGATACTGTGATCTGTTAACAGGGCACAAATCTTAAAGACTGGACGTAGAATTTTCTGTCTCGAAATGCAGGAAGGCCTATGAAAAGTCTCCTTGGAAACCTGGAATTAGGTCTCTGTTACCCAAAACCTGTGAGCTATGGGGCTTCCAAGTCTCCCCCCCCCCCCAAGGAATAATAGAAATTAGATACAAAAGCTCAAGTATCTAAACAACTAATGCATTGATCACCATTATTCTTTGCATGGATATTGATCATGGAGTGTTTCATCAGTTTCTGCAGACTGGTGGCACAACCTGTATTTTTTTATTTTTTACTTTTTTTTTATCTATTATGAGACCTCAAAAGATGTTGTCGTCTGTTAACAGGACACAAATCATAACTATTTGACCTGGAATCTTCTTTCTTGACTTCCTGGGAGGTCCATAAAAAACTCCATGGAAACTTGGAATTAGGTATCTGTTACCCATATCCTCCAAGCTATGGGGCTTAGAAGTACCTCCCAGAATAACTAAAAATTTGATACAAAAGCTCTGGTATCTGAACAACTAGTGCATTGTTTTCGGCATTATTCTTTGCATGCATAGTCTTCATGGATTACGTGTTTCATCAGTTCTTGCGGACTGGTGGCACAACCTAAATTTTTTAAAAATTTTAACACAATTTTTTTCTCTATTTATGAGACCTTGAAAGATGTGGTCGTCCCTTAACAGGGCTCAAATTGTAACCATTGGTCCTAGAATCTTCAAACATGATATCCAGGGAGATCTGTAAAAAGTCTCCTTGGAAACCTGAATTAAGGTCTCTGTTACCCATATTTTCCGAGCTATGGGGCTTATAAGCACCCCTCAGAATAATTGAAAATTCAATACCAAAGTAGGGCACAAATAATAACCATGGGGCCCAGAATCTTTTAACTTGACATCCTGAGAGTTCCTTAAAAGTTCTCCCAAGAAACCTGAAATTGGGTCACAGAGACCTGTATTTTCAGAGTTTTGGGGTATATTTGAGCACCCAAGGAACAATGCAAAATACACACAAATTGCCAGATTCCTCGTGAAAGGCTGGTTTGATTGTCATCAAATTTGTTGTGCTTATGGGTCTTGATGAAATTAAGCTAATATGCATGAACAATGATGCCACCCATCTTAATTTGTTGTCTGTGCAAGGACATTATCAACATGTCAGTCGGCTGAGCGTCATGACCCATGGGTCACTTGTTGTATGTTAAGTATCAGTCATTAGGCAGTAACAGGTTATTTAAGGGCCCAATCATCTTACAACATGTTGAATTAACACAAAAAAATAGCTTCTTCCCTTAAAATTAAATCTGTACCTGCAAAAATATTGCCTTGAAGCCATTTGCTCCTGTAAATTTGACAGGTGTCAACATAAACACAGCATGTGCATCGCTGAGTCACAACATCTGTCTATCAGGTGATACCCTGACTGACTTGGCCCAAAAAACATGTAATACATGTTCCCACTGGCATGAATATCACATGTTGTGGCTCACAATCAAACCTCCAGTGAAGAGGCCTTGTTATGGTAAACAGACACACCTGGACTGTACTTACCAACACACAGAGCAATAACAAGGTGTTAGACAGCCATATGTGAAGTATTGAGACTGTGTGCTGGGATGGTTTGCTCGGAAAATTTTTGTATAAAGTAAAAATAAACTAAGAATAGGCATAATATTGTTTCTGATTATGTCCCTTTAAAGTTTCTTTTTGTTGCAACAGATTTAAGGTCCTATACCATATTTACCAAAGTTGGCATATGTCACAGTGTTATCATTTGATTTAGTAGTGATGCATACATAACATACAGGAGAAAAACTACCATATCACTGATATCACTTGAAAATATAGTGCTGATGTATTTTTATTACTGGCAGGCTTAAGTTCACCAGTAAATCTCCATTTTTTCAAGTCTTACAAGTTTTTTCCCCATCCCTCTCATGTCTGACATGTCAGGATTGTCCCAGAAAGTGGACCAAAGGATATTAGTTAGTCTCTACATGTAAAATAATTTTTGCCGCTTCTGCATGGTATCCTGGAGTAAACAGAAAAAATATACATGTTGCTGTGTCTGTACATATGAAATCTGTAAACACATTTTTCATCAAAACAGTACACAAGGAATCTTAGTTTTACAGTTGAGTTACAGCTAAAATTTTAAATCTTTGGTAAATAATAGTGTATTTCAGACTAAAAAATTATTTTAACTAGACAATCCCAGGAAATGTCAGTTAACATGTGTTTTTGACCAATTTAACCCATTACTTATTCCACCTGCTGAGCGTGTTAAATTCTTGATTACTAGCAATGTTATCATTCCATTTAAGCTGTTTAACATTTAATTACCCTCCCTTGTGTAAATCATGGAATATGGGCAAACAACTGGACAGATTTGTGGAGACAAATCATTTTAATGAGAAACAAGATAGTAGTGAACACAAAGAATGGTTGAGTGCATATGCATTAATTCCATCAAATACATGCATTTGCTGTTAACTATGGCGCTTCACAGCAGTGATAATCATGTTTAACTTGTAAAAATTCCCTGGCAGTGCTTCCATAATTAATGAGACATGAAATCGTCAGGTACTCTGACTGATGGAGGGTTGTTTACTGATACTGCTGCAGAAGTGTCCTCAGCAACAGAAACTGAAACCAGCAGCTGCAGCCTCAGGACAGTTACTGAGGACTGTTAACATTTGCAGACAGCGCTGGAGTGATCCTGTGAGGGCTGACTGGGGGCTTAAGCAGCTCGTGTCTGTATTTGGACAGAATGTTTGTGTTAGGTGCATGTTTTTCCTGAGCAGAGGTGGCAGACAGCTTTGTTGGATGTTGGCCCAAAAGCTATGACCATCCCCCAGAGTCTCCGATTTAAAACTTTAGACTCCAACTTTTCTCCTTTTTTTTCTTGATGCTGGACTAGTTTATCCTCCAACTTTTCACTTTGTTTTTTTGTTCTTAACCAGAAAATCCTCCAACTTTTCTCTTTTGTTTCTTGGTGCTTAAACAGTTGATCCTCCAGCTTTTCACTTTTGATTCCTGGTGTTTAACCAGTTGATCCTCAAACATGTCTCTTTTGTTTCTTGGTGTTTAATACCAGTAAATCCTCTAATTTTTCTCTTTTGTCTCTTGGTGCTTTTTCGAGTAAATTCTCCAACTTGTCTCTTTTGTTTCTTCTTGCTTAACCATTTGATCCTCCAACTTTTCTCTCTTGTTTCTTGGTGGTTAACCAGTTGATCCTTCAACTTTTCTTGTTTGTTTCTTAGTGCTTAACAAGTAAATCCTGCTACTTTTCTCTTTTGTTTCTTGGCGCTTAACCAGTTGATCCTCCAACTTTTCCCATATGTTTCTTGGTGCTTAACCAGTAGATCCTCTGTTTCTCTTTTTGTTTCTTAGTGCTTAACCAGTTAATCATCCTTCTTCTTCTCAAATCAGTTGGTCTGAGCTTATGATTACCACTGGGAATCCTATACATTTTCTGAAAAATTAACATAGCTGGTATTGTTTAATAAATTGTAAGATGATTTTCCAGTGTCAGTTAATTAATACAAATTCTGAAGAGAAAAAAAAAGGAAAAAATGTGATGCATGGTTGTCAAATGTTGTTCAGAATGAGGAGAAGTTATAACAAATAAAGAACTATTTTAAACTATATATTCGTTATCACAAAATATCTCTTCTTGCCCCTGCATGTATAAAAGAAGTTTTGTGAGTTTTTGGCACTGCATTTTGGGCAGTGTCATGATTTACATTCAGCAAAATTCTTTACATTTAACACGAATTGTGTGAAATCTGACACAGTTCAGATCACAAGGGATCTTTGGATCTTGACAGATAAAAGCAAATAGTATAACAAATACAGTTCTGACCTTGGTTCCTGAATTTTGTACATTGACCCAGGTTTGATTATTCCTTGTAGTCCCATCTCTGGTCCTGTCATCCCATCCCACACTATGCAGAACACTGGATGCTTACAGCCATATATCTGTGGAAAAGTCTTTTGCAACAGATATAAAAGAATTTTTTGTGACAGCCGATAAAATGGTTCTTCTCAAGAACGTTGCAGCATCCTGTGTCTTGTGTGTAATCCTGAGACTTTGGGAAAAGAAATGTCGTTTTATATTACATCACCTGTCAATTCACATTGTAGGCACCTGAGACATCATTAGTTCAGATTGTCTCAGCTGACATTGTGGGATATCTTTGCTACATTTCAGTGGGTGAACCTTAAATCCAAAGCAACCTGCTGGAAATGTAAAATTATAATCATGCACAGTTTTAACTTTCTGTAATGCCAAGCTGTACAAATGGATTTTTGCATTTTCATTGTACTTGAATCCATTCATACAAGTTTTGATCAAATGTATAAATCTGATAACTTCTTCATATTCATTTAGACTTAATTATGACTACAGTCACTTATATAACAATAATTATAAACACATGTAACTGTCACTGTATAACAATGTGAACAATATAAATCAAGAACAAACTGCCAAATATAAGAAACCTTATTTATCAGTTCTCTCAGAAACTTATTATAGACCAAATTGCCTGCCCATGATGTTTACAGATTTATTTGTTGAACAAGACATGTGGAGCCAAACATACACAATCTTATTTTTACAACATGTTACTTGTTCCCATTTTACTGAAAGGGCTTCATGGTTTGCCCTGAAATTTGGTGTGGCCATTATGTAGCACCCTGTATTAAGCATGTCTAAAGACATGGTTAAGAGGTTGGGTCTGGGCATACCATGGAATAATTGATAATTAAAATTATGGATTGAATTTCTTTTCTGGGCACTTGACCCTTCTGCAGAGTCGTAGACACGTTGATGGTTAATGATCCCTGAAATAATATTACACCTGTATGTTTCATCCAGGAACTTCTTTGGACAGGTTAGTGGTGGTTAGTTAAACAAATTAGGCTTTGTTAAAATTATAAGCTATATAATACAGTATGCAATATAAATATATGACTTAAAATAAAGATTATTTTTTAAAGTCATAGGTGTATATGAAAAAATAGTGAACATTTATTGCTTGTTCAGGTACCATATCCCCTCACTTGCTGTTTATTTCTCATCCTTCTATGATTTGAGAGGTTGGGAGTGGTCCAAAAAAAGGTTATTCACCTTTTAACTTTGCCAAAGTTATACACATCTCCTTGCCATTAAATTCACTAGGTTCTGGTCCAGAAACTGTCCTTGGAGTACCTCTGCTTTACATCATTGAACGCTGACAGGTTTATTCCTCCCAAATTCTCAAAAAAACTGCCAAACTAAGGTGTCACACATCACAGTTCAAAATTCTGGGTTATTCATAGGATGATATAGTTTTTCTTAAATATTCGCTGCTTTTTGTCTGTGAAATATCCAATATAAAAAAAAATGAAATAAAAATACCCAGAAATGTCTCATGCACAATTAGATAAAGTAAAAATGTGATTCATGGTGTCCAGGGATTTTACTGCATGAGTACATGAACAATGAACTGCTAGACAGCCAATTTTCTTATTGTTCTTTTATGTGTGAAAGGGAATAAAACAGATAAATAGCAGTCTTGCTTAAAATTAGATTTGTCTTTTATTTCTTTCAATGTTTATGTGGTGAAGTTTTTCTTCAGTAGTCCAGATTCAGCTGCAAATCTAATTTTGTCACAGAGCCATTTTTATGCTAAGCCTGGTGGCAGGTACTTGTTCACGATCATTAGTAGTGATTAATGTGATAGTGACACAGACCCCACCAATGTTCCCAAATGACTGGTTCAAAAGTGCTGGACTACTCATCAGAGACACATAACCAATCTGCGATCCCACGGCGGGGGCAGGTCAAATAATCCATGAATTGAATTCATCCGCTTTACAGTGATGTATTATTTCATTCCTGCACCAATGGGTGCTTCCAAAGTAGCAGCACATAGCCTAGGCTTTTTTTCCTGTCACAAAGTTTGATTTACGATTGATGTATATTTCATTTGGCTCCTGCCTCGGTTGGATTGAAATCTTCACATGTCATCTTGAGGAGATTTGACAATGCTTACAGATGTGACAAATCTGACAGCATGCAATGCTTTAATATCAGTAACAGTCAGCCAGCTCAGACTGATGCAGAAGCATTAGAAGCAATAGATCAGAAAAGGGATCACACAATTCACATTACCGAGGGACTGCCTTGTCACATGACCCAAGTTGACTGCTGTTGCCCCCTTTGATGGCTAAAAATAACGTTTTCCATAAGGCATCTCCAGTGTAAACTACATTGCGGCAAGCCTTTTTTTTCCAACTACCATCTGTATGTATAGGTTGAATACATTAAAGGGTACATTAAAGAATTCACCAGATGTTTGTCCCCTGCAGCCAACCTTATTGGCTCATGGTAATTGTTTAATATAATTGAGTAGATCCTTACATTTAGGTCAAATGCCATTGTCCTCTTTGAAGTACATATGGTTTAAAAATTTTACAATTATGTGGCAAAAAAAACCTGTGGGCAAAAAAAATACAAAGGGCAGCTGTTTGTTTCCTTATTCAAAATGGCTGACAGTCAGGAGTTCCCTTAGGAGGATTAAAGAAACAGCTGCATATAAGTGAACATTTCCCCATACATAGGATCAGAGTTGTACTTTGATGTTAAATGTGGCACTTCCACTTTTTTTAAGCTCATGCAGTTGACATTAGGCACTTTAATTCAATTATAGTAATTTGGCCTTGATGTCAGGAAACATGTTTATATCATTAAGATAAGTTTTCTTATGAAAACAGAGCCAGGAATATTCGGATTTTATATGTACAGATAAATTGTGATACACTGTCAAATATTTCATTATGGTATTATTAGATATCAATATGTTGATTATTTTTTACCATCCAACAGAAAGTCTAACATAAAACTAGAGAACCCCCCCCCCCCCCCCACATTTAAAGGTGTACATTCATCTACCTTTGGAAAAAGAATTTATGTGATTTCTGGCTTCCTCTGTTTATATATATTCATGATCTGAGGGTGATTTTTCTGTTATGAAAAAATCTTTAAAGGCCTTTGTGAAGGATGTATGAACTTGTTTATCAACAACATATTTGTAACCACAACAGTGTTGACAAACAGGAAAAACATGTAAACTAAGATGGTAGGTTGCATATATTGGGAGGCAGAAAGGTCACTTGCTGCAAAATGCCATTTACAAAGCTTTGGTTTAACTGACTTATTGCCAGATGCCCTTGTTGAATTTGTTTTATTATTTTGGTGGACCCCCAAATATTATTAACATATTGATATAAACAAAACAGCCTGTGAGCAGTAATGTCCACATTAATTTTCTTGCCAATTTTTATAAAGTTCCAAGGGATTACCTTTAGTTTATAAAGGTCAGGTAGGTGATTGGGCCCCTTTTATACTAGTCAGCATCCATGAAACATTGGTCTGAAATTAGTTCATTAACATCTGATTTGCTGACCACCTGCACAGTCAATCTAATTAAAGGGGTTGTTTCATTATTTCATTATACGAAGAGGCAAAAGCATTGCAGACTTGAACAAAAAAAACAATGACTTGTTATCTTAACTGTGATATTCCTTATATGTAAAGTAATATATATTCTTACTGTTATCATTGTATGAAGATTTACATTTATTTTATATCAATTTTTCTCTGATCATATATGGGTACTCTTGATATTCAGGACCAAACCTTTGTAAAAATCAAATCAGGACTTATTACTTGTTTAGGACATATCATGATCTGCAGTTTTTTGTTTTACGTTTTACCTCAATACATAAGAAAAAAGTTATATAATTCCTCATTAATTTGTTAACATTTAAGAAAAATAGTATATGATTCCATATTTATTTCCATCATTCAATCTGTAGGTTTGAATCAGTGGAATTTGTTTCTGGAACCTGAAATGCAATCACTCTTTATTGACCCAGTCATGTAAGTCTTTTTTGGCAACAAGTTTGGCTTCAGCCTGTAGCAGCATTACTTAACCACATAGGGAGTTGGATCTACAGTGTAATGGTCCCTCGCAGCTGATTTGCAACGTTTCATGTTGACCAGGAGAGCAGGCCACGTGCATTGATCGGCCAGGATAAAGCCAGCGTACTCACCAAAACCTTCCTCTGGCAGAGCATGCTGAACTACATAGATGGGGGAGCTAATTGAGACCTGTTCCTCGTGCAGGCCTCATCAAGTGTACTGACTCGGGTCTCAGCCACTGGGAATACACGCATACTCATTTTCTAACTCCTCCAGCACAGAGCCGCATGCATGGGAAACTGTTTGTGGGATTACATGATTTCCACAGTAGGTTTCTACTGTACATGCTGGTGCCATTGTAAGATTTTTCGATGGCTCGTTGGATCTGCCATCTTTATGATGGCTATGTGTGCTAAGGATACGCGTTTTGGACATAATGAGAATGAAGGTAGGTTAATTGCAGGGATAAGACTTCATCCTAGACCTATATTATTATTTATTGACTTGGTTTTACATAATATTGTACAAGGATATTACTTACCATTAATATTGTTTACACAGTAATCAAAGGTATAGCTTTTTCTCTTAACTATATTTGATATGTATTACCTTTGATTCATATGTGCCTATGTGTGTACCACAAACAAAAACTTGTTCTTGATCCTGGCAATATCCCACACTGGTGATTTAGAATTGTTTTTTTTTTTTGTCATATTTGGGGGGGGGAGCAACTGCCTGTCTCCTTTTTTTAATGCCAGCTGAACTAAGTATATGTGCTTCTGCAGAATTCCATTCTGATTTTGGACTATGTGACAGGGCATGAGTAGCACACACTTCCCTTATTTTTATCTTACTATTAAACAGGCCCAGTGTCTTCTGCACCTGTAGGGTCTTGGCATGTAATCCTCCACATTACTAGGTCATACCACCACGGAACCCCCAAAAGGCACACTCATTTATGAGTGAAACACAGCCATGTGGCATTGCCTTCTCGTGAAGCTTGCAGAGCACAGAAGCCAGTGTGATCTAAAATTTTGGCAGATGTGTGGTCTCTTGAGTGCTGCCTTATATAGTTCCTTCTAAAATTTTGTAATGTGGATTGAGAAATTGTGACCTTTCCCCTGGTTTACCATATATATTACTGATAACACCTGTAGATGTTCACCTTCTTTTTCTGTGACATCTGTATTATAATTGATGATGGTCACAAGATGTGGTGCGGCGTCGTCCGTCGTGCGTCATCTGTACGTTAACCATAGCTATCTCAAAAACAGCAGGAGCTAGCATCACCAAATTTTTTGCAAATAATCAGTCATCCAAAAAACTATATCGGATTTTGTTTATTTTTTTTCTAACTGCATTTTCTTAGATTTTATAGGGGAAAAGCTAAAAAAGCTTTAAAAATCTTCTTCTCCGAAACTGTCCAGCCTATTGCCCAATATTTCACAGAAATGATCCCTGGAACAATCTTTCTCAAGTTTGTTCGAATGGTTCTAGTTCGGAGATTTTTGGCCGAGTTACAGGAGGTTGAACTTTGTTAACTGTGCAAAAAAGCATTTTAAAATTTAAATCTCAGAAATGGCAGGAGCTATCATCACCAAATTTTACGCCAATGTTGGTCACATAGGTCATATCTGAAATTGAGGTATTAGTGGCGCCACCTGCATGGGCCTTTTTTGTACGGGGTCATCAGTGCCTGTATCACACTGAGGGCTACAAAAAGCTTCTTCTCTGAAACCATATGGCCAAAATGTTTAATATCGCACAGAAATGATCCTAGGGTAGTGCTCTCTGAAGTTTGTTCAAATGGTCTCTTTTCAGTGACTTTTGGCTAAGTTATATGAACTGAATTTAGTCATATGCCATAACAGCCCATTTTAGCTCAGTGGCTACAAAGATCTTTTTCTCAAAAACCAGTGGGCCAAATTCTTAAATCTCACACATTAATTATCCTCAGATGTTGATAATTCAAGTTTGTTCAAATGGTTTAGGTTCAGTGATTTTTGGCTGAGTTACGGGAAGTTGAACTTAGCCAGTTTGCTGTATCTTCCTGCATGAGTCATAAACCTGCGAAATGTTTTTCGACTGATGCCACTGAAGCCAGTTTGTAAAATATTTTACAAGAATAATCCCTACAATAATTCTTATAATAATTGTCATTAATGGTTCCACATGAATGATTTTTGGCTGAATTATGGAGATTGAATTGAGTCATTTTACCATAAATGTTAGCTGTGTGATGCCGTTACATCTAGCCTGGCACAAGTTTATCAGCATCTATTACATCATGCCACTAGACATTTAGATTTCAGGTTATCTTAGGTTATTATTGACAAGAAAGTTTTTTTAAAAGCTTTCAAAAAATTTAGATTTATGATTTAAGTTGTTCATCATACCAGGCAATGTTACAATCATGGGATTTTCAGCTCTCTGTGGCTATATAAAGACAACTGTACGTGGATTATAAATTATTGGAATCCCTACTCAACTTAATTAAGAATTTGCCATCAATGAGATATATCTGTATTTTAATTTTGCATTCAATATGCATCTGTAATAATTTTACATATATTCCTGATTTCTTTTTTTATAAAAAGTCAGCTGAAAAGCATTTTGTATTGGGAAAATAAATTTCAAAGTGATTTCAAGTAGTAACCACTTTTGTGTACAGATGGCAGCACTTGGTTTCCCATTGGCAGATTGCCAGTGCCTTGATGTTGGCCATTAGCCAAGATGATGTCAGCTCTATAAATAGTTTTGGCACAGTGCCAGGATTGGAAGAAGTGCAGCCAGGTATAGGTCAAGAGTTCACTCAGTGCAGTAGCTGCATTCTATTTATAGCTTCGGCAGACTGCTCACTGCATCATATTTGGCACCAAAGTTCAGCCTGAATCTGTTTATAGTTGTCAGACTGCCAACTGTGTCAGATTATGCAACAGGTCAAGACTTCACTCAGTGCAGCCAGGTACAGGTCAAAAGTTCACTCAGTCTAGCAAGGTGAAGGTCAAGAGTTCACTCAGTGCAGTAGCTTGAGGCAGCAATTTGTCACAGGTCACTCAGGGGCCACTGCCTTACTCTCCTAAGCCTTGTCAGCCCAGTGCATCAAACTCTGGGGAACTTTGATGAATTGGACTGATATTTTGACCTGTCTATGCGTCTTTGATGGTATTCTCATTTACAAGACAGGTGGTGCCACCTACATTGACTTTTGCAGTGTATGCGCCTGCTTATTTCTACAGAGAAATTTGATACATCAGCCTAAAATTGGGCATGTATATACATATCGGGTAGCTTTATAATGTACAAGACTGGTGGCGCCACTACAATAATTTTTGCACAGTGTATGTCCCTGCTTATTTCACAGGAGGGGTTTGACATATCAGTCTGACATTGGGCATATGTATATATCTCTTCATTGTATATAAGACTCATATCTCGGCAGTGGTTTGACTTATCCACCTAAAATTTTGCAGGTTTATACATCCTAGACAGCTTTCTTGTTTTATGACAGGTGGCGCCACCTACATTCAAATTTACGCTGCAGACATCCAAGCTCATATCTCAGGAACTATTTGACCGATTGGGCAAAAATTTTGCATGTTTATAGATCTCACATAGCTCTTAATCATACACAAAATTGGTGGCACCACCTGCCACTATTTTTGCACAGCATCCGTCTGTTTGTCTGCCGTGGGCTAAAATCATTCATATCTCAGTAATGATGTGACTTATCTGCCTAAAATTTTGCATGTGTATAGATCTCACATATCTCTTAATCATACACAGCATCCATCTGTTGTCTGCCGTGGGCTAAAATTACTCATATCTCAGTAGTGGTTTGACTTATCTGCCTAAAATTTTCAATGTTCATACATCTGGGACAGCTTTCTGGAATTTTGTGGTAGGTGGCACAACCTACACATTTTGGCTGCAGACATCCAGGCTATTATGCAACAGACCTCACTCTATTTCCCTTTGCCACTCAATCCATGCCTCACTTCACCTTTCCCACTCTGATTTTGGCGGATACAAGTAGTCGCTTGTTGACTACCCATATTCTAGTTTTTGTGTTGTGTGCACCCATGCCAGAATTGCAGCAGTGATGTTTATTTAATTGTTTCTTGTTCTAAGTGTTTAGTACTTGCATTGTTCATATACATGTTACATATGTTCTTGAAAAGTAATGGTCCAGCATTGAAGCATTATACCTGGTGTAATCTCATTGCACAGGTTCGCATTAGGCCTGTAGGCCTTGTTTTATGGAACCCCTCTGTGACCATGGCTTAGGTATGCACATTTTCTGTCTATATAACTGTCCAAACAGGTGCAGAATGTATCCTAAGCTAGTGATTTTATTAGTCACTAGCTTTTATTGCTTACAAGGCCATTATATTGCCTCTTCTATTGCTTATTAGTGTACAAGTTATTTGCCTTTGCATGGAGCATAGGCATTCATCCCTGTTTGTTCTCAACACATAACTAACCGGAAGGGAATCCCATGAAACTGTTAGGGCATTTGAGGAATTTCCAAAGGAAGACTCTTTTAGATTTTGGTGTGGACCTGGATTCAGGAATGTCATCAAGGAATATTCACAAATTTAGTCATTCATGCACAAACGAACCTGGGAATATTGGCTAAATAGATTATGCAAACATGGTTTCTGAAGAATCCCACAATATGGACCCCGACATGGTGGAGGCTTGCATTCCTTAGAATACAGATTTCTAGTCTTAAGTCGTGTTGTTCCAGTTCAACAAAAAGTTAACCTGTCATTGGTGTGTTATGGTGTTATTGAATAATATTAAAATGGTTTAGCCAGTCTTCATAATATTAGCACCATCTGTCTTATTTTTTTAACACCTGATCCTGATTTTTAAGTAGATTGTGACCTGCTTTTTCAAGGTTTCCTTATTGATCACATCTAATATGTTTCCTGTTATTGTGGATTTAAAGTGACCGATTTGGAATCTGGTCATATGAAAATAAATTAAATTCATAACAGCTGATAATAGTAGAGGGATGTAATAACTTGGAAACAGCATGGTTTATATGATCTTTTTGTTTCATTTATTGATAATAACTCAGACCAGGTGCTGCAAGCAGGGCTTGAGTCTGGAGTGTCTCGACAACCTGCAGCGGTAAGTTATCTCCTAAATCAGTCATGCTGCAGACTTGAACATTTAATAAAAAAATGCTTCATCAGTAAAAAGTTGTGTTGTATAGATTTTAATCATTATTTGGCCCGGTTATATCAATTGCTCCGTGGGAGAATATCCTTGAGCCATTGTATGAGCACACTTTAGCCGATAACAATTAAGAATTCTCAATGCAGCACAGTTGATTAATTTTGCAATAAAGGGGTTTCTGATGAAACACAACTGGTGGGATTGAAGAGTATATATATATAATATGCCTCTGCATGAACAAATCAGATTACATACAGTCTGTCAAATTAACATTAATCTGATAAATGACATATCCTTGTTCATAGTATTGATAGAGAAATATAAAAACTATAGGTATATAAAATGTCTTAGCGTAGACTAGCTTGCATGTATGGTTAAATGCAATAGGTTATCATTCAAGTTAATTGAATTAATCTTTAAGGTAACTGCCCACATCTTGTAGTTGCAAGCTGGCTTTGTGGTTTTAAAAAAGAAAGTGTATTGCTCTCCTATTAGATTAAATCAGGTAAATGCCAATTAGGTTTATTGCCCTGCGATTAATGAAATCTTACTTTTTATACTACTGAATTTATGATCTGTTTTACAAATGAGCAAGTCTAAAAAAGACAGATACCTTAATTAACACATATTCACAGACTGCATGACAATTCCACTTTCATATCTGCAAGAATGTGAGGCTCGCAGGTAGATCAACAACCTAAAGATGATATCAATATTATTTAATTTAATGGAATGCAAATTTTTGGTTTTAACCATTATATGAATTCTATGTATCTAAAACTGAAGGAATGACCAATGATAATGAAAAATTGAGTTGCTTTCTCCAAATATCTAAACCTTTTGAACCATCTTAGAACAAATTATACAGATCAAAATTATTTGCATGGTTTAAACAAAGTTTGTAAGTGATTTGTAAGCCCATTATTTGTAAGTGATTTGTAAGCCCATTATTAACTTAAGCATTTAATCTTTTTAAAGTTTTAGTGACACTAATATGCGATGTTCAAGTGACATAAGACAAAACTCACTATGCTTATACATTTTTTACCTTTTATAAATTCTGCTATTTGTGTTTCAAGATTAGTGTGTAAATTGTTGAAGACAAATTGGATTAGGACAAAGAAAGGTGTTCCTTCAGGCAATCAGTGTGGGCAGGCAATTTTTTTTAAACCTTTCAGTATCATATATTAATTTCTTTTGGTAGAATTTCAAATGATTAAAAAGCAACATGATAATTACACCATTGTATTGCCAAACTGTTTAAAACACAACATAACTAAAGGAAAATTAAATGAAATTGTTTAATTTTATCTTCTTGCAAATGTAAACTAAGCAATTTCACATATCAGGAAATTTCTATTGAAAATCTTCTAATAAGCATGACTGAGCTGTTGAAGCTCACATATTGGCTAATTTCTACTGAAAATTATAGTAAATGTTTTCATACAGGGGGTGGGGGGCAAAATGTATGTCTGTGGTGCCTGTAAAAACAACCATTTTTGCCTAATATTTGTGCTTGGGAAAACAACCTGTTTTTTGTCTAATATTGGATATCTGTATGGATGTTGGGCAAGTCTCCTTTATTTGTTGTAGATCATTGTCCCTGTTTAGTATAAGGATGACTTAATTTGAAATTTCATTCTCATTGAATTCACAGATTGGTCATAATGAAATTCAACTTGATATGTGATGTAGAATATATTTGTATTGTTGATGTGTTCATTTATTTATTTTTTTCCTATGCAATTTGCCTTCCTAAAATAATTTCTGAAACATGAGTCTGAATTTAAATTGAGGAGATTGTAATTACTGAGACAGTAAGATGATTTCTCAGATTACAAATGGAATTCATATGCTTCATGTGCATAATATGATTTCAGGGGTATTAGAACACCATTCAACTGATTGCCAAGAAATTTAGATAGACACCAATGCATTCTCTATTTAGCAGATACAAATTCTTTATTAATATTGCTAAATAGAGTTTACTTTTAATGGTTTCTCACAAGAGAATAAGCATTCTTTTTAACCTAAATTAAAGGTAAATTTGTATTGTGAGGAGCCTTACCATCTCCTTTTAATTAATGTAGTATGCTCCATCAATTTTGAGAGCTCACAGAAGCCTTTTGGGTGGTACATGCCAAAAACATAATAATCTAAACAAATTGATTCAGTGGTTAACAAGTGATTACTATTTAGCTGAGGGGTTGCAATTCAATGCTTCGATTATTCAGTGCATCTTTTCACCCCTATGAATATGTGTTAAAAGACAAGGAGCAATCCACAATCATAAAAGAGCCAGTAATACCAAATCTCCTGTTACCTAAAGACTGGGTTCAGAAAAAATTCTTAACTTTAAACTGGCAATGATGAGGTATGTCAAGGTTATCATTATTCTGTTCTCAAATAAATAATGTTTTCAGTGATGCATGTACATTCCAGTTTCCTTGCCTGAACCATGTGGCAGTTTACTTAAAGCTAATTGGATTCTTCAAACAAAAATGTTTCACAGTTAACTAAAAAGTCAAATATTCATAGGGATGATTTATATTTTCTGTGTAATCTAGAAATCTTAAATGTCCTTAAACATTAATTCATTTTCTGGCCTTGACTTTAAATGGGGGAAAAAAAGGAATTCAAAATTTGAATCAGGAATGTCATTTAAAATCAGTTAATTTTATGTCCTTTGAAAATCAAAGGAAAAGAATTATGAAATTCTGAATCTGCATCTAAAGTGATGTTGAAAATCTTTTCAACAGGCATTAAAAGTGAACTGTCATGGAAAATTATAACAGGCAAATGCAACACTGGAAATTCTCAGTATTTCTCTGACAGACCACAATGCCATTTCACTGTTGTGGTCTCTCTGTGCTTTTCACCAGACATTATAGAGGTTTTTTATGTTTTGTACAAGAGGTATTGGCTGAAGAGTCCACACCTTTGACAGGTCAAACTTGATACAGAACCTCCCTGGAGACATGAGACATTGCTGGGAAAGTCATCTTCGGTAAAAATAATCCTCCTCTCCCCCACCATGTGGCTTTGTGACAACAAAATAAATGTGTAAGCAATGTCAGGAAGCCAAAGGATACAGTGCTGGGGAAAAAACATTAAATACGAAGGTGTATTGTCCCAAAGCTGTTTTTCTGATGAAGGAGAAAACTATAGATGAATAAAGCTGTATTTATTCCAAGGGAAGCCAACATAAGGCAGATGGTTTTCTTGTCCATGACCTCTTTTTCTTCCTGAAGCACCTTGAGATAATGTGTTATTGTAGACTTTATCCCCACCAGTCAGAGCAGTAGCCACTGGACTGTGCTTCTGGTGGCAGTGACAGAGATAAGACACACACAACAGAAAAGCCATAAAGTTCGCGGCAGCAGTATGGGTTGCTGTAACAGGATGCTGCATCAAGTTTGTATGTCAAGTTTGCTTCGTGTTCCGTGAAACAACCTAATTCCATCTTCCAACTTGGAAGAACAAGAAAACTTCATTCACCGTCCATATATAAGCAGACTTAATCATGATACTTTGCTGAAAGGCAAGGACTCATATTCTGTGGCATTTAAAAGGCATATTGTCAATATAAATGATTTCCGGATGTTTGCATTAAGTTTTGTGGGAATTTCATTAGGAAATTGAATGGTTGCATGTCAGGGACTTTCAAAAGCCAATTTGCTTGTAATGCCTTTCAGTCTGATTTTATAGTAGAATTAAACTGCAGAGTATTAAGAGTATTTGCTAGCTGATTAACACTGTTACTCCTAGCCATTTAATTTAATCATGTTAATGGTCTTGAGGTTTATAAGAAGTCATGTAATTCTGATTCAAAGATATATTGGTTTACAGGACATGAAAATTAAGGTGTTATAATTACTTTTTGGTCTCAGTCTGGTATCATAAGAATAATGTCATTTGATACTTCATTTAATATACAGATTGAAACTTTCAGTCACTCAGCAGTAAAATGCAACACCCACTTGACTCAGTCAGCACCACATTGATATATGTACATGCACTTGCATATTCTTTTGAGAAACCACCTTTAAAAGAAAAGCCAACACAGGTCTTACAAGTATTTTTCTTTTGTTTTTGGGGACCATAGTACTGTGATGGTAGCATCATTCTTCTGTTAAAGGAGGATGAAGATAGCAAGATAGAAAAAAATGGCATATTGTTTCTTAGGCCTTAGTTATGCCCAGGAGAGGTTTTGTCAGTTAATGAGCTTTTGAGCCTAACTTTAAATGTTCTCTTTTTAAGTACCAGATCTCTGGTTGGGTTGGACCAAGATGCCTTAGTTTAAATGTTACCTCAACCAAACCAATATACATTGGCCACCTGCCAAATGTTAGTCCACTGGTTGACTTAAGTTGAAGACATGGTTATGTTGATTATTATTATCTGTGCCAGATTGCAAAGGATTATATGCTATCATCATTGCTGGATATTTGGTATTGGTAACACCTCAGGAATAATCCATTCAATTTTGGGGGTAATCTGAATCACCATAAAATGATCTGAATATAAGGTTTCTATGCTATAGTGAGACGTGTCAGAGCCAATTACTGATAAAAGGTGCCATTTTTGTTCTGTACTCACCTGTGATCCAGCCATAGTGTTGGAGAACTGAGAATTGCTCAGATTTTTATGTGAATCTTGCAGCAAAGTTCAGTTTGGTTCCTTGCAGAAGTCCTTGGTCCATTTAAAAAATGTTTGCTTGAGTTATGTTGTGAATTTACACACACACACAAAACACACATGAACACACACATACCCATACCCTCCTGTAGAAAGGTGATGAATCTGATTTGTCTAAATGATGATATCAGTAATTTAGTGGATGCAAATCAAATGAGTGATGATAAACCTACAGATTTCCCAAGCACGTTTTTCAGTTGCCAAATGCATGGGGCACTTTCCCAGGGCTTCAACATGTTAAATTAATTATTCTATAAATATCACAATATTATTCATGCTGATGAGTGCTGTTTGTAAAAGATAGCACTTCAGATTTTCATTTGGTTAACACACTCATATTTCCATGCAGTCAGTTGATATGTTGATTTGATTAATGTTTTTATCAGAAAGACATTTTAAATATTGGACTTTCATGACATGTAGATATTCTGGGCCAGTAATCTTTTTCAGTCATAAGTGCTAATAAAACATGGGGTGATATTCACTTTTTTTAACAAATTAGTTAGCCTTGCTGTCTGGCCAGCGATGGAGGCATTGGATTTTAGAGCATAAGCATAATGGTTATTCCGATCTAATAAACACATATGTGTCCCATAGGGTGTTACACGGTAGTGTTAATACAAGATAATAAAAGATAATAAAAAAGTTAATTTATTTTTTTAAAACCATAAGTGACCAGATAGTCATGCAATGTTTACAGACCTTTAAACAACAGAAGAATGTTAAATATTTAAATATTCAGATTGATTGTTGTATTATTTTAGCTGTTTTCATATTTAAGACAAGTTGATTTTAATAAAGAAAGTGGATCAAGTTAATTTGGGGTTGTGAAAAAATTCTGCTTTTCATTTTAAAAAAATATAAAAGAAAATTGAGATGAATGTAAAAACAAGAAGAAACCCATGGATTCAACATATAAATGTTTGTTGTTCTCATGCCTTCTTTTAATAACTATCAATATTTATAAGAAAACTAACTATATTTATTTGAAAAACTCTCCATTTTTATAAATTGATCTTCAGGTAATACATACCTAAAGCCAGTTGAGCATAGGAAGATAATATACTTGGGGAAATACATTATTTACAAAGCCAAATGGATTCAAACCAATTTATGTTGCCCTGATTCTGATCATTCAAGGAATATATTCCATCCCATAAATTTTTCAGCTAATGCTTATCTATATGCTATCTATATGGGCTAGATGGACTTTACCCAAACACAGTGTTGTGGGAAGTTTGCTTGATATAACTTTACTATGACCTGCCAGGGCATAACATACTGATAATTATTTCTGTGAGTTCATCACCCTTTCTTGGAATTTATTTGATTGTGATTTAAGAGGACTAATGGAAATGGTTACTTCAGACAAAGGAAACCTTTATGGCTGCTCGGAAGATTTGGGAAATCTAATTACATCATGATCCAGCTTCATAATTAATCAATAATTCTGGTTTGTTTTGAGCTATCCACTTATCTTGTTTCAGTATTCCTTTTACTCCTTCAACAAAGCAGTTTGAGTAAACCAATTTAAAGGGACAAGGGGTCACTTTAGCATTCACCAGATGCCAATGACAGTCTGTTGCAGTATTTCTATTGCAGTATTCAATCCTTATTCAATACTAAGCACTGATAAGACTGAACAACTGTATCTTTTCCTGTGCATGAAGGGCAGTGTTATTAAATGGTATCAACCTTTATTCACCTAGTCAGATGTTATTTGGGGATATTTCATAGGATATGCTTGATGTTTTAAATCATTGAGGAATATAAACTGTTTAGTTTAAGGCACTTTCTTGTACCATCATGAGCAGGTAATATGGTTGTCTGGTTTGTTTGTCTGTTAGGAATTTACTCAAAAAGATATGAACAGATTTTAATGAAATTTTGTAACACCTGAACACGCTATCATAGATTTGAGGTAATCTGGATCACAATGTTCCTGTAAGGTAGCAAAAGGAATTTCTCATTCTGATGAAAGAAACTTTGCACAATACTTCTTTGTTTATTAGTTTATTAAGTGATATTTTTTCTCCTATAATAAAAAGGATTCATTTAATATAAACTGTTAGGCTATGCATTCTTTAATGACATGATGGTGACAAATACTGCATATGTTATGCTGATATTTATGAATGTCTAAAGAATGGGTGCAGAAATTTCTTGGAAATTGTTAAAAATAAGGCTATTTTTTCTAAATAGGCCTATCCATATATCTGATGTCTGTCAACTAAAGATAAACCCTTGAATTTTTTCTAAAAATGTGGCAGAAAAGCTGTTTGTTTTGTTTATATTGAAGTGTTTATAACATGTGGGATCCCGCCAAAACAATCTAAACACATTTGGAAGCAGGTGAGGTGAACCAGAAGTGTGCAAAGGGCATTTTGCTAAAAATTATCTTTCAATTCAGCAGATATACAACCAACCACCTTCAGTTACATAGTTTTTCTGTTTGTCAACATTTACTGTGTTTATTAACAGCTTGTAAGTAAGCAAGCTCTAGCTGATACATCCATCACAGAGGTATAATAAGAACTTTTCTCAATAGGTTTTACTTAGAGTACATTTATAAATACATAGTTAGCCTGAAATCACATAAATTCTGTTGCTGAGGTAGATACATGAAAACCTAGCTTTAATGAACAGTATAAAGATTTCGAGAATGATCTACGGTTGTTTATTGGGAAAATTTCAGGTACCTTTAAGGTTGTAAGTGCAGTACTAGTTTATTAAATTGGAAGAACATAGAAAACAGTCATAAAAACACAGCCATAAGAGAAGCAGAAGGTGAATTATATGCATTAAAGAGTTTTTTATGGCCCCTTGTGTAATAGAAATTGAGTTCAGGAAGGACTTTCTGGGTTCTTTTCCAGTGTAGAATGAACTAATTTACCAGACTTTTTTTCATGTAATCTTTTTACCTGTTTCTTAAGCACCTCTTCACCAAAACTAACCTAGTTTGGGGAGAATTCGCTCTGATAATTGGTTAACTGATTAATTATTGATTTTCCCACTGTAATGGTGACAATGGCTATTGTGTACTCAGCTTCTCCCTGACAGTTATTTTCTTTTCCTTTTTGAACTTGATTTTTCGATATGTTTACTTTAGGCCTTTAACAAGTATTACATGTTTTCCTTACTTTTTATTTATTTTTTTTAGGTGTTATACTGATATTTCTTCTTTTTTCTTTTGCATTATGGTGTCACTTGCTAAAAGGGTAAATATGTAAGAACCTATCACATCAAAAATGCCTTATAACTTAAATATGCATGCAAATTGTGTTAAACAATTTGGAGGTTCAGCATGGATTTCCTATAGTTAAAATGGTTACAATTGTGCACGTTTTCTGAGGATATATGTTGCTATATTATGATCACTGGCTTTAATAGCATTCGGTATGTCAGTTAGCTCATTCAGTCATGGGCAGGATAATGCAGTGAACCACTGGCCATATTAATGGTGTCATATGGAAAATGCATGGGTAAGGATAAAATTTACCTGTGTTAACTTTTCAAGGTTGATAGATATACTTTGACTTAAAAAACGCCCATGAATCATTGATTGGTATTATTACTAACCTGGAATATAAATCATCAGTCAGGAAATATTGTTGAGGTTATTCGCTTTATTCTTCCTTGACCATTGTGTATATAACATTAACCTGGACACTGTGTCCTTGCCATTAATATTATTCAAACAAGTCAAGCTAGGTTCCAAAATGTTATATTAAGAAATTATGGAAGATCTCTGCAGTATTCAGGAATGATCGAGGCATATGAATTATTAATTATCATTCCATTGGAGAATGTCATATGTAATGTAATGAATCATCATGGAGTATTAATAATTTGATAGGTACTCCCCCTATTCCGAGTCTGGACATTGATCCTTCTCTGACTTATTATATTCCATGGTTGTCCATTATGCTCTTTTCATATATCACAGTCACTTGATCTGTACAGTTCCAGGGACCAAATTAGAATTCCACAAATCAGGAGACTCTGCCATTTGTTCAGGGTATTATTTAAGATGTCATGTTCTGATTGTTTCCTGCTAAAACCATGTCAAAATTGATCGACCATCTGCTATTTTCATTTTACCATCTGTTTTCGGGTGGTCTGTATATCACAGTCAATGCAGTATATTTGGAACGAATAATTGATATGACTGCACAAATGTTCTTGGGATTGGTTTGACTGCTTTTGTTGGATGTTTTTGTAAGGCATTTTAAAATATTAACATTGGAAAATGGAATTCAAGTTTTATGTGGATGTACATTTTCCATAGTTGTTTTCTTGCCGTGTGCTTTTGACATCAGTGCTGTAACATGAACAGTGTCCATGACAAAGTCATTTCCTTCTTGATCTATGTTTAGGCTGCGTTTTTCAGTTGTTCGAGCAATTGTTTGTTTTCTTGTAATACCACCAGCAATCAGCAGCTATTTCGGGAAGCCTGGCTTAATTGAGCAGCCAAGGTAGTGAAACTTTAAATTGGAAGTCACAGATTTATACCCACCCAAGGATTTTATTGAGCTTCTTTTGCATCTTTTTCCATCTTTGCTGCCCACATTTATGTGTTTTGTATTCATGGAAAGTCAGAAAAAGTTAGAATCAGAGCATGAAAAATATACTATGTTTTCAGTGTTAAAGATATAAAAGCAACATGAGACCCAACTAAATTTCCTCAGCTTTTGATTTCATATGCTTGAAAACGCCCATCATATCTGTGTATTTTCTTCAACAACAACAATATTTTTTTCTATAATATATCTTTGTGATACATTAGTATGTAATTTGTGATGTGATGTTCAGTGGAAACTTTGAGACAAGGTGTCTAATGTACATGACATTTCATGGTATTTCCACTTGCACCATGGGATAAAAAGCCAACTCCTTAAGAGCCCTAGGATACAATGATGACTTGAAATATGGGGTACTAACAGCCAATAACAGCAGCATCCAGCTGACAGAAGGGAAACAGGGGGAATCAGAGTCAATAAAATCAGCTGTGTCCTGGCAGATCATGGAACTGTAATGTCCTCTCCGCTTTCCTCCCTGGAAGTCAACAGGGCAAATAAGCTCCCTCATAATAATAGCAAAAACCCATTAGCTAGCATTACTTGATCTTTCATCTTCCGTGTAGGGCACTCCCTAACAGATGATACATTCCCATCTAGTGAAAGAAATAGGATATAACATTACAGTTTTGTTTTTTCCCGAAGACACTTATTGACATGTTCTGCTGATACAAATAGTGGTAGAAATTGTGTTCTTATGCTTCAGTTTCCTGTTGATGAAACAGCACCAGTAAATGCAGCAGTAAAAAAAACCCATTATTGTGGATGTTTGTCTTCAGTTAAGTAAGCGAGGGAAGTAAAGGCAACTTAATATAGGAAAATTCAGAAGAGATATATTGTTGATTTCTTCAGTTGGAACCGGAAGCTGTAGAAGTGTTGGCAGCAGAAGGATTCTGAATGTCAGGTGATGACTGATGGCAGCTTTGGAGCACCTGTGAATGTAGTGGCACATCTCACTAACCAAACGGTTTCATAAACATTCTTCATAACAGAAAACCCTGCAAGAGCATATGAAGACTTTCCCACTAAAGTGGAATAGTAACAAATACCATGTTGTGGCCAGCTCTCATTGAAATAAGAAATACTCTTTATGTCTTTTGGCCTTCATATCATGGCACAAGGAGTCTCATCTATCCAGGGTTTTTCTAACTAGGAGATTCATATAAGTACACCAATCAAAGGACCTTAAAATCAGTGATATATTATTCAAAACTGTCAGTAATACTTTTAAAATACACAGTGTTTAAATTTAAAATCAATTTTTAATGTAACAGATATAATGAATGGAAAGATATCTTGGCTTATTTTGGAGTATTAATTAAAGCACAAATGGGAAATAATGGTATTTTAGAAATAATTGATAAAAAATAACTGTGTTTATTACAGGTTCTTTATATGAGCACCACTTAGAGGTATTTCAGATACAGTTGATAACACCCTCATATTGTGTTCTTTGGTTAATATAAAGCATGCAGTCTACAAACAATGAGATATGAAGAAATCCAGGAGAGCTTCCAGCTTTGTGGCTGGAGGTATCAATGTTGGATCCATAGTCGTGTGCATCCAAATTATAATTGCTCTGGAAGGCAGACAAGCATTTAGCTTAAAAGCCCTCCTGGTACATGAGAAGAAGTACTAATGACAGGCACTGAGAGGATAAAGTTCAGTCTGACGTGTTTTCAGAATAGGATTAGACATCATACTGTAATGGTATGGTCCTTTTTTTACAAATGATATGATTATCCGACTGCCATTCTATATGGGTAGTGATTAATGGTTTTGATTGCCTAGTGTTGGACACACACTGTTTTGAGTGGTTTCTCGGCTTTTGTGTCCAATATTTTTTGGTATCTTTAATTAATGCCCAAGGTGGTATTCAGTGCTTGTTTGGTTCATTATAGTGGTTACTGATGAAACTTAATTGAGGCAGATCAGCCAAGAGTGGATTTTCATCCCATGTCAGGCATTAATTATTATTTTAAATCTCACCATTGATAAGAAAGAAAAATATACTTTAGTAGCTATATTAGTTAAATCAAATTGCATTGGATATTTATTTGTAATTGTTTCTTTCATTGTTTCCACATACTAAAACTCCCTGAAAATCCTTGGAAAATGTTCATGTATTTTCAAGGCCTTTAAAATTGCTTGATTAAAGCTAATTTTTTTAAATTTCATCAAAAAGGTCTCTTAATTTCATTATGATAGCTGCTAATTGCAGACCAAGAGGAGAAATGCATTTTTTAACCTGTACTTTACTCTGGGTGTATATATATATATATATATATATATATATATATATATATATATTTATATGAAATGTAGGAAGTTCCTTGTAGGAAAAGTTCTTATGACCCCTCTGTGACAGATCTAGATGTACCGCATAGGCCTATGCATAGAGCTTGCTCATCTACAAGCTGTCAGAAAACAGAGTGATTTTTACAAACAGAAAATCTTGTTTTCTAAGGTGGTTGGTCGCATTATATACTGTAGTTGAAAGGTCACTGGTTGCGAAACACGCTTGCTAGATGTTGTTTTTTAGTGTGTTAGGATTATTTTTGCAGGGCCTCTACATGTAACAAAGATGGGGATATAAACAAAATGTACAGTCTGGGAATTATGGGATTGGGGTTTTCTGGTCTTTTTTTATAATAGTTTCAAGGTATAATCTTTAGTAAATTGACATCAGATATCTGAATAGGCTCCTTTAATTCAGAGGCCCAGGCAATAATAGGCCTGAAAATCCAAGAATATATCCATGGTAAATCTTGAAAAAAACTTGAAAATTAAATCAAAATTAAATCCACAAATATTTCTTTTCTTCTAATTTTTTTCTGTCTTTTTTTTTTAAAAATAAAGTATGTCAAATCAGAAAGTTACAAGTGGTGATGCATTAATTAAATTTGTCTCTGGGAGAATGGTTTCAAGAAAACTATGGAATGTGAAGAAAGTTTTATTTGGCCTATTGGACCAACACTTATTTGATCACAATTACTTATTATAACCTTATACTTTGATTTAATTACTCTGATTAATTATCACAGGTACGTTAATCATAGGTATCTGAAGACATGACAGTTGAAATCCTAATTTATTTATTAAATTTGTATGGAGTTGTAACTGGCATTGAGCCTTCCAATTTTAATAAACAGATATAAATAATACTTACAGCAATTAAATGTTCTCAAAATAGAAGTACAGTTAAGTAGAATATAATGAATTGATTGTGTTTGAACAGTGTAAAATTGCTCTTGTTGTGGAAACCAAAAATCTCACTTTTTTACTGATACAGCGTGTGATGTTTTATTGCCATCAGACTGTAAATTAATTTACCAGTAGTCTCCAGACTTTGTCTAAATTATACATCTATCTTGTTCTTTTTCTTGCTACCTAAGTTTGTAACAACAGCGTGGCCTGATAATGGATGAGCCATAGCTTACATCCACAGGGAACCAAGGTTGGCAATGGCATTTATAATGGATATAAGACATACTTCTTCATGTCAGTAAGCCAATAGTCTGTGTGAACCCAGGAGAGAAATTTACCGAAGTTTCCGATGGACCATGAGATAACCTAAAAATGCCAATAACTTTGTTGACCGACAGAGGGAGTGTGATATGTGAATGCATTCAATTTACTTGGAAGAGGTCTTCCTTTGGAGATGATCTTTTGATGAAGGTGTATGTTTTGTCAGCATTTCTTGTTTCAAGCTTGGAATCTCTTGTTCAGTTGGATGAGGAAGAAGGGATGGTATGACAGTGGATGAAGTTGATTTCTAAAGCTTTTGTATTTTAGGTTTACTGTGCAGAAAAAGCATCAGTGGTTCATCTGGGAATTTTTAATTCATAAACAATAAAAGCTGATGAAATATTGATGTGACTGTAGTATCAGTTGACAGAATTTCTAACCAGCAGTCCTTCTATTTTACAGTGACAGATTGCATCCATTCTTTTATAAGCACATCAAAGAAGGATGGATACTTCACCAGCCCACGCTACCCTAACCCTTACCCAGCCCCGTTTTCATGCAAGTACACATTTACTGGGGCGGAACATGAGCAAGTACAAATTGTATTCATTGACCTTGACCTTAACTACCCTGAAGGAGATAAAGAGAAGCCTTATGAGTAAGTACCTGATTTTCCTGTTATAACAATCAGTTTATGTTCACTGAGTACCAAACATAATAGAAGTCCTGTACTTGCATGTATGTCCTTTTAAGTTTATACATTGGAACATTCTCGTTACAGTCAGTTGCTGCATGCACCTGTGTTTGATTCTTTTGTTTAATATATAATAGGTCATAGGTGACCAGATTAGAGACCCTTCAGACCTATAAGCTTGCTGTTTTATGGGACATGCACATTAAATGTCTGTAATGAAGATGTGCTTGCAAAGGAAGTTATCAAAATTAAAGAAATGAAGGTTTTCCTATATTCATGGAATCAATTTTCTTTTCAGTCGTTCATTAAATTAGTCATGCAATACCTGTATTTCTCAGCATTTTTCTAATTCTACATGATAAATTAATATTATTTTGGTTTACTCCTTAATAGGGTTTAAGTGTATCATTGGGCTAATGTGTAAAGAGGTTGTAAGAAATATTTATTTAAAGGTGCCCTATCACATACCTTTTGAAAAGAATTTATGCATGTGATTTCTTGCTTCTTCTATGTATATATTACTGATCTAAGGGTCATACTGATTATGAAAAGGTCTTTTAATGTCTCTGTGAAGGATGTATGAACTTTTTTATCGACAACATGTTTGTAAACACAGCAATGTTAACAAATTGGAAAAACATATAACCTGAGGTGGTAGGTTGAATATATGCAGAGGTAGAAAGGTCAGTAGTTGCAAAACATCATATGCAAAGCTCTGGCTAATCTATAAGTTACTGCCAGATGCCCTTGTTGAATTTGTTTTGATTATTTTGGCAGGCTGCCATATTATAAACATGTTGTTATAAACAAAACAAGCAGCCTGTGTCAGGTAGTATCCATGTTTTCTGGCCCATTTTTATTAAAGCTCCAAAAGATTACCTTTAGTTTTTAAAGTACAGATAGGTGATTGGGCCCCTTTAAGCTGTATTGGTATTATGGACATAATATGTATTTAATTTTGATTAAATTATGTTAATGTTTAGTTTGATCATCTTCTACAATAATTTTCAAAAAGGATCAGAATGTTGTACATTGTTATAACATTCTACTTTTAAAAGTCTAGATGCAGTGTTTGTAAGGTTTATATTGAGGGCCATGAGTAGATCTTTGTATCTTCTTCTTAATTCACTAAAAGCATGTATGGTTAATACTGTTCAATGTGTTGTTGCAGCTGTGAGAGAGTGGATGCGCTGTCTGTGTCCGTGTTTGAGGGGGATCAAGAGAAGTTTCTTGGATTCTACTGTGGCAGTAAAGAACCGCCACAGTTGATGTCCAAAGGTCCTAGGATGGAGGTTGTATTCACGAGCCACACCATGTCCTCTGCCAAGGGCTTCAAAGCTCAGTATCACTTCATTAGTAGTAAGTTTTACCTTCTTTATTGTCCTCCACTTCTGTGGAATGGGGACATTGATTTTGGTTTGTCTGTCTGTCTGTCTGTCTAGCTGTCTGTCCATCTGTCAGGTTTTTCTTTCTGTGTGATAACTTTCTTAAATATTATCCAATTTCATTCAGATTTGGGAGGGTGATTGTTCTCATGTATACCTTGGTTGGGATTGGTTTTGGAGTGTCTGTCTGAAAATTTTATATCATGAGCTCCAAAACAAAATTCCCTTTGGTTCCCAATTGACAACAAAAATTATGACATGAGGAGACATCTTCAGGGGACAATGAAAACTAAAACATGAACACTATGACATGTGGAGATATCTTTAGGGGAAAATAAATACTAAAACATATTGAGAAGGCAAGCATTAAGTCCACTGGAAGCTAAAATAATAAGAGGCAGAAGTGGAGGACATAAATTCCACAAATTTGCCTGTTTTTGGGAGGGGGGTTGGGGGAATTGAGTTATCTTATTATTATATATGTAGAAAATCAGCTCATAGATTTGCAAAGATGCAAAAGAAAACCATACACTGCCAAAAATAATTTTCTGGTAAAGATTATCCTTATACTTTGTACGGAGAGGGGCAAAAACAATTTTCTTGTTGTGATATGAAATTACTTTCTTCTGATCAAATCATTTTTCTGGCTATCAGAAGAAGAAATATATCTTGGGATATTATGATGAAGAAAATTTTCTTATGATAAGATAATAAATCTTGTCTTAAAAAAAGTAGATAACATTTATTGACTTTAAGCTTGCTGTCTAAAAATAAAAAAAAAATATCTTGAGGATTTCTTGTCAAAAGAGATATTTTCTTTGATAAGAAGTATAATTTTTATCAAGACAAAAATTTTTGGCTCTCTATGATAAGAATGATATGTCATAATTTAGCTCTTTTGATGTCTAGTTTTAAATGCACAAAAACAGGAATAATACAAAAAGTTGTAACCTGTCTTTAAGACATTAAAACAAATCCCTGATGTTCCATCACAATTTTATTACAAGTTGCATATATGAGTCACCAGTGAATTTCAAACTAGGAATCCTAGGCCTTGTAATCAAACACTGTACCAACCCAGCTACCTCTGCACTCTGAACACAGTGCTTGACCTCCTGGAGACCTTCCACTCACATGCTTTGAGAAATGGAAGGATTCTTCAGGTTTGGCAAGCTGTCAAACACCCAGCAAACTGGCACTGAGTAAGACAAATCTGAATGGCTCGTTGGTAAACAAAGAAGACTGCGTCCATGCGGAGCTCGTAAAACATTGACATGTGATTGATACCTGATTAGCTCAGCACGTAAACAAAAATGACTGTGCCCATGCAGAGCTCATTGTGCAGCACTGCAAGAGCAGAATTTGCAAACAGGGGGGATAATAAACTGACCTCAGGCCAAACCAGCAAGTATAGAGTCAATCCTGAAAGGTTACAACTAGTACGTATTCTCTGTATTCCAACAGGGGGTGGTTAAATATAATGCAGGAGGGAATTCCGCAGAGACGGCACCCCTGGTGCCTAAACCTGATAGACAACCGCAATTTCATGCAGTGGTTACAGTGGAGCAAAAAGTTGAGCATAGCGTAACATCTGCTTATGGAGCTTAGGCTATCCCCTACTCCCTGATTTTACAATTTGTTAAATCTTTTCCACATGATATCACTCTCAGCAAAAAGTGTATGAACAAAAAAAAAGTGTTATTGTGGTAATATCACAGAAACCACTGACAGATGACATTATTCCAAATGGCTTCCATTATTTCTGTCATATGACAGTTGTCAGAAGAAGCATGAGAACAGTTTATCACACATGCACAGCTTTCGAGCCAGGGGCTTGTATGGCTTGATGTTTGTTGTCTTCATACTTCAGCTTCTGGCTTTCAAGAATCCATACATGCTGATACCAGTCACATGTCTTTATTCTCAACTCAAGCCTCAAACTGATTCATAAATAAACTATATATTTCTAAACTTTCCTATTGATAAATTAACTCCTAAAATTTCCTATATTTTCATGCATTAAGCCCGTAATCTCCTATATATTTCTATATTTTTTCCATTTGACAATTATGTTTTGGATATTACAGATAACATTATTATTGAAAACATCCAAACCTTTTAAAGAAATATTTATGTAAATATCACAGTCATATAAGTACAGAACTGACGATACATAGTTCAAAGTGTGACTGGAAGACTAATATGGAGGATAAATAAGATGCAGCATAGAGTGTTGCATGAGAAAATGATGAAATTTGTGACACACCTCACTAGCAAGTTACAAAGTAGAACTTAATTTTCCAGTGTGAAACTCCTATATTTTGCCTATAGTTCTGGCTGAAAATTCAGAGAAACTCCTATTTTTTCTCAAATGTTCCTAAAAAATTCTGCAGGAGCCTGGTAGAAAGCCTGTAAATTTTACACCTCTCTTCAAGGCTAATTTGCCAAAGCTGCTGTCTGACTTTTAGATTTGACACATCAGGAGACAAATGACCATCTCAGAGATGGCCTCATGGGACACCTGGCATCTTTGTAAAATGAGATACATACCAATAATACCAGTACAAACTTTAAGCCCCTGAAGAAAAGCGCAAAGAAAATCAAGAACTCGACACTTATTTCTCTTTCCTTATGAAACTGTGTGCTATACATTACATGGAACAATTCTGCCTTACTGCTTTATGCAAGGTTTTTTGTTAACACAGGAATATTCTTGAATAGTAGATGGTCAGGTGGCTATGGCGCTGGCCTTAAAAACTTAAAGGACCCTGGGCTTTTCCTTGATAGAGGAGCAACAGGTAAATATTATTTGAAATTTTATCTTATGTTCACTGATGTCTTAACTGAAAGCAATTTGTTCTTGTTTGTACATATCCCCTTTCATAAATACCCTGAAATTTTATAAAAATGGCAGTTTTTATTCATACACCATAAACAGTGGGCAAATACAAGCCATTGACCTATATTTTAAAACAAAAATCAGGTTTCAGGTTTTGCCTTAGCCATTGGTCCTTGGTACTCTTTTTGTTGTGGTAAAAATATCTGATTCCAATAATGCAGTGCCACATGTAAAGTTACAAAAACAAAAATAAAAAAGGATGCTTTGTCAAGCAGAAATATGTTTCTGTAAAATCTTCATCATCAGTGATGGAAAGTTTGATACAGCTTTGTATCAATAGGGCACAGGTCAGGGAGAAGTCATTTACACATTAAGATAGGTAATTACAAGATCAAATGGTGTTACAAAGCCATACATACATGACAATTTCAAAGTAGGCAGGGCTACTACCGGGTGATGTATTGTATCTGGAAGCTGATGATGATGGGTCCTGGAACCAGTTGTCATGGTGATGAAGGAGATACTATTCTCCCTCGAACAGATCACTCAGCAACTAAACTGCTCCAGTACTGGGAGCTGTTTAGATTTGTTGTGCAGTAAGGCTGACACAATAAGCTTGCAGTCACTGCACTGTAAAGTTCAAATCCTGTAACACAACAAATGGACCTGTCAACCTGTTAGAGAATTTATGTGGCAGAAGGGTAGCAAATTGATGCACACATGTACCGTAAAGTACATTCCTTAAGACCAATTGAAATATGCCATCAATTTTCATTGCTTAAAAAAAACAAAGTATGCAGTTAAATGAAATTGCTTCATAAAGCACAGAGAAAAATAATTTACTGGACTCTCTGTTGTCTGTATTAAAATAGAAATTATTACTTATGCCATTTAATTGACATAATAAATGCACATCTAACCTGGAAACCATGTTTATAAGTTCCTTATCATTGATGTAATAGTGGTTTATTGAAGCGGGATGGATGTATAATTCAGTGGGACATTGATGTATGGACACAACCATTATTAGCAGAAGTATGGAAATCATGGACAAATAACTGCAAGATTTAAAAACCATGGTTGTAAAATTAATTGTATGAAGCCTAAGCTATGTGCTTGTTATTTTGATTTAACACCAGAGGTTCTTATATATACAAATCATATGTAATGAAAACTAACCTCAGTAATTGTCTCCTTTTTTTCCAGATTATGGTATCACAACAGGGCAGCAAAAGGACTCAGGTTAGTTGTTGCTATAGTAACCATACTTTTCTTTGAACATTAACTGACACCTTGATTGATTGTAGGTTTGTTATTAACTGCTTTTAAGTTTATGAACTATTAAATTAACCTTTTTTTTGTGTCTTTATATAAATTATTGATGGAGTTGCAGCTTTGAGGTATTGCCTAATACAGTATGAAACATTTAACAAAAGAAGCTAGTCTTGTTAACCTCATTACATTCATGCACACACACACACACACAAAAACATAATATATATATATATATATATATATATATATATATATATATATATATATATATATAACAATACATATTGTTAGGTTTCATAAAATGTCCAGTCTGTATTTTATAATTTTACAATGTGTTTCTTAGCTCAGCTGACTGAAAGTCATCTGAGCTATAGCGATCACTCTGTCCGTCTGTCCGTCCGTTAACCAGGCACAAATCGTAATCGCTGGACCTAGAACCTTGTAACTTGGCATTCTGAGAGGTCCATGAAAAATCTCCTTGGAAACCAGAAATTAGGTCTCTGTTACCCATATCCTTCGAGCTATGGGGCCCCAAACTACCCCCCAGAAAAGTCAAAAATTTCATACAAAAACATCAATATCTCATTAACTACATCACTGATGGTCATGATTTTTTGCATACATATTGATCATGAGATGTTCCATCAGTTCCTGCAGACTGGTGGCGCCACCTGTATTTTTCGATTTTTTACGAATTTTTTTCTCTATTTTTGAGACCTTTAAAAATGTGAACATCTGTTAACAAGGCACAAATTGTAAAGACTGGGCCTAGAATCTTCATTCTTGAGACATTGAGATGTCAATGAAAAAATGTCCATGGAAACCAGAAATTAGGTCTCTGTTACCCATATCCTTCGAGCTATGGGGCCCCGAAGTACCCCCCAGAATAGTCAAAAATTTCATACAAAAACTTCAATATCTCATTAACTACATTACTGATGGTCATGATTTTTTGCATGGATATTGATCATGGAGTGTTTCATCAGTTCTGCAGACTGGTGGCGCCACCTGTATTTTTTCAATTTTTACGAATTTTTTTCTCTATTTTTGAGACCTCTGAAGATGCAGTCATCTGTTAACAGGGCACAAATCGTAACAACTGGACCTAGAATCTTCTCTCTTGTTTACATTTTTCTCCCCATTTAATACTTAAGCAGATTATTTCTTTTATTTTTAATTTTTATATCTCATCATTGGTCAACAATTTGGCCTGAAAATTTGTTTGCTAGATGGAGCACAGAAATTTCTACTCGTTCAGCAAAACAGCTCGTGCCACCTGTAATTTTGTATTTTATTAATTTAATTTTTCTTATATCTCAGTGATTAGATCACACATTACCCTCAAAATTATTAAGCCCACATAGAGGACAGCAATATCTACCCATTCAATAATATGGGGGCCACCACCTGTAGAATTTTTCACGTGAACTTTTTTTTTTCTGATATCTTTCTAATCGGTTGATTAATTGGCCTCATAGTTACATTGGTCGATACAGCTTGGAAATCACTTTCTGGAATTCCTCGAATTTCCAGATCCAGAAAACCTGTCAACTCAACATGTCAACATCCACATCCTCCTACAGATTTATTTGTTACATTTTCATTTTATATGTCTCTTAATTTATCTGTAATTTCTCTTAAACATTTAATTTTTTCCACTTCATAAACAATAAAAACTCAATATTTTTATTCTCCAAAATGTTATTATTGTAAGTCTTAAGTTGAGACAGATGAGATGCATCACAGCTTACACTGGCCAGCGGTAATTAAAGCATATAAATTGTTCTTCTGTTCAACCCTTGCATTAGGGTCAGGTATTGTCATAGATGATTGTTAAAAATAACTCCATCCATTTTAAGCATTTGTCTGCAAAATGTTAGTATTATAAGTCTGAGTGGAGACAGACAAGGTGCATCACAGCTTACACTGACAAGCTGTAATTAAAACGTATAATTTGTTCTTCTCTTCAAACCCTGCATAAGGGTTACGCATTGTTTGTGTTTAAATACATGATTCTTAAAAATAAATCAGTCTTCATTTGTCTCCAAAATGTTAGTATTGTAAGTGTCAGTGGACACAGACAAGATCCATCACATCTTGCACTTGCCAACCTTAATTAAACTATCTAATTTGTTCTTCTGTTCAAACCCTGCATAAGGGTTAGATATTATCTGTGTTTAAATACATGATTGTCAAAAATAAATCAATCTATTAATTGTAAGCATTTGTCTGCAAAATGTTAGTATTGTAAGTCGCAGTGGAAATAGACGAAGTGCATCACAGTTTACACTGGTCAGCCATAATTAAAGCATGTAATTTCTTCTTCAGTTCAAACCCTGCATAAGGGTAACCTCTCGTTCATGTTAAAATATATGATTCTTTAAAATAAATCAATGTATTTAAACCATTTGTCTGTTTTTTATATTCTCAACCAAGATCAAAGTCCAAAAATAAAGAGCACTGAATATAGCTTGAGGCACATTCCTCAACCTACAAAACTCTGACAAGTAAATAATACACAATGTAAAAAAAATAGTTCTTTCAAAATTACACCGGATTTTGAAAATCTTCCTACACTCAAGGCAGTTCCCCTATTCCATACACCCCCTCCCCTTTCGTAAAACCACCTGTCATCCCCTAGAGGTAATGAATTCACAAAGTTCATTTGTATATCATTTATAACACCAAGCTTTAAACCTATCAGAGTACTATAAGTTATATCATGATCCTGTTTATCTGTCCGCCATACCATTCAATTTACATAATACAATTCCTTTAAAATTAACCTTCCTACTTTTTCATAACTGTGCCCTGACAATTTCACTGAACAAATCTTTTCCTCCCTCTCCACCATCACACTTGTAACTGTTGCTTTGAAAACTACTAAATTCCAGAAATTTCTCTATACAGAAGACAAAATTAAAACAGACACTATTATCCAGCCTACAGGAAAAATCAAGATCTACACTCTATCAGTTCTGCTGTGCTTATTTGCATTAATCAATTTCATAGAACCATAGCTGATCCACATGACTGGTGGCACCATCTACTTTATCTTAATTTTGAAAAGTTTTTGTTGAAACTTTTTTCTTTTCACGGGGCATAAATTGTACCTGTAAACCCTGGAATCATGTATATTCTCATCCTGAGAATTCCCCAAATGTTTTTTGCAATCAGAAATTAGGTCCAGTGACCAATATACTCGTCACAATCCAATTTTGAACACCCCAGAATTAATGTAATTTACATACAATTCAGCAGATCCCTCATCAATACCTGGATACATATGTCAACAGCGGCTTCATGAATTCTCCTGAAATCTTCGTTCCCTGTTAGCTAACCATGGATGGATTAGTTTTTTATTTCATCTGAACACCATGCTGGCTTAAACTACATTTTTAGTGAACCTGACACCTATTACTGTTCCCCGCAGCATCCATCATCTCTTCATTAACCCATACTATCTCAAGAATGGTTGCACCTAGGATCACAAAATTTTGTGGAAATATTTCATAACTAACTTTTGAAATATGTTCTGGTTGTGCCACCTGCATCAACTTATGATTTACAGGGTGACAGTTCTATTTTGGCCCCTTTTAGCCACCAATCTTTCAAAATCATAAAGTGTCAAGAAAACTCATATTTCACAGAAATAATCCTACTTTAATCCTCAAGTTTGTTAGAATAGTTCTGCTTTTGTTACTTTTGACAGAGTTACAGTATGCTGGTATTATAGTAACAGTAAGCCTCTATTATACCTGAGCCTTTCAATAGCCTTCTTTCTGCAAAACTTCACTGCCAAATTCTTATATATCACACACGATCAATCATTTGCATCAATCATTTTTGACCTAATTAGAGGCTTTTCAATTTAGTCATATCCAATTAAACCCTCCATCTAGTAATCTTCAAAAATCTTCTCCATAACCATCAAGCCAAATTGTTAAATATTTCACCCAACTTAGGTTAAAGCACTGCACACTAGCTGTACCATAATATTCTGAAATTATTAGCAAACTACAACCATTCTTTTCAACTGGTTTTATAAGAACCTGAACTTGTTATTTTCCTGTATCTTATTATGACCACCTTGTGTCTCCAAAATCTAAATTTGATTCATATTACTCAAGAATGATCTCCAAAATAATAATTCTTTTAATTAAGTTTAATCAGTCCATTTGAATCATTTTGCAGTGAATTATCGGATGTTAACCTTAGTCATGCAACCTTATAGCCTACTTGTCAAAACATATAACATCTGACCTGAAATATTCTATGAATATTTATTATGCTGTACAGTCAACTAATGTTTATGTATACATAAGATTATTCCAAAAATAAGATTTCTGTATTCTGATTTTGCATTCACTAGCCATCTATTAATATTCAGAATATATTGATACAAAAAAGTTAATATATTAGCATGAAAAACACTTTGTTCAACAAAATAAATATTTGCTAACTGATAAAAGTATCTATAAATCTCTTTCACATAGTAACAACACCAGATCTCATCAACACCTTTAGTCTCTATAAATAGCCTTCACACAATCCCAACATCAGTTCACATCAAGTTTCTAGACATCCATAAATAACTTTGGCATGATGGCAAGATTACAAGTGGAACACATGTTTTAACCTTCAACTGTTCCTACAACTTGGTATGCATTTTCATGGTAAGTTAAGTGTTTTATTTTAAACCAGTCAATACAAATTTATATGTAAAATGTCGCTTTATCAGCAGAAATCCTGAAACCCCATAAAACTGATTTCATGCCAATCTGTCCTCCAGTGTGACATAACTCCTCTACACACATATCACCCAAGCACTAAACCTGCTGTTTATTCCATTACACATGTTTCCATGAGGCCTTGTTGTTTTACACTAGAAAAAAATATAGTTGTTCCATTTTCTCAACACCAGGTTATGTGCTCAAGTTTGGTATGTTGATTTATCATTTATTCATTGTCTGTGCATTCCAGAACAAAAAAAAACCTTGCAGTTCCACTTTATTTCTAGTCTGTATGCGCAACATGCTGTTACCAGCAAAATTTAATTCTTGCAATACCAGTTAAAACTAATGTCTGATGACTACATATTCATTAGATTTTGCATGCAAAACATGCTTGTAATTCAAGTTCAGCTGAGCGTCATGGCCCATGGGCCTCTTGTTTTTAAATATTGATTGAACTCATTCAGTGATATTCAAGGAATATTGTGATGATTATTGGCAGAAAGTTATTCTCTTAGTGCCTCTGTTGTTGCTTGCTTTCTGATTTTGTCCCCCTCAGTTATGTCACAGGTTACAGAACTTTATAGATCTGGTAAAATCATAATGTTAATATTGATGAATATATCTGAAGTTAGCATCAATAAGCTGAAAGCAAAAAGATCGAGATCAAGGTGTTGCTTCAGTGGAAGTTCCAGTTGGACTTAAAAGCAAACCCATGCACGTTAAGCCTATGTTAAGTGGTCTCACTTACCTCATACTCATACAGTGTCTCAAGTCTGAATGTGGCATTGCAAGGAATGAATGTGATGAATTGAAGACCACACTCCTTAGAAGTTTGTGGCAAATTCTTCACATGGTATTTAATGTTCATCCTTGGTGCTGCGAGGGCATTGCAACAGTTATAACCACAATCTCCTATAGTAAAGCACGGTTCAAGTTTGTAGGAAAGGATGTAGATAGGCCTGTTCTTCTCAGTACTCACCATATTCTCATTATGGTACTTCTACTGTCATCTGTTTTCACCTGCAGCAGTGTCACAATAATCACCTTCAGCCACATTTTGCTATGATATCTTACAGCCAAGGGCCATGTGCTGGTGAGACAACAGGATTTGCCATATGGCCCAGCTCCAAGAGTTTCACACCCCATATAAGTCCCATCTAGGGTGCCAAGGGGTGCACATTTCTGTACCAGGGGCCACGTTCTGTCTCTTGCTCTTTGAGCAAGGATCCCTCACGATCAACTACTTTCATTCACAATATCCTTCAGCAAAGGCTATTTCCTCATGTGAGACAGAAGGTAGTAAGACCAGCTCTAGTGAACATATAGTTATAACCAGAGTTTTAGGTGAATTTATTAGTCTTTCATGGAAAAGGAAGATTATTAACACTTGCATCAGATTATTTTGATGTCCTGCGGACATTAAACAACTTTGGTGATTCGACTGTACATCTTTTTTTTTCAGAGTGCAACTTTGAATTCCACAGTGATGTGGCCTCCAATGGATCTTTTCATTCCCCTAATCACCCAGGCCTATATCCACGCAACATTCAGTGCCAGTACGTGTTCTATGGCAAGCCCAACGAGCGTGTCTTCATCACATTCCCAGTCTACGATGTGGAAGGCATTACCCCTGCGTAAGTATTCCTCCTGCTCAACATTCCATGGCGTTCCCTCTCTGTAAGTCCTGCTGATGTCTCTTAACTTTAATGATACTCCCTTGAAACTTTTATGAAAAATAGGCCATAAAATGCTCATATCCCACCACACACAGGCAGATTGTTATGTTTATATCTATATATGTTTATAATGTGTGTGTGGAGGGGCCACCTAAATACATTCAACAAGAATATGTTAAGGCTAGTCAGACAAATTAGAGTTTTGTAAAGGACGTTTTGCAAAAAGTAACTTCTCACCTTCGGCATATATGCAGTCGGGTACCTTTGGTAACATGTTTTTTTGCTTGTCAACCTTGATGCTTGCACTGTGTTTAGTAATAATACCTTGTAGAGAAACAAGCTCCTGCATCCATAACAATTTTTTTATACACATCCTGTTGCTTGCAAACCCTCTGCAGATAGATACTTGCACCATTATTGAACCAAGACAGGTTTATTTCTTCAGTTTCTTGAAACACCTCATGGCAGCTGCCATTTTGTGTAAACACTAAACCATGGAAGTCACAGGTTGCTTGTTAAAATTATGGGTTAACATAGGGCTTTCAGGAGCGTGGGGGTAAGCATCTGTGATGCTTGAAATCTCTTTCAGGCCCTCAGCTCTTGGGGTCCAAGCATCCCATCATGAATTTTTGACTGTAGGACCAAGAGGATCAAACAATGCCTTTGTAGCAGTCATTGTCAGCTGTCTCAAACAAAAAAGTCAGTTGTGTAAACAGTGCTCTGAAAACTTACCCTTACTATTCTCTTTAAACAAGGGATCATATATTTGACACAATTTTTAATCATATAATGATACATAAATACAAAAATTATCTAGTTTCACATAGTAATGGCACTAAATTCAGAAGGGACTCTCTAACATTTTGACCTGAGCGTCCCAGACTCTTTAAAGTTTCTTCCTTTTGAAAGCCCAGGTAAACAGCTTGTGAAACTTAATTATAGGTAAGGGTACTTTCCCTTTAAGGTGAAAGTGCACGGGTAGAACCTATAAGAACTTCCAAAAAAAAATCTTGAATTCTTTCCAGAACCTCAAATATTAAATCTAATATAATAATAATATAAATATTACAAAATATAGGATATAACATCCTGATTATTTCTGGCCCCTTGTGGGTTATAAACCAGGGATAATTATCCATGAAGTCCTTTACCTTCATCATCTAATACATCATTTACCAACGGTTCTTTACTTTGTGTTTAACCCTGGAGACATAGATGAACCCTGTTGGTTGATTTCATGTGAAGTTTATATCAGCAGTCTGAGTGGCCCTTGTCTAGACCGTAATGAGTGATACCTTATCTGCATTTTTTGTATTGGCAAGAGGATGACGGTCAGACAGACCTCGCCAGACAGACAGTCTTTACTTAGCTTTCTTTGTTTGCTGATCAGGTGAAGCTGCACACTGTCACAGGTTTATTTATTAGTCTAGGCTGAGTGAACCAATCATCTGTTTTAAAGACAGCTCAGTTTACAGTTTCACCAATGCCACATGGCTAAACAGATCCCTTAAATTCAGAATAAAAAGTATTCTTTACTAAGAATGAATGGTATAATCAGTTTTTACTCAATTCTCTGAATGTATGAAAGTACATTATTTTTATTTACATTACATAATATTGAATGTACATTATTTGTTATTTAAGACATCAGAATCAAATGAGTCATGAATATTAATTATAATCTTTTTAAAATTCAGACATCACCATGGAAAAGCATATACACATGTAAATGCACAGAGCAGTCAAAGACCACAGATATACCTCTGCCATATTCCTAATCAAACTTTATTTTATGTTGAGGGAAAATAAACATGCAAGCTTTAAGAAACATGTATAATGACCATCCTGATCAATGGCTGCTTCAAGGTGAGCTATGCCAACCAGAACAAAGGTTGACAGTAATACCACCAAATAACTGTGGCCTTCATATCTGAAATACAAATTGCATTATCTTGTAGTCTTTCAAATACACTGGATATATTGTAATGATTCAGAGTACTTCCAAAACTACAATGGAATTTTTCTTGGCCTTTATATTATCCTCAGTGAACTTCTACAGGATTTTAGTGAACCTTTGTGCTTATACAATGGTGCAGTTCCATTGTCTGCATGTTAAAGTATACTATCTCAAAAACAGCAGGACCTAGCATCACTAAATTTTATGCAAAAATCTGTCATCTGTAAAACTTTGTCTGATTTTGCTTATTTTTGGAGGATCCACATCAGTTTACTAAAAAATAAATCTGTTCATAACTTTTCAGTGTTGAGTAGCTAATAGACTACCCAGCCAAGTTACTAACTAGCAAAGTAACCAGCCAACCAAGACAAAGGCGTAATACCTCCCATAGGAAATATAATACTTTTGGTGAAACGAGTCTCAGCTGCTGCTGCTGAAAAGCATGACACAGGAACATCACAAGCATTTCTTATAGCACGCTATATAGAGATGGATTTAGCTGAAAGAGACAATAATTGTCTTGTGTAAGACCTGCAGTAGTTAAAGTCCCTTGAAGTCATCATTTAAGCAGTTCTTATTTCGTTTTGCAGGTGCCTTGAGAGTACCCAGAGCGATTACATTGAGTTATCTAACGGTGAGCTGGTGGGGCCGCCTGAACGCTTCTGTGGAACCAGTGATAAACATCGGATCAAAGAAGTGGCCTCCACCGGAAATTATTTCCTCATCAAATTCCGTTCCAATGATGTGTACGATGCTCGTGGGTTCTCAGCTTATTACCAGTTTAGAAGTAATAACGCGGCTGGTGAGTAAAGTTATTCAAGTTGGTCTGTCATCATACTAAGGCAGACCTACACATGCAAGCTCAGACACTTTGACGTTTCATGTTAGTGAAAGCAAAGATGCAATAGGTCAACATATCACAAGATGTGTAGGAAGTTCCAGTCTAGTTTTAAAGAAATTAGGTAGCTTGATGTGTGTTCAATTTGTAACTCTTTAATTTTGAATAAATATATTTTTTAGTGGAGGTAATTGCCTCTTTTTTAGCTCAGATGACTGAGTTAAACCTATCACCTTTTGTCCATCATCCGTCCATCCAGCCAGTGAGCACTGCACAAATGCTGAGAGGTCCTGTGGGGAAAAAAGAAAAGTAGGTCACTGTGACCTATATTCTTCAAGTTATTGAGGGAATCTTGTGAAGCCATCATCTGTCATCAACAGGGCAAATATCAAAACTGCAAGGCCCAGGAAGTTTAAATTTTACATGCGAGTTAGCCCACGTTTTAAAGCCATTCTAGGTGAATAAGTGTGAATTGATTTAAATTATTTCAAAAACATTTTTCTTTATGGAACCCTTAAGTTTCCCCTGATCACACATTTTGACAATTTCAAGTTATGTTTTATATGCTACTGCATATCATAGGAATTACTGGGACTATGAGCACCAGATTTTAAGGGCATATTGATAATGTGACTGATGTCTGAAGGTAAACTCTAGACCTCTTATGTAGACCTCATGGCAGTGCGAGTTAAAATGGTATATTTTACTTTTTTTCTGAATGGAATGCACAGTTAAGCTAACGGTAGCATTCTATTATGTAATCCTGGACTGCATTTTCTCTGTATTTTTTTCATTATTCCCCATTATTATGTACAGTTGTGCACATACCTAGTGAATTTTAGACCCCAGGGGCTCTTGTTGAAGATTATAGACTATAGCTATCTGTCTGATACCCAGCAGGGCATAAATGGTTTGATCATTAGAACTAGGATGTCTAAACCTGTTAATATACAAACATGTTCTCGTCTTTAAATTTGAGTTTTGAAAAAAATTTGCCAAAAATAGCTGAAGTAAAAACCTCAAGATGCAGGAGTTTAATGGGTGCTGCCCCCTGGACCCCCCGTCATGGCCTTGCCCAAAGAACCCCAAAAGTAGCCCCTGGAACCATTAGTTTGTATCCTGTGACAGTAAATTATCTGAGATAGTAATATTTCATTTGACATGTAATTAATTGAATATTGGTCATGAACTTGACTGTACCCATTTATCATGCTCTATACTCTGGATGGTGTTGCTTGGTTCAGTATTAATCATGTACACATATTATTTTTCCCTGAAGGGTCACTTAGCTAAAATCAGGTGCATTTCAGTTACTCAACAGGTGTCAATCTACTGATATACCTTGTTCAGGACAGGGTGTGACATGGTATAGTGACTCGAGGTCAGCTAGATGGGATTTTAACCAAAATCCAGTGTTAATTATCCTATCCCCTAAGTAACCTGGTCAGTTCCATAATATCAGGTGGAGGCCATGAAGCCAATAAATCCCATGTTCGCCATCTGAATGGTCAGAGATTGGTTTAACATGTCCGAGTCTGGTAGTTTGCCACACTGACATCTGAAAGTAGCAAGATCAGGTCAGAATTCATGGAAACAATGGATGAGACTATATGCCAACCTAAAAATCTGTGAAGTATGATGGTGGCATGGAGACTACATTCATTTTGAATACCATGGAAGTTAGACTGAATTCATTTGGTCGTGATTTGGCCTAAATGAAAGCTTCATCTATAGATACTGTGGACAAAACATGTCTATATGTTCATAAATATGTATTCATATATTTTATATACAATCTTTCAATATTAAGATTTTGATGAAAAACAATGTTAACCTTTCTATTCAATGCATGTTTTACAGAAGAAATTTGACATTTCTGTTAATGTAATGTTTGTTATATTCAAGAAAGTCTTATATGGTCAACAAATATAATCAATGTTCTCCTTTTACTTAAATGATAATTCTCCTTTATCTTAAATGATAACAGTCAAATTAGCTCAGAATCCTCTTGAATCTTTTTAGCGAACCTGTGAGCTTATGCTATGGGGTGGCAGCGTCCGGCGTCTGTACGTTAACCCATACTATCTTGAAAACGGCAAGAATTGGCATCACGAAATTTTATGCATAAAATTAGTCATCTAAAAAACTCTATTGGATTTTGCTTATTTTTTGGCTAACTGCATTATCTTAGATTTTATAGGGAAAAAGCTAAAAAAGCTTAAAAAATCTTCTTCTCTGAATCTGTTCAGCCAAATTGTCCAATATTTTACAGAAATGATTCCTAGAACAATCTCTCTCAAGTTTGTTTGAATTCTTTAAATTTGGTGATTTTTGGCCGAGTTACAGGAAGTTGAAACTTAGTCATCTGTCCAAAAAAGCATACTAAAATTACAATCTCAGAAATGGCTTGAGCTATCATCACCAAATTTTATGCCAATGTTGGTCACATGAGTCATATCTAAAATTGAGGTATTGGTGGCGCCACCTGCATCGGCCTTTTTTTCAGGGGTCATCAGTGCCCGTATCATACTGACAGCTACAAATAACTTCTTCTCTGAAACGAAATGGCCAAATTGTTTAATATCGAACAGAAATGATCCTAGGGTAGTGCTTTCTGAAGTTTGTTCAAATGGTCTCAGTTCAGTGACTTGGCTAAGTTATGGGAAGCTGAATTTAGTCAGATGCCATAACAGCCCATTTTAGCCAAGTGGCTACAAAAATCTTCTCCTCAAAAACCACTGGGCCAAATTCTTTAATCTCACACATTTATTAGCCTTAGATATTGATAATTCAAGTTTGTTCAAATGGTCTCAGTTCAGTGACTTTTGGCTGAGTTATGGGAAGCTGAATTTAGTCATATGCCATAAGAGCCCATGTTAGCTAAGTGGCTACAAAAATCTTCTTCTCAAAAACCACTGGGCCAAATTCTTAAATCCCACACATTAATTATCCTTAGAAGTTGATAATTCAAGTTTGTTCAAATGGTTTTGGTTCAATGATTTTTTGGCTGAGTTATGGGAAGCTGAACTGTGCTATTTTGCTGTATTTTCCCATATGAGTGATAAACCTACAAAATGTTTTTCAACTGATGATACTGAGGCCAGTTTGTTTAATATTTTGCAAGAATAATTCCCTGAATCATTCTAACAATAATTGTCTTTTATGGTTCCAAAAAATGAATTTTGGCTGAATTATAAAGATTGAATTGAGTCATTTTACCATAAATGTTAGCTGTGTGAAGCAGATACATCTAGCCTAGCACCAGTTTATCAGCATCCATTACATCATGCCTCTAGACCTTTAGATTTCAGAATATCTATGGAAAATATTGACAAGAATGTTTTTTAAAAGCTTTTAAAAAATGTAGATTTATTATATTACATATCATCTGTACACTAACTCATAATTTCTCAGGAATAGCAGGAGCTACCATCCCCAAATTTTATGCAATTATCAGTCACATATCAAATGTTGATGGATTCAGCTTATTTTTGCTATCTGCATTTACTAAGATTTTACAGGGAAAAAGCTAAAAAAAAACTTCAAGTCTTCTTCTTGTAAACAGTCCAGCCAAATTGTTCAATATTTTACAGAAATGATCCCAGAGGCGAGCCTTCTCAAGTTTGTTCAAATGGTTTGTGTTGGATAAATGTTAGCAGAGTTACATAACAGGCCAAGGTTGTGTTTGTTTCTTGAATAGGTTGAGAAACTGCCAACTGTTTCAGATTTGGCAACACATCAACAGTTCAATCAGTGCAGCCAAGCACAAGGCATGTGATCACCTCATGGGCAGCATGTGATCATCTCATGGGTAGCATGTGATCACCTCATGGGTAGCATGTGATCACCTCATGAGTATCATGTGATCACCTCATGGGTGTCATGCCCCTCAGGGCTGCATATGGAGCCAATCTGTGAGCTTATGCAATTGTGTGGCTACTATTTTAGATTTGGCAATAGGCAAAAGGTCAGCCTGGATTTATTTATAGCTTTGGCAGACTGCCAACTGTGTCAGATTATGCAACAGGTCAAGAGTTCACTCAGTGCAGCCAGGAACAGGTCAAAAGTTCACTCAGTCTAGCCAGGTGCAGGTCAAGAGTTCACTCAGTGCAGTAGCCTGAGCCAGTAATTTGTCACAGTACACTCGGGGCAACAGCCTTTCTCACCTAACCCTGGTCAGCCCCGTGCATCAGACTCAAGGTAAGTTTGATGTATGGGCCTGATATTCTGACCTGTCTATGTGTCTTTAATGGCTTTCTCGTTCACAAGACAGGTGTCACCATCTACAATGACTTTTGCAAAGTGTATGTGCCTGCTTAATTCTACAGAGGAATTTGATATATCAGCCTAAAATTATTATACATGTCAAATAGCTTTGTCGTATACAAGACTGGTGGTGCCACCTACAATAATTTTTGTGTTGTGTGCACCCATGCTAGAATTTCAGCAGTGATGTTGTGTATTGTTTCTTGTTCAAAATTTTTAATACTTGCATTGTTCATATATATGAAAAGTAGTGGTTCAGCATTGAAGCGTTATACCTGGTGTATATCCATATGCACAGGTTTGCATTAGGCCTGTAGGCCTTGTTTAGTGTGAGAAGCATTATATCTGATGGTCTTATTATAAATTACTGAAGCCTGAAAGTTGCACAAGATGTTAAGATGATTAGGTAACTTTTCTGGTGGTGGTGGGGGTGCATATTTACTCAGATACTGCCCCCAAAAAATTGTTTTCTCAGGCACCTTTTTCAGAAATAAGTTTGGGCCGGAAAAATTTTAGCTCAGCTGACTATAAGTCATTTGAGCTATAGTTATGGTCCAAAGTCTGTCATCTTTCCTTTAGACTGGCACATTTTAAAACCATTTGACCTTTGAATCCAAAATTTGGCATACTGTTGGATGTCCCAAAGATCTCCTACAAACTGGAATAAACAAACTGAAAACTGGTTCACTGCAACTTTGTTCCTTTTAGATATTAAGGAAAATTTAAACCTCAGTTTTAACCTCAATTTCTCAACACTTCAGGACTGCCTAATTTGAAAACCACTCGTCTATTTTTCTTCATAGTTACTATAAATATTCTGCTATATAGCCCCTATGAATTGAATGGGAATTAAATTGATTTGCTTTGTTTATCCATCTCCCTGCTGGTTTTTATATATTTGATAATTATAAATAAACTTTTTTTCCTGTAAGGACTGTTGAATTAAATTTCATATTATATATGTATATGCAGAGGTCTTCTAACTCCCACAATTCCCTTCCCAACCATTGAGTTCTAGCACCTGAGCACTGGGGACAATAGTTTTCTTTTTGGCAACTGCATAAAATGTATTAAATAAAGAAAATAGTTATATACACAGAGGTATAGAGGTGTTGTAACTCATCATTATCCCCCCCCCCCCCACCCCAGCACCCACCATCAATTCCTTCCACCTGTGGAGTGGGAAAGTTATGGCACCGGTGTACATTTTATAAAATAGAAAAATAATTTGGTTTAATAAAAATCTAATTAGACGAAGGTGTAAACTGCTGAACTGTCAATAGCTTATCAAAAAGCAAACCAATATCATGAAAATAGTATAGATCTTAAATTGACAAACTGCTTACATCCTTCAATTTCCAAATTAGGAAACACATGGTCAGATCACAAAATATTATTTGCAACCATTTCTTCAATAATATCAACCAACCATGGCCTATAATATCCCTTCTTCTCAGACTTAATCTCTATTTGATATTACTTTAGATTTTTACCTTCAAGGTCAACTCAGCTGAGCACAGTGACCTATGGGTCCTTTGTTAATCATTATTAATCATATTCTCCTGTCAAAAGCAGCAAAACATTTAATCATTGTAAATTTTGATTCCTTACTTTCAACTTTAAACAATACTTTGGAGAAAAGAGATACGAAAAATTGGGGCTGTATTATGTATATACAGTGAAAGCTTCATGACATGACCACCCTTTGGCTGTGGGACCAACCAAAGTGGTCATGTTAGTAGGGTGGTTGGCTAGCAGGAGGTTTTTAATGATGATATTTACATTAGTCCACACCAAAAATAGTGCTTGGCACAGTGGGGTGGTCATGACAGTCAGATGATTGTCAGGAGAGATGCCACTGTGCATATATTTGTGTGTATGTGTGTGTGTGTGTAAGAGAGAGAGAAATTTCAGGTGTCACTTAATATATACAAGGTATGTACATTTTTGTCTTTTCAGGTACACCTGGCCGTGTTTGTTTGTCACCCTGTGTGACTTCTCCATCATATCGCAGTAAAGCTCCGACCTGCCTCTCCTCCAAGACTTTGGCGTTTTTATTTGCAATTATGACGATCAGGCATACTCTGTTATCATTGTAGCTAAAACATGATCATGAAATATGTTAAGGTAGCCTTGGCTTCTGTGCTTGTGTTTCTCTCATTTATGTCAGGTCTCTTTTCTGTTTCTTTTTTATTGTTCATTTTCAAAGAACAGTTTGACAGTTAATTTGATTTCAGCCAATCATTTTAATTTCATAAATGAAGCAATGTTTATTTAATAAATATGTTGTACTGTAACTTAGAATGAAGAAAGTGCTAAAAAAAACTCACAGTTAAATGAGGTACTAGGTTACAGATGTTGTTAAGGTCATAAGGTCGTTTATTGAGGTCACAAAATTAATTGATATGATACTTTTGAACCTTGACCTTTCTGCAGTTTTAGTATTGTCTTCAGCTGCTGAGAAAAAAACATTTCTTGAATACATTTGTTAGGGGACCTGTTTTGGAAATTATTTCATGTCGCTTCAAGCAATCAGTGATAAGAGGAGGCCAAACAGTTCCAATGACTGCGTACAGAATTCTTGTTATAAATCTAAATTAAAATCGAAAATAAAATTTAAAAAAAGAAAGAGAGAGAAATAAAAGGAAAATGAAGCATTAAAAATGTGAAATGAAATGTTTTGTAAGTTTTCCTATTACATTGAATAAATTACATTGATTTTCTTGTTAAATTGTTTTCATTATGGTTTTTCAATTATATATATATATATATAATATCCATTTTCTATGTCAAACTGTGATACGTGTTGTGTACATAATCAGGGAACTATATTGTGAGCACCATGCACACTGTGTTTTGCACCTTTTCCTGCTAGAAATACAACTGGTATGATCTGTGGGCAAGAACTCTAGAGAACCAAGAGTCAAAATGTAAATGTAAATATTACTACAGGCATTGTGTCAGTCACGTGCACAATTAAAAGCTTAACTAGGCGATTCGTTCTGCTTCTTGTGCTCAAGTGATGTGTATGACTGTATATGGCTGTAGAGTGCAGATTCTGCACTGTCTTCGAGTGGTGTCCTTTCATTGAAAACCACAAAAGAAACCTCTCTCACTTTCTTATAATATTAAGAGAGGGAATAGATATTAGTGTAATTTTTTACAAGTTCTAGATTTAACTAGATTTGTTAAAATTAAAACCTTAGAAGTTGTGCAGCATTAAAAGTTCACTTACCGTATTTCCTTGATCAGACGCCGGCCCTTAAATAATCGCATGCCTTATTTAATGGCCGGGGCTAAACAATGTCTCAGAAAAGGTTCTTGTTGCAATCACCTCACATTTTAGGTAGTTGCAATTTAAAAAATGCCAGTCCTGACTTTCATAAACAGATTTTATTTTCAAATAAATAATTTTTACTCAACTATTTGTGTCAGGTATTAGATTTGCTATGTATAAAGTAACGTTTATATATATATGAACAATTTACTTAGAGTATTTTCAGTTGGTCTTTGTGGTTTTCATTGAAAGGACAGAACCTCTTTTACAGTTGTTTGATATTGACAGAACTATGACTATTAGTTCACACAGTTAAGGGGTAACCGATTATTCCTATGCATTTTATACTCATTCTTGTAATACTTCATGGAAAATACGTTCATACAAACAGGAATATTACATCAGTTACAGTCAGTGTAACTGAAAGGTAATTTCAGTTACATCAAATGTCAGTTACTGTGTAACTGATTTGTATTATCAAACATGTTACAAGGATGTTCAAGAACATTAACTTTGCCAAAAAATCGAGGTTACCTATTGTAAATACCAGTGTAACTGAAATATATTAAATGTAAATGAACAGAAACTGTTATGATATACGCATGTATGCATGGCTTCACAACAAATGTATATAGGGATGGTAAATATCATTTTAAGAATGTTTAATAAAACCCTTTGCACTTAATGTTTATAGAAAAAAATGAGCAACCAAAAATACCATATGTATGCTGACAATATAAATTCATCATTATAGAGCTTAGAATATCTAATTTTTGAATAACTGGTGTATACAAACCCTAAAAGAAATGCAGACGGTTCCGTAAGAAAAACATATCATTCTTTTTTCGTCGTTCACTTCGTGTCTAACTTTAAAAGAGGATGTTACTTTGCAAAAAATGTGTCATACAACAACCGGAGGTTGTAGCTGCACTCAAATACTAAAATTAAGTTTTGTTCTTTAATAAATGAAAGCAGTTTCAAGAATTGTGAATCTTTACAGTTTCATTTATTGGACTGATAAAATATATCATCGAATATATATTTGTATGTATTTAAAGTAGCAAGTTAAATAGAAACAATTGGTCTTTTCGTGTTTTATTTTCTGAACGGTTATTCCAGGTAAATATCTGGTCTATACGAAAGGTGGAGATTTATTTTAAGGCTCAGCATTAAGAGTGATTATGTATTGTAGTAAAAGTGTCACGGTTTTCTAATCCATAAAAATTACTTGTTAAAATAACTTTGCCTTGATGGTGTGGAAAATGAGTGAAAACGTTTAGAATAAATTGCCTCAAAAATGAGAGTTTGACCAAGGGCAGGGGCTCTTATATCGAAACATTGGATTTTTTGGGCCAAGTATAACACTAGAGAATTCACTAGCCTAGGGAGAAACATTTTCACTGAAAAGAAATTGGTAATTCTACCCTATTTAATCAATGTAGCCTTGGATAGACCCAGACTACGTTAAAAAAACGGAGTGATACTGCACGTGTTCCTGGAAAAAACTATTGGAAACTATTAATTCTACACGAAGTCCCCAGCTGAATACCCTTGGCTAATGGGGCACAAAAAAAACCTAATTGCTGAAACGAGGCAAGGGGGAGGAAAACTGACAGCCTGCCGGAAGAGGAACTAATACAGCACCTGGTTTCTTTCTATTTTTCTTGCCTAGGTATTGAATGCAGGATTATTTCAGGTGAATATCTGCACCGCATTTGTAGCCAAGCATCACCTGGGCACAAGTAGCCGCCTACGCAATCAACGAGAAGCTTTCTTTCAAAATAATAATTTAACAAATGTATAGTATATTCCAGTAGCTTGATTACATTAAAATAATCTCCTTTTAGTCAGAAAGTTTTATATTTGTATTTTGGATTATTATGCATTTCGGCAGAAAGAAAATTAAATATACAATTTCCTGCCGTAGCAGGATCTAGTTAAAAAGAAGTTTTTAAATATCAGAGTGATATGTGCAGGTAAAGAGGAATATAGTATAGTGGAGCGAGGAGTTGAATTCCGCTTTTGGAGATATTGGGCTGACATTCCCCGTCCTAGTTCTAAATATGAACCTGAAGGCTTGAATGTATACTGACAGAAACCCTATTTTTGTTTCAATCTCACAAAGAACAACGATCACTAGACAACACTGGAGGTCAAGTCAACGCTTTCCACATGATTAAATGTTATGGCGAAAGGTGGTGAAAGGTTTCATTGGCCAAAGAAATTACTAAACTCTTCTTATACATATTTTTCTTCTCTACTGAAACCTCTGGTCCTAACAGTGTCATAAATATTGTAATAAGTTTTTATTGAGATCTAGAATTTGTTGTCACTCGTGATTTTTCCTTTGGCTGACGTCACTGAAGGGTCGGGAAAGCCTACGCAGGACAGCTTCCATCAAATCAAAGCCTCGTGTGCTTGAAAAAAATATAAATAAAGTATCTCCAACCCCAAGTTTATGCAAAATCAGTATTAATAAAATTTATTTAATGATGAAATTGGACTTTGCTTGATCTTTAAATGAAACCTATTTAGGACATGCTGTGGCCCGGGCATTAACGCCCTGGTAGCTGAGAGCATTTTCCTTAATGAAGACGGACCTTAAGTGAAGGCAGATCCTTTGCGAATGTAAACCCTCAATATACTCAGCTTGGCCCATTGTCAATATATTGTTACTGAAGAGACAGACTGAAGGCCCTGTGGACTTTACCACGTACGTGCACGTTTTATTTGACTGCAGCCATGGCGGTTTTTCTGAAATTTTAATCTACCTTAAGTGGTTATAGTGGTTTAAATAGATTACAATTTCGAGAGAGTGAGTTTAAGCTGTATGGTGGTTGTAGTACTAAGTGGACACTAGCGCTCAAGTCAGGTACCTTGTCATCTGTGTAACAAGAGATTTAATATAAAATGTATTGAAGGGTACTTGTCATATCTCTGCTTATAAACGATGTATGCGTGCAGCGAATTTCTAATGAAATTACAAAAACATAGGTTACAGTGTTCAAGGATAAAAGCTGCAAAAAGGTTATTTTGTCAGTTGCTGTTAATCAATCTGTGCATACATGCATTAAGACTATCATGGTATTTTCATATGTATGACAATGTTTATTGTTTGGCTGTATGTATGGTATTGCTTATAAGTAAACTATTCCAATTAAATGATGAAGATGTTTATATACTGGGAAGATGCGACTATCAACATAATGTATATGAACAATTTATAAAACCTGCATATCACATTTCTGTGGATTGACAAAGATTTTGTGCCCTCCAACGGCAAACAAATACTGTCCACTTGATTCAGTATTTATAAAGGCTGGGTATATTTTTATCCTCTGCATAAGGGCCATATTCCGTTTATAACTAATATAGAGATTTGCCTTTACAGTTTCCAAGTTTTGCAGTATGGAGAGTTGTAGCTATAGAAGAAAACCACATTTTTAAATAGCTTACATAGGAAATTTAGTAAACTCTAGTTATAGTCTTATTATATAGACCAATATAAATGAGTTTGTTTAGATTTTTCTTTAATTCAAAATTAACATTGCTGTCAACAAGTAGACACACAATGTAAATTATGTCAATGATAAAAAAGGACAAAAGAGAGTTTTTTATCTTTTACGAATACGTGTACATTATAATGAGTTTTTGTTAATTTAGAATTGGTTATGTTAATGATGATGATGAGCCAGTTCTATGTGTGATAGATATGTTCCAGGTGTGACAACAGTACAAATAATTCAGTGGATTTTTATTTTTGCGAAGAATAGGTCGTTTTGTTTATATAGGGGATGGTATATTATAGGTATAGCTTATCTTATTGGTTTGAATAACTATTGCATTGTTGCTTAGATAAAAACAAAAGATAACAATAATATGTTAATTTAGTTGCGTTTGTTTTGTTCCATGAAGTGTACTGTTTTACATGTAAGTCAAATAAAGGAACAGTTGACATGTTGTTGATCTTCTAGTGATTTGTTTGTGAACGATAAGTGCTTGTGATTTGTATAAAATAACAAAAAGTAAGGACCAACATTTTTGTAGTTGTACACGATAAATTATAATGGAACATTTCCGAAATCAGTAGTGCTTTTCACAGTATGCATTTTTAACTCGGCTGACTATAAGTCATCTGAGCTATAGTCGTGGTCCATTGTCCGTCCGTCTGTCCGTAGATGTGGCACGTTTTGAAACCGTAAGACCTAGGAATGCAAAATTCAACATAATGTTAGATGTCCCCAAGATCTCCTACCAAGCCGAAAACTGGTCTTTGCGACTTCGTTCCTTTGAAAAATTAAGGAAAAACCTCAATTTTTAGCGAACCTGTGAGCTTATGCGATGGCGCAGCGTCGTCCCTCCATCGTCAGCCGTCCGCCGTCCAGGGCTGGCTTTCCGCCGTCCAGGGCTGTAAGTCAGAAACCGTCGGAGCTAGCAGCTCCAAATTACATGTAAGAATTAGTCGCATGTGAAACTTGGTGCCCTGGAGCTTATAATTGGGTATCTGCATTAATTTAGATTTTATAGAGAAAAAACTTAAAAACCTTTAAAAATCTTCTTCTCTGAAACTGTCCAGCCAAATTGTCCAATATTTCACAGAAATGATCCCTGGAACAATCTCTCTCAAATTTGTTCGAATGGTTCCAGTTCGGAGAATTTTGGCCGAGTTACAGGAGGTTTAACTTAGTCATCTGTCCAAAAAAGCACACTAAAATTAAAATCTCAGAAACGGCTAGAGCTATAATCACCAAATTTTATACCAATGTTTGTCACATATGTCATATCTGATTTTGAGGTATTGGTGGCGCCACCTACATTGATGTGTTTTTTACAAGCGAAAATGTAATTTTAAACTCTTCTAGCTTATATACTGATTTATGATGAAACTGTCAAGCTGATTGGTTTAAACTTTACAAGAATTATTCTATGGTAGGGTTCTGCCACTTTTATAGATTAGATTGGGTAAATACAGTTTTAAAAAAACATTGTAGCCAATTGAAAAAGGCTTTCTGTATTTGAAAACAGATTTGACAACATGCTGACTTTCAGAGGCCAAGTCAAGAGGTCACTCAGTACAAACAGGTGGGGTCAAGACATCACCATGGTAACTGACCTGGCTCGGGGGGGGGGGTGTCTAGACAATGTGTCTAGACGTCTAGACACAGCGTCTAGACTTCTAGACACAATATTTAGATGCAGAATCCCCAGATTATTGGAACTATATCTTTCAACTGTTTGAAAAAACTTGGTTTGCATTTTAAGCGAATTGGGTTTATTATCAGGTCACATGTGAACTGCTGCGCCCTCATTTTTGGTTGACCTCTGACCTTTCCTTGCTGCCCAGCGTCCATTTGTGCGTCTGTTTCCACACATAAACCCGCATATCTCGGGAACCATTTAACCGATCTGGCTAAAAATTTTGCACAAATGTAGCCCTTTGATAGCTATATTGCATACGCTAAAAATGGTGGCGCCACCTGCAACCATTTTTGCACAGCGTCCATCTGTTCATCTGCCTTGGGATAAAATCACTCATATCTCAAAAGTGGTTTGACTTATCCACCTGAAATTTTGCAGGTTTATACATCCTAGACAGCTTTCTCGATTTATGACAGGTGGCGCCACCTACATTCACATTTACGCTGCAGACATCCAAGCTCATATCTGGGGAACCGTTTGACCGATTGGGCCAAAATTTTGCATGTGTATAGATCTCACATAGCTCTTCATCATAGGCAAAACTGGTGGCGCCACCTGCAACCATTAATGCACAGCACCCATCTGTTCATCTGCCTTGAGATAATATCACTCATATCTCAGCAGTGGTTTGACTTATCCACCTGAAGTTTTGCAGGTTTATACATCCTGGACAATTTTCTCAATTTTATGACAGGTGGCACCACCTACATTCACGTTTACGCTGCAGACATCCATGCTAATATGCAACACACCTAATTCTTTTCCCCTTGCCACTTAATCCATGCCTCATTCACCCGTCCCACTCCGATTTCTGCAGATACACATAGTCGCTTGTTGACTACCCATATTATTCTAGTTTTAAAATGTCCTAGTCTGAAACTTGCAGGTCCAAAATGTCCATTTTGCTGAAATCATAATGACTAAGGCAGATATGCAGGGCTTAAAAGGATCAATATTAAATTTAAAAAATAAACCTCCATTCATACTCCAAAACTTGGCACAGGTTCCCATTAGGCCTGTAGGCCTTTTTTTTTATTAAAAACCTATTTTCACACTTCAGGACTGCCTAATATCAAAACAACTCATCTGTTTTTCCTCATATTTACAATAAATATTCCTCTATATAGTTCCTATGTACATGCCAGAAATTAAGTCTGTTAATTGTAAATTCTTTAAGTTATGGGCCCGAACATAATGGACTTTGTAAAAAATCAGGAAAAATATTTACTCACTTAACATGAAAAATTTTAAAACCATAGTCTGTTTTCCCCCAGTATATAACTATGTTTAATTAAGATTCAATTGTTTACCCAAAATTAATCTGAATTTTGTAAATTTTTTAAGTTGTAAGCATAAAAATAAAATCAATACCTTAAATTTTGCCCAACTTTGACCATGGCACGTTTTTTTTCTGTAAGTACCATTGATTTAATTTTCACAGCATGTAAACATAAATATTTAATTTGTTTAAATCTGAAATTTGAAAATAAAAGCATGAAAATTAAGTTAGTCATTAATTTTATTCTTGAGGCTCTATTGTAGTCATTTGCTTTGATTACATTACAGATGCAGGGTCCCACTCCAGCTCACTGGAAGTCAGCTATGCCAGGGTTTCTGATTTGTTACAGTCACTTGGGGAGATCCCCTGCTTTGACAGGTGTACAGTTATTCTCATATCACCACCCCAATCACCCCCCCCCCCCCCCCCCTCGCAAACCCAACTCACCAAGTGTTATGCAGTAATTGTGATTTTTCACTGTATCTCCTTAATGGTAATGCTGTTTCCACTCCGATATGCAAAAACTTTCCTTGAAAAAGTAATTCAAGGTGTAATCCAGAAGATGCAATGTTGTGTTATGTAGCATTTTTAAAGAAATCAATTTTCTTTTAAATGATTTTAACAAATATAATTGAACCCATCAGTATGCGTAAATTTATAAAATATATATTTAATAATATATATTATACCAAAAAAATAGATTCAGTTGAACAAATGTGTAAACTACTGAATGTCAACAGTTAATCAAAAAGCCAACTAATGATCATGGTAATAGTTCAGATCATTTGTTCACAAACTGCTCACATGCTTCAGTTTCAACATTAGGAAACGCATGGTCAGGTCACAAAATATTATTTGCAACAATTTCTTGCTCATCAATACAAACCAATCATATAAACCAACCATGGCCTTTATTACCTCTTCCTCTTACACTTTATCTCCATTTGATATTATATTAGATTTTTACCTTCAAGGTCAACTTCAGCTGAGCACAGTGACCCATGGGTCCCTTGTTTTATATAGACATAATTTATTAAACAACAGAAAACCCTTCCCTCGGAATCTCATCAAACGAACATTTATTCCCAGCATATAGTTCACATTTAGGTGGTGATACAAACACGTTGGCCTTATGAACTAGCACAAAATGATAACAATATTTCTCACGCGTTTTTATAGATACAGAGGAATTGAATTATAACAAGACTTGCACTTATCGATCAAGTAATATTACAGATTAAATGATCGATCATATGTTAAACCGAAACGTCTGCTTTCATCATTCTAACAGCACTGACCATTAGGTATGTACCTCAATGGCGTTAGACGGTTTAAGGCGTCATACTACTTGGGTCCTCCTTTGTGAAAAATACCGATTATTTCAATTTTTCTTTCTTCAGACATTTTCTGTTTGAGCTAGATCTCCACAATAGGAGCTAATGAGAAACATGGGTCATCAATATGGATAGTTTTCAAAGCTGAAATTTGGGAGCAACATTAGCCCACGGTCAGATTTGCACATGATTTATATTTTACCTTGACCTTATTCCCTTAGCCGTTTCCTAATTATCACCCGGGGGGAGGGGGGGGGGGGGGGGCGTCCAGTGATTCATCAGTGCCTGCCTTCATTTAGTTACACGTGCGACGGTGTGTTTTTGGGGGGGGGGGGGGGGGGGGTGTCAGTTACACGGCTTCAAGCTGTGACATGTACCTTTTAGGGTAACTGTCCCTTGGTGTAAACGCACATTTCTTCGAAGATTTAGGGATTTGGCAACTCGTTTATAAGTAAGAATACCCAGTTAAAAAGAAATATCCATAGTCTTTCTACGTTCATGGAAAAGGGAACCTTTTACATCTTAATGCATAAGTGCTCAATGTACAAAAGAGAAGGGGTTTTTAACAGTAATCCGTGGGTGCTTTTTTTAATCTCAAAATATGACACCAGCAGATAATATTATGCAAGAAAAAGTGACAGTTCTTTTGGATATTCACTTAATTTATATGCAAAAAAATAATCCTTTGACATGAGGACAGACAGTCACGATGACAGTGAGACACATTGGCGGACCCAGACGGGTGGGGGGAGAGCACGTTCCTCCCTTTAGCGTTTGTAATTTTGTTAATTTATGTTAACGGCCTGCATACTTCTCTCTGCCTGACATCTTAATTTGACCATGGATGTAACGATTTTATCTCCTTCCTTATTCTCTCACAGAAACTGCACCCTTTTTCCCCAAGGGGACCTGAGCAATACAAGTGTCTGAAAACGACTCTTGGTCAATGGACGGTCAGACCTAAGGCTGCATTACCCAATATCTTCCCGAATGGAAATGCTCCGTCCCCCTTACTACCGATAACTATTGCATATACATAAATTTCTATACATATATTTAGTAAACGAATTGTTGTTGAACAAATGCTTCAATTTCATTTCAATATGGAGTCTCTCTATTGTCCAATCTCCCTGTTCTTTATTTTATACAACAGCAATTTTCCCTGCTTCCAGAATATAGAAGGACTTAAATGTTAAATTATATTTGCGGAATGTGTGGAGATTTATTAACAGTGACTATGACTTAAATTGCTTTGGTGTTTTTTTAACATATTCAATTTTTAGCCCGTTATTAGATAGGAGAAACCTGTTGAACCTTCAGGTGTTAATATGGCTAACAATTCTTTCAATGTAGTAGTTTTTATCATTTAAATGTCTCAGATAATCATTTCTTTTGCCATTGTGGCTAAATATATACGGACACAACGTTGGGTTATTTTAACAACATTTCTATTTGTAGGATCTCAAAATTATGACATGCCAGGTATTAAATTTTAGATTTGCTGCTTAGTAAGATATAGTGACTTTCGAATTCAATTATTTAAATTCAATAATATAATATATTAAATTTATTAAAGATTAAGATGCCCATTTATCACAGATTTTCTTCACAAATGCCACTATTTAAGGTCACAACCCTCATTGACGTCATGTATTCCATGCAGCAGGACCGACGTTATATAAAGTCACAATGTTTAACAGTCATGCTCTATATTTATTATTTAAGTCAGGGAAATATGGAAGCGGACTTTCATATTAGTGGAAAATTGAAAAGACATTTCTTTTGTATCCGTGCTATACGTTATATAAAGTCTATACATTTATAGACATGGTCCATATTCGTTATCAAATTTAGGGAAAGAGTATAGGCTGACTTTCATATTGGTGGAAAATGGTACATTTCACAAAAATCATATTTGAGAACGTTTCTTTCCCATCCAAAATTTCTTCTCGTAGTCACAGAGAGCTACCAGCCAGTTACAAACTAAGATACTGCGTGCCAAATACGAAGGGAAAGCGGCAGTTATGCCAAATATTATTGTTAAATGAACCATACGGTGTTCAATCGACTGTTGTCTAAATCTTAATTTTCAAACTGAAACATCTCTTTAAGATGAAAAATAACCTGACATCACGTGAGATATAAGGCGGCATAAAACTCGAATGTGTGGGCGGAGCCAAGTGACAGTTCTAGTGCAGGCGCAACAAAATTAATAGACAAGGCACGGCTTCCTGGCAGGAGAGCGTCCAAAACTAAATTTATAGACTCCGTAAAATAGCTCTCTCGGTTCAGTTGATTCCCCTCACGCCCTGTTTATTTAGCTGACACACTGGTAGACCAGTTGTTAAGATGGCAATGCATGAGCTTAATCCAAACCCTGGTGCCTGAGCTGGATAACACAAATTACAGGCTGCGGTGTGACTGTTGCAGGATTTTGTTTAATCGCCCTGCAAATTGTGTGTACCTTAGCTAATAAACATAGCATAAAATGATGCAATCTGCTATTATATTCCCAGGGCATGTGAGATATACATCAGTTGAATAATTCTCCGGAGACGGCGGTAATGGGCAATTTGGAATCCTTACCACACATGAGCGCCCTAAACTTTCTCCACTGTCCTAACTTATCGTGTATCCAAGTTTGATCTGTTCTGCGATTTGTAAATGTCACTGTTGACGTGCACCTAGAAGATTAAACGCCAAGTTTAACTTCTTGACGTCACTTGAGATGTACCTGCACAGGAAACCTTCGTTTTGTTAAATTTACTCGGGTTAAACTCCTACACAAACTGAGGAATCCTACAAATTTATTACTCCAATTATCTTCAGTTGTTGTGTCAAAGTTTTTCCGTTGAATTCTTCCATTTTAACGAGTTTTAGGAGAGAGAGAGAGAGAGAGAGAGGGGGGGGGGAGATAAAATAAGAAAGAAGAAGACAAAGGAGTGGCAGAGAACTTCCTTCCAATAAAGTGCCCTCTATCTCTCTCTCATTCCGCCGACCTACGATTACATTGTCAGAGATTAATCAATTCTCGAAGAGAGTATGTTTTCTTTAATGTTAAAAGTTATATCCCGGTAGAGAAAAAAAACCAAATTATTTTTACCATTTACCATTTATTATTGACATTTCATCTTCAGGATACGTTTTAAAGAGATGAGTGCATGACTAAAGTTTGCAGAGAATGTCATCTGGATTACGCTCCAAAGGTGAAAGGAGACCTTGTATGAAGCAAAGTTGATTTCTTCCGTCTGAAACAGAAAAAAAGACCAGTGATACAATATGAACAGTAATTTTATATATAAGACCCATGTGTACACTATATAATTTTTTTTTCTACGGGTATTTATGGATCTATCAACGTTCCATTGAATCTGCCATCAGGATGTCCTCGGAACGAAATTCTTAAAGGGGCCTACTCTGCTATCTTACGTCTATCAACTAATGATAAGTCCTTGAACCTTTTAAAGGAAAACGCCGATATCTCAGGCACACAGGCTGTTCGTTTTGTTTATACAAGTATGTATATAACGTGGGGGCCCACCAAAATAATTGACTTTTCAACTTATGGGATCATCATATGCAATCAAACGCCTTAGGCTACGAGGTTTTTCTGTTCGTCAACACTGGCGTTATAAGAACTTTTATACAGTTCATTAATATATATGCAAAGTAAGCCAGTGATATAAATTCTACAGAAAAGGTAGGGGAAGAGGTTGCTTCAAAAGATCCGTGCACAAGTCATACCCCACGGGTCACACCACATTGACCCCAATACTTTTATCATATAATGTAGGAGTCTGAACATTCTAACTCACTAACATTGCCGGTATTAGATATAATTTGAGCACAAATAATTTTTCTCGATTAACGACGGAATTCATGGCCTGCATTCCTGTCAGCATTATTTATAAATATACGTCTGGGAAAGCAAGGAAAATTGCTTCGACGAGGTTGCTCAATTCTTTCATGATCTTGATATTGGGAGTATTACCCATAAAATCACTGAACCTGATGAATCTGGGACTACCCAGACATTCCGAAACAACTGGATAAAAAATTTATTAACTCTTTCAGGGCCACAGACAGGGTTAAATCGCGACCCTGTCAATAGGGAATCACGTAAACCGAGATCGTAAAGTTCTGCTGGCGGGATTTTCTGGACACTGTGAAGCAGACGTGAGTGTCGTCTGCTCTGATTGTGCTTTCCCGCCTTGTTCACAAACACCGCGCGCCATTTCTCAAGACTCGTCACGAGATAGCGAACAATTGGTTCATAAACCAACATGTCTGCCATGGCGACGCCGCTTACGTCCACGAAAAAAGTAAACCATGAACATTGAGGGATGCATTTAATCTTTTTCAATATTCACCATCATGACCAGTACACTATATTATAGTTATCCTATTAGGATAATCAACATTGACAAACAATAATCCTTCGTGTGTTGGGTTCCTGGCACATTGCATTTTAACCTCAGTGGCATTTCCACAAGTTTTAAAGCAATAATGACTTTTTTTTTTATTTTGTTAAACACGCTTGATATCTGTAGGAACTACACATAAAAGTTTTTCTTCAAATCAAGAAAATGTCGGTCTTGTTTATTATTATCGATTTGCAATTGTATCATTTTACAACATTTAGGTTGTACAATATTGCATGGCTCCTACACTGCATGAAGCACGAAGGCCGGGATAATCCTGGTAATATATCGTAGAAACCTAGTTCCTACCCCGAAACGAGAAACAACAGAAAAAAAGGCTATCGCCTGTTGCCTCGGGAGATGAATGTGCTTATCATAACTCAGTGACAGTTTACCTTGCTCAGATATACATACAATGCTCTTCTCCGAGGCGCTATATCGTAGACTTCATAATGTACAATGTTCCAGAGCATGCGACTCCACATATTTTGTAATGTGTTTTATTTTATAATAATATAATAAGATACGTTGTCACTTAACATAAACCAGACCAACGATTAGTTATGTCTGTTTGCCTTCTAACATTTATGAAATAACAAAAAATTATTCCACATTTTCACATATTTCCGGATAATCAAATTTAATAGATTTTTAGATAAACTAAGGTTCAATATTATTAAAAAAACAGCAAAATTTTCACAGCTTTAATAGTTTTTACATAATAAAAGTTCAGTGAAATCGAATGATAGGCTGCTATAACGAAAAAAATCCATGTTTTCACAGATTTCAGGATAACCATCTGCAATACATGTTTAGAAAATCCAGGATTCAGTAAACTTGTATCAGATTATCAAGTTGTTTTTCTGTTTAGTTTGTTTGTCTGTTAGCTACATTACTCAACAGGTTTTCAACGGATTTTGTTGAAATTTTCAGGATAGCTCGGCAATGATACAAGTAACAATTTATTTTTTTCTAGTTTAATCATAATTAATATCTGTAAGAGCGTCATTTGGTTACCTTGACAACCAACATAATCAACTTCATCACGAATGTTTCCAGAGCATCAGAACATAAGGCTGCCTTCATCAATCCAGCTTCTCCGGTTCATATTTGGCTTCCAAACAAACCGGCCGATGAGTTTGAAGCTAAAAATAACAAATTAAAGTATCAAAGCACCATGTAATTTTAATTACGTCGCAGGAGTATAATTTTATCAATTGACCTCAAAATAGCATAACTGCGTCATAAAAGCTATCGTATAATGGCTTAAATCCATGGAAATTATCGGGTCATCCTGTATGACTTATTCAATATGAGAGAAATAATTAGTGGACAAGCTTAATTATGGCATTTCAAAGATCTAAATTAATTATACATCAATGAGTTATAAAATGCTAAGGTGTATACCCTTCTTTTAAGTTCAGATAACCAATGAAAACTCTTAATATACGGTAACTACGGTATAATTATACCATATATTAAACTAATTAAATAAGAAAAAAAACGCTTTGAACAAAAACTCTGATGGAAGTTTGTATTCAGGACTTGCTGAAAAAAAGTCGTGTGAAGAAGTTTCTAATTAAAACAGTTTTATTGATCACCGTTACTTCCCTACAATAACCATTTATCTTTGATGCCGTTTGATCAATGCTGTGGTTGGGCCGCAGCTTAATTTGGCACAGCAAAGCATCGCGTCGTGAATTGACTCGAACACATGGAAGTCTGCATGTACTCGCTGACCCCGTGAACAAAATGTAAAGAGGAATTTCGATAAGGCAGCTGTGTCAATAATAAAAAAACTCTTTCCTGATACAGCAATATATTCAGGACAATGAGAAATAAGAATGACTTACTCGAGAATATTCTTTTTCCATCGTAATTTGTCCGTTTCTTCAGATGCTTTCTTCGGTAATAGCAATTTCTCAATCGTTCCATGCAGTCCGAGGATAATCAGCAAAAAATTAACATTTGTGACAAGAGAGACGCCTACCATTTCCCGTATTTTTAATAAAATAATAGATCCTTAGCTTTTTACTAGCCTTTTTTAACGAGATTGAAGATAAGACTAATATGTTACTATTAATATATCATAAGATGATATAATCTGGAGTTTAGGTCTATAAACGCACGGATTGAAAAACCCAGAAATTGTTGTCAGGATATTCAAGTAACTTCTTGACACTCTGTAGGAATTTATCTCTCTCTTACGCTGGATTTTCATGCGGTGTTTTAACCAAGAACTGCGCGTCTTCAAAACCTAACACCTATATCAACAGATTATGCATTAAGTAATACGATTCTTGCATTATTATATTACAGTAAATATCTCCGGGGTTGAGATTTCACCTTTATACATAGCGAACTCATACTGAGCCTAAGCGATTGTAATGAAGCATCAAATCCACGCCATCATCCTTTAAACATTGATGCACCCGTAGTAAAAGTAGACAGGTAAACTTGTAGTTACAGTGGCACGACTCCTAGTGGATAACTCCATAAAGTGGGCAACTCTGTATAGTGTGCAGTTTTTGACAGTCTCGTTTTTTTTCTCCTCCATGTTGCATATGTTGCAATCATAACCTGCATATAGGGGGCATTTCTGTATAACGGACAGTTTGGCCCAGTCCCAAGGGTGTCCCTATTATAGAGTTTCACTGTACTTTATTGAAAATAATGTTCCTTTTTATCCTGGAATCACTGCATATATCCGTGAACCTCTTTGTCTGTGGGAGCTCTTATTTTGGATGGTTATTCCTTGTTATTTTCTGTTGTGTTGTGCAGAAGTGTTCCCTGGACATCCAGATTTCCCAGTCCATGACGGGAGGTATCGTCTTTTTTCTGGCCTTGACCTTGCACTGAAACCAGTAAATCGTCTCTTAGCTGTGCAAAAATTTTGCAGAAAGAATATAAGAAATCAATACAGTTAGCACCATATACGATAGGGGGAATTATCAAGTACCCCAAATCTCAATAGACAGTAGCACCATTAATGTTAAAATGAACGCAAATTTTGTCCAACGGGACATGCTTATACTGAGCATTTATTCAGGCTCGCCCCATGGTGAATACGCAAGCGGAAGTTCTGTAAGAAAATATGATTGTCTTTTCCCGATAGGTGTCTCTCTTAACTTGTTCTAGAAGGTGACATCTCCACCCCGAAAGAAAAAATTATTGCTGGCAGTCCTTAATGTGGTCTGTTGTCGATTTAGTCTCCGGATCTGCAATGAAAATAGAAAAATAACAATACCCAACTATTGCAGTTTGCAGGAGGCAGCTTGGATAAAATGATGCAATAAATTTAATCTCCCATATTTCCTGCCACAGACAATAATAACATTTTGATTTTATCAACACGAGGCTTAATTTAATCAAGCTTTTACGAGGGCGAGTTAGGCCTGCATCGAAGTTTATGCCAAGGGACTGATCGCCATTTTGTCAGCAGAGCAGTTCTTGTAATGCAATAATAGATATTATCATAATCTTTTATTATGGCGGTAGAAAAAGATGTTCAGGTTTATTGTGGATAAATGGGACACGTCAATCAAACGCGGACATGACAAATGAAATACAGATTTGTTTTTTTTTTAATTTCTCTATCTCTGTGCGTGTTCCGGACAATCTTCCAATTATGGGTCAATACTGTGGCACATTGTACCATCTATAACCAATAAAGGCATCTCAGAAAGCCGTTTATTTTATCTCAGCTCCTCTAAACTATTACGCAGTGCGGCACTCATTAAAACTACATAATACTGTTTAGCAGAAGCAACTCTCCTAAAAACCGGGTAGATTTATAAAAGTATTCACGAAAGTATTTTAGATAATTAGCACGTGTTTGAAAGTATTCAGTATGTCATATTAACATATACATCGATAACTTAATTATCTTATAATTCTGTGATTTTTTTCAGAGACTGAGAATTACGAGTGTTTGAATATTTCAGGCCGACATCTTTAGCAGAATTTCTTCATTAGAATCATGCCAAAGAAAACACATCCAATTCAAGGGCAATGCAAAATAATCATTGCTGGCTGAGAAATCTCGTCAAAGGTTTGAATTGTAAACAATATTGAAATAGGCAATATAGGTCAAAGTAGGCAGAAATTTGAAAAAAAAGGTCCATTAACTTTGAAAGGGTAAACTCTACAATGTATTTAAAACAAACGGTATAAAATTTCTACACTAGCTCTATTTATTCAACTACCCTTGTCAATTTATTCAAATATTATACGTGTTGTTTCTACAAACGTACATTTTGGGGTCTCCGTTACTCGTATGAGGCTGCATTTATATATATTTAAACAAATATTCCTGTATCTATTAATTATGCTATGATTATGTTTCTGACCAATATAAATCATGTATGCTAACACATTTAAGCGCCCGTCTAAAGTAAAACATCCTCTATGCTATGTCAACCCAGAAAAGGAGTTAAATTGTCCGAAAATTTCGTGATTGTTTGAATTTTCTCAATGACCTAGTTAACATACACAGCACCGGTACCTACCGGATCTTGGCGTCGGTTCACATGACGTCATAGGACTTGATTCTTGTGAGCTCTGCGTAATGGATTCCTCTGACGACTGCGCACTCCCCGAATCGAACGACTTCCGGTTCCCGCCCTCCACGAATGTGATCGCTCGAGGCCTCTTTCGGAGAAGTCTTCTTCCAATTAAAGTTTTCGTTGGCATTTTAAGTGGCACATGTGGGACCACCGCCCTTCCGATTTGCTGATCTGTTAATTATATATAACAATATACAATAACTGGGAGTATGCAAATTCTCCGATGTGAAAATAACTTGGAAATCGCAAAAATGTGTAAACATTTTAGATTTTTACTTGGTAAACTTTTTGCCACGATGATCTGAATACAAATGCTTCTTCAATCAGCTTGTGTGATACTAGATAAATTAGTTTAAAATGCGTCACTCTTATTATTTACCTAAATCTAAAATAATTTAATTAAAATATACACTTTGACACGTGTATGTAAATAGATAAACAATTGTTAACAATAATGTTGACATGCGATATAATGATAATCGCATCTTCATGCAGTACGTGTTTCAGTATAACCTCAGTTTTAACATGCCATAATAAAATGAATGGGGACCAACTCTTAACCTCCGTATAATAGAAGAGAAAAGGGATCTCCCCAAGAAATGCAGCGAAAACTTCACGTGTATCCCGGTTCAATATTAATTAAATTCGTTTTATAAATTAATTCGTTTTGTAATGTTTCATTCATTAGATATTAAATTTAATTTTTTTACATTTCGAAAGGTACTTAAAACGCTCATGAATATGTGAAAAATTACCTGTAGACTCCATCGCTTGAGAAGTGAAGGCGACTCTGAAATGATAAAGCATATTATTCCATTTGTCTTGATAATATATAGCAGATAAAAAAACTTATTATTTCACCTTAGGCAAGTAGCACTTTGAAAACCTGCTGACGCCATCTGCTGGTATATGGGTAAACTAAATATATCAAGCAATCGATCCACTTGCGTTGCAGTCCAGGCAATGCAGGTAAAATTTACATGTCGGTATCAAGAGAAAAGCCTAAAAACGAGGTTGTTAAACAATTGTTAAAATCCAGCAGGGGCGGATTCAAGATTTTTCCGGGAAAACTTGTGAAAAGAGCGTATCAGATAATAATGTCTGGAAAAGGAGGGTCCCAGACAGCAAAAATTGGTATAAAAAAGGTTGTGGCGGCTGAAAAGGTAGGAAGGGGGGGGGGGGGGGGGGGCCACAAGCCGGACCCCACGGGCCCCCCCCCCTTCCCTTTTTTTCATCCGCCGCAACCTTTTTAAGTGGTTCAGACATCATTTTCCTGCCTGGACCCCCTTTTCCGGACCTGGGGACCTTTTTTAGGCGTTTCATTAGTCCTCCTGTGTTGGACCCCCCCCCCCCCCCCCCATTCATAAATCCAGGATCCGCCCCTGGGGAGTCATCTCTAATGTAGGTCACATTCTACTTTACATGTTTCTGTATTATAGTAAAGCTTTTGCTCCCGCGTGATCCCGCGCCATAAAATCTGTCCGCTTTTAAAACTCTGACGTAGTCTTTGTACATTATACTATGGAACAAGCTGACCGATGAATCATGCGTAAGGCTTGTACTTCATTGCTTAACTGACAAAATGAAAACACTAATGGAGGCGGAAAAAAGTAACTCCGTATACTGTGGTTGGCTTCATATTCGCGAGGCTGAAATTTCGCGATTTTTCCATTTTTAATGTTTTGCGAGGGTTTCATATTCGCGATCACACAAGAACCTATATCAAATCTTTGGCAAAGCCATACACCTGTGTGTATTATAAAATGAGAATAAGTCATGAGTTTGTGATATTTTCTTATATAATGATAGGCCCGCACACACAGCATTGGTGGTTTAGTTCAAATTTAAGGCTTACATTTCCCTATACCTGCACGGATGTAATTTATTAAAAAAAATTCTCTCTGTTTTAACCTATTACCATATAAGTATTGATTACACTAAATAGAAGGACATTCTCAATTGGCCGATTATTCCCGAGGGTTTCATTTTCGCGATTATTTCCCATTCGCGAATATCGCGAAATTAAAACCCTCGCGATCAAAAAGGCAACCACAGTAATTATTTATATATATATATATATATATATATATATATATATATATATATATACATGCATATATATATTTATATATATATTTATATATATATATATATACATGTATATATATTCAATAGAAAAATAATACACCATATGAAGATAAAAAATGACAACGGAACCTCTGAAAATCAATACTTGTAACAATATATTTCGATATTAAATAAAATTTGCATAAATTATATTATAATTACATTATAATGTATAAATAATTCTGTGAATAAATATGTGGGTCATTATGGCAACGCATTCTCTGAAAATCAGTGTTGACGTGGCGCAGATTTACCGTTGGCTGAAAGTGTTCTTCTTCATATTATGGGATGACAGCCTGTACAATAAGAAAAACCTTACTTTTCAAGCAGTCCCGGGGCAGTTTCTGGTCTGTTGGCTGGCAGTCTTGCATTCAATGCTACAATCACTCGCTGCTCGACCGCCGTATGAGGACGCCTTAGTTCCACATTTACTAAGGCCGCCTCTTTATGACACGTACAGCTGTTGAGCGCCCGGCAGCGAGGACCTCTTCTTGTTAACTGTGCCATAGGAATTAATTTATACCGTATTATTTTTATTCTATTTTGCCTTTTATAATATGGGGGACAGGAGATACTGTGTCATGATATCACAATAGATATTGGAGAACAAGCAGAAAGTTTGTCTGATAAAATAAAATTGTAACTATAAAAGCCAAGACTAGACAGGTAAAATTTACATCTAGCAAAAAGCTTCACAAGTATGTCAACAGAAAAGAACTTAAATTATATTAATTAAATATATTAATTGCTTCCGCCAGAAGGATATGCCTTCATCTCCGTTCGTATGTGTTTGTATGTTTGTCCACAACATAACTCGCGCAATCTTGAACCGAATCTCATGAAATGTTCAGGGCATTTCAGGAATGGCACACCATTTTGTGTGGATCCGGAACATGATCCGGATTCAGGAATGTCATCAAGAAATACTCACAAACGTAGAAGCAGTTTTGCACGAATGAACCTGGGAATATGGACTGAATCAACGAAATCAAACACAGTTTAGGGAACATCACACAGTAGGGACACCACACATGGCGGAGGCTTGCATTTCTAAAAATGCAGATTTCTACTTTTTCACTTGCGTTTAAACCAGGAAAGAATGCACATACGCATTTTTAGATAATAAAGGTTTGATTATCAGTTGTATATATGCTATATGCATGAATTATGTATATTATATATATACTCACATTACCAAGTTGACGCACGGCTTGGTTTTCACAGGACCAGGCTTGTGCTGAAATATATAAAAAAAATTAATATCATGTTAAGCAGATGATGCAATGTTAAAATTTTCCTTATTTTTCCAAAATTCGCCATGTGTTAAAGGCATTAATGAAGTCTTTTTGTATTAGACTGGGCTGTTGTCTTGAACACTTAATTATATTCACTCTGATTGTCATGGTTGTCACATCGACAGAAAGAATAATTTAAAATGATATATCTAATGATAAAATACAAGGGGGTCTTTTTCCGGACCCCCCCCCCCTTTTTTTCATTAGAAACAATGTTTTTTGAGGGCTTCAGACAAAATTTTGCGGCCTGGATCCCCCCTTTTCCAGACCCGGGGACTTTTTCTAGGGTTATCATCAGTCCTCCTTGGTTAGCCCCCCCCCCCCCTTTTCCTAAATCCTGGATCCGCCCCTGAAAGTTACTGGCGAGCTATTTGGCTTTTATTTAATTTTCTTTGTCCAGATTTCCCCAGACTTGCTTATTTTACTCGAGTATAGCAGAGGATCATTACTCCTAGAAAAGGTTAATTAAAATGAAGGAACTTTCTCATGAGCATTTCTCGGTTTTTCCTAAAATGTGCTATACAATTATCGCATGGAAACTTCTTTCCTGAAAGGACATTATCTAAATTTAGAAATATTCAAATAAATATCAGATATCGGACTATAGAAATCACTGATTTAAACATAACTGTAGCAGATACAGAAAATACCCCTGAGCATTATGTTAAAATATAGGTAAACCCCTAAGACGCTTTTTTATTTACTCCTGAGTCCTAGTCATGAGAACTGAAAACTGGAAATTAAAAAAGTCAAGAAAATGTTATCATCTTTGTCTAATAATAATAATGAAATATAGATATACAGTGTACTCACCGAGGCTGGACTGTTGTCTTGAACACTGTGGCAGGGCTGGTAAAAACTGAAAGTATTTTATTCAGTATAACGACATATTCAGCAAAAAACTTTTATTTTATTACTCAATTTGTTTTGTCTCAAAAAGCGAAAGTTTTTTTTTTCTAGTTGCTTATAATAATATGTTATCATACAAAAAAATGTAAATTTTCTTTTTGTATATGATATCAAACACGGTATGATTATGGCCGAAATTCTGTTATCCTCTAAATATTACTATCTCTTTTACACACTATTTAAATAAGTTTTTATTGTTAATTAATTACGTCTTGCCTGTTGAAACTAACTGGGAGACATAAGTCATGAGAATTGTAAGAAAATTTGGTTTATTCCTTTCCGCCGAACTAAAAATAGTCAACCCATATGTTATAATACACTCACTAAGACGCACATAGGTATTTATGTTTTGATGGTGCATACTCCTACTTTTGACTAATTCCGTTTATGAAGATACGATTTATTGTAACATGATTATGTGCACGGTTTGCTGTGCGAGTTAAGAACAAGATATTGATTGGTTGTACGTGTGTATGTCCTGATGTGGCATACATTCAGGTAGGCCACGTCGGTAAAAAATTATAATTTTTTAAAGACACACACAAACAGGCACGACTGACCACCTTTTTATTTTCCGGTGTTGTTTACTTATGTACATCACGAAAGGAGTGTTTTACGACATAAAAGCCGATTTATGGTATGACGCATAAAGACACACACGCACGTACCTGCGCACACACAGACACACAAAGTCACACACACACACTAACACGTACACACACATATGTGTGTGTGTAACTTAACGATTATCTTCTGTTTTTTTTTTTTTCAGGAGGAGGGGATAAGCGGGAGCTCCAGAACAATATTAAATAAAGATTATTATGCGTTTACCCTAGGTGTGAGATATTATACTTCAAAATTGGAACCATCTCATGAGAGAGAGATAGATAGAAAGAATGAGAGAGAGAGAGAGGGAGAGGGAAATTACTTCAACTGAAACTGATTATTTATATTAATTATATACCGGTAACGACTGACTATAAACATATGGAAGAAGAATTCAGGCAACCTTGAGGGAAGCATACGCTTATTTATATATCCAAGGTCTTTTGGCTTTCCAATAGCGTTATATATCTTTTCTTAATTCTTTTGAGACCCTGAGGAATTATGGAAAGCGGAGGACAATGTCTCAGTTAATTGTACTAACCCCTGTTTGGTCATGCCCGTACAGTGTCATAATCTCTCTGTTGACCATGGATCGACTGGCCCTTTTGAAGAACCAATGGGGATCCTGCAAACTGATCATGTGACTCTCAATTTCCATGGCGACCATGACTTTTCTTCTGGCTGCTGGGAGTTGGTTATAACTGGAAGGAATGATGCTTCAGTGAGAAGTTATACAAGTGTCAGACTTAATCTGTCTTATACAAGAATATGCAAGAATATAAGAATATTTTTATCAGAGCCTTAACCATGCATAGGCAGTAAACAGCAGTTTACACATCTGTCTGGATAGAAAACTACATTGTTTTAAACTTCCCGTCTTACATTCTGCATTGACATGTCCACCTAGGCATTGACATACCCCCCACCCCCCCCCCCCCCCTCAACCGGAGTAATAACCTTTTTGGTAGTAATTTATCTGAATATCAAGTTTAAACCCCGTCCTTCCTGGAGTTATGGAAATTTGTAGGCTTTATTTGTTCTAATTATACATCTTAAATCCTTCTTTTCTCAAAGACTGCATCCGCGCCTTTTCTTTGGAGCGATCCTCCGGTATACATTATTTTCAGATGACTATGTTTATTATTTATCATAACTTTCAATTGGCTATAAATTTACTCAGCAAAGCTATTAGTGGCGGGGTTGACCCCCTAAAAATATTGGTTCAATTTTATGTAAAATGCTGAACTGAATGAAAAGCCCATCTGAAAATTATCGGTTTTTACATTAAAATGTTAAGGGGTTTCGGCTCCGTCTAAGGCGTTAAATACTAACAGGTCAATATATAAACAGCCTTTTATGAATTATTAGGAGGATCATTATTTTGATTATTCCCTGTAGGGAGCTGCGACACAAACAAGCAGAGGTCACGTGCACCTAAAATATAGACATAGGTTCTACCCCTGTTTCCAATTCAGACCCCGGGACCGGTCTCTCGAAATACCAAAGACTAATGAAACGCCATCGAAACTGTCAACCCTTATTACTCTAGATTTACGGCATTCCAATCGGCGCCCCAAAAACTCGTAAACAAAATTGCCGCCAAGCTGTAAAAACTTGGTATGGATAAAATTAAAGCCAAGCACTGGCAAGCGGTTTACCAAAAACAGGGATATACTGGCAAGTTGCCAAATTCTTCGGTTACGCAGACTTTGGAACTTATTTATTTCTCATCAATCTGGATGAAATTAATTGATTCTTCACTTACCAAAGGAAGCCAAGAGGTGCCCAGCAAGACGTAAAGGGTTTTAATAAAAAAAAAAGACATGAAATGCGGGATTTTTTATCAACGCACTTGCGTTTGATAGGCGATATGCATATCACCTCATATTTATCTATGTTTTTTTTCCACATGTCATCGGGGAAAGTGTTTTTGAAATGTTTTTTCTTTTGTAAGTTCAATCATATGTTTATGTAAACATATCAGGAAAATTTTTTTTTTGGTGAAAAAAAGGGACGTTACTTCATTTAAACTCAAGAGTTTACTTATTGATCAAGAACAGCTGGTGTACCGGTACTAGAAGTTTCGTGGGACCTTAGATCAAATGACGTCACACATATCTTTCGTGGGTTCTAAGAAGCAATGACGTCACATATGCGGCTAATTACATGACCTTTCATGTTTTTGTTGTGATAAAGAGCAATAATAAATAAAGTTTGGATCTGATAACATTTTCGAAAAACAGTCAAATGCGATGGCTAACATTTGAAATAGTGGGGACATTTGAAATGTAGTCCCGGTCGTCCCACAATTCCTAACCGGAATTTGTTTTTAGTAGAAGCGACGTCTGTTGGAAGGATCGAACAAGACTAAATAGAAATGTCCAATCTTGCCATGGCCGTATTAGCGAAACTTTTTTCTCTTTCTTACATTGAAGACATTGCACCTTCTAACTTAATTAAAAAAACCCGGCTTACTCAACCGATTTAATTTGTAATGAATTGATACTTGTGTATTTTATGGTGAGGCCTATATATGAAAGTGTGCAAAGTCGACGTCATTTTCTAAATATGATCTCCCGGACAGTCAAAGGGAAAGCAGATTAGATTTGCAGTACCAGTCAAAACTGCTTACTATAAAAAAATGTATCTTATTAAGATTTTTTTATGTCCGACCGAGAGATAAATAACTATTATATAACTACAGCACAGTAACCTTAGTTTGATCATTACAATTTGACAAAGTATCTTATATCCAAAAGGCAGCCATTAACAGAAACAACAATATACCAACTGTAATGTTTAGCGGATATTTGTTTCTTGGATTTGATTTGTTGTTCTCAGCCTAAGAAAAAAATATGTGAACTACCGATACCCATAATATAAAAAAATAACAAGATATATTTATAGTAAGTAACAAGAGAAAATATCACAAAAAACACTGATCAATTTTGTTTTAATGCTACCCCCCCCCCCCCCCACACACACACACACTCCCCACTAATACACACTGCTACACAAAATGGGGAAATCTTGATTGGCCATCAGATATTCGCGGTAATGACTACACAAAAGGTTATGAATTTTGGATTATTTATACTAAATTATAGCAACGCGCATATTAAAGCTGAAATACAGAAGACTTAACAATAAATAACATAACTCATATAGGATGGTTATCTACATATTCATTAAAGAGGCAGTGCCATAGAGCGACCGAGAATTAGAATTAAAATAAAATATTAAACATATTTGTATTATGTGGAACACACGGATATCAAATACTAAACTTACTTCAAAGCTGGCACAGATATGGAATACGAGGTCAGCCGGACCGGATATCGTCTGCTGTAGAAATGAACACCACTCGTATGTGGGGACTACCTAGTGGACGATGTCACCTTCTCGCGCTTGGTGCGTCGCTATGCACCTCATAAAACACAGAATGCACAGGATTACAGTAAACTCTGACGTATGACTTGCACCTCGGAGTTGTCTGGCCTGAATGGTTTCCACTCGGCTGTACTAAGTCGGGCTTAATAAAGGCTGATTGTTCCTTGGCAAGCTTTACCGCCATATGGGTAACATTCAATACGGCTTAGACCCCAACCCGCGCAAGTTATTAATATACATTTAACATATATATACACCTGCCATAGGCTATTATTGTGATTGGACCGACAGGTAGCAACCAGCCAATCTGTTGAAGGTGAATAGTTATCGGGATTTCATTCCGAGTCATTGATATTGTGAACTAATAGAGTGTCTGGAGGGGGATTCGCGTAGGGCAGCGCCGAGTTGAGAGGATCCGCTAAATACCAGAGACCTCCTTGTATAATGGGGATTTACGACTGGTGCAATCTGACCGCGGTGTGGGCTGATCAGGACACAGACCTCGTCGAGTTCGTAAATTGCATTGAAGGCCACCGAGATCAATAAACGTGTATATCACACAATACCTAGTCTGACCAGCCTTGACTGAATCGAATGCTTTTGTTATCACAGGCCCGTACAGTTTGTTTTTGTGTTCCCACTGTATTTCTTGGAAAGCGCACTGAGGTATTGGAAAGCACGAAAGCTCTCCATTTCATGATGTCCACATACAGAGTCAGTGTGTTGATTTCAAACTTTGTGTTCATTTCTTGTACGTGTCTTGATTATGTAAACATGGATAAAAGGTTATATATATATATATATATATATATATATATATATATATGAATACAATGTTATCAAAATATTTTTTAAAACCTTTGGATTTTGCAGTTTTTCTTGATAGAAGTTGAATCGAATATGAAACTGAAACTACTTAGTTATAATATCTATCAGGCTTTTCTTTGGCGAATGTTCACCCACAAAAATAAAATAAGTCGAAACAGTGTCGACCTATAGTTTCGGTATACAGGTCGAATGGTTTGTCTACTAGAAACTTAAGTCTAAAAGTTATGAAAGTAGTTTATGAAATTTTATAGAGGGTTAAGATAACACACCAGAATAATTCCTTTATAAATTCTAGAGGTAAGCTGGAACACCATAATAGGCCCATGTTTTCGTTCAAACGATTATATACCGTTGTATAAAATAATAGAGTTTGCTTATCCCAGCAGAAGACAAAACTTATGCCCTTCACTGATTTTAGGGGTCGCCTTTCATCTGTGTTGCAAAGCTAACTTGTGATGCAGCCATCGAGTTATTTATTCGTGTCACATTTTCCAGGCTTTATTCATATATATATATATATATATATATATATATATATATATATATATATATATATATATATATATATATATATATATATCCTGCGCTTGTGTATTATGCACTAAAATCTATTCAGGATCCTGGCGGATCTATATATTTATATTTTGGTCTGTAACTATATTTTCTGGTATTGTAAACAGGAAGTGTTTGGGACGACGCGCCCAAGTATATTCAATGCCATTTACTATGGTGACGTTCGCTGTAAAAGATCTTGAAACCACCGTCGCCCGTAAATAAAACGCTCATTAGCCAAGCCGTGACAATCATAACTTGTTCGAGAGCGGGCAGTGAGTGCGGAACGTGGGTTTGTTGATGTAACCAACTCCGCGGGGCCTTTACTGAATGCTTCCAATTACCGCCACCAGTACCCGCTTAATAACACCGACCGATCACACATACGGGGTTATTCTCGCCGTAATTACATAATTAATCAGATCGTTTATCCCGCCAATCAATTCCATATACCTGCTGCATAAGTTCGCGCTAAGAATAAAGATAATATCAACTAGAAAATCTATACCTATAATTCGGGATTGACTGCTTGATCGCTTGTTTTCATCCATTGTATCGAAAATGCAATTTTCTTGTACAATATAGTTGTTGATTCAAGTGGATGATTGGATAAAATACGTAATATGTAAAATACGTAACATGTAAAAACAAGGACAATGATTCATTCATTCACATATATATATATATATATATATATATATATATATATATATATATATATATATATATGTGTGTGTGTGTGTTAATTTTTATATGATTGGTCATTTTAGTGTAACAACGGAAATGATGTGCTGATTACGAAACCATGTGGTCGCTGCAGGCTATATATATCACACACACAACTCGTTCACCCAACTGACCAGTATTCATATATTCATACTGAATGGATTGCAAATATATATTTATGTTAATAACAGATAAATGAAATAGGTATTTAAAATATTTTATGGAGTCATTTCTTTCTCTCTCTCTCTCTCACTCTCTCTCTCTCAGACTCGCACTCAAGCCCAAACTGCAACACACACACATACATGATACCGATAAGGAACGAGAGAGAGAGAGAGAGACAGACAGACAGAGAGAGAGAGAGACAGAGAGACAGGGAGAGAGAGAGAGAGAGACAGAGACGGCGAGATAGAGACAGAGACGGCGAGATAGAGACAGAGACAGATTAGGTCCATCATTTGGTGGATCATGATATAAATTTCTTCAGAGTAACTAGTATTCCTTTGTCTTTGTGAGTTATAACAAAATTCTATAAATCAACTTAATATTTATATCACCCCTGACGCATAATCTTTCTTTACCTCACAAAGTACGGTGTTTATTTTACCAAGACTACTGGCAAACTTCATATGTCTTGTTAAAGAAATGTTATTTACAGGTTTCTATTGTATTGTTGTCCATGAAGTATTATATAAATATATGAAATATATAAAATACGGATGTGAAACGTCTTTTACACGTCCTATAACTGTTTTCCCGTGTAATGATGTGGTATGGATACGTGTACGTCTTTCATATTCTTCAAATACCGTTATTAAGCAAAACATATGAACCTCCATTCACTTAATTAAGGTATTAGTCATAGCAGACACCCGAGGGACATCATGGCGCCGTATTCTGCGGGGAACTAAAACTGTACGTGTCGCTATACTTGTTACTCCGTCCATCTTATTCCCACGCTTGTCAGAATCACCCTGAATCCTCCCCCGCCACGTCCATCAGCCGGTAACATGGCCGTCACTGCGGGACTTCCCTGTTGTACAGTTAATCCTATTATTGCTCAGTGAGTGTTCCTTTTCCTTAACTATAAGTAAATACAATTATTATGGAGCATGTAATTCCAGTTTTTTTAGTTTAAATGTTCAGAAAACATTTTGTTTAATGAATCTTACTAAGTAAATCTTTAAAACGTTTTTGGACTAATCGGAAAGGCAATATTAACCTTATTCGATGGGTTCTAACTTGCATCTGAAGACTCCTTATTTAAGAACTCCTTCTTAATTGCACTTGGGATTTTACTGGTAACCACAGAGTAATTTGGATGACCGGTGTCTTAAGGTTTTCTCTCAGGGGACAATGGTATAGCCATTATAAGAAATGCATTTCTAAAGGGTTGTATAACTCCTTGAATCTTTTTTTGTATAAGAATATACAGTGGAAATTATAAAGTAGTTTTTTTACAAATTTAAAATTTGATTTTTTTCATAACCATAGATAAAAGAATAATTTTCAAATTTGTGTTTTTAAAATTTCATGATTTTAATTACTTTTTTTTTATTTTTTATTTTTCAAATTTGTAATGTCAAATGTCCTTTAAAATAATGTTCATATTTTTTATACCGTTCATATTTTTTTATATCAAAACTGCCATAGAAAATATTTGTTTAGATTATAGAGGAACATTGATATACTAAAACATAATGTTTATTTTAAATACGTCTTTCCCGAATGAAACTGATCTTAAATAAGTTAAAATCATCTTACAAAATCTAAGGACGGTAGAAGTGTGCTCAGCGTGTGCTCGGTAGGGCTGGGTATCGCCTACTATTTTCATATTGCAATATATTGCGATATTAGGTAGCGTATTGCCATACATATTGCAATATTTTTATTGAATCAACTAACAACAAATAGGATGTTTTCTTGTGTGTGTATATACATGTATATGTACTTCGAGAAGGATTTTGTGTATAATTAACTTATTTTTCACAGTACTCGGAGAAACATTCTTTCTTTTTCTGTGTGGAAACATTTATGGTATCAATAAGACATCGAGCAGACATTAAATATACTCGAAACGGGCCTTTGATCATATGGTATATTAAGCCTACTTGATCATTCCTATTAAACGACCGGAGAAGTATCCACAGTTCCACACACAAGTTAGCGGCTTTCACTTAGGATCTTTCTCTGATTTCAAGCCATTCATTGGTTTATATTTATAACAGAAAGCTTAATTTTTCTACAGCTATTCGAATTTATTCACGATAGACAAAATATCGAAAAATATCGATATATGGAAGCCATATCGCGATACGCAATATGCAAATCACCGTTCCGCGATATACCGATGTATCGATAATATCGCGCACCCCTAGTGCTTAGGTATATTCATCTCTAGACAAGAATTGGTGGTTGCGTAAGAGTGGCATTTAGTGATGTACCTAGAAAAGATGCAGCGTATTAAACCTACCTTCGGACAAAATCTGTCAGAGTTCAAACAGTTCAATCTGAATTAATAATATATAAATGTGAAAGTATAATATTTTCTCAAATTAAAATGAAAATCAGAAATCGACACATGAAAACAATTGTGTTTATTAATTATTATTTTATTTAAGAATGTTAACTTTTTTTACACATAAATGAAATTCACTATATTTATCATAGCTCCGTGGACATGAAGAAGCTCAACAGTTTGTTTCAATTTGTTTGGCAAAACAACTATCACAAATATGCAATATGGTATATAAAGTATCATAATTTTGGTATTATTATTCAGTACACCGTCATGCTACCGTTCTTGTGATTACAGTGTCTGCACTGTTATACATATATGGCATTTATGGTCTAGAAAAATATATTGTTGGAAGAAAACGTCTCCTGTCACTCCAACGTCACGGCTGATACAGTGGCACCATCTTACGCTGAACACAGATCATCTGCAAACAAGAAAGAAAAAATGAAAAAAAAATTCAGTTTTTTTAATTTTACATGGATTGTACTAATAGTCAATAAAACTAACGCTATAGGCACTCCGCATGACTTAAATAGTGGCGTCCGCTATTTCCAGAGGTTGAGGAAACCGGAGGACCCGGAGAAAATCACCGAACTATAGACGAGTTACCAGAACCAACTCTTCCAGCCAGGCCGGGAATCAAACCCTGATCGCCAGCCGGGAGAGCCGTGCTTGATACCACTGGCCTAGAAAAATAAGTGTGTTGTTGACTCGATCAAATCAACACATATTTTAGGTACATTTACTGGTTTCGTATTAGAAAAAGTCTGTAATGTTGTGGAAGACATGCAAGAATGTCACAGGGCAGTCTGGTTTACCTAAATCAACCCAATATACAACCGAGAGATTCGAATACATACCTGGCTGTATCAAAGAGACTTTGCATTACTACCAGTGACAGATAAAAACAATAACGCTAGGAATGTTAGAGAATATAAATAAAAATTTGTTAATGAATAAAATTTTGAATAATTTTATGCAAAACGCATGAACATCATGGAAAAAAAATGTTTATTGTCAATGTATTTTATTGACAATTTAAAAGTACTTAAAGATAAAGAAAGCAAAATTGCACTTACGATAAACAAAGCTAGAGAAGAGGAGGAAAACTGTGAGGCACTTAAAAAAAAGCATGCGCTTGGGTAAATGAAAGGACGAAAATTTGAATGTATGTATATGGATGTATGTAGTTCTCACGCATCTTTTGAGACTTAAAAGAAAAGTTTATTTTTATTTTCATAGTAAATTTTTAAATTAAGTTAGACTACATATTTTCCACTTGAATCATAGTTCTGTGTTTTATTCTGCGATAATGATTCTGTCCGATATATATTTTTTAATAGTTGAAACTGGGCAAAAAGCTACTACAGTAGAACCCCGCCTTGCGACCACCCCACAATTGCGACCACCCCACAATTGCGACCACTTTACTTGGTCCCGAATTTTTTTTTGGTTTATTTATGTTTAGAAATGTTTCAAAATTACGACCACCCCTGAATTCAGAGTTACGACCAGATTTCCTGGCCCTAGCCCGCTGATGCGACCACCATAAGTAAGATATTTTGTTATAATTCAAATTAAAGATAAGCAATAGAAACACACTAATACACATTAAATATCAGCGTGTAATATGCGAGCAAGGTAAGAGTTTCAATAATACGACCACCCCCAAACTACTACCACTTTGCTCAGTCCCCAGGGTGGTCGTATTTGTGGGGTTCCACTGTACTTTCAACTGAATGTGATGCAGCTCGTCATAAGAAAAATAAATACATTATTTTGAAATTGCAATAAAATCCTTAAAGAATACTGATATTCGTATCTAATTGTAAGGTAGGAATGTATTATATTTAAGCCATGCTTGTTCAAGAAAAGCCCTTCATGAACGTGTATACATAATATTTATCACCTTTATTTTTATTTATTTTACTCACCTGCTCTCCTACTATTGACACATTCCGGTTGCTAGGGGCGACTGGACACTCAGAGGAGATGATACACCATCGGTACGACTCATCGGTGAAAACATATAAGGGTGAGATGGTAAGGGCGCACTCTGGTGGCAAAACATCTCACTGGAAAGTTGACCATTAAAATTATACTTCGGAGAATAAGAAAAATTCTCAGGGCCGCTTATAGGCGTGTAGCCATTGTGTTTTAATGTCCGTTCTTCACAGGAAATGCTGATATTTTGTAACAGTACGTTTCCTCGATTGTTATATGTTATTTTTGTACTTTTTGACGAGGGCTCAAGCGAATTCGGCTGTAGTTCTTTGAACTTATCTTGCTGAAAATTGTGGTACATACAGGCACGTTTTGTTAAGTCCTGAGTTGGCAAATTTTTATCACATGTTGCAAAAACCTGAGTATCTAGATAAAAGCTATGGCCACTTCCTGGCATGACTTGAATTTTAAAAGCAGTCAGTGGATCTTTGGAAAATTGATTGTATTCGTATGTCGCAGTTTTATGATGTTCAACGAAACTTTGCAAATTTTTTTTGGTGGCGGACACACATCCGTTATCAGATACGGGTGTTCTATGCGCCTTGGAGCGCGGATTGATATCACCAGGAGTCTCGCAGCACGTGGCCAGTCTCTGAGCTGACGACACTGCCAAGTTTTCTTTCAAGCGTTGAGGGGCTGCCTTATTTTTATCATGTTCTCTGATCATATCAGACAACTTGTGTATGTAACCTATCGCTGCTCTGAGAACGGTTTCCTTTGAAGCTCTCTGATCCCTAAGGGTACATCTTACGTGCTTCTTGAGGTCCAGGAATGCATCGTTAAGTGTCTGTATCCGCATCCTCTCGCGGGCGTTCCTCTTCTTGACGGTCTCCTCTGGTTGTAGATGATGCGGTGTATGGCGTCTACGTCTCTGCCGGGCATCTACCAAATCCTCTCCCGAGCAAGGATGCATACATGCCGCCATGTTTTGTTGATATTACTTTTGCAAAATTCCCGTACGATTTTATATTCGAAATAACAGATACGTTGCGAGTGTGCTAAAATATGACACTTTAACTCCGTGGATAATCTGGGATTTTGATGTGTTTTAAGCAAAATATTAAAAAAAATACCTTGCAACAGTCAAGTCCTGAAAGTCCAATTTCTATGCGTTTTTTCTACTTGTCGAAACGTCTATCAGTTTTACGTTGCACAAACACCTTTAATGCGTAGGTCTATATATACCAAGGTTTCTTCATACAATAACCGACACAGTCAATCGACATTTGGTTTATATGTATGCTGTTGTCCCCCGAGAGATAAACCTTTAAAACCGGCCATCCAGCTTATTCCATGGTCAACAATCAGTTAACTCTCAAGTGCAATTAAGAACGGGTTCTTTGATAAAAGGGTCTCCTAATTAGGACACGCTACGACCGAAAAAAAGGTATACTTTTCAGCAGACAATTGAAGAGAAAAGTTTAAACTGCTTATTCTAGCAGATTTAGAATTATACCTGAGCATTGTAAAATTATCTTTTTTTTAACTTTGGATATTCATTTTCTGTTATAATTATATTTAATTTAAGGAATAGAGCTATATCCGAGTGATAATAGGATTAACTGTACAACAGGGAAGTCCCGCAGTGACGGCCATGTTACTGGCTGGTGGACGGTGGCGGGGGAGGATTCAGGGTGATTCTGACAAGCGTGGGAATAAGATGGACGGAGTAACAAGTATAGCGACACGTATAGTGTTAGGTCCCCGCAGAATACGGCGCCATGAAGTCCCTCGGGAGTCTTTTACATTTAATATCTTGATAAAGTCAATGGAAGTTCATATGTTTTGCTTTTTTTTTAAGAATAGGTCAGACATACACGTAGCCATACCATTTAATAACAAGAGAAAACGGTCACAATATGCTCCACATTTGGATTTTATATATTTCATATATTTATATTTTATACAATTCAATAATATTTTACATGCTACAATACAATGCAAAACTGTTACAAATTGGTCTGTATCAGACAAATGAAGTTATCCAGTTGTCTTGATAAAATAAGTACCCTGATTTGTATGGGTATGCATGAAGGGTAATTTAAATTTGAAGTTGATTTACAAGGTCTTCTGCATTTCATACCATAAAAATTTTGAAGAGAGGGTTGCCTGGCTTGCGTTATAAGGATATTTCAAGAATATGCAAAATATAAACATTTCAAACCACGCACTGCATGACGATTTCATTACATATAAAAAACTGTTGATATTACCGATTTTAAGACGTTTTATATGCGTAATTTACATATTAAATATATACCAGATTTAATGAGGGAAGGGGCAGAAGTATATATGGAAGTAATGGGCACCAGACGCAAATTCCAGCGCTGATTTAGGTTTTAAGTTTATGATATATTTTATTTCCCAGTTTTTTTTCTGTCCAAGACAAAGGGGGTGCGCGCCTCCCGCACTCACTTTAAATCTGCTCCTGATATTTATGTATATGCTCTCCGTATTATATCTAAAGCCAGACTGCTATAATACTTCACAGACAACAGCAAAATACAAACTATAACATATCTGTCTGTTTTTACATATTTCGAATATTTATATATACCTTATCACCTGTTGCCGTTTCTTGATGTTTTGCAGACAACAGAAACAGAAATGATAAATAAGTTTTGTATATTTCCTATATTTATATACGTTTTCCGTAATACATATAGCAAGCCCGTGTCATACTTCTCATAAATAGCGAATAATGAATACGGCAATAAATAAGCAAACAATACAATGGAAACTCATAAATAAGTCTGTAACATGTCAATATGGCTATGTGGCATGTACTTTTATAAGCCGTGTTTTCGCAGCAGGGAACCAAATATAAAGCATCACGGGTGATATAATTTTAAGCTGATTTACAACATAAATTTACTGTTATAACTCTCCATGGACAATGACCTTACTCTCAGGGAAGATAAGTCTTGAACCGCTCGGTCTTTATTCTTCACGGGTCTTTGCGCCACGCATGAACTGGCCACCGGGCGGCCATTATTCTGTCTGAAAACGAGGTCCCGAGGGAACACATGGCGCCGCCTCGCGGCGATACGTGATTAGGATGTGTTAACTCTGGCGTTAATTGCATCCGCTCTGTAATCACAGGGTCTGGAAATGTTCGATCCCAGTTTGTTAATTAGCTCTTCTGGTCACTCTGGTGGATTCCTCCAGCTGCCCACGTACAAGGGGCGTTTATGAATCGGCCAGTAAATTAATGTCAAGGTGCTCTTCATGTGATTAAACGAGATGGAATTATACCTTATATTTATATAATACTATAAATGATATAACGGTCAAATTCATCATACATTGATGGACGTGTTGATGTAATTAGATTGCAGATTATTAACTTAAAAACTCCCATCTTGCTTAGTATAATGAACAAGAGTAAATTTACTTGAAAAGTTTAGAAAAATCGGCAAGTAGAAAAGAATGTATCCCACTCAAATGCCAAATTTAAATTTAGTTTAAAGACGTAAATTTAGGGACAAAGGATACACCAATAGACTGTTGGCGACACCGTTAAATGAATATTGTGGTTAACTTAAGAATAGATTGACTAGAATATTTGAATAATCCTGAGGTCAAAACCTGTACTGAAGACTTTTTCCTTGGTAAATTTCTAAAGTACGTTACTCTGAGGTATAGCAATATAGCAATTTAAAAAAAAATCCATGACCCATTTTCATGCTTTCGGTTTAAATGCGGGTGGTTTTTATTTTAGGGTGTGAGATGCACACAAAACTGGGTTTAAATGCGTTTAATATGTTACGTTTGTATAATTGACTGGCCATTAATTCAGAGGGTTGACATATAACTGAACGAAAATCAGTTTATTATTGCGAGATTCCTTCCATTCATACTCCTCACGCATCCATTTAAGTGTAATACAGTTACTTTAAGGAATAGATAGATAATCAATTAAAATTATTGTTCGATTTGGTTATAACATGCTAAATTCTCAATTATGCCCTTAAAATAAGGTCAGAAGCATTGCAATGAGCCAGGCTGAAACGCCGCAAGATGGCGTTAGCATTGAGAGTGACATAATAAACTATTAACATACCATAGATTACATATCAAGTACGATATCTAAGATTGTTATAAATTAATCTAAGAAGAAATTTATCCTCGAAAAGTTTTATTTTCATTTATGTGTGTGTCTGTGTATTAAAAGAATTACGCAAACTCTACACTCCGCCAATTTGTACGAAACTATCTTGAGGAATGGAACACGGACAAAGTAAGGTCCATTATAAAATTTGGAACACCCGGTTAAAGGGATGGGTCTGGTTCGATTGTTTTGCTTTGGTGGAAGTTTCGCAGTTAGCACTATTTTAATTATAGAGATTGTAATTTTAATTATACCTTTAAGTAAAAGGTAACATGTGATGAACGTATAATTAGAGTTAAACTATAACATAAAATGCTACCAGGTGTATCAGGCATCAATGCCACACCAAGGTCATATAAAACCGCACATTTTTTTCATACACTAGAGTTAAAAAAAGACTTAAAAATAGATAAATGGACAGCGCAGGGAGAGATCCGTAAATAAAGTGCTCGATGAGTAATGTGTTTTTTTTCATGTTGGTCAATCCTTCATCCAAACAAATGTAGTCTCTGTTACGGTTCATTCAATCAACTAGGGAGGAAAAAGATTTATTTCATCGGCCCCAGAGGGCGCTGACCCTTGTCACTCTTACCCAGAGTAATTTACCCGTTATGAACAATTACGTCCAAAATATGTATCTATTTTGTCGGAAGAATTGATCTGAGTGATAAATAAGCTGCAAATTATACGGAATCCAACGTCCGGGGATTAACGAAGTACAAAAGAACAGAGAAACCCCGGAGCAAGTGTCGTCTGCTCAGGATAGGAAACAAAGCCCGCCGGGGATAATACGCGTCAGTGCGAGTATTTCTTAGCGGCTGTAACGATGTTTATGTTTAATTATGCAAATCCGTTTGTCATTTTCTATCTTCTCATAGACTGGTTTTAGGACCGAGTATTATTGGAAGGGCAAGATGGGTTCTCGTTTGAGCTCTGGTGGTTTATGGTTCCATACTGTAGGTTCTTAGGCTGCATTCTGCCACAACCTTTAATTTCAAATAAATCCAAAAGTTTTCATTTTTTTTATTAATGGATCCAAAATAGTATATATCATTTTAAACCTGGTACAGATTTATTTCTAATGGACACAAAGGATTAAGTAAGCAAATTAGTCCACGAACGTAGGTAGTTTCAAAGCCAGGCGTTTCTGACGTATTTCGCGATAAGAAAACTTGAAAAAGTCATTAGAGCTATGCACACGTGGAAGTGAAAACTGACAGTATATATTTCCATAAAGTTTTACGTACGGTATCTGTCTTCCTAAGATTGGCCGCAAGTTCCATGATCACAGCTCTATAATGTGGCCATCACATTCTACAAGCCTGTAAGGGTAAATGTGTGTTAATGTTCAGTTTACCCCAAATAGAATTTGTTCACTTAAAATGCGCAGCTGTAATTTTGGATTTATGCAGTTCTAATTTTTTTCCCAAAGGTTTTTTTTTCTATCACAGACCGAAAAAATTTTTTTTATACCCATGAGCAAATAATTAAAGGCCAAATAAATAGGCCAGGTATAGAAACCTGGTTTTACCTCAAAATTAAATGGCTTCTTTCTCTAATGATCCTGGAGCCTTTGTTTTCAACTGCTTTGTATGTTGGCCTTACATATCTTTTGGCATTATTTGTCGCTGATGAGGAACGCTTGATTATACGGGTATGCATGTGCAGTTCTAAAATTTCATTAAACGAACCTTACTCTACCAAATTCGTCCAGCATGTGGCGGCGTTAGGGAATGTTCAGGCCTCCTCTGATATACCCTGGAATTTGTTTGGACATTGTTTTGAATTCGTTATTCTTTTCTTTTATACTCTGTCTTAAAAACTGTGTATACCTGTTCTTAGAGAGAGTTTTCCTTAAATGTTATATATTTCAATAATTTCAACCTAAATAATGACAACCTAAATGGCAATCAATAATTTTAAACTTTCCTTTTAATCTATCCGATGATCTGGCATATCAGATGTGTTCCTGGTAATGTATTTTAGCTGGTAATGTATTTTACAGTATTTACATGACATCATCCAAACAGGAGTTGCCAATTAAAGCTATTTTTGAATATGACCAATCACCTTGACTGCCGTAAGTGGTGCCGATATGTTGTAAAATGTTGACCGTTTTCTTATATTTAAAATGATTCTGTTCCATAAATACTGTGTAAGATAGATGTTTTTTTCCATAGAAGAAAATAAGGTCCATAAATCTTCTAACGTATATTACCATATGATTTAATTTTCTTAAAACAGTACTATCATATCATGCATGATTTATTTTTATGTTTATGTTAAATCAAAGAGTTGAATATGTATCTCAAGTTAAAATGTTAATTTTTAGAATTTTCTCATAATCTAAAACCATGATATATATAGGCTTGCAAAATCAATTATATTTTTCTTTACTTAAATTGAAAACCCTAATAAAATTTTCCTTGTTTGGTTCATGGAGACTCTTCTTATAATTTTTTTACAAACATTCGTGTACAAAATGGAACTCATCTTCTATTAGGTTGAAACCAAGGACGGGCTGATTCGTTTATTTCAGCAACTTTCTGAAGTAAAGAATACTTCTTGGCACCATGTTATAATATAAGTAAAACAATTTTCAAATTAATAAATGTAAATTCTATATTCTACAAGGATTAACATTAAAGTTTGACAAAAAAACAAATATAACTATAAATGCTCTAAGAGCGTGTGTTTATAACTCCCTATATAATTAAGGGACCAATGGGCTCACGGTCACGGCGCTTAGCTGAATTTTGAAAATCTGAAATCTTAATTCTACAGCCATTTGACAATATTATTCAGTTAGTCATATTATTATGATTACATATGCAATATTATTAAGCATGTGTAGTTCCTTTTTCTCTTAGTTCTAAATAAATGAGATGTTGCTTGTTCACCTACAATGAATATATATGTAACTTTGCATGAAGATATTGATAATATAACAGGTCTTAAAAAAGTATCAGTTTAATGAATCAATGTCTAATAATAAATAGTGAGCAAAACAGAGCTATGAGTATTATCAGCCAGTCTCGAAAAGGTAAGTAAACTTGAAAAAAGTATTAACATCTAGTGATACTTTAATATATATTACATAATATTAGTAATTGATTACAATGTGCAACAGCAGTCAAAACCATAAACTGATTAATTTCAAAAGTAAACTTTTTTTCAATGCTAAAACATGGCCTAAACAGTTCTTATCATTGTCAATAAATTATTAATAAAAAAAGCTTTACTTATTTTACTTGTCTAAGTATGCAAAAGATTCATTAATTCAAGCTTAAATCTATTTTTTGCAAGGAATCATAAATTATATTTACAGATTGAGTTAATATGTTATGAGTTTATTATGAGAAAAAATTTAAAAAAAATAATTAAATGTCTTACAAAGGGTTTAGATGATATTTTTAAATTCTTGGTCTTAATTTTCCTCAAATTAATCGAAAATGAATGTGGTAACCTTGTAGTCAAGCCTTTTTTTCAGATTCTACATATTCTTTTCAATTTCAATAATAATTTTTTTTATAAAAAGAAAAGAAAAGTATTATAATTTATATTTTATATCATCTTATTATATCTATTTTTTACCATCTGCAGTGTCTGCACTAATGATGATTACAAGAAATATGATTTACTCAACTCAAGCAATACATCATTCAGTGGAACATGAATGAGAAAAACCACTTGTAATATCAAACATCAAAATGTATAAACAGTTCTATTACATCAATTGTGTTGTTACACAATCTGTTGTCGACTGTGGGAGCTGGTATTCTCTGGGTTACCATGCAGGCACCTGGCTCTTCTGCTGTAGCCAAGCCCCTCTAACCCAGCTTGCAGGTGGACTTCCAAGTGAATCTTGGCTGGAATGCACTCTTCATCTTTAGTGACCAGCAGGTTATACAGTTAAATATGGTATGACTTCTTTTAAATCTTCTTAACTATAAAATTCAGAATAAATAACAAATCAAAACGTTCAAACTAAAGGCATTTTTTGATGATTTTTTTTAATGAAAGCTTTTATTTCTATAATATACAAAATTGATCTTTAGAGAAGGCTTAGGCATAAACTAAAACTACTTATATTCTAAATTATAAACTGAATAACATTAACAGTTAAAGTTACTATCAGTACAAATTCACTGTCAAACTATGGGCAGTTATATATGATTTTAAAAAACTTCAATAAAAGCTAGATTTTTTTATTAACGGCTTTCAAATTTTAGATTATGAAAGATTTTAACGCTAGTGGTTTTCATGGTGTGCAGTCTTGAAGTGTAACAATAGGTATCAATGAAAAACGTAGGTTTTTTTCTTAATTTTTCAAAGGAAGGAAGTTGCAGTGACTCAGTTTTCGGTTTAGTAGGAAAACTTAGGGACATTTAACTGTGTGTAGAATTTTGAATTCGTAGGTCCAGAACATGAATTGTTAACTGACGTCCGGTCGGTCGGTCGGACGGAAGGCCGGACGGACGATGGATAAAGGACCATGACTATAGCTCAGATGACTTCAGCTGAGCTAAAAAAGTCATGTTTGGGCACAAAATGACTGAGAAATATCACTAAAAATTGAAATAAATAAATATTATATAAATAATAGAATTCTATATAATTATAATAACTTATCTTTGAAAATCCCATAGTTCCATTAACCAAATTGTGGAGAACATTTTCAAATTTCATAGCATGTTTTATACATTTACAGATATATATATATATATATATATATATATCTTCTGTCCATATATGTTCACACAACAGACATAATTTCAATCACAAAATATATTTTTTTGGTAAAAAATTCCAGAGTTGGACTGATCATCAATTCACTAAAAGACTTCTTGCCAGTCAAGCTTTCCAGGTGTCATAAATGCTGCCATCTGGTACTTCTTTTTAGAACTATAGTTGCAGCTCGCCAAAAGTGACTTTACATTTAGTTTGTTGTGCAGGCATTAGATGGCGCAAAAGTTACACAATATTTTACTTCCTTATCTGATTTCAATCCTGTCATAATTATAAAAACAATAAAAGTGAAATATCCTTTAATTTGAATTATGATATACATTATTTTTCAGTTAGGATTTTTTTTAGCTAATCCTGGAACTAATCCTAAGAAATTCTGATTTGAAGAAATTATTATCTGTTAAAAAAACGACCTAACTTAATAATAAAAACGGCAAGTATAATAGTTCAGGAGTAAAAGTAAAGTATAATCTATTTAGCGAAACAAATGACTGTCCTTAGCGAGTTATAAGAGTTATCAAAATGTTATGTTCGATGAAAAAATTGCGCACCTTTAGATTACTTCAATAAAGCAATACTTGAATACGCATGCCATTTTGAAATGTGATAGTTATGAAGGGGAAGCTAACAGGGGTTCATGATCGGGAAAAACATAGAGGGATTCAGCGAACCATAGAGGGCATAAAAAACGCACCGTGGGGTAGCGTCATATCGACCTCTGACATTACGACCACATTATTAGCCTGTCAGAGTGTCCTTACATCTAGGTCTGAGGAACGCAATATAAGGCCCCATGAGGATGCAAATATTTTTGTCATTTTTGACAACGCCACATGGCCTACAGGTAAACTGTCAATTAACATAAACCAGACCAATCGTTAGCATTTGTTATGTACTTTCTAATAACACCAAACATAATCGATAAAAGTTCCGTTTTAATTCAGCATTTTGGTAAACCCCTCGGCATGTTTGTTGAATTTATGACCGCTTGAATACAATCATGGCTCGCACGGGTAACAGGACGCAGGCAACTTGCAGGCGATGCAGGAAATGACTCGTTATCAAATCGACGGGATTTCAATTTGGGTTATGAGTTCACATGTATTCTCTTGTGTAAATAACCATCAGGAGCATGAAGTTAGGATTATGGGTGGTTTTACCACAATATGAATACAACATGATGAAAACCAATGGGATGCATTCATCGAAATTGCTTCTATCACGACTCAAGTAGGCTTAACAGCCTAATTATCATTGTCTCCTGTACTGAGTCGATTACACGAACGCACGGACTTTCTTTCAAGTGTTTCAAAAAGCTTAAATGAGATAAATTATACCTCCTATGAAGAGGCACAAAAAGAGACGCACTCTTTATAGGATGCTTTTTGGTGTTTTAGACCCTGGCCTGGTTGCAATTCTAAAAGAAGCTTTTAAGCGAGGTCATTTGTCTTTCTCTTACAAAAAAAGATATCATTTTCATTGATCCATAAACAATGTGACCGAACACTATTAAAACCGGAGACCGATATCCTGGTTAAATATTGAATATATAATGTAGACTAAATGTTTAAGTGATCGTCTTCTGTTTAAATTCATATTATTTCAAATGATCAAACCTGCTAGGTAAAGGGCAGGTCTTTAGCACTGGTAATATTTTTAATACGATATCTGATTGATTATATATATGGAGAATACTTTAAAAGGTATGTCCAAAAGTTTGTGCCCCCTAAGGATTTATGTTAACGTAAGGCTCTGGTTTTAACATGTGTTGATCAAGGGAATGCATTTGATCGATTGGATTTGAAATATGTGTTAATGTTTATAAATGGCTTATGTCCGGAATATATGCAGGGGATTAAGGTTTGTTACTCAGATATACAGAGCTGTGCTAAAATTAATGGTTATATTTCTGCTTAAAAAATATGTCCATTGAGTCCAAATTTGTACACTTATTAGCAGAAACTATATTACATTAACATTTGGAAAGGAAGCAGATATTAATGGAATAAATTGCCAGACAATAATGTTTAAAGTAATCTCAATATGCAAATGACACTATATACATGTATACGTTTTTTGTTGCAAACGTGTATTCTATAATTAAATATTTTATAAATACTTATTTTTCTTGAGGCGTGTGAGCAAATATATGTATGGATAAAACAGAGGGTTTATGGTTAAGAAATTTTTAGAATAGGGGGGGGGGGCGGATGGGGGGGGGGGGGGCGGAGGGGGAAGTAAGCCAATTGGTGTGGTATAAATTGGTCCCCCGATTCTGTTAAAGTTTTAGGATTTGTATTTGGAAATGTTGTTACGAGCAGGGAAAATTGGATTAAAAAATTAAACAGTTTCAAAGTATTTTGTACTTTTAGTCTCTTAGAAATTTGACACATACATAGAAGGTACAAAATAGTCGCCCGATACGGTTAAAGTTTTAGGATTTGTTAGGGAAATGTTGTTACTAGCAGGGAAAATGGTAATAAAAAATTAAACATTTTACGAGTATTTTGTATTATGTACTTTTGTTCTCCTAGAAATTTGATACATACATCGAAGGGAACAGTGGTCAACTCTTTATTCAGTAGCAGCATTTCGTATTTTTTTCAATTCAAGTTATGTACCACCATAGGCGGGTAAGGAAGCACGGGATAGTATTAGATTTTTATGGAATTTTAAGAGGCATTAACAAATTAGAGACATTATTATTTTGCAGAGGGATCAATGTGGTCAGCTCCTTGTTAAAATTAGTACTAACAACCTAGCACAGAGGGAGCTCTGGTTGGCTAAGGTTCGTCAGGCAGTATAAGGTTTAATTTTCGTAAAGACATCTTATTTTATACTTAGATATATATATTAGATATGAAAACTGTAGACCCGCTTTGTTATTATTAGTAAATAGTTTGTTGATATATACCTGTGTACGTGTGTTTGTGTTTACAGGCAAAGTTTAGCCATTGACTTGTGAAATGTTTATGTAACTTTAAGGAAGTTGGTTCATTTGACTTTATTTACATTAATGATCTAACTTTCCATTCATTTTCACATGATTTTAGAACATTAAAAAATAACATTTTTAAAAGTACATTATAAACACCTAGTAACAGTGATCCACCAGTGGACTCCACTATTAAACCACATGACAATATCTCAAAAACTTTTTTTCCCTCGAGTGTGGGTCTTTCTTGTTGAAAACAGAAATACTAATTTATTTTTATTGAATCAAAATAAAACAAATCATTGAAAAGTTGAAAAATATGTATACTATCAGAAAGATCACTGTATTAGGTTTAGAATAATGAAAACTTTATGGGGTGTACTATGAATATGAACCACTTTTGGATTGATTTTAAATGTAGGGGTCATTGACAATAATGATACCTTAACGCTTGTTTTCATGCCAATGACGTCATTAGATGGCTGTTGTAGAATGGTTCATGTCGTTATGAGCTGGAGCACTCAGCCACAGTCTTGCGGCAACGTATGAGAATTAAACCTAAAAGCTGAATACCCATTATTAATCCGAAATGTGACCTATGACATCCGGGCTTCAGTGTGTACGCAAAATGGCAGCCCCCTGAGCAGTTTCGAGGAACTAGGAGAAATAAACCTGTCAGGGTTCTACAAGGGTGCTGGGATTGCTACAAGAGAGTATCCCCAGGACATCGTCCAGACTAGAATCTTTCCACGGAGGGAGCCTTTTGCATGAGGACGTGTATCGGTAACGTTTAAAGCTGGATAAAAACGTCCAGTTCCTCAAATTATAGTAGGATACCTGCATTTTTAAACGGGCTCAGATAGTGTGTTGAGTCTGATTTGAAAGAATATATAATTTAACTATGGGAGGTCTTGTCTTTTCAGTTTAACGAACAATATCTGAGAAAATTAAACGGACACTATATGGGTACTATATAGGATGGACTTATGAAGGGGCTTAGCAAACCCATGGGAGCGTATATTTTAAGATATGCATATTTTGTAGACATATTTTGTAGATGACTTACTGATTGTTTAATCAGACGGAAATTTGACGGAAGCATTTTGACCTTTATCCCGTGTCTTGTAGGCGTTTACATTTTGTATAATATGAACACAACAATTAATCAATCGTTTTCATACTGTATAACAGTTTTTCCTGGCTACATGGGAACTTTTTTTCACATTTATATAAATTAAAACGACAATTCTATTAACTTGCATGAATTTATGATTACAAATTAGTTTTAAACGCATTTTAACGTGGAGCTTTAACTGAACGAGTCTGGGAACCCTATAATCTAACCACTCTTGGAGCAAGAATAGGTGCCCTTAAGTATATGTCTTGCCTTTATATGTGTCCCTTAATGTAGCCCAGACAAGCGAGATACCCGAACCCCATTGCAAGACAGCTACCGACAGGTCCAGACAATTTAATTTGTTTACCAAAACCAGTCCAATGGATTGCATGATAGCAAACTTAGTAATGGCTGGGCCATTAGCGAACCCCTGCGGGCTAGTTACTCCGCCAATATTATGTTAGCAGGAGCTGACGGCTTGTAATAGACCTGCACAGACGTCGCCTTCCGTCTCTCACAACACGACCTCTGTCACCTTAATAGGAAATATTTTTCCGAAGGACTGTTCTGTTTTTAGCCATCAAATCAATAAGATGCAAAGCCTTTGCTAGAAATCTCCATCTTGAAAAATGTCCTAAATTACGTGAAAATGGAAACCTGTACGTGGAACTTCAGGCAAAAGAAACTCTTCCTTTAAAACCAATCCAAATGTATTAAATTTATAAGATAAGATAAGATATAGTTTATTGCTATATAAATATGTAATAAAATCATCAATTACAATAGTACTGGCTTAACTGGCTTACTTATATTAGACATAATAAAGTATATATCATACGTTTTTTTCTTATGATATATGTTTTGATGAAATTTTCATTCATTTAATAAAATGTATTATTCCGAATATATAAGTTAGTTACACCCATGCAGTAAACGCAAGCAATTTTAAATTTGGTTAATATTAAATAAATTTCAACATCCCATTTTTCTCCCCTTTACCATGGTTCATTTGACACCACTTAAACTTGGAAACAGAATAAAAAAATGTTAGGAAATGAATTCAGTTGTGTAAAATCTGTATTTATACTTATATAAGCAAATGTGTAACAAGATGATTTAATGGGATTTAGAAGACCTGTGCTTGACCTTAAAATAGGTGCGCTATGTATATCAGTAATTACAGTTTACGATGGTGACATGAGATGGAGGGCAAAGATTTTATAGTCATCACCGAATTACATATCTAAGATTAGGAAAAAAGAGGAAATAAATGACAAAGATAAACACATATTCATCGTTTTTACAACATTTTTATTACAATATAAATTAACTTTTATTATAAAACATATTTTTGTATATTTCCTATTGTTACATGTTATATCATACTTGCATAAAAGTTCATATTCGAAATATTCAGTTTGTACTGCATGTGCACAAAAGTTTAAATACAAAAAAAAAAAAAACAGGCACACACTAAGCGTCTCTCAGGCATATTGCATACACACATAAACTGATCTACAAAAGCATACAATGTCTTCACATAATATATCGCAAGACAAGTATAGTTGTACATAAAATAGCATAATTCAGGAATATTGGTCGAGGATATTTTCAAAATGGATTAAGTTTTCTTTTTAAAATGGGGAATGATATATGAATCTTCTCGCAACATAGAATTCTAGGGTTAATAAAAGGTATGGTTCTCTTGGACTCCTTTTAAGAAACCAGTGCGGGCGGTCACTATTTTATTTTTTGTTTGTTTCGATAAAAATGTCATTTGATCAGAAAAATCAAAGGAAATATGAGCAAAATTGTATAATTATATATTCTTGAAAGATGAAAATCAAAATAAAATTTTTTTATGCAGGGGTTAAAATTGACGCAGGCGGTGCCTGAGAACCATATCTTTTATTTTTTGGTCTAGTAACAATAAATATTATAGTTATCAATCACAGTTTGGGGTTGTTTATCTTTAAAAAGCGGAAGAGTTTGCTTATTCATTACACCATATGCCTTTCCAATGCAGGATCGCTGTCTGAAGTAAAACATCACACATGCATTTACACACATGTACATATAACATAAATAGATCTTGTGAAAGCAGAGTAAGGAAGTGTATGTAAGTTTGCAGTGGTTGTGCAACCCTCGAGAGAAATGCTTGTCATCCATACCAATTCTGACCAAATAGTTATTTAGAAAGAAACTTTAATAGACATTTCACCAAGACTAGCGACCTTTATGCCACTTTAGTACACCTAATGCCTTTTGGTGGGTCACATGATCCAGACTCAGTAGGCGATAGCCAAGCACACGAGTGATCGGGATAAGTGCAATGACGTTTAAATAAGCACTGACGGTAAATGTATATCATATCATTTGTTTGGATGGCGTCTCAGTCAACTCACTCGGATAAAAAAATTAAAAGATCGTATTCGGGAAGAAAGGACGGTAGGTAAAACTGAATATTTTATGTCTGCATATTGTTTCTGCAAATGTTCTTTTTCTTGAAAATTTTTGGAAAATTGTTTATGTATACTAGCAAATAAATTCTCAAATACCTGTCCCGATAGAGATGCCAACCACAAGATATATCAAGTCTGTATGGCCAGAATAGTTCGATAAACAATTCCTACGGTTTTAATATTCGCTAACACAACGCGATATATTAAAAATGCAATATATTGGAATCTTTCTCCAAAGAGCTGGGATCGATAGGTCTATTATATTAAAGGTGATAGAAGGTAAATAAATAAAACTAGTGGCATGCTGCCGGCTCATAGCCCCTCATTTTCAGTTTTAAATATTTCTTCGTGTTATAATTTACACCAGTCAGTCCAGGTGTCCTATCAGCTAAAACTCTAAAAGCGGGATAGGTAAATGCATTGGAATAAAATTAGCACCAGAAGTGAAGACAAGTCGAGATTACAGATTAGAGCGCCACCTCGCGGCAGCTGGTCCCTCAACAACGGCGCGGCCATCTTTGAACCCTTAGTCTCTCCTACAGACGCCAGGTGCCGCTACCGCTGTTGCACCAGTACGTCTGTTATTGGACGCCATTTTTTTCAAGAATCTTGAAAAACGGAAGTGCCGTTGGGCATGCGCAAGGAAACCCCCCTAGCATCTGGAAGTGAAACCAGAATGGATATCGCCCTTGCACAAACCCGGCAGACCCCAATAAAGACAAGTAAACAATATTGTTTGGTTGTGTGGCAAAAATAATCCACTTTTGCTTGTCTTTTGCAAGGGTGGTATAGTAGGGGGATTCCTTGCGCATGCCAAACAACACTTCCGTTCCTAAGAAAAATGGCGTCCAATAACAGACGTACTGGTGCAAGAGCGGTAGCGGCACCTGGCGTCTGTTGGAGAGACTATTGAACCCTTCGCCATGATATAGACTGGTACCCTGTACAAGGTACCAGTCTAACCGTGACACGTCTTTGTACTCTACGGTTTCAGAGTAGGTAGAGGTCCATTCCTGAGCCCGGCCGAGAAGCCTCTGTGGGTTTTACCTGGTTGTACGCTCGGGGTTGCAGCGTCACGTGGTGTGAGTGACGTCAGCGTGGTCGAGTCCCACGTGCCGTTTGTGACGTAATGCTGAGCCCAGCAAGGGTTGTGTCCAGTTCTCCACATATTGTGATTGTATTCTTTCACCTTATATACAGCACCGATCCCATTCACAGCTACACTGTCTGAAGGAGAAATATCAACATGAATTATAATGACATTCATTTCATCAATCATAAGTATTCTATATTTTAGAAAGAATATTTTAAAACACATACATGTGTAATATCACACGTACACTAAAAATACATAAAACAACAAATTATATTAATAATTAAGAGAATTATACGATTGACCCTTCACCTTCAAACAAATACCCTTAAGTTGTACCTCATGCAGTGATCGCCTACAATTTTTCTGGAACTTCTGATTAACTTTGATTGCTGTGAATTGCCACCAGGGCAGTTTGCACAAGGCCAAGAATTCTGGCCAACAAGAGTTGGGTACCGCTGGCCTGATCAGGTTTGAAAGCGGCATTTTTTCGCTCACATCAATCGCAACACTCCTAGCCCAATGCAAACATCCCTGGTGGCAATACCAAGCAGGTGAGTGGTTATGTGGAAGGAGATCCAAAACGAATGCAGCGCGATCAGTGCGTAAAGAGTTAAATTTCAGCCATGTTGGTCTTTAGTTTTGATTGCGGAATATTTATGCTTTCGTGACTACCCTCTAGTGACATACCTCTTGTGCGCGGTCGGCCGAGTTGTTTCTCGTGAATAGCACCAAGTTTTCGCACCCTTAAAGTCGGCATTGTCCTTGATTTCTTCCCTTGTTCCGCTAGTTTCTTTTCTGTTGAGAGGGTACTTTCAAAAGCTAACTTACTCTTGCCGTAGGAGGCCGGTAGCTTGAACTTATAACGATCGTAAAATGAGGCTTTGTGAGAGTCTAATGAAGAATGTATTCTTGTGATAAGTGCTGGAGGAGGTTCCAAGGCGCTGATGTTTTGTCCAGCCGTGCTGGGAATAGTTTCATCACTTAACGCAGGGGTCGCTACACTCTCCCGGCGGTGACCAAGGGCGGAATTGGGCGGTGGCGGAGGCGGGGAAGGTTTTTGTTTGTTTATTGTATCAATTATTCTTACGGGATTTGCAGCCTGTTCTGACCGGCTGGTGTCGTGGTACTCCTTCGGTAAAGCCGGTTGTATTTCTATATCGGTCCTTGAGGTATGCGGCTCAACTACATTTCTTTTCTTAGGAATTAATGGCACTAATTCGATTCCATTTTCATGGGAATTGCTATTTTTAATCATCTTGAACTTTACTGATTTCTCTTTTTTGCCGTCATCGTTTTGATCCTTCTTACCGGAAGTGGATGACAGAAAGCCCGAATCCCTGATATCCGTGAACGGCTGTAACACGGCACAGTTACTCTCTTGTTCAAGGGTGGACTTGGGCAGGACTCCTTTTCGTCTGTGGAGTCTACTGGAGTCCATCAGTTCAGTCTTTGGAACACCTTTACGTTTAGCGCTATCTCTAAGATGGCGGAGACTCTTTTTGTAATTCGATCTTGGTGTCGGTGGGAGAACAACCGGACGTGGCACAGCGGGCTGTTCGATATGATTAATTATCATAACATTATTTTCTGATGCCGGATCAGCGCTGGTAGCTCTAGACTGCCCAGCACTGGGTGCTGTTGCAGGCACTGATGTGTTAACCACAGGCTGTAACTGATTAGTCCTATTATCAGTTTTGTGTCCTGTATTTTCTAAACATTCCTTGTTTAGTTGTTTTGCATCCGCAAGACCAGAAACAACCTCCATTTGAAATTTCCGAAACACAGACTGGCGCTCGTGCACAATTCGATCCCTGGCCGCCTGCGATGAGGACTCCACCCCAGGCAAACTTTCACCCCTTTGTAGACGTTTTAATAGAAGGTTATATGTAGCTGTCATTGCGTTAGCTCTGTGACACGTCACAGCATTCCTGATGGTTGACTCAGTATAGTTAAGTCGCTCCACCATATACTTCACGACTGTGTCATTGACTGATTCGGCCGGTAAGCGAGCTTTCAGCGCCCATGGTTGTAACACTGGCAGGTCTTTATTTAACCACGGGTGGTCCAAGATGTCCCGTATTGTAATCCTCTTGGTGTCTGTAGGTTCCAACATTCTTGAAATCAGGTTTCTAGCGTCTGGAATTAAAAGAATATTCTTTAGTTTTAAACTCTATGGAGTAACAAGATGAAAACATTGTTCTTAAATAATATCAATCATTTTAAATCTTCTTTTTAAGCTGGAAAATGTGAATCTTCCAAGATTAAGGTCCTTGCTGAACTTTTAACGGTCTCTTTCCTAAATGAAGCATGGATCCCAGGAGAGACAAGCATTTCTTGATATGATTATAATTCAAAATGCTTACGCACGTTTTATCTTAAGAGCAAATCTCTTTGTTAGTGTCTACACGGATTCACCAATAGATCTCATTCATTTGTATTATACAGACATATGATAACTCATGTGCGAGGAATCTTATGAGTAAGGTCGACTAAAAACCAATCATGCGTATAAGATTCAATCTTTCATGGTTTGTGATTTCGAATATAACAAAACATACCCGACTTGGTTTCAATTCTTTCATTATGCCAAAAAACTCTAGGCATTGAGCTGATAAGATTGCATTCATTTCAAATTATCCTTCATTCAAGTTTTTGTGTTTCTATATAGCAATCCTATACTTATAAAGACATTTTTCATTTCGGGATCGAGGCTTGATCATGCTGGCACAGTGAAGGATTTGCAAACACCTTGCACTCAATTTCTGCACTATATTCATACTTTCGGAAAAAGGGCATGGGGATATGGAGACAGGAAATCCATATTCGTCTCATCTTAAAATTTTTTCTTTCATCCCATTTTGTATTTTTGCTTCCCTTTACAGATATACTGCATACAGCCTGGGGTTTCCAATATTCCGGGCTCGAAAACTGAGATCCGAGGCCTCGGTTCTTGGGACCGCATATGTATATATGCAACAAAAGATTTCACAGCATATCAACACTTTATATGGAAAATTATTCCTCCGAGCGCGACAGGGGGATTAAAGGAATGTGACTGTCGTGCGATGATCAAACGATATCTCAGCATGAAAAGCTTGGCGCCTTAATCATTCATTCTCATAACCTATGTATTCCGCCTACCAACCGATCCCCATGTATTTGAGGGCGTGACTGTCAATGCAGCGTGTTTCAAAACATCGTAGGCATTTCAGCCAATCCTCAGATATTTCATATGTAAATTTATACAAAATGTTGCTCCATTTCTCACTTGCTAGTTGTATCTAGCCTATATCCTATATATCCAAATGGTAGTGTCGGAAAACATATTGTAATGCAATTCATGTAGATTGTCAATGTATATGAAAAGTATTATGCATCATCAGACGCTTACTGTTACTGATATGGGATACCGCGCTTACAGACACATTAAGATCCCTTTATGTGTAATTCGAATCGGGAGCAAATTGACTCATATCCTAGTTGCCATGGAATTTCATCACGACTGAAGTTTCTCTCTCTCTCTCTCTCTCTCTCTTTCTTTCTCTCTCTCTCTCTCTCATTTAGGGTGACTCCAGAAATACAGTTCCCCAAGAATTACACTAGAACGAAACTATAACTATAAATTGCAAGATTCGGTATGTCATCATATGCTTGACGCAAATTGATACAAGCGTAATTATCCACAACTTTGTGTGACATCGGTTTTGCAGATATAATGATACAGTAATGACTGTTTCAGTACCCGAGGTTTTCGTTCTATTGATGTTAATTTCAAACACCCAGACTAAAAATTTTATAATCGATGCCCACATTTCGGATTTATTAATTTTGACTTCTGACATCCAGATTGTAGTGTGAACCAAAATATAGCGGCCAAGCAGAAGCTTTGGAAAATGCATACACGAAGTGAATCAGTCAAAGATTAATTAGGCAGGGAAATACAAAATGCAGATACTCCACAGAAACTCCAAGGTGCGAATCCATCTGCGGGGAGAGTTTAGCTTGGATTGGCCCCGTAGCGGCAGAGAAGATAGTGGACTCATGCGTTGCCTAAGATTGCAAAATCTAGAAGAATTAATTTTTGTAATGTAAACATTTTGAGTCATAAAATAATCTTATTGTTTAGCAGATCAATGTTAATTAAAGATAAAATCCCAGAAAACACCTCTCATGTACTGGAAATACTTTAACCGGACTGTATCAACGTTCAAACGCAGAACATACAGGGATGGTTTGATAGGCATTAACGCCGGAAGTAGACATCTGTCAAAAAGGTTAATATGCGCTGTGACATATTGTGGAACAAACATGTTCACGGCCCGTTCTTCATCTTAATCTAAACGTGTGATGGAACAGATGATTGGCATATATAGGCTTTGAAACCTAATGCATATCGACGTCTCCACTTTCTATACAAGCCGGGTTGGAATTGTTATTATTCAAAGCTTTATGGTGAAAACCCAACTTGATTTGCTCCTGCCTACTGGCGCGGGACATTGGTTATCACGCCGGTGTGTTTCTTTTGAATAGACCCGTGCCGTTCAAAACCGCCACGGATCTCTCTCTCGCATTATTCATTACTTGCCTGCAGATATCATACAACTTCGTCTCTAAGCGACAGCATTTGAAAAAAATAATTTATACCCAAATGAAAGTGCATGCAATGTATCATGCCACACTTGATACGTGTTTTATGTTAGCTGCATATGCTAATTATGTGTTTTATGTTAGCTGCACATGACATATATATTATTTAAATCTGTTTCAAGATTTTGATTTAAATAACGTGTACAAGAAACGTTTGTTATTTTTAGTCAAAAGAGGAAACAGCATCATTTTTGCATAGCTGAGGCCGCAATTGACTCAAATATAAAACAAAATGCAAAATTCACACTTTGCTTGATGATTCAGTGTCCTTCTATGTGTGTGTGTGTGTGTGTGTGTGTGTGCGTGTGTGTGTAAATCAGCACAATGAGACAGCTCATAAGACATTACCTTTCTTGAGGACATCAAGAATCCTTTATGAAAGCATGAAAATAAGTGTTAATGCCTCACCTGAGGACATGAATTATTCCGAATAAACATGAAATAACATAAGGTATTGCCTCACCTGAAGATATAAAATCCGGTATCTTGCACCCTGCTAATATTACGGAATGTAACTTGGTCAAATTATTCGGGGGATCCACCACAAAAGGCAGAGCACCAGTCAGCATGGCATACATATTGACACCCCTGGAATGCCAGAAGAACAAAATTATTACAGTAATCCTGACAGACACATCAGTGTTTAATATACCCATGCACGCGTAGCTAAAACATATAGATTCTACAATATTTTTGTATTATGTCATTTATTTTTTATAATTATAATGTAAAGTATATTTCGTATACAAATTATGTTGACTGATATATATATTAAACAATATATTGAAAAAGGCACTAAGAATATAATATATAATTAACTATATAATAATGATAAACTATAATACAACTACTAATAAAATAATAAAATAAAATAAAAATAATAATAATTATAATAATAGTCATAATAATAACAATAGCAAAATAATAACAACTGTTATTATTATTATTGTTATATTATTATAATTATTATTGTTATTCATATTCAAGGAACAATAAGAAAATGTGTGTTTTGAGAGCGTCTTTTTTTAATACTTACAGGCTCCAGACGTCCACAGCATTGCTGTACTGTTTTTTACTGAAGATTTCAGGTGCTGCGTAAGCTGGTGATCCGCACTGTGTGCTCAGCAGGTCTTTGCCATCCCACAGGTTTCCTAGGCCGAAATCTGTTGTCAAACAAATAATCAAATTAGTTCATCTTTAACGCACCCGTCGTGTTGATATACCTCCTTTTAAATTATAATTTTTCTTTAGAAAACTGATATCTTGTCCCACCTACTAATTTTATTTTATCGGCCGGAAAAATCTGAAAGTAAACCCGGCTTTCAATCTACCGATTTTTCGCCGCCTGAAAAATCGGTAGGATTGGTAGATGTTAGGATTTTAAAAAATAATTGGCTTATTTGCAACCTAACTTTCCTTCTTTTTTATCATTTCTGACTCCAATAATAATCCTGAAGCCGGAATAAGAAGTGACTCAAAACTACCAGAGAAATCTGTTGATTTGCAGGAAAATTCGGTCGGTGTGCGGGAAGGAAAGGAAGGGGTTACATAGGCGGATTTATTCAGTTCTATCATGACATCAACCGATTTGTCCTGATAGGACTGCAAATATCGATATAAATATCGCATATAGGGCTTTGAAGCTTATTCTCCGGTCGATGATATAAAAAAATCAGGCCATCAGCAGCCTCACATCCACCGATCTTATCTATTTTTCTGAATAGCAAAGAATTTTCTTGAAAAATAATTGGGCATAAGACGACCTCTCATCTACCGATTTCTTTTTGCTGGACGTTTTTAAGCGGTCGGTAAAATCTGCAAGTCTCGCCTGCCCGGCACATACCCCAAAACCTACCGATTTTAGCGTGCGAATTGAGAGATTCCCGTACATTTTGGATACTTCTGGTGTTTTCTTCTGAATTGCTGTTGATGTCACGAATGATGAATTATAGAATGATACCTTGCTGTATAAATGGTCGATTTTTTTTCGGTTCCGTCATCACAATTTATTTTCCGACCGAATAAAAATGGGCTTAAAAATCTTTGACATAGTCAATGAATTTTGCAGCCGATTTTTCCTGCAGGATTTAAAAACATCAGACCTAAAGATTTTTTAAGACCTAAAGATGGGAGGCCAGCTTTAAATAGTGGGAGATACACATGCCAAATTTCCTGGCAATCGATACTGCTGTTGATCAAGTTTTATTTTCAGATTATTCATCGTCCCACGTGACACTATTCGTTTTCGACGATCTATCGATACTTGTTCCACATGCAATGTTTAGCTCAGGTCCGTCGTGAGGGGACCTTTTCCTATGCCAGGCCGCTCCCCCAGCTATTGGATGAATTGTGAACCAGCCCTAGAGTGATGGGGCCAAAATAATAGCGACCAATCGAATGTAACGAATGGAAAAACAACATAGTAGTGGAAACTATCCACACTGTATATAAAAAAAACTGTACAAGAAACTTGGAAGGTTTACAAGCCTTTATATGATAGGTCACATTTTATATTTGGCATTGCAAGAGTGCATTGCCTTGATTGAATAACTTTTTGCAAGCAAATTTTACGCGAAAATTTATTTAATAATTTTGAATTAAATTAATTTTACATTAGATTTAATTTAGATAAGACAGGTGTTTACCTTTTAAATCCCCGTAGTAACTCTGTTTCACCTTTGGATGAAAATGTTTTAAATTGATTCACATCTAGGAAAATTAATCGTCTCTTTGAAAAAGGCAGTTAAATGTGCCTGTAGCATTGAGTGTGCCCGCTTTCGTTTTGGATATAGTGTACGAAATTTACCTTGAGTCGTCCAGTCGCTTACATCTATGCACCTATTTGCCCTGCATACTAGTGGCGAATAATGTTTGCAATAATGTTGACAATCAATGAATTAATTGTTAAAACAAATCTTTCCACTGACTGGTTTCCCGACTCATAAACTCGGGTGTATAGACTGATACCTTCTCCTTAATCTTTCTAAGGTCCACAGTTCGTGCTCTCTGGCTTCGCCTTGCAAAGGATGTGGGTATCAATTATCAGATAGGACACGGTGTAATCATCAGATTTATGTAGTTTGCATTGTGGGGACTTGTTGACCAGATGTAATATGACCGTAATAGGTCCTGGGGCACGTGTGTGGTGTGAGATTTAAGAACAGTTTAGAGTACGCCCTCAGGTATAGGTTAAATTGACGTAAACTCTCCCTTACATCCCACTATTGAATCGAGCACATCGCCCTTTGAGTTATATATAGCACACGTACCAATGAGCTTGATGTTGAAGTGCTTGTCCAGCAAAAAGTTCTCGATCTTCAGGTCCCTATAAAATACAAAATAGTGTAGAAGGGTAAGAGAAAAGGACAACTTATGTGTGCAATATTTCTGAGAAATGTTACCAGAATAATAATAGTGCAATTGAAATCATAATTAACTACAAAGTAAGGTTTAATTTCTGATTGACGTAGAGCCTTTATTTCATTCATAGCATGATTATTATTAATCTTGCAACAGATATATTTATGTACGGGTTTATGCTATGTTGCATATAGATTTTTATTTATAGAAATTAGAATTTCGCAGAGGCGATAGGTTTTAATCTTTAAGCACGTAAGGTCTGTATGTATGACCTGTCATCTTATCATTTTTACCAATTTAGTCTAAAACCCCAAAGCAAAGGATCGACTTCAAGACTTGATTCAAGACATTCTTCACCAATCAGTTATGATAAACGCATGTTAGTCACAGTGTGTCTTAGTAGCGTTGAAATATTGATGGGCATTTAAAACTGCTTCGGGTTTATCTAGCTTAAAGTAGACAATTTATACTAATATTTCTATAAATATTCATGAGCACAAAGCTGAATAGATATGTATTGTGTTCTGATGTATTTGCGCTGATGCTGAATGGTCGGAAGTTGTATGTGTTGGACTGGCAATTGAGTCAGGCACTTACCGGTGGACCACGCCTGACCGATGCATATGGTCTACGGCGGACACTATTTGACGCATGAACAACCGGGCAGCGTGCTCAGTTAGCTTCTCTCTGAAATATTACCGGAAGTGAACAATATGATCGGAAATAACTAGAGACGTTACAAAACCTGTGTGCTTCATTTGTCCTAATTATGTTCACACATTCAGGTGTAATCTGAGGAACATTGGAGTCGCGCCCAAGCATCTCTAAATGTCTCAAGTCGTCAAAGGAATGGGTTAGGGTATATCGGATAATTTGATAGTCTTAAACATGTTTTTATGTACAACTTGAAACATAAAAAATCTTAAACTTTAAGGACAAAGGGAAATTGGATATTAATTAAATTATTTTCAAATAAAACTTTCTGACACTATTTCTTTCATCAAATTTTGTCCGTTTTTGAATACATGTAAATATTTTATGAATTTAAGTTGTACTTTTTTTAATTTAGGGAACCTGATTGGTTAAACTGATAAATTTTACACACAAATGAAGCAGTGCGCATCCATTACCTGTCGTTGATGTACTTGATGAACTCTACGCCGTCTGCCAGTTCAAGGACGATGTAATAGGAATTATCGGTTTCGAGAACTTCGTACAGGCGGACAATAGTCGGATGTTGTAGCCGCTGTAACAACATGGCTTCCCGCCGCATGTTACGCCGGACATACTCTCGTTTGTTTACCAGTTTCTTGTTGATGATTTTAACAGCAACCTGTAAATAAAATATTGGAAATTATCGTCCTTGTAGGATGAATTTTTGTATTTAATCACCGCACCTGAACCAGCTTTATCGCTACGAAGAGTTGGGAATGATAAACTAGAACAAGCACTCAGAGAGCGCAGACCTCCGCCAAGGCAGCTCATTGCCTCCATATGGCAATGTCAGAAATGCAGCATTTTGTTTTTAAACAATCCTGGATCCAGATTTTGATCCGGATAACAACAAAACTAATAAATTCTTCCTTGTAAAATTGCCGAGCTATCGTGAAAATTTCATCAAAATCCGTTATTAATTTTTTTAGTAATGTTGCTAACAGACAAACACCCTGGCGGAGGTAATAATATGTGATGGATTTAGGATATGATTCTCTTTATTGTCAGAGCTTAATTGACAACCTATACCTTTATTGAATGCTGTAGTATTCTTATTAGGAGGGGGTCCAGAACCTTGGAAAAAGGTGGGGGGGGGGGGGGGGGGGCAACCCATTTGGATTAATGAGGTAACCTTAAAAAGGTACTAAGGCCGGGAAAAAGAGGGTGTCTATACAACAAAAGATTTAAAAACCCTTAAAAGGTTGAAAAGAGCAGGGTCCAGGTCCCCTGACCCGCTCCCCTGTATACTCTACCGCTTATTGTGTTTTCTGTATTAAATGTTGAATTTCCAGCACGCTGATCACCTCCTTATATAGAAGTTCAAATAATTTAAAAAAAAGAGTATTATTATTTTGAGATTTCATTTATTCACATATATTTGTATCATTCTGAAGCTTTTAAAACAAATGATTGAAAAAAAAGATCCTTGTGAAAGATCGCGCAGGGATTTTTCTTTTTAAACTTTTTTATAATGCATTTATGATGGAATTAGTCATCCAGCAAGATTATTCAGCAAGATTTAACTCCTGTCAAATTAAACTTTGCTCTACAGTAAAAATGAAATAAAATAAGATTTTTTAAAAAATATACTTTGTGGTAACGGCGGGGTCATATATATATAACCGCAATTTTCATTCCTGATTACAACATCTCTCACACATATATTTGTATTTAATCACTTGGTTAGTACGTGGTCAAGTGGTTATAAGTATGATTATCCCCTTCCAACATTTTATAGCATTAATCGAAAGTAGACAATCAATTAGTTCCCCTTCTACCTACATGGTATGAAAAAGTGTATGAAATATTGCCGCCTTTTACCAAAGCGTGTTCATATTATCAATATTAAATTGAAATAATAAATAGGGGACTGAGATTCAAAACTATTAGCTGTAGGTTTAGAGTACAAGGTGGTTATACATAGTCAGACAAAAATATTAGACTGTAATAGATATGAATGTATTTGAATTATCACATAATTTCATATTTATATTAAACTTTACTGTGATAGGTGTGATATGTAACAGTTCATGAGTTACAAATATGTCTCCGTTTATTGACCTGTTTGAAGTTTCATATGTCGTACACAGCGTCTTAGAAGTAGTGTAATGGGGTTTATATTGTGTTTTGGAACTATAGAAGCAGTAACATAAGACGACTACAACACATAGTAGTATGTTGCATTACGCAACAAGGGGCTACTCCTGATCAAAATACAAAAAGTTGTACCCCACAATTACGACCACCTTGGGGACTAGCCTTAGTGGTCCTAATTTTGAAGTGGTCGTATTTGTGAAATTCTACCTTAATTTTATCATATATTTGGGACCAAGAAAAGTGGTCGTAATTGTGGGGGTGGTCGCAATTTTTGGGTAGTCGCAAGGCGGGGTTACACTGTATATGCCATATGTGCATGAAATAAATCGGGTTTTGCTCTGTTTATTAACATTGCCCCTCCTTCTTGCAGCAAGATTTTTTTAAAGCTTCGGGGATCTCTAGTGATGTTAACTTAAATCCTGCAATTCTGTTGGCTCACATTTTGGAATGAAACCTGACACCGTGCAAAATATCATAATTACACGAAAACAGAAGCTGCTTTATATCTTGAAATATTTTGCAGAACATTGGGGACATGACATAATTAGATACATGTCCATGCAACCTGTTCCGCAGCATGTTGTCCAGCATGTTTTTATGTGTTTTGCCTGCTTATTGCCGGTACTTGGAAACTTACACTGGTAAACAAATCGACGTCATTTGATGACGTATATATTGCGTGTAAAGGAAAATATTGTTCCCAATCTCTCATTATTTATTAACTAATATCCATACTAAGAGATATGTTGAGTACCTGTTTTCAAACACAGATACTATTACACTGTGTGATATTGTAATCCGTTTGGTACGGCCCAAGCATAATCGATTTGAGAATTCTAAGTTGGAATATTTTTAAACACTTTTATGCCCATTATGCCAAATAATTGACCTAGGCCATATACTATATATTTGGCCTTGGTATGAGTTTTCAAACATTCTGTAATATTCATGTAATAATTATTTGTATTTGTGATATTTTTTATTCATAATCCATTCATAATATTCATAATATATAAGTGAGCTTTATTTATAGAAAATTGTAAGGAATCTGTCTCTGACGACTCTTGTCCCTTTACCTTCAACTGCTATAGGTGGACTATTAGGTACACAAATGTACAGGCACATATGCAAGTTATAGCCTGAGAATACGGGCCGAATTAGTGAATACAAACATGGGTTGACGAAAACTTCTGCACGAAAGAACCTGGGAATATGGGCTAATAAGTGAATGCAAACACGTTTTGGGGAGCCTCCCACAATAAGGACCGCCCACATGGCGGAGGCCTGCATTCCTGAGATTGCTTATTTCTAATAAGAAGTTTGTGCAGTTCTAAAATTTTCTTAAAATATAAACTTATTACGGTGGCAAAATATTAGCTTTCAATAATTAATAAGTCCACTAACGAGTAACAAATACTTATATTCTAACCATTTTTTTTACCTGTAGTCATACTTTAATTCATTTCCCCCATATACATCTTATAAGTTTATCTGGATGATAAACTAATTAAGCATTTGTTTTTAATATTCTGCGTTACCAGAGTAATCCGGTGGACATGCGACTAAGTTATTATGATATTTAAAATATGCGCTTTCCGACCCTGTGCGCTCTAAGCATGTAACAAAAAACCTCGGCTGTCCGATATACCGCACGCAATGCGCTGATAGCTATGACGTAATGATCGCGTGAGAGTTGCCCGTATGTAGCTCTTGTACCTAAGTTTCTCCCACACGCTTAATGAATCTTGAAGGAATTTCTCCAGCAACAAGATTGTGGGCAATAGTACGACCATCGATTGAACACATGCAATAAACATCCGTTATCAAAACAAATGTAAATATTTTGTAAACTTCTAACGCAGATACAAAAACATAACCTTTCATTCTGTGTCCTGAATCGGGGAGGGTCCATGGTCATCATTACAATGTTTCTACAGTCTATTTCATTACCTGTTGTCTACCTGTTTTTTTGTAGATAATTTTGTAGAAAAGTTTATTTTTCGAATAATTTCTTAGAAAACTACATGTTTACGTGACAACCTAATAAGAATTTAAGAATTTTCCAACAAATCCCCAGTTCATGTTTCCAAGCTTTTTAATCTCTTCATAATGATATGGCAGACATGATGTGACCCGCATAAGTAGCCATCTTTGTTTTAGCTGGTTATATTTTTAGATTGTTTTCATGACATCATCCAATCAGCAGCTGTCAATTGAGGATGTTTTTGCATGTGACCAATGACCTTGACCGCCATAAGTGGGTCTGATATGTTGTAAAATACGGACTGATTTCTCAAATTTTCGAATAATTCTGTTTCTTAAATAAGGTATAAGGTAGGTATTTAGTTACCATGTTGAAAATTGGATAATTTAATCCGCTACTCTACACTATAATTGTTTCCTTTGAAATGTAACTAATGAAAATTTTCATAGCAAAAATCAGGTTTACATGAGGGGATGGAACAGACTATGAATGTATATTATCTGTCCATTATATTGGAACAATACGTTCCATACTTTATATAAATGTGTAAAAGTCTCTTTGATCCTTTCTTGGAAATTATAATTCTAAGAATCACAAGGATTCACGCAAAAATATATGAGCTGTGCCCGCAAGAACGAAGGATGTCCCTGATACCAATGAGTGTTTCTGGTGGGGAAAAAGAAATTAACCATCCCGAAAAAGTGAAGAATCTTTTAATTAAAAAAAACCCCATATTATGCTGATCGAGATCACTTCCACAGTTAAGGGGTTTTCCCTCCTCCTTCGACGAAATTTATAAAAAAAGTTCAAAATGCCTTGTGTAAAAATGTTAACAGACAAACCAACCAAACACCTTACCAGCCAACCACCGACAATAAAAACCTAACTATCATAAGGCAAAAAAAAAAAAGTATAAATATGGTGGCGTTTATTAGCATTCTTCCCAGAATATTACCTACACGTTCATGCACGAGCGACAGCGATGCCTCTATTGATCAAATTATCACCAAACGATAAAATGGACTTTGGAGTGATATAACTGACATGGAACATACATATGGCAGCAATTAATAATGTCCAAGAGATAATAACATTTTATACCCTCTTATTTCCAATAATTTTATACTCTCAAAGCCTGGATTTATTGCTATATTTATTACAGTGTGTAACCTGAGCTCATGACTGAAGGTGTATAAATGTAATATTGTTAGTCTCTATCTGGTTGCCATAGATACAAATAGAGTTGCAGGTGCGTGATCAATACACACAACCACATTTATAGGAAGGAAGCGTCTTTTTGCCTCAGGCGTGAAATTGGTTCGTGCCCATGAAAATAATCACAAAGAGACCACTAAACAAGGGACCGATCCCTAATCTGTGAGACAGCATGGCCATTCTGTTGAATTATTGCATATATATGTTTTGTTTTATACGATAAACTAATAATTTATTATTCCATATAGATATACAGCACGCACTTGAAAGCCAGTATTTCGATGATACGAATGAAATATTGAACTGAAATATGAATATGTGTTTGCTTGAGAGAGAGAGAGAGAGAGAGAGAGACGGTTCGTCTCACTCGCTCTGTTTATTAATCATACCCTCGCCGTTACAGCATAATTCATCATTACAGCATATGAATAATGTGTGATTCGAGAAGCGTCAGATTCTGATAATGAGAGGGTAACATGATAAAACATAATTGTTTTGCAAAGCAGGTTTAAAGACAAATTAACAAAGGGGTATTGATCGAAATTGCATTATTTTATTTTCTTGAATGAAATGTCCAAACGGTTGGAACTCAAAATCTTTATTTCTCCTGCAAGATAATTTTTCCTGAAAAACCAAAAAAAAAATTTTTAACTATGCGGAGAGTCAAAACTGAGCCTTGGGGGTTCCCCAAGAAACGAAATTTTCACCTTATTTCTATTTTTTTCTCGTGAATGGACATATTTTTCGTAAGAGGTTGAGGTTATATATCGGGTGGAATGTTTGGATAATTGAAAGTGCTAATAAGTCAGTATTAGTTTATATATAAATTGTAAACCGAATGCAAACAAAAATTAACCTTAACTGCACAAGAAACGAATATTTTAAACTGTTGGTCTAATAAACCTCTCCTATCTTAGTGGAAAAATCCACCACAATTTCTTCTTTATTGATGCCTCTCTCGGGAAGACTAGACGACCAGACAGGCCAAGGCTATTACTCCTGCGGAAAATGCAGTGGCGGATCAGGGGGGGGGGGGGAGGTTCAAAGTGATCCTGATCCCCCTGTTGGAGCCGAAACAATCTCTTTTTAGGGTTTCAAACCAAATTTTTTGACCCTGACCGACTCCTTCCCGGACCAGAGAAATTTTTTTCTAGGTTTTCTTTCAGTTTTCCTTGGAGTTACCCTCCTCTTTCCAAAAGCCTGGATAAGCATATAATTAGATGAATTTTACATCCAATAATGACAAGTACCCGCCTTTATTAAACAATTTTGAATTAAGTTTTCAGTAAAATTAAAAAGTTTGGTAAATAAAAATTAGTGGTCGAGGAGTTGGGGGGGGTTGAGGTTGGTTGGGTGGGGGGGGGGGTTTCGACCCCACCGGACCCGCGCCACAGTACTGAAAGAGGGCACTTAACTCATTACAGCCCAACCATTAACACCTGGGCGACATAATTTGTTTCGTCTCCGGCCAGTAAAGCACTAGAGTCTGAGCACTGTCTCTGAGGGAAGATCGAAGTGCATTTATTCCTGATTTACCATAAGGACCGTATGGGAATGGGATATTTTTACCGTCATTGTGGGGCTGGAAATACAGGTGGGGCATTTCGACCTGGTCTCTGAGAGAGGATTGTAGATAAATATCTCTCTTAGGAGATACTGAAAGCTCCCATTGATTTGTCAGAAAATTCTGTGTGTTCTCAATGTTTGTAACGCTGGATGTAAAAAGCGTGCCCTGACAACCAACTATTAGCAGGGGTCTATTAGGGAGCTATTGGGTACTTAGTACTGCGGAAGCGTACTGATTGCACTCTAAAAGCTTCCGCCTTCAAACATTTATAGGTTTCCTTTGGTAATCATTGCTAAATTGACATAAAACAATTGTATATACGATAAAATAACATGCAATAAAATAGAAACAATGCACGTATGCTATATGAAATAGTTAAAATGCAGAAACATAACTTTCAATTTTTTGTTTTTAAAGTCGTTGCACATTTAGGACATGCCAAAGGACATGCAAATATTTTGCAGACGACAATACTTGAAAATGCGAGAACTATTTCAAAGGATTAACTTAATGGATTTAAACTGCAAAACCTGTGGAAAATTCTTTAGACACGAATTTCCTTTTATCTTTAAGAATGTGCAATTATGTCAAGAATGCTATATAGAGGTAAACAATAAAAGATATAAGAGATAAAAGTGACCATAGTGAGTATTCTATTTCCTCTGTGATGGTATGTAGGTTGGCTTTGTATAAACACAATTCCGTCTCCGTTATTTTAAGATTACAAACACCTTAATAAAATGTTGGTGGCGGAATGGATTTTGCTATGTAACCAATTCTTTATCATAAAAATGAAATATTAGGGCAAATGTTTGAGAAATCGGAGCCCAGCCTTATAACCTTGTGCGCATGCACAGATATGTGTGGGAAGGCGAGTGTGGTTACCTTTTCTTTCGTGAGGATATGCGTGCCCAGTCTGACTTTAGCAAAGGATCCCTCGCCAAGAATCCGTCCCAAAACGTATCCTCCAACTCTCTTCTTTTTGTCTGGATGGAAGCCATCAAGGCCATCGTCAAACAGATCCTCAAACCGGTGCATGATGGGAAGGTTTGTCCTGCACTACCTTCTTCCGGTCACCTGTGGCAATTGCTCCATCGTATGTGTATTCACTGTTTTTATAATTGTAATTCCTGTTTAGCACAGAAGAAATCCTCATGGCATCTCTAGTAATTATATCATTTCCAGACAACTTCCCAGTTGCTACTTTACTCGACACAATTTAAATATTCCGTGGTAAAACACAGGAAATATTTCAGGTCTACTACACTATAACACTCATCTTCTTATCTGTGAAGTATATCATATTCGACCATTTTTTCTGAAATAAAAGAGAAACAATTAAATGCAATAAAACTTGGTAAAAGTATTGACATCTGCACTGCATTGGTATAATATGTTTGTCAATCAGTGTACAGAAACCCAGTCCGTTCCTCTCTGGCTGAGAGTGACTAATGCAGTCCGTCCTAGTGACAATGACTAACGTTGTACGTCTACCTGTTGTATTGCCGTTACTAACTTGGGCCGTTCACCAGTGACAGTGACGAACATAGTCTGTCCACCCGTCGCAGAGATAGTGACTATCGTAGTCCGTCCACTCGTGGCAGAGAGAGTGTCTAACGTAGTTCGTCCTCCTATGACCGTAACTGTGACTAACGTTGTCTGTCCACCTGTGGCAGAGAAAGTGACTAACGTAGTTTGTCCTCCTGTTACAGAAATAGTGACTAACGTAGTTCGTCCTCCTGTGACAGAGACAGTGACTAACGTTGTCCTTCCACCTGTAGCAGTGACAATGACTGACGTAGTCCGTCCAAATGTCACAGACAGTGAGTGTTCGCCTGTCCACCTGTCACAGTGACTGTGACTGATGTAGTCTGTCCACCTGTGTCAGACCAGTGACTAACGCAGCCTGTCCGCCCGTGTCAGTGGAGAAGACAGTAAGTAAGGTAATCTATCAGCCTGTTGAAATGACATGACTAACGTAGTCCGTCAGATGTGACAGAAAAATGATTAACTTAGTCTACCCGTTCGTGTCAGTGACTAACATAGACCGTATAGGTATGGTAATGACAATAAGACACCCAGTCCAACAAGCTGTTGTACCGACAGCGAACATCACATGCAAGCAAGCGGAGGGCGGGGGCAGGAGTAATAACTAACGTTGGTTAGCCTGCTGCGGCAGCAACGACAATGACAGCAAAGACGTGATGCCAGAGAGAAATAAGAAGATGAAAAAACAGGTCAGCAGAGAGACATACATTAATGGACTGACTAGGACAGCTGTGACTAAAGACGGCGGAGTGTCCGACATGTTGGACGGGAGGCTAAAATCAGGTCCTGACGATGGAGCCCTAAAAAAACGATCTTATTGAAACACATATGAACATTTAATGACGGCAGAGTGATGTGGAATTTGATAGGTGTAAGCTACTATTTCCATATAGGCCTAGATACAGTTTAAGTGGTTAGAGTGAATCAAATTTGATTTTACTTAATACTTAGCCAATACAGTCTGAAATAATACACACTTTTATATTATATTATATAATATTATATCATATTATATTATATTATATTATATTGTATTGTATTGATTTGCATTATATTATATTATATTAAATTACATTATTATATTATATTATATTATATTATATTATATTATATTATATTATATTATATTTTATTATATTAGTGGATTATATTTAAATTATTATATTACAATTGGAGTTAATGAAAACGTAGGGGGCCGGCATTATACAGTGAAACCCAATAACAGTAACAAAGACATTACTTATAACATTACCTTCTGACAGATATACCGCTTAAACATGAGCTAAGGGTTGTGAGTGACAACCTTTAAAACAACAAGATGTAAACGTAACACCAGACTATGACGTAAACGCATAACACCTATCAAGAAGACAATACTTGAGACGTTATAAAGCTAATTACATACCTGTATACTTAACAAGTAGAAATGATAGTAACAACCCTTAACCAATAGCCGTCCTCATCTCCAGCATTAGAACATTCTGTATACAACGTGAAGCAGCTAAGCAGGAAATTCACTGGGAATCCACCATAAACTCGTATATACAATCCGTCCAGCTTGGGAATATCAGTCCAGTGTTAGTTTATAGATATATGTGTAGTATATTCATGTGGTATCGCCGAACTAGAGCAATGTCCACACGGCCGAGCTAACGTGTGTGTGTATACACTACAAGCCGCTTCAGATGAGTAAATACTTTTACTGGCCCAGGTAACCCTGTACAGGCATGGTTAGATGATCATTAAAGCGTGTGAGAGAATCAATAACGTAAATACATGTCTCTGTATGTGTCTCTACAGATAACTAACTCCGGGGTTCCTGGCTGCACGGTGAGATGGGTCATATCGTGCTTTTAAAATGTGTGGTCTTAATTTGTTATTACTCGTATTACGACATTGTACTGTCGTGAACAAATTTGTAGATCATAAATGAGTGCTCTCTTGCAGCTCGTGTATATATATATATGTGTGTGTGTGTGTGCATAAATATATATATATATATATATCAGAACATATCTATATATATATAAATAGGCCCAACAGTGGAAACTCTTCTATTCATAGGCACCTCCATAAAGTGAATCGCTATACAGTCACACAAATACACACATATATATTTATATATAAATATGTGTACATACATACATGATTCATGGAGAGTGCTCAACCAGGAAGCCATTTCAAGCGTGATATGTGATAAAGAGGAAGTCAGAATACCTCTTTTACCTCATATATATATATATATATATATATATATATATATATATATATATATATATATATATATATATATATATATATACACCCATGTGTGATATGTTGAGTAACTCTCAGTTAAGAAGGAATTTTAATAAAGAAATGAGTAAAAGATAAACACAATATATCATGTCTCTCATAATCACTCATTATAATACAAATACAGCTTCAGTTGAAATGCTCTCAGTATCTCAATAACAAATAATTTTTTATTCTTATGGCCTTACATTAATATACGCTGACAACTGCATGAATCTCGTCAGATCTCCAAGTCACCGTACGTGTATATGCACCGACAAGGGCCGTGTCTGGCTTGTACATCTTTGCCGGGTAACCCTCCGTTCATGAGAGCGGTACCGCCCAGCAAAGCGACCTACACGAGACGTCTCTAGGCAAGACAATCTGTCCGTCGTGTGCACGTGAAGCTTTATCGTTACAAGGAAGGACTTTCTACGTGTTGCCGCCGTATATTTGATGATAAAACTGTATGTTTATTAGTTTACTCTACAAAGGGAACACACATGTGCCACGAAACAAGGCGGTGAATTATTTGCACTAATTGACCTTGTACAGCACTATGTTTAACAACACTTCAGGTCGCCATTTTCTTTACCCCATGGCCTTCACTGGGTATGTAATAGATAATACAGTGTTTAAGTTGTCATTTACAAACGGCCTTTGTGTCTCAGAGGTAGAGTACAGGACTCAAACCCGGAGTTTGCGAGTTCGAATTTCAGCCGAGGTGGTCGACCCCCACCCAGGGTGAGCGCTCTGCAGGCTTAATGGGAAGGCCGTGCCTAGTGGCCGTGTTTCACTCACATACAAGCTCGCCTTTCGTGGGTTCCTCGGTGGTATGGTTCAGTAATGGGGACGATTACACAACCAGGGCCCGCAGGTGCAGAAGTCAGCGGACCTGGTTAACAAAAGTATATAAAATGAGAGGAAGCGTGTGATACTGCCCTGTCCCGTTTTTCGAAACCGGAATGGAATTCTGCAGATGTACATACACTTAGTTAAGCTAGCATTAAAAATGGTGGGCAGTTACGGCCAACACAAAATATTGTAAAAGGTGCCAGTTACAAATGTATTATATAATTTCGTGCAATTAACGATTTGCATGTGCTTCAGTGAGCGTATTTTATGTGGTCTTGTGTTAGATTTTGCGCCTATGGACTACATGAGTCCACTCCACCAATGTCTTTTAGAGATATTTTTTTACAATGTTAGTTAATATAAAAATTCAGGTATTATTTAGAAGGAAATAATCACCCTACTTGGTTCAATTTTCAGCGAGAATCATTATTTAATATCTAAAAAAAAATCAGTCTATTTTTCCACTACATGTTGACTTGCAGAATATTCCGTTGATCCATTCTTACATATATACAGCCCACCCTTTTACTTCAAATGGACTAACGCATACAGACCCCTATGATAAAGTTGGCTGTCATAAAGATAAGTGGGGATTGACTTCACTTGTTCACAAGCTAGTCTGGGGTGGCTGTGTGTGTTAGGGGGGGGGGGGGGGGGCTACAGTGTTAGCAATTAGCAATTGGACAAATCACTCAGTTAATCGCTAGGTTCTAAGTGTAATAAGGAGACGGATATGTCCAGAAGCGATTTAGTTAAGCGATTACCCAAGGACTGGCAGTATGATCAGTTTCGGCATATTAATGATAATCATTCTATATTTGTACAGATCTGTCGGTCATATTACAATTGTTTCTTTTTTATCTTATCTTAAGAGCCATCCTGCAGACGGAAGTGACGGGGCCAAGAACACCTTGTAAAATACGTTGATAGGGTGTCTGGTTTGATAAAATACATCGTCGGCTAAGAAACGCCATCAGCGCCGTCACTTCACGATGAGGCCCCCTATGGGTCGTGAAGTGTAAAAATAATAAATATTTTTTTCTCTTTATTGCTGACGTTCATAATATTGCGCCATTATTACTTATAACTAAGCTGAATAACCTCCCGCAATTGGAAGATGAGTAGAAGACAGTAGACAAGCAGTGTCATTTTCCCACCTACTTCCTCAACAAAGAAAATTGAAAAGGATAAATAAAATATCGGGTAAATGTTAAACATATAAAAAGTAGAGATAGAGAGACTGGGATGGATAATAGAAGTGGATAAGAGATGTACAGCTAAATGATCGATTTGCGCCATATCTTATATATTTGCATGGTTTCAATAGGGCTGTAACAATAATCGAATAATCGATGCATTGAATCGAAGCCGGTCATAAATTGATAATAAAAAAGGCATGAAATCATCGATTAATTTAAATTATTGCATTTTCATTCGTTTTCTTACCTTTTCGGTATACATGATGTTGTAGCACTGTTATTAAACAAAGAAAGTCACCTTATATCCTTCATTAGATGTTAGCACAATATTGGATAAGAAGATTAAACTGTTACTCGGTCTGTATAATTCTCAGGCATATATTATGGGACGGAATTTTTAGTAGATATTAGTCTCTGACAGAATATGTCGAAGGTATACAATAACCGATTCGAGAATCGAATCGTTAGGCAATAATCGAAAATCGAATTGAATCGAAGACCCCTTAGCAATTCACAGGCCTAGTTTTCAAGTTAGCAAAATGTGACAGTTAAGAAACAATAGTAACCGCAATTAATTGCTCGTTCATAACAAGGCAAAATGTTTAAGCTATTCACTTTATTTATATCTTAAGAATTTTGATATTTTGCTCACTATGCACACATTTTAATGAATTCTAGGTAATTTATGTTTAGAAAAATTCTTAACACAAATGTGTGCGTTTGTTTATGTAAAAGTTTTCAGTAAACATAGCCAAGGAAAAACCATGTATCCGAAGGTGTTTCGTTTGTAATGGTCGACCGATATCAACGACAGTTTTCATAGGGTGTGGGAGTGACGGGGTTTAAAAAGAAGCCGCTATACCTCCGGGTTAAAATGTTTTCCATTTCATTAAAGATCTTCTAAAAATAAGTCCATAACCATTGGTCCGATAAATATATACCTTGACTTCATACCCTAAGCACATCATTAAAAGATTGTACCCCTAACTTGAAAATTAGAGGAATTTTATTAAAAGATTTTTAAATCATAAAAGATTAGACCTTATGCCAGGACAAGCAGGCACCCGAGATTTTTGTCTAGGAAAATAAAATACTAACCAGAAACATGTGGTAACGATTATATTTAAATCTAGCATTCTAAATTTAGTATTGTTGTAGCACACTATAATTCATGAAGACACCTATAATTTTATAATATTTACTTTAATTTTTATTTTAAATATTTATTTATTAACTTTATTAAGACGTTGTTAACGTAAATCATAACATGTATCTGAAAAAAAGTACAAAAGTGGCCATTTTAGTTGCTCACATATTTTCTTCATTAATTCCTGCATACACAGCGCAAGAAACATGATGAAAACGACATAATGTATATATTCAATATATTTTTGGCTGTGAACCAGAATGTCTCGTGGTTATTGATATATACGCCTAATCCACATCAACTACCATTGTAACAGAACCACGCCGTAAAACTTGTGTTAATCTATACATTGTGGGAGTGTTGGGGCAAATATTTGTCTCCGGGCTTGGGGTCTGAACAAGATACATTGAATTGATAATGGGCGCCTGTACAAATCTGCAACAAGGGTGTAATCGACAATAAGGTAACGCCACCCACTTTGACTATATCTAATTAATTTAATAACCGATTGATTGTAATATCATATTCGTAAAACTATATTCAACAGCTCAACAATTATACCAAATAACAGGCATTCTCCAATAAGTGGGGAGGCTACAAGGGTAAAAATGCGAAATTTTGAGAGTCATGGAAAAACAATGATAAAAAATTATTAATTAATACTAATAAAATAATATTAGTCAATAATAATAATTATTTAATATTGAAATATCAGTAATAATCATTATTATGTTCTTAATATATATTTCATGTATAATATTAAATTTACAAATTGGTATTTATCTTGATTCTTGAGTTTTTTCTTCATCAAACTGAAATGTTTTGCTTGCATTAAGAATTCCTGCGTCCGTACTAGAAATCTGATTTTTTTTCAAGACAATCAAATTCATGATAGGCGTTGGGCCTTTAAGCGACTCGAGTACAAATCAAATCAAAAGTGTAATTTAATGTCAAACGCTTGGTCCTGATAAAATCCAGGAACAAGTGCGAAGAAGAACTGAATGTTTTATAGGCGGAATTATTCGACTTATTTTCAGTTTCCCCGTTTATCAAATCAATTACATTGAAAAACCAGTATAACAAGAATTATTCTATGATGACGAATCAATCTTCATTGACATCCAAATGATCAGGTTGTATATGCAAATTATTTTAATATTTTTCATGTTAAACATAACGATGACTCTTTTTATAAATGTTCATTTATTTCATCATATTATATATATTAATATATATCAGCCCATCGTCTCCTCATGCATGTTTACATAAAAAAACTATTAAAACAACTGCTAAACACCGGTATTATAAACAACGGCCATACATGCATGGTCCTTTCAGAAAACGTCCTTCCACCAATTATCACCTATCGGTCTTTAGATATATTTGTTAACGTTCTTCATTCAATGAAAAGTACTTGGAATGAATTTATCACCACAGCTTAGAGAAAACGAGAATGTATTCCTATTACCACATGTTGCCATAAGTGACGGGGTCAAGGACACCTTGTCGCAGACGTGGATTGGATGTCCGTTACAGCTGGTACCGTAAATTGCATAAAATACATGATCGCTGGGAGAGTTTATAAGAAGACTTAAATCTTCCACAAACCGAGGTACACTGTCGCTTAAGATAGAGATTAAAAATCTTGATCTTCCCATTTTGAAATGGCAAATGTTATCGTTTATGTGAAAAGTCATATCATGTGTAGGAGATTTTGATACCAGTGGAATAATAATAAGTTAAGAATTTTAAACAAAAAGCATTGTTGCTATGACTTATGCATGCATGTAGCAAATTCAAGTTTAAAGCGTATTAATATTGGAGCTTAATCTGAACAAATTTTCTTCGTAAGAAATTATGTCCCTCCCCCCCCCCCCCCCTCAGTATGGAGGTGAGACTTAAAGAGGTCGATGAGTTTATTTCTATATCAATATTTGGGTTATTTTATTGTGGGAGGATTTCATAGGTTTGTGCAAATCCATCAATAATTTTCTTTTCTTTCTTCTGTCTTAGTTTGTACTAGAACTCAAATATAGCTGATTAAAAAAAACCCTGACCTTTGGAAACAGTATTAGTCATGGCAGAAAGATTGCACCTGATATTTTTTTTTACCTTGACCCATGATTGCCAAGGTCGTATTCGATAGTCTTTTCCCGATTATCACTCGGTTTGTGTGTGTGGGGGGGGGGGGGGGGGGCGATGCCTCCAGTGATTGCTAAACAATTGCAAACATCTAGACTTTCATAAAAAAAAATTGGAAATGTCAATGATAAATATAATATACATATATTTCATTTCTACCGCACATTGAACTCCATGGAATATTAGCATATCATAATTATCTCCTAGACGTTACATAAGTGTGCACCTTTCTATGTGACTGTGGTTGGCTTCATATTCGCGGGGTCAAATTTTCGTGATTTCATGAAGTTTTAAAGTGTTTCATGATTTCATGAAGTTTTATGGTGTTTCGCGAGGGTTCCGTTTTCCGATCTCACCATATCATATCTACATAAGACCTCTTATTAACCTTACGCGGAGCGAGGGTTATTGTTTTCACTCGATTCTGTGTGTGTGTGTGTCCGTCTGATATATGAAGAAAGGTATCACGGATATGATTTATCATATAGGCTGGTATAGGTTGTCCACGAAGTTCAATTTTGATGTAAATCCAATTAAGGTTAAATAACCCCCGAGTGAGTGTTTTAGGGGTTTTTAAAGCACACTTTCTCTTGTTGCATGTTACCATACGGCCAGATGTTTTGTATCATAAATATTCTTTATTAAATTATTCATAAATAAAATGATTCTTCACGTTGCACATGACTAAAAAGAAAGCAAAATGTTGTAAGGATGGCTCCAATTGTTATGATTTTGATCTCATATTAAAACATCTCATATTATCTCTAGACTCCTTAGCAGTATCTCAGTGTCATGCTGTGCATTGATATAATGAATAATATAACAAATTTCCACAATACTTATTCTTTCCCGTTTTTCTAATTAAATTAAAACCGCGTAATGTGTCTGTCCCCTGTGAGAGGAATTGACTGTGGAAATCTACCTTTAAGTTAATGTTAATTAATATCTATATTCAATAATGGTAGATTAAAACACTATATGTTGGCTTTATACATGTTTACATTAATAAAAAGGGATAGTCATTCATATATATATATATATATAAATGTTATAGCCGTGTAGTATGTAGTAGAAGCGTAGGTAAAAATAAAGATTGACAACTTGTCGTTCCATCATATATAACATCTCTCTACTTAATTACCACCTGACGAAGAAGCCTGTGCGCTTCGAATGTTCGTGCGTTAATAAACAAGTTAGTCTATCGTCACTCTTTATCTTTACCTACGCTTCTATATATATATATATATATATATATATATATATATATATATATATATACATATATATATATATATATATATATATATATATATATATATATATATATATATATCAGCGAAGCCAGCATATACGTTGGTGCAGGAGGCGTTACCAAGGAGACGTTACCATAGTGGCGTTACCATAGCGTACGGACAAATGAATTGTCACGCGTGAACATTTTCTGATGGAGTGAAAAAATCATGTCATTATAAACCATTAACGGGGTTTTACTTACTTGCAGAGCGTCTTTGGTGAAACGTTTATAATCCCACCTTCGCCAAATGGTTGCTCCGGTTGGTTTCTGTTCATAAAGTCCTTTGGTTAATCTGATAAACTAATAACCCCGTATGTAACGATAAGCTATCGTGTGATATATATCCGTGTATATCAAACCAGTATCTACCGTCCGGTGCTTGCAAAGAGATAGCGATATCTGATATTGAAACCATTAATCTACCGCTCAAACCACGGCTGTCCGCTTGACCAGTGTCAATTTTCTTTTCCCGTTGTTCGTCTGACCTGAGGGGAAATTGACGCTAATAGACGAATCGCTACACCATGGGGCATTCTTTTTACAAATGTGTACGAAGCTCATGCCCCTCTGGCGTCTATATGGAGCGGGAAGGAAAGGGGCCCGCGCTCGCTACTGCATTACAAATTGATGGCCTTCACATGAATGAGTAATGCAAATCACTGCAAACACATCCCTCTCCCTATCAAATCTTGGCGCGACCCCTTGCTGTAGCAATTAGGACTGCTGGTGGTGCGTGTAGGCTTTCTATGAGAACACCGAGGTTTTCCTACACATGGCTAAGGGGATCAATTGAGCAGAAGTTCAATATATGTGTACCTGCCCCTTGTTTACTTTCAGCTCCCTTCCGGGCTCTCTACCAAACATGTCTTGCTGACATGCGAGGCCCCTTCAAGTTAATGCTTAAATCCTGGATACTCCTCACAGTAAAAGTCCCCGAAAGCTGTGCTTCCGACGTAACCTCCGAAATGGCCATCAAATGTTCGGTTCAATGAGGATTTTTTTCAAGAAATTAAACGTTAATTTGTCCAGACCTTAGTGAATGCTTATTTCTTGCTGGGTATGGAAATTATTGTTTGATTAGGCAAAATATGTGCCTCGGAAGGACACTCTCTGACACGAACAGTAATATCAATATTTGTCCGGCCGTCCGGGGTAAACAATGTCCCCGCTCATGTCCAGATTGGTATCATCATGACACGTCTTATTTGAACAATTTGTTGAATGTCTGGCGGTTACCTGTTAAGTTCACCGAGGTTTGCTGTGGAATTGATCCCTCCTCCGTCGCTCCGACTATAAGGAACCCGGTTCTGTTAGAATGGCTAACTACAAGGTCGAAAAATCTATCGATACGCTCCGTATAGAACCTATCGAACAACAAAAACTATTCACACAAGCACGCACGTATACACCCACACACATCTCCATGGTCAAAATATGACACTCCTGCATGGAAACTGATGTATATACACACGATTACGTAAAGGTGTTTTGTCTGATGTTTCGAACTTTTCTAAATGAATTTTCAGAAATCACCGACGAGATGAACAAAACGAAACGGAAATGCAGTTTGATGAAAACGGGAATTTATCACCGCAATGACACTTGGATTCAACAGGCATTTTATATAAACTTGCAAAAGCAAAACCCAGGTACAAGACTTGTATAAAACATATAAACATATAATCTCCTTATACATTGAGATTCCTTGTAAACACCGCTTTTGTCGATTGTATGCGTTTCCTTTATTTAAATTATTTTTCTGATTTAAGCTAATTTTTTAAAATCCAAAATTTGCTATGACACAGTAATCAAGAAGTACACGGGCATTTTATGTATACACATAATCGTTTCGCATATTTCCTGAAGTTTTAAAAAACAGTATTAATATATTATTATATAATATTACTATACATGTAATTAAAAATATAACAGGCTTTGCGATGTACTACAATATTACCGTGAAAATACATTATTCTAAATAATTTGACTGAATGTGAATGGATTCTAACGTTACTTTACGGTAGACTACCGGTCTAGCGTAAAATTACGGCCCATGTCTGAAAGCGTAGCACATTTAAACTTGGAATGCTATTGCAAAGAATAACGTCGCTTGTGGTTTAGACAAGTATAACAACTAGAATAACTATATATTATTGGAGCTTTAGAAATCGTGTTATCGTTTAGCTGAGAAATGTAATATGGGGAAATATTCGTTTCCGGGTAGGAATGAACACAAGCTCTGGGACTGCCTGACAACAGCAATCAGAGGGCGGAGAGAAAAAACATCTCTAGTGACCATACCTTAAAACATTTAACCGATGGGGTTTTCTTAATATCATAAATTGAACATCGTTAATAGATATAGATATTTTAGTTAGATATAACTGAGGAATTATCATAACAGCATTAAGTTTTTTTTCAGAGGGTAACTAGAGTTTCTCCGAAACGTAATTCTAATTCCATATCACACTAGGAATTTACTAAAAGAGTTTTTTTGTATTTCTATAGGAATCTTAAAACACCTACGACCTATTGGTATTTTGTTTAACTTTAAAATACCACTTTGTATATTATTTGATAATGTAATTTTATAATCAAACGTTGATGATACCACATCCATTGATCCTGTGCAGGCAACAGATATTTTTATATCTCCCCTTCCTTCAGTGCAGACGTTTTCAGTGCCATCGTCTGTGGTCATCGTCAGTAGGATATCTTATTAACTCGATAACTTTTGAGTGGCCACGCATTTTCCCCGAAATTTGAAGCACAACTTGAAAGTACAATATTCTCGGACCAATTCGAAAACTGGATTTAATATAAAATATTTGTGAACCCCATTACCTTTGAAGTCTTGCACATTTTGCCTTCAAATTCGACATATGAGATGGTTCAATCATATTTTTGGACCGGTGTTATATCCGGATCTTCAAGGTCAAATAAGCCGAATTAGTGTTTTTTGCCTCTCGGATTTTATGGAGTAATGTATATTTTCCCCTCAAATTTTACACAGGTTGGTCGCTCCGAGTTACTGGTGACCTTGACCTTGATCTTTATGGTCATACTCAGGATTTACTCAGGATTATTGTGACTCCAGATTTGTGAACCTACTGAAGATTCATTCATTATATTTGACACACCAGTTATATCCGTCATTTTCTCTGACAAGTTTGAAAACTGGTGACTTTGACGTTTATCTTTAAGGTCAAATCTGCGGATTTATATGTTTTCCGAAACGCCATAACCTTTGAGAAAGTGCATATTTCTTTTCCTCTCACATTTGTGGATGGTCCTTATTTTTTTTTTTTTTTTTTTTTGGGGGGGGGGGGGGGGGGGCATGTTATTGCACCTGCAAAAACGAAAGAAAACAATTAGAAATTTTGTTTTTCAGGTACGAATCAATCATAGCTCTGATATTGGTTACAAACACTAGCTAGCCGATGCATAGTTTTTAAGTGACGATCTCCGTTTTACATGAAAGACCTAACCGACATCGTTTCATTTTAAAGACAAAAATATTGCACATGAGAATTTTAATAACAAAGGAGGGGCCCCCTTTTCATAAATTTATATATATATATATATATATATATATATATATATATATATATATATATATATATATATATGATAATTTAAAATAAAGCAAAGAATTAATCCTACAGGAAACTTTTTCTCTCTGTTACGTTAATACAAGTTGATATCACACTTTTAGCACTCTCTTCCCTGCCTCACTCTGTCTGTATCATATTCTGAACAAGCCGGCCCTAACAACCAAGCCCGAGGACAGGATATCATTAACCTAACCAACCGGCACAGGAAAAAGGAAACAGGAAACAGGAAGCAGGAGGCACTCGGATTAGCAGAGTAGAATTGCCGCTGCATCAGCCGACCAACCTCCAAGTAGTCCAGTACACACACCCGTTCGGCTCAGGGGCGAAAATATGATGGGGAGGGGGTAATTATATCACCCACTTATTAGCAAGGGGGGGGGGGGATGGACAATATAATCATTCCATCCCCCTGGTATTCAGAGAATAATAAATATATATATTCTAAATGAAATATATTAAATATAAGAATTATACACTTTGGTTTATTATGAAATATTATATATCTCAAACTGGTTTATAATTACCTTATACTCTTCACATACCTAACTTTTTTTCAAACCTTATTAAATTGTAATATATACAGTGAAAGGTGTATATGTACATATGATTATATATATATATATACATAAATATATACATATATATTTATGTGTGTGTGTTTATAAAAAGCAGGTCCCAATATTGGATACCCTCCACGCCTACGAATCACCCCCCCCCCCCTTGTAAATAAATTGACGCAACTGGTTCCTTGCACCAGGCTTTAGTTTGGATATCATATGTCAAACTGTGTTGCTCAAACTTAAAGATAGTAACGGACGTTACCGGTGCTGCATACGTGCCATGTGTGACGCCTTTTATTTGACCTCCGTCACCTGGCTTGCGACAACCGCGTTTCAGTCTGCCAGGAAAATGACAGCCTCGGGAAACAATTTTGAGAAATCGGTCAACCTGGCAGTGTTCGATGAGGGCGCGGGGGGTGGGTCACACCGGAATGTACCCCGAGGATATCGTCCAGGCGGGAATGTATCTGTGGAGAAAATTTTATACTGGGACGTGTATCGGATGACTTTTAAGCGGAGTAACGCTTTTTGCGATCACGCCTAAATCCGCAATTCAGACCGAAAGACCAACCAATTGTAAGGGATGTATGAAGCGCCACCTTGAGAAGAGAAGAATAACTTAAACTGCAGATCGCCATGACACGCGGCCTTTAGCTCTCCTAATTTATATTTTCTTTCTTTCTTTCTCTCTTTCTATTTGCTGCCATTCATATATTTCGTATATTTTTATTCATAAAATAAGAAAACCAACTTACATGTTGCATAGATTGTTTTATTTATGTTAAATTGTAAATCAGCGATGTGATTGTCGATAGAGGCCTAATATGCCACACACTCCGGCACACAAGGCATTCTTCTTAAGGAATCTTATGATCCTGGTCCTTTCTCATTCCACTAGCGACACCTATCTTTGACGACTGGCACCACATCCTATTTTGTAATATCTCAGACTAGCTGATAAACCCGGTAACCAGGCTTTTTATCGTTTATTTTATTTATTTATTTTTTTTTGGGGGGGGGGGGGGTATCAAATGAGATGAAGAATGATGGCTCATTTTTCTCATTCTAAATGTTATGATATAGATTTTCAGTGGGACATTGTCCCAAAAAGATATATAAAAATATGATTTAACAGTTATTTTATAAATTCCTACATCGGTGTGTTTCTACTTTGAAGACCTGGCCAGTGATGATGTTTACAATTTCGGATCGAAGTAAGACACGAGGGTATTTAGTTTTTCGAAGATCTTTGACTGATTAAATATATTATTATTGTTCGACGTGTGAAGGATAGATTGATATAAAGAAGATATGAAAGAAGAAGTATATGTATGTTTTAAGGCAAGAAAGCTGTTCCTCAAGAAAAGAAAAAAAAATGGAATACGCATACCTCTTTAGCCGAAGAAGCGCGGCACCTAGAGAGGTGGTCCCCCTCTCCTTTTTTTATCAACCGCCATATCCTTTTCAAAGGTTTCAGACGAATTTAAGCGTTCTGAACACCCCCATTTCCGGACCTTGAAACCTTTTTTAGGGTTTGCAGGGGGTCTTTGGCTAGCGGTGCTAATTTCCCCTCAGTGATCACCTGATTTACAACTACCCTAAGTGCAGGGTGAAAGCTTCTTTCTACTAATTTCTACTCATCCCATATTGTCCTATCCTCATTGGTTTAATTGAACCTTATTAATCCTTAATATGTTCATACCTTACATTGAGTATTGAAAAAGTCAGTAAAATGTATAAATAGAGCTTTGATGGGGGGCTTATCCCACACCTTGTCTCACCTTATCGGATAGATCGCTGTCAGTTCATTTCTATACTGGTTCAGTTTGCGTTTAAATTGCTTGCTGTTGTGCGACCATACCTTGGAAAAAGCCCTCCTTGAAGGAGAAAGTGGCGTTAATCAAGGCGGTAACACCAGGATGCAGTCAGAGCAAACTGGCTGTGCCGGTGCCTCTACATTCGTGACCTCATGACAAACTACTTTTAACTTATTCGTGAAGAATAATCCACTGATATTTTATTCACAGTGCTTTCAAAATTTCAAGTTCCAAGGTATTCGTGCACGTATACCGCCACGTATTATGTTAAATATGTATTCAGTAGGTTTTCGTATTGCCTTTAGTGTAATTATGGGTTAATCGTCAGGCATTACGTATGTGTACATGTATATTTATTTTTATCATGGATAAATATTTGAAACAAATGTGTTTTCTTTTTAACTACACACAAAAAACATTCGTAGCAAGGGTCACTGCAAAGTAAAACATTTTGTTATAATTGACATTAATTAAAGATATGCAATTAATACACACTGATACACATTAAACATCGGCGTGATATATGAAACCAAGGTTTCATAAATACGACCACCACCAAATTACGACCACTTTGCTCAGTCCCCAGGGCGGTCGTTATTGTTGGTTTTCACTCTAATATATTTAAGGTGGGAAGCAACTCAAAGTAAGGAATAATGTGTTTTATAGGGACTATAAATGATGTATTTAAAGTTGAAAATCACTGAAAGTAAGGAAAAAAACTTCAATTGATGAAATCTTGACGGGAGGCCTCCGTGGCGGAACCCTGTTTCCCCCTAATTATCGGCCGTGTAATGTCCTTGTTGACTATATATCACATTCTCCACACAGAGAGTCTACCAATGAATGTCAAAGATAAACCTACTACCTACATTCATTCACACAGCACGCTTTTCGTCGAAAACCTGAGGAGTGTAAATTACAAAAAAAAAAAAAAATAAGTAAATGGAGCAATGCATCGTCAGCATCAATGCCAAATATAACCAACAGAAGTTATTTATCCGTGAAACATATTTTATATATTGATAAACCTTTGGACATATTTTGCGGTCTATATCTGTGACGCGGTATTTTAGATATAAACAGGACCATACGCACGTGCTTCCTTCGATAGTTTACGATATTTGACTGTTTTCAGAATTGTTGAAGATGTAATTGCAAGTTGGTAGTGCAGCGACACTTGTTGTGGTCATTTCAATATCATGCAAAAGGATAACCTGGCTGAATTGCGTTTTAATCCTCATTGGATGCTGACATAAGAAATAAGAGTCGCATGTTTTTTTCAAATTTACCAACCATATACACGTGGGTCAGTGACTACGTCAAATGTCAGGCCAGACATGCTTAAATCCGTCACTGACACCAGGGCTTATTCATATGTACAATAGTCCTTAATCCTGCGATGGAGTCGACGACGCAGGCATTCCGGTCTTTGCCGAAGGCAGTTCGGCTGTTTTCGGTAGTTACCTTCACACAATTAAAAAAAAACACACACACAAAATCACTCAAGAGTATGTGTAAATTAAAAATTATTTATTCTCATATCTTCGAGATCACTGCAGGAACAATAACCTTTAAAATGAAGTATGGCACAGTGTCATATGCAGTGCGGTTTAACATTGAGGACAAAAGTTGACCAACTTCGTTTAATAAGTATGAGGTAATTAGGCCCCCTGGGAGCCCTGGCTTGTATCTGATTTTATTTTTCAAAATTTCTAATGTTGGTTCTGGCAAGGTCGTAGTATCCTCTAATAATTATTAAGTGCTACTTTCTAGAAAACGTTACTCGGCGATGAAATTTTACCATCCAGTTAAGTTCTATCCATCTTGTCACACCCTCACCCCCCCCCCCCCCCACACACGAGACACATACCCTAAACACACACACACACACACACACACACTAACACACCTCACAACAGTTCGGTGAAAAGTTAATTATTGAAAAGAATAGCATTTTAATGGATCTATAAACCCCTTGTATATATACAAATCCACATGTATGTCTTGAGGAAACAACACGTTCTTCTCGCTTTCACCATTCCAATGAGCTGGGTCTTTCGGCCAAGGTAATTTGGTATTGACACTAATTAGAGCAAACCAGAGTAGCCTACGGACCTAATTACTAGTGGTTCATAAGTTCCACCCATTTTTCCCAGACCATCAGGATTTTGTACATGCTAGCATTCAAGGGTGAGCAGATGACTCGCAGGCGTGGGAAGGTAATAAAAGGTTTAGACAATTTTTGCTTTAATATCATATTTTCCAATATCATATATCATATATATATTTATATAAACTTATATTCTGTGGGACCCATGTCCAATATATCTTAACTAAGTATAAGGTTTTAACAATAAGGCATAGTGTACAGGTTAGTTCTAAATCAGGCTCAGATATATAGTAACGCAGATATTGAAAAAAAAATACAGAACTATTGTCAATCATTATGTCTCCCCCCCCCCCCCCCGTCCATGGGAGACATGTTGTTTTCAGTGCCATCTTGTGAACACGATAACTTTCGAAGGGCTTAATAACCCCCCCCCCCCCCGCCCCCCGGAATTTAAAACACAAAGCTTTTCTATCAAAATCACAGACTAGTACGAGTGACCTTGACCTTGATCTTCAAGGCATATTTTGGCCGATGTAAAAAGTTAATGAACCCTATAACTTTTGAAGTATTGCACATAATGTCCTCATTTGACACAAGATTTGTTTCAAAAAAGTTCTTTTAAGAAGTTCGAAAACCGGTGACCTTGAGCAAGATTTGTAGGGTCAAATAAGCCAAATTATTGTTCGTCTCTAAGATTTCTTGTGAACGCGATTACTTTTGAAGTAAAATGCATATTTAACCCTCATTTTCAACACACATGTTGTTTCTACCGGGTTCTCTAAAGAGTTCGGCTACTGGTGACCTTGATTTTGATCCTCAAGATCAAGATCACATTCTCAGAGAAATTTGAAAAATGATGACCTTCACTTTGACCTTCAAGGTCACATTCGTAGATTTCCAAAACACCATAACTTTTGAGATAGTGCATATTTTTACCCCTCATATTGTGGGATAACCCATGGGGTGAGACCTATATCGTTTTTGCGCCTGCATTCTAGTTCAATTATGGATTTTCTTGGGGATTAATACCTTGACCATCTCCCTTCCTTAAAAGTAGAGTGAGTATATGTAAATGAACCACATTTTTAACTTTTCCATGATGAATACAATTACTTTAATAAAATTACTTTACCTTACACGTTATGAGTAAAGTGGTTGGCATAATATTCACAAAATGTACATTTTCTTTGCTGAAATATATGTTTACTGATCCATAAATACCATTCAGTCTTTTTGGATAAACATTGCCACAAGTAAGCTGTATGAAGGTATCCGCAGAGATGTTACATATAAACTATCCAAAAGTTTGCCTTCATAACAAAAATGAGTACATGAACCATAATTTAGAAAGCAGAAAAATTAACTGCCTATTATTATGTCCTATAAAACAATATGAATAAAACTAGAATCTGCATTCTAAGGAGTGCAATCGTCCGCCGTGTTTGCATTCACTTATTCGGTCCATATTCTCAGTTCAATCGTGCATAAGAGGCTCTACATTAATTTTGTGAATTCTTTGATGGCGTTTCTGAATCCGGATCATTCCCCGGATCCACACCAAAATATAATCGATTCTTCATTGTCATACCTTAAAACTATTATTGATATTGGAAGAGTTGTCCATACTTTGACATTTACTTGTATTGGGAGGTATTGTTGTGACTGTTATGTTGATGAAGATATGTCACGTGACCTGGTCGTCAATGAAAATAATTATGTAAATACCACAAAAACTATCGAGTTCTAGATTTGTCGAAATGCGACTATTGATGATATCATGCAAACTCTTCTCTCTCTCTCACACACTCTCTCTCTAAGAGAGATCAAGGGGTTTTCTCCCATCAGAGACTCAAATATCGAAGAAACTGTCCTGTACCTTTGACCAATACTTTCCCAATGCAGGATGTTTATAAGTGACTTTCGTTGTCCCACCGGCTGCTAGACTCGACATTTTAGCCTTTCCCTCAAATCTTCTTTCTATCCCAGCACGCCCGTAACTGTACCCCTTCCTTGGTTTATGAGGGATTTCCGGAAGTGACGTCACCATGGAAACCTGACGTTGCGGACCCGCGTTCTCTGGGTTAGGAACCATGCTCCCTTTGAGCAATATCTTAGCAAGTTTTGGCGCAATGAGACTCTGTATGGAACAGTCAAGTTCCGGGAATGAGGCCTTCTCCACAGCCCGTGCAATTCTTTTATTTGTGGCTTCAATACAAAGATTACATGCAACAGGTCCAAGAACATCGCAAAACTGCGTACCCGCCATGTTGGTTCGGGTACATTTCATTGCTGAGTAACGTTTTCTAGGAATTTTAATGGCAGCCTTTTGATTATGCAAACAGCCAATCAGCTGATCCAATGTACGAATTTTATTGGCTGGCTCTGTACCAGCTGGGGCGCAGTAACTAGGGGATACGGACCGTTGTGGCGGCTTGTTGTATACGCTTAGTATCTGTGAGGAGAAACGTGTTTTCTCAGAAATTCCAGCTGAAGGCATTCGTTGACGCATCTCTTTAATGTATTCGAACTCGGCGCGTTGGGCTGTGACGTCATTCAGGGATCCATCTGTAACTGTTTTTGCCGACATTTTCGGAAGTTCTCTCGGGCCCGATATGGAATCTTCGTGCATGTTATAGATTGTCCTGTAAGAGTAATAGATACATTGAAACCCAGTAACAGTTCGACTTATTCTAAAAATAAACAGTTCCATATCTAATACCTGATTCTTTTTCAACTTATACTTTTAGCTTAATGATATTCGTTTGTTTTATATATTTAAATCTGCTAATGTAAAAATAAGATGAATTGTTATAATTATATGATCTAACCACCAACATGGACTGATGAACAAACAAGTTGATAATTCTAAACCCTTTACTTTTCAGAGGGACACAAAAAATCACTCTGGTTTGACATCTAGAACTCCCTCAACAGCATATAATATTGCACATTTATTTTCAGTTAAAAAGATTTTCATTAACCTAATAAAACCCCCTCTGTAATAACTGTTAAAAATTTTGTAAAGATAAAATTAAAAATTGAGACTGATATTTTCTTGCTATTTAAAAATTATTCACAATGTGTCTGAAATTTGAAATAAATCTGCTGAACAGTAAAAGGTTAAACGTGATAGCACCTAATTCCAAGTTAATAATACAGAAGACACCATAGAGCAGTGTTTGTTTGTCGAAGTTCTTTTTTCCCTCGAATGAAGATTACACCGTGCCCTTTCACGATGAGGATTAAAATGAAATTCGAAATAAGTGCACTGTATAAAGATATAAAAAGTAATTTTTAATTAAAGTAATCATTTAATTAGTATATAATTCTAAGTAAAATTGAAAAAACACTACCTTTTATCGATGACATTTTGACGCCACTCGTTGTGGTCGACGTCCTGGATCTTCCATTTAGCCTCGATGGCGCCCTCTCTCGGGCGTTTCTTCAAGTAGAGTGCCTCGATTCTCTGTTGTTTTTTCTTTGCCTGCACAGCATCGTAATTGGACGTCAGGTAGAGTGGTACCACGTGATCTTCCACGTCATCAACGCTTAATGTTGCTGGCATAATGAACGATCGCTCAATGTTTTTTTTGAGTTATCTACAAAAAAGATTGGATGTATCATTTAAAAGAGAAAGGGCACGTCCGAGGATATTTGACGTCATCTGAAATTAAAGGTGCCCATTCACCTATCTTTTGGAAAAAGAATTTATGTGATTTCTGGCTTCCTCTGTGTGAATATTCATTATCTAAGAATAATATTGGTTGTGAAAAATTATTATGATGCCTTCATGAAGGATTTTTATACTTGCTTATCAACAACAGTTTTGTAAACACAGCAATGTTGACAAACTGGAAAAACATGTAACCTAATGTGGTAGGTTGCATATATGTGGAGGTAGAAAGGCACCTGTTGCAAAACGCCAGTTGCAAAGCTTTGGCTTTTCTGACTTGCTAGCAGATGCCCTTGTTGTATTTGATTTGATTATTGTGGCGTGCCCCTGCATACTGTATACATGTTAATATAAACAAAACGAGCAGCCTGTGTGCGGTGATATCCACGTTTTCTGGCCCATTTTTCTAAAAGTTCCAAGGGAATACCTATAGTTTATAGAGTTCAGATAGGTGATTGGGCCCATTTAAAAAACATTGTTTTTATACTTGCCATGTATTCTAATAAGGCTATGATACTGTTGCCTAAAATGATTGACGAAAAGACTAGAGTGACGCTTCTAAAACCACTACACATTGATTTGAGGTGTTCAGACTTGAGAGCTGGCGGACATAAAGTAAAGCCTTCACAATGTGTTCGTCATCTTTGAATACACTTGGACTTTCGTTCAGTTATTGAGCATTATGTCAATACGAATGTAAAGCTGTCTACGTACATCTGTACATCAACATCAAGATCAAGGCCAACTTGGATAACTCATCACTAGAGCAGCTGATCCGTGCGACCAGTAAGCCTTATTGTGGCAATGCTTGTTTTCTTGGACACCCTTCTAAACTGTTACACTCGCTCAAGAGAGTTCAAATTGCGCGGCCTGAATCCTGTGTCGAAGTAATATTTAAAGTCAAATTTAATATTCCACCTGTCTTGCAGAACCTGCAATGGCATCCTCTGTGTCAATGTATATGGTCGCCATTTTATATTGGTTTTCAAGAGGAAACCGGATCTGATAAAGTCCTATACATCAGGCAGAAGTATGAGATCAGAAAATTGAAAAGTGTTCCGTATACTTAATCTTAAGTAATTGCTAACAGAGCTTTCTGTGTTACAGGACCCATTTTATTGAACTCGCTGTCACTACGCCAACCTCGTTATCAGGTCACGTTCAAACAGAGGCTGAAAAATATCCTTGTGTTTTAATTTGACTGAAAATCAAAGACTTCTTATTGGTAACAGTGATGATCTGTGACAATTTTGTTTTTATGGAAAATGTTTTTACAATACTGATATTAGTTTACTCTAATTTCCACATTTTTTATTGTACACAGAAGCAGTTTAGAGCACTTTGTTCGATTTGCGCTATACAAAGTACATCATTATTATCATGTAACAAAATAGTCATTATCTGTAATGAAAAAGCAGTTTGCAATATCTTGCCAGTAAAATATGCAAAACAAAACGTAAATATTTGCGCCTGGGTTGGCGTCATTGATCCAGAAATAATACATCCCCGAGGCTAACCGAGCATGATCTGAGCAGAGGGTGACATCTGGAGTTAGATTTCGTAACTAGTTGACTAAATGACCACAATATATTACTGGATAACACGTTATGCATCAGACCGGCCATCATATACGTTTATGTATATAATATATGATGCTTGAATCCTGTAAACTGGGCCTTACTGCATATTATTATTGAAATATATGGGTTTGGTCAAAATGGAAAGCAAATGGGGCAAAATGATATAAATATTATATTATATATATATAATATAATTATATATAAATGATCTTATTGCTTGAAAGGAAAAGTTAAAGACTCGGTTAGCAGGAAATCTTCACTGCATTTTCTGTATAACTCCTTCAACATAACTGCTGCTTCCTACAGTATGGTTTACCAGGTTTCGCCACGGGGCTGTTGGAAGAGGGCCAGGAAATTTCAGATTATTTAGAGCCGGGTATCGCGGGGTTTCATACTTGGACACAAAATGTAAAACCCAGAAAATTTTAATACAGAAAACAGTGGTTAAGTTGAATAAGTGATTTTGAATGAATTGAGAATGTAACCCCTGCGAAAGAATACACACTCCCCCCCCCTCCAAGTTTTACCGAGTGCCCACTTGCCTGACTTGCATTTTTATATTTATATTTGTATTGTTATATTTATATCATTTTTACTCAAATAATTAGCAATTTACATATAGGCAGGCAGGCACCATAGACTTTACCCAAGACCATTGCAAGAAGGAAAATGTATCCAATGTAATAATAATAATACAGAGGACGAATCGCACTTTATGATGTCCTGTATTAAATATAATGAAGAAATAAGAATATATTATGACTAATAATTAAAAAAAAACAAAGATACGTATGCACAGCACTTGAACTGCACAAATTGTTTTCGTTTGTTTGTTTGTATTTATGTCAACAGATTGAGCTAAATGATCCAATATTGCAAAGGAAGTGAGCTCAATAAAGTTCATAGTTCATATAACCACAGGGGATGACGTTCCATTTTTTAAATGAATGGTTATCCTGCCACGTTTGTCCACCAGGTGGTGTTCTCCTTATGGAATTCCTAAATGCTTGAATATGCACCAATCACATTGCTGGTATCTGGTTCGGCAGTTCCATTGACAACGAATGCGTTTCAGCATATAGCTCGATTCGGTCTTGGTACAGGAAGCGATTAGAGTACATGCAGCTATGATTGTTGTAAAAACTGCATGCAGAGTAATAAACAGAACTTTTTACAACAGAACTTACATTTACATCTTTACCGAGTTTACACAGTCCGGTGGTGTTTGTAAACACAAGCGTATCAGGTCGAAATAAGTCCAGATTTCAGGCAGTCACATTACTAACCTAAGTCACTGGGCGTGTTCGCAGTTCAGCTATGTGCATTAAAATGATTTAGATGTGCCAGATTTGGGCGATATCGTAATTTAAAATTAAAGAAGAGCCCAGGAGAAGACGGAGTTATACTTTTGCTTCAACAAACTCAACCATATTATATGCGTTTCGCAGTCATGACTTTTAGGCTAAGCCAAACAGAATCTGATTCAGGACGGATTCGGTTTGCTTGGCGCATTGCGATAAACCATGCACCTGGTGGCCAAAACAAATGTACGGAAGGTGGCGCGGTGTGTTCAGATTATACGTGTTTACAAGGGGATGTTATTATTTGAAATCGCATGTCGTCATTGTGGAATGACAAGGAGCTTTTTAACTGATAGCGAAAGTGTTTATGACAGATGTTGTTTTTTTTTTACATCACACGTGGGCATTGTGACTAGCGAGGAAAATATTAACTTAAAGCGAAAGTGGGAGTATAATTTCCTCATAGATCTTTATATCGCTCCAATGAGAATATTAGTTTGTTTTATAGCAAAACATGTCTGTGTCTTTTACTGGCAATATCTGTTCGACTCGCCAGTTATTAGTATTTTAGTTAAATGCAAGAACTTTTCCTTGTCTTATACGTTTAGTTAGAAAAGGGAAACATTACATACTATGGTGCCATTTTGATGGCACCTTACCACCTCCTAATCTTGTTCCTGTATAAACATCAACTTTGTAATAGATATGCCGTGCCATTAATATCAAATTATGTCCCTGTAAACTAAATATATATAACTCTGCCCATGTCTGGCTCGCCTTAGCTTTCGTTTATGTAAATATAGCTATATATTAAAAATTCAAGTTGATACTAGATCCTGTTATATAAATACAGCTAATGTCTAATATACTTTGATTTATATGGCTGATACAGGTTCCCGCACCCATGCACGCTCAACAAGCATTTTACTCCCAGCACAAATGATTGGCTGAAACGGTGCAAAATTTATTGTTTATATATATTTCAAAACTGATTTCAAATAGACGCATGTTATTATTATTTTATTTTTTGTAAACGCTATGGTATAGACAAAATAGGAAAATATCGTAAAAATAAATGGTTTGATATTTGAAACCACTCACTTCCGGGATTATATCTTCAATGTATAATCAACAGTAAAGAGCTTGAATTCCCAGTTTTCTTTCGCAATGAATGAAAGTACATTTACTCACCTGCAGTCGGTCATTAAATATTGCTGTCAATGATACCGAAGTCAATCAAACTTAATCTAGTACCAGAGGATTTCTTCATATATTAGGATCTTAACACTGAAGATCCTAGTGTTTCACCATTGGTTGGTATGTATTCCGTTAGTTGTACACAAATGTGTCAGTAAAGGACAATCATCGTCTTGTTAAATCGTTGTACAATATGTTGTACAATCGTACGGTGCCGAGCGAACAGAGCAGAAAATAGCTGAGGCCTGGGCGCAAACTTTGTACGACACTTCACCGAGTCGGTCCCGGAGTCTTGTAGCCAAGCGCTTTATCGACCTTTTGTGAAGGCAGTAACAAGGTTATACATTAATACACCTTGGTAGCTATTATGAGGCAGTGAATATACCGCACGCTATATTATGTGTCCGTTTCCCAGCAGACAATAGCAATAAGGAGATTGGAGGTTTATAATGGTGTAAGGTTCTGCGATTATGGCCCGGGTCCCCTGCTGCAGGGGGATTAATATGGTCGCCGAAAGGTCTGCCCGTACTTGAAACTGGTTGAATTAGGAAACCTCTTTGAAGTAAATCAGGCCAGAAATAAACTGATTGGATTCATTTTGAGGTAACTTATTAATTAATGAACCGTTCATTCAGACTCCTCGGTAGGAGGGGTATCCTTGTTAATGGTGAACGAGTTAATTTTCATATCCATATTACGGTCAATTATTCTAGAATGGACCTACGAGTGCAAAACCATCAATTTAAATTTTTTTTCCTTGGTCATTTTTTGATTGCTCTAAATCTCCAATAAGACTTTTTTTCGAAAGCTGTCATTTGCGCAAAATATTAATCCTACGTCACAGAGACGCATCTGATATTTATTTTATACCTTGACCTTATTCCCAAGGTCATACCCTGCATAGCCGATTCCCTCTTATCACTCAGTTGCGGACCGGGGGTGGTAACTGCGATTGCATACATTTAGTTCCGTACTTGCCGCTGACTTATAATTAACTTGATGCAAACTTAATTTTCACAAATCAGCTCCTTCTTCTTAAATGAAAAACTATACGCCAGTGTGTGCATCACTATGACCAGAGAAACGGTTTAATTGCATACGTGTATTATACAATTGCAAATAATTTTTTTAAAGGTCGCCTCATTTCATAATCTATTTTGATGATAATGCTAATAACAATAATAATAATAATAATAATAATAATAATATACTACTACTACTCTTAATAATAATGCTAATTGGGGGGGGGGGCTGGCTATAGGCGTGCTGGTGGACTTAATACATAACTCTCCCCTGCCGTTATATAGGGGTCACTTATAATAAGAAGGGTCACTTTGCATACTCCCCAAGTCATATGATTAATATGTGTGGAAATGGATGATACATCTAATAAGCAAACAAAGAAATTAAACAAAGCAATGAGGCAAGAAGTGGAAAAGTAGGTCTACAGAAGAGGCACTACCTGCAGCTTACACTGAAATACAAGTCCGATGACAGAGCCAATATGTGCCCTTAAAATATGTTGTTCGTAGCCCTAGCAAATCCTATGATATTTGGTAGCAGACAAAACATACACGTGAAATCGATAAAACTTTTTGATAAGGAAATTAAAAAAAAATAATTCAGATATAATTTAATATTCGGATGCAGGCACCACCCCCTCCCCTCCTGTTTAAACTTCCTAAATATCTCTAAGTTATGATTTATGTCTTTTAATGAATAGATGAATAGATGATAGCTTTTGCTCAGTAACTCAGCAAATATAGGACACAATTTAAAAAAATGACTTAATAGTGTGGACCATTTAGCATGTGAGATGCAAACTTCCTGGCCCTTGCGGTTATGATTTGTACCCTGTTATTTAATGCTTTTGCAGCTTTCGTTCAATAACCTGGAGAATATACACTGTGAAAAATTGTGCGTTATTTAACGCGACAAAGTCGTGGCAGCAAAGTTGACGCTGCATAGTCGCGGTATTTTACGCACATTTAATTTACAGTATTCGCGTAATTTTAAAGTGCGTGATTTTACGTACATTCGATAATTAGTATTCGCGTAATTTAACGAGACAAATGCGTAATTTTAAGCACATTGACATTGAGGGAAAGCGTAAATTTATGTGATTAAGAACGTAATTTAACATCCTAGTGTTATTTTTTTTACAACATAATTGAAGGCAATTTAGGCCTTAATAATGAAAAGAAGACACTGAATCTTGTTCCAATAAAAAATCTGTTTATTATATCAAACAGTGAGGCACGATATATCGATGGATGCAAACATAAAGAGTTTATCAAGCTTTATATATATATATATATATATATATATATATATATATATATATATATATAATTAAACTATTCACTGATCTGTGATCTATTGTCTGCCAAATAAAACCTTTAACAAGCGTTTGCGAGAAGTATATTGATACTGCAAATGTAGGGATTAAAAGTAACTCAAATATTTCAAATACTCAAAATATTTCAAATGCTCAAACCATTCATTGTCAATGTGTTCAATATATAGGTATGTTAAAAACGTTGCCCCATTCTGATCCTTCACCGAGTACGAGTACTTGTTGTGCAAGGAATGCATGTACGTGTCCATGAATATTTTATATTTGCTACAACTCGAATCCCCCCCCCTCCCCCCCCCCCCCCCCACACACTCTTCACAAAAAGCCTTGATATTCCCTTAAATTGTCCATTCATTGTCAAAATCACGGAGCCTGTCACATAACTTCCGGACCTTGCTGCTGGTAGCTGGTCTTTTTTGTTCTCCGTCTTTTTGACCTTCGATCCCCTTGTCGGGTTGATGCCAACCAAGACTCTGTAACATATCAAAATAACGTCATTAGTTTAAAAATACGAATGATCTCCACAGCTTGTATGGACTTTAAATGTCTTGTCTTTCCTGTACATTAGAAAATTGCTATTCCAGTGTAGAGTATAAGGTGCCTAGATGATACAAAATAAATTCTCACGGCTTATTTCTTAAAGATTTCCCTGAATTATAGAAAAATGATATTTTAGAGTTTAGCTTGAATAATTAAGTGCTAACCGAAGATGAAAGAACTTGTAGAAATAACAGTAATGGAAAATTACCGCTATTGTTAAATGTATTAATGAGTAATGATTTTTTGCTGTGATAGTAATTGTTGACAGTATTAACGATTAATGATTTTTAATCATTATAGTATTATATTAATAGAAGTACATGTATTAATAAAAAATCAAAGGACAGATTAATAAAAATAACCTTTGCTACAGTCAGAGTAAGCTTCATTCACCAAATAGCTATAAGGAATACATACCTTTGAATGAATTCAAGTATCTGTCCCACTGAACTTGGGTATGGGATATTGAAAGTATAGTATGCTGCAAAGGCCAGACCAAGAGCCCTCCGCAGGCTGATATTCTGGGCGAGGATGCAGCCTTCCACAACAGCGTAGAAGTTTTGGGCAAAGGGATGAGATCCTGGAAGCAATAAATGGGCAATGCATGAGAAACTCACAACAACAGATCAATATGTTTGCCCTAAAGTAGCTGGTCAAATCGTGTTTATATAAAAATATAATATACCTACTCCTGTCTAAAATAACAAAATTAACATAGGCATGCATTACATGACTTTAATGTTTCTTGAGTTTTATTAGTCTATATACATAGATTATATTATAAATTTTAAACCTTAAAATAAGTTAAATATGTGTTGAAGTAGTTAAGTTAAGTACAAAATGAGATGTCTTCTCTTAGGGAATATGCCTGATTTGTGTCCTTACCTCTAAATACCACATGTGGGTGGGCCAGGTTCTCCTCCGAAATTTCCTGTGCTGTAGTAGTTTCCTATAAAAAGGAAAAACAATATACAGTTATGTTGCATTTCATTCTATATGAATATTGGTGTTAAGTACTTGTTGTTTTAACACATGTTATGTATAATAAATTATTATTTTTGGTGTGAATGTCAAAAGGACCTCGTCCGAACATTCCTGCATCTTATGGTTTCTTTATTAGCACCTTTTTAACTCAAAATATATATACTAGTATATACATATATGTATATCAAAATGCATATATTATATATTATATATTACTTACCATATTTAATAGCTATACAAAGATGATTTTACAGAAATATGTAAAATAAAAAGCTTACCTCAACTTGTTTGAAGAGATCCTGTTTAGTGTCCCCAAGGATGAGAGGAAGCACTGTGAGAGTTCCATATACTTTAGGTTCACAATTCCCAACCACCTCGGCCAGAACAGATAAATGCTGTGCGGCAGATGCCGTATTTGACTGAGCCTCGAAGAAACGTAACATTTTTTTCAGATCTGCTTGTCATTTCTTTGTCCAGTGTTTCCATCAGGTCAAACTCCATTAAATGTTCAAAATGTTTCAGAAGGTGAACCGGTTGAAATAGGAAGGGCCAGTTTAATCTAACTGTGTTTAGGTGTGTGCCTTTGTTGATGCTGTACCTCTGCGAAGGATAAGTCTCGATCATAAATTGGTTGATCTTTTGGCCGTCTTGATGTTCTTTCTGGTATTCCTCTGTCAGCCATATTCTCTTCTCCTCCTGAGTATCGGCGGATTCGCCGTCCGGAATATCTGGCTGCCATCTGACACAGCCGTAGCTGTCCTGCTGTAGGACGGATGCAGGCTTTCGTTTTTTGCTCACATGATCGTTATCTGGGGTCTGCACTTCGAGGAGCTTCCTAATAAACGAAGGTTTCCCCGGGATCTGTTCAGATTATCAAATCTGTCTTTCAATCGATTTGACAAAGATATGTAACCACCGTCCAGCTTCCCAAATCGTGGCAACGAGTCCATGAATGAATTGGGATAAGTGGCCACAATTGTTTTTGAAATTGCGTCCAGATTTGCCTTTCCAGGTCTTGGGCTGTGTTTTTGGATGTCTCTACACAAGACCCTAACCATCTCTAGTAGATCACTTTTAGTCGGCCTGGTATTGTTTTTACACGCGGACCGCACTCCTTCAGGAAATTTTTCCCACGGAATCTCAAAGCGCTCCGCCCAGGTCTGAGCTGAGCGTCGGTAACTCGAAGTTGATGGTGTCACGTTTAGAGTGGTGGCCGGACTTCTAGCTAAATCAACAGGCATTTGTTGAGGGGTCTTAGGCGTTTCCTTTACAGGCGTGAAACAGCCATCTCCATCGTCAGAGACTAAAATTGGTAAAAAAAACCAGAAGTAAGTAACAGGCTTTTCAGACTGGAAAATAATATATCAGTTTATAACAATGAACAGTTCTGTTCATCATTGCTGTGATAAAAATTACCTAATCGCCAATTTACAGTTAAGCGTATTCATACCACGGTGCTTACAAAGTGACAAATTTTGTACAATATAATTGGCATAAAGATGCAAAGCAACGCATATCAGGAAATACTCCTTTTCTGTTTATTGTGCTGCTTGCTGAAGCCCTTGAAGCAGACACCCCCCCCCCCCCCCGATCCCAACAAAGAGGAAAAATATTTACCAGTTTTTGAGAAGTGTTGTTTCAGTTTTAAGGATAACTTCCTGCATCCAAGCAAGTGGAGTGTCCCGATAAGGTCCTTCTCTGGATCAAGAAATTCTAGGTCAGCCATATCTTGCATACCATATTCAGTCAACTTCTCGTCCACAGCTTTCATTTTGTCGACAGGAAGTACTAGTGTTGCTTCTAGGAACTGCTTTACTTCTTCAGATAGACTTGATATTCTAAAAAGAAAATGAACGGAAAATTGTATTTAAACATCAACTATACTTCTTCATTAAAGTAAACATGTGTACATCTCAAACATTACACACACACACACACACACACACACAAGATTTACATTGTAAAATATAATTCTGTATCTGTATTTTAAAAATCAGTATAGTTGATAAAACATAAGCTGATATAGTAAAATTTGTTTTTATATCCCACCATTGTATAAATCAGTTTGGATTTATAAAAATGTGATCACATACCTGAATATCTTTAAGCATCTCCAATAGCGTGTTTAGGCACCTGGAAACAGCTTGCACCACATGTGTATGATTCGAGAGGTGTATAGTCAAAAAGTTTATCAAAATGAACACATAGTGTTCTTGAATCATATTCAATCAATTCCAGCAATCCAGTTTCCGTAGTCTGAGTTACTCTTAACTTTGCAATAAAATATATGTCAGTGTTTTGGAATAAAATGGTCATTATTACTTCTCCAACGACTAGCTGATCTTGAGCATTTCTGTACAAGGCGATCATCTGGCCATTTCTGAATTGGATTCCGTTAACAATAGGGTTTTGACAAACGGTAGCCTCCGAGCTATTTTTCAGTTGTGGGAACTTTTCTATAGCTTGGTGAATATGGTCACCGTACAGTTCAAAATGGAATGTGATGGATGAATTGAATGATATAGAGGGTCTGAATAATGATCCTGAACTGAACAGTGCCTGTAAGAGTTGATGCTTCTCTGCCAAAGACTGCGTTACATTTTTGTAATTTTGAGCTGAACGAGAACTCCTCTTAAAAAAAGAATGTTTGCTCTCAAAACGTAACGTCCATAGTCTTATAGGTGGACCACACTGTAAGGTTAGCTCAGGATAACGAGTAAGGAAGTGATGTTTTGCTTTCAGTTTATTACTTGGGAAAAGTTTCACTCAGTTCTCAATATATTCCTCTATATAATCTAGCATAATTGCTATCTGGCCCTCTGAAATGACTGGTGCACTGATTAATTCAACAACTCTTCTGAGAAGTAATAGTAAGCACCACACTCTGTTACTGTGGTCTTTGATCTTACCTCTGACCAATAAAGGGAGGAACCTGAGTAAAACCCAGACCTGAACAGCATGCCCACCAAGAGCTTTGCTGTGTAGAGTATTTGGTGGCCTATCATGTGCATCAGTCCCTTTAAATTTAAAATCATGAATCCTTTTATTAAGATAATCATAATCAAACCACCTCTTTTCTATCAAATGATTCAAAATTAAATTTAAATCATCTTTCACTATACCCTCAAATAAATCATGACCAAGGCACAAAGGAAGTCCCGGGTTTGTAACCTGAAAGTGATTTAACTTATTGAATTCCGAATCAAATTTGATTCCATTATGATGCAGCAAGTCACTATTGTTCACTTCTTGCACCGAATTGTCATAATTTTCTTTTGTCCTTAATTCAAAATCCCAAGGGAACACGTGACCTTCTTCTAAGTCTGTTTTTGAAATAACACAGTACCTACAGCTGTGAGACACAGAACTGAAGTTCTCCACAAAACCACCAATCATGTGACTGCCCAAATTATCTCCAAGTACGAATGCAACAGTCCCAAGTCTTTTTCCAAAGCGACCGAGATCAATTCCATTTATTTCAAGATCGCATAAATCTGATATTAAAGGAGCCATTATTTCTTTTTGTCCGAACTTTTTGAAATCACTCTCTTTGCATAATAACACTAACTGTTGTACGTTTAGAATACTCCTAACAGGAGCATGCAAGTTGCCTAAAGAATAATATATTGCCAGAATTTTATGCTTTTTCTTGGCTGAACCAAGTGGGTTTACTATTTCAAATGAATCTTGATAGATTAGTAACTTCAAGGCATCTGGATTATCAGTAAAAAAGGCGTTCTCCTTATACACCTTCCGAGGTATTCTTGGAAACTTTATGTCTTTCAAGGTAATGACCAATGTTTTCATCCCTAAACATGGCCTGTAATGACTGTTTGATTGGCACATAATGACAGATCGGTTGAGAAGCTGTTGCGTTGTCACTTTTGTAAGGCACAGGTTATACATAGTGAAAATGATTCCTGTAGTATTTTTTCTTTTATAAACAGATCCCATACAACCCTCTGAATGAAGAATTTTCTTCAAATTATCATGTTCATACCAGGTTATGATTTCTTTAATACAGTCGGGCGACATGTTTGTTCTTTCCAATTTTTCCTTCAATTGGATTTTAAAATATCCAGAATGAGCTTCATGGATTGAACTAAATTCAATAAGAATCACTTGAATTACACTTGCTGGTACATGCTGCTTTGTCTGTATTGATAGCAGAAACACTGCTAATTTTCTTATAAGGGCATTTTCAATTTTTTCATCTGAATTATAATGTAATTCATCTTGGTCGCTATACTCATCAGTCGGATCTGATGAAGTTTCTTGGCAATTAATTGTTCCTGAATCATGCGGCCAGTTTTTTTATTCAGAGTTAGACGGCAGAGACTCGCACACAGTTGTGATAAGGTTTACTGAGTCCCTTTATGAACCCTGCTCAAATGTGATGTGAACGAGGAGAGGACTATAAACTGCTTAGTGCATGATTTGAATGGACAGGATATTTTTGTTCCTTCTTTAATATGGTCTTTTAAATGAGAAAACAGATTTTTTTTAAGCCGACACATTTTGCCAAACAATGCCTAATCTCACACTGAAGTTGTACGCTTTCAGAATCAACAAACTGATCAGCGAATTCGCCTTGATGTTGCCTTGAGATATGCGATTTAAGAGAATTGTATGTGGCAAACTTTTTACCACAAGTAGGGATTCCACATGGAATGGTGACATTAGGGGAACTTGAATGAAAGGTTTTGTAATGATTACCATAAGCACTCAGTAATGACGTTCTGAAGTGACAAATACTGCACTGATACATTTTGCACTGATACATATATTTTTGTCAGAAAGCTGATGAAAGGTTTTTTTCTTCTTATACCTAGTGATTACAATAAAATTAAATAAATTATTCCAAGCCCACATAACACGTGTAAAATAAAACTGGGTAGGGTTACACACGTGTTCAGGATAACGTATACACTATATATTTCATAAAACAGTGTTCAAAGAAATAAAAATTCTATATAACTGCTCAGATGTCTATTTTAGACATAAGCACTAATCAGGATCATGTTTGAATAGATACTACAATACCACGGTCAGCATTATGGGGAGTATGAGTGAATATATGATATAATGAATATATATATATATATATATATATATATATATATATATATATATATATAATGATACACAGACCTGTTAGTTGAATGTGAACAGGCTATATTAAGGGAATTACTTGCAAGATAGTACACCCATACTAACAACAAATAAATATCGATGAGGAATAATGCTCATGTATAAACATTCTGCCGATGCAGATTTTTGTTGTATCATATCACGGTAAATAACAATTATCTATCAATACATCCTACAGAAACTGGATTGCTCTTGTTTCCAAACTGGATTTTAACAATATAATCTAAAGTTTTAACTCACCTCGAATCATACAGACTGCACGTGCACACACGAAGAGCTTGTTCCTTTATGTGAAGTGATGTTGCAGGCAGTAGAATTTGAATCTATTAAGGAGCCTGTCCAGTTCTGAGGGGTCAGCTCTCTTATCAGCTATAGAGCGCTGTCTGCGGGCGCTGCTGCACGGACATGCTGGTATGCTCTCGGGGCAGGGGGTCTCTTGGTCCAGCGCAACATCTGGCCTGTATCCGTCATTAGCAGTCCCCGCAAAAGAGTTAACGCTTCGGTCCCGAGTGAAGAGATACAGCATGCTGGTAAACCATTTAATCGCGATATATACACGTTACTTCACGCCTCAAAGTCGCGGTTTCCTATTTATGGGTGTATACGGGCAATTGTCACGGTAAATATACGCGACTTTGTGTCGTAATAAAACGCATATTTTCACAGTGTACGTCACAGTGACCAACCTTTCCGTTTTCCAAGAGGTCTGCGCATCTGACAGGGCCTGTCAGCGAGTGACGTTTAAAATTCCTGGGTCTTGCAGGTATGATTTGTGCCTTGTTAATGAAGGAGTCTGGATTTTAAATTTTTTCGCTCCATAACTCATGGACCATGGAGGTAACGGTGATCTGCTTCTTAGTTTCCTAAGACAACCTATCGAGACCAGTTAGCAGGTGGATACTGAAGTTCCCGAGTATTTTGGTGACCATTCGCGCCATGCTAACAGATAGAAAGATGGCTTCTGATCTCTTCGTAGCGTCACAGTTACATATATTTTGGTTTCCACGGAGGGCCTATCAGGACCTGTCAGCATGTGAAGTTTGAATTCCATGTTTTTGCGATCTGCGTCCATTTAATGTAAGACTTTGCCTCATAAGTCAATAAATGTTGGTTTCAGTGATCTACTTTTTCGGTAAAATAGAGGACCATCGGCATGTAAAACTGAAATTCAAGGCACTTGCTACGATTTGTGCCCTGTTAATGGTGTACGATGGCTTTCGAAGTTTCGCTCCATAACTCACGGAATATAGGTCACAGTGATCAAGCTTTAGGGTCCCGCAGAGGATCTATCTGGACTAGGTAGCATGTGAAGTTTGAAATTTCTGGGTTATTTTGTTACCATTTGACCTGTTAACAGACTGATTGATTGTTACGATTACAAATTGGTCAGGGGAAAAATCCTGGGCCGTTCCCGGTTTCGAACCCAGGTCGGTGGCGTACAAGTCCGGCGAACCTGCCGCTTCGCTAACAAAGCAAGCTTCACTAGCGAGACAGTTCGGTCCGCTTTTATGTCACCCCGTAACATTGACGGACCCGGATATTTGCACTAAATAACCTGGAAATATAGATCACAGTGACCTACTTTTTGGTTTCCACAGAGAACCTGTTAGCATATGAAGTATGAACTCCCTGAGCTCAGTGATTAGATTTGTGCCCTATTAATGGACCACCGGATGGCCGACCAGAGGGACAACGGACAAAGAAAGACCTCTATAGCTCAGATGACTTTCAGTCAGCTTAGCTAAAAATACAGGTGGTGCCACCAGTTTTAAGCAATTGATAAAACAGTCATGATTCATCAAAGTAGTCTAGGGCGACTAGATGGAACCACAGCTAAGAAACTGACAGCTTTGCTGTCAATTGACGGTATAAGAAGAAGACGGAAAATGTGGGGGGAAAATAGAAGAAAAAAAAAGATATAGGTGGGGGGCCACCAATCTCAAGGTGATGAAACAGTTAATGATCAATAAGCACAATAGTTTTTAGGACACTAGACGAAAGAACGTCTGAGAAACTGACATCATTGCTGTAATTTTGCAGTCTCAAAATCTGAGGGGAAATGGTCGAAATAGAACAAAGTACATTCTTCAGGATCTGATGAAGCTGTCTATTATCATTATGCAACGCAAGAATCATGGCAGTAAATACGTTATTTATTCAGAAACTGCACCTTTAGTATAAGGTTTTAATCATTCTGAAGTCAAAAACATGCCTCATAACTAGGAGTATATACGTCGCAGTAACCTATTCTTTGTCCTAGATGATTTTTCAAAAACCTCCCTGGATTTGAAGATGAAAGATTCCCGGTCCAACGGTGACGACGTGTGCCCTGTTTGCGAACGAACGACAGACAACGAATGATTTTTAGTCAGCTGAATAAAAATCATTTTCCCATTGCAACCAATGTACATTTCATTACTTTGATTCGCATCTCTCCAAACTATTAGAGCTCCGACGAAATATTAATCTAAACGTCTAATCTGCGCCAGGCTTTATCTAATATCGCCGTCGATTCATCAAAATAATCAACCTATAACAGTGGCGTAGGAAAGTTTTTTTTCATTGGGGGGTATGATTGGCGCGAAAGAGCCAATATTCACGCTAGCGCGAAAAGGGGAGTGTCTGAGGGGGCATGTCCCCCCCCCCCCCCCCTTCTTGATGCTGGGATTTTTTTTTCAAAGTTAATTGGTGCAATTTGATGAATACTTTAAGTTAAATTTTGAATAAAATGAACATACCAATTGACCTGACGGCGAGTGCTTGATCGACAGGTCTATTAGCCAATCAGCGAACGTTATTGCCGGACTGAAAACGAGGCTATGTAAACACACGTGGAGGTCCGACATCGGGTCGGACATTCCTGACACGTGTGTTAACTTTCAACCATATGCTCGATGGACCTGTCATAATAAATATGTTTTATTTTTAACGTTATATGTTTTTTTTTTATAAAAGTTTCTCCAGGTATCATTCAAAGTAACAGCAATCTGTTTTCATCCGTCTTCGTTATAAAAACACAAGACAAGGAGAACGCACGGTTGGGACAAAACAGGCCCGATTTGGCCCTGTCATATATTGAGTCCATATTGACGCATGAAAGTTTCGACGCTGTCTATATGATGCTATTACCATCTTTTGGTAAAAATTGGACTGTAACCATTGCTAAAAAGTGTTACATTTACCCCACACCAGCGCGTTACTCTTCAATGTTGATGGGTTTATACAAAAAATTAATGTATCAATCTTGGCCCTGTCGAGTCAGAGCGTCTGCCAATCCCAGTCCAAGTATTCATGTTCATGTGCATGCGACGTTATCAGTAGTAGTATATATGTGTTCATGTGCATGCGACGTATATATTTGATATATCTCTGGCAAAAGGTCAGTAACTGTTTTTGACGAGGATACAAGTTAAATTGTATAGCTCACTGCTTTATATTGTATAACCATGTCGATAATTTAAATAACAGTGCGCATTTATTGGCACTCAAAGATGCAAGACGGCTTTATTAGGCCTACTGGTGTTACTGTTAGAACTTTACAACTGACAGATCTGTCGGTGTGACAAAGCGCGAGCTCAAATTTTGGTGATCGACCTAGATATTCTGATTATTCAATCGACAAAAAATACATAATTGAGCTGTTCTTTATTAAAATTAATGTGTAGATGTCGGCTATATAAATAGTAAAATGTTTATATTTTTTTACAGAAATTTTGTCTGTTCATTTGTCTGTCATCTAAAAAACTATCAATCTTAATAAATTAAGTGATCACAAAGCATGTTGATTTATGATTATAAAAAAAAATTAATATTGCATTCTATAGCCGCATAAGTACCCTGCCCGGGGGGGGGGGGGGGGGAGAAAGAGAAGGGGAAAATGCTATTTTTTTAGCAAGTAGTATAAAAAGATAATCATATTTTTTATCATATTCCACTTGGAATCAGACATTATGACAGCCATGAGTAATAATTAGAAAATAATCATTAAGATGTTTCTATTAAACAATAAACAAGATAAATAATATTCACTGACAAAATGTGTTTACATCTGTTATGTACATTTCATTGAAATGGTGTGAGAAATTGTTAAAAAATTAATTCACAATCTATTTAGGCTGTAATGATGCATTAGTACATCAGAATATAATAAATACTTGTAAGTTGTATTAACGAAGTGAAACTGTGTTAACTTTCAATGATTAAATTATAATAAATAGACTTAATACTTCATTAAACATTTTTAATTATTATCCTCATGAAGATAATATTTGGGTGTATCACAGTGTTTTTATACTAAACAAATACCACAGATATGTCACAAATGGAGCATCACTTGTTATATATAAATTGACAGTCCTCCTTGACATATATACAATATATACTTATGTTATTACATGCATGAGTCTCTGACTCTGAGTGTTAAAAGGAAGATTTAAAAAGATTATTGCCACAGGTTGCCTTAACTGACAGAACAGCACATTTCTATAATAATGCACATGTATAAAGTAAAACTGTTAATTTGCACACACACACCCTAACACACAAACACAAATGTTTATATACAGTGGCGGATACAGGTGGGGGGGGGCCACAACAACCTTTTTTCAGGATATTAAACTATATATATATATATATATATATATATATATATATATATATATATATATATATATATATATATATGCACTTGTCCCACCACATCTTTTAAAACAATTCAAAAGATTTAGGACTTTCATCAGTAATATCTATATCATACATGCAATTAAACTTCTTCTTGTACACACAACTTTCTTCCTGTGTATAAACAAGAGGCTTCCTATTAAAAGCATCAATATACATGCAATATTTAATAATAATTTTAACTTTAGTTTTATTTAATAATTTTCTCAGTATAATAAATTTTGACAGTGAACATTCACACTAAAACTGATATTTCTCAGCAATCCTGAAAGTTGGGTGCTTACTGATCAGTCATATTGTTGGTTACCAAATACTAGTGGCACCTAAACAGTTGCCGTTATGTTAATGCAAACAGGTACTTCCCATTGGATAAAAAAAAGTTGACGTGTGTCACGGATAAAATCTCATTTACCTATAAATCTGTATTTATATCTGAAAATTCATACTTAACATTTCTGATCAATGCTTGCAAAGATGAAAATCAACACCTTGATCCTTGGTAATCTCGCATCTACTACAATTTAATGTTTGCACATTTTATTGTTGTTTTCAACGCTTTGAGATACTGAAGGTTGCGACAAAGCACATAACGAAATAGTTTCAAGTAATCGGAAATATTCAAGTAATCAGGACGGCTTCTGTTGAACAGCGGTAAAGCGCAGGACTCAAAGCCAGGAGGTCGTGAGTTCGAATCTCAGCCGAGGCAGTGAGATTTTTCGCGGTCGACCCCCACCAAGGGGGAGCGCTCTGCAGGCTTAATGGGGAGGCATATGTCCAACAATCATGTTTCACTCACAAACGAGTGCGCCTTTCGGGGGTTCCTCAGTGTTATGACCTAGCAATGGGGATGACACACACCCAGGACCCGCAGAAGTACTACACCGATCCTGGTACACACCAGGATAAAAGGGCATGCTCCTGTCACGTAGTCCGAAAACGAAATAGAACTCTGCAGATGTACATTTTAATAGTTAAGCAAGCATAAAACACATGGAGGCGGTAACCTCCACCCAAACATGAAGTTAAAAAAACTCACCCAATAAGGAAAAATATTTGAAGAATAAAGCGTCATGGTGGTAGGAGTTACTATACATCGCCAATAATGCTAGAATGTGATATGATTCAACATAAACTTAAATATCAGAGAGGTCATGCCATCTTTGTGTGTGCTTACAAACAAAAGTTGGGTAACCAGTTATCGATACATTATTGGTATTTAAACAAAGAGAAATTAATTATTTTAATAGGTAAATATGAAACCGTTTGTCACATGCAGACAAAGCGTAATATATATTAAAACATATATCTTTTTTTCACATAATAATGTTCCTCATGAAAAGTAAGTCAACAGATATATACCTATCAAACTTAAAAATGCTTCGATTTGACATAAAATAACTGATGTCAGTGTACAAAACCCATCAGTGTGAAAATGTGACTTGTTGAAGATACCAGATCTGAGGACAGAGGTGCATAGCTTAGCCTATTGGTACCAGATAATTCCTATGCTATCCAAATAATTCTTTCACCAAAATTATGCTATTTCTTATTTTTGGTAAACCCATAAGACATTGCAAAATATTTCTAGTAAGACATTGCAAAATATTTCTAGTATCAAGATTTTTACATCACTTCTACATATTGCCAATACCGTGAGTGAACGGAAGCAGGCATTAGCAAAGCAGTCCGTGTGCCCTAGAGCAAATGATAATTCTTCTGCAGCCAGTCAACGAAAGTCAAAGAATACTCGCAGCTCGATAAAACGAAAATCCTTAACTAGTGTCCCGTCGACAGCTGGTCAAGTATTAATCTCCGCTGACCAGACATCATCATCTCCTGTATTATCTAGACCCACAAGTGATTGAGTACGGCGGGATCGAACCAAAATACTGCCAGTGCTGCTCTGAATACTCAGAGTAAATCTAATGACAATACTTCGACTCCAGAGCAAGGAAATGTTTATTGTTCTAATAAGTGTATCCACAGCAATTAACATAGTGACCAATCTATGGTGCAATGTACTTTATGTGTTAAGTGGTTCCATTGGAACTGCACTGGCGACCTAGAAAGTGAATACCCTACCGTTTGGACTTGCCCCACTTGTCGTGTTCTGCCAGAAACGGTAAACGCAATAAACATCAAACTTGAAAAGCTCCTTGTATTACATTCAGATCTACATAAGGCATTATCCCATAAAACTCATGAATGTGACAGACTTAGAGAAGAAAACTCACAGCTTAAACAGCAACTGGTGAATGGAACCCATCACCATGAATCATCAAACTCCTGTCAATCATATATCACCATTGATCGCACTTCGGACGCATCAAACATCATACCTTCCGACAATGATGGGCCTGATGATATATGTCTAGATGAAGCAACGTGTTCTACATCAGAATCGTCTTTATCTGATTACGAAGGTGATGTCTCTTTCCAGGAATGTGAGCTAGCCAGTGCTCCTCAGCCAGTGAATACATATCACACCATTCTACACCAATTATCGCCCAGTGTGGAAATCCGACGACTACAGAACATCTTCGTTCCAAATCGTCCTTGGGTCTCACTATTCTTGGTGATTCCATGACGAAGAGACTTGACATCAATGCAATACAAAAGACCACACATGTTTCTATTCGTAAAAACTCCAAATGTTACACAATCGATCAGACTCTGAGAAATGCAGCTAACGTCTCTGATGATGCGGTGCTAGTACATGTTGGCACAAATCACATAGAACGTGAATCTGCTCATGACATTAAGACTCTCAGAAAACTAGAAGAAATCTTGAAAAATAACGCAAATGTTAAAAATATCATATTCAGTTCCGTTGTAGCTAGGAAGTGTGCATCATATGAAGCCAGGAAAATTAGATTAGTTAACGCTGCCATAGAGGTTATGTGTATAAATAACAAATGGTCATATCTTGACAATATCAATATTGATTGTTCACACATTGGTCGGGATGGGGTACACTTGAACAAACGGGGATGTAGAGTTCTGCAGAGCAATTTTGCGCATCTCATAGACTTGCTTTCCAAATCTTATCATATTCATAATGGTACAGAATCAATTGAGTTAGTTTAGCGATGAAAACTCCACGTCATTCAACCTACCTACCGTACTCAATAACGACCCAAAGCTTCCGATAATAAAGAACGTGTACTCATAAGCTGATGAGTTGCCCAGCTTATTAGAAGCTAAGGGTACAATTTTGGCGCATCTTAATGTACGCAGTTTAATACCGAAAGTTGGTGAGATTCGCCAAATGTGCTTTCGTTTCAGGCCACATGTTTTAGCTTTAACCGAATCTTGGCTTGACAAACATGTACTTGATTCTGGGGTCTCCATCGGACATTATGTGCATTTAGGACACGACAGACACCGACATGGCGGAGGTGTAATTATGTATATTTTAACATCCCTAAAACCGCAAGTATTTCAGCCAGTGTCTGGTAGCATTGAAAGTATATGGGTGAAAATTTCTCTCCGAATGAAAACTATTTTAATAGGATCCGTTTACTGGCATCCGAATGCATCAAGTGAATATATTGATGATTTGCTAGATGATATTGGTCAAGCTTTTAAGATCTCTAAGTATGTCATTTTGTTAGAAGATTTTAATATTGATTACTTGCAGCCTGACAGGTTAAAATCAAGTAAACTTGATTTAGCAGAACGGTTATTTGGGATGAAACAACTAATTACTACACCTACTCGTGTTACCAAACATTCAAAAACATTGATAGACCTTATTTATACATCCAATCCTGAAATGCATTACAGTTCTAAAGTTTACCAGTTGACCCTGAGTGATCACTTTTTAACGGCAACAATTTAAAAGATAATGATAACCAGCATGCAAAGGGTTTAAAGATTTACAAAATTATTGGTTTCGTTCTTTGATTTAGTTCAGGCAAAGGCGGCTATTAGGAGTTGTTAAGACAAAGGTGACCGACCCTGGTTGACTAACGGGGTAACTTACTGATTTATGTTTCTTTCAGCATATTTGTGGGTTTTCCTCGTCCACTCTTGATAAAACCAAGCATTTTGGTAGCAAAACTGAAGACATGCCATTTTAATTATGAATTCTGTGGCGGGGGTTTAAAGTGTAAAAATCCCCATTTTATCCAACACACATTCAAAACATTGGGGGGTATAATACAACGGGCGATACCCCACTTGTCAAATATTGGGGGGTATATATACTCCCATCCCCCGGGATCTACGCCTATGAGTCCTATAACGAAACAAACAAAAACAGAAACGTACACATAGTAGGTGCCTGTAACATCCAAAGTCTGTGACTGAACAAATTCGTTTAAATACGTTTAGAAAAGGACAGGGCTTCTGGTATTACTCTCAACCTTGCTGCAATCGCAAGAATAAATAAAAAAAATATGTAACAATATACAGGTTTATTAATAGACGTTTAACTTAAGAGTACAAAGACACGGACTTAAAAGGCGCTTGGATATATGTCTAGCTGCAGCTAATTAGGTAAAAAAACAGTAATACATCTATATCCAAGATATCGTACCCATGCACCTCTGAGTCCTTGGCTAAGGGGTTTTAGCCCCATACCGCGCTTAAGCAACTCATGTAGTTTCGCCCTGGGCTTAATAAAAAATAGGTCATATGGGTTAAAGTCACGTGCATGCAACATGGCCCATGGGTACATAGAAATTAACAAATCTTCGTGATAAACTACATGTGCGATAACCCATGGTAAAGACGATCAGTTCACGCATATAAACCACAGCAACAGTTTTGATCAGGTATAAACAGATGGTTAACACGCCAAATAATACAGCGAATCCCTAAATTGTAAGTTCACAGTGACTGTATGGTCGCCTGTAGTCGTCCAAAGACGCGTGGCCTCTTACCTGTCGCCGATGGATTTTCCACATGTTCAAAATTTTCAGGTGACAGCTTTTTTTACTTTTCTAGTCACATCAGTCTAAACCAATTTAAACGCTACCGACCAAGAATCTTGCAGCTTAATTCCAGATATGCCTTACGCGGCCACCCCGTACTTCGGTCATTTAACAAACAAGACCTTCATGGCACGATCGAGGTAAGAAACAGAAAATCTGTCTGCTAACTATGTCAACGTTTAAATCGATCACGATGGGCTGACTGAACAAATAAACCAAATATTATTCCCGTTAGGCCAAAAAAAAATTAAATAAAAATAAAAGGTATGGTTCTCAGGCACCGCCCTCATCAATTTTAACCGCCCGCATAAAACATTTTTATTTTGGTCTTCATCTTACTAGAAGATAAAATAATACAATATTGATACGATTTCCTTTGTAATGTAATGTTTTTACCTATTTAGCAGAAAAAAATTGTTATTCTCATGCTTTTCTCTGATCATATGACATTTTTATCGAAACATACAAAAAAGGTCAAAAATAAAATACCGCCCGCCCGCATTGATTTCTGAAAAAAGGGCCTGAGAACCATTCCTGTTTATTTTTTTAGCCTTGTAACGAAACTCTACAGGTTCAGTGCTACTTTACAGTATCAAAAGAGTATAATAAAGTTAAACGAAAAACTATTACCAACAATATAAAAATGCATATTTACGGGCACTGAAGCTAATAAAACCTGACACAGAACTCTTCAGTGAAACTGGCCTTTGCGATTCCAGCTACCCAAGTGATATAGTTTAAATATCCACTGTATGGCAAAATAATCGCAAAAAAAAAAAAAAAACTGAAGAAGAATATTCGAATATCATGGTTCAGTAATGCATAAATCCAAAAGGTGGACTCACATTTAAAACCGGAAATTCCTTTAAAAAAGTTAAAATCCCTTTGTAATCTGCACGATAGTTCTTGTATTATAGTGCTCAGTAACAATAGGCCTAAGTATAATGCTCGCATAAAAACCGTTAGGATTACGCATTTGTAATAGACTATAAGTTTAAAAACAGGGGTGCTTTATATATGTACAGGAAATTTGCTATTCTGATGAAAACAACACCATTTACAATCATCATAATATTAAAGTGATCAAATGATCAAAAGATCACATTATACTTAATAAAAGGTAAGCTAGTTTAGGATGCGTCATCTAGATACATGTATATAATGAGATAAAATCAGTATTTTTAAAGTCAGCTGATCACAGGCCATTTTTGTTGTAGAATTCCTGGCTTACTTCCGGGACAAGTATGGTGAATATACTGTTCCTGATATTTAAATATTCATGTAGATTCATGACGATCTCTTCAGCATGACCCCTCGTTCCTTAATTTCGGTGGAAAGGAGTCAAAGTAAAGGAACCAAGTTGAATTAGATGAAAGGTTGGTTGTCTGGGTGATAGGGCTATGGACAAATGATACTTTCGATATTGTCCTGTTTGACAGAATATACTCACAATCCGTTGTCCAAGAAGAACCCTAGACAAAACTTATTTACAAGTATAGGAATAGCCAACAGACATATTCAACATGTTTACAAAATATATCCAACTGACATAATCAACATATTAACAAAACTATACGTAATCAGTGAGACAGGATTCGAGTCCGGACTTGGACTCGAGTCCACCCTTTTAGGGACTCGGAGACGTATTAGGACTCGAGGGACCTGGACTCGGATTTGTACTCGGACTCGGACCCGAGAAACCAGGACGAGCCCATCTCGAGTCTAGTAGAAAATAACTATATGTCACACTTTATAAAGACTTATGCATGTACAGTACATTAATAAATTGCTACTAACAAAACATTACAAAATAATAACACTATATAAACCAAGCATTGCACAGCACCGGGGCTAAATTTCCAGTTCAAATTGCCCTTTAAGGATATTTTTTTGTATTGGCCAATTGGACTTGGACTCGGGTTCCAAATGACTAGGACTCGAATATAGTGAACGTGGACTCGAACCTCAAGGACTCAGACTTGCACTCGGACTCGGAAGGAGTGGGCTCGACTACATTACTGTATGTAATTTACATAATCATTTATTTAATGCTTATTTAAGTGGTCAGACATCACGACATGCAAGACCAGTGACATTCAGAAATATTGGCGACATTTTTTACATGCTACACAGGTACCGTACATGCAGCAGTACAGTAGATAATGTCGTCGTTATACTCTTAATCGAATATAAATTAAAGAACATGTCAAACACTTGGGTCATGCGAGCTTAGTATGCAAACGAATTCTATAAACACCCCCATTTATATTATGATACAACTGGGATATTTGTATTACAATCAAATGTTTGCAATTTTTTTTCCAGAAAAAAAGATTCTTAAAGAAAATGAAGCACAAGGATTAATGAACTGCATTCAGATAATTCCGAGAGATCCGAAGATGCTGATGTCACAGACGACTGTTTCTAGACTATCCCATACGTCTACGAGGACAACTTGACTTTTCTGTGTATATTAGAAGACACAGCTGTCGCCGTCTTTCTGAAATACGGGTGATCTTTCTTCACATCTTTCATACAGGGTCGAGGTCGCATCATAGTCCCGGATGTGATCTGGAACATACACGATGACGTCATTGCACGTGCCTCCATTTAGAGTAATGTTCACGTCCATACTGTCTTGAACGTCCTTCAGAACCAGCATAACACTGAGTCGCCATGGAAACTTCCTTGGGACTGCCAGGCAGGTTTTGATGTCGTCATTGACCACGTCGATCTTACTTACAGATGATAGTTGATTCTCTCCTTCTAAATGTAGGTCGTCTAAGCCTGAAACGTATTTACCGATTAAATAGCTAATTTTTTACATTTTTTTCAGAAATTACTTCTGATCAATGTATAACACACACGCATATTACACGAAATGTTTTCTCATTGACAATATGAGCTCGTGTAACGTGTTTACTGCCAACTTGTAGCTAAATAATATACTCAAACATCCGTCGCGGAAGCGTTATATGAACACTTCTTAGGAAGATCTAACTTTATTATTATGTATAAAGAAGAAGCCATAAATCACACAACTTCTACAGATAAGAGAGGTGAATAGGTGGCCTTAATAAACGGAGAGCTTTGTTTTTCTGAGAGAAGGTTTTTGTTCGGAGAAACGATCGTTCGGATAAACGATTTCACCATGATTTATCAAATACGTCACTTTACCAGATACTGACAGACTAAAATATAACTTGACTGATGGTCTTGACTGATGTGGTCCCAGAAACTCACAAATACCGTTCCTTTACCGCGAGCGTGGAACGTTAAGGCCACCAAATCGCCATCAGAAGGTATAAGGGTTACAATATGCGAAGCGAACAGTCAGTCGGATCCAGAGGTGTAGCCACAGTTCTTGCTTTGTATGTGACGGAAGAAGAATGACACGTTTTGATTAGGGACGCGCGATATTATCGATATATCGGTATATCGCGATGCGGTGGGATATGCATATTGCATATCGCGATATGGTTTCCATATATTGATATTTCTCGATATTATATCAAACGGGAATTAAATTGAACAACTGTAGTAAAATTAAGGTTTCTGTTGTCAATATTGGCGCCTAGATGGGTTGAACTCAAGGAAAGATCTAACGTTAAAGCCGCTACCGTGTGTGTGGACACTACTCCGGTCGTTAAACAGAAATTTTCAAGTAGGCTTGATATATACTCGATTACTTATTGATACCAAAAATATTTCAACACAGAAAAAGACAGAAAGTGTCTTTGAGTATACTGTGAAAATAAGTCCGTAATTCACAAAAACACTTTCGAAGTACATTTATACATACACACAAAGAACACCTATTTGCTGTTTATTTATTCAATAAAAGCATCGCAATAAGTATCAAAATACGCTACCAAATATCGTAATATATTGCAATATGAAAATAAAAGGCGATACCCAGCTATAGTTTTGATGCATGAACTACAGGAGCAACTATATTTATTTCCCAATTATTCACTGATTCATCTTTTGCCAAAGGTTTAACCCGAATTTCAACCTGAATGAGTTCTCTTACAAAAAACTTTGTTTCTTACCATCATCACTTCTTTATATACCTAATGTTTAACGGGGCAAGAGAAAAGCACGTTTCATATAATCTCAAGTGTAATTGTACATCTATAGATAGAAACTACACCCTGTATAGTGTCTTTGTGATTAACACGGAGCCACCTTTTCTTGCCTTTAAACGCACTTAAGGACACTACAGGTTCTATAGATAGAAGCATCTTTAATCAAACATGTTAGTGTGACTTCTTTATTTATGATAAGTTTTTATATTAATATCGGCTTTCCTTAAACTCGCGCATTGATTTATTATATGATTATTGTTTAACATAATTACCTTCAATTTTTGTTTCGGGACTGAAGATATTCAGATAGAGGCATATCAGTGGTCCGCTCTATACACGGCGCTTTACCCATAGGCCAACTACCTATATCGTTAGCGCTGTTTGTTATGACCTCGTATCCTGAATCTTTACACCAGAGGGGAGCACCGTATTTTGGTCCAATCAGATGAGACCCTGGGCTTGAAGCAAAACGGTTTACCAGCCAAGCGAGGAATACACGAAGCCAATGTTGTTCATTTCGTTTTGAGTGACAGCTCATCGCCCCGGCGACCGTTTGAACAGGCCACAGGCTCAGAGAGAATTGCCCCCCCCCCCGTGGTTTCTGGGCGGAGCCTGATGTCTGTCGAGTGTTTGTTGACTTGCATTTGGTTTGCTGATAGTCACATCAGCAGTTTTTTAAGCAGACATGTCCATGTGCACCACCTGGTGTTTAAGTGCATCATGAACGGTCAAAGCAGGCAGCGGGAAAATCAGTAGCTTCTTTAGAAGCGCAAGATCTTCTGCCTCGGGAGCGTACATCAGTGGGAGAAAAGCCATCGTTGTTTCATTTAATCCTCACCAAATGAAATTTTTGCTATTACACTGGAAGGAAAGTGGTCCAGTAAATATATTGTTTACTGAGGATGTCTTTTCCATATGCGGCTCTCCGGGGAAAAGAGAGAGAACTTGAAGCACCCATTGATGTATTCATTGTCAGTCTGAGTTTTTTTTTTAGCTTGCGTTATCATTTTCTAAAAGCTTGTGTCATCATTGTATACAAGCTATGGTTTTGCACCGTTAAATTCAAATCAATGAGAGTTCATTAAAAGAGCTAGCTTTGTGAATTATTTCATCGTTTGCTGAAAGATATACAGCTGAAATATAAAACCATTAGCCGCATTATTGGTAATATTTTACGAACTTGAAACACGAAAGGTATACATTACCTTTACTTACACTGTATGAGGATGTTACAGAAAAAAGTCACCGTAGCGTGAACCAGTTCTAAAATACTGTGTGGTCGCTTTTAGTATCTTCTGTAAAGGTTTGAATGGCGTAACGCCATTTTTGTATGTGATAGGATTTCTGTTTTATAACAGAGAGAGAGAGAGAGAGAGAGAGAGAGAGAGAGAGAGAGAGAGAGAGAGAGAGAGAGAGAGAGAGAGAGAGAACAATGTGGGGCTTGTGCACCCGTATGGCCATATACCATCGCAAAATGTAGGGGTACAAAAACATATGTAAATAAAAAGATATATATCTATTACCTCACGTCTTTAGTTAATTTTAGTTGAATAAAAAAAGTATGCCAGAAAAATCGTCCCGGCACATGTATTTTTCTCCAACTAGACCTCTGAATTCTAAGGAATGCAAGCCTCCGCCATGTGGGTCCCTAGTGTGAGATGCTCCCAGAACCGTGTCTGCATTCACTTTTTAAGTCCATATCCCAAGTTCATTCGAACATTTGTGACTCTACATTTGTGACTATTGCTTAATGATATTCCTGAATCCGGATACTTTTCCGAATCCACACCAAAATCTAATCGATTCTTCATTTACCTTTTTCCGAAATGCCCTGAAAATTCATGAGATTCCGTTCATCACTGAGTTATATTGTGATAAAACATACAGACACACTGACACACACACACAGAAAAAAAAAAGAAAAGTAATGCATATACCCTCCTGGCGGAGGCAATCAACCAGGAAATGCAAAGATCGCTGGTGGTTTCAATGTAGTCCAAATGCAAATTATGCCAATATGTTTTGTATATGTCCAACATAATATGAGACAAAATAAGACGGCAAGTTCGAAATTATCTCAGCCAATGTTTTGAAATGTTCTTTGTTTAGCATTTTACTTAATTTTTATTTATATACGTCTATCACGTATCAACTACTCTTTTGGTTAATAATAATAATTTTTTCATTATTACTTTGTTAATTGCTTTATGCCAATGACCTACTTTTCTTTTTTGAAAGCATTTCTTTTAACGTTATATTTTTATATCACATCAGAGACCGTGAATGATAATAACTATATACCATCTTTTTTTTTATATTCAAGTAAACCGCGCCTATACAGAGTATTATGTTTTATTCTTTTTAACATATATTTTTTACGTTACGGTATAATCCACTTTCCTGGTGATTTGTAATGAAGATAATATTTATGTACTTGTATTTATGTATAATTTGTCAGTTCATTTTTATATTTATTAGATAACATTAAATTTTATTGTATATAATGAGAAGGCGCTGTGTAAGAACAATATGTATCAGCTTACCCTTTATAAATAATTTGAATAAATAAATAATGACAAATCTGGACAATTTTTTTTTACGTGAACATGTCAATATTGGCGGAGACCCAATCATTTCCACCTAACTGACGACACCTGTCGACAGAGACTGAAACTAAAAATGTTCAACTGTATATAAACCTGCTTTATCTTTGTTGGTAAGGAGCCTATTGGATGCAAAAGTTTTCCAACCAAGTCATCTCAGAACACGGATTTACCATCTCAAATTCACCTGTTTTATTCATTGATATATATACGGTACTGTGTTTGAATTAACAGTCTACGTTTGTCTGTTTTTCATAACCAGCTGATAACAAGACTGCATGCGTGATCAGAGGTCCGATCTCGCACATGCGCCACAACTCCTTAAGGAAGATAAGGACATGTAAGAAAGAAACACAGAAGAAACAACGACTAGAAGCTTGAAAAAAAGATTTGTAATTACGGTGCGATGTACAATAACCAGGTGGCGTGCGTTTTATTTTTGCCCCAGTGACTGCGCGAGTGACTCTGCGCTAGTGACTGAAAATATACGGGAGAAATTCAGTCGTTAATGCCTCAAACATTTAGGAATTACTGTAAATTTCAACTTTACCAGAACCTCCTGAAAGCATGGTTACGAAATTTAAATATGTATTGTTGATTTTCTCTGCTAGGGAAGAAAGCCACAAGCTTATTATAAAGTTCTTCGAAACCACAGAGACAGTGGGGGTATTATAGTTTGCCAGATGTAGGATGCATTATAGAAAAACAAAGATCAACGTAGGTTGTCCGAATGAAGACATTGCAGAAAGGTTATTTCTATTAAAATTCCATAATACCCCGTTAGTATTACAGGAAAAGTGGCTGACATGTCAGCTACAGTAAAACCTCGATATTATGAACTCCAACGGGACCTCGATAAAATGATAGCATTTTCGAGGTGGTCGTCTCAGTGACGTCTTTTTTAAAGAGCAAAAAAAATCGGGACCGTAAACAAGTGAAAGTTATTTTGAGGTGGTACTGAAGTTGTACTGTATTTATTACACAACTTTTATAAAGAGAATGATACCGAAGTTCCGTCAGCATTGCTTTCAGGCATGATCCACATTGACCTTCCTATAGAGCTTGTTGCTTCAGAAAGCAACAGTTGTATATATATTCCTAAGAGGTAACATCTCAAATACTTGGAAGACTTAGGTGTAAGTTATATATATGTCAAATATCATCCAATGATTTGATAAAGAGTACTTTGACAAAGAATTTATTTATAGATGATACCCATGGGCACCGCTTGTTCGTCTTTATTTACTGAACACGGTTAAAGGAAACAATTACTTCCACGGATATTGACAGATGGTATGCGGAAAGGCATCTCTAATGAGGATATATACTTTTATATATATATATATATATATATATATTCATTGTGAAAATATTCATTATACCTAAGAAAAAAAATAAATTTGAAGCAAATGTGTCCTCGCAACTAAACTAAATCACCAGTTGACATTGTTAATCGCTAACATGACCGAACACGTGATTTCTGTAAGAAAAAATTATATTGATAAAACAATAAAGGACATGCATTTGAGACAATTTCAATTAATAATCCTACAGAACAATTTGACTTCAAGCGAAAATGTATACATACATGGAGATTAGCAGATTCAAATTGATGTTCATATTATTTCATGGATTATAGGAATCTCCTTGTCATTTTTTTAAACATTTCAAGCATGACCAACACCTTTTTTTTACATTAAAAAAATAAGACAGAGCCCCCTCAGTTTTGACATAAATCAGGTATGTGAAGGATAAGGAAATAATCTAACTTAAAGCATAGCAGAAAATGAAATTGAAATAAATGAACATATTGAGGAAATAAGGGAAAATTCTGTTCAGTTTTAATGCTAGATGTTAGGCGTATAATTTTAATTCCATGTGAATTGTTACCAAAGTGATCTGTTTTATTTTAGGTTTAGTCTGTTGTTTAGTTCTAAAACCATCTGAATTATATTTTATACTCTGTAAGCTGAAGATAACTGGAATAAAATGTATAAATTATCAAAAATTCTTAGGCCTCTATACTATGAAGCTTTTATGAGCCATCGTTCTTTTCCTTGAATACAAGGAAACTGAATTGTGATTAGTTGTTAAGCTGTGACGAAAGCTAGAAAATGTCTCCTCATACGGCATTTAAGTATTATGCACATCTAGGCCCTATTTCACTTTTTGCAGTGCGTTGGAGACGTGAATATTAAAAAAAATTGTAATGAGAATAAAACACATAGCTATTCAAAACTGGTTTGTGTAGAAATTATATTATTACGGTGCTTCGAATTCTATGCTAACTGTTGAAAGGTATTTATATTGTATTCAAAATAAGAAACATCGCACAGCATTTGCTAACTTCGATGCTCCATTCATGAATTGGCTATAGAAATAGACGGTCGTCATAATGATATATATCTCGTGAAGAGAGGATCTGTAAATATTGTTTACATCATGGATACAATATTGTTAAAGATGAAGCTCACTTTATGCAGGAATGTATAATATATAATGATATGAGGTTAAAATACTTCAGACAAGACTTACATTATCCAGGTGAACAAAATATTATTTAATTATTCAATTTAGACAATCATGTTGAAATAATCTGATAAATGTTGCTGCATATGTATATAATTCCTTTTTGAGGAGATGAAAAATAGTTGGTTAAATAATGTATTCCATACTCACTGATTATGACAATATAGGAACATTGTGTACTAAGGTATGCAGTCATGATATATGTGTTAGTGACATCATATATTAATTAGTAATTAGATTGCTATTCTATGTTCTATTTGCGCAATTATTTGGTTGAATTATTGATGAAATGTTTGGAACTTTTAGCCGGAGGCCTTTTTCCTGAATAAACTTCTGTTCTGATTTTCAGTGCATGATAATAAAACTGACCCATAAAATTAATTCTTCATGAATGTTCTTCGGAAAATTTGCAGATATGTACAGGAACCAAACAGCGACCGCACTTGTAGCGCCATCTGTCGATCGCAACTTGACATAAAACGATAAAAAAAATGTATGCGTTTTAGTCGCTTGCTTAATTCAGTTGTCCAAGTATGTCCTTGTTTTTTATTCTACAGTACATTATGTAATTCAATAGCTGTGTGAACTAGTCTTTAAAATTAAGGAACTTTTACGTCATTAACTAACGTATATCGGCAGCTGTCCCTCCCACTTCCGGCAGTGGATCATTTCGGGAGCTCCATTTTCTCATCCCATCTGTCAATAGAGCCGCCCTGTCAACTGAATAAAACACCAGGATATCGTAATCACAACGAAAATCAACACTCAAACAAAGGAGTACATAGTTCTTTAACTTATCAACCCGGGAAAAAGTGGAAAATATCCACAAGGCAGCTGTTATTTACATGTGTCTTGGAAAATAGCCCCGTTACTGAGTCAGGTATCCGTGTAAAGCTTTCGACAGCATCTGTGTGGAGGAAGGGCGTGCTGCACAGTCAGATACTGTAGTTGTGTGTCACTGATAGACCGGTGTATGGCTGTGTAATGAAACCATCGTTTTGTTATGGCGTCGAGTGGAGAAGTGGATAATACGGCTGATGCCAATAGGCTGAAAGGTAATCCTTACTAGTGAAAGATGTCTATGTCCCCGCCCCCCCCCCCCTTAAAAAAAATATTGGATATATAGTATACTTTTAATTTTACTGACCATATGGCCATCACATGTAATGTGACTAAAAAAATAATGACTGTGTGATACATAAATAATATCTAAATATCAAAATCTGTTCCTTTTAAATGTCAGTCTAGCTATTGAAAAGTACTAGTACTACACTGCAGTACAGGCTTGCAACAGGATTGATAAATAAACTTTGAGAGCGTTCAGAATCCAGTCTTTGTGATGAGCAGAGGCGTGCAAAATAAAGACATTTAAGATTTTGGTGTGATAAGAATGCGGTCTGCGTTCTGGGACATGGAAATATAATGAGAACTGCCTCTTCTCATTTTACCTCCTTTGCTTCCCGGCCTGCAGATGTTCTTACATTGATTTAACCTATTCTAACATAAACTACCACTGAATATGAAAAGTTGCCTGGATTGGGAATCGAACCAATAATCTCTAGACTAAGAGCCCTACACGCTACTAACTGAGCCCTGAAGACGAGTTACAAGCAGGGGTGATTTTTTTTTTCATTTACAGCTGCAAATGAAGCGCCGTTTATCTAAAAAATTGGGAACCATTTAGTATTTGAACAGGAGAATTTGGCGTAAGGTTTGGGCTGCCGCCCCTACACCCCCGCTCTGGCAGGGAACATACGTTCCCCAGACCCCACCTCATCTAATGTAATTCCAGTTTTGAGCAAAATGAAATATGGGAATTTCTCAGGAAAATATGATGTATCAGCCATTGTCAGGAAACAATAATTTATGCGACACCTGTTTTGCATTGGGGACATGAAGACCAGATTCTTAACAACTGCCAAAATATTCTCTGCTTATTTCCCTCATATTTATTTCTTGTTTATTTCACAAGATGTCTCTGCATATTTGACATAATAAATTGTCATCAATGAATGTCAAAAGTAATCACTGTCTGGATTCGAACCCACAATCTCATGCTGAGTCCCACATGCTCTCAGCTGAGCTGTGAAAGATGTGATTCCAAAAAGAGTGATTTCGGTTTATTTATATCAGTTGCTGAGCGCCATCTTCTGAGCAAACAGTACACTATTTCAGACAAGACGGACATTTTGCATTTATGCATAATGTAAGGTGGGAGCTATCACCCCCACATCTCTACTCTAGCAGGGAACCCAGGTTCTCTGGACAACTCCTGCGTGAAAATAATGAACTCCAGAAGTGGGCTCATTCCATATGGGGAATTAATCATATTAATAATATCAGCAATTGTAAGGAAACAACATTCTATGCGGCACCCGTTTGCCATGTTTCAGTTGTACACTGTATTTGAACATCTACCGAAATGTTAGCATGCCATTATTGACATTTTTGACCAAAATATTTGGTATCAGATATGTGTTAAATGGAGGCAGCAGCATTTGTAGAATTAGAATTGGATCATACCTTTTGTAGACATGGACCTTAATGTCTTATGATATATCTCTGCAGCAGAAATTTATTGTACCATGTGAATTTCTAGACCAGAACTGGATGCTGACGGCACTCACAATCCTATTCCAAATGTAAATCCATTGTAGATGTAGCATTTGGGTAATCCCATATGTCAGCTGGGTGGGACAAGATATTAGTGGTGAAAATGTCAAGTTAGGATTAAACATGGAATACAGGGCATGAAAATAGAGTGGACCACTGGAAATTTCTCATAAATGTCCCTAAGGTCTGGAGGAACTTGTGGCTTACTTTCTTTATTTTCTTGCCCTGGTAAAACTTGCCAGACCTTCTTCACAATGAAGTTTACATGCCTATGGCTACAGACTACAGTTAGGCATTTTCATTTGTTTCATCATTATGACAAATTCTTTAGCTAATCATGTAATTCTCCTGAAGTAAACACAAAATTTATGTTTCAATTTTCATGTCAGCCTTGATATACATGGCCACATGATTGTTAACTTGAGTAGAGGTGTTTCCTATAAGGACAGTGTTCATCTATTTGCAAAAGTGAAAAAAGGTGTTGGCAAACAGGCAAAGGACATTGTCTGAAATTAAGATTAAGTGAAACTCTTCCTTGTGACCACCCCACTACTGTGACCACTCCACAATTATTACCACTTTACTTGGTCTCAAATATATGATCCAGGTAACTTAGAATTTCACAAATACAACCACCCCCAAATGATGACCATTTTAAGTCAGTCCCAAAGGTGGTAATAATTGTGGAATCCACTGTACTGTATTTTACGAAAGCCTCTTATAAATGGATGGATAAGTCTGTACCCCTATAGTCTCAAAATTTTATTCAGTTCTTTCATAAAGGATCTCATCTGCTTATGCCATTCAAATAAATATTTCACTTTCTTTATTGGAGAAAATGAAAGTTATAGTTTTCATTTGAATAATGAAAACCCTATAGTAAATGGTCGGTTACATGTAGGACTGTGTGGGGCTGCATGGGCTGTGGGTTGATAAGGTGATTTGGCAGTGTAGTGTAAGATAAATGTGAAATATAAATAGCAAAAATAGTCCTTCAAATAAATTGATATATAATTAATATTTTTCAAGAAAGTTTAAGTTCAAAGTGGTCTGGGAAAAGATGAATCTGATCATATTTTTTTTTATTTTGTTTTATTCCATTAATGTTGACATTGAATTATTGTTGAAACAGACACTATATGTCATCTACTCAATAGTCACCTGTGCACCTTGTTATGGCCACTGTGTTTAGAAGCTGAGAACCACTAATACTGGTGTTATCGGTTTATCTATTTGTAATACACAGAAGGCCTAGTAAGGGAAACAGACAACAAACAGTGTTATCTCAGGTTATCATTATCACAGACAAAATGACATATCACTTGTGTATCTGGAAATGTAGGCTAGAAGAGACATTATTTCATAGTGGTATTAATATTTTTTTTTGGCTTGAATACATTTTTCATACTTTAATCTGTAGGGCATTTACTCCATTTAGTGCTGTATCTATATCAGTACCAATTTTTGTGAGCGGTTTTCAGTAATTTTACTTCAATATTATGTTTCTTTTTAGATTAAAGTTCTGTACCCCAGTTGCATCAAACTTTTATGACATATAATTAAACAGGTGTGCTAGCACCAATCTACATGAATGCCAACCTATGAGTTTATGTCACTGATTCTATAACCCATTAACTGATTGGATGGACACCATGAATTATTGTAAAAATAGTAAAACTCCATGCAATGAAAGTCTTAAAGGAGCCTATTCATATTTGTGACATCTTTTAACTAAAGACAATTAATTGAACCTTTTTATAAATATAGTCCAGTAAAAGACAACCCTATGGTACACAGGCTGTTTGTTTTGTTTATATCCACCTGTTTGTAATATGTGAGGGGCGCTCATAAATAATTCAAACACATGTAACAGGGACATCTCTGATCCATTGGCAAGTAAGATGAGTTTTACAAAAGGCCATTTGCATCTAGTGACCTGTCAGCATCCACACATATGCAGTAAACCATTTTTGGTCACTTTAACTTTTTCTGTTTATCAACAGGAACACATACACTTAGTTAACTAACAACTTGTGCATAAACAAAATCATACATCTGTAACAGAGGTGAACCTTTCCCATCAGTTGATTAATATATACCCAGAGTAACCCAGAAATCACATATTCTACAAAATAAACTATATTGTAAAGCAGATGAATAACAAGTTTTACCATCATGATCTCTTGACTCCTATTAAAAAGAAGTGAGTCAGGTGTGTCAGAAATGTGTCAGTTTACTTTTGGCCCTTTTGAACAACCATGGATTTACCTGCAGTCAGGCTGTTTCCATATCATTAGGCCAAAAAAAATGTTCTGCTTCCAATTACATGGACTTTTAAAAAGGGTAGGTAGGTCAAAAATTTTTTTTTTACCAATTTTTTTTTATTTTGGCTTTTCTATATTTTAAAGACCATTCTTAACATGACAAACTAAGCAAAAAGCATAATCATGACAGACTTCATAATAATATTCTCAAAACTCGGTGGTCACCCACTTTAGCATGGTTGGCATTAGATGCCGATGCCAAGAAGGCACGATGATTTGAAAGTTAACTTTTCCTCTTTAAGCTTTGAACAACAAGGCATGACCTATTGAGATATATATTTAACATAAAACTGGTGATTGCCCATCACTTTGAGCAATGAAATATACTATTTTAATTTTAAAAAAAATTAAAATAAAAACGGGAGTCTTATCATCGGCGAGGGCGGTTTCTATGTCGTCAGACCGATCGGCACGCCCCACTGATTCGGCCATTGAACCATACCTAACGATCCTCACAGGCACGCAGTATCGTACTTGGGTTTCAGAAAAAAATTCACTGTGCAGAGGTTGCCTACAGTCGGAAGTCTTTGGTCGTGTTCTATATTTAGCATTCGGAACATCGTTGTAGCACATGGGAGTCTCTTTGGTGAAAGAAATCTGCAGATTCGGGCAAGGTGTTCCAAGTGCTACTTTCTAAGACATGTTGAAATAAAGCAACTAGTGTCTTCAATAGACGCAAGGTGCCTCAACTCTGGACACCAGAATGGGTCCGTCAACGATGTTTACAAATGAAAAAAATGGCTTCAGGGTTTTGAGCTCAGCTGACTTTCAGTCATGCTGGGCTATAGCGATGGGTCTTTGTTTATTTTTTTTAGGTTGGGTCAGCGGGGTAGCAATTGGGTCGGTCGGGAACCGGAAGCAGAACATTTTTTTTTTTGCCTTATGGATGTATTAATTAGTATTATGCACTCTTGTCTGTGTCTTGCAATGCACCTGTTCAGCGATTCTTGTGTATATATATATATTTAATATTATTTAATATTTATTAACTAAATAAACTCAACATGTTTTATGTCTTTTGCTTGCTCACATCAGAGGAGGATGAGGACGATTATTATGAAGGTAAATGTAACTGTATTAGTATAGTGATGTACTGGTGATGATGTAGTGATCATCTTTTTACTTGTGTTGTGGTTTAATTTTACCTTCACCAAGTGGGGGTTATGATTTTGCCATTTTTTGACTGTATGTCTATCTGTAAGCAACATTACTCAAAAAGTTATGAACAAATTTTGATGAAATTTCCAGGAAAGCTCAGCAATGATACAAGGAACAATTGATTAAAATTTGGGAGTGATCCAGAACACCATCTGGATCTAGAAATTTTTTTAAGGAAAATGCTGCATTTCTATCAATGCAGTATTGGGGTAATGAGCTGCCTTGGTGGAAGTCTGTGCTCTCTAGGTGCAGATTTCTAATATATGTTCTGGAATTACCAATGACATCAGTATATGTCCCCAGTCCTGCTCGGCTGCTTCCCAAATGAGAATTATGCAGCTGGGGGTGTTGATCATGTTGCAAATTGCATCTGCCTTTGAGAACCCTGAGGCCTTCAGCAGTCATATGATGCTATTAAATAATCAGTGAATCATGGTTGCACTTGTTATTTAATAAGCAGCTGCAGATTATTACAGAACCTTTAGATTCCCTGTTAGATATCTTTTATCCTTGATTGTGGTCTCCCACCCTCCCTATATACATAATTGACCTACTTTTCCAGTTACTGTACATTGTTTTATTCTTCTTTTTGACCCTGGTTACTATTGTTTAACCTTTGTCACCATTATAGAGACCTATTTCTCATCATGTGCATCTCTGAAGTATACATCAGTTCTAATATATATTGAGTTATAATATCTGTTAAGGCTGTCTGTTGTTGTATATTGTGTGTGTGTATCTAAAGTCAGTTATTCTTTATTGTGTTTCATATAACAATAATATAAGGCTTAATGAGCTGGTATGGATCATACTTTAATCTTTTTTTCTACATATGTAGCATTTGAAATTGCTCTGATAATTACATGGTGACAGTACTCAAACTTTATTTTATCCCCGTGGCCTTAGATTCAAGGGTCTTAAATCCTCATAAACCAGTAGATTAACCACTTCACTTTGGAATGACTGCTTGTTAGTAGAGATGATGAATAAAACACCCTGAGACAACACACTCCCAGTCAAAACACCCTGAGACAACACACTCCCAGTCAAAACACCCTGAGACAACACACTCCCAGTCAAAACACCCTGAGACAACACACTCCCAGTTAAAACACCCATTGATTAAACATTGATAAAACACTCCAGCAAAAAACATCCTTCTGTAAAAGACTCTCAGGGAACACTCTCACAGTTAAAACACTCTCAGGTTAAACTCTCCGAAACAAGACACAAATAAATCCTCAGGCAAAACACCCTCAGATATAACCCCCTCAAACAAAACACCTTTGAGCAAAATAAACCCAAACTAAACACCCTCAGGCAAACCACCCTAAGATGAGAAAAATTCAGGCAAAACACCTTCAAGCAACACACTATCAGACAAAACATCCTCATTTTAAACACTTAAGTCCTGCTCTGCACACACACAGATTGTGTTTTGTAGTGGTCAGAATTGGTTGTAAAATCATATTCGATAATTGAAAGAAAAACAAACGACCGTTGATCGATAAATTTTATGTACCTTCTATATTACCAAGAAATTTGCTTTATAAAGTTGTACCTGAAGTACAGACCAATTAAATTCATTCTGACCAGCACATCATGGTGAAAGGTCAATAAAATGGCCAAGCTGTTTACACTTGTTCATTGCGCAAGGTTCAGTTTAGTGCTGTCCACTTCTTTGTGTTCCGCCTTTCTTATAACTCTTTTATATACTTTTATACTTTAATATACTTTTCTGGTTAATTAGAATTCTTTGAACATGCGAAAGAACAACCATTCATCAATATACATGTAATTGATTAAATGGCATACCACAGTGTTTTGTCTGATGTATGTTTGATCATTAAAGTTTGTCTTAATAGGCCACAATCAAGTGCCATTTAATAATAATAATGTCTTACATCTATTTTGGCATTTCTTTTTCTACAATCAACTTTCAAATTATTCTCATTGTTTACACACAATGTGGCACCTCTCATTTCCTATATATATGTGACAGTGTAGATGGGAATCCTGTTGAGTTCGGAACTCAACTAGTTGAGATGGCAATTTTCCAATGTACACTGGACCAGTGGTTCACATTGAAATACACCAGTTTCCTTAAGAATATCTGATTATTTTTGTTAAGATGTTGCTTATTAAGATCTGAATACTTACCAGGTTCACAATTCAACAACAGTGTTAAAATGAAAATACAGGTTTACTTATTCATAATTTTGGATAAACGAATAAAACATTTCTTTATTGATTCAATACCGTAACATGTGTGAAAACAACAAGACATAAATAAACCTTGCTAAATATAATTGAGATCTAATAATGGAATATTCTAATGTCAACTAGTTGAGATTGGAATTCCCATCTCAACTAGTTGAGTTCTGAACTCAACTGGATTCCCATCTACACTGTGACATATAAAATAAATCATGACTTTAGGTAAGCGGTCTGTTTTCCCTAGTTTGCCCTAGTATGACATATCCTCATTCTTTCGCTCAGTCATGTTTAAATATTGAGGTATTATAAGTATGCTGTACAGCTTATTTTCATGACAGATTCATAACTTTATGGAAATCATATGATGAAGATTTTACTGTATACATATATACAAATTACAAAATATGAATAAACATTAAGGGATGGAATGATAATTTTTTTCCCTGATATTTAAATTTATACCCCGTACTCCCAAAATTTACATGAGGATTACAGATTCCTACTTTGAAATAAAATTTTTGTTGTGTATATATCAAACATTCAATGATGAGTTGGTTCTCTGGTTCATTCATTGTTTTGGGATTGCTGATTTTTTACTCCTACCACTCTGCTTGAACCATATGCTAGAAATTCATTATTATGCCTGATATATGTTTTATACTGTTAGTACATGAAAGTTTGATATTTACATTGTTACTGGGATTATATTTTCTCCTCAATAGTAAATGACAAGAAGTACTTGCATATTTTTTTTTAACAAGCGATGACTAGATACCTAACTGTTTATAAAGCAAACATCATTCCCATAATTGGCCTCATTCTGTTATGTAAACACCAAGCTGATATCAACACCACTTGTATGGAGAAGGTTTTTATGGCCGGTCTCTGTGTAGTTGATCCATATTTGATAAAGCAGAGAACTGTTGATATATACCAAGTATGTTGTTATTTGTCATTGTTGAGTTGTCACTTGTTAGAATACAGTCAGCATGGCTTCAGTAGTAATGATTGAATATAAGTAGTTTTTAGCTCAGCTGACTTTCAGTCATGCTGGGCTATAGCGATGGGTCTTTGTCTGTCAACCTTCCATCTATCCGTCCGGCCGGCCGGCCGTCCCTCCGTCTGTTAGCAGGGCACAAATCGTAACCGTAGGGGCTAGGGCCATGAACCCTATGCAGTCTTAGAGGTTCTAAAAAGATCTTGCAAACCTGAAATTAGGTCACTGCAACCTATATTCTCGAAGTTATGGAGTGTGTTTGCACCCCCCAGAAATAATTCTTTTAGCCAAAATTTTCATCCCAAACCTTCCATCTTTCACATACAGCTCACCTACCAACAGGGGAAGAACCATAATTATTTTGAGGTCACAAGGTCAAAGGTCAAGGTCACAGTACCAACTTCTTTGAAAAGCCTGTGGATGCATTTTAAGCCAAACCTTTCATCCCAATTCTTTGGTCTTTCACATATAGCTCACCTACTAAGTGGGAGAAGAATCCTATAGATGTTGGGGTCACAAGGTCAAAGGTCAGGGTCACAGGATGCACTTCTTTGAAAAGGTTGTGGACACATTTCAAGCTAGACCTTTCATTCCAAACCTTTCAGCACTGATATCGCTTCTCTGCCAACAGGGGAAAAGACCTGTGATTTTGAGGTCAAAGGTCAAGTTCACAGCACCCTCTTCTTGCATGGAGTCATTTTCAGGCAAACTTTTCAATCTATACTTTCCATCTGTCATATATGGCTTACCTACCAATAGGGAAGAAGCCTATTGATGTTGAGTTCAAAAGGTCAAAGGTCACAATATTGTTCTAAATGCTTGTGAACATATTTCAAGTGAAACTGTTCAACCCAAACCTTCAGTCTTTCACATATGCCACATCTATGCATCACTCAATGTGATTCAAACTTCATATTTATGGGTCTTTTTGCATGAAGAAATAACTAATTGATTTGGAGGTCAGCTGGTCAGGAGGTTAAAGGTTGCAGGTCTAAGTTATTCACTCATTGGTTGCCAAGTAATTACACCCTGCCAGATGTAATTGGTTAGTAGTTACCCATCATTTAGAAAGAATCCAGTTGATATGTGGGCAAAAGGCCAAGGTCATAGGTCAAGTCAACTTATTTTGTAGACCATCTCTATTTTTCTTGTATATATAAGCTTGCACTCCAGCTGGTACATCTCAATGTGTGGTTGTAATTTTGAGTGACACTGGTGACATATGACTTCCTTTTGTATCAGGCTATTAAGTGATAAGGCTGAGTGATAAGTACCTCGTTACTGCATAACAAAACCCTGTTGTTGGAATACTTCAGCCAGGAATTAACACTATGAGAGTATAGTATTAAGGTTTAGCTACTGATTTATAAGATGATGGGAACATTTTGAGTTTATTTTATGGAATCATAGCAATAAACGTAGTTTCCTAGATATCTGAATATTTTTATATAAATCACCACATATAAAAGCAAGTGTTTGTTCTCATAATATGTGGATGTGTACTTGATTTAGGATGGCTTTATTTTATTACAAGACTCTTAGTCATGCTTTCTGCATTTCTTTTCTTTCAGGTTTTGCAGTTTACCAACCCTGCTGACCTACACTTTTACATTTGCATATCTATAAATCTGATATGAGCACCTGAACATGCCTTTTGAATTGTTTTGGACATTCATTACTGTAACATCATTTGGAGAATTTGCCCCAAGTTTGGTCTCATATTGGAGGATGTGTAATATCAAATGTCAGACTTGTCAGAAATCCATTATTTCTGCCAGTTGGCCACCTTAGAAATCCTTTTTTCAGTGCAGTTTCAGTAATTTTTCTTTAATTTTTGGTCCGATTTAGAGAATGGTAGTTGTCTGATTTCAGACCTGTCAGAAGTCCAAAATGGCCACCAGGCAACCATCTTTAAATTCCTTTTGATCATATTATCTCAAGAACTTTTAAAGTGAAGGCAGTCGGATGTATATTAATGTAATCTTGCAAAGGATTGGGTCAAATATTTCTTAATAAATATTATCATCATATATGAAAGTGCAGTACAGTTGGCTTGTTTTGAATAAAAATTCATACAGAAGCACCTGTTTCTCAATAATTCTTGCATGGATTTCCTTGATTATTTTGCTATATATTTTGATCTTATATTTGCCCTTTGTGGTGTTCCTTTTGAGACTGACAGGTATCAAGTAAGCTATGGGAATAGTTCTGGATACCTTAACAATCATACATTTTCCTCAGATCATCAATTCACTGTGTTTTAACCAGACATAGGTGATATATATTTCTGTTGTCGTAGAAAATTTCAACAAATTGGCAAATTGGTTCTTCAAAATTTGACTTGAAGTTGTGAATCTCAGCCCATGATGTCGCAGGTCATGCTTGGCAGCTGAGCGTCATGACCCATGGGTCACTTGTGTTAAGGTGTTACAGTGAAACCCAACAAACAACCACCTCTCTGACATGACCACCATGAATTCATTGTTGCCACTTTCAGTCCTGTTGGTAACATTTCAGGACATATCATATATCAACTCTTGAGATTTCCACAATGCATACATGACTTTAGGCAACAATTTTTAAATGTTTATTCAGTATGAACTTTTAAAACCTCAGATTGCCCTCATTTGAAAAAGAAAATTGACCTTGACCTCATTTTCAAGGTCATGATACTCCTTGAAAAATATTTTCTGAAATTTGCATGATGATTGATCTTATTTATAAAAATTAAAATGATATTCTGTTATATCCTTATATTTCATCAGTGACATTATAATACCCCTTGGTACATCATTTGCTATACATATTAATATACATAAATTTTGACTTTTATACCTACAGGAAGTGAAGGAGAGTGGAATGAGAATGTAGTCGAACCCGAACTTGAATTTGATGAGACAGGACTGGAGCTTGAGTCACGGGATGGTGAGTGTATGCTCTGTGTTTTAAAATCACTGACTCCCACATTTCAGTGTTGTTAATAAGGCTGATGTTTCTGATAATGTTAAGTTTCATTTTCCATTCTGTGTGGAATGATAGTGTCTCCACTTGTTGTTCATTTATTAAGTAGCTTAAAGTGCATCCTGCTTGTAACCATGTTGTAATCTTGTTTTTATGGTTATTATAAATTTAATGGGTCCCCCGGAACAAGCTGATTAAATGACTTATAATAGATAGCTTGTATAAAATGTGAGATGAACAGTATTTCCATCAGCTGTTTATTATACCCCACGCACAGTTCTGAGTAATCAGCAACTTTACTGTATGTTGGTTTGTTTAATGTATGTTATCATTTACTGACAGTTATATTTTTGTTTACCTTCATATGATGGTAATATTGAAGGAGTACATTTTGATAACTTTGTTGTATTCTTTCCATTATCTCTGGTACCACATTGTAGTATTGTTTTTTATATGTATGGCACCGCATTGTATGTATGGTACCACATTGTTACAATCTTATTATTTGTATATTGTATTATATTTACATTTCTTATTATTTGTATGATGTATATATTATTCCTTTGTGAGGTATACTTGGCGATCAACAAAAGCAGCAATATCGAGTCAAGATTTTGTATACAACACATCCATGTCTCAGATGTATTGGTTCTACACAATATTTTATAATAATAACCTCTGTTTCAGCCTTTTCCAGGTTAGGTGTTCTGTCATGAAAAAACGAAATAAACAGTGTAAAGTTTTCATTGTCATTGGTGAAAAACTTGCATGTGCCTGTTGATGTTTTGAGGATTTGTTTTCTTCACAGAGTCTTTGAGCAGGAAACATTTGGCCATCTGCTCTCTCTTAATTTGTGGTAATTCTGCCACCTGCCTGGTTTCTTGTCAGGGGCCTTGTGGATAGACCTCATTAAAAACTTGAATGTTGTATTTACAACTTAACTGACAAGTTGTCCACATGTTGCTCTGTTAAAAGTATTATTGTCCCCTGCCTAAGGCGCTGTCGGTAGGGGACATAGATATAGTGAGTGTCCGTCCATCTTTCTGTCAGTCTGTCCATCAAAGATGTGTTAACGAAATAACTCAAAAAGAATTTGAGGTACAGTCACCAAACTTGCACCATAGATGCACCTTACTAAGGGCTAGGTTAAGTTCCAACACGGATGAACTTGACACATTTTTCAAGGTCACAGCATTGATAATGCTCAAATAATTTTAACACAATAACTCAAAACAAATTTGAGGCACAGTCACCAAACTCGCAGCATTGATGTACCTCATGAAGGGCCAGATCAATTTTGAAAATGGATGACTTTTAACTTATTCTTCAAGGTCACATAGGTGATAATGCTTAAATGATGCTAATGCAATAACTTGTAAAAAGAATTTGAGGCTTGGTCAGCAAACTCACACCATTGATGCACCTCATTAAGGGCTAGGTCAAGGATGAATTTGGCTTAACTTGACGCAGTTTTCAAGGTCACATAGAAGGTAATGCCAAAATGATGTTAACGCAAAACTCGAAAAAGAATTTAAGGCACAGTCACCAAACTTGCAGCATTGTCAATTTGATATACCTCATGAAGGGCTAGGTCAAGTTCAGATATTGATGACCTTCTCTGGGTTTCACCACCAGGGCTGGCACAAGGCAAAGAACTGTAATCAGACCAATGAGTGCTTAGTATTGCATTGTGCATCCAGCTCCATGTTTAAAACGTATGCCATGCTGCCCTCATTGGTTTCATCTCAATCCAATAATAATATATCAGTAATACTATAAATATATCTGTATATGAATTGTATACTACAGAAATGACCTTTTTGTGATAAATTACATTTGTTGATATTATTGAATGCATGTACTTAAAATTTATTTATTAAAATGTGTTATTTATATTTATCATTCATTGATATTGTATTATGCATGTACTTATGGAAAAATGGGCCTGAGGCCTTATATTTTCTGAATAAATATTCATTCATTCATATCAGTAATACAGATGCACATATGAAAATGCACAGTTACATACACACAGTTTTATTTTTAGTGCTTGTTAGTGTTAGATTTTGATAAGACAGTTATAACTAGAGAACCATTAGGCTTCCCTTGGGTCATTTCCACTTTCATACCTGATGTCTTGGGCAAGCTATTGACCCAGAATGTGCTTTATCTCCACCTTTAGTGTACATGTCAGAGTAGACACAGGTCGTGGGGTGCCTTGTGGTTAACACAATTCCTTTTGATCAGGGACCTATGTGTGTGTAGGCCTAAAAGGATTGTTCACTGTAGGGAGCAGTCACTGTGCAATGTTTGTGTGTACATGTGAAAAGGAACTGTCCCATTTAGAATCTCATCCTCCGATAGCTGTGACTTCTGATCTTGATATAATTATAATTCATGTGGTACTGTAGTGGGGCTCACTGAGGCCACCCAGTATGAGAGATGTTCATATTATAAATATTTGGTCCCGAGTATGCCTATTGAGCAATATGATATTCATAATTTTATGCTAAGTCATATGTTAATTTGTCTATTAAAATAACCTCATTGGTATCAGTATTGTAGCTTACGTTTCAGTTATATGAATGTTGATGTAGACAGAAAGATCAGATATTCAGTGCTCACCATTTATTAGCTAATTACATGGCAATGTACCTTGTAAATTATTCACATAACAATGTGTCTTGTAAGGTAATGACATAACACAGGGGACTTTTGTACAGTGTATACTTATACCATGGTCAAACATTCATAGACATAGCTACCCTCATGATCAGCCTGTGTTGTGTGTACTGGGATTCTATTCTGGTTGTGGTCTTGACGGGCCCACATGCTTCCCGCTAGACCTACCAAAGTGATAATCCCCTTTATTTGAAAATATTTAGTTAAGACTAGTTATGATGCAGAGCATGAAAATTAAGGGGGGGGGGGGGTTATCCATGATGAGAATTACTTGCATCCCCATCTAGGCCACAATACACCTACAAAGTAGTGTAAATTTCCAGACCAACTCTGCATCATTTGAGTATCTATGATTAAAATCTGCCATTGAAGAGTAACAAGATTACAAACATGTAAAAACATAACCTTTTTAGCTCAGCTGACTATAAGTCATCTGAGCTGTAGTCGTGATCCATTGTCCGTCGTTCGTCCGTCTGTCCGTCCGTCTGTCCGTCCGTCCGTCCGTAGATGTGGCACGTTTTGAAACCGTAAGACCTAGGAATCCAAAATTCGGCATAATGTTAGATGTCCCCAAGATCTCCTACCAAGCCGAAAACTGGGTCTTTGCGACTTCGTTCCTTTGAGAAATTAAGGAAAAACCTCAATTTTTTATTAAAAACCTATTTTCACACTTCAGGACTGCTTAATATCAAAACCACTGATCTGTTTTTCCTCATATTTACCATTAATATTCCTCTATATAGTTCCTATGTACATGCCAGAAATTATGTCTGTATTATATAATTTAAAAAAGTTATGGGCCCAAACATAATGCATTATGTAAAAAATCAGGAAAGATATTTGATCACTTAACACAAAACATGTTAAAGCTATGGACTTTTTTCCAGTAATATAACTTTAATTAATCAAAATTAAATTGTATACCCAAAATTAGATCAAAATCTTTAAAATTTTTTAAAATATTAACAAAAATAAAAAATTAGTACCTTAAATTTAGCCCAACTTTGACCATGGCACGTTTTTTTCCTGTAAGTACTGTGGATTTAATTTTCGCAGCATGTTTTTGTTAGCATATTGTCTGTTAACACCAAAAGTTTGAAACCAGTTGATCAAAAACTGTAGATTTTATTCAAGTTTTCAAACACCATGTAACATATTGTTTACATCAAGCTAGTGTTATGCAGTTTGCAAGAGCTCAGCTCCCCAGCTTCAGCTCTAAGTTCCCAAAATTTGGCATACAATTAGATGTCTCCAAAATCCCCTACTATGCCAAGAATTTGGTCACTAGGACTTAATACCTTCGAGATATTAATGAAAAACTTCATTTTTCCATTCAAAACCCATTGTTACACTTCAAGACTGCCTAATATCAAAACAACTGATCTGACTTTAATCATATATAATATACATATTTTTCTATACATTCTCTATGCACATGCCAGAAATGATGTCAGTATTGCGTAATTGTTTTAAGTTATGGGCCCAAACATAATGCACTTTGTAAAAAATCAAGAAATATATTTACTCCCTTAACAAGGAGATTGCTGAAGCTAGAGATTTTTTTGTCAGGGATGTAACATTATTTAATCAAGATTTAATTGAATACCCAAAATTAGTTCTGAATTTTTCAAATTTTATAAGTTATTAGTATAAATATAAAATTAGTACCTTAAATTTTGCTCAACTTTGACCATGGCACGTTTGTTTCCTTTGAGCACTGTTGATATAATTTTCATGTCATGCACACATAAGAATTTCAGCTTTTTCAGTTTAGAAAGCTGAAAGAAATTGGCCAAAAATTGTAGCTTTTGTTAATGTTTCTATGAGACCATGTCAGACCTTGGCCCTCTCCAGCCCCTTTGAGTCACCTGTATGTTGACCTTGTTGAACTTCCAGCAAATTATGCATGCTTGAGGGGAGGCATAAACTGGGGCTCCAGGCAGCTTATTATATAATGGCCAGCCACAGTTGATCAAGGTGTCCAACTCAACTCATCTAGTAGTTTTAACCAACAACATAACAATAAACAATAAATTAATAAATTTTTATTGGTTTTTAATAACAAATTAAAGAAAAATAGAAAAGGAATTTGTTAGTTTATAATAACAGGAAATTAACTTGCAGTTACTGATGATACAAGAATCTTGTATCGCTGGATAGAATGTCATGTATTCCAAATAACACCATGCAGTCACCTATGGTATTTTTAAGTTCAATTTTAATGATAAAAAAGTAAATCATATTATTCATTCCTGATGATTGGGGATCATATGAAGGAAATTAATGATAGACAAAGATGCAGTTGATAATATTAATCTAGATTCCTACTGTGTCTAGTGTGTACATTGATGTGAAATTTGTCCAAAATGAATATATTACATTTATTTTTTTAAATATAAATAAGAGCCATAAAACCAGGTACTTATGATCATTATTTAAATGTGTGAATTTTTGTATATTCTGGATTCTCAACATCATTGTTTGGTGAAAACTGAATAAATACCCGACATGGTGCAAATAATTTGCAATTGTATTTAAATACGAATATGAATATGTACTCCATTATAAAATTTCTTGCATAAAGAACGGGAATTCAGGTAAAAATGAAAGTATATCAATACCAGTGCAAATACTTTCCAAATGTATTCATGAATGCATTCATGAATTTATTCTTTAATATTATTTTAATAATCATTTCAGTTATATTTCATTTTAAAAAATCATAAGATTCTCTTATTATTTTTAATAAAAATTATATTTGGGACAATATTTGTAATTTTTTTAATTAATAGTTAAACTCTTATATTATATGTTCTGCTTATAAGTTATATGGCCAAGTCAAAATCTGTGTGACAATAGTACTCCATTTGTTAATAAAATAAATGAAATCAATCCTCTTCCCTGTCTCCAAAGATACTATCAAAATCATACATAAGCTAAACAACAACAACTCATAATACAGCTTATATTTATTACCACACACAACCAGCATGTGAATCATATCTAAATCATATTTTTTTATCATATTTAACAGCTGAGCGCCGTGACCCATAGGTCCCTTGTTTTTTTTAGGTATTATGCTGAGGTTAATTTAAGGCTTTGAAATCTATAGAAATAACAACACTAATAGATAAACCAACCATGAAAGCAGCTAAATACATTTGAAAATATTAAAAACCTGCTGCTTATCTAAACGATCAAGTACATTGGTATTCCAGTTAATTTGAGGTGTAGAAGAACTACCAGGTTCCTGTACCATTGGAGTACATGAAAACATGTTTTGTGCAAAAATGTAATGCATTATCCAGTAACATCTAGGTGCCTATTTTGAGTGCACCTTAGTCAGCCTGTAAACAGTAAAGGGTTAATAAAACAAGGAAGTTTGACAGTGTCTGACCCTGTGCCCCGTGTGTCAGTGTATGTTTATTAAAAAAACTATAATGCCTGAGTAATTGACAGAATGTCAGGTTTAATTAGTTGAAATAATACAACAATATATTGTATATTTATACAGTACTGGCAGCACAGGACCAGGTCTACCATATATGTGCATGGATTAGGCGAGAAATTTTTATTTGCCCCAGCATGGACCCCATCTTTTACAAGAGTATATCATTAGCAGCTTACCTTGTCCCTTGGTTCAGTCAAATGGGAGGGGTGTTGTTGGTGTTGAAATTGTAGTTATAAGGTTGCTATAAGTCCAGGACTTTTTATTGGGCAATGTCTGCTCCATAAAGGTAGACATGATGAAAATATACTCAGGTTTAATGGATAACTTGTGTTTTAGAGTATTATTTAAGAGGATAAACATTTAAAATTATAAATATACAGATTTTATTCTACTTTATAATTTTGTTTATTAAAACAGAAATTTCTGAATCTGTGAAATAGAGTAAGTGTAACACAGTTCAAGGCTTGTGGACTGGTGGTATATCAGCTTGGGCATGGCAGACTTTACTGCATTCCCTGCTTGCCAGTGAAACACAGACTGATATTATCAAAACCTGGTTTTGTATGGGTATTGATCACCTGACAGATGCAAAGAGCAGCAAGATGCAGGATGTGTGAGCAGGGAGTCTGATTAATAATACTCCAGGACCGGACTGTACTGGCTGGTGAACTGTGCAGGATACAAACAATGCAAACTGGGGCCGTAACAGGTACATTATATGCTGTTCTAATACTACAGCTGACAGTCATTTTGTCTTATTAACTGATCAGTGGAGGTTAAGTTTTTTCCTGGGTCTGTGTTTGTTGGTTAGTTTGTTTTCCATGAAACCTTTTTGAAGGGTAGGATATGGGCCAGGGAAGACAAAAATCAAAGTTTTGTTGGGGGGGGGGGGGGGGCATGGGCTTTACTGAGTAGGCATTGTATTTTCTAAAATTAAGCTTTTGTAGTTGCTGTTCCAGAATAATGGAATTCTTCTGAACATATTTGTATAGCAACACCATTTCAGTATTTAACTTTAAAACATACCTTTTATAGAGTAATATTCTTTTAAAGTTAACTTGTCAGTTTTAGTCGAATATTCTCTCTAGCTTTTTAGCATTGGTTTCTTAACTTGGTTTGATTCTGGTGACTTGACATCCACATATAATTTAGTGTTTTTACTTGTGATATAACTGTCATATAATAGTTTTGTCAATCATAGCTGTTTTGAGTACAATGGTAATGTGCTAGTGAGCAGAAGTACCTGGTATAAACACAATATAAATCCTAAATCATTATTATTATCATCAAATTATGCTTACATTGGCCAGAAAAGTTATAATCTATATCAATAAAAACAGTATATTTTTAGTTACCACATTATCAGCATGAATTCAATGTAAGGCTAAGATTTATTATGGTCTGGAATGTGTTTAAAAATCATAATTGACTTGAAAATAAGGTGAGATTCCCTATGAGCCATGGAATGCGTATTGGCAAATGAATAGCAATTTATGTCGGTCCTGCATGGTATCTTGGAGCAACACAAAGAAAATATGCATGTTGCTGTGCCGGTACATATGAAATATCTCAACACACCTTCCGCATGCTGCATGCTGCATTTTGCATTTCATACATCAGGAATCTTTGTTTAACTTTAAGAAAGGTTGATTTTGGTTATTAGAAAATGTCCATGTACACCACAGCAGAATGGAATCTGGACCACTGAGATCAGTTGACATGCAGGGTGAGAAAGTACTGAACATGTATAAGTCGAATTGATAACACTTGAAGAAGAAAACAGAAAAGGTGTTAAGCACATATATTATTAAGTTCAGTAAGAGAGTATTATTAAATATTCACAGCACTGTGTAGTGTTATGTGTGAGTATATCATTGTTTACACACCTCTGGTACAGGTGCCTGATTCTGTTTATTGATTTATAGGTTTGGCTGTCAGCTATGCATACATTGCCACCCAGCACCTAATATGGTCTGTAGGGGTTCACTTCTCGTAAATTCTCAAGATATTTAATTAAGACCTCTGTGGCATATAATAATACAGGGTTACCATCCTTGAAATCAGTGAATACCTGGAAACTGAGTTTTCCTTTTTCCAGCTGGGGAAAAGTCTCAAAAAAAGGAAAATCCTTTGCAGTTTAATGGCAGTTTTATGATGCAACCTAAGTAAAAATGATATTCCTGCATCTGTTGTGCAAACAGTTTTGAAAAATTACCGATTGCCTGTTGTTGAATCATGTCCTGTTGTGTCATAAACCAATAATATTATGAACAGAGTGCCCTATTTATTTTGATTTATTATCTTATTTTTATTCTGTCTCATATTTTGAGTGAACATAAGCACTTTATAGAGCTGAAGCAGGTTACAAATATTACTTGAAATTCCAGGGGCTCTTAACTTACTTAGAAATGAGTACTTAACTCAGTGGTGACATATATGCCAATGCCAAATGGCACTCTATGGCTAACCCTCCCCGTGCAAGCAGTGGTAAAATGAAATGATTCTGGGAGAATAGAATGATAAGACGGAAAAATAATGTGTATCATCACATCAGAGTTTATTGCCTTCAGCTTTATACATAGAAGCATACATCATAATAAGTGATCTCTGTATATACCTCTATATGTACCTTAGATATCTCCAAAGACTTTATTACTTCTCTTTACCTAGATTAATAAAAATTTCACAAAAATATGTGCACACTAAATGTTTAACCTTGTCAGGATTAGCTGTACAGGCCTGATCAAGAACTGCATAAGCACAGTAACTATATTGAAACTATGTTCATATGTTTGTACTCAAGTCTTGATGGTGTTCTTGAGTAATGAGTCTGAAATATTAAAGCTCAAGATATATTAACCCTGCGGTATTGTATGAATACAGTATTGTATACAACTCCAGCCAAATTTGCATTGTCTTAAAATAAATGCAGTTCCACCATCCTAGACCTAGTAACAGCCTAGTTTGAACCGGATGAACTCATTAGATAGCCTAGGGCTACAGGTTAAAGAAAGGAAAAGATAGGTTTAAGTGCCCTGGTTCAAGGATTCTGGGAATGCCTTGCTTGAGATAATTTGCCCTCCTATCTGGCAAAAGTGAGGGCTCTGGTTAATTATCTGGGAGAGCTTGCTCAGAGTCTGATCTTGCTGCCCTCTTGTGTGAAGATTAAGTACTATGTCAGCTGAATGCTAAATTAGAAAGCAATCAAAGACTGCATGTATACCTCTTCCAAGATCTTGATCACTCTTTTGTGTGTGACATGTAAGGGTTGGGAAATCTTTGAATGCAAGCCCAGTGAAATAATTGTGTAACTCTGTGGTGATATCATAGGCTAGCTCCGTCCTCCAGACCTAAGGCAGCAGTAAATGTCTCTCTCACCTGTTAGAGAGAAAAAACAAACTGCCCTTTCTGGCAAATTCTAAAGAATCCTTTAAACAGAAACATATTACAGTGACCATCGGTACACCCATGACATGCAACTTGAGACCTCCAGGTTTTCGTGTGCACACAAAATGGCAGCCCCCAAGAGTGGTTTGGATATTATGTGAGGCTAGGTTGTGATAAGGGCATGGCACTACAATAGGAAAGTATGTGTAGGACAGTTGCTTAGTTCACAGTCAGGTGTACCATTTATGTTGCATTTTGACTAAATTGTGAAATCATGAAATATTTATAAGTATCTGCTCCTTAGACCTTTACTTGAGGAATTATACCAACATTTTTAGAGCAAAAAAGTTTACCATTCTGGTGTGATCAAAAAATAAAATAATGTTTTCAAACTTCTGTTCTCAGACAAAACAGAATTTAAGAGAAATAAATAAAACATTGCATTGTTATCTGAAAAAAAAACCACTTTGGTTTTGTAAATGTTACATTAGATAAATCAGTTCATGGATATAACATATACAAATCACTGATTTATGGAACAACTGTTGTCACATTTTGCTCCTATACATACAAAAGTCTGCTTGGGATGCCCATAAAAATTGGTAAAAATGAGCAGAAACAATTGCTTATAACTTCCTCTAACTGACAGATAAGACCTAATTTCTTACATATTGTGAAAACTAAATATACAATCTATAAACTTGCTGTTGAGTTGATAGGTTATAATAAAAATGATAGAAATTAAAAGTAACCTGTGAAAACTTTACTTGAGTGTTAAACATTTGATCTAAATATATCCACATAGAGGAATTGTACTAGAGTCATTTGATTGGTTCAGTTGCCTTGTTCATTATTCATGGAAAAGATGCCAGAGTAGCTCAAAGAAGCAAGGCATCTGTTAACATAGCAGCAAGAGCCTTGTCGGTCAGAAGATGTCATAAGGCAATAAAGGGTTATATTATCACTATATATTATTTTGGCAGGAAGCTGAGGTCTTCCTAGATTATGAGGTTATGGGCTGTGGCCCACTTAGCCCATATGTAAATCCGGCACAGATTTCTATTATCTGTGAAATGAACCAGGAAGATATCTATTGTCGGTGTGATGAAATGGAACAAAAGTAGATTACAGATAATCAGTGGCAGGCAAACCACGAGATAAAAAGAGACATTTCCATCCCAGACAAATATATGTATTGTTATAATAGTTTTTGTGTGTTTTTTTTAAAAACTTAGTTTACATATGTGAAAGTGACCAAACAGTGGGATAATAGAGAAATATCCTTCCAGCTAAATGATAACATACATAATGTCATGAGAATCTTTGTTTATTTTTGTTAAGTTTATAGTTTCATTCTGTTGATTATATTAATAATTTAATTAAAATGCAGAATCTTTTCAGTTTGACTAAAAACCTAAGAGAAGCCTAAGGGATGGTTATTCTTGTTCATTGTTGGCAGATAATATCATTATATTTTTATATGTAATTTTCAGATTTAATATGCATAACTTTTATGTATAACATACAATATATGCCAGTGCGGCTGAAGTATAAAAGACTTTTCACGTGTCTGTAGATGAAGCAGGTCTTATTTCTATAATAATTTGCCCTTCCTGAAATTCAAAAATAATGTGAATTTGAAACACTTACAAACAAAAAACCAGCCACAGCATTGTGCAGGGTTTCCTGCCATACCTGTCAAATCAGGAGAAACCAGGGAAATGAGTTTCCCTTTCTTTCCATTCAGGGAGAAGTCCGGGAATTTGAGAAAAAATACCTTAAATCAGGTAAAAAAATCATGGAATATAAATAAAAAAAGAAGAAGTGCTAGTTCTGTGATATTTTGATTCAGCATATCCTGTTGATGATTGGCTGTGGTGTCTTTGGAGTGTGGAAATCCATATTCAGCCCACTATGACCGCATTGTGTGCTCTTGTGTCTACATATTTAAATGGCATGTTTCACAAGAGAGGTGCTCAAAACTTGCATTTGTCTTACACTTTATCACTTTCTTTCCATATCCCCAAAAATTAATGATTCAAGCAATGGTGGTCACTGCAACAACATTGAAGATGTGTCATGCCAGCAATAGGTTAAATAATTATCATGGAAGTTTGGTAATTTATCAAGAAAACTAGGGAATTTGTTTTCATGAAATGCTGGGAACCCAGTTTAAAGGGCTCCAGTGTACCCCTCCCACTGTGTCCATTAAACATACATCTATTTATATTACCCTGTATATCAGGGGAAAGAAGAGTGCAGGGAGAGTCTGTAATAGCAGATTGATGTCAGTAAACACACCAGAGAGAAGAGGCTCCAAAGTCCAATGAGTAACCATGGTGACATGAAAACTTGCCTGTATCGTTCAGTTCTGACCAATACATAGTGTGATCACATTTCTGATCGTTATCTAATTTCTGATCATTTTCCTGGATATTTCCAACCATCTTAGTTCATCTCTGCTGGGATTTTGGTGGTGTCACTTAACAGGATATTGATGCTTCCTTGTGCTGTAATCACGTCAACATTTGATACTTTATTGTTGTCATAAAGACCACATCAGTCATTGGTTAAGTCAAGTATTGTAGACCTTGTACCTTAATGTTGGTTAAGAACATCCAGATACTGCAGCGTACGCTCGGGATGGGCAAAGCAGGAGCCCTGTAAAATGGGCAAGGAATTTTATATATACCACTGCCATCATGGATATTGACTCTTGACTCCAGTACAGTCAACCTGCATGACAGCTGAATATTTATTGTCACTATCTGGGTGTGACTGAATGTGTCAGTGAACTTACTGAAGACCGGAACACTGATGTGCTGTACATACCAATGATACCATGGGTTCTCTGTTTAGTTCCACTAAATCTATGGTATACCCTGTCTCTGTAACAGACCAGTCTAAGAAAACAACATTAAACACACAACACAAGGGAGACAAGGGGCAAAGAAATGGAGGTATTTAACCAGTCAAATTAATAAAACTGATGAAAAGCTTGCCAAAAAATTTTGCCTTACACTATGTTCTTGTGAATACTATATACTAGTGTTAGGAGAGCACTAATTATTTCCCAGTTAACTTTGTTTTGGCTTTGACATATAATCATGTGTAGGAAGGGAAGACTCATAGGGATTGATGAGTCTATTTCTATATCAATAACATTGGGTAAACATTTTGTGGATGGACCTTCTTTGCCCCCCCCCCCCCCCGAGTGCAAGAGCATAAATTAAAAAAAAAAAATTGTCTTTTTTTTCACCTGTCCACTGCCATTTTCTGTTTGCACTAGATCTCCAATATGGCAGAATTCCGTTACTGAAATCAACCAGAATTCCATCACTGAAATCGACCAGAATTCCATCACTGCACTTACCATACTATTATTGTGTCTATTTCAGGTCTGAGTTCAGCAAGACATTTCATCAATTTCATAACACTTGCAGAATCAACAAGATGGTTATTTTTTCAATTTAAGCTGTGAAACAGCACACTTATTTCATTAAAAAAATTGGACAGTTTTATCCTTTTATGTCCACAGTACACATCTGGCATTCCAAGCCATGTCAACCTTTGCTTATTTCATTTTATTTCATCAAGGTGAAATTGTATACTTGGAACACAATTGGGTCATCTCATAGGGACACATCTGTTCAACCTCGGCTATGTATTGAACAAGCATTTTTACAAGATTTAGTGTACAGATTTTTAACTGTCCTGGCATGTCTGTGTGTTCAGTTACAGGGGGCCATAAGGAGGAATTTGAGCAAGAGGAATACACCGCTGCACTGGAACAAACACTCAATGATAAATTTGCAGCCTCCAACCTGCAGATAGGAGCAGAGACTTATGGTATACAGTACAATATGTGTACCTGTATATACTGGTTTGTTGCAGTATAACTTACTAGTTCTGCTTTGCTTTTAATATCTCCTGCTGTAATTCCTGTGTGGTCCGGTTGACGATAATCACTGTGCACATGCCAACCAACCATATTTCCTGCTCGGAAAGCCTCTTAAGATATCACAAAAAAGTCCAAAATACCTGTTTGGTGAAAGAGTTCAAAATCTTTTTATCGATAATTACTTTATATTCCCGAAATCATCAGAATCCACAAAAAATGTGAGGTGTATCAAAACTTGTGGTTAATTTGAGCTTTGAAATCTGAATATCTACAGATTGATTTAAAGCTTTTATCAGACTTTAGCCTCCAGCACATGTTGCATTTGGCACTGGATAATGATAAACAAGTCATGAGAGCTTTAGTAAACACTAGCATATCAGTAAGCAAGTAGTAAAACTGGACATATTACATGTACCTGTTGTTTACCTGCTCTGATACTGATATTGATAAGAGGCATGTGATCAGTGTGTTCGGTGGGTGGGAGTGTAATGCTCAACACGATTTCACAGGAAGTAGTCAGAAAATTAACCATCAATGTGTCTACAGTAATTATTGGGATATCTTGACAATGAGTGCTGCCTCAGGTAAGATTAAATAACACACAGCAAATGGACTCCATGAATTGAAAATGTTTTCAGATTTGTCTTTGAAAGTATTGACACCTTTCAGATTTGAAAACCTCAAGTTTAGGTCAAGCTAATGTATTTCAAATTTCATTATATTATCATTAAAACACTTACTTAATAAAAATTATAAATATAGATTTTTACATAAACTGAACCCAATTCCTGGAAGAAAATATCACTATATATTTCTTCACTATAATACATGAAGTTGTGTGATTTGTTATAAGCTATTGGCACATCAACAAACACGGTCAACTCGGCAGTGATGTCAGCCACAGTTAAAAACCCTGGGACTAATAATTCTAGAGTCTTGGTTGTGTTGGTCCCTTCCATCTTTTTATACTAGGGCCTGCAGTTACTCAGACCTGAAAAAAAAATTGTCAAATATATATGCTGTATATTAAATCATTACAGTCACTTTGCTGTGTCTATCAATTATCCTTTTTTTCTACAGTAGCTCTTAGAAAGTGCTCAACAGCCCCGAAGAAAATATATGCAGTCATACAGTTTTATGGCTGGACTGATGTCAGCTAGTGTAGAACCTGCATGGCTGCTCACTTTGTGGTATCTGAAATTGAAATCTTTCTATGAGCTACCTAATCAGTTATGATCAAATTATTGTTCATCACTTTATAGTTTGCAGATAATCATTGTATCTTTCTTGATTTTAAGCTTCAAGCAGGGCTGGTTGATAATGATATTGACCATGAATATGCATCAGTTGCAATGGATTTGCATAACTTAGTGAAGTGAAAAGTAGGGGCTGGGCATATCAGAAAACACCAGTGGAAGTAATATTGTGTTATACTTTTAAAGTAAACATGATGAAGAATAATTTATGACAAAATAAAAAATACAAATTAATTAAAATATAGTTAATTTCATTAAAGCACTTGCTTTGGCTTACATGAATGTCAAATGGTTCAGTTTGAGCCCTGTTTGATGGTACTTCAAGAAAGGTTTAATACTTCTAATGATTTCATCCTCATCCAGATTAGATCCAGGTGCTAATCAACTTGTACTACTCGCATCTGATTTAACAATAATTGATTGATAATTAACACCTATGATTGACACTGTGTTTCTCTTCATCCCAATGCAGCGGAACTGGAGGCGGAGGAAGGTATCTTCAACTTACCTAATCTCAAAATGTATATTGCTGAAGTTATAGAGGAAGGTATACCGTATACGCAGTGTTAGCATGTTGCCTGCTGGAATGCGATTTGGCTGATGCATCTGCATCCATTGCTAACGTAATCATTAGATGACCTCACAGAGGTCGTAGCCATGGATTCTACACCTACACTCATTATGCAGTGGTAACTCTGTATTAGTTCTAAAACTCATTCCACATAACCATAGCTTTATTTAGCAGGGTTTGCTACTTATCACCACCAGGAAGAGTTGGCACAGTGCCAAGAGCATTTGAACCAATCAGAGCTGGGATAATTGTGGGTCTGACAAAGTTTGAAACTCACAATACTGTTTGCCTGATGCCAGCTGCCTGGTGCAGATATAATGCAAACCATGCTGTTGATTGAAAGCAGTGGTTAAATGGAAGGAATTTTAGAATAAATGTAGCAGGACCAGTTCATAATGAGTGTATTCTACACTTTGAACTAAAGTGGAATCAATACCATATTTAACACACTGGATTTGTTGCATTATTTACCTCCTAGCAGGAAGATAATATAGATAACCCTATCATTCCCTGTTGTAGATACAGTGCACAGGTTAATTAGAAATGTCCTGCACATATAAGAAGCAAATGTCTGGAAAGTTGTATTTGTTATACCTTGTCAGAAATGTCCAATTTTTCTTATGGCCACAGAAAAAAATTAATTGTTCCTTATCATGTTATTTTATATCAAAAGTTTTTAAACATTTACTGTCCAGATCTAGCATATTCAACCAAAATTTTCCTGACATCACATTAAAGTCAACCTTGTCCAGTACTCTTCATGATGCACAATAAATGTAGAAACTATGTTCCTTTAATATATATAATAGTTTTAATTACACCCATAGCCTTCAAATGTAGTCATAGCCGAGAGACATCGTGAAGAGACCGGTAGGCAACAGAAGTATTAACAGCCTCCACTAGAGTGTACTTCACAACAACTATGCTCTGTATTTATATGGCATTCTTTTAACTTTAATCAGGCCTTCAGTCCCTTTTTATGCTCCTAAAATTATTATAAAAGGAACTCATTTTTATGTTCGTTTATGCATATGAATTATGTTTGTTCTGTATGATTTATGCACCATGGTTAAGATAGTGAAATCAGAGTACAGAGTGACCTCTAGTAGAGATAATTTGAATCATGATACTGGCTGATTTGAATTAAGTTAGAGATGATAATGTGTTAATTAAATTTTGCATGAAAGCATGTAGTGAATTTTTGTTTAAATGGATTATTTTGAATATGGAAAGTTTGAATAAATCCAGCATGAAATATGTGCAGTGAATAGATCATGTGATGGCAGCCATACACAAGATGTCTATAATCGCCAGATTGTAGAACATGTATTTGTACATCTGAAGCAAGACAATTAAAGCTGTTATACTCTTTGAATCGGAAAGGTGCCTTTCACTCATAATAAAAGCACAGAACAAACCTCCAGGGAAGTTCATACAAAGCTGCAGAGAATACTTTCATACCCAAAATAAAGTGAAACTTGTATTAACAAAGCCAGATACCAGTTTTTACTCGGGAGCAGAGTATCTCCTTTGAAACTGACAATATACCAAAATAAAAAAAAAACTCAGGTCCCACTAATATAATATAATGTGCAAGTAAATGTTCTATTTTTGATATTTGGAAATGAAACTGGTTACTTGCACTGAGATTGGGTTGCCAGTTATCAGAAAAGTGCAGTTTTCAAAATGGCAGTTGTAAACATGATCAGATCATGAACCAGAAATTAAGAGACATGAAGGAAGTATCAGAACTCACCCATTCTTTGGAATTTTAATCATGTACAAAATCACAAAACATTTTGTGAATTGTTGCCCTGACTTGATGCACTGCCGGTAACACAGGACGGGAGGTATGTGATGTTTAATTAGGCATGGTTCTCTTCCTGAAATCAGATTATCATTATGATTATATTATCATAATTTTTACATTTTAAGGTCACTCATTTGCATTCTTATTAGTTGTTTCTGCTTCTTTTAACTTATCCATATTTTTATATACTTCCTTATTCTTAGTAACCTCATAGATCACCTATATTGCATGTTTTTATTTTTGAATGAGTGTCTTTGATTAGTAAACTAATTTTAATCAATACACATTTCATGATTTATATGTGTTTATTGAAATATCTAGTTCTCATAAGAGATATTAATTTAACCTATTACAGAAAATTATGATTTCCATTCTTTTTCTTTTATAGAATAATGTGGGATAATTGTCTTGCAGTGCCCCTTGTAGCTTTTTAACAATATTTTGATATTTATTAGTTACTAGTGATATTGATTAAGTAATGTATCCCTCATATTTGTTTAATGTGTGTTGCACATTTATTAGAAATCTATCTTTTGTGTATATGCAGAATTATACAGTTCATAGCTTTAGTGTCCACTTGCACAACCTGCTTCATTTAGCTGTATGATATCCTGATATTACAAATATTTATATCTGTTTGGTTATTGTTTATAATCAGAACATTTGTTGTTTTCAGAGTTAGCGAAAGAAGAGGCTGAGTCGGGTCATCCGTTTAGAAGTGGAGCCATCACTCCTGACGGTCTGATCGATGAAGACTTTGAAGAAGAACTCGGGTCACCTTCCCAGGTGTGTGACCAAAGTGCCTTATCATCATAAAAGCCTAAGGCTGTTTAGATGGCATGCAGTCGGCAAAAGGATTTATTTTCTCTCCATTTAATTTACAATCATCCATTTGCTTGGGATATGTGGTGTGCAGAACCCTGACTTGTGGGAAAAATCAGATTCTCAGTGAAGAATTTGATCTGCATATTGAAACAGGCCCTTGAAAACATGAGTAACAATGGCATTCCATTATTGATAATCCCACTCGGCTTCCAAGTGTCTTCTTGTATTCAGATTGAGAACAATTGGATGTTTCAGATATATCTCATATACATTATATGGCATGTGAATACTACGTTTTATGTTTGTTGTCCATCAGGAAATATGAAGGAATTATTCATTATAAAGTTTTCTCTCCCTAGAAGATGTGTTTAATTCAGGTATTTCCATAAAAAAAAGTAATTCAGAGTCAACTTTAAATATGCATTCTCAGGAATGCAGGCCTCTGCTGTGGGGGCGGTCCTAAATGCTGGGTGCTCCCAAAAATGTGTTTTCATTCTCTTATTCAGTCCATATTCCCTTGCTTAATATGGAATATGTGACAACACTAGATCTGGATCATTTTGGATCGACACCATTGATTCTTCATTGGCCTATTGCCGAGATGCCCTGAACTATTCATGGGATTCTGTTCATGAGTTATCTTGTAAATAAACATACAAACACACACACACAAAAACTTGAGTAACACATACCCTCCTCTTGGAGGCAATTCGGGCAATTGCTTATGCAGCTTCTCGTGATGATGGAGAAGATTAAATAACTGGCTGGCACAGCCGGAAGCCCTTATGTGCAGGCAAACGTGATTCAGACAGACACACATTAGCACGGATGACACTAACTTTCCCCACTTTGTTTTATTATATGCTGTGGACTCTAATTAAATCATATGATCATTGAATAAATATGAGGTTACAATAGTTTCATACCAGAATGTACGCCAAATTCAAGGAAACAAGTTTGCAAAACTTGATGTTTTTCAATGAAATTGACTGAAAGTGAAAGACCCTGTGTACATAAATTTCCCTTATCAAAACCAAGATCAATTTCTAATGCCAACTGTGTCTAATGCAGCAATTTATTCTGTCTTTTCATGTTTCTGTAATATGTTTTAACACAGCATAATAAATATGATAACTAATAAGTATCATGACGATTGGCAATCAAAAACTGTCCAGTGCCCACACTGCTGTGTTGAATAAGTTCTGGTCAGTTGTTTGCCTGCAGTTTTTCAAGCAGGCAGTCGATTACTGCCTCCACACACAAGAGTATCGGTATTAGGGATATCTCATATTAGCTGTAAACCCATTATTATAACTTTGTATTCTTGTGTATTTCTAGGAGGAAGATACGGACCCTATGTCAGAATATAGAGACATTGCCAAACATGGAATTGTGCAAGTTGCAGGTATAGTATCTATATGAATTTCTCCAAGAATTTTGTATTTTAGTACATTAAAAATAAGAATTTGTTTATAAGTTTTCCTGTACTTCCCATATGTAATTGTATCCATAGACAAAAAAAGCTTTATTTATGGAAGACTGGTTTCACCACCTACATTTATTTCACCATTTTTTAGCTCAGCTGACTATAAGTCATCTGAGCTATAGTCGTGGTCCATTGTCCGTCGTCCGTCCGTCCGTCCATCCGTCCGTCCGTAGATGTGGCACGTTTTGAAACCGTAAGACCTAGGAATCCAAAATTCAGCATAATGTTAGATGTCCCCAAGATCTCCTACCAAGCCAAAAACTGGGTCTTTGTGACTTCGTTCCTTTGAGAAATTAAGGAAAAACCTCAATTTTTTATTAAAAACCTATTTTTACACTTCAGGACTGCCTAATATCAAAACCACTCATCTGTTTTTCCTCATATTTACCATAATTATTCCTCTATATAGTTCCTATGTACATGCCAGAAATTTTGTTTGTATTTTATAAATTTAAAAAGTTATGGGCCAAAACATAATGCATTGTGTAAAAAATCAGGAAAGATATTTGATCACCTAACACAAAATATGTTTAAGCTATAAACTTTTTTTCCAGTAATATAACTTTAATTAATCAAAATTAAATTGTATACCCAAAATTAGATCAAAATCTTTTAAATTTTTTAAAATATTAACAAAAATAAAAAATTGGTACCTTAAATTTTGCCCAATTTTGACCATGGCACGTTTTTTTCCTGTAAGTACTGTGGATTTAATTTTCACAGCATGTTTTTTTTTAGCATGTCTGTAAACACCAAAAATTTGAAACCAGTTGATCAAAAACTGTAGATTTTATTCAAGTTTTCAAGCACCATGTAACATATTATTTACATGAAGCTAGTGTCATGCAGTTTGCAAGTGCTCAGCTCCCCAGCTTCAGCTCTTAGTTCCTAAAATTTGGCATACAATTAGATGTCTCAAAAATCCCCTACCATGCCAAGAATTTGGTCACTAGGACTTAATACCTTCGAGATATTAATGAAAAACTTCATTTTTCCATTAAAAACCCATTGTTACACTTCAAGACTGCCTAATATCAAAACCACTGATCTGAATTTAATCATATATAATATACATATTTTTCTATATATTCTCTATGCACATGCCAGGAATGATGTCAGTATTGCTTAATTGTTTTAGGTTATGGGCCCAAACATAATGCACTTTGTAAAAAATTAAGAAATATATTTACTCCCTTAACAAGAGGATTGCTGAAGCTAGAGATTTTTTGTCAGGGATGTAACATTATTTAATCAAGATTCAATTGAATACCCAAATTAGTTCTGAATTTTTCAAATTTTATAAGTTATTAGTATAAATATAAAATTAGTACCTTAAATTTTACCCAACTTTGACCATGGCATGTTTGTTTCCTGTGAGTACTGTTGATATAATTTTCATATCATGCACACATAAAGATTTCAGTTTTTCAGTTTGAAAAGCTGAAAGAAATCGGCCAAAAATTGTAGCTTTTATTAATGTTTTTATGAGACCATGTCAGACCTTGGCTCTCTGTAGCACCTCTTGAGTCACCTGTATGTTGACCTTGTTGAACTTTCAGCAAATTATGCATGCTTGAGGCGAGGCATAAACTGAGGTGTCCAGGCAGCTTATTATATAATGGCAAGCCACAGTTGATCCAGGTGTCCAACCCAACTCATCTAGTAGTTTTAACCAACAACATAACAATAAACAAAAAATTAATAAATTTTTATTGGTTTTTAATAACAAATTAAAGAAAAATAGAAAAGGAATTTGTTAGTTGATAATAACAGGAAATTAACTTGCAGTTACAGATGATATAAGAATCTTGTATCGATGGATAGAATGTCACGTATTCCAAATATCACCATGCAGTCACCTATGGTATTTTTCAGTTCAATTTTAATGATAAAAAAGTAAATCATATTATTCATTACTATTCATTAGGGATCATATGAAGGAAATAAATTATAGACAAAGATGCAGTTGATAATATTAATCTAGATTCCTACTGTGTCTAGTGTGTACATTGATGTGAAATTAGTCCAAAATGAATATATTACATTTTTTTTTTTTTAATATAAATAAAAGCCGTAAAACCAGGTACTTATGATCATTATTTAAATGTGTGAATTTTGTATATTCTGGATTCTCAACATCATTGTTTGGTGAAAACTGAATAAATACCAGACATGGTGCGAATACTTTGCAATTGTTTTTAAACACGAATATGAATATGTACTCCATTATGAAATTTCTTTCATAAGAATGGGAATTCAGGTAAAAATGAAAGTATATGAATACCAGTGCAAATATTTTCCAAATGTATTAATGAATGCATTCATGAATATATTCTTTAATATTATTTTAATAATCATTTCAGTTATATTTTATTTGAAAAAATCATACTATTCTCTTATTATTTTTAATAAAAATTATTTAGGACAATATTTGTAATTTTTTTAATAAATAGTTAAACTCTTATATTATATGTTCTGCTTATAAGTTATATGGCCAAGTCAAAATCTGTGTGACAATCCCACTCCATTTGTTAATGAAATAAATGAAATTAATCCTCTTTCCTGTCTCCAAAGGTACTATCAAAATCATACATAAGCTAAACCACAGCAACTCATAATACAGCTTATTTTTATTACCATATAAAACCAGCATGTGCCTCATTTCTAAATCATATTTTTAGCTCAGCTGACTATAAGTCATCTGAGCTATAGTCGTGGTCCATTGTCCGTCGTCCGTCTGTCTGTCCGTCCGTCCGTCCGTCCGTCCGTCCGTCCGTCCGTAGATGTGGCACGTTTTGAAACCGTAAGACCTAGGAATCCAAAATTCAGCATAATGTTAGATGTCCCCAAGATCTCCTACCAAGCCGAAAACTGGGTCTTTGGGACTTCGTTCCTTTGAGAAATTAAGGAAAAACCTCAATTTTTTATTAAAATCCTATTTTCACACTTCAGGACTGCCTAATATCAAAACCACTCATCTGTTTTTCCTCATATTTACCATAATTATTCCTCTATATAGTTCCTATGTACATGACAGAAATTAAGTCTGTAAAGTATAAATTCTTTAAGTTATGGGCCCAAACATAATGGACTTTGTAAAAAATCAGAAAAAATAATAACTCACATAACATGAAAAATTTTGAAACTAGAGTCTATTTTCTCAAGCATATAACTATGTTTAATTAAGATTCAGTTGTTTACCCAAAATTAGATCTGAATTTTGTAAATTTTTTAAGTTATTAGCATAAAAAAAAAATCAGTACCTTAAATTTTGCCCAACTTTGACCATGGCACGTTTTTTCCCTGTAAGCACCATTGATTTAATTTTCACAGCATGTAAACATAAATATCTAGTTTGTCTAAATCTGAAATTTGAAAATAAAAGCTTGAAAATTAAGCTAGTTATTGATTTTTTTTTCTGTAGTCACTTGCCGTGATTGCAGATGCAGGGTCCCACTCCAGGTCACTGGAAGTCAGCTATGCCAGGGTTTCTGATTTGTTACAGTCACTGGGGGAGATCCCCTGCTGTGACAGGTGTACAGTTATTCTCATATCATCCCCCCCCCCCCCCCCCCCCCCCCGCAAACCCAACCCACCAAGTGTTATGCAGTAATTGTTACTGTTTTCACTGTATCTCCTTAATTGTAATGCTGTTTCCACACCGATATGCAAAAACTTTCATTGAAAAAATAATTCAAGGTGTAATCCAGAAGATGCAATGTTGTGTAATGTGGCATTTTTAAAGAAATCAATTTTCTTTTAAATGATTTTAACAAATATAAATGAACCCATCAGTATGCTTAAATTATTAGAAAATATGAAGCACATTATGGATAAATAAAGACACAATTAAAAATTGTGAAATCTAAATCAAGTATTATTTTTAGATATTTATTGTTTTGCAGATTTAAAAGATCTATTTTTGTGGTAAAAAATAAATAAACATTTGTATGCATGATGTGGTGTTATCTGACAAGATTGAGATTTATGATGATGCAATTGAGAATTATGAATCAACTTTTATATTCAGATATATATGTTATATTGGAAATGTATAGAAAATAAACTTAAAGTAGAAAATAATTGATGTGATAAAAAAATGAGGATTTAATACAAACATTTGTTCATTATTTTCCTGCCTCAGCATAATTTGAGATCAGGCTTTGTTTGCCCTGTTTTATGTTGTTAATTAGCTATATTTCAACTGTATACATTTCATAAAAAATACATATATATTTAATAATATATATTATACAAAAAAAATAGATGCAATTGAACAAATGTGTAAACTACTGAAATGTCAACAGTTAATTGAAAAACCAACTAATGATCATGGTAATAGTACAGATCATTTGTTCACAAACTGCTCACATGCTTTAGTTTCAACATTAGGGAAACACATGGTCAGGTCACAAAATATTTTTTGCAACAATTTCTTGCTCATCAATACAAACCAATCATATAAACCAACCATGGCCTTTATTACCTCTTCCTCTTACACTTTATCTCCATTAGATATTATTTTAGATTTTTACCTTCAAGGTAAACGTCAGCTGAGCATAGTGACCCATAGGTCCCTTGTTTTATCATATATATCAGCTGAGCGCCGTGACCCATAGGTCCCTTGTTTTTGTTTGCTTTGTCAACTGTTGATCACTCTGATCACTTCTCCTGAACAACATGTTAGTAATATTAATTTAAAAGAATCAATTATAACTGTTTTTAGTTTGTGGTTTCATGGAATATTTAGTGGAATTTGTGTGTAAAATTTATGACCAATGATAGAACAGTAAATAAAGTATATCCCTTTAGGCCAGGTAAAGGAAAACTTTTGAAAATAAATTTAATTTTGACTTAGTTTTATAAACAGTTTTTACCATTTAAGTAAAATTGTGTGATCGGATATGATTTAAGCAGTTTGCCAGCGCCAGGTTTCATTTTATAATTGGTCGTGTAAAAAATTTACATATTGTTACATAGGATTGTAATTGTGTATAATTAATTACAGGCACAGACATCACAGAAGGTTTGATATTATACTAATAAATATGTATATTAATACAGAGTAGCTCATTTACATATTTTAAAGACAGATGCATGGGGGTTCCTTGTTAGAAAGGACTGAATCAGTTCAGGTCAGGAAGCCTGGCGCAGGCAACTTTCAGATTTAGATATTGCACAAACATATTGATTTGCACCCTACACCAGAGGTCTATTAGTTTATAGCATCTGTTATGATGTCACTATAGTCTATTTCATCGCCTCATGTCCACCTTCTTTTTGCTATGAAAATTTTTATAAGTTACATTTCAAGGGAAACAATTATAGTATGTAGTAGAGGATTAAAGGACCTAATTTTGAACAAGGTAACTAAATACCTACCTTTCACGTTATTTAAGAAACAGAATTATTTGAAAATATGAGAAATCAGTCTACATTTTACAACATATCAGACCCACTTATGGCAGTCAAGGTCATTGGTCACATGCAAAAACAGCCTCTGTTGACAGCTGCTGATTGGATGATGTCATGCAAACACTCTAAACAAATATAACCAGCTAAAACAAAGATGGCTGATCATGCAGGGGCATATCATATCTGCCAGATCATTGTGAAAAGGCTAAAAAGTTGTGAAATGGGGATGTATTGTAAAATGCTTAATTGCCATATTAGGTTGTCACTTCCATATGTAGTTTTCTAGGAAATTCTTGAAAAATATAAACTTTTAAGAAAATAATCTAAAAATCAGGAAATACCACTTTTTTGCATGTTCATACATAATTATTTGTGATTGATTATACAAAGATGCAGTCAATTTAATCAATTATTAAAGAAAACAACCAATCAATATAATTGATCAATCGGCACACCAGTAGATGTTACAGAACATTGGTAACCATTAAATGTCTCAGTTTAACTTTTCACACATTTTAGATATATTGTACGCAGACAACTTTTTAACATTTATGCAGATTTTCTTGAAGTTCAAAGAAACATTAATAGTATGGTATTCATTTAGATGTTTACAAGTGAATAGAAAGTATTAAAAAGAATGAAAAAGGATAAAAAAAGACATGAAAAGCTTGTACAGAAGCAAGTGGTAATAATCTTTGGTGGTGATACCTTTGCCGGCATATAAAACGGTGTTGATGTAAAATCTGTCAGTAAAAATGAACTTTTGCAATCATTAATGTAAAGGAAAGAAATATTAAAGTTCCCTAAAGGTCATCACTTTTCATGTATCAGCACAACTTGTAGTGCTAGTTAATGGATTGTACTTGTAAAGTACAGTCAGATATACTTAAGGTAAACAGGTATTGCTGTATTCATTTATATAGGTTGACTTTGAATGAGGTCATTCTGGATGTTTCAGGGGATGACACTTTTGGCAGGAAAGTGATCGTTTTCTCAAACTGCCGACTTCCACCATCTGTAGATCTGGATCATCAGAGATTACTCACGTAAGTTTCTGTTACACTTCCTGTAAGTCTCTGTTACACTTCCTGTAAACCTCTGTTAAATTTCCTGTAAGCCTCTGTTACACTTCCTGTTAGCCTCTGTTACACTCCCTGTGTCTTATAATTACAGACTGTTTGTCTCTGTCAGACTTCCTGCAAGTTTCTATCACAGTATTAGCTTTTCCACGTCTGTGGCAGACTTGTTTTAAGCCTCTGTCAGACACAAAGTCTGGGTCAGATGAGTTTGTCTTTAGTCTCTGTCAGAATCAAACAAGTCAGTGTCAGACTCGTCTCGAAAATATTACTCTCACAAGTATGTCTTTTTTAAATCCTAAATTTGAAGGATACTGTTCATAATACATCTACAGTCTCTTTCTCTGTTTTTCTAGGTCCCCCATATTTTTTTCCTCTCTCTTTCTTTTGCTGTCTCTTTCTTTTCTGTTTCTTCTGCTTCTTTTTCTTAACCTGTGCTTCTCTTCATCAATGTCCCCTCTGTCTCTGTCCATGCCTCTCCTCATCTGTCTCTTTTTTTTTTCTTTCTTTCTCTCATTTCTTCTAATCTCTACCCTCCTGCCACCTCACATCATTTCAAGCCAACTCCCCTTCAATCTTCTTAATAATTTGACACCTTCAAGCCAAGATGAGGTTCAGTAATAAAAGAACTGAATTTTGTGTTTTTATTTACTTCTGTAACATGGCACACTTTCTATTCTTTGACAACTTATGCAACCATTGTAATCATGATTTACAAGGAAAGGGGTTAAGGGGTCGAAACCCCCCTGCCCCCCCCCACCAAGCTTATAAAAAAGGAAAATCCCCTCCCACCACTGAAGTTGTGGAGTGTATTTTAGGTAAAAGTTCCTCATAAATAGTAACACCCCCTCCCTCCCTTCTTCCCAAAAAACCTCAATCCTCTACTGTATATAGTAGAGTAGAGCAGAATACTCTTTCTGGGATGCATTTATATATAAATATCCTTGGATATTATTTTCAGATATATGGAGAAGTTCCTGGATGAGTATGTTGTAATTACCAATAAACTGTGTAATTGAGAGAGGGATTACAGATATCTTAAGTCTGATCTATTTGTACAGGGGCTCTAAAAATTGTGTATATACCAACTGTGTCAGGGGTTCCCAGCCATCCTTGATATCAGGGTAAACCTGAGACTGAAATTAACATTTTCCAGTCAGAGAAAGTCCCTTGAATTTTAGAAAAAAAAAACTTAAATTGGGGAAAATTCAGGGAAACTGTTTGCCCTGGAAAAGAATAGAGTTAGTTTGCCATATATTGTCTTATGTCTGAGTAGTGTATCTAGTGAATGATCAGATTTTGGTGCTTGTAATTGTGTTACTCCCCTGTAAAAGTGTTAATAATTATAAAAAAAATCATTAAAAAATGAGGTTTTCATGAAATGCTGGGAACCCTGTTGTGTTATATAGAGTAAAACTTGTCTACGTAAAATCATGAAATAACTGTTGTTTAAGGTAAATATTTTTGGTAATGGTTCACTAAATTGTAAAGGAAACTATAAATTATGACTGCAGCACATGCGAATGTATTACTTTTGTCCAACTTGACACAACAGTATTTAACTGTATTTTGTGAAAGCTACTTCAAGGGGACATTTTGAATACATAGAAGGTGTAGACCAGGAAATGAACAAGTTTTTAGTTTAATAACACTGGACTTTTTGTGTACAGAAACCCCACATATTATGAATACACTGTACACATGTATATATGTATATATAAATACAGTGAAACCTTGTCATGTTGAACACACTTAAGTCAAATACCTGGCTTATGTTGAAGTTACAGACTGGATATTCCAGACAACTCTAGTAAAATTATTACGAAATAAAATCCGCTTGTGTCGACCTCGGATGTGTCGAAGTTTTCTGAGGGTCCCTTCGACTTCAACACAACCAGGTTTCACTGTATACTGTTTCAGCAGCTACTATAGAATTCATCGCTCATATAAAAACTCATATTGTAAGTATATGTGTATATATTGTTACAGCTACCTTAAGAAGACACTTGATCAGTATGTAGAGAACGACTACACCTTGGTATATTTTCATCATGGTCTCAACAGCAAGAATAAACCATCATTTGCTTGGCTCAGACAGGCATATAAAGCGTTTGATAGAAAGTAAGTCACATACATGGCTTGGCACAGGTGTTTCTGTATGGCTGTAAAGCAGCTACACAATATTTTGTATTTTGACTATTATACAGCTGACACAGTGAGATGTAGTCTTATTTAAAGTGTTCTTAAAAGCTATGATTATAAATGTCAGAGTTAATTATTCAAAAGACTATGCATAATCTGTTGTTAACTAGAAATCACTTGTTGGAACCATATTCCAATATTCATTCTTGTGTGACTGTGAATTTGTGCATATTTCTTGATGACACTCCTGAATCCAGATCATGTGCTGTATCCACACCAAAATCTAATCGTCTCATCATTGACCCATTCCCAAAATGCCCCAAAAATTTCAAAATGAAAAACGTTTACTGGTACTGAGAATACAGTGGTTGTATAACCATGCAATGTCACATTTTGGTGACCAATAAAAGCGTCACTTTGTGACATTAACCACCGTTTGTCCCCTCTCCCTAATGGTTGAGTGGTTAGCATGTATAACTCCTGGGTTTGTAAATTTTGAGGTGTTGGTTTTTGCCTGAAAACAGCAGATGTTAGTCTGTGCTCGACTCATTCATGATGAGTCTTAAGAAGAAAGATCACTTGGAAGCTATCCAAGAGGGCTGTCCCTGCACTTTCACAGACTGGGTGGATACATTATTTGGGCACAGGAGAAGAAAAGTGTGTAAAAAATGTCCCTCCGAGAGGAACTGATGAATATCCAGTGCGTTTAAACTAGTACCTGGCTTGTTCAAGCACACACCTGAGATAGCTTTTGGCATGTTGTACCTCAGTGATTAAACCCAGCATTTGACAGGAAAGCTCCACCCTGGCATACCCAGTACTCCTTAAGTCACAAAGAATACTCATTTAGAATTAAAGTATTTTAAGCTCAATTAAAAAAGGGAGGTTGGTACCTTCACCAAAAAATATCTTTGATGAGTGTACAGTGAATCCTGTGTTACAAGACCATCCACAGGACTGGCCAAAAGTGGTCTTTATTCAAAGGTTGTCTTATTAGATAGGTCAGTTACAAGCAATATGAATGCTTTGGGTTCACTCAAGGATGGTCTTAATTGACAGGTGGTCTTATAAGACATTTGGTCTTTTATATATTCCACTGTTTCTACTATCACATTATGGTCAAAAATATATTCTGTCTCGTATGGTTAACTGTATATGAGCATCTACCTGTCTTTGCAGATACAAGAAGAATATGAAGGCTCTGTATGTTGTTCATCCAACGAATTTTATAAAAATATTATGGAATATATTTAGACCAATTATAAGGTAAGTTCAGGTTTGTTTATTGTTGTATATTTGTTTGAGTATTCTGAACTCTGCAGACATAATTTTCCATTCTTAAATGTAAACAAAAAAAAACGTAAAAGTTATAAGTTGGCAACAAAAGGTTTAAATTTATTCATGGGGTGGTTATTGAAGATTAATGAGTGGATTATCAGATGTTCACCATTATGAAGATATAATGAAAACACTTGTAGAACTAATACCCACAGTTATAAAGAAAATTAAGTTTTGATAATAAATTTACGATGTAGGATTCCATAAAGTCCAAAGAACATGTATACTCAAGACTATTTAGATTACATTCAAGTAGATATAGCTTTTGAAATTAGGTAAAGATACAATGAAACCTGGAAGAGATATTACCTGTGGTCCGTGATGTTGAACTTGAGTCCAGACTTTGACTCGAGTCCACTTTTAAGGGACTCTGACTCGAGGGACCTGGACTTAGACTTGTACTTAGACTCGGAGGTAAGGACTCAAGATATCGAGGAAGTGTCCGTGCTGAGTCCAGGAGGCTAAAAATCTGTCGCATATTACAAAGACTTATAAACATGTGACAATAACCAACACAATATATAGCCTACAAAAGGACTATATTTACCAAACTTTAGTTGGACAGCAGGAGCTAATCCTAATTTAAACATTAAAATAAAAACCATGAGTAAAATAACTTAAAAAAAATTCACTTGATAAATATAAATTTCCATTAAAATTTCTTTTTAAAATAAAGACTTGGACTTGGGACTCAATTGGTCTGGACTCGGACTTGCACTCTGTCTCAGATGTTGTGGACTAGACTACACCACTGCTTGTAGTGTATATGTTGGGAATGTCAGAATTTTCTGAAATCTAAAATTAATTTGAACAATAAAGTGTTAAAGTTTGCATCCTTAATGTGACTAACTAATATTTCATTTCTTTTGCAGTGCCAAATTCGGTCGTAAAATGATGTATGTGAACTACCTGCATGAGCTCTCACAGTACGTTCAGCTTGATCAGCTGAACATTCCTCAGAGAGTCAGAGAGTGAGTATAATTACTGTCAGCTCCCTGCTGTGTCTTCACCAATGTCATTCACATGGATGTCCACAACACAGATATACCTGATTCTCAGTTAGCCTCCTCACAGGCAAAAACCCAAATATAGTCTCCCCATAGATAACATTAACACAAAAATTGTCTTCACCTAGATAACATTTACAGAAAAATTATCTACAAATAGATAACATTTACACAAAAATTGTCTCCACATAGGTAACATTTACACAAAAAAATTGTCTCCACATAGATAACATTTACACAAAAATTGTCTCCACATAGATAACATTTACACAAAAATTGTCTCCACATAGATAACATTTACATAAAATTATCCCCACATAGATAACATTAACACAAAAGTTGTCTCCACATAGATAACATTTACACAAAAATTGTCTCCACATAGATAACATTTACACAAAAATTGTCTCCACATAGAATACATTTACACAAAAATTGTCTCCACATAGATAACATTTACACAAAAATTGTCTCCACAGAGATAACATTTACACAAAAATTGTCTCCACAGAGATAATATTTACATAAAAATTGTCTCCACATAGATAACATTAACACAAAAATTGTCTCCACATAGATAACATTTACACAAAAATTGTCTCCACAGAGATATTATTTACACAAAAATTGTCTCCACAGAGATAACATTTACACAAAAATTGTCTCCACAGAGATAACATTTACACAAAAATAGTCTCCACAGAGATAACATTTACACAAAAATTGTCTCCACAGAGATAACATTTACACAAAAATTGTCTCCACAGAGATAACATTTACACAAAAATTGTCTCCACAGAGATAACATTTACATAAAAATTGTCTCCACATAGATAACATTTACACAAAATTGTCTCCACAGAGATAACATTTACACAAAAATTGTCTCCACAGAGATAACATTTACACAAAAATTGTCTCCACATAGATAACATTTACACAAAAATTGTCTCCACAGAGATAACATTTACACAAAAATTGTCTCCACAGAGATAACATTTACATAAAAATTGTCTCCACAGAGATAACATTTACACAAAAATTGTCTCCACAGAGATAACATTTACATAAAAATTATCCCCACATAGATAACATTTACACAAAAATTGTCTCCACATAGATAACATTTACACAAAAATTGTCTCCACATAGATAACATTTACACATAAATTGTCTCCACAGAGATAACATTTACACAAAAATTGTCTCCACAGAGATAACATTTACACAAAAATTGTCTCCACAGAGATAACATTTACACAAAAATTGTCTCCACAGAGATAACATTTACACATAAATTGTCTCCACAGAGATAACATTTACACAAAAATTGTCTCCACAGAGATAACATTTACACAAAAATTGTCTCCACAGAGATAACATTTACACAAAAATTGTCTCCACAGAGATAACATTTACACAAAAATTGTCTCCACAGAGATAACATTTACACAAAAATTGTCTCCACAGAGATAACATTTACACAAAAATTGTCTCCACAGAGATAACATTTACACAAAAATTGTCTCCACAGAGATAACATTTACACAAAAATTGTCTCCACAGAGATAACATTCACACAAAAATTGTCTCCACAGAGATAACATTTACACAAAAATTGTCTCCACAGAGATAACATTTACACAAAAATTGTCTCCACAGAAATAAACATTTACACAAAAATTGTCTCCACATAGATAACATTTACACAAAAATTGTCTCCACAGAGATAACATTTACATAAAAATTGTCTCCACAGAGATAACATTTACACAAAAATTGTCTCCACAGAGATAACATTTACACAAAAATTGTCTCCACAGAGATAACATTTACACAAAAATTGTCTCCACATAGATAACATTTACACAAAAATTATCTACATGCATCTTGCTACAACACTTATTTTTATATGCCTGACAAGGTGACCTCCATTCTGAGATAACTGTGCCATTAATGATCAATACATAGAACCACTCTGAGAGGAAATGACACTCTTAAACATTATCTCCTCAAGGAAATAACCTACACAGAGCTGATCTTCACCTAGATTCAATCTCCTTCTATTTTGTTGCATCAAAATTATAAAACCCTGAAATTAGGGGTGAATCCAGGGTAGATGAGTTCTGCTTTGAGGTAATCTCAACAATGTAGATCACCATACAGATAATCTCCACATAGTCATACCCACTAAAGATAATGTGTCAACATATATATCCTTACAATATTGCAGGTAATCATAACAAAATAACCACAATACAGAGGGATAACTCTCACATAGGTGGCCTCAGCACCAGTGCCACTTCTTTTTTGATAATCAGCTTTTAAAATAAACCTGTGTCTAGAATTTCCACAGACATATGTTCTCTGTTTGTGACATAAACCACCAAAATCATGTAGTAGAGGTAACCTCCTTCTTATTATATTGTCACATCTGACCTCCGCTCAGATCATCAGACAGCAGCAAGACTCATCACATCTAACCTCCACTCAGATCATCAGATTGCAGGAAGACTCTTTGCTGTGATTGGTTGTTTAATCAAGGAGTTTACAGGGATGGAGTATCAAGTGAGAGTCTGGCCGTGTCGGATGTTGCTGACGGGGGTCATAAAACTTGCTGCTCAGTGGCACACAGAGATGCCGCTGATAAGCCCGGCGCTAATTGATTCAGCGCGAGAGACCACCCTTCAGCGTGACTTCGGAACAGCTTGTTAGTTCCCGGAGACCACCAATGTGAACTAACGCGAGACCCACTATCTCCGGTAGTACTTAATATAAATTTTTAAACAATCTTAAGTTTGAACACCATATTTCCATATGTGTGGGAAACGTGTGTGAAGGTTTTGTTGCTAATGACGCCTGAGCTATAGTTTGGCTGCGGTACATATGGGCGATAATACGAGAACAACGCCGTCAGTGACAATGGCTCGCTGTTATCCATCAAAATGAAAGTCATCCGAGCATAAGCTAAAAATTTTTTTTTATCGTCGGAATACTATAATACATGGCCAATTATTAATATAAGTCAGAAGTGTGGGAACTGATGGAATTTTTAGCTCAGCTGACTATAAGTCATCTGAGCTATAGTCGTGGTCCATTGTCCGTCGTCCGTCCGTCTGTCCGTCCGTCCGTCCGTCCGTCCGTCCGTCCGTAGATGTGGCACGTTTTGAAACCGTAAGACCTAGGAATCCAAAATTCAGCATAATGTTAGATGTCCCCAAGATCTCCTACCAAGCCGAAAACTGGGTCTTTGCGACTTCATTCCTTTGAGAAATTAAGGAAAAACCTCAATTTTTTATTAAAAACCTATTTTCACACTTTAGGACTGCCTAATATCAAAACCACTCATCTGTTTTTCTTCATATTTCCTATAAATAATCCTCTATATAATTCCTATGTACATGCCAGAAATTAGGTCTGTATTATTTAATTTAAAAAAGTTATGGGCCCAAACATAATGCATTTTGTAAATAATCAGGAAAGAAATTTTATCACTTAACACAAAACTTGTTAAAGCTAAGCACTTTTTTTCCAGTAATATTACTTTTATTAATCAAAATTAAATTTTATACCCAAAATTAGATCAAAATCTTTAAAATTTTTAAAAATATTAGCAAAAATAAAAAATTGGTACCTTAAATTTTGCCCAACTTTGACCATGGCACGTTTTTTTGTTGTAACTGCTGTGGATTTAATTTTCACAGCATGTTTTTGTTAGCATTTCAACTGTTAACACCAAAAATTTGAAACCAGTTGTTAAAAAACTGTAGATTTTATTAAAATTTTCAAGCACCATGTCACATATTGCTAGTGTTATGCAGTTTGCTAGAGCTCAGCTCCTGAGCTTCAGCTCTAAGTTCCTTAAATTTGGCATACAGTTAGATTTCTCCAAAATCCCCTACCATGCCAAGAATTTGGTCACTAGGACTTAATTCCTTCGAGATATCAATGAAAAACTTCATTTTTCCATTAAAAACCCTATGTTACACTTTAAGACTGCCTAATATCAAAATCACTGATCTGACTTTGATCATATATAATATACATATTTTTCTATACATTCACTATGCACATGCCAGAAATGATGTCAGTATTGTGTATTTTTTTTTAAGTTATGGGCCCAAACATAATGCACTTTGTAAAAAATCAAGAAATATATTTACTCCCTTAACAAGGGCATCGCTGAAGCTAGAGATTTTTTTTGTCAGGGATGTAACATTATTTAATCAAGATTCAATTGAATACCCAAAATTAGTTCTGAATTTTTCAAATTTTATAAGTTATTAGTATAAATATAAAATTAGTACCTTAAATTTTGCCCAACTGTGACCAAGGCACGTTTGTTTCCTGTGAGCACTGTTGATATAATTTTCATATCATGCACACATAAGGATTTCAGCTTTTTAGTTTAGAAAGCTGAAAGAAATTTGCCAAATATTGTAGCTTTTATTAATGTTTTTTATGAGACCCTGTCAGACTTTGGCTCTCTCCAGCCCCTCTTGAGTCACCTGTATGTTGACCTTGTTGACCTTTCATCAAATTATGCACGCTTGAGGGGAGAATCCAGGCAGCTTATGGCCAGCCAGAGTTGATCCAGGTGTTCAACCCAACTCATCTAGTAGTTTTAACCAACAACATAACAATAAACAATAAATTTATAAATTTTTATTGGTTTTTAATAACAAATTAAAGAAAAATAGAAAAGGAATTTGTTAGTTTATAATAACAGGAAATTAACTTGCAGTTACTGATGATATAAGAATCTTGTATCGATGGGTAGAATGTCACATATTCCAAATAACACCATGCAGTCACCTATGGCATTTTTCAGTTCATTTTTAATGATAAAGAAGTAAATCATATTATTCATTACTAATCATTAAGGATTATATGAAGGAAATTAATGATAGACAAAGATGCAGTTGATAATATTAATCTAGATTCCTACTGTGTCGAGTGTGTACATAGATGTGAAAGTAGTCCAAAATGAATTTTTTACAGTTATTTTTTAATATAAATAAAAGCCATAAAACCAGGTACTTATGATCATTATTTAAATGTGTGAAATTTGTATATTCTGGATTCTCAACATCATTGTTTGGTGAAAACTGAATAAATACCAGACATGGTGCAAATACTTTGTAATTGTATTTAAATACGAATATGATTATGTACTCCATTATAAAATTTCTTGCATAAAGAATGGGAATTCAGGTAAAAATGAAAGTATATGAATACTCGTGCAAATACTTTCAAAATGTATTCATGAATGCATTCATGAATATATTCTTTAATATTATTTTAATAATCATATCAGTTATATTTCATTTTAAAAAATCATATGATTCTAATATTATTTTTAATAAAAATTATATTTGGGACAATATTTGTAATTTTTTTAATAAATAGTTAAACTCTAATATTACATGTTCTGCTTATAAGTTATATGGCCAAGTCAAAATCTGTGTGACAGTAGTACTCCATTTTTTAATAAAATAAATGAAATCAATCCTCTTCCCTGTCTCCAAAGGTACTATCAAAATCATACATAAGCTAAACAACAACAACTCATAATACAGTTTATATTTATTACCACACAAAACCAGCATGTGCCTCATTTCTAAATAATATTTTTTTATCATATATAACAGCTGAGCGTCGTGACCTATAGGTCCCTTGTTTATAATTCCGAAATTATTCAGGGAAAGTAAGGTTTACACTTACCAGTCGTCCGTCATGAATCACGGCATAAGTTGATGTAGAGTGTCCGCATCTATCCAAAAATTGGTCAAGTGATTCCTCAACATGAGACCTCTCTAGATATATTTGTTGCGCATAATTCTTGACAAAACAAACCATTTGCGCATTCATAATTCCGGTCAATGTTATTCCAGTGATTTACTGCTCAGTTACTGGATATATCGCTCTCCGCTTCAGCGAGCTACAGCGGACCGCAGAAGTAACATCTAGCAGGCTCGCTTTATCAAAGGCTGTGCCGCCGCTGCGCCTGACACCGCGGCACAATAGGCGTACAATAGAGTTAATGGGCTTATCATGTCTTAATTGCAATTAGCGCACGACTGACACTCGCGACCTGGCAGGGCTTCTGACAGTTGTTACTCCAGTCCTGTAAACTCCTTGGTTTAATTTAAGAAAGCTTTAAGTGATTAAATCTGTACATTTAACTGAGAAAAACTTGTCATAATTGTTTACATCAACAGAAATTATTTACTTCTCAGCCAGTCAGTGTATATGGTTTTGTTTTCCTTCATTCTTCTGATCTCATAGTTGCTTCTTCAGAATGGTGGGGGTATTTAGATGGAGTAAAAATATATATTCTTTCAAGTTTTGATTTTGCATATTAAAGATCACTTGTATCATTGATATATCTTAAAATCCCTTTGGCTGAAAACGAAATAGACATAATTCAAAGATACTTCTCAGCAGGAAATTTAGCAGTATTATGCTTAGTTTATACGTTTGTAGCTTTAAAGTTGTAGGCTTATAAAGTGAACCTTTCTAATAAAATCATATGAGGGATCTGACATGCTGTCCTGCAGTTTTTGCCTGACATATGTGATGAAAATGCTATGCTGACTTATACTGGATTCATACTGGGACACATTTGATATAAGGCACAGATATGAAAACCTCTTCACCATAAATGTAATGTTTTAGATATATGTGTAAATTACACTTAAAATTTAAAAAGATGAAATTGCCAATTAATCACTGGAAGCCTCACCCCACTAAAGCTTCACCCTCAAGAGACAAATAACCATATAAATTTAAATAAAAGTGACCTTTTAGATTTTATGAATATGTCAGCCAAAGTTGTCTCATTGCTATTTTATTTCTCAGTGCTGCCATCTTGTGGTCATTTTGCAAACCATATTGAGACAAATTTTCAGACTTGATTGCCTGAAACTGTTTGTACTCGAGACAGGTTTTATAAAGCTGATTGATTAAAATATTTTACTTCACTTTTTTCTCTCTTCTGATGGCAGATTTATTTTTTAATCAGATGAATATTTCTCATAAAATGTAAATATTAATTTCAACTTGTCTCAGACATAGGTTTTGGCAAAGCATTACCAGAGAAATGTGGTTCCCTCTTCATGTTATTGTCTGTGAATCAACATTGACTCTCACGCTCATTAAACTGAGGATTCAGAAAATTCTATTGCCTTAAGATTCTGAGGTCTTGCCTTCATGAAATTTTAAAGGGAAAACCATTTAATGTTCGTTAAACACAAAGGCTTCATTCAGGCTGGATATTTTTTTGATATAGTTGTTATGATTTAAAGGATTTAATGAACTGTCATAAAATTGTTAATGTTTGATTATCATTAAACAATTTGCATTTACAGTGTTGAGAATTGTAATTTTGGTGTCATTATGAAATAATGATGCAGATGATAATGATAAAAACAATAAAATACTGATTTATCATTAGAAAATCATTTGCATTTTTAATGTCCAAATTGTTTCATACTGAAGTACTGTTATGAAATATGTTGCATTTATAAATCTAAAAAAGTAGAATCTTTTAAAAAGATTGCATTTTCATGTGTAATGCAAGTTCTTTACTTTAATAAGGCAGCTTAGTTGCTGTCTAAATCTGCCATATTTCTCATAAAAAGGTTGGTGAAGCCTATAACATTCCTGAAATTAATTACCCAGAAAATTAATAAAATTAATATAATCACCAAAATGAATGTGATCACTGAATGTAACCACCAATGCAGTGTATGTTCCACACCAGTCATCATCACTACACCAAGGCAGAAGTGACCTTTGACCTCTTCATGACCTCTCATAGTGACCCTAGCTGCTGGAGCTGGTGACTTTACTTTTACTCGTATTTTTTACAGCTATGACCAAGCACTGCTGACACACCTGGAAGCCAAAGGAAAACTGCCGTAATTTTCCTCTTCGTATTAGTTGTTATGTTGCATCCAGTCTTCTTCTGATGGTAGTGATTGCTGCATGTTTAGATGACCCTTGTGTTTAAACAGTACATCCACCTCTCAAACGGAAATTTTACAAATTTGCAATGCATGTGTTTGTCCCCAGAATGGATGCATGATATCATTGCATGACTGTTACAAACCTCCTCCAGACAAAAAAAAGATCCATTAAATTTGTCCCAGATGTAATTTTATATTTAAAATCTTTTCTGTATTATTGATATGCATGACCTATATTAACCAATCAGAAGTCAGCTGCTGAAGAAAATTTCATCATTATATTTAAAAATTAATATACTGTGGTTGGCCTTTTTGTACACAAGGCTTTCAAGTTTGCGATATTCACGAAAGAGATATGATAGTGAAAATGAAACCATGGAGAATGAAATGCACCAGTTACACAGATGGACATTTGTCTATACTGTAACCTCATTAGCGTCCCATATATAATACATTTTCTGTCTATAGTAGAGCCCAGAGCCATTTTAGTGGCACAAATGCGGCTGGCTTGGACAAAAATATGGCTGACTAATAGTAAGCCAAGTTTGGTGGCTCAACTCGGCTAGTAAAAATGACCTGAAAGCCTATTCATATGATGATGTTGCAAAGTACCCATTTTCTTTAAACAAGTCATCTGTATTTTATATATATGACATATTGCATCCATTTTGCTTTTAACTAGTTTCTGATTAAATATTGAGTGGGCTCTTGTTTATCCTGGTGGTTTCATAAGCCAACAGTTTTATACTTTAACAAGCACACTATCCTTTCAGTGACAAGAAATAGAATTAACAAAACTTGACCATTTGTTTTATAGGCATTCTTAATTATAAAAGATTTATCTTTTTATATTATTTTTTCTCAAGCCAAACTGAGCTGCACAAAATTGGCTCACTTCAGATTAATGAAATATTGGTGGCGCCTCCTGATAAACTTGACTTGATCATATATATGTATAACTCAGCTGGCTTTGGTGCGAAATAGCTATAGTGTCACAAAGACCAGTTTGAAATGATTTATATTGAGAATATTTTATATTAGATGTAAGACGAATATTGATATTATGCATAATATGAGATCTCCCCATAATGGACAAGAATATCCACTTGTTTAGTGTTTCCCGGGTTCTTCTAAAATGATAAAGATTTTTGTGAACATATTAAATAATTCATACAATAAAGGATACTTGATTACCATTGGGCTTTTACTATATAACGAGAGTGCAAAATTTAGATCCTCACAAAGCAGCGAAAAAGTGGAAATCACAAAATTTTAACCTCACAGATAAGAAATGCAGTAATGTAAAAGTCAAATGGAGAAGTCCTGATAGAAATGATTAAATACAGAATTTCATTACTTGTTTGTTTCACTAGCCTTGACCACCTGCTTTTCATGATTATTATCTGATAAGGCAAATCTTCATTCCATGATAAAGGCCAAGGTAGTGAAAGTTTGACTATTAGTGAAGGTAAGATATTCAAATTAATATGTGTGGATTTGTTAATTAGCCAACAGAGTACATCTTAATTAGCAAAGACTTAGGTATCACATTTATTTAAAGAAACTTAAATTTTCCCATGATAAGATAATATATCTGCTCTTGAAAATATCCAGATGTATTTTCTTGACTGTAAGCGTGCTTCCTATGAAAAAAGGAAAAATATCTGAGGATTTCTTGTCAACAGAAACATTTTCTTTGGATAAGTAATATGATCGATTCAAGAAAATTATTTCTGGCAGTGTGACCACAAATACATGATGATTCTGTGTATAGATGTGTTGTGAAAGGGACCTAGAGGTTAAAGTAAGGTCATGATGTTAAAGGTCACCAAGAGGTCAGTCATGCATGGTGCATCCTGTGTTTTATCTTTGTGAACTGTCATAGATATGATGTGATTGTAAGAATGAATGCTGGTCTGTGTTGTGCTTGCTACAGTTCAGTTTTTAACTTTTTGTTAAATTTTAACTGTTTTTCTTTTGCCTGAAGCGTTACGTTTATTTTCTGCTTGAAATCAACTGTTGGCTTTAAAATGTCTTTAATCGACAGCATCCAATTCTCAAACTTCTTTCAGTTCCAGGAGTTGTTAAATACAAGCATAATTGGTTAATTTTTGTTAGATTTTGTCATATATAAAGATATGATTATGATGTATTCCTCTGTATTCATCAAATGGCAGAGTATGTTCCTCATGCAGTGGTTATACACAGTTTTAAACATGCAAGGACTTTGCTCATTGGTCTGATTCTTGGCCCTGTACCAGATCCGTTGTAGTCCGACCAATGAGAGCAAGTGTTGCATGTTTAAAATTTGGAGTTGGATGCACAATGCGATACCATGCTCTCATTGGTCTGTTTACAACTCTTTGCTCAGTGCTCAGTTCTGGTGGTGGAACTAAGAGAATCTTGCTATACAAAGCAGCCGTTAAAACAAAGGAGACCTGGAATGATTGCAACGTACAACCACGCTGCGTGAGGAGTGAAATGGAAGACCTACACAAATATTAAAATATTTAAATATTAAATTCTTACACACCTATGTAATTGTGATTTTACATATTTCTCAGCTTAACAAACTTTCACCGTAACATTTTATTTATTCAAAAAACAAAATGCCCACAGCCTTTTGTCTTTTATGTATCACTGATAGAGATGGTCTCTGTTTTCTATTTCTATTTCTGTTGAGTTGTTCCTATTTTTTTGTGTCACCAAAAAAAATTAAATACTGTCAGTAAATAACACCATTAAAACCTGATGAGGATTTAAGATTATTATAAATCAGTCATTCACATTATCACTGTCCCAGGTAAAAGTTGTATTATTCTTATTTATAACTAAAAGTAAAATGTCTATTTTTTATACGTCCGTCATTGGGATGTAATATCTCATCTTTAATAGTTTTATGAATGACCTTTAGACTGAATGTGTATTTGTGTTATTTGTATGCTTGTGTGTGTTATTTTTTAGCTCAGGTGACTTCAAATGTTCTGACTCTTCTACAGTAGCATCTTATGAATTTTACAATATCATCTCATTAAATTTGAAAACAGTTGGGCTTTCTTCCTTGTGAATGTGTTGCAGTGATTGAGTAGATGATTTTCAGTATCAATCATGACACATTAAATGTTTTGTTGTTAGGCCACTCCTTATTTAATACATGACAGGGCTGTATGCAAGCCTTGTGGTGCATGTTTCAATTAAATGGACACTCTGGTACTTACAAACATGAAAGTGAAAGAGTAAGAAAAACAAACAAATTTAGTAACTGATTATCATTATTTTCTAGCAAAAATATGCGATAAAAAAACCTATTAAGTCCTAAATGTCAAAGTTAAACAATTTTCTGAGCTATAGTCGTGGTCCATTGTCCGTCGTCCGTCCTTCTGTCTGTCCGTCCATCCGTCCGGATGTCCGTCCGTTAGAGTGGCAAGTTTTGACACCATTGGACCTACGAATCTGAAATTTGGCATACTGTTAGATGTCCCCAAAATCTCCTTCCATGCTGAAAATTGGGTCAATAGGACTTCGTTCCTTCGAGATATTAAGGAAAAACCTCAATTTTTTTTTTAGAAATTTATTTTCACACTTCAGGACTGCCTATATCAAAACCACTCATCTGGTTTTCTTCAGATTTACCATAAATATTCCTCTATATAGTTCCTATGTACATGTCAGAAATTAAGTCAGTATTATTTAATTTAAAAAAGTTATGGGCCCAAAAATAATGGACTTTGTAAAAAAATCAGGAAAGATTTTGGTCATTTAAAACCAAAAGTGTTAAAGGTAGGGACTTTTTTCAGTAATACAACTTTAATTAATCAAAATTTAATTGTATACCAAAAATTAGATCAAAATCTTTTAAATTTTTTTAAATATTGGCAAAAATATAAAATTGGTACCTTAAATTTTGCCCAACTTTGGCCACGGCACAATTTTTTGTTGTAAGTACTGTGGATTTAATTTTCATAGCATGTACACTTAAGGATTTAATCTGTTGAAATCTGAAATTAGAAAATAAAAGCTGCAAAATTAGGCTAGTAATTGAATTTATTTTGGAGGCTCTTGGTGTATTCCCTTACATTATCAAGCAGTCCACTTGGTGACTGTTGGTCATTCTGTGCAGCTCTCTCCACTGAGTTGAGCTTGATCAGGCTGTCTGCAGTTAATACCATACCACAGGGAGCCTTTTTATCTGGCAACATCCCCCCCCCCCCCCCCATTCTGTTGACAGACCTGTACTATGAACTAGATGAATCTTAAAATTAACATTTTTTTCAGCAACAAGCAGTAACAACGGAGACCCCTCCCCCCACCCACCCCTTCAATACACAGGACTAATAAACAAGATGAATCTTATAATTTTAATGTTAAATAAATTCTTTTTGATGAAACTTGGACAATTTCGATTGTTTTAAATAAAAAAAAATTCAGGAATTTAATCCTAATATTCAAATGTGATAAAATATTAGAGTCTAATGTAGGTGCTAATTGACAAGATTTAAGAAGATATAAATACTTTGTAGCATTTCATTTATATCTCTTAAAGTTGGTGGGGCCTAGGTTTGAATAACACTGTTCACTTAGTATTAAAATTAGGAATATTGGTCAAACTTTGTGGGATTAATTTTTAACTCATATGGCCATATATTTAACTTTTAAAAACTTAATTACCTTCACACCTTCATGGAATGTTACTTTTATATAATACTTACCGTAGGCCTATTTGTTCCCTTGAAGCATCACTAAATGGTTTGCTCAGGTCCATTATTCTATAATTTACAGAGTTTCATTTTAGCAGGGCCATTTTCTCATAGCTTTTCTAATGATAACATACATGAAAAACCAAAAGAAATAAAAATATTTTGTAGTTACTAATATTTTCCAAAATTCAGCTGAGCGATGTGACCCATGGGTCCCTTGTTTTTTTTTTCATTTTAGTTATATAACCAACAATTGCTAAAAGGGATAATTAAAGAAATTTAGGTAGGATTAAGATTTTTGTCTATCCACCATCCTTCTATGAATTATTTTCTCTGTTCATTCAAGAGCTTTAGGTGTAAGCCCTGCATCCTCAGCATGAACACTGTTATCTTGGGCAACATAGATAGTAAAATGTCCAATTTTCCCATCTGTTATAGTTTTATGGATGACCTTAACTGATTGATGATGAAATTTTACTTTTTGGTCCTTTGAAAGTCCTTAAAAGCCCTTTATTAAAACTTAAGTTCTGTTGGGAAACCTGTGTTTCAAGATATTAATTTTAATCTTTCCTATGGAGCACAAGTATTTTTGCACAGCCATCAGTGTTCTTTAATATATGTGTATGTATATATTCAGTGTTTATAAATTTCATGTCAGTATATACCCTCTACTTATTACAGAGTCACTATGTTATTTGTCACGGTGTGTATATTGATGGTAATTTCATCCTTTTTGTGTATTTATCAGTCACGATGCCTTCTTGTTGGCCAAGAACAAGCCTTTTCCAGCCCCAACCAGCATTGTTCACGCACCCCTACCCAACCAGCAATTTGGTGTCGATCTGCAATAGTGAGTGTTTACTTTTCTACCCAGTGTTACTGTCTACTGTTAATACATGATCTTAATGTGCCAATTTAATTATTATTTTGTATGCATCTTCCTATTACCACGTCTGTACCAGGTTCATGAATAATGAACAAGCCTGCATGTGTTCAGGGTGAAATCACAACTGCCAATCAAATCCAACAAATAAATTGCAAACAGTAAACTGTTCACACGCTGTCTCAACAAGAACATATGTACCAAAAATGGGACAGGCTTATTAGGTTGATTAGATTCTAGATGCCTTACCGGCAATGCTAATCATTTGATCAAACTATCGCACCAGATGTCAGCGTAAAACAAGTGTACACAACTCATTTTATTGGATCAATTGCCTAATTCATTATTCATGAAATAGACGCCAGAGAGGATTGCAGAATCAAGGTCTCTGTAAGTGTAGCTACAGATTTGGTGGTATGAAGATGTGTATATGAGGTAACTGACTATGATGAAAATGAGTAGTGGTATAATAAATGTATTAATGATGTTAATATATATATGACATTAAATTCCATTTTAATTACAAAGTGTCATTTGTTTGACAAGAACATTTCATAAGGACATCTGACGATTCTGTCACCATATTTATCTTTGTATTATGTGTCAGAGCACCAGTGTTTCCTCATAGTCCTGACTTTTTCTATAGTTTATTACACAGAACTTTATTGTGAAATTTATAAATACTTCTGATTTTACAGTATCAAGGAAAATAACAACAATGAAACAATACCTCCAGTGGTCCGGCAAACAATAGATTACATCAGGAAACATGGTGAGTGGACTAACATGAAAGTAAAGGATTGAAGAACCAGTTTTATCAGACTGTAGCTAACAGTAGGAGGGGCTGGCAATGAAACGTTGTTTGAAATATACATTGTAACCTACCGGTATCTTTAACATAAAGTTCACAACCTAATTTGGGACATTACATTCAGAGCCTGAATTGGGACATTACATGCAGAGCCTAATTTTGGTAAACAGATTCAGAGCCTAATTTGGGAAATCAGATTCAGATACTGATTTGGGACATTGCATTCATTTTTCTACTTTTGGACATTACATTCAGAGCCTTCTTTTGGACATAACATTCAGAGTCTACTTTGGGACATTGCATTCATTTTCTACTTTGGGACATTACATTCAGAGCCTACTTTGGAAAATTACATTCATTATCTTTTTTGGGACATTACATTTGGAGCCTACATTAGGAAATTACATTCAGAGCCTACTTTGGGACATTCCATTCAGAATCTACTTTGGGACATTGCATTCAGAGCCTGATATGGGATATAACATTCAGAGCCTAATTTTGGTTATAACATTCAAAGCCTTGTTTAGGACATTACATTCAGAGCCTTGTTTGGGACATTGAATATAGGGCCTACTTTGGGACATTACATTCTGGGCCTTCTTTGGGACATTGCATTCAGAGCCTACTTTGGGACATTACATTCAGAGCCTACTTTTGGAAATTACATTCAGAGCCTACTTTTGGAATTTAATTCAGAGCCTACTTCGGGACTTTTCTTCAGAATCTTCATTCAGACATTACATTTAGAGCCTTCTTTAGGACATTACATTCAGAGCCTACTTAGGGACATTATTTTCTCAGCCAACTTTTAGACATTACATTCAGAGCCTACTTATTGACATTTCATTAAGAGCCTATTTTGGGACATTACTTCTCAGCCTTCTTTTGGACATTACATTCAGAGCCTTCTTTGGAACATTCAATTCACAGACAATCTATTTCTAATATTTCAAAAAAGCATAGCTTTCTAGCCTAAGACAAGTCTTGTTTGATATACTACTAAAATCCATCAGATTTTCAAGTTACTAGCAGGAAAATATATGAAAGTATGATGGTGTATTTAAAATGGAACATTTCTTTTATAAAATCTATGGTGGTATTATAATTGTTCTACTAGTTGCACATAACATATGAATAATCATTGACTCACGGTTATCCATTAAGAAGATTATGTCATTGAAGACAACACAGATAATTGACCAAACTGTTCACTGCTGCTGTGTTTTGTTGCAGGTTTAGAAACAGAAGGAATATTTAGAAGGTCTGCAAATGCAGCCACACTAAAAAATATACAAAGAGGGTTTAATGAAGGTAAGACAGCTTACAAGTCTAGTTTCAAGAAAATAGTCAATAATTATTATAAAAAAAAGTATTAAATATGTATTGATAATGAAATGTCATTTGAAAGTTTAATTTAATTGTCTTGGCTATATTTTATAGTATTTTACTTCTTTTTTTATTTATTATTATGAAACCTAAGTTGGTAATCTATATTTCATTCTGTGATACCTATTTATATATAACAGATTTTGAGCATCACAGATGCTTACCACCACACATTCCTTAAAGCCCTGAATATATATATATATATACACATATTGTTTTTCAGTGCAGTGATTTTATAAGTATGACAATATTTTCCAACACCAAAATTTAAAAATAAGTTAAAAATTAAACTGGTAAGCAAAGACTACATAAATAAAAAAAAAAAAACCCACAAGTAAAACCACTTGACCAAAATTTTCCCTATAATAACATGTAGATTGTATTTATATTTAAACAGTGGTTTTAGGGCATTTAATGAATTACAATGATGTATTCATTTATTTGCCAGATGTAGTCCCCATAAATGTCCATCTCTAGTGTACAGTATGAATGACAGTTGTTTTTTTCATGTTCTTTTTTCAGGTGAGACGATTGATTTTGATTCTTATGGAGATGTACACATTCCAGCAGCCATCTTGAAGAGTTTCTTGCGACAGTTACCTGAACCCCTCACCACATTTGATCTTTATGATCATTTAGTGAAAATTCAAAGTAAGTGAGATATATGTTTATATCATTAAAGAAACTCCCTTTTAATGTAACCCAAGTATTATTCTTATTCTGTTTCAAATATCCTAGTGTTGGTGACTGTAATAGAAAATAAGTTTCAGGTTTCGAGTGTCATACACATAAAACTTGAATGATGCTAAGAGCAGCTGTATGTCTAGTGATAAAAAGATTATGACTGAAACTCTTAACTTTATACTTGGTAAAAATGGGCTATTCAACCTAAATGTTTCACTGTCAATGATAAAGAAATTATTTAAAATAGAAGCAAGATACATAAAAAGGCATAAATTTCACATTTCAATGCCAAGCATGAAATTTGATCCTCTCGATTCAAGTTTGGCATATAATTGACAATTATTTTAAATTGATTTGATTTAATGCAGGAATTTGCAAAACAGCTAAATGAGATTTATATGCTAAGATTTGTGAGGGAGGATCAGTATTTCTCATGTCATATTAATTAATATAAGATTAATTAATGAAACATTGATTATCAGTATTTACACTAGGAAAAGTTAAATATGTTTCTAGGGAACACTTATTGAAATAGAGAATCTCACTGAGATCAAAATTGATTAAAGTTTGACCACTAGATGGCATTGAGAAGCAAAAGTGGTACCATCTAATGCTTATAAAAGGAAATTTTGTTTTCAATATTCTCTGAAACTGCGTTATGTATGACACCTTGTTATACCTCATTTTAAAGGTTATCGTTCTCACAGTGACCAATATGAGAATGAATAATTTTAATGTACACATCATTTTGAGTGATTTTTGCATGGTTGTTAAATTGGGTGGAGGTTACCACCAAAAACAGCTGAACTGCCTTCAGCAAAAGCCAGAATGCCTCCATCTTGGCTTGGTGAGCGTGTGACAACCTCCAGGGAAGGATTAAGGTCCAACCCAAAAGGACTTATGACAAAACCTTATAAAAGGTCCCCAGGTCCAGAAAAGGGAGGGGGGTCCAGGCTGTAAAAATTGGCCTGAAACCCTTAAAAAAATGTTGCGGTGGCTAAAAAAGGGGTCAGGACCCCCTTGACCCCCTTTGGGTCAGCTTCTGCTATTAACAAGATATGGATATTCCCAATTCTTTCTGTATAGGAACAGCTTTCTTGCCTTAAAACATACACTTAAGTCATCTTTCATGTTTTCCTCACATCAACCTATTCTTTATACATCTGTCAATAATGTAACCAGTCAAAGATCATCAAAATTCAGGATGCCCCCACATCCCATTCTGGTTTGCAGATTTAAAAATCATCACTGTACAGGTCTTCAAAGCAAACATACCGATGTATGGTTTTCTTACCATGAGCACAGCGCCACAAAATAAATTTTAAAAAGTTGTTCATATCTTATTGAGACATTATCCCACTGAAACTCTGTTTTATTTTAACTTTTAGAAAAAATAAATGGGCCAGTATTCCTTATCTCATTTAATACAGCCCCCAGCCCTGATAAAAAATCTGATTACCAGTTTTAATCAGATAGGATTACTGTATAGTTTTGATTCAAAGCACAATATGCTTGTACTACTATAAATAACTATACTTTTGATTCAAAGTACTATATTTATTTCAGCATTGGAAGAGGATGAGAAGATGGGAGAAATGAAACGAATCCTTCACGATGAGCTGCCAGAAATGAATTACACAGTTCTCAAGTATGTGATCTCCTTTCTCACAGAGGTGAGTAGTTTTATAATTTAAATAATACCTAGCACACTAAAGTCACCCGTTAAGGTGTTCTCTTGTAATATTTTCTGAATATTTTAATACTGTTCAATTGCCAGAAGCATATTTGCAAAACAAATCATTATATATGATTGGTAGTTTTCCATATTCAACCAGTTGTCTGCTGTTATGGGTCCAATCAAAGCAAAATTCTATCTGGGACTTAGCCATCTGCGACATCATTTATATTTATACCATATAACTGAAAATGGACAGTGGCTCAGGGGTAGAACACAGGACTCAAACATGGGAGATCGTGAGTTTGCGTCTCAGCCTTAAAGGGAAGGCCGTTGGGCTTCAATCACAAATGAGTGCACCTTTCGGGGTTCCTCGGTGGTCTGACCAAGCTGTCGGGACGATTACACATCCAAGGCCCACAGGTGCAGTAGTCACCAGGTCTGGTCAACGTCAGGAGAGGAAGCATGTGATACTGCCCTGTCATGTAGTCTGAAACCGGAATGGAATCCTGCTGATGTACATATACTTAGTTAAGCTAGCATTAAAAAATGGAGGTGGTTACCTCCAACAACAAATATTAAAAAAAAAATAACAGTTTTTATATCAGCGTGAAGATCCAGGACATTATTTTCTAAAATTTCCAAAATACACTGCCTAAACGGAAGAGATGCTGAACCATATCATTCCATTCACAAGAAGACCAAATGTAAACAGTAACACAGACCTTATCAATCCAATTTTAAAAGGACACTACCATCTATCATTTTGAAGAATACCAACACTTATTACTGTTGGTATACATGTTTATGAGTCATACACACAGATTTCAATAGACTTATAAAGGTGAAGTAACACATGTAATATTGAGGTACATTGACCTTGATATGATACATTATTCATCGAGGGATTTTCATTATATATATCATATTATACATCTAACATTACTTGCAGTAATACTTTTATATACAGACTACTGCTCTACTGATGTACTTGTGCAAACCCTAACAAATGTCTCATGCACTAGGGGATGCACATAGAATACATGAATAAAAAAACAGTTCCTGCCTTAGCACTGGCCTTGGAGAATCTAAGTGTTGTATGTTTGTTGTCTCATAATTCCCTGGCTGATTCATTCCACATTTAAGCATTTCAAAACCTTAGCCTTTTCTACCAGTGTTGGTACACACTAAAACCCTCAGGAGTCAAAATACAGGGGCTAAAGCCTTGATGTGGAATATTGGGTTCACATTTTGCAGCATCCTGGCAGTTCCAGTAGTGTTAAAGGGACATAATCAGGAGCAACATTATGCTTATTCTTTCAGACTGTCAGTTCAGTTTTGCTTTATAAGGCAACCTATGACCTTCTGCGATGGTTTGGCAACGTCAGTCAGCCGTTGTCTGTCGTTTGTAGGTTAACCCATACTATCTCAAAAATGGCTGGAGCTAGCATCTCTAAATTTTTTGCAAAAAATCAGTCATCCAAAAAACTCTATCAGATTTTCTAATTTAGATTTTATAGTGAAAAAGGTAAAAAAAAACATGTAAAAATCTTCTTCTTCGAATCTGTTTAGCCAAATTGTCCAATATTTCATAAAAATGATCCCAGGAACAGTCTTGCTCAAATTTGTTTGAATGGTTCCAGTCCGGCGTTTTTTTATGGCTGAATTACAGGAACCTGAACTTAGTCATTTGGCCAAAAGAGCAAACTAATCTAAGAAACAGCTGGAGCTATCATCACCAAATTTAATGCAAACGTTGTTCACATGAGTCATTTTTAGTTCAGGTGACTAAAAGTTATCTGGACTATAGCGATCACTCTTTCCATCCGTCCGTCTGTCTGTCCATCAGTCTGTCCTTCTGTCCGTCTGATTGTCGGTTAACAGGGCACAAATCGTAACTGCTGGACCTAGAACCTTCTACCTGAAAACCCATTGAGTTCCATAAAAATTCTCTTTGGAAACCTGAAATGAGGTCAGTGTGACCTTATATCCTCAAGCTGTGGGGCTCGAAAGTACCCCCCAGAATGATTAAAAATTTGATACAAAAGCTCTAGTACCTGAATAACAATTGCATTGATTGCCATGATTCTTTCTATGTATATTAATCATGGAGTGTTTCATCATTTCATGAAGACTGGTGGTGCCACCTGTATTTTTTCTAATTTTTACACATTTTTTTTTCTCTATTTTTGAGACCTTCAGATGAAGCATTTCATCCCTTAACAGGGCACAAATTGTAACCATTAGACCTAGAAACTTCTAACTGTACATCAAGCGAGGTTATAGGCAAATCTCCTTAGAAACCTGAAATTAGGTCATGGTGACCTATATTTTGTGAACCTGGACAGCTGAGTCGTAAAACGCTTGGCTCTCTCTGCTGGCAACCTGGGTACGATTCACGGCGTGGCTATGAGAGTGGGTTGTAGTTGCCCGTCCAAGGTTGATGGTTTTTCCCGTCCTCCAGTTTTCTCCACCCTCTCTGACTACCAAGCACCAACAGCCGAGCCATGGATAGTACCTAGTATTAGTTATTATAACTAGTTGTACAATCCATGTAAAATAAATAAAGTTTATATTTTAAAATTTATATTGATATTTTGCAAACTACAGGCTGAAATTATGATTTTGAGCACCCAGTCAGTTAGATAGGGTACAAATTGTATCTGCTAGGCCTCAAATCTTCTCACATGACATTTAGGCAGGTCCCGGGTAAATCTGCATGGAAACCTGAAATTAGGTCATGGTGACCTATATTTTGTGAACTATGTGCCCAAAACCATAATTTTTCGCACCCTGAAAATCAGATGGGCTCAAATAGTATCTGCTGACCGTAGAATGTTCCAATGTAATATACAGGGAAGTCTTGAGCAATATCTATGGAAACCTGAAATTAGGTCATGGTGACATATATTACAGGCCAAATACATTTTAAGCACCCAGACAGTCAGACAGGATACAAAATAGTTGGACCTAGAATCTTCTGTCTTGACATCCAGGGATGTCCTTTAAAAATGTGCATGGTCATTTTTAGCTCAGCTGACTGCATACAAAAAAGGCTAGATTTCATGGGAATGGCTGGACATTTTATCCAGAAACTTTTTCTTCTTGTTGATTTTGAAGAACTTTAATAGCTACAGTTGAATTGGGATACCACATACATTGGCATTCAGATGATAAAATTCCTTTTGTGAATTTCTTCCTAGTCAGCTGAGTGTCATGACCCATGGGTCAGTTGTTTAAATTGAGGTATTGGTGGCGCCACCGGCTTTGACCTTTTTTGTACAGGGGTCATCAGTCATCACTACATTAACCCATAATTTCTCAAGAACAGCAGCAGCTAACATCACCAAATATTTTGCAAAAATCAATTGCATGTCAAATGTTGTGGGATTGAGCTATCGTAGCACCACCTGCAACAACTCTGAAATCTTTCAGCCAGATTGTTCAATATTTCACAGAAATGATCCCAGAGAGAGATAAGCTCTGTGTTTGTTCAAATGTTTTTGGCTTAATGAATTTTTGGCCGTGTTATAGGAATTTGAACTGAGTTTTTGGCCAAATAAGCATACTGACATAACAATCTCAGAAACAACAGGAGCTAGCATCACCAAGTTTATGTGCAAATGTTGGTCACATGACTTATTTGAAATTGAGGTTTTTGTGGCACCAACTACATTGACCTGTTTTTAATGGGCAAAAAAAACCTTTCAGCTTCTACATTTAAAATGTTTCATGATGAAACTGTCAAGCAGAATGGTTTATTTTTTTACAAGAATTATCCTAGGTAAGAGTTCTCTCAATTGTGTAAGAGTAGATTGAATTCATTGCTTTTTTGGCAGAGTCATAGAAAACTGAAGTTGGTCTTGTGGCCATTAGCAAGCCTTTATCAAACTGAGGGCTGCAATAGTCTTCTTCTGCCAAACTGTTGTTTCAAATTATGTAACATTGCACAAAAATTATTCTTAGGTTCAAGTTTACATAAATAAATTTTGGCTGAATTATTACTTACAACAATGGAAGGACTGTGGGATTTATTGATAAACAAAGCTTCTAGATATATTGCAGTAACAAACAGATCTCTGTAGGTATATAAGCATAGCTGTTCAGGCAGCATGAATAATCTGTGTCCATATCCAACTTATGTGTAGATAAATCCATGGATAAAATATATCTGTATTCTGATTTTGCTTTTAAAAGGCATCTGTTATTATTCTAAATTTTTTTTTTATAAAAAAAATCTTATGAATATGTCAGCATGAAAAAAGCATTGTAGCTAAAGTCCCTCTGTATGTATAAACAGATTTGTCAACATGCCAAGATTCTGTCTATATCTATAAATAGCTTGGCAGGTTACAGTCTTCATCTGTTAATAGCTTTGGCAGACTGCCAACTGTATCAGATTAGGGAACAGGTCAAGAGTTCAGTCAGTGCAGCCAAAATATAGGGTAAAGAGTTCACTCAGTGCAGTAGCTGCACCTGCATATTAGTTTTGGTTCACTTTGGGGCATTGCCTGCCTCAGTTGAACTTGGTTTTCCGAGTGCACCTGACTGGGAAGTTAGATGTTTCAGCCTGAAATTGTGCATGTCTATACATCTTGGATAGCTTCATCTACACAAGACTGATGGTGCCACCTACAATAATTTATGCACAGTGTTTGTCCCTGCTTATTTCTCAGGAGTGATATGACATGTCAGCCTGAAATTTTGCATATCCATACATCTCGAATAGTGTTGTTGTATATAAGAATTGTGGTGCCAGCTTTAAATGTTTTTGGGTTTCATGCATCTGTGCACATAGCACAACTATGGTTTGAAGTATCTGCTTGAAATTTTGCATGTCCATACATCTTCAGGGGCTTTCTCATACACAAGACTAATGGGGCCACTAACAATCTTGTGTTGTGTGCATCCATGCCAGTATTTGATGAGAGATGTTTGGGGAATTGGTGCTTGTACTCAGGTTCAGAATGTTTAGACTAGTACTTGCATTGTACATGTTCATGTCACACATGTATTTGAAAGGTAAGCAAGTACTTATCAAATGATGGTCAAGCATGTTATCATGGAAGCATTATAACTGATGTGTATCCCATTGCACAGGTTCGCATTAGGCCTGTGGGCCTTCTTTTCAGATGAAATGTGTGTAAATCTATAAATGATTGACTTTTGCATAATTGTGACCATATTGCACTGAATGGCTCTCATAGCTGGAGCAGGAAGGATAAACACCTGGACTGTTATTTGTATTTGCAGTAGGATCCATAGTTGTATCAATATTTGGATTACATATACTTAAAGCACTAGAAGGTTTAAGGGAAAATATAATAAATCTGCATGGATTTTCTGGAAATTTTATCCACACCACACCTGTATGGGGAATATAACAATCTGTTCTGTCTATAATGATAGTTCTGTTCCATCTGAACATCTTGTCCGTCTTTCTCTCTGTTTAATGCAATAATTAAAATATTTTAAACAACTCTGTTCAACTTCTAATATAACTTGACAGATGTGTTTTATTGATCCCCATGTTTACTTAGTTGTTTTGTTTTTTTTTGTCAGAAAAGATGAAGCAGTTGGTGTATGTCATTGGTCTAACCTACATTCAGGGAGGGGGGAGGGGGGAGGAGGAATATGATAAAGTGATCAGGACATCACTCTATTCATCCATAACATTGTCTCCAGAACTGTTTCTCTAATCCACTTTTAATTAAAGTGACTGATTTATCTTTTGATTTTGGAATTAAATTTAAAGAGGTCACACACATACCTTTTCTTTAGAATATATGTTATTTCTGGCTTCCTCTGTGTGTATATAAATGAATTCTAGGTAATTCCCCTTATTAAAACTTCTTTTAATGCCTCTGTGATGGATGTATGAGCTAGTTTATCTACAAGCTGTTAGTTAACACAGCAAAGGTGACAAATGGAAAAACCATGTAACCTAAGATGGTTGGTTTGCACATATGCAGAAATTGAAAGGTCACTAGTTGCAAAAACCCCTATGCAAAACTGTAAATCAGCTAACTTGTCACCAGATGTCCTTGTTGAATATGTTTGGATTATATTGGTGGGCCCCCCATGTGTTATAAATATGTGGTTGTAAACAAAATGAACAACCTGTGTGTGGTGGATTTTGGTGTTTTCAGCCCTATTTTTATGAAAAGTACAAGGCATTATGTTTAGTTAATAGATATCAGATAATGGAACAGACCCCATTGACTGAAAAGTGAAGATTTCTCATCCAGCTGAGCCTTTGAGGAATCTTTAGCTCAGCTGACTGAAAGTCATCTGAGCTTTAGGGATCACCCTTTGTCCGTCCGGCTGTCCGTCCGGATGTCCGTCTGTATGACTGGCACGTTTCAACACCATTGGACCTAGGAATCTGAAATTCGGCATACAGTTAGATGTCCCCAAAATCTCCTACCATGCCAAAAATTGGGTTAATAGGACTTCGTTCCTTCGAGATATTAAGGAAAAACCTCAATTTTTCATTAGAAATCTATTTTTACACTTCAGGACTGCCTAATATCAAAACCACTCATCTGGTTTTCTTCATATTTACCATAAATATTCCTCTTTATAGTTCCTATGTACATGCCAGAAATTAAGTCAGTATTATTTAATTGTATCCCCAGACAAAGTCAGGGGATACTGTGTTTTCATACCGGTCCCCCCGCCGCCGCTGCCGCATATAAATCTTGTTGGCGCAATAACCCAAAAAATATTTCACGGAACTTTACCAAACTTGGTATATGTATAGATATGGGTAAGAGGACAACGCCTATTTAAAATGAGGTCATGACCTTAACTAGGAGAGTGTCCTTGACCTTGAATAGGTCCAAATTCTGGGGAAAATCACACAAATTCTTTAATATCTCAAGAAATCTTGCATGGATTTATCCCAAAATCGAGTTGATGGAAGATCATGGATAGGGATGTCATGTTCCAGAAACTGGTGGCGCCACCTATTATTCTTTACTTGTTTTCGTGCCGTTTAATACCCCCAAAATTGCCACCTTACAGTACTGTGAGCATTATAAGTCAAAAACTAATGGACAGATTTCTTTTATATTATGCATATACATAGGTATGGGTTATGAGATGATGATAAATTGGGGTCATGACCTTTCCTATGATAGTGGCCTTGACCTTGAATATTGCCATATATGGTGAAAATCACACACCTCTTATGATATCTCCAGTGTTGATAGCCATATGGATCAAAAATGACTTGTGTATGGCCCACCACTAAAGAAAGAACCCTATAGGTTCTAGGGTCATGAGGTCAAAGGTCAAGGTCAATGGACTGGCATTTTAAAAGATACTGTGGCTGCATTTTAAGCCAAACTTTCATCCTAGGTCTTCCATCTTGAATATATAGCTCACTTGCCAATAGTGGATGATCCATATAAATTTTGGGGTCACAAGGTCAAGGCCACAGGAGCTATCTGTCCAAAAATTAGTTTCTGGATGATAATTCCTGCTTTTATTGATGTATGGATTTCAAACTTGACTTGTATATGTCCCATTGGAAAAGCAAGACCCAAATTGATTTTGGGGTCATGAGGTCAACGGTCAAGGTCACAGGACACATCTTTAAAAAGATTGTGGATGCATTTTCAGCCAAACATTTCATCTCAGATCTTTCATCTTGCACATATAGTTCACCTGCCAAGAGAGGAAGAACCCTATCAATTTTGAGGTCACAAGGTCAAAGGTGAAGGTCACAGGAGCCATCTGTCCAAAATTAGTTTCTGGATGATAATTCCTTCTTTTATTGATGTATGGATTTCAAACTTGACTTGTATTTGACCCATTGGAAAAGCAAGACCCGAATTGATTTTGGGGTCATGAGGTCAAAGGTCAAGGTCACATTAAACCTATTTAAAAAGATGGGGATGCATTTTCAGCCAAACAATTCATCTCAGATCTTTCATCTTGCACATATAGTTTTCCTGCCAAGAGTGGAAGACCCCTATCAATTTTGAGGTCACAAGGTCAAAGGTGAAGGTCACAGGAGCCATCTGTCCAAAAATTAGTTTCTGGATGATAATTCCTGCTTTTATTGATGTATGGATTTCAAACTTGACTTGTTTATGTCCCATTGGAAAAGCAAGACCCAAATTGATTTTGGGGTCATGAGGTCAAAGGTCAAGGTCACTGGACACATCTTTAAAAAGATGTGGATGCATTTTCAGCCAAACATTTCATCTCAGATCTTTCATCTTGCACATATAGTTCACCTACCAAGAGAGGAAGAACCCTATCAATTTTGAGGTCACAAGGTCAAAGGTGAAGGTCACAGGAGCCATCTGTCCAAAATTAGTTTCTAGATGTGGATGATAATTCCTGCTTTATTGATGTATAGATTCCAAACTTGACTTGCATTTGTCCCATTGGAAAAGCAAGACCCGAATTGATTTTGGGGTCATGAGGTCAAAGGTCAAGGTCACAGGACACATCTTTAAAAAGATCAAGGTCACAGGACCAACATCTTCAACAAGATTGTGGTTTGTTAGATGGAAGAAACAGTAAATATGCCAAGTGTCAGTATATGCTGCTCAAAATGGGGGTCTATTCTTAAAGGGGGGGGGGCTACTATGTCTGGGGATACTCTGGCACCTGCGGTGCCAAAAAATGTCTAGTTTAAAAAAGTTATGGGCCCAAACATAATGGACTTTGTAAAAAAATCAGGAAAGATATTTGGTCACTTAAGACCAAAAGTGTTAAAGATAGGGACTTTTTTTTCAGTAATACAATTTTAATTAATGAAATTTAATTGTTTACCAAAAATTAGATCAAAATCTGAAATTTCAAAGAAATTGATTACAATGAATAGCTTTTATTCACGTTTTCATACACCATGTCAAGTGTTGTTTACATCTAGCCTATCTAGTAGTACAGCCTTCACTTGCATTATGTAACCCACCCCAGGCAGCTTGCCTTGGCTCAGCTTGGCCACCACCAGCAGGCTTCCCCTCTGCCCTGCAGCCCCCCATTGGTACATAAACTAGATGAATGTTATTATTTTCTGTATTTGATTCATTCTTATTCTAGGCTATGCTACATTTTAGATTTTTTATTGTACCACCAGGGTGACAATGATTAAAGTGTACATTTAATTGTGTCCACAAAGTGGTGTATTGCTATGAAAATGTGGATGTTCATCAGATAAGTAATTCCTTACTTCAGAAGAGTAAAAACTTCACCAGTGTGAAATTGACTATTAATTTCAGTAATAAATTAAAACTGGGATAGTAATTAGCACAATGATATTTTTTGTCCCTCATTCAACCAACAGTGTGTATACTTTATTTGAAAAGATGTTTTATTTTATCAAATTTACTGAATCTTTTATTTTATTTTGGTGAATAAAATTAAGCATGTACTGAAAACTTCAATGTGCAAAACTTTTTAATAGTGATTCAATGAATATTCTTGTAGATGCCATGTTGTGGCATTATTTTTTCTTTTAAATTCAGTTTAAACATTTATGATTTAAAAATAATAAAATATATGTGTATGCACTCTGGATATATAATGATAGCAACTTTTGCAACAATTCTAATATTTTAACTTATAGTTTCAGTTTTTTTACTCTGTATATATAATGATTGTAACTTTTGCAACAATTCTAATATTTTAACTTATATTTTCAGTTTTTTTATTAAAAATTTTTAAAACCTGTAAATAAAAAAAAATGATTCAGATAAAAACTTCTTAATGGAAAAAGTGGATATGCTAAAAAAATAGGCTTACATATAAACTTAAATGCATTATTCCCTTGAAAGTGAAATAAAGGTATTAGTCCATTCTGTCCACTTGCCTGTCCAACTGTAAATTTTCATATGCATCACAGTATCTCAAAATGTTTACTGTTTTTCTTCATGACAGTCTTGTCAGAGTATTAGTTTGCAATCATATATATAGAACTTTACTATAACCAAGTAGAAGGGCCCCTTTCCTCTTAGCTTTTCATATTCTTATATAAGTGAAAAACATTACAATAGAATATTTCTACATCCACCTTCGTGCTGCCCTCACTTTTCCCTTCTCTGAACCCCATCCCAAAGTCAGCCTCAGTAAGCAAGAACAAGATGAATCAGATACAGTGAAACCTCGTTGTGTCAAAGTCGAAGGGACCCTCAGAAAACTTCGACACATCCGAGGTTCGACACAAGCGAGTTTTATAATTTAACTAGAATTGTCCGGAATATCGAGTCTGTAACTTCGACATAAGCGGGGTATTCAACTTAAGCGAGTTCGACACAACGAGGTTTCACTGTATATTCATACTTTAATATTTTGTATAACTATTCGTCCATAGGTACCTATGTACATGGCAGAAATTATGTCAATATTGTGTAATATGTAGACATAGTGGGCATCACAATAATATACCTTGTCAAGACTAAAGAGATATTGTGTCATACAGTCACAAATTCATAAATCACTTCATCAGCATAGTTAATCATAACATCATTTCTGTCAAATTGAAAGCTTGCAGACTACCATACACTTTAGATCCTTCAACAAATAGCCTTATCATCATTCTACTACTGCTTATTACTGCTGTCATTGCATTCATATTTGCTCAAATATATCACAATTTTCAACCTCTCCTAAATAAATAAAAAATAAGCCACTATATTTTACTCTATTAATCTATCAGTCAGGTAATTTCAATTATCATTTACTCACATATTACATTACATTCTTTTAGAATAGCCCAACATGTCCATGATATTCATAAGCTTTATCGACTCTATATAGTATCACAGTGGAGAAACATTTATAGTCCAATCATGATCAGCTGAGCGCTGTGACCCATGGGTCCCTTGTTTTATTATGTTTTGTCTTTGTAGGTGGTCAGCAAGTCTGATAGCAACAAAATGACCTCCAGTAACCTGGCTGTGGTATTTGGTCCCAACCTGTTGTGGTCAAAGAGTCAAGCGTCGCTGGCATCGATGGGTTATGTGAACCAGTGTGCTTACGTTCTAATAGAACACTATAACCAGCTGTTTACGAAATAGCACAAGGCACCTGTTGGGTTGTGGGATTGATAATCATGTACATAGGCAGTCGTAAAAGGCACAGGGTCACACAGGTTAACACAGTGGAACCTCTGTGACCTGTCACCCATCATTTGTAAACACCTCCACATTGTTGACAAATACAGAAAGAGTTGTTTCAGTGAAACCTGACACACACCTTTCAGTTCAGCACACATACCACTTGTGATTTGATTTGATTTAACCCTGCTGTGTTTAGATTCCATATAATGGAAGCCCCCTCATATAGACCTTATTTATAGTTTTACAGTATGAACATAGCTGGTCCTAGCTCATGTAAACACTGATGTCTTCTTTGGTTATTTCTTGTTGTGATCATACTGGTTTTGATGATATTAATGATAGATGTTTATGTCATTAATTGATATTCTTGTTCTGTGAATTATGTTGGAATTTGGAATAAGAAATAATTGAAATAATTGTTAATAAGTGATCCTTAATAGTAAGACCTGGTGACATTGAAACAGTAATATATGTTACAAAAACTAAACTTTGTTAAAGGTATATTCATAGTTGTCAGAGTTTCAGTTCAGCTGTGGACATAACTTTGTCAGTTATTAAATTTACACTTTTCATGCAGTGGTCATGATGCATTCATGTCATAACTCTTTCACTTTTCCACTGCTTTCAGTGGCACAGTTTGCAATGTATCACCCACCAGGGAGCTGGCACAGGGCCAAGAATGTTCTGACCAATGAGATCAGAGTAGTGTGAGTCTGAACAAGTTGTCATTTACTTCACTCTGCATTTATTGGTTTGACCATTCTCTGCCTTGTGGCAGTACCCTGCAAATGTGCAGCTAGGTTAAGTGGAAGCATTATTGGGAGAATGTAGCATAACCTCTGCACCACCTTGTGACATCAGTAATGTCTTATTCTGATGTCTAAACCTTGGTTCATATAATTATGTTCCAATAAGGCACACCTGATGATTGACACAATATATTCTTCAAGTCATATTTATGGATATAATTTATTGTCCATATTTTTATTGTCCATTGATTATCATCTGTCATTAAGGCTTTAATATGGATACACTTATCATCTCATTTTGAGATGCGTCATAGACATACCATACAGTTCCACTCTGAGACACCTCTGATAATGGACATAATACATTATCCAGCATGGATATAATGTATTATCCAGTCTAGGGCTTCAGCAGTCTGATTCCACTGTGTCACAACCACTTGGCAAAGAGAAGTTTTATGATATATATTATAAATATACCCTCAGCTGCACATGTATATATTTTATTTTTCAGTGATAACAATTTTGTATTTATGTGTGTGAGGGTGTCATTATTATTTATAGTAGATTGAGCCTGTTTAGTTTTCAATTCCTGTGCCCGTAAAATACTCGAAATGGTTTGATCAGTCGTCTCCTGCGTGTAGTGTCAACCTCCAAGTGTTAAGACATCTGATAATATATGTGTATGCTAACTGATGGGTATAGACACCTAACAGCATTAGGTCAGTAAAACTCAATGTGCTTTGGATTAATGTAATTAATTTTAACACAGTTCAGTCATATTTTTATTATACAATGAAATTTTATGTTATTAAATACATGTTAATGCTTCCAGAGTAGAAAAAAAAATCCAAACTTAATGCAAACTCCTGCAGATGAAATAATAAAATAGAGGGAGCTCCCTAGAGGGCAAATACTTGCACCAAGGATGGATGAAACTTGGGGAAAAAATGAAAGCACCAAACAGGGTGTGTTTAAATTTATCTGAACTTGGCCAGTTATAATAATTAGGCTTATCTGTTGATAGTATTCCATTCCACAAAGGATGTCCATAGGACTTTAGCAGTATTTTAATTAATCGGCAAATCAGTTCCTAAAAGTAAGCTGCAGTGAAGGAATGAGGCATATATGTATTTCACACAAAAGAAATATGAGTTTTTGGTACATATTTCTCATATTACAAGGAATCTTGGCTCTGTTTTAGGCGCTGAAATGTTGAGAAAACACTGATTTCTCAGATGCTGAGTTTACTGTGTTTCTCAAATATTTTGAAAGGATGGTTTCACGTCTTATAAATTAGGCACATGTGTATTTATTCATTACAGGGTAATCGTGGAACAACTGGTTATGTATACAAAAATCACCAAATTTCAGCAGGTGCCCCTTTAGGAATGGACTTCACCAAAATTACCTGGAGAACTACACCATAATCATATTAGTACTTCATGGACAATGTAAATGAGCCATAATAGCAAAGGGATCAAGCATCAAGCATTTACATGGGGAAACCATGATCTGCAATTTGATGCAATGTATGCCCCCCCCCCCCCTTCTCTCTTACTGTTACTAGAATTGGTCATCCCATTAACCTTATGCAACAGAAATAACAGACAAACAGCGATAAAAAGCTTAGCATTCAGAAATATTTTGTAGGGTTGTTAATACTGTAACTTTCATATGGAGTCATACCTAGGTATGAGAATAATGTTAATATTTACTATAAAAATGGCAAAAATGCAGAGCTTTCAATAATGCTGAATCCACCAGTTACCATACTTTAATACATGCTCTCCTGATAATTAGTGCTGCATACTCCGTAGATCTGCCAATTATAAAGTATGAAATTGGTATGATTTTTGAGGATGTGAGTAACATATGCTCATGGAATCATATAATGATTATGTGGTGCCAAGCTGTGGGTTGGTTTCCTATGGATTCAGTGAAATGAAACTCTTCATATACCAGAAATCTGCATTATAATTTATTCAAGCCTCCGCCATGTTGGGGGGGGGGTCCCTATTGTGGGATGCTCCCCAACCTGTGTTTGCATTCACTTATTTGGCCCATATTCCCAGGTTTATTCATGCATAATGACTTTACATTTGTAAATATATTTATGTTCCTGAATCCGGATTATGTGCCTGATCCATACCAAAATTCTTCCTGAAATGGGACATTCCTGAAATACCCAGAAAATTTCAAGAATTTCTGCAAATTATTGCATAAGTTATATTGTGAACAAATGCACGAACACACAGTCAAACGGGGATGAAAGCATACCAACCTGGTAAAGGCAAAGAGTATTAGATGTGTAATAACTAATTGCATTTATATGCATTAAGAACACCTGAATCATGGAAAATGATAAGATGTAAAATGGGAGCCAGGATTTTTAATACTGCTTTTGTAATATTAACTGTGTTACAAGGCCCAGAAGCTGGGTGTATGTAAAACTGTGGTGCTGAGCTTTAATTAATTCATTAACAGATGCACTGTTTATGATTTTATGTACACAGAGTGCTTTTATGTTGTGATGAAAGGGCCGTAAGAAATTGAACCTTGATTGTTCATACAAGACATCAGAGATGTTGGGCAATGTTTCACAGGATTGACATTATTTGGATCCTGCAAAATTAAAACCTGGCATGACACTTAACAGGTACGTGTCCCAGTTCAATGTGTGCTTGATGGAGTGAAGTGTTGCTGCGAATACACAGCTCCCTAGGCATTTATATTGGGCTGGTAACTGACGCTACTACACTGCTTGGGTACTATTTTTTTTTTTATGTCAGAGAGCCAATTATGTGCTGAGCGACACGAGGTTAGGGCAATACTGGGCTTAAGTTTTATGACATTTAGTTCAAGCAAGAGAGGAAGTCCAAAGTTCATTCACTGATCCTGAATGGGGGGGGGTGTGGTTAGGGGTTATTAGCAAGGGGGGATGGGGTGCAAGTCCACAAAAAGAATTTGCTAAGAATATATATATATATATATATATATATATAGAGAGAGAGAGAGAGAGAGAGAGAGTAAGACATATATATATATATATATATATATATATATATATATGACAACTCCCTTTAAGATCTGACCCCTGTAAGTGCCAACACACACGCTAGTATATAAGATTTGCACCTTAACCTCGTTTCACCCTGTCACCTCAGCCCATTAACAAAACCTTAAACTGCCGCTGAAGTGCACATTCATACTTTGGAGATACACGCTAGGGAGATCGGTTTGATCTGAATGCTATGGTAAAATCATTGATAAACATAACACAGACATTTACCTTGCACAAATCACCATACAGAGTTTGTCTGTATCGCTTATCTCTAGTAAGAGATGATAGCCCTATTTTGAAATGCATTCACTTTTAGATTTCTGATATGGCTGCTTCATACCAGATAGTTATGGGTGTAAACCTGATAAGAGATGGGCCACAGTTTTGATGTTTGATATGACAAGTTGTCTTTGGTGTTAAATATTACATTTCCTGTTCAGTGATAAAATATAAAGATTTCCTGTGTAACTTGTCCCTGTAGTTTCTCTCCTGCAACACCAGGTGCTTTTAATTTGAAAGTAATATTGATATTTGTAAGATTTTTTTTATATACGTGAAGCAATATGAACAAATTTAACATTCTTGTTGTTGGTAATACTATGTGCAATTGAAACTTCATGTAACAGATTGACATGTAATTCTTACGTCTTGTACTAAAATTGACAAGAAAAGTTGCTCTACAGTGTGGTATGTGTTTATGTAAATATGAAACTTAACGTAAAATTTACTTCATGTCAGTACTGTCTACACTTTGAACATTTAATCTGGTAGCGATATTTGAGTTTCTTCCTAAAAATTTGTATTTTGAATGTACTTACTAAATAATCTTTAATCTGATGTGTGACTCACATTTTTAGCTCAGCTGACTATAAGTCATCTGAGCTATAGTCGTGGTCCATTGTCCGTCGTCCGTCCGTCTGTCCGTCCGTCCGTCCGTCCGTCCGTCCGTCCGTCCGTCCGTAGATGTGGCACGTTTTGAAACCGTAAGACCTAGGAATCCGAAATTCAGCATAATGTTAGATGTCCCCAAGATCTCCTACCAAGCCGAAAACTGGGTCTTTGCGACTTCGTTCCTTTGAGAAATTAAGGAAAAACCTCAATTTTTTATTTAAATCCTATTTTCACACTTCAGGACTGCCTCATTTCAAAACCACTCATCTGTTTTTCCTCATATTAACCATAAATATTCTTCTATATAGTTCCTATGTACATGCCAGAAATTAAGTCTGTTAAGTATAAATTCTTTAAGTTATGGGCCCAAACATAATGGACTTTGTAAAAAATCAGGAAAAATATTTACTCACTTAACATGAAAAATTTTGAAACTAGAGTCTATTTTCCCAAGTATATAACTATGTTTAATTAAGATTCAATTGTTTACCCAAAATTAGATCTGAATTTTGTAAATTTTTTAAGTAATTAGCATAAAAATAAAATCAGTACCTTAAATTTTGCCCAACTTTGACCATGGCACGTTTTTTTCCTGTAAGTACCATTGATTTAATTTTCACAGCATGTAAACATAAATATTTAATTTGTTTAAATCTGAAATTTGGAAGTAAAAGCTTGAAAATTAAGCTAGTTATTGATTTTTTTCTTGAGGCTCTATTGTAGTCATTTGCTTTGATTACAGATTACAGATGCAGGGTCCCACTCCAGGTCACTGGAAGTCAGCTATGCCAGGGTTTCTGATTTGTTACAGTCACTGGGGGAGATCCCCTGCTGTGACAGGTGTACAGTTATTCTGATATCACCACCCCAAACCCCCCCCCCCCCCCCGCAAACCCAACCCACCAAGTGTTATGCAGTATTGTTATTGTTTTCACTGTATCTCCTTAATTGTAATGCTGTTTCCACTCTGATATGCAAAAACTTTCCTTAAAAAAGTAATTCAAGGTGTAATCCAGAACATGCAATGTTGTGTAATGTAGCATTTTTAAAGAAATCATTTTTCTTTTAAATGATTTTACCAATCATAATGGAACCCATCAGTATGCTTAAATTATGATAAAATATGAAGCACATTATGGATAAATAAAGACAAAATTCAAAATTGTGAAATATAAATCAAGTATTTTTTTAGACATTTATTGTTTTGCAGATTTAAAAGATATATTTTTGTGGTAAAAAATAAATAAACATTTGTATGCATGATGTGGTGTTATCTGACAAGAATGAGATTTATGATAATGCAATTGAGAATTATGAATCAACTTTTATATTCAGATATATATGTTATATTGAAAATGTATAGAAATATAAACTTAAATAAAAAAAAAATTGATGTGATAAAAAAATGAGGATTTGTTACAAACATTTGTTCATTATTTTCCTGCATCAGCAGAATTTGAGATCAGGCTTTGTTTGCCATGTTTTATGTTGTTAATTAGTTATATTTCAACTGTATACATTTCATTAAAAAAAAACAAATTTAATAATTTATATTATACAAAAAAAAGATTTGATTGAACAAATGTGTAAACTACTGAAATGTCAACAGTTAATCGAAAAGCCAGCTAATGATCATGGTAATTGTACAGATCATTTGTCCACAAACTGCTCACATGCTTCAGTTTCAACATTAGGAAACACATGGTCAGGTCACAAAATATTATTTGCAACAATTTCTTGCTCATCAATACAAACCAATCATATAAACCAACCATGGCCTTTATTACCTCTTCCTCTTACACTTTATCTCCATTTGATATTATTTTAGATTTTTACCTTCAAGGTTAACGTCAGCTGAGCACAGTGACCCATAGGTCCCTTGTTTGTCATTGATATATACCTACCTTGTCAAAAAGTGCGTTATTGACAATGAATTTCATCAAAAGTAGCATTTTAACTGACCTGTGAACTCCATGTGGGGTGTAAACAGAGTTGCATGTATGCCCTTAGAGAACCAGATTGGCTTGCAAATGGAGCCAAGACTTGATTGACATCTAGGACTAGCTTCCTTGTGCCAGTTTGGTCTCTCATGCACACACTCGGCAAGTTTCAGAATGATGCCTCAAATGTGTTGTGACTGTATTTTCAAAATAATTTCAAGTACCTTGTGCAATTATCGTACACATTATATAACACAGGTTTTATCAAATACATTTTCTAGTGCATCCGGACCAATAACAGAGTGCCTTAATACGCTCACAGTTATTTAACAGATGCAGTGTGTATTTAGAGTTATATGTATGACTATTCTCTGCATAACATCGATGGCTTAATCTTGTGTTGTATTTTCTAGTAGTATGTCACAGTATGGACGTGTAATACAAAATATCATCTAAGAAATTGTTAAAATTTTAAAAGACATCTAGTTTCCTTTACACCAGGCACTTGTGGAATTTTTAACACTTTTCTTGCTTGCAGTGCACAGTGTCCTCTGCCAATATGGTGTCATCAGGAGGTCATTGGCCTTAAGTTAACATTACATTGGGATCAAGAAATCATAGTTGACCTTAACTTCTGAACAGGGTTGAGAACATGTGAAAAGGGTTCATGAACAGGAAGCTGACCTTTGACTTTGGGTCAAGGAAAAGTTGCTAACCTTTGATTTACGGTCAACAAAAGGTTGCATCGATGTCAAGAACAGCTATATCTGACCTTTGACATGGGGTCAAGAAAGGTGCCTTGGAGTTCATGGGACCAACGGTGTTATAATCATACTTTTTAGACAAATTTACAAGATTTTCTTGGAAAACAATTTTCACATGTATCAGTATGCATTTTCGATGCAGAGTTCCGTGTCTTATTACATGTAACAGGCCGTGTAATCATGTAATTAGTTTCGTGCAATTATGTTCTTTTCTCCAAAGATTTTTTGTTCACAGAATGAACTGGGCTTAATACAATTTCAATCAGCTCACTTGCAACTGGAAGCGTATTAACAGTGTAATACATTGTACATGTACATTTTTACTTAATTTACTTTAGACGTATTGTAATTCTATACATATTGCTGTCAGACTAGCTGTTGAGGGTGTCAGTACATAAAACTTTTTGTTGGGTGTGTCTTCACCCAGGTGATTTAGATATTGGAGTATGGTGATGGGTTGAATATTCATTTTAATCTGTAGTGCTTGGGAAAAGATGCAGCGTAAAAACCAAAAATCTTTCCAGGCAAATTATTTTGTAGCAGATCTATAAATGTTGGTTTCATAACTGTTCATGTGATAAGATAAACCAACGCAACTGCTGCTGACATGGGAAAAAATCTGCCCCTTAAGAAAATTGTCAAAGTCATTTACAAAAATCTGATTGTCTTGTCAAACAACTGCAGATTATTTATTGCGTAAACTGAGTCAAATGTCGGTATAAACCTTTTTCCTACCTTACACGCTCTCACCAGTTAAGTAATGCACAAGTTCCATATCACTGTCAGTCTTCACGTCGACTCATTTTGAAATATCATATTCACATACATATTTACACATGTACATATGTATTGTTACACAATTCATGAAGGCAACTAGATTTACCGTTGAAATTCGAATCATACGAGCCATCTAATAATTCGACTACCAAAATATGCACCACGTTTCTATAATACGAGTCACTTGCAACTAATAGATTGAAAAATTTTGTTAAGGCACCTGTTGTAGACTGTTCACAGCACATTTCATAAATATTTGGACATGCTGCCGTGTAATATATGGAGCATATCTAAATATGTATCGGTTTATTTTTGCAGAGACTTCCATATAACATGACAAACAGGGTATAATGTACCAAATATTGTATTTGATACATTGATAAAATCAGCGAAAGCGGGATGGATGTCTATTATCTGGCTGTTATGCTGAGTATATCTTTTGTTTAATGTATTATAATCACAGTTACATATTCCGTGTAGTATTTCAAGTAAGTCATTGGTGCCATTTGTATAGAATGAGATTTAAATATGTACATGTATTTGTCTGTATAGATTGTAATCACCATCAACAGAATTATATTTTATAACACAAATATAAGAATTATGAATCTCCTTCCTGTAATTTTGAGTTTGTAAATACACGAGAATGTGCATAATATGAAACACACAAACGTGCACACAGACAATGAAACATTTGACATCCTCCAGAATAAGAAAACCTGGAAATTATTTATAATATGTTCCTAGAATTTCTACCAATTCCTAGTAAAAACAAAATAGGTCACGTCGCTCTTCATGTGAAAAAAATAAAATTTCAGTTAATGTTCAGGGTTTCTATGTAAATACCACAATATATGTAGACAAAAATATACGTCATATTGCAGACATTAGATTATGTACATGTAAACATCCTTGTAAAGTTGAACAGATTTTAGAGTGTTCGGCAGGGGACGTTAGTTCAATGCTCAAATGGCACAAATTAGCAGTTTCGCTTGTAAGGACTTCATTTTGGCTGAGGTTTGTTTTCCCTGTTCGGGTACAGTAAATAATATGTATTTATTTATATTTAGTTTATGACTGATTGACAGATGCTGTGGGAGTAGGCGTATGTCTGCAGAAATCTTAATAAAACTTTCAAGAATACACACGTGTCACGGTGTTATGTTTTTCTTGATTAAACAAGGGCCCATGAACACACTGCTCACGTGTACGGTTTGCAGATGACAATACTGGAAAGAGCCAGGTTTTTCATATACGCCCATCATATGACCGTTCGTACATCCGTTAACTTTTAGTGTCGCCGCTATAACTTACCGGGGCTTTTACTGATTTTCACGAATTCGCCATAAGTACTTACAGATTATCTCGCCCGAGTTCGGGTATGGTCAACATCCACGCATATTTAATAAGGTTCCTTAGCTACCTTGTGGTGTCGCCGCGATAACCTACGAAGAATATGGAGGATTTTAAATAAAAACTCATCAGAAATGTTAATAAAAAAATATCTCGCCTAAGTTCGATTTCCAGCAAAATCATTGCATATTAAATGAGGTCAGAGGTCACCGCACTTTGAAAAACACATTGGTGACTTACCAAAAATCGAATGGATTTTCATGAAACTCGTATTCATATTTACTCATAGAGTTTCTTACCTGAATCACCCTTTTTAACAAAAAAAAAAAAAAAACAAAACAAAAACATAATGAGGTAAGAGGACACCAGATAAACGACGGGCGTATTGTTTCTTGTTTCGTAGTGCTCTAGTTTAATTTAAAACAGGAAAGCCCAAATTTTAATTACAAACCTGTGGAGATAAGTCCTATAAGAAACCAAGACTTCCGTCATTAATCCACACTGCACAGAGCTGGACTGACAGAGTACGCTCAGTCAGGCAAGGGGGGGGGGGGGGGGTTCTTTCGCCGTGGTTATACATGTTGTATATAAATGATTTACTGTGTGCACTAAGAGCGGGAGGCTTTGTTATTTATGTTGGTGGCATGTATATGGGTTCGCCAACTCAAGCTGATGATATCGTAGTGTTATCTTTAACAATATCCGGGTTGCAAAATATGATTGACACTTGCTATTCATATAGTCAGAAATGGAAATTTCAGTTTAATCCGAACAAAACTAAAATTATGACATTCGGCGAAAGTATAAAAAAATATTATATAATAAGTTGAGTGTGCTAAGATCCTGGAAACTTGGGAATTCTGTTATCTCTCAAACGAGGCTTTATAAACATCTTGGATTAACTCTAACCAGTGACTTCTAGTGTAAAGATAAAATAGATATTGCGTGCAGAAAAGGGAGGGGTTCTTTTTTGCCCCGGCGGGGTTAGGAGTTCGACCAAAAGGTCTTAATCCGCTCACAGCAGCTGTTCTGTACAAGTCTATTGTTATGCCAGGGGTATTATATGGGGCCGAGTTATGGAATTCAATTTCAGGGTCTAACTTAATTTGTCTGGAAAGAATGCATCGATTCTGTATAAAAATTAGCCAGATGTTTGAGCGTTCTGTTAGAACTGATATTGCTTTGAGTCTTTTGGGTATGCCTAATATTGAGATGTTTATTGACCGGGCTAAATTATTATTCTTTGGTAGACTGTGCAATTTGCCAAATGGTAATGTCTCTAGAAGTTTACTCAATTTTAAGCTTTGGCATTTCCTTAGTAATTGCAATATGTCTAGTGGATTTGTTGGTGACATTGTTAGATTGTTCAGATCATACAATCTAAATAACTTTCTAATTTCATATATGGAGACTATGACGTTCTGTAATCAGAATACGTGGAAAGACCTTGTTCAGGATCAGATTATAAAGCAAGGTGTCCTCCACTTTGATATAAGAACAAGAGGTAAACTTGAGTTCAGAATGCTAAGAGCTGTACAAAGTGAGCCGTTTATTCCTTGTAAAATATGGTACGCCGCCAGGGACATTCCTGGATCATTTAGTATATTCTGTTACTCGGCGCAGTTATTATCTGCATCAGACACGTATCATGCGTCTCAACTTTCCCAATTTACCGGCAAGATGTATAATTCTCCGTTACTTCGTGCATCTTTATCATGTTCAAATACTAGTGAAAGCAGAGCCTCTATCTGGAACTTTATATTAGATAAACTTCCCTTCACAGTTAGCGCTGCACTAAGTATTCTTGGTGATTTCGACTTTGTTGCTACTTTGCTTGGTAAAAATTTGACAGATTGTCAGGACTGGACATGTGAACTTTCTGTTCTGTATATTTATCGGGCAGCTTTGTTCTTTAAAGAAGTAAGACCAGTAATAGAAGCCTTGTAATTTTCAAGTGAGATGTTGCCTGATCTTTCTCATTTTATATATATAAAAAAAATTTATAATTTTCCTCTCCTTGCAATTATAACACATTAATTGTAACATTATTACATCCTTTTGTAATCTTGTATTTTTCACTGATTTAATTATTATTTATTATTAGTTTTCTTGTCATGTTTACATATGTATTGCATTTGATTGTACTCTTCGATCTTTCGGAGGAAATAAAGATTATCAATCAATCTCACATATTCCTGTCAGTTAATGAGAGCCCACTCGACCGTGACTTAGTTTGTTTACACGTAGCCAGCGTCGTACTACCCCACTCAGCCCCATTAGTATGCACAATAGTAAGGCATGTGTTCCCACCTGCGTGTATGTTTGGGAATCAGTCGTGAGAGCCGGATCTTTATCAGGGTGTTTGTCATTTAATTAACGAATGACAACCAGCGGGTCCCGATGATTTTGTCGACAGAAAAACGTTAGGCAAACTGTGGATCTTTAAACTTTCTTTAATGTCCTTGTGAACACGTACATCAAACGAAACCAGTGCGGCAGACATCGCACAATTTACTCATACTTGAATAATTATGAATGCAAAATAAACATTAAAATTGTACAAATATTATGGATATACAATCTGTAATTTAATAACAAACACTGTATTTTTATATATTGTTGGTAATTGTTATAAATAGGGTTGACGTGATTGTAAATATTTTATTTTTTTATTGATAACAAGTTAATATTCTTATACTCTGTATATACGTTTATTTAATTGATTGTAATAAAGATTTGAACTTGGTTTTGTGTTACATTTTACCCCCCCCCCCCCCCCCCCCCATCCTGCTGTCCTGTATAACGGCCACTCATGTATTAAGGCCACTTTCATCCAGTCCCGATGGTGACCGTAATACAGGCGTTCTACTGTATATTGAAGAGGGTAATGGAATCCATTCTAATATGTTGGTTAAGAATTGTGTCAAGACATAAGAAAAATAAGGGTGTTGGCACAGAAACGAACTTTTAATCCAACCAAAGGATAAATGGGACTGTGAGCAGAACGAACTGGACCTCATAAACTGATCAACTTCATGAGGAGGTTCAAATATGCGTCTCAGGTTATCTGGACATTAATCAGGTTTAATCACCTCGACATATATTTGATTATGCTGCACAGATCTACAATAAAAAATGTCATTTCTTTATCACCGCCATTAAAATTTGGAAAATTTTACAGTCCGGCCAGACCAATTAAACGTAGTAGAATATTAGGTTAATTTAACGATGGTTGCAAAAAGACACAATTAAGGCCCTTAAGCAGTCTGATCATTTAGTACACTTTTATTTGCTCAATTATTCAAACGATTTCCCAAAAGATGTCGGAAACAATTCCAAGAAACGACAAGGACAAATTCTACAAATTTCAGGAATATAGATGAAGATAATTAACATCCTTTATTTGTATTATATAGTTAGAGATGTCTGTGCAATTTGGCCTAAATACCTAAACAAGGCTGAACATTTTCCCTTGCTTAAATTTTCGATAATTGACCTATCCATCAGAGCCCAAATGCTCCGCCCTTTTAACCTAATTATTACAATGAGCCCCCAAAACGCTCCTATACAGAAGGTCTTCCATGCCCATGGTAGCAAGAGCTACTTACAATATAATAATGACGTCACAATTTAAAGGTCGATGACGCATGACGTCGGATGGACTGACGTTATCAACTGGTATCGTTGTCCTCATATCGCAGTCATTGTGACTGTTTTGCAATATTTTGGATTATTTGTCTCATACGAATTACATGCCAGGTAAGACATTATTATTTACTCGGTAGTCAGAGGAAAGGCTCCTGCCGCCTATGATCTAGAATTTTTTATGCTGTCTCCTTTGTATAAAAAAAATATCCCGGAAAACATGCCGACCTGGGTACTGCCTACTGGTACAGACTACACGTGTTCTGTTTGACAGAGCTCTGTCAAATTATGCAAAATTTTGTTTTTGTCAGATGATTGACGCTTTACAATGTTTAAGGTCACCTGATTGGATGCTCGTGAGTCCAATGCTTATGATTATTCATTGAATGAATATGCCACTAAGGTCACATAGAGTTCATGGATAGGTCAATTGTCGAGAATGTAGATCTATACCGCAACGAAATTGACCACAGTGACTTCCTGAGATGCATGTATGTGCCAAATTTACAGAGCAGCCATAATTTGCCAAGCACGGCAAAATTGAACACTTCTCCTATCGACCAATGACTTCATCAGTTTGGTAAATTTCATGGCGCCGATTTTCTCCGAATTTCACATATTTACAAGGTAATACAAGTATGTGAAGATCATGCACTTTATGAAAACCTTTTTGCGCTATAGTCCGTTTCATCCCCTCATGTCCACCTGTTTTTTGCTATGAAAATTTTAAGAGGTACATTTCAAGGGAAACAATTATAGTGTAAAGGAGAGGATTACAGAACCTAATTTTCAACAAGGTAACTAAATTCCTACCTTATACCTTATTTGAGTAACAGAATTTTCTGAAAATATGAGAAATCAGTCTACATTTTACAACATATGAGACCCACTTATGGCGGTCAAGGTCATTGGTCACATGCAAAAACAGCCTCAGCTGACAGCTGCTGATTGGATGATCTCATGTAAACACACTAAAAAAATATAAACAGCTAAAACAAAGATGGCGACTTATGGAGGGACACACCACATCTGCCAGATCATGATAAAGAGACTAAAATGTTGTGAAACATAAATGGGGGATTTATTGTAAAATTCTTAACTGCCATATTAGGTTGTCGCTTCCATATGTTGTTTTCTCGGAAAATATTGAAAATTATAAACTTTTAAGTGAATAATCTACAAAAAACAGGTGGACAGCAGGTGGTGAAATGGACTATAGTTACACCATTGACTCATAACAGACACCAAGTTCAGGGAGATACAATTCTCCAAGTGCCAAATGCATAAAAAAATACGCACAAAAATCTTCAAGAACGTAGATCGCGCCACCATATTAAGCAAATGATATATATGCCTAATTAGGTGAACAACCGGGAAGCATTTGTAGAGATAACTATTGTTTGCAAAAAAGGGACTTTATTTACTCAATTTAGCAAATATGTCTGTGACATTTTCTTTAAAAATTTGGTATGGCCTATTTTCTCTTAATTTTCCATAGTGACAGGGATATGTGGGGATGATGCATATGATTTCTTTGTTTGTTGCGGTAGTTACACCATGACCTCATAATAGACCACAATGCAAAGAAAGATGCATTTCTCAAGTTCAAAATACACATTTATAAAAGGTCTTAAAATCGTCAAACACGTTTTACAACATTACAGCTTATATTTTGTCCCGGAAATGAAAAATTTTCCAGCCATTGCTCAGAAAAGCTGTTAACAGACGGACACTCTGCGCCATTGCAACAACTCCCAGGTTACATATTAATACAGAAAGGGCATATTTGATGTTATCAAATGGTTCATACTGACAGTGAACAAGTATATAATATTTTAATGTACTTAATCAATTGCCACATGTATTATCTTCCGTTATCAGTTTCATTTTGGCTGAATACAAAATTTTCCTAGTGAAACTATCCCGGCTTACAGGCTCAGTTTCTTTTACACCTGGTTTACTTATTATTTTATTTCAATGTGTTGATAAATACAATCCAAGTGTGCTTGTATACTTTAACGAGACCTATTTACATACCAGATACATGTATATTAAATGTACATGAAATATAACATTTTAGTATCTGCAGTATTTCGTTCTTTAACCGTTTGCTTTTTCCTGTACACAACTGGCAAAAAACCTTGCACCGAGTTAGACTGGTACCCTGCTCTATAATGGCCCTCAGCCAAGCATAGAGACAGGCGTACAACGCCATTTTAAGTACTCCCAGTTGCAACTCCTGACTAACCTGTAGACTGGTTCCAACTCCAGTATGCACGCTCATACCGGTTGCCATGGACGTTCACGCGATCCTGTTTGATTATCCGTAAAGATTTCTTATAAAATAACTTTCTTTAGTTATTTATAGTTTTCAAATATTGAAGAATGAGTTGTTGCACAAAAATTGAATAATGGATGTATAGATAATACGATATACTGAATCTTTGATATTCCACTGTGTGAAGCAGTGATTTATTATTAATACCTATTAATATTATCATTATGTCACACGTTATGTACAGCCAACCTTTGGTAACTTCTCTGAGCTAACGAAATCCTTATTTTTATCATATATAATACATACTGGAGTTGGAACCAGTCTGCCGGGAGTATAAAAGATGGCGTTGTACGCCCGTCTCTATGATTGGTCTAGAGCAGCGGTGCCATAATAGAGCGGGGTACCAGTCTAGCACCGAGTCCGATCAGTGCCAAAACAGAAACAAAGCGCGCACACCACCTTTAAGCCGTACCGCGCAATTTACAAATCAGGATTTTTCAAGCTTCCTAGTTGTGTTTTCTTCCATATTTCTTCCGCTTGTCCCACAAGCGGCGTATTTTCCTTTGTTCTAACTCTACGTTTAAATCTGCTTGCATCACATGGTCATGAAAAGTGACCATGCAAGTGTAGTTGCATGGTTACTTTCCAAATATGGCAAAGAATTGGTGGGTAGCCAAAAAAATGACACGCGTGACCTTCGACCTGGGAGGCGGGGCATGTTGAACAAATCAGTTATAGCCCAATGAAATGTAAAGTAAGCCCTGAGATTTGCTTGGCTCGTGTTAATCATGGCAGGCTCGCCTTAACGGCTCGCCTGCCATGTGACACAAGCCTCGCAAACCTCACGGTTTGCATTACATTTCATTGGGCTATAACCAATACTTGTTGAGGACTTGTCTTACATTCTCAAGATCGGTCTTCTGGTCACGCAGCCTTGTTATGGCAAACAGACATACGTGGATTGTGTGTACTCACACACAGAACCATAAAAACAGGTGAACTTGAGATAGAAACTCAATGTGTCGGGATTTTTTTTTTTTTTGCTAGGAAACTTAGGTATTTGGTCAAAATGTACTAAATGCATGAGATAAGACATATATTATTTCAAATATTTATGTACCTTTATTAAAACTAGAAAATGCATTCTAAAATATTTTTTCGTACTTTTTACAGGTGTAAATACTTTTTTTTATTTTTTTTCTAAGCAAAATAGCAAGGTCAGTTTGATCTACTCAGTGGTATCTCCAAAGATTAAAAGAGCTGTAATGAGATCTGACAATGTGCTTTCCCCAGTGTCTTTTTAGGAATATGTGTTCTCTGTTGTGTGGAGTTAATGCTGAGCTGTAAGTGGCTTAATGACAAAATGCCAGGTGCTGAAATGTCAGAAACTAGAGGCTCAACAGGAACAACTCCACACAACAGTGTACATATCATTTCTGAAAAAATGCAAGGTAACAAATGCTTGCATATCAGGTGAGTTGTCGTGAATTTATACTTTTTTTATACTTTTTTTAATCAATTTTGATACTTTTTTTTAAAGGAATGATACACCTTTTATATAATCCTAGAGTGGCAGCACTGAGCTCTTAATGTGGGGTACTCCGCAACCCCTTTGTTGTCATTTACTTAATTATTGGCCTGTATTCCCATGTTCAATCGGGCACATGTGACTTCACATATGGGGACAAAGTCTTTGGATCATGAGCCGAACCCACACCAAAATCTGATCGATTCTTCATTGGCCCATCTCCGATAGGTTCTCTGAAAAGTTCATGAAATTCATGATTATTCATTAATGATTGCGTGAGTTATATTGTAAACAAACACAAAACACTCGATCACACACGCACACAAACGGGAATGAACGCATACACTCTTGGCGGAGGATATGGACCTTTGGAATATAGGCTCGATAAGTGAAATAAACACGGGTCGCGGAGTACCCCACATTAAGAACCGCCCACGCGGCGGAGGTCTGCAATTCTGAATTGCAGATTTCTAATTGAACATTCGTACATGTGAGCCCGATCATTAAACGGGTATGACCGACAGGTAGCGAATTATCTAAACAACTTATAGCCTGCAGTGTTTTATGCTTTCAGGTGGAAATTATAACCCATCACCTACTTATATTATACAAGTTGTCTTTTTCCTCTATAATATTGATGACAACAGTCTTGCGTGCAACCATCTTGTGAATAAATATATTGTGGGCAGTTTTCTTCACACCATATAACACCCACAACACCCACAACATATATAAATATTACATATACACGTATATATCACTTATATGATATATAATCACATATAACATTTCATACACACGCTCACATGAAGTGCCCATATCGTTATAAAGGAATGCGATACTGCCATTGTATAAAGTAATACTTCTTATATATAGACATAAATGTCAGCGCCTGACAGGTTTTTTACTTCTTCAGTTTCAGTGCCCACTTCCACGTGCAGGGCTCTCAGGAAGTACATTGTTTACCTGAAATAAACACTTATCATCTCACCCCTTTAATGTATAGGTTTCCCCCGGGGCGTACCTATCCCACAGCCTCACTCCTTACCTTGTTACAGTTTTATTGCCCCTGTATTATGTGACCTCACACCTCCTTATCTTAAGGTTGGTTGCCACTTAATGATCTTCTGATATCACATGTTCTGTTAACAAGTTAGTATGGGATTATATGGGTTATACATGTACATATTATTTTTTTTCAGAGCTTGGTACCGTATTTATTGTATATATATCATGGTATAAATGGCAATCTGGTACGATTGGCAATTGTATCAGTACAGATCGCAATTGGGATTTGTACTTGTATAAATTACAATTGTCAACTGTATACTGGTACAATTGCTAATCGTATCAATATAAATCACAATTGGGATCTGTACTGGTACGATTGGCAATTGTACCAAAGGGTTCTATTTCATAATGAATGTCTAGCAAACATGTGAGGTGGCAATCTTAAATTGAATTTAATCTAAAAATTAACATTAGTATGGTAGGTAAATACATTTTTTTTATTCTTAATATATTAAATAAAACATTTTGAAGTGAATATGTTGGTCCAATTGATTTTACACAATTTATGAATGGCTTATTTACTTCAACAATGATTTATTTTACGCGTTGAGAATAAATGTATCCATTTTTAATAATACTGATCTTGTTGTTATTTTATTCAATATTAATTTTATTTTAAAAAGTGTTTTTAATGTCTGGGAATAAACGAAACGTATCAACTTCCATTAACAATATCGTATCATATTGCCAATCGTACCAGTACAAATCACAATTGGGGTCTGTACTGAAACGATTGGCAATTGTACAGCAGGGTTCTGTGTCATCATGCAAGTCTAACAAACACGCGTAAAGTGGCAATTTCAAATTTATTATCGAATGCATGAAATAAATATGTATATTCAATATCATATATTGAATACATTTCCAACATCGATATACCCTTTGGTACTATTGCCAATCGTACTAGTACAGTTCACAGTTTTGATTTGTACTGGTACGATTAGCAATTGAACCAGTACAGTTGGCAGTTGTCATTTGTACCAAAACAGATCCAAATTGCGATATGTACTGGTACAATTGCCATTTTTTAAGGTTGATAATGTTCATTACTTGTACACGTAATATGTGTGTGTATCAAAGGAATCGTTCACCTAATACAGAAAAGCACATATTCTGCATGTATATGTAGGCCCAGGTTTTGGAAAGTAGGTAAATAAAGCATACAGAGGCACATGTGTGTCCAGGTTTCCAAATAACAATTGAGTACAGACAACTATGATTGTCTCGTAAACAAGCACAGTTGGTATGCTTAAAAATAGTTGCATTTATAAAACATTACTACAATTCAATGGAACCCAATGTGGCGTGGATAAATTAACTGCAGACCAGTACGAGCCTGGAATGTTATTCTCTACTTCTTTTCGCTAAACAGGATCACTTCTGATTTGTAATGTACAGCGAATGCGTGTGTCTATATCCCATGGCTCAGTATGCCGTTTAATTACACTGCTACAGGGTGTCACCATCTTCGATCCCGAAACAACGATAAGCCGTGGCATATTTTGCTCTGCATATGCCGCTGCCAGTGTCACAGGAAGATATCATAACGTGCTCTGTTTATATGCGGTATACTCCCCATGAGAAAAGAAACATGCAGAGTTCAAAGCACTGAGGATGAATTTCCAAAAGAAATAGGAAAAGTTAAAGAAGAGGAATTTCATCAAATGTAAAAATTATTGTGTGTGTCGAAGATGAAAAAAAAAATTGCCGTTTGGAATGGTCTGCAAAATGTAAACTCATGTGATAAAGCAAGTGAAAATTATGCATAAACTATTAAAAAATAAATAAAAAATTAATAATGTAGTGATATTGATTAACTTTTTAATTTAGACTGTAATTCTTGCTCAACTCCAGAAATAAGTAAAATCATTTACTCCTAACCTGTTATTCGAGTCCTGTACTTCCTTATAATGTTGTCTACCACATTGAATCAAGTTTATTTATATCAAAGGTGATTTATATTCTTTAAGGAGTCTTGGTAACTCGGAGTACTTGTGATAAAAACCATTTTTGTAAATGTTACACTAACTGTAATAAATAAAATACTGACTTTCCCTTGTTAGTGTTACTTGCTTGTTATGTTTTTACACAAAATGGCGAGGCTGCATGCACTAATATGCATCGTGTGTATGATGCAACTGGTAGTTAGTAGTTGAAATCATACTGTTTCATTTTATCTGCATTTCATGCACCAATGCATATCTGTTTGTTCATCGGTTTGTTTTGTTATCTGCGCCAAATATCTCTCAACAAATTAAATGGTTTCAGTTTTGGGTGCGCCTTGAAGCAAGATATGGTGTTGTTCACATGGTGCAACTGATGCTGATGCAGGTACTTTTTATACAGTATAAAGACTACCATAATTTATCAATATATCGGAATATTTTTTACGGCTATAGATTTGGTACGATGACGTTGATGATGATGATCATAATAATAATAATGAATAATAATAATAGTAATAATTATAATAATAATATAATTTATTATTAATATTATTATTATTATTATTATTATTATTACATGTATAATTATTGAAAGACAAGTCAAGGTTACTTGCACAAACAACAACACGTGGACTGGATGATGTCCTCATGATATATAAAAATTGCATACGCCAAATCGAAAGGTCATGTCATTCGAGAACAAGATCCTGAATAAACCAACCGGGCATAAAAAATAAATCTGAACTCATGTAACAATGACATATGTTAAAGATATTATTCATTTTTTTTTTTTACTTTGAAGTTTAAACCTTCTTTTACAAAATACATAATGTAGAGAGCGTTACAACCAAGTTCCGATGGACACAATTGGTGATACAGATTTCGGCTGGAACTTAACTTCAGCTACAAATAAGGTCACATTAACTATATCTGTCTTTCATTCAATTAAATACATGCATCAATTAGAAAATGTTCTTGAATGCCCATTTGTCCAAGCGAATGGCACTGGATCAGAGGTCATTTAGTGCAAGTCAGAATCTTCAATCACAACGGGATGAGCGGTAATTAATGTTTACTGATGGTCCAGATAATTAACGCCATCTCATATCGGTTTTGAGTCACAAGGACCCCCTTTAAAGGACAGAATCAAGACGACATTATACAAATTATTAAAATTTATGACCCACTTAATATTTTGATAAATTTTATCTGATGTCACAATCGAGCAGTAAACTTTCCTTTAATTGAGATGAAAACCCTATGTATTTAAGTCTTGGTCTGACTAAATCAGAGTTTACAATAGCAAATTCAATGGATGAAGAGTCCCATGACTACGCCGTACATTATCTAGGAAATAAGCCTTGGGTGTATCCATTTCTGCAAAATAAAAAGGATCGTGCCACGGGCTTAGATTTCTTACAAATTACAGGCCATAAACACATCTTTATGAACACATTTGTATGTTTGACATCACAAAATTACCTGCATGGTTCCTCGTTCTGGGAATATTACGGAAGTGTGCATGCGAGGAGATACGTCCATTGGAAATTGGCAATCTTTTAATGAAATGACGATGAATTAAAAAAAGAAGTAAACTGCTAAGAAGGAATGAGGCGTAGCTCAGCATAGGCTCATTACCAAAAATCAAACCAAAACCATACCATTAAAACCATTTGATTAATGTAATAAATTCAATATATATCTATTTAACGACACAGCAACCCTACTGATGAAGGGCAAGGTCACTGAACACGTTCAAACAAATACATTAAACGTTGGTTGTTTAGTGCCATAAACATTCTAATAAATATTGCTATCAAAGCGAGGTCGTCAACCCATGGCAGACGCCATTTTGCTTGGCCACAAAATCATGAAGGCACTGACGCCGCCGTAGTATAAATATAGGTTTGTGTCAATCAGTTGTTCATTTTATATTACGTCTTTTTTATTTGATGTCAAACTGTGTGAAGTTTGAGGGAATGATCGTAAAATTTCAATCGGCATCGATAGGTGGAATTAATTTTAGATACAGCCATTTATTCACGACGCCATAAAAGTTGTTCTACTGGCCTCAACAGCTTTAAAATCAATGTAAGGAATGGAACTATAATCATGGTAATTAGATCAAATAACGAAGAAAAGAAACCATGTGAAAATGAAAAAACGAAACAGAAAAGAGATAAATTCTGGCCAAGTTGAAGCAGGCTATTTTATTCACTTACCTTTTCTGTAGAGTTATATTGTTTCTAGCTTACTCATGTTAAGAGAAGTTCTTATATATAAGACGGACTTGTTTTTTTATCTACAAGCTGTTGGTAACCACGGCACAAGCGCCAATGTTGAAAAAAAAAAAAAAAAAAAAAAAAACGTGTAATCTAAGGTGGTTGGTTGTATATGTGCGGTAGTTTAAAGATCACTAATTTCAAAATGGACCTTGTAAATATTTAGTTCGTTTGACTTGATAGATATCCTTGTTGAATGTATTTGTATTATTGTATTCGCAGACAAAGTCGCGGTATACTATGGTTTTAAGTTTGTCCCGCCGCCGCAGATAAATCTTGTTTACGCGATAACTTGGTGAGAGGACGAAGCCTTTCTAAAACGGGGTCATGACCTTCACTAGGAGAATGACCTTGACCTTGAAAAGGTCAATTTTTGTAGAAAATCACACCAATTTTTAATTATCTCAAGAGATCTGGCATGGATTGATCCAAAAATCTAGTTGACCAAACTTCTTGGATAGCGTTGTCAGGTACCGGAATCTAGTGGCGCCACCTATTACCCTTTTCTGTTCTCGCACCTCGCATAAATTGCCACTTTCCAGTACTGTGAGCATTATTAGAAACAAATTGACAGATTTCTTTCATATTATGCATATATATAGATATGGGTTATAGAATGAGGTATATTTAAATTTTTACCATGAGAGTGGCCTTGACCATGAATATTTCAATATTTGTTGAAATTCACATAAAAACTTAAATATCTCAATATGGGATGCGCAGATTGGTACAAAATAAATACAATTTGACGGAAGATCTTGGATAGCTTTATCTTCTACGGGAGACAGGTGGCGCCACCTTTTGTTCTTTTCTTGTTTTCCGTGCCTTGTAAACCCCCTTTATTGCCACTTGTCAGTTCTTCTAGCATTATAAGTAAAAAAACTACTGGACAAATTTCTTTCATATTATGGCATATACATAGATATAAGTATTTAAATTGAGAGCATGACCCCTCCCATGGGAGTGGGCTTGACCTTGAATATTCCTATATTTGGTGAAAAATATTTTCTCTATTTGGTAGATAGAAGAAACCATGGTCGCTTGCCAATTTTCAGTATATGCTTCTGAAAATGGGGGCTCATTCTTGAAGGGGGTGGGGGGAAAGATTAATTGTCTGGAGATACTATGGCACTCATGGTGCCACGAAATGTTTAATTTTACATGCTATAAACGAGCAACCTGCCTGTATGGGATGAAGAGATGGCCTGGCCGTGTCACCTTCCTCCCCTTATTTAGCTTTGTTAAACAGGTTAATATTATCAGCATCTCACTTTTCTGTATGAGTTGTCCCGGTTAATATTATTTTTTGTAAGACATCACTTCTACTTCTTTCGTTTACAAGAGAAAATGGACGATTTCACGTTTTTTCTAGATTTCCAAAGCTTTAAAATAAATCAAAGGTTAACAGATGGTCATTTTATTAATATGAAATATAACACTTTATCGTTAAAATTCCTCATAGGCGAACAGTGGACAAAAATCCATTCCAATATCGCGAGCACCTAATGCTTAATTAAAGCCCGATCCCTCGGTCTCTATGGTTTGTGTATGTTTATTCTTATTTTTCATGTTTGCTGATCCTTCTCCGTTTAAGAGTACCTTTTTGAGATAGTGGAAAAGGCATAGCATTAATGGATAGAATGATCTATAAACAGTTAAATAGTTTGTAAGGGTCTGGTCTTGATAATGTATTTCCTTAAATGATTGATGGGGGTGGGGGAGAAGAGGGGGGGGGGAGGGGTGTAACTGAATAATAGCGTTATTATGAAGAAAACTGTAATACCTGTACATGGGCGTTTGATAATATTCCGTTCTTTTTGGTGATGGATGTATATGTTAATACCACAGCAACTGGGCCGGTAAATATAAGGATATGGGCAATGTTAAGTGTTAAGTAAAGCAAACAACATTTTTTATTTACCTAGGCTTTCAACTACTATCAGCGAATACATAACCAGCGGGAACATGGCATAGGAAAGTCTCAATGATCTATAGATAAAAATCTGCCAAAGGTAAATGATTGTAAAAACAGTGCTCAAGAAATTTGCTTTGGGATTGAACAGTGAAAAAGAATAAAACCGCGATTTATGTATATATATATATATATATATATATATATATATACACACACATATATATACACATATACTTATACTTTTTCAAATACTTAATTTAGAATACTGTGTTAATGTGTTAAGTATCAGGGCTGATAACTTTTTATGACTGGCTCCTTTCAAAGAACAATCTTCGCAGGACTCCCCCATCTGTTTTAAAACAATCATGTTTATCTATAGGACGTTTCATTGAACAAGCCTTGAGAGCGTACTCCTGTTCTAACATGAGCAGGGGGCCCTGCAATCAGTAAACTTATCTAACCTTATGTCAGGCGTGTTCTCATTTATTGTCACTATAAAGGAAACATCATGAAGACACGCAGAACTCATTTCTTTTTTTTTTTTTAGCTCTGAGCAATACATTTCCTCTAACCTCGATGGCAATTGCATAACATAGTGCTTTTATATTTCTGGATAAACTAAAAACTTACACAGTCCGACCAAAGCTTACATTTAAATACTACATAAAAATAAACCAAGTTTCGAAATAGATAAATTGTATAACAATAATGTTAGTATAAACTTTATTTAATTTACAAGAATTTACAACTAGGGAGTCACTCTTCGTAGTTCAGGTGACGTTCGATAGTCTGTGCTCTGTAGAGGTTGAGGAAACCGGAGGACCCGGAGAAAACCACCCACCTTAGACGGGTCACAGCAACCCGCTGTCCCGCTCACATGGTCACGCCGGTAGTCAAACCAGCATCGCCAGCGGAGAGGCCAACTACTCAACTGCCCAAACCAAGACAACAACAAAAAAAATTTATAATATAATCAGAGGGAATAAAGGTTTAGAAATACTATAACTGTATAAAGTAAAACAAACGCCCTCAACTCGTATGGTGTGCTTGACTTAAAACTGATAGCTTGAGAAAAGCCTTTAATCCGAAAACGCGATTGTTAGAACATTATGGCATATTAAAAAATTTTATAAATATAAAATACATGAAGAGAGGGACCGGAATTGTTTCTGTGCCGTCTAAAACGATTTCTTTGAGAGGACCTGCGTGTGCTTGTTCATCCATGCCTATAGATATATATAATACCACAACCCCGCAAGTGTAGCAATACACTTTTAGGTAACCACAATGCTACCCATAAACTCCGCCTCTAGCACGCAACGTTGCAATCTAAAAAACAGTGTGAATTTGTGTCACATGTGCAGGCCTGTAATGCCGGTCGCATATTAAGCTGATTTTTGTCGTGCGACGTTAAAGGGCATCAGAACGTAAAATAGGGGCACGGCGTCGGCCAGTATACAGAGATCTCATTTGACCTAATGTTTCGTACAAATTACCCGGATTTTCTTCGCCCGCGATTCGGACTTAGCGCAATTACTTAGCTACATGCTCACCATTTTTGGAATCTTATGACCAACTAGAAATATGCATTCTCAGGAATACAGGCCTCCGCCATGTGGGAGGTCCTTAATGTGGGTACTCCGTAAACTGTGCTTTCATTCACTTATTTTGCCCAAATTCCCAGGTTCACTGGTGCATATGCTCCCCAAAAGGTGTTTGCATTCACTCTTTCAGCCCATATTCCAATTTAAATCGGATTTATGTGACTGCACATTTGTGAATATTCATGGCAGTCTTTCCTGGATTCGGATCATAATCCGGACCCACACCTAACCTGATTCATTGGCCAATTCCCCCAGAGGTGCTGAAGATTTCATGGTTGCGTGCGTTATGTTTTGAACAAACTGACAAACACACACGGGAAGTAGCGCATATCCTCCCGGGGGAGGCAAAATGTCCACAGCAAGATGACCATAATATACGACAAATAAAATGCCTGTCCATGTTCATACGTTGCCGGCTCAGAATTTGCGACAAGGTAAAAAATCGTATAGGCCTCATATTAGCCCGACAATCCCATGAAGTTTTCGTGCGTAATTTGCACCGGGTTTAAAATGGTCACTGTGGAAAACGTAAACTACCAGTGTTGATAACTCACAGGGTTGATAGCTAGCAAGGGCCCCGACAAATGTGCTGCCCGCCCAGTGTATGTCAAATGGAATTTCATAAAATAATAAAATTACTTGAGGAAAACATAGTTTTTACGGTGCATTAACAGGTCAGTTTATATCAATTTGGAACATCAAGTCAGAGAGACGGAGTTGATAATATTTGGTAAAGATGTATGTTGTTGTTGTCATCCGGATTGTTTACATCAGCACTTGCCGTGGAGGCTGGTGGATTATTCAATAGTATTATGTTTATTCTGTAAGCAAATTGACTCACTGTACCGTGCCCTGATCTATTATAATTAGATGACAGAAGGTTCTAGAGAATTAAGGCAATGTATTATTTCCAATAGGTAAATTCCAGAAAATCCCGTAGGTGACAGTCTTGACGAGAAAAGACCTAACCTTTCTCGAGACTTCTCGAAGTTTCGGCTACCCAGATAAAAATAGGTAGTGTGAAGGCCGGTTAAGGAATGAATAAATTTGGAAGCTAGCGTCAACTGGTTATCGGTCGTGTTATATCAACGACAGATAAGGTTACACTGAGCGGAGTGTAGTTGTAAAATATCGCGAGGACATTATTAGTCCTGGAGACATATAGTCACAGCCGAGCAGGGCGTTAGAAAATAACGTGACTTGTACTTTGTTGAAGACGTTGTTATTGTGAGGTTGGGACCAGTCAACGTCGGCGGTGGTCAATTGTTGGATGGTATCACAATAAACTTGTGATTTTCAATTAAGAAAACGAGTGATATTTTGGACTTATTAGAGTGAAAGAACTCGGAAATATATATCCACTGCACAGGCACTTGACATGATAAACACAGCCTATGGGCGATAATAGAAGTACGACAGCGTCCCTCCCTTCCCTGCTGTTCAAGGATTTCTTAGCACTAATAAAACTAATTTTTCCTTACTTTGAGTTGTATTTCATCTGATATATATGATTATCTAATTGAAAAACTGAGTCTTTTAACATGACTTCTTGGAACCCGTTCTCTCGGATGAAGTTATAGCACAAGGTATGCAGGCTGACATCTTGTATAGTCTCGACACCAGGGGTCACGTCGGGAATCCCCCCTTTTCACCAATGAAACTTTTATTAAATAGACAAATTTGAGGGACAAATTTTAATTGAATGATAAATGTATATCACATAAAGATTCACCTTCAATAATTACCGACTAATACTGACGTTAGGCTAATTTTGGGCTATGTTTACCGATAACCGTACCGGAAGTACGGAAATGCAATCTCGGGCTGAATAAATGCCGTGCTCTGGCGTGTTGTAAACAAAGCCACATGGACGTTGTGGCTATATTTTGGTCCAGGCACGTGATACTAAGTTTAAAGATCCAGCGTCACGTTCAGCGTCTATTAGATCTAGAAAATGTCGACATCAACGATGAAGAAAGGGCAGGAGAACGCCTGGGAAAGAATCAAAGATGGCCACAACCTATGTATACTGGGTCAAGCTGGAACTGGAAAAAGTTGGATCTTGAGGGAAAGTGTGAAGAAGCTACGGTCACAAGGTATATGTTTACAAACTTTATATGTCTGTTGAAATAAAAAAAAAAAATATATATATATATATATATATATATATATATATATATATATATATTATTATGATAATAAAATAAGGGTTTATCGTAGCTTTCAGTTTCAAGACCGGGGGCCTTTTTGCTTAAGGGGGGGGGGGTATTTTTGCACTGTTTAATTAAATAATAGACCTGTTAGTTGGCATTTTTATGTTAAAAACAAAAGTTAAAGAGGGAGGGAGCAGGAATAAGGCCCCCAGAAAGGTTCAAAATAATCCCTGTTTACTTATATATATATATATATATATATATATATATATATATATATATATATATAACATATGACAAGTTAACTGCAATTTAAGTGCTATTGATATGTTAACCTCTCTATTTATTTATAAAGTTGAGAATTTTGCAATAGAGTAACTTTTACCTCAATGGAATGTTTTTTCATTAAAACTTTTCATTGTAGACACATAAATGAAACATACATGGTTGCACAGAGTATATGTGTCTTATATCATACAGTGGAACCTGTCTTAAAGACCACCTCGTGTAAAGACCATCTGCCTTAAAAGACCACCCTTGAATAAACCCTAAGCCTTCACCTTACTGATAACTGACGTGTCTTGTAAGACCACCTGTGAATTAGGACCACTTTATAACAGTGCTTGGACACTGATGTTTAATTTCTCTGGTAATACTTGTAACACAAATTACTTCGGCATCATGTAAATTGTGTTGCTTTTCAATTGTACATTGTGCCAATGTTGTAACCAGACTTAATCATCATTTATTTTTAAAGGGGGAGGGGTTAATTACCACTAAGGTTGGGCATCTACTCTGTTAGTGAGGCTCATAACTGTGGAGTGTGTATGTTTGTGTGTGTATGTGTGTGTGTGTGGGGGGGGGGGGCTTCTAACTTGTGGGAAGGCCGGGTTTTACCGAGTGCCCATTTTGGGACACTTTCCTTGGAATGTATGATGAATTTCTACCACTTAAAACACTAAACTATCATGATCTTTAAAAGACCAACTAAAATACCTCCTGAATATGACATTATATTCTTATGATAGCCAGGATAGAATACAAAATTGTACACTTTGTTGAACTTCCTAAGTAATTATTTATTCCTTTAGTTTCTTGTAATTTTGTACTGTTTATAATATTTTGATTTAAACCTGACCATTAATGTAAAGCCATCGTTTCAACTATGTCACAAGACTAATATACATTCATAATATATTGTATCTTTTGGATACAACTGTAATTGTAATAAATCTATTAAAAATTTAACACAACCATTGCCCCCCCCCCCCTAAATTTTTGGATTTGTCACCAATGTGTAATATACCACTTTCACACACATAGGACACAGAGGTACATATGTTACATGGATTTAAATTGATATCAATAATTCAGGCAATAAATAATCTACAATTAATTATTGTAACATTTTGTTCATCATGTTCAAAGAAATCATGAATATCAGCCTAACAGCCATTCAAATAATGATAAATAATTAATCATTAGATTTAAAAAAAATTCTACCAAACTGTGTATTTATATTCAGACATAAATTCTGTAATGTGTGAAAGAGTGACTGCTGGTGTGCAGGCCCCCCCCCCCCCCACACACACACACACACAATTCTGTAATGTGTGAAAGAGTGACTGCTGGTGTGCAGGTCCCCCCCCCCCCCCACACACACACCTATAATTACATTGGGATACTGTTTTTGAGACTGATAAGAGTGACAAAATGCTTTTTAAAAAATATGGAAATAATGTAAATATGCACTTCTTTAAAAAATGATTGTAAACAAATTTTTATTTTAGATTTAGTTCATCTGGTACTCATTAATATTTCTTTTCTAACCTACCAAGATATTATGATCTCTTCCATTCTAAACAGTTGATATTGTCTTGCAAAGTATCAAGTGTCTGTGTTCACCCAGCTGTGGCGCCCTTTTATTTATTTATTTATATTTGGCGCAACTGTCGTGACCCCTGGGAAAGAAAAAGGCTATTTAATTATACAAACAAAGCATTTTAAGGCAGTATTTACTCAAATTAGCCACGTGTTATATGGGGGTTTCCCATCGTGTGCTTGTTTTGTTTACATCAGAGCCAAGGCAATCTAATGACAGAAGACCATTCAGTGCGGGGATTCCCGGTACTTCCGGTTGGGTTATGGGTCATAATGTTATTTTAATGAATGCAACTGGATCTAATCTTATTATTGGGTCACCAATCACCATTGAGCTTTGTATGTTAATGAGGACTATTTCTTACCTCTCCGCTGATCCGACAAAAGGAAGCCTCTCCCGGGAAAAAACTTGAATATTCATTTGTTGTTCTTGTTGATTCCCGACGTGACCCCTGGTGTCGAGACTATACAAGATGTCAGCCTGCATACCTTGTGCTATAATTTCATCCGAGAGAACGGGTTCCAAGAAGTCATGTTAAAAGACTCAGTTTTTCAATTAGATAATCATATATATCAGATGAAAGACAACTCAAAGTAAGGAAAAATTAGTTTTATTAGTGCTAAGAAATCCTTGAACAGCAGGGAAGGGAGGGACGCTGTCGTACTTCTATTATCGCCCATAGGCTGTGTTTATCATGTCAAGTGCCTGTGATCCACTGCGTGTGTTGTGTGACAGGCCCCAAGGGCCTAAAGCTCACCTTTGAACATTTCCCGTATGATATTTTATAAAATTATATTCTTTCTCACAGGAAGCTTCAAATTCATGTGATTCGCAAAATCTACAGAAAATTTGTAATGGGTTGTTGGGACTTCAGGTGTAAATTATGAAATGTTTGTAAATTTGACAGTTCTGCTATCAGACATGAACCCACTCTGATTTTGAACATTTTACAATTTAGTCATGCCTGCTATGCTTATCCCAAGATTTAATGGGTTAATTTTCTTCAAAGTTTTCATAATGACAACTTGCAGCTAGGGATTTATGTGGGGATGATGCACATGTTTTAAAATTAATGTTTAGATTTTTTTCACGATTTCTGTATTATAGACCAATGTTTAAAAGATAACAAATGCTTATATGTCTCCTCTACGCAAAAAAAAAGACATCAAAACACCAATAGTGTGGGTGGCGCCGCCATATCCCATTACACACAAGTATACAATACTGCTGGAGTAGGCCTATCTGTCCATCAATTTCAGAGAAAGTCGACTTTTAATAAAGATACACCCTTGAACCTTTAATTAAAAAAAGGCCAGAAAACGCCGATCCCACGGTGCAAAGGTTGTTTTTTGTTTAAATCCATATGTGCATATCATATGGACGGCCCGCCAAAATAATCCAAACACATTCAATAAGCACATCTGGTGCCTATCGTGCCGGAGTTTTGCAAATGACGTTTTGCTACTAGTCAGTGTCCTTCAAGTTCTTCGCATATGAAAACAACAACCTTCAGTTAGATGTTAGTTCTGTATGTAAACATAGGCACGTGATCCCTGTTTACTAACAGGTTGTGGATAAACAGAGGTCATACATCTGTCATAGAAGCGTTATAAGAATCTCTCTTAGAAAAAAAAAACACCTACAATTCATTATCATGAACACAATTTAAGCCCGATATCACATCATTCTACAGAGGGCCGGCAAACACTGAGCTCACTTCTACAAGCAGTCGACAGACGACGGACCGACGCCACGTCATGGCTATACAGCTCATGCAAGGGTGAGCTAGAAACGAGACTTAACTTACGTGCATGTAACATGAAAACTACATGGAACGTCACGTGACATTCCTTTGACTGGGTCGTCTGTTGGGAGTGCGGGGCGTGTGGCTGTTTTTACAGCTAATTTTTATTGATGGGTGGCGGGCGTGTATTGGTTCATATAAAGTGGGATTTTCTCAGATCACACGATCTAGATTCTTTCGAGATACTGGTAAACAAAATTAAATTCTGTATTCGCGAATGTAAATTACTGAGAGCAAATGACAGGCATGATGTCTTATAAATTGATTTACGGTGATAATTCAGGTTACTGAAGGCTGAATATACACTGAATCAAGCTGCACGCCCATTTATGCTGACTGGACATAAACGTGGATACGATGCTCAAATGGTGTACGGGGAGCGAAAAAAACTCCTATTTTATCCGTATTTAACTGTTTTTTTTGGCATTAGAAATAATTTTAAAAAATTAAAGTCTGGCAAAAAAATAAAACTTGGTGGAATCATAGTTAATCTTTTCAAAATATAAATGTGGTAAAATTCATCAAATATATTAGTTAAGGTTTATTTCTAATTTATATATTCTTATGTGTATATTTAAGAATGTGAATTGTATGTTGAATATGTATTAAAGATAAAAAAATAAATTACAGATCCAGAGTAATGAGTTATAATATTGTATAAAATCAAACACAAGCAGAGCACAATCAATGATTTCATAAGAAAAGATTGACAAATTTTACTTTAACATTCTTAATCCCTCTCTTTCCTGTGAATTACCTCTATGCAGTGTTAAACCTGATTTTTTTTGCGGTTAATCCCCTTGTTGTGGACCTTTTGATGCCGTTTTTGATGGCGTCCATAAAAAATAATCCTCTCCCTTCTGAGGATCCTGGATCCTCCATTTGTTTAACGGCGGAATGTTCGGATTAACGGATTTTCGTATAAAACAGGTATTGCTGTCGTTGTTTATTCTCAATCGTCATTAAACAATCCAAAAAATGTTTTTTTTTTCATGTTTTTATTAAATAAACGAAATGAGTATTTCAAATGAAGTCCGACCCCTTCTCTGACAAAGAGAAGACATAGGCGTCAAACAACAAGGTTTGTTCTTAACAACTATACCCATCCAGTGATGAACCGCGCAAACCAAAGTATTTTACATTTGCGTCCCAAAAAGCATGTTATGTTGCATATCCAAATAACCGGTTAAGCCCATGTTTGCGTGTATTAACATATAAATGCCAAGTCTATCGAGATATTAAGATTAACGCCAGTGTTGAACAATTACTCGACTTGCATTTGTTCATAACAATAAAAAAAATAACAATTGAGCTACGGTTCATGACGCTAAACGGAATCTGACAAAAAAAAAACGGAAGTTTATTATATAATTTATATTATACTAGTTTAATTTCTTTTCTCCGAGGAACAGTTAATCATGATACAAAAGATAAAGTGTTAATAATTTCTGTCCCGAAGAAATGAATAAACCCATTTTCGGTTTTCATATGGTCGGTCAATATAGTTGGCGCCAATTGTTGTTGATTTAATTTAACTTTTTCTGAATAACATGACAGTTGAACATGATATGAAAGCCATGAACAGACCTAGAATATACAGTTTCCGCCCGAACAAAATAGGGCTATATAGAGAAAATGTGCATTAATATAAGAAGACATAACCCTGCATAATGGTGCCTGAAATCTCAATCACAAGAAAAAATATCTAGTGTTTGTGTGTATATGTTCTTAACAATACAAAAGCTGCCTCTATAATCGCGGTATCACATTCGCAGCCCGTTTAAAGAGTATTTGGTCTTAGCCAAAACACTGAAGAAGAAACTGCGATAAGAATTTCTGCCGGAATCCTGGTTAAATTTTGCCGTGTGCTACACAAATGTATATCACGGTTCGTAAACCCCAAGCCTGGTTGGATCACAGGTCAGCTCCAGAACCAAGGCGGCCCCTTAAGCTTTCTCGTGACTCCTCGTGTTATATATATATATGACAGTCGTGTAGAAATAACCCTACATTATGGTGCCTGATATCCCGATCACAGGAAAAGTATGATAATGCAAATGTTCTGAAAAAGACAAAACTTGCCTCTATAATCGAGGTATCACAGTATGTTCAGAAAGCATTAGTCTGTGCAAGCACACTAATGAGAAAAAAATGATAACAAGAAAGTAGTCCAGGACCACCGCACATCCTCCGCTTGATTCCTTATCAAATTTAGCTGTGTGCTACGATCAGCTGTGTGTCACCGTTCATCAAGCCCATATTCCAGAAATATAGGCCCTTATACCAATGAATGGCCCTGGCCCTCATTTAAGATAACGATTTTGTGCGATCTCAAAATGGAAAAGAATCCTTTAAATTAAAAACATGAAATGGGGATTACGTCTGCATCCAAATTTTAAAGAATTGTTCCTTGGGCGTTACCTCCATCCCCTCACAGAATTATATCAACATCCACGCTAACAGATTTACCAACCAAATAACCAACCAACAACAATGAAACCGTTATACCGCGCCACCTGGTGGAGGTATTACTTGTGATATGTGTTATATCTGCGTGCTATAGTTATCATAAGGCAAAGTCAGACTGTACACAAGGATAATCTGGACCCTTATATAAGTTTAAAAGGTTAACAAATCTGGTGGAGTTGCATAAACAGGCAACCTCCTGTTTCATATAACATGATTTATGTGCATCTTCCTACCAGCAAGGTTCTGGCCGCTACACCACCAAGACACCTTGCCTCAGCGAGCCGCTCTAGCGTCTATATTATGAATAATTAACAACCCTGCACGCGTACGGGCCGAAATCACAACTGCCAATCACATAGAATGAAACAAATGTAAACAATACACTGCCACCATGCCTTCTGCATCAGAACACAGGCATCAGCAAACATGACTGGTTTTCAAGGCTTTATCTAATGGATCACATCCTTGTTGTAATGCTTTAATTTTGATCTAAAAATAACATCAAATGGGACTTGGGAGCAGCGTAAAGCAAGGGTATGCTAGTCATTTGATGGCTTAAATTAAATTGTTCATTATTCATGGAACTGATGCCACGAATTGATGCCATAAGCTAAGTTTCGAGGTAGCGTAGCTGCCTAATCCTTGCAGGTAGGAAGATACATAAGCGGTGCATAGAAAGAATTATTTGCTATGAAACAGACTTGTTTTTTGCTATATATTCATTGACCAGCAGGTGATGAAAAATTTTGGGATTTTCTATTACGTACGGGGGCGCAAACATGGAGCTATTCGGGTGTATTTTCATCATTTTACCCTTATCATCAAACCACGTGCCGTCACGGACCAGTTTAGTGATGTAAGGGATGTTGCGCTTTTCTGGATAGTCTCCCCACCGGGGAAAGTCGCCATTTTGTGCCGACACCAGTTTAGTAAGTATACAATCTGGTTTGCAGCACCATGAACAGTGCCAACCAGCGGACCAGTTATTATTTCCGAAGCTCCATGGATAAACGAGTCCGCCTGCTTTGAGATACGTCCGTACGTTTCTTGATTGTTGCTGAATGTGGTGGGGCGCACTGCGTATCCAGATGGCGTGACTTTGGAACACATGCACAAGGAAACCCATGGTTACCACGCTGATCACGTGCACTTGTTTCCTTCCGGCCCAGAAGAAACCGTAAGTGCTTTGGTGTAGATGGTAACCAATCGGTATCGGGTAACCATTGTTAAGTTTCATAAATAAAAGAGTATTTCTCTCAGGTAATTCATCCGCGTCCGTCATCACAAACAGATCATCATCTTCATACCCCGTTAGCTGATGTTTCACTCCATGCATAGCGATATGATCACGTACAATATTATCCGCAATCCAACCATTTTTATAACCTTCCTTTGGAAACGAACCTAAAAACACATATAATATCTTGTGGACGAACTGTCTGAATTCACCATCACACAAACGCTGCAAGAGTCGCAAAGGTTTGGGATCACCGTACGCCGAGTAATTAGATTCCAGTATCATAAACAAATCTACGTATGGTCCAATTTCATGCAGCCGTGCTGTTAGCATTTCAAATTCGATGTTAAATGGAAAGGCCTGTATAATCCTTCGTGGTTTATGCCGCGCTGTGACGTTATAATGTTTTGGCAAATTGCTATTTGTTACGGAAGGCGGTATGGTACACTGAACTCCTCTCCATCCTTTCAGACAAGGGCACTTTCTTTGGCCAGGATTTGAGCTGTTGGTATCCAGTCTTGATAAATTTGTTCCATGGATCATGCACTGAATTCCAGACACGTTCACAAAGTACGTATTGTCATCAGGTAACAGATGATGCGTCCTATTGAAGAACGGTATTGTGCTTTTATCAGTAAAATTGCATTTGAAGGGAAAGAACCGCTCACCATTGTCTCTGATTGGATCATCGGTTTGGACCTGCACCTGGACATGCGGCCCTTCCTTTGCAAGGATGAACCTGTTCCGTAATTCCTCTAAGTGGGTCCGAAATTGCTTTGGAATGAAGTACACAAATAAAATCACCGTTTGGATGCTAATTACAAAAATGAGGATTCTGGCAAGTTTTGCACCTCTGCAAAGCATCGTTAAGCTGTCTGATAATCCCTACTCCACCGGTAATATCCTTACGTATCTTTATCATGAAATCTTGCAAGCTGTTCTTTAATCTTGGAAAAATTACAGAACTGCAATCTGCTCTACGGAGAAGCAGTACCTTTGGGCCCGCGATCCTACTTGTAGAACCTTTATGCCTTGTTTACGTCGATGAAACACTAATTTTACTCTATCCATGCTGGAAGTGATGTAAGGCTCTCGTTAACCAAAGCAGTACAAACCATTCTTGTTCAGCTCCTGAAAGCAAATATCGACAAAACAGTAATTATCAATATTTTCACGTCTGAGCGTCGCTATAGTTTATGTTTCTTCTCCGCGCAGACAATAAACTCTGCAAGCAGTAATTTCATTGCATCGTAAAAATCATTCAATATACACTGTGTTCTGTTACAATTACACGAAAACACGTAAATGAATTTGTTTAAATCAGAACACGTCAGATGTACGTGATAACAAAACCATCAGATCTATAAAGTTAACTACAACAGCTGCTCAGTGAGAAAACAAAAATGCAAAACATCTGCTTGTATTGACTTAAGTGTTAATGAGAAGACTCCCACTCAAAAAAGACATCCCGCTATACACTGGTCCACCAAGCTGATTTCAAGAGATCACTTGAGGTGATATTAATGGAGGAATTGAAGCTACTGCAAGCATATAATGATGTGACTGTAAAGGATCTCATGAGGAAACAGTAAGGTAGTGAGGCACACCAAGGGAGGTAGTGAGGTAAACGAAAGGGAGCTCATGAGGCAACAGTAAGGTAGTGAGGCTACAGCAAAGGAAGGTAGTGAGGTACCAGAAGGGGAGATCGTGAGGCGACAGAGAGATGGTCAGGCTACAGCAAAGGGAGGTTGAGAGGTGATAGACAGGGAGATCCTGAGGTGACAGTAAGGTAATGAAGGTGAAGTAAGGGGGGGGGGGGGGGGGTAGTGAGGCGACAATAAGCTAGTGAGGTTACAAAAAGGAAGCTTGTGAGGTAACAGAAAGGGAGATCGTTCGGCGAAAGAGGGATAGTGAGGCTGCACCAAGGGGGTGGTGAGGCGATAGACAGGGAGATCGTGAGGTGACAGTAAGGTTATGAGGGTGAAGGAAGGGGGGTAATGAGGCGACAGTAAGCTAGTGAAGCTACAGCAATGGAGGTTGTGAGGTAACAGAAAGGGAGATCGTTAGGCGAAAGAGTGATAGTTAGGCTACAGCAAAGGGAGGTACTAGGCGATAGAAAGGGAGACCGTGAAGCGACAGAGAGACAATCAGACTACAGCAAAGGGAGGTAGTGAAGTAAGAGAAAGGGAGGTCGTGAGGCGACAGAGAGATAGTCAGACTTCAGCAAAGGGAGGTAGTGAAGTAAGAGAAAGGGAGGTCGTGAGGCGACAGAGAGATAGTCAGACTTCAGCAAAGGGAGGTAGTGAAGTAAGAGAAAGGGAGATCGTGAGGCGACAGAGAGATAGTCAGACTACAGTACAGGGAGGTAGTGAAGTAGGAGAAAGGGAGATCGTGAGGCGACAGAGAGATAGTCAGACTACAGCAAAGGGAGGTAGTGAAGTAAGAGAAAGGGAGATCGTGAGGCGACAGAGAGATAGTCAGACTACAGTACAGGGAGGTAGTGAAGTAGGAGAAAGGGAGATCGTGAGGCGACAGAGAGATAGTCAGACTACAGCAAAGGGAGGTAGTGAAGTAGGAGAAAGGGAGATCGTGAGGCGACAGAGAGATAGTCAGACTACAGCAAAGGGAGGTAGTGAAGTAAGAGAAAGGGAGGTCGTGAGGCGACAGAGAGATAGTCAGACTACAGTACAGGGAGGTAGTGAAGAAGGAGAAAGGGAGGTGGTGAGGCGACAGAGAGATAGTCAGACTACAGCAAAGGGAGGTAGTGAAGTAAGAGAAAGGGAGGTCGTGAGGCGACAGAGAGATAGTCAGACTACAGTACAGGGAGGTAGTGAAGTAGGAGAAAGGGAGATCGTGAGGCGACAGAGAGATAGTCAGACTACAGCAAAGGGAGGTAGTGAAGTAAGAGAAAGGGAGGTCGTGAGGCGACAGAAAGATAGTCAGACTACAGTACAGGGAAAGGTGAAGTAGGAGAAAGGGAGATCGTGAGGCGACAGAGAGATAGTCAGACTACAGCAAAGGGAGGTAGTGAAGTAGGAGAAAGGGAGATCGTGAGGCGACAGAGAGATAGTCAGACTACAGCAAAGGGAGGTAGTGAAGTAAGAGAAAGGGAGGTCGTGGGGCGACAGAGAGATAGTCAGACTAAAGTACAGGGAGGTAGTGAAGTAGGAGAAAGGGAGGTCGTGAGGCGACAGAGAGATAGTCAGACTACAGCAAAGGGAGGTAGTGAAGTAAGAGAAAGGGAGGTCGTGAGGCGACAGAGAGATAGTCAGACTACAGTACAGGGAGGTAGTGAAGAAGGAGAAAGGGAGATCGTGAGGCGACAGAGAGATAGTCAGACTTCAGCAAAGGGAGGTAGTGAAGTAAGAGAAAGGGAGGTCGTGAGGCGACAGAGAGATAGTCAGACTACAGTACAGGGAGGTAGTGAAGTAGGAGAAAGGGAGATCGTGAGGCGACAGAGAGATAGTCAGACTACAGCAAAGGGAGGTAGTGAAGTAAGAGAAAGGGAGGTCGTGAGGCGACAGAGAGATAGTCAGACTACAGTACAGGGAGGTAGTGAAGTAGGATAAAGGGAGGTCGTGAGGCGACAGAGAGATAGTCAGACTACAGCAAAGGGAGGTAGTGAAGTAAGAGAAAGGGAGGTCGTGAGGCGACAGAGAGATAGTCAGACTACAGTACAGGGAGGTAGTGAAGTAGGAGAAAGGGAGATCGTGAGGCGACAGAGAGATAGTCAGACTACAGTACAGGGAGGTAGTGAAGTAGGAGAAAGGGAGGTCGTGAGGCGACAGAGAGATAGTCAGACTACAGCAAAGGGAGGTAGTGAAGTAAGAGAAAGGGAGGTCGTGAGGCGACAGAGAGATAGTCAGACTACAGTACAGGGAGGTAGTGAAGTAGGAGAAAGGGAGGTCGTGAGGCGACAGAGAGATAGTCAGACTTCAGCAAAGGAAGGTAGTGAAGTAAGAGAAAGGGAGGTCGTGAGGCGACAGAGAGATAGTCAGACTACAGTACAGGGAGGTAGTGAAGTAGGAGAAAGGGAGATCGTGAGGCGACAGAGAGATAGTCAGACTACAGCAAAGGGAGGTAGTGAAGTAGGAGAAAGGGAGGTCGTGAGGCGACAGAGAGATAGTCAGACTACAGTACAGGGAGGTAGTGAAGTAGGAGAAAGGGAGATCGTGAGGCGACAGAGAGATAGTCAGACTACAGCAAAGGGAGGTAGTGAAGTAGGAGAAAGGGAGATCGTGAGGCGACAGAGAGATAGTCAGACTACAGCAAAGGGAGGTAGTGAAGTAAGAGAAAGGGAGGTCGTGAGGCGACAGAGAGATAGTCAGACTACAGTACAGGGAGGTAGTGAAGTAGGAGAAAGGGAGATCGTGAGGCGACAGAGAGATAGTCAGACTACAGCAAAGGGAGGTAGTGAAGTAAGAGAAAGGGAGGTCGAGAGGCGACAGAGAGATAGTCAGACTACAGCAAAGGGAGGTAGTGAAGTAAGAGAAAGGGAGGTCGTGAGGCGACAGAGAGATAGTCAGACTACAGCAAAGGGAGGTAGTGAAGTAAGAGAAAGGGAGGTCGTGAGGCGACAGAGAGATAGTCAGACTACAGTACAGGGAGGTAGTGAAGTAGGAGAAAGGGAGATCGTGAGGCGACAGAGAGATAGTCAGACTTCAGCAAAGGGAGGTAGTGAAGTAAGAGAAAGGGAGGTCGTGAGGCGACAGAGAGATAGTCAGACTACAGCAAAGGGAGGTAGTGAAGTAAGAGAAAGGGAGGTCGTGAGGCGACAGAGAGATAGTCAGACTACAGTACAGGGAGGTAGTGAAGGAGGAGAAAGGGAGATCATGAGGCGACAGAGAGATAGTCAGACTTCAGCAAAGGGAGGTAGTGAAGTAAGAGAAAGGGAGGTCGTGAGGCGACAGAGAGATAGTCAGACTTCAGCAAAGGGAGGTAGTGAGGTCATAGTAAGGGAGATCCTGAAGCTGAACGGAGGAGAGTAGTGAGGTGATAGTAAGGGAGATCGTGAGGCGACAGTAAGGGAGTCATGATAAAGTAAGGAGAGGTAGTGAGGCGATGGTTAGCCCAGTCAGGATAAAGTGAGGTAATTAATGAAAAGTCACGGTAACCTTTTTGAGGGTTTCAGACCATTTTTTTGCGGCCTGGAAATCCCTTTTTTTCCGGACGGGGGACCTTTCTATGGGATTAGTCATTAGTCTTCCTTGGTTAGACCCGTCCTTGTCCTAGATCCGCCCGTACACATGGTAAAGGGGGTTATGAAATTATAGTTCTAGCAAAAATGTAGCAGGAAAGTAGAAAGGCCAAACACTGGAGATAGAGGGAGGGCAGCAAACAACCAGGAGGAAAAATAATGGAGTCCTGACGATGGGATTACAATTAGCAGCAAAATATATTAGCTCTGCTTTAATAGAGAGTGAAGAAAAAAAAGTCATACAGATTTGGGAAATTGATTATAACAATCCTCAGCAGACCCACCACACGCAGTCTACAATAAATGCATTTCAGCGTCCATACAATTAAATGTTTAAAATATGTATTCAGTCGTCTATATCTTGACCGGGGCCCTGTTGACAAACAGCCTATGCCGAATATGATTTCCTGGTTGAAAATGTGATTAAATAAATTAAATAAATGATATGGTAATTAAAATCCTTATACTTAGCATTTCTCCATTGTGTTATGTATAGTCCATATGCCGAAACATCTGATGCACAAGTAAAAAGATTTGGAACTCCCGAGGAAGTAAAACAAAAAATGCACTATAGCCTATTACGAATACGATTTCCTTGATAAAAATGTGTTATAACAAATAACAAAATAATAAATATGGTACTCAAAATAATTATATTCAGCATTTCTCCATTGTATTAAGTATAGTCTATATATGCCAAACAATTAAAAAAGATTTAGAAGTCCGAGGAAGCAAAACAAATATGCACTCAATTTAATTGCTAAAAGGATGGTACTTGCATTTTTAGGTTTTATATATCAAAAGCGAACTTTGCCAGTCACCCGTGTGTGGTTTTTATCTTGTTTTTTTTTTATATAAAAGGGCAACATATTTATCAAGAGGTTTTTACAATAATGCATAAGATTCAGGCTTAAGTCATTTTTCTGGAAAAAAAAGGTAATATTGTTAAGTCCCTTTGTCCCGAGCTCCTGACACGTATGTACAGATCCTCCATGTGAAGCCTATTTTCTTTACAGTGGGACTCGGAGTCAATACATTTGAAAGCAGCCACAACGTGGGTGATAAAATCATATCATATTCAAGGTACATGAACATTTGCAATAGTGACTCTATCAGGCTACTGGTGCATGGAACGTTAAAGTTTCCCAGCAAATCCATCCCGGCATACGGGTTAATATCTCAAATTCACCCGTATAACAACACGTTGTTATGGTTTGTGTGTGTTAGTAAACACATTGGCCGAGGGTCTGTTTGTCATAACAAGAATGTATGAACAAAAGTCTTATCTTGCGCATGCGCAAAAACTTAAAAGCAAGGAGAAGCAGCTTGATTTGTGAAATTACGAAGTACTGCCACGAGATGGCGTCTGCATTGTGCATGTTTTGTACCACTGATCGCGACTGGTGCACGTGTTTTTTTCCTCTTGTATTCAACAGTAAGCAAAAGGCTTTATTCGCAACAGAAATATTGGCAGATACCTTATTTTTTTACATTATACTACATATAAATTTAACAAAGCTGGTATGTGAATAGACCCCTTTAATTACTCAAAATAGCGTGACCTTGCTATAGCGAACTGCAGTGTATATATCTTTGTACAATTATTTTTTTCAACCGATACACTTGCATAAGTCGGTCAGAATAACTCCTTTTTACATAAGGAATGGTTCCAAGTGGACACACATATTGCCATCACACCTCAGATAACAAATAAAACAATGTCATAACCTGTGTTTCGCATATTTTATCTCAATGACATTGAACCTCCTTGATATTGCAAACTGTTGCTCTAGTCTGCCTCGATTAAATCAAGTGGATTATGAAGGAATCGTGGAAAACAAACTAAACTTTCTGTTCCTCATAGTCACCAATTCAAAAATATTGGCATATTCTGTATACATCTTGTAACTAACTCAGAAAACAACTACGTATTTATCCACGTATAGTTGCTATCAACCTAGATGATATAATAACTTGCATTCAAGCTGCTTTTCTAAAACAACAGGAATAGTTTTGAAAATCATACTGCGATGAAAATTATGCAAGTAGTAGTGACCATTGTTATTAAAAAAAATTAAGTTACCCGGGGGTATGCGTCACAGACGTTTCTGATTGGTTAAGGACGCCCGACTCAAAGCAGACGCGCGGGCTTTTTGCTGCAAACGTAAAGATTAAAGGGGGCTCCGTTTCTGACAGTTTCTGAAAAGATTAACTCAAGCCAGCCTATCAAACCGATATACAATTGTATACATGCAATTCTCACATTTATTAATATTGTGAAATAAAACAGAACTAATACAGCACATTGTTTCTAATGTATTATCTAGTCCATGGTAACGAAAAATAATTGATTTATATGTAACTTTCAAAGTAAGCTGTGGAACTTTGAGACCCTCCAAATTCCCCTGAGACTTTTTAGAAATTTTTACCTGAGAGCCCGGACTCTCCAAAACTTTGGCCTATTATAAACCATTTTAATGCCTTATATATCCTTTATTTGAAGTTTACCGCAGTAATAACAGATGGGAAGATTTAAATATTAACTGCATGACCCCTGTAAATGCTTAGGTCTGTTACGATGTTCCTCTCATTATCATCTAGGTAGAAAATTTCTGATATACTGTAAAACCTGAAATGGTCGAGAGCATTCATTTCAGTCCACACGGAAAAGGATGAATTACAATAAATGTGAAACAGAATAGGTCTGCATCTGAAGGAAGGCATTCAATATCGGATAGTATGAAAATGGCTCGGGTATTGGCAGATATGTTTCTAGAAAAATTGTGCCCAAGGCCACACTTGAGAGAATTAATTGTTGTGAGCGATTGAATTTTGTTTAAAATATTTGTAAAAAAAATACGAGGAATTTGGCAAGATTGCTAAGATAATTACCAAAAGAAAATCTTAAATGGTGCATGTAACCAAAACAATAATTTGCCCATTTCCCAAACCAATAAGAATTATTTCAGTATTCGAAACAGGAGCACAAAATAGCAACATTTTCGAGGACCTCGTCCTCATTTGCAAAAAAAAAAAATTATCCACGAAAAACACGGGAGCAACCGCAGAACCACTATTTTTGGGGGGTGGGGGTGGCCTAATCAACGATTCAAGCGAAGGAGGGTTATATTATTTATCTATTGATGGTTAAATATTTGTGAATATGTTTTATATACATAGATTATTATATATTCTATCCAACATCATAGTGTTTTTCAAATTTTGCACATTAATTTTTCTAATATATTTTTCATGATTTTAAATGTCTAGTACTTCGTACTAGTATCGTGTTATCTTTCAAAGTATGTAATATTTTAGATAATGCGCCGTGAACGGTTTTATGACTGGATATGTTCCGCATACATAAAGATAAAAACGCTTATGCTTACACACATTGCCAAAGTATGTGGTGTGTACACTAGACGCCTTTTTCCTTACACAAACACACACACACACAGACGGATTAAGGTGATGAAGAAAAGAAACCTTACAAGATTCATAACGTGACTTTAGTGTGACTTTCATATAAACACACATACTGGTGATATTTATAACCATAACGGTTTATATAGTATTGGTGTAGCCTTCATATTAACACACACACACATACAAGATTAACATGGTCTTTGGCGTTGCTTTCATCTTAACACACAAATACTGGATCAATATTGGCTTTCATATTAACACACACACATACTGGCGATATTTATAAATATAACGGTTTATATTGTATTGGTGTAGCCTTTATATTAACATACATACAAACAAGATTATTATGGTCGTTGGCGTGGCTTTCATATTAATACACACATACAAGATTAATAATGGCTTTCATATTAACACACACACACACTGGTGATATTTATAAACATAACGGTTTATATTGTTTTTGGTGAAGCTTTCATATTAACACACACACACATACCAGATTGATATGGTCTTTGGTGTGGCTTTCTTATTAACACACACATACAAGATTTATATTAGTCTTCATATAAACACACACATGCACACACATACCAGATTGATATGGTCTTTGGTGTGGTTTTCATATTAACACACACATAAGGCTTTATATTGTGTTTTTGGCGTGGTTTTGTTATCACATGTGCACAATTACATATATATATATATATATATATATATATATATATATATATATATATACACAATCACACTACAGTTGTAAAAAATCCTAAAGTTTCTATGTTTCTTGGGCGTGGCCTTTAAATTCACATATTGATACACACAATCACATTTATCATTTCACGTTACAAGATTCATATTGTCATAGGCATGGCTTTACTTTTAACTAACACACAAACACAAATATAATGGTGACAACAAAATTTTCAAGCTTTCCATTGATTTTGAGGTTAGGTGGGTCTTTCATGTTAGAAACATACAGCTTAGCACTATGGTGCCACTTAATATACCTTTCATCCACACACTAATGGCAAAATATATCCGAGAAGTTTTTGTTGTATTTTTGGTTTTGCTTTCGTGTAGCAAACACACTTAAGGTAAAATTCCAATTCTGCGTGACGTATGCGTATGTAGCTGGGAATCGCAAACATTGTATTCTCTTCGAGATATATATAACTTCCCTAGGTGTTATCTATTAACCTTCTCTTGCAAACAAAACTGAAGGCAGTGGTTAATTAATTGTGAAGCTAGCGCTAATGTGTGTGAACGAAGAATACAAAAACTTGGAAAGTAGTGATTAATTATAGTGTGGTGCACTATCTAGAACCGTCTATACAACAAATTATTGAAGCCGGTCTCTATATGAACCAGATTAGTGCCTGTCTGGTGTTTGTATACCCTACTTTTCTTCGCGTCAATATACAGGATATCTTATATATATATATATATATATATATATATATATATATATATATATATATATTTATTTATTTATTGAGTTTGCAAATAAATACCTAGAATATTGTATTCCAGGTATTTATTTGAAAACTCAATATAATTGTGTTATGAAAAATGTGCCTACCAGGTAATTGTTTAGTTTTGTAAACTGATTAATGATTAAAGGGATCTGTGTATTGTACATGTGTTTATTTCTTTTTTTTTTTGCTTCTGCTTTACCTTTTTGTTCTAGTCAATTACAAAACTCTTCGCACAAAAGGAGCAAAATGGTTAGGTGTATTAGTTTTTTTAGCTGCAAGTCATTGTGCATATTGGGACAAATATGACAAAATGTATGTTTGCATGTCTATAAACACGCGGATATATATATATATATATATATATATATATATATATATATATATATATATATATATATATATATAAACGTGTGTGTATTACAGTCAATGTGTAAAATCACTCAATTTGTAAATTGCCTGAAATGTTCTGTCAATTTACGAATTGCCAGATTCACTCAGGCACTATTAATTGTTTGTAATGTTCAGGCATTTGCAGTCAGTTTATTTTACACATTGACTGAATCGATATGGAATACTAAGTTGTTACACATATCTCATTACATTGCCATTTAGTATAACCAGCTACTTTTAAGTAAGCTGTATTCCCGTTTCTTTTTCCTAGGCTATTTATGAAGAATAGTGATCACGTATAAGACTAAAGTACACTGACTGGTCAGGGGTAACCGGAATCATTTAGTTGAAATATGCAGACTTTTATAACATAATGAAATATGCATATACTATTTTTTACAAATCATATGGCTACATCTTAGCTTAATTAAGAACAAGAATCAAACCAAATGGAAGCTTTTGATAAAATAAAACATATTAAAAAATAAATAAAATGTGCAATAACATGTAAAATGAATGATGTAGAATGTTGAAGGATAACCACAGTTACATGCTTAGTAATATTAAATACATGATTAAGATAAGCTTAAATGACTTATAAAGGGTAGGGTTTAATCACAATTATACCAACTTCATTTGTAACTGTAACTGTATTTGTTACCTTTAGTCAGTCTGCCATCCACATTCCATGACTGTAGCCAAACCATGATGACTCGTAGTATTGAGTTGCCAACTGTTAGTACAGGAACGCATTTTATATGGGGAATGGGGGCGGGACCTTGGAGACATACTCTATTACCCCATTCCCATATTGACAAATAAAGTTAAAGTTATTTACAGAAAATGTGTAACAGTTTCCTCAAATATTAAAACAGTGTAATCTTTCAGAAATAGCTAATAACTAACTTAACACAATGACTGATTATTTATGGCATGATTTACTCTTTTCGTGAAATAGGGCATTGGACCCAATTATTAAAGCGCAAATTTAATGGTCAAAGCAGAAATCGAGAATTTAAACAAGAAATTGAAGTTTATTGTGAAAAAATAGTGGCGAGGTTGGGGGTTGCGGTGGGTACCCAGGGGACATTTGATGTCCTAAGTATTTTTAGGTCAAACAATTTAATATGTTCTGAGTTTCTGAAGTGAGAATATTTCCAGTTATTCTACACCAAATTTGCTTCAAAGTTATACAATTTTTGAAAAAAAAATTTATCAATATTCATGCATTGAGGGAGGGGGCACCCCCGCTTCCAAAATGCAAAAGGTAATTGTGCCCCTGAGATCATATAATATTTACATCTCTTAATATGATTTCATAATTATTTCTGCAAAAATAGAATTAAGTCAGATGAACGCTTTTGATTAAATAAATTATTAAATTGTACAATAATATGATGTAAAATGTATTGTTTTGTAAGAGTAAGGTATATGAAATAAAGGGAATGTCATTTAAATTTTTGTAACCTTTTAACAATGGTATTTAATTTTTTTTTACATTTCAGTCAATGTGTTAAATAAACTGATTTTTCAGTCAATTTGTAAAATGCCTGAAAATTTCAGTCATTTTATCAAGTGCCTGAGTAAACCAGGCAATTTGTAAATTGACTGAAAATTTCAAGCAATTTACATATTGACTGATTTTACACATTGACTGTAACATTTAATACCACCTTAAGTATGTATACATTATGCAAGAATATAGGGTCAACACAGGACATGTCTTTATGAAGTGCAGTGAACAACACTTCTTTTGCAATAGTTTTATAGACTCATGCCGACAATTAAATTTCATTACCTGAGTAGTTAATCGCGGGAGCTTACTTTTTCATACTAATTATGCGGGCGCAAATTTTCTTAAAAAGTTTCACACAAAAACCCCCAGGCGATTTGCGAAAGCAACATGCTCGTTAATAGTCGGTCTATGCAAGTCTATATAGGTTCTAAAGTATTAATAATTATACATGAATATATATATATATATATATATATATATATATATATATATATATATATATATATATATGATGAGACCCGTCCTACTAGTATACGAAAGGGGTAAACAATGTTAGGCGTGTTAAACGGCCGAGCCCAACTATAGAATATGTCCTATGCTGCTACCTGTCCAATGGTGATCCTATATGCAGATAAACAAATGGAGCGAATGTAGAATCACTTACGCACTGTCTTGACTAGCTATGTGCGTATACGGATGGACGTAATGGTGATTAGAATTAATGAAATGAAGAAATAAAAGCCAGTTGGAAATAAGTGACGAAATTAAGACAGAAGAAGATGGTTATAAAAATGGTTTCTGTTCATACAAGTGTCGTGCCTCATAGAGGTGCGTGAGTTATTCTACATTCGTGCGTTTAGGGGTTATAGTAACCATGCTGTCTGTGGCAAATATCGAACATGATGTAGGACAGATTCTATAGTTGCTCAAAAAAACCAGAAATGATAATTTTCGGCTCAACACTGTTTGTCCCAAGTGCATAAACACATAAAAACTTGACATGCACAGGACTGTCGCCATATATATCTGTTCTAAATTTAACCTCTCCATCGCGCAGGGCCCCCACGTGCTAAACTGGACACAGAGATCACACATACCTTGGCGGAGCAATCAGCCATGAATCGTGGGCAAGTGAACCAGTTTGTTTTGGGCGCTCTGTGCAAACGCTGAGAATCCTACCATGTAAGGCATGCTGCTATTTTGATTCTGATTTTTAAAACAGCACACCTGTGCAATTCAGTGTCACGTACCCACCTGTTTATGATATGATATATCCTATGGCGGCCATGCAGACATGCAGTGTTTTTCCATGTATGGACTCAGTGTTGTGCAGTACAAGCACCATTGCTTCGCTTGATTCAGTTTCTATGCGCCCCGCCAAGGTGTATGCCCCCGGTAAGTCCACACCTGAGCGCTTGATTCAATACCTAAGCGAGCTTCTATTTACCTGAGTACACTGTGTTGCCATGGCGCTATAAGCGCGGATCGGTCGGCTAGGTAAAGCAAGGCTTGGTCAATTGTTCTTTATAACCAAATTGTCCGCTGATAAGGCGAGGTGTGCATGTCTCGCATCAAGATAAAATCAAATGACGCAAAGTTAAACCTTGATCAATGATAAAACTGCACCTCTCAGCTTGGCTTGAACGCAAAGATATGTTTTCCCGTGTTTTGATCGTTTTGATTTTACCACATGCATCCGGTGACGTTGTGCATTTTCATGTGCGAGTGGTCCGGTTCCTCATTAGGGCCCCTATGACAATTTCTCTGGCTGGTTCAGTATTGTTGCTGTTTAGCTGCAGCCTGTTATAGATTATTCATAATAAATTGATGTAGTCAGCTAGGGAGTTCACAGCTTGAACGTAATAAATCATATATTTGCAACGAAACGCCAATATTAATAAAAAATAAATAACATATTTATTAATAATTTATTAATATTTTACATCCACATGAAAGTCATAAAGTGACTTAACTTTTTTTATCAGATAATATATGAGTCGTTTACTTATTCATTCAATGTAGTAGTAAATATTAACTGTCTTTGTAAAAACAAGTAATTACAATTTACTAGACAAGATTGGCCCCGATTGCAGAGGTGTCTTAAAAATGAGCCAGTTGGCATTATTTACAATTCAAACCCACTAAGAAGACCCAATTAAATAATATAATTAATCTATAATTTCGTTAAGAATTCAAGACAATTATATTCTCTGAAGTCCATGAAAATCAGCCATATAATTTCTTCTACAGAAATGAATATGCACCATATAATCTAAAATGACAGGACAGCAAATCACTTTTTATCGAAGTCAATGTAGTTACAAATATAGACATGCAGAATTGCAAGATATTGAACTTCTAATTACGAAGCGTTATTACAGAAAGATTTCAGCATAAAAATATAAGTTAACTTACGAAAAACTACATTTAATCATAATAGTAAAATACCTCATAGATTTAAACAAGGTAAGGAAGAGGCCTTTATAAGGCACATATACATAAATTTACAATGAATGGTGTTTTATATCACACTATCAGTTTATTTTAGCTGATTGCAAAGTTTCCCGCAAATCGATCCCGTCACACAAACTTACTATCTCAAATTCACCCGTCCCATACGTTGTAATGGTTCTGTGTGTGAGTAAAAACAGCCCACGTGTGTCTTGCCATAACCAGACTGCACAGCCAGAGGTCCGAGCTTGCGCATGCGCGACAATATAGAAGAAACACTGCTTGGAAACTTGGAAAATCATGATTTGTGAAGTTGCACAGTACTTCCACTAGGTGGCATGCGTGTTATGTTTACAATTATGCACCACTAATCGCGTCCGGTGCAAGCATTTTTTTTCACATGTGTACAGGAGAAAGCTAAAGATTTTAGAATAAAGTATTGAGAGATACCGTCATATTTACCGCGAAAACACCACGTTTCATTTATTTTTAATATACTAGCTATAGTACCTTTAAGTATAACATACATATAGGTATACATATAACATAGATGTAAAACATACCTATAGGTCCCTTTAATGAAGTCGTCTGTCGGGGTTTTTATATTTAGATCTCCCAGCACGTGGCCGGCTACCTGTGGTCGTGTAGGTTGGATGCCATCTATTTGAGAAGACCGAAGATACATTATGAAAGTTATTTTAATATCTGTCTCGGACAAAGACCCTTTTAGCAGTTTAAACATGTTTCTTGTAAGAGAATACTTAAAAATTTTATGTATACTAAATATTTGCATATTATTGTTCTCTCGTGATTGAGATATTTGCTGTACTATTTAATTCATGCCATTTGTATTCAATAAAGGTGTATATTTCTCACACTTAGTTGATAAAGTGAAAAAAATATTATACATTGTTTTATAAAAACATATAATCAGTTGGATTTAGGGCCTAATATATAGTAAAAATCAGCTAACCCGCTAATAGGGTCATCCTGATGAAACATGTTCGAAACAAAACATGTTCATACCTCCGCCATGATTATGCCACTCTGAAATTATATATAACCTAAAAGGAATGTGTATGATAGATCATCTATACTTATGGCTGCATCAACGACAGAACAAAGACCTCTGAGTGGCTCAGGCCAAAATTGTCCTGTCTCACTGTATAGTTGTTAACAATTTTAAGAGGAAAAAAAGATATCATATTAATCAAGAGTATACCTCTGTTCAAACTTTTTGAGTAAAGTTGATAACAGACGAAATAACCAACCAATCACCAACGACAAAACATAATGTCCCATGGTAGAAATATAAGAAATAAAAGACACAGTCCCTTTAAAAGCATTTCGGACCATATGCACTATTTGAATAATGAATAAAGTGTCAGGCTGTACCCGTGCATGTGGCATTACAGTGTTTGCCTATTATCCACCGAAACCCCTGTATCCATCTCAAGTCTGACATGTTCTAGGTAAGCACGGGGATGTACAATCAATCTGGTCCAGTGACAGGACAATCTGAAGTCACGCAAGTCAGCCTTTTGAAACCAAGCTGATGGCAAATCGATTTCTGCTTGCAGTCGCAATTGTAAATACTGACAACCTATTGTACAGCGATCCAGTCTGCAGCCGCCAAAGTGTTTGATAGAGAAACATTTTGTTTACAGCACATCTCTAACCCAAAAACTTGGGTAATAATTTTGATATCATTTAATTTCCATGGGGAAGGGAACGTTTCGTCCCGGTTGAAAATGACATTCCGATACTTTTAAACAAAAAACATTGACAGTAAAGAAGAAAGATATTTATTTGAAAACGAGGTTGCATTATCCATCATAATGCCAATTTCGTTTGTCATTCACCACAGCTGCTCATCAACCCAAGAGTATTAGCCCCGACACATTAATAGGCATCGAATGAAATCTTAGGTCACAATACCGGCAAAATTTTATCATATGGGTGTCTGCAAAATTCCATGACTTGAATCACTGAGACGCAATAGCGGTCGAAGAAAGGTGAGTTGACCTAAACACCGCAGCCCTTATGTTTCCCCCTTGACCTATTTTTGCCAATGAACCCCCAAACCGCTCCTCCAAAGAAAGCTTTCGATGCCAAAAGATGCGAGAGCTGTTTAAAAGAAAATATGGATGCCACAAAGACGTCACAAAGGTCGGTCGCGTACATATGACGTCGCATTGAGTGATGTCATCAGCTGGAATTGATGTTCTCAAGTGAAGAATATATCGCAATCATTGTAAAGCGTTTTGTAAGACATTATTATTCACTCGGCGGAATTGCTCCTGCAACTTACGGCCTAGATCTTTGACACTTTCTCCTTTATACAAAAAAAATATTCCGGAAAAATATGCGGACAGGGGTACTGGTACAGACTACACGTGTTCCGTTTTGGAGAGTCGCCCAAATAATGAAAATTTTGCGCTGCCAACGGTAACGTGATTAGTTGGTCGCAAATGCTGTGCCCATGATTATTCATTGAATGAATACTGTGGTTGGCTTAATATTCGCGGTGGTTTAAAATTCGCTATATTCGCGGTCGGGGCAATACCGTGAAATTAAAACTTCACAGATTTAAACCCTTGCTGTCATGGGAAAATCTGTAATCGTCACCAGATGACGATCGAGGGCATTAGTGGAAAATAAATATAATCCAAATGACGATCATGTTAATCGCAGCATGCGACGTGACCATGTTCTAGCTTTAAATGAAATGTACTTATTTATTATTTATTATCATGCAACAAAAATGTATGGGACCATTTTTTTGTATTGGTCATTGAAAATAGCAAAACGATATCACAATGTATTCTCCCCACTTGTAACACTTCGTCGGGTGTCGGTCAATCTGATCATTCGCCACATGGAACAACTTTTTCTTTACATTCACACTCGCGGGGATCAAGCAGACCTTCCGTGCGCGGCCGCTTCAGGGATGGCCCCTTCCGTAACCAACTTGTAATATCCATGGAACGATGTTTCATTATTTTAATCCGATCAAGATAATGTGTAGGGCCCTATTTATATTGATATGTAATGGCCAAGCTATAAAACCAGTGCCCCTTTGAAGCGGCTTCGCCAGGTCCCGGAAGTGATGGTCGTTGTAATTTGAGCAAAACATGAGCACCAATTTATACTCATTCCAAGTAAAAATACCCTAAACATAGGGAGCTTGTTTAAACAAAACGGGGCCAGTTTTCCAGTGATGACTAACACGGTTTCATGACCAAAGCATTATTATTTATCACACCTGCACTGACAGGTGAACTATAGGGAGGGCCTTCTGGTAATTAACTCTGACCCGAGCCGGGGAACCCCCGTTAATTAGCTTATCAAAAACAGTCATGGGCCGTAAGCGTGGTTAATGAGGTGATAAGCAGATGCTAATAACTTGGTGTAATGAAGAATTGATAACTATTATGTTGTTTATATCAAATTATTACATCGCAAAAATTAAACCCCGTGAAATTATGAAAAATTGCCTGAGCGCGAAAATTGAGCCCCGTAAATTCAAGGCCAACCACAGTATGCGATTAAGGTCACATAGAGTTCATGGTTAGGTAGGTTAGAACGGGAGAGGCCATAAAAGAAAGAGAGTGCCATAAAATCTTTATATTGGTTTCTCAGTCACGTGCATAGATATGGCTTTTTGTAAGCGAACATTCAATCTTTTCAAGTGCGGCATGCACTCTCGTGATTTACAATTGTAGTGACGTCACTGCCACAGGGCTGGCCAAAAACTTAATTGGCTCTACTCAAAACCTGCAACAGGATCCAAACTTACAGAACGTATGTATGGATCACACGAAAGGTTTATGCTATATGTCCTGTATGTATGAATCATACTAAAAGACGTAAGAATTCTAATTATTATATTTTGTACTTTTAAGTTGTAGAATGTCGCAATGGTAACGAGGCCTCGAGTTCAAGTCGGGTAATATTTATAGACTTCTCGAGTCTACATGTATACGTTGAGCTCCATAGCCTACTTCTTTCCACCAACCTGTGCTAACCTTTTTTTAGACTATTTTCGGTTGAGTTTATATTTTTAAATAATTTCCTAGGTAGGAAGCTGCACACGGAAAAGACAATCTCCTGTTTATTTTTTTACTCTTTCCAATAACCTGACCGATCAGATATGTCCCTGCATGAGCAACAATCTTTGCTTCGGCTGGTCATCATCCAATCATCAGCTGTCAATTGAGGCTCTTTTAGCATGTGACCAGTGACCTTGACCGTCATACGTGGGTCTGATATGTTGTAATATGTAGACTGATTTCTCATATTTTAATATAAATTCTGATTCAAATACTGTGCAAGGTAGATGTTTATTTCCCTTGTTGATAATAAGGTCCATTTATCTTCTATCCTTTATTATCATATATCATTTTCTCCCTCGAAAAGTAACTAACAAAAGTTTTCCCAGCAAAATAAATGTAGACAGGCGGGGATGAAACGGACTATGCCATTTTCATACATACAATCAGAAGCCCTATGAACTGTGTGGATGAACTATTTTAATAGGGACACTTCGAGCTATAGCACATTCTGGACTGGGACACTGGGGCACGTGCATGCCCCTATCACTTTTCGAATTTTTGTTGCAGCTTTGTATAACCTATCAATATTATTAAGTATTATTGCTTGAAAATTGCGTCATGGATGTTACCAGAGATTACATGAAGGGGACAGCTTTTCGATAGAGGAGTCCCTCAGATAACGGACAACCATATAAGGGTGAGGAGGTAATGCGTGGGGCTGTCAGGTTCTTAATGAACAACTTAAAAACGCTCTTAAGAAGTGGGTTCAAGATGAGGAAAGCTACGATTCCTTTAATGTAGTTGCGGTCCCTTTATATATGATGTCTCAGATGTATAATGTTTTGTTAAATCTATTTTGCATGAAAACTCCCTCATCTGCTGACAATAATGATTTAAGCATTTAAGCCATCAATAAAAAATTTAGAGCATTTTTTCATAGCCTTTGGCTTAATCTATCAGTTTCTCCCATGCAGGGGCGTCAATATAGGGGAATGGTTGTGGGGGGGGGGGGGGGTCAATGTAATCATCCCCCCTACCCAAACTTATAAGAGAATAATATTTATATATTGCAAATTTAATATAGAAATAAATAAAATTATAGACTTTGGTTCCATTTATGAGTTTACTATATGAAACACAGGCACTCGTTTCCAGCACTAAAATCGCTTAGAAACCGTACACACGTTGAGTATGGGCAATATACCCGTTATAAAAGAACTTTTTTTATAACGGTATATCGCCCATACTCAACGTGTTTACGGTTTCTAAGAGATTTTAGTGCTGGAAACGAGTGCCTGTGATATGAAAAATTATATCTTAACCTGATTTACAATTGACATATACTGGAAACATGATACCTTATTTTCTTAAACAATAACTTAATTGAAATGATTATGAAATGTGATTCAGTATATAGGCCTATTTTTGAAATGGGTTATACAGACGACCAACAGGTTATACATATATGTGTGTGTTTGTGGGTTTACGGGTCCCCCTCCACCCCCACATCTCATCTATGACGAAAAACGTGCTGGTTAACCTCGTGCAATGTGTTTTTTAAAGATAGCTTAAGATGCATTCCGTTTTAGTTTAAATATACATCGTATCTATTTATATCAAGTTTTTGTTCTGATATTACGAAGCTCAATATCACATAAAATTATGGGTAATTCAGCATACAGTCAAAGTGATATGCCGGTATTCGTTCATATTTCACTATCAGATAATCAGTCATTATTCCCCCCCAAAGCGACAACAACATAAAAAGAGACACCACAGATGTATTAACAATCTAAATACTATCGATCACCTAAGAAAAGCTTTCTGTTTCAAGAATTATCATTTGAACAAACATCGATCCAGTCGGTGAATGTCAATAATCCATTAGAGGGTAATGGTATGACAAAAAAATAATAATAATATCCGCGCCGCCTCTTGTATAAATAGGAATGAAAGTTCAGAGGTTACAAAATTCCAAAAGGATATACATATTGAAAGTCATAAAATGATATACCTTTAATACCCCATGTGGTAGCCAAAAACAAATACCAAAGTACGGTGAGCAATTTATAATTTACTAGCTGAAAAACCCGGTAATCGGCCTTTTTATCGGGATTGAGGGGGTATATTAAATGAGATGAAGAATGTTGGCTCATATTCTTTATTCTAAAGTTGAAATAAAATATATATAGGTTTTAAGTGGGATGCTGTCTCAATAAGATATGTACACATATTTTAACGGTTATTTTGAAGTGCTGAGCTCGTGGCAAGAAATACGCTCATCTGTGGGTTAAATTCACCTTTACCTATAGTCAGTGATGTTTTTACATTAGCGAAAACCGAAATGGGACGCAGAGCATTCAGGTTTTCGAAGGCCTTTGACTGGTTACATATATTGATACATTTAGACATACAAAGGCCAGATTGATATAAAAGATGATTTAAATGTATTTTTTTAAGGCAAGGAAGCTGTTCCTAAAGAAATAAATGGGAATATGCATACCTCGTCATAGTAGCAGAAGCGGTTCAAAAGGGGGTCCGGACCCCCCCCCCCCCCCCCCGCCTTTTTTTTAGCCGTCACAACCTTTATTTAAGGATTTCAGACCATTGCAAAAATCAAGTAAATCGAGCAAATATAGAGTATGAATCATACCAAACAACACAAGGTGTTTGTCTATGAAACATATTTCATATATTGATATGAGGATATATTTTGCGGTGTTATTATATCCGTGACGCGGTATTGTAAATATTAACATAAAGTTATGCACCTGCTTCCTTGGAGAGTTTGCGTGATACAACTGTTTCCAAAATTTTTGAAGTTGAAATGCAAGGTCATAGTGGAGCGACACTTGTGGTCATTTCAACACCATGCAAAAGAATTACTTGAATGAATTGGGGTATTAACCATTATTGCATGTTGACATAAGAAAAGAGTGCAAAGGGATTGAGAGTAAACTGTTGCTCACATTAACTGACCCTGCAAGTGGGTCAGCGACAAACTCAAACGTCAGGTGAAACATGTCACTGGTAGCAGGGTTTATCCATAAACACAATAAACCTTAATCCTGTGTTGAGAATAACCAGCGACGCAGGCATCCCGGTCTTTGCCGAAGGCAGTTCGGTTGTTCTCGGTGCATGGTAGCCTCAACCCAATTTAGAAACCAGGAAAAATCACTCTAAATGATGTATACATAAAAAATAATTTATTCTCATATCGGCGAGGTCACTGCGATGTTTCAGCGATCATTGAGGACAAAAGTCGACCTAATTCCTTTTATAAGTATTAGATAGAGACCCCACACAAAATGAACACAGAACAATATACCATTCTTAACAATATCAGCGTATAACCATGATAATGCCATTAGTATATTGTAGCCTTAAATCTATCGTAAATGAGGCTTAGAAATGTTAAATACTTCAACAAAGGAAAAATAATTAGCACTATTAAAGTCCAAAGAATATGGAGGTAACCACATAAGCCAAAAATTAGCTAAAGAGAATGAATACGGGACACTCTGAAACTCTCACTGTATGGGCAGTAAATTTTACTCAGTCATACTAATCATTATTATACTCCAAGTATCCCGGCGGGCGTGTGGGGGGGGGGGGGGGGGCACTAACCACATTTGAGTATATTGTGGTATGTGCAGCCTAAATGATCAAATTTTAGGTTAATTTTTTCTCAAATTGAGCTGTTTCCTAACCATGCTACTTTCACATTTCCCCCTTTTTCATTCTTTCATTTTTCAAGAGGACGCAAAGCTACCCCGGTGGGCCTGAGTTCGAATCTCAGAAGAGGTGGTGAGTTTTTTCACGGTCGGCCCCGCACCCAGGACCAGCAGGTGCAGTAGTCCCCGGGCCTGGTTGATGCCAGGTTATAAAACGAGAGGAGGCGTGTGATACTGCCCTGTCTTGAAGTCCGAAACCGTTAAGAAATTCTGCAGATGTACAATTACGTAGTTAAGCTTGCAGTTAAAAAATGGAGGCGGTTACCTCCACCAAAAAATATTTAAAAAAACGGTGACTGGAAACGTCACCCCTTAGAAACTTGGTAACTTTGTCAAAAGCGATACACATGTTTTCCCTGAATAAAATCTTTTACAGTTCAAATAAATAATAGCTGTTTTTTTTTGTATTTGTGGTAAAAATTCATTTTAACATTAAAGTTTCTCACTCACGATAATGCGATTTTCCTTCCAGGGACCCCTTGTTAGAAAAAATCACGGAACCCGTTTTAATGTTAAGCTTTAAGTATAGTTTTGGGTTTTCATCAATACGTTTCTATATGCAGTGTAAGTAAAAATAACAGCATAATGTTGAAAATGGAATGTATACGTTTTGGCTAGGAAATATTCATGTGAAGTTGAAACTGTAAATACTTAAATTTATCAAATATAAACGATGGTTTTACCATGATTATATCCCAGGTTTACACTTTCTCTACACTTGTGTAAACTAGGGCCGTCCTCTTCCTTTTAACCTGTTCACCCTGACCCAATTGGAACACTGATAAAGGTTTAAGCTCTTCAGAACGCCTGGCCTGAGCTCCAGTAGTCATGGCATTGACATGCCGTTCTCGGTCGGGATTATATTTTTTTATTGCACTGACGGATTGTCTGTGCCTCAACAACACTATGACATATATCGCGGGATCCATTCTAAACAAGGTGGAAAGTCTTGGTAAAAAAAGTTTACCACGAGAAACGTCCATAGGTTATGACGATTAGCCCCAATGGATTAGCGAATAATGACAACAATTTACATGTTGTTATTATATCCATGCACGCTATGCTGAACTACTTCACAATATCTCTAAATCTTCGATTTTACTACTACTAAACAACAGACTTCTAAGCACTGTATATTTCTACGCACAACTGTAGGATTTTACCCACAGATAAAATAGAACAACACAGAAATTTTATTTTATCATCACCAAATGGCCAAAAGGTCTTCCCGAATTTGAAATGGTTGTTATTACTAAGCCAAATATATACTGCCAGTCTATTTGTTAAACGTGATATAGTCCAAGTACCTTGTCTGGGTACCGTCTTATGAGATGCAGGCATATCTGCAAGGTTACTTTAATAACTTCACCACCAGCTGAACAGCAGCCACACTCATCCCTTCAGGCACTAGAGACTAAGAGAAGGGCCCTCTACCCTGAGAAACAGGCCAGCCTACTTTACAAAAGGGGTAGCCCATTAATGGGTTAGTCCAAACATAGATAAGAGATAAGTAGGGCTGATGGCTTACACGCCCTCTCCACATGGGTACAATACTTTTTCCCTCTCTCGTCAACTTATACATCGATCTCCTTCTGTGCTACTATATGTGCATTTTATTAAATTAAACCATGAAGCAATATCTCTAGATTGTTCCGAGAAGTCTCATTGACCCTAACGCTCCAGGAAACCTCTAGATCTTTCTTGATTTACGTCTACACGAAAACCACACTGCTACATTCGAAGCTTCTAGGCCTGGCAAATCTAATGCAAAATGGTAATACGTTTAGTTTTTTTTTTTCAAAATTGTTAAACTGATGAAACTGACAAATAATATTTTCTTAAATGATACAGAGCAAACTTACGGTATTAAATGTTTTACCGATTGGGCTTATCATTTCCACACGATAAATCAAAACACCGACACTAACCAGGTATACACAATAATTACCAAACGCGACAACTACAGATCTCATAAAAATCTACAAACCTGAGGCAAAAAAATATAGTCCTAGGGATTCTGAAAACAAAAGATATGATGCGAGCATACGATATTTCCTTCTTCTTCTTATCTATCCCCCTTACCGGTCGATTCACAATACATGTTTCTTTTTTCTCGCTTGGCAAGAAAATGTAAATTAGCACAAATTGGCACCATTATCGAGGACCTGGGCCACCATTTGCAAAACAAAATGGTCCACGAAAAAAAGGAGCAGCACATCCATAAAACAATAAATTGTTTTTGCTGTGGCGTCAATTTTTCTTCCAGGGTAGGGCGGGGGGGGGGGGGATGACTCGCCGACACACACACACACACACATATACACTATATACACCTTCTTGGCGCCTGTATGACACATTTCAAATATATTTATATTTATATATATATATATTTATATATATATATATACTTAATCACATTTAAAATATATTTCAATATAATAATTCACAGTAAACTCATAAATGGAGTATGTCTATATTCTGTTCAAACCTATTTTTCATTTACAATATATATATATATATATATATATATATATATATATATATATATAATTTTCTGAAAAGTGGGGGGATGATATCATTGACCCTCCCCCTCTTGCCAAAGGGGGGGGGGCTATATACCCCCATCCCCCCTATATTGACGCCCCCGTGTTTTCGCATAACCTTACCTAAAATATTGCATTTATGTCAGCTTGCTTTACAACATCATAATCTCGACACTGACTTTACTAGATAATATGCAATAACAATCAAGTTACGTATAACTGGAGATATCTATAGGGGTAATTTCGTATTCCCGAAACCAAACACGGAACTTTACAAAACTTTTTTCTAAAGCTCGGGAGCTTTTCACTGGAACAGACGCGCTACTCAAATCCGTGAAGCCACAGTTCTTCCTTCTTTCAAATGGGTTATCAAAACGCGAACTCAAGAAAAAGTAAGTTCCTGCACGTTTCCAAACCTGTTATATCGATCCTTTATATGATTTACATGAAATGTTAATTTTAGTGTTCGTTCTCACATATAGATGCTATTTTCCATGTTTTTAAATTTCACTTTTCCGATAGCCTTTATAGTCATCAAATATCTTTGATTGTTCCATTTTTAATGTAGTCTATGTCATACATGGTATTGTAGTGGAAATCACTTGAATCGCTGTGAGTCGACGGTTTTACCGACGGTTGTGACCAGCGGTAATCGAGCGGTCAGGGCCTATATAAGGGAGAAACCGGGGCCTTATCGGGAGTTAATGGCTCGGAGCTAGACCAGATGGTCGTGTGCATAGTTAAGTGGAATAAACGTTTTATATACTTATACCGTGAATTCGGAGAATTCCGTGTAATAGGATATTATGAAGACCCAGAATAATATTGAAAGTTTAAAACTTTCTTTGGAGACAAAAGGCGGCGCAAAAGTGAACGCAGAAGGGCTTCAAGAACTGCACCATGTTGGTCAGTTGAGTTGATCACATGTTGACAAAAATTCATGGAAATGGTCAATTTAGTAAACGTTTAACTGCAGTAAAAGCTCCACAGTCTACCACGTCATTTATTAGGCCATCCCAGAGACTCCTAGTGATTCTGCAGTTCTAGTCCCTGTTCATAGAAATGTGCTACATTCGGTTTCATCGTCAAAATCTGGTCATAGATTCCATGATGTGCCTGTGTAATCGGACAAAATTGTTGGGTCCTTTTTACCGCAAACAGAAACATGGCCGCCGATGGGATTGCCAAAACCTCCGGCTTTTGTCAAACAACCGCTGGAGTCAACTCCATGTACGAGGGAACCGTTAGTGGTTCAGTCGGAGCTACTATTGCCACCATTGCGATTTGCCTCCAAGACTGACCTTACGCAGCAGCTGATGGATCCTGTTTGTGTGAGTCATAAACTACAGAAGGACTTGTCAGTGCATATTGGTCCAGAGCGCTGGCATTGCAGGACCGCTTTACCACCGCTGGGAAATGAAGGCCGACCGCAGGAGCATTGCCAGGGTTGGACCGCTGAACCGCCTCTGGTGGAAGCCGTTATACCGCCAGTATATCGTCATATGAGGGCCACGGGACCGCCACCGATGACTGTAAATCAACCGCCGGAGCGATTGGTGGGACAACCGCTGCCGACAGAACCGTCAGCTTCTTGGAACCGCTTGGCCTTGCACTACTATCCAATGTCAATGAACCAAGTCGAACTGGGATGGGGCAGGATGTCCTTGCAAACAAGGTCCGATTAGGTCGAACTCAGTTTGATAGGTTCCATGATCCATTACCTTTAACTGAGCTTCCCAGACAAGGGCACCACGCTATTGGTTCACATACTTCAGGACAAGGGAGCAAAACTGTAAAGTTGACTGTCTGTACCAATGCCTGGCGCTGCCTGAGGTTGCCAGGCCGAATCGGTCAGCGACGGAGACTGCAGCAAGCCAGACTGACCTTCAACCGGGGGAGAGGATAGAGGCCGACATATATGAGACGACGGAAGATGACAGAGAACACAGAGGACACAGTGAACGATAGCAGTGCGTGGCTACTGGTGCTAGAACCACGAGCAATGAAAGACGGAGCAGGCAGAGTCGAGGTGTTCTCCTGGAGGTCACGGGAGTCAAGCTGAAAGAGACTTTGATAACACAAACCTCTTGGACCCTGATGGACAGTATTTTTATATGTTTACAGAGGATGGGGTCTATACCGACGGCCCACTTATTTAGATACGTTTCAACTTGTGTAGTAACTTTGGAAGTGGCAAACCCGCCTATGATTTAATTTTTCGCAATGTTCATAATCGTTATAATCCGTTTTAAACGTTTTGTACCCGCTTTTGTAATTTAGTTCTACATGTTCTTTAAGTTAAGACGATTTTCAAAGTAACTACTCAGCTTCGATTCCGAACTGAGTTGCTTCCGCAGTGAACGTCCCGTATGAAACTGCAAAGTCATTAAGTAGTTTTATAATTTTATTTATTCAAGGGGGGGGGGGGGTAATAAAGTGGGCCTACTGAACCGCTGTGAGTCGACCATATATGCGGAGAACTACTATAATGCGCTCAGCGGCTGATAAGCGCAAAGTGCGCGGTAGCAAATAGCAGTCACACAGTAGCATTTGCTACCCTTGCGCATAACTCGCCACATCGCGCACTGAGCAGCTATCGGACTTGCTACCATTAGGCACAGACCGGCTGATATGCGCAGAGTGCACGGTAGCAAACAAGACCTGCGCGGTTGCAAGTTGCTGTCACCTGCTATCCATTGGGACTATGAGTTTGCGATCGCAAATTCTGCTACTATTAACCTAGTGCAAGTCTTTTCTGCCAGAGGTCGCTCGGACAGGACCACTCAAAGCAATATGCGCCGTAGCAATTAACTGTCGCAAAGTAGCAAACAGGGGCCTGTTGCATAAAGGCATCGCAAGGCTGCGAGGCGTCGCAACAGGGTCGCAAGCAGAAAAGTCGGTTGCATAAAACTGTTGCAGAGTTGCGATGTGTCGCAAAACACCAAAAAATTGCGACGATAAAATCGGGGTCGCAAGCCCATCGCAGCACCTTTTAATAAAAAAAATAAATGAATAACATTTGTTCACTGGTTGTTGTTTTTTTATCACGATCTTGGAATATGTTTGTTACATTATTACGGCCGCTGTTGCCTTAAATTTATTTCTAGCTCTAATATTGCAAGAAGCAATACGATATTTGTTTTATAAATTATTGCCTAAAACTTCCCAGCGTTACATATAAATATTCTGTCATAATATGATGTAAACCGGCTGTCTTATGAAATACATGATATTCAAACATCATAATATGCAAACTATGTACGCCTTTTTCGTTTTCTGACATCTCCCTTACGGAAGTTGGAAATTTGTAATGTATGAAAATATGTATATACGGCCTTTGGTTGAGTTATAGACTGGCACATGGTCCCAAGAACATCTGTTCACTGTAAGATTTAAATTGTCGTAATGTACATATTTTTTATGCTAAATAATAATAATAATAATAATAATAATAATAATATAAATATTAATATTAATCATTTTATAATGCGTTAAATCCGCCAGAAGTGGTGCCCTAAACGCTGTATACATGACTAAAAGGTGACAAATGGAATTATATTGGTTAACTTTACAATGAAAAAATAAGTTACAAGATAAAGTTAAAACAATAAAAACGTTTCAAGAGATTTTGTATCACAGAAGGTCATTGAATACACAAACGAGTTTTCAGATGAGGTTTAAAAGCTGGATTGTGATTGCAAGTACTGCGGTAATTCATTCCAAAGTTTGTTACAGGCTACATCAATAGCTCTCATGTATACGGTCGATGATCTGAGAATGAAACATCTAAGAGATAATGAGCGGAAGAGCGAAGTTCATGCTTCTGGTGGTACGGTTCAATGAGCTCCTGCAGAAAGCATGACCAAAACGGATAAGTGGTTATAGGCAGTCATGAAGTGTGACAATAGACTTTCTCTGGAAAAAAGAGATTTTCCTTATTTTCTCAGAGGAACAAAGACGCATTGAGACAGTTTCCGGTTTAATAGGCAAACTTGGGACATCTTCCTGTATTTAGAATTTTGGATTCATATAGGTCCAAATTAAAAACGTGGCTTGTTTACGGACGACGGACAAAGGACCATCGCTATATATAGCTCAGATTACTTGAAGTCAGCTCAGCTGAAAATGCAGCTGTACGACCATAATTTCTTTATGTGGTCTGATAAATCCGGGTTTTAATGTGTGCATATGCCAATCAAACTTCGTGAAAGGCATCATTAAACTTTGATAAATAAACCTGTCAGGGTTCGATAAGGGCGCTCAGATGCGACATAACAGTACTCCGGGAATATTCTCCAATCAAGATTCGGACAGAGTTCGATGACAACGAAGCGTAAATCGACAAAGTTTATAGCGGAATAACGCTATTTTTGACCACGCCCAAATTCGTTATTACAGTCAGATGTAGAGATTTCTGGAGATATTCAAAGAGGAAAGTTAAAATTGCTGCCAACTAGCGCAAAACTATATGGGGAAATAGTAGGTTTTTTACTATTTCCAGGGCCATTGGTTCGAAATGAGAAGTTAATTATACTTGCAAGAACTTAAAAAGATTCCTAGGCCATATAATCAAATAACAATGCTTTCTTCTTGTAGATATTGTTTGGAAATGACACAGCTTAGTTGAAACGGTGAAACTGACAAAAAGTTACATTTTTCATTACCTCCTCACTTTTCATACATTATTGTATACAAATGTTAAACCGAAATATAACTATGAATACGAAATGTCAATATTTTAATATATAAATATAAATTAGTTGGATCTTGTTTTGTATATGCGCATATGAAGGAAAATCAATTCATGTCTTTTAATTAGGAAGGGGGGCCTTAACGAAAAGAAAATGGGGAAATGTTTCTTGGGATAAATGTTTGAGTATTAATTTGAAAAAAAATTCTTTATAACAATAATGAAATACGATAATATGATAATTGTATACCTAATTTGCATAGCTGAAAATTCCATGTCAATAAAATTAAAACAATGTTAAACAATATTGTACATGAAAGATATATGTGAATTAAAAATGCCCTTGGCTCCCTTAGCGATGTTTAAATTCTTGTGGCGGGCATATGTATTTTTTCAGTTTGTCATTTTGTTCAAAATTATTTACAAGCGAACGTGTTTTATATTTATTTACTGATTATAAAGATCATTACTTATTCCTGCAATTATATATATTAGTACCGTCAAGCGTGTTTGTTGTTTAATGTTGTCCCAAAAATTATCTGCTTTTAAAATCGAATTAAGTATTTGATATGGGTACTGAAGGTGGTTACACGATTTTTTCACTACCTAGGAGGCAAATAGTTTGACACTCCCAATTGAATGGCCTTATTGGGAGTGTTTAAAAGGTGTACGTTTCGGCAGCATCTAAGAACACACGATATGTGAAGCATAAATTGCGTTAATCCCGTCGCAAGTGCGTGGCAAGTACGTGAAATTTGCGTCAAGTTTTATGCAACCGTCGCAAGAGCTTCGCAATTTCCATCGCAAACCCATCGCAACTTTGCGATTTGCGGAAATTTTATGCAACAGGCCCCAGATCTGCGTCGTAGCAAATGCCATGGGCCATATTCAACTGTGATCGCAATGCGCAACGTGCGCGGGAGCAAACAGTCCTGCGCGCTAGTAAGTTGCGATCACCTGCTACAAATGGGGGGCTATGAATTTTCGATCGCAAATTCTGCTACTATTGATATAGTGCAAGTCATTGCTGTCAGAGGTCGCTTGGACAGGACCTCTTAAACTAAACTGCGCGGTAGCAATTTACTGCCGCAAAGAAGCAAACTGTCTGCGCGGTACAAATGCCATAGCCTGTGTTAAGCTGCGATCACAATGCGCAATGGGCGCGGTAGCACACAGACCTGCGAGGTAGCAAGTTGCTGTAAACGCTACCCAAGGGGGCTATGAATTGCGATCGCAATTTCTATTCTACTAATTACGTAGTGTACTTTGGTAATCCATGCCCACAGAGTTGTCCCAATTCATTTCTCTCAGGAATTTGCGACAAATACTCATATTACTGACGTATTGTAACATGTCACTAGTGTCAGGCGCTTACTTCGATAATTCATACCCGAAGCGTTGTCCCAATTCATTTATCTCAGGAATACACGGTAAATAAAAAATAGTTACATTAAAAGAGAACAAACCTGGTTCCTAAGGTAACAAATCATGGTTTACAGTTTATGTTTTGCCTAGGTCCCATGTCTCCATGGCAAATATACTGCAACTTGGTTCACTATGTGCCATATTACGAACATCTTGTAACATGTCATCAGTCGCACGCTCTTACTTTAGTATTCCATGCCGAAAGGGTTAGGGATACCCATATCACGGACATTAAACGGAATCTGGGACAAGCACTTACAAATTATCCTTAAATTATCCTTGGCCGAAGGGTTAGATTTACACATACCACGGACATAACAGGACACCTGTGAAACGCACTTACTGGAGTATTCCATGCCAGAAGGGTTAGGGTTACCCATATCATGGACAAATCGTATAATACCTGTGACAACTACTTACCGGATAAATCTTGCCCGTAAGGTTTGGTGTACCCATAACACGGACATGAAATGGTATCTGTGACAAACACTTAATGGAGTATTCTATGCCTGAAGAGTTAGGGTTACTCATATCACGGACATAAAACATGACGCCATGGATACGCGCTTACTCCAGGTTTCAATGCATGAAGGTTTCTGGTTACCCATATAACGGATAGCCGTATAATTAATATTACACCAACTTTATGTATTATACTTGCCTGAACTGTCCATTTATCCATTTAACTATCCATTTAACGGAGAAAAGATGAAACCTGTAGCAAGGCCTTACTGGAGTACTGGGGTATTCCATGCCCGAAGGGGTTAGGGTAACCCATGTTATGGACAAATCGTATATACCTGTGCAAACTACATACCGGTTTAGCCTTGCCTGTAGGGTTTAGATTACCCATAACACGGACATTTCATTTAAATGAAAACTTAGACAAGCACACACTGCAGTGTTCCATGCCCGAAGGGCTTGGATTGCCCATATCACGGACATATAACATATGAGACCATTGAAAAGTGCTTACTTGAGCAGTCAATGCAAGAAGGGTTACAGTTACTCATATCAGAACTTCCCGTATAACACATGTGACAAATACTTTCTGGATTCTCCTTGGCCGAAGGATCATTGGGGCCCCTTTTCATGGATGCAAGCGGCTCAGAGCTAGACTAGATGGTCGTGTGCTGTGTATCGTTAAGTGGAATAAACGTTTTATATACTTATAACTGTGTTGTTGAACCACAAGGAACGGGAACCTAACAGAACGTTACAGGATCTACTACTGTACTGTACAAAGATTTTTATTGTAGCAGGACCTCATTGATAAACAGCGCTCGCTGAATGACATATCCTGTTGAAATATATTGAATATATAATATATATATAAATAAATCGTGCCTTGCTTGTCAGGGCTGCAGCCGGGTTGACCAGGACTCTCTTTTAGTTTTTTTTCTGCTCTTAGTCTTTTCAGAAGCATTTAGCTCTGCAGCAATGCTCAAAAAGATCGTCTTATAGATAAATAATTTCCTGAAATCCTTGTTTGTAAGTTTATGTAACCTGGTTATTGGCTGTAAACGACATAAATAGACTGATAGCTAGGCTTATTATTTGATCAAATCACAAGGTTGCGAAATATTTGATGGGGGTCAATTCTTTACGAATGCAGGGCTGTTGCAAATAAGGATTCCAGCTTTGTGTTCAAGCCAGTATTCTTTTAATAGTGACTTAAGCGCCTGTGATTGAAAAAAGTTAACAGCGAGGGAAACGAGCTGTCAGGATTCGAGATAGACCAAATACCTTGTCATAATGTATTTCATTTATATCCAAACATCACTCATATTGTTAATATAAGCTTGCTGTAACATATAAATGACATTATTATGTATTACCTCTTGCAAAAATTTACAAAGCTGCATTTTCGACGTATCCTATCAATACACGCGTAGTGAACCTGCCTTCTTTAAATGTTTAATATATTCAAATTATTATAAAGATAGCAAGAAGAAAAACCAATAAAATGAAATAAGATTTATTTAATCAAAGATATTCTTTACCACACTGCTGAGAATACTCACAGGCGCGTAGGCAGCAAAGGGTCGAGGTATCGGGAACCACAGTCTTAATTTAAACAAGTGACACATGGACCTTGACGCTCAGCTGATTGACGTATGTTGTTATTGGCTATGAACCTAGATGCATTTATGTACATAAGCAAGCAATTTATGCAAATGATGATCGTGATAAAGATTCTAGGCCTAATAGGTACAATACGAACCCATCTGGCTTTCAGAGTGCTCATATTTGTTTCCTAAAGCTCGCAGAATAAAGGTCACCGTGATCTAATTTCATGTTAACGATGACATTTGTCCGGGACCTTCCTGAATGTCACATTAGAAGATTACAAATTGTGCCCTGTCTGAATCTGTTCTTGCTCAGAATCAGGTTTTTGGTCAGTAGCTCAAATAATATGTCACCATGACCTAATTTCAGGTTTACGATGAGATTTGTCTAGAACCTTTCTGGATGGACAATTAGACATGTCTAGGTCTAACAGATGATTTGTAACCTGTCTGACTGTCTGGGTGTTCAAAATCATGGTTTTAGCCAGTTGCTCGCAGAATATAGGTCATCATGACCTAATTTCATTTTTCAAAAAAAATATTTGCCCAGAATACCCCTCCCCCCTTCCCCCGGATATGAAGATTCTTGGCCTAGTGGATACAATTTTAGCCTATCTGACTGTAAGGGTGCTAAAATCATGTTTTTCCCTATAGCTCGCATAATATAGGTCACGGTAACCCTAATTTCATGTTTCCAAGACATTTGCCCAGAACCTTCATGGATGTTAGGTTAGAAGATTGTTGGTGCAACCATACAGTTTTGTGCCCTGCGTTGCTGTATGGATACTTAAAATCATGTTTTGGGCCAGTAGCTCGCCGAATATAGGTCATCATGACCTGATTTCAGGTTTCCATGAAGATATGCCCAAGACTTCCATGGATGGAACGTTAGAAGATTCTAGAGCTTGCGGATACACTTTGTGCCCTCTCTGACTCACTGGGTGCTCAAAATCATATTTTCGGCCCGTAGTTCGCCAAATATAGGTCACTATGGCCTTATTTCAGGTTTCCAAGAAGATTTGTCTAGAATCTCCCTGGATGTACAGTTAGACGTTTCTAGGTCTAACGGCTACGGGTTTTGCCCTATTAAAGCCTGACTGGATCATTTGATGGTCTCAAAAATAGATTACAAAAAACGTAAAAATTAGAAATAAATACATGTGGCACCACCAGTCTTCAGAAAATGAGGAAATACTCCAGGAGTAATATGCATGGAAAGAATCATGGCAATCCATGAATTAGTTATTCAGATACTTGAGCTTTCGTACCAAATGTTTACTTATTTTGCGCGGATACTAAAGAGCCCCATAGCTCGTAGGATATAGGTCGCAGTGACCTAATTGAAGATTTTATGGACCTCAATGGGTGCTCAGTTAGAAGTTTTAGGTCTAGCGATTGCGATTTGTGCCCTGTTAACGGACGACCGGACGGACAGCTCTCACACTTTCACGAGTTGGAAGCCGAGTAATCCCGAGTTGGGACTCGGGATTACTCGGTCAGAAATCGGGTTACACTTGGTTTCATGCTCGGGAAAACTCAGAACAAGTCGGTGTCACTTGGTGAGCTCGTGGAGCTCGGAAAAAAATTTTGAACATGTTCAAAAATTTCATCCCGAGTTAAGAGACCTGCGTGAATCGTGGGACCCTCGGATGGAGCTCGGGGTAGCTAGTAGTTACTCGGGACTCACTCGGGACAGATCGGCATTGCTCGCGGTTCGGAATAACAAGCCGAGTTATCCCGAGCTCAGGCCGAGTAACACCCGTGAGGTACCGAGTCACACCGAGTATTTCCGAGTTGCGTAAGAATTGAAGCCGTCATGAGTACGAGTTTCCTGCGAGTTAACGTCTTATTGAGCCAAGCTCAACAAGAGTTCAACGATTTAGTCCTGAGTGCCCAAGGAGTAGTGCCCAGTGTATGTCGAGTTACCCCAGGTGCACCCAAGTTTTTCCCGCGTTGTTCCAATCACGTGACTCACCGGATTTTGGCAAAAGCTCGGCGTAGAAAGTCATAATTTTCGACATGAGAGGCAAGCGAACCAGAAAAATGAGGGGCACTCGGGGTTCAAAGGAGAGCCAACTACCTTTTCCAGAGAAGGAGGTCCAGGAGCAGAATCCGGAGCCCGTTGAGACAAGAGTATCCTCCCCACTTCCATCAACAGTCCCTCCAACACAAATGGAGACCAAGAGGAGGAGGAACCTTGCACCATATCTGTTCACCGAGGAACAAGAAAAACATATAGGGGAATGGTACAAAGACAACGAGTGTCAGTACAACAGAAGGCTGAAGACCTGCAAAGCTATAAAGAGGAAGACTCGTCTTTATGAAGAGAAGGCAGCAGAATTCCAGCCAGAGTGTACTGGTTAGTAAAATGTTCAAATTCCCGTGTTTAAACTGTATATGGTATGTATTTTATTTTTTTATTGTATTTTTTTATTGTATTTTAACATTTCCTCAGTTGAAAACCTTCATAGAGTCCATGAGGACCCAGTACGGGAGGCTTACACACCCAAAAACAGGAAAAGGGGGAATGAGCCGGACCTAACGGTGAGGGACAGTTGGATACTGAACACCTTCCGTTTCATGGATGAACATATTTTAAGCTGTCGGGGCCGTAGTATTGCTAAAGTGAGTATTGATTTGAATTTCACATTAAAATATTAAGAAAAAAATGGGGGATCCAGAAATTTGAAAGGGGGATATAAGAAGGCTTCTTATTATGCCAAGTGAGTGATTGTAATTATAAAATATAATATAAAAGGTACGGATTCGCTTCGTGTATGTGCATGGACTTAAAATTTAATCATATACATAAGAAGAATGAACATATATATATAAATTAGGTAAATTAAATACATAATAAATTAATTTCTTTATGTATCTGAACTAAAGAATTTTACGATAAATGGCGCTGGACTATTGCTTTCGAGTTTCAAGGATTTTTTCTTAAATCCATCTGCAACATACAATCAAAAACATTCAAAATATTAAATCCAATATATTATTTCAGTTTGAACCAGCCTCTACCGAACAGTCTTGTACTAGCGCCATAGGTTCCAGCGATGAAGATTTAGAGAGTGGGGACAACAACGACGACGTATTTCATGTACCCTTCACGGAACTAGGCTTCACAAGTGTGACCGAAAGTATGACGGAGAGGGTGCCGTACGCAGGATCCACGCGAGCAAGGGCAAATCTAAAGGGTCTGTAAAGAAGTTCTCAGCTTCCGATTCAGCCCAAAATATTATGGGTCAGCTGATGCAACATGTCAGCAAAGTACGGGAATTACACGCTGCGTCTACAGCTAAAATGGCACCCATGACCGCTCATGACGAACAAGTAGAGATGTACACAAAATACTACTCCACCCAGCGCAAAATCAAGCCGGAAAACTGGTTTGACTTCACGGTCGACAGCATGAATCTTGTACAGTCCTACATAGTGCGTGCTACTCAGCAATCATATGCAGCCCAGCCTGTTTTCTCAACACCCCATCATCCTACAGTTTTCTTCCCATACCAGCCCGCTTCGTCAGTCTCCATCCAACCTCTAGCTTCGTACCCCCCGATGTTATATCTATCAAGCAATTACCGGCAGTTTCAGCACCCACGAGCATCAACCACAACGTCTCCGTCCACTTTATTTTGTCAACACACTTTCATACCACCATCGCCGAACTTTCCAGTTCATTTTCAAAGCGCGTCACCTTATTCACCGATGAAGGCCCCGCTAACTCCTGGGCTTCAAACACTTAACAGGCCTCAACTGTCGCCAGTGTTACCGCCCAGCACTACCTCGACTACAACGACAACCGAGACATTGACCATAGCGCAAGCACCAACGACAGCACAGACCACATCAGATGTAATGTCAATTGCTCACACCATATGTGGAGACGATTTCAGTACCTGAACCCACAGATATAGTCCGAAAAAACAAATAGACGCTAGCAAGTGTTTTTTTATTTTTTTCTTTAACCACAGATGCACTGATGTTATAAGAGAGTAAATCAGTTAATTTGTTAAAATCTCTCATGACCTCCAGTCCAGCCAGATCACCAGCATCTCAAGGCTTCGGGGTGATGCTGTGTTTCTCCGGATCCTCATGTTCCAGGTATGTGTTTTGTGACTGAGGGTACCGCAGCCTCAATAGATTGAGTAACACACAGCAGGCTAGCACAATGGTTTCTACTCTAACAGTGCCCTGTGGAAAGGTTCCCAAAAGACAGCGAAACCGGTGTGCCAGAATACCAAAGGCATTCTCTACCACACGCCTGGCGCGAGACAGCCTGTAGTTAAATATTGGTTCTTCATCGGTCATTAAACGGTGGAGAGAGGGTTTCATGAGCCAGTTCCTTAAGGGGAAGGGTATGGGTCGATCATCCTTAGGTAAGAGAGCCGGGGGAGGGAGACCCGCTCTTCCCGATTCCAAAGCTTCCCGCAGGCTGCACTCTGCAAAGATCCCTCTGTCTGAGCCCCTTCCGTTGGCACCCACGTCGACATAGAGGAACCTGTACTCTGCATCTACCAAGGCAAGAAGCATAATCGAATGGAAGCCCTTATAGTTGTAGTATACAGAGCCTGCGTTTGGTGGGTAGCGAATCCGGATGTGTTTCCAATCCAAGGCCCCAATAGTGTTGTGGAAGTTCCACCGCCGGGAGAAGTTCTGGCTCACTACCATCCACTTTTCAGGTGACTTTGGACAATGGAAAACCTCCTCCACTAACTCACCTATGATGGCTTCGCAGGTCTCTGAGACGATAGTAAAAATGGCATTGTTCGACACCCGAAAGGCGTATTCAAGACTCTTTGTATGAATCCCCAGTTGCCAGGTTAGGTAACGTCAACGCAAGCCGTAATCCTGGTTCACGGGTTTTGCGCATGAAGGTGTCCTGCTTCTCGATCCTTGGTCCCACACGATTTAGTAGCTCCTGAAAGAGGTCAGGATTCACACGCCGAAAGTTTTTGAACCCTGGCGAATCCTCCCTGGCCAGCTCTGCCATGAGCCTCTCGTACTGGCCATATTCTGGCCTGCGAGTAAGCCAAGGTCTTGTCCAGAACCGCCTTTGAACTTGATTCTTCTTCTTGTTTTCTTCACGCCAGGTAAGGTAGCTAAATGCAGCATATGCTAAAAGTAGGGAGTCTTCAAGAAGGATGTAGGGCGTGGCAACATATGTGCGGTTCATGATAAATTAAGAAAATGATGTTGCTGACAAGTTTATATAGACATTCCCTGAACCGACGCCAGACTCACCTCGTACTCGTGGACTCTCGTAGGTAGCTCTGGAGAAGTCCGGGAAACCTCGTACGGCACTCGTGTAAACTCGTAAGATATTCCTCGAAACTGGAAACAACTCGTACAAGGGTCTGATAGACTATTATGGTAATCGGCAATATTCGGACAGTACTCGGTACAACTCGGTGTTAACTCTGTAGCACCTCGGCGCACAGCGCTTGTTTATGACTCGAGTGATATCGTTGTACCCACTTTGCAAAACATTAGTTATTAAACTCGAGGAAAAAACTTTGCCGAGTGACACCGAGTCTGAACTCCGCGGTACTCGTCGCCTATCGGCTTTTAACTCGTGAAAGTGTGAGAGCAGCTTAAGAGTGATCGCTGTAGCTCAGATGACTTTCAGTCAGCTGAGCTAAAAATTACAGACACAGTATCCATTTCCAGTACTCGAGTAAGTGTATTTTTAAAGTATTTTTAAGTATTTTCCACAAGTCTATGTTATTTACCATATTTAACTCTCAGATGAAAACTTGATCAAGTGCCAATAACAACAAATAGAACCCATAAAACCGCATGTTATATGGATCAGCACTTAAGATTCATTTGACTCTTATCTCTGATTGCATCTGTTTACCCTGCTCTCGAAAGCTCCGGTTAATTTCCCCAAGCTGTGTTACGTTGAAATTCAAGCAAAGCGTCTACCTAAGCATCTAAGTTTTTTTTGGTGGCGGTAACCGCCTCCAATTTTTAATGCTTTGCCTAACCAAGTATATGTACATCTGCAGGGTTCCACTCCGGTTTCGGACTACGTGACAGTGGCTTATATCCGATTTTTCCTGGTGTTGACCAGGTTCGGTATATCACTCCTGTGGGCCCTGGGTGTGTATCATCCCCAATACTGGGTCATAACACCGAGGAACCCCGAAAGGCGCACTCGCTTGTGAGTGAAACACGACTGTTCGGCACAGTCTCCCCATTGAGCCTGCAGAGCGCTCACCCTGGGTGGGGGCCGACCGTGAAAAATCTCACCGCCTCGGCTGAGATTCGAACTCACCTTCTCCCGGCTTTGAGTCCTGCGCTCTACCCCTGAGCCGCAGAAGCCGGTAAGCCTAAGTACCTTAGTACCTCTGGGACAAATCAGATATTATATAGGGAGAAAGAGATATACCTCGGGGAAACAATTTTTTTCATGTCCCTCGCACGTACAGATTTATAACAAGGGTCCTTAACACAATTTTAGCTCTGATTTAGACCAGGACCCTATTGAAAAACAGCTTTTGCTGAATAGGCTATCCTGGTTAAATATGTATTATAAATAAATAAATAAATAAATAAATAAAATTTTAAAATTAAGTTTAAATAATTTGTTTATTGCCTAATGTGGGTCACAATTATCTTGAACACTGGGATGGAATTACATTAAAATAGCTTTTAAGATGACAGGATGGGCACAAAATATATTAAAAAAGCTTTTCTTTCACGTATTTCCTTATTTTTCTATCTAATGAAGACACACACACACACACACACACACACACACATATATATATATATATATATATATATATAAAATACATATAATATATATATATATATATATATATATATATATATATATATATATATATATATAAACTACAGATGTCAGCCGTAATAAACCTCGGGCATGCTATACATTCACATTTGTAACAGTGGCATTGTGTGAGAGGTAAAAGTGGAAATAATCGTTAATAGGCTCAGTTGACCATAATATTTGTTCATCCATGGAATTATTATTAACCAAAGTCCCTGGTTATCTTTAAGAAAAGTAATTTTTCTCCATTTATCAAGGATTTTAAAGGATTTCCTAAAAATATAAAATGACATTTAAAAAAATATATAATGTTAAAGTAAGATTTAATACTTGAAATATTTAAGTAATTTCTTACACATCATGTATTATTACAGAATCAAAAGGAACTTAAATAATAGGTCCGTTTTTGTATATCAAAAGGAGTAAAACAATGACCTTAATGCACTTCTAACGTTCGAATCTTAAGAGTCTTTCACGCCTTTGGGAATCGCTGAATGCAATAAACACGTTTAGGACCGAGTCTACGCCAATATTTTAAAATGGGGTATTAAAGTGTGCTTGGCATGCTTATTAGTAGGTCTGTGCTATATGAGAGCGGAATATGCAAATGAACGTCCTCGCAAGTTATGCGCTACGTCAATGTGTCGTTCTCTTATCTTAGCCTTTTTCTTTAAAATAAAGTGTGCTATGATACAGGCGTCTTTAACTGTTTTACTCCATAGTAGCTCTTTATCCATATCTATGAGGAACTGCTAAACCTCTGAAGTGTGATGTCAAAGCAAATTTTAAGACAGGTCAGTATAGAGGATAACCCGAAAACATGCTACAAAATGTTTTCCATCTGTTTTTGGTAGTATTTGACATCAGCAATTTCACACTTACATCTTACGATAGTCGGACATCAGGACAGTTATTATTTTCAAAATGGCACCAAGATGGCGGACATAGTCCCCAAAGAAGCCATAATTCCTTCATCCTTATGCTGCAGTGTCTGTCTCTACTAAATGTACTAGGTTTCTGAATGAAAACCATTAGAAACTGCATGAGTGCATCGTGTTAGGTGGCTGTCCTTGTCAATCATTTACTACTCTCTTGAAATTATATTATACAATTTTTGCTGTTGGGGGGTGGGGGTGGGGGGGGGGGTTGGGGTTGAGGTCTTGAGGTATGTAACTAAAAATATAATGACTGTTCTTACTTATACTCTTCAATAAGTGATATATCTGACAGTGTATCAGCAGTATCTGACATATACATACTGAAACATAATTACACATTTTCGCCACGCGACTCTGTCCAGTATATCTTATGTGTTGACTTCATCTTTTAAACATTAAATACGTGGAATAGGCCTAAACGACTTACATGGGAAAACCACATTGAGTTTCATCTCTTTGCCAGCCAGGACTTTTCATTTTCAAGCAGACCCTGGTTACGGGTGCCTATATCATTGTATATTTGCACCACTGTGTTCTTTGTTCTTAAAACATTGTGTTTATTTCAGATGTAGACCGGACCGCTTGGACCGGTCTGCATGGTTCAAAATTTTGGGTTGGACTGGACCGGATCGCTAACACAAGTTACCGTGCTGCAGATGAATGTTTTATTTGATGAGTTTCAACTGATAACCGAAACCTTGTTATGGACAATAAGTTTGTGATTTGAAAAAGGCTCCTCAACCACCATTACTGTGCCAGAATAATGGGTAGAAATTTTGGAGTTTCCAGGCGCCCAGTAAATTGCTTAAAATGAAGAAGACATTTTGTGTGTGTAAGCTATTATAGTGTGTAGGTATTAATCAGGAGTGACATGGAATGCCCGAGAGTAAAATATATACATGAGGATGCGTAGGGATTTATATACATTTATTGTTAATTATTTTATTAAATTTAATTCTACATGACCATATTGTATTCATAGTATACATTTTATTTATTGCAGGTAATTCATTGAAACATGTAGAACTTCATTACTAATGGTTGTCACTTCCTCACATTCATTAATTCTATTTGTCAGACTATTTATACGGAAATTCGGATATGGTATAATTTTAATACTTCTTTTATAATTATTACATGTATTTAATAAACGGGCCGGACCACCCTTAGGACGGACCACCTATGCATTGCTGGACCGGACCTGGACCGGACCGCTCTCATGCAGCACTGGACCCCAAGGAGGCGGTCCGGTCCGGTCCACATCTCCAGTGTATATATTTGACGTTTCTCTGAAAACTGAAAACTAGTATATACGTTGCGGATGTTCATGTAGGTGTTGATCATATATTTATTGCAATACTTGGGCGGACTGCCCCCCTCTCATTTTGTCCACGAAAAAGGCCCATGGCATGCAGTATACACTAAATGTATAACCCATTTTCATGAGCCCCACATTTAAACTATGTGGATTTTCTTTGCAGGAAAAATGACTTTACAGTCATTTTGCTGGAGTGAAGTCATTTTACCGGGATTCCGTGAGTTCACGCAGGCCCTGTTTGTGAAAGTCACTCCTATGGAGATTTGGGGTATATCCACATTTACGCTGACGAACACATGGAAACACAATATATACAAAAACAAACGAGTGATTTGTCCCGTTTAAACACATATACAAGCACGTGAAAACACAGGTTAACTGTCGAAACTGAGTGACAACAAAGATATTACGCTGTGCATCATGTATTTAACAGATCTCTGCCAGCTGTAAGTCGTGAATATTCAAGGTACATGTGCATTTGCAATAAGAAATGTATTATTTCATATTATCATTCTACAATAGTTTCTCAACAAAACTATCCCGACACACCGACTTACTATGTCCAGTTCACTAACGCTGCATATTGTGTGAGCAAGCACGGTTTACTAGCCTGAACATCTTGATTTTTGTAGATTGCGCCATATATATGTCTTGCACCACTGATTGTGCCCAGTTCACGTTTATTTTCACTTTGTAACAGGAAAAAAAAGCAGACGGTTTCCGAACGATACAATGGCAGATACCATTCTTTTTTAAGGAGTAAAAGCTGTACTCCTTGTTAGTCACTACAAGCTTACATTTTTCTCAATATAAAAAAATTAATTTCACAATAAGCTTAAGCTTGGATTTGAATCTATAAAAACTGCATGAACCATTTAATTTGTACATTTTGTGGCTGGGTCATTGTTAAAGGTGAATTATGTCATATAATCACACATTTTGATATCTTTGTCATTTAAAAATAAATTTTTAATTAACTAACACATGTATTATAAGCCTCGGTCACAACCCGCTGCGGTCACCGTAAGCCGTAGAGTACCGTGCGGTTTTGAGAACCGCAGGAATACTTAAGCCTCGGTCACAACCCGATGCGGCCACCGCACACCGTAGATCACCGTTCGGTTTTTGAAACCGCAGGAATACTTATGCGGCCATCGCACGGTAAAGTAAGCTAACCCTGCGGACGCCGTAAGCTTACCTTGCGGAAGCCGTAAAGACCCCTTACGACAGCCGCAGGTACACCGTACGTCTCTCGGGTAGCCGAGTAGGCGTTAAAAATCGTACGGGCATCCTACGGCATCCATACGTCTACTGTACGGTGCCCGTACGGAGCCCGTAGGTGGCTACCTGACGCACGGCCGCCGCATCAACTTAAGCGGTTGCGCTAATTTCAGTTACGGTCATTGCGGAGCCCCTGCGGCCTTTGAAAAACGCACGGTTGCCGTGCGTCTACCGCACGGAACAGCCCAAAACACTCGCCGTACGGCGACCGTATCCCGGTTGTGACCGAGGCTTAAGGAATTTTGCAACACTGTCAAAGTGCTTTTTTATCGAAAATTATATTAATTAGCAAAATGTGGAGGTGAGGGGACAGGCTGTAAATAGTATCCCCCGTTTGATTGAAAAGATGTGCGTGTTTGTGGGGGAGATGGGGGGGGGGGGGGGGGGGGATGTCTCTTCCGTGAACCCGAATATGAAAATTTTGTTTTAAATCAGTTAAAATTATTTTCAAGGACCCCATATAGTGTCGACAACATTATATTGAATCATAGCTGAGTGGGGTGTTTCAGTCCAGGGATACATTAGAATATATTTGGGTGTAACAAGTTGTATTTATCAGTAAAGTTTGCACCTGCATCTTCATATAACATATATATACATGCATCATGCATGATACAATCGGTATATTATTTAATCTTATTTTAGTGAATTGTCTCATGTTATAATGTTTAGTCAAATTGCTTATTTCCAGCTCAGTGGAGGAATTAAATGATTACGTTTTATTCATTGTGTCAGGTCCTTTTTTCATTGAAATAACAGAACGGAACATTCAAGAACACTGTTGCATTCATATTACGCTTAGTTTATGTTAGAAGATAAACTCTGTCCATATCATTTATACGTTATAATCGGAGATAATCATATTAGCGCCATTTTTTTCAATAGACACCGATGTATCCATGCAATTGCGTAATGGACTCCCTACCAGAGGCATGTTTGTCAAATGTTGGCCAGACATATAGTGAACAGAAACGTTGTAAACATGACAATATGGTAACCACAAAAATATTTAACAAAACTAGAAATCTGCGTTCTAGGGAATGCAAGCCTCCGCTATTGGGAGATCCCACTTGCGGGATGCTCTTTAACCTGCACTTGACCATTCACTATAATTGGCTTACTCTCACCGGGTGGTTAAACACTTTAATGATTTGGTAATATTATTGTTTCGTAAGCTAATGACTGAAAATATCGGAATTATATATCCCATGCATTAGACAGGAAGCTGTGCCAGATTTATCGAGTCAGATGTCTGATATGAAAATAAAAATTGGATTGATTTTAGAGAAGATTCTGTTTAAACCACTGCAGCAACTTCCGATTCATCTGTGGTAACATTGATCATGGTTATTGAACAAATTACTGACATCAGGTCTCTCATCTAATAAGCTTCTGCGTATAGGAACGTTGAAACATCTGATGAGCAGTTTCAGCTGTTCCACTGTGCGCTTTTTGATCGAATCATTTATCATATAACCCTAGACCAGGTGCAACGATTGATTCGCACCTGGCATAAGTAAAGCTAAAAGTGCACTCTATCATATGTTTGAGCGGTAGCTTATGAATCACAGTCCAATCACAGTCTGCGGGTGTTACCTCACTTTTGGACCAGAACGTTAAAATTCTGGTTTATTCTTTCAGTGAGGCACTTGTCGCTTGTGTTATGTTTCTAATCAGTTTAAGTGGCCTTAGCTGATGATTGATTATTCTTTTACAGTGACTGAGAATCAGCTTTTGCTGCAACTTCTACATCTGAGAAAAGTCAAAATGTTTTGCCTACATGTGTTTTTTCTTCATTTTGTTTAAGGGGGTCTATTCACATTCCATGTACGTTATATATACAAGACTGTCGAGATCAAGAGGAGGGGGTTGAATATTTCATACCCCAGTGTTAAGGTGTGTGGGGAGGAGGGGGAAGGGGGGGAGGGGGGGGGGGGGTTATGGTGTGTGTGTGTGTGGGGGGGGGGGGGGATGAGAATGGGGGTCCTTCCCTGCCTCAGCACACCATTTATTAATTTATTTATTTCGCTCCTGGATCACAAACGGGTCTACCAAACATATATAACAACATATATGGTACGTGATATTATTAAAAGTCCACTAATTTCTACAGTAAATGTAGCAGTTAGCCAAAGAAACATAGGCCTATCCGTCTATACACCACAGGGTGATAACTAGTACTGCATGACTGAATTAAATTCCCTGATCATGATACCCCAAAGGGACAGAACATAACAATATCCTTAACACAAACTACTGTCACTGTAATTTTCTATAAGTCATAACAAACAGGATCCAAACCGGAAACTCCTTGGAAACTTGCCATTGCAATGATATACAATGTTATACCCCCCCCTCACACACACATATACACACACGCACATTTTGCCAATTAACTGAATGGTATTATTCCATAAATAATAGGCTCAGTTTCATATATATCAATATGAGTTATTTTTACGGAAAAAAATATTGTGTTCCTGTGTTGCAAAGTGTCTCTGATGGAAAACGGCGCTTCCTGACTCTGCACAACTCGCCTCATCTTCAACTCTTCTCGGGTGACACTCTGGATTTAGAATACGAATTTGGCCGACGAGTTCCGAGTGTGTTCCCAGGGAACCGGCATAAAACAAGGAATGCAGTACGGATCCTGGAATAAGGGGACTGGATTACAGAAGCTAACAGAACCTGTTTATAAATAGTGTCAGTCCTTATATGAAATTCATACGGACGTTCGGTTCACAGTGTCTCATAAATACTTGAATAACCGGTCCTTTCGGCTGGAAATATAAAGTAAAACTGATCGAAATAATACATTATGCCTACTCGATTAAAGCCATATATGCTGATTAATTGAAAAAAAAGATCAAAACAAATATGAAGTGTACTAAGGAGAGATTACTAGATGTGCTTAAAGTTACAATTGTTGAATTTCACAGTCTCATCGGTCTTATATGGCCTTAATAACTCTATTTGTGTCTCGACAGATAGCACATGAATTTGTGAATTTTCCATCTGAGGTCTAACGTTATAAAAATGAAAATAGTATAAAATAATATGTGCCATATTGCCTGGTTTAAGAGAAAAATAAATTTTCTTAAAGACCAAATGATGCCCCAATCTGTTAAACGATATAAAATTTAGCTGTTCACATGTTTTTTTTTACTTGGGCGATTTATTGCGCGATATAAAATTAGGTCCACAGACCTATTATGAACCCGTTCTATCCCGTTTCGTGAATTATATTCCTGTTCCGCGTTCCGTGCTCAGTTCCGTGTTTTCTTATCCCACGATAACAGGACGTCTGCTTGACGGCTTTGACCAGAATCAACGTGATCCTCATCAACAGAAAAAAATGTCCATATTACCAGCGGCGTTAATGCTTGGTTTACTTGCAGGTAATGTTATTATTTTAAAGATTTATAATTTACATTTCACAAGTAACAACACAACTTTACTTTTGCGTTTTCAATGCAGATGAGATGACGAGATAAAATAAAAGTGAACACAGAGACGTCAATGACGCATGTTAAAGGAATGAATAACAAATTATATCACAGCAAGACAACTGATAATAGATATGCCTTTATTCCTCCACATTTGGTACCATCCACCACAACATAGATTTAGGCAAGTATGCCATGCATCAAACGGAGAATGAAAAGTACGGGTGGCGATAGATAGATGTCGCCACTCTATGGCAGGGACCTGTCAGTATATATTGTTTCGGGTGATAAAGTCGGATTACTTCGGCCAGTCGTTGCCAATCGGGCTTTCGTGTAGGCCCTATGTCTGACCAAATGATATATATAACCAATTTATTATGGTTATACTTCGCCGGAATCCATCGGGTTGCCACTTCTACGGACCCGTCAAAGAAAATATCAGAGTTTTCACTGAGAATACATTTATATTTGCCATAATAATGTGTATTACTATTTCACTGCGCCAAACAGGAATGCCGTTGACCTTGCCTTGCCATGGCGGCTTCCGATGTACATCCGAGGCAAGAAGCGAACGGATTCGGCCGAAGTGTTTCGATTAGGCCGACGATTGAATTTTGTGGCTAATATTAATAAGAATATTAACAATTTGAAGTACACCGTCATATTTTTTTTTCAATAAATTACCCCTACTTTATAAACACACACATATAATATAGCACGTTAATTATTATTATAATCACAATATTTACCAAATGTGCACATAAATGTGGAGAAAACATAAGTAAAAAAAAAACTCTCTATAATCTACACTTTAATCTAAAAATTTATTTTGTTTGCTAATACAATGTTGCTATTTTTACAGGAGATTATGTGGCGATTCATGATAATTTAACACGCGTCTCCCCTGGACCACAGGAATAAACAGATGTGACAACTTGAAATCATACTAATTTGGATTGGAAGTGCGTTTGAATCAACGGTGGACTAGCACATAGGCACCACCTGTAGTGATGATTGTAAATTAATACTAATACTGGACCAAGGAACAACAGGATATGAGCTGATTTGGTTAAATTGTAAATTCACACTGTACAAAGAGGGCTTCTAGTTTGCATCTGCTTCAGAATTTCCCAAATTTATTTAAACATGAATATTGATAAATTTACCTTCATGGCTCGATAATTTTCTTTTCAATTTGATTGGAGTTTGGCCCAGTTACATAACTCTACTAACGTATCCTGTACAAAGTTAGTATGGGTAGAAAATATAAAACTAACAGTGACAGCCTGCAGTAATGAGAATCAGTTACAAATAATGATGTAAAGATACCTTCGGACTCTCTCAAGAAAGCCTTCAAGGTACATATGTAAATATTGCAGTGGTCACTGAGGTAACTAGAACAGGCATTCGACTACGTGTATCCACAGGCGCTTGAATTGCTATTAGTGCAGATTTCGGTTAATCTGTTACTTTTCTCGGTCATTTCCTTATAACTACTAATTATCTGACATATTCCTAGCGTTTTTCACACGATATGGTCCATCTCTTTATTATTTTCTTAACTTTTTAGGATAGGCATGCAAGAACCCCCGTCGTGAAGTCCGACAATAGGAAAAAGCATTTTCTTTCAATAATTTTAATAATTTCAATAAAGTTCCTGGATTTAGAGTCGAAACTGTATATTGTATGGTGTCATTTTGTTTCTTTGTGTGTGTTTTTTTTTATTTATTTATCACGATCTTTAGCTCAGATGACTTACAGTCAGCTGAGCGATCACTCTTTGTCCGTCGTCCGTCCGGCCGTCCGGCCACCCGGCCGTCTGTCCGTTAACAAGGCACAAATACTAACCACTGGATCTGGAATCTTCTAACTTTACATCGAGAGAGGTCCATGAAAAATCTCCTTGGAAACATGGAATTAGGTCTCTGTTACCCATATTCTTTAAGCTATAAGGCTCCGTAGTACCCCCCAGAATAATGAAAAATTTGATACAACAGCTCAAATATCTGAACAACAAATGCATTGATTACCATGATTCTTTGCATGGATATTGATCATGGAGTGTTTCAACAGTTTCTGTGGACTGGTGGCGCCACCTGTATTTTTCTTTCGATTTTTTAACGATTTTTTTTCTCTATTTTTGAGTCCTCAAAAGATGCCGTCATCTGTTAACAGGGCACAAACTTAATGACTGGACTTAGAATCTTCTGTCTTGACATGCAGGGAGGTCCATGAGTATATTTTTTGGAAACCTTGAATTAGGTCTCTGTTACCCATATTTATCAAGCTATGGGGCTCCGAAGTACCCCCCAGAATAATGAAAAATTTAATACAAAAGCTCAAATATCTGAACAATTAATGCATTGATCACAATGATTCTCTGCATGGATATTGATCATGGAGTGTTTCATCAGTTTCTGCAGACTGGTGGCGCCACCTGTATTTTTTTCGATTATTTACGATTTTTTTTTCTCTATTTTTGAGTCCTCAAAGATGCGTCATCTGTTAACAGGGGATAAATCTTAATGACTAGACTTAGAATCTTCTGTCTTGACATGCAGGGAGGTCCATGAAAAGTCTTTTTGGAAACGTGGAATTAGGTGTCTGTTACCCATATTTATCAAGCTATGGGGCTCCGAAGTACACCGCAGAAAAATGAAAAATTTTATACAAAAGCTCAAATATCTGAACAATTAATGCATTGATCACCATGACTCTTTGCATGGATATTGATCATGGAGTGTTTCATCAGTTTCTGCAGACTGGTGTCAGGTTTTTTTATTTATTTTTGAGACCTTAAAAGATGCAGTGTTAACAGGGCACAAATCGTAACATCTAGACCAAGAATCTTCTTTCTTGACATGTTGGGAGGCCCATGAAAAGTCTCCTTGGAAACCTCAAATTAGGTCTCTGTCACCCATATTGTCTGAGCTATTGGGCTCAGAAATACCCCTCAGAATAACTAAAATTTGATACAAAAGCTCTGGTATCTGAACAACTAGTGCATTGATTGGAATTATTCTTTGCATGCATATGCATCATGGAGTGTTACATCAGTTCCTGCAAACTGGTGGTGCCACCCGGACTTCTTTGAATTTTTTACTATTTTTTATCTATTTTTGAGACCTTCAAAGATGTGGTCGTCTGGTAACAGGGCTTAAATTGTAACCATTGGTCCTAGAATCTTCAAACTTGACATCCAGGGAGATCTGTAAAAAGTCTCCTAGGAAACATGAATTAAGGTCTCTGTTACCGATATTTTCCGAGCTATGGGTCTTAGAAGTACCTCAAAGAATAACTAAATATTTGATATAAAAGCTCCAGTATCTGAACAACTATTGCATTAATCACCCTGATCTTTGCATGCATATTCATCATGGAGTGTTTCATCAGTTCTTGTGGACTCGTGGCACCACCTAAATTTTTTAAAATTTTAAACACATTTTTTTTCGCTAGGCCTATTTATGAGACCTTCAAAGATGTGGTCATCCCTTAACAGGGCTCAAATTGTAACCATTGGTCCTAGAATCTTCAAACCTGACATCCAGGGAGATCTGTGAAAAGTCTCCTTGGAAACGTGAATTAAGGTCTCTGTTACCCATATTTTCTGAGCTATTGGGCTTATAAGCACCTCTCAGAATAATTGAAAATTTGATACCACAGTAGGGCACAAATCATAACCAAGGGGCTCAGAATCTTCTAACTTGACATCCTGAGAGTCCCTCAAAAGTTCTCCCCAGAAACCTGAAACTGGGTCACAGTGACCTATATATTCTCAGAGTTTTGGGGTATGTTTGAGCATCCCAGAAATAATGCAAAATACACACAAATTGCCAGATTCCTCATGAAAGGCTGGTTAAATTGTCATCAAATTTGTTTTTATGGGTTGGGTATTGATGAACTTAAGCTAATATGCATGAACAATGATGCTATCTATCTTAATTAGTTGTCTGTGCAAGGACATATTATCAACATGTCAGTCGGCTGAGCGTCATGACCCATGGGTCACTTGTTTAATCATTTTATGAATTTCTGGGGGGGGGGGGGGGGCGTTGTAGTTGTGGCTTATTTATTTTAAAATATTAAGAATCATTCATTTAAATAGATACAATGTTGTAGTTATTATTATTATTATTATTAGTAGTAGTAGTAGTAGTAGTAGTAGTAGTAGTAGTATAATTATTATTATTAAGATTTCTCGTATTAAATTACCGGACCTGTTTTTAGGTGTATCTGCCGTTGACCAATGCTCCTATGCTGCCCTGCCAGGTTGCTTTAAATCAGTGGTCACAATAACAGACGCCCTCCAGCTGGTGACCCTCAACCTAACCATCATCGAAGAGATGTGCAACTCGTAAGTCTTAAAGTCATTAAAACTCATAAATACAACAAAGCTGGTCATAAATCATTTAAATGCATATTATTTTTTCACTTTAAAAAATGATGAATGTTTGCCAACTTATTTGACAAAGTTTCTATATAATACTGAAGGAGGGTTTAACATGGCATTTTTTTTATCACCGTTTCTTCCGATAAAATCAAATGTAAAAACTAGAAATCTACATTCCAACAGATACATGCCTCCGCCATGGGAGTACAGGTTTAAAAACGCTCTGCGAACACACTGGACACCGTCACTCCGAGGCGCTGGGTGCTCGACCGTGTCCTGAACACGTGGCCGGGCTACAATGCGCGGTGCATGATCCTAGACCGTCTGTGCATCCACTTATTTTTTTCCTAAATTCCCAGGTTCATTCTTATTTAAGTGACCATACATTTGTGAATATTCTTTGATGACGCTCCAGAATCCGGATTAGATACTAGGTGAACATCAAAATCTAATTGATTCGTCCTTGACCTATTCCCGAAATGCCCTGAGAATTTCATGAGATTTCGTCCATGATTGCGTGTGTTATATTGTGAACAAACACACACACATGAACGGGAATGATCGCATGCACTCCTGGCGGAGGCAATAATTACCCGCCAAGCGGGCAGCGTTGGCCAAAGTTTGCTAGACTCTTCTAAAAAGTGCAGCATTTTTTTTTTTATTTTACCCGCTTGCCCTGTTGTATGCTTATTTTATTTTAATGTCTTATCACACTGTGCAAGTTCGTACTCAGCTGGTTTAGGATTGTTGGTTATCTAATTCTCAAAATGTACTGGGGCTTCTAAATTCACCAGCGGTGTAGGTATAAATACAGTGAAGAGGGTCATGGAGTCCGTTAAATATAACTGAGAGACTATATATAATATAACTATAACTATATAACTATATATAACTATATATAATAGAAATATATAATATAAGAGAACTGTTTCAAGGTAAAGCACCTGAACATGGATGGTTTTGTGTTACTGACTACATGCAATAAGAAATATTTTGTAATCATGCACATGTGCAATGTAAACAGGCGATTCTTTGAACCGTGATAAAATGTTGTTTTGGAGTTTGACGGTTGCGACAGGTAGTCCCGGCCGTCTAACACTTCTTAACTAGGAGGCACGTTTTGAGTAAAAAAAACGACATATGGCGGGAGGATGATGTTTGACAGGAAATGTTATCTTTGCAGTAACACCAAGACCACAGTGATGCAATGCTTGCAAGACAACATGGACAGTTGTAAAGACGACACATTCTATTGGACTGGAGATGGATACCGTCATACACTGGATTACATATGTGGCAAGGGAAAGGCCGGGAAGTGCAGATTTAATATTCTTTAACTGATATGACTCTCTCAAGTCAGTTAAGCTTTAGCAGCACTGTTTTATTTAGGAAACGACTGTCCATCTGACATGAACGCCCATTCAGCTGGCATAAATTATATTTGTTACCATTGGAAAATCGCTGCCAGAGTGGTCTTAATAAGATCCTCTTGGATATCAGATAATAGGTCATGACATGGTGACCTATTACGTGACCTGAGGGGCAAACACAATTGTACACACATGGAAAGTCAGACTCTTGACCATCTTCAACTTTGTTGCTAAATATTTTCCATAAAAATCATTAAATTCATATAATATGCCTCACTGAGACATATTTCATTGTTCCCATACTTAAAGAAAAGTCCCCTTTTCTTCGTCAGTGTTACTAATTTCAGGCGCATAGCCAAGGGGGGGGGGGGGGGGGGGCGCAGGGGGCCCATGTTTTTGTGTAAAATGCCTCAAATGTCCTCTATAATTTTATATTCAAAATTTTTCCCAATATAGAAGGGGGTATACCCCCTCCAATATCCTCCGTGTACCTGAAATTAACCTTAAAAAACATGGTTCATAATTGAAATAAAAACAATATTAGTATTTTTAAACACTTAAATATATAACGTAGTAAAAATTAATATATATATATACATATATATATATAATTAACTTATTTTTCATAATACCCATATTTCATAATACGTACCAATATGAGCCCCCCCCCCCCCCCCCCCCCCCGTTCTCGATTTTCTCTATCTGCCACTGATTACGGCGACTTCCCCTCCATCATCCCTGGCTACGCCCGTGACTAATATTAGCCAAACTTTCAATATTATACAATTAGCTGTTCTTTTTGTAAATTGTATACATAAGTAATAATATCTGGATAAAATGTCAGCATCAGATCAGGGACTTTTTAAATTTCAGAACCGCAGGTATGGAATGTAAGCTCTATGGGTGTTGTTCGCAAAAGGTGTTATATAACGTGCCTTTGCTAGTTATTACTTGAATCAGAAATGAGTAGAATAGACTGTAAAACTACTTATAATACTCAACAGCTTAATAAGTGGTCAGATGAAATGTATGACAGCATTTTCCGGTATGACAACTATGACTTATATTTGAGTGATTGCCTATTTGAAATTAACACAGATCACTTGACCACAGTGATTGGATAAAATGTACCTTAGTATTAAGAATCATGCCTAATTTAATTTGGTTAGAAACAGGTTAATGATGAACATTAAATCCGTAACTAAAATAAGTTTAGATTTTTTGATCGACTCCAGACTATTAATGATTTAGAATTATCAAACTCTAAGACGTAACTACTGTATATTTTCAACAAAGAATTCCATTTCCTCTGCATCCTACTGTTCATATGATGAATTTCCTGAAAAAAAATCAGTGAGCGTTGTTAACATGAGAAGAAGAGGCCTGCTTTAGACTTAAATCATCTTCTGGCAAATGACAGTTTATCGGTTATTGACCTAAGGTTAGCACGAAATACCATTTCTTTATATGTGATTAAAAAGCGTGCACTCACAATACACGTACTTCATACAGTTTCTTCTGACCTGTGCAGACAAAAATTTAACAATTCCATGGTATATACGATATTTGTATATCGTATATTTTTTTCTCCTTCCTTTGTCATGCTTATTTATCAAACACTCTATTCAGCTGAATTCCATGCCATGTCCACAGGACTTGTTTTAACTTTCCTGACATTAGTATATGTAAACTATTACTCATATTTCAGGTTTTGAAAGTCACTACTCTTGTTTGAAAGGCAAGAAAGATGCAATGGGAGCCTGCTATCTTTCATTCCTCATTGGTTTGGATGCAAACATTGCCCTCGACCACGATCTTATGTGCAAGTAAGTGGTGTCCTGGTGTTGTTTGACTTGTCCTACCTTAGCTTACTTTGAACTATCCTACCTTTAAGTACCTTATCCTGGCCACACCTTATTTTGTCTTGAAGTAACTTTAATTATCTTGAATGAGCAAAATTTCAAATTGTAATAAAAATATTCCCCCTCTCTATGTTCCTTACGCTCTTTACACAGCGCTTTACCCATAGGCCAACTATCTATATCGTAAGCGCTGTTTGTTATGACCTTATATCCTGAATCTCTCCACCAGAGGGGAGCACTGTATTTTGGTCCAATTAGATGAGACCCTGTGGTGGAAGCAAAACGGTTTACCAGGCAAGCGAGGAATACACGAAGCCAATGTTGTTAATTTCGTTTTGAGTGACAGCTCATCGCCCCGGCGACCGTTTGAACAGGCCACAGGCTCAGAGAGAATTCCCCCGCACGTGGTTTCTGGGCGGAGCCTGATGCCTGTCGTGCGTTTGTTGACTTTCTTTGGTTGGCTGATAGTCACATCAGCAGTTTTTTAAGCAGATAGGTCCATGTGCACTACCTGGTGTTTAAGTGCATCATAAACGGCCAAAGCAGGCAGCGAGAAAATCAGTAGCTTCTTTAGAAGCGCAAGATTTTTGCTGCCTCGGGGGCGTATATGTTCCTATATTCTAAACTCCTGTATTCGCTCCTGACAGCGGAAGTTAAAAAAATGCAAATATTTTTTATATAATGTTCTTGATGGTGATAACTCATTTAACATTTTCAGGAAGTATGATATCCTTGACAAATGCTTCGAGAACACGGTCAGTAGTTGCGGACAGGGTGCAGTTTCCTGGGCAAAAGGGCTACAGGAAGGCCTTGACCACTATGTCCGCCGTCATTATAGATGTAAGTTTAACTTTTTTTAAGAATTAAACTTAAAAACAGTGTTAATGACCGTTTACGATGCATTTATTGCTCTCCAGTGAAACCTAGTGCCAAGGGAATAAAACAGGACTAACTGTAAGGGAAATGTTGGAGAATTTACAGGTACAACCTCATAAAAATGTACGAAATACAGAAGAACGTATGGTCTCTGCTGGTGCTAACAGCGAAAGGATTCACTCGAAGTTCAGTAATTATACGTAAACAATTAATTCATATATCCTTTGAACCGTTAATATACATATACTGTGGTTGCCTTTTTGTTCGTGGGGGTTTCAAATTCGCGACATTTGCGAAGGATACTTATCGCAAAAATAAAACCTTACTGAATATAGGGTGCCATTGTGGAAGATAATTTAAAGGATTGATATGTAATAAAAAATACATATATTTTCTTCAAAGATTGCTATAATAAATTTTGTTAGATCTTTAAGATTATCAGAAATTAAAGAAATAAATTCAATGCACGAATATTTTTTTTATATAATTATATACTGCAATACAGTGTCTTTACAATGCAAAAAGGGAAAATTGTAACAGGCTCACCAACATTGCGTCAAGAGTTTTAGGAACGTCTGTTGTCACAGGTTGGTAGTGGAGGCGTTGGGTTTTCATGGAAACCATCCCTCACAGGTTTACTTCCGGTGCCTGGTTTCCCAACATTTTTGCTGCTTGTGTAGAGTAATGCATTGCCAAATATTAACATGTAACTTCAGTCACTGTACAGTTTGGTAGAGAGTTTGGTTTACCATTGTTCATTTGGCAAAAATGTCCTCTGACTTCACTTTATGTTTTTTTTTGTGTGTGTTCAGCTCATAGGTGAACCTCTCGGTTCCAGGTTCACAGACCAACTCTGGCCTTCACACAAGATTCCCCATGCACCAAGACACAGAAACGTTACAGCCTCACTTTGAGTTGTGTGATTACCAGGGCATAAGAAAGGACGTGTGACAGGGAGAAAGGGGATTCTTAACAAGCAGAAAATAGAACAATTTAAAACCCAATGAATACACAGGGCATTGAAAGGCTGGACCTGACATGGTCCACTGCACTCAGTAAAAACTTGAAAACAGATCAGGGATTTAAGGTTACAGGACCTTACGGGCTCGGGGAAAGTTGAGGGCAGGGTTAGAAAACTGAGTCACATGTAAAAATATAGTAATAATTATCGTTTTCAGCAGTCAACCTGTGACACTACCCTCCCCTTGGGAAGAAAATGCTGGCATTTTCCAGTGTCTGTATATTACCAATGTGCAACATGTTTACAGTGAAGGATAATTTTGGAAGACAGACTAAAGACAGCCTTTTAAGTCTTTAAGACTTATTTATGAAAATCCCTTAATATCGATAGCTTATAGGTTCTATAAAATTATGTATGATAACTCCATAAAAAAAAACCCGCTTACATGTTCTATAAACTTGTTCTAATATCTTAGGCTAGAGAGGCAGTGACCTTTGAAGGTCATTCTCCAAGTAGCGAGGGAGTTCATGGTACTTGTAGCCTTAGGTTCCAGGTACACGGCTCAGAAAATCGGGCCCATGATTAACTCTGCCAGACACTGATTCAACCTTGAACTTATATTCTTGAAGCACCATCGCCCAACGCATTACACGTTTATTCAAACATTTGGATTGGTTGATATAGATTAAGGGCCTGTGATCTGTTTGACTGATGAAGGCCCGTCCAAATAGGTACAAGTCATATTTCCGGACTGCCCATACTACAGCAAGGCATTCCTTCTCTATAGCGGAATAGTTCTGTTCGGACTTTGACAGTTTGCGGCTCGCATAAGCCACTGGATGTAGAACCCCATCACAGTCCTGTAGCAGAATAGCTCCCAGTCCTCGATCTGAGGCATCTGTTTGGAGCACGAATGTTTTAGAGAAGTTGGGCAGTTGTAAAATGGGAGGGTTTGCTAGTTTTGACCTCAGAGCTTGAAAAGCTCGCTCCTGCGGTTCTTCCCATTTAACCTTATTAGGTTGCCCTTTTCTGGTGAGGTCAGTTAAGGGTAAAGCAACCTCTGAGTAGTTTGGGATGTAGCATCTGTAGAAACCTGTTAGGCCAAGGAAACTACGGACTTGTTTCTTTGTCACAGGACGCTCAGTATCCTGAACTTTCTTGACAAGAGCTGGGTTTGTAGCCAGATGGCCATTACCCACCTGATGACCAAGAAATTCCAAACTTGGATAACCAATGAAACATTTTGATGGTCGTGCAGACAGATTAGCTTCATGCAAGATTTCAAGCACACGAGTGAGCGATAAAACATGCTCGTTCCAGGTTTCATTGTGCACTAAAATGTCATCAATGTATGATACAACGTTATTCACGCCATCAAAGAGTTTACGCATCATACGTGTGAATAGCGCAGGAGCTACCACAATTCCGAATGGGAGGAAACGAAATTGCCATTGACCATCTGGGGTCACAAAAGAGGTATATTTTCGAGCCCTGGCAGCCATTGGAACCTGCCAGTACCCTTTTGCGAGATCGATTTTCGTGAAAAAACGACTGTGTGACAATTCCGTGAACAAGTGTTCAGGGTTTGGCAATGGTTCAGGATCAAATACTACAACACGATTTAATTTTCTGAAATCCACGCAAAACCGCACATTGTTATCTTTTTTTCTGACCATGACGACCGGTGAGGCATATTCGGATTCAGATCGCTCAATAATGCCAAGAGACAGCATATCTCTTATCTCTTTTCTCATTGTTTCCCGAACAGCTTGCGGAACTGGATATGGTCTAGATCGGATTGGATCAGATGTGGTCAAATGTATGTCACATTCTATTACATTTGTCTGTTTCGGTACGTCTGTGAAAGTGTCCTTAAACCTATCAAGAATTTGGCACACATCAAATTTCTGAGCAGTGGTCAATTCAGAACTTACATGTACATCTGCTTTTGTTTCTTTCCTAACCACAGTAGGCATAGGAACAACATCTGTCAGATCAGTGTCAAACTCTGCCTCATCTGATTTACCTTCAAGTTCATCGTGTGAAACATCAGTCGCACAAAGTTGCTCAACTACATTATCAGACATAGGGGCATCAAACAAGCAGCTTACCTGAGCTGGTTCCGGTCTACGAATGTATCTTTTGAGCATATTTATATGGTAGGATTTCAATTTACCATTGACCTTGACTTGGTAGTCATTATCATTGAAACGTGACATGACAGGGTATGGACCTTTCCATTGAAGGAGTAGTTTATTATGATCAGTGGGGAGAAGTATTAAGACTTCATCTCCAGGCTCAAGGGATCTAGGTTTCTTTCCCAGGTCGTAGTACCTTTTGTACCTTCCTGCTGCTTTTTCCAGGTTTTGATGTGCTAACTCACATGTGTCCTTGAGCTTTTCCTTGAGATTAATGACATATTGATAAGTAGATTTTACCTCTGCATCAGTAGTTTCATTTGTCATCAATTCTCTCAATACTTTCATGGGACCACGAACAGATCTACCATAAAGTAACTCAAAGGGAGAGAACTGGGTACTTTCTTGGGGTGCTTCTCTATAAGCAAAGAGCACAGCATTGAGGTATCTGTCCCAGTCCCTAGGACGTTCAGCACAGAGTCGCTTTAGCATGAGTTTTAATGTGGAATGGAAAGACTCAATGAGCCCATTACACATAGGATGATAAGGGGTAGTACACAATTGTCTAATAGACAACAAACGACTCACCTCTTGCATGATGGCTGACGTAAACTGTGCGCCCATATCACTCAATACTTCAGACGGGATTCCTACTCTGGAATAAATGTCTACAAGTGCCTCGGCTATGGTTTCAGTATCAATGTTAGGCAACGCTACAGCCTCTGGGTATCTAGTAGCATAGTCAATGAGGGTAAGCAGGTATCTGTTACCCTTGTCTGATACAGGTTTTATTGGACCCACAATATCAACCGCAACCCTATGGAAAGGTTCATCTATGATAGGTACTTTGCCTAGAGGCACCTTGGCGACCTTGCCCTTCGGGAGATTCCGCTGACATATGTCACAAGATTTGCAATAGGTACTTACATCATTGTGCATGTTTGGCCAGAAAAATTGAGATGAGACTTTCTCAAAGGTACGTGCAATCCCTAGATGAGCTGACATTAATCCATCATGAGCCAGTTTTACAATATTGGCCCTATATTTTGTTGGCACAATAACCTGTGACCGTGGCTTGTCAGTTGCTAACCTGCCCGAGGTGACCCTGACAAGGTAATTGTTTTTCACATGGAACTGATACCTACCTTCCTGTGGCAGCTTGGCTTTCTGCCATAAGTGAGCTAAGCTGTCATCATCTTTTTGTGCAGCCAAGAAATCAGAAGGAGTTACATCTGAGATTGGACTTGTCACTTTAAGGGCCACAACAGGTTTTTCCTTTTTAGCTTTTGCTGCTCTAGTCTCTACAGCGTGGCAGTCTACATGCTCACTGTTATGCAGTACAGTCTTACCTTTGCCAAGAATCGGCGCTTTCCATGTCAGATCGGGATCATTGACATCTCTAGCCCCAGGTATGTTTCCTATGATGACATCATACACTGGATTTGCTATACAGAGTGCCTCTACTTCTCCACAATAATATGGTGAAGATACATTCACGTGAGCTAAGGGGAATTCACGGACGGTGCCATCAATCAAGACACATGTTTGATTATTACCAGTGAATTGCTCTGGTTGAACTGATTCTAGTCTTACAACAGCAGTGCTGCACCCAGAATCACGAAGAACAGTAACCTGTTTACTGTCCAAGTAGCCATCGCTGGTTGGCATCTTACATGCGTGACCTTGAGAAACCTTGTCTATACCTTCTTGACATGATAAGCTAAGAACATCAAGTTTATGTCCACACTGGAGAGTTACACGACCCTCATTTGTGCAGCAGTCTTCTAATTTGCTAGCTAAACAAGCTGCTCCTGTGTTTTCAGATTTAGAGTCATTACTCTTACCTGGTATCACATCTTCCATGGCCTTCAAAACTGCTTTTGCTACTCTATCAGCTATTGCTTCATGTTGAGGTTTGTTACCTTGTGAATTGTCTACATCTAATGCCTGCGCAAGAGACCTCTGTTTCTGGGCAGAGAAACCTTTTCTTTCTAAACAATCACGAGCAAAGTGCCCGGGACGTTTACAGAAGTGACAAGTGAGCCTAGAGACATCTTTAATGGAAACTGGAGACTTACCTGATGCAGGGGGACTGCGGAAGTCTTCTGCCTTAGGCTGGTGCCTTTCAAGTGGCTTTTGTTTCTGTCCATGCCCATCTTTCCTTGCCCATAAACTGTGAGTGTAATACCCATGAGCCTCATTAAAACGCTCAGCCAATTCTGTAACAGTGTCTAAACTAGTACATTTTCTTTCTCTGAGAAATACTGATAATTCCTTGCAACAGCAGTTCATAAACTGTTCCCTAAGAATTAAATCTCTTAATTGATCATATGTCCGATGGATGCCTGCCATTTTCACCCAGTTATCAAATAATCCGCATAAACGCGATGTGAATTGACCTGGTGCCTCATTCCTTTCCGGTCTACTTGTTCGGAATTTTGTCTTATAGCCCTCCTCTGTCAAACGAAAACGACGCAATAACGCTGTTTTCAGTTTATCATAGTCCATCGCATCAGAAAGGGGCATCTGCGTGTAAACTTCTAACGACTTGCCCTTTAACAAGGCACTAAGTCTCATGGCCCATTCAGATGGGTCCCATTTCTGCCCTTTCGCAAAACGCTCGAATCGTTCGAGATAAGAGTCTAAACGATCACGATTCTCATCAAATGGCGGAATTTTTGGAGGGATGAAGTTGATAATTGGTGATCTTTCCGATTTTTCACCATTTTCGCGTGATTTGTCAGCCATTTGTTTTTTTAATTGTAACATTTTCTCATCATGTTTACGCTCAGCTTCCTTTTCCTGACGTATCGCGTCTTGACGCGCTTCTTCGCGTTTAATTAACCGTTCTTCGCGTTCAGCGTCATCTCTTACTTTTTTCTCTAGGCGCACACGTTCAGTTTCTACAAACTGTTGCAACTCAGAGCCTGAATACCCAAGCTCTTTACCCAAGGCAACTAGCTCTTTTAAGTGTTCCATTTCTAATTTATGAAACACGAACACGAACAGCGGTGTGGTGAAATCTCCGGTTGCACCCAGAAGACAAAACACAAACGGCTGTTTATCGCCGTTACAGTATCTACCTACACGTAGATACACCACCAAGTTTATGGTACCAAACTGAGCTTCAATGCTCCTTCCACATAGGGAAACCCTAACTGAACACAAAAAACAAAGTAAGGCCAATCGCCTTAGCGTATTCGACCATTACCCCAGCCGTAGCTGTTAAAACAATACAGGCCGTAGCCAACCCCAGGAGTCAACAGGTACATAGACCGAAATCACCGCAGTATCTTTGTCCGTAGACTAAAGACTACCTGCGCAGTCATGCATGGCCACAAAACAACCAGCAAACATGAAAAAGACTTTGACACTACATATACCTGAGGATTTCTCTCTCACTAGGGAGAAATATATAAAGTTCAGAGGAATGCCAATTTTCAAGCCTTATGTTTGTTCGAGGAGTGCGGAAAAGTACCCGACAGTTCGTAGGCATCCTGGCACGCTCGCCAGTGTCACGGGGTCACCCTGGCCCGTGGTCAGGTTCGTTTGAAATATTAAGGAAGGATGCCCAAGAATAGCCAAGCACTCTCAGACACACCCATGAACAAACAACTAAGACAGCAGGTATACAACAAACTTTTTGTATTGACTATATATACAGTGAATTTCAATAAGTTGACTTGGCTGGTAGCTGACGCCGATTTAAAGTTGACACAGGAACTGCTACAGGTACCAGAGGGACCTTCCCAAAAGTGGGATATCTGAAGACAAATAAAACCCTTATTTAATCTTTACGGTTCGCAACAAAATCTTCCCAAGAGAAATGTGTCACAAGAAGGGATTTTTTGACAGAAAAGCTAGAAGGACATATAGGATTTAAATTAAGACCGGATTTCAACAGGGCACGGCACAAGTTAATGGAGTAAAAATGATAGTAATGAAAATATATAACCAGTTATGTTCTTATGAGGCTGCAATACAGTGTCTTTACAATGCAAAAAGGGAAAATTGTAACAGGCTCACCAACATGGCGTCAAGAGTTTTAGGAACGTCTGTTGTCACAGGTTGGTAGTGGGGGCGTTGGGTTTTCATGGAAACCATCCCTCACAGGTTTACTTCCGGTGCCTGGTTTCCCAACATTTTTGCTGCTTGTGTAGAGTAATGCATTGCCAAATATTAACATGTAACTTCAGTCACTGTACAGTTTGGTAGAGAGTTTGGTTTACCATTGTTCATTTGGCAAAAATGTCCTCTGACTTCACTTTATGTTTTTTTTTGTGTGTGTGTTCAGCTCATAGGTGAACCTCTCGGTTCCAGGTTCACAGACCAACTCTGGCCTTCACACAAGATTCCCCATGCACCAAGACACAGAAACGTTACAGCCTCACTTTGAGTTGTGTGATTACCAGGGCATAAGAAAGGACGTGTGACAGGGAGAAAGGGGATTCTTAACAAGCAGAAAATAGAACAATTTAAAACCCAATGAATACACAGGGCATTGAAAGGCTGGACCTGACATGGTCCACTGCACTCAGTAAAAACTTGAAAACAGATCAGGGATTTAAGGTTACAGGACCTTACGGGCTCGGGGAAAGTTGAGGGCAGGGTTAGAAAACTGAGTCACATGTAAAAATATAGTAATAATTATCGTTTTCAGCAGTCAACCTGTGACAATATGATCATAGTTAACTCAGTGTAGGCTTTTAATATGGCGTGATCGTGAAATGGAACCCTCGCGGAACACTAAAAAATCGAAAATTGCGAAAAATTAACCCCGCGAAGATTAAGCCAATCACAATATACAAGAGAGTATTCACAATAACGTTTTGTTACAGGTTTCGCCATGTCCTGTACCGCCAGCATCCTGACAGTAGCTGCTATGTGTATCCTGTCAAAATGGCTGTTTTGAAGAGAGACCAAAGTCCCTTGTAAAATGAGGCTAATATTACTACACTTTGGGAACGACTGCACAATTATAATTTTATATTCTATGGTGAAGCAGTCTTTCAGTAAACATTTGTATAAATCTGCAATATACACAGACATCACAATACATTTTCCCAATGTTATCAACACGTGTAAACAAAATCCCAGAAATAATATACAAGAACTATACTCAAAGACCCACATAAAGTTTCAAGAGCTTCATTTTGTTATTATTTGTTCGCTATTACAGTTTAAATATATAATAAAGTATTTAAAACGAAAATCTGTTTTCATATTTATTCATATATCCCCCCAACCATAAGAATCATGGATTTAACATAATCTAAGCTATATGGATTTTACCTTGTGTCGGTGAAACTTCCCATCGAATGCATCGAAAGCTGAGCGTATGTCAAAATGATACGTTAAAAAGTTTTCTGGAGTTAAGGAACTTTCAGTCCAGAATTAAAGGGATTTGCTGCAATGACACATTATAGAATCAGAATTCTCTGATTTTCAGTGAAATGCTGTCTGCCGGCTACCTGGCTTTTAGAACTGAAACAATAACTGACATGAGAATTCCCTTGTGTGCATGTGTGAACACTGTCCCGAGCCATATCTTCAAAATTTCTCGAATTATTTCGATGATATTTTGTTGGACATTGGTGAGAGTAAAAAACCTATAATTTTGAACGGATGGGTCAAATTAACAGGCGGATCTTGATTAGGACCCATCTAAAATCGCCCCTTTTTCCTGTTGTCTCATATGTTTTTTTTTTCCAACCATAAACTGATCCGCCCCACAATTGATGACTTTTTCCTTGATCTATGTCCGACTTTCCTGGAAGCATTTTGTTACATTTAACGTTTACGTGTTATAGTAAGTAAATATTTTCTCATCCCCATGGTAACGTCTGCATCATGCACGTTCGGTGCAATGACAATGACGTCATAAAAACACTTTTCATGGCCGTGTCAAGCTGTTGTATGCTGTGTGTGTCACATCCTGTTCCGATTTCACGCGTATACGCATATATACGAGGACGGACACATGCGAACACCAAAGTTACGAAATCGTCTGAGCGATTTTTCACATATATACGCACACATGGAAACACAGCTCAAGAATTTCGGTTCCAAGGAAAACTGGTAACGAAGAAAAAAGGCCAAACGTACTCAAGACCAAATTACGATAAGCTGAAAACTTTGGTCTAAATAGGCCTAATATGAAATGTCGTCAAGGGAAGTTCTACCGTAAACACGTGCTAAATAACAACAAAACGAAGATGTTACATTGTATAAAGAGTACCTAATTTCGTATAGACTTTGCTTTTGATAGAGAACAAAAAAGAGAAATTAAGTTTTTTTTTGGAAAATAGCTATAGGTCCAAAGTTCTCATACCAAACAATATTCACAAGTCCCTGGTAAAATGGAAAGATTATAAATTTAGAAAGTACGAAGTACGCATATACGTGGATAGACACACGAAAACCAATAAAATTTTAAAATTTGATAAAAGGTAATGATATTAGTGAAAAGTGTTTTACGTTCTTAAAATTAATTGTACACTATGTCAAGGTTTAATCTCCCAACTGTATGTGGAGTATATATATTGCCCCTGTTACAACTTGATGATTTAGCCAGCGTATGCCGACGTATGAAAAAGTTGGCGGATACGCTGTCGTACGTCGAATAAGTAATACGCTGAAGAGTACGCTGAAGCACACTGGCATACGTCGTGGTACGGCGAGGTCGTCGAAAAGCTTGTTTAAATCACCCCATGCTGAAGCGTCGTACAAAAATTGCGCATTTTGCCATTGATTTTTTTTTTTTTTTTACTTTTTTAACTTATTTCGTTATACTTTTTTTCTGGTAAAATTTTATACTTTTTCCGTTACACCCAGAGTGGCAGCACAATGTCAAGTAGAACCTCAGTAAAATAACTGCAGTATATATAAATATAAATATATATATATATAATGTGTGAAAGAAAAAAAAAGGGTGAAAAGTGTCTATAACTGTTGTTCTCCTTTTGAAACCATGGAAAATGAGGATCTAACGTGTTTTACCAGGGTTGTTTTTTTTTTTTCATTGTTTTCATTCTAACCAATACCATATGTGTGTGTGTGTGTGTGTGTTTTTTTTTTTTTTTTTTATTCCTTGCAGACTTTACAGTATGAACTCTGGGTGATTCTTCTAACAGACACTACGTACATTTTTTCTTTATAGGTATGAATTAAGTTACTTAAAATATACAAAATAGATGACGAATCATTAAATTGAAATCTAAATTTAAGACAATTGCCTTTTGCAGTGGCAGCTGTTCATAACTGCATGTAAACAAGGTGGCCTTGCTTAATTTTATGTATAGACTGTAACCTATATACTTGTAACAGCTCTCACATATTACATAACATGGCTCGAAGTGAACCTTAGGCATGATTACACCTTTGATCTTGTGATAGTCACTGCGTGGCTACAGCTGGCTCCTAAGGTGACCTTGACCCGATGAAGGGTTGTTATATATTCAGATACAAACTGCTGAAACATTTAAAAAGCATCAAAATGATTTCGTATCGTTTTGAACACAGTCCAATTTTAGATACAGTGTAAATAAAGAGTCTTGAAGACTAACCTGTACTGTTGTATATAATGTTTTCGGCTTACCTGTCTAACTCAACTTTAATTTGAATAAAATACAGATTTAAATAAGAAAGTTTAAATAAAGTTTAAAATGGCAAATATTTAATCAGACTAATTTTTCTTCGAATTTATAACTGATTTTATGGCATCGCCACATGGCACATGCACACTTGGGATATAAGTGGCACCATAGGCCTGAAAACAGCACCGCCACACCGCTCATAGTGGCACCAGAAGCCTGAGAACAACATACATTATACCACATGGCTTATGAAATATTTAATTACGTTTATAAGGAATAATTACTTTCATACAAAATAGTCTTAACTGCATGCTTGTAACTACACCGAAATTCCGCAGTAACAGCCAAACATTTGAGATTTGCAGACTTGGATTGAGTATATTATATCTAAAAATATAGATAAAGCTATCTTTAAAATAAAAATTATATTTGAATTTAAAATTAGAAAAGTTAAAAGTTGGTTTTTTCCCTCGACAGTCCCGACTGGTATATATAAACAGCGTTTAGCGTGGCAGAAATGTTTGAAGTTTTGAAATGTATTACCATGAATTTTCGAGAATTATAATTTATATTTCGGAATCAGAGCCTTTTATTTTTTCGGCCACAAAAAAAAATAATATAATGTTTCACGTATTCGCCAGTACGTTAGATTATGGATTATTATTTTTTTTTATTTTGCAAGAAACCAAATTGTGAATGTTGCTAATTTACAAATTGTGAATGTTGCTAATTTATGATTCTGTCTTGATTCCTTCAAGAATTTATAGAAAATAAAGTATGAAAATTTGATCAGATTTTAAGTGTTGGTGTACCGTTTCAGGGCGTTGGGAGTATTGAAACAGTTATATTAGACGAATCATTTTTTTTTTGTGTGTGTGAAATTCTAGGGATTCAGGTATATACTAGTATACATTATTTATTGCTTCTATGTAGTTTTATTCTCTGCTTGCACTAAAACGCAAATATAGTGCAAAATGTTTAAATAATATTTTCACATGATTAATTTGAAACATGTTTAATACAATTGAAGTTTACACATAAGACGCAAAAAGGGACCCAAATGCCACTTGTAATTATAAAGCCAGAATACCTAACTTTGTCATCACATTTTATTTTTCTTTGACATTTTATAATCAACGATAATAATTTTCCTATATGGAATAAAATGAGTCAAGACTTAAAATGACATAAGACCAGTCTCGTTAGGTTGTTAAATGATACACTTATCAAAATCTAATAACAGGTATCATTCACTACATGGATTATTATTTTGCCGATAATTTGCTTCTTATCGTATTGTCTATCTTGAAAAAAAATATCATTTTTTTCAAATTCCAAATTGAAAAAACAAATTTCCCAATATTGTCATTTTGCACCATCCATGCCACGGCACAAAAATCAACATTGAAACCTCGGTCATCCCAATTAAACTAGTACTGTTATCGCCATCTGGTGGTAAAATTCTAGTGTGTTTATTGTACAACAGATGGCGCCAAATGCTTTCGCGCGGTTCGCGACGTTCGTTCGTTTAATTTTCAGCAGAGGCCAGGGGATCCACAGAGAAGTTGGTGTTTAATCTAAATGTAGACATATCAGTTAATTTTCTGTGTACTTAGTAGGAGAATGGATACTTTTATGAGGTCTGGGAAACAGATCCACTGCCGTACCTTTCACGAAAACGCTAGATTTAAACACCCAACCCACTGTTTACGGTGCAGCGGTCTCGTTTGGGCGATAATGAGTGTAATACTGTTGTAAACATGAACACACCATTGCCGAATAACAACAAGCTGCCAGCCTCGGTGACGAAACACATTGTGACTAATGATGATTGAATATCAGATCTACAACTAACATTTTAAGGACCCAAGATCAAATTTATCAAAACAAAAGAACTCCCTCTCCCCCTCTCTCTGTATATATTATATGATCATGTGTGTTTAATATGTAAATTATATTATTTTTCTTAATATTTCAAAATGATTTATTTATTTGGAAAATATATTCTGAAGAATTATTGGTATGAATGTAGAATAACTCGCACACCTCTCTGAAGCACAACCCTTTTATGAACATTAAATGTTTTTATAACCATCTTCTTCTGTCTTAATTCGTCACTTATTTTCAACTGCCTCTTACTTCTTCATTTCATTAATTCTAATCTGTAATCACCTTTACGTCCGTCCGTATACATACATAGCTAGTCAAGACAGTGCATTAGTAATTCTACATTCACTCTGGATTATTCAATTAAACATTTTTTTTAATTATAAATTTTTGATTATGATACATATATTTATTACAATTTATCAATCTTTTTATAAATTTCTTAATAAGAAAAAAGACAAAATTAAACTACCCTGTTATAAATATATTTTTTACAATTTGTTATTATTATCATATTTTTTTTCGAATAATAATGATTATTTATTTGGTCAAGTGCCATTACTCCTGATAAAACATTACAATAGGATGTTAAGAATCAGCAATTTATTATATAATAATGATCATCACCTCCTACCACATAACAGTATCATAACAAATGTGACATCTAGGGCTAAAAAAAATTCACAGGCCTTGCATTCATGAGATGGCTTGTGGAACTTTTTGATAGAATAGAATTAATATATTTTTTTTACAATTTGTAATAACTATCATATTTTTTTTTAGAATTACAATGATTACTTATATGGTGAATTGCCAGTACTTCTGATAAAAAAATGGCATAACAAATGTCACATCTGGGATTAAAAAAAGGCTTTGCATTCATAATGGCTTGTGCAACTTTTTGATCTCAGCCATCTTCCCCCTCCCCCCCCCCCCCCCCTTAAAAATATCTGTCTGAATACCATCTCATGTCCTTGGTGATTATAAATGGAATGATGGGCCATTGGTTTAAAATTAAATTTTTTGGATACTGGAATTGGCAGATGTATGCGCTCTTAGATAGCTTTCTAGTTGTTTTCTGTGCTGACCCTGTTCTGTACACAAGCACTTTGGTGCCTCCTAGGATGAGGATACACATGTCATGATGCTTTTAGCACCAACTGTTTAACTTGGATTGCTGCAATGATATGATATACACATACCCATGCAGACTAAAGGCATGGTCTTTATATATTTTTTCTTTTTAATTTTGCAGACATCATGGAGGAGACAGTGTTATCGAGTGAAACGGTTCTACAGATTGCTCAGAAGAAGGCCCTCGCTGATGTTAAAGCTCTGCAGTATGTACCAAATTATAAACATGAAGATGTAATAATTATTCATAGCATTTTAGCCCAAGTTTACTTTCAAAGATGGACATACATTGTCTACAATTGTCTGAAACAGACATGTTGGTCAAACATTTATCAGCTTCCCTGAGATGGATGTCATATTTATATGTGTTTGTAAATAACGATGAGTTATATATATAATATTATTAAGGTTGTGAAAGGGCTCTGTTGCAGTCAGTTATAATTAAGTCTTAATTTGAGAGATAAACCCAATTTTAAATAAACTTATTACAAATGAAATTTTAGTTGAATTGATTTTTCTTTGTAAACCTGTATTTTCAGCAATCTTGGATGATAATAGTTGATATATTAATGAAGTAATGGAAAAACAAAAGACAGTTGGTGGAATGTGTCCATGGAGACAGGTGGCTGATGTTTAAAATTAATTTATATTTTATCAGGAACAACACAGCTTTGACTACTTCACATATGTTGATTTTGTTTCAGAATGTCTGAGATGCAAATTAAATCTTTAGACAGCTCTACTGAGGTCATTAATAGCCTTTGTAATTTAGTGACGCTTGACCTTTCTGGAAATGAGATTCAAAGCATGGGTAAAGACTTAAATCTCCCAAAACTCCGCCTCCTTGATGTGAGTGACAACATGTTAGAAGACCTGATGTTTGTACAGCAGTTTCCAAACCTTGAGGTACTCTGCACGGAGGGAAACTTTCTAGAGGTTAGTCATTCATTCCATGCTTTGTCATATTCTTCAAAGGTTGTAAATCATACATTTGAAAGGTTGCGAGGTATTTAGGTTTTATCTTTTGGGTAGTTTGTTTGACCCTCAGCAATTTTAATAGAAGTGTTATTAACGTAATCAAATGAAATTATTTTTAGGGTCAGCGACACAGCAAAGAAACAATCTTGAAGACCAGAAATATACATTCTTGGTAGTGTGGGCCTAGGCCCAATACTGTGCAACCCTTGTTTTTATTCACATACCAATCCCATATTCCTGGGTTCATTGGTGCATAAGTTTCCTAACAGGTGTTTGCATTCACTTATTCACCCATATTTTCATGTACAATTGTGAATATGTGACTGCACAATTGTGAATATTCCTGGAAGTCCGTCTTTTCTTCCAGATGATCAGCAGGAATGACATGAAAATCTAATCAATTCTTAAATGACCCATACCTGAAGTGCCCTGAAAATTTCATGGGATTCCATTCATGATTGGTTTAGTTATGTTTTGATCAAACACACACACACGGGAATGAACTCGGGGAAGCATAAAAGAGGTACATGTAATCAATTAGATTACAGACTGGAGTATCAAGTGAGAGTCTGGCCCTGTCGAATGTTGCTGATGGGGGTCATAAAACTCGCTGCTCAATGGCACACAGTAGGGTTGGGACGGTTACCGGTATACGGTATTATCACGATATCTCACAGCCACGGTTATCATACCGTCAACTTTCCTATTATCGCGATATCACGATATCAATTTTTGTTCACGATTATGGTTCACAGACAAGCCATTGAATTATATATTTCAGGAGAAAACTGGCATCAAAAGAGTCTGTCCATGTTCAAAATAAATGTATTTCCAAGAATCACATTTATTTTTATAAACCACATGTATTTGAATACCTGCGTGTCGGTGGAACCGTGTGCTTACGGACTTCGGGAAATGTCCGGAAATAGCAGGATTAATCTTAGAGGACAAAAGCTTGAGAATTCCATGAGAAAATAACATTATAAAGAAGAGCAATAAAACATATTTATGCTTTTATTGCATGGAACGATAAAACATAAAAGTGTCACCATTGGATCGAACATTCCTTACGGGTTGCATATTTTGCCATATAAAATTGGATTGGAATATTTAGCCATGATGGGTATGACACGCTCTCTGAAAATTCCGGGATTATCCGGCTTTTTTGTAACTATAGGAAACTGGTGAAACGTTCTGACAAGCGTGATTTGACGATTGGGGCAGGACTTCCCGCGTCTCAAACTTACACACCTGCAGCGCCTTCATGCAACTTAATCACTTAATGAGTTAATTTGTGGTACTGGCACAATGGGTATAAATAATATTAATAGTTAACCCCTCGTATAAAGTCAAGAATTTAAAGGTGGTTGTTATTAATATCATTATTGATGGCTTATCAATGCTCTTATCTATTATTAAAAATATCGCGATATCACGGTATATCACGATAAAATTTGAATAATCATCATGATATCAAAAACCCATATCGTCCCAACACTAGCACACAGAGATGTCGCTGATAAGCCCAGCGCTAATTGATACAGCCCTAGAGACCCCCCTTTGCCGTGACTTCGGAACATCTCATTAGTTCCCAGAGACCCCCAGTGTGAAATAACTAAATTTTTATAAATATTGTGACAAGGATGAGTAAGTTTCTCCCAAAATTTATCTCCAGAAGTATTTAATTTAAATTTTTAAACAGTCATAAGTTTGAACACCATATTTTCATATGTGTGGGAAATGTGTGTGAAGCTGTCATTGCTAATGATGCCTGAACTATAGCTTGGCTGCGGTAAATATGGGCGATAATACAAGAACAACGCCATCAATGACAGAGAGGGTGATGGCTCACTGTTATCCATCATAAGCGTCAAAAATTTTTTTATCGATGGAATACTATATAATACATGGTAATTATTAATATAAGTCAGAAGTGTGGGAACTGATGGAATTTTTCATAATTCCGAAGTTATTCAGGGAAAGTATGGTTTACACTTACCAGTCGTCCGTCATGAATCACTGCAGAAGTTGATGTAGAGTGACCACATCTATCCCAAAATCGATCAAGTGATTCCTCAACATGCGACCTTTTCTAGATATATTTGTTGCGCATAATTCTTGACAAAACAAACCATTTGCGCATTCATTATTCTGGTCAGTGTTATTCCAGTGATTTACTGCTCAGTTACTTGATATATTGCTCTCCACTTCAGCGAGCTACAGTGGACCGCAGAACTTAGCCCTGCCTGGGCTTTAGTGTATTAATTACTACTTAAAAAACATCCAAAGACAAGTGTGGTTTGGACCCTTGATTTATTATTCAATAAATCATATAAATGTGTACACGCATCGAACCATCAATACATCGGTTAATATTAAGAAAACTACAGTAACAAAGCACAAACTTGCAACATTCGCTCGTAGCGATCTGATCCGCATGTCAAAGACAAACTATGTGTATTGACAAACAAATAATATAATGTGTGCCAAAACAACGCTTCGCGTACAAATAAATAGATATTTGCTGATAAGTAAACACAAAATACGTTCTATGGGAGGGACGGGCAGGTGCTGCTAGGTGCAAGGCCCAAATGTGTGTGCCGTGTAATGTACCGTTACACGTGGATCCCGGTCACTGAGCCGTGACATATGCATGTTGACAATTGGGCAGGTAAGACTGAATGGAATTATGTTTGAATAGTGGCAAGGCGGCTGTACTTGTTTCTCTTCTTTAACACCACATAACTAGTTATCTGTTACTTAAAGAACATCCAAAGACAAGTGTGGTTTGGACCCTTGATTTATTATTCAATAAATCATATAAATGTGTACACGCATCGAACCGTCAAAAACCCCAAACCACACAAATGACTTTTTTTTTTCCGATCATGATTACTTAGGAGTTGGCATACATGAGCTTTATGAACTTTGCTCTATCCTCACAAGTCGTGATATCAACGTAATCAAGGTAAGCCAGGGAACGCCAGTCTCCTTGTGCTTTTATAATCTCTGGCGGGACCTGCGAACAAAGTCCGAGAGTGGCGCCCCCTCGACGTAATGAATGACCTGAGTACTGTTCGCTGGACAAACCCAGTTGTTTTAGCACAGATTGCAGAGTTGTGGTGAAAGTATTGTAAGTTAGTTGAGATTTCAACTTACCATTCCTATAAGCAAAGATTGAGTCATCCACTTGGTTTGTGCCAGCAAGTTTAACAGCTCGAATTAGGGCTCAGCCGGGACATAACGTAGCGCAATCGGTGTTCCATGGTAGCACAACGTAAGGTCCAAGTTCTTTATATTGTATGGTTTTTGAGTATGTAAAATATATAATGAAACCCCAGTCTTGAAGCTTGCAATCACCAAGGGTAACGATCGCCTTGTGGTGCTTTGTTTTAGGAAATAGACTGCTTTTCCTCAGCATGCCAAAAAAAGGCCACAAGACATGCTGCCCAAAATGTGGCATTAAAGGAAGAATTTAAAGGAAGCAAACCCGCTATTTGTGAAAGGGTGGCTGTTGTAATTGGTAACTTACGATTAACCGGTGCCCCTTTTACACGTTTTACACCATTAAGAAGATATTTCACTGAATTTTGTGTTTGCTGTGTCAGAGTTAAGGGATTTGGATATCCAGCTTGAAGGTGAACTATCCTCACTGCATTTAAATATTGCTTAACAGAATTTGGCGACAGGGTTAATGAGAGATATGCTATATATCTCTCTAAGTTAACAGGTGATACAGGAACTGGTGCATACTGATAGTCCTGACAGAACTTTAGGTAAGCTTGAACTTGGCAGCGATATGTGGTTCTAGTCGCCTCTGCATATGCTGCCTTCTTGTATTTCTCTACCTGCTGATCAAGGAAAGCCTCTGCTTCCTCCATAGGATTACCTGGTCAAAAATAGTATAAAGGGCGCTCAGTGACATATGATTACAAAAGGATACACCATCAAATACTTTTTGCCCTGCGTTACATTTAACATACCATTCATTAATGAGGTTCTCTGTATGTAATAACTTGCCTTTCTCGTGTAACCTCGAAATTGTATCTGCCATGATGTTATGGACACCTGGTATGTACTTAGCTTTGACCACAAAGTTATATTTTGCGGAGTGCCAAAACATAGCACGGAGAAGTTTCATAACCTCACCGTTCCGACAGGTACATTTGTTTATTATTGCCAGTGTACATGTATTATCAGTATGGACAAACAATGTTTTTCCTGTGTATAAATGTCCCCAGCCCAAAATTGACAGGGCAGCAATTGCCGCTTCTTTGTAATTTATGTGCAAATTAGCTATGGTGGGATAATCCTCTTGCCAGTCAATATAAAGAAAACCCCCATTGCAAAATGCTCCAGCTCCAACAGTGCACGAATCGCTAGCGATGTCGGTAACTGGTCTGTTGTCAACAAAGGCTGAGACGCCATTAAAGCCCTGCATGAAATCATGCCACCATTTAATATCTTCCCGCATTTCCCCACATACCTTGACTTTGTGGTGAGGTTTAGAAAGCTTGTTTAAGCAGTCTAGTAGTCTCCGTAGAAATACCCTACCTCCACGGACGACTTTGGCAGCGAAGTTGAGTTTTCCGCACAAGCTCTGGAGCATGCGTTTTGTGATGCGTATCTTACTGATAATGTCCTGCAAAATACTCTGGATGGCATGTAATTTATCTTCGGGTAAAGCCGTTTGTCTCCGTATTGTGTCGATTTCTGTACCTAAGAAGGTGAGACACGTGGTTGGTGGAATATTTTTCTTAACATTAACTTCAAAGCCAAGGTCCTCTAGAAGTTTATTAAGAGTCCGCCACGCATTGTGACATTCTTCAAGAGATTTTCCAGTACACAGAAAATCATCTTGATATGCCACCACGGAAAAACCCCTCTTTGCCATCATGCGCTTTATACTTTGTGATATTCTATGGAATATTGTGGGAGAGGCTCGGGCTCCGAAAGGTAATTTTGTGTCAAAAAAATATTTTGTTTCACCATTGTTAAAAGTCCATTGTAAGCCTGTTACCTTTTGTGAATGAGGATGTATGGGGACATGCCTATATGCTGCCTTGATGTCGACTTTAGCCATATAATCACCCGGTTTCATAAGCTGAATGGCGTCATCTACGGTTTCATAGGAATACTTATGAAACTCGCATGCATAGGCATTCACCCCAGCGTTGTCTGGCAAACTACAGTCGTGTATCAATCTGTATCCTCCGTCAGCCTTTGACACTGCTCCTATTGGTGAGACTATACATGGTTTATCATTGCAAAACACATAATTTCCCTTGCTAACCTCTTCTATGATGGAGTTTTCAATGATTGACTTGGCTTCTGGGTCTAGAGCTGATTTATGATTTGACAAGCTTACCTTTTTAAGGGCAGCAAGATTTTCTTGTACTATTTGAAATCCATTCCGTACACCGTATATTATAAACTCTCTATCGGGGTCATTTTCTAGTTCTAAGTCCCACTTTTCCACACACAGATTTGACCGAACACAGAACCGATCGAAAGAAGTATTTAGTCAGCAACTACTCTGACTTACACCAGTAGAAGATGATCTCTCTGGATTTACAGACTCGGCGGAGTGGTGCATCTTGGAGTGACGCCGCGCGCATCCTGGCTCGCTACACAAGTGTCTAAATTTACAAGCATCACCAAAGTGACACCCACGAGGGCCATTAAATAGTCTACAAATTTCTTGTGATCTATTCACCTGCCTCTGTGCGTTTCTTTCACTAAAATTTGGCTGTCGTCGTTTCAGGTTGATATGAAACAGGTGTGGTGCATCGGTACCCCATCTGTAACCATATCTGGCCTGCATGTAGCGATATTCATGATCATACTGCAGTACCGATGTGCGCTAAAAAACTCGAAAAAGTTCACAAATTTTAATAGTATAAGCCACATATTCTGTTAAATTGTCCATATGCAGCTTGCCCTCTTGCAACAATTTGTCCATTATCCTAGTATTAGCTGAACACCATTCCTCTACTGAAACATTTTCAAGCCTGGGTTTTTTAGCAGCACTGCGAACAAGGATCTGTGAACCGTTGCCCCTTCCTACAATTTGTTCCTCTACTACAGGGGGCACGAGGTTTATGTTATCGATAATGTCATGACAACTAAAATTTTCATTTTGCTCACCTCGAAGGTACACTTGTACGTCAGTGAGTGGACCAATTCCTCCAGCCATTGCTGCAGCACCAATAGCCTGTCCTCGCCCGGCAGGATAAGTCTTAGTCTTAGCAGTGCACTGGGGACCACCATCATCGACATTCAATGATTGTAGGAAGTCTGTGAGATTAACTTCTTGCTGTTTGTTTGGCGTACCTTTCAGTGGAGTTTTGTCACCTGCTTTCCTGTTATCACCCTGGGCCCACTCATCCAGGTATTTCGATAACAACAATTTTTGGGCTAACGTGAGACCTAAGTCTTCAATGACGCCTCTATTCTTACACATTAATTTTAAAAGTTCAATTGAATCAAAACCATTTGACAGAAGTTTCTTAATAGTCTGTTCACTGAAGTTTCTTGCCTTCATTTCCTCTGAAAAATCATTTGCCTTTGCTTCTTGGTCCTTCTTTTTCCCCATCTTAACTATGTGCAAAAAATAAAACACGTGCTGCTAGGTGCAAGGCCCAAATGTGTGTGCCGTGTAATGTACCGTTACACGTGGATCCCGGTCACTGAGCCGTGACATATGCATGTTGACAATTGGGTAGGTAAGACTGAATGGAATTATGTTTGAATAGTGGCAAGGCGGCTGTACTTGTTTCTCTTCTTTAACACCACATAACTAGTTATCTGTTACTAAAATGCTTATATTAAAACGTGATTCCATGTAATGATAGATGTAACTCAGTACCAGCTCTTATCACTAAAGCCCTGTAAAGTCTGTATGGTGAATCCCTGACATTTGCATAATAGGGCGTCACAAGGCTCCTGACGATTCCCTCACATTTTTATATCAGGCCTTCACGCCTTCTGTGAATGGCATCGTTGCTATGAGGACGCTAGCAGCGGTCACGATGGCAATAGAAAGCTCAAACTGTTTGGTAACATTAACACTGAAATCATGTTTTCAGAAAGTCCATACATGGACCTTCGTGTCCTATGATATATCTCTGCTGTCCAATCCTAAGGTCCATGGGCCAAATATAAGTGCATTGCATACACTCTCGCATGATTTCGTACTGTGTATTTGTAAGTGTTCAAGTTACACTTGAAAGACTTGCCAGTGTTAAGTTGCCAACACGCTGATCGCTGTGATTGTTTCCGCCAGCCGGTACATGAATAACAGTTTGACTGCGTTCGTCGCGTGTGAGCCTGAATATTTCACGCTGATTGGCTGAGCTAAAGATACATGTTTAAATCAGCCTGCTTTGAAAAGCGATGGTCGGATAAACAGTGACACACTGACTCATTGAGGCTGAGGGTTATAGTGTTGAAAGTCTTGTCGTTCTAAAAATAGCGGAGGACCTAAAAATATTAAGACTGATTAAATGGGAATATAAATAGCAAGCTAGAGGCCCACAATAGGCGGTTACTGGAATAACCATGTGGGTTTACAAAAAAAAAAAGATTCTGGGAAAACCACTATAATTACTACCTACATCACTGGGAAAGACCTTAGTTCAGCAAGGCAGTGATGTATGGCGCTGACTGTCCGGTACAGCCCAAGTTTACCAGTCGATGAAATAAGAGGGTCAACGAGTGGCAATTAGTTATAGAAGTAGCTGAGAGGTGGCATGACCGACACTAAGTGCAATACAGTGAGAGAACGTTTGATTTCTCTGTCAGAGGCAACAGTTAAGAGAAATTTCATTGACTGGGCCAGTCTACGCAGAAGTAACATCTAGCAGGCTTGCATTATCAAAAGCCGTGCTGCTGCTGCACCTGACACCGCCACACAATAGGCGTACAATAGAGTTAATGGGCTAATCATGTCTTAATTGCAATTAGCGCATGACTGACACTCACGACCTGGCAGGGCTTCTGACAGTTATTAATCCAGTCTGAATAAATAAACCTTAATAAATTAAACTCACAACTTAGTGCATATATGCAGAGGTAGAAAGGTTGCTTGTTGCAAAACCTCATTTGCAAAGCTCTGGCCTATCTGACTTGCAACAAGATGCTCTTGTTGAATTTGTTTTGATTATTTTGGCAGGCCCCCACATATTATAAAAACGTTGATATAAACAAAACTAGCTGCCTGTCTGCGGTGATATCCATGTTTTCCAGCCTATTTTTATAAAAGCTCCAAGGGATTACCTTAAGTTTATAAAGGCTGGATAGGTGATTGGGCCCCTTTAAGTATATGTCGTAACAGTTATTCATTTTGGCTAATATTAGTAATATTTATAGAAGGTTTTAGAAAAGCCTGTGTGATAAACCCCATAATTTGTATTGTATGGTTTTTCAGGCTGCAGACAAGTACATTGCCGTGGCGTTGTGTCCTAAATTGAAGAAAATCAACGGAAATTCCGTGGACACCATGAACACATTTATTAACAACTTCAAGGACCGGGTTAGACCAGAGGTAAGCTGGATCCCACATGTTGAATTAACTTGTGAATATCAAGTTATAACAAAAGTCAGTTGTTCTAAGGACATAGTGAATATATTTAAGTCTTAAGAAAGGAAGGCTATCCTTGTTTCTATAACAAATCACCCAATCCAAGGATTTTTTATACCTCATTAACTCTGAGAAATTCAAAATTTAATATGAAAATGAGCTGAAAAATTGCCAGAGAATTAAAGGTGAGGTTTAGATAGCTAAATATCATTGGTACTGCTTTAAAATGCTCCAGAAATTTTCCAGTTTCACAGATAATGTAATATTTAGCTGTACTGATCATTGATTAATCATTGTTGGGCATTTTCATATGAAGTTTGATTGTTAAATAGTAATTGACTCTCACAACTTTATTTTACACAAGAAGCACTTACAGGGCTACTTCATTTACCATTTTTCACCAAAGAGATTCCTCATTTTTATGCCCCCGCCACAAAGTGGCCGGGGCATATAGTTTTACCCATGTCCGTCATTCCGTCCTTCCGTCATTCCGAAATGAAACAGTTGTACTGACTTTTTTTCGCAATGCCTGCAGATATTGGCCTGATTTTTGGTGTGTGGGCAGATATAGACCAGTTACAGATTGAGTTCGCGTTTCGTCCTGGTTGACCTACTTTTTACCGTTTTACGGCTCCTAAACTTAGAAAATTTCATGAAAAATAGAAATATTCATGACAGATACACATGTACCGACTTTTTTTCGCAGTGCCTGCAGATATTAGCCTGATTTTTGGTGTGTGAGCAGATATAGACCAGTTACAGATCGAGTTCGCGTTTTGTCCTGGTTGACCTACTTTTGACCGTTTTACGGCTCCTAAACTTACAAAATTTCATGAAAAATAGAAATATTCATGACAGATACACATGTACGGACTTTTTTTCGCAGTGCCTGCAGATATTGGCCTGATTTTTGGTGTGTGAGCGGATATAGACCAGTTACAGATCGAGTTCGCGTTTCGTCCTGGTTGACTTACTTTTGACTGTTTTACGGCTCCTAAACTTAGAAAATTTCATAAAAAAGTGCACATGTATGGACTTTTTTTCGCAGTGCCTGCAGATATGGGCCTGATTTTTGGTGTGTAGGCAGATAATGACCAGTTACAGATCGAGTTCCTGTTTTGTCTCAGTTGACCTACTTTTGACCATTTGACTGCTCCTGAACATAGAAAGTTTCATGAAATATATAAATTTTCATAACAAATGCATATGTACTGACTTTTTTTCCTCAATGCCTGCAGATACCACCCTGATTTTTTTTGTGTGGGCAGATAATGACAGTTACAGATCGAGTTTGCGTTTCATCCTGGTTGACCTACTTTTGATTGTTTTATGGATCCTAAACATAGAAAATTTCATGAAAGACAGAAATTTTTATGGAAAATGCACATTTATGGACTTTTTTTCACCATGCCTGCATAAACTGGCATGATTTTTGGTGTGTTGCTTGATAATGACCCGTTACAGATCGAGTTTGCATTTTGCCCTTGTTGACCTACTTTTGACCATATGACACCTCCTGAACTTAAAAAATTTTCCAAATTTTACAAATGTTTCTAATTTGCCCAAGGCGGGGGCATTCGTGTCGTTCCGACACATCTAGTTCTTTTGTAAAATCGAAACAAAAAATCTCTTGTGTATTTTGCATTGAAGCATATTTTCCCAAAACATAAGCATTGTGAAGTAAATTAACAGTACTGGTTTAATTTTCAATTGGATAACATAAAGATATATTTTCTTTGTTACTTTCATTTAAAAATACTTTATATGGACCTTTTATAAGGCTTGCAGCCCCAGAGAATTGATGATATCATTGATATGTGAACCGAAATGCCAATGACTACACAGTCTTGCAGACTTCGTTTGATAACATGGTCAGTTTGTAGATAACACTATATGTGTCTTGCACTTGGGACTGTCACGGCATTGTGACTGATTAGCAATCACTCTTTGTCCGTAGTCCGTCCGTCTGTCCGTCTGTCCCTTAACCTGGCACAAATCGTAACCGCTGGACTTAGAATCTTGTAACTTTACATTCTGAGAGGTCAATGAAAAATCTCCTTGGAAACCAGAAATTAGGTCTCTGTTACCCATATCCTTCGAGCTATTGGGCCCCAAAGTACCCCCCAGAATAGTCAAAAATTTCATACAAAAATGTCAATATCTCATTAACTACATCACTGATGGTCATGATTTTTGGCATACTTATTTATCATGAGATGTTCTATCAGTTCCTGCAGACTGGTGAGGCCACCTGTATTTTTAGATTTTTTAGGAATTTTTTCTCTATTTTTGAGACCTTTAAAAATGTGAACAACTGTTAACAGGGCACAAATCGTAAAGACTGGACCTAGAATCTTCATTCTTAACACAGTGAGAGACCTATGAAAAGTCTCCATGGAAACCAGAAATTAGGTCTCCGTTACCCAAATCCTTAGAGCTATGGGGCCCCAAAGTACCCCCCAGAATTGTCAAAAAATTTCATAAAAAACTTCAAAATGTCATTAACTACATCACTGATGGTCATAATTTTTGGCATACATATTGATCATGAGATGTTTCATCAGTTTCTGCAGACTGGTGGCGCCACCTGTATTTTTCGATTCTTTACAAATTGTTTTCTCTGTTTTTGAGGTCTTTAAAAATGTGGACATCTGTTAACAGGGCACAAATCGTTAAGACTGGACCTAGAATCTTCATTCTTGACACAGTGAGAGACCTATGAAAAGTCTCCATGGAAACCTGAAATAAGGTCTCTGTTACCCATATCATTTGAGCTGTAGGGCTCCCAATTACCCCCCAGAATAATGGAAAATTTGATTAAAAAAAACTGCAACATCTCAATTACTACAATACAGATGGTCATAATTTTTGGCATACATATTGATCAAGAGGTGTTCCATCATTTCCTGCAGACTGGTGGCGCCACCTGTATTTTTTCAAATTTTTACAATTTTAAGCTCAGCTGACTTTCAGTCATGCTGAGCTATAGCGATCACCCTTTGTCCGTCGTCCGTCTGTCTGTCCGTCTGTCTGTTAACCTGGCACAAATCGTAACCGCCGGACTTACAATCTTGTAACTTTACATTCTGAGAGGTCCATGAAAAAAATCTCCTTGGAAACCAGAAATTAGGTCTCTGTTACCCATATCCTTCGAGCTATTGGGCCCGAAAATAACCCCCAGAATAGTCAAAAATTTCATACAAAAACTTCAATATCTCATTAACTACATCACTGATGGTCATGATTTTTGGCATACATATTGATCATGAGATGTTTCATCAGTTCCTGCAGACTGGTGGCGCCACCTATATTTTTCTATTTTTTACGAATTTTTTTCTCTTTTTTTTTAGACCTTTAGAAATGTGAACATCTGTTAACCTGGCACAAATCGTAACCACCGGACTTACAATCTTGTAACTTGACATTCTGAGAGGTCTATGAAAAATCTCCTTGGAAACGAGAAATTAGGTCTCTGTTACCTATATCCTTCGAGCTATTGGGCCCCAAAATAACCCCCAGAATAGTCAAAAATTTCATACAAAAACTTCAATATCTCATTAACTACATCACTGATGGTCATGATTTTTGGCATACATATTGATCATGAGATGTTTCATCAGTTCCTGCAGACTGGTGGCGCCACCTATATTTTTCTATTTTTTTACGAATTTTTTTCTCTATTTTTGAGACCTTTAAAAATGTGAACATCTGTTAACAGGGCACAAATCGTTAAGACTGGACCTAGAATCTTCATTTGTTGACACAGTGAGAGACCTATGAAAAGTCTTCGTGGAAACCAGAAATTTCTCCGTTACCCAAATCCTTAGAGCTATGGGGCCCCAAAGTACCCCCAAGAATTGTCAAAAATTTCATAAAAAAACTTCAAAATCTCATTAACTACATCACTGATGGTCATAATTTTTGGCATACATATTGATCATTAGATGTTTCATCAGTTTCTGCAGACTGGTGGCGCCACCTATATTTTTCGATATTTTACAAATTGTTTTCTCTATTTTTAGACCTTTAAAAATGTGAACATCTGTTAACAGGGCACAAATCGTAAAGACTGGATCTATAATCTTCATTCTTGACACACAGGGAGACCCATGAAAAGTCTCCATGGAAACCTGAAATTAGGTCTCAAATACCCATATCCTTTAAAATGTGTGGCTCCCAATTACCCCCCTGAATAATGGAAAATTTGATAAAAAAAACTGCAACATCTCAATAACTACAACACTGATGGTCATGATTTTTGGCATACATATTGATCAAGAGGTGTTCCATCATTTCCTACAGTCTGGTAGCCCATCCTGTATTTTTTCAAATTTTTATAATTTTTTTTCTCTATTTATGAGACCTTTAAGGATGTAGTTATCTGTCAACAGGGTACAAATCTTAACGACTGAACCTACAATCTTCATTCCTGACACACAGGGAGACCCATGAAAAGTCTCCATGGAAACCTGAAATTAGGTCTCTGTTACCCATATCCTTTGAGCAATGGCACTCCAAAGTACAGCTCAGAATAATGGAAACTTTGATACAAAAGCTGAAGTATTTGAACAACTAATGCAGAGATCACCATAATTGTTTGCATGGATATTGATCATGGAATGTTTCATCAGTTCCTGCAGACTGATGGCACCACATATATTTGTTCGGGTTTTTTTATGAATTTTTTCTCTACTTTTGCGACCTTAAAAGATATGAACATCTGTTAACAGGGCACAAATTTTATAGACTGGACCTAGAATCTTCATTCTTGACACACAGGGAGATCCATGAAAAGTCTCCATGAAAAATGAAATTAGGTCTCTGTTACCCATATCCTTTAAGCTATAGGACTCCAAAGTATCCCTAAGAATAATGAAAAATTTGACACAAAAACTGCAGTATCTCAATAACTACAACACTGATGGTCATGATTTTTGGCATACATATTGATCATGAGGTGTTCCATTAGTTTCTGCAGACTGGGTGCACCACCTCTATTTTTTCAAATTTTTACAAATTTTTTTGTCTATTTTTGAGACCTTTAAAGATGTGGTCTTCTGTCAACAGGGTACCAATCATAACAACTGGACCTAAAACCTGCATTCTTGTCATGCAAGGAGGCCCATGAAAAGTGTCTGTGGAAACCTGAAATTAGGTCTCTGTTTCCCATATCCTTCAAGCTATAGGACTCCGAAGTATCCCTCAGAATAATGAACAATTTGATACAAAAGCTGAAGTATCTGAACAACTAATGCAGAGATCACCATGATTCTTTGGATGGATATTGTTTATGGAGTGTTTCATCAGTTTCTGCAGACTGGTGGTTCCACCTATATTTTATTCAATTTTTCGAATTTTTTTCTCTATTTTTGAGACCTTTAAGGATGCTGTCATCTGTTTACATGGCACAAGTTGTAACAACTAATGCAGAGATCACCATGATTCTTTGCATGCATATTGACCATTAAGTCTTTTTATTAGTTTCTGCAGACTGGTTGAGCCACTTGTATTTTTTACGCATTTTTTCCTTTATTTTTGAGATATATAAATACAGACACAATTTTGGCCTGTTGGTTAATCTGTTTGATGCTTCAGTTGAATGGGTATATACTACCATTCAGATGATAAAATTTCCTTCTGCGAATCTTTGTCCAGTCAGCTGAGCGTCATGACCCATGGGTCACTTGTTTCATAGGGAAATGATTCATCACACATTAACTTCTTTCAAAACAATTTTGCCCAAGTGAGGAATTATGGTGTGATTGCTACCTTACTGTTGACAGCAGCCTAGTTCTTTCTTAAATAAAACAATTCTGTTTAGGCCTGATGCAGCACATTTATTTACACTTGACAACTAATGAGAATGTTACCTATGTGTCGTAAAATAGTGTGAATTTAACATGGTTTGGAGAGATGTTGGGCAACATTAGGATAAATGTCGAGACTGATCGTTTTCACTTGTTTCTGTTTCAGGTACAGGGAGTCTGGCAGGCATTGTTTGCTGACCAGTATGCTGGTGGTGTACCTGATGATGAATACAGTGCTGTACTAGAGAAGCTGACCTCTGTGTCACTGAAACGAATGTCTCTTAGTACTAGCATGAAGAAATACAAAGATTTCCTGGTGAGGGAAAACATTCAATCTAGTCTTTTCACATAAATATGTGGGTACAGTTATGTAAATGTTCCTGGCTTCTGACTAAAGAAATGGAGATGCTGATTTTGTCTCTCTTTCTGTCTGTCAGTCAGTTCTGTAGAATCTTCATGACTGTTTTTTGTTCATTTAAATAGTGATGGGCTCATGATAAAATATAATAGACAATCGGTCAGATTGATAATCATCCGATGACCGATCTTGCAGTGCCATAATTGATTGCAAATTTTTGTATGTAACTTATGCTTTGTAATGGGGAACTGTGTACTTTTATATATATTATGCAAGCAAACCAGAGGAAAGTCTGCTTTTATTAAAAAAACAGTTTTATTCCTAAGTTACTATACATTAACAAATTGGTTATAGAATTATAACATTATTAATCTGACTGTAGGCCTACATATTAGTTGAGATCATGTACTGGTCTATATATATTCCGAAACTTTATATTCATACTTCTAAACGAGCAATTATTTCTGATAATTGGTCAGTAGTAAACTTATTTATGGGTGATGAATCATGAAATTACAACCAATACCCAACACTACATTTAAACTGATAAAAAATGTTTTCTCTGACATGTTCTGATCCATTTTGAATGCATGTTAATTTTTTTACACAAAGAAAACAACATCAGTATTTTCAGAAATTAATATTTCGATAATTACTAAATCTCAGGTGAGAAAGGTGTCAGAAGAAATACTTGAGTCCATGAAAAATGCCAGTTACATGCAGACACCAAAACGAAAAAGGGTAGAGAAGAAGTTCTTCGATGCCTCGCCTGTCGAGGAAAGCACGACACCAAAACGTGCCTGCAGAACACCAAGCAAAACATCTCAAGGTAACATACTTATTTTCAAGTGACAGTGGAAAGGATACTGCAGTGTAGAGGTTTTTGCCTAAATTTCTAAAATATTACATGTAAATTTTCTGTTCAGTCTTAGTAATCAAATGGCCAATACGGTACCTCGTATGTGATGGTAGGGAGGGAATAACTTGATGCTTGGGGAAATCAGGTTTATATGTAAAAATGATTCAGTTTGACACTCATAAAGGTGACGACCCCTACAAAATTTTTTCATGCTAAGAATATGTGAAGTAGATAATTAGTTCATTATGTAAGAATATAAAAAATTGCCTGTACTTGCAAAGAACTTGAAATGTTTACTTGATTTTTCCCAAGTAAATGGGCGACATGTACAAGTACAATGCAAGTTCTGTGCTTGGCTGAAAGTGCCAAGTACAATAACAAGGGAAGTACTGATGCTTTTGTACTTGTGAAAAGAAGCAAATACCTGTTCTTAACCAATAACTACCATGAGGATTCAGAACACTTGTCAGGGTCAGATAAGTATATTTGTATTTCACAGCATCTACACCCCGGTCATCCAGGAAGAGTTTAGGAGGACAAGACAGATCTGGGGCAGTCAGCTCTCCTGTCAAGTACACATCAGTGAAGGAGAAATGGACTGGAAAATCATTGGTAGAGTTTAACCTGTATTAACCACCACCAATCTTTAGAACAAAGCAGTTTCGATCTCAAGTATTTTTGAATGCCTAAAGTCCCATACTTCCTCTTAATATATAAGTTTATTTAGTGTTGTTGTTAATTTGTGACTTAGAAAAATTCCTATTAGACATGGAGAAAGCCTTGAAAACTACTTGAATTTACCAGATGAGTACGAACCCTGAAACCTGTGAACTCTGCTTTTAAAAGACATTTTATTTTCTATGTGCACTTGGAACTCCCTGATTTTACTAGATTTTATGAGGTCAAACAATTTTGCTCACAGTGTAATTCTACCTTGCAACCAACCCACAAATACAATCTTTTTTTTTTTTCCCGAATATATGATCAAGGTAACTTAAAATTTCACAAATAAGACCACCCCCCAAGTTAAGACCACTTTGGCCAGTCCTGTAGGTGGTCATAGTTGTGGGGTTCCACTGTGTTTATTAAAGTTCTACATATTCCCATAAATTGAAAGACAACTTTCTCTGTAGTAACTGTTTGAATTTTGAAAAGATTCAACAAAAGCTCAGCAAGCTTTTGCCTGTAATGTAAATAAAACTTACTAAAAGTGCCAGAATCTTTCTGAAATCTTAAAAGAATGTAAGCAGTTTTGGGATAAATTATAGGTAGACATGTGAATATTTATGAAAACAGGTTTGCTGCTGTTTTGATGTTAAAAGACATTTGTATCCACTATTATTGTATCCCCAGACAAAGACGGGAGATACTATGTTTTCATACCGGTCCCGCCGCCACCACATATAAATCTTGTTGGCGCGATAACTCAAAAATATTTCACGGATCTTTACTAAACCTGGTATATGTATAGATATGGTTGACAAGACGACGCCTATTTAAAATGAGGTCATGATCTTTACTAGGAGAGTGTCCTTGACCTTGAATAGGTCCAGTTTGGGGGAAAATCACACAAATTCTTAAAAAATCTCAAGAAATCATGCATGGATTGATCCCAAAATCAAGTTGATAAAAAATCATGGATAGGGTTGTCATGTTCCAGAAACTTGTGCCGCCACCTATTATTCTTTACTTATTTTCGTGCCTTTTAATACCCCCAAAATTGCCACTTGACAGTACTGTGAGCATTATACTAGTAAGTCAAAAACTAATGGATCGATTTCTTTCATATTATGCATATACATAGACATGGGTTAGGGGATGATGTATATTGAAATTGGGGTCATGACCTTTTCCATGAGAGTGACCTTTTCTATGAGAGTGGTCTGATATTAATTGTTACTGAAGATGGGGGGCCTATTCTTAAAGGGGGGGGGGATTAATTGTATGGGGATAGTATGGCACCTGCGGTGCCAAGAAATATCTAGTCTAAATTTTATTTTGTTTCAACCCAGGTGGAATGAGTGATGGAACTATTGCATTGTCGGATATTGAAACACCATCAGGACCAAAGTACAAAGTCTAATGGACAGATTTCTTTCATATACACAGAAACACGGTTTGGCTTATATGGAAGTGAGGGCCCCGGATGAAAACTTTGTTTACTTCCGGTTGGCGAGTAAACAGTAGCACGTGGGCCCTTTGAATATGGTGTTAAGAATATAATAATATTGAAAAGTTTACACCTGTTTTGGATAAAATAAACACGGTGCTGGTCTAAATTAACATTCCAATCCTACAAGTATGACTAAAAGTAGGTTAAGCCCCTGATGTTCACACCAAATTTAGCTTAAATGGGAAGATATCCATCATCTGTCAGTCAGTGGCTGGGCCAGATGGCGTATCTGTAATGGTCTGGGATGCATGTCGTCACATTTCCTTAACATTGACAAGATGCCTAGGCCGTGGTGTGGTCTTGTGATACATTTACATTTTATCTGAGGTTTAACAACAGACTTTACACTATGATTACTCATGTCGGTCTTTTAGAGGATTCATGACACACGGACATCCTATCGGATCATGCAGATTATTAACTGCTGATTTTGTGCATCTGGTAACATTTAAAGGCTTAAATAAAACTTTCAATTTTGGATATAAAATATATTTATATATATATATATATATTTATATATATGTTTGTATGTTTACATATATATGTATGTATATATATATATATATATATATATATATATATATATATATATATATTTATATATTATACATATCATAGTCTGGTAAGAAAATGCTTCAAAGGGGCCTATTAATATATGTAATGAAATAATATACAAAAAAAACTTCACATGATCCTTTGAAAACATTTTGGTACCAAAAACAAAATAATATAAATGATAGGAAGACATGAGTATAATTCATTAAAGTTGAAATTGTTTCACAGTGAAGGGAATCACGCAAAGGCGGAGTGGGTTCGACGTGGTACATGGTATTTACACATTCTGCCATTAATTTTTGGTAATTATATTTGTATCGTATTCTGTATATATGTTGTTGTTTCATGGCGCACCAAATTTTCATTAAGCTATTTCTTAAATATATTTTACCAATAAACTTAATTTCTTCTTAGAACTCAGCCAGCCTCACAAACAGAATACGACAAATTTTATTCGTTAACATCAAAGGCACGTAATTAGGCCCTTTTCATAATGGTTTGAAAGAAATGTCTGAACATTTGGTTAGACGGGTCAGACTGGACATATTTGTTTATGATGGGCTTTGCCTGGTTGCCTGACTTATAAGCTGTATTATTACATATAGTAAACACAGTTGAATTTCATGTTAAATAGAAATATTGCCAAGACAATGGTGATGTTCACTGCCGAACAATGTTTAGCAATATAAATATAAGTAAAGGAAAATTTTATATTATGCTTAAACGATTTATATAATATGATAATATAATATGACACTCTTCTAAAATATAATTTCTCTATTGATTTTCTGATGACGTGAATAAATACTATATATAAAGAGATCCAAAACTAATAGTTTAATATAGTGTTTGCAAATACTCCATATACTCTCTTTGAGAATATTTATAATGATCTGTCATTAGTTGGTTATCTCGAAATAATGAAAATTGTGTATCTTACTCTTGAAACCAGTCTAATGAGTTTTATCATAAACTTTGAATTAATGACCATCGAAATATTAAACTGCATGCACATTATAATATAAATTATTATGCCCTTATTTTGGAAAAATAATGTTATATTCGTCAAAACAATCAGAATATATGTCACCAATGAGTTCGCTATGTAAAAAGATGACAGGTATTCACAATATCATTCTTTGTTAGATCTTATATTTACAGTTGGCATCAAGTCTTACTATAATCAAATCATGGAATAAGAAATAACTGATTTTTTACATTAGTCTCATTTTGTTCCTAGTTCTACATGACGTACCAAACACCACAATTGGTGGAATTGATCATAAAAGAAAAAGCAACTTATATGGCCCGGTAATACAGCTAGTATAGTATTTATAATGTATACCATTTCTTATTTAGCATGATTTATTTGAAGGGTTTGGAAATGGAAGATTATTGTTCTTGAAATCAATGTAGAATTAAAACCCAAATTTAATGACATATTTAAATTAACAGGCTATAATCAATATAATTACAACGACGTATTATATATTTATAATTTTATTAAATTATATTTTTAAATATATATATATATATATATTTATATATGAATTGTTACTTTATATATATATATAAAAATTAAATTGTATTAAATTTTTTATAATGATATTTTTTTATTATATATATACATACATACACAGATGAACATGTACATATATAAACATGTTTTATTATTTTGATATATCTATTGTGGAATAAACAGTTTTTGTGCTTTTGTATATAGAGATATACGTGTGTATATATACATATATATATATATATATATATATATATATATATTTATATATATATACATATATGTAAATATATATATAATATTTTTACATAATGTATATATACATGTATATATAAATATATACATATAATAGATAATATATATATATATATATATATATATATATATATATATATTATATTTGGTTAAAACTTATACAAGTATGAAATAAGTATAATGAAGAAGTCATGATTTGTCTTATCTAACCCGAAAAACCGTGTCATATGGAAAGCATTGCCCACTGAACTGACTGTGGCACAGCCGCCAAGTGATATCAAGGAGCTGATGATATACAGGCCTCTTGAAGGCTGTCTGTGTTAATAATGTCATGAGATACATTTTCCTCAACAGCTGTGGAATGTTTAATTTCTACGGTGTCCGGTTATATAACATTATTTAACTCAGACATGATAGAAAATATGAAAGATGTAGTGGGTTAAGCGATGATTTTCGTTTATTTCCTTAGTAATACAAAAGCACGTGGTGTTTGTTTACTCGCCAAACCACAACGAGGCCAATATGGCCGCCAAACCGTGTTTCCGTGTATTATGAATATACATAGATATGGGTTATGGGATGATGATTATTTAAATTGGGGTCATGACCTTTCCTATGAGAGTGGCCTTGACCTATAAAATTCCCATATTTGGTGAAATTCACACAAAATCTTTATTATCTCAGTAAGGGATACATGGAATGATCCAAAAATCAAATTGTCTGAAGATCTTGGATAGCTTTGTCTTTTGCAGAAGACAGGTGGCGCCACCTTGTGTCGTTTTCTTGTTAAAATGATGTTAACGCAATAACTTTGTAAGAATTTGAGGTACAGTCACCAGACCCACAAGTTTGATGCATCTTATCAACGGCTAGGTCAAGTTTGAACATGGATGACCTTGATGCATTTTTTCAAGGTTACAGCAGCGGTTAGGCTTAAATGATTTAAGGGCAATAACTCAAAAAGAATTTGTGGTACAGTCACCTAACTTAAAGTTTAGATTAATCTTATCAAGGGCTAGGCCAATTTCCAATATGGATGACCTTGATGCATTTTTCAAGGTCACAGAGGCAATAACGCTGAAATGATGTTTACATTAATATCTCACTGAGGGATGCATGGATTGGTCCAAAAATCAAATTGACATAAGATCTTTGATAGCATTGTTTTCTGCAGAAGACAGGTGGCGCCACCTTATGTTGTTTTCTTGCTAAAAAAGATGTTTAAACAGAATAACTTTGTAAGAATTTGAGGTACAGTCACCAAACCCACAAGTTTGATGCATCTTATCAACGGCTTGGTCAAATTTGAAAAGAAACCATGGTGGCTTGCCAAGTGTCAGTCTCTGCATCTGAATTCAAGATGGGATCCTATTTATACTCTGGCTCCTGCAGTGCCAAGAAATATCTAGTTTTAATTATTTTACTTTTATGTGTGAATGATGCTGTGTTATATGAATTCGTTTGGTGTATACATTGTTTCAGCCAGCATTATCAGACTACGAGCCTGCCCATTTTATTCGTTGTCACTTTGGGGATACGAAGACCAATGCTGACCCAAAGGACAGTCAGACCACCGTGTGGAAGTGTGCTTTTGAGCCCAGCCTTTCAGAACCAGGTTCTTTTCTTTATCTTACATAAGTTTTGTCAGGATTTGATTAAACTAGGATATCATATCTTAGACTATCAGTGCAGCTGTCTCTAAATGGGTTTTTCCATTTACATAGGACCTTTGCCATGGAATACTTAGGGTTTGTACTCAGTTTGGAGATCTATGCATGAATGGTGCTGGTACTGTTTCTACTTAAACAATCACATGACTATCATTCTGCATGGATTAAATTCATTTATTAATATTGCTGGCGTTCATGAGTAAGGTAAATAGCATAGAAAAAATTAAAAGTGCAGTCACATGAATGTCACCAGTGCTGTAAATACTTGAGTGTCTGCAATGCAACACTACTGTGCATGATAGTTGTTCTTCCTGCTGCAGCATTATATAACATTTGTTAGCTGAGCGCCATGACCCATTGGTCCCTTGTTTATATTACTGGTTCAGGATACACTATTTGACTGGATTCTGTGCAATGTGTGCATACAGTTGATGTTGGTGTACTTGTAATAGAAGGGAGAACTCAAACCTTTGAATGCATTTCTTCTGAATGCATTTGGATTTTATAAAATAAATCTTCCAAGTCCTGCAATACAAGAGAATATTTTTTTAACATACGTCTTGAATGTTCCATAAATGTTTTGTGTGATAAGAATTGGCTACTAGCCTCATATCTACCATGTGAGCTACATGTGCCCAATGGCATACGATATCACCTGTTTGGTCCTGTGTACGCTCCCGAGGCAGTGGAAATCTTGTGCTTCTAAAGATGCAACTGATTTTCACGCTGCCAGCTTTGACCGTTTATGATATATTTAGACACCAGATGGCGGTTCGTTGTCTGCTGAAAAAAACGTGCGTATGATGTGACAAGCAGCCAATCAGATGCCAATAAACAAACACTCAACAGGCATCCTGGCTCCGCCCATAGCTGCGCTTCAAGCGCCCTTTGATGAGTTTACGGTCGAATTTTAATTGATCCCTCTGCATTCTTGCATCATCGACCGATTCGATTATGACATTAAGACTGTGTTAGCGTAGCCATTATCTGTTGTCTGCAGAACTTAAACCAGCCAGCGAGGTGTGCACGCAGCCTTTGTTGTTACGTTTCGTTTGAATTACAGCTCACCGGCCAGGCATCCTATGTGCCCATGGCCCTAAGCAAACCACGTCTGGGGCAATTCGCTCTGAGCCTGTGGCCTGTTAATTCAGACGGTTCACCCGGGGCGATGAGCTGTCAATCAAAACGAAATGAACATGATTCGCTCCGTGTATTTCTCACTTGGCAGTGTCTTCCAGCACAAGGTCTCACCTGATTGGACAAAAATACAGTGCTCCCCTCTGGTGTAGCAATTCAGGATACGAGGTCATAACAAACAGCGCTTATGATAAAGGTACTAGGCCTATAGTTAAAGCGCTGTGTAAAGAGCGTAGGTCCTGTGGGGCTTTGACACTGTTCTGTCTACCATCTCAGCCTGGGAGGTGTGAAGGTACAGAAGGAACTGGCCACTCTGTAAGACCTTGTTGTCTTTACACTTTATTACAGATATTTAGTGAATTAATTTAGTGACCTGAATAAAATTCCCTGCCAGGAAGACTCCTGGAATTTATCTGCCAGATGAGTATGAACCGTAAATGTTCTGGTTGGCTTTATGTTCTCAAGTGTTTCAAATTCAAGATATCCATGAAAGGCAAATTATAATGAACATTACACCTAGAATAAAATGCCCTATCAACAAAAGTGAACAGTCAGTATGTGATAGCTACATTCTTCTCTGTCTTAGTGCCCATTTGACTCATTTTAAAGTCCTCATACAGGGGTCATTATAACACATTTTGCCTGTCTCTGACACATGCATTTATCATTTTGCACAAGTCTGTTGGAAATGTGAACTCCCGGATATTCCCCATATAACAAATAATGAAAAACATAGAGCCAAATACCAGTCCAAACCGCAGCCCCTTTCTTACTTTGTAAGGAAATCCTTTATTGGCCAATTTGAAATGTTATACTGGCCTATATTCAATCAAAGCATACATAACAAAGAGATTGAAGGGTGAAGCCGTTCAGACACTGAACCATAACAACACAGGTTAACTGTTCCTCAGAAATGCAGTGTTCTCCACTAGAAATTCTGATAGGCTGGTGGTAAGCTCGGTCAAACCAGGCCTGGTGCTTACCTGTTGTGCGTCAAGCATTTTTTATTGTCTGATTAAAAATTTAATCTGCATGGCTTTTTAATGCATGTAAGAACATTGAGAGCAAGAGGAAAGGCATGTATAATTTGTTTGTATGAGCTGTCTTACGAACAACGAATAGAATGCAAATATAGAAATTTATTGTATCAGCCACACTTAAAGACCAGCTGTTGGCAGCACACTGAGTGAATATACCTTCCTAGAAGCCACAGTCAGAATATGTATCAATGTTAACCAATATCCATGACAACAGGCAATGTGTAATTAAAAAGCAATTAGGGAAACAAGGGAGATGTGGCTTCTCTTACTCTACAGCAGTGGGCTGTCATCCAGTAACCTGATGTCACTGGCTGTGATGATAAGATCCCAGCACTGACACCAGCTTAATTACTCCAGGCTCACAATCACTCAGCAAGACCCCTTGCAGGGTCAGTCTGTAAGGCCAGTCCTTGTTACCCTTGACCAATGTATGTCTGGCAGGAACAGGGAAAGGGTGGCGGGGACAGATGAAAGAGTGGTGGGTAACATTAAAGGCTGGCGGTGAGAAATGAAAGGTTGACATGGTGATAGTATGCATCCATAGCAGAAAGGCAAATTTTCCTGCAGAAAGGAAAAAAAAGGATTTAAAAAAAGGATTCAAGTCTTTCTGTTGGGAAAGTGAACATTTCAAAGTATATTGAACCCTGTCCTGTAAAGCTCAGTTAATGAGTAAACATAATAAAGTTGTGTTTTCATTTGCAGGTCAAGACACTGATATCGTGGCCACTTGTGGTGGTAATACCGTATGCCTGATTGACTGCAAGACGGGGCATATCATGAAAAGATACAGACAGCAAGGAGAGGTAAGAAAACAGATGGGTGATGGATGGTTCATTTTGATAGATGAACTCCGAACCTCTGATGCTGTTTATACATTTCATTGGTTAAAATTATTCAGAGCTAGCACGTTTGATGCCTGTGATTTCAAGCATCTTGGATATTTTCTGTAATTATACCAAATACTAGAAATATGCATTCTCAGGAATGCAGGCCTCCACCATGTGGGCGGTCCTTACTGCGGGATGCTCTCCAAAAAGTGATTGCATCCTCTTATTCAGCCCATACTCCCAGGTTTATTTAAGCAGAAGTTCCCAGCCTGTGCTTGCATTCCCAGGTTCATTTGTGCAAAAGTGACTGAACATTTGTGAATATTCCTGGAAGTCCTTCCTGGACCCAGATCATGAGGCAGATACGCACCAAAATCTAATCAATTCTTCACTTGCCCATTATTAAATTGCCCTGAAAATTTCATGTGTTTCCGTTTATGATTGCATGAGTTATGTTGTGAACAAACACACATACAAACACACACAGAGACACAAAAACACTCAAACAGGAATGAATGCATCCCCTTCTGGTGGAGGCAATTATACAAAGCTGGAGGTCTAATGCCTGAGATATCCATCAACATAGTGAATATTTTATTGTAAATTAATACAAACTATCCCTAATTACCACATAAAAGGCATATTTCTGATTATTGTGATGACAAACATCTCTTACTTATGAAAAATTAAAGAGTATATTCTAGTGTATTTATAATAGTAGTTAGAATGTAGCTCAGTCTGTATTGTACAGTTTTGTTTCTCAGCTTTCAATGTAGACATAAAATATTGCTTTATTTGGAGACTCTTTGAGTCTTTAGTGTGTTATATTGTCTTCATTGCAGGTTTTCTACACATTGGCTTGGACTACTATAACATTAACAAGTGATGGAAGGAGCTGGAACTCTAACATACTCATTGTGGCTGGTTAGTTGAACTTATACTGCTTAAAGGTTGTGCTTATACTGCTTAAGATCACACAAGGCTTTGTATCTGAACTCTGTAATACTACTAAGGTGTATTGTATTGTTTATAGTATTGTGAAGAAAGTGTTGCGATATGTAATGTATTGTGAGATCAAGTATCATCACAGCCCTAGACATCACAACATGGTAGGCCTGCTTAATGTTAGCGCCATTTCAGCCCTCTGACAATAGATATTCTCTATTTCAGCCCTCTGACAATAGATATTCTCTGACAAGCCTCAAAGTGCCTATGCATCTTGTACGTCACACATCATCTGACCTATTACCATAGTGATGAATTAACACTCAACATGTATTCTTTTGTGTGAATTCTTCACTCATAGGCTAATGTTGAGATTACCAACTGTTTATCATAATATTGATACCATAGGATGGATGGCTGTTACAGGCTTACTAGCTTCCTGAGTCTATATTCATGGTTAGCTTAATGTTCACTTATAGTCTGTTCCACAGTAGGGTGCCCATTGAAATTCGGCAATATTTTGTTAAATTGGCAGATTAATTCCAGATGGTATGCTGCAATGCAGGAATGAGGTATAGGCCCAATAAATTATACTAAAAGTGAATTCATACCTTGCAAAATAATAAAGTAATGCAATAAAAATCAAAATATGAGAAAACAGTCTATTTTTTACAACACCCTTCCCCATTCACAAAGGTGAAGGTATCTGGTTACATTTTCAAACAACTACATTTAATAGCTTCTGATTGGTTAATAATTGGTCATAAATATTCTAAAAAATGTGATTGTCTGCAACCCATGACAGATGCCATGTGACTTGGCCACAATATTCAGAAGAACCAGAAGATTGCAAAAGATAAATTTTGGTTTTTGTTATGTGGTTATACATCTTATGTTAGGCCTTTGGTCCCTCATCAGCTTTAAGTTAAGACTGTGTGATAATATTTGAGTTTGAGAGAATAATTGCCAAATTTCAATGGGCACCCTACTGTGGAACAGACTATAGTTATGTCTCCATCCCCATGGGAGGGGACATAGTGTTTGGTCTATCGTTGTTGTCCATAGCCGTCAGTGTCTCTGTGTGTGTCGTATCTTGTGAACACAATAACTCATTCTTGTCTCTGTTTGGTTTTCTTTTGAAGGTGGTGAAAGGCATGTGAAGTTAATACACCCAGCCCAGCTGGTTTGCTACGCAGAATTCTCAGCAGTTGAACGTGCGGTAAAGAGGCTGGGCTATATCAGCTGTTTACTGGTCCATCCACAAGAACCAACATATCTCTTCTGTAAGTCAAGGCCACCAAATCTTCTCAGATGTATTGTTAAGCCTAGATCATATGAACACCCTACTTGACCATTAAGCAAACCCCTGGTCACTCCAGACCAACAAGGCTAAAAACAATTAAAACTGGAGTTCTTGTAACTGTCATATGACAGTCACTGATCTCCACTTATCGTAGGAAATGTAGTCTCACTGAAAAGTGCATAGTCACCTATCTCATATGGTTGGCATGAGTGAGTTCAAAGAGGTACTCCAAGAAATGTTGGGAACCAGATATTATAGTAAGTTTTTCATCCATTCGTCTATACACAATACAGATAAGAAGAAAATCAACATTGAAAAAATCTGAAAAAATCACATTTTTTTACCCCTTTGACCTTGAAAAATTAGGTCAAGGACACTGAAACTTGGTCAAGTTAATTGGGCCATAGTAAATTATATCCTGAGAAAGTATTAATGAAATTGGATTAAAAATGAGGCAGAATAATCAGAAAAAAAAAAAAAAGACGAATGCCATAAACAAATATAACTAGGATAAGCAGCCCTGTCAATTACATACATGCAAGTTTTTTTTTTTACAGTGACACTTTTTGTAAATGGTATTAGATAAATCATCATCATCATAAACCTCAGGCAAGAGTTCACCTTTTAACACTGTTAGATGTATTGTTGGTTAGAAATATGTTATGGAAGACTTAAAATTATGTCTAATTTCACTTGTAGTAAATAGTGTTTTTATGCTATTATATGGCCATGTAGACTCAGATGTATCTCATTATTTATTTTCATTTTATTTATGTAACATATTCAAATGATCTAACAAAGACAAGGCAGACAGGTGAGTTAATGCACGATTATATAAAAATATATTTCTTACATCAGATGTGTGTCTTTTATAAGCTGAATAAGAAAAAGATGACTTGATGCCCTTGTGCTCGATTTGAGTAAAGATTTGTATAAATATTTGTATTAATGTATAATCTAAATTTTATTTTGTTTCAACCCAGGTGGAATGAGTGATGGTACTATTGCATTGTGGGATATTGACACACCATCAGGACCAAAGTACTCTGTGACACCAAAGTGAGCTCAATTTTCTTTTACACACCATGGCATATATTGCACTTTAAAGGGACATTTTCACTTATTATTTTGTTATATATGTATATGAAACATTGTTTTCTACTTACAATATTATAGTATCGGCCAATATTTAGTTTTAAAGAGTGGGATTCAGCTTGCACCAGGTAGGATCAGTGGCGCAAAACAAACAGTGCTCCTGCCACCAGGTGGGCATACCGCGCAACTTCAGAAAACAAGTATCAAACTGGTGTTTCTTCTGTGTTTCTTCTATGTTAGTTCTCCTGGTTTTGGATTGCAAAAGATTGGATCTCTGGTCATGCAGGCTTGTTATGGCACACAAATGTTGAATTAGAGATATAAGGTCCCATCTTTTTCAGAAACTTTTTATTTAGCCAAAATGAACTAAAAATGTGAGATAATACACATATTATCACAAATGATTTTGCACCTTTAAAGATAAGAGATAAGATAAGATATACTTTATTAATCCCATTCTTGGAAATTACATGAATAAAAAGGTGTCCATTCTTTAACTAGGTATATTAGGATATGAATCAAATAAAATTTCTCTCCTGGAAATATAATAGTATCTGCTAAGAATATGTTCTGAAACCATTTCCTCACACTTGGGCACAAAGGAAATAAACTGAAAAAAAACTGAAAAAATTGTATTCATGCTTCCTGAAGTACTGTCATAAATGAAGATTTTAACCAAAAGTAAAAAAAAAATCTGATTTATTTGTACATCTCATGCACCACACATGTCAGTTTTGACCCCCACAATTTAAACTTATATTTCGATTTTGAGTAGAAACTTACTCAGTCACTCAGAAGTTTATCTGAAAAAAAATGAAAAATTTAAGTTTAAATAGAATTTTATTTAGTTATGATATGCTTTTACTAGTTTAGCAAAAAATAATAGCTGTTACACCCTGATCGTATGCAATTTACGAAAAACATATATGGCAAGAGGGTAAAAAAAAATATTTCCATCCCGCATTGATATCTGAAAGAAAGTGTCTGAGAACCCAACCTATTTTAGCCTAACCTGTACAGATATGAGATCATATAGCAGACTCTAGCTCTTTTAATCAGTAATTATTAAAGAATTTTGAAGTGATAAAGATTGTCTGTATAACGTTCTTTATACATTCAGAATTTCTTATGCTTTGAACAATTACTTTATCAGGGTAACCAGCGGTCAGGGAGAAGTAAGGAAATTTCATAAAAAGTCCGTGATAATTAGAGGAGTCAGGTGATAGTCGGGGAATATTAAATGGCTATGGTGATCGCAGTTGATTATCAGGTTGAAAGGGTTTGGCATTTCTCGTAAAGTTGTGGTATGTTTGCAGATTTAATGTTTAATTTTGTATAAAATTGTAGGTTAATAATAGAGAAGTATGGATATACAATATATACTATCAGCAATAATTGATGGGCCAATATATAACATTCAATATTTAGGAGTGCATTAGAAAATTTGGTACAATTAAGAAAAACATTTCTAATCCCCTCCTACCCTTCCACTGTATTTAACTTATCTTTTTAAAGCATATCCTTAATATTTTCATACCTAGAGGATCTGATGTATGATTTTTTTTTTCAATATTGTTTTTTTCGAATTAAGATTTTGGTTGAAGTAGTCTCTAAAATGATATATTAAAGAGAAAATATGGAATTGGGGTGTAAGTTTATCCTTGAAAACCAACTGAAAGTCATGGGATAGGTAATTTTTTTCAGAGTTGGCTGCTGGCAACCCTGTTTGTGTCTTTAAACGTTATCTTGTAGATTTCATGAATATATATGTTTTAACAGGCTCTTGATGAGGTTCCAGTGCCCAGGAGAGAGTGTCCTTAATATGGTGTACTGTGAGGAGAGTGATCACCTGCTGGGGGCCTGTGAGGTTGGAATGTATGCGTGGAAAATCAACCCCTCTGGTCGAGTATATAAATCTCTTCGGTAAATGACCATCAAGTATAAGTTTTATTCATGGTTTTTAGTATCATTCATTAAGTCCAGATAATGGAAATTTCCATTTTCTCAATAATTTAGTTTGGTAATTTAAGTCATAGGTTTTTACAGCCCAGCTTCATCTCTCCCCTTGTCATTGTTGGTGTTAAATCCCATCAGCACCTCCTTGATGTTACACATTTTTAAAAGTTGCTGAAGTGGTATGGGCAGGACCCCTAATGGCAAGATTTGAGATTAAGAGCATGTCCATGCAATAAAAAACCTGAGGTGATAGTTATATACATAGTGTGACTTAAGGTATCCACTGCCAAAACTTTATTTCACAGAGAAAAGATGAGATTCTTTCCTGTTTAAGATGCTTTGTACAGAGGTTTGATAGTTTATCTCTTAGGCCAAAAAAAATTAAAGGTATGGTTCTCAGGCACCGCCCGCATCAATTTTAAACCCCCGCATCAAAAATTTTTATTTTGATTTTCAATAAAAACTTTCCAATTTTGAGCTGCTGCCGCTCTGACATTTCTTTCAAGAAGATAAAACCATTCAATTTCCTTTGTTTTGTAGTTCTTTTACTTATTTCGCAAAATAAAACTGTTATTTTCATGCTTTTCCCCTTATCATTTGACATTTTTATCGAAACATTTAAAATAAAAAAAGCGCCCGCCCGCATTGATTTCTGAAAAAAAGTGCCTGAGAACCATACACTTTTTAGCTCAGCTGACTATAAGTCATCTGAGCTATAGTCGTGGTCCATTGTCCGTCGTCCGTCCGTCTGTCCGTCCGTCCGTCCGTCCGTCCGTAGATGTGGCACGTTTTGAAACCGTAAGACCTAGGAATCCAAAATTCGGCATAATGTTAAATGTCCCCAAGATCTCCTACCAAGCCGAAAACTGGGTGTTTGCAACTTCGTTCCTTTGAGAAATTAAGGAAAAACCTCAATTTTTTATTAAAAACCTATTTTCACACTTCAGGACTGCCTAATATCAAAACCACTCATCTGTTTTACCTCATATTTACCATAAATATTCCTCTATATAGTTCCTATGTACATGCCAGAAATTATGTCTGTATTATTTAATTTTAAAAAGTTATGGGCCCAAACATAATGCATTTTGTAAAAAATCAGAAAAGATATTTGATCACTTAACACAAAAAATGTTAATGCCATGGACCTTTTTTCCAGTAATATAACTTTAATTAATCAAAATTAAATTGTATACCCAAAATTAGATGAAAATCTTTTAAATTTTTTAAAATATTAATAAAAATAAAAAATTGGTACCTTAAATTTTGCCCAACTTTGACCATGGCACGTTTTTTTCCTGTAAGTACTGTGGATTTAATTTTCACAGCATGTTTTTGTTAGCATTTCAACTGTTAACACAAAAAACTTGAAACCAGTTGATCAAAAACTGTAGATTTTAATCAAGTTTTCAAGCACCATGTAACATATTGTTTACATCAAGCTAGTGTTATGCAGTTTGCAAGAGCTCAGCTCCCCAGCTTCAGCTCTAAGTTCCTTAAATTGGCATACAGTTAGATGTCTCCAAAATGCCCTACCATGCCAAGAATTTGGTCACTAGGACATTCGAGATATTAATGAAAAACTTCATTTTTACATTAAAAACCCATTGTTACACTTCAAGACTGCCTAATATCAAAACCACTGATCTGACTTTAATCATAAATAATATACATATTTTTCATTCTCTATGCACATGCCAGAATGATGTCAGTATTGTGTAATTGTTTTAAGTTATGGGCCCAAACATAATGCACTTTGTAAAAAATCAAGAAATATATTTACTCCCTTAACAAGAGCATTGCTGAAGCTAGAGATTTTTTTGTCAGGGATGTAACATTATTTAATCAAGATTCAATTGAATACCCAAAATTAGTTCTGAATTTTTCAAATTTTATTTAGTATAAATATAAAATTAGTACCTTAAATTTTGCCCAACTGTGACCATGGCACGTTTGTTTCCCGTGAGCACTGTTGATATAATTTTCATATCATGCACACATAAGCATTTCAGCTTTTTAGTTTAGAAAGCTAAAATAAAAAGAAAAGCTAAAAGAAATTGGCCAAAAATTGTGGCTTTTATTAATGTTTTTATGAGACCCTGTCAGACTTTGGCTCTCTCCAGCCCCTCTTGAGTCACCTGTATGTTGACCTTGTTGACCTTTCATCAAATTATGCACGCTTGAGGCGAGGCATACATGGAATCCAGGCAGCTTATGGCAAGCCACAGTTGATCCAGGTGTCCAACCCAACTCATCTAGTAGTTTTAACCAAGAACATAACAAAAAACAATAAATTAATAAATTTTTATTGGTTTTTAATAACAAATTAAAGAAAAATAGAAAAGGAATTTGTTAGTTTATAATAACAGGAAATTAACTTGCAGTTACTGATGATATAAGAATCTTGTATCGATGGGTAGAATGTCACATATTCCAAATAACACCATGCAGTCACCTATGGCATTTTTCAGTTCAATTTTAATGATAAAGAAGTAAATCATATTATTCATTACTAATCATTAGGGATCATATGAAGGAAATTAGACAAAGATGCAGTTGATAATATTAATCTAGATTCCTGCTGTGTCTAGTGTGTACAATGATGTGAAATTAGTCCAAAATGAATTTTTTACAGTTATTTTTTAATATAAATAAAAGCCATAAAACCAGGTACTTATGATCATTATTTAAATGTGTGAATTTTGTATATTCTGGATTCTCAACATCATTGTTTGGTGAAAACTGAATAAATTCCAGACATGGTGCAAATACTTTGTAATTGTATTTAAATACGAATATGGTTTTGTACTCCATTATAAAATTTCTTGCATAAAGAATGGGAATTCAGGTAAAAATGAAAATATATGAATACTCGTGCAAATACTTTCAAAATGTATTCATGAATGCATTCATGAATATATTCTTTAATATTATTTTAATAATCATATCAGTTATATTTCATTTTAAAAAATCATATGATTCTCTTATTATTTTTAATAAAAATTATATTTGGGACAATATTTGTATTTTTTTTAATAAATAGTTAAACTCTTATATTATATGTTCTGCTTATAAGTTATATGGCCAAGTCAAAATCTGTGTGACAATAGTACTCCATTTGTTAATAAAATAAATGAAATCAATCCTCTTCCCTGTCTCCAAAGGTACTATCAAAATCATACATAAGCTAAACATCAACAACTCATAATACAGCTTATATTTTTTACCACACAAAACCAGCATGTGCCTCATTTCTAAATAATATTTTTTTATCATATATAACAGCTGAGCGTCATGACCCATAGGTCCCTTGTTTCATTTTGGCCTTATATTTATATTTGGGTCTAGACTTGGTGGGGGGGGGGGGGGGGGGGGGGGGACTTTCTTTACAAAAACTTTTATTTTTTGGCCCCTGTTTGCAGTAGATCTCCAGTATGGCTGATAACTGCCACTTACAGATTTCCATCTGATTTTTACTTTAACTTGGACATATACACTTCATAGCATATTCCCTATCATAGCTAAGTTGCGGGCAACATGGGAGGCTTCTCTTAGTCACTAAATGATTGGAGAACTCTGGTTGTGGAGATTTGGATATTGACATGTAGTATACCAGAGAGTGTCTTTATTTATTGGGTGTTTAATATACTGCACATTTAAAATTTCTGATTTCCTGAGTAATACAAAAATATAAAGAAAGAACTGAAACGTTCATCAGTCCATGTACCATTACAAAGAAAGAACACTTGTACTTTGTTTAAAAAGATATATCCTTTATTGGATTAAATCTGAGTTTTGAACAACTGAAGGATTGGTTAAAAGGAAGTTTTTTCCATGAAATCAAATACGCATATTTAAGCTACTGCTGCAGAAATTATAACATTTATTGATACATGTTTTTTCAGTGATGAAGATTTTGAGCTTCTGCTGCCCTCTAGTGATGGAAAATGGGAAGACAATATGTTTGTTGATGGTTTGGTGTCTTTAAATAGTGATCTTATGGGTAAGTTTATCAATATTATTCAGATTTTTTCTGATTAAGACAAAATTACAGTTAGTAATTTAAAATTCCATGTTAGTGTGTATTAGGCATCAGGTAAACGGGGAAAAATAAAATGATTATAAAAGGCAAGTTCCATAATTATGAACAATAACAAACATATTAATGATTACAGAAACAAATACTTATTTATCACTCTAGAATAATTTTGATTCTGATTTATACTGTTGTTTATCCAGAAAAAAAGATAATTATACGTTTAACTATACTCCCATCTAAAGTGGATCATATTATGGTATGGGTAGTATTCGTCTGTTAATTAGCTCAGCTGACTAAATCATCTGTGCTATAGTTATGGTCCATCATCCATCCGTCTGTCTGTCCATCTGTCTCTCTGTCCATCCATCCGTCTGTCCTTCCATTAGACTGGCATGCTTTGAACCCGTTAGACCTACAAATCCAACTTTTGGCATATTGTTAGATGTCCCCCAGATCTCCTTCCAAACAGAAAACTGAGTCACAGGACTTTGTGTTCCTTTGAGAAATTAAGGAAAAACTTTATTTCCATCAAAAACCTATCCTCACACTTTTGACTCCCTAATATCAGAACTATTTGTCTGTTTTTCTTCATATTAACTTTAAATATTCTGCTATATATAGTTCCTAAGAACATGCTAATAATAAGGTTATATATAAAAGTTATGGGCCCAAACACTTTTAAAAAATCAAGAGAGATTTTTACTCACTTTACATGATAATTGTTGAAGTTAGAGACATTTTTTTAGGGAGTGAACTTTTTTTAATCAAATTAAACTCTGCACAACTTTTACCATGGCACTTTTTTTTTTCCTGTTAGTACATTTGAATTAATTTTCACAGCAGGTACACATAAAGGAGCCTTTATCTCCATTTTATATTAATTAAGGTTTTTACCTTCAAGGTCAACTTCAGCTGAGCACAGTGACCCATTGGTCCCTTGTTTTTAGTTTTGCCACAGTAACTTACCAGGGATTTAATGGATTTTCATGAAACTCACCATGTTAAAAAAAATTAAATGGATTGTTCTTTGGGTTTTACCCTAACCTTCAACAAAAATGTGTCAAAATCTGTTATTAACTTTTTGCATTAAGTTAACAAACAGACAAACCAACAAACCATACGAAAAGCAAGATACCCTCCTGGCGGAGGTAAAAAAAAATTTTTTTATTTGTTATCTGTGATATCAGTATGTTCTTTTTTTCAGCAACCAAGGCTGCTGATACTGGTAGTATATGTATCTGGTCATGGTCATCAATAGTATCTACAAAACCTAAAAAAGGCCAGGTAAAGGTCCATCCTTTATACATCCTGGACTGGTGCGACATCGAGGATTTCTACATCACCATAGGTTTTGGTTCAGGTTGGTATGTTTTGAAAATCTTATACTGTGTAGTAGCTGCACAAGCATATCACCTATTTTGCATAGTACACATATTTCCTGATAGATTAGCTGCAACATTCCCTTCAAGAAAAATCTCAATTTTCTCAGTATTTGGGGGAAAATATGGAAAGGACCAACCTTAGTACATAGTTTTGTTCCTGACAGTTGAAGATAAAACACAGTCATATCCTAGGTGTGGAGTTGCCTGACAAAAGTTGTGTGGCACCACCATCTGGTGCTGCAGTGATGAATACATATTCCAGCTTTCACAGTTTTCTAAGTATTGCTCATAAGAAGTGTCTCTTGTCCTTGGCATACTTCACTTTACAGATCACCCATGTATAATTTGACAGATTTTAAACACAGATGCCATTGAAGGGTTTGGTGAGCAGCTGAAGTGATGTCAATATTTGATTGTGGATCAGCACAAGCACCATTAATATGAGTTGTATTATAGATATTATGACTTTTTCATGGAGAGTTTGCAACCTAATGGGATAAAATTTAATTGCATTGAATGGGAATGGATTATGTTTGCCTACATATTGGATTGAAACAGAATAGAAGATGTTTTATAAAAATTCTTGGATTTAAATTGAATCATCCTTTAATTTAACTAAACATTCATGCTGATTTGAATAAAACATTTTTTGCCAGGCATGCGACCTTTAGTGGTTCATGTCAGTCATCTGTCAAGTTCCCTGTTGATCACCTGTTAGAGTCAGTTTGAGGACATTGTAAAATATAATATATATTATTTTATTGATGTGTCAATGTATTATCATTGGTCTGTTTTTAGGTGTTTTAATATGTGGGGATAACATTGGTCAGCTGTATATGTACAATATACAACCTCTACTGAAGAAGAAATCCATGACGTCAGACGAGATACTCAAACCATCCAGGGTATGTATTAGCTGTGACATCACAACACAGTAGGCACAACATTTGAGCTGATAAGCCTGACTTGAGTCGTGATTCAAGCCATGTTGAGGAATGCATTGGAGTGGTTTTCCATCATATTGCATTCATATTATGGTAAACAGGCCATAATCGTATCATTAGGCTACAAATGATGAATTAACTCAAAATAATACATGTAAAACTTGCAACCCAAACTGAAACACCATCTCTATGGTAACGAGTCATTTCCTGTATAGCATAATAGTTGACTACATCCAGCAATCTGTGCGAGCCATGCTTGTATTCATGCAGTCAGAAATTCACCAACATGTGGAGGGTTTCACCAATATGCTAAGTTAAAACGGAATTTTTCTCGTTTATGTCAGGTGTTGTTAGAAAGTACATTAGAGTAGTATTGGGAATCAATATTATAATTACATGATTGATCATCAGTAAAATTCTGTTGACCTCAAGTTGTATGAAATTTCTTACGAAATCTAGACCTATGCTTAATAATTTTGCACCCTACATGTATATATAATAAGCCTAAGGTTGATTTTATTAATAAACACAGAATTTGATTAAGTTGTTCACAAAAATTATATGAAATGTAAACTTTTTTCATCACAAACTTGAAAGGATAAGTTACATGCAAAAATTGGAATAATGACACAGCAAGGTCAATCATCAAATCGCTTGTATCAACTGACCACTGTAACCATTGATTATATGTGTACTTGATCACTTGTCACAACACAACTTGACTTGACCTTCATTGTAACTTCAGCTAGATATTTGTAGTAATTGGTGAACTGGCTGTTGTTTAACTAAAGGTTGGTCTTTATTGTAGGTGCTGGAGTGGCCGATATGTGACATTGACAGTGGACGGGAACAAGAGAAGAAGATGACAGACCTGCAGGTGAAATGCGAGGTGAGGCACACACACAAACACAGAAATGTAAACACAGTGCCAGGTCTAGGAGTTTCCTCTATTAATACTTCACCGGAATAGTATTGAATATATGTGAATGTCATACATTCATTTCGCTGTCATTGGTGATGGTTTCACAGTTAAAGGATTTATTGTTTCATTTCACCTGCACTTTGTGTTTCTTATCCAGGATGCACTTGTGATTAATTATTTATGCATAAATGAATCCATCAGGTGCTCATTTGGTATTTTACAAGGGCAAAGTGTTTCAGTAGGGCACATCTACTGTTGTTGCTGATATGTCATGAACACACATATGACATGTATGCAGTTCGAGTTAATATTGGAACATTACATTTACCCATAAGAAAAAAACCAAGACATTCAATACAATATCAATTTCTAGAACTTCTTGCCCATTAACACCTCATTATGGGCTTCTTTGATTAAACTTATTTAAGATTTGGCTCTTGCTCTAAGCTAGTCTAAGACCGGAAGTATAATGATTTTTTGCAGCCTCCATCTGTCCATTTATGTTTATTGTTGCCAGGGATTTGATAGATTTTCACAAAACACACTACCGGTATAATACTTGCCAATAGATCTTGCCTGAGTTTGATTCTAGGCGAAAACCTTGAATGTTTAATGAGGCCAGAGGTCACTTCCTTCCTTGCGATGTTTCTCCAGTAACTTAAAAAGGGATGTATTGAATTTTGATGTAACTCACTATAAAAATTTACCAATAGAGTTTCTCCCCATGATTTCAGTTCTTGACAAAATCCAGGCATATTTTATGAAGTCAGAGGTCACCAGAACTTCTTATTTACTGACATTCAAGGAATGTCTTCAAGGGCTGGTTCTCCTAAGCTCTCTCAAGGCAGGAACACTGAGTTAATACATTATTTTCTTTTCTTTAGAAGCTGATAGTGAACTGTGCGACAATGAGTGCCAGTGGACAGTATGTGGTGTCAGGCACAGACAACAATCTAGTCTGTATCTGGAGAAGAGAATCCTGAGAAGACAACCATGACGTCAAACATGACGTCAAACATGACGTCAAGCTGACATAACATAAACCATTCCTCAACCATGAAGTCAAGCTATCACAAACACATACTAGACATTGTGGTTGATCTCATATTTGTAAAGTGGAAATTTTGTGATATTTCCATTTACATTGTTCTTTGAGAGTTTCTGTTTTGTGATATCACAAAAAACCTGTATTTATAATACTAAGTTTTATCAAATTTATCCATAAATTTTATTTTAATCTGACTCTTTTTCTTATTGACATGCGTAGTTTGCAGTTATATCCAGAATCTATCCTCCCAAAAAATAACTCAAGTTTGGACAGAATCCACCTGTGTTTTCCTTGTAGTTGAAAGTTTTTATTTTATTAACAACTAACCTGTCAGTACAGAGCCATTCATATCTAATTACTGCAGGGGTCTCTCATTCATTAAGTTTTCTTTGTCATCATTCTTCCTTCTTTGCAAAAATGGGTTTTTGGAAACCCCTGGCAACCTAAGTGACCAGACAACTACCTCTTCACATATTTAAAATTTGTATTTACAAGGTAGAATATCATGAAGGGACCATAAACCTGATGCTTATCTGTGCAGAGGTGTGCTTTTTATTTTCAATTAATGTACATAGCTGTTAGACCAGTAAACATTTCTCTGGTCCCAGTGTATTTATAGAGCACAGGTGTTGATTTTGTGATTGGGTCTGTTTAAAACTACATACTTTAAGTATTATTTAATACTTTCAGTTGTTAAAGATTATTTTAGAAGTACATTTAAGAGGTAATTTTATTGTATGAAAAATGTTAGTCTCTTGTTTAAATAGCCATGAAAAATATGAATATGCAAGCCTGTCTGGTCTTTATATGGCATGTATTACATTATGTCATCTTCTTTAACATGTTTCTCATGTACTCTTAATGTGTATGAAGTATTAACTGGTATATACATTTTTTAAAAGTCAGTATTTTAGATATCTTTGTTAAGGATTGCAGTTTGGTCATAGTCACCAGGTTGAAGTCTTGCAAAACACACACAGATAGGCTCACATTTGTATATTTTATTAACTGTCTTGTTTGGTATGCAATCTGTGTTTTCCTGAATATGGCGCACTGGCCCACAGGGCTTGGGGATGATGTGGCTTACTGAGGCAATACCAAACAAGCTGGTAAGTAATGTTTATATTAAACAGCCACGCATGTTATCAACAAAATTAAATGTGTACAATCATTCTTATTTTCATGCAGTACCTGATTGAAACACTTCAACAGTGCACACATTAGAGCACTTTTCGTGAATTCAGGGTCCTCTCCTAGTATATGTAGCTAATTTCTTTCCCTGGCTGTGTGTAACTTGCTACATATCATAACATGACAATAATGCTTGTCGATTTCATTCCAGTGCAATGTGTCACTGAGCACAGGTCATGTGCTGGTCTGTTATAACCCCATATTGACCAGCAGCACTATGAACCAGCAATGATGTGTCATGTTGCGTGGGCCGGGGACCCTGTATCTGGTTAATAACATGCGTGTCCAGTTAATAATAATATCTGCTATTAACAAAGAAAACCTCCGTACTTGTCACACTGAGCAGGTTGTCAGGTACACTCAGACACCCGCAAATACTTGTATATTCTTAATGTTTTTGATACTATTTTATTTTATATATGAAAAAGCATAGAGAAAAAGACATGTTCAACTTTAATTTAATATAGGCATGTAACACATCCTCTCTCATACATATATATTTACATGTATATATATATATTGCAATTACTAAATTATCATACATGTTCAATGCCATCATTAAGGATCATGCATAATAGACACCTGTGTCACTGCCCACGTTTTGCTATATGTATTCACATTCCCGGTGTATAACTTTTAGTAGTTTTATCAAAATGGATGAAGATCAGATCAGTACAAACACATTTTGATTACCTTATCTTTAAGGTATTAAAAGTTTAATATTTTAAAATATCTGGCTGCAATATTGATTCCCACTCAGGGGAATAATTGTATAACAGGGGTATATTTAGCATTCAGAGAAAATTCAAGAAATTCTTCACTAGTTATAGAAAATACAAGTATTATAATGATAACCAATGCAGATTTTCCAGTATATGTGTATATTTCATTCTAGGAGATTCTCGCAAAATCTACTGTTGACCCTTTGAAGTGTGTAATATTTGTATAACTATGCAATATTTATTTCCCCTTCCATATATACTGACTGGTACACCTGTACAGTGATTTTTACATGCTTGCATAATATTTCATACCAGATCTTTTCATTTGCCAAGAGGGTGGTTCACTGGGATTTTTTAAATAAAAACTTGTTTTTTATTGTATCTGCCATAACGAAGTTTTGCAGATACTATGTTTTTGACTGGGTTCCGCTGCTGCCACGTTCGTTTCTGGAGAACCCCTTTGAGACTACTGGACAGATTTTTCCGAAACTTACACCAATTATGGGGTCACATGTGAACTGATGCCTAACCAGTTTGCTTTGACCTCTGACCTTTCATCTCTGCCCTGCGTCCATTTGTGCATCTGTTTCCATACATAAACCCACATACCTCAGGAACCGTTTGACCGATCAGGAAAAAAAAATTGTAAAAATGTAGTCATTGGATAGCTTTATAACATACACAAAAAACGGTGGCCCCAACTGCAGCCATGTTTGCACAGTGTCCATCTGTTCATCTGCCTTGAGTTAAAATCACTCCTATCTCTGCAGTGGTTTGACTAATTCACCTGAAATTCGGCATGTGTATACATCCTGGATAGCTGTCTTGATTTTATGACAGGTAGCGCCACCTACATTTACATTCACTCTGCAGACAACCAAGCTCATATCCCGGGAACCGTTTGACCGATTGGGCCAACATATTGCATGTGTATAGATCTCACATAGGTCTTTATCATACAGAAAACTGGTGGCGACACCTGCAACAATTTTTGCACAGCGTCCGCTGTTTGTCTGCCATGGGCTAAAATCACTCCTATCTCGGCAGTGGTTGACATATCTGCCTACAATTTTGCAGGTTTATACATCCTGGACAGCTTTCTTGCTTTTATGACAGGTGGCGCCACCTACATTCTAGTTTACGCTGCAGACATCCAAGCTCATATCTCTGGAACCGTTTGACCAATTGGGCCAATAGATCTCGCATAGCTCTTTATCATACACAAAACTGGAGGGGCCACCTGTAACCATTTTTGCACTCGTATCTCTGTATTGGTCTGACTTATCTGCCTAAAAGTTTTGCGTGTTTATACATCTTGGATAGTTTCTCGATTTTTTGGCAGGTGGCGCCACCTACATTTATGTTAACGCTGCAGACATTCAGGCTTATATCTCAGGACTGGTTGGACATATCCCCCTAAAATTTTGCATGTGTATAGATCTCACATAGCTCTTAATCATACACAAAATTGGTTGCGCCACCTGCCACCATTTTTGCACAAGTCCTCTGTCTGCTGTGGGTTAAAATCACCCATATACATGTAGGGGTTTGACTTCTCTGCCTAAAATTTTGCATATGTATACGACTTGGACAGCTTTCTGGATGTGTGGTAGGTGGCGCAACCTACATACACATTTCGGCTGCAGACATCCATGCCAATATGCAACACACCTCACTCTATTTCCCCTTGCCACTCAATCCATGCCTCGCTTCACCCGTTCCACTCTGATTTTGGCGGATACACTGAGTCGCTTGTCGACTGCCCGTAATCTAGTTTTAGAGGATTTAGATGATTATAACATTTTTAGTGTGCTGTTAATGTATTATTTATAAAGGTTATAGTTCCAAAGTTTTAAAGAAACTGTATTATTGAAACAGAATTTAAATGAAGGGATCTGGATTGAACTGGTAGAAATCGAAGAAAGCTATATGAAATAGTTTCAGTGGACTCAGACCAGTTGGATAGGCAGAATTTAATAGATAAATTTATTTATAAATTGTGTTACATATATGATTGTGGCACTTTTAGGTCAGCATATGATGTTTGAAATGCTGTTTTATTAGCTAACAAGTTGGTAAACTTATATTAAGTTAGATCAGAAAAGGAGACGTACATGTATTATAAGATTTACATTGATGCATTTCCATTTTCATGTGTGTCCACTTTGACAAGAATATATTTTTGAAACAAAAACAACAATGTGATTATTCACCAGAAAAATATTTATTTTCATTTGGGATCTCAGTGTTGCGCAAGTCCCTTATATAAATGATAGTCATATTTCTATGCTCCAAACACTTTCCCTATCATTGGTTTGATATGAAAATTAGGTGTAAGTGCAGCAGCATGCCCTGAAATGTATGGATGGAATTGTTCGAGGATTTGAGGAAGGAAATAAGATAAGTTATTTATGTGATAAATGTATTTTGAAGACGGACAGAAAGTATGCTTCATTTTAATGGAACCATTGATTGCTATTTAGTTTGTAATTTATTACCTTGAGGGTGTCTTTTCAGCTGATACCCCTCGATATAACATATTGTTTACTATATAATTGTTGTATCTAGCTCTTTACAGATGCAATTTTAAGATAATGTCAGAGAGTATACATTGATCTCCCTTCGCTGTGTCCTCTGAAGACTCTTAGCTGAAGACTCCTTCCCCTACACTGCGGAGAATCGACTATGCTTTTTAGGGGTTGTTGGTAAATAAAGCCTTAGGATACCATAAACTCGGACACCAGTGGCGTAGGTACAACGGAGTGAAGACGGTGTATATAATGTGACCTTTAAATATGTTGGATAAGAATTGTTTCTAGGCAAATTATATGAGCATTGATGCTTTGTGATAAGAACTCGATGGAAAAAGTAATATTTTGTTTGCAAGCGCATGTCCGCTTTGAACAGATGGCGTTTCCTTGAACGTTGACATATTTTGATTTTAAAGTTTGACGGTTATGAAGAGTAGTCCTGACTGTCCCACAATTCCTAACTTGAAGGGGTTTCTCTAAGTAGAACGACCCCTTGCGAAAGGGTGTCCCTCACTCCGAGTACTAGAGAGCCTGTCAGCTTCAAAGGATTTATCATTAGTGTGTACTTTAAAAACATTCTGTTGCTGCAATGGTTTATACCATAAAATACTGTAAATGATTAAATATGTAAACTTGTAAGATAAAAGGTACACATGGAGCGTGTATATTTTAAATAAAAAATGTACTAAATATACTAATATATTCAGTTTTGATTCATCTCCGACTATTATTGTACATAATGATATTTAAAAACAAGGGACCTGTGGGTCACAACGCTCAGCTGAAATTGATTATGAGAATATTTATATGTCCAGACCAAATCCCAATCAGGATTCAGACCAGTCCTAAACCATGATCAGGATCCGGTTCAGCCCAAAGCATGTTTCAGACTGTGATTTGACATAATAATGAATAACGCTTTCCCCGTGACCTTGACCTTTAAACTCATGACCCCTTAAAAAGGGATCTTATTTCATTGGTGGGCCATGTATAAACCGAGTTTGAAACAAATATGTAAATCCGATCTGGAGTTATCTTTCAGAAACAAGTATGTTTACAGATTGCCACTGTGACCCCAAAATCAAACAGGTTCATGTCCTATTAGCAGGTTTCCATATGTGTTACATTGAAGGTTGGGCATGAAGAGTTTGGCTTAAATTGCATCCACAACCATTCTAGATAAGTGGGTCCTGTGACCTTGACCTCGAGACCCCAGTATCAAACAGGTTCTTAAATTATTGGTGGTCATATATAGGTCAAGTTTGAAACCAATATGTCCATCCAAAGTGGAAATATCGCCAGGAAACAAATATGTAGACAAATGGCCCTTGTGAACCCAATATCGATCAGGTTCTTCCCTTTTTGGCAGGTCAGCTGCATGTGCCAGATTGAAGATTTGGGATGAAAAGTTTGGCTTAAAATGCATCCATAATCATTCCAAGTGAGTGGATCTTAGCTGTGACCTTGACCTTTGACCTCAAGACCCATAAATCAAACAGGTTCTTACATTATAGGTTTGTCATATATAAGTCAATTTGATCCATAAGGCAAAAAAATAAATAAATAAATAAAGGTATGGATCTCAGGCACCGCCCGCGTCAATTTTAACGCCCCCTCATCAAAAATTTTTATTTTGATTTTTAGCGAACCTGTGAGCTTATGCGATGGTGTGGCGTCGTCCGTCGTCTGTATGTTAACCCATACTATCTTGAAAACGGCAAGAGTAAGCATCACGAAATTTTATGCAAAAAAATTAGTCATCTAAAAAACTCTATCGGATTTTGCTTATTTTTTGGCTAACTGCAATTTCTTAGATTTTATAGGGAAAAAAGCTTTAAAAATCTTCTCCGAAACTGTTCAGCCATATTGTCCAATATTTCACAGAAATGATCCCTGGAACAATCTCTCTCAAGTTTGTTCGAATGGTTAAAGTTTGGTGATTTTTGGCCAAGTTACAGCTAGTTGAACTTAGTCATCTGTCCAAAAAAGCATACTAAAATTACAATCTCAGAAACGGCTGGAGCTATCATCGCCAAATTTTATGCCAATGTTGGTCACATGAGTCATATCTGAAATTGAGGTAATGGTGGTGCCACCTGCATCGGCCTTTTTTGTATAGGGGTCATCAGTGCTCGTATCATACTGACAGCTACAAAAAACTTTTTCTCTGAAACCAAATGGCCAAATTGTTTAATATCGCACAGAAATGATCCTAGGGTAGTGCTTTCTGTAGTTTTTGTTCAAATGGTCTCAGTTCAGTGACTTTGGCTGAGTTCTGGGAAGCTGAATTTAGTCATATGCCATAACAGCCCATTTTAGCTCGGTGGCTACAAAGATCTCAAAAACCACTGGGCAGAATTCTTTAATCTCACAAATTAATTATCCTTAGAAGTTGATAATTCAAGTTTGTTCAAATGGCTTTGGTTCAGTGATTTTTGGCTGAGTTATGGGAAGCTTAACTTGGCCATTTTGCTTTATTTTCCCATATGAGTTATAAAACCTGCAAAACAATTTTTGACTGACGCCACTGAGGCCAATTTGTTTAATATTTTACAAGAATAATCCCCTGAATAATTCTTAATAATTGTCTTTTATGGTTCCAAAGAATGGATTTTGGCTGAATAAAAAATATTGAATTGAGTCATTTTACCATATACGTTAGCTGTGTGAAGCAGATACATCTAGCCTGGAACCAGTTTATCAGCATCCGTTAAATCATGCCTCCAGATATCTAGATTTCAGGTTATCTTTGGTTAATATTGACAAGAATGTTTTTTAAAAACTTTTAAAAATGTAGATTTATGATTTCAGATATTCCTCATGCAGGGCAAAGTTTACAATCACAGGTATACATTAACCCATACTATTTCGGAAACGACTGGAGCTAGCATCATGAAATTTAATGCAAAAAATTAGCCATCTGATAAAATCTGTATTTTCTCTCTCAAGTTGTTCAAATGGTTCAAGTTCGGTGAATTTTGGCCGAATTACAGGAAGTTGAACCTAGTCATCTGTCCAAAAAAGCATACTGAAATGACAATCTCAGAAACGACCACAGCTATTATCACAAAATTTTATGCCAGTGTCGGCCACGAGTCATATATGATATTCAGGTATTGGTGGCGCCACCTGCATTGACCTTTTTTGTACGGGGATCATTGGTAATCTGTATATTAACCCATAATTTCTCAAGAAAAGCAGGAGCTACCATCCCCAGATTTTATGAAATAATCTGTCATATATCAAATGTTGTGGGATTCAGCTTATTTTTTTTTTTTTTTTTTTTGCTGTCTGCATTTACTTAGATTTTATAGGGGGAAAGCTGCAAAACCTTTAAAAGTCTTCTTGTAAGGTCCAGCCAAATTGTTCAATATTTTACAGAAATGATCCCAGAGGCAAGCCCTCTCAAGTTTGTTCAAATGGTTTGCATTTGATGAATTTTAGTGGAGTTAAACGAATTTGAACAGTCATTTGGCAAAGAAAGCATACTGACATAGTTATCTCAGAAATGACAGAAGCTAGCATTACCAAGTATTGTGCAAATGTTGGTCACATGACTCATATTTGAAGTTGCAGATTTTGTGGTTTTTTTATGGGCAAAAAACCTCATAATTTTAGCCTCTTTCAGCTTAAAATGTTAATGATGAAACTGTCAAGTTGAATCGTTCAACTTTTCAAAAGAATTATCCTAGGACATGGTTCTTTCAATCATATCAGGAAAGCTTAAGTTGGTCTTATGGCCATTATTATGTCTAACTCAAACTGAGAACTGCTAAACTGTTCTTCTACAAAATTATTGTTTCAATTATAACTTCTGTAACATGGCACAAAAATTATTCTTAGGTGGCCTTTGTTCAAGTTTACTTGAATGATTTTTGGCAGATTTATTGGACCTTTAACAAAGAAAAAGAACTGCATCTTTTATTATTCTAGATATTTTGATAAACAGTTTATGAATATTTCACCTTGAAAAAAAGCATTCTGGCCAAAGTCTTTCAGTATGTGTAAACAGATTTGCCAACAGGCCAAGATTGTGTCTGTATATTTGAATAGGTTGAGAAACTGCCAACTGTTTCAGATTTGGCAATAGATCAAGAGTTCATTCAGTGCAGCCAGATATAGGTCAAGAGTTCAGTCAGTGCAGCCCAGCAAAAGGCATGTAATCCCCTCATGGGTGACATGTGAACACCTCATGGGCACCATGTGATCACCTCATGGGTGTCATGCCCCTCGGGGCTGCATGTGGAGCCAATCTATTTATAGCTTTGGCAGACTGCCAACTGTATCAGATTGGGCAACAGGTTAAGAGTTCACTCAGTGCTGCCAGGTGCAGGTCAAAAGTTCACCTAGTCTAGCCAGGTGCAGGTCATGAGTTCACTCAGTGCAGTAGCCTGAGCCAGCAAATTGTCACAGTTCACTCGGGGCAACTACCTTTCTCACCTAAGCGTGGTCAGCCCCATGCATCAGACTTAAGGTAAGTTTGATGTATTGGCCTGATATTTTGACCTGTCTATGTGTCTTTGATGGCTTTCTCGTTCACAAGACAGGTGTCACCACCTACAATGACTTTTGCACAGTGTGTGACTTTTGTGCCTGCTTATTCCTATTGAGGAATTTGATATATCATCCTGAAATTGGGCATTTTTATACCTATCGAATAGCTTTGTCTTATACAAGACTGGTGGTGCCACCTACAATAATTTTTGCACAGTGTGTGTCCCTGCTTATTTCTCAGGAAGGGTTTGATATATCAGTCTGAACTTGGGCATATGTATATATCTCTGAGAGCTTCGTTGTATACAAGACTGGTGGTGCCAGCTACAATCATTTTTAGCTCAGCTGACTGTAAGTCAACTGAGGTATAGGAATGGCGCTTTGTCCGTCGTCCGTCCGGCCGTCCGTTAGCAGGGCACAAATCGTACGAGTTGGTCCTAGAAACTTCTAAGTGAACATCCAGGGAGGTCAATAAAACATTTCCTTGTAAACCTGAAATAAGTTCACTGCGACCTATATCATTCGAGCTATGGGGCTTGAAAGTACCCCCAAGAATAGTAAAATAGTATTTACTATAAATGACAACAATCATGTCAGTTTCTCAGCTGTGACTACACCTGGTGTCCCAAAACCTGGTGTGTTTATTGATCACAAGGGGATGTCCTATACTAATCACCCTGTCTGTCTGTCTGTTTGTATGTCTGTCTGTCTGTCAATCAGTCCATCCACACAAATTAGTTTCCAGATGATAACTCCAGTTTAGTTTGACATATTGGTTTCAAACTTTACTTATAAATGGCCCACCACTGAAGTAAGAACCATGTCGATTTTGGGGTCCAACAGTCAAAGGTCAAGGTCACAGGACCCCTTTCTTTAAAAAGGAATGTGTATGCATTTGAAGCCAAACTATTCATCGCAAACCTTCCATCTTCAAGATATTTCTAACCTGCCACTAGGGGAAGATTCCTTTTGATTTTTGGGTCAAAGGTCAAGGTCACAGGGCCCATCCATTTACAAATTAGTTTATGGATGATAATTCTGCTTTGGATAGACAGACTGGCTTCAAACTTGATTTAATAATGATCAACCACATAAGTAAATTCATTTTGATTTTCAGGGTCCAATGATCTAAGTTGAAGGTCAAAGAAACCACATCTTAAAAAGATTGTGGATGCACTGTAAATCAAACTTTTCATCCTGAACTTTCCAACGTTCACACATGGCTTACTTGCCCAAAGTGAGGAAACTTGTAGAATTTGAGGTTATCTGGTCAGAGGTCAAGGTCACTTTTTAAAAGATTGTTACAATAATCCTAATGCTGCAAGTTCAAGGATATTGAGTTCTAAGACTTTTTGGTCACAAGGTCATTGGTTAACCTCACAGGACTGTCATTCTGAAAAAATTTCTTTAAAAATATCCTTATAGACACATTCAGCTGAGCGTTGAGACCCATGGGTCCCTAGTTGTGTTGTGTGCACCCATGCCAGAATTTCAGCAGTGATGTTTGTGTAATTGTTTCTTATTCAAAATGTTAAGTACCTGCATTGTTCATATACATTAGAAGTAATGTCCCAGCATTTAAGCAAATTATACCTGGTGTATTTCCCAATGCACAGGTTCGCATTAGGCCTGTAGGCCTTGTTATCTTTCAAGAAGATAAATAATACAATTCATGTAGTGCTTTTACCTGTTTAGCAATAAAAATTGTAATTTTCATCCTCTTCCCTGATCATATTGCATTTTTATCGGAACATACAAAAAGTCAAAAATAAATTACCGCCCGCCCGAACTGATTTCTGAAAAAAGTGCCTGATAACCATACCTTTTTTATTTTTTGGCCTAATCATTCTAAATAAGTGGGTCTTAACTGTGACCTTGACCTTTGACCTCAAGACCGATAATTCAAACAGGTTCTTGTATTATTGGTTGGTCATATATAAGTTAAGTTTGAAACCAATATGTCAATCCAAACTGAGGTATCATCAGGAAACAAATATGTAGACAGATGGCAAATGTGACCCCAATATCAATCAGGTTCTTCCCCTTTTGGCAGGTCAGCATATGTGCCAGATGGAAGGTTTGGGATGAAAAGTTTGGCTTATAGTGCATCCATAATCTTTCAAAATAAGTGGGTCCTAGCTGTGACTTTGACCAGTCATAATCAATAAACAGACCAGGTTTCAGGACACTAGGTGAAACCACAGTCGAGAAACTGACATAATTGCTGTTATGTGACGATCTCAAAACAGGGGGAAAATGCAAGTTGCGCCACCAGTTTTTAGCTCAGCTGACTGAAAGTCATCTGAGCTATAGCGATCACTCTTTGTCCGTCGTCCGTCTGTCCGTCTGTCCGTCCGTTAACCAGGCACAAATCGTAACCGCTGAACCTAGAACCTTGTAACTTGGGATTCTGAGAGGTCCATGAAAAATCTCCTTGGAAACCAGAAATTAGGTCTCTGTTACCCATATCCTTCGAGCTATGGGGCCCCAAAGTACCCCCCAGAAAAGTAAAAAAATTCATACAAAAACTTCAATATCTCATTAACTACTTGACTGATGGTCATGATTTTTGGCATACATATTGATCATGAGATGTTCCATAAGTTCCTGCAGACTGGTGGCGCCACCTGTATTTTTCGATTTTTTTGACAATTGAGACCTTTAAAAATGTGAACATCTGTTAACAAGGCACAAATCGTAAAGCCTAGACCTAGAATCTTAATTCTTGATACACTGAGAGGTCCATGAAAAATCTCCTTGGCAACCATAAATGAGATCTCTGTTACCCATATCCTTCGAGCTATGGGGCCCCAAAGTACCCCCCAGAAAAGTCAAAAATTTCATACAAAAACTTCAATATCTCATTAACTACTTGACTGATGGTCATGATTTTTGGCATACGTATTGATCATGAGATGTTCCATCACTTCCTGCAGACTGGTGGCGCCACCTGAATTTTTCGATTTTTTACGAATTTAAAAATGTGAACAGCTGTTAACAGGGCACAAATCATAAAGACTGGACCTAGAATCTTCATTCTTGACACACTGAGAGGTCCATAAAAAGTCTGCATGGAAACCTGAAATAAGGTCTCTGTTACCCATATCCTTTGAGCTATGGGGGGCTCTCAATAACCCCCCAGAATAATGGAAAATTTGATAAAAACAAACTGCAACATCTCAATAACTACAACACTGATGGTCATGATTTTTGGCATACATATTGATCAAGAGGTGTTTCATCAGTACCTGCAGACTGGTGGTGCCACCTATATTTTTTCAAATTTTCACAATTTTTTTTCTCTATTTTCGAGACCTTTCAGGATGTAGTTATCTGTCAACAGGGTACAAATCGTAAGGACTGGACCTAGAATCTCCATTGTTGACACACAGGGAGACCCATGATAAGTCTCCATGGACACCTGAAATTAGGTCTCTGTTACCCATATCCTTTGAGCTATGGCACTACAAAGTACAGCTCAGAATAATGGAAAATTTGATACAAAAGCTGAAGTATCTGAACAACTAATGCAGAGATCACCATAATTGTTTTCATGGATATTGATCATGGAGTGTTTCATCAGTTTCTGCAGACTGGTGGCACCACCTGTATTTGTTCGGTTTTTTTTACGAATATTTTCTCTATTTTTGAGACCTTTAAAGTTATGAACATCTGTTAACAGGGCACAAATCATTAAAACTGGACCTAGAATCTTCATTCTTGACACACAGGGAGACCCATGAAAAGTCTCCATGGAAACCTGAAATTAGGTCTCTGTTACCCATATTCTTTAAGCTGTATGGCTCCAAATTACCCCCCAGAATAATGGAAAATTTGATACAAAAACTGCAGTATCTCAATAACTACAACACTGATGGTCATGATTTTCGGCATACATATTGATCATGACCTGTTCCATCAGTTTCTGCAGACTGGGTGTGCCACCTCTATTTTTTTCAAATTTTTACGATTTTTTTTTCTCTTTTTTTGATACCTTTAAAGATGTGGTTGTCTGTCAACAGGGTACAAATCGCAACAACTGGACCTAGAATCTTCATTCTTGTCATGCAAGAAGGCCCATGAAAAGTGCCTGTGGAAACTTAAAATTAGGTCTCTGTTACCCATATCCTTCAAGCTATAGGACTCCGAAGTATCCCTCAGAATAATGGACAATTTGATACAAAAGCTGAAGTATCTGAACAACTAATGGGGAGATTACCATGATTCTTTGCATGGATATTGATGTTTGTAAGTGTTTTTATTAGTTTCTGCAGACTGGTGGAGCCACCTGAATTTTTGTACCCGCCAAAACGAAGTTTTGTGGATACTATGTTTTTGACCGGGTTCCTCCGCCGTTGCCGCGTTCGTTTCCAGAGAGCTCCTCTGGGACTTGATTTTATCAGCTTTCCAAGCTCATATCTCGGGAACCGTTTGACTGATCAGGAAATAAAATTTATACTAATGTAGCCCTTGGATAGCTCTATAACATAAACAAAAAATGGTGGCGCCACCTGTAACCATGTTTGCACAGTGTCCATCTGTTCATCTGCCTTTGGTTAAAATCACTCATATCTCTGCAGTGAATTGACTAATTCACCTGAAATTCGGCATGCGTATACATCCTGGATAGCTTTCTTGATTTTATGACAGGTGGCGCCACCTACATTCTCATTCACGCTGATGACATCAAAGCTCATATTTCGGGAACCGTTTGACCGATCGGGCCAAAATTTTGCATGTATAAAGATCTAACATAGCTCTTTATCATACGCTAAACTGGTGGCGCCACCTGCAACCATTTTTGCACAGCGTCTGTCTGTTTGTCTGCCGTGCAATAATGTCACTCATATCTCGGCAGTGGTTTGACATATCTGCCTAAAATTTTGCAGTTTTATACATCCTGGATAGCTTTCTTGATTTTATGACAGGTGGCACCACCTACATTCACGTTCACGCTGATGACATCCAAGCTCATATCTCGGGAACCGTTTGACCGATCTGGCCAAAATTTTGCATGTGTATAGATCTAACATAGCTCTTTATCATACACAAAACTGGTGGCACCACCTGCAACCATTTTTGCACAGCGTCTGTCTGTTTGTCTGCCGTGCAATAAAGTCACTCACATCTTGGCAGTGGTTTGACATATCTGCCTAAAATTTTGCAGTTTTATACATCCTGGATAGCTTTCTTGATTTTATGACAGGTGGCGCCACCTTTATTCTAGTTTATGCTGCAGACATCCAAGCTCATATCTCGGGAACCGTTTGACCGATCGGGCCAAAATTTTGCATGTGTATAGATCTCACATAGGTCTTTATCATACACAAAACTGGAGGGGCCACCTGCAACCATTTTTGCACATTTTGCACAGCGTCTGTCTGTTGGTCTGCCGTGGCCTAAAATCACTCATTTCTCTGTAGTGGTTTGACATAACTGCCTAAAAATTTGCAGGTTTATACATCCTGGATAGCTTTCTTGATTTTATGACAGGTGGCGCCACCTACATTCTAGTTAACGCTGCAATCATCCAAGCTAATATCTCAGGAACCATTTGACCGATTGGGCCAAAATTGTGCTTGTGTTTAGATCTCACATAGGTCTTTATCATACACAAAACTGCAACCATTTTTGCACAGCGTCTGTCTGTTTGTCTGCCGTGGGCTAAAATCACTCATATCCATGTAGTGGTTTGACTTTTCTGCCTAAAATTTTGCATATGTATACAACTTGGACAGCTTTCTGGATTTGTGGTAGGTTGCACAACCTACATACACATTTAGACTGCAGACATCCATGCTAATATGCAACATACCTCACTCTGTTTCCCCTTGCCACTCAATCCATGCCTCACTTCACTCTGATTTTGGCAGATACACGTAGTCACTTGTCGGCTACCCGTATTCTAGTTTTTAAAGTTTACACATTTTTTCTCTATTTTTCAGATATATAAATACAGACTAAATCTTGGCCTGTTGCTTGATCTGTTTGATGCTTCAGTTGAATGGGTATATACCATTCTGATGATAAAATTTCCTTTTGTGAATATCTTCCCAGTCAGCTGAGCGTCATGACCCATGGGTCACTTGTTTTAACAATCTTAGTCATGGTCTATATTCAAAGCAAGATAAAGGGCAATCCATGCATTAATTATTTAGATACTAGAGGTTTTGTATCAAATTTTCAGCGAACCTGTGAGCTGATGCCATGGTGTGGCGTCGTCCGTCGTCTGTACGTTAACCACACTATCTCGAAAACGTCAGGAGCTAGCATCCCCATATTTTATGCAAAAAATTAGTCATCTAAAAAACTCTATCGGATTTTACTTATTGTTTGGCTAACTGCATTTTATAAGGTTTTATAGGGAAAAGGCTAAAAAACTTTAAAAATCTTCTTTTCCGAAACTGTTCAGCCAAATTGTCCAATTTTTCACAGAAATGATTCCTGGAACAATATTCAAGATTGTGCGACTGGTTCAAGTTCAGTGATTTTGGCCGAGTTGCAGGAAGTTGAATTTAGTCATCTGTCCTAAAAAAAATACTAAAATTACAATCTCAGAAACAGCTGGCGATATCATCACCAAATGTTATGCCAATGTTGGTCTCATGAATCATATCTGAAATTTAGGTATTGTTGGCGCAACCTGCATTGACCTTTTTTGTATGCGGGTCAGCGGTTATCAGTACATTAACCCATAATTTCTCAGGAACAGCAAGAGCTAGGATTCCCAAATTTTACACAAAAATCAGTCACATATCAAATGTTGAGGGAACAGCCTTTTAGTGCCACCTGAATCAGTTTACATTTTAACGGGGAATATTTTTCAAAACCATTGAAAATCTTCTTCTCCGAAACTGTTCAGCCAAATTGTCCTATATTTCACAGGAAAGATTTCAAGAACAACCCTCTCAAGTTTATTCGAATGATCATAGTTTCGTGATTTTTGGCCGAATAACCGGAAGTTGAACTTATTTATCCGAACCAAAAAGCATACTAAAATTGCAATCTCAAAAGCGGCTGGAGCTTTCATCACCAAATTCTGTGCCAATGTTGGTCACATGAAGCTTATCTGAAATTAAGGTATTGGTGGCGCCACCTGCATCAACCTTTTTTTGTACGGGGGTCATCGGCTATCAGTACATTAACCCATAATTTCTCAGGAACAGTAGGAGCTAGCATTCCCAAAATTTACACAAAAATCAGTCGCATATCAAATGTTCTGTGATACAGCTTTATGTCGCCGACTGCCTCATTTTACGGGGGAAAAGCTTAAAACTATGAAAATCTTCTTCTTTGAAATCATTAAGCCAATTTGTTCAATATTTCACAAAAATGATCCGAGGAATAAGCGCTCTTAAGTTTTTTCGATTGGTTCCAGTTTGGCTAATTTTGGCCGAGGTACATGAATTTAAAATTAGTCATTTTGCCAAACTAACATGAGAATTAATCTTAGAAACAACAGGAGCTAGCATTACTAAGTTTTGTGCAAATGTTGAAACATGAATCATGTTTGAAATTGAGGTTTTGTGTTGCCACCATCATCGACCTGTATATTTTATAGACAAAAACCTTGCAATTTAAGCCTCTTTCAGCTTAAAAATGTTTCATGATGAAACTGAAGCTGAATGGTTTTAGTTTTCACAAGAATTTTATAAGTTCTCTCAACTTTTATAAGAATAGATTTGGTTCATTCATTTTTTTGTAGAGTCATATAGGAAGCTGAATTTACTCTTATAGTCATGAGTAAGTCTTTATCAAATTAAGGGGTGCAATAGTCTTCTACAACAAAAATTTTGTTTCAATTATAACTTCTGTAACATTGCACAAAAATGATTCTTAGGTGGCCTTTGTTTAAATTTAGTTGAATGATTTTTGGCATATTTATTGGACCTTTAACAATGAAAGGACTGCATCTGTTATTCTTAACATTTTTGATAAAAAGTCTTAAATGTTAGCTTGAAAAAAAGCACTTTAGTCAAAGTCTTTCTGTATGTGTAAACAGATTTACAAACAGGCCAAGATTGTGTCTGTATCTAAAAATAAATTGGCAGACTGCCAACTGTTTCAGATTTGGAAACAGGCCAAAGGTCTGTCTGGGCCTATTTATAGCTTTGGTAGATTGCCAAAATGTATCAGATTATGCAAGAGTTCACTCAGTGTAGCAAGATATAGGTCAGGAGTTCACTCAGTGCAGTTTCGCTTGATCGGGGCAACTGCATGCTTCACCTGAACTTGGTCAGTCCAGTGCACCTGACTTTAAAGAAATTTAATGTATCGGCCTGAAATTTTAATTTCCTGTCCATGCATCTTTGATGGCCATCTAGTACACAAGACCGGTGTTGCAATCTGCAATAATTTTTGCACAGTGTATGTACCTTTATATATCAGCCTGAAATTGAGCATATGTATACATTTTGGATAGCTTTGGTCGTATCCCAGACAGGTGGCGCCACCTACAATCATTTTGTGTTGTCGACATTCATGCCAGTATTTCAGGAGTGATGTTTGTGAATTGGTGCTTATACTTGGGTTCAAAATGTTTAGTACTTGCATTGTACATATACATGTCAATCATATACTTGAAAAGTAATGGTCCAGTATGGAAGCAATATACAAAATGTATACCCCATTGCACAGGTTTGCATTAGGTCTGTGGGCCTTTATGTATTTTAAACCCAGCTGGCAAAGTTCCACGTTTTGTGTCAGTTTACAGTGGGATCGAACTAAAAATGTGACAGAAAAGGATGAATAAGACATAGATTAATCAGAAGACAAAATATGAAGTTCTGTAAATACGCCATCTTGAAAAAAAATTGAATATACTCCATTTTTTAACCCAAAATGTTTATACCTTAAGAAATATCTTGAAAAAAAAGCAGAAAAGATCATGGCAGCCTGTAGAAAGTCAACAATTGTGGGGCCATCTGCAGGTAAAATTCAAATAGCAGCCATATGATTAATTTCTTTGTGAAAGGTGGTGCTGAAGGCTGCAGCAGTTCCCAAGATATTTTGTTACAAACATTACACCATGTATGCAAACACAACAAACTGTAAAATTTTGCGTTCGACAAAATTTGAACTTCCGTAAATACAACATCTTGAAAATAATTGGTATATATACTCAGTGTATTCCCTTCATGTAAGGAGATGTTGACTATGATATGAAACCCAGAAAATTAAAACTTGTATTGGAAAAAGAGTTAAACCATTTCGGCCGGCAGAAAGTAGGTCAACATGGTGGTGCCACCAAAAGCTTATTTATACATGATAAAAAGTCTGCACAGTTTCATGATGATAGCTGCAGCGGCTGTTGAGGTTTTTGGTGAAGGGCGGTGGCCACTGCGCCAGCGCATAAGTTCACAGAGTGGACTAAACATCGCTGGCTCGCACCATCTTTATTGTTGAACAATAACCGTGGTGTGGCCTAAGTAATTTCATATGCATTGATTTCCGGAGTATATTTGCCTAATAATCGGTAAATTATCTGTATTTGACCTTTCTCCCTCTCTGTTCATCACCCTGTCATCCTTTTTGTCCTGGCTTATATAACGCCTGCTTTAATGAAGTTAATACGCGACCCTTGTCTTGTACTATTGAATCACATCCAGTAAACAAAGAGCAGATTTAGAGGTTATATTTTTGTACGGATGATTGTTATGTGTTCTGTCGTGTGGACCGTGATAAGGCGTGAATACATCTGCTGTTGTTTAACTTGTGAGGCTTCAGACAATTTGTGTAACGTGGGCGCCCCAATCATTTAACGATTTCAGCATGCTGCAGGACTTGACTGATTCGCTTACCGTTGTATAGTCATCCTTAAAGGGGCCTTTTCCGATATTTGACTTCTGTTAATTGAAGATAATCCGTTGTTCCTATTGTATAAATAAGTCAGAAAACACCAATCTCACTGCACACAAGCTGTTTATATCCACTTGCTAAAATCATGTGGGGTACCCGCGACAATGATCTAAGCATATTCAACAGGGACGACATCTGGTAAGAAAGTCATATTTGCAAAAGGCATTTTGCAAGTATTGACTTTCAACTTCCATACATATGCTACCAACTCCCTTTAATTACATCGTCTTTGTTGGTCCACATTGGCGCAAGTTCCATGTTTACGAACAGCTTGTAGATAAACAAGCTCATGCGTTCATCACAGAGGCGCTATAAGATCTTTGTATCTTACAACAGGATTAACCTACGGTTCATTAATATGTTCACATAGTAAGCCATAAATTCTGCAAAAAAAGCAGTTAAATGGCTGACTTTAACAAACTACTATAGGTAAAGAAAAACTTACCATGTTTCAACGCAGTGTGAAGTCGATTTAGTGAGAGCTCGGAGCTAAAGGCCGCCCGACGGCTAGCCACGGGACGTATTTAATACAAAAACGGACAGAGATATTGTTTCAAGAAAGATGGAGGAAACGTGACACCAGTTACTGATTTAGGCTGTAAATCAATATTCAGCACAGCAGTTTAAATGTTTATTGCTTGTAAAAGTTCAAACTTGGACATGCAGGTATTATCAAGCAAAAGAACTTGATTGACAGCACTTCGGAACACAGTAGAAAACAAAAAGTTAGGTTCAAGGAAAAGTGCTTGAATTATAGACTGGGAACCAACATTTTGAAAAGTATAGTACATCTTCAAAACACTCAGATATGTGAGGCTGTAAACAGAGCTATTAGCACATCAGTACCCAAAAAACATACATTTGCTAGGAACCATGACGCACGTGTCCACAGTGCGATAAAACGAGTGAACCGCGGGATCGGTCAAGCCATTTATGATCAAGTTAAATATATAGGGGTTAATCTGACAGCAGGCACAAAGGTAACCCAGCAACAACAGGGTTTTTCTCAAGTAGACCAGCAGAGAAAAAAAAATTAACTTGAAACCTGAAGCAAGGATCCGCAGAAGTGATAAGAAGAAACACCTCTTCAGACTGTATGATCAAAAACAGAATGATAACTACCAGGCAGCCATGATGAAGCCGAACCAGAGCACCTGTCACATTATGATTTTGCTACACGGCAAAACATTGTGACAATTGAACCTCACGTAGAGACAAAACTTGGTGATAATACACTCCGAGATATTGAACCTGAATAAATAAAGTATATATATATATATATATATATATATATATATATATATATATATATATATATATATTCTCATACACATTAATATATGTATACATGAATGTATATGTAGGACTATAGGAGTGTGAAATTTATGTATATAATAATAAATATATGTGTAAATATACACAAAAACAAGTATTTGTTAACACACATATACATGTTCATATTTTTATTTATTTATTCATGTTTCAGTTAACTGGAGAGAGATATTTTGTCGAGTTCAGCAGATTAATATTTATTCTAAGATGACAGCTTTGTTAGATCATTGAATGTGTATTCACAGTTTAATTTACAGGCAGACAAACAGAGACAGACGGACAGACAAACGAACGGCTCCGGGATCGCCGTCTCCATCAGCAAGACTGTCGCTGACAACAAGATGATCCTGTCCAGTGGGTCCTCCATACGGTCCATATACCGCCACAGGAAGTTTTTGATGATCGTTCTCTTTTTGTTCTTGCTGGCGGCTTGCAGCTGTGGTATGGTGAACCTGGCTTGCTTCCCTATTTTGATATAATCCTGAAGGGTGAGCATAGGCGGGCGATGATAGATAACCCCTAGATAACCCCGGGGGTGTTGTTCCAGTTCACGCATCATGTTCAACCTATTTCTTATCTCAAATCATTTAATACACTGGTGACTTTAGAATTGCTATGAAAATGTATTTTATTCATTTTCTTTGGTTAGAAAATTACGACTTGGAATAAACAGCGTATGGCACACCCACCTTTCAGTAAAAAGTGGAAGTATCTATTGGGGGGGGGGGGTATTTTTTATTTAAGGATATGTTACAGGAACTATTCGTTTTTCATACCAGAGATGACTAACTTAAGTTAATTCGTCGTAATGCTTAACTGTGGGTTTTTCTTCAATATGAAAAATGATAAAACCAAAACTTATTCTTTTACCAGAAAACCCATACAGTACCAACCTCTATGAACATCAATAACATCCGTGATACCTTTCTTCACATATCTTGAGGACACAAATAAACACACGTAGGTTCGAATTAAAACAATAATCTTCGCTTTGCGTAGGGTTAATAATTATTATACAATATTATCATTTAAAAAAATACTAGTTACAAGCATTGCACTTAAAAGAGCATTAAATTGACACAAAACATTCATACATAAAAAATAAGACAATTGGATATTAAAGTTAAGATCTTATCTACTTACATTATCAATTATTTATAACTTTTAGTTTTTATTGAATATAATGCCTCTTCCTGGGGTCTTTTTGTTCTAAGTTTGGTTTGTTTGACTGATATGAGAGATGCCATCGCTCTTCAGCATCTTTGTCACGCTTCTTTCCTCTGAAGACGGCTAGCGTAAATGTCTGAAAGGAAGAAAAGTTTCCTCTGATTTCATCCTGGCAAAATTAATTTCGTCTAGAATGATATAGGCTGCATAAAGTTCGTCAACCACAAAAACATAAGCAATAGGCTGACCTTGGGTTTTTGAAGCTCCCTTTAGCATCTTGATAACTATGTGAGTTTAAATAAAACTAACTGATTGTAAGCAGTGGTAAATCTTACACGTCTGTAATTCATAAAATCAACGAAGGACTTAAGCATTGTCAGCCTCTGCACAGCTAAAACACACAGTCAACCTGAACTTTTTAAGTAAATCAACATGTCCGCCAAACCCGTGTTTACGTGTACTTATTTTCCAGTTCAAAATGGTGGTAAGATGCTGAATCTGTATGGATCCGGGTTAGAAATCTTCTTAATCACAGAGACTGCAGGCTGGCTATGGTGTGTAAGTGCAGCAGATTTCATCATATGTAGAAGCTGTAATATGCCTCTGGTCAAACCAAATTGTTGACTTGGCTGGGTTACGTGTACTCCTCAATATTAAAAGGCTATATTTAAAAAAAACTGTTGTTCAACTTATTATAACCAAAATATATGTACTTATACAATAAATACCTTTCTGTTGAAAGCTGCGTTTTCTTACCATATAAAACATAAATTTTAACCGACACTAAAAGACTCCAAATAACTATACACCAAGTATCATTAGTGTAAAAAATGTTCAAATCATAGACTTTGTCCATGTAACGATCCTTCGACGGATCATAATCAAGTTGTTTGGCTATGTAAATAGGCTGACCATGACCATTACCATCTTCAACGATAAAGGTATAGTAAGGAAGTCTCATCTTGTTCGTGCATTAAGTTCCATCAATGAACAATACTTAGGAAACTTGGAAAAGGTTGACTTCATATCAACTGTTACAAATGGCGAGGCCTTTAAATTGCCTTCTTCATCTGTCATGATGGTTGCTGATGTTTCTGGACCATTGCCAACTGAAAGAAGAAGAAAAAAAATCATTCCTAAATTCCACTCCCCCTTATGATACCTACCACCCTGGTTATTGTCTCGGTAATTTATCATACCACTGATTTCATCTTGAACATTTTGAATGATATTACTGTGGTGTCAAAATAGGTGAAAATGATTAGAACATGTCATTGTATTCTGCAGGTGGTGCCACCTGTGTTAGGCGTTCTTTTTCCGGCCACAGTAGTGTTTTCCCTTAAAACTTGAATAATTCAGTAAATAAGAAAGCTGAAGTTACCTTAGAGCAAGAGGATGAAATGAATATTAAATAAAATAGGTTTGTTTTTGCAATGATGGTTAAATGTCTTTGAATTTTGCTGATCACAAAATTCTGTAGTTTCACAATTTGCATGCGCATAGAGAGGACGAAGCCTATTTGAAATGCTGCATGATCATTACCATGAGAGTGACCTTGACCTTGAATCTGTTTAACGTTTATCTCATATAACTATGCAAACATGTTCACTATTTCACGATTGGCCAGACATTTTGATCATGTTACTGCTGTGTGATATTCTGCTTGCAAATGGCAGCCCTGATGTTGCTGTTTCTACTTGTGACTGATCCAGTCTTGTGTTAACTATACTTTTCCATCCATTAGGTCATCTGGCCGTAACACCCTTTATATATGTTAACATATACCTCAAGAACTCTTTCATCTTTTATCACAAAGTTTTTAAACAAACTTCGATTCCAGTAAGAGTATCTGCACGATTCAATTTTTACCGCGATTCTTCATTATATTCTTGATATTATATAGTACTGCGCAATCGTTAACGGACTTTTGAAATAAAGACACAATTTCAATATCGAACACCCGATGGCGATCACTTTGTTGTAGACCAATTATGTACCCTGAATCTGGTGTAAAGGCATCATGAAATTTGAAAGTGAGCTTCAAGCAAATAAATCCAGCGACATATTTAGTCTTTTATTAAATGCGTCGAGCCCATAGACAAAAATGAATGAAAGGGAATTATTACTCAAGATCAGTGAGACAAATGCAGTTTTTTTCCCTCTTCTTTTATTAAAGGAACAAATCTTTTCCTTTGAACTTTCCTCTTGTTGGCACAACGTAATATCCTTCTGGTTGTGCATTTAGGAGTTATTTACACTTGTTCATACAGAAACAAATTATCATTTATTATATGAAAAATACATCCAGGAATTTAACCTAAAAATCTTTGACATTTTGAGATATATCATGCTTTGAAATAAATTTAAGAGTTGCAAAAAATGGTAATATTTAAAAGTGATGCAGTGTCCACGCGTCTATTCAAACATCTAATGCTATGTCGAGGCGTTAATGGAAACGAGCAGTAAAATATGATTGACAAAGTCGAAGACCTTGTTAATGTCTAGAAAAGAAGACATCCGTTGGTCACCCTCGTGATTCATATATGTGTCTGATGCAAATGTCGGTCACTAGCGTGATGTCAGACGGTTCCTCTATTAAAGAAAATTCGTTATCTTGTCTACACTTGGTACAGTTTTGCTCTTTTAGACAAATATTAATTATGTAACAAACGAATGTTTCGGGAAACTGCTTAAATCGTGAAAGCTGAGGTAAAAACAGTATCTGTAATTGCCTCCCTTGTAATTCAGTCTTAAGACTGCACCTCTTTCCTGTAAAATAAATATAAACCGTTTCTGGAAATATTTTTTACGTATATATATATATATATATATATATATATAAATTTCAAATTTTAATTTTATTAATTTCAACATATCTGCATGCAAGGTACTACTGTTCTTTGTAAAATGTTAATTTTAAAGTCAGATGATTGCATTAAATATATAAGAGTGCACACTGGAGATAAAGGATTTAGTAGAACTTATTACTACACAATCAACCCCCCCCCCCCCCCCCACACACACACACACACAAGCAAACATGTCAGTAAATGTTAATGTTGTTTATTTTCAAACGGGCAATGCTTCGGGCTCGGGAATCTCTATCAGAGCTAAGTACCTGAGGAATCAGCACTAAAAATATTGTAACAGATCCAGACAGTGCTACATTCAAAGCGGTACAAGACATATTTCAGTGGAAAAACTAGTACAGAACCTGAACATTAACTTGATGTTGTTCATGTTCAGCGCAATTTCAGAAAACCTGTACGAGAAACTAAGTTCTGTCCATCTACATTTAGTTGTACCTCAGTACACGAATCACGTAAGAAACAGATACGGTTATCTGCTGATGGGGGAATGAATGAGTTTAGATCTGTTGTAGATGGATGTCCTTCGGTGTATTTCCTGATCTATATAAAGCGTGTGACACAGTAATCTATGATATAACAAATATAATCTTATATTATTAATAATTTTGCATGGACCAGTTCGTGAGACCGTCAGCATCCAGTTCTGGACTGCATGCATAAACAAGCAGGTTTTTGCATATATGGGAAATTGATTGGATCAAAATCTGAGAAATCTTCGAGCCGATGTCAGCCGATATCTGTCTTTGTATACTGGTAACTTGGCAGTAAACGGTCGGACAACTTTAGTGTAATGTGAATCATCACAACGCCAGTCGAAATACTTCCTCTTTAGAGCGCTGTCTTAGATTATAACGCTTTTTTTTTACTAAAATGTGTTACATCATTACTGTGTATAGTTTCAAACGCTCGACAACGTGGAAAAAAATGGTGCAGTTCATTGGAAGACGCGTTAAATGGAAGACTTTCTAAAAGTGCTTTTCCATAAGTGCGTAGTCCGTATGAGTGGTCCGCATGCGTAATCCGCAAAAATCGCTTTGTAGACTTTTGAACTAGGCCGTTTCCATTCATCCGCATGCGTAGTACGTATGCGTAGTCCGTATCCGCACGCTGCCGGGAGCGATTTTTGCGCATTACGCATACAAATCATCGTGTCGATTTCAGGTTTAAGGTGCTATTCCGTAAGTGCGTAGTCCGTATGCGTAGTCCGTATGCGTAGTCCGCAAAAATCGCTTTGTAGACTTTTTCACTGAGCCGTTTCCATTCATCCGCATGCGTAGTACGTATGCGTAGTCCATCGTACGCTGCTGGGAGCGATTTTTGCGCACTACGCATACCAATCATCATGTCGATTTCAGGTTTAGCAAAGAGTTTTCCCCATTCAGGCCGTGCTGAATCCACAGTCACTATGTTTAACTGGTATGAATGTCATTTCTAGCATCAGTTTTCCGGAAACCAAATATATTGGCATTTGGCTTAATTTTGTTTTCCTTTCTTTATCACAGACAACAAGTTTTTTAGATGATTGAAGCGTAAACATCACTGTCGCTTATAAAATATTACTAATTATGATCGTTTAAAAATGTTATTATTTTAATTTTATTCTTTTAACTTTTGATGTTAATATGTAAAAATGTACAATACATATATGGTGAAATGGCTTGCAAAATAAGAAAAACCTGAGCTAGTGCACCTATCAATACGGAGTACGGACTACGCATATACGTACTTATGGAAAACGAACTTTGCGGATACGGACTACGCATACGGACTACGCATGCGGACTACGGGTACGGACTTCGCACTTATGGAAAACCACCATTTACCATTCAGGCCATGCTGTATTTGCACAATCTCTATTTCCAAAGGGTATAAATGTCATTTCTGGCATCAGTTTTTCGGAAACCAAACATATTAGCATTTGGTTGAATTTTGTTGTCCTCTCTTTTTAACATATACACGTGTTTTCCAAATGCTTGAGCCGTAAACATCAGAACCGCGTTTAAAATAATAATAATTAAGATCCCTTTTGAAAATATAAATATTATATAAATATTTAAACAATTTAACAAATTTTTGTTGCTCATATTTGGAAATGTAAAATAAATATATAATGGAATGGCCTGCTATGAAAGAAAATCTTCAGCCATCGAGCACCTATCAACACGGAGTACGGACTACGCACACGTACTTTTGGAAAACGAGCTTTGCGGATACGCACTACGCATGCGGACTACGGATACGCATTACGCACTTATGGAAATTCACCTAAACAGTTATACAAGTACGGATAATGAGCTAATTTGTATTATAATAGATAATCCTAGTCTCCACAATCACCAACGAAGTAAAAAACCCTCTGTATGAAAGTCTACAATATTATATTTTATTGGGCGACGTTAGGGCCTGAAACCCACTGCACAGAAACCACGGTGACCTTATTTACACTATGGGCGATATTTGGTACAGGTGCCTACTGTTCGGATACAGGAATGTTTGAAATGTACATCGTCATTTGTGGATAACATAATGTTTGGTTCAATAATCAAACACATTTTGATTAAAAGAAAAACATTACTCGATAAAAAGAACTAAAATTAAAACAAGCAATGAGGTGTGTATGCCTTTGCAGACCCCTGTAATATGCAGTGCGTCCTCTCCATATTGGTGCTATATGTCTCCATGGTCAAATGCTCTATTCATGTTCACACTTAAGAGAGATGTGACAGGTGGAATTGTGTCAGTTATTTTATTATTTTTTTTCTTGATGGCCATGTACATTAAATGATGCTCATGCGTTTGGCCTCTATACTTGGTAAAGGATTCTTTATTTTCCCGTGCCCCCCCCCCCCCCGGGACATGGCCAATATATCCTCTCCGTGAACTTGCGTGAAATTTTTTTCAAGCCTAACTTTTTGGGTAAACTGGTTTGTAACTGCAGACTTCTTGCAAAATGAAGTTTGACCGTGCCTGTGACCTCTCCTTGGACCCCTCTTAATTTTAGCCAGTGAGCCGGCGTGGCTTTCGGGTTTCGCATGTGAAATCCTCACACACACACACACAAGCAGAAATGATCTGCGGGTAAGCAGTATTTCCTCCGCGGTCACACAGGGCTCTATGTTTTGCAACTGTGCATGATATGTAACATAGGGGAATGAATAAAGAAGTCTGTTTTTTTGTTAACAAATAACCATAATTTATTCTTAAAACAACCCTTAGACTACAATACACTTAATCAATACAATTATACAGTAAAACAGCGGTATAACAACAAATCAATGCAATCACACAGTAAAATACACAAAGTGCACAGTACCTGGATATCACCACCGTCACAAAGATAAGTTCTTTAAATGTATACTCTCGGAGAATGACAGTCCAGTGTAAAACTCTTGTAATAATCCAGAAAGTAAACTTAAGTCCAAAAGAAAATCTATAATTGCCGCACTCATCGGATAAGGTCCCAGAAACTGACACACACGCTTCTGCGTCCGCTGGAAATCTTCTCTGCTCTCTCCCTTGGCTCTAAAACACAGCCCCTTTATATACCCTTTACCCCAAGCCGATTTTTTTACCACTTCTCCAACAGTCATAAAGATCTTACACAACACAGAAAACACGCGTTACAGGAATCATCTAGAAGAACATCGCTGTGCCTCTACATACCATGGTGTACACGTGAGCTCGCCCCAAGCTAGCATGACAACAAGAGTTCAACCAGTACGGATTAAACCGAGAATGTAACAAGCGGCCAGGCAAGAAAGCCCCACAACACGAGCCACGCCCGTGTCACACAATAAAAAGGGCGCCTGTAACATATATATATATATATATATATATATATATATATATATATATATATATATATATATATATATATATATAATGATATGTTGTGTGGAAAATGGGATAGGTTTGTGGTAATTTTTATGATAAATAAACCATGGAAACATATTGATAATTTACGAGAGATTTTGCCTTACAAAGGAAGGCAAACATTAAACGTTTTAATAATTTACATTTTAAAATCGGTTTAATTTTAAATTACATTATTTTGTACGATGATAGTGAATAAGCACACCAAAATTATAAGCAGTTCATGACCTCCTCTGATGAACAGAAAATGCCAAGGAAGTTTGAAATATCCACATATTATAGATTTAAAAATATATTTTTATTCAAAATTAAATTAAAAAAAACTGGCGATTCAGGTGGATTAACTATCACCAAGGATGCGTCTCAAAATACCTTGGATATTTCATATATACATATCATGTGAAATGGCTTTTCAATTTTCATTACCACGATTTGTCTTTTATTTTTAAAATTCAAAATTAAAATATTTTTCCCCAAGGATGTCAAAGTGGCATCAGTCCTATTATTAAAAGTAGGTCTTGGACTACCATTTCGTGCAAAAAAAAAAAATCGTGAACATTTGCAATGTCACACCTAAGGTCAGATGGGGGTCTGTCTTCCTTACTATATGAACTTAAAGGAACATGTTCACGATAAAAAAAAATGCCCCTGAAGAAACCGTTTGACAGCAACAATGATAATTAACTCTCGTAGTAACCCGCAGCAAATCGTAGCGCTTTCAGGAGAAAGTTGCGAGTAAAAGCATTTTGGGTATGGTAAAAACTCGAGAATTGTCCTGCAGTGGTATATCGTAGATAATTAAATCACACCGTGTAGCGACTGGCCACAGAGAGACAACTGTGGTTTGAGCGAATAATTAAGTGAAATTAACAAAGGTGCACCTGCACTAAATGCCCTGACTGATTAAAGACAAATGCGACACTGAAATCTACAAGGTAAGATATTTTAATCTCAGGCCCCTTGATGCACTTTGATGCACTCAGTTAAAAGGGATATGGTCATTCCTAATGAGGCCTTACTAAACTTTTAAAGTTATTAAATTGAGAGGATATAGGCCTATTTCTGTGCATTTCGACTTATCGTTTTATAACAAAAATAATAAGAAGAAGAGGAGAAGAACAACGACCATAACGATAATATTGTTCTTTATAAGTATATATATTGAAGTACATATAAAATATTATAGTTTAACGTTGAAATGGGTTAAGACGGCACTGTTGTAGGCCAAATATAAAGGAAAGAAACGCTGGCAAATTTAATTTTTCCAAAATCTATAGTTTTACACCGCTGTACGTGTATACACTATAACAGGCACAGAAGCACGCATTGTCGTAACGTGATTTACTCTTGTAATTAACTTGTAACAAGTAGTAACAAATGACAAATAAAGGTTCATACTTCATTCTGCACTATTGGTTGTTCTACATGATATAATTCTCATACAACTTTTATTCACTTGTAAAATTGCTTTAAAAAATAGTTTTATAACTGTTCTTAGTTTCCATACCAAGCATTGGATAGGGTAAAAGGTTATATGCCTAAATATACGCTATACTTGCATGAGGACTTCAAGTAAGTCAGATGAGGACTTACAAACAAATACACACAAGAAAAATAAAATGGCATTTTATTTTTCCGGCCCTATGATATTCCCAAAATAAAATGTCCCGTCTGACAGCCGCCTCCGACCCCCCCCCCCCCCTTCCCGTCTACCCCGTTGCTTCGACTACAACACCAGTTACATGATAATGGTGGTGGCACTTATGATGATAATTGTAATGACGATTCTCCTCTTCTGTTTGCTTTGTTACAAATCCTGTATCAGTCACTGTAAAAGAGGTACATGAACTGCACTCGCATGTGATTTAACAAACACAACAATACCTACATAATCTCCTGTCTGGTGCAGGTTAATAAAGAAGATACTGCATGCAGCAGTTGTTGCTTCAGACAAACGTTCGTGTTTCTGCTAAATGATGTCATATCTTTATGTTGACCCGGACGGTCCCAACGTATATCCGCGTTGTTAACGTAAAGTATTGCTTCTGAAGGAACCCCATCTCTTGCAGTTCTCCCCGCTTCTTGCAAATATATTTTAATATTTGTTGGATTTATAAATAATCCGTCTGATTGCTGGGGCATCTAGCCCCATACTAAGGGTCACCGTTGCAAAAACAAGCCTTATCCGAGAATTGGTTTTGCTCAATTCTCAGACGATATATATTAATAATAATATATATTAGCCGGAAGCTAAGAGCTAAGACGCTTAGAGCTGATACACAGAATATATTACGAAAATGGTCCGTTACACATACAACATAACGACACCAACCGTTTATTAACAGTTCACATTTCACGATTGCGATGGCATGAAAACACGTATAATGTGTGTGTGTGTGTGTGTGTGTATATATATATATATGTATATATATATATATATATATATATATATATATATATATACATACTTTTTACAGTTTACCTTATTGTGAGGACTCAAAAATGGAACCCTCGCTAAACATTCTGAAAGTGAAAATCGCGAAAATTTACCCTCTGCGAATATAAAGCAATTCACAGTAATCGTGCACCATTTTTATCATCATACTGTGTTCGCGAGGGTTTCAAATTCGCGAAAGGGACAACTTCGTTAATAATACGCCCAATCAAACTTGTGCTCCTCGTGCAGCGGTTACACACAATAGTCGTCCCAGGTCTCCTTTTTGTCAGAACACCATGGTGCGCACAGAGCAAAGATTTGTGATCACATCAATGAGAGCGTGGGACGCTTTGTGCATCCAGCTCCAAATTTTAAACATGCGACACCCGCTGGCAACACCGTTTCTGACACACGGCCAAGAGTCGGACCAACGAGAGAAGGTGTCCTGGTGTATAATAAGCGTGAGCGGCTGTTTAAAATTTGGAGTTGGACGCACAATGCGATACCACGCTCTCATTGGTCCGCTTACAATTCTTTACTCTGTACCTATTGAACCTTGCCATACAAAGCAGCGGTTAAAGCAAAACGGAGACCTGGGACGACTGCGGTGCATGCATTTATAACCGTTAATGTTACTTATTTAATGTTACCTGTATATTAAAGGTTGATATTAATTTATAAATAATATAATGCTGTCATTGCCTTTCAATTTTGAAACAGATTTTCCGCCCGATGGATTATTTTTTTTAATGTTTATTAATATGTTAAGATATAAGAATATTAATAGAGTAAATAAAGAGAAATTGTCACAGGAATTGTCTCTCATGCTCCTTGTCCAGTCGCGGCGACAAAATAATTCATATATACTGGTATAACCGTGTAGGTTTCTGTATGACGTGATTGCAAAAATGTAACCCTCGCGAAACACTTCAGTGCATGGCGCATCCAGAGAGGGGGCCGGGCAATACCATGCATGAACCGCTAACCCAGTAATAGCATCCCCCTGTTCTCGAAATCCTGGATCCGCCACTGCACTTAAACAGGGGAAATCGCGAAAATGTACATCCCTCGGGAAAAATGCACAACCTGGCGAATATGGAGCAAACCATGGTATGTATATCGGCATTTATTTCACTGCCCATGAAATTATAGGAACTGATGTTGAAGTGGTAGGCGTTGCGGCATCAGTCTTAAAAACAGAAGATTCCTCTTTATGTGCACGACTCTCTGTCAAGAATAGAACTTGCCGAAATACTTCCTACCAGATCCGTCCGGTTTTATCTGTTAAGAATCAAACGGCAATGCGTCATTAACAGTCTCCCAACATTTTCCTCAGTTTGTCAGCCGTATAAATTAAAATTATATGCTATAATACACGTTGGCCTCGGTAATCAACAGTCAGTAGGATAAAACATTAATAAGAGTTCGATTAAGGAAATAAAAGAAACCCATTGCGAGAAAGTTCCCTTACAATCCAGATAACAGATATTATGCATTATGTTTTCCAAAGCTTAACGTCGTTATCGTGGCAACATAAATATTTTTTCTCAGGTATAGGTTCCGTTCCGTTACAACGAAGGACAAAAACACTGAAAGTGTGTTCAAAGTGCACTTTTTCTTCTCGTTTGCATATAGACTCCGTATCACGTGTAATTAATAATACTATAGTCAGCAGTCTTAATTCTGCCTAATATTTGAACTTACGGGAAATGTTGGTAGGCGGGCTGAGATCGGTTTGTGTCTCTATTGTGAGGACTGTTGTTTGGTGCCCCGTAGTATGTGTCCATGCTGCTCTGACATTTAGGACCGAGAGACAGTTTTCTTGCCGAGAAATAGCAGTCCATGCGGTCATTGGTAGGATCTGTGTATCTGAGAGATGGCAAAACGAGCGGTGCAAGTTGGTCCACGCCTGCTTGTACATAATGGTCTAACTGAATAGGACCGTTTATTTTTCGTTCATACAATAATTTGGTGCGGTTAAAAATGTCAACTGGTCCTACGCCCTTTCTGTAACTGAAACTAGTTGTTGAAAAATGCGTTGCTGGTTTCCGATGATTCCGTTTTACCGAGCGGGCGGGAAACATGCTGGTTCCCCTGTCGTACACGGGTCTTGGAGAACCTCTGTGCATTTCGTTCGTCGAAGAAACGGAGCTGCCATCCGTTTCTTTTCTTTGTTTCGCAGAATTCGTAGCGTACTGGGCGGGTCTCCTCTGAGAGGCCGTCTTTCTTAATTGATACTTTTTACTCATGCCTTCAGTCAGGTCGCTTATTTCTTGTTCTCGGCAGCGTTGGAATATATCTTGCAGAACCTGCTGGTGCTTCCCCAAGCGGCGTTTCTCGAAACTATCGGCGAGCATCATGACCCGCCTCTTGTCTGGAGTCGGCAGACGACTCTGTCCATCTCTGACGTAAGCAGTTTCCCGGAGGAGCTGTTTCACTGAATTCCCGCCATCCTGGGGCGGATCTTTAGACGAGATTGCAATTTGAAACATACCTGTTCATAGGAGACCCACGCACTCCAGCAGCTCGATATGCTTATAGCACTGAGGCGTTCAGCACAAACCTCATAAAACCATCAATGAAGATTCGACCATTATTTTTACGTGTGTAAACATCCGTCCGATAACCAGCTGTTCTAGAAGGCAACCTGGTTCAATGCAACCGCTGGTGCCGTTTTCGTTTCCCGTGGAAACGTCACTGTCCTGTCGACTTTATATAAACTGATGTAATAAGCGTCAAATACTGGAACCTTTGAAGTTCACCAAGAGACGACGTATTGGAAATCAGTACGATAGCTCTGTGCTATTTATGGCACATGTAAAAAACTTGATTCACTTTATACAGCCATATACTTGAGAATCTGTAGTGCCACACCGCAGTGTATAATTCAGCGGTAAATACGTTTTTCCTCTAAGCACTGGGTTAGTTGGTTTGACCCTCAGTTGTAGCGGGAGGTACTGCAGCCATTGATTAGTTAATGTAGCGAAGATTTGTCCGTGTACCGAACCAAAAGCCTTGTTTAAATATACAAACGATCCATTATTCCAGCGGGGTTACTGTATACTAACGTTACGCTGTGGCTTTATAATAGACTCCAGCAATTGCCCACTGCGTCGAAGTACGCCCCATAAGAATCCCATTAAATCAGCTGGCTACAATATAATTTATCCTATACATTGAGAACGGGGTCGCTAGGGTCCACGCGGTGGTTCATTAGTGAACCTCTAAAACCTCCCGGACTTGCTTTGTCCATGATCCCACACGAGTCCTTTGAGATATCCTTAAGTTGCTAATCGGCCTATGTTACAGAACGATACCAAGCCATAAAAGATTTAAGGAGCAATTAACGGGAGGTTGTTTTGTGTATACGAACAACACACTCTTATCGGATCATGACATATTAGTTCGCAACGCAATCTTTTTTCTCTGTTTATTTGTTTGCATTCACCGCATGAAACTGTTTACTTTTCATGGAGACGCCAGAAGTTTTTTTTTAAACTGAACTGATTTCTGACATGATCAAATACAGCGACGGGTCTCTGTCAGTCGCGTTCTGTATTTCTTTGTGGCCGGCCGTCTTCCCAGAAATTCAGGCCCATGTGGGCGGGTCCTTTATGGGGGATGTGCAAAACCGTGTTTGTATTCTATTTTTTTTTCATCTCTTACTCATAGGTTCATTCGTGCAGATATCACCCAAGCGGTATTTGTAATCACCTATTCGGCCTAAATTCGCGCAAATCCATTCGTGCATTAGTAAATGTACTGTTGTGAGTATTCCTTAAAGTCCTTCATGACCCGGATCATGATATGGATCAACATCAAAATCTAATCGTTTCATCCTAGGCCCATTCCCGAAATGCCGTGAAAATTTTATTGGATTCCGCTCATGCTTGCTTGCACGCACACACAAACAGACACGAACGGGAATTAACGCATACACTCCTGCGGAGTCAACTATTAGACCTAGAAAGCTCTTGTTTATAATCCAGACAGTTCCTGCAGGGTCAGAATTCCATAGAAAATGACAGTGAACGATACTCTGTGAGCTATGCAGCGACATGCCTAATGATTTTGAGCGCTTTGAAAGTCAGATTGCCCTGAACAAAAAATTACAATTTAACTGCAAAAGAAAAATTGCACACATTAAAAATTGTACGACATACTGTCATCAGGGATGCATGGGGTCAATTACATCCTAAAGTAATAAGTTACAATTACAATTACTTTTTAAAATGGGAAATAATATTATAATTACAGTTTACAATTTTGAAATGTAATTAATTACAATTACAGTGAAAATTAATTGAATTACATTTAAATTAATTTCCTTTAATTTGTTTTCAGTTAAAAAATACTTGGACACTAAGAATACAGAAAATGAATGCTCACGAAATATAAAAAAAGAGTGATCTTTATTTACATTAAAATGACTAAATATGTCAGCGTAGGTATAACTGGATACTGTGGTCGCTAATTAGATATCCTAAATACAAAAGTACACTGCACTGTATACTGCACTGCTTGGTATTGTGAAATGCATGTCTATTTGGTGCATACCTATGCGTGTCTATGATATGGTATCAGACTCTTTGTTGCATTTTATCATTAAAAAACTGTGAAAAGTAAGAAGTGTTAAAAAAATGGTTGCAAAGGCTTGTCATTAGACATTATGTTCTCCCTTTGGGCACAAAAGCTAGCGATGAATATATTGTTGTTAGATCACTGTATATGAAGGACCTGCACTCCCTGGTCTATGGTAGGTCCTTGCAATCCAAACACAATGCAACCAGCGTCTTTTGATGTTTCTGGATAAACAACCGATAGCTTGGACATTTGGCAGTCAGGCGGAACACAAGAAGAGCTAGGGCTGCTTCGTTTAGTCAGAGGAATTTCTACAAAAACCCTCCCTTAAAATCATGTTAAGCATCAGCTATAAACACACGGCAGGGGCGGATCAAGGATTTAGTAGAAGGGGGGGGGTCCAATCCAGGAGGACTAATGACAAGCCTAAATAAGGTCCCCAGGTTCGGAAAGAGAGGGGGGGGGGGTCCAGGCCGCAAAAATTGGTCTGAAACTCTTTAAAAAAGTTGCGGCGGCTGAAAAGGGGGGGCGGGTCCCCTTGGACCCCCCCCCCCCCCGCTTTTGCACAGCTCACTGCTCAGGTAGAACTTTATGTAGAGTAAAAATTTGAAAAGTAATTGAAAAAAACTTGTTGTAATAAGTTAATAAGTAGGACGCATCGGCCTAAAATTTTACATGAGTATAGAGCTTAGGCCAAAAAAGAAAACAAAAGGTATGGTTCTCAGGCACCGCCCGTGTCAATTTTAAACCCCCGCATCACATTGTTTTATTTTGATTTTCAATAGAAACTTACCAATTTTGAGCTGCAGCCGCTCGGACATTTCTTTTAAGAAGATAAAATCATACAATTTCCTTTGTTATGTAGTGCTTTTACTTGTTTAGCAAAATAAATCTGTTATTATCATGGTTTTCCCTTTTCATTTGACATTTTTATCAAAACATACCAAAAATTTAAAAAAAAAACGCCCGCCCGCATTTATTTCTGTAAAAAAAGTGCCTGAGAACCATACCTTTTTTATTTTGGCCTTATATAGCTCTACAGCTTATACAAATATGGTGGCCCAACTTACAATCATTTCTGCATGGTGTTCATCTGCCTAGTGTAAAAATGACTCGCATCTCAGCAGTGGTTTGACTTATTCACCTGAAATTTTGCATATGTATACATCTTGGATAGCTTTCTCTTTCAAATAACCAGTGGCACCACCTCTGGCACACAGGCCATCACGTATTCCAAAAGAAGAACGTGTCCGTGGTCAAAATAAAGGAAAATACATATATAGAAACGCGAATTGTAAGTCAGTAACAAATATACCAGAATGATCTATGAAAACGCAGATGTTACAGGTGGCCCCGCATTGTCAGGACATTGGCGAGCATTCATCAAGATCAACAAATGTACAACATTTCTTTAAAGTTAGTTCATCAAATGCAGTGAATTATTGCTAACACGATGACATCGCAAAGATCATTAACATTAAAAAAATATGAAAACTTTACCATGACAAGAAATCAGAGGTGACCCAAAAATGGTAGGGTTCTACTTTCTGGTCTAGATCTGTCCCCCATTTACACAGGCACCTTGGGAAATAGTCTCCACAGAATCAAATAATCAAATAAATATTATTAATAAATTTTTAGATAAAATAATGATTTACCTTTTTTAATAAATTTTAAACAAATTAAATATATTCGATTAACACATAATTTTTTTTTATTTTTCTCATACTGACATGAAACAAAATCTCGCCGCAGGTAAATGTCGAATTCATGAAGGTAGCCTATATGCATGACGAAGGACACGGTTGTTCCTATAGAAATCGATCGTTTTTCATACCAACTGGATGGGCGTCCTTTTGTAATCTGCTTTTCTGACATGCATGCGACATGGTTCCCAGGTCAGTGCTTAATTGGTTGGTGCATGGTAAACATATATGTTTACGTTGAGATTGGTGTGTGTTTGGGGGGGGGGGGGGGGGAGTGACGAAGGTTTACTCGGGATCATTTGATGATAACTTTGAATGATTAAAATATTGTTTGTTTGAAAGTTTTATCTTTTGTCACTTCATTAGACTCATATGAATTACAGTTACTGTTAAGAGTGCATCTACTCCTAATTATTCATCATTTTTTTTTAATTCGTACCATTTCTTGATACCACCTGTCTCTGGTTGAAACTTCACTTATTTCTTGCCCCTCCCACTTTTTGCACTGCTACAAGGGCACACAATTTAGAAATTCATCTTTTTTAAAGCCTATTCAAAAATACGCTTACAAAATCACCATGTAAATCTTTACCATATCTATATAGTATATACGGTATTAATATTTTTTTATAACTTGGCCTCTGATCAGCTTATTCATAATGGTTAGTTGCCGGTCCTTATACATGACTTTATTAACAAGTCACACAACCTTATATATCCTTTCATAAACATAAGCATTTAGGCCAAAAAAAGTATAGTTCTCAGGCACTTTTTTATTACATTTTTTGTATGTTTCGTATAAATGTCATATGATCAGGGAAATGTATGATAATAACATAATTTTTTTCTAGCAGGTTAAAGCCCTACATAACAGAGGAAATCTGATCAAAATTGTGTTATTTTATCTTCTTGAAAAAAAAATGATGCGGGGGGGGGGGTTAAAATTGACGCGGGCATTGCCCGAGAACCATACCTTTAATTTTTTGTTGGCCTAATGCAACCACTATTGTAATAACGTTCACTATTGTAATAATTATTACAATAGTGGTTGGTAAGGGCCAGTTTTTGCCAACCACTATTGTAAAAACGGTCACTATTGTAATAATTATTACAATAGTGGTTGCAAATGCAACCACTATTGTAATAATTTTTTATTACAATAGTGGTTGATGTTGAAGGCGGAAAATTTTCCTGGATTTGTCGAGATTCTTCCAAACAAATGACATTTTGGAAAAAAAACCCACACAATTCAGACTCTGTCTCCCCAAAAACGCATCAGTTTGTATTTCATATGTTATTACACTAGTGAATTTTATTACATTAGTGACCGTGTCGAGAAACCACTATTGTAATAACGGTCACTATTGTAATAAAAACTAGCGGCCACCTTTATTTCACCACGGAAGAAATAATTCTATCGTCTTTCATCTTGAAATGCCACCATTGTTTTAAATTTGAGTTCAATTCTAAAATCCTACAGAATGTTAGTATTCCAAACTTTATAATCCACTCTTACATCATTAATTATAGCAATTACTAAATTTATTACAATAGTGAACGTTATTGCAATAGTGACCGTGTCGAGCAACCACTATTGTAATAACGGTCACTATTGTAATAAAAAATAGCCGCCACTTCTATCTCACCACTGAAGAAATAATTTCCCTCATATTTCATCTTGAAATGCGTCCATCTTTTTTATATATGCGTTCAAGTGTAAAATGCTGGGGAATTATAGTTTGCCAAACGTTGTAATCCATCCGTACTTAATTAATTAAACTATAACGAAATTTATTATACAATAGTGAACGTTATTACAATAGTGACCGTGGCGAAAAACCACTGTTGTAATAACGGTCACTATTTCAATAAAAAATAGCCGCCACTTTTATCTCACCACTGAAGAAATAATTTCCCTCACCGTTTGTCTTGAAATGACACCATCGTTTAATTTGTCTGTTTAAGTGTAAAATTCTGGGGAATTATAGTATTCCTAACGTTATTATCCACTCTCACGTCATTAATTATACCTATAACGAAATTTATTATAATAGTGAACGTTATTGCAATAGTGACCGTGTCGAGCAACCACTATTGTAATAACGGTCACTATTGTAATAAAAAATAGCCGCCACTTTTATCTCACCACTGAAGAAATAATTTCCCTCACCGTTTGTCTTGAAATGCCATGTTACGTGCCCTATTGTTATAACGTCCCCTATTGTAATAACTATTACATTAGGGGTTACAAATGAGCTGTTTCTCGTAACCCCTATTGTAATAACGTGCACTATTGTTAAAATTATTACATTAGGGGTTGTATTTGCAACCCCTATTGTAATAACATTTTTATTACATTAGGGGTTGCGGTTGCAATGGTTTTGCACACCAGCTTTGGTAAAAAAAATGCGAATCCAGTGGAACAACGTATATATCGATACCTTTGATCGTGATAATATAAATAATTTGTTTTCAGCAAAGTATATCCGTATTTTAGTGCGATATTGTAATGGTACATTTTATTATTTGTTTTTAAATTATACAATATAAATGACTATTGTATTTTAAATTGATGATCATTTATTTATAATATTGATTTTAAACGGGGTTGTGTATAAATTGCATGTATGTAGTACACATGATAGTGACTGACCCTTCATTCATTACAAGAGGCAACATTATCATAATTATTCATTAATGACTGTACTATTTTGTTCTACATTATCTAGAAATGACAATTATTAAGACACTTTTTTGTATGTCATCCGTTTGGAAACGTGATGAAAAGTATATGTTTACACTTAATAATCAACATAACATAATCAAATAACTGTAAGTTCCTCAATTATTATTTATTTTATCACAATAGGCAACATTATTTCAAAAGTTTTTGGACCCAAGAAACCCCTATCGTAATAAAGTTCGTTATTGTAATGACCATTCAATAACTGAGGTCATTTACAATATAAAAAGGGTATTTTAATATTTCCTTAAATGAAACGGTTTTTAGGTGTGCTACTACCAATATGTCTATAAATCATAACTGTTCATTTAGTATCACCTATGTACTTAACAATATCCTTAATATTTTTCTGGCTTTCATCATTATTACAATAGGCAACGTTTTCACAAAAGTGGGGATCCGAGTAACCCCTATTGTAATAAAGTTCTTTCATGTAATAACCACTTTATTACCTATGTCATTTACGGTATAAAAGGTGTTTAAATATTTATTCAAATGCTACAGTTGTGTGGTTTACAAATGCTAAAATGTCAGTAAATTATAACTGTTCATAATGTATCTCCATGTACTGCAAAAAATATCCATAAGGTTTTTCTTGCATACATTTTATTACAATAGGCAACGTTATTACAAGAGTGGTGGGGCCCGAGTAACCCCTATTGTAATAAAGTTCCTTAATGTAATAACCACTAAATTATTCATGCTATTAACTGTAATTAAAAGGTACTTTAAACGATCCCCGTATTGAGAAATAATGGAGGTGAGATTCCTCACGATCGTCATGTGAAGTGATTTTTTTAAGTTTCCGGATTGTACCCAGGAGCAACACATAGAAAAAATTGCATGCCGCCGTGCAGGTTTATAGGAAATCTCTCCATACGCCTTCCATATTTTATACATAAGGAATCCTACACGTTACTTGTCAAAGTCCGGTTTTTGGGCCCATCTCCCATGGGGGAGATTATTTTTAAGTAATGGGAATAATAAAAGGAACAGAGCCATGGTAATAGTAATAGAACTCCGTAAATGAACGGTAAGCCTGCCTGAGCAGTGAGAAATTTTTGTTCGGGCCATTTTGAATTTTAAGAAGATGACATTAAATATGTTGATGTGAATGCATATCTGTAAAAAAAGTTAAACGTATGATAAAGCAACTTTATTTGAAAAAGAAAATGTGTTTACTGTTTAATCAGCAGATACTTGCTTTCACGGTGGTCGATGGTCTTGAAGTGGAAGAGTCAGTGTAAGATATATATATATATATATATATATATATATATATATATATATATATATATATATATATATATATATATATATATATATACATATATACAGACATACATACATGGGAAAATTAACCTTTTCAGACACAGACACACTACAATATAATATACATAGTGTCTGTGTCTGAAAAGGTTTATTTTTCCATGTTTTCACGTTAATCTCGAGTAATTTGACACCATAGGACAAATTAAGCGACGGGTCTGTCGCAGCGCCATCTATCAGAAACAACACCAGGGTATCCCAGGGGGAACTCGGTCCATGGGACCTCCTGTCGAACTCAAGCGCAACTTTCAAATTCCAAAAGGGAAAAATATTTCAATCTCAATAACCTAACAATCTGTATAGTTATCACTCAGAACAGGGGTGTAACAGTGAAATGTATGAACACCTGTTTGTTACTACCCTATAAACGACACACAACAATTGTCTGATATCGTGGTTATTACATTATTGGACGTTATTACAATTTGGGCTGCTCGGTCCAACCTGTATTGTAATATCGCTGCCTATTGTAATAACTGATCATGATACTATTGTCCACAAATAACAAAATAGTTCTTAACTGGAATAAAATGAAAATAAATAATAATTTCCAGAATAAAGCAATAATTGTCTTAAAATTATCCGTTCATATTATCCAGCTTATTTTTATTTAGATAAATTACTTATATGATATATAACATTAATTATCGTATAATTAATATATAACATATAATATTATATTAATAATAATTTAATTGACGGGCAAATGCGGCGATTCCCTAGCCCTCTAAACAGTATTTAACAGTTTATCACAAATAAGTGTTTGTTAAAATCACAACTAACATGTCTATAGGTATCGATTTGTGTGTGGTATCACAGTATTCACATTTGTTTTACCAAATCTGGTGTCCAAAAACCATTGCAACCGCAACCCCTAATGTAATAAAATATTATAACAATAGGGGTTGCAAATACAACCCCTATTGTAATAATTATAACAATAGTGCACGTTATTACAATAGGGGTTGTGAGAAACAACTCATTTGTAACCCCTAATGTAATAATTATTACAATAGGGGTCGTTATTACAATAGGGGACGTAACAATGCCACCATCGTTTTATTTGTCTGTTTAAGTGTAAAATTCTGGGGAATTATAGTATTCCTAACTTTATTATCCACTCTCACGTCATTAATTATACCTATAACGAAATTTATTATAATAGTGAACGTTATTGCAATAGTGACCGTGTCGAGCAACCACTATTGTAATAACGGTCACTATTGTAATAAAAAATAGCCGCCACTTTTATCTCACCACTGAAGAAATAATTTCCCTCACTGTTTGTCTTGAAATGCCACCATCGTTTTATTTGTCTGTTTAAGTGTAAAATTCTGGGGAATTATAGTATTCCTAACGTTATTATCCACTCTCACGTCATTAATTATACCTATAACGAAATTTATTACAATAGTGAATTTTATTACAATAGTGACCGTGTCGAGCAACAACTATGGTAATAACGGTCACTATTGTAATAAAAAATAGCCGCCAGTTTTATATCACTACTGAAGAAATATTTTTTTCTTAATTTAACGAATTTAACGAAATTCATAAAAGTAAAAGGTTAGGGGTCTTTATTATTCAGAATACATTTACAATCCTCTCATACGTGTTTATTTATGCCACAAGCGACATTTATTACAAGAGTAACAATTATTGCAGTATTAAACGCAAATAGTACGTCCCATTTTTTAATGTTAAAATTGGAGTTCTTTCATAATTTTGTGGTCTGGGATTTTCATGTTTTATTTACCACGCTGAGCCAACTTTATTTTGCTATCTATATCAGTATAATAAAACACTGGATTAACGCAGTGTTATCTTATCCTCATTATTCATTATAAGCGAGTAGTTAAAAAACTGCAGTTAATGGAGACATTCGTTGTGAGTGAAATGCAATTCTAAAAGGTAATTTAATGTTTAACTAGAAAAATTTCCTGAGAACTTACTCACATGGCAGTAGTGAATGCGAGACATGCGTATTATGTTGTAATATATTGTAAGTGAATGTAAATTTATTGTAAGTAATTTAGAAATCTTTTATCGAATCAGGGAATAAACGAAGAATCCAGCCAAACCTAATGGACTGAGGAGACTCAACAGATTCGCCTGATATGGAGGAAAAATTAAACCCCATAAGACATACAATATATAAATCTATCTCGCTGGGAAATTTCCGTGTCAATTTCTGAAGTTAATGAGGACAGTTGTTATGGGACCTGTAATTAGATTCTTAAGAGGATCGAATCCACTGCGACATGAAAAAAGAGAGAAATGTGTTCCTTAGCTAAGAAAATAGATTGAGCAGTCGTAGAATTAAAAAAAACTAAGTCAACCAAGAATATACAAGGGAAAAAATGATCTGGGGAACAGATCTAGTATCCCCCCTGCCTGTTGTGGATATACCTGGAAAAAATTGTGAACACCTATATGAAATTTAAGATGGGTCAATGTCAACCACCAAGTTTACTGTGAGTTTGAAAAACTGCATCAACATCATCCATATTCGAACGTGACCTAGCCCTCATGAAGAAGGTAAATGCTGCAAATTTTGTGACTGTGCTTCATTTTTTTTCGAATTATTGCGTAACATTTATTTAATCATCATTGCCTCTGTGACCTTGAAAAATGTTTCAAGGTCATCAATATTTGAACTCGAATTAGCCCTTGATAAGGCAAATCAATGCTGAAGTTTGGTGGCTGTAACTGAAACTCTTTTTCGAGTTTTTGCGTTAAAATCATTTCAGCATTATCGCCGCTGTGACCTTGAAAAATGGGCCAAGGTCATCTATGTTCGATCTTGAGTTAGCCATTGATTAAAGCATTAAAGCTGCATATTTTGTGACTATACCTGAAGATCTTTTCCAGTTATTGTGTTAACATCATTTTAGCATTATCGACACTGTGATCTTAAAAATGTGTCAAGGTCATCCATGTCTTAGCCCTTAATAAGATGCATCAATGCTGCATGTTTACTGGCTGTACTTCATATTCTTTTTTAGTTTTTTTTTGTTAACATCTTATCTGTGACGGACGGACGGCACGACGAACGGACGCTGACCATTTCTATGGAGGTGGCAGGGGATAATATTAACCCAATCATAGGGGGCGTAGCCAAGTAGGCCCACAGGGCCACGCCCCAACCCCCGGTCCTCCCTTTGGTACTACCAGTTATCCCGGGATTTCACTTTGTCTAATCATAAAATTCTTGTGCTTGCATGGCACTGATGTCAGTTCACATGCAGATACAATGAGCTACATCCTTAGGATGAAATATCGGAGTTTGCCTGGAGACATCCAAGAAAACTTTAACCCCATAACTTATAAGACGGCTGAGGTGTCTGTGAAACATGTACGCATTGCAAATGCAGTAATTTATATTTTATTTATCGATAACGCTAGACAGCATATATATTAAAATATTTTTTTTTAATTTATTTATCTTGCACAATAGTTCTAATTTTAATAAAAATATTAATATATATATATATATATATATATATATATATATATATATATATATATATATATATATATATATATATATATATATATGTTATGCTACAAATGGCAATCTGGTGTGATTGTACAGATTGCGATTGGGATTTGTACCAGCAAAAGTCCCTAATTGCGATCTGTACTGGTACAATTGCCAAGCGTACCAGATTGCCATTTGTACCATGATATAGATATATATACCAACACATACCTCAAACGCAGTTAAACAAAACAAGGTTGAAACCAACCTGGCGGCAATTTTCACATTTACATTTTTACAATGTCTGTCATACGGGAGTGAGAAAGTAACAAATAAAAGTAATTTCTTGCAATATGAATATAATTTAAATATGGTCATATAATAATTGTTAGGATAAATAAAGACGTATCTGTGTTCACATGGTGACATTCTAAATGACATAAGATACAACTCGAGTGCACTGGATGTTTGGATGTCTATATACATACTAGTTTGAAGCAACATATGTTGGTCATTTAAAATCAACCGCGCATTTATCAGCAGCTTGCCTCACAGTATTACGTGATCTCATAAAGCACTGGACCATTGTCAACCATGAAAACACTTTGGTTTCCAGGTGTTTATGTCGAGCCGCTTATAAACACCCGGGTGTTTTTACTGCTCATGTTATAAGGGCTGATGAATTAATGAATAAACGGAAGGGCATTATAAAACCTATTATACCTCGAATCCCCGATAAATTATTTAACAGCAAATATATATGGTCAAACCAAGTACTGACCCGTGACAATAATGCTTGAAATACGTTTATGTACATTAAATATTTGTGTAAATGTGGCTATTCAAATATAACACTGGTGTATTGTACAAAACATTAGACGTGGCTCCATTTTTTACAGTGTACTGTGTACGGGATTCGCTATGACCATTATTGAGTTATATGTTTAATTACGTTTTTGTTTGATTAATTTATACCTTTAAAAGGGCACGGTAGGTGGCGTCACCTGTCTTGTTGATGAGAAAACTCTCCAAAATAGATGTACATGCCAAATTGCAGCAAAATCCATTGAACCACTCCTAGGATATGAGCAATTTATACCTAAAACATATGTATGGATGGACGCCACACGAAAACAATTGCAGATGGCGTCACCAGTCTTTAATATAAGATATTCAGGTCAATGAACATGAACAATTTCATTCCAATCTGGCCATTAGTTTTTATACTTTTAATGCTTACAGAACTGCAAAGTGGTATTGATGGGATATTAACGGCACGAAAACAAGAAAAGGACAGAAGATGGTGCCAATAATCTTCCACAGAAGACAAAACTATCCAGAATCTTCGGTCAGCTTGATTTTTGGACCATTCCATGCATCACGTATCGAGATATTTATGATTTTATGTGATTGTCGCCATATATGGCAACACTCAAGGTCAAAGCCACTCTCACAGGAAAGGTCTTGACCCCATTTTAAATATACATCATCCCATAACCCATATCTATGTAAATATATAATATCATAGAAATCTGTCTATTTGTTTTTGACTTATAATCCTTACAGTACTGTCAAGTGGCACTGATAGGGATATTATACGGCACGAAAACAAGAAAAAGATAATAGGTGGCGCCACAAGTTTCCGGTATATGACCACACTATCCAAGATCTTCGGTCAACTTGATTTTTGGAGCAATCCATGCAAGATGTCTTGAGATATTTAAAAATGAGTGTAATTTTCCCATTTTGTACCAAGCGACCCGTGACATGACGTCATAATATTGGTAACTAAGGTATTCATGCAGTTGCGGCAAATTTTATGAGTGGAGCAATGCCTCTCTCTCTCTCTCTCTCTCTTTCTATATATATATATATATATATATATATATATATATATAAATATATATATATATATATATATATATATATATATATATATATATATATACATATGAGAAAATAAATAAATTCTATAGACTAACTAATTTTTTAATCCGAGCTTTCAAGGCGCACAGGAATCTTCATCCCGTGAGAGGGAACGGGTAGAGATGTGTTTTTACATATCGAGTAATAATTTATGGAGTCCATGGTGCAAGAAATATTTTGCACAGATATGAAATATAAGTGGAATTGCAAGATATAAGATAAGGAAAAATTATTTCATCGGTGGTGAGATAACAGTGGCGGCTATTTTTTATTACAATAGTGACCGTTATTACAATAGTGGTTGCTCGACACGGTCACTATTGTAATAACGTTCACTATTGTAATAAATTTCGTATTAGGTAAAATTAATTAAGTAAGGATGGATTACAACGTTTGGAATACTTTAATTCCCCAGCATATCACACTTGAACACAAATATATAAAGATGGTGGGATTTCAAGATGAACTACGAGGGAAATATTCTGCAGTTTTAAGATAAAAGTGGCGACAATTTTTATTACAATTTTGAATAGTGACCGTTATAACAATAGTGGTTGCTCGACACGGTCACTATTGAAATAACGTTCACTATTGTAATAAATGTCGTAATTGCTATATATTAATGATGTAAGAGTGGTTTATAAAGTTTGGAATACTACAATTCTGCAGCATTGTAGAATTGAACTCAAATTTAAAACAATGGTGGCATTTCAAGATGAACGACGATAGAATTATTTCTTCAGTGGTGAAATAAAGGTGGCCGCTAGTTTTTATCACAATAGTGACCGTTATTACAATAGTGGTTTATCGACACGGTTACTAATGTAATAAAGTTCACTAGTGTAATAACATATGAAATACAAACTGATGCGTTTTTGGGGAGACAGAATCTGAATTGTGCGGCTTTTTTTTCGGAAATTTCATTTGTTTGGAAGAATCTCGACAAATCTAGGAAAATTTTCCGCCTTCAACATTAACCACTATTGTAATAAAAAATTATAACATTAGTGGTTGCATTTGCAACCATTATTGTAATAATTATTACAATAGTGACCGTTATTACAATAGTGGTTGGCAAAAACTGGCCCTTCCTAACCACTATTGTAATAATTATTACAATAGTGAACGTTATTACAATAGTGGTTGCAACATTGGCCTAACATGTATTTCTTAAATACCGCCATAAGGTATAACGCCCAACCTGTTCATGTTATGCCAGGTAGGAGCACTAAAAATAAAGATTTAAAGAGATCTGCCGATTGTGATTATTATCATTACTGTTATTTTTAAATAATCACATTAATAATAATACTAATACTAATAATACTAATAATACTAATAATACTAATAATACTAATAATACTAATAATAATAATAATAATAATAACAATAATAATAATAATAATAATAATAATAATAATAATAATAATAATAATAATAATAATTATTATTATTATTATTATTATTATTATTATTATTATTATTATTATTAGTATTATTATTATTATTATTTTTCACTCTTAATTAAAGAATGGTAGTATTTAAAGTAGCAAAAAGTTAGTCATTGGAATTCAAAGTAGCCTATAGATCTATAATTTAACCAAAAAATTACATTGAATAAAATTTATATCTTAAAGTACAAATAAATTATTTTTTCGCGGAAAATTAATCAATGGAACTTCAGTGAGCTCCTGCTCTCTTCCAAATCATTAGCGTATTCCTTCGTTTCCCTTCATCAGGTGTTCACATAATATGGTTTTAAGGCCAGCACAGTGAATTTATTTTAAATCGAACTTGCAGCTGACAAAAGATTGCAAATAATCAACATTTTGTGCGACACTCCATCCAAGATGTCAGCGCCCATGTGTGTCTTCATATCAGTCAGTATTACGAAACCCTGACAGTTCTTTAGTTATTGCATTGTCAAGATTGCCATTTAATTTTTTTTTATTAAAAAAAATGGAAAGGTTTAATTATATCGTCATCGGAGGGGGTATCGCAGGTGTCACGTGTGCTGAGACGGTAAGTATGCAGAATGTCCCTTTTTATCGCTCAGTTTAATGGTACAACGTCGGTCCCCCTTTGTTGCAGAATCCACAACTGTGATAAGATCACAGTTGTGGCCCTGACTTGTACACTGTGGCCGTGTGATGGTGAAATTCTAGACGGAACCAAAAACTCTAAAAGTGCTAAATATACACATCAAAATACATCCGATCGTGTCTTTATTGGTAAATGAGTCATTCTGGTAACATTACCACATTCTTACCTTAATATTTTAATGAAACATTATCCCCGAAGTTCCTTGTAATCCCGCCGTGATTTAAACATACCAAACTGTAGGAACTTGTTGTGAGCAGACGTTGATGGACTGTTACCCTGCAAAATCCCCTATTAACGCCCACTTTTCCCCGTTCAAACAGGGATAATATTGGAGCGGGGTCCCAGTCTAAATCCCGTCGCACAGGACTGTGGGATACTTCATACAATCATGGCGACTTCTTATCCATGTAAACATTAGGTCTCTTGTAAAATTATGGATGTGTAAGGCAATTGAGCATTACAGTGGTGCAACAACCTTTCAGAAGTTTTATACAATACCTAAAGTCAACGAACAGGTAATTATTTTATGTTGACACCGGATAAAAGGTCACTTACACAATTCCGAAGGGTCCCCCTATTCGGAACCATACACGGTTTAAACTGTAGGGCACAACTCAAGACGTTGATGGAGAGGAGCAGAGCGAATCGGAATAAAGCGTCTTGGGACCAGACAAGTCCCCCTAAACACCCAAAACACTGGTGTTTTGGGTATCTGTGACGAAACATCACGAAACACCCACTTTACTTCAAACCTGATCCCAAAACGTAACACCAATCGATAAATAATCATCATATGGATTTATATATCTGCAATTTTGTTTCATAAATTTATGACATATAGATAAAAACGAGTGTTTCGTGGTCGGTTCACCGGGCGCCCACTGCAGCCATTTATGCCAGATATGACCCTGCCCCCTAGTGGTGCAAGTCGCAATCAAGCAGCGCACTTGTCAGTTGTACAAAACACCATTGCTTTCTTTTATTTTACTGAATAGTGGCACAATTCCGCATTAACATATGCAACAGATGATGATTTATTGACTGATACCAGTGTTTTGCTTCAAGTTCGAATTTAAATGGTTGTTTTGTGGTGTTTCGTCACACATACCTAAAACACCCGTGTTTTGGGTGTTTAGGCGGACCCTACAATGTTCCCAAGTTAACTTTTTGGAATGTGTTCTGAAATCGGTCCACATCGTTGAACGCGAAAACATAAAAAAACAATGTCTTATTATTTTTGGAGCGTGTTCAGAATCTAGTCTACAGGATGAGACTTGGAAAATAAAGACATTTTCCCCTATTTATTTCCTCATTTATTTCCTGTGTATTCCACTAGATGTCTCTCCTTTCCTTACAAGTTACATGTAAGAATTGTAATGAATGTCAGAAGACTGAACCTGAACCCACAATCTCATGATGAGAAGTCCAACAAGCTGTCAACTGAACCATGGAAAGCGTAATACTCAATGGGTGATTTTGGTTTATGTCTAGTAGCCAAGTCCTATCAATCGAGTAAATACTAATTGTCAATCTTCAGTGTACTTGTGTGACTGGGGTATCTGCACCTGGTCACAGGAAGGGGCTTGCTTCATGTGACAAGGGTGTGGGTTGGTAGTTAATTAACTCTAATCACTGCACTTTGAATATAGGGATGAGGAACAAGCAGAGTGTTCATATATGTAACAATTTATATTTTATGGAATGTCGAAATAAAAGTTTGCAAAAAAATTGATAAGTAATGGTCTTAATTCTATCCACTTTATGTGCACTTAACCAGTTAACATTTACATGTAAATTGTAAGCAACTCCTGTCTTTCGAACGAACATAAATGCAACTGCCTTCATTGTTATTTTGGATATTCTCACAAATGACCAAAATTTCCTGGTTTCTTGGTAGATCATTTTGTGATCATTTGTATTTTGACAGCAGCATTTAACACAAGGTTAAAGCTGTCACCCCACGTCCCACATTCCTGCTCAGGCACTGACAGACAGGAAACCAATGATCCTGGTGCCCTCCCCCTGTAATATAATGAACTTTAGGTGTGGGCAAAGTCCAATATGAAAATTTCTCAGGAAATTACAAATATTTGGCATTTGTAATCAAATAACAATCAATGCAACACCCTTCTTGTCTGATGCAAATTAAGGCAGGGTTCTGATTCATGTACCTGACTGTGTTTTTTTTCGTACAACAGCTGTCACAATGGAGCCCAGATGATGAGATCTTGTTGCTGACGGCCTCACCTCTGATTAAGGCCATCACCAATTTTAAAATGGTAAGTTTGTATTATTATATTCATGAAGCTAAAAATACAGTATTTGTAACAGATTTATTCCCTCAAAAAAGTCGGTCTTGTCTATTCTGCAGAGGGATGTAGTAATTCCTTTATGAAATTCATGTATTCACTTATACATTCTAAATAAAACCAGCAGAAACTGGAAAGAATGGATATATCTTAATGGTCTTTGCTAAAAATGTCAAACTCCCTTTGTGTTTCCTGTCAGTAAATACTGTCAAGGTAATGGACAGACCTCTGTTAGTGTTAGGCCAAAGTGTTGCTGGGTGTGCACATCAGCTGAGCATCATGACCCATGGGTCACTTTTTATTTTTATCTTTAAAATTGTAGGTATCCAAAACACTGGAAGAATTTGATGTGGAGGAGAAACCCATGTCTCAGCTGAATGCAGAGTGTCCGAATGTGAAAGTACGCCATGACACAGTTACCCAGTTAGACAGTGAAAAAAAGGTATGACTTTGTTTGTGGTTTGTTTAAAGTGTAAAAGTGTATGTTGGAGTCTAAGAAAAGAATTTTTCAAACCATCTATGTAATCTTTAAACAAAATTTTTTAAGAGCTAATCAAGGATTTTATCATTATCAGTCAGATTTTCTAAAATAACAATTATATTAGACTAACGTACTGATTAATTCTATATTTCTAGATTGAATTGTTAATTTAATCAACCAATAAGGTGATCTATACCGAGCAAATTTTCTTTTAAATGTTCCTTAACTTGTAACATTTAAAATAACAAACCATTACGTAAATCACTATTACTGAGCCTTTTAACTTATACAATTAAATATAAACCCCTGGTGTAATGGTTAAGGTGCCGGGCTCATGATCGAGAGGTCGTGAGTTCCAATCCCCGTCAGACCCCCACCTTGCCAAGACCCTTAGGCAAGGTCCCAACCGCAAGTGTGCCTCTGTCCACCCAGCAGTAGAAATGGGTACCAGTAGATACTGGGAAGGTAACCTGCGATGGACTAGGATCTCATCCAGGAGGAGTCTAACTCCTAAGTCGCTTCACACTACAGAAACCGGGATAAGCTCCGGCCTGATGAGCCATTAGGCTCGGGTGTCAAAGCCCAGCAGACTTTACCTACCTTTTTTACCTACCTGTGTATAAAAAATATGAAAAATAGGTACAAAGGTAGAATTATGAAGTTAAGGGAATCTTAAAGGCTTGGTATTAAACTTGTTATTTTGCATTATTGTGTTATTACAGACTTTGAAATGGGTTATATTCTCTGTTTCTCTTACAACAGATTGTAAGCACAGCAGGAGGCCATGAATATGAGTATGGTAAAATTTGTATTTGCACTGGAGGAACACCTAAGGTGAGTAATTTTATCTCTCTAAAGATGCCTGCAATATTTTTAATTGTTCAGTAGTCTTCCTTCCTACCCTGAAGTTTAGCATTACTGTTTTTGCAGCACAGATTTATAAAATAACATTTTTCACAGTTGCTTTGTCACTCGGTATTGAATAAATGATCACAAATACAACATTATATTCAACTTCAGTGTTAATGCTTTAGGTAAAAAATTAAACCCAAATATTTATAATCTAAAGTTACAGAATGGTGGTTAAATGATATATATGAATGATACATAAAAAAATTATATGGCATGCACAGTTTAAGTTCTTTTCCATTTCTCCTCATATCTTTAAATTAATCAAACATCATTTTGGAACAAATTTTGTTGATCATCAAACAAACTCCTAGACTACAGAATAGGAATATCTTGTATTCATAAAATACAATTAAATTACAAAATTAATATATAGTGTCTTAAAAGCATGTTTAGACTTGAGTATATCATAATAAAGATAACCTGTGACTGCATATGATCTTATTCTTATGAGAGATATCTTCATATCTTTATTTGCTGAATAAATTTTTGTCTCCAGGTCATAGCTGAAGGAAGCTCTCATGTTATTGGGATCCGAGACACAGAAACAGTCAAGGTAAGTTTTTATATGTAAATTTGCACATTTGTTTATTCTCTAAGGAAAGTTTTCTTCAGAAAGAGCACACTAAAATAAATTGTTCTAAGAACTCTAGGATGAAAAATATGGAGCAAGCACAAGATTAAACTTTCAATTAAACTTAGTAACCATATGTTATTAGATGATATTGGCCACAAAACATTGTCTGCCCTGCAAGATGCTGTATGGTTTAGGGCACTTGACATGTTCATAAGTGTTTTTCCCAGGGGCTCCAGAACCACTGTCCAGTCTTTGTCTTGCATGTATATTATGTAACATAATTATAGTTAAGTGGATAATAACCTTTTAGCATAAAGTTACATTATATAGTTTCCTGTTACTCACTTCTGTAAAACTGAACAAATAATCTTTTAACTTTGCATACTTATTGGAGTTTTTGCCTTTTGCACATTAAATGTTTTATGTAAGAACTATATGGTGTATGGTAACCCCCTGCTGAGGGGAGCATTAAAGCTGTGCTTGGAAGTAAATCTGGGCTTCAGAGGCCAGCTGTCTGGAAAGAGACCACTCCTAACAGATATAAGACCCATTTAATGGCACACCACAACAGACAGTGTGAATGTCTGCTTAAAGCTTTTTCAGGAGTAAGGAGTAAGGTTAAGAATAGGTTTGGAGTAAGGTTAAGAATAGGTTAGGTATATGTTTAAGAATAAGTTAAGAGTAAGGTTAAGAATAAGTTTAGATTAAGGTTAAGTTTAAGGTTAATAATGAGTTAAGGAGGATATTTGGAATGATTAAATACAAAGTTTTACCAAGTGTTGGAGTTAATGTTTGTATTAACTTAATTAAATCTGAAATTATTTTAGTCCAATTGGAAATTACATCCGTGTCATGAGTTTATAGTGACTAAAGAAAGGTCTGCATAACTTAGATCTGAACTTCATTATTTTTGTGTGATCCTGTTGAATGTTGTGGTTGGCCTGCTTCCACAGATACCAAATTATAATGACAAGAGAATATTTTTTTAACACATAGGTTATCCCAGCTAAGTTTTATTATAGGTGAAATCCATGCATATTTAATTAGGTCAGAGGTCACAAGGCTACTTTATGGTGTCACTGCTGTAACTTAGGAGGAATTGGATGGATTTTGATGAAACTCAAAAGAAATATTTACTAATATAATATCTCACCTTAGTATGATTCTCAACAAAATTCACACATATTTAATTAAGTCAGAGGTCACCATACTTTGGTGGTGTCATAATGACTTACCAAAAAACATGCGTTTTCAATGAAACTTGTTTTAAATATTTACCAAGAGAATTTCTCACCTGAATTAAATTCTTTGCAAAACTCATTTATGATTAATTATTTTTATTATCATCATTATTATAACTAAAGCATCAAGCATATTTATTATCCTTATGAATAGAAAAGTTCAACAGGAAGTGCAATAACATAATAGCCTTTGAAAAATAATTGGCTAAATGATATTCTATCCTGCAGGTTTTTCAGAAGAAACTAAAAAATGCTCGCAGAATAGTTCTTGTGGGAAATGGAGGGATCGCTACGGAGCTTGCGTAAGTGGACAAAGTTATTTTTTTTATACAGTGAAACCACAGGCTAAAGACAACCCTTGGAAGTGGACACCCAACCTAACAGACAGTCTTTGGTATGACCAAACATTTAACTGCTTTAAAACCCATCTATGCCAGACTTCCTGATATTGAGGACAATGGACACTTTTTGTCCGCCCAACAGTTAAAATCACCCCGTTAATGTACACCCATATGGCCACCTTTGGGTGGCAGGACAAATACTTTGTAACTGTGTTTATCTTCTGCTTCTAGTCAACTTATCAACACTTAAAATGTGATCATTATATAAACAGGTAGCTGTGGTCCATAACAAAACAAAAGACATTTAATTTGAATTTTTTTACAAAATATGACTGTACTCGCAGAGTTTCTATTATGCCAAGCGTCAGTTGAAGTGAAAAAGTCATTCTGATTTCACATTATATTATTCTCTCATTGGTCCCAGACCAAGGATGATAACATGGATCATGAACTCTCGCAGGACAGGGGACAGGGTTAGGCATTAGATCAAAGACAATCAATCACTGATATCACTGTAGTTAGTCCATGATTCTTTCAAGATTATGAAAAAGTCTAAGTTATTAAAAATTTTGATTGACATATGGGAAATGGGTCGAACAACACAGGGTGTATCTGGGAGTAAGTACTTCATCTCTCAGTCAATTTTTGAAAGTGGCTTCTCTATTGAATAATGACGTCAATGACCCAATAAAGAAATTGTTCAACAGCCTCATAAATAAAAAAATAAGTGCAGCTTTTCATTAATGTTAATGTCAGTCATCTAGAACATAAACTTCTGGTCACAACAGGACCGCCAGACCCAAATTCCTCTGGGGCAGACACCTTGCTATAATTGACAAATCTTCTGGTCCCATGAATGTATGCTATAGAGGGGTTTTTCACTGTAATTTAAATGTTTGTCAAATGGAAAAATACTAGGTTAAAATGTAGTGTAATGAAAATTTTGAGTATCTTTCACTTACCCCCAATACCTTAATATCTAAATTTTTATATTAGTACCTATCCCTGTCTTTATCATAATGATCTGTTTGCAGCTATGAGATAGAAGGCTGTGAAGTGGTGTGGGCTATACGCGACTCCTCCATCACCAGTACGTTTGTAGATGCAGGAGCGGCTGAGTTTTTTCTGCCACAGTTGGCTGCAGACAAAGAATCAGAAGCCGGACCAAGCAAACGCCTCAAGTACACTCTAGATGGTAACAAATTTTATAAATGATTTTTAAAGTTGTCATTTTGTCTTTTCCTAACTTTGTGTATTGTCTTTGTGAACTTGGATATTTTTGTGTGAATTTAGAATAATAATATTAAAGAGTCTTATTAAGTGCAGTCTCCAGTTCATGGGGATCACTCACCCTGTCACTAGGGGCCTTGGCAGCTGAGCTGTTAAACGCTCGGCCTTCTCCGCTGGCAACCTGGGTTCAATCCCTGGATTGTGGGTTGTAGTGGCCAGTCCAAGGTAGGTGGTTCTCTTCAGGTTCTCCGGCTTCCTCCACCTATGTCACTACAATCTTTAACTGTATCAGTGTCTTCTTTTTCGCCTTAATTATCTAACCATATGTACCAACTCGATCTTTCAAACTTTGTCTTTGCTGAGGGAGCCAGTGCGGGCCAAATTTCCAGAGACCTGTGACTGGCTCGGGCACCGACTTCACTTTCAGTCAGTCAGTCACTCACCCTGTCACTGTCCAAATACCAAATAATATATATTATAATACTATATATATTGTGACAACATATTATGATAACATATATATTATGATGATATATTATGATAACATATATATTATGATAACATATATATTGTGATAATTATGTATATATTATGATAACATATATATTATGATAATTATGTATATATTATGAAAACATATATATTATGATAATTATGTATATATTATGATAACATTTATATAATGATAATTATGTATATAATATGATAACATATATATTATGATAATTATGTATATATTATGATAACATATATATTATGATAATTATGTATATATTATGATAACATATATATTATGATAATTATGTATATATTATGAAAACATATATATTATGATAACTATGTATATATTATGATAACATTTATATTATGATAATTATGTATATAATATGATAACATATATATTATGATAATTATGTATATATTATGATAACATATATATTATGATAATTATGTATATATTATGATAACATATATATTATGATAATTATGTATATATTATGATAACATATATATTATGATAATTATGTATATATTATGATAACATATATATTATGATAATTATGTATATATTATGATAACATATATATTATGATGATATATTATGATAACATATATATTATGATAACATATATATTGTGATAATTATGTATATATTATGATAACATATATATTATGATAATTATGTATATATTATGAAAACATATATATTATGATAATTATGTATATATTATGATAATTATGTATATATTATGAAAACATATATATTATGATAACTATGTATATATTATGATAACATTTATATTATGATAATTATGTATATAATATGATAACATATATATTATGATAATTATGTATATATTATGATAACATATATATTATGATAATTATGTATATATTATGATAACATATATATTATGATAATTATGTATATATTATGATAACATATATATTATGATAATTATGTATATATTATGATAACATATATATTATGATAATTATGTATATATTATGATAACATATATTATGATAATTATGTATATATTATGATAACAAATATATTATGATAATTATGTATATATTATGATAACACATATATTATGATAATTATGTATATATTATGATAACATATATATATTATGATAACATATTCCTTATTTCAGAGACATCATCAGCTGCTGGAGACAAGAAGGAGGTTCTTGGAAGTGCCCTTGGTCCTGATTGGTCAGCAGGTTTAGACATGCATGGGACAGTACAAGTAAGTTGCATATTTTTTTCTCAGTTATCAGGGTATTTAAATGGGTTTACTTGCTCCACAGTCTTTGAAATTTCAGTTTCTTAAAACGAGCACCAGGGGCCGGTTTCATTATACCTTGGCCCTTTTTTGTCATCCCAGGTAAGGAGCAGCAAGATGTTTCTTCTTTATTGAATGAACCAGATATCAAAATTCAGAGTTTATGTTATTTGTAAATCATACCCATTTCTCTCTTAGATTTTTAGCTCAGCTGACTATAAGTCATCTGAGCTATAGTCATGGTCCATTGTCCGTCGTCCGTCTATCGGTCCGTCCGTAGATGTGGCACGTTTTGAAACCGTAAGAGCTAGGAATCCAAAATTCAGCATGTTAGATGTCCCCAAGATCTCGTACCAAGCTGAAAACGGGGTCTTTGTGACTTTGTTCCTTTGAGAAATTAAGGAAAAACCTCAATTTTTTATTAAAAACCTATTTTCACATTTCAGGACAGCCTAACTATGAAACCACTCACCTGTTTTTCCTCATATTTACCATTAATATTCCTCTATATAGTTCCTATGAACATGTCAGAAATTAGGTCTGTATTATATGATTTAAAAAAAGTTATGGGCTCAAACATAATACATTTTGTAAAAAATCAGGAAAGATATTTGATCACTTAAAACAAAACATTTTAAAGCTATGGACATTTTTTCCAGTAATATATCTTTAATTAATCAAAATTAAATTGTATACCCAAAATTAGATCAAAATCTGTTAAATTTTTTAAAATATTAGCAAAAATAAAAAATTGGTACCTTAAATTTTGCCTAAATTTGACTATGTCACGTTTTTTTCTTACAAGTACATTTGATTTAATTTTCACAGCCAGTTTACATGTGGATTTTATCTGATGAATTTTGAATTTGAAAGTATAAGCTTAAAAATTAGTCTAGCTATTGAAGTTTTTTAGAAGCCTTAATGTATTTGTGTTTTCTAGCATCATGACCCTACTTTTGTTTTCCAGGTAATCTAAAACTTGGCATAATGTTAGATGTAATTGTAAATATTCATATTCTTCCATACATTTCCTATGTACATACCAAAATTTTGGTCAGTATTGCATAATTTGTTGAAGTTACAGGCCCAAACATAATGCACCTTGTAAAAAATCAGGATATATATTTACTCTCTTAAAATAAGAATGGCTGAGACTTTTTTCAGGAATATAACATCATTTAATCAAGATTCAATTGTATACCAAAAATTAGATCTGAAAAATGCATTTTCTTTTAAGTTATTAGCATAAATATAAAATCAGTACCTTAAATTTTGCCCAACTTTGGCCACAGCACAATTTTTTCCTGTAAGTACTGTGGATGTTATTTTCACAGCATGTACACATAAGGATTTGATCTGTTAAAATCTGAAATTTGAAAAAAAAAACTGCAAAATTAGGCTAGTTATTTAATTTGTTTGGAGGCTCTTGTTGTATTCCCTTACATTGTCAAGCAGTCTACTGAGGTTACTGTAGGTCATTCAGTGCAACTCTCAATGCTCCCCAGGCTATTATGTAATCCCATCACTCAGGCAAGCCCTCTCTCTGGTTGAGCTTGATCAGGCTGCCAGCATAAACACCACAGGGAGTCTTTCTCTCATAATGTTAGATGTAATTGTAAATATTCATATTCTTCCATACATTTCCTATGTACATACCAAAATTTCGGTCAGTATTGCATAATTTGTTGAAGTTACAGGCCCAAACATAATGCACCTTGTAAAAAATCAGGATATATATTTACTCACTTAAAATAAGAATGGCTGAGACTTTTTTTTCAGGAATATAACATCATTTAATCAAGATTCAATTGTATACCGAAAATTAGATCTGAAAAATGCATTTTTTTTAAGTTATTAGCATAAATATAAAATCAGTACCTTAAATTTTGCCCAACTTTGGCCACAGCACGATTTTTTCCTGTAAGTACAGTGGATGTTATTTCACAGCATGTACACATAAAGATTTAATCTGTTAAAATCAGAAATTTGAAATAAAAGCTGCAAAATTAGGCTAGTTATTTAATTTGTTTGGAGGCTCTTGTTGTATTCCCTTACATTGTCAAGCAGTCCACTGAGGTCACTGTAGGTCATTCAGTGCAACTCTCAATGCTCCCCAGGCTATTATGTAATCCCATCACTCAGGCAAGCCCTCTCTCTGGTTGAGCTTGATCAGGCTGCCAGCATAAATACCACAGGGAGCCTTTCTCTCATACCCCCCCCCCCCCCCCACCCCATTCTGTTGACAGACGTGTACTCTAAACAAGATGAATCTTATAATTTCACATTTTTTCAGCGATGAACAGTAACAACAGAGACCCCTCCCTGACCCACCGCTTCGATATACAGGACTAATATACAAGACAAAGCTTATAATTTTTATGTTAAAAAATTCTTTTTGTCGAGACTTGAACAATTTTGATTTTTTTAAAGAAAAAAAATTTCAGGAATTTAATCCAAATATTCAAATATGGTAAAATATCAGGACCTAATGTAAGTGCTAACTGACAAGATTTAAGAAGATATAAATACTTGGTAGCATTTCATTCATATCTCTTAAAGTTGGCAGGGCCTAGGTGTGAATAACACTTTTAACCTAGTTTTTAAAATTAGGAATATTGGTCAAACTTTGTGGGATTAATTTTTAACTCATATGGCCATATATTTAACTTTTGAAAACTTAATTACCTTCACACAATATTTGTTTATAAAATGGAACTTTTATATGACACTTACCATAGGCCCATTTTTTCCCTTGGTGCATCACTAAATGGTTTCAGGCCAAAGGTTTCATTTATTACACAGTCCATATGCTTTAGCTCATGTCCATTATTCTACAATTTACAGAGGTTCATTTAAGCTGGGCCATTTTCTCTTAGCTTTTCAAATGGTTTCTGTAGTCACTTGCTTTGATTACAGATGCAGGTCCCGCTCCAGGGCACTGCAAATCAGCTATGCCAGGGTTTCTGATTTGTTACAGTCACTTGGGGAGATCCCTGCTGTGACAGGTGTACAGTTATTCTCATATCATCCCCCCCCCATCCCCCCCCCCCCCCCCCCCCCGCAAACCCAACCCACCAAGTGTTATGCAGTAATTGTTATTGTTTTCACTGTATTTCCTCCATTGTAATGCTGTTTCCACTCCGATATGCAAAAACTTTCCTTGAAAAAGTAATTCAAGGTGTAATCCAGAAGATGCAATGTTGTGTAATGAAGCATTTTTAAAGAAATCAATTTTCTTTTAAATGATTTTAACAAATATAATTGAACCCATCAGTATTCTTAAATTATTATAAAATATGAAGCACATTATGGATAAATAAAGACACAATTAAAAATTGTGAAATCTAAATCAAGTATTATTTTTAGATATTTATTGTTTTGCAGATTTAAAAGATACATTTTTGTAACATTTGTATGCATGATGTGGTGTTATCTGACAAGATTAAGATTTATGATGATGCAATTGAGAATTATGAATCAACTTTTATTCAGATATATATGTTAAATTGGAAATGTATAGAAATATAAACTTAAACTAGAAAATAATTGATGTGATAAAAAAATGAGGATTTAATACAAACATTTGTTCATTATTTTCCTGCCTCAGCAGAATTTGAGATCAGGCTTTGTTTGCCCTGTTTTATGTTGTTAATTAGCTATATTTCAACTGTATACATTTAAAAAAAATATACATATATATTTAATAATATATATTATACAAAAAAATAGATTCAATTGATCAAATGTGTAAACTACTGAAATGTCAACAGTTAATCAAAAAACCAACTAATGATCATGGTAATAGTACAGATCATTTGTTCACAAACTGCTCACATGCTTTAGTTTCAACATTAGGAAACACATGGTCAGGTCACAAAATTTTTTGCAACAATTTCTTGCTCATCAATACAAACCAATCATATAAACCAACCATGGCCTTTATTACCTCTTCCTCTTACACTTTATCTCCATTTGATATTATTTTAGATTTTTACCTTCAAGGTTAACGTCAGCTGAGCACAGTGACCCATAGGTCCCTTGTTTTCATCATGTGATCAAGGTCTTGCATGTTGTCAGTTTATCTCATATTTTTGATAGATCTGTCTAAGAGGAAAATGCCGACTACGTTGGCTTTCTTGTAGCCAGAATGGCAGTATTCTGATTTCTAGTGATTTTTTAGCACTTTACTACCTCTAAACCAAGTCAAGACAGCCCAGAATCTGTACTTAGTTACATCAGCAGTCAATTGTCTGATCAAGTCTGTCCTCTTGACAGTTTTATAGATATTGAAATCCATCTTGAATAAAGACCTACACCACGGTTCTGGACTTTAAACCATTAAATATGAAAAAAGGAAAAACTTTCCTTGCTCTCCATGTTTTTGGTCCCAGAGTGACAGAACAATGTATTTTTTATGTGGCTTAGGTTGAAGTTAAAGTGCTCAGTCATATTCTGTTTTCCTTGTTTTCAGTCCTCCCATCAAGTTCATATAGAGTACAAGGTGGAGGTGGAGAGAGTTCTGTCTCCTGAGGATGTCAAAAAGGAGAACATTGTCCCAGAGGTACTACCATCACAGGCTGACTCACAGAAAGGTATCACATGATCTCTCACATGACCCACAAATCTGGCACATGACCAACAAATGGCTCACATGATCAACAGCTCACTCACATGATCAACAAATCACTCACATGGTCAACTAATCAATTATATGGTCAACATGTCAGTCACATGATAAAAAGATTGGTCATCTGATCAACAAATAAGTGACCTGATCAATAGATCAACCACATGATCAACAAATCACTTACATGATCAACAAATCACTTACATGACCAACAAATCACTCACATGATAAAAAAATCACTCACATGATCCACAAATAAGTTACCTGATTTATAGATCACTCACATATTCAACAAATAAGTCACATGATCAGCAAATCAGTCACATGATCAACAAATTACTAGCATGATCAACAACACCCTTCCGCCAGAGGTAATTTCTACTCAAAACGAATCTCTTCTGTTTGGGCACTGTGGGAAGGACCAAACTACTTGACAAGTGTAGCCTGGTACCAAATTCTCTTAACACCGAATTAACGGACGGACGGACTAACCATAACTACAGCACATATATACCGGGTTACTTATCAGCTAATAGTCAGACGTCAGCTGAGCTAAAATTGTGGGTCCCTTAACTTGCCGAAGTTTAGCCCCGTATATATTATGCACCTATATTTAAAAGTACGTCCCAGTATCCGTGTCAACATGTTTTTCTGGGAGAATTTTTTTATATGTATAAAGCAGTGTAAACCTTTCTTGTCCAATGGTTGCAGGAGCTATTCCGCTGACTACCTGCGTAAAAAGTAATGCCTTACCTTGTTTTGAATTTGTGTGAGACGAATAATCCAAAATATGACAAAACAGTTTACAGCGTTAACGAATTATTCCTTGTCTGAGAACTGATAATAAAAAAGCAAGTGAAAACATATGACGTCAGTCAATTATGGTGACGCGGGTCTGAACATTGTGACGTCTTAGTGACGTCACTGTTGTCTGACGAACACAAAACGCAGCCATAGACACTGAAAGTGTACCATGGAGGAATGTACTGTCCAGCAGTGCCGATAAGACGCCAACCACGGTATTTCAGCATGAATAAGGCAAAAGAGTCGCAAAGTAAATTCGTTTTACATGACATAGAACTACTTTACACAAAATTCAACGCATTTTAACGGACTACATTGGCTCCTTTTCACCACTTGTGTATTTCCGCTGTCAGTGTACACGTTGATGCCGCGCGGCGCATTATTGGAGTCGGATTTTGACTCCAACAATCCCTAGACAGCAGTGTCGTACTCTTGAGAGTCTGAGTCTGCGCAGTGTGGATCAACAAATCACTCGCATGATCAACAAATCACTCACATGATCAACAAATCTATCACATGATCAACAAAGCTGTCACATGATCAGCAAAACAAAAATATGATCACACTAATTGCTTTACCCTTGTATGTGTGAAAAGATGCAACAGAAATTGTATTTAAATGAAAAATGATAGGCAAATGTTCCATATGCAGTTGATGAGCAGGTACAAAATAAACTCTTGCTAATAATAAATGTTTTTTTTTGTATGTTTGTGATTTTCACAGCTGAGGACTGGCCAGTGTATGTGATGCTGACAAACAACAAAGTTTTTGGCTGTGATTTTGTGGTCAGTGCCACAGGAGTTGTTCCCAACACAGATCCTTTTACCAAGGGTAATCAAGTAAGTACTGTACCCACCAGACACAAGATCAGTTGTGAAAATGAATTTAATTGGAATTAAATTGATCTAATTGAAAACAAATGGAACTGAATTTAGCTGGACTTGAATTTCTCAAGCTCAGATGAATTGAGATGAACTTTCCCAAGTACTGTTCATCAGAAGTTGCTCCTCTCATAGAATACTGATTTATTCCTGAAAGTCTGGAAAGGTGGCAGCACAGGTCACTTTTCTTCAGCTTCTTGACAAAATTTACTTGACCTTGATGCTATAATACAATACACCTTAACATTTACATGAAGATTATAAAATACATATAATATATTGTAATTTTTAGCTTATAAAGTACAAATTATACATTGTATGTACACATTTATAAGGCAAGGACAGACAATTAAGGAAAAAAGATAATAACAGGGTACATAGAACAGCATGAAACATAATTTTTCCACTACACATAAGGGAAATATTTCATAAGAGCTTGAGGAACTCTGTGCCATACTATATTATAATTGCTGTTTAGTATTTAAGATTTTCAAAGTGACATTTATAATTAAATAAACACCAAATCATATATATTATAAATGTTTCAAGGTCAGCAGTAGGCATCCTCATGGTGCTCTTCAGATATTCAGCTAAAACATTGATGTTGTCTTTTGGATTTAAATGTTATACCAATAATGTTATGTTCAATGCAGTATTAGTTTCAAATGTTTTACCAACAATATGATACTCATGACATGACACAAGATATAATTTGTTTTCAGTTTGATATATCAGAGGATGGGGGCATAAAAGTTAACGAGAGAATGGAAACCAATATCCATGACGTGTATGCTGCTGGTGATGTTTGCACTGCATCATGGGAACTGGCTCCTCATTGGATTCAGGTAAATTTTAACACTTTGTGCAAAGAGTAGTATATGTGTGGGTAAGCATCTGTGATTCTCTAAATCTCTTTCAGACGCTTTGTTCTTGGTGTCCAAGAGTCCAACAGGTTGAACCAGATTCTACCTGTAAGATCAAGAGGAGCAAAGCTGGCTCTTGTCACCGACCATTGCGAACAACCTAAAATAAACCAGTCAAATACTGCAAAGGCAATTGAACCTTACATTTAGTGATGGGAGTCGGTTCCTTTTTCATAATCGATCATTAGTTTGGGCAAACCGATCGATGATCGATTATTAATCGGTTCAGACAAATATAAAGAAATATGCAATTGTCTGTGAAACTGTACTCTCTTAACCCAGCCCGCATGTCTAAGTAATTCTACCTTACGAAAAGAAGTTTTTGCCTTTTTTATATTTTCCTTTTATCACTAAGATATGCTATTCAAAGTTTCATTTTTAATTAATTATAGTAATCAGTAAAACCACAGTCGAGGACCTACTTGCTGGCCCTCATGAATATTTCCACGTATCATTTTAACGTCACTATCAGGACTTCCATTTTATAGCAATTATGATGACTGCCGACATGTATACTGGTTTCACAGGCCTGCCAGGCCCATATAATTTTTGGTAAAAATTTAAAAAATAAGTAATTGAAAGCTAAAAATATAACTACACATGTGGCAGCGGCACCTGACATCAGTTGAGGAGATTATTTCTAAGAGAAACTTGCAAAATTGGCATAGACCTGGAGCATTATGGAGCATTTTAACTCCATACCGCCCATATTTTGCAATGCACATCTCGTTAGAAAACTCTCTGCCAATTCTGCAGCTCCCTGCCAGTTCACATAGGTTTAATAAGTCCTCCGTTCTCTCATCTACCGTGTCATACTTAATTATATACGGAGGTTATTTTGGAACACAAACTCATTATATGAAGCACGGAATGTTGTAAAAAATGGAAGAGTAATTTTTGCCTATAACTTAAAGACATTCTGGTAAAAACAATCATGAGTATGATGTAATCGATAGTTGCCTTTCGTAATCAAGCACTTGAAAGTTGCAGCGAACTGACTGACTTTCGAAAAAACTCGATGATCGGCCCAACACTACTTACATTTCACTAAAACCAAATTAGCATAGATTGAAATGATTTATAGCTATATAATGGTATGATAATTCTATTGTATGATATGATAATAATTTTTGTTACAGTTTACATAATTCTTAAGATTTGACACAGATTCCATCCAACTTGGAAGCTCCAAAGTCCCATGTGACTCTCAAAGAGTGTCACCTGAGTGGCTCGGACTCTCCAATTGTTCTTCCTATTGAAAGCCCTGTTTAATGATGAAAGTTGACAAATTTACTTTGTAACTTTCAAGCTTGAAATTGAAACAGTTTTGAGACAGTTTTTTTGTTTTTCCTATTTATTGTTTTGTGAGATATTATTGATCAGAACAAATCAGTGGCATTCCTGTGTATTGAAACAAGGATTTCCTGGCCCAGGCCCCAGGGTAAATCTTTGGATGCAGGGCTGACTGTTGGCACATAAGATCAGTTAAAAATCTGCATATAAAAAAAGCAGTTCCATTTACAATTAAAATGAGTTTTAAAAAGCTCTATAAACACAGAAAACAAATATACCTAATACATTATCTATATGGTGTATATGCTTTCAGTATTTATTTGTGGTGGTGAAATTTTTGGTAATCTTTATGGTACTTGTTTGATCATTTTCAGATGAGATTATGGTCTCAGGCCAGACAGATGGGACACTACGCAGCAAAGTGTATGTTAGCGAGCACAAAAGGAGAAGACGTCATCATGGACTTCTGCTTCGAGCTTTTTGCTCATGTCACCAAATTTTTCAACTACAAGGTATGAAATTATTACATTAAAATCATGGATTCAACTCTAGTCTGTTGTACCAGCCAGAGCCTGTAAAAGTTAATCAGAATCTTTACAACTTGGGTGTTAATTTACAATAACTGTTTCACCACCAAGGGACATTTTAAAGGTAAAGAGACCACAAAGATACCATTTCCCATTTTATATTTAAATTTTACATTTATTCAAAGGATTTCCTGATAATTTTTTTTAATTGATATTTTTATCCTACTAGCTTACCAACAAAAACATACAACAGAGCTAGTTTGATGGTGTTTTATAAATAGTAAATACTGCAAAGCATGGCCAACAAAAAGTGAGATTGGTGAACCGTGGATGAGACCGGGTGAACATACATTTGTATTAGTGTTAAATGTTTGTGAAAGGTAAAAGTTTTATCAAATTACCACAAGACATGGTCACTGGATGAAGGAACAGACTTTAAGTGTTAGAAAGATTTTACAATAAATATTCCAGACAAGGAACATTTGTATTACATATGGATCAGCCTCAAAGCAGTGATGAGAACCGGCCTCTGTGGCTTAATATCAGCAGGGGGGATGAGATAGGGTGAGCGCTCTGCAGGCTTAATGGGAAGGCTGTGCCCCTCAGCAGTGTATCACTCATAAAAAAGTGTCTTTTTGGGATGATTACACACCCAGGACCCGCAGGTGCAGTAGACACTGGTCCTGGGTGACACCAGGATACAAAAATAATGTGATAGGAAGTGTGCTACCACCCCATAACGTAGTCCGAAACAAAAATGGAACTCTGCAGATGTACATACATAGATTAAGAATAAGATGAGAGAGCATAACAAAAATAGAGGCAGTTACCTCCACCAAAAAAAATATTTATTAAAAAAAGAGCAGCGATAAGATCTTTGCTAGAGAATTGTGAGAGGCCATAGAATCAATTAAATTATGGTTTCTTTATCTTCAGTTCTTGATTCAATTATTACTTCAGTTGTCATTTTAAACTTTCTTATAAGTAAAGGCAACCATTTGAAAATATGTAGAAATGTACTAAGAATAATTTATTGTGCCCATCATGGCAGTTTTGTTTTTATGCTCCTGGGGGGGGGGGGCTTATGAAAAGAACTAAGAATGAACAGGCCAAAAGAAGAGAAAGACAGAGTATAATGTTAGACAGACTGACCTTTTTATCATTCCTGCATCTTCCATTCTGAAATTTTTAGGCTGCTGTTGTCTTTAATGACTGGGTCTATAAACATTCAACATTAAATATTAACATACATATATATTTGTAGGTTATCCTATTAGGAAAGTTCAATGCACAAGGATTAGGGAAGGATTATGAATTATTGTTACGGGTCACTAAAGGTGAGTTTTTAGCTCAGCTGACTTTCAGTCATGCTGGGCTATAGCGATGGGTCTTTGTCCGGCGTCCTTCCGTCTGTCCGTCCGGCCGGCCGTCCGGCCGTCCGTTAGCAGGGCACAAATCGTAACCGTAGGGGCTAGGGCCATGAAAGCTATGCAGTCTTAGAGGTTCTAAAAAGATCTCCTTGCAAACCTGAAATTAGGTCACTGTGACCTATATTCTCGAAGTTATGGGGTGTGTTTGCACCCTCCAGAAATACTTCTTTTAGCCAAAATTTTCATCCAAAACCTTCCATCTTTCACATACAGCTCACCTACCAACAGGGGAAGAACCATAATTATTTTGAGGTCACAAGGTCAAAGGTCAAGGTCACAGAACCAACTTCTTTGAAAAGCCTCAGGATGCATTTTAAGCCAAACCTTACATCCCAATTCTTTGATCTTTCACATATAGCTCACCTACTAAGTGGGAGAAGAATCCTATAGATGTTGAGGTCACAAGGTCAAAGGTCAGGGTCACAGGATCCATTTCTTTGAAAAGGTTGTGGACACATTTCAAGCTAGACCTTTCATTCCAAACCTTTCAGCACTGATATCGCTCCTCTGCCAACAGGGGAAAAGACCTGTTGATTTTGAGGTCAAAGGTCAAGTTCACAGCACCCTCTTCTTGCGTGGAGTCATTTTAAGGCAAACTTTTCAATCTATACTTTCCATCTGTCTTATATGGCTTGCCTACCAATAGGAGAAGAAGCCCATTGATGTTGAGTTCAAAAGGTCAAAGGTCAAGGTCACAGTATTGTTCTAAATGCTTGTGAACATATTTCAAGTGAAACTGTTCAACCCAAACCTTCAGTCTTTCACATATGCCACATCTATGCATCACTGAATTTGATTCAAACTTCATATTTATGGGTCTTTTTGCATGAAGAAATAACTAATTGATTTTGAGGTCAGCTGGTCAGGAGGTTAAAGGTTGCAGTTATTCACTCATTGGTTGCCAAGTAATTACACCCGGCCAGATGTAAGTGGTAAGTAGTTACCCATCATTTAGAAAGAATCCAGTTGATATGTGGGCAAAAGGCCAAGGTCATAGGTCAGGGATGTTTAAAATAACTTATTTTGTAGACCATCTCTATTTTTCTTGTTTTATTGTATATATAACCATGGCACTCACAACTGGTACATGTCACTATGACCCATAATTGTTAGTGACACTTGTGATATATGACCCCCTTTTGTATCAGCTCATGGAGTAATAAGGATATATCATTAGTGCATAACAAAAGCACTGTTGCTGGAATGCTTTGGCCAGGCATTAAGACTATGAGTTAAGTGTTAAGGTTTAGCTACTGATTTATAAAATGATGGGAACATTTTGCAGTTTATATCATGGAATAAAAGCAATAAACTTAGTTTTCTAGATATCTGAATATTATTATACAAATCATCAGATATACCAGCAAGTGTTTGTTCTGATAATATGTGGGTCTTTACCTGGATTTAGGATGGCTTTATTTGATTACAAGACTTTTAGTGATGCTTTCTGCATTTCTTTTCTTTTAGGGTTTGCAGTTTACCTACCCTGCTGACCCCATTGAATAGTAAGCTGATAATTAAAACAAATTGGACTTGCACTTTTTACATTTGCATGTCCATAAATCTGATATGAGAGCTCTCCAACCTGATCATGCCTTTTGAATTGTTTTGGAAATTCATAACTGAACATTACATTCTTTGAAGCAATTGCTACAAGTATAGTGTCTTATTGGAGGATGTGTGATATCAAATGTCAGACTTGTCAGAAAACCATTATGTCTGCCAGGTAGCCATTTCAGAAATCCTTTTGCCAGGGCAGTTTCTGTGATTTTTTTATGATGTTTGGTCCCTTTTAGAGGATGTTTGTTGTTCAATTTCCGACCTGTCAGAAATCCAATACGGCCACCAGGAAGCCATCTTTAAATTCCTTTTGAACATATTATCTCAAGAACTATTAAAGTGAATGCAGTGGGATGTATATTAATGTTATCTTGCATTGGGTCAAAGATTTCTTAATAAATATGACCATCATAAAGCTCAGTACAGTTGACTTGTATTGAATAAAAATTAATATGGAAGCACCTGTTTCACAATAATTCTTGCATGGATTTCCTTGATCTTTTGCTATATTTTGATCTTAAGTGTGGCCTGTGTGGTATTCCTTTTGAGACTGACAGGTATTGAGCAAGCTGTGGGATTAGTTCCTGATAGCTCAACAACCATACATTTTGCCTCAGACCATCATTGTGGTGCAGAAAAACCTTGTGAGTGGGATAACTCAAAAAATATTTCACTGATTTTTTTCAAACTTTACATTTGTATAGATAAAGGTAAGGGGATGAAGCCTATTTAAAATGGGGTCATGACCTGTGCTAGGAGAATGACCTTGACCTTGAATATGTCCATTATTGCTGAAAATAACACAAATTCTTAAATATCTCAAGTAAGCTTGCATGGACTGGTCTTAAAATTAAGGTGACCGAAGATCTAGGATAGCCTTGTGATATACCGGAAACTGGTGGCGCCACCTATTATCCTTTTCTTGTTTTTACGCCTTTTAATACCCCCATAATTGCCACTTGACAGTACTGTAAGCATTATAAGTCAAAAACTAATGGACAGATTTCTTTCATATTATGCACATGTAGAGAGATGGGCTATGGGATGAGGTCTGTTTACATTTGGGTCATGACCTTTACCGTGAGAGTGGCCTTGACCTTTAATGTGTCCATATTTGGTGAAAATCACACACCTCTTATGATATTGATACAAAGGTGGGGTGATGGGGATGTCCCCACCTGTATCACATACGGTTGCTGATGCGCGTGGCAGACAATGTTCCAAGACCAGTTTGATGATAGAAGTCTTTATTCAATAGCAAGAGGTCTGGGACAGTCTCTCTCTCTGAGAGAGCCGCCCAGCCTCCCTGACTCACTGACTCTCAGTGCGCACTACAGACAGTTTTGTTACAGAGCCCTCACGTGACATATGAGATGTACATATCCATATTTCTGCATTTTGTCATAAAAGCTAAACCTTATTGGATGACCCAAAGTAGGTCACAATTACATCAGAGTTATAAGTGTTCCCCCTACCTTTCGTGAGATCTGATTGGACAAAAGTTCTATGGAAAATCCAAAGTCTGACCTGACATACATCCAGTTATAGACTGACCTACAAGTCCTATTTGGAGGACAGTGCTTATATACACATGCGGAGTCTCATAAAATAACATGTTTTAATTGTGTTCTACCATTCCCTCATAAAGACTAAACACATAAGTCATTCTGTGACACTATTTCTGTTTGTACAGACTTAAAATAGACCTTATAATGGTTTGGTGTACTGTTCTCTGATTAAATTGGGAGAGAAGCCTATATGTGTGTGACAGGATGACTGGTTGTCGGGTGTCATCAATTATGAGAAGTCATTAATTGTTCAGTCTGACATGCCTGAAACTGAGCTAAAATTTGTGAAATATGAAATGTGAAATATTCCTTGAAATATGTGTTAAGTCACAAATATGCACTTTCCCACTCCATAACATATCCCTCTGGTATTCAGAATGAGGCTCCGGCCTCATTGGCTAAGGCGGAGAAACATTAGTTATTGCAAGAAAAATAGCTGGGATACAGATGACAGAAATACATAATGTGTAAAGATCAAGATATACTGCTTAAGTCTGCATTAACTGCAAGATCAGGTACCATTATAGTGAATAGAACTATATATTGAGCTAGCACTAATGAAAATGTGATGGATATATGTCTGTAGAGAGTAAGGGATTACATCACTGAGGTGAATAGATTACACATATCAATATAGCCGGGGAATACATTAACATGTCACATTTCGTGATGTAACAGTGTAAGGAATAAGGTACTGCCGGTTTTAAAATTATGTAGCAATACAACAACGCCTAAGCTAAAGCTTAATAAGCTGAGAAAGGAGATATATATAGCTACACATACATGCTAACTAACACAGAATTTCTTTTTTTTTGTGTGAATGGACAATCCTAAACATTATCTAGAAGATAAAATGCTGATTTGTAATAAAATCATGAACAACATCGCAACCATGATGACATTATTTGACATCCTAATATAAGCATTAAACTTAAGATTAAATAAGTATGGCAGTATCTAAATAGTATTAATAAATAAACATCTTAATAGATATGATTATAGCATCATGTTCATAATGAATGCACAGCTAGAAAATACAAGTACTATGCATACCGTGTAAGCAATGGAATAATTCAAAGTATGTGAACCATTTGAACATAATGATACTGATGTTACATAAAGATGTTCTGTCTAACAGCAATACGCATTACCAATTATAACAAGTGAATTAGCAATGCCTGTAGCTAAACATATAATTCCTATGGGAAAAGTGATCATGAATTCCTAACCTGACAAAGTGTATATACTCTTGTGCCTGAGAGTTTAAATATACACATGTACATGACTATCTGCCCTGTGTGTTGATCAACACCAATGATTCAAAATACATCTTGGCTGACATGCTTGCCATAGGGACAAGTTGAATTGTGAATAATGGAAGGTTGATTTGCTACTCCTTTAGCATAACACAACTGATGTACCTTACCAGCGGATAAGTACATGACAGAATGATGTCATTCCTAACGACAGAGGAATGTGTACATAGGTTCCCATTTATTACCCATTTTTGTGCATGAACAAGGCGAAATATGTTCGAAAATGTGATGAAAAATGAAATAATTCACTGACAGGTGCATGTATCGATCGAGACCAATTGGATTTTGATTGTAATTTTATTGCTAGCTATTTATGTGTAAGATCAAACATACATCTGTAGAGTGATGATTAAAATTAAATGAATAATGTTAATGATTGAAATCCTTGTCACTCCACATCTTGGTTTATGGGTTAACAGTATCATGAATGCATGACCAGAATGCATTTGCTCATGAAACATGTCTGTCATAGTACGCGTGAATATGAAATTCCTATGAGAAGAATTCCTGTGTTAACCTACATATCTTGCCTGGCATTTCCAGCTATTAATGAGGTTAACCATATCAAACCCGTATTTAGGGCAATAATGTGACCACAGGTCAGTGCATTATTGACTTTTGGAGTCATCACACTCCCCAGTTTGTCCAATTCCCTATATATTGGGGGGCTTCCAATGAACCCGTGTTTGAGGACCAAACTGTGACAATTGAAAATAAGCATCGCATTGTGCTTTGGTGACACAATGTGCTACCATTCCATTAAATTTATAGCCAAGAGAGCATTATGATACCTGATGATTTGGTATGGAACAACACATGAGAAAATCTCAATATAAATGAATGCTAACATGCTGATGGCTTTGCATATTGCTCTACTCTAGGAATTATTGAATTTAAATCAATACAGTCATTTGTGACATTGCATATTAACATCTGAGATAGACATAACTGTGTCAAATCTAACATTGACAGTTCTACACCTTTTGCTGTGGTCTTGTAAACTTATTCCTAACCATATCAATAAGATAGACACACTATAAATTATATCATATTACAACTATGACACAGCAATAAGAGAAAGTTATATTGTACTACATACATATTTTTTTGTTTACAACATATACATGCAAAATGTTATGAAATGCCCCAAATTTTACATTGGGTATTTAAAATTCAGAGTCTCTGGTTTAGTTTTCATTACCTCAGGCAATCTTGGGATCTTTGGGTCTTCTGTTGTCTTCCCTGCTTACTTGGGTGGTTTCTTTTTCTTCCTGGAGTCATGGTATGGAAGGTGATGCAGAAGATAGCGGTAGAACGGCAAATATGCTTCTAGTAGTTGCAGGAACATAGCGAGGAACTTGTTGTGAGATAACACACAGTGCACGTGGTATGGCCAGTAGTATTGTTGACATAGGCCCGAAGCTGGCTTGTCCCGATATTGATTTTTTTTTGTGGCTGGTCCAAACAATGATGATCACAGGTTGAGATATCACAGCACTTTTTTTAGCGAAAAATGTCATTTTTGCAACTTGAAGTCACCGTTAAAGCAATATGCTGATTTACAGTGTCCTTTTGGTTTAAAGATACAGGGAGAGTCTTTGATCTTCTCAAGCAGAGCACTGAGAAACTGCAGCCAAGTTAAAGTTTGAAGAGAGAGTTCTTAGCAAAGTTTGATACCTTCAGCAGCAGAGATGACATTCTTGATGTTAGGCTGTGATCCGGTACCTGGGTTGAAGTTCCAATGCAGTTGTGAGAAGGGAGACCAGTCAATGGCACCTGTGGTTGCAAGAGGGGGATCTTCTGTCTTCACTCCAGCTGGCAGCATTGTCGGTTTTTCTGGTGCTGATGTGCTGGAAGTGAATCCCGGTTCATCAACCAAAATGATACGGTACCCGGATTCTCCACCATAATGATACAAAGGTGGGGTGATGGGGATGTCCCCACCTGTATCACATACGGTTGCTGATGCGCGTGGCAGACAATGTTCCAAGACCAGTTTGATGATAGAAGTCTTTATTCAATAGCAAGAGGTCTGGGACAGTCTCTCTCTCTGAGAGAGCCGCCCAGCCTCCCTGACTCACTGACTCTCAGTGCGCACTACAGACAGTTTTGTTACAGAGCCCTCACGTGACATATGAGATGTACATATCCATATTTCTGCATTTTGTCATAAAAGCTAAACCTTATTGGATGACCCAAAGTAGGTCACAATTACATCAGAGTGATAAGTGTTCCCCCTACCTTTCGTGAGATCTGATTGGACAAAAGTTCTATGGAAAATCCAAAGTCTGACCTGACATACATCCAGTTATAGACTGACCTACAAGTCCTATTTGGAGGACAGTGCTTATATACACATGCGGAGTCTCATAAAATAACATGTTTTAATTGTGTTCTACCATTCCCTCATAAAGACTAAACACATAAGTCATTCTGTGACACTATTTCTGTTTGTACAGACTTAAAATAGACCTTATAATGGTTTGGTGTACTGTTCTCTGATTAAATTGGGAGAGAAGCCTATATGTGTGTGACAGGATGACTGGTTGTCGGGTGTCATCAATTATGAGAAGTCATTAATTGTTCAGTCTGACATGCCTGAAACTGAGCTAAAATTTGTGAAATATGAAATGTGAAATATTCCTTGAAATATGTGTTAAGTCACAAATATGCACTTTCCCACTCCATAACAATATCTCCAGTGTTGATAGCCATATGGATTTCAAACATGACTTATGTATGGCCCACTACTAAAGTAAGAACCCTATAGGTACTAGGGTCATGAGGTCTAAGGTCAAGGTCACTGGACTTGCATCTTACAAGATACTGTGGATGCATTTTAAGCCAAACTTTCAAGGTCTTCCATCTAGAATATATAGCTCACTTGCCAATAGTGGATGATCCATATCAATTTTGGGGTCACAAGAACAAAGATCAAGGGCACAGGAGCTATATGTCAAAAAATTAGTTTCTGGATGATAATTCCTGCTTTTATTGATGTATTGATTTCAAACTTGACTTATATATGTCCCATTGAAAAAGCAAGACTCCAATTGATTTTTGGGTCATGAGGTCAAAGGTCAAGGTCACAGGACACATCTTTAAAAAGATTGTGGATGCATTTTCAGCCAAACATTTCATCTCAGACCTTTCATCTTGCACATATAGTTCATCTGCCAATAGAGGAAGACCCCTATCAATTTTGAGGTCACAAGATCAAAGGTGAAGGTCACAGGAGCCATCTGTACAAAAATTAGTTTCTGGATGATAATTCCTGCTTTTATTGATGTATGGATTTCAAACTTGACTTGTATATGACCCATTGGAAAAGCAAGACCGGAATTGATTTTGGGGTCATGAGGTCAAAGGTCAAAGTCACAGGACACATCTTTAAAAAGATTGTGGATGCATTTTCAGCCAAACAATTCATCTCAGACATTTCATCTTGCACATATAGATCACCTGCCAAGAGTGGAAGACCCCTATCAATTTTGAGGTCACAAGGTCAAAGGTGAAGGTCACAGGAGCCCTCTGTCCAAAAATTAGTTTCTGGATGATAATGCTCGCTTTTATTGATGTATGGATTTCAAACTTGACTTGTATATGTCCCATTGGAAAAGCAAGACCCAAATTGATTTTGGGATCATGAGGTCAAAGGTCAAGGTCACAGGACACATCTTCAAAAAGATGTGGATGCATTTTCAGCCAAATATTTCATCTCAGACATTTCATCTTGCACATACAGTTCCCCTGCCAAAAGAGGAAGACGCCTGTCAATTGTGAGGTCACAAGGTCAAAGGTGAAAGTCACAGGAGCCATATGTCCAAAAATTAGTTCCTGAGATGATAATGCAAGCTTGGATTAATATATGGATTTCAAACCTGACTTATATATGGCCCATCAATAAATCTAGACCTCTATTGATTTATATATAAAAGTGGATGATCAGTATCAATTTTGGGGTCACAAGGTCAAAGGTCAAGGCCACAGGAGCCATCAAATTAGTTTTTGGATGATAATTCCTGCTTTTATTGATGTATAGATTTCAAACTTGACTTATATGTGTCCCATTGAAAAAGCAAGACCCCAATTGATTTTTGGGTCATGGGGTCAAAGGTCACAGGACCAACATCTTCAAAAAGATTGTGGATTGATAGATGGAAGAAACAATAATTGCTTGCCAAGTGTCAGTATATGCTGCTAAAAATGGGGGCGTATTCTTAAAGGGGGGTGGGGGGGGGGCCTACTATGTCTGGGGATACTCTGGCACCTGTGGTACCAAGAAATATCTAGTTCACTATGTTTTAACAAGACATATATGATAAGAATTTATGGCAATGTAGAAAGTTTAAACAAAATTGGCATATAGGTTCTGCAACAATTTTACTAGTTGTGAATCACAGCCCATGATGTCCCAGGTCATGCTTGGCAGCTGAGCGTCATGACCCATGGGTCACTTGTTATTTTGTAATTGTTTGGTTATTTTATAACAGAAAGCACCATAAACTACTTAATGTCTGATCATTTATGACCTGTTTAGACTTGAGACACACTTAGCAATTATACAGACTTATATAAAAGTATCTCATTTTCTGTAAATTTTATTTCTTTCCATGTTACCCCCCTGATAATGTATCTTTAAGAAGACAACAAGTCATATATGTGTATGTCATGACTGGTGTCAGAATATAGACACCAGAAAAATACAGCAGAAAGTGTTTTATATTTCAGAGAAAATGTAAATATAAAAGAAACAAGTTTCTGTTTTCTCCTTAAATAACCTAAAGTATAGTGTCAAAAAGCAAAACTGAAGGAATATCAGTTGATAGAATGCACACCTAGTCCAAGGATTCTTTATATGTATTCTGCATGTATCTTCTTCCCTCCTATTTTTATGTTTATTTTTTTTAATGGACACATTTTAATAAACATTTCAGGTAAAGAATACATCAAGGTTGTTCTTAAAGATGGCAGGATGGAGGGAGCGATTTTGATCGGAGAAACAGACCTGGAAGAGACATTTGAGAATCTGATCCTGAACAAAATGGACCTGAGTGTGTACGGGGAAGATTTATTGAATCCTGACATTGATATTGAGGATTACTTTGACTGAATATTAATAAAAAGTAAACATTATGCCATTATAAAAGTGTCTTGAGATAAAACCCATCACTCAAAAGTGTCTTGAGATAAAACCCATCACTCACTGTTGTCAGTTGGCTAGATGTATAATAGAACATATCTGCATGTTGTTTTTTAATTTAAGGACACTTCCATCATCCATTACCTTAGTTTCATTGCTTGCCGGAATCAAAGATTTCGGCAAGCATATTGCTCAGTTGCGTATGTCTGTTTGTCTGTTTGTCTGTTTATTTGTCTGCACTCTCCTGGCCACAATTTTGCCACAATCACCTTGAAACTTACAGCGATGATGTAAAACATAATTTCTAGGTGCCCTATTGTTTTTGGTTAAAATAGGTCAAAGGTCAAGGTCAAGGTCACGACAGGTATGGTTAACGGTTTTTGCACTATAACTTCGCCATAAATAGTTTTATCCACTTCTGCAATAGCTCATTTTTTTCGTCATCACCTGGCCTTTCTTTTGACATGTAGCTTACTTAAATTTGCTGTTACCATGGTTACGCAATTTTGGGGAGAAATCATGGAATTTCCTGATATTTTTCAAATTTGCAGCAATCGTACTGATTCTGAGATATTTTATGTAACACAAGAATATCTCGAAATTGTTTTTTCAGATTTTGGAAATGGCCGCCAGGGGGCGTTGCAGATAAAAAAAATGACAATTTTTTTTTGGTGCTATACCTCCAGAACTATTAAACATTGGGCCATTTCCATCACAGCACCTTCAACTGGGGTCCATGGGCTTATTTTTGCGCATAGGTGCCAAAGTGCGCTATTGCCAGATTTCTCTATTTTTGGGGTAAAACTTTTGAATTTTGAAAATATGCAGTTTTCAGCTTCTAACTCTGTCAGTTTTTATGCTGGAGAGTTCAATTTTTTGCATCTTGTAGCCCTTGGTGAGCTCTCGGTGATCCAATCAAAAATCTTGCAAAATCTCGCACCGTTTCTCGTCAAACGAGAGTCTTCGAGATTTCATTAAATATGACCTACAGGTTGCATTTTTTTAACAATGGCTTTGAAATTGATATATTTTGTGTTATTTATAAATATCTCGAAATCAGATTTTCATTTTTTGGAAATAGCCACCAGGGGGCGTGGTACCTGAAACACTGTAACATATCATTTTTCTGCAATATCTAAAATAATTTTAAACATGGCACAATTTTTATCGTTGTATCTTAAACTAGGAACATTGGCTTATTCCTCCGCACATGTAGCTTTGTGCTGCCATTACCATGGTTACCAAATTTGTGGGTTAAACTTGACGATCTGAAAATATGCAGTTTTTGGCTTCTATCTCGGTTATAATTTTTGTTTCAAGGGTCTAGTTTTTTGCATAAGGCTGCTTCCCCTTGGTTCTAAGTCATTCAATTGCAAGTCTCGTCACATTTCGCTCGGTTTATCGTCAAACGAGAAAAAACGAGATTTCACGGAAATGCTTATAACTCGGCGACTTTTACAGCTACACAGGTCTAGTTTTCGGCATTTCATAACAAATGACCAGCTTGACACGCCAGAAAAGAAATCAGGCCAAATCTCGCACCATATCTTGTCAAGCGAGAAAAAAACGAGATATCATGGAAATGTTTATAACTAGGCGACTTTTACAGCTACTCAGGTCTAGTTTTTGGCATTTGGTAACATTTGGCCAACTTGACATAGTAAAACTGCGATACTTGGCGAAATCTCGCACTACATCTGGTCAAATGTGGAAAAACGAGATTTCACAGAAATGCATATAAGTCGGCGACTTTCACGGCTAGACAGGTCTAGTTTTTGGCATTCATTAACATTTGGACGGCTTGACATGACAAACCTGCAAGACTGGCCAAATCTCGCACCATATCTCGTCAAACGATAAAAAAGGAGATTTCACAGAAATGCTAATAACTGGGCAACTTTTACAGCTAGACAGATGTAGTTTTCGCCATTTCATAACATTTAGAGAGTTTGATATGACAAATCTACAAGACTGGCCAAATCCTGCACCATATCTCGTCAAACGAGAAAACACGAGAGTACACGGAAATGCTTATAACTCGGCGACTTTTACAGCTAGACAGATCTAGTTTTCGCCATTTCGTAACGTTTGGCCGTCTTGACATAATAAAACTGCTCGTCTTGCCAAATCTCGTACTTTATCTTGTCAAGCGAGAAAAAAACATGATTTCACGTAAATGCTGATAACACGGCGACTTTTGCAGCTAGTTTGTTGCTTGCCGAATTCAAAGATTTCGGCAAGCATGTTGGTCAGTTGCGTATGTCTGTTTGTCTGTCTGTCTGTCTGTCTGTCTGTTTGTTGGTTTGTTTGTCTGCACTGTCCTGGCCACAATTTTGCCACAATCACCTTGAAACTTTCAGAGATGATGGAGAATTTCTAGGTGCCCTATTGTTTTTGGTTAAAATAGGTTAAAGGTCAAGGTCAAGGCCATCGAAAATCCTCGAAACCTTATTTTCCTCATAACTTGGTCAAAAATTGTTGTATCAACCTCATTCTTACCCCATTTTGTTCGTCTTTCCATTGCCCATATCCTGGTATGATCAACCTTTGTTGGCCTTGTGTCACCTTGTCAGTATGTCTGTCTGTTTCAGGGTTGTTGTCAATTTTGTCAACGGCCTTGTTGTTCTTTCTGACATTTAGCACTCTCCTGCCCACAATTTTGCCACAATCACCTTGAAACTTTCAGATATGATGGGCAACCAAAATTCTAGGTGCCCTATTGTTTTTGGCCCAAATAGGTCAAAGGTCAAGGTCGAGGTCATCAAAAGTATACAAAACAGGTTTTTCTTCATATCTTTGTAACTGTTAGTCGTATCTACTTGAACTATAGCTCATTTTAATCGTCATCCAATGGCCTTTCTTCTGGTGGGTACTTGACTCAAATTTGCCGTTTCCATGGTAACACATTTTCGGGGGAAAAATATCATATTTGAAAATCAATGGACTAATTTGTCAGTTTTAATGCTAGAGAGGTCTAGTTTTTTTCCATTAGGTTGCATTCGTTTAATACTACATGATTTTATTAAAAGTCTGGCAATATCTCGTAAGATAGCTCATCAAACGAGATATTTCGAGATTTCATTAATCTTGCCCTGGAGGCCACAGTTTTGCAGGAATTTTTTTAAAACTGATATATTTCAAGTCTTACCCTCGTATTTCAAATTTGTTTTTTTAATTTTTTTGGATAGGGCCGCTAGGGGGCGCTGGATGCGAACCTCCCCAACATCATATATTTTGGCCATATCTCCAAAATTATAAGCCTCAATTACATAAACTATAGCTTATTTTCTTCCTCTGAGTCTTCTCCATAACCTGGTGTAGTCATCTGGTCACAATTTTGTGTCACTTTGTCAGTGTGTCTGTCTGTTTGATCGTTGTCCTCAAATTCGCCTGCTTGCTCTTGCGTCTCACATATAGCATTCTACAGCCCACAGTTTTGAAAGAATCCTTTTGAAACTATTACATCTTAAGTCTTACACTAATATCTCGAAACCAATTTTTCATTTTCTGGATATGGCCGCTAGGGGGCGCTGAACTCGAACCTCTCCCAACATATCATGCTTTGGCAATATCTCCAAAACTATAAACCTCAGTTATATAAACTGTAGCTTTTTTCTTCCTTTGAGTCTTCTGCATACCTTGGAGTAGCCATCTGGACTCAATCTCGAGTCACTTTGTCAGTGTGTCTGTCTGTTTGTCAGTTGTTCTCAAATTCGCCTGCTTGCTGGTTCTTGCGTCTCACATATAGCATTCTATAGGCCACAGTTTTGATGGAATCCTTTTGAAACTATTACACCTTATGTCTTACACTAATATCTCGAAATAAATTTTTCATTTTCCGGATATGGCCACTAGTGGGCGCTGCACACAACCCTCACACACATACCATTGTATTGGCCATATCTCTACACCCAAAGCCTCAGTTACATAAACTATAGCTTATTTTCTTCCTTTGAGTCTTCTCCATAACCTGATTAAGGCATGTGGTTTCAATCTTCTGTCACTTTCTCAGTGTGTCCATCTGTTTGTCCGTTATCCTCAAAGTCGCCTGCTTGCTGGTTCTTACGCCTTACATATAGCATTCTACAGGCCACAGCTTTGACGGAATCCTTTTGAAACTAGGACATCTCATGTCATACTCTAATAATACGAAATGCGTTTGTCGTTTTTGGAATATGTCCGCTAGAGGGCGCTACAGTCGAACCTCCAAAGTATATCATTAATTCGCCATACCTCCAAAACTATTAATCTAAATTACATAAATTATAACTCATTTTCTTCCTTTGAATCTTCTCCATAACTAGGTTAAGTCATCTGGTGTCAATCTTGTCTCACAAAGTCAGTATGTCTGTCTGTTCGTCTTTTGTTGTCGGCTTTGTCTGCTTGCCTGTTCTTTTGTCTCATATGTCATTCTACTGGCCACATATTCTCAGCAATGGCCCTGAGAGTCATTCCATTGATAGAAAACCGACAAAATGTTCTGTCTGTCCGTCTGTGTTTCACTTCCGATTTCCGGCAAGCGTTCGACCTATGGTCGTCTAGTTTTGTGTCATTGTTCCTTCATGAAATCATGCACATTACTGTGCGATGGCACAATAATGTGCACAATGTTGCCCTCTGGAGGACAAGTGACAAACAAAACTGCTGAGACGTGAAAAGTGACCATAAATCCCTTGTTTTCCTCCATGAAGGACTGTAATATGTATTCAGAGAATATAATGATACATCTAACAGTGTAATATATTAATTGATTTTGTTTGTCAAGAATAATAGGATGAACATTTTTGAAAAATAGTGAAATCTTTTGTGAAATTTAAATGGTATTATTTCTTTTTAAAGAGATGTTATCATTGTGGCTAAGTCTTTAAGCATACGGTTCTTATGCCTTTGAATTTACAAAGATATTGTTACGATTGGGTTCATGTTAATGTAATATTAACTTAATGCAGGTAGATACTTGATAATTGATAATGACCAATGTGCCAATGTCGATGTTATTAAAAATATTTTTTACCCAAGCTCTTCATCCTCTCAAAGTAATGATCGTTAACTGACTGTGGAATGAGTATTTATTGCATTTTCTGTGGAAATTATTGTTTCCACCAAAACAAAGATTCGCAGATACCATGTTTTTAATCAAAGTTCCCAGGCTGCTGCATTCTTTTCAGAGAACAACTCTGAAACCAAGTAATGGTCAGCATCATTTTGGAGGTCACGTGAACTGGTGCCTAATATAGATTGGTGGTGCCACATACAATCATTTATGCATGGTGTACCGGTATCTGTGGTTCTGTTTCAGGTCATAGCACATATCTCAGGAAGGATTGGAGGTATTGGCCGGATGCTTTTTGCATTTCCATAGGTCCTAGATACCTTTATCTCATACTCAAGACTGATGGTGTTACCTGCTGTTTATTCACGAACAGCATTCTGGGTGAAAATCACTTGTATCTCAGAAACCTTCTGTGCCCATCCATCTTAGATAGCTTTCTCTTACCCAAGATAGGTGGTGCCACCTGCAATCACATATTTATAGAATACTTGCATTTATCTCATGAGTGGTTGATGTGTCAGCCTGAAATTTTGCATGTCCATATAGACTTTAACAGTTTTATGCAAGACTGGTGGTGCCATCTACAACTGATTTTTGCATTGTGTCTGTCTGTTCATCTTTGAATACTTTGGCATCTCCATGATCCTATGCTTCAGTAAATATGTATGACTGTTTGTCAACTGCTTCTTTAATTAGTGAAAATCACACATTTTAGGAGTGGTTTGATGTGTTTGAAATCTTGCATGTCCAATGATCTTGGATTAGTTTGATAGATTTATCCTTTAAACAAGACTGGTGGTGCCACCTACAATAAATATTGTTTGTGTCATCCATCTGTGCATCTTGGGGTACTTTTCCAGCTCCATTCCCCTTTCAATCAGCAGAAAAGTGGTACAGCAGACTGCCTAAATTCTAATTAACATGGTTGGCTACATACTCACATTTTTTCATGATACCCATTTTTCAGTGTTTCCCGAGGATTCCATTTTTGTGTTCTTGCAATGAAGTAATGTACACAGACTGAATGGGGAGATGGTCAATGTAATTACCCACCCACCCCCCCCCCCCTGCTATCCAGAGGATAATATTTATACATTGAAAATTAAATATATTAATGATTAGACCTTGGTTTGATTTAGGGGTTTACTAATAAATATTATATATATATATATATATATATATATATATATATATATATATATATATATATTATATATATATAATATGGAAAAGATTAGAAGGCAGCTCCAATATAAAACAAATGGAGCTAAAATCAGTAAAAAAAAACAAAAAAATAAAGAAAGAGACCATTTTTGTGATTTTCAAAAAGTTTGCATAAATTTGCATATTTAATATCACGCTTCTGTTTGGTAATTTCAAAGGGGCACTCCTTGACCTCTCTGGTGAAAAAAAGTAGACTCAAAACGGGTCCAGACCAAAGGTGGAGAAGAATATAAATGTGATTTTAAAGAAGTTTGCATAAATTTGCATAATAAATGAATTTCACAATTCTGTGTAGTCTACACTGTAAAAGTTAAAGAGCCCACATCTAGCGCTAACAGATAAAGGAAACATAATGACAATCGGTCTGGAAATAAAGGAGACAAACCAATTGTGCACGGATACCGGACAGATGGACGCCGCATTCGGATGGCACAAGCTAAATATAGAAGAAAAAAAATGTTCGTCTATTTTGCAACACTGTTAACATAGTAAGTCGATTCCAAGCCAGATGGCAGCACTATTTCAACCACTCGTCGCACTAGGTATGATCCAGATTTGCCGCCGTATGTTGTCCCCTGAGGGGAGTTTGCCGTTCAGTGTTTTGTGTTGTATGAGGGCCCACCTATGGGACCATACAGCCACACCAAAATATATACATTTGGCATCATACATTATTTTATTCCTCAAGTCGTACCGTTAAAGGAACCAGCTGATGTCGAGCTAAAATATGCAGGTGTTTTTTTACAGGACGCCCGAAAGTTGGTAATATTGAACTGATTATTTTCCTCTTAAAAAAATAAAAAATGTAAATTTAATTTGTGGTTTGAAATCAGAGCGATACATACATATGACATACCAAACTGAAGTTCATGATGCCCCCTTCATAACAAATTATTCAAGACATATTTTAGGCCAAAAAAATAAAAGGTATGGTTCTCAGGCACCGCCCGCGTCAATTTTAACCCCCCGCATCAAAAATTTTTATTTTGATTTTGATCTTTCAAGAAAATAAATAATACAATTTATGTAGTATTTAGCATATATTTGTCATTTTCATGGTTTTTCTTGATTATATGACATTTTTATCGAAACATCCAAAAAAAGGTAAAAAATAAAATACCGCCCGCCCGCACTGATTTCTGAAAAAAAGTGCCTGAGAACCATACCTTATTTGTTTTTTTGGCCTTAAGCGTTATCTGGTTAACTTCACCCCCCTCCCCCTTAATTAAAAAATAAAGTTCGCAGAGCCGCATAGGGCTTATTGATGCAACACCATATACAAAACAACCATTTGTTCCTTAACCAACACCAATCTTCACATGCACGCATCCTCTCTCTCTGTCTCTGTCTGTCTGTTTGTCTGTCTTTTTGTCTCTCTTATTCGACTAGTATAAGACTACAAGGTTTTCCTGAGGCATTCGTGTTGTTTATTCCTTTTCGTTATTTAAACAACGTGGCGAGGCTTTGTACCTTTAGATGTGACACATCAGTAAGCGCTATGCGCCTCTGCGACCTTTGCCACTGCGCTCAGCTGTTGGGGATACACTATAACATGAACAGATATACCCTTAATCCAGAGGAGAAATGTAAACAGAGACTATTCCAAGTGCACCACAGACGTGCAGCCAGAATGAAATTTCAACTAAATTTATATGATTCACAATCATGTTTACAACATCACTGAAGAAGGTGTTAGGTTTATATTTGTTGTTATCACAATTCTACATTTTTTATACAGAAATCGTATATTACACAGTCATTTTAGATTCCTCAATCAATACAAACTTTTAACTCGTCTCAAACATGCAGATGTGAATATATATGACTGCACTGATACAAGAAAATGTAATAAATAAGAGGAGAAGGTGGCATCTCAAGTCTCACGCGAGGTATATAAGTTCAGCATGCATGCTATTTCACGATTTCAAGAAATTATAACATTTTTCTCAAACTGAACTATAGGAAAACTGTATAGTATTATATAAAAGTGATTTATTTATTATTGTAAAAATTACTATGAAACTCCTTTTTAAAAGAATATTATCGAAATTCAATATGTTTAACAAAATCAATGACAATCGATGCTTCACTTTTTGAGAATTTATTTAATTAAAGATAAATGTTAAATATGAATGTTACTCAAACGGACCATACAAAGAAATGGTTGTCTTGATTGTAATCAAACTTTGCTGAAGAGGTCTTTTATTCTATCTTTATATCTGATCCATTGCAAAATACTGGATTGCTGAATGCAAACTTTGGCATTTCTATTTGAACATTTAAATTTACAATAACTTTAGAAGAAGTGAAAATGGAAAAAATATATCCAAAGAATCATGTCGCTCAGCTTGTCAGCAGAAAATGTGACAATATGACCCCATGGATATATATAATATCAGAGTTAAAAACAAGACCCTTTGCGGGGAAAACGAAATACGATGACCTGCGGAACAAAAGAATTATGTTATAGTAAACTTAAAATATTTTTCAGTGTATCATGTACAATCATGTTCAAAAGAGTTCGGGACATTCCTTAAGATATGATCAAACTGACATTTATCTTTTTATTGTGTCATAGATGTGGTATAGGTGAGAAAATTATTTTTATGATACAATCAAAACTAGCTAATTAAATTGTCAGCCTCAATTGTTATTTTAATAAGTGTTTGTTTCCAAAATGTGATAAAGTGTATTAAAAGTGTAGATGAAGCCAGGCTAATGCAAAAGATGAATCTGTCCAAGATCAATGTATAGATAACAAATTTTACGTTTATTTGATCTGATTATCAGATCTTTATGATTTGTCACTATATATGATGCATACAATATTATTCTGAAAGCAGGTTTGTAATTTCTTAATATAATTTACATGGTTATGGTAATACGTATTTAAATGAGACCCATTATATCTGATAAAGGAAGCAATAAAAATTACTAATTTAATAATCATGAACACAAAGAAAGGCCTGGTATCCAGCGTGATTCAAATCTTGTTTCTTTAACTTGTAACCATAAAATATAAATTAATCTGACTTATTTTATTTCAGAAGAATCGTAGAATCTGATTGCATATATTCAGCCAAAACCTTGAATTGCTCTGGTGAATATGATTCGTGTCGTGTTAATAATATTTTTTTTTCATTATTATTAACACAAGCAAATGAAACCAAACTTCTGTGTGTTTTTTTTTTTTTTTTTTTTGTAACTCGCTGTTTCGACCGAGGAGGTTATGTTTTCAACTTTAAATGTTTATTGAATGCCGCAGCGCTTGGGGAATCAGCCGGCATATGATTAATTCAATTACCTCAGTTTGGGGGGGGGGGGGTTCTTTTTTATGTCTGTTTGATCGGTTGTACACGTTCTGGTTACAGTTTAAAATTTTATCAAATGCAGATATCAGCTATATAGTTTATCCTCGAAGCTTGTTATTTTTAAGGAGAATCGTCTAGGGGGTATATATCATCAAAAACCCATGCCGGTTAGCGCCTGATTTCTGTTCGTTTAGTTTGTATGTTCATCAGGAAGATATGAAAAAGGACTTACACCTGGTTTTCACGCAACTTTGTGCAGTGCAGGGACATAACCTAGGGAAAAAAACACTGTATATTGGTGCATATCCAGGTAAATTGCATTGCGGGTCCAGTGGGTTTGTTTTGCATTGACAGAGGTGATATTTCGAATGTGAGGTGATATGCATTTGTATAACTAATACGCTATATATATTAACAGATAGATAATGCGTCTCTATAAATAATGTAACATTAACAAAGAGAACATAAAACCAAACATTATTATGCAACATTTTATTGAATATACATGCATCCAGCTGCTGTAAAAATATAATCTAAAACTTACCAATGGACTTGTTTAATATTTTCAAGTCAAAAGAAATCACAAAGTGGCCTATATATAATGTATATTATGAATCGGACCTCAATTAAAAACAGCCGAGTCAAACAGCACAACAAAAAAAGAATTCATTATAAACCAATTAGCTCCCACATTAATTGTCCAATCAAATACAAATACATAGGTAGTTCAATTAGTATGTCAATCTGTTCCAAGGATATTTATGTAGATATGTAAAATATTAAGAAAGTTAAGGACATTTATGTAACCCAACTCACTTCTCTGTGACAGTATTGTCTCTGTGCCCATACATATAACATATTTATATGGCGATAAAATTTACCAAAAACGCCACCAAGTTTGACATTGACATCAAGCAGATTCTTAAAATATGGAGAATAATACGAAAATGTTCACACCAATTATCCATTTTATATACATTTTGGTGCCACTGTCTCCCTAAATATGACCTATTTATAAGGGCTAGATCCTATATATAGCACCAGTTTAACCTTTCAGTATATATGCAAGTATACGAGTTTCATGATAGCAAGTACCATATAAACACGGCGAACCTTAAATGTGTTAGGAAGGAGGCCCATGCTTGTGATTATAGAGACATCGGCAGACACAAATGGAGACCACTGATTGAATTAAATATGAAAAGGGGATGGCAGGGTAGCATGGATTGTGTTGAGAGAAGATCATTAGATGATCTATGTACTTTAACATAAACAGGCTCAACAAAGACTCTTTATAAATCCTCTTAAAGAAATGTAAAATTTTTCGCCTTTTTTCGGTTGCGATTATGTAAAGTTTCCTATAAAAGAACATATTGGTATCATTAAATTTTCTCTTTGTGGTATTCAAAATTTGTTATCTTTAGGGAGAATCAAATATTTTTTTTTCTTTTTTTTTTTATTTCTGTCTCTCATACCTACGGTGGAATAGCCACAAGTGCTTATACAATAGGTTCAATATAACAGACATTTTATACTATATACACTTGCGACATATGTTGCCGATGATCGACACTATTAGTTCGGGTCCTTTATATAAACGTATAGAGACTATTTTTTATTTTTCTCAATATATAGAAAAGTTGAAAGAACGCTGTCTTATCATTTGAGATGGGGCTCCTGTCTGTATCTGTCATGTTTCTGCTTTCATTTTAAAACCCGCAATGCCGACTCAGAGGACCCTAACCCAGCGTACGACCGTTATACGTGCAGTGCGCATGCCCGTGGAAAAGGTCTTACTTCTTTCCACTGCATGATTTTAATGCAAATATCGGAATAACCCATTAGCTTGTGGTATTTATTCATAATGCATTTTTTTACGGTAGTGTATGTAGGAGTTATTTCCTCATCTATAAAAAAATCAAATGCTTAACCGATGTCATCAAATCGGAACACCCATTTAGTAATGATTCAGAATAAAATCACTCTTTTAGGAAAATTTTGCAAAAAAAAAAAAAATGTTCAAGTTTAACTCCTAATACAACAACAATTTTAGTGATAAAAATATTCCGCGTGTAAGACGTTAATTATACTCGGCTATATAAGACTTACATGCATGCATGTATCCAAAGTCGATTTACCCAGAGTTGGAAAAACTTAGGCCCTCGTGCCATGCACATGCGGCCCGTCATGCCCATTTGTACGGCCCGCAAAGGTTCCGGATCTGATATATCAATTTGTGCAGTACAAGGCACTCCAGCGTAACATAACGGTTTTGATGGATTATAACCATTTTCTAAATGAATTTTAAATTTTGATATTGTAAAATGTGTACCAGGTTAACATAAAAAATCCTGGAATCAAAATGAAAACTATACCTACGTGTAACGAGGAAGTTGTGTGTGAAAATAACTTTCATTAATTAGTATATCATTTTTTTTTTGTCGAATGCGGCCCGCCAGACACATGTCGTATCTTACAACTATAGCCTCTGGGGGTTTGGGGTAAAGTTTGCCTGTGCACCCCTTGTTTACCAGTATTTATATATAAAGAAACAGAGCACGATCTAGTCGGGTATACAAATTTCCTACATCTCCGTTGTAACAGTAATACCCCAAATGTTTCAAATTTATACCCATATATTCAATTAACCCCCTCCCCCCACCGAACGTCATCCGGTCAACGCACCTCATGCAACAGTCGTGAGAGCTCCCATACTCATTCTCAAGTAAATACGTCTCGGTTGAGAGGCCCGTGTCCGTTAAGGGTCCATTAATACAGCGCGGGCCGTAATTGTTCCCGCCAAATCTGTTTGTGCATCAGCTTATACATAGTTAATTCTGTACAAAGAAAGACTTTCCTTTGCAAGTGCGTGGATCAGACCTTTCATGCATTAAAGAAACTTATATACGTTTCTTTTTTTTTTTTTTGTCTTATATTGTTTTGTCTTATAGTGCCCTTACTCGCGTTAGCGCTTGCCTTGCGAGGAATGCAGGCATGCAGGGATCACTTATATAATCAAGGTATACAAGGACTGGAGGAGTATCCAGTAATTAAGCACTATAAGATGCCATCTTTGGTAATGAATTTAAATTTTGTACTCAGAGCGGAGGGATACTATAGTAATGTGAAAGAAAGAAAAAATAATAATAAAATCTATATTATAACTCCATTGTCATAATTTAGTTGCTTGCCTATATACCAATTGGTTAAAATCTTATTTATAGGTCGCTATAGAATATTTGATCTAATCTAAAAGGAGAAACATCAATGTAATGTTACACATCAACTGTACATGCATTTAGATTAGGTTTAGAATAATTTTATCGAACAAATGATGCAGGGGGCTCTACATATCCAAAGTACATATATTCGCTGCGTTTATCTGCAGTTATATTATAGAATGAGGTCAAGAGTAATTTTGTCAGCGAGCGACGGCCTTTATCAAAACGATATCCAGTATATTTTTTATTCAAACTGTCTTTTTATTGTAATTTCGGTAAGCGTAAAAGATTTTAAAGCCTCTGGTACCCCAGTATATATAGCTGTTACAGTGCTGTAGCCCTTGGCCATCGTGAAAGTATGTTCTGTATAATATTATATATAACCTCAGATAACAACACTTTAAGTATATGATAAACTTTTTTTCGATTAATGTAGATGTAACTGCATATTGAATTTTATACAAGCATTGTCAAATGAGTTATATTTTATCTTAATGGTTTCCGTTAATCCAATATATTCTTAAAAAAGAAAACATCGTCATTGCAAACATGCAGCGTTTAAGAATCAAACATGTTACACAGGGGCGGATCCAGGATTTAGGAAAAGGGGGGGGGGGGGTCCAGCCCAGGAGGACTAATGAAAATCCTAAAAAAAAGGTCATCACGTCTGAAAAAGGGGGGGGGGGGGGGTCCAGGCCGCAAAATTACGTCTAAAACCCCTTAAAAAAGGTTGCTTCAGGTGAAAAAGGGGGGGTCCGGACCCCCTGGACCCCCCCCCCCCCCGGATCCGCTTCTGCTACATATGCCTAATCTTAACAATATCCGTTAATCAAAAGCCATCTTGAAATGAACATTTTTACTGCAGTATTTTACGAGTGTCACTTTTTGCAACGAGCCACGCCTTTTATCTTCATGTCACACCGGCGTGGCTCCATACAGGTAGACTGTGTGGTTAGGCTAATATATTTTCACAAGCGTGGTCGTCGCCGGTCACTTAATCTGGCCTCTCTCCCAAAATAGAGAGCTATGTGTACGCTCGTCTCTACCTCACGTACAAACCCATTTAATCTGGACAAAGCCGCTCGCAGAAGTAAACATGCGCAGTATTGATTTGTGTCAAAAGTAAAAGTCTTTACCCAGCCTGCTGACGCTAAACGTTGGTCTTCTTGAATGACTTAGCAATCACTAAACTCAATTTTCCTTCAGTTCACGTGGCCCCTATAATCGAGCAAACATTTACTCACCTATCCAGTGTCACTGGGAATGTAAACAAACAAACACGTGGAGTACGTGTGTACATAACCGTGTCTTCCCAAGCCCCGCCCCTTTATTAACATAACGGACCATGTCAATACACACTAAATAGTTGAAGGAATACCAGAAATTCTGGAGAAATCCAAATCCGCCTTATCCACTCCATTGGTTCGATTGTACTACACGGTTCAAACAAATGTATATTATTTTGTGAATGAAGTCATCACCAAGTGTAAACCGATAATTTAACATCACTTAATAAAAAAGTATATGATATGTTGTGGCTGTATAAGCCTGTATTGCAAATCTATTTGAACGATGATTTTTCTGACCTGCAATATGTAATAAACACGTAGCAAAACTATATTTTCATTATATATATTTATATATCAATTATACTTTTTATGGTGCCCTTCATTTATGGAAGAATCAGTACCATCAATGCCTAAAATTGATATAACAAGTAAGTAAGCAAGTAAGTAGTTGGTTAAAATCATATACTCATTTGGTCACATTTCACAAGGTGGTCCAAAAGTGTGTTATGGTACAGAATGAACATTTTGGGGAAAATTATATGGTCAACCTCTACTCAAGGTCAATTGAAAAGAGTTATGCCCAAGGCCAAAACCCATCGATTAACCAAATATGGCATAGAAACCATATTAAGATAATTTGTAAGTAAATGTGTATGGTGAGTTAGAGAGAGAGAGCTAGAATTGATTATCGATGAAGCAATCATTATATCATAATTATATTATAATAAATTTTGCTTTTTTCCTAGCTTTCTCTCAAGTCACGCTTATCCATAACACAAGGTAGCCCGTTGTCTGGTTTTCGGACTCTCCAAGAATTCTCTTTGAGCTCTGTGTTTTGGTACACGACACGGTCCGATGTTCTTGGCTGTGTTCATTTCAGCTGTACACATGTATCACAATCACTGCAACCATGGCCTGGACGGTTGTACCGCCGGCTGTACTGGCTTTTCTCTTATACTGGAATACCTTATGGGCTGATTTTGCTTATGATGACAGGTGAGTATGTTTTTTTCGTACGCTTCGCATATATTTGCATCATTTCTCCTAAACACAGAAATGTCATCATCTTCAACCATTGGTCGTGATTCGCTCGGGGACATGACCACCACATTATCGCCATCATAACAATTTGCCTGCTCTGTCTCGTGTACATAGATGTCCCAGCGGAGCAATAAAAACTACATTATCATTTCTCAGTCTCCTGGGCAAATCAGTCAACTGACTCGTTTGTGTGGATACTCACTACTAGTCTAATTTTGTCTAGTTTTCAGGTTATCGTAAATGTACTGATGAATATCAATTACCAAATAACAATGATTCCTTGAAGTTGAAGACTACACTGTCTGTAGACGTAGTACATGGCTTGATCAGTGTGATTAGATTTAGACTAGGCCATAGAAATAACATCATAATTAGAATAATAATCTTGCCAGATAAGATCTTATTCGGTAAAGCCTGCCAAATATTTATTTTGATATTTTGCAGTACCGGTAATAATTATTAAGGACATGATTGGTATCTACAATTAACTGTAGTCTAAAAATTATTATTAGCATAATTTGCATTAATTTGTAATTTTAACTTAACACATTTCAGGTATAGTTCAATGAAAATTAAATAATTTTGTTGTGATTTTAAAACGTTTATTGATAATCTTATCATATTTAAAATAAAATAGACAGTTAATATTAACTATTCATTTACGCTGTTAAAATTACAAAACAATATTTACCACCATTATTTATATTCATAGTGACATTGTTTGTATTACAACTTATGTAATCAACTGTATAACTATAATATGTTCAATAACAGCAAACATAAATGATGTCATTCACTGGTTGAAAAAAATATCATGTTAATTATATCGACAGCATATTTGTACTATGCAGTCAATATAATTAAGGTGATTCATTAAGATTTAAGTACAGGCTTTTTAACAGTTTTCCTAGGAATTGACATAATACCTTAATGGTAAAATGTTAAAATTCTTATCAAAACAACCCAGGGGGTACAGTTTGTTACAATGGTATATATTCATAATACACTTAACATCATTAAACGGCCAGGTCAGTTTAAAGTCGTCGGTTCATGAATGAAACCTTGTGTGTAGGGCAATCTTTTGCTACCTTTACTGTTTTTGTTTTTCCTCTCAGGTCAACTAACTCAGTACCTACTTTCAGTACAAAACCACAATGAGTGAACTTTATGATAACATGCCACAGGGGAGCTTGAATGAAGTTAATGCTGATCCGTGGTCATAACAGCATGCTTAGCTGATCACAGGTAGGCCAGGCCAGGCAGAACTAACATCAAATGAAAGGATAATGTTAACTAACAATACCACGGTTTTAACTTTAGTGTTTTCTACATTATCCCCCCCCCCCCTCATGTTTTAAAAACTTAACGATTTCAGAGGTAATTTCAGCCTATTTCTGTCCTAGCTCCTGTCAGGAAGAAGCTTGATAATTTAAGGTTTTTAATAGCCTCATAGTGTCATATTTTCTGTTTACACTAATTAGTAAAAGTGTACTTTTAAGGTTTTTCTTTCAAAATGCTTATTTCTCATTAATGAATGTGTTCTTAAACAAAGTTAATAATCTATAATATAAAGGAGATGTATACATACAAAAAATTTGAGTTATAGAATGAATATATACAATTGTGATTCAGCGGTTCTGGTACATTGAAATTATCAGTCCAAATTTGGATCGATCACCATAAAATTTTTGATGTCACAGGATATCCAGACGTGTGCTAATAAATTCAACTTGTAACGACAACCGCTGATTCTTACACAACTACACTAATTAATAAATAACCCATATTTTTATGTATCTCGTCTATATTATAGAATATCAGCATCTTTTGTAAAGAGTGTTCATTAATATGAAATAAGTAGATGGAAAAACCTTCTAAACTGCAATTTTACCCATTTAATAACCAAAGGGTGTTTGAAAGGGTGTATGGCTGATTTTCAAAGAAGGGTTATAAGCCCATGTATCACTGTATTATTAGAGTTATATGATATGATTTGCTAGTTTTAAAAGTGGAGTGTCATCAGCATGATGATATACTGTGAAACCCTTGAGAAACTTTCAAAATGAAGAAATCACGAAATTTTAGCCTCGCAAATATCAAGGCAACCTAAGTACTTATAAACTAAATATGACGAAAATAAATCTGGCTGAACATTTAGAGCAGTGTTAACCCATTACAGAAACAACAACTATACTGAGTACAGCTGAGTACAGTCACTGATTAGAGAGGTAGAGGTGATAGCTATCTCAGTACACACGAGTCACACGTCACTCAGGTAACTGAAATACCTCATTTGCAAGTTTATTGTGATGAATCAGTAAATTAGGTGTTTGTCAGGTCCTTTGTCTAGTGCTTTCAGTGCTGCTAATGTCCTGATTCATAAAACATCAGGTTGGGTCAGTGTCATTTGCCTCCAGGCATATTTGGAATTTATTAATTCTGGCATCTTTTGTGCATCGTTAATGATATGGTTAAATGCAATCAGAACAGCCATGCTAATTCGTAACTGATTCTAACATTGGCGGCCCTGCAGAGTTCACAGGTTTTACCAAGCATCCAGGTTTAACCTGTGTTGAACCTGGGTAAAACCTGGGCTGGGTAAAATAGGTTTTACTGAGGGATTACCTAGGGCTGTAACAATGCATCAAATAATCAATGGATTGAATCTAAGCCAATCATTTATCAATAATCGAATAGGGCATGAAATAATGACTAATTTCAAATATTGCATTTTCATTCATTGTCATACCTGATTGGTTTCTTGCTCTAACCCAGGAATAGATAAACAGCTTACATGATGAAGTAGCACTGTTATTTAACAAAGAAAGTCACCATATATCCTTCATTTATTATCCTTATTCATCAATAATGAATGAGAAGATTTAAATATAACGTGGTCTGCATAAATTCTCAGGTATATAATAATCTTAATCTTATAGCATCATATGGGATGAAAACGTTTAGTAGATATAAGTCTCTGACAGAATATTGTGACTGTACAATAATCAAATCGAGAATCAAATTGAAAGGCAATAATCAATAATCGAATTGAATTGAAGACTCCTTAGCAATCACAGGCCTAGTAATAGTAATAGTATTACCGAGGATTCCTGGGTTTTAACCCTCAGTCTTGTTGATTAGAGTGATGTGCTCTGCCAAACATGAGTTAAAGTGTTGGTGGTAATGGCTCCTTAAAGAGTGATTATGTGGTCAGAGTCACTTGGTTTGCTACCAGTATTCACTAATGCTGACATATTTGAAAGAAGCTTAGCTTTGGTTATGCTTATGTAAAAGCAAATTTAATGGGAAAAGCCAGTAAAAATTTAGTAAAACCTGCGTAAAGCACTTTTAACCCACTTGGTTGGGTAAAATAGGTTTTACCCGGGTCAAATGCAAACCCTCCGGTACTGTCTGTTTAATGAGGATGGTGACCGCAAATTATTCAGGATTTACATATTATATGCATAATGGAAGGAATACTGTTGTTGGCTTCATACCCATGAGGCTGAAATTTTGCAATATCTTGAATAATTATCCTAATTTTGAGTTTCCTGAGGGTTTCATTTTTGTGGTTGCACCAGGACCCTTGAAATCTAACCAGTACAGTATTTTCATTTATTATAAAATAAGAATAAAATCCACAATACCTCACTCATTTCGTTTTTAGACTACAGGTGTCACAGTAGTTTTGACATATATTATTTGCATGTTTGTATGAGCCAGTTCTGATACCATCCAAAAGTTAATTGGTTGTTGATTAACAAACCATGTTTCCAGAGGTATGATATCTAATTAAATTCATTTGTGCAGATGCATCGCCCCCTCTTTTTCATCTTAGTTAACAGGGGGGGGGCATCTAATTCCTTGAGGGTTTCATATTATGATTATTTCCCATTCGATAATATCACAAAATTAAAACCCTAGCAAACAAAAAGGCAACCACAGCAATCCAGATGTTACTACCGGTCATTAACACATTAAACTAAATCTCTGAGGGTTTATATCAACATCCAACCATTATGCCTGAGGCTCTGGCAGTGATGTTAACTAGAACAAGGGAACTTCCTCTCCATAAACAGTGGAACCTGTCCTAAAACCACCTCTCTAATATGACCACCTGTCTATTGAATCCATATTTGACTGAAACAAAACCATTCTTATAAGACCATTGGTGAATTAGGACCACTTTGGGTCAGTCCCATAAATAGTCTTATTAATACACAGGTTTCCCTGAAGTCCAACATCTTAATCACTTGGTTATGTCTTGCTGTAGGTGTCTTACTTTGTAACATGGTAGCTAACTTGGCTTATAATTAGATTATTACAATGACCTGGTTTCCTCCAAAACTACAGATTTCCAAACTTTATCATCTGACCCATTCAGAGTGTTGTGAATAGTTATAATACCGGTAACTATTTGTACAATTCATGTTAAATAAATTAGTTTATACTTATTTACTCAGTTTTCTTTTACCTCTTTCACAGGTAGATTCGGCAATAAGTGACCAGTATTTTATTTTTCAAACCCAAATTTATTTCTTGTATGATAGAAAGTAAATTGATAAAAAAAAACCAGGTTGAAAATGCATCTTGTCTTAATTGAAGCTGTGTATAGGCTGGTGTGTGTATAAATGCAGAGAGTAGCACATCTGATGGATCAGCTCTTGTTGGCAGCATGGTCTGCTACATGACCGCGGGGCTGTGTGCCAGAGCATTCATAGCAAGAGCTTAAAGGCAGCAGGGTGTTCACAAATCAATTATGTATTGTTTCTTTGAAATCCTTTCCAATCATTGTCCTCTTTTCTCCATGCCAAGTTAAATATAAAACAAATAAACACTCCCTAAGTTTCGTGATATCTGCAATTGTTCTGAAGCATATTTTTTTGTTTCAAGTGAGACATTCCTTATGAGATAAGATAATCACAAACTAGTTCCCCCCCCCCAAAAAAAAAAAAAAAACTATCAGTTCAGACAAAATGTGCATACATTTATAAGGTGTAATTTACTCAGTTAATTTGATTATTTTTTATATTCAGTATATAACAGCCTCATTATGGGTAAAATCATCTCGCTTCCTTATATATTGGAAAATACAGTCGCATACAGATTATATAATATAATATACTGTTTGTGACATATATTATGTATATGTAACACTATGTGTGCAAGTATGTAGCAGGCCTTCAACTTTCACTGCAGTACATATTATGGTAAATCCTCAGTGTGGTCCCCATAACTCACTGTTCAACTTCATAAAGTCCTACTTAAAAGCATGAAGCTTAGTTCCCACACTCCTTCACTTGTGCCAGTTCAGAGGCTATTGACATAATGGTCAGACTGACTCGGGGTAAGAGGCTATGAGAATCAATCGGTGCAATAGAAAGGACCGGACCTCTAGTGTTGCCACTTATGCTGGCCTCGGTAACTTTTTCCCTGTGTATGAATTGGTCAGCACATATATAGTGTTAAGAAATATAGGCCATTGAATTACAGGGGAACTTTTACATACGTATATACCAGCATAGCATTGCCTATCTGTAGGTGTGATAACACTGTATTAATGGAAAATTGCCCCTTATTTGAGCTATTTCAGCATTGACTGGCCCCTATATATAAATCAAACAACTGTGTGTGATGATGTGGTTTCATTTGTTTCTCAGTGTGTGATTGGCTTGTATTATGCGGCTGCCAGCCGTTATTGGGACATTCAGCAAAATTGCATTATTGCCTTCCATTGCTGTTTAGTGGTGGTTGCCATGACTACTGGTTGGATGTTTTAGTGCTGCATTACTGTATTAGTTGACTAAGCTGGACTGGGCCAGCTTTTTGGCATTGCAGTCCTCCGACTTATTGTGGGAAAATGTATCGCAGACAGCCGGACACGCAGGCTCCAGGAAGGGTTGCCCGGGGAACGTTCATTTGGGAAATATAAATGTTATAAGAGAATATTGGCTAAAAGGACATCCATTTTGGGTCACAAATGAATGCATCTGTGTGTCAATCCCCTGCCTATTTCTAATATTTAGATTGCTGTACATTGTATCTTAGTATTCTTAGATACATTTGAACATAAACATATCTTTAATAAATTACATCCCATGTTTTGGCATTAACTCTTGCAAGTACTTGCCCTACTGGGCAAGTAACATCTAGCTTAAACTTGCTGTACATGAATTGTTAACCAGTCCTACAAAAATCATCGATTACATCAATGAACAGAAATTGTATTCCACATGATTGTATTGCATGTTTTATTGGATGTTGGATATTAAATTTCTCAATAGTACAGATAATTTAAGAAGAAGAAATTTTGTCAATACAATTTTATTTCTCCAAGAAAGACAAAGGGCTAACTCAATATTAAGGTTGAGAACTTTGGGTTAAAATTTATGTTAATTGGACCTACTTGCCAAGTGGTCAAGTGAGAGCCCTCCTTTGTTGCCCTACCAGTGCCATTTTCTGGAACATTTACTTGCCCCATGCAAGTGGTTAACTGTAGTGGTGGGAGTCGGTTCTTTTTTCATAATCTATCATCGGTTTGAGCAAACCGACTGATGATCGATTATTAGTCGGTTCAGACAAATATATGCAGTTATCTGCGTTTCTCCCGGCAGGTATTCTCCTCTCGCACACGAGTGTAACAATCCTTCCACGTATAAAGACTAATTTTAAGGATCAAATTTAACGATCGGCAACGTCGGGTAATATCTTTCATAATGGAATTACAGAGCATCTAAGAATGTTAGGCCTATAAAGGGTCTGTTTTTCTAGCACATGAAGGCATATTTTATGGGCCCAGGTGCGCTTGGGGCAGATCATACCAAAAAGAAATTGCAGACTGATCAAAAAAAAAATCCAGCTGAAATCCAAATACTTGACCGGCCAGGTTAACCATCCAAAAAGAAATTTTAAGGACGGCCTAAACAGCGGCACCTTGCATTAGTTGAATAGATTATTTCTAAGAGAATCTCGCAAAATTGGCATTGATCTGGAGAACTACGGAGTATTTTAACGCCTTCCCGCCCATATTTTGCAATTTACATTTCGTTAGAAAAGGCTCCGCTAATCCTGCAGCTCCCTGCAAGTTCACAGATAATAAGTTTAATAAGTCCTCCTTTTCTCACATCTACTGTCTCATACTCAGTTACATACTGAAGTTATTTGGGAACGCAGACTCATTATATGAAGCGCGGAATGTGGTAAAAAATGGAAGAATCATTTTTGCCTATGACATAAAGGCATTCTGGAAAGAAAACAGTCATTATTATGATGAAATCGATAGTTGGCTTTGGTAATCGAGCGCTTGAAAGTGGCAGCAAACCGACTGACTTTCAATAAAACTCGATGATCGGCCCACCACTAGTTAACTGGTAATGTAGAGCCCTTTATCCCATACAAATGATCACTTATCACAAACTATAGTTATTATTATATACTGGACACATTTCTGTGTCCTTGTGGGTGTAACTGTAATGAGAGCTTTCTCTTGATTTGAGCATGAATAACAACTTCCTGGTAAATCCCTGAATGTGCTTAAGACTACAACAGCTATTATTTATACATCCCAGGGCAATTGTGTCACACCTTCAGTGGGTTAAGGCATTTATAATACATGTATAGTAATATAGTTTCTGTTTGTTTTATCGTAATAATAGATTGAGTGCTGTTTTTGTTCACACCTGGTAACAGGGGGCTATTGGGGCTGTTGCAAAGGACAAATAACCATAGCAGTAGTTTGGTCTATGGAAATGTCTTTTATCTAATTATCTTTCAACAATACTACAGTGCATGATGCAGTGATGTTGTATTATGGGATTTGCCGTCCTCTTGGCCAACAAATAGCAGAGAATCATTCAAAATACAGGGTTGGAGCCAGGTGCAAGTAACAGTACCTGGGTACAGGACTACAGGTACCTGTCAGAGGGACACATACAGGTACAGGACTTTCTGAGAGTGACTAGGTACAATTCCAGGTACTTCAGAAAAAACATCTGGGTTCAGGTACAGATAACCTGAGTTCAGTTCAAAGACATTACTTTGACTGATTATATTAAATGCATAAATTCCTCCTTTTTGCAAGTCGACCTTTCAATTTTTTATTACCTTTTATGTCCCTGGAAGACATTTTTCAAGTTACAAATACTTTAGTTTAGTCCCAGGCCAAGGTATTTAATGTCCATGACATTCAGGTACAGGTACTCATTATTGGGTACATAGAAACAGGTGAAGGTACATGGTCTCAACCCAGTTAAAATACTTTACTTCACAAACCAGTATATATATTGTGAGAAGACATCATATTTATTAAGTGGTCAGCTTATGTGAGAGTAACAGTAACTAGAGAATGGAAAAATGGGAAAGCATCAAGGTTGCATCTTAGCTGAAATGTAAAATTTGACCAGACCGTAAAGTAATTAACTGCCAACAGGTTCACCAAATTCACTTTACAAAACACAATCTAGAGCAGTTGTCTGACCATTTTTGCTTGTTTAAAAATATGAAAGATTGTATTTTCTCAGTTTTTTTAAATGGTTGTCCTGTTGTGGAATGAAATCAAAATTTGTAGTTTAAGAGTGATGCATGTTAATAAAGTTAATAATTAACCAACAGTGGAATTAGTTAATTGTCCATCTCTTCAGCGGAGGTTGAGTACCTATATCATAATTCAAAATATATATTAAATTATGGAAATTATGGATTCAGCAAAATAAGATCAAATTAACTAATTATTTAAGCATGAACTGATTGTTGTGTATGTATGTGTTGATGGTTGGGGAGTGATACAACTTGCCAAATACTAGTATATAGAAATTGAAGCTTTAAATGGACAAATTACAACCCAAGAAATAATTGGAAAAAAGGAAGTGGAGTACCAGTTTGTAGCTACTTTGGTCACTTTTGAGACATAGTCAAAAGACAAGTTCTGCCATTACTCTGTTTTTCTGTTTTTAAAATTTATATTCTGGACAATGCTATGTGAAATGTGTGGCTGGCCTCAGATTGAGAGATCTGTACTTAGGGCATCCAGACGGCCACTCCTGCCACCTCCAAGACTGCACCGGTGAACGCAGTGTCAAAGTACCAACATGTGTGATTATAAGGCAATTGCGTGTGAGTTTGAACGGGGCCCTTTGCCATCGTAACCACTTCCCATATGATGCGTGTTTATTTAGAAGTTTTGTGGCTGAAAGAGGTATGATTACTCGGTTGTCCACAAGTACAGATTTAATAGTGCTTTTATTCAAGATCTAAGGAAACCTGTCGTGGCCTACGTTATACATATGCAAATCATACGGTCAGGTGATGGGTTACTTCAAACACATTGCGACAAATTATATCTACAGATTTTCTCCACAAATAACTGGTATAAACGATACATTAATTCAAGCTACATTATTAAAATTGCAATAGCACAATTCATTAATCAAATATTTAGACTAAAAATCCTGTGATTTACTTCATGATTGCTTTTTAATGCTAACAAGCACTATACAAATTTCTTTGAAGAAACTGTTATGAATGCATGGGGGTCACCATTAAGTGCAAATCCATGTGATTTCATTTTCCAAGGAAAGATGGGGGAAAAAAGGACAAAATAATACAGCAGATGCTCTTAGTTCTTTGCGGAATCATTTGATTTTCCATGGTTGATCATATGAATAATATTCATATGTTAATCATTGGGCGTAAGGAATGTGTTTAATAGATAGAATATAACTTACACATCAGTGGACAGGCATGTATAAAGGAATTTCCATACTTGGGTTTTCTCATGAATGTTTTCTGGATCTTGCTGTTTTACTTTTAACAATCATGTTTGGTTGATGGATAAGGAATTATATTGCTGCTTGTAGTTACGGCATTGGACTTCAGAGCTTAAAGGGGCCATATCCTATACCTGGAGTCTATTAACTGAAGACAATCCCTTGAATCTTTTTTAAAAAATAGGCCAGAAAATGCCGATTCAGCTGCACACAGGCTGTTCTGGATCAAAGTCATTCATCTCAGTTTAGATCTGGTCTTGGTTAGTTTTAAAAATTAATATATATCATTATGGAATTTGGACTGATCAAATCAATATTCATAACATGACCACATTATTTGATTTTTGAAATTTTCATCTGGTCCACTGGGTGTGATGTGCATATTAGTGGTAGGAATCCATTGTAAAATCATATTTGATGACTGAAGCTTTTGAAAGATAAAAAATGACTGATGATCAGTTTTTAATCGATTATTTATACTACAATCTATATTACCATGAAATATACTATATAGAATTATCCCTAAAATATTGACTTTGTACATTCAGTCTAACTTGTACATATCACACTGAAAGTCCAGGTAATGGCTGAGTTGTTGACACTTTAATTATTCGTTGAACAAAATTAAGTTTTAATGCTGTTTGTTGTTTCCAGACAGAATAATTTAGACTATTTTATTGGGATAATATGATTTCTTTTAATGTACATCACTGATGATTTTATATATGCAGAAATGCAATTGATTTAGTTTATCATGAAAGAAAATGACCAATTATTGATATTAATGATTGATTGGCACAACTCTTGTACATATAATATCAATTTCTATAGAACCTTACTTATATAACTTTAACACATTTCATGGGATGATGAAAGTATGTTTTTCAACAGTGTACTATACAGTATATATTAAATGTAATGTGTTGTCACTGGTTATATGTAAACTATAGATAAATGGCACTCTATAGTGAAACTTAATGCCAGGGACCTTTTATTGATTATAATATTTAAAAAAGAAATTTTTTATAAGATATTTTTGGTGAAGGTAACCGCCTCCAATTTTTTTAATGCTTGCTTAACTAAGTATTTACATCTGCAGAATTCCATTGCGGTTTCAGACTATGTGACAGGGGCTTCCACACAAATTTCTGGCATCAACCAGGCTCGGTGAATCACTCCTGCGGGTCCTGGGTGTATCTCATCCCCATTGCTGGGTCATAACACCGAGGATCCCCCGAAAGGTGCACTCGTTTGTGAGTGAAACACGACCATTGGGTACAGTCTCCCCATTAAGCCTGGAGATCGCTCACCCTGGATGGGGGCGGACCATGAAAAAAATCTCACCAGATTTGAACTCACGACCTCCTGGCTTTGAGCCCTGTGCTCTACCCCTGAGCCGCATAAGCTGGTTATTGATTATAATTTAAATTTACTTTATTCTGATCCTTTGTGTTCTGTCATAGTTCCTCAGCTTATCAACTCTTAATATAACTTTCATCTCCCTGGATTTGATTCATTGCAAAATGTTTAACAGAACAACAACAGAGCATTGCCTTTTTTCATTAATCTCAGTACAGCTTTTACAGATGTGACTTACCGGTAAGGGTTGTTCCCAGGCCATGGCAAGCCTAGACGTGAAAAATATTTGAAATGTAAGAAAAACACACCTGTCATCACAAAGTCACTTTTGTTGTTTTCTCCAGGTGTTGATTATGTTAGATGTATGTACTGTACACCACTAAACCCCATTATGGTAGACATATCTGTCTGCTTTATTCATAGGCCTGGTTTTTCACTACTCAACACTGGGAGTCTGATTTATCACTGGTTGGTTGTAGTGCCATTTTGCCCCTATATTAGCTAAGTTGAATTACTTAGAAAACCTGGCATGTATTGATACAGCCGATGCTTGGAATGTTAAGTCTGTGAGAATTGATAATATTCTCTCTCGTACACATTGACAAGACTTCAGTGGGTGTGGACTTGTGATTGTGCTTGATCGCTAGGTTTCATGACAAGACGTAATATTTTACATTAACATCAGCGTCATGTTTGTGTGTTTTTTATCAGCCGTCATTGAATTTTCTGCCATTTCCGACACATTCCATCCGCTCAGCCTTGCCGTGAATATTTAAATATTGATCATACTTCGCTGAAAATCACAGTAAATGAAAATGATGGGAAAAGTGCCAAATTTGTCTACAACAGAGTTTTCATAAAAGATATCTGCCAGGGCTTAGAAAGTAATCTGCCAGGGCTTAGAAAGTAATATAATACCAAGGATCCAGCAGTATGTACCGGTCTGTTTATATTCAGGTGTTATCGCAGTATTGACAGCATCACTCTGTCATGTCAGGGCCATTTACGATTAAATAACTGTCTAGAAGCCTTCAACAAACTTTCTAAATGGAGATATAACTACTTATAAGAAGGAAAAGGTTACATTATAAATTATATCCTTCCACAATATGTCCAAGTTAGAACTTCCCTGCTGTCTTTATTATTACATCTAGACATCTTATGAATACTAGAAAGTAGAATACAGCAAGATCAATATAACCTTAACAGGAAAGTTAAAACAGAAAAGAAAACTGTCCAAAAGTAGAAATGAAGCCAAAAAATATATTATTAGTCTGGACAGAAGGGAAAAAAAGTATGTATAATGTATTTTATTTTTCTTAATTTCAGTGATCACCCAAACCAAAATTATGCATGCCATGAATTTAACTTGATTAATGACCACCCAACATTGTAATTTTTTTTTAATTAAAGGACAGGTCTATGGCACATGGGTGGCACTGTCAGTTGAATGAGGATGAAGGTATCCTTATGATAAGAATGATATGTTATTATTAAGCCTTCTGGATTTTAGGTTTTATATGCACTGGGTCAGGACTAATCCAGATGTCATAACCTGTTGGTAAGACATTAGAGCGAATCTCTAAGGTTCTATAACAAGATTTCACCATTATGCCATTGAGGCAAGGTTCAAACCAGGGACCTTCAGCTCTGAAGCCTAACACCTTAACCACTAAGCTTCATCCTACCCCCCAGCTTTGTCATACTTGTCAAATCAGTAACCTGTATCGGTATAAATTATGTACTAGATGAGATATATTAGAGCCAAGGAGGTTATGTTTTCATCTGTGTTTGTCTGTCACAAAAGCTACTTAAATGATATATATAAACCTTTGTTTATGGGGAGGGGTTATAAGCTAGTCTAGATCCTAGGATCCTCAATTAAATTAAAGCTGGGCGCAGACCATGATGTTGACAGATTCAGTTTGGTGGATAACATTGTACTTATGGTACCAGCCTGCTCCAAAGGTTGTTTGCCTAGAGGACGATGTCATACACACCACATGTAATTGTTGCAGTTGTTATAATAGCTGTACATAGGTGATGGAGTGAGTGATAATTTCAAGCCTCAATAAAACATTACTCAAACTAAATTTTTATTTTCAGCTGCACTGGAATAATTACAATAAGAGGTCCCTTGTTTACAGATGCACCATAATATAAAAAACCAGCTCTAGAGGTCCCTGGTGGTGTAATCAGATGTATTATGTCATATGAATAATTAGAAAATGATAAATTGCTTTTGAGTTTACCGTAAAACTGAATTACAGTCACAGTAGCAGATCTGTCTTATTGATTTAATATATATACAGTACTTCAGGTATAATTAATTTAGTTTTTCTAGAGGAACTTGCATTTCAGTTTCTGATTAGAAATTTCTTTTACTTTAAACCAAAATGAAATATGATAGACCTACCCGTGCTGATTGTGAGTACCTGGTACTGATGACTGCTTCTGTCATGTCAACTCATGTAATTACTGCCAGCAAGTATTTGAATTAAAAAACATATAATCCATTGGTGCCTGCACTAAAAATCATATCTTAATTTCAAAATGCAAACTCTATTTATGTAAGGTTTGAATGCTAAACAAAAAATATATATTATTTTGCTGAGGACATTAAATATACAAATGGCTTGGTGAAATATATCATTAATATGATGAAAATAATCACTAGTATTCAGAGTGAACACTGAGTTAAAAAAAACACCATATGCATCTTGAAGGGCAGGTAAGAAAAATCCAGTGAATTAAATTTCAAATCAATGATTCAACATTTCATTCATATATAAATGTATACTGGAAAACCATAGATCATCTATAAATAATAAGAATTGAACAGTCAGAAATAATATGTTAAAACACCATCACAAATATCCTTATATCCTGTACATAGTAGAAAATAGCACAAAACAATATAATATAATAATGTCTTTCAGATAATGAAGTACTCCACAAGATTCATGCTGAGATAGTCACATGTCAGAATAAGATTTGAGAATAATGTCATGGTTTGTCACCCATATTCTTGAGTGTTCAAAGAGCCCATAGCATGTATAATTGCAATTATATCTACCAATTGAATTCAATATGGCTGAGAATTTACCATAGTTAAAATAAAATCTCCCATCACAGGTATAGTTTTCCCTTTAAGTATAGATAGTTATTTTATGGCAAGGATACAGTTTGCAAAAGAATGTCCCAAATAAGTTTGATGTAATTAAAATGCTAAGTAATAACCCCTCCGCTTTCCTCCACTCATAATGTTTCAATAATTCTTAACATTTATTTTCAGCATGCAAGGAGAGCCCTGAAATTAACGTAAAAATCTGTTAACACCTGGGGAATAGTACATTTCATGCCTACACAACTTGGCTCTCTGTCTCTGTGACATGTGAATGTCAAAGGTCACCTGTTGTACATTTCTCTGTAATATCCAGGTCAATGTCCTTGCTCAATTCACAGTGTTACTATTTGAGCTATATAAACAGCAATTACCTACAGTCTGTCAATAATTTTGTAAATGTTAAAATGTTAAACATATTCCTAAAATTAATAGTTACTTGCTTAATTGAAATAGGGTCACTTAAATATGTCTCCAATTGATGGTATGGTGGTATCCTGGACTGATATTTAGGATGAAATATTCTTATAAACACCATACAATTGGAATTGCAATACAATTGACATATATGCTGAGGGAATTGTCAGGGAATAGATCTGACACAGTTCCAAGAAATATGTTGTTCATTCAAGCATTGTGTACATAATGAAGGTCTATATAATGCATCATAGTATTAACACATAATATATAACATGCATATGGTAGTATTTTTTCATGCATATTGCAGTATTATATAGCTTTCACACTGCCAGACAAACAGATGTCAGCTGTGAAACTTTATATGTATTATTTATATTTAGATATTATCAGCTGCATTTATTTGTATACCAGTAGATTTCATACTTGATATTCAATATTTTTGCTGTTGGGTTTAAAAAGTGCAGTCATGAGATGGCACAAGGTAGTCTAAAGCAGTTTTTCCTAGATTTTGTTAAAATAATATTTTGATAAGTGACTTCTTAAATTTCATGTCCATGTTATAAATTTATTTTGTGGACTTGGGTTTGTTATATTCATTTTGAAAACTATCACTCACTAGAAAATATTGTTAAGGGTACCAATAACTGTATGTATAATCAGAAGCTTTCTGTGTAGTCAAGCCAAAAGAGGTAAATGCTCATCGAGCAGCTACAGGTTGCTGCGGTCAAGACCTCAGCCCTGTGCGCTCCGTAAGCATGTTCTCTGAGCCAACAGTCGCAGTGCCACGCCAAGCCAAGCAGGGAGCCGTAGAGGGCACACCCTCATTCCGAGCCGTTGTCCTTTTTAGAAAGTTACAGCATCCATAGCCACAAAGCCAGAAGCAACCCACATTCCCTCCACCGATCCCAGCAGTGGAGACCCAGCCATGTCATTCGAGAGCCAAACTCGATCCTGTGAACAACACTACTTTGAGAACCATAGCCCTTGTACTTGCCGTTTTGGCCATTTGGACCATATTACCTGGGTTTCCTGGTTATGCAAGTTTTTAGCAAGTTTTTTCGTCATCGGCAGTGTAGTATTATGCACTACATACACTAGATAAAGAAAAATATATCTTCCTATAAAGACTACCTGATATATCTGTATAATAACGTAAGTGTACAATTAAGAAATATATACATATACTATATTTGTGTAATTCAAATATGATAAAAAATTATAAACCAACTGTCCCTATAATGCACTGAGATAAACAAGGCATTTTTTTCTTCATAGTTTTATAATTTTTAATTTATTGAGTTCATACTAATAAACAACACTCTTACAAAGTAGAATTTTTCTTTACCATTTCTTGTAATGGTAAATTTATACATGTTGATATATTTCACCAAAAAAAATGCCACAGTTGTTTGTATTCAGACTATATCTGGGCTTTAGTATCTGAGATAAAGCTGTATGACTAATGAGTTATGCAGCTTGGGCCAAATCCAAAGGTGTTCATACTCATATGTAAAACGTTATCTCTGACATAGCAAGCTCTTATGTTATGTCTTTATCAGCTGTGGTTTAGTGTTTGTTCCTGAGCTCTGTAGATAAACCCCAATTTGTGAAAATGTCAATCACTAGTAGTTTATGAAAAGAGATATATCAAACTTTTGAAAAGAGCTATATATATATATCAAACTATAACAGAGTAGTCCATTGGTTTGGCCTTTGATTTTAAATTGTTGTATATGAGGCCAAACAAAAAAAAATTAGATGTGTGAAATTTTGCAAACTTGCAGGATGGATATACAAAAATATTAGACAATTGTTATAATAATGCATTTGACAAATATGTGCGCAAAGTTTATGCTATTTTTATGACACATGTATCAAGGAAATGTTTTATTTTAATTCTTCTAACACTTGAATTTTTTATGTAATGAGGCATGGGGAAAAATTAGCAACAAAAATACTGGGGACTTGCATGGTGTTCATTTGCTAAAAAAAATTATAAAAAATATAGTTAAACAATTTTGTTGAGTGGCCTGATCTGATTGTTTGAATTGTATGCAAATGCCTAAAATGATGGCTTCTGGGTACTAACAGAAGCTGATGGACTCCTGCGTATGCATACAGACAGTCAGGTGTAACTGTAATCAATCAAACGAAAACGATCACCTGACAGTATAGGTAATGACTGTAGTTAATATTCACTGCACGTTAGTGATTACTGCGGATTGTTTGACATCCTTCCAGTCTGTTTGGGATATAGATATAGCCAATATCAATCATGTCTATGTAAAAATATCTCTGAACTAATCATTACTGAAAGCTAACTGTGCAGTGACCAGGGATGAGATCCGGGTGTCTCAGAAATTAATACCACACAGACATCTGTCAGGTGATTTTATACCTCAGTAACATTAGCAATGCATCAGACAGCAATGGTCAAGTAGTATTATCAGCTGGAACATCTGGAATGACTCATGAAATATTCATGTAATTATTGTTTAATTAGGAGCAGCAGGTGCTATTAATTACACCTGATAGCATGATAAATGAGTGCAAAGATCATTTAATGCGGAGCCCTGGAGTATCTGGTGTTATCTGCCATATGTTTAATTGATAAGACAGATTAACATATATATAACCTGAGGTGTGGTATATTGGGCATTAGGAATTTGGATTATATATCAACTAAATTCATTGTTATGATGGGCTGTGTAAAGCCTGCCACTGACTGTCTCAGCTGCAGATGTCTGACAGTTTAAATAAATATACACTTACATAAAATAGTATTGTGTGAATAAAATATGAAGCTTACAATTACAAGTTGCATGAATATTAAATATATAAAAAAGGTTCCTTTATGTTTTGTATTATTATTGTAATAATTACTACGAGAGGTTCTTGAGATGAAGTTGTCAGATAATAAGAAGCTGGAAAAATGTGAATTCCAATTCTTCCTGGAAAAGACCAGAATTCTTAAATGTCCCAGGAAAAATTAGAATCAAGTGATAGTATGAAATGATTCCCATTTTCCCAGGAAAAATGAGGAATCCCATTCTTCCATGGAAAAAGCAGAATTCTTATTCTATCTGGGAAGATTCTTGATCTTACCAGATTCTCATTCTTCCCTCAACATAAAAAATCTCTTAAAAGCTAGTATATTTTTATATGTTTTACAAATGTAAAATTTCCTGAAATATTTTCAGTTCTCCTTCTGCCTAAAAATAGAAAAACATTTCACTGCACATCAAGTTACTTAGGTGTCAAAAGATATCTTTTGGTAGAGCCAAAAGACTCAGAGAGGAGTGTGTTTACAATTTTGATACACTCTGCTTGCTTTCACTTTAGTTTTATTTTATTCTCACCAGAAAATGCATTGATGACATCTGTCAGTGCAAAGTTATATACTGTGGTTGCCTTTTTGTTCGTGAAGGGTGCAGTTTCGGGTTTTCGCGAAGGGGAAATTATGGCTAAAATAAAAGTTCGTGAATAAGGCGCAACGTCTGCACAGGTGAACAGTAATTGTATCCACTTTGTTTTGCGGATACTGTGTTTTTGACCAGGTTCCGCCGCCGCGGCGTTCTTACCGGAGAACTCCTCTGAGACTACTGGACTGATTTTTCCGAAACTTGTGAACATTTCCACATGTGAACTGGTCCCTAACAACCTCTGACCTCTGACCTTTCCTTCCCTGCCCAGCGTCCATTTGTGCATCTGTTTCCACACATAAACCCACATATCTCGGGAACCGTTTGACCGATCAGGGAAACAATTTTGTACAAATGTAGCCCTTGGATAGCTTTATAACATACACAAAAAATGGTGGCGCCACCTGCAACCATATTTGCACAGTGTCCATCTGTTCGTCTCCTTGGGTTAAAATCACTCATATCTCTGCAGTAGTTTGACTAATTCACCTGAAAATTCGGCATGCATATACATCCTGGATAGCTTTCTTGATTTTATGATAGGTGGCGCCACCTACATTCACGTTCACGCTGCAGACATCCATGCTTATATCTCTAGAACCGTTTGACCAATTGGGCCAAAATTTTGCATGTGTATAGATCTCACATAGCTCTTTATCATACGCAAAACTGGTGGTGTCACCTGCAACCATTTTGCCCAGCGTCCATCTGTTTGTCTGCTGTTGGATAAAATCACTTATATCTCTGCAGTGGTTTTACATATCTGTCTAATATTTTGCAGGTTTATACATCCTGGACAGCTTTCTTGATTTTATGACAGACGGCGCCACCTACATTCTAGTTTATGCTGCAGACATCGAAGCTCTTATATCGGGAACCGTTTGACCGATTTGGCCAAAATTTTGCATGTGTATAGATCTCATATAGCTCTTTATCAAACACAAAACTGGAGGGGCCACCTGCCACCATTTTTGCACAGCGTCCATATGTTTGTCTGCCACGGGCTAAAATCACTTATATCTCAGTAGTGGTTTGATTTATATGCCTTAAATTTGGCATATGTATACAACTTGGACAGCTTTCTGGATTTTGTGGTAGCTGGCACAACCTACATACACATTTCAGCTGCAGACATCCATGCTAATATGCAACACACCTCAATCTATTTCCCCTTGCCACTCAATCAGTGCCTCACTTCACCCATTCCACTCTGATTTTGGCCGATACACATAGTCGCTTGTCGACTACCTGTATTCTAGTTCAATCTGTAGCTTCAATGGCATCTAACATAAAATGTTCCTGTTGCATTAATAAAAGCATACATTTTATGTTACAAATAATTCAAAGATTAGTAATATAAATTATACCATTACATTTGTATATCTGCCTCTATTGCATTAAGAATTTCCCCCTGTTCGATGTTAAGGTTTTGCGAACATGTTTAGGTAACTTTTGATAATTGTTATGTCCATTGTGTAAGTATAACTGTATGGTATATCGCCAAAAAGGAAACCCTCGTGAAATACTTATGAAAATCACGAATATTTTACCTGGTGAATATGAAGTCAACCACAGTATGCTTTCAACATCTGTGATGCCACTTTATCCTTAATATAAAGCTTTTAATAAATGCCACCTATGATTGAATGATTATGGCATACCAACGGTCAGTGTTAACTTTTAGTGTCTCCAAAATAACTTACCAGGGACTTGACAGATTTTCATGATACTCATCATAACCTCTTACCAATAGATGATCTCACCTGAGTTAGATTATAGGCTAAATGCAAACATATTTAATGAGGTCAGAGGTCACCAAGCTACAGAGTGGTGTCGCAGTGATAACTTACCAGGAAATGATGGATTTTGATAAAACTCAAGAGACACATATTGATCAATATAATATCTCTCATAGGTTTGATTTCTTGCAAAATTAATCCATGCATATTTACAATGGGCGTATTATGCACCTTTACTGTGCTCTTGTTGAATGATTTTTTCCAGCTGTATTGGGGAAAAGCCATTCATGATCCATCAACATAAAAAAATCACAATAGACCAAATATAATCACACAGACACAGTAAAGACAGACTACTTGATAATTGATTACTTTACACAAAATAGGAGAGAATCTGCATATATATACTTGCAGCAGAAGATAATTTGTAAAATATTATATAAACAAGTATTCTGAAAAATTATGCGGATACAGGTCCTCAGACGGACTACAGTTCATACAGTGTCACAGATTACATTAGATTACGTTATAATATTTATGCGTCACCCTCACTCGGCCAGGTGGGCATTTGATTCATCAAGCCAAACTTGACACTAGCACACGTCCATACAATACAGAGCATGCAAATGTAGTGTGATTCTCAGCGTGATAGCGAGTTTGTTGTAACGTATGCTTATTCTGGTCAGGTTGCGTGCATAATTTGTTGTGACAACTGATATTTAACCGGTGAACAATGTATTCAGAATAGGTGTGTAACCAGAGCACAAGTAGTGGCAAATGACTTCTCTCCGCTTACTGAACAAGGTACAATGGTGTGTGTACTTGTTGCCACACTCACTAATGTGTCTCACTTCATTAGATATAACATTAGACCAGGCTACCACAACAGCTAGTCATGAACAAACATGACTTCAGTTTGCATTTAAGGGTCTGTTTATAACTGTAGCTATAAAAATGGTGAAAGTCATAATTTGATTGGTTCATTTGGTGAATTCTTGGGAATTCCCTCAATGACCTCAGATTTCATTAACATTGTCAGTTTAATTAATAATAGTTTTATAAAATAAACCAGGTAATTTTCACCAAAAAACCTTCAGTTTCATGGTATACAATGTGAGTTTCACCATGATACATGATTGTCAAGTTTATAAAAATGCTTTTGTGTCATTACCAAATTCAGACAATGTAGTAGCTAGCCGTGAACATTCTACCTGCGATGTTTTAAGAAAGGCATTTGATGGCTGAAAATGTCAAAGGGTTCTAAAAAATATATTGTCAACATGTTACTTGTCAACAAAAAATATGTGCATCTAAACAGGCACTGATGAAAAATGCTTCATCAAAAGTATGAGAGTAAATGGCACACTGTGGAAATAAGTAAAGAATATCTCATAACAATGAATTATTCATTAAACTTAACAGAGGAAGGTATTTAATATATGGTCAGTGTTATTCATTCTACAGTTTTGATTAAGTTTGTACTGTTCAAGAGTTCAAAAGTTAAAGAACCCTAGCTGGAACTAATAGATAAAGAGTCATTCATTAGTAAAAGTGAGAGCTCTGAGAAATGTCAAACAGGGTGGGTTTATTTCATGATACATTACAGGTAGTGCACTATATAAAAGACCAGGTCACTCAGTACTATAAACAAGATGCCATTGAAATATGCCACGTAGTAGTAGCCATGTACCTTAAGAAATGGTCACAGCTACAATAATAATAAGAACAAGGCTGATTGTTGTACAGGGAGTCCCTAAGTTGAGTGGTACACTGCATTCCCTGTTACTTGGCACTGCCAGAGGGGTCAGTGAACAGTAAGTACTGTTAATAAGATACAGATGTGGCTCACCCTATCACAGGCGTAACAGCTCCTGGCGGCTAATATACCGTCATGTAATACAAAGTGAAAGAATTTTCAGAACGTCTTGTTCACAATTTACCACTACCCATGAAAGTTCCTGTAATAAGAGACACACATAAAAGAGACAAAAAGGATATGCTTACCATATGTCATGGCCCAGACAACTTGATTGATGGAATTTAAATTTATGTAACAGGGGTGGTTTCAGGATTTTGGGAAAAAGAAAGGGATTACATATTTTTCACTGAGGGACTTATATGTCCAAATAAAGTCATGTATTTTAGGAAGGTGCTAAGACAGCCTTAAAGAGACAGGAAAAATTGCAAAAAATGGAAATATCTCCCATTAAAGGGGGGAGGGGGTTAAACTCCTTGAACCTCCTTCTGGAACCACTCCTGTGGGAAAAAATAGAATAAAAAATTAAAGAGACCATGCTCATTATGTAGATGGTTCAGAGCTGATCAAGTGATCATAGGCCCAACCTGTCCTTTCAAGCAAGTTAGCTAGCCATAAAATTTATAGAAATAACTGTAAAAGAAAGATGGAACAATAAAAAATCTTTGTATTTAATCAACAGCATATAATTGAATATGATTCTGATTTATTTCAGCTTCAAGTTTGTACTGGATATATATAGCTATTTGCAAGGAAAAGCGGGCTTTACAAACATTTTTCTGAATACAAATTAAAAGAGGACCTTTATTGCAACCCTAGAGTTGGTGCCGATCCATAACACACTGTGCTTGCATTGATATATTTCTATATAGCACAATTTGGCGGAGGTATATTTGTAGTCTCAGACTACCTCTCTAGTATTGTTTAAGGTATGATGTGATCATTGCTATATAGAAACATATGGGGTTAACAAATACAGCTGTTGTTATTTATCAGATCACGTCTGTTAAAGAGATGCACGTGCCAACTTCCAAGCTCAGCTGTTGTGAATCCGAGATCCTGATAATGTAGATACAAGCTCCAGACATTCTCACAACTGGAGATCTCAAGTTGTGATAGTTCACACAAACTGTGTGGAGGTTATATACTGACTTGGTGATGTGTTGAGTCTGACCAGGTGACTAAGATGTGGGGGGTCAGCTTTACCAGACATAACCTCTCAAGGTTACCACTAGCCTTACAGACACCTTCAGTCAGCAGCCCACCATCACAGCCTACATGTAATACAGTGATATAATGTTACTGTCTGGTTATCATCAAATTAGAACATCAAGGATTTTTGGAATTTGCACATTTTAATATTGACAGAAATTAACACTCAGAATTTTCAACTTTGTACATTCATAACATAAAAAAGCATATATATTGTTAAAGGAGTTTTGAGATTGTATATGTTAAAAAATCATTTATTTTGGATTGATGATTGTTTAAATCTGTACATGTTTGTCCATGGAATATCTGTACTTTAAATATAAAATTCTCCATACAGTTTTCAGGATATGGGAAGGTGCAAATAAACAGAAAGATTTATCAGATACCTGATTGGAATTTCACATCAACTGTGATAATAAATACATCTTTGGTTATTTTGCAATGGTAAAGTCACTAATTCAATAATAACTTAATTTTGGAATGTTCTAGACATATTAGCAGTTTCATGTCTTATAACCAGTAATGCAAAGAATGACAAATATAACAGTAAAGCTGTGTTTCCATGTATCCGCAAATATTGCATCCGCAAAAGACGGACATGCACTCCATAGTGCACAGCCGGCAAAAAGTGTTACCATAAGTATGTATGTTTTTCTTGTGGATACCCTTTCGTAAGCCTCTTTTCTCATGCACAATTTTATTTTAAATGCACCTAGTGACTTGGCGCCAGGGCACTGTTGGGAAATGTAGGCATTTTTGCCGTCCCCAAAATGAATGAATCGCTCACCGATCCAGTTCAATACAGTCCATTTTTGCAGATACGCATGCGGAGCACATTAAAACGTACATATGGAAACTGTTCAGCTTCAAAAGAGGGATGAGATTTTGCGTACAAGACATACAATATTTACGGATACATGGAAACAGAGCTTAATCATGACCTGTATTTAATTGTCCATGGATTTACACCAAAAGTAATGACTTAAAGTAGATGTGGACACTGCCAACTAATAGATGTATAAGAGAGATATATCATCAAAAGCATGTTAACCAATCTTCTCATATCCTTGCAGACACACACACATAGACACAAACAGAATCAACAAAAAAAAAATAATCCCTTTCAGTAGGATTTATAAGAAAACAAAACATGAAGGCACATTTGTTAAATCATAATGAATTTGAAAATATAAAAAAAATGGAATTGAAAATAAATTGTTAGAACTTAATCTTGAAGAAATCTAAATTTTTATGAAATATAAAATCTTGATTTTGATAAAAAAAATCAGTGATTTTAAAGAATATCCTAATGGAGGACCTTAATGCAATCAAAGTTATTTGCATATTTATACTGTAACTCTGTCTAATGCATCTATAAACAGTATCCGAGCCAGCTTTAAGTATCTGTGCAGAACTACCCCGGACAAGTGTCTGACCTCATCAAGTACACACCTTATCACTCTGGGCTCACCAGGTGTAGACAGTTATGCTAGAGAATTAATAGGAACACTTATCTTAATGGGCTATTTATAGATCCCCTAACTGCCCCGCTACCTGATTCATCGAGGAAACCATTGAGAACCACTCCATCAGAATCATTGCAGGTGCTCCATGATAAGCTGGGCTTTTATTTTCTCGTGGCCCACAGTTTCTGAAATATAGAGGTGACAACTTTAATACACCGAGGGGAGGGGCCCCATGATCCATGGAATATTAAGATATTATATTATAAATGATTATCATTGCAGCTTATTTTGACTAAGCCTAGTGTTGAATAAGAAGTACATACAGTGAAATATGTAAAAATAAAGCCTTCTATGGGAGTGACCAAAAATGGTCTTTATTCACAGGTAGTCATATATGAAAGGTCAGTTATAAACAATGTCAATGTTTCGGTTCACTCAAGGGTGGTCTTAATAGACAGGTGTCTTAATAGACAGGTAGCCTTTCAGACAGGTTCCACCATTTAGATGGTTCAATCCAGGCTCCTTTGGAATTTGATAGGTCCAACACCTTCACCCTAGAATACTAATTCCTATATCCAACCGTCACTCAGGCTGTGAAATGACAGGCAAGCTGCTGATCAATGTTTAAGAATATGGACTCATGAATTGTTATAAGGGGACTAATCACCCATCTGGCATTTAAAAGTTAAAGGTTATCCTTTGGAACTTTTATAAAAAATAGGCCAGAAAACGTGGATATCACAGCTAAGAGGCTTCTTGTTTTGTTTAAATCAACCTGTTTATAATATGTGGGGGTTCAGCAAAATAATTAAAACAAATTCAACAAGGGCATCTGGCAGCAAGTCATATATAAGCCAGAGCTTTGCAAATGGCATTTTGCACCAAGTGATCTTTCTAACTCTGCATATATATGCAACCTACCACCTTCGGTTACATGTTTTTCCCATATGTCAACATTCCAGTGTTTACAAACATGTTGATAAACAAGTTCATACATCCTTTACAAAGGCCTTATAAGAACTTTTCACAACCAAAATTACCCTTTGATTATTAATATATACACAGAGGAAGCCAGAAATCACTTAAACTATTTTTCAAAAGGTAGGTGAATGGGCTCTTTTAAAGAACACCCAAAGGATTAACACAAATACCTCCATCACACCTCCACCAGAGCTATAAGTCCCAACTTAATCCCGATCAAGATTCAGTTGGACTTAAACCCCTATCACAATTTGGGGCTTAACTAGAGCTTGACCAGATCCCGATCAGGATTTGGTCCAGTCTAAACTTAGTAAACTGCGATCAGGCTTTGGTGTGGACCAGTTGCCGGATTGGTCTGGATCAGAATCTGGGCCCTGACATATATATTTCAGAGAAGTCTGGCTGACAGCCAAACAGTAAACAAGTTTATAATGTTGATCTAAGTTACTGTTATAACTTTGAAGATGTGAACAATTCATCCATCATTGTTATGTCCGTAAATTTAACATTTTAAAAGTGGAGAAGCTATGGATTTTTTTAACCAGGTACTAAGTCTCAAAGGATCTACTGCTGAGCTGTGCTAACAACCTGTGTAGTTTCACGGAAATTGTAAGTTTGTCTCATCTCCGCTTCAGAGTGAACTGGGATATATGTAAATATACAGAGGTCCTCACAACAGTATCATGTGACAGTCTATGGAGGCTGTGTGTTATGGTAGGTGTGACCCCCATGAAGAAAAAAATAAATACTGGTACAAAAAATGACAAACATGCATGTAAGTGACTGGATAGTTTTCTCTGATACAGATTTACTTTATTTCAGTTTTTGAAATTTCCCTGCATTTATATATTTATAAATTTAAAACCAATATAAAGCCCCACAAAATAGTATTTAATATTATATCTTTTGAATTAACAGCCTTTTTTTTACTGAAGTTTACATCAATTTTTTTTCAGGTATAAAAAGTATAATTTAGTATGTAAAACTTTTTGTGATATGTATCATGTCCACAATGAAATGAGCTCAGTACAGAATTAAGTATTGGCTGTGATTTAAAATGGACAGAGAATGGATTGCTTTGTTACAAGACAGTGTGAGGCCTTTACCCTGATTACATCTAGGGAGTGAAGAAGAAAGGGGTAGGACATAGCTGTGTAGTTAAGGTGTTTAACTTTTGAGTTAAAAGTTCGAAACCCCTGATGCCTCAAGGGAATCCCTTCAGAACCTCAAAGATTCACTTGGGCCCAGACAGCTGAGCGGTATAATTCTTGGCCTTCGCTGACAATCCGGGTTCAATCCCAGGTGCTGCCATGAGAGTGGGTTGTAGTGGCCCATCCAAGAATGGTGGTTCTCTCTGGCTTCCTCCATCTCTCTCACAACAATCTTCAACTTTATCAGTATCTTCTATTTTCGCCTTAAATATCTGACTATACCGATTTAATCTGTCAAACTTTTTTGTTGCTGAGGGAGCCAGTGCTTTTCTGGAGACCTGTGACTGGCTCAAGCACCGACTTCACTTTCAGTCAAAGATTCACTGTAATGTATTGATGACAAGTTATGACTGGATTATTCCTTAAACCCTGTGCATGTAAAACCTGAAATTCATAAGTCTTAATAATAACATGATTCTTACTTTATGGATACCTTCATCTTCATTCAATACACAGTTCCACCTATAGGCAATGGACGTATTCTAAAAAAAGGGAATGAAGAATGAACTTTATTTTATTATTTTCTCCATGAATTCTACCAACTGTATTCTGAAACCACTTTTGAATGAAGGAGTAAGACACTGAAGAAACCAGCCCTGTGTCAAATTTTGAAGTGGATATATGTTGTAGTGATTTTTTTGGTACCAATAGTGACAGACAGACATACACAGGTATACACATATATGTACATACTTTAAAACAAACTTAATTGTAATACCACTGCTTTCTCCTCAAAGGGGTAGGGTCACAGGACTAGAGTAATTATAGACACATTTGTGTGTGATAGACTTGGGTTTGGATGCAGTGTTGTTTATGGAATAGGTGGACAAACTGGTGTTGGGGTTTAGTAATAATAACTGACAAACAACACCAAGGGTGGGTCAATACATGGTGTGTTTAATACAGTGTGTGGTCTGTGCCTCTATATAGATATTGTGGACAAAGTTGTCAGAATATCTTAGCTGTCAATATACAGTTGTTCTGGCCAATATGCCCTAGTTTTAAACCTGCTTGAGCTCATTTTCAGTGAAGAGAATCATAAATAAAGGTGATTTCATGATTTCATGTACATTTTTTGTTTCCCCATGCATTATTTTGAAGTCCTTTTTTCCTTGTTCATGTATTTTTATATGCTTGTCTTATAAGTGTATTATGGTATACCTACCGTCCATCCATTAACTTTTAGTGTCGCCCCGATAACTTACCAGGGCTGTGATGGATTTCTGTGAAACTCACCATAAGTACTTCCCAACACCTTACCTAAGTTCGATAGTGGGCAGTGTCCACACATTTCACAAGGTTACGGGTCACTTGGCTACTTTGTGGTTTCGCCATGATAACTTAGGAAGAATATGAAGGATTTTGATAAAACTCATCAGAAATGTAAATCTATAAAATATCTTGCATGTATTCGAATTCCAGCGAAATCCATACATATTTAATGAGGTCAGAGGTCACCAAACTTTGGGGACTTACCTAAAATCCTTTGGATTTTCATGAAACTCATTATAGACATATTTACTTATAGACTTTCTCAATTGATTTATATTCTCATCAAACTTCACACATATTTAATGAGGTCAGTGGTCACCACACTTTGGAGGTACCTTGGTGACTTTAAAAAAATCATATGGAATTACATGAAATGTTTTATACATATTTACCAATAGTTTCTCACCTGAATTACATTCTCATTAAAATTCATGCATATTTAATGAAGTCAGAGGTCACCAGATACAAGACGGGCATATTATGCATGTTTGTGGTTCTCTTGTTATCCATATTATATACTGATTGTTTCCCTGAACATGTGACTTACCGTTACTCATGCAAAGTCTCAGTGAATTTATTCAGTTTAATATGACACTGGTTCTAACATACAGAAAAGTGCAAATCTGTGATCTCGGACCAATATTATGCCCTAATTTCAGCTTTTGAAAATCAGCCATGTTGGAGATATAACGCAAACAGAATATGGTGGAAGAAAAAAATTTGAAATTAATTATTTTGCACTTGGAGGAACCTAAGTACATCCTCCCACAAAAATTGTTACCCAAATATGAAGACAGAAAAGAACTCCTCAACCCCTGTAAACCTCTGCTTCATTCAGTGGGAGGTTTAAGTATCAATGCAAGATGTCCCATCAATGGCATAGAAGGCCACAAATATTCATAACTTATTTGCTTTAATAAATATGTAGAACACACCTCTAACATATTTTTAGTCCACCATAAAAAACAAACCTCCGTACATTCATTTTGGCTCACTTTCCTACTCTTCACTGGCATCTGACTAAAATTAGAAACATTACATAGTGCCTATCAGTGAGCCTCAGGTAACAGAACATTAAAACTCCTGCGTCAGATTTACAACTTTCTATTGACAGTATAAATAATAAAGCTGTATAGGGAAAAACCGCAACCAGTCTTATGAATATTTTAATTTCCGATCACACCACAATTTTCAGCCACTCACTATATAACAAGGCTACCTGAGTAACGTTACGTCTGTGTTGACGGTAATGTTTGTTGATTATACCTCATTGCACAGTACTTACATTTTGGAAGACCGAGTGAGATTGATTAGTCTACAGTAATACTTTCTCAATCCTGATCGATATATACAGTATGAAAAGCCACATAAGGCCTAATTTTTACAATTTTATTGTTTATAGACTTTCTATATATGGAGGATCTAAGGGTAGGACTCACCTAAGAGGAATGAAAAAAAATGAACTGATGTTCAATTGTTATGCATAGAAGCCTTATATATAAGCATATATATTAACATCCATTGCAACTCTGAAACGAGATACCCATGATGCAGAATGGAGCAGGGAACCAGTCTAAACTATAAGTTTAAAATAATTTTATATTATTGATGACCATTACCCATATAAATGGGGCAGGCTGAGGACCCAGTTGTTAGGTTGTTTTTAATCATATGGACTTGTTTAAAACTAAGTTTATTGATGAGGTATGTAAAAAAAATTAGATATTCCCCTGTTTCTTTTTGTCACACAATAGTTACCGAAAGTTCTCAATTTCTTTAAATCAAATCTATGGAGGGGTGGTCAAGAAACATAGGATTAAAGATAGGACAAACTGATTAAACAATGGTAAGACCCAGGCTTTTGCAAAGTATTGTGTTCCCGGAATGTTTCCATAAGGACACCCAATTTCCAACTCTCCCCCCCCCCCACCCCCTTTTTCGAAAAAAGAAGATCTGGGGAATAAAAAAATAATGCTTAATACCCAAAAGCAGCATCAGATTTTGTCTTGTATCACTTTATCTGCCCTTATTCTATGTCATACATTAATGTCAAATGGTTGGTTTTATATTTTTTTAACCAGTTAGGTGTGTAATTTAAATAAAAATGATAAAATATTAAAATTGACACCTGATTTTTGTCATGGCATATATTTTTATTTAATCTTTTAACAGAAAATTCTAGTCACGTTTCATCAGCTAGATTTAAGAGTTTAGAAAAGTAAAAATCAAATAAATTAGAATAGAGATATTAATGACAGCAATAATGGGAAATCAGGTTTTAGTCCTCATGCTGGTTTTAGTCCTCAACAGCATAAAACCTTCATATAATATACTATACTATATTGATTACATTACATTGACTCATTGAGTATGTACACTATGTTTTTTGTTTGGTAGGGATCAGTAGTCTGTCAGGAGCCTGTCACTGGCCTGTCACTTTACGTGAAAGTCGAGTATGACCCCACCAATATTAGCGTAAGATCTGGTGAAGCTTTGGCTGTAATATTAACCGTCTTAAACAGATTTTAAAATTTCTATCACAGACCAAAACACTTAACATGGGAGTGTTAGTGCAGGGTAGCGGTGCGGGTGGAGTATCTGTCACCTCGCTAACAATAGACTGGCTCCATATAGATATTGGGGATTTACCAGGCTGTAAATATTGACATGTGCAGCTTTTTTGAAAGAATTGTTAAAATGTTTGCTGATAACTTTACCGTGTCAATACCTGCGGTCTCACTTTACCTGACGGGCCCATTACTGACAGTCACGCTCGTAGTTGTGAAGGTGTATCTCAGTGTCCTATGCACATGGTGTGTTTAACATCGGATCTTACCTGTTGTACTTAACATTGTCTTCCGTGGTTCAAGTTGCTGTCAGTTAACTTGGGAGCAGGTATTCACAGGCCAGACATCCCCTTGAGACTTTTAGACTGTAAATATCCTGTATTGTCCACCTGGTTTGTTCAGACATCTGTTTTTACATCCCAAATTCTCTCATGTTACATTTCTCTGTCTGCTGGTCGGATCACCTTTACCCTGGGCTGATCTTGAAATTTTTATCAGAATATCCTTATTATCAATAATTAAAAACTATTAGACTTCTGTGTGACTTGGTTGGTTTGTCTTTGAAAAATTTTACTCAAAAAGTTTTCTTGTTACAATTATATACTGGTAAATAGTCAGGGTAACACCTGCATAAAATTCCTTTAATTTTAATGAATTCATATCCTGTTTTTATTCAAAGGATTCTTGGTAAAAGTGCAATATAGGTGACCTGCCACAAACTTGCATTACTAATATTTAATATTTCCTTTGAATTAATTTTCATATTGTCTTATTTTTATGTGAATCTGATAAAAATGTGTTCATGTTGTTAAAATCAGCAAGTAAGCTCCATTACCTGTATTGCAACTATAGAGTTGGTCAAACATGACATACATTTTTCTAGTTTAAATTTGCATTCATATATTTATCTGGATCCTGGTGGAGGTACATAATCATGTGGTCACTGACTGCTTTCTAATATGGATGAACTCAATGATCAATGGTGTCTGTAGATATCAATACAAGTAGAACCAATCCAAAATACAACTTCAGTATTAGCTCTGCATGCCTCAAGTCCCATAATTGTTCATGAAAATCCAGTGAATAAAGGGCATTATTTATTACAGTGGAATCTGCCTGAAAGACCAGCTGTCTTATGGGACCACCTGTTAATTAAGAATACTTTTAGACAGTCTAATGGGTGGTCTCATAACACAGGTTTCACTGTAGTCTATATTCTGAGCTACATTTTCAGACTGAATACATGATAAAGGTAATCCCCATAAGCCCAGCAATGCTTTGGTAGTTTCAGATGCTAAATGTGATCTTCCCAAACTGATATTCTTTGTGACAATGCAATGAGTTGGTATTAATTTCAAGACCAGCACAGAGCAGCATAATGGACCTTTTGTGGTCCACATCTTTCAGAGATTTGCTTTCTGTGGCAGTCAATATTCATTATTACTGGCAATGGTAGCCAGGATTCAGCTCCAGGTGAAATCTTGGATGTGAATCTTTAAATCTCATATGATCAAGGGTTCTCCCTAAGATGTTGTCATACAAAAACAGTGTTATCCAAGTTAGTAATATTACATGAAACCTTTTGGGAACAGCTGTGGAAACATCACTTGAAGCTTAAGTCCACAATAGATAATTACAAAGTGTCAAAGATCCAGATGAACTCTTCAGAATTTGTTTTCAGTGTAATCTAAATCTCAGTGATTCCTATATGCAGTCACTAGCCCTACATATAAGAACTGGAGATCCAGGGAGGCTGAATTATTCTAATAATGAATACATCATGTAAGACCAGCTGATTCTGTTATACTGGTAATGGTGCATTAACCAGAATATTTGTGAACCTGTTTGTAATCATTTATTTTTGCAGTGAATATTACAAAAGTTATTGACTGATTCACTTTGCAGTTTAATAAGAAAGCACTCACAGAGTGCATAACTCTGCCAACCCTGGCCCTGTATTAAGACCATTCCCCCCCCCCCCCCAATAAATGAATACAAAAAAATTAAAGTGGCCTATTCAAAATTCTGACATCTGTTAACTGAAGGTAATCCCTTAATCATTTAAAAAAGGGAAGAAATGCTGATCCCACAAGACACAGGTAGTTCTTTTGTTCATATCCACATGTTTATAACATGTGGAGGGCCTGCCAAATAATTAAACCAAATCAACAAGACATCTGGTGGAAAATCAGGCACCAGAGTTTCCGAAAGGAATTTTGCAGCTAGTGCACCTTTCAACTACCACAAATGTAACCACTAGCCAAGCAAATTTAAATATGTAGATTTTCTGTTTCATGGTGCATAACCATGTTTATACTAACAGCTGGTAAATAAGCAAGCTCATACATCCTATAGTTCATTATATGTACGCACAGTATGCAAGAAATCACATAAATTCTACTAAAAATGAAGATGGATAGCTTCCTTTAAATGGTCTGCCTAAAAAATTTCATCAAAATTCATTTAAAACTTTTAAAGATACAGACAGCAAACACATGCAGATGAGATTTGTCGTCTTCCTAGCTCTATGACTGGCCAGTATCAGATTGCTTGTATCATCTAGAGTACAGCTCTATGCATGTTTCCTAGTTCTCACTCATGGCCATGTAGCTTGAATAATTTATGCTGATATCAAGAAAATGGTACCGTGAACATAATTCTTTTATCCTTCTTTTATAATGATGTCACCACAATGACATCATTGCCATTATTACACTACCCATTGTGAGAACATCACCAGAACTATCCCATCACCTCACCCGTAGCCATTGTCCATTGAAGATTTAAGTATAAATCTGTTGTCTCTGCCAACATGGAGAAACAGAACAGCAGTCATAAACGTTACAAATTTAGCTTGAGATATATCTGCAATTTAATTTTATTGATTTTTAGGCCATGATCATTTCCTCCTTATTTCATTTAAATTCATTGGGAACTAGAGAAGATAAAGCATGGACAAACAATAGTAATTATTAGTGAAGGGCCGATGATAGATTATAATCGATGATTGGTTGGGTTGGTACAAATGATCTGATCGATTATGGGTTAGTAAATAGGATGTGGTGATTAATCTTGCATTGACATATTGATCAGAAAGTTTTGCAGCTAACCTAGGCTCTGTGGTTAGGAAATGTATGCTTTAATTCATGTAATTCGTGCCAGCTAATGCTAGGAAATTCTGTGTTTACTATTAGTATTAACTTCATACCTTACTTTAACACATGTATATAAACGTATATAAACACATGTAGGCTATAGATTTTATACAAATATTATCAAAAATTTCAACCTATATATAAGCAGAGAAAATGTACAGCTCTGTATATGGTCAGAAATTTGAGATTATTTCTCAAACAACTGATTATTTCTTATTATTGGTCGGCAGAGGTCAGCCAAATTTTTTGGATGATCAATCATTATATTACAACCAAATTCCAACAGTAATTATTGCATTCTTGTTTGTTGTTCCTTTGTATTGTACTATTTCAGAGTGATTTGGAATGCTAATTATATCACTGGTGCACTACAACCTGTACAGATAACACTGGTCACGGTGTTATGATTAAGACCCAGTTTTGCATTGTTTTTTGGCTCTTAGTGTTAAAATAAGCGTGGCCCATGTTCAAGCAGTGGAGCACAAGGCTAGAATGAGATCATATGTTTTGTTTATGTGGTGTGACAGAATGTGCTTATATCATGCTTAATAATTGTTTAAGGTAAAGGTATGTGACTGTTAATCATGGCTTAACAAAACCATTGAGTAAATGATAGACAGGTCTGCAATTAAGAATTACATATTGAGGTCAGTCGAGATGTCACATACATGTCACAGATGGTGATCAGAGAAAAACGTGTCTTGGCCAGCTGTCATTGGCTACAATAGACACACAATTCATCCATGTTATATATGTACATCATATCTGATGGAGAGTGAAAGAAGATGAAGATTGCACAAGTGAGATCTATGGCCATTTTTGTCTCATAAAAAGCAGCGCTGACTTTTATAAACCTAGATATATATCATGGCCTAGTTACTGTACAACAAAGGTGTATTTACATGGAAACACATCAATCATCACTTGAGGAATTCATCACTTGGCAACCACATTCGTCACCAAGGCCATAAAAGCCATCCCAGTTTGATCTATTTTTTTATGACCAGGTTATTAATCTGCTGTGCATGCAGACTAACTCTTACCATGTTGTTATCTATTGACTGCCAGTTTACAAATATGGTTGCATATGTATTAATATAATTTTGATTCTAACATGGTTTAACCTGATACTGACAGACACTTTTTACTTCATTTTTTTTCACAGGTAATACATATCTGAATCACTCTCTGAAATACAGCTGAGCAAAATGGGTTTTTATGTGATGCATATGACTCTTTTTAGCTTAGCTGACTATAAGTCATCTGAGCTATAGTCGTGGTCCATTGTCCATCGTCGGTCCGTCTGTCCGTCCGTCCGTCCGTAGATATGGCACGTTTTGAAACCGTAAGACCTAGGAATCCAAAATTCGGCATAATGTTAGATGTCCCCAAGATCTCCTACCAAGCCGAAAACTGGGTCTTTGCAACTTCGTTCCTTTGAGAAATTAAGGAAAAACCTCAATTTTTTATTAAAATCCTATTTTCACACTTCAGGACTGCCTAATATCAAAACCACTCATCTGTTTTTCCTCATATTTACCATAAATAATCCTCTGTATAGTTCCTAAGTACATGCCAGAAATTAAGTCTGTGAAGTATAAATTCTTCAAGTTATGGGCCCGAACATAATGGACTTTGTAAAAAATTAGGAAATATATTTACTCACTAAACATGAAAAATTTTGAAATAAGAGTCTATTTTCCCAAGTATATAACTATGTTTAATTAAGATTCAATTGTTTACCCAAAATTAGATCTGAATTTTGTAAATTTTTTAAGTTATTACCTTAAAAATAAAATCAGTACCTTAAATTTTGCCCAACTTTGGCCATGGCACGTTTTTTTCCTGTAGGTACCATTGATTTAATTTTCACAGCATGTAAACATAAATATTTAATTTGTTTAAATCTGAAATTTGAAAATAAAAGCTTGAAAATTAAGTTAGTTATTGATTTTTTTCTTGAGGCTCTATTGTAGTCATTTGCTTTGATTACAGATTACAGATGCAGGGTCCAACTATAGGTCACTAGAAGTCAGCTATGCCAGGGTTTCTGATTTGTTACAGTCACTGGGGGAGATCCCCTGCTGTGACAGGTGTACTGTTATTCTCATATTCTCATATCACCACCCCAATCCCCCCCCCCCCCCAAACCCAACCCACAAAGTGTTATGCAGTAATTGTTATTGTTTTCACTGTATCTCCTTAATTGTAATGCTGTTTCCATTCCGATATGCAAAAACTTTCCTTGAAAAAGTAATTCAAGGTGTAATCCAGAAGATGCAATGTGTAATGTAGCATGTTTAAAGAAATAAGTTTTCTTTTAAATGATTTTAACAAATATAATTGAACCCATCAGTATGCTTAAATTTATAAAATATGAAGCACATTATGGATAAATAAAGACACAATTAAAAATTGTGAAATTTAAATCAAGTATTATTTTTAGATATTTATTGTTTTGCAGATTTAAAAGATATATTTTTGTGATAAAAATAAATAAACATTTGTATGCATGATGTGGTGTTATCTGACAAGATTTATGATGATGCAATTGAGAATTATGAATCAACTTTTATATTCAGATATATATGTTATATTGGAAATGTATAGAAATATAAACTTAAATTAAAAAAAAATTGATGTGATAAAAAAATGAGGATTTAATACAAACATTTGTTCATTATTTTCCTGCCTCAGCAGAATTTGAGATCAGGCTTTGTTTGCCCTGTTTTATGTTGTTAATTAGTAATATTTCAACTGTATACATTTCATAAAAAAAAAACATATATATTTAATAATATATATTATACAAAAAAATAGATTCAATTGAATAAATGTGTAGACTACTGAAATGTCAACAGTTAATCAAAAAGCCAACTAATGATCATGGTAATAGTACAGATCATTTGTTCACAAACTGCTCACATGCTTCAGTTTCAACATTAGGAAACACATGGTTAGGTCACAAAATATTATTTGCAACAGTTTCTTGCTCATCAATACAAACCAGTCATATAAACCAACCATGGCCTTTATTACCTCTTCCTCTTACACTTTATCTCCATTTGATATTATTTTAGATTTTTACCTTCCAGGTCAACTTCAGCTGAGCACAGTGACCCATGGGTCCCTTGTTTTTTATTGCTGTGATATTCATGCCCAGTGCAGTCTCTTTAAGTCCCTATTTGTGGGTGTGATTTTATCAGTGTATGAAACTGTGCACAAAATGAGCCATGCCTTGCATAGTAACTTCGTACAGAGATAGCGTGTACCAGTAAAGAGGTGGCCAAAACACAATTTGCCCTAACACTTTTTCCAAATGTCCCCTAAAATAAGGATTCAAGCAACCGTGCCATATAAGGACTGTGATATATAAGGACGAAAAGAATTGTTCAGAATTCACTTCTAAAGATCTGACATGCTGGTATCTTCTCTCTCCTTGCTCTGCACAGACTACAGTGAGAACTAGAAATTTCTAATTTGTCTCTTTTGACAAGGTAATCAGAATTCTGAAACTGATTCACTGTGATCCTTTTTTCCCAAACAATCACCCAAACACCTGACTTTCTGAATTCAAGATATTAAAATTCTGATGTTCCCAGTATCACATTTTGATACAGAAATATATAAATAATGCTGTTCATAGAACACTCTTTATAATTTAATAAGTCATGCTCTTCATTGAATCATATAATAATATAGATAATAGAGACTGATAAAATTGGTCATACCAAAAACTGATACAGGATTACTAACTGTATCAGATGTCATTTGGCATTTAACAGTTTGTTGCTATTGATGACCTGTTGTCTTTTTTATGTCTAATGCATCTTTTTTTCTTTTTGTTTTACAGCCGTGCCATACTAAAGAATCAAGACTTACAAGAAGACACGCCATGGGTGAACATATTTTACGATGATTTCTGGGGAACCCCCTTGAGGCACAGTGGCTCTCACAAGTCATACCGGCCAATATGTGTCCTTACTTTTCGACTAAATTATATGTTAGGAAAACTGGAGCCTTTTGGCTACCATTTAGGAAACGTCATCTTACATGTGATCACAACTACATTTTTCAGCCACACAGTATGGACATTAACAAAAAGAACGTTTACAGCCACAGTGGCAGGGCTGCTGTTTGCGTCACATCCAGTGCATACAGAAGCCGTGGCGGGAATCGTCGGGAGAGCAGACGTACTTGCCTGCGCATTGTTCCTCGGAGCATTCTTGTGCTACCAAAGTTACTGCAAATACAGGGACAAAAATTCACCGAGAAAACATATCTGGTTGCTGGTGGCGGCCATTTTAACAGGAGTCAGCATGTTAAGTAAAGAACAAGGGGTGACAGTACTGGCTGTGTGTGCTGTTTATGACATTTTTTACGCTCACAAGGTTGTGTTGAAAAATTTACCCAGAATACATAAGGTAAGTTTGATATTGAATCCAAATTCATGTTTAAATGTACAGAAATTTATATGCAAGTTTATAATAAGAAAAGTTTCATGGCATTTGTTTTTCTGACTGGTATATCCCTTTTTTATTTGTGAACTTAAAATTTTTGCAAAATACTTTTGAATTATTATATATTGCATTTCATATTTAATTTTATGGATTTCAGGGGATATCTAATAATAGTCTGTTGTGAAATATCAGGGGATCTACTTTGATGGGATAGCCTTTAATATTATGGACATCAGAAGAATTACATATATGTCATTTCACTGCCACTATTGTTCCTCTCTATAAAAATAATTCGTTACACTGAGCAATACAAACTTAATATGCTTGTGTTTCATATAGAAGAAAAGCCTTAAAAGACTATTTTCAGCTTGCTGTTGACAAATTTTACTTTTCCATCTGGACTTATGTAACCTTTCATCATTTGTGCATATGATTATGTAAGATAAAATTAATTGTGCATATGTTTTAAATTTTAAATAAATATACACCAATTCGTTAACACAGTCATAAAAGGGAAACTATTAGTATATATTTAACAGCCAAATGCAGACACCTGCACATGTAAACACATATAGTTTATGAGAATAGCTATTAAATATCCTATAAAGGAAATGATAATTATCACAACAACAGATCTAGTTTTCTTGTATTAATATGGTGTTAACATTCAGACAGAGGTATGGGTATAGATTAACCTGTTGTTGAATGTACGGAACACCTGAACGGCCCGCTGGTTTTCGTGGAGTGGGAGCCACTTCACGCCAGTCTGAATATGTACATAACAGATGACGGCAAGTATTTTGTATAAGGATGGGTCCCCTAAAGGTCACTTAGGCATGAAATTAGTCTGTTATTCTCCGGTAAATTGCCTGCAGGTGAATAAAGTGGACAATTTACTCCACGCTGTCATCATGGCAACAGCGAAGGGTATGAGTTTCACCACCGTCTCAGCAAATGGTCATATGTCACGCCCTCATAGGAACTTGTCACCAAAGGCTTGCCAATTTGTTAATAGTACTTTCTCATGGAATGTACCCCTGTTTGAAGTAATTGTTGTGTTAATTACTGGATGATTAGCAGTGTCCACCTAATTATTATCTTGCACTTATAACAAACAAGATAATTGAAAATAATTCATAAAGCATTTGGAAGTGTTTGAAATGGTCAGTTATTATAAAGTGACACTTAATAGAAATTACAAGAAAGTAATTTTTGTCACAATTTAAATTTAAAAAAAACATAAAATAATTCCTCTTTTATATGAAACATTCAAAGATAGGAGAAGTCTGAATGTGAAAATTAATTCATTGTTCATCTTAATGAAATATATAGGGCATTATAGGGCATTTTACAAAGATAACAGGATTCCAGTCCCTACATTTGTACTGAGTACTTCTTTCATATCTTCTTCTGAAGCTTTTAACTTTTGACATTTTCATTTTAAGCTTATTTATCTAGCTTTGTCTTTTTGAGCTTATTCTTCTCATACTCTTCTTTATGCCCTTCTTCAGTTTGACCTTCTTTTTGCCTTTTTATGCCCCCTACAAAGTGGCTGGGGCATATAGTTTTACCCATGTCCGGCATTCCGTCATTCCGTCATTCCGAAATCAAACAGTTGTACAGACTTTTTTTCGCAATGCCTGCAGATATTGGCCTGATTTTTGGTGTGTGGGCAGATATTGACCAGTTACAGATCGACTTCGCGTTTCATCCCAGTTGACCCACTTTTGACCATTTTACGGCTCCTTAACATAGAAAATTTCATGAAAAATAGAAATTTTCATGACAAATACACATGTACGGACTTTTTTCACAATGCCTGCAGATATTGGCCTGATTTTTGGTGTGTGGGCAGATATTGACCAGTTACAGATCGAGTTTGCATTTCGTCCCAGTTGACCTACTTTTGACCATTTTACGGCTCTTGAACATAGAAAATTTCATGAAAAATAGAAATTTTCATGACAAATACACATGTACACTTTTTTTCGCAATGCCTGCAGATATTGGCCTGATTTTTGGTGTGTGGGCAGATAATGACCAGTTACAGATTGAGTTCACGTTTTGTCCCAGTTGACCTACTTTTGACTGTTTGATGGTGCCCTAACATAGAAAATTTCATAAAATATATAAATTTTCATGACAAGTGCACATGTATGGACTTTTTTTCACAATGACTGCAGATACGGGCCTGATTTTTGGTGTGTGGGCAGATAATGACCATCTACAGCTCAAGTTCTTGTTTTGTCCCAGTTGACCTACTTTTGACCTTGACTGCTCCTGAATATAGAAAGTTTCATGAAAAATAGAAATTTTCATAACAAATGCATATGTATGGTTTTTTTTCCGCAATGCCTGAAGATACCACCTTGATTTTTTATGTGTGGCCAGATAATGACCAGTTACAGATCGAGTTTGCGTTTCGTCCCCGTTGACCTACTTTTGACCATACGACACCTCCTGTACTTAAAAAATTTTACAAAATTTAACAAATGTTTCTAATTTGCCCCAGGTGGGGGCATTCGTGTTGTTCCGACACATCTAGTTTCTCTTTGAGCTTATCCTTTTTGCCTTTCTACTTTTTAGTCTTCTAAGCCATATTTTTTAACCTTATACTTTTTTTAGCTTTGACATTTTTTAGCTTATTTTTTTACATGTTTGAACTCATTCTTCTTGCCTTTTTTAGATTCTTCCTTTGGAGCTAAATCCTTTGTCCTTCATCCTTTTGAGATTCTCTGTTTGATCTTATCCTTTTTTTTATCCTGTTTGATCTTTATGAGCTTTTTCATTTTAAGCTTTATCTTTATTTGACCTTTATCTTTTTTTACCCTTGTCCTTTCTGAGCTTATTCCTTCTTACCTTTTTAGCTATGTCTTATTGAGATTTTTAGCATGAATTTTTTAACCTTATATTTTCCCTTATTCTTCTTGCAAACATATTTCTTTAGCAAATTTTGAGCTTTTTTTGTAAGTTTCTTTCTTTCAAGTTTATTCATTTTTAACTTTCCTTTATGAGCATATTTTTATTAATAACTTTTATGTTTTTGCACACTTATCTTGCACACTAAAGTCCTTTCTTGATCTTTTTAATCAACAGTACTCCTAACTGCACACTGACCTGGCTCACATTATTCACACTTATATTTGTTTGTAGGTCACCATGTTTCTTTTATTATGTAACTTTTGTTATAAACATACGCTTAAGTTAGTGCTAAATGAACAATTGGTCAGCAGTATTTTGGTGAATTGGACCATTAATGGATGTAATATGGTGTTTGCATTATATACATCCTGATCACCTTGATAGTAGTTTTTAATTAATTTATTAATTATTTAAACAGAGTAATACCAATCAAGCAAATCAAACACCAATGGAACACAATTTTCCCTAAAAATCCTTGTTGATATAATTAATTACAGATAATGTTCACCTTATTACTCCTAAGTATTGCATTGTGCCAATATCAGACCTCCAGACTAATTCCTTTCAGACTGCAACTGGTATGTCCGTTATGAAAAAGTATGCATATAAGAACACAATCAAAGGGATCCTTTTCTGTGCTGGCTTTACAACAGCTGCTCCCTGAGAGGGCACCTGCTCTGGCCACTGGACCAATGCTAGAACTGCTAGATTTTGTAAAGAACTTTTTACAAAAACCAGATCCCCACACTCAACCAGATTTCTTGTAATTCAGTGAAAAATATAAACTACTAGGGATCCATCCATCAAACCATAACACTCCTCGGCATAAAGTACAAAATATATACTAGTTTGCAAATGTAAATCAATCAATTAAAGTTATTCAATCAGTGTGATTAATGAGACTTAAAAAAGAGGTGAACAAATTCTGGTGGAAAAGTAACACTCTTTGGAGAGGTAAGTATGAAAAATAATATAATTGTGTTCAACTTTGTTAGACATAGTGTAGTTGAGTAAGATTTTGACTTTCGTTTCACCATAAATCAATCATTCTCAATTGAAAACTCACTTTTGTTTTCATTTGTTTACAGGTGTATCCGGATCTGGTCAAGGGACTATTTTCTCTGGGTGTGATAGGGCTGCTGTTGATATTCTTACGCATTCAAGGCATGGGTCTACGTCCTCCGGAATTCGCACCAGCGGATAACCCAGCATCGGTGGCGGACAGTGTGCTCACAAGATTCCTGACATTTATCTATCTGCCATATTTTAATTTTCACCTATTGCTGTATCCACGAGTGCTCAGTTTTGACTGGTCAATGGATGCTGTTCCTATGGTAGAAAGCATATTTGATCTCCGCAATATTTATACAATATGTTTTTATAGTGCGTTGGGATTTATGGGATTTTATGTGATACAAAGCATGCGCAAATCTCACCCTGAGGAGAAATGTATAAAAAATGGTTTTTCAAACCATGTCACAAATGTTAGTCATAGTTCATCCAACCATGTTAGTAACCATGTGGTTAAACGGAATTCCACGCACAGAAGAGGCTCAAGTAGCTCAACAGACAGTGAGGACAAATCACCAGCGAGGACTAAGTCATATGATCACCAGAGTATAAAAGTTATAGCGATATCATTAGCTTTCCTCATCTTCCCGTTCATTCCAGCCTCAAATTTATTCTTTTACGTAGGTTTTGTGATCGCAGAAAGAGTCTTGTACATTCCAAGTATGGGGTTTTGTTTACTAGTCGCTGAGGGTGCTTCAGTAGTATATCACATGTTGTGGAGGGAAAAAGTCAAACGCAAAGCGTTAGTTGGTTTATTGGTGGTGCTGCTGCTGGTATATAGTGTACGGACAGTACTGCGGAATGAAGACTGGCAGACGGAGGAGAAACTGTATCAAGCTGGCATCAAGGTCAACCCAGCCAAAGGTAATAATTTTATCATTAAATCAGCCAACTAAATTTGTTACAGGTTATGTTTGAACAGTGTATATTTGTAGTTATTCATATTAAACTAGATATTTGCAGTTGCTGAGAGATCACTGGAAGCTTTCTGCCGCATCTCAACTGAGCAACAATGGAGAGCCAGCTACTAAGTGTATAACCTTGGGAATTAGGTCAAGGTCAAAAGTAAATATTAGGTGTTAAACTGTAACCTGTCACTAATATTGTGCCCATAGTTTACTGGTACATTTTTTTAAAGTCGGCCATATTTAAGATCTAGCACATACACAGACAGAAGAAAGAAAAAAAAAAGAAGAAAAAAATTTGTTATCAATGATTTTGCAATCTGGGGCTCATGATAAGTTCGGTAAAAAAATGAACCAAATATTGATATAGAAATAAACTCATCAACTCATATAGGCTACAAGTCCCCCTAATAATTCAGTGAAATACAGTGGAATCTTGCTAACATGTGGGACCAGTCAAAGCAGTTGTGTTTTCTGGGGATGGTCCTGGTTTCATTTTAGTTTACTCTCCTTAAGCAATGGGCACAGAACTTTTCTCCCTTAACTGTTGCTTACAAAAACAAGGTTTACTGTGTTCCAGGAAGTTGGCACAGTGCCAATGTTTGGACCAAGGAGAGCATACTATAACAAGTTAAAATTGGTCAGACTGCTGATACCCAGGTGTAAAATTGAAAGCAGTGGTTATTGGAAGGAGTAACAGAACGCATGGATGCAGCATGACCACTCTGCAAGGGTTGCATGAAACAGCCTGAAATATTAGCTTTGAGGGAATGAAGCATTAATTGAATTCTCCAGTTGAACTAGAAAATCGGGTCATTTATGATTTTGAATAGCCAGTGAATAGAAGTTTAGAACAGCCGAAGATTGTAGAAATGGGGTCAAGTCTGCATGAAATATTTTAGAAGAATAATTGCCGAAATCCTGATTATCAAGATTATGATATATGTATGAAAAGTTGGGAATTTAATATTTCATTTCCAAAAATACCAGAATTGTAATAAATGCAGAGTTGAAGATGAGAAGCAAAAGTAAAAAAAACTGAACACCAGTAATATTACTCTATTGTTAACATATATTCAAAAACATATCATTGTTAAACTGTCTCTAAAGCTTGGAAATTACATTCCCTGTCTCCAAAGCATTTTCAGTCTAGTTTTTGTCTTGCATCAGATTGAGAACACAATTGTGTCAGAAGGAGACATATCTCCAGCAGAAATAGTTCTTATATTTTTCTGGTTAAAAAAGAACAATACACAGAGGCTGTGCAAGTTAATCAAATCACAGTGATCCTGGCCTCTATTGTATTCATAGCATTCACAAACGAGCATAAGCCATTCTTACCCTTATATTTAAAACATGCCTATTCTCACACCATATATTCGTGTGACAGCTGCCCCTTTTTTGATGTTAATTGATTTAGGGAAGAACAAATTCAAGGTGACTTCCTTTGTTTACTTTATTGATTTGTCTGTTATGATGACAGGAACCTGTGAGTACAGCTGACGTTGTTAAGAATAGGTCCTGTCTGTTTTCACATCACTTTCCGTCGTAAAATTTTCTGGTAAGGCAAAAAAAAAGTATTGTTCTCTGAGGCACTTTTTTTTCAGAAATCAGTGCAGGGGGAGGGTTTTTTTAGCTCAGCTGACTTTCAGTCATGCTGAGCTATAGCGATCACTCTTTGTCCGTCGTCCGTCTGTCTGTCTGTCCGTCTGTCCGTCTGTCCGTTAACCTGGCACAAATCGTAACCGCCGGACTTACAATCTTGTAACTTGATATTCTGAGAGGTCGATGAAAAATCTCCTTGGAAACCAGAAATTAGGTCTCTGTTACCCATATCCTTCGAGCTATTGGGCCCCAAAGTACCCCCAGAATAGTCAAAAATTTCATACAAAAACTTCAATATCTCTTTAACTACACCACTGATGGTCATGATTTTTGGCATACATATTGATCATGAGATGTTCCATCAGTTCCTGCAGACTGGTGGTGCCACCTGTATTTTTCGATTTTTTACGAATTTTTTTCTCTATTTTTGAGACCTTTAAAATGTGAACATCTGTTAACAGGGCACAAATCGTAAAGACTGGACCTAGAATCTTCATTTGTTGACACAGTGAGAGACTTATGAAAAGTCTCCATGGAAACCAGAAATTAGGTCTCCGTTACCCAAATCCTTTGAGCTATGGGGCCCCAAAGTACCCCCCAGAATTGTCAAAAATTTCATAAAAAAACTTCAAAATCTCATTAACTACATCACTGATGGTCATAATTTTTGGCATACATATTGATCATTAGATGTTTCATCAGTTTCTGCAGACTGGTGGTGCCACCTCAATTTTTCTATATTTTACGAATTGTTTTCTCTATTTTTAGACCTTTAAAAATGTGAACATCTGTTAACAGGGCACAAATCGTAAAGACTGGACCTAGGATCTTCATTCTTGACACACAGGGAGACCCATGAAAAGTCTCCATGGAAACCTGAAATTAGGTCTCTGTTACCCATATCCTTTGAGCTGTGGGGCTCCCAATTACCCCCCCAGAATAATGGAAAATTTGATAAAAAAAAAAAACTGCAACATCTCATAACTACAACACTGATGGTCATGATTTTTGGCATACATATTGATCAAGAGGTGTTCCATCAGTCCTGCAGTCTGGTGGCGCCACCTGTATTTTTTCAAATTTTTATAATTTTTTTTCTCTATTTATGAGACCTTTAAGGATGTAGTTATCTGTCAACAGGGTACAAATCTTAACGACTGAACCTAGAATCTTCATTCTTGACACACGGGGAGACCCATGAAAGGTCTCCATGGAAACCTAAAATTAGGTCTCTGCTACCCATATCCTTTGAGCAATGGCATTCCAAAGTACAGCTCAGAATTATGGAAAATTTGATACAAAAGCTGAAGTATCTGAACAACTAATGCAGAGATCACCATAATTGTTTGCATGGATATTGATCATGGAATGTTTCATCAGTTTCTGCAGACTGATGGCACCACGTATATTTGTTCGGGTTTTTTTTTACTCTACTTTTGCGACCTTTAAAGATATGAACATCTGTTAACAGGGCACATATTGTATAGACTGGACCTAGAATCTTCATTCTTGACACACAGGGAGATCCATTAAAAGTCTCCATGGAAAATGAAATTAGGTCTCTGTTACCCATATCCTTTAAGCTATAGGACTCCAAAGTATCCCTAAGAATAATGAAAAATTTGATACAAAAACTGCAGTATCTCAATAACTACATCACTGATGGTCATGATTTTTGGCATACATATTGATCATGAGGTGTTCCAACAGTTTCTGCAGACTGGGTGAGCTTCCTCTATTTTTTCAAATTTTTACAAATTTTTTCTCCATTTTTGAGACCTTTAAGGATGCTGTCATCTGTTTACATGGCACAAGTTGTAACAACTAATGCAGAGATCACCATGATTCTTTGCATGCATATTGACCATTAAGTCTTTTTTTAGTTTCTGCAGACTGGTGGAGCCACGTGTATTTTTTACGCATTTTTCTCTATTTTTGAGATATATAAATACAGACACAATTTTGGCCTGTTGGTTAATCTGTTTGATGCTTCAGTTGAATGGGTATATACTACCAGATGATAAAATTTCCTTTTGTGAATCTCTTCCCAGTCAACTGAGCGTCATGACCCATAGGTCACTTGTTATTACCTTTTATTGTATGTTGCGATAAAAATGTCATATGATCAGGGAAAAGCATGATAATAACATAATTTTTTCCTAAAAAGGTAAAAGCACTACATAACAAAGGAAAACTTATCAAAATTTTATAATTCTATCTTCTTGAAAGGTTTTGATTTGGGGGGTTAAAATTTACATGGGCGATGCCTGAGAACCATAACTTTAATTTTTTTTGGCCTAAACTATATGAAATGTCTTCTCTGTGATTAAACCACTCTGACCAAGCAGACAAGCAAACAAGATGACCCCTATGTGTGGGGTAGACTAAAAAACTGTCAGTTGACATTTCCCCCATGCAGGTATTTAATACATGCATTTACTCATATCAGTAGCATGGTGTTGGGGGGGGGGGGGTCTTAGTGTGTCCAGATAGGCATTGAAGGGGCACAGTCAACATGGCTGGTTTTATATACATTTTATTTGTGAATGCTCTCTAAAATTTTTGTTTTCTGATGGTTCATGACATTAGTAAATTTATAACTGATTTTCAGAAATGCACAGGTCTTACCAGCACTGCTTATAAAAAAACAGTCATGCAGACAATTTTAAAATTAAAGTGTCTTATTCACAATTTATCATGATATGATAGAACATGGTCCAACATAAAATTGTCCAGAAGTCCAAATTAAGATAGAGTAAAGTGCTGACACCTGTTGATGAAAGTGTACACTAAAATGACCAGCTTGCTTCCTCTTTCATGTTTCGACTTTCATGTACCAGTTTATGAAATATTTTTGGATTACATGATCATGGTCATATTCTGCATGCAATGGGTTTATAGAATACTTCTCTTCTCTTCTCTTAACTTGAATATGTGTCATAATTAAAAGATTAAATAGATGATTGTTTGTTTTCTCTCATAATCAACATTAACAATGATGTATGCACATCCAAAGAAGTCATATTATCCCAGTGAAATAATCTAATTCTGTCACTAAACTGTGAGCAGCATTAAGTTTATCCTTGTGCAACAAATAAGTATTAACAACCCGGCCATTACCTTGACCTTTCAGCTTGATGTACAAGTTTGATTGAATTTCAAGGTCCTTTTATTTTAGGTATAATTCTTAACAGTAGATTTCATAGAAAAATAGATGGTGTATAAAATAATCAATTAATAATCAATCATTGGTTGTTTTTTTCTCTTTCAGTCATTGAATATGATTTTATAATCAATTCTTACCACTACTATATATCAGCTTCATACAAGTTTGTGGTGTTATCTCTTGTTTATGACCTGTATGTAGAAATAAGAAATATAACATTATATACTGGATTATTCACTCTTTATTGATTGATTTATTCCAGCGTGGGGTAACCTGGCCAACATTTTAAATCAGCAGGGGAGAGTGAAGGAGGCTGAGCAGGCGTACCGTTCCGCACTCTCACATCGGGGCAACATGGCCGACGTTCATTATAATCTGTAAGTGAGGTTAATCAAACTCATCCTATCAAAAGCTATCTAAAACGATTTCAAGCTGATTACTCAAATGATGTGAAGGGAAGGCATGCAAAAGGAATTCCAGTTTGATTGCCAAGCTGCCATTTGACTTATGACATTTCCAAACTTTTAATAACACACATCCTCTCTTAGGGACCAGTCTCCAAACAAAACTTCCCAGCACAGAACTTGACTTGTTAAGTTGCATGGCATGGCCACCAGGTGGCCTGTGTGTAATGTTTATGTTTCGTACCTCTGCACTTTTAGCAAGTTTATTTCCACTTGTGTACAGGAGTAAGCAAACTGTTTCAGAATGAAATTTGGCAGATACCATAATATTTCAAGATGACAACACTACGTTTCATTTCTGTTTAATATACCCTGAAAATGAATGGGTACTTTTAAGGTCAAAACACACTGGTGCAGTCTGCAAGCAGCGTCAGCATTCACACAGCAGGTTTTTCCAAACAGACAGGCACGCAGCAAATTTTTGGAATCTCTGTGGAATATCAAGAATTTTTTTTGGAATTGTATATGTTTTTCTAAGAAATTTACCCCTGTTTATCGTAAAATTCATAAATTAGTCATGATAATACTTGGAGAACAGTATTGATTTAATGTATATAAAAATATGCATCTATGTTAACATATATAAATGTAGGCCTAATTTAAATATAAAAGAATTATATATAACTTATAAACATGCATATGCCTATATAAAGATGTTTTAAATTATATATTTACTTACATATTGAAATATACACATAAATAAGGTCTAAATTAAATGCATTTTATTTGGGGATGCATATTACTAGGAACACCCACACGGCATATGCAGGGCAAGTGGCAAAAAATCACTATAGGAGCGATCACAGAAATTTGCTGTGTGCACCCACTTGCTGCCCGCGTCAGTGTGTTTTGTCAAATGTCAAATATAGGGATGCAATTTTTACGCTTTGCTGCCCATATGCCATCTGTGCCAATGTGTTTTAGCCTTCATTCATTACAGAACTTTGGAAAGACAACATATGTATGTCTTAAAGGTCAGGTGACTTCAGGATATCACTTCATTTATAAAGTTTCTTCCTTGCAGTGGTATCCTTCTGCAGGACCAGAAACGCCACAATGAGGCTATAGAGAGCTACGAGATGGCCATACGATGTCGACCTAGGTTAACAAGTGAGCCTGAATGTGTTGTTCTAAAACTGCACGTCACATTTTGAGATAATGCATGAAATTAAATAAAAATATTGTGACTGAAGGAGTGACATTTTATATTTGTCATATAATGCTTGGGCTATATTCCAAATAAAATATGTCTCAAGGCACTTTATGTAACACCTCATATAAGGCATTAAAATTTAAATTATAAGTGAGACACTGTTAACCCCATAACGGTAACTGTACAGAAGACGTCATTATTAAGATAAGGAGCATTTTAGATTTGGAGCAAAACCTAAAAAAATTCTTTAGAAAAAAAACTAAGAAAGAAAAAGAATGGCACAATAAAGAAAAGATAAATTTTATTTTAAGAAACCTCATATCTTATCTACTCCAGGATCTGAATGTCAATTTGACTTTGACGCATACTCTAATGATTTGAACCAAAAGTAGACATCCAAATGTATTGTATTTTCAGTGGCTCACCTGAATCTGGCCATTGTCAAGGCTTTGATTGGACAGAAGAGAGAAGCAGAAAAAGTAAGGTGTCTCATTGTCAGTTATTAACGTCAAAAACACAAATTGACACAATACATACAGACTCTGTCAGGACCATAGACCTATCTATGATACAGTACTGTGGTTGGCCTTATATTCCGAGACTGAAAATTTGGATTTCTTCATTTTGAATATTTTGCGAGGGTTTCATTTTTGTGATTGCACCAGAACCTGTAAAATCTAAGTACAGCAGAATCTGTATTGATTTAAAATTGCGAGAAAAAAAATCCTACAAAACCTTACTAATTACTGGTTCATTCATTAAATTATGACTTGTATCCCAGTCGATATGTAACACAGTCAGTGAGTACGGCTAATGCATGGGTCAGTTTCAAAACCAGGCACTGATAAGGTTGTTGATAAGGTTGTTTTCAGAAGTCATCTTAGTTGATGGGGCATCTTCAAGTATTCCCAAGGGTTTCATATTCACGAATGTCACAAAATTGAAACCCTCGCAAATTAAAAAAGGCAACCACAGTATATGTTATCAACTTTAAATAAAGCCATTTTCACATTAGACCAGTTTTCCCTGGAATATGGCCTCTGATACCCTGGAATATGCTCTCAGAAACCCTGGAATATGGTCTCAGATACCCTGGAATATGGTCTCAGATACTTTCTTAATGCCTCTCAGCTACCTTTCAGAATATTCATGTCTTGATCCATAGTGATGCAATCTGAGACCATATTCTTGAATGTTTAATATGAGGCAGTGTAGTGTTAACATGAGTCACAAGTGATTCTTGTCAAACACCAAGTCTGATGTGCATTGTGGGATATGTCATGTCAGCCTGTGTGTCTGACTTTGTAAAAGTACATGTATCTGCTACACCTGCCAAGAAACAAATATTCAGTCCTGTATTTGAAACATGGCCAGTGTGCACATAAACATCGAGTTGAAGGCCACATCATTGGTGGTACCAACTACCCTTAAAAAGGTTTTATGAATACTCATTGCTCAATACAGTGTTGGTGAAACAGTATTATAAATTCTTTGAACATGAAAGCAGCTAATTGACACATATTTCTGTCTTTCAAGGTATTTTAAACAAATTTGGTGCACCCGAAACATCTATAATCATCAGTAGTTGTAGGCATCCTTCTGTTTGGGTGACAACAGTAGCCACACACCTGGTCAATCTGTCTTTCAGCAGCTTCTGAGCTGACTGTGATGTCTCACTCTTTCATAGAACTCTAGCTCTCTTTATTTATATGAAATAGATAAAATTTCACATGAAATGGCAAATTTTACACATACTTTGTACTTAAAATTTGATAGTTTCACTAAAACAACATTTACAGGTTTTGTTGTCATATAAATTTAGATTTTAAGGGGAAAAAATCACAGAATTAGGGGATGAAACAAAAATATAAACATTTCTCTTGTTACAGATTTATTACCACTGTGCTGACCTGGACACGTCGGGCCTAAAGGACCCCCGGGCTCACGCTACAGCCAAGATCTCATGTCTGTACAACCTGGGGAGGCTGCTAGCTGACCAGGACAGGATGGAGGTGAGGGGGGGCACAATCTCAGCACTGTACTGTCATTAAACTCATTGTACATGTTTAGACAACTATCAATAGCTTACCCACTGATCATGATTAAACATGTAGCCACTCTTTCTGTTATGTATGTGACTCATCTGATTTGATTTGTACCCAATTGGTGTTATGTTGTTTTATGATTCACACATTGTTTGTAAGCATTTACCACTACAAATTTTCTTATCAATGGCAAAGCTTCATGGCACCAATGTATGGAACATATTGTATTCCTTATGACATTCAGTAGAAACTGTCTTAAAGACCACCTGTCTGAAGGGACAAACTGTTGGTGAACCAAAAGCATTCTTATTGGTTGTTACTGACTGTAATAATCCAACAAACGTGTCAGGTTCACGGTATGCCTTTATTAACCATACAGTTACAGCTGTTAAAATGTGTTGCCTCTTTTCTGTTATGGCTCGCACTACTCAACTCTTAATGATGTCACAGATATGTGTGTGTAATGTGCTCCACTCTCCCAACATATCATCATATTACACTGACCAATCTAATAAGACCACCTGTGAATAAAGATCAAGTTTTGCCAGTCCCATTGGTGGTCTCTTATCACAGTTTTCACTGTAATTATAGTATATAAGCAGCTTGCTGCCATAGGCCTGTGTGTTGTCCTGGTGCCTTCATGCATGCATAGTGCCTCTATTTTATTTACTTTTTAATTCCAGGGGGAAAAAAGTTTTATGATTGAAATTTTAATTTAATATTATCACAAATTTGTTTGACAAATTTATGCACTGTTTTATAGTGTGTTGACTGAGTAAAATTAATGTGGGATACTTAGAATCATTGGTTATATTTGGCTGTATTGTAGGAGGCCCTTACTGTTTATATGGAGGCTATCAAAAGGCGTCCGAGCTACTACACACCCCAAAGCCTTTACAATATGATAGGTAAGTATTGCTCAACTGAAGAATACTGAATAATAGGAAAGTATATGGTCAGTTTAGCTGTTATAATCATAGATGTCTATGTCAGAAGGCCAACCTTTTAAACTCAGATGTTTTACTTTCTATGCATTTAAGCAAGATTTGGACCACAGAACTGATCTTAACTAAGAACTAGAATACGGGTAGTCGACAAGCGACTACTTGTATCCGCCTAAATCAGAGTGGAACGGGTGAAGTGAGGCATGGATTGAGTGGCAAGGGGAAATAGAGTGAAGTGTTGCATATTAGCATGGATGTCTGCAGCCAAATTGTGTATGTAGGTTGCCCCCCCTACCACAAAATCCAGAAAGCCGTCCAAGTTGTATACATATGCAAAATTAAGGCAGATAAGTCAAACCAGTACATGAATATGAGTGATTTAAGCCCGTGGCAGACAAATAGATGGACGCTGAGCAAAAATGGTTGCAGGTGACGCCACCAGTTTTGCGTATGATAAAGAGCTATGTGAGAACTATACACATGCAAAACTTTGGCCCAATCGGTCAAACGGTTCCCAAGATATGAGCTTGGATGTCTGCTGCATAAACTAGAATGCAGGTGGCGCCACCTGTCATAAAATCAAGAGAGCTGTCGGGGATGTTTGAACCTGCAAAATTTTAGCCAGATATGTCAATCCACTGCCGAGATATGAGTGATTTTATCCCATGGCAGACAAACAGACAGGAGCTGTGCAAAAATGGCTGCAGGTGGCGCCACCAGTTTTGCGTATGATAAAGAGCTATGTGAGATCTATACACATTCAAAATGTTGGCCCAATCGGTCAAACGGTTCCCAAGATATGAGCTTGGATGTCTGCTGCATAAACTAGAATGCAGGTGGCGCCACCTGTCATAAAATCAAGAGAGCTGTCGGGGATGTTTAAACCTGCAAAATTTTAGCCAGATATGTCAATCCACTGCCAAGATATGAGTGATTTTATCCCATGGCAGACAAACAGACAGGAGCTGTGCAAAAATGGCTGCAGGTGGCGCCACCAGTTTTGCATATGATAAAGAGCTATGTGAGATCTATACACATGCAAAATTTTGGCCCAATCGGTCAAACGGTACCCGAGATATGAGCTTGGATGTCTGCAGCGTAAACATGAATGTCGGTGGCGCCACCTGTCATAAAATTAAAAAAGCTATCAAGGATGTATACGCATGCCGAATTTCAGGTGAATTAGTCAAGTCACTGCAGAGATATGAGTGATTTTAACCCAAGGCAGACGAACAGATGGACACTGTGCAAACATGGTTGCAGATGGCGCCACCATTTTTTGTGTATGTTATAAAGCTCTCCAAGGGCTTCATTTGTGCAAAAAAATTTTCCTGATCGGTCAAACGGTTCCCGAGATATGAGCTTGGATGTCTGCAGCGTAAACATGAATGTAGGTGGCGCCACCTGTCATAAAATTAGAAAAGCTATCCAGGATGTATACGCATGCCTAATTTCAGGTGAATTAGTCAAGTCACTGCAGAGATATGAGTGATTTTAACCCAAGGCAGACGAACAGATGGACACTGTGCAAACATGGTTGCAGATGGCGCCACCATTTTTTGTGTATGTTATAAAGCTCTCCAAGGGCTACATTTGTGCAAAAAAATTTTCCTGATCAGTCAAACGGTTCTTGAGATTTGTGGGTTTATGTGTGGAAACAGACGCACAAACGGACGCAGAGCACAGTGGAAAGGTCAGAGGTCAAAACAAAATCGGGGCGCAGCAGTTCACATGTGACCCGAACATAATCCCGGGTTTCGTAAAAATCCGACCAGCGGTTACGGAGGAGATCTCCGGACACCTACGCGGCTGCGGCGGCGGCGGCGGCGTGCAGCTGAAAACATAGTATCCGCAAAACTCTGTTTTGGCGGATACAATTAATATTTATTTAAATGATCATATAGTGATAAGCACCAGAACATTTCAAACAAATTATAATTTGTTTATTTGGAGTGTTATATGAGGAATAGGAATTTATGTAATATTATCTATTTGTGTTATAAATGTGTTGCAAGAGTATTGTAACACTTTTTACATTTATAAATTTTATGATGTTAGCATATGTAATACTGTAGGAGATAAATTATGGTAAATTTATTTTATTTCAGGTGAGGCTTATGCCAAGATGAATCAATTAGACAAAGCAGAGCACTGGTACCTGCAGGCACTACAAAGCAAACCTGACCATGTGCCTGCACATCTGACTATGGCAAGACTAGAGCATAAAAAGGTGACTACTAGTCAGATTACTACAAAAAAGTGAATGTTGAAAAAGTGATTCCTAGTCAGATAACAAAAAGTGTCTCATTTCATAATAGCAGATTTTTTTTTAATTGGTATCTGTCAGCTGTACAATAATAAATTCACCCAAGCTGAGTTATCTGTTCATTGCTTAAATAAGTCATATTCCATTTAATAGAATTATGTATGAATATTGAGTATAATACTATCAAGACAAGAATGCAGAAATAGAAAAAAAATAAGATAAATGTGTTATCACATATCAGTGTTCATTGTTAAATAAAAATTCAAAAACATATTTTACCAGGGATGGGTTTGTATAACAGGGCTGGATCTTTACCCTGGTTTACCCTCCCCCTCCCTTAATGTAGGAAAAAAAAATTCTTTTTTTTTTGCAGTTTTTTTTTCCAAATTATTAGGACTAGCCACTGTCCCAACCCTCCTTTTGGAGTTGTGGACCTTTTAAGTGTGTTAGTCCTTTGGTGTCAAAGGTAAACCCCTCCCAAATCCTTTATCTGATCTGCCTACGTGTAGAAGGTTCTGCTGAAAGATGGGACCGTGGCATGACTTCATAAAATCTCATGATACGGGGCCAGGGTGCATTGTTTTTATATATTTATTATTTTATTTTCTTCTGCAGAATAACATTGAAGGAGCAGAGAGCTGGTACAGGAAGGCCTTGTCTATTGACTCTAAAGATGAATCTGTTTACCAACATTATGGTATGTACAGTATAACCTATTTGTGGGGATATGACCAGGGAACAATCAATAATTATGCCAGACCATGTACATTAAAGTGATTGTTCCTAATGCTGGCAGATGGCAGCACATGCTGGAAAAATATTTTTAGTTCTTTTATTTCCCCATCGAGGGCATGCAACTTACTGTTTGTTCTGTTCATATCTGTTCAGATATTAAGCAATGTGTTCTCTGCAAAATAAATTTAAATGAACTTAAAATCCATCTGTCCATGGTACATGTTTATGCAGATTTTACTCAGTTAACTGTTCCTTTTTTACATTTGTATTTAGAAAGATGCATCACCATTCTGGATGCACCATTCCGTTAAGGGACCACCTCAAAACAATGATCTCTTGTTTATGGTCCTGTTTCATTTTTGCTCTTTATATAAGATCCCACTGAGATGTCTACCTCGAAAATGCCACCAGTTTATAGAGGTCCCTTTGGTAATGGTAATTTCGGGGTTTGACTGTACAACTAAATGAATTCATCACAAAGATCAATGTGTAATCTTCAATATAATTCATTAATTACCATAACACAAGTAATTTATAAATTGCCAAGTGGTGATTAAGTATAAAATTTACCACCTATTTCAACCCTTTATCCGTTTTTTAGCACCTGGAAGGTCTAGACTTGTCTACATTTTGTTCCCTTACATATATCCGTCTGTTTTACAGGTCAGTTTTTATCCGACACGCACCAGTATTTGCGTGCAGCTCAGATGTACAAAGAGGCTCTGGTGATAATACCAAAAGACTTTGAACTCATCTCTAACACAGCAAATGTGCTGAGGTAGGCTGATCTTTAATGTTCTTTATGTGGCGTATTCCCTTTCAGAAATGCTACAGAAGTTGTAAAATACAGTTATCAAATGGTTATGTAGTCTGGCTGAGTGTGATCCATTAGAGATTACCAGCCAGGACATTTAGGCAAATCCTTTTCAGAATAAACAAAATGTTTTAATTTTTTAAGGTAATTGATCCCTATATATTTTAGAATAATATTGTTATTAGTCAGGGTCTGATTATTTTAACAGAATTTAAAAAAGAACATTAAAACCACAGCTTGACAGCATTTAATTATTTTTTTTAATGTCTGTCCCACAAAGGAGCAGATTTTGTCAATAATTATGAAATGCGGATATTTTGTCAAGAATGTTTCAATGGCAGAAAATAATGTGCACTCTGGCAATAGAGAATGAAGCATTTTAATCAAACATATTCAATGTATACTTTGCAAATATCTAGATGTTTCCTTGTGAAATGGCAATGCAGACAAATTATTGTGACAAAAATAGACTGTTTTCTCAGATATTAAATTCAAGGTTTCATTAAAATTCTTTGCAAGGTACGGTATAGTGGTCTCCTTGGATATTATTGCCAGAGAACATTGTTGATATGCTGACAGGTATTTTTTAATACACTTTGTAAATAAATATGACCAAAAATCAGTGGGTGCTTCTTGGTAGGACAGACTAGTTTACATGTGAATGTTACTGACATTTTTGCATTTCGTGCCTTTTCAGGCAAGCAGGGAGGTATGAAGAGGCAGAAAAATATTACCGTTTAGCAGTTCAGGTTGGACCAGATGTGAGTCTGCAGTCATTTTATAACAAAACCAGTAATTATCAAAAGACTACAAAAGATAACTGTGTGTGAAGAGTACAAAAAATGTTACTCTGATGATAATAATTAAGCCATAATTGACTATTTATTTAATGCTCATGGCATCATCATAGTCAATATTAGCTACCCATAGCAAATACAGGGGCAAATGGAAGAACTTCACTGCCTCTGAGCTTTGAAAACAGTAGGTTTGGCATAGCAATAATTAGCAATGGCATCTGGTTCATGTTTTACTATTCACTCAACAGTACATTATTTAATACATAATTTGGATGTTATTTATAGATGGTTATTATGATTACTTAAGATATGAAATTAAGATTCATTAATTAACTTCTGCAGTTTGATCAAGGCCAGTGTAATTATTCCAGGTCCCGTCAGCACACATGAACCTTGGAGCCATGCTACATTTTAACAGCCGGCTGAGTGAAGCAGAACAGAGTTATCAAATGGCATTGAAACTGAAACCAGATGATGAAGTCACCCTAGAAAACCTACGAAAATTACGAAATCTCATGCAGAAAAATACAAGAAGGTAGCTCAGTGGATAGTAAAGTTATAATGGTAAAACAGGCAGGTGCTTTTGCTCACCCATCAGCAGTTTGTGAAACACAGACAGCAGCATTAGATTGTGAGCATTGGTGAAACACAGACAGCTGCACTGGTTTATATAGCTGCAGTTTGTGAAACACAGACAGCTGCACTGGTTTATATAGCTGCAGTTTGTGAAACACATGTAGCGCTACTGGTTCAAATAGCTGCAGTTTGTTAAACAGAGGCAGCTGCACTGGTTCAAATAGCAGCAGTTCGTGAAACACATGCAGCTGCACTGGTTCAAATAGTGGCAGTTTGTGAAACAGAGGTAGCTGCACTGGTTCAAATAGCAGAAGTTTGTGAACACACAGAGCTTCAGTAGGAGGCAGTCTGTAAATGCAGGTAGCTGCATTGCTTAAAAATAGCATTATGTGAAATATGGACACTCCATTTGTTTGAATAACAACCGTCTGTGAAAAGCAGACCGCTTACTGGTAAAAGTACTGAAGTTCTTGAAAAAGGTGGGTGTGTAAATGATGGGTTAATTGTTAAGAATCATGAGCCAGTTTTTAGCCCTGTTAATTTTGAACATAGGTGTTTGTTTAAGAGAACGGCACATATTGGAATATATTACATTGCAGGAATACTCGCTGCATATGAGTTATAAAAAGTATATACTCCATATATATTCCGTATGATGGGATTTTGTTCAAGGATCGGGGTCTCTAAATCATATCTGATGATTACCATAAGATATACTTTGAGCTGTATACAATATTGAATACGTAGTCCAAAATATATCAGTTATGGTCTAGCTCTAGGTGAAAGAGATACAAATTAATATGTTAAAAAATGACAGATTAAATAATTACATATCACTCTGCTGATACTGAGGGCATTTTATGTAAGCTCAGTAGTTTATTTTCACATTAAAAAGCATGCAGTCTCATAGCTTCTTCCTATCTGTAAAATATTATTTAAATGACTTTCTTTCAAGAATTTCTCATTAACAGTAAAACCTCCTTACCAACCACCTCAGTTTAGCAACCAACTCAAAATAATGACCATATTTTCATGGTCCCAATTCGTTTTTTGCTCTAAATGTCGGACCTCCCTTTGATGACCACTGTCTAACTATCATGATTCTGTTAATTGATAATGTCATGAGAACAAATGATTTTTACATAGTTTAATCAAAATTTCCACATATTTTGGTTGTGGTAAAGCAGTCATCACATGATCAGTGATCATGACATCATTGTTTTTATTCAAATTACATGTTCTGGTATCATCTCATAAGTGTTATCAGTAGTTGATAGCTTTGTAACCACTCGGTTCATATTGGGAAACACCCTTGATGTAAGGAGTGATTACTGACAGTGACACCCAGGACCAGCTCAGAGGATGCAAAACATGGTTAAGTCTAGCAGATATCAACAAAAGAGATATTTACTGACTGTACCCTGGCTTGAATAATCTCATTTTATGTATACTGTGCTTTATCAGGAACCACTTATTGCAGTGTGACTTTTAAATGTACAGAATCATACTAGTATTCACACACTGCAGGTTACAAATCACACGTCTCTTACACAAACCTTACTGCACATTCCTTCATGTGAAAATAATTTACAAGTTTAAGATACAAACAGTAGAGTTCTATATTATTTTAGACTATTTATTTTTATTTTCATGTACTAAGCCACATTTGCTGTAGAGTCCAATTGAGAACATGAGCAAATAAATATCTCATTTGTACTGTGAGTAAGGCTGCTTTTCCACATGTATTGATTTTTTGTCCAGCACTTTTGCCCCTTTGGCATAAGAGATGCCGAGTTGAATGAGACGTCAGAGTTGCACCACATGCCATGTTGAAAACTTTGAAGAAAATTTTGATGATGAAACAACTTACTAATTTTTTGTACAAACTTAGGGTCCCTTCAGAAAAAACCTGACCAACAGTTAAGTATTTTTGTTCACTAACCAACAGCACCCACCATGTTTGAAAATGAATCAGTAAGAACTCACTATATAGGCAGTTCTCCCTGCGTGTTTATTGATTTCTTTATTTTATGCCTGATGTGTGTGAAATATGTGATTGACAGCAAAGTCATGTGAGGTACAGGCAATTATGTTGGTCACTATAGAGATTGCATTTATGCTTTTGTTTGTACATTTACTTTTCCTGTGTGTTAATTCTTCATGCATAGTCTGGTGTTCAGATTACTGGCTGTATAATGTAATATGATGTTAATGTAATTGTTTTGATGGCAACGGTAGTGCAATGTACAGCCAAACTCAAGTCATGTCTCAAAGCAGGCACTATTGGCTCAGTTAATAAGCCAATAGAGTCATGTTTTCCTGGCTAAGAGGGACCCAAAGGCAGAGGACTAACTCTGATCCCACAAGAAAACCTACACTCAGTTCCATTTTAATAAAAAGGACCACTTAATTCAAGACCAGTTCAGGTTTTCCATGAATTAGAACTTACATGTGTGGACAAGCACCCTTAATAGAATGTACACATGAGATAGTGTATAGCAGACAAATCAGTGGCGGGAGTTCACAAGTCCTGCCAATCAGATCATAAATCATGCCCCAGGTATAGTCTGTTTCATCCCCTCATGTCCACCTGTTTTTGCTATAAAATTTTTTATTAGTTACATTTTAAGGGAAACAATTAGAGTGTAGAGGATTAAAGGACCTAATTTTCAACAAGGTAATTAAATACCTACATTACACCTTATTTAGGAAACAGAATTATTTGAAAATAGGAGAAATCGGTCAACATTTCACAACATATCAGACCCACTTGTGGCCGTCAAGGTCATTGGTCACATGCAAAAACAGCCTTAGTTGACAACTTCTGATTGGATTATGTCATGTAAACACTCTAAAAAATATAACTAGCTAAAACAAAGATGGCTACTCATGCAGGGACACATCATATCTACTAGATCATTGTGAATAGACAAAAATGTTGTGAAAGAAAAACTGGGGATTTATTGTAAAATTCATATTGCCATGTTAGGTTGTCACTTCCATATGTAGTTTTCTAGAATATAATTGAAAATTGTAAACTTTTAAGAAAATTATCTACAAAAAAAAAAACAGGTGGACAGCAGGTGGTGAAATGGACTATAATAAGATAATAATAATTTTAGTTTTCTGATATTCCCAACAGGGCTCTGTAGTACCTCATCTGTGTCTTACATGTAGAATTTATAGGACCACATGAGCTTCATATTCCTTTAGTTAGATTTTAAAACTGAACATTACTTTTGTATTTATTTATCCTCGATTCACAGTCTGTCTATACATGTTTCTCATGTTGATATTGTTATATTGAGCACACAAATCAAAGCGAATAATCAAACATCAAATGTTTGATATGATTGGTTTTATTTTAGATTATTTATCATCACTGTAATTCAGATAAGTTATCTTGGTTGTAAGTGGTGATAAGAAATGATGTATCATAAATCATGTAGAGAATGATAAGGAAAGATGTATCTTTATTTTTTTATATTTGTTTCTTTTAGTTTTAGTAAATAGTAATTATTTAGTGATTATATTGATGGTGCTACTATATGTACAATAACTTCAAAGCTCATAGTTTTAAGCACCACGCTTGAAGATGTAACATAAATTCACTCGAGATGTAATCTTAAATTTAAAATAGAATTATGCTTTTCTTTTTTATTCTTAAAAAAGTATACTTATGAGAGATGTATATATTGATATGAAGCCATATCAGGACTTTGATGTTTATGAATGTTGTTGAATTGTGTGAAAGTATAAATAATTGCTTATTTTAAGAGCTGATGTATAGTTACATATTAAGGCACCAGGTGTCACTTGAGTGCAAAGCATAATTTTATGATAGACCTGGTTGTTATTAGTGTATTTGTATTTATGAAATCATTCAGGTTGAGGGTGCATGGCTTCAGTAAGCTATTTATCAGGTGTCCATACAATTTGTGAGATTATAACATTTTTTTGTATGTGTGAATGTATAACAGATAAGAGTCAATGTGACATAAGCTGACTGTAGAACTGACTGCTGATTGGGTCATGCATGCCTTTTTTCCTTTAGGATATTTACTAAGAGAGTATCATACATAGCATGATTGTTTAAGAACACGGCACCTGTCTCTTTAATACAAACTAGCATGACTTTTTATACACTTTAAATTATTTTAAGTGTAAATGTATTAATACAAATAAGATGTGTGCCATATTTGTTCAGGGTAAGTTTTAAAACCTCACGCATAATAGGCTGGTGGTGATAGCAGTAATTTGTTGTATAACAAAAGATGTATGAAGCAAACGAATGACAACATCTTGCATATATTTACACATGCAGGTTAAGTCTTTTAGGGTAACTAATTTACACATTACAGATGACAAATTCTGTTGATAAAAAACAAATAAACAAACCAGGATGAAGATGTTAGGCTTAGGCAATAAAATTATCTGTGTAATAAAACACTGCCTTTTTTTCTTGGACCTATTCTTTTGCATTAAGTCAGCATTTCTTAAATTAGATCGGACCTATAACGTTTAAATCATTTAAAACATGGCAGAATTTTCTTCCAATGGTACATTTCTTGATGGAATTTCCATATAATTTTTTAATGTTTTGATTAACCACCAAGTGAGAGCAAGTAATATCAAAATATATATGAAATTCTATGTCTCAATTATTTTTCTACTATATTGTTTTATCATTAAATATTGAATTTCAAATTGTCTCATTGAAACAGAAAATAAACTTTAAGCAAGGATGATATATGACAGAGGTATTTTTTTTTACATAATGATTCAGGGATTTTGCCAGAGATGTTTTCTTGACACAATAATTATAAGTAACTCATCCAAGTATTTGTAGGTTTCTCAGGCTTGTAATTTTCAAACTATATTACATTTCACAGGTAATTCCGATTTTCAGGTCATACTTTTACATGACTCAGAGTGACCATTATGCCTGCATTTATTGCATGTACACAAAATGGAATTTTATTGGGATTTAAGATAGAATCTTGAAGATTATCAACTTCATGTGATATTATTTTTCAATTTCATTGTAATTGTATCATATATGATCCTTTAAAAAAATCAAAATTATGATTTATTGGTTAGTGAGAATTATTCCAACTAATACTTCTTAAGAATTTTACGAGAAAATGTCTTTATTTATTACTGTTTTCTGTGCTGTGAATGATTCATTAATATTTACTCTTTTTGTTTCCCTAAAATGTTACAGTCAAGGATTATCACTGGTAGATGTTAATAAGATAAGAATAAGTGAAGAACTTTAAAGATATTGAGGTCTGTGTTGCATTGTAAACCTTGTGTTGGTAATTTGCTGTAATTATATTTGTCAAGGTGTAACTTATTTGTGCTGCATGTGCATAATTTTTTTCTCTGCATTCATCATAATTATTTTAACAGTAATTTTACTGTTTAATTGCTTGGCCCAATCAATTAAACAGTACAATTGCTGTTAAAATAATTTTTCCCAAGCCTTGGGAATTTTTTGATGCCATATATCACTTATCTTTGAAATATATGCTTGCAAATTATGAGCATCTGATGAAATCAAAACTTTTAATTGTTAATTATAACATTATTTGATCTCTCATACCTTAAATAGTGGAAACTATATGTAGATTTAAAAAAGGAACTCTTGTTCTGTTTTAAGTTATTCTTTTGAATAGACTTTGTATTGGTTCCTTCAATACAACTTTTAGTAAAATGATCTTTTTAGTGTGATATAATGTAAGAAATGAGGCCACACAAAAAATTGTTAACAGAATCAAACTACTATTTTGCATGGATCAACCATTACAGCTCAACATAGTGATATTATGGACACACAGATAAACTGTATACAGTAGCATGATTTTTTTTATGTAACAATGTGCCTGCAAAGAAAGATATCTACATTCATTTTTTCTAAATCAATTAAAAAATTAGACTGGCTAATGTAATAATTTAGCTTTTCCATTTCTTTTGTGTTTTTGCAATGGTAAAAATCGTCAGGTCCATTTCATGCATTGTGTTTACTGAGTTCTCACTGTTTGTACAACAACCAGTTAAAACTGGATGAAAACAAGAAAAGTCTGTTCTGTGGTGTAATAAATGATCCACATGTATTTCCATATGTTTTTGTTTTCTATCATATTTTTACACCCATTAACCTGGGGATATTTTCATAATATTTTCCTCTGTGTGTGTATATATACATACATACATACATATATATATATATATATATATAAATATATATATATATATATATATATATATATATATGTTACATGGGCAGACCATGGGATTGAACCACTGCATGCATATGACCCCTTGCACACAAGGCAGACACCACCCTATTGCCAATAAAGCAAGATTTGCCAGCAAGGTGAAATAGTACTTTTGTATGCCTGGTCACACACACACACTCATTTATTTATATATGACATGGCCTTAAATTATGATGTATGTAAGAGCCTTAATGTGTAACAGTCCGACTGTTATACAGCTTTATATTATTTGATAGTAACAAAGTTCATTTCAACATTAATATTGAGGACCTTTGTTACCATTTTCACATACAAAAATTCAGTTTATGCATTGTATTTGTCATTTAAACAAGATTTTGAACAGATTTTGGAGACTAAGTGACAAGGTCAGACCTAATATTTGTTTAGTGAATAGTGTTTTGGTAGAAAACAAAGCCTACAGGCCTAATGTGAACCTCTGCAAATTTTGGGAGTATGAATGGAGGTTTATTTTTAAAATTTAATATTGATCCTCTTAGGTCCAGCCTATCTACCTTAGTCATGATTTCAGCAAAATGGATGTTCAGACCTGCAAGTTTTGGACTAGGACATTTTAAAACTAGGATGTATCAGTCAGGATATTTTGGATATGTTCTTTTTTGCCAGGATGGATTATTTGGACAGATAATGGACAATTTGGCAGCATGGTTTCGGAGAAGAACATTTTTTAATGATTTCTAGCTTCTTCCCTATAAAATCTCAGAAAATGCAGTAAGCCAAGAAATAAGCAAAATCCGATAGAATTTTTAGATGACAAATTTTTGGCAAAAAAATTTGGTGATGCTAGCTCCTGCCCTTTTTAGCCCTCAGCCCTTAGGCTGATGGGCTATTGTCGTCACCCAAGCTGTCCGTCCGTCCGTCTGTCCATCCAGCATCCGTTAACTTTTACCTTGTGAGCTTGATATCTTGAAAAGAATTCACCGTCAGATCTTTATTTCCTCGGTAAAGATGTATATCGACAAAATTTCGGTCAAGTTCGAAGATGGGTGACCTTGACCAATTTTTCTACATTTTAGAGCTGATTATAGAAAAACACTTAGATGCTTATTACTCAGAAACCATTTGGTGGATTTTCACAAAACTTACTATGATAAATAATCAATGATTATTGGGACTGATAGTCTGTACCTGCTACACAAGTTTGGTGGCGCCACCTACAATTTCTGATTTTTAATGAATTTTTATTGGATTTTTCAACTTTGGGCTTGTGAGCGGGATATCTCTAAAAGGATTCAATGTAGGAATTGTATTTTTTCGGTGAAGATGTATATTGACAAAATCTCGTTCAAGTTCCAAGAAGGGTGACCTTGACCTATATTTATACGTTTTAGAGCTGATTACAGAAAAAAACATTTAGAAGATTATTTCTCAGGAACCATTGGGTGGATTTCACAATACCTACTATGATCATAGGGACTGATGGTCTGTAACTGCTGCACAAGTTTGGGGGTGCCACCTACAATTTCTGATTTTAATTGAATTTTTCTTGGATTTTTCAACTTTGGCCTTGTGACCGGGATATCTCTAAAAGGATTCATAATAGGAATTTTATTTCTTTGGTGAAGATGTATATGGACAAAATCTCGGTCAAGTTCGAAGATGGGTGACCTTGCCCTACTTTTCAAGGTCACACAGCTTATAATAGAATAAAACTTAGAAGCTAATTTTTCAGGAAGCATTTAGTGGATTGTTATAAATCATTGTACATACCTCTCCATTTTAAATTCATAACCGAGACATGTACAGATATACATCCATGTGAGAAGAGATGTTTATTACTTGTTACTGTTACCACCTCTAAACACTGTTCTTTTGGCTGAGGGCTCACAGATTCGCTAAAAATGCAAACCTAGGTTTTTTCAAACAGTTGAAAGATGTTGTTCCAATAGTTCTAATCTTGGCATTCTGCATCTAGACAATGTGTCTAGACGTCTAGACACCTTGTCTAGACACCAGACAGAGCCAGGTCAGTTGCCATGGTGATGTCTGGACCCCATCCGGTTGTACTGAATGACCTCTTGCCTTGGCTGCTGAAACTGAGCATGTTTTCAAATCTGTTTTCAAACACAGAAAGCCTTTTTCATTTGGCTACACTGCTTTTTTAAAGCTGTATTTACCCAATCTATTCTTATAAAACTGGCAGAACCCTACCACAGAATAATTCTTGTAAAGTTTAAACCAATCAGCTTAACATTTCATCATAAAACAGTGTATAAGCTAGAAGAGTCTAAAATTACATTTTCGCTTGTTAAAACCAGATAAATGTAGGTGGCGCCACCAATACCTCAACTTCAGATATGACTTATATGACAAACAATTGCATAAAATTTGGTGATGATAGCTTCAGCCATTTCTGAGATTTTAATTTTAGTGTGCTTTTTTGGACAGAAGACTAAGTTCCACCTCCTGTAACTCGGCCAAAAATCACCGAACTGGAACCATTCGAACAAACCTGAGAGAGATTGTTCCAGGCAACATTTCTGTGAAATATTGGACAATTTGGCTGGACAGTTTCGGAGAAGAAGATTTTTAAAGGTTATAAGCTTTTTCTCTATAAAATCTAAATTTATGCAGATACCCAATATTAAGCTCTATGGCACCAAGTTTCACATGTGACTAATTCCTACATGTAATTTGGAGCTGCTAGCTCCGATGGTATCTGACTTACAGCCATGGACGGCGGACGGGCCAGCCCTGGACGGTGAACGGACGAAGCCGCGCCATCGCATAAGCTCACAGGTTCGCTGAAAATTATATATGCATATTGCAATTCTGGACACTGGACAAAATACCTTGGCAGGACACTTAAGTGCAAGATGATCAGGAAAAGATATACCTTATTACAGCTAAATTTTCAAGAGATTAGTGTGATTTATATTATAAATCCTTTACCTATTAATAATACTAGCAGGATCTATTTATAGATTACTGGATCTATTTATAGATTTAATGGCATATAAGGAGCCATATAGCTTTCTTAAATAATTTGGCCCTTTCTTCCTTTGACATTATACAGTTTATGAACTATATAACTCAGAAGGATGAACTGGAAGCATCTTCCTAAAGCAGACCGAAAGAGGTGTGCTTATTCCTCTACAACAGTTGCAAAGCTTGCACTAGAGGTGTGCTTATTCCTCTACAACAGTTGCAAAAGCTTGCACTAGAGGTGTGCTTATTCCTCTACAACAGTTGCAAAAGCTTGCACTAGATGGAATCGTTGGTACAATTAAAACAAAAGTGTTTTATATATATATATATATATATATATATATATATATATAAAACACATATATATATATACATTATAACACATGCAGTCAGATGTTTTACACAGCCTTTAGTAGAAACGATATTGACTGGGAGCGTCGGTAATGAAGTGTTGAACTGGGAGCGTCTTCCAGCAAGGCAGACCACAAGATCGTTAAGCAGTGGCGACACCTAGTGTCGATTGAAGAGACTAAGAGCGTCTCGGCCAATACCGTAAACTTCCTAAAATATAGGGCAACTGTTACCGCAAAGACTTATAACCCAAGCAGCCAGAGCCAGCATTAATTTCGATTTCTATCGTGTTATTCTACTTTATACTTATTGTACATATAGCAAACATAAGATTTTGAAATGGCAGACGATCTCGATGACGAATGGTGGCAGGAAGACCAACAACCCGTAACTGATAGTGGTAAGTCGAAAAAACTGAAGCCGTTTGACAGTCCCTGTCACTGGTCCAGTCAGCTTTCGAATATTGTTTAATTTCCATCCACTTTGTAAAATACTGAGGACAGTGAGGTATTATTAGCGTAGAATCTGATTACGCTGTTTATTCTACGACATGGGAAACGGAAGTTCCATGTGGACATTTAATTATTTAACACGGCTGTATTTCGGGGATTTCATTTTTTTATCAAAACCCCTATTAACGCTCAACTTCACGTGGTGTAAATCATCTATTTTCGCTCATACCAGATTGTTCGGCCCGAGTTTAGAATCCGGTCTTCATTCCCAAGATAGGTCCAAACTAACAACATGGTCTCATATTAGTATTAATCAACATAGGCCATGACATGCCTGGTGATATGACATCAACATGCCTCTTACTTCTCCATTACGTGAATCCCAAATATCATTACGTCCGTCCGTATACATCCATAACCTTGTCAATGCAGACTGGATTCTATACTCACTCCAATAAAAGTTGCAGTCAGTTACAGAAAGATATGTTTAAGAAACATATCCAGGCCCTGGTAACGTGGTTTACTGTATGAGAGTGAAGCTTGTCTGGTTGAAAAATTACTTCAAATCATGGAAACTGTAAACGTTGAAATATATATATATAAAACAATACTTAATAATAAAAATATTGAGTATTTGTTTGCTTATGAAGAAAAATCATGAAACCCCTTTGTATACCTTGATAAGTTTTTAATTGGCCTACAACATTATCATGCTTGTATCATTATTTAGTTGTTTTATGGTTAATGTGGGATATTTAAAAACTGCAGGATCTAGGTGTTATTCCATTCATATATCATAAAAATTTGTTATACAGGTTTGAACCATTTCAGGCCTCAAGCACAGCATATTTTAACAACAAATATATAATGGTCCACAGTAAACTCTCAAAAACATTGAGGCTGCTATATTTGAATGATTGATACATGTACCTACAATCATTTGAGGTCCAAGTTCAGAAGAAGAAAGTGAAACCAAAAGCAAAGGAAAGAAAAGAAAGTTGCAAGATATTGAAGGTGGTGAAGAAAAGTCCACTGAGGAAACTGAGAAGAAAAAGAAAAAAAAGAAAAAGAAGGTATAGAAGACATTTATTTACAAATTATGTTAGTATTACGATTACACTATTATCTGAAACAGGTAATACCAGTGCTGCCATGCTGTATTTGAAGGTATATTTTCCATGAAATAATAGGTTTTTATACCCTCTTCATACTTTTTTCAACAGCATATCCTTCTTTATTGTTTAGTTTTTGTTGTTCCTCAAGTCACCTTGTTGAAGACAATGATTTAGGAAATGAACACATTTAAATCAGAACTTTGTGAGTAAGAGAGAGATGTGTAGAATCAATTTTTACATGATATTGGCAATATACTCAGACTCCTCATTGATTGACAAAATGACATGAAACAAGCAAATTTGTGGAATTTATTTCCTCCGCTTCCGCCTCTTTGCTTTTTTTAGGTTCCTGCTATCTTAATTCTTGCCATGTGAATGTTTTAGTTTTTATTTTCCCCTGAAGATGTCTCCACATGTAATAGTGCCTGTGTTTCAGTTTTTTCATTGTCCCCTGAAGATGTCTCCATGTCATATATTTTTTTTATGTGAAGTGGGAACAAAAGGGACAATTTTTTGTTTGTTTGTTTTGGAGCTTGTGATAATAAATTTTCAGACAGACACTCCAAATCCAATCCCAATTAAGGTATGGAAGAGAGCAATCATTTACCCAAATTTGAATGAAATCAGATAATATTCAGGAATTTATCGCACAAAAACCAAAACTTGATGGACAGACCGAAGGACAGACGGACAGAAAAACCAAAATCAATGTCCCCCATTCTGCAGAAGCAGGGAACAATATGAACTAATGAGGGCTGGTGTGTTGTGAATGGGCACATAGCTGCATACTTGGTTGAAGTACCAGCTTCCAATTTCAATGCTGGATTAACTAAGTACTATGTACTTCTGCAGAATTCCATTTCATTTGCGGACCATGTGACAGGATTAACACATGATATCCTGGCACGAACCAGGCTCTGTGAACTGCTCCTGAGGGTTCTTGGTGTAAAATTGACCCCATTACACCAAGGAACCCCAAAAATGTGTGGACATTTGTGGGAGAAACATCACTGTGGGGCACAGCCTTCCCATTTAGATTACACTCTTGGTTGAGGCTGACCATGAAGTCCTCACCACTTCTCGGCTGACTTAGGAACTCACAATTTCCTGGTTTTGTTACAGAGCTGAAGGTTTATTGTATGCTATTATTTTTAATATGAACTACTGTCAACAGTTGCGAAGTTTATCCCAGTGGCAGTGGATATGTGATTATGAAATGTTATGGAAACAGACTTTTTCACAAAATATAAAAAAAAACTTTTTTTCCAAAATTAAAAGTATATTTCTCATCTTTATGTAGGTGTGCAAACATGTCTGTTTAGGTATGACTATCAGAAATTTCATGCTTTATAAACACTAATCATTATTGTTGTTATTGTGAATACTATTGTAATCCTACCATTGCTTGATTAATGATGATGTCATTTACATGTACAGATTTATTGCGCCTGTTTTAGCTAAAAATTCCAATTTGTTCAAAGCTGTTGAATAACTTTTATAGAGTTATTTCTTCAGTGCCTGACAGAAGCTACATGAAAATTTAAAGGATTTGTGGCAAATTTGTCACATAGTCCTTATCATTATGTTAACTACAAAAATGACATTTTGATCAGATAACACATTTACATATTGCAGAAAAACATAACACAAGTGTTGGCAAGCAGCAAACCTGAGCCACTGAAACCACAGGACTTGATAACAGCTCTAGAGAAATCATATGTAGACAAACTGTCAGCCATGGAGAAAGAAGAATTAGCACTGACAGGTAAATATTTCCTCTCCTGCATAACAAAGGATATCAATCTTAATAAGACTAACATACATATTTATTTTTAGTTGAGTAAAATTGTATACTTTATTTTAACTTTAAATCTTCCTGCCTGGTATCAGACTTCAGCGTAATAGATCTGTAGGATCACCAACTTGGAGAACTTTTCCATTGTGTACCTCAGGTTTGTATACCTTCATAAATGCATAACGTAATACCCCAGTCTTATTGGTCTGAACATTCTTAGGCATGTCCTGCCACCTGGTGGCAAAACCCAGCAAACTCTGCTATAACAAGCAGTGGTTAAGTATAAGGAGTTAAAGAACATATGTAATGTATAAACACTGCAAAATGAATTATATAGTATCCCTGATTCATTGGTTCTCTACTGCCAGGAGTTTGTGCTTCTTTGGTGTTATATGAAATACTCTGTAGATTGGTTTCTTTGTGTACTTTCAGGGGATCATTTCAGTGAATGTAATGACCTGAGTCACACACCCTCATCTTACTTAAAATTCATTCTTCCTGACTGGAATAAAACAGTAGAAAAAACAATCAAGCATCCCGGAAGTCCAGTTTTACTGATTATCTGTAGCAGTGCTTTACGAGCAGCCCAGTTAAACAGGTGAGCACAAAACCCAAACATATATGTACATACACGAGCAGCCCAGTTTAACAGGTGAGCACAAGCTGCAAATATACGTGTACATTAGTGAGCAGCCCAGTTAAACAGGTTAGCACAAAACCCAAACATACATGTCACACACATATATGATAAATCTACATTTCCATATGCATAGATATGAATGTTTTTGGGATGGTGGCAGATGATGTAGTTGAATGTGTTTCCATAGAAGTGCTTAAGAACACAATATGACCGCAGGGCTCATCATTAAATGTTACTTGCTTGCCCAGTTCAATTAAAAATGATCATAGGGCAACCAACAGTGGGTTCCTACTTGCCCGACTGGGCAATTGGGTGCAACATAAACCTTTACACAAAGGCCTGAATCTTGACTAGTATTAAGTTGGCCACTTTATTTTTCAGGAGAAGTGAAATCATATTTTAATACCTCTAGCTTTAATTACATGCAATTTTTTATCTATGCATATGCCAAAGAGAAATATAATTAACAAAATAATCATGTGGATCAAATTTTTGTGGTTGTGGCCATGATTACTGATTTTTGTGGGTCAAGTAAAAAATTATGTAGGACAAGTAAAAGCTAGTTGTCACTTTCCCTACTTGGCAAATACTTTCAAAAGTTAATGTTGAACCCTGGACTGGTAGGTCTTTTCTTAAATAGTTCAGTGGAACATGTTTATAAAACCAGACTTGAGTGAACCAGAAGCATTCACATAGGTTATAACTAACTTGTCTAATAAGACCACCTTTGAATTAAGACCACTTTTGGCCAATCCCCCATGGGTGGTCTTAATACACAGGTTTCATTCTACTTGATATGATTAGGCTCTACTTGGCATAAACACATAAACATGTACAGAGGATCCTTTATATCAAGACCACCCATGGGGGGACTGGCCAAGTGGTCTTAATTCACAGGTGGTCTTAATAGGCAGGTGTCCTCTCACACAGGTTCCACTGATTATTTATATGTTGTGAGGAATAACAGCTTACCATTTACATTCACTTTGCTGCCCTCTGTGGCCATCATCTTTAAAGTTTACTCTTTTTGTTGTTGTAGGGATATAGCTGATTTTAAAGGCAGCAAAGCTAAGAGCGTCAAGCTCTTTGCAAAACACATTAAAGTAAGTACCATCTTGCAGTCCATGAGTGATGCATAGCTGAGTCACTTTCATGTACAATTTCAGTACAATAGGTCAACCAACAAACGAAAATGTCACGCTGATATCTTAAAGAAATATGTGCACATGTTTATGTTAAGGTAGGCCTTGATAAATTAGAAAATTGTGAAAGCCTTATGCAGAATCCTGTGCAGACTGTTGTGTTAGCCATTTCAGGTATTTTCTCTGTAATTTTAGGATGGGATATGTACCGTAAATCCTGTTTTTATCGCCGCGGTCTTAAAAACAAACTCAAAATAGAAAATCTCGACTTTTTTTCTTAACTCGGGATGCGGCCATAAATAGATGGTTTATCAGAAATGAACTGTGAGAAGAACTCTCTCCCGGACATGGCGCTCCTTTGGGCGATAATAGGAGATCAAGCACACAACAGAGGAAATACTCTTTGTAGTCACAGATTTATTGTATAAAATTGTATAGTCTAAATGTTCATATAAAATATAATAATTATATGCAATCAATTGAACAATAACTTTAAACATACAGCCGTTCAAAATATTCTTAGCAGAACACCAGGGCGTTTCAGCAAGTGGCGGCACTCGAAATTGATTTTAAAACGATCGTCAGCCATTGTGCGACTCTTTATGTTGTCAGCTTTTTATTCATTTTACTTTCTAAACAAATAACCGTTGCTAAATAATGCTGCAAATGAGTTTAAAGTAGGTATTTATTTCAATGTTGCTTGACCATGCCCAACGAAGTGGGCCGCTGTGTTACAGCAGGAGTGTTTTAAACGTATTATTTGGTGACAATTACCAAGAAGTTATAAATCGCACGAAAGATATACATGTCAAGGTTCTACATTTAAATTTTTTATATGTATACCACGAGCCATGATTAAGTTCCTGCAGGTTGAAAATCTGACAGTTTCAGCAGCCTTGGCCATCATGTCGCCCCCTGAACGCTACTGCGTGATGTTGCCTAATAGTGGATAGTATCCAGGCTTTTGGCTTCAATAAATATACATATTAACCTCAATTCAGTGTTCATACTATGGTCTTTGACAATTGCACGTACATGCAAAGAAGCGTTTTGATGCATACAAGAATCGTTTTTCGTAACCACAATTCAAATGAAACATCGTTCGGGGAATCTTTCTTTTTCTGATAAATGCCTGCCAATCCATGTGCAAAAGTTGTTAGTAACATACAGATATTTTGTCCCCATCTCAAGCGTTAAATATATTTAATATACGTAATATGGCAACATATTTAACCTCTGTAATTAATACTTTTTATTCTAGTCTTCATTAAAGCAGCTATGTCGTGATTCATTTTGCTACGTGCAACTAATTATCTTACCTTCAGGCCAGAGATGGAGTCGGGGTGCGGCCTTTAAGGGGGGTTTTGGGTATTTGGACCTTTGTGGGAGCTCCTTTAAGAGACCTTGCAAACTCAGGGTGGAGCGATAAATAGACGTGCGGCCATAAAAACAAGATTTACGGTAGTCATCAATTGAATGACCTATGAATGCCCTGTAATTTAGTGCAGCTTTAAGATATATGGGACTCTATGGTTGCATGGTGTACTAGAAAAATGGCTGCTTAAATTTCTATAATTATAACAAGTTTAAAAATCCACAAATATTCATAAATTAAAAGGACTTTTTTGTTGGTGTTGTTAGTGATTTCATACTGGATTATTTTTCATGCATTTCATAAGTTAAATTAATTTTGAACAGGTTAATTGTGCCATTTTGGAAATGTAATTGGTTTGTTCATCTAATCAATTTCAGCTACAAGATCAAGTTAAGCTTTTATCCAAAACAAAGGTCCATGTTGGGGTCGGGACTCCAAACAGGATCCAAGCACTCATTGAAGAAAGTAAGTTTACAAAAAAACACAAGTTTTATATGAACCTCATGATGGTATACACTTCAGGGCTGGAGGGGGGGGTTCCCATCAATACAGTTTATGACAGATAAAATGAAAATAAAGTTTAAAGAAATTTATTTTATTTAACAGGAAGCACTGTGATGACCTTGCTTTTTCACCAACTGGTAAATATTATACACAGATTAAATTATACTTTTATTGAGCTTTAGGTAGGCTAAGTAAGTCAATGAATTTATCACCTTTCACAGTTTTAAGATTTCATAGGTGCTTGTGCGTATGATTCTTGCCAATAGATCAACATGAAATCAAACGCTGAACTTAAATTATGGCCACTGGCTCATTCAGAAGAAGAATAAGAGGGGGGAGGGGCACATATATTACAATAGTTTCTACACATTCACAAGTTTACAATAGAATATACACTTTACACTGGTTTACTGTTGTGTATACCAGTATACATTACATTGACTAGTTTACTATAGTGTGTACATATTACCCTAGTTTCTAAAGTGTATACACATTAATTATACACTTAATTGACCATAGTGTATACACATTATGCTAATTTACTGTAGTGTAAACATGCTACACTGGTAAGTTTACTACAGTGTGCACATTATAGTAGATTACCATATCGTGTATACACATGACTTCAGGTTGGTGTGAAAATGCCCAGTATAATTGTTTTAAAGCTGTAATTCTCTTAGCTGTGTATGACAGAAATATTTAATTCATTATTTATGATATACCCACCATCCATCGGTTAACTTTTAGTGTCGCTGAGATAACTTGCTGGGGCTTTGATGGATTTTCCCAAAACTCTCCATAACTACTTCCCAACAGATCACCTCACCAGAGTTTGATTATGGGCAACATCCAAGTAATTTAATAAGGTCACGGGTCACTGGGCTTCTTTGTTGGTCACTGTGATAACTTATGAAGAATATAAAGGATTATGATAAAACACATAAAAAAATGTAAATCAATAAATTATCTCAGCTAAGTTCAATTTCAAGCAAAATCCATGCATACTTAATGTGGTTAGAAGTCACTGCACTTTGGAGGTACCTTGGTGACTTACCAAAAATCCTATGGATTTTCATGAAACTCTATACATATTAGGTACCAAAAGAGTTTCTAACCTGAAATATTTTCTCATCAAAGTTCACGCCAATTTAATGAGGTCAGAGGTCACCAGATACAGTTTGCAGTGCTCTTGTTGAATAAAGGCTTCTAAGGTGATCTATAAGCATTTTCAACCTCAGGACATACAGAGGCGTATATCATTTAACAATTTTGCAGTTTATATAGTTGAACTTTGATGAGGTTTGATGGTGCACAAGGACCCCTTGGGGCCTGCAGCAGTGAAATTTGTTTCCAATTTTTGTACTTTTTTTTAAGTTATTGTAAGCTTTCAATACTTAAAACTACTAAATATTCTACCTTCCATATTTAAGAATGTAATATATATGATATTTTATTAAAATGTTGATATGAAGTTTTTGTTCTCCTATTGCAGAGGCCTTGAGCCTGAGTAAACTGAAGAACGTTGTCCTGGACTGGAGCTGGAGAGATGTCAAGCAGCGCCGCATGGTGGACATTCCAGAAATCAGACAGTCCCTTTTCACACTACTCAACAAGCATTTGATTCCACAAGCAAAAACTGGACAATTTATGTTTGGTTTGTTATGACAAGTACTGACAGTATTATATGTTGGATATATTGAACATTTTATCTTATGTTTCAGACCTTTGAAGCCGTCTGGGAGGGGCACGTGTTAAATATGCAATCATTATTTTGAAGTATGGAAAATAAAGTTTTGTACATAGAAGTCTCTTTCTTATAGTGACTGGTAATCCTTTTATTATATAAGACTTTATAATTATCTCATATAAACGGGATCACAATAAATGGATTAAATGATTTTCTTAAACTCCCAAAAACTGCCATACAAATTAACTTGAGTGAAAGACTGTTAAATGCATTACCAGTTCATAGGGGTGACCACATTTCCGCTGGGGAAATTGGATCTAGGAACATCAAAAACCAGCCTTTTACGCTGTTAATGAACACCAGAGGGAGGGCATTCATTACCACTGACCTGCCCAAAACCACAATCTGGGCCTAGAACTTCCACAGATTTAGGACCACTTACCCTGTGGTCACGTGACAAATAGTACAGTAGTCCTCATCAAGTAAGCCAGTCTGATGATGACCTTGTGATACAGACAGTGGAAAGCTACAGTTAAATACAAAAGAAGTCTCGGAGTTGAGATTTTCACTAACCTTTAGTGAAATCTCCAGGGACAGGATCCAACATACATAATTTGATTTCCAGTTCAATTTTATCATTTTTCTGTCCTTTTTACTTAATGATACCGGGAAAAATCTATAAAACTGGGATATATGGAAGCACAGTGCTGTAACTTTGTCAATGTCATGGTCATTCTTAACAGGTTTCAATCTTGAAAACTTGAAAACTTGTTTTATATCAAAGTTGCCCGAGAGGAAATAGCGCCATATCGGCCCACTGACATTAAGATCAGGCTGCCATTACATCTGGGTCTGAGGAATGCATTAGAAGGCCCCATGAGGATGCAAATATTTTTGTCATTTTGACACCTACAGGTACCCATCAATCAACATAAACCAGACTAATCATTAGCATTTTTAGTATACATTCTACCAACACCATACATGAAATGTTTCGTTTTAACTCAGCATATTGGTAAAATCTTCCACACTTTTGTTGAATATCTGTCGCTTGAATACAGGCATGGCTCGCACGGTTTACTGGACACAGCCAACTTGTATGTGATAAAGGAAATGACTGGTTAACATAGAGACAGTGTTTCAGTTAAGGTTGTGAGTGCACATGTATTCTCTTGTGTTAATTCATCATTCTTAGAAAAATGTTAAGATTAAGGGCTTTTAACACAACATGATGGAAGACCACTGCGATGCATTCCTCGATATTGCTTGTATCAAGACTCAAGTAGGCTTACCAGCCCAATTTTCATTCCACTTCCAATTGGAAGTTCATTGAAAATTTTGCAAAACAGGTGAACTGGAAAAGAACAAGAACATACTAATAACCGGTGTGACACTTTTATTAAATATCATACAAGTTATGTACACTGTGCAAATACACAATACAAACATATTTCAATACAGTAATAGACCATCACTGTGCTGTACAACTTTGTTGTCCTATAAATATAAACAGTGCTTTTCAATTAGCTGCTTCCTAAATTATGTCTAGTAGATTATTACAGTGCTCTGTTTCCACCACAGGGTGCCAGCTGAAATTTGGAGATATATCTCTGTTTTCTGGGTCAATTGTTTAACTCAATGTCAAATGATGGCTTTGTATTAACAGTTGAAAATAAATGCACTGAATACATAAAACAGTATATTTGTGGCAGTCTGAGGCGGGCAATTAAATTTTTTTAAATATCAGAAGACTAACCCCAATCAGTGCAACTTTCTGCATGTGAAATATGAAGCTAAAACCGACATTTTCTCTTGGTTATATCAGACTGTTTACTGAAGTGTACATTTTATTCCCCTGTTAACCGCTCCACTACCTCACAGTTTTATCACCAACCAATTTAACAATCACACATGACTGACCCAAATATTGCCAAATCCCTGCTGGCACCTTGTGGTGGAAGTGTTGATCTTCCCTTCCCAACTTTGCCCCATCTAAGCATCTAACCAATGCACTGACTGGCAAGTGATAGCAACCTTGTCATGACTACTTCATAATTAAGCCTAGACACTTGGCTATGGTGAAAACATCAGTTAACTAGAAATGATGTTATCTGGTACCTTTACACAAGTCTTTTGGACAATGAAATGCCAAGCATGCTATGGATGACAGCTTCAAAGACCAAACCTGTCCATCATTTTGCTATAAAATGGTTGTCCCTTGCCAGTCTCCTTGTCATGCAAGAGCTGAGACAGGAGCCAGTCTACAAGATGGTTACTCTTTGCCAGCCCTTATGTCATACTGGATGAGTGGGTACCAGTTTATAAAATGGCTCCCACCAGTCCATTTCGTAACCAAAGTTCAGCGAGTGCCAGACTACAATCTACTGACTAATCATGTCATCAAATTCACTAAATTAGGTTTGTTAAATGAAGCCTACCCAATGATTTTTTACTGGTCAAACATAATCCATATTGAGACTTGTGAATAAATGCTTAGCAAAATTACATACACCAACATTACAATATAAACATGCTGAATGAATGAAAAATATGACCAGCATGACAAGTGGATGAAATGACCACATGTGAACACTTGTGATGAATACAGGATGAAAATATAAACAACAGATCTTAGTTTAAACTGCATAATAGGACCTGCAACCAGCAGTTTAAAATAAAGTTAACATATGGTGGATTAATTTTACTTGTTGACAGAAGTGTTCTCATTCAAAGTTTAAAGATACACAGGAAGTTTCATAATATCAGACTTGTTCTCTTTGAAATGTTTGTATTGTATGTACAAGAGGAGCACAAGAGCCATCAGTTTCACATATTGAGTAGGGATCCAGTCTGTTATCACCCCTTACAGGTACATTTTGCTGGACCTGTGAGCGAAACCCAGGTTTGTCGCTTTTAAACAGACACACCTTGTCCAGAGAAACAAATATATTCTTAACAACATCCATGGCAGAATGCTGATAGTAATATTTTATCAAAGTACTACAAAAAGAAGACAAGTCAAGTGCAGCATATGTTATCATGTTCAGCATCACAGACTGCAGACCACTTATCCTGCTGCAATCTGGTGGGTGAAGAATGAACTACAATTTAATACTTATACTTTTACCCTGTCAATTCTAGAATCTGGAGCCATGATTCAGTTCATCCTAAATGTAGATATGTAGAGATCTAACTCATGTAACTTTTCAAGTTGAAATGTGATATTGTTTTTGAGTACTGTACATTTGTGCAGACAGAACTGTTTGCAATATGCCTGCCCTCCAGATGGTATTAAGAAACAGGGTAAACCCATGAAAGTCCTGCTGATGATATAATTCCATGCCGCCCAATCTGAAATTAAATTTTAATTTCAGGTCTCTATATAAAAAATCTTTTTATTACTTCATTATTCACTTATAAACCATACAAAAATAAGGAACTCAAAACCCTTATTTGGAACTTAAAATTTCTGGTCTCTGTAAGATCAGATTTTTTTAAAAATTGATTATTCACTGTACCAGTATACAAATAAGGCACCCAAAAACAAAGCTGGCAGACCAAGTATAAACTAGTCTGGTTCCCTGCTCATTTCCTGAGCAATTGGTTTCATTCTTGTCTTTCAAAATTGTACAAATAACAGCATACAGGAGAAGTGTGAAACCCATCAGCACAGCATTTAATCTTGTTTATATATGAACATTAATTAAATATACCAGTTGTCAAGAAATATGAGACAATAAACCTCAAGCAGTGACCTTGGCTACACACACCAGTGGGAACAATGATGCTACACATTGTCCAACAGTAAACAATGATGCAACACATTGTGCAACAGTGGATGAACAATGATGCTACACACTGTCCATCAGTAGATGAACAATAATGCATCATTGCCCAACAGTGGATGAACAAATACTGCTACACATTATCAAACAGTGAACAATGATGCAACACACTGTCCAACAGTAGATGAACAATGATGCAACACATTGTCCAACAGTGGATGAACAATGATGCGACACTGTCCATCAGTAGATGAACAATAATGCAACATTGCCCAACAGTGGATGAACAATAATGCTACACATTGTCAAACAGTGACCAATGATGCAACACACTGTCCAACAGTAGATGAACAATGATGCAACACATTGCCCAACAGTGGATGAACAAAGATGCTACACACTGTCCATCAGTAGATGAACAATAATGCAACATTGCCCAACAGTGGATGAACAATAATGCTACACATTGTCAAACAGTGACCAATGATGTTACACATTGTCCAACAGTTTATACTTTGTGAGTGGATGAGGAATTAAATTTGAGATTACAAATGTAATCTTCATGCTGTAAATGCAGGCACTGGCAGAGCAGAAACAGTCAAGTTCCATCCTTGGAGTGGATGGTTACAGTTATTTTTCATGGCATTCTCATTATCATCTTAGGAACAGTTCATTACATGCTGTTACACAAAAGCCTGACCTTCCAAAGTCAAATAAGCTATTCTCACATCTCAAGTCATACATGCTAGAAGAATGTGTACCTCACAAATGAATACAGGCAATCTCAATGGTATTACAAGTCGCTGGTGGCATTTGGAGATCTCACCGATGACCTTTCCAAGGTTACTGTTGATTACTGATATTGAAAGCTGCCATGGTTACAAGCTGTACATTTTATATAATTTACTATGTCACATATTAAGATGTTTTGGCAGTTGCATGCCATCACTTCATGATATTTATTCAAACTCTTGATAAAATGACATTAACATATAAATAAGTTGTAAGCAAACTTCCCAGACAGAAGGAATATGGACTTATTTCACCTACAGTTAATCATTTATTTATGGTATGTTTAATGCATTTACAACCAATCCAAAATGTAAACGGTGAGACATTTGTATTTCTTTTAGCATTCACTGGAGATCTCGCCCCAAGACTGATCAGCAAAATGGAGCACCAACGAGATCTCCCATTTCCGTACAAGCTGCTACACCTAAAGCTTGGGCGTGTACTACAGGATATACATAAAATTACACCTCATTCTGTAATGTGAAATAAATGCTACCCTAATCAGCCAGGTTAAAAAAAAAATGTTAGGATTTCATTTAAAGTCTTTTTGCAAAGATTTTCAATTACATAACATATCAAAGCAATTTTTATGTATGGCCTCTTTTACCATCCCTTCTCTCATTTTCATTTTTATTCACAATTTTTATACTATTTCCATTTTACAAAAATAATGAGATCTTTGCTAACAGTTTAAAGCCTCTTGGTCCGCTGTAATCAGCAATCAGAGAAAAATTATACATTTATTTTTTTTAATTAGTTAAATTGAAGCACTTTCCAAGACCCTGAAAATGTCCAATGTTCATGGATCCTTAAGCATGTTAGAACCCTGACATTTGGTGATGTAAAAAATATTTAAGAAAAACTTTATCTTGATTAGTTATTTGTAAACGTGTCATCAGAAGCACGTTTACCAATAACTGATCAAGATAAAGTGCTCTCCTACGCAGGGTATGAGAATGTGAGAGCATGTTAGTGTTGTAAGGGTAAATCCCCCTTCATATAACCAGCTATTGACTACATGGGGCACAGACATGACGTCTTGCACACCAGATTCATCAAGCCCACACTGGTCACATTGCACTCGTCACCACTTCTTCAGACCACATCACATCATAATTTTATCACTGGCAATGTGTCTTGCAATGTATCTTACCATAGTTCTTAACAATATTCAAACTGAGGTATATAAATGTTCTTTCTGTGATATAATATCCACTCAAGAATCAAAAGAATCTCATCCATTAGCCCTAGTTGCTATTGAAACCTGATGCAAATGTGTTTTATGGCTCCGGTGTGTCCTGCATCTTTCAGCTGATTCCTGTAAAGTGAGATGACGTCCTGATATCAATATGGCTGGCGATCACAATACTAGCTCTTCTTCTCTGAATTTTCAATGTATTTTTTCAGTTCTATGTTATCCACCAAATCTTCCCTTTTGATAGGTACACGGTTTCCACATCCTGCACAAGGGCACCTGAAAGTACACAAAATACAGTGAAACCTCGTTGTGTCAAAGTCGAAGGGACCCTAAGAAAACTTCGACACATCCGAGGTTCGACACAAGCGGGTTTTATCATGTTATTATTTAACTAGAGTTGGCCGAGATATCGAGTCTGTAACTTCGACATAAGCGGGGTATTCGACTTAAGCGAGTTCGACACAACGAGGTTTCACTGTACTTGATTAACTCTAACTAATAAACCTATAACAACTGTCACTTGTACACTAATGGATCAGATTACTCAAAATTCAAATATAAACAGATTTCCTTGTTATGACTTATTTGTTTTGTTCAAACAAACTTCAGATAGTATTCAAGGTCATTGGAATTCTTAACTGTCATTAATACACATATTTAGCCAATAACAGCGACTGACAACATACCAGGGCCCTGGTTGTGTAGTGTCAGCATGTGTGCGTTAAAGAAATATTTCACCTGAGTACTGCACAGAATAGCCAAACTGTAAACAGCCATTTTTGCTGATACCGTGTGACCCTTTAATAAAAATATTATGAACCATCTTTTTGGGTACTGCCTTTTAACTGACCTATCCACTACAGCCAAAATGCTCCGTCCTTTTAACCTAATTTATTATAATGAGTCCCCTAAACACTCCTACAAAGGTCTTCCATGCCCATGGTAGTGAATGCTTTTTACAACATAATGAGGTCATTAAGGTCGATGACCTATGACATCACATTGACTGACATCATCAACTGGTATCACAGTATTCCAATGTTGAATATATTGCAGTCACTGTGAACTGTCTCGCAATATTTTGGATTATTTGTCTCATACGAATTACGTGCCAAGTAAGATATTATCATTAACTTGGTAGTCTGAGGAATGGCTCCTGCAACCTTTGGCCTAAAATTTTTTACACTGTCTCCTTTGTATAAAAAAATATCCCAGAAAACATGTCGACATGGGTACTGGTACAGACTACACATGTTCTGTTTGACAGAGCTCAATCAAAATATGCAAATTTTGTTTTGTCAGATGATTGATGCTTTACAAGGCTTATCGTCACCTGACTGGTTGTTCTGTAGTCCAATGCTTATGATTATTCATTGACTGAATATACGATTAAGGTCACGTAGAGTTCATGGATAAGCCAATTGCCCTTTGGGCAGCAGTATTGTCCCTGCAACTTGGGGGCTTCTAGCCTATGACATCAAAATAATGTACAAACTAGCATACGGGTAGTCGACAAGCGACTACGTGTATCCGCCTAAATCAGAGTGGAATGGGTGAAGTGAGGCATGGATTGAGTGGCAAGGGGAAATAGAGTGTTGCATATTAGCATGGATGTCTGCAGCCAAATTGTGTATGTAGGTTGCCCCCCCTACCACAAAATCCAGAAAGCCGTCCAAGTTGTATACATATGCAAAATTTAAGGCAGATAAGTCAAACCACTACATGTATATGAGTGATATTAGCCCGTGGCAGACAAACAGATGGACACTGAGCAAAAATGGTTGCAGGTGACCCCACCAGTTTTGCGTATGATAAAGAGCTATGTGAGAACTATACACATGCAAAACTTTGGCCCAATCGGTCAAACGGTTCCAAAGTATGAGCTTGGATGTCTGCTGCATAAACTAGAATGCAGGTGGCGCCACCTGTCATAAAATCAAGAGAGCTGTCAGGGATGTATAAACCTGCAAAATTTTAGACAGATATGTCAAACCACTGCCGAAATATGAGTGATTTTATCCCATGGCAGACAAACAGACAGGAGCTGTGCAAAAATTGCTGCAGGTGGCGCCACCAGTTTTGCGTATGATAAAGAGCTATGTGAGATCTATACACATGCAAAATTTTGGCCCAATCGGTCAAACGGTTCCCGAGATATGAGCTTGGATGTCTGCTGCATAAACTAGAATGCAGGTGGCGCCACCTGTCATAAAATCAGAAAAGCTATCCAGGATGTATACGCATGCCGAATTTCAGGTGAATTAGTCAAGTCACTGCAGAGATGAGTGATTTTAACCCAAGGCAGACGAACAGATGGACACTGTGCAAACATGGTTGCAGGTGGCGCCACCATTTTTTGTGTATGTTATAAAGCTCTCCAAGGGCTACATTTGTGCAAAAAAATTTTCCTGATCGGTCGAACGGTTCCCGAGATATGAGCTTGGATGTCTGCAGCGTAAACGTGAATGTAGGTGGCGCCACCTGTCATAAAATCAGAAAAGCTATCCAGGATGTTTACGCATGCCGAATTTCAGGTGAATTAATCAAGTCACTGCAGAGATATGAGTGATTTTAACCCAAGGCAGACGAACAGATGGACACTGTGCAAACATGGTTGCAGGTGGCGCCACCATTTTTGTGTATGTTATAAAGCTCTCCAAGGGCTACATTTGTGCAAAAAATTTTCCTGATCGGTCGAACGGTTCCCGAGATATGAGCTTGGATGTCTGCAGCGTAAACGTGAATGTAGGTGGCGCCACCTGTCATAAATCAGAAAAGCTATCCAGGATGTTAACGCATGCTGAATTTCAGGTAAATTAGTCAAGTCACTCCAGAGATATGAGTGATTTTAACCTAAGGCAGACGAACAGATGGACACTGTGCAAACATGGTTGCAGGTGGCGCCACCATTTTTTGTGTATGTTATAAAGCTCTCCAAGGGCTACATTTGTGCAAAAAAAATTTTCCTGATCGGTCAAACGGTTCCCGAGATATGTGGGTTTATGTGTGGAAACAGACGCACAAACGGACGCAGAGCACAGAGGAAAGGTCAGAGGTCAAAACAAAATCGGGGTGCAGCAGTTCACATGTGACCCGAACATAATCCTGGGTTTCGTAAAATTCTGCTCAGCGGTTACGGAGGAGTTCTCCGGACACCTACGCGGCGGCGGCGGCGTGCAGCTGAAAACATAGTATCCGCAAAACTCGGATACAATAAGAATATCTTTTCTTAAAATTGCTTGGTTCTCAGTTTGCCTTAATTCCAAAGATCTTGTAAGTAGACCAAACCTGTGTGATGTTTGGTTTTGGACACTAGTATGGCCATCATAGGGAGCCAGTGTAGCTCAAGCAATACAGGTGTAATGTGATCATACTTGTCACATCCTCTTGGTATATGGGCTGTGCTATTCTTAACTCGTTGAAACCTCTGAATTAATGAAGAAATGGATACCCATGAAGTACGGCATTCCATAATCTAACTTGGTAGTGACAAAAGCATGGCTCAGGTGCTCAAAAGAAAGTTGATCCAAATACTCTTCTCTTTTATAGATGTTGTGGAGATGCATGTAAGCCGCACGGCAAATGGTGTCCACATGCTGCTCCATGGTGAAATGGAAATCAAAATAAACACCAAGGCTGCAAATCCACTGAGAGGGTGCAACTTTATGCCTTACCTTGCTGATCCCTTTTTGTTCTCGATATGTTCCAATATGGCCTGCTTCTCATAGTTGTGATTACAGACTGTATTTTTCACTGGATGTTTCATTATCGTCAGTGTGATTGGGCACTTTATTCCGACCTCCTCTGCTAACATGATGACATCATCATCATCACTCTCCTAGAAAGATATGAAATTGGAAAATTCATGGTTTTAGCATTAACAAGAAAATATTAACATGTTATTTTCCAATGCATCCTTCTACAATAATTATCTGTCATGATAATAATAGTTTGCAAAAGTTTTTAAAGTGTATAATTCCCTAAACAAACAATTCTAAAATATAAACCTAAGATTTCTGTAATCTAATACTCAATACATATATTAACATTTAGTCACAGGTTTCTTAACCACAGGACAGGCCAGTAAAATTACATCCCTGTGTGTTTCATAACATTACTTTGTGTTATACCTAAGACACACTTCATATGGACCAATAGCAATAACCAAGAAAATCTGAAATGTTTGAAAGATGGTGTAATCTAATACTCTATACATAGTGTATACTAACATTTATTCACAGGTTACATAGCCACAGAACAGGCCTGTAAAGCTATATCTCCCATGTATTTCATGAAATTACTTTTGAATTATATTAAAAACATGTTTTATAAGGACAAATTACTATATCCAAGATGGTGAAAAATGTAAAGAAAGTGGGACAACTACTGAAGCATTAGCAACTGGGCCTGTAATAAGTCACAATACTGAACCAACACTTCAGCTGTTCAAGCACAGATTCAAGGGACTGATAATTGAAGAGTATGTTTGGGTCTGATCATTCCTGACACTGGTGTTCTGCATGTATAGTAAAAGTGTGATCAGTTAGTCAGAGCAAACTTTAATTGAAATATTTCACCAGGTGTACCATCCCAAAGCCCTCAGGATAGTACTTTGCTGTAAATTTTGACCAACAGATTTATGGTCGAGCATAGAGACATGTATTGCTTATACTTTTTTTATATATTACTGCAAGAGTACAATATCTGGCCGAGTGGTTGTCCACCCAACCTAACTTTTATATTGGCTCATTCTTTCACTTTCTCTTATTCCTGGATATAAATCATGAAACCTTTTTATATAACTTTGTATATTTTGTTATCCCCTATTACACCAAAATGAACTAAAATGTGAGGGATGGCCATAAGTGGAAAGGGCACCAGTCTACTAATGTCCCTTTTTAATCAAAATGAATAAATTGTAAATAACAGAATGTACTAACCTGACCCTGGTTCACTTGTACTGGTCTGTTTTTACCCCTTTCTGGAATGGAAAAAAAAAGATATTCTGATACATAGCAGATATAAAACTTTATAAATACTGCTTTAATTTGCAACAATTTTAAAATGCTTTGTATCTTTAAAACATTGATGCATCATTTCATGCAGGGTGACAATCTCTTTTGACACATTTTAACAAGTCGGCCTGTTTGAAAGAATGGAGAACCCTGATATATATATATATATATATATATATATATATATATATATATTTGAAAAATAAAAGGCTTCAGAAGCATGAAACACTAGAATATTCAAACTTCTGCATAAAAGTCACGTTCCATGTGTATGCAATACATATGTATAAGCATATAAAAGATGGAAACCCTAAATTTTCTTGGATTGTTTCCATTTATATGTACCAGTATGCATGAAATATATGTGTGTGCATGAACAGCACTTTCACTCGCTCATTGTAGCACAAAGGCAAAAAACTGGCCAATTCTACACTTTGACATCAGTGACAGGGTATGCCTTTGGCAGATGACTTCTCTGCTCCTACAGCTCTTTACTATATTCCAGGTTTTGTTGCATATATAATGGCATATATAAATGTTTTAATGGAATCACAGGTGCCCATTTTCTAGCTGCATATATCTGTGTAATAACACCATTCAAGGGACTGGCCAAAAGTGGGTCTTAATACACAGGTAGTCTTGTCAGACTGACCAGTTATAACCAATGTGTATGCTTTTGGTTAAATCAATGTGGTCACAATACCCAGGTGGTCTTATTTGCACTGTATCTTTCAGAAAGGTTCCACAGTACATACAAACAGCAGGTCTCCATTCCCAAACAGAATGCACTCCAATATGTACTGCATATCGTAAAAAAATGCTAGCTTAATCCATCACACAATATAACTCTAATTAGCAAATCACACAATATTGCAACGAAGACTATTTACTTACCAGTGCTCTCGTTTATTTTGTTAATTATATCTATAGCTGCCATGTAGTGGATTTCTTTGATAACCGGCTGGTTGTTGCTTGGTAACTTCATCTTGGACAAGGCATCCTTCTGGTCTGCGGTTACAGCTTTCAGCATGATAATGATGTGTTTGTATTTCTCATCTGTCAAAAATAAAAAGTAAATTAGCTATTAAGCTCACATTTCAAACGAGCAACAGCTGGTTATAACATGCGATAGGAAATTTCATCTTAATTAAACCACCAGTTGACATGTGATTTTACAAGGACGGTTTCTACAGAACTTCACTTATCTGACTGTATTAACAATTTATAACTTTTTATATCTGATTAAGATTTCATTTGAGTATTTTTTTATCTTGCCTGAGTGCTGGACATGTAGAATTTCTAAGCCTAACTAAGAGTTCAAATAGACTGGCCAATTAAATGTATTTTTTCTCCGCTTTATGAAGGAGTTGTTTTTTTTCCAAGTATGATAGAGGCCAAGAAAGCTAACACGTTTATCTCAGCTGGACTGCTGGAGTTGTAATATACTGCCATGCTAGAATTATGGTAGGCTGACCTACTGTTTGTTTTTTTCTATCTTAACTTGACCAGTGTGGTTGCAGTATAAATTAAGAATGGCCTACTCAATCTTCTTTTATTTTACCTGGACCAACAGGGTTGTAGTATTAAGCATTACTATTTGGGTAGGTTGAGTCACTGAATATATATTCAACTCGCCTAAACTGCTGGGGGTGTAGTATTTAACTATACTAGATTTATGGTAGGCTGGTATAGTTTTTTTTTATCTAACCTGAACTGCTGGGGTTGCAGTATTGAGCCATGGTGGAGTTACAGAAGGCAAGCACAAAGAGATTTTTTTTTTATTTTACCTGAACTGCTGGGGTTGTAGTATTTTGCCATGCTGGAGTTTGGGTAGGCTGGCATGTTGAGTGTTTTTCGGATCTTCTCTGACCCTGATGAGGTTGTGTATAAGAAGATGCTTGGACATTTTTTGTGGACACACATGTAGCTTGGCTGGATGTCCTCAATTGGGATGTGCAGTTGAAAATTCCTCCCATCGTTAACTACAAAGAACAAACAGATACATTTATTTCCCCATAGGTGAAAGTAATAATCAAAGTTTTTATTTCACATTTCTAAGGAGATCTTATCAACCCTCCTTGTCTCAATGTCAAATTATAAGTTTCTAGGTCTTTTGTGCCCTGTTAACAGATGGAAGAACTAAAGTCAAAGAACATACAGGATGCTGCAAAAGAATAATCCCCTTAGCTCCAGTGATTTCAGTCAGATGATCTAAATACTGAAGTAAATCTTAATATCAGATAAATAATCTCATGAATTATTGGGGACCTGGAGAGTCAAATGGTAAAACACTAAGTGCTCTCCGCTGGTGACCTAGTTTTGATCCACGGTGTGGATATTAGAGCGGATTGTGGTGGCCCGTCCAAGGTCGGTGGTGTTCTCTGGTTTCTCCACCCCTACACATTACTAAGTGTCATCACCTGAGCCATAGCACATAATAGTTCTCATAACTAGTTGTAGTTGTAAAATTCTTGTAAAAAAAATAAAGTTCATAATGATGTATGAAAGTCTACCTACTTTGTAATGAAATATACACCCCTCCACCATGGACACGAATCTGTTGCCGTGGGGTACCAGCCAATGTCCCTATGGATATCCTTGTACTTTCTAAAACAACTTCAGTTTCTTTGACCAAACCTGCAGTTGAACAAAAATAAAGAGTTTAATAACATGTGATCATAACATTTCAAGTAAATTGTATTTTTATTAAGTGTATGGTGTAATCTTTATTTAATCTTGAAATCAGGATAAATCAGAAATCAGTTGTAGATAACAGAAAATATACCTCATTAACAATACATATATATTCCATCAAAATAAATATTACAGTTTCTGATTCAGTGAATCATCTATAAGATACTTATATTATGTTTGATCACACCTGAAAAATATCATATTAAAGCATAACCAAAGTAGCAGTTGGTTATACTTGTTATGGATATTTTTTGCATGGGGCAAACACTGGGTAAATTGAAAAGTTAAGATCTTATATTATCAAAATTAATGACAAAGTCAACAGGAATTGTTGGTTGATGTTATTTTATTTTCACCCAGAGATTTTTTTTATTTCAAATATGGATTTTCAATGCCTGCTGCTCCTATTTTATACAGTATTTTAAATTATTTTTTAACTTTAGCCTCATGAATAATTTCTTAGGGCACTGCATGCACACTCCGTATGCAGTGATTGCAGGCTGTATTTATTTCATAATACTGGATATGCTAATGCTGAAACTCTCATGCGTGGAGGTAGAATATGCCTGCCTGCCTGAAAAATTGCAGGCAAACAACTAGCACCCCTGGCAACAAGCCTGTTCAGCCCATTCATTCAATACAGCTGCAGGTGCAATGAGCATAGCGCTTTTCCTTACAAATCAACCTGATATTTAATATGGTCTTGTCTTCAAAGTCTGAATTGTTGAACTGAAATGAACAGGATGAAGCCTATAGAAATGACAAACTGCTTAATAACTTTATCTTGTATCAAAGGACTCTCATAATAACTCAGGGCAAAGCTACAGTCTTTCATTCACAGAAAAACATTATGTTTTTGCCAGTTTCATTTAATCTGCCTGACCAACAATTAAATGTAGACTCCTATATGCTCAATGATCACATTAAGTTAACAGAAATCTTAGCCTATAAGCCAATATTGTGGGGATGGTCAGATAAGACGGTGCTAATTACTGTCTGGCAGAATCATTCTTGCCTGCATAAATGGGCTTCCGGCTGTGCCAGCCAGTGTATTTCCCCCCTACATTTACAAGAGAAACTGCATTGGCAATATCCCAAATTCCTTTCACTTAACCACTGCTTGCTACTGCATGGTTCGCTGAGTTTCACCACTAGGCAGTTGGCAATAGGCCAAGAATATTCAGACCAATGAGAGCAGGGTATCAGCGGTTTCAAACTTTGATGCACAATGTGAAACCCCACTCCCACTGGCCTGAACATTATTTTGTTAAACCTACATGACACTGCGAGGGTTTCATCATGAGTGCAAAATATAACCACACGGTAAGGAATGAAATCACAAGCTTTGTATGATGGCCTCATGCAAGTTTTTGACAAAATAATATGGGAGTGCAAATCTTACATTTGACAAACTCTGTCCCACTCCAGATGCAGAACTGAGGTGGCTGGTTTGCCTCCTGGACCTGATAAATGGAGCCACTGCTCAGGGTCCGCCGTAAGTGGTCCCATCCCTGAGGGTTTGTGGGTAATACAACACTTGGATGTTGTCCTGGACCCAATGGAATCCGAGGGGGAAACTGAAATGACAAATCAATATCCAGCATAAAACACAAATTCACTTGCTCTTTGACTTGTATTGTTTTGACTCTCTTGAAGTGTGGACCTGACTGCAACGGCAGAATGGGCAGTGAAATACACCATGGAAATTTGAGTGAAAGTGGCCTAACTTTAACACCATCAGCATCAATAAAGGGTTCATACCATCAGCCCACAAGCATCAGGATACTGTTGCTCACCATCACACCATCAGCCCATCCAGACACTTCTCAGTGTTATGATGGACCAGTGCGCTCCTGCTTGCTAACACTGCCTTACAATAAAATAGAATTACGAAGGATAATGAACTAGCACACTATTACAAATACATCAAAATTTACATACAATAATGAATACACCAGATCTTACATACAACAATAATGTATCAGACTTTACATACAATTACAAATACATCAGAGCTAACATACAATCACAAAGCACCAGGCCTTACATACAGTTACAAATGCACCAAGCCTAGCATGCAATTACAAATGCAACAGATCTAACACTGCACAAAATTACAAATGCACCAGACCTAATATACAGCATACAATTTCAAATGCACTCATTTAATACACAATCAAAAATCCACCAGACCTTACATACAATTACAAGTGCACCAGACCTGACTTTAAAACTACCATACACACAGGTCAAGTAAGACCCTACAAATTTGTTGATTTTGAGAATGAATGTTGGTCTAGCAGACTACTGGAAAAATGAAGAAGACAGTGGAAAATGCTTTTTACTGTTAACTGCATCCTGTGACCTTTGATCTTCTAATACCATACTCAGCATGTTTCTCGGTCTGTGACGAGTGTGAATAAAATTTATCGATCCCTACCCGAGTCTATCTTCTGGAAACAATATTATGAATATGTTTACCCTTTCAACCCCCAATTTGACAGAAATATTCCTTTTGTGAGGTGTCACATTTATGTTAGGGTTAAATTCAATTAATCGAAAGTGGATATATCATCCAAAAATAATTTGAGATGTGTCCTGCTAGCAGGAAACTAAAGTTGGAGTTGGTCCCTCTTTGAACAGGTAATAAATGCATAAAATGGAAGAGACTGCAATCTGCTGTTCCACTGGAGGTATTCTAATGCATTAATTCTTCAGAATCAAGAAGCCTATTTTAACTTCTTGAAAATCCATCCAGCAGTTTTTTAGAATTCTGGCCTTAAATATGAATTTTACTATGAATGTGGTACCTTGGAAGGCAGACAAGGCTGTGTTTTCATAAACTCAGAGAATATTAAATAGAGTACAGTGACCTCATTTTTTAAGTATGCTGGAAGATCTCATCATGATCCCTTCTGACCTTTAGAAAGTGGTCAAAGTGTCATATACTTATAATTTATGCCCTGATATAACATACATAAACCCATGTGTAATGGTTTGCACTCCATCAGGTGCTGCCCCCTACAGGGCACTGTCTTAACTACTTATTTGAACGTGTTCTTACGGTAATAAGTGTCTAGATCAACATGGCCGTCGGGAGCTGAATAAACGTGTGTGTTACCACACTGGACTTGATTATTGTGTTGAAACCCACATACATGGTGTCAGAAGTGTCTTTGAAACGGACACAACGATGGATACCTTGCCACCACCTAAAGAACTGTCGTTTGATGGTAATACATCAGAAAATTGGCGACGCTAGATACAGCAGTTCCGTTACTTCATGACCGCCAGCGGCCGGAACACCAAAACACAAGAGTTGCAGTGCGCGACTTTGCTTCATTGTGCAGGTGAGCAAGCCCAAGAAATATATAACACGTTTGAGATCCCTGTTGAAAAGAAAGATGCTAATGGTCAATGCAAAGACTTACAGTTTCTGATCTCAAAGTTTGAGGCGTATTGTACTCCCAAGAGAAATGTAACACTTGAAAGACATACCTTCTATAACCGAAACCAAAAGCAGGGTGAAACGTTTGACCAATTCTTGACCGACCTTAAGATATTGATAAAGAACTGTGAATTTGGAGAATTGGCAGATAGTATCCTTAAAGACAGATTAGTTGAAGGTGTCAGAGAACAGGCTGTGAAAGCTAGACTGTTGAGAGAGCCAGATTTAACATTACAGAAATGTGTTGACTTGGCTAAAGCCGCTGAAGCATCTAGCCTTCATTTGAAAACACTGAGTGACTTTAAAGCTGAAGTACACACAGTGAAACGACATAAGCCATTTAAAAAGCGTGGCCAACCCAGAGAACATAAACCAGGTCAATCAAAACAGAATCAGTCAGGCTCCACCAGCAAATGTAGTCGTTGTGGCTATGATAAACACCCACCAGGACGGCGATGCCCAGCCATAGGCCAGCTATGTCGCAAATGTAATAGGCCAGACCACTTCTCTCAGGTTTGTTTTACGAAGAACAAAACACGGCCAAAAGTACATGCAGTTGAGGAACAGGACAGTAATCAACATGACACTGATGATGATTTATTTGTTATAGACTCTGTTCATAGCAAAGATGCCAAACCATGGATTCTACCTGTACAGATAAACAATACAATCATACCAATAAAGCTTGACACAGGTAGCGATGTAAACATTCTGAGTGTTAAAGATTTTGGCCAGTTAAAGCAGAAAGTGAAAATTCATGAATGTAAAGTTCAGCTAACTGCATATGATGGGGGTGATGTCCCAGTAAAGGGTAAAGCACTGTTGAATGTCAAAGTAAATGAACTGAACCAACCGACAATGTTTGTCATATGTCAAGATGATGTTACACCCATTCTTGGTTGAAAATCATGTGAGGACTTTGGTCTCATTAAGAGAGTGTATACTGTAACAGAAACTCCTGAGGAATACAAAGACTACTTTGTAAATTATGCTGATGTTTTCAAAGGGCTTGGTTGTTTACCAGGAAAGATTTCCATTCAGACATGTGATGATGTAAATCCCAAAGTAGAACCCTGTCGTAAAGTTCCATTTGGACTTAATGAGAAATTAAAACAGGAACTTGACCGCATGGAAGCCATGAATGTGATTGCTAAGGTGGACCAACCTACTGATTGGGTCCATTCATTAGTGATAGTTAACAAACCTCAAGGTAAGATCCGCTTGTGCTTGGATCCGCGCAATTTAAACCAGGCTGTGAAAAGAGAACGTTTTAAACTTCCTACTAGAGAGGAAATATCAGCAAAATTCAGTGGCAGTAAATTCTTCTCCAAGCTTGATGCTCGCTCTGGATATTGGCAGCTACAACTGGACGAGAACAGTTCATATCTGTGTACGTTCAACACGCCATATGGAAGATATAGATATTTGCGCCTTCCATTCGGTATTTCCTGTGTAAGTGAAATCTTCCAAAAGAAAATGTATGACCTGTTTGAGCATATAGAAGGAGTAGAAATCTCCATGGACGATATCTGTGTACATGCTGAAACAAAGGAGAAACATGATGAAAAGCTAAACATGGTGTTTGAAATAGCTCGTCAGAACGGACTGAAGTTTAACAAGGATAAGTGTCAATTAGGTGTCAAAGAAGTTACTTTCATTGGTGACAGGTACACTGACCAAGGTTTAAAACCTGATGAAAAGAAAGTAGAGGCCATAACAAAAATGGCTCGCCCAACAAACAAGACTGAATTACAGAGTTTCCTAGGAATGATCAATTTCCTGGCAAGATTCATTCCAGATCTATCAACAAGATCTGCTCCATTGAGATCGCTGTTAGAGAAAAACATTCAGTGGCAATGGGAGCATGAACAAGAACAGGCGTGGTGTGATCTGAAAACTCTGGTGTCTAGCCAACCAATTTTGCAATACTACGATACTAGAAAACCACAGAAAATATCTACAGACGCAAGCCAGAGTGGTCTTGGTTGTGTGTTATTGCAGACAGATTCTCCAGATGATGATAAATGGTTACCTGTAGCCTACGCATCAAGAGCGTTGACAGAAAGTGAAAAAAGATACGCACAAATTGAAAAAGAAGCTCTCAGTATCGCTTTTGCTTGTGACAGATTTCATCAGTTTGTATATGGAAAGAAAATTGAAATAGAGACTGATCATAAACCACTGATACCCATATTCAGTAAGCCTTTAAATGACTGTCCAGCAAGATTACAGAGGCTCAGACTAAAATTACAGAAGTATGATTTTAACTTAAAGTACACTCCTGGCAAGCTGATGTTCACAGCTGATGCACTTAGCAGAAATTATCTTCCAGATACTGGAGATGATGACATAGATAGACAAGTTAATGCTCATGTAGACAGTGTAATGCAGTTTCTACCAGTAACAGACAGGAAATTAAATGAGATTCGGGCTGAAACTGACAAAGATGAAACTTTGTGTGAACTGCGCAGAACCATTCTTAACGGATGGCCTGATGAAAGAGCTCAGTGTTCGAGTGAACTACACCCATACTGGAACTACAGGGATGAACTTTCTGTAGTGAATGATGTCATCATGAAAGGTATGAGAGTGGTAATACCACCAACTCTGAGAAAGGGTATTATCGACAAAATACATGCCGGACACATGGGTATCGAAAAGTGCAAGAAAAGAGCCAGGATTTCAGTATTTTGGCCCATGATTAACCAGGACATCGAAAACAAAGTAAAATTATGTGATGCATGCTTGACTTATAAAGTCAAACAACCGAAAGAACCACTCATTCCCCATGATATACCAGGCAGCCCATGGGAAAAGGTCTCCACAGATCTGTTTGTATGTGATAAGAAGGACTACTTGATCGCAGTAGACTGTTATTCATGTTACCCAGAAGTTGTGAGAATCTCAGGACAGACTAGTAAAGCTGTCATCATAGGACTGAAAAATCTGTTTTCCCATCACGGTATACCCCGTCAAGTGTATTCAGATAATGGTCCGTGCTACAACTCAGATGAATTTGCTGATTTTGCTAGAGACTGGGACTTCAGTCATCAGACTTCAAGTCCACTGTATCCACAATCTAATGGACAAGTTGAAAAATCGGTACAGATCATGAAGAACATTCTGAAAAAATCAGCACACAGTGGCGAAGACCCTTTTATAGGAATTCTAGCATACAGGACAACTCCAATTCTGGGAGAATTGTCTCCAGCTGAATTATTAATGGGCAGAAAGTTGAGATCTAATTTACCCATCACTGACCAGATGCTAAAAATGCGTAATTATGATGAAGTTAGGACAATGAAGGAAGCTAACAAGAAGCAGCAGAAATTCTATTTTGACAAAGGTGCTAACCAGTTTCCACCACTTCAGCAGGATGATATTGTGAGAGTGCGAGATCACCAGAAAAATGATTGGTCTGTCAAAGCCATTGTCTTAGATAAAGTTGCTCCAAGATCATATTTGGTGCGTACAGAAACCGGTGCTGTATACAGGAGGAATCGTGTTGATTTAATGGCAACACAAGAAAGATTTGTTCCACAACAACGGGAGGAAATTGTGCCAGTGATTTCGCAACCAACAGTTACAAATTTATCCGTGCCAAATCCTGTGATTACTGATCAAACAAATGACATGTCAACAGCAAATGGCAAGTGTGAGTTAAATGCCAGTTATAGTAAGCAGAAACCGCAAGACACCATTACTGATTTATCTAGCAATGTAGCTGGAACAGATTTAACAAATGTACGAAAATCAAGCAGAGTGTCAAAACCACCGCAGAGACTTATTGAAATGTGCTAATATTGTAGTAATAATCTTTAGTGTTAAGTAGGATCAGATCTATATAATGATAATCAGATTAAGAGACTTTAAACCAAAGACTGGTGATGTATAATTGTTTTATTTATGCATATCATAAGCGTAACTTCATGAGTAATGTTTATTTTCAAGTTAATCATAACTTTGATATCACTGCTAAACATACATCCACGCAAGTGTTGTAATCTGAAAAAGGGAGGTGTAATGGTTTGCACTCCATCAGGTGCTGCCCCCTACAGGGCACTGTCTTAACTACTTATTTGAACGTGTTCTTACGGTAATAAGTGTCTAGATCAACATGGCCGTCGGGAGCTGAATAAACGTGTGTGTTACCACACTGGACTTGATTATTGTGTTGAAACCCACATACACCATGGACTATGAATATCTTTGATCTGTAAGCTTCACCTTTGACCCCAAATTCCACTATCATACATAAAGTTAAGACAACAGACAAATTCTTGGAATTTATGTCGTCCCCTTCTGCCTCTTGTAATATCAGCTTCCTGTGATCTTCATGCTGACCTTCTTAACATGTTTTAGTTTTTATTTTCCGTTGAAGATGTCTGCTCATGTCATAATTTTTTGTTGTGAATTGGAAACAAAGGAAAATTTTGTTTGTTTGTTTTAGAGCTGGTGATAATAAATTTTCAGACAGACACTCCAAATCCAATCCCATCCAAGGTATGCATGAGAGCAATCACTGACCCGAATTTGAATGAAATTGGATAATATTTAGGAAAGTTATTGTACGGAAATGATAACCTGACAGAGAGAGGGACAGACAGACAAGACAAGACAGACAGACCGAAATCAATGTCCCCCTTTCTTAGGAAGCGGGGGACAAAAAGTACTTTGTTAGTACCTATGATTTCCCCCACCCCCCCTCAAAATCAGGCCCATGCAGATCCAAGTTTGCAGTTCATGTTATCAATCAATTTGAAAGTGCCCCTGCATGCACCGGATTCTGCTAACATTTGCCTTCGCCAGGAGGGTGTTAAGTTTTGTTGTGTTTTTATGTAATTTTTGTTTGTTTACAATATTACCTAGGTTATCATGAACAGAATCTCATGAAATATTCGGGGCCTTTCCAATGAACAAACCATTTAATTTTGGTGTCAATCCTTGACATGATCCGGATCAAGTAAATTAATCAAGGAATATTCACAAATGTACAATCATTTCTGCAAAATGAACCTGGGAGTATGGGCTGAATAAGTGGATGGCAGAAGCTTGCATTCGTTGGAATGCAGATTTCGCATTTGGCAATACAGTTTATGTAATGCTCTGAATTAATTCTCTTTGGAGAAGACAAAACAAGTGTTGGTACAAGGCTTGTCAAGTACCTTTCATAACTTTATATAAAACTTATAATTTACACCGTAGTACTTTAGCCATGTATTATGATTCATATAACATGATGATGTAGATGTCACAAGTATATAGTTGACTTTATTAAGATTATGACTATTATAAAACAGGAATGATATTTTTGTTTGGCGTTTTGCTGAATCCTTGAAAATGTAGGACTTAAGTTTTGGTCCTGGCATTTAGGATTGTTATAATCCTAGAAAGATATTTTTGTTTGGCGTTTTGCTGAATCCTTGAAAATGTAGGACTTAAGTTTTGGTCCTGGCATTTAGGATTGTTATAATCCTAGAAAGATATTTTTGTTTGGCATTTTGCAGGTATCTTGAGAATGTAGAGCCAAGTTCTTTTCCTGGCAGGCTATATATTCATTATAAACTTATAATACAGGAATGATATTTTTTATTGGCATTTTGCTGAAATCTTGAAAATGTAGGGCTTAGTTTTGGTCCTGGCATTATGGTAGTTATAATACAGGAATGCTGTTTTTGTTTGGCATTTTGAAGGTATCTTGAAAATGTAGGGCTTAGTTCTGTTCCTGGCATTATGACTGTTATAATACAGGATTGATATTTTTGTTTGGCATTTTGCGGATATCTTGAGAATGCAGGGTTTAGTCTAGGTCCTGGCTCTTCTGCATCTGCTGTTTGGTCCATCATTTAAAGACCTCAGTATTTGTTTTCTGTCAGATTTAGATGAGCCAGCTAGTTAATTTCATAACAGTACCAACACACAAAAAGGCTTGTAAAGCAGGACGGAAAGGTCTCACATTCCGTAAAACTGTTATGTATTACAGTAATGATTGACAGTCAGCAATCTAATAAATGTGACAGGTTAAGCATTATATCAAATCATGAACATGGACAAATGGTAATTAAGGGGCATATAGTAACTAAGGGGAGTTGGAGAGACGCACAATTATTCTAGGTGTTAATGAGTGTAATGGCCTTCTCCTAATGTTTGTATCAATTTAAGAGATTAATGAGAAACCAATTTCTTCTCAAGCTTCTGCTTTAAGGCTCTGAACACTAACTAATTCTTGCAGTGAAGTGGTAAGACAAGAAATCAATGCATTGCCTTTGTTGTGCGTCATGAACCATGGGTCCATTAGCTTTCCCTTAGGGCCAATCACAGACAAGATGTAATCTGTAATTATTTGGGATTTAATTAATTGGGGCATTTTGCTCTTACTTAAATCAGACCAGAATAAGGGAAAGAGAGAGTTACACCCCCCCCCCCCCTTCCATGTACTTGAAAACATGAATAACCATGAGGAGTGTGTGTAGAGCTTTATTATAATCAGAATATATTTGTTAAGTAGCCAAAGAGTGACTGTAACATTATGTGTCATACAAAAATATAAAATTTACACCTACAGTGCTGATATCACAAAATATTGTTTATTTACTGAATATCAATACAAGAAACAGCCATCAGGTCCAGTTACGCTGTAAAATATTTAAGTCCAATGCAGAGAAAAAGCACCTCATATTTGGTACAGACCTGTCCCTTAATTACCGATATTGAAGAAAAATGCTGACCTTCATTTTGGAAGACTCATAAATTTCTGCTGGAGAATTTATGGAGTTATCCATCACAAAAAGAAAATTAAAGAATAATTCAATATTGACTTAGTTTGATGTTCTCTTTATTAGAATATCAGCCACTCTTTCATCACTAGAACATATTGTGCAAACTTACATAGAAAAGCAAACTGATTTCTATAAAAAAATAAGCTTATTTCTGGGACTTCCATTGGACAAAGAAAAACAATATTTCTCTCCTGTTAAAAAAACATGTCAGTAACAGTCAAACAAAATAAAATTTCTAGATTTCAAATTTGCACACTTGTTCAGCATACCACAGTCTCATTTCGCAAATGCTTAAACTATCACTTAATACACTTGAGTCAGAGTCAATATGCTAAATGCATTATCACACAAAAACATGGAAGAGTCACAAAATACTTTGTGTCTCAATTGGGTATGTTCTAATGATAAATCTTGGCATATATCATCCGTATTCTTATGCTATCTAATTTATGCAATTTATTTTCTTCCACTGGAAGAACATACTGTCACTTCAAAACCTTCAAACACTTCTTCATCCTCACTTTCATTTGTAAACAATTCATGTAAATATGACTCATTTTTCATCATTCTTTGTTCAGTCTCTTCTGAGGTGTTGCTCAACCTTGTCTTCTGGAAAGCATCACTAATGGATTCTTCAGATGACTGTAATTCCTCGTATGCATTTGTAATCAACCCCATAATTGTCTGATTTGATAGTTTCTCATATGATGATTCTGAACCAGCAGATCCATCTAATTGACTATGTCTGATATAGTCCAGTCGCAGTTTGTTCAAGCTAGCCTTGAATGGCTTTTTAACTGAATGCTCTAGAGGTTGTAGTTGGGAGGCACAACCCTCAGGGATCAGGGCCTGGATAACATTTTTTGATTTGAAAAGTTCTTTGACTGAAGAGTCTGCATGTACATTCTGCTTATCCATAACCATCAATGCTCGCCTGTTGTTGGTGTACGGTGTCACAATATGCTCTAGATATATCCCCATTAATTCCTGGTCCATCCAGCCTTTCTCTTTTACAGACACAACAAAACCTTCTGGATGTGTTAAATTCAACTGCTGTTGTCCTTCGAAGATCACCATGGGCGGCAGAGTCATGCCCGATGCTGTTATAGTTAACACAACTGTGATATCACACTTCTCACTTCCAATGGTTGTCATTTCATCAATCCTAAGAAAAGGGTTTGACTTGTCTGAATTTAAACATACAGGAATCTCATCCATGCTCAGAATCAAGTCATCACTAAGTTCTTCATCTTTGCGAATCTGAGCCACAAAATCAATGAAATGTTCAGCAGTTCCAACTAATGAAGGAGGCATTTTCCCTGGCCCAGTTTGACGAGACTTCAAGTTCAAATCATTCCGTTTCATGAAGGCATACAGCCACCCCATTGAGGCTTTAAAGGTTGGTATCTTTGCAGAAATGACTGTCTTGGCATAAGCACAAAGTGTAAATAGACTGACAGGGGCCTGAAGTTGTTTTTGCGCAAGCAGCCAAGAAACAATCTGATTTTCAAGTTCAGTACCATACGAAACTTTCTTCCCTCCTCCAGGCAATCTTCCACTCTTAGTTCTCTGCACCGAAGGATCATACTTATTGTTATTTAGCCACGTAGAGATTGTGCTTGTGGCAATTTTGTGACGTGCTGCAGTAGCTCTTACACCATGCAGCTTAGTTTCAGCAATAATGGCCATTTTTTCCTTCAGCGTGTAAGACCTGTGTTTCCTTTTAGAGGTAGAGGTTGATGGCATTTCTTGATCCAGGAACTGATAATCTTGAAAGTTGCAGCTGGTCCCAGCTGTTGAGGTTGAACCATTACAGTCAATGTGAGTGGATGGTGACTCAAAGGAACTACTTTGTGAGCTACCTGAAGGGGACCCAGAGGTGCTAGGCACATTTGATTGTGCTTTTGAAATACTGGTTTTGGTATCCTTTAGATTTTCACTGAACTTGCCAAAAGGTCTTTTTTTAGCAGGAGATGTAGAGTTTTGTTTATCCTTTCGTGGTCTTCCAACAGGGCGTTTTTCAGTAGAGGCATTGGTATTGTTAGAATCCTTTCGTTGTCTACCAACAGGGCGTTTTCCGGTAGGAGTTGTAGAATCTGTAGAATCCTTTCTAGGTCTCCCAACAGGACGTTTATCCAGCAATGGGGAATCTTTTGGATTCTTTTTTGGTCTGCCCACAGGCAGCTTTTCAAAACCCATTAAGTCTTTGATAGTTTTCTGAGACTTGCCAACAGAATTCTTTCCATCAGCACTTGTTCCTTCTAAACTCTTTCTGGGTCGGCCTACTGGCCGTTTTCCAATGGGATTCAATACCTTTGAATTATCAAAAGATATTTTAACATTGCCTTGGTCAGTGGTCTCTAGTTCTTCAGTTTCAAGTTTACCAATGAGGAACTCGGATGCTGCACACTCATCATGTGCTCGATTATGAGGGACCTCGGCAATGCGAACACCTGATGTATCATCAAGACCATCTGATGGACTATCCTGGTTATCAAGGGCTGATGATTTTTCTTCATCACTTTCTCCAGTCGGTAAAGAACTCCCATCTTTCAATAATCTCTCCTGGGCAGATAATACTGATGAGCAGCTTATCTTTGTCTCCTGGAAGGAATTGATGATCAATTCTTTCGAGGCTCCCTGCATATGATATGACTCCTTTATCCAGTCCAATACCACCTGTTTGGAAGGACCTGAAGTGGAAGAGTAAGTGCTACACTCTGATCCTGTCTTAACAGTTGAGATGAAGTCACACCTTTGCTTCTCCAAGGCAGCTTTGAATGGCCCACAAACTGACAGCAGTACTGGATTTAAAACAGATGTAAATCTTTTAGGTATAACTGCTTGGAAAATGTTTGCGTTCTTGAAGTGTTCCTGGACTAAAGGAGCAACATGTGCAATGGAACTATCCATCACCATCAGTGCCTGTTTGTGTCCAGTGTAAGGAATTACAATCTCCTTTATGTAAGTCTGCATCAATTCCTGATCCATGTTACCTTTCTCTTGAACACACACTACAAAACCATCAGGATGTTCCAGGTGCAACTTCTTTGTCCCCTTAAATATCACCATGGGTGGCAGGACTACACCACAAGCAGAGGCTGTGAGCATGACTGTGGTATTGTGTTCTTCAGTTTCAGGAATCCTGTTTTCTTCATGCACTGTACCGAAATGAGTCCTTATTTCATCCATACTCAAAATCAAACCATCATGGAGCTCCTCATTTTTAATAACATCAGCCACAAGACGTAAAAATTTTTCTTTTGTATCTCTGAGCTCCTCTGGGTTTGACACATATGATCGTAAACCTACCCCTTGGCGTTTAAAAAAGCCATAAACCCAGCCTGAAGAAGCTTTGAAGTCTGGTACTTTTTCTCGGATAACCTTTTTAGCATAAGCACATAGTCTCTCCTGGGTGACCCGTATCTTCTTCTGATGTTGGAAAATCAGCCAAGCTGCGATGTGGTCATCCAATTCTTGACCATATGACACCTTCCTACCACTTCCTTGGAGCCTTCCATATTTATTTCTTTGTAAAGATGGATCGCACCATTTCTGCTTCATCCACGTGGCCAGGGTGCTTTTCTTGACATTGTGACGCAGCGCAGTTCGAGTAAGACCATGCTGTTTAGCTTCTGTGACTAAGGCTAATTTTTGCTCCAATGTAAATGATGCATAGCAGCTTCTTTTAGTAGTTTTACCAGAAGTTTTTCTATTTTGGACTGCCTTAGGTGCAAGAGATACAACTTTACTAATGACAGGTACAGTTGGGCTTTCCTGCAACTTTTCCTTTAGTTCACAATCAACATTTCCAGGATTAGGTGAAAAATTCAATGAATTTTCTGATGAGCTTAATGGACTTCCTGGGGTGGCATCCTGTGCAATTCTTGGTGTGACAACATGACTTTCATGGGAGGCTGAGACATCCTGTATATATTTTGGTGAACTTGACAGACTACCATGGGTGTCTGGAACTTCCTGCACAGCTTGTAGTGTACCTAAAAGACTTTCATGGGAGGCTGGCCTGTCCTGTGACTGTGAATTATCTGGAATTCTACAGGTTGCTGGCATGTCCAGTGTAGCTCCTGGTGTACTTGTAGGACTTCTAGGGGTGTTTCTAACATCATGTGCAACTGCTGGTGTACTTTTATGATCTTCAGGGATGGGCTGCATATCCTGTGTTACATCTGGTGTACTTTGAGGGCTTTTAAGGGTGGTTGGCACATCCTGTGGATCTTGTGGTGCACATGAAAGATTCCTAGGCAAATTGAGTGAGTTTTCTGGCAGTTTACTTGAATTATTATCAGAATCTTGAACATCCTGTGAACTTTCAGGACCCTCAGGAGTTTCTGTTGAAACTGGTGAATTTTTATGTGAAGGGCTCAAAGGACTCTCACAATGATCAAGCACATCATGTGATTTTCCAGCTGGTGTATTTAAATTACTCTTAGGTTCAATTTGCAATGAACCTAGTGATGTTTTGCATGGAATGATCTTACTTTTTTCAAACATTTTATCACAAGATTCTTTGTATGGTGTAGCTTCCTCTTCAACCAATATATTAGGGTTGACATAATGATCCAAAACAGCTGGTGGGCATTCAAGTGGTCTGCCAACTGGATGTTTTGTAATTTCCCACTGCCGTTTTCTTGCTCTTCGTGTTGGACCCTTTGGCAATGGAGTAATCTCATATGGTTTTTTGCGAGGTCTTTCAACAGGGCCTTTTCCTTTGGCATTGTGACCCTTCTTTCCCTGTTAAAAAGGAAATAACAATATACTTACTAACTGGTATGAACAGACGTTTTCACTCAATATGCAAAACCATAAATTAATGCTGACCAAAAATATTTTAGAAAGTGATCTCCTGTACGAAATAACATTAAAGTATAATTTTCCAGTTTGTTTTTCTTACATCAGGTAATTATTTTCTGTGATCATTAAATGATTACCTACTTAAACTCATACCTTGAATTTTGGTATTTTCAAAATAATTATTTTGAATGGAATGCCTCCCTGTTAATTAATTGAGCCCTCCCTTTCAATTAGATTAAGTCCTTGCTGAAAATATACAACTGGATCATCATGTTAGTCGACACAAAAATTTGTATTATAACTTTTTTGCATCAGTGAGCCTCCTGTGATATTGTGCCAGGTGATTTAGAGATAACTGTAAAAGGAAAAGTACTATAAAAACATGTTCATGCTGAAATTTACAGCTCTGAAACCCTGAGTGGAAACTGACAGTGAATTATAACAGTCATGAAGTTATTATGCTCTGCTCTTGAGTCTTAAAACTACTGAAAAATAATTAGTTTGCTGGTAATGTCTTTCATTTTTTTCCAAACTAATCCTGGGTAATGTTGCTAATTTGTGCTCTTGCCTCAGTTCCTTAAGCAAACTCCTAAAGGTATGAAAAATGAAATAAATTTAGTATTAATTGTATGCAAAATTTCAGGAACTGAAGCAAACATATGTATTTTTCTGTCAAGTATAAACTTTACCTAAAATTTAAAAGTAAAAAATTTAGATTAAAAAATTTTGTCACTAACATGTTTTATTCGTTGAACAATTTTTTATGTGATGTAAAAATTCTAGCAAAAAAATTGAGCTTTTGTTATTCTGAAAAAGGTTTGATGATCCAGTTGCATATATTATCTCATGAGAAAACACCAGATATATTGGAAGAGCATTCAATATGACTGTTTACTTTGGTGATGTTAGAATTTTGGGTTCGCACCTGTACATGGTCTTTGGTGTTGATTGCTGGTCTCTTTCCTCGTCATTTTCTAGGACATTCGTGTAATGAAGGGAGTATAATTTATGTTATCCTTTTGGGGATCACTGTTGCTGCCAAACACTTCGAAAAAAATCTGAGCTTCTGGAACAAAACTTTAAGATCAATCAATAACTCCACCAGTGCAGTGTCTTTTTTCTTCGCAAAGGACCACAAGACTCCTACATCACAAGTACTTCATCAGAGATTTAAAAAGAAACAAAAATCACCTTCTCAGCTTGGGTATAAAAACTAGAATACAGGTAATTGACAAGAGATTACATGTATTTGCTGAAACCAGAGTAGGAGGGTTGAGGTGAGGCATGGATTGAGTGGCAAGGGGAAGAGAGAGGTATATTGCATATCTATAAGCATGGATGTCTGCAGCCGATATGTGTATGTAGGTGGCACCATCTGCCACAAAATCAAGAAAGCTATCCAAGATGTATATACATGCAAAATTTTAGGCAGATAATTCAAACCACTGCTGAGATATGAGTGAATTTATCCCACAGCAGACAAACAGACAAATGCTGTGCAAAAATGGTTGCAGGTGGCACCATCAGATTTGTGTATGATAAAGAGCTATGTAAGATCTATACACATGCAAAATTTTGGGAGGATACGTCGAACCGGTCCTGAGATATAAGCCAGGATGTCTGCAGCCTGAAGTGAATGTAGGTGGCGCCACCTGTCATACAATCAAGAAAGCTATCCAGGATGAATACACATGCAAAATTTCAGGTGGATAAGTCCATTCACTGCAGAGATATGAGTGATTTTATTCCAAGGCAGATGAACAGATGGACACTTTGCAAAAATGGTTGCAGGTGGCGCCACCATTTTCTATGCATGTTATAAAGCTATCCAAAGGCTACAATTGTGCAAAATTTTTTTCCTGATTGGTCAAACAAGTCCAAAGATATGTGGGTTAATGTGTCAAAACAGACGCACAGATGGACGTACTAGAGAGAGGAAAGGTCAGAGGTCAACGCAAAATATTTTGGCACCAGTTCACATGTGACCCGATAATCATGTAAAGTTTCAGAAAAATCTGTCAAGTGGTCTCAGCGTTCTATTCCGGAAACGAATACACCGGCGGAACCCGGTGAAAAACATAGTATCCGCAAAACTTTGTTTTTTGCGGATACAATAATATGATGCAGACACATTTTAAATAAGCAAAGATTTCCAGGAAGTATATTTGCTATGATATTTCTGCATTGACTTACCAATCCTGTAAATATAGCTCCCTGGGGGCAATAAGGTCATATTATGAATATAAATATGGTTTTGGCAGTTTTTGTTTAAGGTTGGCATATTGTGAATTCTTATTTATTTTACTTCCCAATAGTGTTGGGACGATATGGGTTTTTGATATCATGATGATTATTCAAATTTTATCGTGATATACCGTGATATCGCGATATTTTTAATAATAGATAAGAGCATTGATAAGCCATCAATAATGAAATTAGTAACAACCACCTTTAAATTCTTGACTTTATACGAGGGGTTAACTATTAATATTATTTATACCCATTGTGCCAGTACCACAAATTAACTCATTAAGTGATTAAATTGCATGAAGGCGCTGCAGGTGTGTAAGTTTGAGACGCGGGAAGTCCTGCCCCAATCGTCAAATCACGCTTGTCAGAACGTTTCACCAGTTTCCTATAGTTACAAAAAAGCCGGATAATCCCGGAATTTTCGGAGAGCGTGTCATACCCATCATGGCTAAATATTCCAATCCAATTTTATATGGCAAAATATGCAACCCGTAAGGAATGTTCGATCCAATGGTGACACTTTTATGTTTTATCGTTCCATGCAATAAAAGCATAAATATGTTTTATTGCTCTTCTTTATAATGTTATTTTCTCCTGGAATTCTCAAGCTTTTGTCCTCTAAGATTCATCCTGCTATTTCCGGACATTTCCCGAAGTCCATAAGAACACGGTTCCACCGACACGCAGGTATTCAAATACATGTGGTTTATAAAAATAAATGTGATTCTTGGAAATACATTTATTTTGAACATGGACAGACTCTTATGATGCCAGTTTTCTCCAGAAATATATAATTCAATGGCTTGTCTGTGAACCATAATCGTGAACAAAAATTGATATCGTGATATCGCGATAATAGGAAAGTTGACGGTATGATAACCGTGGCTGTGAGATATCGTGATAATACCATATACCGGTAACCGTCCCAACCCTACTTCCCAATCACAGCGGTTTCACATCAAACTGAGCTTCAGGATATATACATATGGCTTCAAACACCTCAAACATACCTTTACATCCATACTCTCAATCACCAGAACCATAAAACATTTTAGTTAAAAGGGACCTGGGATGAATTGCTCCTTTCTTGTGTAACATATAAAACTATGAGACAAACAACTTATTACATATTAATAAATCATATTTTCATTCACTTATAATTAAAGTGGTTGCCACTATAAATAATTAAATTGAAACAACTTACAAAACCATTCCTTTTGACCCCTTAATTTGTTTAAAAAGATTATTAAAAAGATTATTAAAAAGATTCTTGTTACATATTTTGTATAGCTTCCAAAGTGGTGAGGTAAAATATATTTTGAGTTTACAGGTATAAAACCACATAAAATAAAATGGTTTCAATTGACATTTCGCCTGACAGCCCATTAGATGACCACATTCACTTTTCCACACTTTTTATATTGAAGGGGATTATTCAGATATCTGAGGTGTGTCAACTAAAGATAATACCTTGAAGACAGAGTTTAGCGAAGGGCATTTGTCAAGTAGTGACCTTTCAGTTTCTGTACATATGCAACAGAACACCTAAGGTTACTTGGATTTACAGTTTGTCAACATTGCTGTGTGTACTAACAGCTTACAGATAAACAAGCTGAAGCATCTGTCACAAAGGCAGTTTAAGAACTTTTCTCAACAGGATTTACCTGGTGTTCATTAATATGTCGGTGAAGTATGCAAAAAAATAAATAAATTCTTTAGAAAAGTAGGTGAATAGCTGGCTTTAAAATTAAATTCCAATTCCAGAATTTTTAAAATATTTCAATGCTATTTTGATTCATTATGCTAGGAAAAAGGGCAATTATAATTCAATTCAGTTCTTCATATTCAATTAAAATTCAGTTCATTTGAACACAGGATATTTCATTGGTGCATTGGCTGATACACAATGTTCAGAAACACATTACACAGCCTTTTGAATTGTTACATGCAATCCCATTTTTTAGATATTTGTGTTTGACTTTACACAAACACTGCATGCCGAACTCCCCAAAATGAACTACAACACAAAAGAAACTTTTTATGTGACAACTGGAATATTGGTTCATCATTTCAGCTCAGTTCATCTTTGCCATAAAACTTTTGCAGTTCAATTGCAGTTAAATTTAAATTCATTTCCAAATGTAATTCAATTCAAATTCACTTGTCTTCACCACCAGAGCCCTTATGCCCTGCCCATATGTCCTAATAATTATGAGCCCCAAAACGCTCCTACACAGGTGGTCTTCCTTGCGAGAGCTGTTCACAGGACAATGACATAACAAAGGTCGATGAGGTAGACATCGCATTGACTGACGTTATCAACTGGAATTGCTGCACTGATGAATATATCACAGTCATTGTGTACCGTCTTGCAATAATACAGATTACGTCTCATACAAATTACGTGTCATGCAGGTATGACATTATTATCACTCAGTAGTCCGAGGAATGGCTCCTGCAACCTTTGGCATAAACTGTTTATACTGTCTTCTTTGTATAAAAAATATCCTGGAAAACATGCCAACATTGGTACTGGTACAGACTACCCTTGTCCTGTTTTGGAGAGCTCTCTTAACTTATGCAACTTTATTACTGTCAGGTGACTCCTTGTTAAGTTATATCAGTGACCTGATTGGCTACACAGAACAGTTATGCTTATGATTATTCATTAAATGAATATGCTATTAAGGTCAAGTAAAGTTCATTGTGAGGTCAATTCAATTCTAATTCACAAATGACCCACGGTTTATGGGGCGCTGATGTTGGGTCTACCTTTCATGCATGTGATCATTCCGTTTCACTTTCACTCTGTGAAGTTCATACAGATACATGACATGTAAAGCAGCCATAGTGAAATACAACCCCCAAGATATCCAGCTGATATAATGAATTGCTCCAAATTCTATCATGCAACTGCAAAAACGGTAAAGGGCTCAGTTAATTCAAGACAGTTTGGCTGCATTAATTTTTGACCATCAAATCATAAAGGTGCTTTTAATATATTTTGCCTAATACACAATGACACATGCCCTTAAGAAACATATGATTAGATACTGATCATTAAAGATTTAGGGAAATAAATGTCACAATAAATGAAACTTACTTTGTTATTAGGTGCAACAGTATTGGGTGGCACAACTGACTGTTGGCTGAAACACAAATAAGAAGAGGTTTTTATCATTCTCAGTAGTACAGTTGATAGCTGTACAAAATAATCATAACAACAAGGGCCCCCAAGGACCAAATGCTCACCAGTGAATATTTTCTATAAGACTATTTGAACAAGAGCTCCACTATGTTCAGAGAAAGCATTCGACAATGATGGCACCACCAAAAGCTTATTTCATTTTCCTCACTTGAGTCTGTAAAATTTCATTATGACAGTTGCAGTGGCTATTGAGATATCTGGTCACAGATGGCTGACTGTTCCATATCATTAGTTTACAAAGTAAACTAAAAAAAGGGACCTATGGGTCACGACGCTCAGCTGTTATATATGATAAAAAAATATTATTTAGAAATGAGGCACATGCTGGCTTTGTGTGGTAATAAATATAAGCTGTATTATGAGTTGTTGTTGTTTAGCTTATGTATGATTTTGATAGTACCTTTGGAGACAGGGAAGAGGATTGAATTCATTTATTTTATTAACAAATGGAGTACTACTGTCACACAGATTTTGACTTGGCCATATAACTTATAAGCAGAACATATAATATAAGAGTTTAACTATTTATTAAAAAAATTACAAATATTGTCCTAAATATAATTTTTATTAAAAATAATAAGAGAATCATGATTTTTTAAAATGAAATATAACTGATATGATTATTAAAATAATATTAAAGAATATATTCATGAATACATTTTGAAAGTATTTGCACGAGTATTCATATACTTTCATTTTTACCTGAATTCCCATTCTTTATGCAAGAAATTTTATAATGGAGTACATAATCATATTCGTATTTAAATACAATTACAAAGTATTCGCACCATGTCTGGTATTTATTCAGTTTTCACCAAACAATGATGTTGAGAATCCAGAATATACAAAATTCACACATTTAAATAATGATCATAAGTACCTGGTTTTATGGCTTTTATTTATATTAAAAAATAACTGTAAAAAATTCATTTTGGACTAATTTCACATCAATGTACACACTAGACACAGTAGGAATCTAGATTAATATTATCAACTGCATCTTTGTCTATCATTAATTTCCTTCATATAATCCTTAATGATTAGTAATGAATAATATGATTTACTTCTTTATCATTAAAAATGAACTGAAAAATGCCATAGGTGACTGCATGGTGTTATTTGGAATATGTGACATTCTACCCATCGATACAAGATTCTTATATCATCAGTAACTGCAAGTTAATTTCCTGTTATTATAAACTAACAAATTCCTTTTCTATTTTTCTTTAATTTGTTATTAAAAACCAATAAAAATTTATTAATTTATTGTTTATTGTTATGTTGTTGGTTAAAACTACTAGATGAGTTGGGTTGAACACCTGGATCAACTGTGGCTGGCCATAAGCTGCCTGGATTCTCCCCTCAAGCGTGCATAATTTGATGAAAGGTCAACAAGGTCAACATACAGGTGACTCAAGAGGGGCTGGAGAGAGCCAAAGTCTGACAGGGTCTCATAAAAAACATTAATAAAAGCTACAATATTTGGCAAATTTCTTTCAGCTTTCTAAACTAAAAAGCTGAAATCCTTATGTGTGCATGATATGAAAATTATATCAACAGTGCTCACGGGAAACAAACGCGCCATGGTCACAATTGGGCAAAATTTAAGGTACTAATTTTATATTTATACTAATAACTTATAAAATTTGAAAAATTCAGAACTAATTTTGGGTATTCAATTGAATCTTGATTAAATAATGTTACATCCCTGACAAAAAAAATCTCTAGCTTCAGCAATGCCCTTGTTAAGGGAGTAAATATATTTCTTGATTTTTTACAAAGTGCATTATGTTTGGGCCCATAACTTAAAAAAAATACACAATACTGACATCATTTCTGGCATGTGCATAGTGAAGGTATAGAAAAATATGTATATTATATATGATCAAAGTCAGAGCAGTGGTTTTGATATTAGGCAGTCTTGAAGTGTAACATTGGGTTTTTAATGAAAAAAATGAAGTTTTTCATTGATATCTCGAAGGAATTAAGTCCTAGTGACCAAATTCTTGGCATGGTAGGGGATTTTGGAGAAATCTAACTGTATGCCAAATTTAAGGAACTCAGAGCTGAAGCTCGGGAGCTGAGCTCTAGCAAACTGCATAACACTAGCAATATGTGACATGGTGCTTGAAAACTTGAATAAAATCTACAGTTTTTGATCAACTGGTTTCAAATTTTTGGTGTTAACAGTTGAAATGCTAACAAAAACATGCTGTGAAAATTAAATCCACAGCAGTTACAGCAAAAAAACGTGCCATGGTCAAAGTTGGGCAAAATTTAAGGTACCAATTTTTTATTTTTGCTAATATTTTTAAAAATTTAAAAGATTTTGATCTAATTTTGGGTATACAATTTAATTTTGATTAATAAAAGTAATATTACTGGAAAAAAAGTGCTTAGCTTTAACAAGTTTTGTGTTAAGTGATAAAATTTCTTTCCTGATTATTTACCAAATGCATTATGTTTGGGCCCATAACTTTTTTAAATTAAATAATACAGACCTAATTTCTGGAATGTACATAGGAATTATATAGAGGATTATTTATAGGAAATAAGAGGAAAAACAGATGAGTGGTTTTGATATTAGGCAGTCCTAAAGTGTGAAAATAGGTTTTTAATAAAAAATTGAGGTTTTTCCTTAATTTCTCAAAGGAATGAAGTCGCAAAGACCCAGTTTTCGGCTTGGTAGGAGATCTTGGGGACATCTAACATTATGCTGAATTTTGGATTCCTAGGTCTTACGGTTTCAAAACGTGCCACATCTACGGACGGACGGACGGACGGACAGACGGACGGACGATGGACAATGGACCATGACTATAGCTCAGATGACTTATAGTCAGCTGAGCTAAAAACTGGTTATCACTAATAGTGAGTACCAAAACAACCATCTTTGTTAAACCCTTTGCCCCTCCCACCCACACCCCTGTTTGACTTGAGATAATGATCAATACCTGTAACTCTCATGTGGCCAGATTTTCTCAGGTTAAACATACACATTTTAGATTCTACACAGTTCCAGGAGTCCTACTGTAATTCTACGTAAAATATTATCAGTTATATGGGAATTCTCTGAAAGACAGATTTTCTAGGGTTGCATACACATTTCATACACATTTTGGATTCTTTAGACTTCCATGAGAGTCCTACTGTAAATCTACATAAAATATCATCAATTATATTGGAATTCTCTAGGAGACATGTTTTCTAAGGTTTAACATACATTTCATTTAAATATCATTAGTTACATGGGAATTCTCTTGAAGATACTGTGGATGCCTTCATATTCCTAAGGTTAAAACTTTGCATTTTTTCACTTTTTCATTGTCTTGTGAGGGTTCCATTTTTGCGATATAACCTTATAAATGAGCTCCATCACTATTTAGTAATTATTATATTTATATGTATAGTAAATAATAAGTGTGCAAAATGTAAATAATTACACAGACCAAATGGAATACTGACCGAGTGGAAGTTTTTATTCATTTAAGGGCAGATAATTTGAAAGATCTGATACATTTTAGCAATTTATAATAACAATCTTTGAACATACAAGATATATTATTATTAATAATATATCAATCTTTTTCTTTTTAGATTTTTCAACTTGACTTTAATGATAGGACCTCTTATTCATACAGGCTTTATTTTCACGATAATTCCACTTCTGTGAATATTGCAAAAATGAAACCCTCGCAAACATATAGACAACCACAGCACTGTGAATTTGCTACTTTTGCAATCCCTTATCCTTGAGTGTACAGGGATAACAACCTCGTATACAACTTACGTGGGATACCTGGACCTGGGGATGTCCATCCTGGGGAGGTTGGGTCTGTTGACGGCATGGTAACTGGGAGGAGGATGCCTTTGTGCCATTAACATCTGTTGCTGCTGGGTCATTGTTGACATCACTGGCGGTCTGTTGATCTGCATCTGTTGTGGAACTTGATGTCCTGTCACCAGCCCCTGCTGGGGTGTTGTTAACGCGAGGTTGGGCGGTATAGATGCAGGAATAGACGCCGCTGGCATTGGAGGTGTTGGATTTGCTGTCAACGGAGGTCTACCCAACCGAGACTGAGTGGGATGTGATGTGGGTTTCTGATAAAAAAGAAAGAGGAAAATCCATGTTTCTTTTTCAAACAAATCAGCACTGAGACTGTAGTAAAAAGTTGTGGCGTACTTTTAATAGCAAGCTGCCATTAAGGGTTTCCATCAGAAATGAAAACAAAACTCCTGGTTTTAAAGTTCGGAAAAGACCGTTATTCACATCACTTGTCAATCAACCTTTATCGCAGGATTAACTGACAACCCTGCTTTAAGTAAATGGATTTTGTACATGCGCACAGCACCTTGATTAATTACTGGTATTTAGATAATTATGCAGAGGACTTCGCACTGGGCTGAAATTTCCAGCCTAAATACTACAGTGATACTAAAGGATACTAAAGTGACTTACTTCAGGCCAAGCAGAACTCGAATTCAGGTAGATCCACATTAAGTCTGAGATATAACTTTTACATAAACTGTTTAGCACTTTAAGGTGAACAATATATACTCTGCAAAAATCAAGAATTTTTAATTTTTGTTAAATCTTTAACTCTGGGGAAGAAAGTGAATCTATGTGATCAGGGATTAAACCCCCCCCCCCCCCCCCCCCCCCAGTCCTTCCTCCTTAGTGTATTTTTCAAGAAAGAGTAAAATAGTAAGCCTGACTTGGCCAAAGTAACATGTCTGTATGTCTTTCCAAGAGGTTTGTCTGAAGGAACTGCATAAAAGACCATAACAAGAGCATCACATAAAAATGCATTATAAGCCAGTCAGTCATTACTTCTGACCTCATTAAATATGTTTTGCCTAGTTTAATTCAGTTGACAAACCTATTTAAAGTGAGTTTCATGGAAATCAATTAGATTTTTGGTTAACCATGATGACCCAAAAAAGTCTGGTGACCTCTGACCTCATCAAACATGCAATTTTTGCCAAGGATGTTATTTAGGTGACAGACTCTATTGTTTAATATTTATAATGAGTTTCATGTGGTAAGCCATCATGGTGCCACCAAAGTTTGGTACCCTTTCATCTCATTAAATATGCATAGATTTTGCAGGAAATCTAACTTACCGGAGATATAACATTGATTCATATTTCTGTTGAGTTTTAAAAAAATCCATCATATTCCTGTCCAGTTATTGCAGCAACACAAAGTAGCCTAGTGACCTCTAGCCTCATTAAATATGTGTGGATTTGGCCTATAATACAACTCAGGCCAGATAATCTATTGGTTAGTAGTAATGGTGAGTTTCATGAAAATCCATCAAAGCCCTGGTAAGTTATTGCGGCTACAATTAAAGTAAACAGACGGACGGAGGGACTGAATGTGGGTATAACCTAGACAGGTGTATAAATATTGCAGTGTTGGTAACATCTGACTTACAGTTGATGGTGCTGTTCTCTGACTAGTGGTACTGACAGCATCTGGCTTTGGAGAGCTGTTGCTCGGAGTGGATGCTTTGGACGGTTGCCGTGGGATCTTCTGTGGGACATTGTCCAAGAGGACATCGATGGCCTGCTCCTCGTTTATCTCTGTGACAACCAGTCTGTAGTTTGTGGTCCCATCGCTCTCCTGCATGCTACTGAACATGTTTTTGATTGATGATAAACTGGCTGCTGTTGTGGCAAAATTTGGGAAAATGGTGATTCGCCGATGGATATCCTCTGTAAAACAATAATACAAATTGACCTAGCTATGAACTCTATGACCCTAATTGAATATTCATTCAATGAATAATAATGTGCCCAGCAGTTGCAAGCAAACAAGGTTGCTGTTGGCAATGTAAATGGCAAATCACCTGACAAGTGCAAAATTTGCATAATTTGGGCAACTCTCCCAAACAGTTCACAAGTGGTCTGTACCAGTATTAGTATCCACATGATCTCTGGTACATTTTTTTATACATAACACACAATATAACAAGGCCTACAGGCCTATCAGGTCTAATACTTTTATGATAACATGCATGACCATTAATAGAATAGTACTTGATAACTGTAGGTGGTGACACCAGTCTTTTGTAAAAGAAAGCCATCAAAGATGCATTGACAGGCCAAAATTTCAGGCTGATACATCAAACTGATCAGTCAGGTACAAAGCTCAACTGATGAAGGCCATTGCATCCAAGTGAACCAAAACTAATATGCAGGTGCAGGGACTGCACTTAATGAACTCTTGACCTGTTGCAAAATCTGATACAGTTGGCAGTCTGCCTAAGCTATCCATAGAAACAGACTGAAACAAGACCTGTTGGCAGTCTGAAAAGCTATTTATAGATACAGACAACATTTTACACCGATGCCAAATCTGTTTACATATACTGAAAGACTGGCTACTATGCCTTTATCAAGCTGACTTATTTTATTAAGATTTTTTTTATCAAAATGCTTAAAATCATAACAGATTCCTATTGAAAGTAAAAATCAGAATACAATTATAATTTAATCATGGATTATCAAACACATAAGTTGGATATGGACACCAATTATGTATGTTGCCCTGTACAGCTCTGCTTATAAACCAAGAGAGCCTACCTGTTACAAAAATATATCTTCTAACTTTGTTTACCAAAGGAGGACTATTGCAGCTCTCAGTTTGATAAAGGCTTATTTGGCCATAAGATCAGCTTTCTATGACTCGACAAAAAAATCAATGAATTTAACCATTTGGCTTGTGTTTCATCATACATTTAAAATGCTGAAGCTGAATGAGGTTAAAATTACTAGGTTTTTGCCAGAAAAAAAAGGTGGATGCAGGTGGTGCCACAAATACCTCAATTTCAAATGCAAGTCATGTGACCAACATTTGCACATAAACTTGGTGATGCTAGCTCCTGACGTTTCTGAGATTGTTATGTTAATATGCTTTCTTGGCCAAATGACTAAATTCAAATTCTTGTAACTCAGCCAAAATTCATTGAACATTTGAACAAACAAGAGAAAGCTAATCTCTAGGATCATTTCTGTGAAATATTGAACAATCTGACTGAATAATTCTGAAGAAGATTTTCAATCGTTTTCTAACCTTTCCCTGTGAAACTAGAATACGGGTAATCAACAAGCCACTAGTTGTATCCGCCTAAATCAGGTGAAGAGAGGCATGGATTGAGTGGCAAGGGGAAATAGAGTGAAGTGTTGCATATTAGCATGGATGTCTGCAGCCGAAATGTGTATGTAGGTTGTGCCACCTACCACAAAATCCAGAAAGCTGTCCAAGTTGTATACATATGCAAAATTTAAGGCAGATAAGTCAAACCACTACATGTATATGAGTGATTTTAGCCCATGGCAGACAAACAGACAGACGCTGTGCAAAAATGGTTGCAGGTGGAGCCACCAGTTTTGCGTATGATAAAGAGCTATGTGAGATCTATACACATACAAAACTTTGGCCCAATCGGTCAAACGGATTCCGAGATATGAGCTTGGATGTCTGCAGGGTAAACGTGAATGTAGGTGGCGCCACCTGTCATAAAATCAGGAAAGCTATCCAGGATGTATACGCATGCCGAATTTCAGGTGAATTAGTCAAACCACTGCAGAGATATGAGTGATTTTAACCCAAGGCAGACAAACAGATGGACACTGTGCAAACACGGTTGCAGGTGGCGCCACCATCTTTTGTGTATGTTATAAAGCTCTCCAAGGGCTACATTTGTGCAAATTTTTTTCCCTGATTGGTCAAACAGTTCCCGAGATATGTGGGTTTATGTGTGGAAACAGACACACAAATGGATGCAGAGCGCAGAGGAAAGGTCAGAGGTCAAAATAAAATCGGGGCGCAGCAGTTCACATGTGACCCGAACATAATCCCAGGTTTTGAAAAATTCTGCCCAGCGGTTACGGAGGAGTTCTCCGGAAACCTACGCCGCGGCGGCGTGCAACCGAAAACATAGTTTCCGCAAAACTCTGTTTTGGCAGATACAATTAAGCAGATGCAGGTGGTGCCACAAAATGCTCAATTCCACAACATTTGAAATTTTTGCATAAAATTTAGGGATGCTAACTCTTGCTGTTCCTGAGAATTAATGGGTTAATGACTAATCAATTACCGATGACCCACTTACAAAAGTTTGATGCAGGTGGCACCATCAATACCACAATTTCAAATATGACTCATGTGACCAACATTTGCATTAAATTCAGAGATCACAGCTCCAGCCATTTCTGAGATTGTAATTTTTTAGTGTGCTTTTTTGGCCAAAATACCACGTTAAGCATCCTGTAACTCGGCCAATCTCAAACTATTCGAACAAACCTGATAGCTCATTCCTGGAATAATTTCTCTGAAATATTATATATAATTTGTCTAGACAGTTTAGGAGGTGATTCTAAATTTTTTCTAGCCTTCTCCCTGTAAAACGCAGATAAATGCAGATGGCACCAATTAAGCTCAGTCTGATAGTCTGACATGTGACTGATTCTTCCATAGAATTTGGCACTGCTAGCTCTAACAATTTTTGATATGGCAAGGGTTGACGTACAGATGGCAGAGGATGGACATGGGTTTACAATGCTGCACCATTGCATAAGCCCACTTGTTTGCAAATGATAGCACTATAATCATCACTGGGGAACAGAGATATAACAATTACAGCTAATGACGTGAGTCAATGCGACGTCATACACAACCAACCTTTTTGTTATCACAGCTCTCACAATAATAGGCATGAGAGGTCTTCAGTGGAGGCTATTTTTGGGGCTCATTAGCACAATTAGGTCAAAGGGACATAAAGGCTGTGGTGATTGGGAAAATACTTAGCATTGTCGTTAACAATTCCATTGTGTAATACAATACACTGTATGTTATGAAGAAGACAGTATCAGCAAACAGTATATGTTTGACATGAAATCATCATCAACAGCTCCTTGTAGAATTAGGCAAATGGAAGCTGCTGCCCTTTTGTTGATGGGTCTAAAACCGTACAATTACCGGTACTTAATTCTAAATGCTGATTATCAAGATTTTATTTCTACTACCTTATAACTATTTGATTTATAATAAATAGAGAAAACTGAAAGTCCATTCAAACACTTTATTTTACAGGATTTTATTATTTTAATTCAATTTTGTTTGGTAATGGCCAATGAAATGTAAGTATGCAAGCATATTATAGGATTATAGTACATGATCAGTCTGAAATGACCAGTCAGAAATCATGTTTGCTAAAGGTCACATTTTAAATACAAAAACTTTCTATTTAGTATCTTATATACTAGTTATTACTAGGGTTGGGAATATACCGGTATACAGTATTATCACAATATCTGACAGCTACGGTTATCATACCGTCAACTTTCCTATTATCATGATACCACAATATCAATTTTTATTCACGATTTTGGTTCACAAGCAAGCCCTTGAGGTTCAAAATTAATTTGTTTCAAAGAATCACATTAATTTTTATAAACCACATGTATTTAAATACACACGTGTGAGTGGAACCGTGTGCTTACAGACTTCGGGATTAGTCGGGAATGTCCGGAAGTATTCTGAGAATTCCAGGAAAAAAGAACATAATAATGAAAGAGCAATCAATTCACATATTTATGCTTTTATTGCATAGAACAAAAATGTCAACATAAAGTGTCACAACTGAATTGAACATTCCATAAGGGTTGCATATTTTGCCATATAAAATTGGGATGGTATATATAGCCATGATTAGTATGACCCGCTCTCCGAAAATTCGCCAGGATTCTCCGGCTTTTATGTAGCTATAGGAAACTGATGGAAAGTTCTGACAAGCGTGATTTGACGATGTTGGCAGGACTTCCCGCGCCTCAAGCTTGCACACCTGCAGGACCTTCATGCAACTAACATCACTTAATGAGTCATTCTGTGGTACTGGCACAATAGGTATAAATGATATTAATACTTAACCCCTTGTATAAAGTCAAGACAAAGGCGGTTGTTATAAATATTATTACTGAAGGCTTATTAATGCCATTATATATAATTAAAAATATCGCGATATGACAGTATATTGCGATAAAATTTGAATAATCATCATAATATCAAAAACCCATGTCATCCCAACACTAGTTGTTACACTCTTAAATACTTTTAAATACAGTCATAATAATCTGTATAAAAAAAACTTTAGTTTTAGTTCTTAAAAATTATCAATTTATCATAAGTTGATTTAAATCAATAAAAGTAGATGTTAATACAAAAAGCAAAATATCATGATTTTTTTTAAATGTTGATTTTTTCACCAGCCCTGCTTGAAACTATTTGATTCATAATTGTATAACCAAATAGTATACCAGTAAAATTAACATTAAATTTTCTGTAATGGTACTTACTTGTTCCCTCAGGATTGAAATCTGCAAGGCTGATGCTAAAAATGTTTCGAAGCTGACGGATGCAGGAGCCCTCAAGGTATACGAGGATGACCGGGAAACTGCTGGACCAGTTGACCTTGCACATTGTGATGGCACGAGCATTGATCAGCACAGGCGCCTTCACGTCACCTGCAGAATAACAACAGCGGGATGTGAAAATTGATAACATCTCTACATCATGCACTGGGCAATACTTTCAGTAAGGGTGTAACAATGCATTGAAGAATCGTCTGAATCAAAGCATTGAAGAATCGTCTGAATCAATGCATTGAATTGCAAGCCCTTGATTAAATCGTTATCCATTCCATTCTCTGGGCAATACTTTCAGTAAGGGTGTAACAATGCATTGAAGAATCATCTGAATCAATGCATTGGAGAATCGTCTGAATCGATGCATTGAATTGCAAGCCCTAGATTAAATCGTTATCCATTCTTAATCACTGAATCAATTATTTCAATTATTATATTTTTGCATGTCTCATCCTGAATTCCTCTGTGAGCACCAATTTTAACAGAACAGTTTGCAAAGTTGAAGCTCTTTATTCCTTATGTGTCGTAAACCTAATTTAAACTTTCACTGGTGGACCACCCCACTAGCAAAGTAAAAAATATGGTGGTGACAAACAGAGGGAGAGTTATATTTTCCTTTTATATTTTTCAGTTTACTTACATTTTTTTTTGGAAAATGGCTTTTTTTTTCAAAAAGGCTGTGATTTCTTCTTGAGTAGGAATAAAATCAAAAAGCAATAACTGAATTGATTCTAAGGGGCCTTCACAATTGACAGGCCTAACTTTTAATCTCTCCAATTACAATACTGAAATGACAACTGTCAGGAAATGGAAATACGTACCAGTTTAAATTTGTACTCTATTTTGAATTTCTAAATTTTCATTTCAAACTCTGAATCTGAATTTACATAGGACCTATTCCATTATCACTTGAGGGACTTGTAAATTATATCTGACCACAGAAGAACCTGTGAATTTTGACTATTTGTATTTAGTTTTGAATAGCATATTTAACGCCTAACCCTGGATAATTTTTTCAATATGATTATCCCTCAAAGTTGAACTTAAAAACCTGTCATATTTTCTTGCAGATACCTTAGGCCCTGACCAGCTAACAAACAGACCAGATTAAAACAAGACCACCTTTTAGAACGTGACTTAACTTATTGTTACACTCCTCCCACAGCAGTAACACACTGCAATCGTACCAGATCTCTTTTTGTGTAACCACTGCCGCTGCAAGTTGCATTTAACATTTTAAGCTGGATGCACAATACAATACCACAGTGTCATCGGCCTGATTGCACTTCTTTGTTCTGTGTCCACCCTGGTGGTAGAACCCAGAGAATCTTGCAATACAAAGCTGGAGTTACATGAAAAGAGATCTGGGACAACATCAGTGTCTAATTTCTGCACGAGGAGTGTACTAATTGCGAGTTATCACATTTAAGGACAAATTATAATCACTGACCTTGAAGAGCCATCAAAATCCCTGTGGACTTGACTTCAATAGGAACACTAGGTATAAACTTCACCCTTCCCAGTCTCACTTGGAATGCGTTAAAATGTACGACTGCATCCTGTGGTTGTTTGTCCATGGCAGCAGTGGCTCCATTTTGGTTCTGAACACTAGGGCCGTTAGTCATTACTCGTGTAACAGCTGCACTTGTATCGATACCACCACCGTTCAACGGTGCTGCTGGAGGAACCGTCATAACATTTGGTTGAAAGTTTGAGGTGTAATTTGCATTGTTATTTACAGTTGTTGCCCGACTTGCTTGGGAGACTCCTGCTAAAGTTGGAGTTGTGGAGGCACTGTTCGACATGATTGGTTGAGACACCGGTTGTACTAAAGTGCCACAGGTACCTGGTAATTTTGAAAACTGGCAGTTTTGAATGTTCATATACACTTGCTGTGGCTGTGCTGGAATGCTGCCTGATCCAGCTGTTGAAGCAGGAGACGACCGTGCTACTGACACTGGAGGTGTGCCAGGCTGGGAATTGTTAAACGGAGAGGATGACACCTCTTTATTGTTTATTTTGTTCACGTAAAGTGCCTGTGGCACTGGCACAGGCTGTGCCCCGCTCACAGGTTCCGCTGCTGCAGCCGCAAACAATGCTTGCGGAACAGGTTCAGATGAATTTTTATTTGAAGCATTTTCAGAAGTTCGTTCGGACGCTCCTTCATCCCTCCGATCATCCAACCGTGACCTTTTGGCTGGTGGGTCAGCACCATAGCAGTATAATGCTTCAGTGAGTTTGGATCCACATCTTTCACATTCTTCTAAATTGTTGCTCAACTGGCCACAATTGCACATGGCATATGTCTCCACACTCTAAAAAAATTGAAATCAAAAGAATTCTTGAGTTGTTTGTTGCTATCGATTTGATAATAATTTGAACTGGGTGAATATAAAAATTGAAAGCAATCCTTGGACAACACAACAAAACACTTAAATTGAACAGTTCAGTCTGTAATCCAGTAGTAAATACAGTATTCATTTTGCAGTTGAAGTTTCCCCACAGGGCACCTTTTCCAATTTCCCAAAACTTAAGTAAAACATATACAAAGTATATTACATATTATTTCAAATATTCAAGTGTGCACAATAACCCTTTATATCTGTGGAGTAACCCTGAAGACCACGATTACCATTTTTTTTTAACTCTTCATAGAACTTGGATGAACACTGAAAATTTCTCTTAAAAATCCCAAGTATTAATTTACTGTAATGATTCATGCCACAATACAAGACTAAAGCCACTTTTACATAAGACTTACATTTTTGTACAAACTGACACATTCTGGGTTCTAGCCCTTAACCACTGGAGGAGCTTTCATTCCAGCACAAGTGGAACAGCACAGAAAAATACCATATTCATTTTCTTTTTCTTTCCCAGTTCCCACAAAATATATTATAAATATATTATACTTGACCAAATATATTATACCATAATAAACTGATAAACTATAATAATATAAACTGGCTTTGCTGCTTACCTGATCTGATGCCATTGGGCTTCATTTACATGGCACACCCCCTCTCACTACAGGTACAAAATCCTACAAATAAACCAGAAAAATACAATTTCACCATGTTTTTTATAACTTTTATAAACACATAGTACATACATACCAGAAGTATGATAACTGGCAGATGAAAATATCATCAGTAACAATTTAAAATGAACAAGAATAAATGTATTAAAAACAAACAATGGAAGGGCATAACCATGTAATGAATAATAAATTTAGTCATTCACAGCAAAATGTGAACATTTCTTTAAGATAAATCTTATTATCAAGGGCCATGGCCACCAGATATTCCTGAAGTTGTGTTTCCATGTGCCCTTATATGCATATATGTGTGTGTATGCAGAAAAAATAACTGTTTCCATGTGCGCATAAATGGGTGAACTGGCAGACGTTTATTTTTGTACAGTAGATCTAGCTGGTCTTAAAAAAATAATAAATGTCATTTTAATCCAAATCTCTGAGTAAATGAAGTTCTTTTGTATGAAAATCACTCCTGTGGCAGTTAAAATGAAGGAAATTTATAGAATGAAAGCACTGCTTAAGGAATGTGGTGTGTAAGCTGTCTGTAAACAATAAACATGTAAAATGCACCCATGTTGAAAAACCATGTGACTGAAGTCTGAATGGGGTTAGTTGCATATGCGTGCAGAAGTTGAAAGACGATAAGTAACAATTAGACCGCTTTTTGTAAAAACTCTGGTTCATGCCTTTTGTCTGTATTGAATGTATTTAGATTATTTTGACAGCTCCCCCCCCCCCAAAAAAAAAATTATAGATGTGAATATAAACAATTAACAGTCCTTGTACCATGCCACTGTCCATGGAATCAGCATTTTCTGGTCTATTTTCAAATTCACACAAGGTTAAAGGTTTTATCTTAATTCAACAGATGTCAGTTACCAGAATAGGCCCTTTAAACCAGTTCCTGGCACAATAAATAACAGTGCAATAAAATGTTTAAATTTATTAAAACATGCTGAATAAATGCATATATTAAATATTAACAAAATTACAAACCTGAAATAAAATGTGTTGATATTATTTTAGCAACTCAATCTGTCATATGTTTTTATTAATATTAATTAGTTAATGGTTCATATTGAATTTATGACAATGTGTTTAATAAACATTAACTTAAGATTAAGCACATCAGTCAATAATTCTCAGCGCTGAGGGACACCACCAATCGCAGTGTCTGGTGGACAGTAAACAAAAACCCTTGTGCGTAAACATGAGGCACTGGTGCCCCCTGTCAATGTCCGCACTGTTGACAGAACCTTGTCAATAATAATGTGAAAATGTTGAAAAATTCCAAATGCTTATGCTGTTAGACTATACAGGACTGTACAAAACAAATATCTTGATATTACAAGAAGGTTTAATTGTATTGTGAATGACTCGAACACCCAAAAGCACCCATTTTTTCGGGAGTATCGAGTGTTCACCCCCAAGCGGTCGCTCCCTTATTATCGCTCTTCCTCCTAAGCCAAGTGCCGCTTCAAAATCTCAAACTGCTGATATATATAATGACACTTTAAAATCAAGATGTTTTTCTATTGTGATGTGATATTTTATGAAAAGGGAATGCCGTTCTGAAGTGCGTATTTACGCATTGCTCCTTTGATGTGCCGAATACCGCCAGATTTAATTAACTGACGTCAACAACCGGCAGTGACGTACAAGGCACTGGAACGAACCTCGCAAATCGACATGGTGGATTTCAAACAGGAGGTTGACAAGAACACCGGCTGTGCGGGTTATTTTACGTCATGTGTGCACTTATATGTGTTACGTACCTTAATATAAGTAAGAGGAATATGCTGAATCAACTTCCATGTATAATTCAAATGGTAATATCAGGGTGTGACAGAGGCCACTCGCACAAAGACGCGCGGAGGTAACCAAATTATCTAGGTCAGTGGCTTTAGAACCTCCCGACAGGGCTCGCTGTCGTTTTCTAGGTCACGCACCCCGCCATCTTGTGGGAGGTTATGTAGGCACTTGTACCTCCCGCAAGATGGAAGCACCGGTATGTTTTAAAGTCTTTGATATTGGCGTCTTTCTTGTGCATATTGGGTCTGGCTTTCGAGAGCTTGTGTACAGACATGCAGGTAATGTCACAACATTTTAGTCTTCAGCTATCGAGAAAGCTGAAATATATACATCTATTGATTTTGTTCTATTTAGAGGTACTATATATCCTTTATGAAGTTGTTTTATATCTACTCCGCTGCCCCGGGGCCTGCCTGGCCTTTGTTTTAGTCTTTGTGTGCAAATAGGTCTGTTTTTGTGAAAGGCGTACATTTTTTTCGTGTCGTGCCAAACGTACAGTTTTACGTATATTGTAACAAAAAATGATAAAGGAAAGAACCTGTATATGTCTTTGTTGAGTTTTTGAAAAGCTTAGGCTAGAAAGGGTCATGATCTCGCTCGGGATATTATAATTTGGGTATTTTAACATTGTTTCATGCTATTAATGTGCATTTTAAGATTCTAATAAAAGCAATAGGCCTACGATTGTAGGTCTATTTAATGTTTTGCTAGTAGTTGCATTAATGGCACTCTATATAAGTTCTCCGTGGTAAATTAAATATTTGGGTATAATTAATAATAATTTGGATATTTTTACATTGTTTCATGCTGTAAATTTGCTTTGTATGATTATCATAAATAAAGGCAATACGATCGATTACAGGACTGCATAACGTTTTGTTAGCAGAAGCGTTAAATGCCACTCTGTACATAACCAGTTAATATTAACTATCTGGGTATAATTAGGCCTATTTAAAGTTTTTATTTTTGGAATCGACATAAATAGTTTTCAACCTGTTACCTTAACCCTACACATTTAATCAGTGCATTTCTTGGTTACGTTCTGCAGTGATTAACTTTTCAGGGTAATATCTTTGACATAACTATGCTCGGTCACGGATCAGCAGACGCGATACCGAGCCCATTTATAAATGCGTGTACAGACTGCACTTTTGTAAACCACCTGGTAGGTGCTACAAAGAAAGTTAATTAGACTGTAGCAGATGAAAGTTGGGCCAAGCACGTTCCTTCCGTAGGCTGGCCATCAGGAATACTGTGTGTAGTACGATACCAAGTTGAACGATTGACACATACCACGTGGGCATGCAGTGTCCAGGAGTTCACAGTGGTCTTTGACCAGAGATCGAGTTGGGTCGCATGTCGTGTCAGCGGGATGGTGGTGTAACCCGGGTGGTCGTCCGGCGCGGTTTTACTGTATTTTAAATTATTCCAGCATTTGATGTTCGGTTTAAATAGGCCGTATGTCTTTTAGGCTGCCTGTATAGGCCTAAATATGCATATGTGTGCGTATAAGTATATTTTTTTTTCAGAGGTTACAATATTTGCCAATTTTCAAGTGTCAGACATGTCTGATTAAATTATACGTGGTGTAAAGGTCAGGAATTCAATTTCTTTTTCAAGCCTGTTTGCAAAACTCACGGTCAAGCTTTTGTCTGAACAGTTTGTACAATACTTTTAATGCTACATTTGCTCCACCAACCCAAACGTTATTAAACAAACTATGGAACCAAGGATTCTCAGAAATGCAAGCCTCCGTCATGTGGGCGGTCCTTAATGTGGGGTCCTCCGCAACCCGTGTTTTCATTCACATATTGGCTCATATTCCCAGGTTCATTGGTGCATATACGTTCCCGCCAACAAGTGTTTGCATTAACTTATTTGGCCCATGTTCCCATGTTCAATCGTATATGTGACTGCACATTTGTGAATATTCCCGAAAGTGCTTCCTAGACAAAAATCATGAGTCTGACCCAAACCAAAATCTAATCGATTGTTCATTGGTCCATTTCTGAGCTCTCCTGAAAATTTCGTATTGTGAATAGACACACACACACACACCAACTGGAATGAACGCATACCGTCTTGGCGGAGGGAATTAAGTCCTTTGTTCCTCATGGTACGATGTGTCAGCATACAAACATCTGTAACATGATGATATTACTACTTATCATTGAGAACATTAAAAAAAAAAAAAAAAAAAACTCGCAGTTCGATAAACTTCTATCAACAGTCTCGAAATTTCATAATTTGATTCTCTTAAATATAGAAATGAAACCTGTACTAAAGTTTGAACTCCAGTCCCAGATAGGCATTAATGGCATTAATAAACCTACTAGGACTCGTTTCGTCTTTGCCATGTCTGCACTGTAAAAAAATAAATAGAAATATGTTATCTGATGCAAAATATACAAAAATTGACTGGGTGGCGACTTAACTTTTTCCCAACGCTGAGAAACTATTAAAGGGGCCAGATCTGACCGTTGTTAAATAAAGGTAATCCCTTGGAGCTTTTATAAAAAAGGCAAGAAAACGTGGATATAACCGCAGGAAGGCTGCTTGTTTTGTTTATATTAACGTACTTATAATATGTGGGGACCTGCCAAAATAAAACAAATTCAACAAGGGCATCTGGCACCGAGTCCGATAAGCCAGAGCTTTGCAAATGGCGTTTTGCAACAAGTGACCTTCCTGCCTCCGCACATATGCAACCTTACACCTTTGGTTACATGTTTTCCCGTTTGTCAACATTGCTGTTTTTGTATTGGTTATAGTCCAGTGGAATGTTATGCATTATTTTTTTTTTTCATATAAGGTTTTATGAAGTGGGTGTCATGCATGGCAATCGCGAGGCAAAGCCGAGCAAATGCGATGATTGACACATGCCGAGGAAAACTTTACATGATGGGGGATGGTTGGAGTTACAACACCTTTGCATATACATACAAGATATGATATTCAATTCAACGGTGCCGAAAGGAAAAAAAATGTAATCATGATTATTAACTGTTTAAAAAAAGGCAGATAGATGGAAAAAAGGAAATTCTAATGCCACTGAGGCAGAAGAATAATGGACGAATGTTTGCTTTAGATCCTCATTTTTTTTACTACAATTCTGTTATCAAGTTTATATATTTTAATGTACTTGTACATTAATATATATCTGAATATTTAAGTTGATTCACAATTCTAAATTGCATCAGAAACTATAGGCAATTTGGTTAGGTGATACCACATTATGCACACAGATGTATCAATATTTTTAGCTCAGCTGACTGTAAGTCATCTGACCTTTAGCAATCACTCTTTGTCCGTCGTCCGTCCGGGCGTCCGGCCGTCTGTTCGTTAATAGGACACAAATCGTTACCGCTTGACCTGAAATCTTCTTACTTTACATCCAGAGAGGTTCATGAAAAATCTCCTTGGAAACCTGGAACTAGGTCTCTGTTACCCATATTCTTTGAGCTATGGGGCTCCGAAGTACAATTTTTTTCTCCATTTTTGGGACCTTAAAAGATGCGGTCATCTGTTAACAGTGCACAAATCTTAACGACTGGACCTAGAATCTTGTATCTCGACTTGCAGGGAGGCCCATGAAATGTCTCCTTGTAAACCTAAAATTAGGTCTCTGTTATTCAAAACCTTAGAGTCATCTGTTAACAGGGCAAAAACCGTATCAACTGGACTTAAAATCTTCTGTCTTGAAATGCAGGGAGGCCCATGTAAAATCTCCTTGGAAACCTAAAATTAGTTCTTGGTTACCCATAACCTCTGAGCTATGGGGCTCCGAAGTATCCCCAAAATAATGGAAAATTTGATACAAAGCTCAAGTGTCTGAACAACTAATGAATTGATCACCATGGTTCTCTGCATGAATATTGGTCATGGAATGTTTCATCAGTTTCTGCAGACTGGAAGCGCCATCTGTATTTATTCGATTTTTATTGATTTTTTTTCTCAGTTTTTGAGACCTTTAAAGATGTGGTCATCTGTAAACAATGCACAAATCGTAATGACTGAACCTAGAATCTTGTATCTTGATATGCAGGAAAGTCTATGAAAAGTTTCCTTGTTAACCTAAAATTAGGTCCCTGTCACCCATATTGTTGGAGCTATGGGGCTTATAAATACCACCCCCCCCCCCCCCGAATAATGTAAAAAATTTGATACCCAAGCAGGGCACAAATCATAACCATTGGACCTAGAATCTTCGTACTTCACATCCTGAGAGTTCCTCCAAAGTTCTCCTCAGAAACCTGAAATTAGGTCACTGTGACCTATATTATGTGATTTACAGGCCATGTTTGAACACCCGAGAAATAATGCAAAAGCCACACAAATTTTCAGATTCCTTAGGAACGGCTGGGTGGTTTGTCATCAAATTTGGTTTGGTTATGGGTCTTGATGACCTTCCGCTAATATGCATGGACTATGATGCCACCTACATTATCTCAATTAGTTGCCTGTGCAAGGAAATGTTGTCAACATGCCAATCGGCTGAGCGTCATGACCCATGGGTCACTTGTTTTTATAAAATATATATTTTCAAAATTGCAAAACAATACATATCTGAAAACAGCACTTGGTTCAGAATTCACAATTTAAATTGCATTTTTATTTATCCATGATTTGGCTCATATATTATCAAATTATGCCGACTGATGGCTTAATTTTATTTTATTTAAATGATTTAAATGGAAATTAATTTCTTTCAAAATGCTACATTACCACAACATGACATCTCCTGGATTACTGAGAAATGTTTTGTACATCGGAGTGGAAACAGCTTTAAAATTAACAAATAAAGTTAATATGCAATACACAGTAACAATTATTGTATTACACTTGATGGAGGAGGGGAGGGGGAGAGGTGACATGAGAATAACTGTACACCTGTCACAGCAGGGGTGCTGGACGAGTGTTACATCACTAATAAGGTTACCAAGGCAGGGCTGTGGTGACCAGCCTGGAGATGCAAATGAATACAAAAGATCGTCTGAAATAAACTTCAATAACTAGCCTAATTTTTAAGCTGTTAATTTCAAATTTTATAATTAAACAGACTAATTACTAATGTGTACCTGCTGTGAAAATAAAATCAAATGTACTTACAGGAAAAAAAGTGCCATTGCCAAAGTTGGACAAAATTTAAGGTACTGATTTTATATAAATGCTAAAAACTTTAAAAAATTACAAAATTCAGATATAATTTTGGGTATATAATTGAATCTTGATTAATAAAGTGATATACCTGGAAAAAGTCTCTAGCTTCAACAATTATCAAGTGAAGTGAGTAAATATCTTTCCTGACTTTTTACAAAGTGCATTATATTTGGGCCCATAACTTTTATAAATTAAGTATACTGACTTAATTTCTGATATGTACATAGAAACTATATAGCGGAATATTATTGGTAAATATGAAGAAAAACAGATGAGAGGTTTTGTTATAAGGCAGCCCTGAAGTGTAATAATAGGTTTAAAATGGAAATTGAGGGTTTTCCTTAATTTCTCGAAGGAACGAAGTCGCTGTGACCCAGTTTTTGGTTTAGTAGGAGATCTAGGGGACATCTAACAGTTTGCCGAATTTTGGATTCGTAGGTCTTAACGGTTTCAAAACGTGCCAGTTTAACGGACGGACGGACAGATCTTCAAATTTTATAAGTTATTAGCATAAATATAAAATCAGTACCTTGATTTTTGCCCAAATTTGATCATGGCACATTTTTTCCTGTAACTGCTGTGGATTTTATTTTCACAGCATGTTACTATAAGCATTTCATCTGTTAACATCTGAAACCAGTTGATCAAAAACTGTAGATTTTATTCAAGTTTTCAAGCACCATGTAAAGTATTGTTTAGATGAAGCAAGTGTTATGCAGTTTGCTAGAGCTCAGCTCCCCAGCTTCCCAGGCCAGCTTTGAGCTACAAAAATTTGGCATACAATTAGATGTCCCCCAAATCCCCTACCATACCCAAAGTTTGGTCACTAGAACTTCATTCCTTTGAGATATTAAGAAAAAACTTAATTTTCCATTAAAAACCCATTGTTACACTTCACGACTGCTTAATATCAAAACCACTGATCTGATTTTGATCATATATAATATATATGTTCTTCTACTCTTGTTTATGCACATGCCAGAAATGATGCATGTCAGTATTGCGTAGTTGTATTAAATTATGTGCCCGAACATTATGCACTTTGTTAAAAATCAAGAAATATATTAACTCCCTTAACATGAGAATTCCTGAATCAGAGATTTTTTTGTCAGGGACATAACATTATTTAATCAAGATTCAATTGTATACCCAAAATTAGTTCTGATTTTTTTTTCAATTTATTTAGGTTATTAGCATAAATATAAAATCTGTACCTTAAATTTTGCCTTACTTTGACCATGGCACGTTTGTTTACTGTAAGCACTGTTGATATAATTTTCATATCCTGCAGAAATAAGGATTTCAGCTTGTTAGTTTTGAAAGTTGAAAGACATTACCCAAAAACTGTAATTTTTATTAAAGTCTTTATGAGACTATGTCAGACCCAGGCTCTACCCAGCCCCTCTTCATTCACCTTTATGTCCTCCAGTTGACCTTTCAGGCCAATTATGCACGCTTGAGGCGGGGCATATACTGTTCAGCCAGGTAGCTTACGGCTGGCCACAGTTGATTCAGGTGTCCAACACAACTCATCTATTAGTTGTTTAGACCAACAGCATAACAATAAACAATAAATGAATAAATTTTCATAGGTCTATAATAACAACTTTAACAAAATATCAATAGAAAAGGAATTTGATAGTTGTTGAGTAACAGGGAATTACCTTGCAATTACTGATGTTTTATGGATTTTGTATGGATGGATGAAAATGTTTTCCAAATAACACCATTGAGTCACCTATGGTATATTTCTTTTCAATTTTAATAATGAAAAAAAAAATAAATAAATCATATTGTTCTATATTATTAGGGATTATATGAAGGAAATTAATGATAAACAAAGATGCAATTGATAATATTAATCTAATTTCCAGGTCTTTTCCAAGTGTTTCAGTTTTTTAATTTATATTTATTTCAAAATTTCAAAAAAATAATATATATTTAATATATTATATATAATTATATAATTAATAATATATGATATATCAACATTTTAAAATTTTACTCAAATTAAGCCTGGTCAGCCTGGTTCACCTGACACAAGAGAAGTTTGATGTATTGACCTTATATTTTAACTTGTCCATGCATCTTTGATGGCTTTCTCGTACACAAGACTGGTGTCGCCACCTACAATGACTTTTGCACAACGTATGTCTCTGCTTTATTTCAGGAGGGATTTGGTATATCAGCTTGATACTGGGCATATGTTTACATCTCAGATAGCTTTGTTGTATGTAAGACAGGTGACGCCACCTATAATGACTTTTGCACAGTGTATGCTCCTGCTTATTTGAAGGAGTGAATTGACATGTCAGCCTGATATTAACATGTCGATAGATCTCAGATAGTTTTGTGTATACAAGACATATTGCACCACCTACAATTGTTTCATGCATCTGTGCACATAACCGAAGAGTGGTTTGAAATATCTGCCTGAAATTTTGCATGTCCATACATCTTTAATGGCTTTCTCGTACACCAGACTGGTGGTGCCACCTACAATCATTTTTATTTTTGTGTGCACCCAAGCCAGTATCTCAGCAATGACTTAAGTGTAATTGGTGCATGTACTTGGGTTCAAAATGTTCAGTGCCTGCAATGTACATATACATGTCACACTTGTACTTGAAAAGTAAAGGTCCAGCATGGAAGCATTATACCTGATGCCTATCCCATTACACGGGTTCACATAAGGCCTATAGGCCTTGTTTGGTTATTTGAGACCCTACGAATTGTAGGACTTTCCTACGACAACCCAACGATTGACGCATTTTCTACCTTTGATGGTCCTAGGAATGTTTTTCCGTTGTATATCATTTATGCGACCGCCGTGGGTTTGTCTTAAACCTTAGTCACATACATCGCAAAACACATATTTCGCTCACGAGGCAGCGGAAATCTTGCGCTTCTAAAGAAGCTACAGATTTTCGCACTGCCTGCTTTGACCGTTGATGATGCACTTAAACACCAGGTGGTGCACATGGGCCCGTCTGCTGAAAAAAAAAACTGCTGATGTGAAGAGCAGCCAACCAAATGCAGGTCAACAAACACTCGACAGGCATCAGGCTCCGCCCAGAAACCACGTGAGGGGCAATTCTCTCTGAGCCTATGACCGTTCAAACGGTCGCATGGGCGATGAGTTGTCACTCAAAACGAATGAACAATATTGGCTCCGTGTATTCCTCGCTTGGCTGGTAAACCTCCGCACAGGGTCTCATCTGATTGGACCAAAATACAGTGCTCCCCTCTGGTGTAGAGATTCAGGATACAAGGTCATAACAAGCAGCGCTTACGATATAGGTAGTTGGCCTATGGGTAATGCGCCGGTAAAGAGCGTATACACATATACGATAGGTCTACGACAATAAATTGGGGAAAGTTTGGTTTTGCATTATGACCATCGTAGGGACCTCATACGACTGTCGCAGGAAGAAAGTACGATTAGACTGAATTCCCACGACATTCGTTCAACATATATTTTATATGTGAACGCTTCCTCGATATTATTAAAAAAACTCTCAAACCTACCAGTAAAAATCGTAGGTTGTTTGTGACTTAAACGTCATCCGTCTCCTTATTACAATGGGGCCCTATACTAGCTACTAAGTGACTTGCCTATAAACGGGCAAAGGCTTGTTAGATGTGACAGAGGCCTCCGACCCGCGTGGCCAGCTGGTGCGCAAGTGATTACCCTCCTTCCTGATCTCTAGCGCAGCTTATTAAGCGATAAGGGGGGGGGGGGGCACTTGGTTAGTCCACTATATAGAGAAAGAGGGGAGATAGATAGCTGTGATGTCTTAAAATCGTAGGGACTCCGCATCACGAGGAAATAATATAGTAGCTCACAGGTAAAATGCATACAAATGAAGAAATAACTGTTGGTGTCTCGGTATTGTGCATTTCGTGATTGATACAGTTATCAATGACCGTAGAGTGCACGAAATTTCGCAAATATCGGCCATTCATCTAATATCCAATATTTAATAAATGTTTTTTTTTTCCTTACAAGGGTTTAACTTTGAATGCACTCAAACGTAAGTTTTCTTGTTGTTGCTCTCAGGCAAGGCAAAGAGTGTATTGAGACCAACGAGTGCGGCATTTGAAACTCAAAATTTGTAACCTGCAGTGCAACGGTCTTAATTACATTTTTGGTTTTGTGCCTGCCGTGTGGTGGAGAAATCCAGCAAACCACGCTGAAGCAAGCAGTTGGTAAGCGTAAGGAGTATGCAGCGTTTTAATTAACCACTGGTAAGGAGTGAACGTTAGTGTACTACAATTGTGTCTCAAACGCTTCTATATACAATTCCTGTATTTCTTCAAGAGCCTGGCGGGAATCCGGGTATAGTCCATATAATATTGGTATTCATGGGGCCACTGATGATTTTAAGTCTCCGATTCATCAAACACCACATATGAACCTGTTACTTGATGTTCAATGTGATTACGTATCTTGGTCCCCCACAGCATTACACGGCGATGCAAATGAAAATAAGCCACCGTCTTAGCAGCAACAAACATCCTCTTAAAAACATCTACCGGAGCGCATACTGGTAACTTTATTAGGGAGCCAAGTGGCTATACGGTGTTGACTTCTGTCTGTTCAACCAGTCGTTGCCCATTAAAATTTGGCGATTTTCCTCTTAAACTTATATCACACACTATGACATAAAAGCTGAAGAAGGACAAACTGCCAATTGTGAGGTGTAAAACTTCATAACAAAACCATTTATATTTTGCATTCTTTTGGCTCTTCTGCAATTTGTAGGGTCGAGTGACATGGCGTCTGTCATGGGTTTTTGTGCCTCACTTCGATAGTTATATATTTTTAGAATATTTATAACATTAAACAGCCAATCAGGAGCTTTAAAGTGTAGTTGTTTGAGCATGTGACCCATGACCTTGACCTTTATTAATAGGATTTCGATAGAACAAATTTTTGGTTTTCTTTTTTCAATTTCGTATAAATGATTTTTTTTTTGGATAACCGACTGTACATTTTACCTTGCAGTATAATTATAAATCTATTAGAAATTAAGGGTTCCCGCCCAACTGAAGGAAGGCAGAGGAAACGCGGCAAATAATCTTGTGGCGCGCTTGTTAACTCTTGGGTGTTGCCATCATTCACAAATCAAGGATCCGAGTGCACAGGCGTAAAAAATGCATGTTTATAGATATAATCTTTCGTAACAACGTTAATTAAACCACTTGGTCTGAAAATATAAACAACGGCTGTTTCTATGGTTTCAAAATCACAAAAAATACAAGAAAGGAATAACGCAGTATCAGTCATCTAAATCAAGAGTGATAAATGGTTGTCCATTAATTTTGTTATTGAAATGATAAATGGAAAAGTGCAAAAGGGATGCCTGTATTTTCCTTTAGAGAAAATCAGCGAAAAGGGTTCTGGAGTGTCTTGACGTAAATTTGGGAGAGATCAAAGGAAACAAGTGCTAAAGAAGTGTCTGGACGTTATTTTGAAGCAGATAAATGACAAAGGTGATAAAGGGATTTCTAAAAATTTCCTTTGAAGTAAGTCCATGGAAAAGTGCAAAAGCTGTGCGGACGTTCTTTAAAAGTAAGTTAACGGAAAAGGTGCTAAAGGACTGTCTAGATATTCTTTTAAATATGTCAACAGAAAATGTGCTAAAGCTGTGTGGACGTTCGTTTAAAGTAAGTCAATGGAAAAGGTGCTAAAGGACTGTCTGGACGTTCTTTTAAAATAACTCAACGGAAAAAGTGCGAAAGGACTGTCTGGACGTTATTTTAAAGTAAGTCAACGGAAAAGGTGCTTAAGGACTGTCTGGGCATTCTTTTAAAATAAGTCGACGGAACAGGTGCTTAACCTGTGTGGAAGATATCAAAGCAAGTCAATGGAAGAGGTGCTAAGGACTGTCTGGACATTCTTTTAAAGTAAGTCCACGGAAAAGTGCTAAAGCTGTGCGGACGTTCTTTAAAAGTAAGTTAACGGAAAAGGTGCTAAAGGACTGTCTGGATATTCTTTTAAATAAGTCAACGGAAAATGTGCTAAAGCTGTGTGGAAGTTCTTTAAAAGAACGTCAATGAAAAGGGTGCTAAAGGACTGTCTGGACGTCCTTTTAAAGTAAGTCAGCGGAAAAGCTGCTAAAGCTGTGTGGACGTTCGTTTAAAGTAAGTCAATGTAAAAGGTGCCAAAGGACTGTCTGGACGTTCTTTTAAAATAACTCAACGGAAAAAGTGCGAAAGGACTGTCTGGACGTTATTTTAAAGTAAGTCCACGGAAAAGGTGCTTAAGGACTGTCTGGGCATTCTTTTAAAGTAAGTCCACGGAAAAGTGCAAAAGCTGTGCGGACGTTCTTTAAAAGTAAGTTAACGGAAAAGGTGCTAAAGGACTGTCTAGATATTCTTTTAAATATGTCAACAGAAAATGTGCTAAAGCTGTGTGGACGTTCGTTTAAAGTAAGTCAATGGAAAAGGTGCTAAAGGACTGTCTGGACGTTCTTTTAAAATAACTCAACGGAAAAAGTGCGAAAGGACTGTCTGGACGTTATTTTAAAGTAAGTCAACGGAAAAGGTGCTTAAGGACTGTCTGGGCATTCTTTTAAAATAAGTCGACGGAACAGGTGCTTAACCTGTGTGGAGGATATCAAAGCAAGTCAATGGAAGAGGTGCTACAGGACTGTCTGGACATTCTTTTAAAGTAAGTCCACGGAAAAGTGCTAAAGCTGTGCGGACGCTCTTTAAAAGTAAGTTAACAGAAAAGGTGCTAAAGGACTGTCTGGATATTCTTTTAAATAAGTCAACAGAAAATGTGCTAAAGCTGTGTGGACGTTCGTTTAAAGTAAGTCAATGGAAAAGGTGCTAAAGGAGTGTCTGGACGTTCTTTCAAAATAACTCAACGGAAAAAGTGCGAAAGGACTGTCTGGACGTTATTTTAAAGTAAGTCAACGGAAAAGGTGCTTAAGGACTGTCTGGGCATTCTTTTAAAATAAGTCGACGGAACAGGTGCTTAACCTGTGTGGAGGATATCAAAGCAAGTCAATGGAAGAGGTGCTACAGGACTGTCTGGACATTCTTTTAAAGTAAGTCCACGGAAAAGTGCTAAAGCTGTGCGGACGCTCTTTAAAAGTAAGTTAACAGAAAAGGTGCTAAAGGACTGTCTGGATATTCTTTTAAATAAGTCAACAGAAAATGTGCTAAAGCTGTGTGGACGTTCGTTTAAAGTAAGTCAATGGAAAAGGTGCTTAAGGAGTGTCTGGACGTTCTTTCAAAATAACTCAACGGAAAAAGTGCGAAAGGACTGTCTGGACGTTATTTTAAAGTAAGTCAACGGAAAAGGTGCTTAAGGACTGTCTGGGCATTCTTTTAAAATAAGTCGACGGAACAGGTGCTTAACCTGTGTGGAGGATATCAAAGCAAGTCAATGGAAGAGGTGCTACAGGACTGTCTGGACATTCTTTTAAAGTAAGTCCACGGAAAAGTGCTAAAGCTGTGCGGACGCTCTTTAAAAGTAAGTTAACAGAAAAGGTGCTAAAGGACTGTCTGGATATTCTTTTAAATAAGTCAACAGAAAATGTGCTAAAGCTGTGTGGACGTTCGTTTAAAGTAAGTCAATGGAAAAGGTGCTAAAGGAGTGTCTGGACGTTCTTTCAAAATAACTCAACGGAAAAAGTGCGAAAGGACTGTCTGGACGTTATTTTAAAGTAAGTCAACGGAAAAGGTGCTTAAGGACTGTCTGGGCATTCTTTTAAAATAAGTCGACGGAACAGGTGCTTAACCTGTGTGGAGGATATCAAAGCAAGTCAATGGAAGAGGTGCTACAGGACTGTCTGGACATTCTTTTAAAGTAAGTCCACGGAAAAGTGCTAAAGCTGTGCGGACGCTCTTTAAAAGTAAGTTAACAGAAAAGGTGCTAAAGGACTGTCTGGATATTCTTTTAAATAAGTCAACAGAAAATGTGCTAAAGCTGTGTGGACGTTCGTTTAAAGTAAGTCAATGGAAAAGGTGCTTAAGGAGTGTCTGGACGTTCTTTCAAAATAACTCAACGGAAAAAGTGCTAAAGGATTGTCTGGACGGTATTTTTTTTAAAGCAAGTCAACATAGATGGTTCCAAAGGAGTGAATTTGTGTTCTTTTTAAACAGGTCAACGGAAAGGGGGCTAATCTAGCCCCTGGACGTTCTTTTGGAATATATCAACGAAAAAGGTGCTGTCTGGACGTCCCTTTTGTAGTAAAGAAATGACAAAGGCGCTGCAGAAGTGCCTGGACATTCTATTGGAAAAGATCAGAAAAAGGGTGCTGAATGGATTTCTGGTCGTTCTTTTGGATAAGATAAACGGAGAATGTGCTAATGAATGTCTGGGCGTTCTTTGATAGCAGAGAAATGACAAAGGATTGTCTAGATATCCTTTTAAAGCAAGTTAACGGAAAATAAATAAGAAGTATCAGGTTCAATCTGAGCTGATCAACGGAAAAAGTGCTAGTGTCTGGACAAGTAGTCAAGTGCACATATAACCGAGGGACTGAGGCCGCTAATTGAAAATTTTGATATTTTCATTTCCATTTCCAAATGCCTTTTGTAGATGTGGTTGGAACAGAGGAATCAAATGAAGAGTAACTCGAATTATCTTGAGAAACATTTATTCATTGTTCCTAACAATGACTCTCTGTCAAACACGGATCAATCTCATCATAATATACATATCACATCTAATGTAAACTTGTGGAAGAACTACAACAATAATACTTCATGAACAGGACAGTACAGGCATTGGTGCATTGTCATCATAAAAACAGACGGACATAAAATGGCAGGACAGTTTTCACTGGTTGAACACATGTAGTGATGGTCCTTTTCTTTCGTACATTTGTACAGTGTCTGGTGTATCCGCTAAGACGTCACCAGTTATAGCAGCAAACTCCTGCAAGAAACCACAGAAACATAAAAATGTAATTAAATCTAGATATGATTCCCAAGAACAATAGTTCTATTTAACTATTTTTCAGTGTTGTAGTCGAGTACAGACTAACCGACTACAATGCAAGTCTGAGTCCCAGCTACTTGAGTCCAAGTTCGAGTCCTTGAAGTTTGAAACTGAGACCACCTTCTTTGAGTCGGAGTCTTTTTTACCTCGAGTCTAAGTCCAAAAAATCTTTACCAAAAAGCATTCAAATGGAACTTTGTGATCTTCAAGTGTATATCATTTTATTTAAGTTGCTTTTTACTAATATGTTGAATTACATTAAACTCCTGATACAGAAGTTGAGTTTGGTATAGTATTAACTATACCTTAATCTATACATATGTTTAAGGTTTTTGTACATTTTTTAGGAAAGTTTGCATTTATAAGTCTCTTATGGGATGTTTTCCATTCTGGACAACAGGCCACAGATGATAGGCTGTTTTTGTTTTGACCCTGTTCCGCAGAACAGGGGACATTAATTTGGGTCTGTCTGCCCCTCTGTCTGTCTGTCCATCAGGTTTCCCTTTCCCTGCGATAACTTTCCTAAATATTATCCAATTTCCTTAAAATTTGGGTCAGTGATTGCTCTCACCCATACCTTGGTTTTGGATTGGTTTTGAAATGTCTTTCTGAAAATTTATTATCACCAGCTCCAAAACAAAACGAATTTTTCCCACTGGTTCCCAATTCACAACAAAGATTATGACATGTGGAGACTTCTTCAGGGGACAATTAAAAACTAAAACACAGGCACTATGACATGTGGAGACATCTTCAGGGAAAAATTAAAACTTTTTAAAAGGCAAGCATTAAGATCACTGGAAGCTAAAATAACAAGAGGCGGAAGCAGAGGACATAAATTCCATGAATCTGCTTGCTTTCTATTGGATTTTCAACCTGTTTCTTAAGTCCTGACATCAGAGTGTGAGGAAAAGTCGGGGTCCAAGACATTTGAGTCCAAGTCCAAGTTCCTGAAAAAGTGGACTTGAGTCCTACATCACTACTGCTTTTCATACTATAAGGCATAACACCACATGCACTTCATTGCTGTATTTAAATGTGCTCTTTTAAAAAAATGTCCCAAATAAACAGCTGACCTAGTATTTACACTCCCTCAAGTTGGTGATTTACATCGATATATTTTCAGCCTCGGAATTTTTCTACCTAGTCCAGAACTTGGAACTGATAGTTTCACATCAGTTGTGTCTGTGTGTATGTCAAGGGAGACGAAGTATTTTACTTTTTTAACATGCAGTACCTTTGTACAAACAGCACTGAACAGCAGTGAATTGAAGATATATTTCATTGCTAACATGTTAATATATGGTGCAGAAGTTTTAATTGACCTGCTGTAGATAAAGTAAGCTAATATTGTATCACCACCCTGATTAAAGAGCCCCCCCCCCCCCCCCCCCCCCCCATCAAGGTCCATGGGGACATCATATCTACCTGACCTAATTCTATGAGTTGTAAACCGGCAAAGCACATACTAACCCAGTTTGAAAATGACAAAATAGTCGTTCAAATTGGCAAAGTTTATGGTAAATGCCCATAATCCTGCCTTACACCCGGTTCAGTTTTGAGCATACAAGTTTCAAAGTCGTGACAAATATGTAAGCTACATGGTTTTCTAGCAGAGTTAAATAAAATAAGACACCTTTGATAGGTATGTTTAATTCTCACTACAAATTGAGAATGATCTTTTAATGTATGCTGACAAAGCATCATCCTCCAAACACAAAAGAATATTACATGGACATCACATCTGGAAATAGCCACATCCAGGCAGTATTAATACTCTCTTCTAGTTTTACAAAGCCACATAAATTCTTTTAAAATATGATATTCCTGGAATGATTTCAGTGCTGTTGCATGCTTTAGTCTTCATCTTCCAGTCATCAGTCTGGTTATAAAATCATTCATATTGTGTATTTATATATACTGTTACATTTCATTATTCTTCCTTAATACTTGCTCCTGTAAACTAAACATTGGTTTTCATGGGTGCATTCATCTGGTGCCCTTCAAGAACTTTTCAGGAAATAAATATTTTAAATAAAAGTTATTTAATCCATTCAGTGGTGTTATTCTGATGAAAGGTGGCATTTGTAGGTGCATTTTTATAAGGTTGTTTTCAAACACTTTGGCAGAAAAAAAAATTATCTATCAATCTGTCATGAACTCTGTTCAGTGGTGCTACAAAAAAGATTTCTTTTGAGACTCACCATGTTAGGATCATGTTGGCGATCACCAGCATCATGACGTATGTTGTATCCATAGCTTGTCCCCGCACCGGGCCCGTATTCTTCTTCATACATTGCTTCATTCACTGAACCCTGGGATGAAATCACAGACTAATAAAACATTTGACTGATAATGTAGTAGTCTAGTCTTCTCAGGACAAGTATTTTTAAAATCAAAGAAAACACCATATCATTTTCATGATATTTATAAGATTTTCCTGGACAAAGTAAAACCTTCCCCATAAATATCCAAGAAGCATGTTTGAAATACATGGTACATATACCATAATACTTCCAGGGATCAAGAAAGATTCAAATCTTAATATCCAAATCATGCACATTGTCTGGGGCATAGAAAAAATTAAGTAAATGTCAAAGAATCCAGTGATGGATTATAAATGGTCACCATATGAGAGATATATTTATTTAAAGATTTCTTTTTATATATTCTGTATAAACAAGAGATATCTTGATAAAACTATCAATTTGTACTTTTAAACAAATACTTACAAGTCAAATGTATTTATCGACTGCACTTGCAGTGCTTAATAAATGCTAATGTTTAATCGCAGCAGTATTTTATTGAGCAATGATCTGCTGTGTGATCTTGTGAATAATCAACATAATGAATGGAAATATAAAACACAGAGAACTTGTGTCAAACAACTATCCACATAACTTAGAATTATCACATACAATAAAACTGAACAAAAGTAGCCAGAATGCTTTTTGAACTGGAATGATAGAACTCCTTATGTCAGAAAGGCAAAATACTTCTAGTACTAAAGTTGTACAATTCAGCACTTATTTATAATTTTTCACACATTTATCAGATCATTTTTTTTGTAAGATTTTTTTCTTCTGATAAATCCATATTATCATGATTGCATTGGTTGTTTGCTCAGTAAATTTGCTGCAGGCATAATGATAATCTACATTTCTCCAATATAATATCCCAATACCCTACCCTTACAGTGAAAATAGGAATTAAATTGAACTTACTATATGTAAAATTTGAACTCACCGTATGTAAAATGCCCATGTTTAATAATTCAGATCTTGGTGTTCTCTTGCATCCAGCATCTGCAGACAGATATACAAGGAAAGCCATAATAAATCATTATACCAAAATGCAATTACATAAATATATTCAGTTACACGGCAGTCTTTTGAGTAAACCCCCTACCTGTCACAGTCAGAGTTTGAGAGATATAGCAGTACAGGTAAACCCCAAAATATATGACCACCAATGGGACCTTGATAAAGAGGTCACATTTTTGAGGTGGTGGTCTAAGTGAGGTCTTACATGAAAGAGCAAAAAGGAATCAGGACCGTGTACAACTGATTTTCTCTACGTGGTCATTATTTTGAAATGACTGTTAGACAAGGTTTTACTGCATATTGATATACTGATTAATGCATCAGAACCACAAAAATCATCTCCATGACTCATTTTTAATAACCAGTATGACGATTGATGGCTCAGACAAGGACAGATACAATTATTGATGACTTTGCAAGGATCAAGTAATTAAAAAAAATAAGTGGTACATCACAAACAAGTATAGAAAATTAATCAAGTTTTAAGATGAATCTTCTTGAGTGATGAATTTTGACCACTCACCAGCAAAGAGGGGCCATACTGAGTCGAGTGCTGAGGCAAAGTCTGCTGCTGTCCTGTGAACAGATACAACACATTTTGTAAGATATGCGGGCTACCTACCACCTATCTTACCTTTAAGTGGACTGACCCAGTAATAAGCTGCTGCTACCCCTATATGGTAAAGTAGGGCAAGGTGCGAAAAGGTTACTTATTCTCTGGTGCCTGAATGATCCAGACCCCAGCAGCCCATGTCTGGGCTGGCACTTGGTAACTTCATTTTGACATGCTCATGGGCTATTAGTTAATCGACATCAGGTGAAATAACAGTAATTCTTGCTTCCTGATTATCCTGATTAACTAATAGATTGACAGTATATGTTTAGCTTAGTAATGTTCAGCAACCATTTAAAAGTTGGAAGGGACCTTAAGGTCATTTGGTGATTTTAACTTAAATTGCTGTGTTGTTCTATCTTATCTGTAGGAAAACTTCTACAACTTAACACTCATAAACACCTGGCCACCTCAGAAATAATACTCAGAAACCCCTATTCATCTCTCTTTCACAATATCCAAAATAACACTTTGAAAAGACTCAGAAACCCCTGTCCAACTAACTTTACTACAAGTTGATACAACACTTATATAGCACTCAGACCCATATCAACCTATTTTTTCAAGGTGTTTTAAACAGCACTTATTAAATACTCCAAAAACCCCTATCCACCTAAATGTTTCAATTATATTACTATAAAAGTTTGCTCAGATTTTACCGCAGGAGGTAGTGCAGAAAAATTTAGGTACTTTATTGTTATAAAGTGGAAATATATTATTTACTTGAAATGGTGTTGTCTTAGTCTTTGAAGAGTTACCAAAAATATAATAGAGACATTTAAGTAGCCATACCTGTTTATCACTGTGACATAGAAGGGAGTTAACCTGTATGTGACATGAAAAATGTCACATAAAATTGGTATGTACAAATACTGTTATGAGATCATCTCTGTGTAGTGCCAGAGTATCCTGTGTAAGATGTCAGTTTACACCACAAATGAAACACTGCTACAGAGCCCGGAGCCGAGTCAGCCACACAAATGCAACTGACTTGGGCAAAAAGGCAGCTGACTTTGGTAGTAAGCCGGGTATCGTGGCTATACTTTGCCTGCAATATGTCGGCTGGCTTAAACTGAGCTGAAAGCCTATTCATTTGACAATGTTACAAAGTATCCATTTTATCTAAACAAGTTATCTATATTACGTGGGACAGATTGCTTACATTTTACATTTAACTAGTTTGTGATTAAATATTGAGTATAGTTTATCCTGGTTGTTTCATGAGCCAACATTTTCATATTTTCAACAATCACACCTTTTCCTTTCAGTGACAAGAAACAATTAAAAAGGAAAAAAAATACCTGAACCTTTGTTTCTGGCATTTTTAATTTAAAATATTTATCTTTTTGTATTAATTTTTTTCTCAAGCCTAATTGAGCTGCACAAAATCGGCTCACTTTGGCTTAATGAAATTTAGATGGTGTCTCCTGAAAAACTTGGCTTGCAAAAATGGTGGCAGAGCCTGGCTCTACACTACAACACCTTATATCTTTTTGTCATCTTTCATTTTAAATTCTTTTCTTTTGATGGGATTCACATTTGAGAGTCATTTGGAGAGTTTTACAGAGAAAATTGAAAAATTTTCTGTACTGCCCCTGTGGAAGAAAAGGTAAGCTTCAGTGCATTTTACAAATTTATCACAAAAAACAGGTGCACAGGAGTAGTAGAATGGAGTGATCTGATTAATGTCATGTTACAAGTCACACAGCGAGAACTATCATAACTAGTCCCACTTGTGTGGCTCTACCATACAGAAAGCAGACACACAAAAGCTTTCTCTATATAATGCATTACAGTAAAAGGGATAAAGAACTAACTATTAAATGCAATAGTCAAACATTTTCCAGGTGAAATAAAGTATATTTCCATTGAGTTCACATTTCACATTTGGTACTTTGACAAAATGAAACATAGCCCTTGCATAAAAGTAAAAGTGAACAAATCTGCATGCCTTTATAGACAAAAAAACATAATTACACACTAAATGACTTGGTCTGTTGTGTTCTTGTGTGAAATAATATACATGGTGTTTTATTTGAAAGGAAAACATAAATAAATAGCATCCACTACAGTGATATTTCTTATATATATAGCCCTACAAAGAGTTTGTTTATCCACACATGAAAACAAGAAACAATTCATTCTTCTCGTACCTGAGCATTAAGGAGAACTGTTTTAATCACTAATATATATATATATATTGTTACAGGTGCTCTTTTTATTGTGTGACACGGGCGTAACTCGTGTTGTGGCGCCCTCTGGGCTACTTGTTGCACTCTATGTTTAATCCGTACTGGCTGAACTCTCGTTGTCATGCTAGCTTGGGGTTTTCTTGCCTGGCCGAGGTCACGTGTGGACCCTGGTCTGTAGAGACACAGAGATGTTTTTCTAGATGATTCCTGTAACGCGTGTTTACTGTGTATTATGTTAGATCCTCAGACTGTTCGAGAAGTGGAAAATTCTCGGCTTAGGGCAAGAAATTATAATTAGGAGGCTGTGTTTTAAAACGAGAGAGAGGGGTGAAGATTCCAGCGGACACAGACTTGTGTATGTCAGTTGGTGGGACCTGTCCGATTATCCAGTAATTTCAGGGATTCTGCTATTACTAACTCTATACAATTTAATGCTGCCTGCCTCAAGTTTACTTTCTGGATTGTTACAAGAGCTTTACATTGGACTGTTATTCTCCGAGAGGATTGGTGCATGTGGACTTTTCATCCGGCACAGACATTTTAAAGAACTTATCATTGTGACGGTGGTGGTATCCAGGTACGGTGCACATTGTTTATTTTACTGTATGATTGTACTGATGTGTTGTTTTACCGCTGTTATACTGTTTAATTGTATTGATTTAGTGTATTGTAATGTTAGGGTTGTTTTAGGAATAAATTATAGTTTTATCAAAATTAAGGTTTTATCAAAATCCTTCATATTCTTCGTAATTTATCGCGGAGACACCACAAAGTAGCCAAGTAACCCGTGACCTTATTAAATATGCTTGGACTTTGTCCATAATCAATCTTGGGTGAGATAATCTGTTGGTAAGTACTTATGATGAGAATGGCGAAAATCCATCAAAGCCCTGGTAAGTTATCACTGCTACACTAAAAGTTAACGGACGGTAGGTATACCATAATACATAATACCATAATGTCACATGAGGGGCGTATAAAAAATTGTATGCTCTCTTACCTGTTAAAAGCATCATGCTTCGCTCAGAAATATCTTCACATTTTTTAAGGGTTAAAATCCTTTTATAATATTTTATACATCAAAATCACCTTTACGTGACTTTCATCGTTTGCACACATCATGAAGAATTGTTCAAAGTGATATGCTCTGTTAGTGTTGTGGCATACATCATATGAATTTTGTTGTGTCAGGCCTAATTTCAGAAAAAAACATTGAAATTCCTCAACCCACCTTCCCTTGTGGTCTTTGTGGTCCAACACTGGTTTATGTTTTAAAAGTTTCATGATGACTGGTCCATGGCCTTGGAAGGAAGCACAATGCAGAGGGGTCCAGAGTGTGCCAACATTTGTTCCATTTATATCAGCACTAGCAAAATAAATAATAGATTTGGCCATCATACATTACATTAACAACTCCCACAATTTTAGCCATGGTGTATCATGCATACACCTGAACAAAAGTTGGTAATTTCATATTCTCACTGCCAACCACGACCAAAGCTTTGGTTATGTACAAACATTTGCCTCAATCTTTCAAATTATTGACAAAGTAAAGACATATCATGAAATATGACCTACAGTTTGTGTTGGAATAAAGAGCATCATTTCAAGAATTAAATCTTATGTATTCTTATATTCTTCCAACATACTGGCAGAGTTAACCATTTTAAGTCAACTCATTAATTGAAACCCCCCCCCCCCATTGTTTTTGTCATAGAGCCTGTTCAACATATTTATGTAGCTCTATCCAAAATCGAGCAAAAAATTGAGAAAAGCAATTAAACTCCCACACTTTCATTACATTATTATCTCCTTGGAAATGTTCTGGAGCATAATTACTAATTTTTAACTGTAAAATGAGCTACAACATTTATTTATGATTTCTTTTTAATATGATATACAGTAAAATGTTCATATTATACTGACCCATTCTGAATCAAACATTCTGTGATATCTGAATATCCCCAGAAAGCCGCCACACCTAAAGGTGTCATGCCATCTTTTGCTTTTTCATTTGGATCAGCCCCCTGAGACAGCATGTGCCTCACAACCTGAAACCAAAGCAGATTTTTTTTTTCAGTTTATCGATTATAGTCCATTCCAGTACCCATGTTTGCATGATTTTCATGATAATTTTATCAAATAAAGTCAGTATAAGCATTCTGGGGCAAAGGTTGCAAAAGGTAACCTTCAATTGTCTGAGTGCAAAAATAATGCTTTGCCTTAGTCCCTTATGTTGAATCCCACAGAGAAAATTAATTAAAAATATGACAAAATGGTTTACGTTGTTAGTTTTATTCATCACTTGGGAAGTGAGAAACAAACTTTCTTTATCAAGCTGATGATGTCAGAAAAAGTCTGGTTATATGCAAACCAACACCACTATAACCTCGCTGTTATATAACAAGGTAAGAGGGTAACCACATTTCTTCAGGGGAAGTGGTAATCAAGCTACATGAAATATGCAATATTCATACATAAAGACACATATTCATGTCATTATTAACTTTTACTTCTGGTGTTTTTAAATGCATTATCTTACAATATTTAACCTCCACAGGCCATTTCTATTTCCTCGTATATATGTTAAAAAAAAAAGAAGAAAATTGTTTAAGTTTAATGCATGTATCACCAGTTGGAATTTTATGTATGTTGGTCAGTGATATATTGTTGTTGGGTGTTCCAGGAGCAGCAGACTTGTCGATGATGTAACAATGGTTTATTCCTTTTCCTTATTGTACAAAGTTTCTGTTATTCTTCATATGACTAACTAAATGATGATGACTTCACTTGCTGGCAATGATCCTAGCTATGTAAAATTTCTTCTCTATCTAAATGCTTACTTCAACTCCAAACTGTAACTTGAACTTTAACTGCCTGTCCCTGTCCTAGGTGACTCGTATATATAGAAGGTAAAGACAATACAAATAAATGAACATTTCTCACTCTTGGGTGAATTATACCCTGATGATTATTCTTCCTGCCAGTTTGCTAATCTTGATGCGCAAAGTGTCAAAGACAATTCATTAATTCATTTACCCTTGAGAGACTACCTTTACACTCTCACTAATTAACTCTAACATGAACATTTGTGTTTCAACCATGAAAAGATTCCAGACACATAATAATACATAATTGCAATAATAAATGTTATGATGGTAAATTTTTGAAATACCTGGTTTGCTATATTGTATTTAACTGGCCATTTGAAATGGCTGCAAGAAGTAATAACATATTTGTAATAATAAAAAAACTGAGAACAATAATTATAGATGTATCAATGAACTAAGTAAGGATTACTGATGGCTTTATCCTAAAGTTGACATTTTGGTTCTTGTTATCTAAAATCTTATTTTCAGTATTTTATTTCTTGGTAATACATGTTATCCTATGCTAACTTGAGGTTAACTTTCGAGCTTCATATGAAAATTTGTTGTTTGTACTCTTCATATATGGAGGCAATAAGATTTACATACATACATACATAATAAAAAAATAAAAACTTGGAACAGTTTTCTTCAGCTGCACAAGGACTGTTGATTGTTGTATAATGCAACAGAATTATGAAAAACATACATTTTCCTTGACATCATATTACTTACACACAACTGACAGAGCATCTGCAAACTGTTATTTATATACTTTAGGACAATTTTCATTCAAAGATATATGAAATATTTAATCACCAAAAGCATGCAGGCATGATGTGGGGTGGATTCAGTTACTGAATTTCAATAAGCAGTTTAATAAGCTTAGAATCTGTGTCAGTGTGTACAACTTCAAATGTTGCCATAACCATGATCATCATCAAATTGGTAAATGTGCATTTTACACTTTTTTTCAAATGCTTACTTTAAGGTCTTTAATGCATTATTTCTATAATTTTATTATTATATAATAAATAGAAATTAATTTCAAGTATAAAAAATAAGGGTTTTACATTTAACCAATATATTTACACGTTTTGACAAAATGTTAAAATATAGCTTGTACAATGCAACCACTTTTTGGCAATATCATCAATGTCATGAATAACATTATGGCCAGAGATCAAAACATGAGCTGATAAATTCATCTTAGGAGAGACACTGATTCTAAAAAATACCACATTTACACAATTTGTATCAGCTTTATTTTACTAAAGGTATTCAGTTCCTCTATATTACAGAAAATAAATTTTGTTTAGAATTTGGGTTAACCATTGTGAAATTGTGAAAACTCTAAAAAAACACATCTACCACCAAATTCATAATTTGTCACACCAACATGGTTGGCACTGGTGCATAAGTAATTCAACAAAGTTGAATGATTCCATTTACTCCATCATTCAGCCTCAACTTCCACAGGGCCGCAGACATGGTGTCAGTGGGCTGGATAGTGGCAGAGGACCCATAAGTTTGACCCCGTGATTTTAAGACAAACCAGCTACCATGGTTGGCAATAGTCCATGGGTTATACAAAATGGTTAATTACCTGTGCGTGATGGCAGCAGACTGTCGTTGATATAATCCATTTATTAATAGTCCAGTATGTGGCACAATATGGTTGAGACTTGTAAGATAAGAGGTTAAGAGTGTAGCATAATGAAGTTAACTTACCTTCTAATTTAATTGTAGTGCAGATAATGATGTATACCTAAAACTGATTATGATATTTTTTTCCATATTCCTTTAACATCTCTATCAAATACATTTTTTATCTTATTAATGATAATTTGTCATCAGTTACAAAGATGATAAATGATTGGTGTTATTTATTTCACAAACTTAAACTTTCCCTCTTGAAGACTTGATTGAATTTCTTCTTCACTTATCTATAAGACTATATCTTCAATTTCTGCCTTCAACTTCAAGTTCTAGCTATCTTGAACTTTACAAAACAAACAGAAAAAACGAGCAAGTAATAGAAGGGGTTGGTAAAATACAACCCGCGCAGGCTTTAAACAGTGTCTCAAATATTTAATAATTTTGATCTGATTACCGTATTAGCAATATATATGCCTTACTTCAACATCCCCTTGAGCAACAGCACCGGACAGGTTTTTCGGTATGGGCGCCGCCATGTTTAAACAATGACCTCACTCCCTCACGACGCATCCACAACGTGCGTGATTTTTGTCGAGTCCCAGTGAATATTATTCCCGCGTGTAATCAATCTCTTGTGTTACGTAATGTTCAGGTTAAGCAATGACGTAAGGTTCATTGTTTGTATTTCTCAATAGAACGTTTAAAGGGGTTGTTTATTTCTGTTTTAGGCAATATATATCAGAAGGCTGTAAGGTGTTTTAAGCAGCTTGTAATTAACTCTTTGTTTTTCTGATCTTGGAATACATTTGGATCTATATACAATATATATTTTAAAACTTTGCTTAAATTAAATTCTAATATATAAATCTATTTTAACGTTTTCACCAAATGCCTGTCCCCCTAACAATCTAAAAAAATAAATGTAACCCGGCTGGTTATCCTTATACAGTTAAAAAAATTGCGATGAAAATTGTGAAAAAAATTCTTTAGCGCTCGCGTAGGCTACATGTATCATGAAATGAACTAAATTAGAACTGAAACTTAAGTTTCAGATGAGTTGAACTGAATTGGTGACCAATTAATATTTTAGATATCACTACGAATCAGTGATTCGAAAATTAAGGTAATTCACTGATTTTAAAATGTCTTGGAGTGCAAAGTACACTAATGTAAAATACCTCTAAAAATAAATATTACCCGTAGAAGCATATTGAGCAGCTAAAATGCTACTTAATCTCTGTAACTAAATGTTGTACATGTATATCAGAAAGCCTATACATGCATGCACGTCCAATGAAATGTCTTGTACTAAATAAAAAATTACAGCTACTCGCACCATTTTACAGTGGCGGCACCAGTTAATTAAAGGTGCTCACTCACCTACCTTTTGAAAAAGAATGTACATGTATGTGATTTGTGGCTTCCTCTGTGTATATATAAATGACCTAAGGGTAATTCTGGTTATGAAAAGTTCTTATAAGGCTTCAGTGAAGGACGTCTGAAGTTGTTTATCAACAACATGTTCGTAAACACAGCAATGTTGACAAATGGGAAAAACGTGTTACCTTTAGTGTAGTTGCATATATGTGTAGGTATAGAAAGGTCTCTTGTTGCAAAACGCCATTTGCTAAGCTCTGGCTTATCTGACTTGCCGCCAGATGCCCTTGTTGTATTTGTTTTGAATATATATTTGGGCGGGCCTCCATGCACATATTATAAACACGTTGATATAAAGAAAACAAACAGCCTGTGTGCGGTGATATGCACCTTTTCTGGCCTATTTTTTTTATAAAGCTCCATGGGATTATCCTTAGTTTATAAAGGTAAGTCAGGTGAATGGGCCGCTTTAAGGGGGGACATGGGGCGGGGGGGGGGGGGGGGGGGGGGGGGGGGGGAGGTGGCAAGGGGGACAAATGCCTTTGCCCCCTCCCCCCTCCCAACTCTTGAAGTATAGTGGTCTGATGGGAGTGGCTATAGTTTTGTTTAGCTAGTTGGTAAGTTACTATTTTTGTTTGTTTTCAACATTTATTATCTTGCAAACATTGGCATTTCTGTTTGTTTGCTACATGTGTTTTTTTTCTGATGTGTTAAGAGAAATCGGTGAAAGTAGAGTTCGTCTAAAGGTATATCATCATTAAATAACGGCTGAGTTGTTCGTCCTGTAGTTTTGAACAAATACCTTCAATACATTAAGTATTATTCGATTTTACCCAAATTGCCCTCTATATAAAGTGTAACAGATACATGTATGTATCTATTCTTTCTTTATATAGGCCTACATATTGTATGTTCACCTTTTCAGTTTTAAGAAATATGCAAAAAGTGTCAACAGATTGCCAAGTTTCGTTGTCACGCCCCCACCCCAACATTTCCTTTTGCCTTTCATTCTCCCCCCCCCCCCCCCCCACACACACACACACGCACGCACACACCAAGTTATATTCATGAATTCAGCACTGCATATATACATTACAGCGATTAATAAAGCCCATAATTACATTTATAACATTTTGTATGAAAAGTTGTTAGTTTCATTATTATTTTAAATGTATAATCTCTGTCAAAATTTGTCCTGACTTTTCATTTATCTCTAGCTAGCGTGCGACCGACAGAGAAAAGGATCCGTGGGCCCATTGAGCAGTCAACACGGAAGAATGAAATGTTTGTCAAATATACTGCGTTGCCATGGTTTTGTGTATAGTAATTGCCGTTCTTGAAAATGCACTGAATAATCAAGGTACATTTATGGATGCCATCTTATAGCCAGCTTTATATCCATTAGGTCATGCACACAAGAATCGCAGCTCATTTGTTTGGTTATTTTTTAGCGAACCTGTTAGCTTTTGCGATGGTGCGGCGTCATTCGTCTCGTGTCAGTGCGTCGTACGTCGTCTGTACGTTAACCCATACTATCTCAAAAACGGCAGGAGCTAGAATCACCAAACTTTAAGCAAAAAATCATTCATTTAAAAAGCTCCATCGGATTTTATTTATATTTTGGCTATCTGCATTTACTTAGATTTTAAAGGGAATAAGCTTAAAAAAAAACTCTAAACACAATTAACAGATTGTCCAATATTTCACAGAAATAATCCCAGCACCAGAAGAAGTTTACGCTCTTCGAGCAGGTACAGGTTGCTGTGGTCAAGACCTCAGCCCTGCGCGCCCCCTTAGCATGTTCTCTGAGCCAACAGACGCGATGCCACACCAAGCCAAGCTAAGAGCCGCGAGAGATCGCCACCGCATATACCGAACCGGTGATCTTGTAGGAAAGCTACAGCATCCACACTTGCAAAGGCAGAAGCAACCTACATTCCCTCCACCGATCCCAGCAGCAAAGACCCAGCCATGCCATTCGAGAGCCGAACCCGATCTTGTGAACGACAGTGTTTCGAGACGGATCGCTCTTTTATACTTGCAATAATCCCATTAACAATCTCTTTTCAAGCTTTTCGAATGGTTCTAGTTCGGTGTTTTTGGACGATTTACAGGAAGTTGAACTTAGTCATCTGTCCAAAAAAGCATACTAAAATTTCAATCTCAGAAATGGCTGGAGCAATCATCACCAAATTTTATGCCAATGTTGGTCACATGAGTCATATCTGAAATTGAGGTATTGGTGGCGCCACCTGCATCAGCCTTTTTTGTAAGGTGGTCATAAGTGCCTGTATCATACTGAGGGTTACAAAAACTTCTTCTCTGAAACCATATGGCCAAATTGTTTAATATCGCACAAAAATGATCCCAGGGTAGCGATTTCTGAAGTTTGTTCAAATGGTCTCTGTTCAGTGACTTTAGGCTGAGTTATGGGAAGCTGAATTTAGTCATATGCCATGACCCATTTTAGCTCAGTGGCTACAAAGATCTTCTCAAAAACCACTGGGCCAAATTCTTAAATTTCACACATTAATTATCCTCGGATGTTGATAATTCAAGTTTGTATTAATGGTTTTGGTTCAGTGCTTTTTGGCTAAATTACGCAAAGCTGAACTTAGCCAGTTTGTAGTATCTTCCTATATGAGTTATAAACCTGCAAAAGTTTTTTGACTGACGCCACTGAAGCCAATTTGTTTAATATTCTACAAGAATAACCCCCACACTAGTTCTTATAATAATTGTCTTTAATAGTTCACATGAATGATTTTGGCTGAATTATAGAGATTGAATTGAGTCATTTTACCATATATGTTAGCTGTGTGAAGCAGTTACGTCTAGCCTGGCACCAGTTTATCAGCAACTATTACGTCTTGCCACTAGACATTTAAATTGCAGTTTATCTGTGGTTAATATTGACGAGAATGTTTTTAAAAACTTTTAAATAAATTAGATTTATGATTTAAATTATTCATCATATTCATCATTTAGCTCTCTGTGGCTATATAAAGACGGTTGTACATGGATTATAAATAATTGGTATCCATACTCAACTTAATTCGAGAATTTGCCATCAGTGGGATGTATCTGTATTATAATTTTGCATTCAGTATGCATCTGTAATAATTTCTCATATATATTTATTTCTTTTTCATAAAAAGTCAGCTGAAAAGTATTTTGCATTGAGAAAATTTATTTCAAAGTTATTTCAAGTAAGAACCCCTTTTGTGTACAGATGGCAGCACTCGGGCAGATTGCCAAGATTTGACAGTTTCTGGATGTTGGCCATTAGTCAAGATGATGTCCGCTCTATAAATAGCTTTGGCACAGTGCCAGGATTGGAAGAAGTGCAGCCAAATATAGGTCAAGAGTTCACTCAGTGCAGTAGCTGCATTCTATTTATAACTTTGACAGGCTGCCCACTGCATCAGATTTGGCACCAAAGTTCAGCCTGGATCATTTTATAGCTTTGGCAGACTTACAGATGGGTCAGATTATGCAACAGGTCAAGAGTTCACTCAGTGCAACCTGGTACAGGTCAAAAGTTTACTCAGTCTAGCCAGGTGCAGGTCAAGAGTTCACTCAGTGCAATAGCTTGAACCAGCAATTTGCCACAGCTCAATCGGGACAACTGCCTTTCTCACTTAAGCCTGGTCATCCCAGTGCATCAGACTCAAGGAAATTTTTATGTATTGGCCTGATATTTTTGATGGCTTTCTCATTCACAAGACAGGTGTTGCCACCTACAATGACTTTTGCAAAGTGTATGCGCCTGCTTTTTTCTACGGAGAAATTTGATACATTAGCCTGAAATTGGGCATATTTATACATATCGGATAGCTTTATCGTGTACAAGACTGGTGGCGCCAAATACAATAATTTTTGCATAGTGTATGTCCCTGCTTATTTTGATGGAGGGGTTTAACTTATCAGCCTGAAATTGGGCATATGTATATATATCTATATCTTCGTTGTATACAAGGCTGGTGGTACCAGGTACAATCATATTTGTGTTGCGTGCACCCATTGCAGAATTTCAGCAGTGATGTTTGTGTAATTGTTTCTTGTTCAAAATGTTTACTACTTGCATTGTTCATATACATGTTACGCATGTACTTGAAAAGTAATGGTCCAGCATTAAAGCATTATTATGGTGTATATTGTTACAAAAAGATGGGGGAGCTATATAATTAAATAATGGTAGCGTGACTCAAATGCAGATGCTCCTCCATACATACAACAGAAACTATAGAAACTATAGAAACTATAAGACGGAGAGGTAATTGCAATGACCAGAAGCATTTATTAAGACAGAACTATGTAAAATACAACTAGATATACTAACTATGATTACATAAATTATATATACTGACCTACTGAGGACCTACAACAAGTTGTCCACAATACTCTAGCCCTTTATTCTTAACTTCTGTAAAACAAAAGCTAAGACCAGACCAGAGGCTCGCCGTGATTCAGGGAGACGGGGCTTAGCACGTCTGCTAAGCTCCGTAACCCCAAGCCGACAGAGAGGGCAAGGCTGAAACAGTCACCAGGTTTACCCGGGTCATGTTTCAGTCCTGCATCACCGCCCTCTGTGGTCAATCCAAAGCAGCATCTATGGCATCATTGCCAAGGGAACCTCCCCTGGTTGCCATGATGTCATAGGGTGTTCCCCCGTTAATACCAGGGGTAGGGCATTCGTGTAACAATATCCCATTGCACAGGTTCGCATTAGGCCTGTAGGCCTTATTTATGTTATAATTGGTGATCTTGCAAGGCCCGATTTCTTCAATATATTCGCAATTTTGTGTGCGCTATTTCAAGGACAGAAGCACATTATTTTCAGTCAGGTAGGTCACATTTTTCCTCCGAGTCTAATTTTTCAATTTATCTTGTCGTTGTGGCCTCCGTACCCAAAATCAAGACAAAATGTTACTTCTCTCTCCTCAGCCAACATGATTCTTGGCCGACACAGATAAGATACAAAGGGAGATAATGTAACCAGACTGGCAGCTTACCAGCTAAGGTCTTAGAGTAATTATTTCTTCAAAGTTTTATAAGACTAAATTATTACTTCCGTCAAGGAAGTTATGTTTTGTCGGCATTGGTTTGTTTGTCTGTTAGCAACATTACTCTAAAAAATTATAAAAAAATGGATTTTATTTAAATTTTCAGAATAGCTTGACGATGATAAAAGGAACAATTGATTAAATTTTTGGGGTGATCCGGATTATCATCTTGATCCTGGATTTTTTTAAAAGGAAAAATGCCACATTTCTGACAATGCCATATGAGGAGGCCATATGACCTTGGCGGAGGTCTGCGCTTTCCGAGTGTTTTTCTAGTTGCCACTAATTTATTGCTGTAAACCAAAAATGTTTACCTATAGAGATCCAATATTGTGCGACGGGGCGGTGGATAAACCCGGTTAGTCCTCTCTCTCTCTCTCTCTCTCTCTCTCTCTCATTATATATATATATATATATATATATATATATATATATATATATATATGTGATATATGGGATGATATGTTGTGCTGTTACTGGAATTGATATTTTAACTGCCTTTGTGGAAATCAGTCTACTGATATTAAAAGGTCATGGATTTATTATGAAAATGGAGGTTAAAAAGGAAGTTCTATGTTATTATTTACAATTATTAACCTGGGGGAGAGAGAATACATCTTCGCCTAGCTTTCCAAATATTAAAATAAAAAAAGTTTAATTTAGATTTATCATTACTGTACAAACAGTCGTATCCTTTAATAAATGCCAACAATTATATATAGTTTTATGATTGCTGGACAAATATCGGCAATGCAGCGATCCAAAAACGAAAAGTATAGATTGGGTCTACATGTATATTATAAACCTTATCAAACTTCCCTGCGTACTACATAGAAGAAAAAAATGTCACTGCTCAAACTCTATGGTTGGATCACAGGTGAACTCCAGAACAAAGGCGGTGACGATAAACAGTTATTCAGGAAATTCCACAATCTCATGATGATATGTGGAATTATTTAAATTAAATATAAACATATTATGGTGATAAATATTTAAACAATAAAGAAATGTTCCTTATGTGTATTACCTACCCCGTCGCAAAATTTAATAAAAATCCGTTCAAAGATTTTGAGTAAAACTTCAAACAGACAGAAATGGCAATATATATACGCAACTCCAAGCCTGGCGGAGGCAAGACCATACATATCATACGTATGCAATTTCCATTTGCATGCAAACAAGACAATCAGGCCCTCGGGTGCAAACAAAAATAGCTGCCTCTACAAACAAACGAGACAAATGATAAGCCATGCACAACCAAACCTCTGAAGCAGAGTTCCCGTGAAACATCCACAGTGTAAACACGACACACGTGACTGAGTCACTCATGTGACCAGGACTGCAGCCACGCCCTCGCTCAGTAACATATTTCCTCAATAATAGGCCAGGTGTTGTCAGCCGTTCTGGTCTGCTGCATATCTCACGCTGAGTATCGTCTCTCACGTCTGCCAACGCAAGTTCTCAATAAGAATAACCTAAAAGTGAGAAGTCTAGGTCATTATTACGTGTATACAAATGAAAGTTACAGTAAAGATTATGTGCAAAAATTTAATAAGTTAGAATTAATAAATGTATACATATTGCTTGTCCTCGTATGAAGACTCCTGCATTGCATTTTGAAATAATTTGTCATGTTCACCCCCCCCCCCCCAGGAACAACTTCAAATTGTGATCAATACTCATTACTCAAGCTTAAACTGGGTTTGGTAAAAGTAAAAATAAATTATATATATTTATATTATACAAATTTTATTAATATATGAAACCTATTATCTATTTTCTGGATCTGTAAGCATTTTAAGGTATGCTAGGTCAGACTGATCTAAACTATATGATATTTTCACAATACACTCCCGTTTGAAGTGCCACGTAAGTCAAAATCAAAATTTGTTTTACTTGACCTCATTCGGGTAGGACTGAATCACCCTAACCAGGCCAGATGAGTGCAGTGACGAGTACAATCTATCCCATAATGCCATTCAACAAACCGACCCACACTTCCGGTGATCGGAATTACACGCACTTGTTGTGTGCTAAAGCTGGATATTTCAGACAATTTTTCGTGTGGTACGCTGTAGGGTAAGTAAAATTTTGGCACAAATTGTGTTTATAAACCTCCCATTCTCGAAACATAGCAGATTAGGACAGCTTTCACGGTATTCAAGCGATATGACTGAAAACCTGGCGAGTTATCTACAGTCCAGTCGGACGTCGAGGAATCTTCACCTGACTTGAAGTTGAGATTCCCGTGTTACCCGGAAAGATGTAAATACAGAATTTTGCCAATTTCTGGTCTCTTTAAGGCCAGTCTGAACATCAAATTTGAGTTTGTAAAGTTAGTCATTCTATAACGTCACCTTAATAATCATGATTCTGTAAGTTTTTTCGTAATCGTGTGAACCTTTGGCTTTGCCACCGAGTTAACACTCGCAGGAAGTTCCCATACTCGGCTGCCAGGTAGTCTAAGTTGTGGCTCTGTTGTAAACATTGTTGCGGATCCACAACTGTGATACGATCACAGTTGTGGGAATGGCCTGTACAGTTAGGCCTTGTAATGGTGAAAGGGTAGACACTGGTAGAAGGCACCAAAAAAACTCTTAAAACTACTAAATATACACACCAAAATGCATCCGTTAGTGTCTTTGGTAGTAAATGGGTCTTTCTGGCAACTTAACCATGTTCTTACCTTACTATATTAATGAAATATTATCCCTAACGATCCTTAAAAGCCCGCAGTGATTTAAACATAACGGAGCGAATGTCGAATCACTCACGCACCCCTAGTTAGCAAAGAAGGTTAAGAGGGCGATATAGTTGATGGGGATAGAGAGAAAAAAGGGGTATAGTTTTTTGGGGGGTTTTCGATACATATATAATAACTATTTACTGACTCCTGTTTCACTCGTTATATTTGTTCATGGGACATCTTGAACTTGGCTGCGTGGTAGTACCTGAAAGAGATGAAATATTAGTACACATGACATGATAGTACACATGACATGACATACAAAGACAGCGGGCTGGATCTGGTCTCGAACCACTGACCGGAGGCATACAAGTCCAATTGCATAACCACTATGCCACACAGAACTCGTTGCAGAACCGGGGAAAACGGGGGTATTTAAACCTGGATTTAAAAATGTGATCACGTGGTACACTGTGGGGGTACTACTTCACCAGGAGTCATGATTATGTGATCAGCGAATCAACTTCGTACGAACACCAAATCGATCGCTTGGTGTAACTAGTTGAAATATGAATCAGGAGAGTAAAAGGTAAAGATGAATGATTGTTTACTTTGGTAATTTGAATGAATATGAGTAAATATTGGGGGGAGACCCCCCCCCCCCCCACAAGGATATGAAAATCAACATGAGTAAATATATAAACATGAAGAGTAATTAGAATGAATATGGGTAATTATGGGGGGGAGACCCCCCCAACCCCCCCAGGATATGATAATCAACACGAGTAATGATTGGGGGGAGACCCCCCAAAACCCCCCCCTTTGGGTCCTAGAATTATCTAAAAACATCGTATCGAGATGTGATAAATCCGACTGAGAGTTATGCGAGATTGTGAAGGTGTGAGTTATGCCAAAAGGTGGGGGTTTCCTGATGACGTGTTAAAAAAATAGAGGGAATGATATTTTACGCAACACCGTACAATTGATCATGGCGGACGTAAAAGGATGTTGAAACGACTACATGGAGATCGTATATAAAAGATGTATTATGTCATAACCTGTGATTGAGTATAGGTAAGAAAGTGATATTTGAGTAGTATTATAGGCAGTTATATGTTAGAAAGCGTCCCTTGTTGTGTGACATGGCATAGTCGGCGCTGTATAGGTGCGTGAGTGATTCGACATTCGGGCCAACATAACAATATACAGGAATTTGTAATGAGCGGACATTGATCGACTGGTACCCGCCATCGAGATCTATTATCGCCCGCTTTTTCCAATTAAAACAGCGATAAGATCAGAGCGGGTTCCCAGTTTAAATCCCTTTGCAAAGGACTGTGGGTCACTTTATGTAATCATGGCGGCTTGTTCTCAATGTAAACACATCAGCTCTTGGCAAAATTATGGATAAGTAGGGCTATTGAGCATTATTTTGGTGCCAATACTTTGCAGATGTTTTATAAAACATCCAAAGACAACAAAAATGTAATTGTATCCGCCAAAACAGAGTTTTGCGGATACTATGTTTTCAGCTGGACGCCGCCGCCGCGTAGGTGTCCGGAGAACTCCTCCGTAACCGCTGGGCGGAATTTTCCGAAACCCGGGATTATGTTCGGGTCACATGTGAACTGCTGCGCCCCGATTTTGTTTTGACCTCTGGCCTTTCCTCTGGGCTCTGCGTCCGTTTGTGCGTCTGTTTCCACACATAAACCCACATATCTCGGGAACCGTTTGACCGATCAGGAAAATTTTTTTGCACAAATGTAGCCCTCGGAGAGCTTTATAACATACACCAAAAATGGTGGCGCCACCTGCAACCATGTTTGCACAGTGTCCATCTGTTCGTCTGCCTTGGGTTAAAATCACTCATATCTCTGCAGTGACTTGACTAATTCACCTGAAATTCGGCATGTGCAAACATCCTGGATAGCTTTTCTGATTTTATGACAGGTGGCGCCACCTACATTCACGTTTACGCTGCAGACATCCAAGCTCATATCTCGGGAACCGTTTGACTGATCAGGAAAATTCTTTTGCACAAATGTAGCCCTTGGAGAGCTTTATAACATACACCAAAAATGGTGGCGCCACCTGCAACCATGTTTGCACAGTGTCCATCTGTTTGTCTGCCTTGGGTTAAAATCACTCATATCTCTGCAGTGACTTGACTAATTCACCTGAAATTTGGCATGCGTATACATCCTGGATAGCTTATCTGATTTTATGACAGGTGGCGCCACCTACATTCACGTTTACACTGCAGACATCCAAACTCATATCTCGGGAACCGTTTGACCGATCAGGAAAATTCTTTTGCACAAATGTAGCCCTTGGAGAGCTTTATAACATACACCAAAAATGGTGCCGCTACCTGCAACCATGTTTGCACAGTGTCCATCTGTCTGCCTTGGGTTAAAATCACTCATATCTCTGCAGTGACTTGACTAATTCACCTGAAATTTGGCATGCGTATACATCCTGGATAGCTTTTCTGATTTTATGACAGGTGGCGCCACCTACATTCACGTTTACGCTGCAGACATCCAAGCTCATATCTCAGGAACCGTTTGACCGATCAGGAAATTTTTTTTACACAAATGTAGCCCTTGGAGAGCTTTATAACATACACAAAAAATGGTGGCGCCACCTGCAACCATGTTTGCACAGTGTCCAGCTGTTCGTCTGCCTTGGGTTAAAATCACTCATATCTCTGCAGTGGTTTGACTAATTCACCTGAAATTCTGCATGCTTATACATCCTGGATAGCTTTTCTGATTTTATGACAGGTGGCGCCACCTACAATCAAGTTTACGCTGCAGACATCCAAGCTCATATCTAGGGAACCGTTTGACCGATTGGGCCAAAATTTTGCATGTGTATAGTTCTCACAAAGCTCTTTATCATACGCTAAACTGGTGGCGCCACCTGCAACCCTTTTTTGCACAGCGTCCATCTGTTTGTCTGCCAAGGGCAAAAATCACTCATATACAATATAGTGGTTTGACTTATCTGCCTTAAATTTTGCATATGTATACAACTTGGACGGCTTTTTGGATTTTTTGGTAGGTAGCGCAACCTACATACACAATTTGGCTGCAGACATCCATGCTGATATGCAACACTTCACCCGTTCCACTCTGATTTAGGCGGATACAAGTAGTCGCTTATCGACTACCCGTATTCTAGTTATTTTATGTTGACACCGCTTGAAATGTCAATTATACGATTCGAAAGGGGTCTCCTATTTGGAACCTTATGAGGCGTTTTCCTAAGGGTCGTTCCCAAGAAGTTGTTGACAGAGAGGAGCAGAGCGGATCGGAATCACACGTCTTGGGCCGAGACAATTGTAAACACAGAGCCACAGGCCCCTGCCTTCATTTATCTAGTGGACAGGAACACATGCATCTTCTGAAAATGCACCTATTTTAAGAACATGTATACATCTTATCTTGAGTCTATACTGGGGCGGCTGTTTCAGCCAGCGGTGTGCAGTGCACATATTACATCATCACTGCTGTGAGTGTCCTTGTGACTGGACCACTGGCCACACAAGACCACTGGCTACACTGGTTGTTACCTGGGTAATGCAGTTTATTTTTTCAGCCGGCCAAGTGCATGTGTCACAATTCAGCTTGGTGGGTCAGGAAGTTAGCAGTGATAATGTAACACGTGCAATAACATGCAGTTATGAAGCTCTTCACCTGGTCTCGAACCAGCAACCCTGTGTGAACAAGTCCTGTGCGCTGCCATCTACGCCATGTAAGACAAGTTTGGAATGAGTGTTCAAGTGGGGATATTTAAATCTACTATTGTGTGGAAGTTCAGAGAGAAATAAATGACATACAATGTTATGATCATGAGGGAGTGTGTGAGAATTGGTCATAGATGTTAAAATGAATGTATGCAATGTCCATACGCTTAGCGGCCCCCGGACATTGGAAAAGCTTTAAAAAATTAACCCTCATCCATGTTTTAAAGTTCTGCCTGCCGCTATAGCATACTCCATTTTGCATGGACAAGGTAAAAAACACTGGTTTATTTTCAAAGCCTAACCCTTGATATATATACCAAATATTCATGGGACAGACATGATCCATGTGCATCGAATGCCAAGAGGGCGGAAGACATCAGATGTGAATGACATAGACTGGGCGTGCACATAAACCAAGTGGTGTAAATAAGAACAGGAAGGAATTGTTACAGATATGAGCATGTGGAATCGTGTGAAGAAAGGTTAAATTGTACATTATTACAGAGTAAGAGATCCGTTAGACGGATATTGGATATAGTTAACCTACAAAGGAGTAAGTTGGATCTGTTATTGGAACATTTAATGCAGGGTTGTTATTTTTCCAAGAAAAACTAGGTTTTCCGGGACAGTGGGAAAAACCCGGGATCAATTGGGAATAACTGGGGAAAACTGGTTAGTACCGGGAATTACTGGGGAAAATACATTTGTTTCATCCATGTCAGCCGCAACTTGGTGGCTGTTCCCCAGGAACTCAGTGAGTTAGCAATTTGCAATTAAATTTTAATGTGTACTATCTGTAGTGTCGCTCAAAATGAAGTGCATGACGTGTTGGACAATGGCTATAGAAAACATCAGCTTGGAATCTTTGATCGTGTCAGTATCTTACTGTAAAATGCATTGTTGTTCCATTCAACAGAGATAACAGTTTACTAGATAAGGTGCATTGAAATAGTAGTAACATGAGGGCTAGCCAGTCTTGACAGCCTGACAGGAGATGTTTCAGTTGTATTGAGGATAACTGAAGAATCCCCTTCACATCCACCACTTAACTCCCTGGTATCTGCATTGAGTCATTTGCTAACAATTAAAAGTGCACAAGCCCTTCTTTAGCCTGGCCATAAATACTGGTAACAATAAGAGGTGGTGTGCACAGCACTAGCTAGGTGGATGAATCAGCAGGTAATTAATTGTATCCCCAGACAAAGTCAGGATACTATGGTTTCACAACGGTCCCGCCGCTGCCGCCGCCGCAGAAAAACCTTGTGAGCAGGATAACTCAAAAATTATTTTACTGAGGTCAAAGGTCAAGGTCACTGGACTTGCATCTTAAAAGATACTGTGGATGCATTTTAAGCCAAACTTTCATCCGAGGTCTTCCATCTTGAATATATAGCTCACTTGCCAATAGTGGATGATCCATATCAATTTTGGGGTCACAAGGCCAAAGGTCAAGGCCACAGGAGCTATCTGTCAGAAAATTAGTTTCTGGATGATAATTCCTGCTTTTGTTGATGTATTGATTTCAAACTTGACTTGTATATTATCCATTGGAAAAGCAAGACCTGAATTGATTTTGGGGTCATGAGGTCAAAGGTCAAGGTCACAGGACACATCTTTAAAAAGATTGTGGATGCATTTTCAACCAAACAATTCATCTCAGATCTTTCATTTTGCACATATAGTTCCCCAGCCAAGAGTGGGAGAACCCTATCAATTTTGAGGTCACAAGGTCAAAGGTGAAGGTCACAGGAGCCATCTGTCCAAAAATTAGTTTCTGGATGATAATTCCTGCTTTTATTGATGTATGGATTTCAAACTTGACTTGTATATGACCCATTGAAAAAGCAAGACCCGAATTGATTTTGGGGTCATGAGGTCAAAGGTCAAGGTCACAGGACACATCTTTAAAAAGATAAAGGTCACAGGACCAACATCTTCAAAAAGATTGTGGATTGATAGATGGAAGAAACAATAATTGCTTGCCATGTGTCAGTATATGCTGCTAAAAATAGGGGGCCTATTCTTAAAGGGGGGGGGGGGGGGCTACTATGTCTGGGGATACTCTTGCACCTGCGGTGCCAAGAAATGTCTAGTTGATGTATGGATTTCAAACTTGACTTGTAAATGTCCCATTGGAAAAGCAAGACCTGAATTGGTTTTGGGGTCAAAGGTCAAGGTCACAGGACACATCTTTAAAAAGATTGTGGATGCATTTTCAGCCAAACGTTTCATCTCAGACATTTCATCTTGCACATACAGTTCCCCTGCCAAGAGAGGAAGAACCCTATCAATTTTGAGGTCACAAGGTCAAAGGTGAAGGTCACAGGAGCCATCTGTCCAAAAATTAGTTTCTGGATGATAATTCCTTCTTTTATTGATGTATAGATTTCAAACTTGACTTGTATATGTCCCATTGGAAAAGCAAGACCCGAATTGATTTGGGGTCATGAGGTCAAAGGTCAAGGTCACAGGACACATCTTTAAAAAGATTGTGGATGCATTTTCAGCCAAACGTTTCATCTCAGACATTTCATCTTGCACATACAGTTCCCCTGCCAATAGGGGAAGACGCCTGTCAGTTTCTTGGATAGCCTTGTGATGTGCCAAAAGATCAAGGTCACAGGGCCAACATCTTCAAAAAGATTGTGGATTGATAGATGGAAGAATCAATTATTGCTTGCCAAGTTTCAGTATATGCTGCTAAAAATGGGGGCCTATTCTTAAAGGGGGGGGGGGGGCGTACTATGTCGTCTGGGGATACTCTGGCACTTGTTATATATCAACCTGCCTGTGGTGGATTATCATCAGGGTGGGATTATGATACCCCTTTGATGCAGATCATAACTGGATTCATGTACAAATCCAAAATCAAGTGATAGCCAGTGGCAAATTTATAACAGCCAGTGGCCACTTCTACATCAGTTTGTGAAAACACCCACAAAGTAATTCACTTTCACTGGAAAAAAATGATAGGCTGGGGCATGAGTACTGTATAGATTTATGATGTTTTCTCCCTTTTTTGGTTAAGTGTATTAATATATTTAATTGCTTTATATGTTAAATATTATAATTCAGACATAGCCCTTAAAAAAGTATTATATTGACAAAATATAAAAGCACAGAATCATTATTTCCACTGTATATAATCATATCCAATTTTGATTTGACACTTAGTATATTGCCTGTAAAACCCAGAAAAACCCACTGGGCTGGGCTTTATGCTTCAAATCCAGGTTTTCCTTAACCCTTATATGTCAGGCAGGACTTGGCCTGGCATGTTTTTATAATCATCCATTCAGATGCATAGGAATTGAAGGAAGAAAATAATACTGAATGACAGAAGAGTGAAATGGGCCCAGGAAGTTGTACTGCAAAAAAATGTTTACAAAGGTACAGATATTAGAAAGTTCTTTAGGCGACTTGTTTCTCTGAATGGCTGCCGTGGATGTAGATTTAAATTACTTAATAATTGAATTAACACCCGTGTGTATGAAATAAAAGGACATATTCAAACAGACTGCTGTGGTAGAATCGTTTAAAGCTAGTGGTTATGTTAATAGGGTGGTTGAAGGATGGTTGGCCATGTTTGTAATTACATGAAATCAACTCCTTGCATGGTGTATCCTGAACCATAATTTAAAAGAATCAACAACCAAACAAGCTTTTCAGTATTGGTATCTCTGTTTATTTTAAATTTAATTGTAAAAGATGACATCTTATCATACAAAACATTGGTGATGAATTGACCGTGTGGTGCCACTGCATGAAAATTGGTAAGGAAATAACTGTGGTGACAAAACAACTGGTATCCAGAATATATAAGAATGTCTCCTCATATGATCTGTAACATCCACACTGCAAGTTTAATATAACCAGACTTGGACTCCAACAAATGAGTAAAGATGGCATTGGTGTAATGGAAATAATTACTTCTGAAAACATTTGTTTTTATATCTGTACTCGGACTCCACAGAAATAATTGTATCCCCAGACAAAGTCGGGGGATACTATGTTTTCATACCGGTCCCGCCGCCGCCGCCGCATATAAATCTTGTTGGCGCGATAACCCAAAAAATATTTCACGGAACTTTACCAAACTTGGTATATGTATAGATATGGGTAAGAGGATGACGCCTATTTAAAATGAGGTCATGACCTTTACTAGGAGAGTGTCCTTGACCTTGAATAAGTCCAATTTTGGGGAAAATAACACAAATTCTTTAATATCTCAAGAAATCTTGCATGGATTTATCCCAAAATCAAGTTGATGGAAGATCATGGATAGAGTTGTCATGTTCCAGAAACTGGTGGCGCCACCTATTATTCTTTACTTGTTTTCATGCCGTTTAATACCCCCAAAATTGCCACCTTACAGTACTGTGAGCATTATAAGTCAAAAACTAATGGACAGATTTCTTTTATATTATGCATATACATAGGTATGGGTTATGGGATGATGTTTATTTACATTGGGGTCATGACCTTTCCTATGATAGTGGCCTTGACCTTGAATATTGCCATATATGGTGAAAATCACACACCTCTTATGATATCTCCAGTGTTGATAGCCATATGGATTTCAAACATGACTTATGTATGGCCCACCACTAAAGTAAGAACCCTATAGGTTCTAGGGTCATGAGGTCAAAGGTCAAGGTCACTGGACTGGCATTTTAAAATATACTGTGGATGCATTTTAAGCCAAACTTTCATCCCAGGTCTTTCATCTTGAATATATAGCTCACTTGCCAATAGTGGATGATCCATATACATTTTGGGGTCACAAGGTCAAAGGTCAAGGCCAGAGGAGCTATCTGTCCAAAAATTAGTTTCTGGATGATAATTCCTTCTTTTATTGATGTATGGATTTCAAACTTGACTTGTATTTGACCCATTGGAAAAGCAAGACCCGAATTGATTTTGGGGTCATGAGGTCAAAGGTCAAGGTCACAGGAAATCTCTTTAAAAAGGTTGTGGATGCAATTTCAGCCAAAAAATTCATCTGAGATCTTTTATCTTGCACATATAGTTCACCTGCCAAGAGTGGAAGACCCCTATCAATTTTGAGGTCACAAGGTCAAAGGTGAAGGTCACAGGAGCCATCTGTCCAAAAATTAGTTTCTGGATGATAATTCCTGCTTTTATTGATGTATGGATTTCAAACTTGACTTGTATATGTCCCATTGGAAAAGCAAGACCTGAATTGATTTTGGGGTCATGAGGTCAAAGGTCAAGGTCACAGGACACATCTTTAAAAAGATGTGGATGCATTTTCAGCCAAACATTTAATCTCAGATCTTTCATCTTGCACATATAGTTCACCTGCCAAGAGTGGAAAACCCCTATCAATTTTGAGGTCACAAGGTCAAAGGTGAAGGTCACAGGAGCCATCTGTCCAAAAATTAGTTTCTGGATGATAATTCCTGCTTTTATTGATGTATGGATTTCAAACTTGACTTGTATATGTCCCATTGGAAAAGCAAGACCCAAATTGATTTTGGGGTCATGAGGTCAAAGGTCAAGGTCACAGGACACATCTTTAAAAAGATGTGGATGCATTTTAAGCCAAACTTTCATCCCAGGTCTTCCCTCTTGAATATATAGCTCACTTGCCAATAGTGGATAATCCATATAAATTTTGGGGTCACAAGGTCAAAGGTGAAGGTCACAGGAGCTATCTGTCCAAAAATTAGTTTCTTGATTATAATTCCTTCTTTAATTGATGTACGGATTTCAAACTTGACTTGTATTTGACCCATTGGAAAAGCAAGACCCGAATTGATTTTGGGGTCATGAGGTCAAAGGTCAAGGTCACAGGAAACCTCTTAAAAAGGTTGTGGATGCAATTTCAGCCAAAAAATTCATATGAGATCTTTCACTTTGCACATATAGTTCACCTGCCAAGAGTGGAAGACCCCTATGGATTTTGAGGTCACAAGGTCAAAGGTGAAGGTCACAGGAGCCCTCTGTCCAAAAATTAGTTTCTGGATGATAATTCCTGCTTTTATTGATGTATGGTTTTCAAACTTGACTTGTATATATCCCATTGGAAAAGCAAGACCCAAATTGATTTTGGGGTCATGAGGTCAAAGGTCAAGGTCACAGGACACATCTTTAAAAAGATGTGGATGCATTTTCAGCCAAACATTTCATCTCAGATCTTTCATCTTGCACATATAGTTCTCCTGCCAAGAGAGGAAGAACACTATCAATTTTGAGGTCACAAGGTCAAAGGTGAAGGTCACAGGAGCCATCTGTCCAAAAATTAGTTTCTGGATGATAATTCCTGCTTTATTGATGTATAGATTTCAAACTTGACTTGCATATGTCCAATTGGAAAAGCAAGACCCAAATTGATTTTGGGGTCATGAGGTCAAAGGTCAAGGTCACAGGACACATCTTTAAAACAATCAAGGTCACAGGACCAACATCTTCAACAAGATTGTGGATTGTTAGATGGAAGAAACAATAAATATGCCAAGTGTCAATATATGCTGCCAAAATTGGGGGTCTGTTCTTAAAGGGGGGGGGCCTACTATGTCTGGGGATACTCTGGCACCTGCGGTGCCAAGAAATGTCTAGTTACATTTTCTCCCTTTAATTGAATTTTTTAATCTATTTATAATTTTATTTTTAATTGACCAAAAGGCTTATGGGGATTCAAGGCTTAAGTAAATAATTCATTCAAGTTTGAGTCCCAGATTTACCAAGTACCTTTGGCATTGTTGCGAACCTTTATTGTAAACATTATAATAAAAAAATGTTCCCTCTTACCACACACTAAAAACACTGGAGTTTTGGGTACCTGTAACGAAACCCTCTTTTAAATTCCAATTTGAAGCCAAAAAGCAACCCCAATCGATATATAATCATTTTTTGAATATATCTATATGCATTATTGATTTGTATAATAAATATTTGACAAACTTTATGATAAAGATAAATATGTGAGTGTTTTGAGCCGTAGTCAGTTCACCGGAGGACACGGCAGTCTTTTATGCTGGCTATGAACTTGCCCCCTAGTGGTGCAAGGAGCAATCAAGCTGAGCACTTGTCTGGTGTACAAAAAACATTTGTGTTCTTTCATTTCAATAAGTATTGGCAAAATAACACATTAAGATATTTAAAAGATGACAATTTATCAAATGAAGCCAGTTTTTTGCTTCAAATTGGTATTAAAAGAGTGTTTCTTGGTGTTTCGTCACTGTTTTCTTGGGTGTTTAGGGGGACCCACATTATAATTATTCTACATTATAATAGAGGTATTATAAGGGTTGTATATGGAATAAATATAACTGTAATTCGGCGGGTGTGCTGAAACAATTTCTAACATTTCATATCATTTCTTAATCTTGCTTATGACAAAATTCTTCGTGATGGCAAATTTGATAAAAACAAAAAAAAAATTAAAGGTGTATTCTACATCCCATGTGATTTGCCCATGTGACTCATATTTATCAGGTGTATATTATGAAATCAGTGATAGGCTCATGTCAGGGCCATGGGTCACACTATCATCCACACTTTAAAAACTTATGTTGATCAGTCATGATATGACCATATCAATCACCAAACAGGTGCATTATAAACGTCTTTTATTTAATGAGTAACTGGGACTTCAGCATGAGGTCATGTGCCGTGACAGTTCACGTGTGTAACACCTGAGAAATCTGTTATCATCCTTGGTCCCTGGCCAATGAGAGAATAATATGGCTTCAATATAACAATTCACTTCAGAATTCTGAAAGCACAATCATGTTTTGATTATGAATTACAAACTGTGAGGTAAATGGAGTTAAAATGTCTCTTTATTTTGTTACCATATCTACCTGTTTAAATAATGAACATAGTTCTAAGTGGTGAGAAGCTTACTGGAAGCAGAAGTCCCTATTGAAAGCAGCTGAAATCACTATTAAAACAATCCCACTATGGTGCTGGTAAGCAGATAGCAGCCCTCTCATGGGTCGGCTATGATAAACAGTCCCACGATGGTGGGATGACTGTCATGGAGAGGAAGACCACTAAACAATGTCCGCTCAGTTTGATTAAACAGCTAATTTTACACAGCTTGGAAATGTAATGTGAGTTAGTTTTTTAGACAGAACCATATAGTCAATTTTATGTCAGTGCAAAAGATAGGTTCGTGCCAGACCGTCGGTAGGTTGGAAATGGATAGTTTGTACAGCAGATCGCTCAGGGTCCTCCATCAGTTGTTTCATACCTTGTGTCTAAATATTACTATGGGTAGTATAAGGTTATATAAGGCCATTTACTGATTTAGTAATGTTTTAATCGTGATTTCAAGGGCTTGTGCCAAGGTGGCCATTTATGTGTCCATTAGCAGGGGATGTTTTTAACTTTTGGGTGGATGAAAAATGCCCGTTGTCCTAAATAGTGGAGTGTCCCCCCAAGAGGGGTTCTGTTTGGTTGTACCAAAGACTATCTGTTACATGAGGTATCTGCCCAAGAGGGTTGTCAACAGTGTGAGGTTACACTTTACTTGTATATCCATGTTGTTGTGTCAATATTGTCAAAGGTTCTGCTAACTTTATTTTTTTAGATGACAGAATATAAAGATTATTAGATGTAGTATTTCACCAAAGTTATCATGGGTGATATTAGATGCAAGAGCCCAGAGGTCTTCAGTCACAGATTTTTAGCTCAGCTGACTATAAGTCATCTGAGCTATAGTCATGGTCCATTGTCGGTCGTCCGTCCGTCTGTCTGTCCATCCGTCTGTCCGTCTGTCTGTCTGGATGTCCGTCCGTAAGACTGGCACGTTTCGACACCGTTGGACCTACGAATCTGAATTTCGGCATACAGTTAGATGTCCCCATAATCTCCTACCATGCCAAAAATTGGGTCAATAGGACTTCGTTCCCCTGAGATATTAAGGAAAAACCTCAATTTTTTATTAAAAATCTATTTTCACACTTCAGGACTGCCTAAAATCAAAACCACTCATCTGGTTTTCTTCATATTTACCATAAATATTCCTCTATATAGTTCCTATGTACATGCCAGATATTAAGTCAGTATTATATAATTTAAAAAAGTTATGGGCCCAAACATAATGGACTTTGTTAAAAAATCAGGAAGATATTTGGTCACTTAAGACCAAAAGTGTTAAAGATAGGGACTTTTTTCCAGTAATACAACTTACGGTATATTAATCAAAATTTAATTGTATACCAAAAATTAGATCAAAATTTGTTAAATTTTTTAAATATTGGCAAAAATATAAAATTGGTACCTTAAATTTTGCCCAACTTTGGCCATGGCACGTTTTTTTCCTGTAAGTACTGTGGATTTAATTTTCACACCATGTATACATAAGGATTTAATCTATTAAAATCTGAAATTTGAAAATAAAAGCTGTAAATTAGGCCCACCCCCCCCCCCCCCCCAGATGGTGCATAAACTAGATGAATGTTATTATTTTCTGTATGTGATTCATTCTTATTCTAGGCTATGCTACATTTTAGATTTTGTATTGTACCACCAGGGTTACAATGATTAAAGTGTACATTTAATTGTGTCCACAAAGTGGTGTATTGCTATGAAAGTGTGGATGTTCATGAGATAAGTAATTCCTTACTTCAGAGGAGTAAAAACTTCACCAGGTGTGAAATTGACTATTAATTTCAGTAATTAATTAAAACTTGGATAGTAATTAGCACAATGATATTGTTTGTTTCTCATTCAACCAACAGTATGTATACTTTATTTGAAAAGATGTTTTATTTTATCAAATTTACTGAATATTTTATTTTATTTTGGTGAATAAAATTAAGCAGGTACTGAAAACTCCAATGTGCAGAACTTTTTAATAGTGATTCAAGGAATATTCTTGTAGATGCCATGTTTTGGCATTATTTTCTTTTAAATTCAGTTTAAACATTTATGATTTAAAAATAATAAAATATATGTGTATGCATAATATGACCCAATATGAGCTATACTCTGGATATATGATGATTGCAACTTTTGCAACAATTCTAATATTTTAACATATAGTTTCAGTTTTTTAACTCTGTATATATAATGATTGCAACTTTTGCAACAATTCTAATATTTTAACTTATATTTTCAGGTTTTTTCATTTAAAATTTATAAAACCTGTAAATAAAAAAAATGATTCAGATAAAAACTTCTTAATGGAAAAAGTGGATATGCTTAAAAAAAATAGGCTTATATATAAACTTAAATGCATTATTCCCTTGAAAGTGAAATAAAGGTATTAGTCCATTCTGTCCACTTGCTTGTCCATCTGTAAATTTCCATCTGTAAATTTTCATACATTACAGTATCTCAAAACTTTTACTGTTTTGCTTCATGACAGTCTTGTCAGAGTATTAGTTTGCAATCATATATTTAGAACTTTACTATAACCAAGTAGGAGGGCCCCTTTCCTCTTAGCTTTTCATATTCTTATATAAATGAAAAACATTACAATATAATATTTCTACATCCACCTTCGTGCTGCCCTCACTTTTGCCTTCTCCGAACCCCATCCCAAAGTCAGCCTCAGTAAGCAAGAACAAGATGAATCAGATATATTCATACTTTAATATTTTGTATAACTATTCGTCCATAGGTACCTATGTACATGCCAGAAATTATGTCAATATTGTGTAATATGTAGACATAGTGGGCATCACAATAATGTACCTTGTCAAGACTAAAGAGATATTGTGTCATACAGTCACAAATTCATAAATCACTTCATCAGCATAGTTAATCATAACATCATATCTGTCAAATTGAAAGCTTGCAGACTACCATACACTTTAGATCCTTCAACAAATAGCCTTATCATCATTCTGCTACTGCTTATTCCTGCTGTCATTGCATTCATATTTGCTCAAATATATCACAATTTTCTACACCTCTTTAATAAATAAAAAATAAACCACTATATATGACTCTATTAATCCATCAGTCAGGTTATTTCATTTATCATTTACTCACATATTACATTACATTCCTTTATAATAGCCCAACATGTCCATGATATTCATAAGCTTTATCGACTCGATATAGTATCACAGTGGAATAACATTTATGGTCCAATCACGATCAGCTGAGCGCCGTGACCCATGGGTCCCTTGTTTGTACCACCCCTTTCGTTTGAAAATGGTTTAATCTCAGTGTAGTTTCATGTGCCATATAACATCTTCAGATAACAACTTCAGTAAATATTGGTGATTGGAAAAAATATTTGTAAAAAAAAATGAAATAACTGGTTATGAGTGTACAAAGTGTTGCGGGCATTATGTTCGAGATCATATTTCTCTGGGGCCAGGGACATTTTGTCTGTTGATCTTTTGTCATGTGGGGTTTGGTATATGCCACTCTGTGCATGTTAATATATCCTGTGATTTTTGTCAGTGGGAAGTTGACTAGATCCCACCACTGGAGGATAAGTCTAACATGTTTGTAAACTCTCTACCAGCAACAGTTCCACCTGTGGCTGCCAGTCATCACACATGACCTGAGATCAGCCGACAAGTTCATTATTGCATGTTTATTGCTGCAGTAGCACCAGTGGGTGGATCAGTGCCAGTTGATAAGATGTAGGGAATAGACTTCCTGTGGCATAATGATAGAGTTTAACACACATGAGATGTAATTAACAAATTAACATTGACAAATTAAACAAATGGGGTTTATCATAAACATACACTGAGCAGCACAAGTGGTGAGCACAGTGTTTTCTTGACTATTTCCTTAATTTTATATGCAGTGTTTTGAGAAAAGTACCAACAGTAGGATCACAGAATAATGTTGTTTAACAGACAAAAATGTTGTCATTTGTGAAAAATAAAAAATGTGGGCTCTCAAGTGAAGTGTCTATTAATTAGTTTTATGCATTGAACCCACATTTTTCTTCTCATCCAAATGCACAAAAAAATGTTGTTCTGTTTGAGCCCCTTATAATGCACCTTTACTTCCCAAATCAAATAAGTTATACTGTAAATGTGCATTTTAGAGGTATTTTCAAGCCTTATTTTACTATCTTTAATGTGTTATTTCCACAATTTTAATATTCTTTAGTAAGGAGAGATGCATCCTTAAATAAGGCCTATATAGTTTGATAACCAATATATTATACATGTAATGACAAAAATGCTCAAATACTGGTATATCTTGTACAATGCAACTTTTTCTTAGCAACATCATCAACCTCATTTATAATATCATAACTGTGGAAGATCAGAATCATTACCAGTAAAATCAACTTTGGAGATACAATAACACCAGCTTCATTAAATAACCTCTATATTACAGAATATTACCTTTGTTTATGATAAGTGTTGTGCCAGTTAATTGCTAAAATCGATGATTGGTTGTTTACTTTAAAAATTGATTAAATCGATTGCATTTTTGCAAAATCAATTAAAAACAATTATTTATGCACTGACAAAGAATCTAAAGCTGTCAGAAATATACAAACAGCAACAAAGAGGTTAAGTAACGAACAGCATCAAAACCATGAACAACCAACAATCGTTTGAAGGCAGGTTGACTTTGGAGGAGGGTGGATTGATGGTTTCATTATGATTAACTATGTACATGTCAGACTGTTTACTGTGGTTAATATTGTAGGTACTAGTATACAGCATATATTTCAAGGTAATAAAGAAAGTACATAAAATATTTGTTTAATAATTGATCATCAGTCTTTTTTATTTTTCTATCATTGATTATGATTTTAAAATCAGTTCCAACCACTGTTAATGATTTGTGCTAACAGTTGTAAAACATGCCTTTGAGGAAAAAATCTAGAATGCACATTTATACAATATTTTTTCCTTTGTTCAGCCTTTGACCTGGCTTGCTCAAGGCCCGCCTGCTGTTGTGAACAGCGGTGCACTACGGACAAGCCCTGCATGGTGAGGGTGCCCTGGAGGAGGAGGAGAATGGCCGGAAGGCGATTCCATGAACGAAGAATTTACGACAGTAACAGTAGCGACGGGGACACTGAATATTCAGAACCTGAAGAAAGCAGGAAGACGTGCATCAAAGGGAGCGGGTAAGTCCATCATTAATTTTTACTTTAAAAAAATCCCCTAAAAAATATCTGATTTTCAAAGGAGAGTGTAATTGAAGGTTCGCATTTGACCCAGATAAAACCCTTTTTTCCCAACGCAGTTGATAAAACCGGGGTTAAAAGTATTTTACCAAGGAGTCTAAAAGGAGCCATTTACCACTCACGTTTTTCCCGTATTTGGCTATGCAGAGTAAATCACCCTAAATTAATGCAAATTTGAGGTGAAACCCAGGAATTCCAGGTGTTTGCTAAAACCTGCGAACCCTGGTGTAATCACAGTGTATTATAATGTTAAGGTATGTGCATAATGCACATGCAGTATGATAAAGAACATATTTATGTCTAGTTTATAAAAACTGAGGTTTTGCTACACACATGAAATAAAGTGAAAAGTACTGAAAAGAACAGAAGCAATAAAGAAAGGTACAAAAAAATACTGAAATTACCCAAAATGCTTAATATTTGTTTAGACTGTCATAAAGTTAGTAAATTGCATGCAGTTCAACACTCTTCATAAAAGAAGTTGTTCAAGAGTGAATATTTTTTAACCTGAACCTATACTGAAAAGTAATGAATGAATAAATTTACTCTCAATTCTCAAGGGACTCCAGAATTTTCTGCTTAGTTCACCCACTGTTTGATAAATTTGTAAAGCAGCTATTCACCTGCCTTCTCTCTATATATAGAATTTATGTGATTTCAGACCAGCTTTGTGAACATATTTAATATTATGAACGATATGTAATTCCTGAAGAAAAATTCTCATAACGCCTCTGTGATGGATGCATGAGCTCGTTTATCTACAAGCTGTAAGTAAACATGCACCAATGTTGACAACCATAACAATGTAACCTAAGGTGTCCCTGTTGATTATACAAATTTTGACGGGGCCCCTCATATGTCAAAAACACATCTATATAAACAAAACAAACATCCTGTGTGAAGTTGGATTGGTGTTTTCTGGTCCACTTTTATAAAAGGTTTAAGAGATTATCTTTAGGTAATATACATTTGTTATTATGAATAGGCCACTTTAACCTGTTCCAAGGAACAGTTCTGCAGGGTAGACGTGACTTGATTCATAATTTGGAAAGTTATGCCTCTCTGTGTTTAAACATGTAAGCCCACACCTGATGTTTACCTTTCACAATGATTTATAGCTTGGCAGCATGTCAGGTGTGTTTCCTGTTAAACACCAGACAGGTCTGCTCCTTGTTGACCCAAGCGTTCATGTTGCAGATGATATTCAGACTACACCTACACACTCCCCCCCCCCCCCCCCCCCCACACCTACACAGCAGCTGTGAGAGAGCTTCCCGGTATAACTGCTTCCCTGTAATGTTCAGCGGATGTAATTATTGACACTTGTACAAGCTATCTAGTTCTCAGATAGTGATGTATCTGTGGTTCACTTGATAGTGAAGATACTGTGAAAGGTTTGGCCGTGTTTCAGGTTCATCCAGTCTGATGTCAGAACCAAGCAGGCCTAATTTGCCAAATGTATTGTTATTTCCTGTAACCTCTGCCAACTAGATATATCTGTCTTTTGTCTGTGTTTGAAGAAAATATCTTAAAAAGCTGTATATACATTTACATTTAGAAATGAATTGTATTTTAATACTGTGGTTGGCATTTTGATTTCCTTGTTTTCAAATTTGTGACATTCATGAAGGATAAATTATTGTTAAAATAAAAACCTTCTGCACATTTTAACAGTAATTTATTTGATAGCTTCAGTGGCATCTCACATATATTGTACCAGTAGCATTGAAATAGGCATATATTTTACTTGGTATGTCACCAAATGTTCAAAAATTGGTCATTTAAAAAATGCAAGTACTTTAATATATCTGCTACTGTTGCATGCAGAATTTCCACCTGTTCAGTGTTCCTTAGCTGCTTGTGAAATTGTGAAGATTCTGCATACATATTTGGTAAATTGTTATAAAAATATGTACACATATCTACATTGTGTAAGTAACTGTATATGGTAAATAGCAAAAATGAAACTGTTGTGAAACACTGATGAAGAGAAAATTGCAAATATTTTACCTCATGAATATGAAGCCAACCAAACAGTATAAATCTTGTGAGAAGGAAGAGGTCACATAATATATGGTTGTAGAAAACTAATTATTGTTTTGCAAAAACCGATTCTTTTTCCTGGTAGAAAAATATAAGTTAATTTTTTTCTGAAAAAAAAGAGATTTTTGCTACATGACAGTTTTATCAACCCTAGGGAAACTCCTTGTGACCAGAGCTACTAGGCCATTAAAAGCAATGTGTTTCTGCCCTTTATTAGCATCAAATTTTAAAGAAACTGATAAACAGCACTTTTGATGTCTTGAGGTAATTTCTAATTAAAGCCCATGACATCACTCTTGCACCAACTAGTAAGAGGATCCCTGTGTCTGTTCTTAGGACAGTGCACCCTTTTTTCTAACAAAACTTAAACGATGACACATTTAATTGATCATGACAGCCCCAGTTGTGCACTTTCACTCTTGATGTACAGTTGAACCTGTCTGTAAGACCACCTGTCTAATAAGACCACCTGTCTAATAAGACCACCTGTCTAATAAGACCACCTGTCTATTAAGTTGAGACCACCCTCGAGTGAGGATTATTCACACTGTTCAAAACTGACCTATCTAATAAGACCACTTGGCCAGTTCCACGGCCACAGGCGGTCTTATTGCATGGGGTTCGACTGTACATGTATGATCCAAATTCATGCCATCAAACTTGTTTTGGGCAATAAGTTTTACCTTTGTATATCTTGTATAGCAGTTTGTTCTCAAAACAATCATTGAAAGTTTGATGTACCTTTCCTATGGCATTCCAGATTCCAATATTGTCCATGTATCAATACAGAGGCAACTGACAACACATGTTTACAGTATTTGCCTATATATCATGATGCATGAGTGGACTAGTGTTTTGTTACAGACCTAGTATTTTCTTTAAGGTAGCATTCCTTGCTAAATCCCCTTGAATAAAAATCAGCCCAAAATGTGTTTAAAATTGATATTAATCCATGAAGTAAATATCATTTTAAACCTGGTGTAGTGTTCTTCCTGATGGTATATGTATAGAGAAATTCACATTTTTTTCATAGGAAATTTTAAATTTTTGAATGATACATGGATTTAAGTAACCAGTAAAAACTACCCATTTTTAGTGGGCAAATTTCAAACTTCATGATAATATTTAAAAAATATTTTATTGTTTTTCCTCTACTATGTTTATTTCATCTTTTCATCTTTTTTTATCAAGTCAAAAAAAAAATCACTTTACTATTTTTAGTTAGAAATAAATGTGATACAGAAGAAACAAAATCTGAAATACTTTTTTTGTTATTATTCCATAAATTTTTATTTGGGGTATTATTGTTGGACGCAGGGAGGGATAGGATCAGACTTAAATCTTGAATAATTTTGGTATTGAGCTATTGAGGTATAAAGCTTGTAGACTAGACATATTACAGTGAGCCAGATGCTGTCTAGCAAGCCAATTTATAGGTCCCAGGCTACCAGACAACTCATTATGGCAAACCCTATGAGGCCAATGCCCCCTGGTGGCTGATTTGTACTTAGCTGGTGTAATCTTACCAACCGCCAGGCAATGTGAGCAATATCCTGTCTGGTCCAAATGTCTGATGTTGTTGTGTCTGCCTGCTTCATCATGGCATTGTCAATGTCTAAGTACCAATCAGTTGAAACTGCAGTGTTAATAAAATAGTTAAGTGCTCAAGGATTTGTCTTAGTTTCAAGTACATGTATGAAAGAGGGATGTGCTTGTCAACACTCCATGAGGCCATTGAAAAAATGTACGTGTTGATACAATGACTCTGCAGGGTTTGAAACTGGCTATATTTCTTGCCTGTCAAGTTGGGCAACTGTTTGGTTAAAAATCACTTGCTCAAGTGTGTTTATCACATGCCCAAATTTAGTCATTTTAATATTAAAATGTAGAAACTGGTTCTATAATTATAGTCCATAGTTATAGTTATAGTCCATTCCATCTTTATTTTATAGCAATGCTGATTATTGTATTGCGATAAATATGTGGAGAGACAGATTTACACTGAGTTCTCAGTGGAAAAGTACTTTCCAGTGAAGATCTCACCTCTTAACCTTTAAGTGTGAAATAAGACTTATAGCTCAAATCTAAATTTAGAAGACATGACTTGACTTTTTGCCTGTAATTGAGAGGTTCCCATATTAGACCAAGGTTACAGTCATGGTATCTGCTTTTCATAGGACTGCCACAAGTAGCTTTAATCTAGAGATGTCTGAAATAGGAAGATTCCCGTAGCAAGAAGTTTTCTTGTTTTATAAACTTTGGTTGGCTTTTTTGTTTGCGGGGTTTCAAATTTGCGATATTTGCGAAGGGTTATTATGGCAAAAAACAAAACATTCCTGATTAATAGTGCCCACTATGGAAGGCAAAGTTGAGAAGTAAAAGGTTGATATTATGAACATAAAAAAAATGTATGTTCAAATCTTGATATTTTAAATTATATCAGATCTTTCCAATTGTCTGCCATTAATGAACAACTAATTTTGTTAATATTTTGTATAATATTGGTTATACTCTGTGTATAGGTCTTTTTTAGTGTGAGATTGCAATAAAAAGGGAACCCTTGGGAAACACTGAAAAAGTTAACATTACAAAATTTAAAGTCGCAATTAACTGCAGGTTAATAGCGGTTAAAACGGCGCACTCATAATGTACATGTGAAACCACCTCTCTCAAGCCACTGACTGTGACATCAATTACGTAAGGCAAACTAAATATCGCACACAGGGACCTTTTGCCAGTGCCATTCGCATGATGCACTGCCGAAATAACCCTCCCTCCCACACCTTTGGACATCTGTTCAGATCGGGTGGACGCTAAAATTATCTTTTGTGCTTGTCTGTATATCTTCATGAGATGCATGTTATATTTCCGTTCACAAATATTGTGTCACATATGTAGATGGGGCCTTTTACGTGGCCCATTGCTGTGTAATAAAGGTTCTGTCATTACGGCCCAGTAGGTCTCTCGTTATTTCTAGTAAGAAGTGTTAATCCTGCCTTTATGAAGCTAGTCACAGTATATATATGTGTGTTTGAATTTCTATTATGGTTTCTGTATACTGCTGTTGCTGGTTTGATCAGTGGCTGTTTTTGTCAGTGGCTGGTTTTGTCAGTTGCTGGTTTTATCAGTTGCAGGTTTTATTCAGTTTTCTCATCAGCTGTCTCGGCTTGTCCCTATTTATTTTACGTAACTTTACCTGAGAGAGCAGTGTCTCTCATTGTGTTAGTGTCTTCATGTTCTTAACATTATGTTTATTGGCCTTGCAATGTATTCAGAGCTGTTTCAGCTGATGATGTAATCAGCCAGAGTAAATAAGGATAGCCTTGGGAGAAAAGAAAATCAGTCCAGATGATAAGCATTGAAACGTCATTATGTAGAATTAGCAAGGTTATGCCACGTTAATTTGTTTTCTCGGTGTTCTTTATAAAATTACTGGCAGATGCTGCTTTGATGCAATATGAGCATGACTCATCTCCAGTTAGTAGGCACAGAACATCTCGAACACTCCCTAATATGCTTTTTGTTAGCCTTCCTTGTGTTGTCTTGACAAATACGTTCTCACGGGCCTGTGGAGCGGCAGACCCGCAGTCTTTTAAGTTTACTGAACCAGCTAATGAAAGCCTGCCTTGTTTGGAGGAGGTAACAGTACATATAGCTAATAAAACAAGGCATAATTAAGGACAATTTCTGCCATGAAGCTTTTGACCCAGAATGCAGTTGGGCTGTGCTACAGGATATTTGGAGATGCTTGTTGTTCACTGGAGCATGCACAGGAATAAGGGTCCCCTTTTTGGACCTTGGATGACACTACATACTTACACAATCAGAGTACCCAGTCACAGGATTCTTTGTTCACCAAAATTTCACATGGATCCAAGTACAGATGATCCAGTAAGTGATAATTAATTTAAATGTTATCAAACGACCCACAATGCTTTATTTGAGGATAAGCATAATTTTAAGGAGTCTTTATGGCAAGATTCCCAAGTGGACCAGATTCTTTATGGTATATTGCACCTGGCACACACGGATTATACTGTCATTTAATTGAGCTTACATGTAACTCTCGGCCCAGAGTATTATTGGATTTCTTACAATTCCGTGACCACGATGGTGTTACACGGTGATGCAGGCATCGGAATTGAGCAAATTATTGTCTCAACGGTTGGCAAGAAGTGGCACGATGACATGTTCAGGTGATTATTATGTCTGACATCATCAGAGTACGCCGTAACTTGGCTAGTTTTGCCTGACATGTTAGCTGTGACTATGCCCAATCAACTTGGCATGGTCTTGGTTCTCTTTTGTATTCTGTGTAGACTTTTTTGGCTTTTTCCATATTTTTCCTTTTGTATCTTCATGTCACAGATATTCATGTCACCAGTGTTGCCATACCCATTTATTTAGCAACAGTAATTTAGGTAGTAAATTTAATATATAACTTATATATGTAGACTTAAGACTCATGATTCATAATTTTGATAAGTTTAAATTATAAGCCAAATGTTTTTATGATTCATTATTTTTATAATTACTTTCTTTGTTCGAATTTTGAATCATTATTTGTGAAAGTATAAATAATTCCGTTACATGCATGATGGCAAAGAAGTATGAATGAACTATTCTTTATCATATTTAATTCACTTCTAATTATACTATGAGTAACATATCTACACAAGGTAAGAAAATTTCTGCATCCATCTCCCCCCCCCCCCCCCCCCCCCCCAATACGCATACAAACTAGTTACCTTTCAGGCAATTTAATTTAAAGCACATGTTAAAGCCACCTATTCACTAAACTTTTCTATAGAATTAATGCTATTTCAGGCTTAATTGGCCTATGTTAAATGAACTGTGGGTAATTCCTTTAAAAGAAATTTTTATAACACACCTGTGACAAACCAGGGGTCGAAATAATCATTATGTTACATTCCCTCGCGGGAATGCAACAATTTTCATAGCATTCCCACCGGACCTATCACATTCCCTCAGAAACTTAGTTTAAATATCAAAAGTTTTAAGCTGAAAAAAAGCATAAGCAATATCCCTATGACTACAAAGATAACACTTAATTTAGATATGGAAATGTAAATATAGAAAACGAGCAACAAGGATATCTTAATGACTTGTTGAAGCACAAGATAAAGGATCATCTCATGCATCAAGCTCTGACAAAGTTCACCATATATAAAAAAAACTTCAAAATACAAATGGTATTCAGTGAAATGTATTTCTTGCAGGGTTGGGGTCAAATACATATTTGTATTCAAATACAGATACATTGTGTATTTGCATGTAGGCCTATTTGCATTTGTGTTGTGTACAATTATAATATTTGCATTTGTATTTGGCCTCCGTATTGGATGTATTTAATCAAATACTATACAAATACATGTAAATGTGTTGCCCGCATGCGAAACCCGCACATTTGGAAAGGGTACCAAGGGGAAAAATTTGCATGAATGTATTGTACCCAGGATCAAAATGAATGTTCCCGCCAAAGTCAAATGACACACGTGACCCAAGAGAAACTCAAGTGAAGGAACTTTGAACAGAGCAGAGGGTATGTTCGGACAAGCTTTGTTTTTTTTTTCGTTCACAATATTAAAAAAAAAAAACCAGCAGTAGTAATGTTGATTTTTAGATAATGAATTGTTGGTTTATCACCTCAGATTTTCTTTTGATGCGGTCCACTTATCTTGAACAAGTACCTGATATCCAGGTATGAAACCCTTGTTTATCAAAAACTCTGGCACTTTTTACTACAAACATGCACCAAAGGTGCCCGCACCAGAGATGAGGGCCATTTTAACAAAGCGTCCCTATGGCTGCTGACATGTGAGACGTTTGGAAAAATTACGTTGGAATAAATAGACATCGTTTTTAGCTCAGCTGACTTTCAGTCATGCTGGGCTATAGCGATGGGTCTTTGTCCCTTGTCCTTCCGTCTGTCCGTCCGGCCGGCCGGCCGGCCGTTAGCAGGGCACAAATTGTAACCGTAGGGGCTAGGGCCATGAACCCTTTGCAGTCTTAGAGGTTATAAAAAGATCTCCTTGCAAACCTGAAATTAGGTCACTGCGACCTATATTCTCGAAGTTATGGGGTGTGTTTGCACCCCCCAGAAATAACTCTTTGAGACAAAATTTTCATCCCAAACCTTCCATCTTTCACATACAGCTCACCTACCAACAGGGGAAGAACCATAATTTTTTTTAGGTCAAAAGGTCAAAGGTCAAGGTCACAGGAGCCTCTTCTTTGAAAAGCCTGTGGATGCATTTTAAGCCAACCCTTTCATCCCAATTCTTTGATTTTTCACATATAGCTCACCTACTAAGTTGGAGAAGAATCCTATAGATTTTGAGGTCACAAGGTCAAAGGTCAGGGTCACAGGATCCACTTCTTTGAAAAGGTTGTGGACACATTTCAAGCTAGACTTTTCATTCCAAACCTTCCATTACTGATATTGCTTCTCTGCCAACAGGGGAAAAGACCTGTTGATTTTGAGGTCAAAGGTCAAGTTCACAGCACCCACTTCTTGCATGGAGTCATTTTCAGGCAAACTTTTCAATCTGTACCTTCTATCTGTCATATATGGCTTACCTACCAATAAGGGAAGAAGCCTATTGATGTTGAGGTCAAAAAGTCAGAGGTCAAGGTCACAATATTTAATTGTTCTAAATGCTTGTGAGCATATTTCAAGTGTAACTGTTCAACCCAAACCTTCAGTCTTTCACATATGCCACATCTATGCATCACTCAGTTTGACTCAAACTTCATATTTATGGGTCTTTTTGCTTGAATAAATAACTTATTGATTTTGGGGTCAGCTGGTCAGCAGGTTAAAGGTTGCAGGTCAAAGTTAATCTCCCATTGGTTGCCAAGTAATTACACCAGAGTGGTTAGTAGTTACCCATCATTTAGAAAGAATCCAGTTGATATATGGGCAAAAGGCCAAGGTCATAGGTCAGGGATGTTCACAATTACTTATTTTATAGACCATCTCTATTTTTCTTGTATATATAACCATCCCACTCCAGCTGGTACATCTCCCTGTGTGGCTGTAATTGTGAGTGACACTGGTGACATATGACTCCCTTTTGTTTCAGCCTATTAAGTGATAAGGCTCAGTGATAAGTACCTCGTTACTTCATAACAAAAACACTGTTGTCAGAATGCTTCAGCCAGGCATTAAGACTATGAGAGTATAGTATTAAGGTTTAGCTACTGATTTATAAGATGATGGGAACATTTTGCAGTTTATTTTATGGAATCCTAGCAATAAACTTAGTTTCCTAGTTATCTGAATATTTTAATATATATCACCACATATAAAAGCAAGTGTTTGTTCTCATAATATGTGGATGTGTACCTTGATTTAGGATGGCTTTTTGTTTTATTTCAAGACTCTTAGTCATGCTTTCTGCATTTCTTTTCTTTCAGGTTTGGCAGTTTACCTACCCTGCTGACCCCATTGAAAAGCAGAGTGATAATAAAAAATATTGGACTTACACTTTTTACAATTTCATATCTATAAATCTGATATGAGGGCCTGGACATGCCTTTTGAATTATTTTGGGCATTCATTACTGGATAATTTGCCCAAGTTTGGTCTCTTATTGGAGAATGTGGGATATCAAATGTCATACTTGTCAGAAATCCATAATGTCTGCCAGTTAGCCACCTTAGAAATTCTTTCTTCAGTGCAATTTCAGTAATTTTTCTTTAATGTTTGGTCCGATTTAGAGAATGTTTGTTGTCTGATTTCAGACTTGTCAGAAGTCCAATATGGCCACCAGGCAACCATCTTTTAATTCCTTTTGATCATATTATCTCAAGAACAGTTAAAGTGAATGCAGTTGGATGTATATTTATGTAATTCTGTTAAGGATTGGGTCAAATATTTCTGAATAAATATTACCATCATTTATAAAAGTGCAGTACAGTTGGCTTGTATTGAATAAAAATTCATACAGAAGCACCTGTTTCTCAATAATTCTTGCATGTATTTCCTTGATTTTTGCTATATATTTTGATCTTATATTTTCCCTTTGTGGTGTTCCTTTGAGACTGACAGGTTTCAAGCAAGCTGTTGGAATAGTTCCTGATAGCTTAACAATCATGCATTTTCCTCAGACCATCAATTCACTGTGTTTTAACCAGACATAGGTGATATATATTTCTGTTGTCATAGAAAATTTTCAACAAATTGGCAAATTGATTCTTCAAAATTTGACTGGAAGTTGTGAATCTCAGTCCATGATGTCACAGGTCATGCTTGGCAGCTGAGCGTCATGACCCATGGGTCACTTGTTTTCAATCAGACGGCGATTTTCATCAGTGCCTGTGTTAACATCAGTCCCATCATGAAACATATTTTTCATTAATTAATAAGCGTGCGATTTCAGTTGATCGTCGTACCAGGGTTGCCCGTAATTTTTGATCGGGCCCGAATAATGTGAAGGTGCAAGCCCGGGCCCGTAAAAAGTCTGCCTTCATTTGCTAGAATAACAGCCCTCTATTACATTCTTACACTCCTTTGTTTCATGTGAAAGGTGTTCTTTGTTTCCATAATGAAATGTATTACCAGACGTAGCCGATATTTAATTTGAGCATGTAAAATTAGTCTGATATTGCCTATATTAGTGGAACGACAGATACACTCTGTGTAAGAGGAAAAGAACTGCCGGTAAACCGCTCCCAACTTTCGTCACTCGGGCGAAACAGCCTGCAGGCATCATTAGCCAGAGATAAATAAAATTTGAGATATTATGCACAAATATTTATTAAAAATAGGCAAATCACGGAAAAAAACATTAAGAAATTAGAAATGGTTCTCATTTGATTACAAATAAAGCCCAAGCTTAATGCTGTCGCATTAAAATGCTCATCTTTCTTACTGTCAACCTGTCGATGTTGGCAATAAGGCGGAATAGAAACCATGTGACACGTTGATTTGCATAAATCCTACCGCGTGCATAGGTTCTTGTGATTGGCGGAGCGATGATGTGTCATTTATAGAGAGCCACTAAGAGATTCGTAGTAAAAATCCAACCCGCGTGACTTCATTCATGACAATTTTGGCGGGAAAATATTCACTGACATCGCGTTGCTTCAGTGGTTATGAATATTTTTTTTTTACAGCTAAGATAACGGCGGCACCGTGCATTTATTAAACAAATGAGGCAGGGCTATATAATGGAACCTGCAGCTGACGATGTCTATTGCACAATCTTAAAAAATTAGATGTTTGTTATTGCAAGAATTGCGTGATTTCTTCAGTTCTGTAACGATCATGACAGGGTATTAGAAGCAGGTCAGTTTCTGACAAATCATCCTGTAAACCGGCCACAACTGATCAGGACAGGCATAAAATTAAAGCAACTGTGTATACCGTCTATTTTTGGTAGTGTTTCTTTTTAACTGCCTTCCTTTACGTAAATTTATTTCATTTTATAAACGACCTGTAAAATAAACTCAATTCTTTGATTATAGGCTGGCATTCAATGAAAAATACAGCATTCCCTCCGTGAATATTGCCCTCCTCGGGAATACGATAAATCAAGGCCTGCAAACGTATGAGCTTATTTATCCAGAAACTTTTAGTAAACAGTTTACGTATACCTTTGCTCAGCATTGCTGACAAACAGAGAAACCATGTAACCCTAAGGTGTGCTTGCATATGTGCTGAAGCTGTAAAAACACTAGTTGGGGAAAACTTCCTTTCCAAAACTCTGGTTGATCTGATTTGCCGCTAGATGGACTTTGCCAAGTGTATTTGGATTATTTTGGCAGGCCCCCAGAATGATGTAAACATGTTATGATAAACAAAGAGAATATCCTTAGTGCAGTGGGATTGGTGTTTTCTGGCCTATTTTGATAAAGGTCAAGAGATTATCCATTGTAAATAGACGTCATATATTAGAATAGGCGCTTCTAATGTCAAGCCCTGAGAACCAGCAGTAGGTGACCCAGAAAATAGCCAAAAGTCCCTTGTGTGCACCAGGTTGTCAGTCCAGCAGGCCTTGTTACAGGCTGTTTCTGTGATATAGGCCAGATAAGTCTGTAGGTGAATCAGTGCCAGTTTGTATTGTTTACAGACTGACATATATGTTTTGCCTTTGCTTTATTGGATGTCAGACCAGAAAGTTTGTAACATAGAACAGATCTGTTCATATACTTCAGGATTGGATCCTATATCCTGTGGATGTAATATTGTTTCTGGTGTCTGACATAGAAAGTGTATTCACCACACTGTTCAGGCACATCAGTAAGTTAGGCACATTAGGTAATTGGTGAGGTGAAAGGTGATTTTTAAACAGTCACTTGCACTGATGCTGGACTGAGGATGGGATACTACTCAGGTATGAGGAGGATTTATTCCCCTGAACACAGGTAACCAAATGAATAAATGATTGTGACACTTTCAGTAAGAGATCATGATTTACCATTGTCTTGATTCAAAATGTGATTGCTTTACTTGTAAACTTAAACTTAAGCCAGAAATCTGCATTCTAAGGAATTCAAGCTTCTGCCACGTGGGTTAGTCCCTATTGTGGGACGCTCCCAAAACTGTGTTGGCTTTCACTTATTCGGCCCAGGTTCATACGTGCTTAAGTAACTGTTTATTTGTGAATATTCATTGATGACATTACTGAATCCAGATCATGTGCCAGATCCACACCAATATCTAATCGACTCTTCATTAGCCCAGTATCTAAATGCCCTGGAAAATGTCATTAGGTTCTGTTCATGATTGCCTGACTCATGTTGTGAACAAACTCAAACACAGGATGAATGCATACCCTCCTTTCGAAGGCTATAAAGGTTGATTAAACGGTAAAGACTAGTATTGCTTACAAGGTGAATCATACATACAACAGTGAGCTCTTTGTTGATCAAATGTACAGATAAATGCTGCCTTCCATTTCCATTCAGGTGATGGAAATGGTGCATATTTGTTCAGGAAGTCAGGGAATAATGATTGTACCAGTAGGAAGTGTTACAATAAAAACTGAAACTAGATATTTACAATTGCTTAGCAGCCACTTGAAGTTTCCCAAAAACCGCCCACACCTGAGCAATAATGGCATATTTATGATTACATGTCATGTATTTTTTACCACAAAAAATAATAAAAAGCAGAAATAATCTTATTTTGAACTGATAAAAATAGTGCATTCAGCTTCAGTTATGACCGTAACATGATATTACATTTCATAATTGTAAAACATAACGTTTCATTCTTTATTATACCCCCTGCCATCTTTTACATTAAATGGAATCAAGTCCAGAAAAGCATCTCTATTGCTCCACTTCTGGAAATATAAATTTTACAGTCTTTGTTTTGTTTGCTTTCCACAACTGGGAAACTTTAAAATTCTAATTGCTTGACATGATTGGAAGGCATCACAAAGCTAGATATAATTGTATCCGCCAAAACAGAGTTTTGCGGATACTATGTTTTCAGCTGCACGCCGCCTCCGCCGCCGCGGTGTAGGTGTCCGGAGAACTCCTCCGTAACCACTGGGCAGAATTTTACGAAACCCGGGATTATGCTCAGGTCACATGTGAACTGCTGTGCCCCGATTTTGTTTTGACCTCTAACCTTTCCTCTGCGCTCTGCGTCCATTTGTGGGTCTGTTTCCACACATAAACCCACATATCTCGGGAACCGTTTGACGGATCAGGAAAATGTTTTTGCACAAATGTAGCCCTTGGAGAGCTTTATAACATACATGAAAAATGGTGGCGCCACCTGCAACTATGTTTGCACAGTGTACATCTGTTTGTCTGCCTTGGGTTAAAATCACTCATATCTCTGCAGTGATTTGACTAATTCTGACATCCTGGATAGCGTTTCTGAATTTTTGACAGGTGGCGCCACCTACATTCACGTTTACGCTGCAGACATCCAAGCTCATATCTCAAAACCGTTTGACCGATTGGGCCAAAATTTTGCATGTGTATAGATCTCACATAGCTCTTTATCATACGCAAAACTGGTGGCGCCACCTGCAGCCATTTTTGCACAGCTCCCGTCTGTTTGTCTGCCATGGGATAAAATCACTCATATCTCGGCAGTGGTTTGACATATCTGCCTAAAATTTTGCAGGTTTATACATCCCCGACAGCTCTCTTGATTTTATGACAGGTGGCTCCACCTGCATTCTAGTTTATGCAGCAGACATCCAAGCTAATATGCAACACTTCACTCTATTTCCCCTTGCCACTCAATCCATGCCTCACTTCATCCGTTCCACTCTGATTTAGGCGGATACACGTAGTCGCTTGTCGACTACCCGTATTCTAGTTATATTTTGGGGAACTTTCCTTATTTGTGCACATAGATCTCATAGTATTGTTACAGAATGTAATTCTGATGAATTTTGTTTAATGCCTCAATATCTCCTTTTATCTTTGATTTATTTATGTGTAGTGTTATCTCTGTTGGATAAATACCAACCAAAAGTTTATATTAGAGGATAACATTATTAATTTGATAAAGAAAAAATTTACAAATATGCAGGGTAACTTGATTAATGGTTTTATGCAAATCCAAATTACTCCTTTTTTTGGTAACAAATAAACTACAATATCTGATTAAGTTTCCATGCTTGGTAATGTTACACTGTATTTCAAAAGGATGTACTCTTTGGTACCTGTAGGGTTTGATTACCTTAATTTGTGTTCAGTTTTATTTTAAGCAGTAAACTATCTCGACTGCTAGTGGTTTTAAGACTAAATTAAGTGCAGGTGACCCTCAATATCCTGTGCAAGTTTGTTTTGGTTTGTTGACAGAATATTATCATGCAGTGGATTGTAGATAAAAGTGATAGCAGTTCTGGAAATGAAAACATTCTTAATCTGGTATCAAAATTTACTCTCTTGAAATATGAGCAATATTAATAAAGATTTTCATTTGCCATTATTTATATTTTGTTACACATTAAATTTAAATATTAAATTTCAGACCTTTTTTATGAGAGCAGTAAATATTTAAATGTAACTCAAACTAGAATACGGGTAGTCGACAAGCGACTACTTGTATCCGCCTAAATCAGAGTGGAACGGGTGAAGTGTTGCATATCAGCATGGATGTCTGCAGCCAAATTGTGTATGTAGGTTGCGCTACCTACCAAAAAATCCAGAAAGCCGTCCAAGTTGTATACATATGCAAAATTTAAGGCAGATAAGTCAAACCACTATATTGTATATGAGTGATTTTTGCCCTTGGCAGACAAACAGATGGACGCTGTGCAAAAAAGGGTTGCAGGTGGCGCCACCAGTTTAGCGTATGATAAAGAGCTTTGTGAGAACTATACACATGCAAAATTTTGGCCCAATTGGTCAAACGGTTCCCTAGATATGAGCTTGGATGTCTGCAGCGTAAACTTGATTGTAGGTGGCGCCACCTGTCATAAAATCAGAAAAGCTATCCAGGATGTATAAGCATGCAGAATTTCAGGTGAATTAGTCAAACCACTGCAGAGATATGAGTGATTTTAACCCAAGGCAGACGAACAGCTGGACACTGTGCAAACATGGTTGCAGGTGGCGCCACCATTTTTTGTGTATGTTATAAAGCTCTCCAAGGGCTACATTTGTGCAAAAAAATTTTCCTGATCAATCAAACGGTTCCTGAGATATGAGCTTGGATGTCTGCAGCGTAAACATGAATGTAGGTGGCGCCACCTGTCATAAAATCAGAAAAGCTATCCAGGATGTATACGCATGCCAAATTTCAGGTGAATTAGTCAAGTCACTGCAGAGATATGAGTGATTTTAACCCAAGGCAGACAAACAGATGGACACTGTACAAACATGGTTGCAGGTAGCGGCACCATTTTTGGTGTATGTTATAAAGCTCTCCAAGGGCTACATTTGTGCAAAAGAATTTTCCTGATCGGTCAAACGGTTCCCGAGATATGAGCTTGGATGTCTGCAGCGTAAACGTGAATGTAGGTGGCGCCACCTGTCATAAAATCAGATAAGCTATCCAGGATGTATACGCATGCCAAATTTCAGGTGAATTAGTCAAGTCACTGCAGAGATATGAGTGATTTTAACCCAAGGCAGACGAACAGATGGACACTGTGCAAACATGGTTGCAGGTGGCGCCACCATTTTTGGTGTATGTTATAAAGCTCTCCAAGGGCTACATTTGTGCAAAAGAATTTTCCTGATCGGTCAAACCGTTCCCGAGATATGAGCTTGGATGTCTGCAGCGTCAACGTGAATGTAGGTGGCGCCACCTGTCATAAAATCAGAAAAGCTATCCAGGATGTTTGCGCATGCCGAATTTCAGGTGAATTAGTCAAGTCACTGCAGAGATATGAGTGATTTTAACCCAAGGCAGACGAACAGATGGACACTGTGCAAACATGGTTGCAGGTGGCGCCACCATTTTTGGTGTATGTTATAAAGCTCTCCGAGGGCTACATTTGTGCAAAAAAATTTTCCTGATCGGTCAAACGGTTCCCGAGATATGTGGGTTTATGTGTGGAAACAGACGCACAAACGGACGCAGAGCGCAGAGGAAAGGTCAGAGGTCAAAACAAAATCGGGGCGCAGCAGTTCACATGTGACCCGAACATAATCCCGGGTTTCGGAAAATTCCGCCCAGCGGTTACGGAGGAGTTCTCCAGACACCTACGCGGCGGCGGCGGCGGCGGCGGCGACCAGCTGAAAACATAGTATCCGCAAAACTCTGTTTTGGCGGATACAATTATCTATTTGTTTCTGATACATTGTGGCATTTCCTTGGAGAGATATCTTATTATTATAACTTAATTAACAAGGTTTAGCCAAAAACTGCTTATAAAACAACACTGCAAATTAGGAGCCTTATCTCTGTTGGTAACTAGACTTATTTTATGATTGATGATTGGGTAACATGTCTGTAAGAAAGGAAGGCTACTGGGGGTAAGTTTACTGAATAGTTGTAGTTCAAATAATGGAACAGACTTACTGGATATTAATTGTTCACCAGAGATACCACAGTTAAGGGATAGGACATAGCCTAGTGGTTAAGGCATTGGACAATGTAAATGAAGGTCCCTGTTTTGAACCCCATCGGTGCCTTTATGGCTAAATGATGAAATTTTAATACCCCTGAGGGGGCCTGGACAGCAGCTCAGCAGTAAAACGCTCATCCTCCTCCGCTGGCAACCCTGGTTTGATCCAATATGCTGCCATGAGAGTGGGTTTTAGTGGCCCATCCAAGGTCGATGGTTCTCTCCGGGTTCTCCGGCTTCCTCCACCCCTCTCACTACAATCTTCAACTCTATCAGTACCTTCTGCCTTTTGCCTCTTCCAGGTGCAGACTTCACTTTCACCTCCACCCCTCTCACTACAATCTTCAACTCTATCAGTTCCTTCTGCTTTTGCCTTAAATATCTAACTGTATACCCACTGAATCTGTCAAGCTTTGTCGTTGCTGAGAGAGCCAGTGCGGGCGGGATCTTCCAGGTGCAGACTTCACTTTCAGTCAGTCAAAACCCCTGAGATTGTCTCTTATGGCATGAAGACGGGTTATGACTTCTGGATTATTCCTAACCCCCAGCATATAAAACCTGGATTCCAGGAGGCTTAATATTAATATTTCATCCTTATTGTATGGATAGTTTGGATACCTTCCTCCTCATTCAGTAAGTGGCGCCACCAACAAATTATACTAGAGTGACTTCAAATCTGACAGTCTCTTAGGGAGATTACAGAATGGTATCTTGTGTAAATGCAAATAAGCTCAACATCAGTGGAAGTCCAACCAGACAAAACCAAAACCAATGATCATGGGTTATTGGAAGCCTTGGTGGGGATTTGAAGCCACTTCTGAAGTTCTGATGGCTTGTATTATTGTCATTTCTATGTCTTGGTTAAGCCAAACCCTTAACCTTCATCAGTACACCTGGGGTCCATTTGGACCCCAGGGGTGTATTTCTTGCAATATTTTTTTATTGATCAGTTGTTGTCTTTTCTTTTTTTAGGTAGTTGTCAGGTATATTGCTGTCGTTATTACGGTTTAAGAAAGTGTGGTTCCATTGAATGATATGATCTGTATTTAAAATATTCTCTTGGGGTCCAAGTGGACCCCAGTGGGAAACAGTACATAATAATATTGTTTAATTTTTATCTCTTTTATTCAAAAATACTACCTCTAAGACCCCGTTAGGCACTTAGGGATATAATATTGTGCATTTATTTAATATTTCTATTCAAACACAGAAATCAGTCAAGCTACATCATATTCAAGGCGATGGGTATAATTCGCTGGCGCTACTTTGACCCTTCATATGGTGAATTATCTGATGTGGGCGAGATGATGGCGATGATCATATTGATTGTCCTAAAATTACTTCTGAAGATACTTTTGATTGTCTTGAAGTCAGATCATAAGATACTTCTGATTGTCCTGCAGTCCTTGTGCGATACCTTTATGATGGCCTTCTACACTAACGTTTGCAAAATCTCTGGGCAATTCAGAAATCTGTAAAATCAGCATTTATAGACCTTAGCATGCTTGATGTTCACCAACACGCTGTCTAGGGAACTTCAGCAACCAAAACCCGTTGCTACCTCTGTCCCAGACCGGACAGACAGACAGAAAATTTGCGAATGCTGCACCATCTGTGACATTCATGCCTGCGCAGATCACTCTATCCTCAGCATACAATGCGATGAGTGTCGGTGAGGCTACAGATATATAAGAGGAAGACTGGTTTTATTTTTCATTTCCTTTGAGACTTTTGATTAGTTTCTTAATACCAAATATAAATAAGACTTGCAATTCATTCCTGTTTTAATTTCATTTGGTCAAATAAAATTATGCCTTTGCTTGTTTTGAAATCAATTTCTTTGAAATTGTAGTGTTTGGGGTCCAATTGGACCCCAATACCAATTTTTATATTCCAAGTCAAATCTCTGGACTTTGTTTTTTTATCTGGATATATTGTGTTTTATTTTATAAGGCACCACTTAAATTTTCAATAATAAATAGTACTGATATGCCAGCCTGAACAAACTGAGAGAAAACACGGCAAAAGAAGAAAAATTTATGTAATTCTTTGAAAATATGTTATTGATACCTTTATTTAAAGTATTTTCTCTCATATGTTGTATTTTCTGTTCTACATTTGTCCAAAAAGCCTATATCAACCATGGAATAATCAAATAACTATGGTATTTATGTAGTATACATTGAATATGCATCAATTACTACTGGGGTTCAGATGGACCCCAGGTGTACGGATTAATGTTTTCCGATGTGTACTAATGAAGGTTAAGGCAAGTTGTCATATTTTTTCCTTTTCCTTTGTTTAAAGATTTACCTGTCATACATGTGAAATTTTGCTCACTTGGCACAAATATTGGTAATTGAAAATTGTGCATCTGCCTTGTGGACTATACACAGTTTTATGATTTACCTTTAATAATGTAAATTTTGCTTTTAATACACACTTGTTGTGTGCTTTCTTTGAGAGGATGTAGGCAAGTGCAGCAATAAGCAACATAAATATTGGGGCCTTGCTCAAACACAAAAAAAAGATAAAGGATCGGAGCAGTGATTACATAGAACAAGTATATTTTTGGCATTGCCTTATCTGCAGCCATGGTTCAAGTCTCTGAGTAACTTTGTTTGCTGCATGAACATGATTCATTAAACCCTTAACGGTAAACAACTGGACTTCTTCAAATAATGAAATCAATATGAAACTATTTTTAGATATCCTGTGTGACACACAAATAAAGACAGCTCATGAACAAACAGGACTGTCAACATGGGTATGAACATATAACTTCCTTCCAATATTGTTGGCAGGAGGGATGATAATGTAACTGTTTTGGCAGCTGAGATGGTTTCATGTGGTTAGTTTCCTGCTGTACACAGGTTCTTGGCATGGTGAATATAACTCTGACCCATTGTCTCAGGTTACCAGAGAGAGAGAGGAAATACGTCTTTCATGTCAGGTAGTGGGGTGCCACCTGGTGTGTATAGAATAAACTGTTACAGGTCTACCTACAATATCAGTGACCTCAGAGGATGACATATTTTGTTTTTTTTTAGGAATGTTTTCATGGTTTATAATCCATCATTACTATACAGTACCCCTCCAAGGTTAAGGGACTTAATAAAAAAAAATAGTGTTTTTCTTCATTATGGAGGATGTTGAAAGTGAAATGTGTATAGCCAGCTTAGTATCTCTGCTTTAATCTATAACAAAAATACCAGTCTACCTTCAGCAGATGGTGTTATTTTAAAACTAAATGTTTGCGAAATGAAATGATGAAATCATCACTGAGGCATGATGTAATAACAAATCAGCCAACTAAATTCCTGTTTTGATTCTCAGAATTTGATAACAAAATATTGAAATAACCTGGTTATGGCTTCACCTTGCATCTTTCTTGACTGATCAAGACCAAACTCATGTCCATCTCCTATGTTATACCCCTTTCACATGGCACACCCTGTTGAATGCATATTGAACATTTACACAGCAACCCAAAGTGTTTTTGATGCGTTTTGACTAAAACATTTTGAATCCAGCTTAGGAGGTGTTTTCAAACAGTTTCTAATGGGAATTGAATTATTGACTTTGTAAAAGTACTGTGTGAATGCTGACTTCACATTAAGAACATTGTAGTCATAGTTTTGAAGCAGCATCTGGGTCACAGGACAAGCCCTAATGCTTGTGTCAGCATGATGTTTTATTGTTTTACATATGATATGTACATCTCTTGCCCTAGTGGTAGATGCCTGTGTGAAGATACAATACAGTTTGAAACTGTTTTGATCAATCTACATTGCCCAAAATGTTTTAAAATCATTTTGTAAGTGAAAGGGTTGTGATGCAACTGAGGAACAGACGAGTGAGTTAACAGTGATTTTGTGTCACCATCATTTAGATGCTAATGATTGTCAGTAGCAGATAAATGTCAGTAATTAATAATTATGAATTTTCTCTTCAGTTCATCTGGTAAGGGTAACAGCTCCTCTCCAAAGTGTAAGCCGTGTCTTGTGAAGAAATACTCGAATGACATGAGCTCTGGGAACAGTGGGAACGAGCTGCCTTCAGCGCTAAAACAAGGACCTAGTGGGGCCAGGAACAAACTCAGACCATGCCTCAGTACAGGTAATATAAAAATGTTCTGGTCCATACATTAAGACACAATCATAACAACAGGATCAATGCAAAACTCATCTAAAATAATTTTAAGTCCTTCATTGATCAGCTTGAAATCAAACTTTCCCAGGATATGCTCTAAAAAATGGAATTTTTTTCAAATTTTAGTTTTTACATTGATTATTATTTAAAAAAATAGAAATAAACATTTATAACAGCCAGATTATCAGTCAGCCAGATAGGCACCTAGATAGAATGTTTATGAATACAGTGGAACCTGTCTGAAAGACCACCTGTCAAATTAACACCACTTTTAGCAAGTCCTGCAGGTGGTCTTATTACACAGGTTTAATGGTACACTGTCATCCAGATAAAAATACTGCCATGCCTAGAGGATATTTATACTTGACAAGTCATCTTTTCACAGTACACGGTTTCTGTATTTTTATTTTTAATGGTATCAAGACTTTTCATGTATATGATATTTCAGGTCAGCCTCGTAACCAGCCTGCCAACAGTAGTAGTCCCTCTAGTAGCGGGGCTAACAGCACGGCCAGTAGTCCGGGGAGCTGCTGTGCCCAGGCCAACAGAACAGGCCCGGACAGGATCACGCTGGTAGTTGACGAGACGCGCTTCTTCGTAGACCCAGACTTGTTCAGAGCACATCCGAACACAATGCTGGGGAGGTAAGAGTTTGATAAGCATGAACAAGCCTGTACTTGCTCGGGCTGAAAACACAACTGTCAAACAAATCCAACAAATAAAATGGAAAACAAATGAACAAGCCTGTACTTGCTCTGGCAGAAAACACAACTGCCAAACAAATCCAACAAATAAAATAGAAAACAATACACTGTTCACACGCTGTCTGAACAAGAACGCATGTACCAGAAACATGACAGGCTTATTTGATTGGTTAGATTCTGGGTACCATCTGGCCAATGTAAATGTTTGGTCAAAACATCGCACCAGATGTGTACATGAGTCATTTGATTGGTTCAATTGCCATCTTCATTATTCATGAAATAGCAGAGAGGGTTGTGGAATCAAGGTCTGTGACAGCACAGCCACAGAATTATGTAGTATGAAGATGATTTAGCCTGGGTCTGTGTGTGAAGCCTACAAATGTCCTTACACAGCAGTGTATATTTAGGCTGTTACAGACATTCTTGATTTGAATAATGAGGCTACAGTGGGATTTGTAGCCATTTTATATCCTGAGAAGAATTATATTGATAGATGGAGTATAATTTTGAAGTCCTTTAATATATATTAAGGTATATTTCAAAACCTGATTGTAGTTTGTTATTTTAAGATTAATTAATTATGGTGAGTTAAAATGTATTTACTCATTTAATCTGATTGTGGGGGAATATCAGCACTCAAGAACCACTCTTTCCCTATTCATTGGTTGCTTGTGTTGTGTTATTTATGCATTGTCAGCACAGTTTTGACCACTTGACCCTAAGCAAGTGAAATGTAGTGCAAGCATATCAATAGGTCAGGCTGGGGTTGTTATATATAACTGTAGGTTTGACAGGTTAAGCGCAACTTACTCTGTATGACCTGCAACTGTATTGTCCTAAGATTAATTTATAACTTATGGCCACCAAGTGCATATCATAGTCTTGTTTGTAACAAAGCTGATTGGTTACCCATTGTATGTACATGTAATTATGTTTACATTACCTTGTTCCAGTAAATAATGCCATTGGTAATGTAAGATTGAATATATTTAGAATTATAAGGAGGGATTACCTTAAATTTGTGAGATAATTAAATAACATCATTATTAGATAATTTGTTGGTTAACTTATAATTACCTTCCCCTGAAAATCTGTTTATTCATTATCTCAACGTCTATAAGTAGCAAGCACCGCCACCAGATGTCTGGATAAGTACCTGCTGAAGTATTGGTCAGTGAGTTGTCCTGTGAATTTTCATATTCATATTTACAAGCCCCACAGACTTGTAAAATGACACTTGTTTTGAATCCCTGTGACACATATCATGGCACAGTTTGTAGAAGTAGTATGAAGTCTCAGTATATATTATCCTGTGTCTGTCTCCTGTTGTAGGATGTTCAGCTCGTCGTTAGAGAACAACTTCACCAGACCTAATGAGAGAGGAGAGTATGAGGTGGCTGATGGCATGTCAGCTGTCGTATTCCGGGCAGTATTAGTAAGTTGTACCTATAATTTGCTGCTGTAGTTATCTCTTTTACTGTTTCAAAGTGGAGCATGATGGTGTATTGGTTAGTAGGGGTGTAACACTAACTGTGCAATGAAAAATCCATGCATTTAATTGCAACCCCAAATTTAATTGTAATCTTTTCTGAACCACTAAATTGATTCTTTTTTATTATTCTTATTTAGAATGTAGCACCCTGTCCCTCGAGAGCTGCCTAAATATATCTTAATATCAAGGCCATTTATCATACATGGGCCTTCAGGCAGATGTGTCATCCTTTGCCCCTATGGACCTCAGGCTGAAATGCCACTCTCTGGCCATTTAGAAGGCAATACTTAACAAGCAAGTGAAAAACATATAAATATAGCCCATCATGCTAACACTTTGGTGCAGAGCCCTTATTTCTGTGATTCGGTGGTACAGCTTTTACATGGTTTATGTATAACATTATCTCGTGATACTTTAGAGGTGTGTGGCATTCAGGAACTTATTACTTTTGTTATTCAATCACAGGAGTATTACAAAACAGGCCAGGTTCGTTGTCCCCCCAGCGTCAGTGTCTCTGAGCTGAGAGAAACATGTGACTACCTGCTGATACCATTTGATGCATCAACTGTTAAATGCCAAAACCTTCGTAAGTTACAAAACTTTGTATTTATATTGAATAAAAATAGTTAAAATGAGGAGTAGATATATACTGTGTTGATCTTAACACCTAGAACCAATTGTCATGAAAAATACAAGTTGTTTTGATATTACATTTATGTGATGCTTAACTGGACATGGATTCTCACCACATTGTCAGATGTGCATTTGGTATATAAGCAATTTGCCCCCTTATATTTGTTCATTGCATAAGAAAACATTGATGAATTATAGCATCTTTATTCCTGCAATTTAATATACAAAACTAGATAAATGAAAATCTTTGTATGTTTATTGTCTTTTATTTTATTTTCTGCATCATCTTGTTCCTTTAAATTTTACAAAGGTTGTGCAGTATATTTTTAGTAAAATTATGGACACATGTAATCATTTAATGGAAAAAGATAATGTGCATTGTTAGTAAGGCCTATGACATAATTGCAGACCAAATGTAACACACTTGAATACCCAGTTTCGTTTGAATTCATTAACTGATCAGGCAAACCTTAGTTGTCATGAATTTTATTTACTGAGATTATTCAACAGTGATTTAAATTGTTTTCTACAGGTGGCCTGCTGCATGAGTTATCAAATGATGGGGCGCGGTCGCAATTTGAGATGTTTTTGGAGGAGATGATCCTACCACAAATGGTGGACAGTGCACAGGTTTGTATGCCCCCCGTCTTGCAGTTTAACTTGTGATACTTTTCGTGGGCCTAACCTAAATGGTAAATAATAATTCTCTCTAGACATGTATCATGACTGGTATAAAGAACAAACTTTCATTGGTTTAACTCAAGTTGTAATGAAAACTTAAAAGCCATTATTAAACAAGGCCTTAGGGGAATACTGTAAAAAAATTTTCTAAATCAAATCTTGCAAGGCTGCAGTGATCTGTAGGCTTTCAGAAGCTCTCCCTGGGCAAGAAGGATAAACTTGCACAGAAAAATATGATAGGTATTAATTATTCTGCTTTAAGGTATTTCTATTCGATTATTTTGTTTAGCCCCATTGAAGATAGTTGCTGTCAGTATTAAAAATTTTTCAGATGGTGATGATATAAAAAAGGGTAAAAAGTAGTTTTTTGAAAATAGTGAAGAAATTTAGATTTATGATTCTCAGCCTGAGAAAAAATTATTTTAGAAAAGTTTATTATGCTTTGGACATGTTTTCCAATTATAGGCCATATTAATCCTATCTTCATCTGTTTCAGCCTGAAGGGACTGAGTTACTTAAGAAAGATTTGTAATCCTTAGTCTGTATGAGGTGTTTATTTTTCTGCAGCATGGAGAGAGGGAATGTCATATAGTGATACTGACAGAGGATGATGTTGTTGACTGGGATGATGAATATCCTCCCCAGATGGGAGAAGAATACGCGCAAGGTCAGAGTTCATGCATATTCATAAGATCAAACATAGAGCAGGGGTTATTGAATGGTGGAGCTCTCAATACAACAGGAAGTTTTTGGGAATAATTGTTAACACTATGTAGTAGCTTTAAACCTAAATGGGATTCTGGAAAAGTTCATAGTAAAGGGTTTGTACGTCCTTTAAAAAGTCATGTTTTTTGAGATTTTAAAAATAAGTACTTAAAAAGTCATGATTTTTAGAAAATTCTTAAAAGTCATGGTTTTTCATTTTCTTATTGTCTAAAAATATTTTATAACAATTTTATTATATTTATCAAAGAGTGAACATACATGATACATGAAAACCAACCACCTTAACCAGACTACACCTGGGCATTTCTTCCCTTAGTGCTGTTCCAACCTAGGGAAGAGCAGACCTGTTTTGGTGGTGAACCCTCATTGCCGCCATGCCATTCTTACAAATACTTTCATAAAAATATGCCAGGGCAATCTTCATTCAGCTAAACATGGGCTCAATATACACAATTTCAGGAATTGTGTGTTGTTCCTAGGATCCCAAGCAAACCAAATTCTAAGCTTTTCTGTAGTGGGGTAATCTCGGCAATGGCGAGTTTCGTGCAAATGCAGTTTGACATCACAGGGGAGAAGCTTAAAATGGTATGTATATGGGAAGAATAAAATGGTAATTCACTGTCGTGCATGCAATAAAAAAATATTCACTTAATCCTGTGAGTTTAATCCTGCTCTCATGCATACCTTGGTTTGGCTTGGTTTTGGCGTGTCTATCTGGAAAATAATTTTTCCAGCTCAAAAACAAAATTATCAAATTTTTGTCCAATTTCTCTATGTGTTTTAGTTTTTATGTTCGCCTGCAGATGTCTCCACATGTCATAGTGGAATTTTGTCCTATTTCTCAATGTGTTTTAGTTTTTATGTTCGCCTGCAGATGTCTCCATAGGTCATCGTGGATATGTTTATTTTTTTAATGTGCCTTTAAGATTTTCTCCACATGTCATAATTTTGGTTGCTTATCAAGCATGGAAGACAGCAAGAGCCCAAAGCGGGGGACATTAATTCCACAAATTTGCTTGTTTAGATATATTTCAGTGATGAGAGACTTTGTGTATTGAGAATTGCAATGCAAAAAAATTATTTTTTAAATGAAAGAAAAGTATTATATATGCTGTCATTTTCAGAAATGTATAAGTAACAGAATGTTGCTTTAGTAGTCATTACGATGGCATTATTTTATCCAGTAAGAGATTCCAGTGCTCTTGTTTTCTGGGGGTCCACCAAGTTTTGATGCCAAATCCCTGCCCTACCGTACCTTCTATTGCATCGCAAATTTAAAATGCCCATAACCTACTCAAGCACCTGTGTATCTCTGTAAGTTCAGAACTGGACAAAAACGGATTATTACTATATATACTTGTAAGAAAGTCTTATACAAAATGCCAATGAGGCCTGTTTGCAGGTGTAACATTTTATAACCTGTGCATTCCATATGGTTTGGTGGGAAACCATGGCTGCCGAAGTTTTCCCGCCTTATTACTCCCGGAAACTTTGATGCTGATTTTCGGTGGAAAAATGTTGCATGCTTCTAAATGATATTTACTTTAACTATCTGAAATTTGTACATTGGTTTAAATTAACCATAATATCCCATAATAAATCTTCTTACAACTCGCCGTATTTCAACGCCATGTCCTGTAAACAGCATGTAAATGTGCACACCAGTGCAACTGTGCCTCCATCAAGGCTGATTGCAAGGAATATTATAATAGGACTTAAACGCTAAGGAACCAGCCAGACAATAATTGAAAACATGTTATATTCCAATAATTCCATGATTATGTGTATAGGGATATGATAATTCATAATATTGCATTGGTAATCAGAAGCGTTATGTGAGCGATAATAAAGGAATTAATTGCAGACGTGAGCTCAGTTTAAAGTGATTGGTCACAGACATCTTGTTAGTAGCTAATGTCACTGGATATCTTTAGGATATTTAAATATATATTATAAAGATATTAATTTACCTTTAATTAATCAAGAGCTTCCTTTTTTCTTTCATATATCAAACTAATGACATTACATTGATTAATTTAAAAATATTAATACATCAAAGTAAAAATTAAGCAACTGAAATTATCTTTATTTCTGACACTTTTGTAGTTTCAGATGAAGTAGTTTATTATTAAACGTGTGTGTGTGAAACAGGAACCTAATTATATAATAAGTATTAAACAAGCAACTTAGGTAATCTTTATTTCTAAAACTTCTGTAGAATTAAAATTAAGTAGTTTAATAGGCATAAGTGTGTGTATGAAACCGTAACAGTGATTTAAGTGGTGGAATTATAATGTAAATGGTGCAGTCCTTGCTAACCCCAGTTAAACAGTGTTTGTCTTCTGATATTATATACTACCCTGATTGTAGTCTTGGGTTGTTGCATCCCTGTGTTTGAAAGTAATTAATTTAATTGACAGTTTTGAAAGCTTTTCAAGTGTTATTTTTCATCTCTGTATTAAAAAGTTTTCACTTTTTATTAAAACATTGAATCTTAAAATAAAGAACACTTAATTAACAAAACTGAACTGTTAAACAGGCTTGTTTTTACTTAATCATTCCATTAGTTCATTTTTTCTGGTTCAATATCCTAAACATGAAGCCCTATGCAAATTCCTTTTTAACAAATGAGAGGAAAGTAAAAAAATCCACATTTTTGAAATAATGAATCTTAAATATATTTAACTATATATATATATATATATATATATATATATATATATATATATATATGTCAAGGTAGAGATTGCGATCTGGTAGAATTGGAGTTTCTACCAGTACAAACTATGATCGGAGTCTCTGCTGGTAGAAACCACAATCTGAGTTTCTACAGGTAGAAACTCCAATCCTACTGGTAGAGATTTCGATCATGGTTTCTACCAGTAGGAACTCCAATCCTACTGGTAAGAACTTTAATTCTACTGATACTATACTGGTAGAGACTCCAATCACAGTTCCTACCTGAAGAAACTGTGATCCTACTGGTAGGAACTTCAATTCTACTGATGGGCTAACCAGTAGAAACTGCGATCCTACCAGGCCTGTAAAAACTGCGATCTTACTGATAGGAACTTCAATTAATGATAAGCCAACCAGTAGAAACTGCGATCCTACTGGTAGGAACTTCAGTTCTATAGATAGGAACTCTGTTGGTGCAAATCCCAAAATCAGTTTTTGTGGTTGTTTAATAATATTATATATTTATTTAAATATTAAATATGTGAATTTTCTTTAAAAATTGTGACTTTATTTCTTATGCCTTTTCCCCTTTAAAAATCTGTGAATTATTTCCCATTTATTTTAAGTATGTCACAGGCAAGGAACCATTATGTTGTAAAATTATTACCCTTGATGTTTGTTCTTCTAACAAAATAATTCACTTAAGGGGAAAGATAACAGGCAAGTATTGATAAGGTATGAAATGTTTACCTTTAACATTTTACCTTTAATGTATGTTCTTGTAACCAAACAACTCACAAGGTGTGAAAACTGTCACAGTTAAGGAGTTAATAAGTTGTGTAATGATCAATCGCAGTTTCAACTGGTAGAAACCACAATTGGAATCTCTACCAGTGGGATCAGAGTTTCTACTGGTAGAGACTCCGATCATGGTTTCTAACAGCAGAGACTCCAATTGTAGTTTCTCCCAGTAGAAACTCCGATTCTACCAGATCGCAATCTCTACCTTGACATATATATGCTTTCTTTAAGCTATATTCTTCATATCTAAATGATCAAGGATGATCTGCATCAACAGTTTCCTAAGTAACATTTCATGTCTAAATGAAGAGGAAAAGGTCATGATATTTTTGTCACAGGTCCTGAAAAAATCTTAAAATTTTGATTTGCTCGAAGTGTATGAACCTTGTAGTAGCCAATAATAAAATATTAAATCGAAAACAACCATTATTCTGGCCAAGCTTGTTGCGGTAATGGCCCTAAATCTCTTATTAGTATGTTCTCTTAAACGATGCTTCACACAACTATTGTGCAATAGTAGGATTTGTTACTCTTGTAATATTATTGAACTTTGGGAAAATATTTGCGAGGCTGAAATTTTGTGATTTCTTAATTTTAAAAGTTTTGCAAGGGTTTAATTTTTGCGATTGCATCAGAATCTGTGAAATCGAAGAGCAGTTATATTTACATTTATTATATAATAAAAATAAATCCCACAATACCCTATAATAAAAATAAATCCCACAATACCCTAACTCTTTACCGTTATAGTCATTGTATTATTACCTGTCTCATAATCCATGTTTTGACAATTATCATTGTGTTTGTATGAGAAGATTGCGATCCCGTCCACAGATGATGTTGTTGATTTACAAACCTTGCTTTCAGTGTGATAACTAATTCATTTGTGCAGTATCTACAGATGCATCATAAATTCTTGTTCATCCTTGATCAAAGGGCAGCTTATTCCCGAGGGTTTCATATTCGTGATTATATCCCGTTCGTGAATATCGCAAAAATAAAACCATGGCGCACAAAAAGGCAACCACAGTATTTCATGCACTTTTTGACTATCTCTTCTTTCCATTTTATTGCAGTAATCTACAGTACACCCATGTATAGATTCTTCAAGTATATAGAAAATAGAGATGTGGCCAAACAAGTATTAAAGGAACGGGGACTCAAGAAGATAAGACTTGGCATAGAAGGTAACAGTGGCATCAGCTATTGATTCATTTGCTGTTGTGTTGGTATTCCATGGAGGATGTTTTAGCCTCAAATGGGGATAGCTGAACTTTTTAGCAATTAGGTCTACAGGCAATAACTAATATTTCCAGACTATTCATTGAGATGAAATGAAAAGCAAAACACAGGCACACCTCGAAGAATACTTTCATTTGGGTAATATTACTTGTATGTATTAGTTATGAGTAAACAGTTATTGCACTAAAGTGAAGAAAATATTGGAATCCAGGAAAGGTACCACTGTAACTGTACTATTGTATCCAATAGGCTTACAACATATGAGATTATGAGTATTTTGTTTAACTGAATAATAGTATAACCACTGGTTTTCCACAGCCAGTACCTTTGCTTTCATATTTTGCACCTTAAATGTGGTTTGTAATCTTTCTTGGATATAATTAGCTGTACAGCACAGTGTTTGCTAGTCCTAATGCACCAATTCACCACCAGATGTCAGTACTGTGGTAGTGAAAAATTAGTACAAATAGACAAATTGTATTTGTGTTTCCAGAGTCATGTAATCCCAGGCTCCAAGAAGCTTTAAAATCCTCAAATATCTTTAACATTTTTACTATTTTCAAGAACCCTAAGGTGCTTGAAATTTTGCTCTAAAGGTTATAGCTATATTGCAAATCCAAAAGTGGGACAAAACATGATACACTTCATGTCATGTTTGTCACCTTAGAAGTGACAGCAGAACTTATCCATCCATTAATGTTGATGATGTCATTTTAATGTAGCGTCACATGACACTGGCTGCTGTGTTTTTTAACAAAAGTTATTGTAGGCAGAAATATGCAGCTGTTTTGGAAAGAGGTTTTTAACCATCCATCAACATAGATTGTTCAACAAAGTAACAAACTAAAAATTTTATACTTCATATTTCATTAAAAACATGAATTAGGCAGAGCATCTGCTTGTAAACAAAACTTATTTGTTATCTTCCTAAAAACTTTATTAAGAGCAACATCCAGTATGGGCCCTTCAGCAGGGGTGTTGTGACATGAACATATTGTGACATGAAGCAGATCAGTAGCCTGGAATTTCATCACTGAAAGAATGATGCAAAATAAAGATGACACAAATTGATTACACCTGGAGGGAAGGAAAGATTTGCCAAAACAGAAAACTACACAGAACCCAGAAAATATGGCACCACTTTGATAAAAACAAGTTCTAGGCTTGTGAACTGTGAGGGCCGTTAGAATAGATTCAGTAATTGATTATTTACCTTTGATTCAATTCTCGATTCAATTCTTACTGAATTAGTAAATTTCAGACTTTAAAAATGAAACAGTTTTACCAAAATGGATGTGTAAGTAAATTTCATATAATATAAGAAAAATGTTGCTGTCCCTCTTATTATTTTTTCTTAAAGTAGATTCAGGGCACATATATGACAAAGAGCTCTGACATCACAAAATGCTCCCTCAAATTTGAGAGTTCACAGAGGACTTCTAGATGGTACATGCAAAAAAAAAAGATAATTGCAATGAATTGATTCAGAGGTTAATGATTGATTACAATTTAATTGAGGGCTTGCAATTCAATGCATTGATTCTTCAATGCATCATTACTCCCCTTGTTTCTTCATAAGCTCAATAATAAACCATATCATTTCCAGTGGACTGTATTTTATTACTGTTTTCTTACAGGTTATCCAACCTACAAGGAGAAGATCAAGAAAAGGCCAGGTGGAAGAGCTGAAGGTGGGATAACTTATCTATTGACTCTTATCTTCTCTATTTCATCTCAAGGAAAAATATACAGAAATGATGAAATTTCATCAGTCTCTACTTGCATATTGTGTGTGTTTTGTGGGTTAAATCATGTTTTCCAAAAATACAACTTGGTCATTACTATACTTGTCATTCATTGCTTTCTTATATTCATATATTCTGTGGCTCCAATATATACTTTTCTTAAGTTGATTATTGCAAGATAGTAGCCCATCCATATATACTTTTAATGATACAACATCTTAATACTAACAGAAGTTCTGGATAATAAAAGCTACCTAACCTGACCACAATTAAAGTTTACACATAAAGAAGCAATTACAATTTATTATCCCTGTGCATGGTTTATACATAGATAGGATTTATCCATTGATATGTTGTGCAGCTATTTTGTCCTATTATTCTTATAGACCATGTGTTTGTGTTATTGAAAAACTATGAAATTTGTCTATTTCAGTGATTTACAACTATGTCCAGCGGCCATTCTTACACATGTCTTGGGAGAAAGAAGAAGCCAAAAGTCGTCATGTTGATTTTCAGTGTGTCAAAAGCAAGTCGATTACAAATCTGGTGGATGCTGTCAATGATCCGGACTCTGATCGCGGGGCTGTGCTGCAGCAAGCCGACGTAGCCAACGCCGCAGCAATACAACTACCTGGAGTCGGCCCACCAGGGGTCATCGAGGTAGTGGATGGGCCTCCTGCGTTGGTCCAGCAAGCTGCTGCTTTGATGCCGCCTATGGATCAAGGGGACTTAAATCCACCTGAGTAAAGGTCATGTGACCATCACTTAGGTCTGATATTGCTCATTAACAACCCAACATCATCATAATCATTATATTTAATCATTCGTTCACCCTCTCACCTCCTGCGTTCACTTTATCAGAACATGGACAGTCTCCAGCAACTGCTCTCTGTTACTGTTCCTCTTTTCTGACATCATATCGCAAATCACCAGTAAGCAGGATAAATGCTTCTGTTCAAGCTTTTTATTTGCACATAACTCATGTTTTGAACTATTGTTGGCCTGTGATATATAAGGATATGCTAGTTTGTTATTGTGTTGCCTTTAACTCTGTAGTAGTGAATCATAAATGCGTTGTCTGTTTTCTTTTCTGTAAAGGTATTCCTTCTGTGGAGAAAAAAACATAACTTAAACAGCCACAAAATGATAACTGTCATACAGATATTGATGTACAAGTATTTTAATTTACTAATGGTAACATATCAGAATATGGTGATTTTGACAGAGGAAAAACATAGATAGAAACTAGCTAGCATTGATCAATCTTATATATATTCAGTCAAATTTTTAAACAGGAAGCATAAAAAAAAATCATTTCACTGTAGGTTGTGCATCAAATGCTGTAGAACTGGCCAAGAGCAGGACTTAATCCAGACATAGCCTTCCATTTTCACTATTTGTATTGATACAGGTCACATGACCACATCAGTGATACAGGTAATGCGACCAGCATATTGGGGGTTATGACACTGTGATATGACTATAAGTTATAATGATATGGAAATTTTTTTTCTATTTTTTTTCATAGTTTTGACTAAAACAGTGGATGTTTTCTATCAATACCTGTTCAAAGTTACAAAGAAATGTTTTAGCTGTCGGCTTTATGAATCCACAGAATTCAGACAGGCTCGCCTATTTTACTTTAAGGAAAGATTAAAAACTTTGAAACTTAAATGCTTATAGAAGTGCATCAGCCTAAAGTAAACAGCCAAGGAGATTCTGAATGAGTCTGAGCTTCTAATTCTTTCCTTTGTGAATTGTGTATTCTCAAGTGTAGTAATACAGTCTTGTAACAATTCACCAGTGTACCAATATATTGTGATACAACTTAAAAGTCAATACAGTCAAATAAAGTGGAACCCCGCCTTACAACCACCCCATCATTGCGACCACCCCACAATGGTCCCCCGCTTCTGGGGGGAATGGGGACATTGATTTGGGTTTATCTGTCTGTCCATCTGTCTGTCTGGATTTTGTTTCCGTGCGATAACTTTCCTAAATATTATCTGATTTTATTCAAATTTGGGTCAGTGATTGCTTTCATGCATACCCTGGTTGGGATTGGTTTTGGAATGTCTGTCTGAAAATTTATTATCAACAGCTCCAAAACAAACAAAAAATTTTCCCTTTTGTTCCCAATTCACAACAAATTATGACATGTGGAGACCACTTCAAGGTGCAATGAAAACTAAAAAAATTACAATGATCTGGACACATCTTCAGAGGACAAAAAAAACTAAAACATTGAGAGTGCAAGCTAAATTAACAAGAAGCAGAAGTGGGGAACATAAATTCCACAAATTTGCTTGTTACCAATTTTCATGGTCCCAAATATATGATCCAGGTAACTCACAAATGCAACCTTTCCCAAATTATGACCACTTTGGTCAGTTCCCCAGGTTGTCATAATTGTGGGGTTCCACTGTATTGTATCAGGTCTCTGTATTGATACATTGATGACCATCTTAAAGAAGGTCTGACATATAAATAGCAATATCTGACCTTTAACAATTGTCAGCAGTGTCTGGTGAAATTCATTTGACAGAAATCGCTTAATATGCATCTCAAAGCAAGTGAGTTGGCTTTATCATAAATAATTTACCTCAGGTGTGGGGGCAATGGGCATGGTATATCTGAGCCAAGACCAGCAATAACTTGAAACCTTCACTCTTGCACTGTTTATAAGTATTGTATCATGTATTGTACCATGACTGAAAGTATCACGATATGAATTGTATCATGAGATTTTGTATAGTTACAACCCTACTTGGTAAATGAAATGCATATTGTGCCATTAGCACCATTTTATGATATCCTGCCACAAATGTGTATGAGACAAGTTATTTTCTTGCCAAAAGTCCCTGAATATCATTTCGGCATCATCCCCGTCATTTTTTAACTGGACAAGTCCTTTGCAAAAGGATGGGTACAGTTTACAATAATGTATGTATGAAAGTTTAGTTACATATCTGAAGGGTAAATTGTGTGGGATACTTTAAAGGATTGTCTGTTTGAGAAAATCAACTGGACAACGCAGCTGGTATCAGCTTATTAAATTATCTGACTGAATAGCTGCTTATGCTTAACAGTGTCAAGAGTCCCTGTTCCACCACAAAATTATAGTGACGTAGGGCCACACACCCAGAAATAAGCCCTCCTACAGACTTAACAACAAAAATTGTGAACAAATTGGTGATTTATAAAAAAAAATTGAACTGTTGTAACAAACTACATGAAATCTTGCCAGCTTGCAAAAAGGTTACAAAAATGTGCAACATTGATTGGAATGGTTTACTCTGGTTGGCTTTATATTTTTGAAGTTACAATTTTGAGATTCACTTTTTTCTTTGTTTTGCGAGGGTTCCATTTTTGTGATCTCAGCCTACAAAGAGTAGCAAAGAATGGCTACTATTATTTATAATATCAATCTTTTGATGGTGAAGGTGTCATTTTCGCAGTAACATGTGTATATATTTCGAATCTTCGTTTCGCCAGTATGAGTGAATTAAAAACCCTTGCAAAGAAAGAGGTTATTATATGAGGTCAAATGATGAAACATGAGCAGCATTTAGCAACATATTACCAAAGACTCGGAGCCCATTCACAAAAAAATCAATGAAATATTTTAGGAGTGATTCTGTAGAACTATTGTTTTTGGTGTGACTGAATAATTTATTACATCTGATATTGTAACTGCATTACTGTGTTGATTAATTTAATATTGTTTATTCATTGGTTCATACTGTCAGTCTGTTATGAATTTACTTATTTTGTTTAACCACTTGCAGACATGTATTTTTGTGTTATATTGTTTTCTGGAGAAAGAGTCATGCCTTTGAATGCTAAGACATGAAAAACATGGGTATAGCTTGTATATAACTGTATATTTTACTAGGAGAGATCACTAACCACTATGTACTAGTGATCGTAACATTGTAGTAAAACTGAAAAAAGTGAAAAATTACTAGCATCAACATTATACATGACATTCAATTTATGTGCAAGGTTGGCTAGTCAAGTTTTATTTTCTTATATAATATTCAAGCCAGATACCTTACAAATTAACATACACAGACATGTGCATGCAGAGATTCATACTTTCATGTTGCAGCATACCATTTGATATAATGAGTATAGATCGTGATAGAGTTCTTTTCATGTGGCATACGGCTCTCTTAAAGCGAAAGATGTACTTTGATTTTGGTTAGTATTTTGACTCAGTGGAAATACATTGAGACCTTGCCCCAGCGCACCTTTTTTTGCTAGTGCAACCGCTGACTATTCCTTATGTTTGATATAAGCACAAGGCTGAAATTGAGTTTCAGAAGTGGGATAAGGTTTTGTTTGTTATGAATTGGATCACTGATGAGCATTTTGATTGATAGATGTAAGATATGTGATTAGACGGATATGTCTGGATTGCAAAGAGACCTTGTTTGTAGAGTGTGATCAGTGGACCCTTTGTGGACCACATGCTGGGTTCCAGCTATGAAACCAGGCCATGTGTCAGAAGTGGCATGGGGATATGGGTGTCAGTATTGTGAATAAGAATGTTGGTGTAAGAAGTGGGATGAATATTCAGATGTCAGCAGTTTCATGAGAAAATGGATGTTCAGTATTGTGTGTGAGTATGCTGGTGTCAGAAGTGGGATGAAAATGTGGATGTCAAAAGTTGCATGAGAATACGGGTGTCAGTATTGTGATTCAGAATGTTTGGTCTCAGAAGTAGGATGAATCTTTTGATGCCAGCAGTGGCATGAGTTTATGGGTACCAGAACTGGGATAAAATTGCGAGTATCAGTATTCATATGAAATTGGGGTGTAAGCATTTGGTGTCAGCAGTTTGATAAGATCTTGGATGTTTTTTAAAAGGATGAGATTAGCTTCTAAATGCGACGCCCTAAATGAGACGGAATTTTTGTAAACCTCGATGTCCGAGATGAGATCGCGAACATCAGCATTGTGATAAATTTTTTGTGTCAGCTGTGAGATGTGACTATAATTGATCTGATTTGCTAGGCCACATAAATTGTAAACATCTGCCTCAGCCATATTCAAACATTGTATTACGTTATATATTATGTAGCCTAAAGAATGTCATGGTGCTATGTTGATATGCTCATTTTGTGTCCTATATAGAATTTTGCATGCTTTATAGGCCTAAAATGTTGTATCACTGCTTTTGTTTATGTTTTCACTTTTCCCCCTGGTTTATCAGACTTATTATGGAGAGAGTTCCGAAAGCATTATTTTATCATCAGATTCTGAATACGTTAGTGGCTACGAAGTTATGGTTAGAAAATTTCATCAGGTAACGCCATCTATATTTTTTCCAGATCAATGGGGCTTTTGCTCTCACCCATATGTACTTCCGTTTTAGGAAAACAGCGATACAGTGGTATTTACTTTGCATTGCTAGGGACGCAAAGTGGATTTGTATGTGCCATCCATTAATATAAGACGATCTTACCAATTAACAAGTTTTTGTATTTCACTTAACACCCCATAGCACGTACTGCCGTGTTAGAGTAACTTGTGTTTCAACAGAGACACACCATTGGGTTTTTTAAGATTTAAAAAAATTGAGCCTATTATCATATTAAAAAGTCATGTGGAGCAAGTTTCTTAATATATCATCGGGGCAGGGCATAGGAAGAAGGGCATTTCCATGTTTCATCAAATGCATTTATATGTTTAAAACGAAAAAGAATTATACAAAAAAGATATGAATTTCCACATTTGTAACCATTCGACAGGTACCACTTGGAGGTATAACTTATTTTGAGACGGGCCGTTTGGTGTTATGTTTGAACCCACACAGGACACTGCCGACTGGTTGTACTGATATTAAGGAACATATGTATGGTACCATCCTCAGTGGCTTTCCCAGGTGCCATTCTTGTTCAAACAAATGTTACCATACTGTAAATTATCTTACTCCATGTAAACTTTAAAGTCGGTTCGAGCCACTTCGTTCATATGAAATTTATTCCATCCCAAAAGGGGAAATGGTCTGAATTCTGCAAATAATAAACATATGCCCACCATTCCTGTTGAACAGACCGAGAAGACATTTTGACCGGCTGGCATCCGAGTCATACTGGTAGGCATTTAGTTAGTTTTGAAGGATACTTAGAAATGTATATTTCTTCTGATCACAAAATAAAAATAGAGAAATGTAAAAAAGGAGAAAAAAGTATGTAATTGTATATGTCAACGCAAACATGATAATTGCAGTTTATTGCAAGTTTTCTGTGAACTCTTACTGGTTATAGAGTTTCTAATGAGAGTGTTGATTGATATGTGTTAAGAGAATTATTTAATTGATGAAGTTAGCAATTAATTGATAATACAGACCGTGCACGTTGTGGTCATTGTTACCCGTTCACTTTCGCATATGAAAAAATTCAAGTTATGTGCGTTTCTTGTTGTATGAATGGAAAACATTGATACCCTGATGGTGCAACTTTATTTGCGAGGGATCGACCAGTTATTTAACATTTAAACTTGTCTTTATTTTGTCACCATAGTGGTTGCTTGCTCTATGGTACTGGAACGGTCCTTTTATAGGTACAAATTGTACTGCTGGTGCGTCAAGTGGTACAAACTGTAACTAGTCCTGTTATTGATTGGCCCCGTGTGATTGCATGTTCACTAATCGACGGCATTTCGAATAGCCGTTACGTAATTGTGAACAAACCCTTGACCAAGTTGTGGCTCTGTAGCATCTGTATATAATATATTACAGAGCCACAGCTTAGTCTAAACCAACCTCGGATTGTGAAACTGGATCACGATTGGCCCATGTGCTTACATGTAAACTAACGACTGCATTTGAATAGCCGTCACGCAACTATGAACCAACCCTAAAGCCTATTTGTGGCTTTGTAGGATCACTATCTGTATATATTACAGAGCCATAACTGGGTCTGAACCTACCCCAGATTGGGAAACTAGATCATGGTAATTTGTCTGTTTTGTCAAGTGATTTATGCAAAATTTATTTTGACAACATGTAGGTTTTTAACAGTATCAAAGGTGACATTCCATCTTTTGTACTCGTATTACGTTTGGGATTCAGAATATTTTTTTTTATTGGACACGCAAAATTGGTATTTGATATTATAATGCCAGAACATTTGGAGTCCTGCTGGTGACATATAATTTTATACATTACTGTTTTGGCCATCGGTTCATTCTCGTAATCTCGTTCTACCTGTCAGGAAAAAAATAAACAAATGCGAGTTCTTGTAAGAAATTTATTAATAAAGAATAAAGGAAAATTTGCTATATTTTGTTGTCTCTCTTTGTGCTTTTGTGAAGGCTTTGAATGAAACCCAGAATATTTTTTATACAAGGCCGAGAATCGCCGTATCCGCATTGGCAAGTAATCCAGATCGTGAATCCACGATCCCTTGCGAACAACTGATCTGTTGACAATTCTCTTTTATATATGATTTTACTGTTTTCTTCCTCAATGTATTCTTTAACAACAAGCTATTCAAGACAAATACGATAATATGTAATACTTTTATAGCGTAATTATAGCAAATAAACTCATCCTACATAGGTGCCACTTATCCCAATCAGTTCGGTTTACTGTAGAATCCCTTAGTTTACTTCGGTCGGGTTTATGGAAAACTGGTTCCAAGTGCGTACAGGCAAATTTGCTTCTAAGTCTGCGTGAAATCAGATTTGCCACCATCCTTCCCGCTAAATATCACTGATTGCGGCTAAGTAAATTGGTATAAAAATGCAGGTGGGATAGGAAATATACGTTTTATTGAATAAATCGATTTAGGCTTTTGTAACGCGAGCTAAAGCTCGGACGCATAGCGTGCTACTTCGTTGACTAAAGTAAACTGGTTGGTATAATCCGATTTAGATGCGATCCATGTGTGGATACAGCCAATTATACGAACTGATGGAACGGGTTTAGTTATTAACAAACAGATATATGAAGACTGAAGAAGTATAGTTAAGGGTTAGGAATTCTCTAGCATCGCGTATATATATATATATATATATATATATATATATATATATATATATATATATATATATATATATATATATATATATATATATATATATATACTCAGGAGAAAGATCAGTAATCGATAGCTATTTTTATCAGCTAGAGGAAAATGTCAATGGAATGTTTATCCATGGAAATGTTACTATAGTGAACGTGAGCTTATGCGATGGCGCGGCGTCGTCCGTACGTTAACCCATGCCATCTCTAAACCCGTCGAAGCGAGTAGCACTCAATTTTACAGAAGAGTCAGTCACATGTCAAACTTTAACGGGTTGAGCTTAATTATTTATCTATTTTTAGCTCAGCTGACTGAAAGTCATCTGAGCTATAGCGATCACTCTTTGTCCGTCGTCCGTCTGTCCGTCTGTCTGTCTGTCCGTCTGTCCGTCCGTTAACCAGGCACAAATCGTAACCGCTGGACCTAGAACCTTGTAACTTGGGATTCTGAGAGGTCCATAAAAAATCTCCTTGGAAACCAGAAATTAGGTCTCTGTTACCCATATCCTTCGAGCTATGTGGCCCCAAAGTACCCCCCAGGAAAAGTCAAAAATTTCATACAAAAACTTCAATATCTCATTAACTACTTGACTGATGGTCATGATTTTTGGCATACATATTGATCATGAGATGTTACATCACTTCCTGCAGACTGGTGGCGCCACCTGTATTTTTCGATTTTTTACGAATTTTTTTCTCTATTTTTGAGACCTTTAAAAATGTGAACATCTGTTAACAAGGCACAAATCATAAAGACTGGACTTAGAATCTTAATTCTTGACACACTGAGAGGTCCATGAAAAATCTCCTTGGAAACCAGAAATTCGGTCTCTGTTACCCATATCCTTTGAGCTATGGGGCCCCAAAGTACCCCCCAGAATAGTAAAAAATTTCATACAAAAACTTCAATATCTCAATAACTACATCACTGATGGTCTTCATTTTTGGCATATATATTGATCATGAGATGTTCGATCAGTTCCTGCAGACTGGTGGCGCCACCTGTACTGTTTGATTTTTTACGATTTTTTCCTCTATTTTTGAGACCTTTGAGGATGCTGTCATCTGTTAGCGTGGCACAAATCGTAACGACTGGACCTAGAATCTTCATTTTCGACACACTGAGAGACCTTTGAAAAGTCTCCATGGAAACCAGAAATTAGGTCTCTGTTACCAATATCCTTTGAGCTATGGGGCCCAAAATTACCCCCAGAATAGTCAAAAATTTCATACAAAAACTTCAATATCTCATTGACTACATCACTGATGGTCATGATTTTCGACATACATATTGATCATGAGATGTTTCATCAGTTTGTGCAGACTGGTGGCGCCACCTGTATTTTTCAATGTTCACGAATTGTTTTCTCCATTTTTGAGACCTTTAAGGATGTAGTTATCTGTCAACAGGGTACAAATCGTAACGACTGGACCTAGAATCTTCGTTCTTGACACACAGGGAGACCCATGATAAGTCTCCATGGAAACCTGAAATTTGGTCTCGGTTACCCATATCCTTTGAGCTATGGCACTCCAAAGTACAGATCAGAATAATGGAAAATTTGATACAAAAGCTAAAGTATCTGAACAACTAATGCAGAGATAACCATAATTGTTTGCATGGATATTGATCATGGCGTGTTTCATAAGTTTCTGCAGACAGGTGGCACCACCTGTATTTGTTCGGTTTTTTTTACGAAATTTTTCTGTATTTTTGAGACCTTTAAAGATATGAACATCTGTTAACAGGGCACAAATCATAAAAACTGGACCAAGAATCTTTATTCTTGACACACAGGGAGACCCATGAAAAGTCTCCATGGAAACTTGAAATTAGGTCTCTGTTACCCATATTCTTTAAGCTGTATGGGTCCAAAATACCCCCCCCCCAGAATAATGGAAAATTTGATACAAAAACTGCAGTATTTCAATAACTACAACACTGATGGTCATGATTTTCGGCATACATATTGATCATGAGCTGTTCCATCAGTTTCTGCAGACTAGGTGTGCCACCTCTATTTTTTTTTCAAATTTTTACGAATTTTTTTCTTTTTTTTGGAGACCTTTAAAGATGTGGTTATCTGTCAACAGGGTACAAATCGCAACAACTGGACCTAGAATCTTCATTCTTGTCATGCAAGGAGGCCCATGAAAGGTGCCTGTGGAAACTTGAAAGTAGGTCTCTGTTACCCATATCCTTCAAGCTATAGGACTCCGAAGTATCCCTCAGAATAATGGACAATTTGATACAAAAACTGAAGTATCTGAACAACTAATGCAGAGATCACCATGATTTTTTGCATGGATATTGACCATTAAGTGTTTTTATTAGTTTCTGCAGACTGGTGGTGCCACCTGTATTTTTGTATCCGCCAAAACGAAGTTTTGCGGATACTATGTTTTTGATCGAGTTCCTCCGCCGCGGCGGCGTTCGTTTCCAGAGAGCTCCTCGGAGACTAATGGACCGATTTTTCCCAAACTTACACCTGTTATCGGGTCATATGTGAACTGGTGTCTAACCAATTTGCATTGACCTCTGACCTTTCCTCTCTATCCAGTGTCCATTTGTGGGTCTGTTTCCACTCATAAACCCTCATATCTCGGGAACCGTTTGACCGATCAGGAAATAAAATTGATACAAATGTAGCCCTTGGATTGCTTTATAACATACACAAAAAATGGTGGCGCCACCTGTAACCATGTTTGCACAGTGTCCATCTGTTCATCTGCCTTGGGTTAAAATCACTCATATCTATGCAGTGAATTGACTAATTCACCTGAAATTTGTCATGTGTATACATCCAGGATAGCTTTCTTGATTTTATGACAGGTGGCGCCACCTACGTTCACGTTCACGCTGATGACATCCAAGCTTATATCTCGGGAACCGTTTGACCGATCAGGAAATAAAATTTATACAAATGTAGCCCTTTGATAGCTCTGTAACATACATAAAAAATGGTGGCGCCACCTGTGACAATGTTTGCACAGCGTCTGTCTGTTAGTCTGCCGTGGCCTAAAATTACTCATTTCTCTGTAGTGGTTCGACATAACTGCCTAAAATTTTGCAGGTTTATACATCTTGGACAGCTTTCTTGATTTTATGACAGGTGGCGCCACCTACATTCTAGTTAACGCTGGACACATCCAAGCTCATATCTCAGGAACCATTTGACCGATTGGGCCAAAATTGTGCATGTCTTTAGATCTCACATAGGTCTTTATCATACAAAAAACTGGAGGGGTAACCTGGAAAGATTTTTGCACAGTGTTTGTCTGTTTGTCTGCCATGGGCAAAGATCGCTCATATACATGTAGTGGTTTGACTTTTCTGCCTAAAATTTTGCAGGTGTATACAACTTGGACAGCTTTCTGGATTTGTGGTAGGTGGCACAACCTACATACACATTTAGGCTGCAGACATCCATGCTAATATGCAACATACCTCACTCTATTTCCCCTTGCCACTCAATCCATGCCTCACTATCCGATTTTGGCAGATACATGTAGTCACTTGTCGGTTACCCGTATTCTAGTTTTGAAAGTTTACACATTTTTCTCTATTTTTGAGATATATAAATACAGACTAAATCTTGGCCTGTTGGTTAATCTGTTTGATGCTTCAGTTGAATGGGTATATACTACCATTCTGGTGATAAAATTTCCTTTTGCGAATCCCTTCCCAGTCAGCTGAGCGTCATGACCCATGGGTCACTTGTTTACTATCCGCATTGACCTAAAATTTTTATAGGGCCAAAACTTAAAAAGCTTTAAAAATCTTCTATTCTGAAACTGTCAAGTCAAATGGTTTAATATTTCAGAGAAGTAATTCCTGCATAAATCTATCTCAAGTTTGTTCGAAAATTTCAAGATCGGTGATTTTTTGCCGAGTTGCAAGAAGTTGAACTTAGTCATTTGGTCAAAAAGACATACACAAATTACAATCTCAGAAACGGCAGGAGCTATCATTACCAAATGTCACATAAGTCATATTTAAAATTTATGATATTGGTGGCTCCACCTACATTGACTTTTTTGTACGGAGGGTCATCGGTCATCAGTACATTAACCCGTAATTTCTCAGGAGTAGCAGTAGCTAGCATCACCAAGTTTTACGCAAAATTCATTCACATGTCAAATGTTGTGGGATTGAGCTTTTTGTGGCGCCACCTGCACCGACTTAAATTTTATGGAAAAAAAGCTAGACAGCATTTAAAAATCGTCTTCCCCATGATCATATAGCTAAATTGTTCAATATTTCACAAAATTGATTTCGGAGATGAGCTCTTTCAAGTTTGTTCCATTGATTTTGGTTTCGATTAATATTGGTCGAATTGGAGGAATTTGAGCTTAATCATTTGGCCAAGTAAGCATACCAACAAAATATCAGAAACGACAGGTCATAAGTTCCCAGTGGATATATTTACATTCATATTAGGTAAAATAGAAAAAGAAAAGGTATGGTTCTCAGGCAACGCTCGCGTCAATTTTAACCCCCCCCCCCCCCCCCGCATAAAAAATTTTCATTTTGATTTTTATCTTTCAAGAAGATAAATAATACAATTAAAGTAGTGTTTTTACATTCAAAAAAAGGTAAAAAAAAATAAAATACCGCCCGCCCGCACTGATTTCTGAAAAAAAAGTGCTTGAGAACCACACCTTATTTTTATGCCTTTCAGTCACTTAGTTTTATTACTGAAACTTACAAATATGTGATCATGAGAGGCTCCTTTGTCTTTTATGTAGTCCATAAAAGTGCACAGTGAACACTGTTACACAACCACTAGTATTTTACACCAATAATCAAAGGAGGATATACTTGGTTACCAATCATTCCAGCGAATACATCCACAATTATTCAAAGAGCTGTTGGGAAAAGTGGCACCCTTGATAAGTCGGTGCACGACTCCTGTCCAGATGCGATCCCTCCTGGAATACGGCTGGCATTGACATTAAAGTTTCTAGCAACAGGTTAGTATATCTTCCTATCGTAATTCAACGGATACTATACGAAATCGAGATACGAAGGCTTACGATAGGAACTTTAACAGTTATGATACGAAAATTTCGAACATGCTAAAAAATACGATACGATACGAAACCAAGATCGTGGAAAATTTCGTATCGTAAGATCGAATTTTAACATACACACTACGATAAGAAGACAAGAAGCCAGGATTTCGTGTCGTATCCTGCTTCCTACGATTTTTTTACGCGGAAAAATCTGCAAGTCTCACCGGTCGACGAGTGCTTGCACGTCTTGAGAAAGACGGGTGCGCATGTGCAAGGTGTGTGGACGTGTTTCATGGGCTCTTAATTTGTTCCGGGAAAAAATCAAGAATGGACTTTAAATTACTTCTCGGGAGTTTAGTATGCTTTACATTTACGTCAGTGATAACCATCGGGGCTCGCCTTTGGAATCCAGACTCTATTTCAACCCAGGCCTCATTGGAGTCAAACTGTATGATTAATTTATTTCAGCCATACCAGCTACTAGTAGGATAATTCATACTTTAATTTCGTCATTCATATTCGCTATCTGTATACTTCATCTACTTGCACCTTATTGTTCCCTATCCTTTACTAAGTCCCTTTAACCAATATGTAGCCTTGATTCTAAAGTCGCTCCAAGGATTGTATAAATATCGACCACTTTTGGACGTCAGGTATATGTTTTTTGTCGATATATATTTGCCAGGGAAAGGTGTATTTGGCGGCTCATGGTCACCTGTGTGTTTACGCCTGAGTGGACAAGAACAAAGTAGGCCACCCGTTTCTTCGTGTCCACAGCCTGGGTTGATATTCTCGTATGAAAGATTGTTTTGTCAAATTCAACTTACATCATGGAAGTTTTCACTTTAATAACACAAGCTGTGCTCAATGAAGATGTAAATTATGACTGTGACTGTGCAACATTTGGTGTTTCCGGTTATATAGAACATTTGACTGCTGGTACTCAAAATGTTGACAATAATGGCAATTTTCTCACCCGAGATCAAATGTACAATGTAGCACAGTCTGACGATCAGGGTATATTGCTACAAGAATAGATAGTGCCAATAAAACACTGTCCTAAAGACACTTTTATTGAGAGCTTTTTATTAAAGGTTTGTGAAAATGTGACAACACTAGAAAATATACGCATGGCCTTATTTCTTTGCGCTAAAACACAGGAAAATTTTCCTGAGGGTACACTGATTAAGAGGCAGAACCCAAGAACTAAACATGGAGACCCATTAGCCAAACAACTGGCCAGAGACTGCTTCAAATTGCATAACTTTATGCAGGGCGGCCCTGTGTGCGATCTCAAAGAAGTGCTCAGCACCTCTAACAGTAGGTGTGATATCTCAATCATGGTGGACAATAATGATGATATGTCCCAGTATAACAATGATGATGGAGCAATTGCTGGAGAATCCATCGCTCGTAAGGTAATAACTGTTCTCCACGGTTGCCTACCGATACAGTTGCGTCTATGAAGACTGAATTACGAGCTCAGTCTGCGTGATTTGATCAGCTGGAGCTGCTGGTGTATTCTTAAGTACATGATCTTGAAAATAGATTTAAAATTAAGAGAAGAAAAGTTGATGTTACAAGTAGCAATGCACTGTTAGAAAGTGAGAATAAACGTCTAAGAATAAAGTGGTGACCAGATGGGTCGGATTAAGGGAACATATTTGAAAAGTAAGGGAGAAATCCAAATTATCAGGAATGAATGTAACAGATTCAAAACTGAGGTATCCAAAATAACAAGGGACCCAGGGGTCATGACGCTCAGCTGACCAGGAAGACATTGACAAAAGTAATTTTATCATCTGAATGTCAAATTTGAATGAAATACTTTTTCCAAACTTGACCTTTTGTATAAAATCATCCAATATTCATTGGGGTACTATGGAGCTCTGTAGCATGAAGGATATGGGTAACAGACACCTATTTTCAAGGTTTACAAGATGACTTTTCAGGGGTCTCCCAGCATGTCAAAAAATAAAATTCTAGGTCCAGTTATTATGATTTGTGCCCTGTTAACAGATGACCAAATGTTTATTCTGGGGGGTATTTCAAAGCCGCATAGGATGAAGGATATGGGTAACAGAGATGTAATTTCAGGTGCACAAGGAGACTTTTCAGGGGCCTCCCAGCATATCAAGAAAGGAGATTCTAGGTCAAGTCATTATAATTTGTGCTCTGTTAACAGATGACCAAATCTTTATTCTCGGAGCCATAGCATGAAGGATATGGGTAACAGAGACCTAATTTCAGATTTCCAAAGAGACTTTCCAAAGGCCTCCCTGCATGTCAAGAAAGAAGATTCTAGGTCCAGTCATTATGATTTGTGCCCTGTTAATATATGACCAAATCTTTATTCTGGGGGGTACTTCAGAGCCCCATAGCTCACAGAATATGGGTAACAGGGACTTTATTTCGGGTTTCCATGTATACCTTTTATGGGCTTCCCTGGAGGTTAGGACAGAAGATTCTAGGTCCAGTCATTATGATTTGTGCCCTGTTTACAGATGACCAAATGTTTAAAGATCACAAAAATAGAGAAAAAAGTCGTAAAAAATAAAAAAAAATATAGCTGGCGCCACCAATCTCCAGAAATTGATGAAACACTCCATGATCAATATCCATGCAAAGAATCATGGTGATTAATGCATTAGTTGTTCAGATACTTGAGCTTTTGTATTAAATTTTGCATTATTCTGGGGGGTACTTCAGAACCCCATAGCTCGAAGAATATAGGTCACAGTGACCTAATTTCAGGTTTACAAGGAGAATTTCCATAGACCTCCCAGGATGTCAAGTAAGAAGATTCCAGGTCTAGCGGTTACGATTTGTGCCCTGTTAACAGACAGACGCCTGGATGGCCGGACGGACGACGGACAAAAGGTGATCCCTAAAGCTTAGATGACTTTCAGTCAGCTGAGCTAAAAATTGAAAAAAATACAGGTGGCGCCACCAGAATGCAGAAACTGATGAAACATTTCATGATCAATATCCATGCAAAGAATCATGATGATCAATATAATAATTGTTCAGATACTTGAGCTTTTGTATCAAATTTTCCATTATTCTGGGGGGTACTTCGGAGCCCCATAGCTCAGAGGTTATGGGTAACAGAGACCTAATTTCAAGTTTTTAAGGAGACTTTTCATGGGCCTCTCAGCATGTCAAGAGAAAAGATTCTAGGTCCAGTTGTTACGATTTGTGCCAAGTTAACAGATGACCGCATCTTGTGAGGTCTCAAAAATAGAGAAAAAAATTCATAAAAATAAAAAAAATACAGGTGGCGCCACCATACTGCAGAAACTGATGACACATTCCATGATCAATATCCATGCAAAGAATCATGGTGATCACTGCAATAGTTGTTTAGATACTTGAGCTTTTGTATCAAATTTTCCATTATTCTGGGGGGTACTTCGGAGCCCCATAGCTCAAAGGTTATGGGGAACAGAGACCTAATTTCAGGTTCAAAGAGACTTTTTATGGGCCTCCCTGCATGTCAAGAGAGAAGATTCTAGGTGTAGTCTTTACGATTTGTGCCCTGTTAACAGATGGCCGCATCTTAAGAGGTCTCTAAAATAGAGAAAAATATTGGTAAAAATCGAAAAAATACAGGTGGCGCCACCAGTCTGCAGAAACTGATGAAACACTCCATGATCAATATCCATGCAAAAAATCATGATGATCAATGCATTAGTTGTTCAGATACTTGAGCTTTTGTATCAAATTTTCCATTATTCTGGGGGGTACTTCGGAACCCCATAGCTCGAAGAATATAGGTCACAGTGACCTAATTTCAGGTTTACAAGGAGAATTTCCATAGACCTCCCAGGATGTCAAGTAAGAAGATTCCAGTTCTAGCGGTTACGATTTGTGCCCTGATAACGGACAGACGCCCGGACGGCCGGACGGACGACGGACAAAAGGTGATCCCTATAGCTCAGATGACTTACAGTCAGCTGAGCTAAAAAATGAAGCAGCGACCACTGATCTGAGGACAAGGTCAAATTCGAAATCAATTACAGATTTGCGCAGTCAGTTGTACTCCGATAAACGTGTCTACATGACGGAAACGTTATCCTTCGGCCAATTCCTCTGGAGAAAGAAGAGCCACTTCACAAGTGTTTTGATTGTAAATGGCAGAGATTTTTCGCATCAGGGTGAAAATGACTTGAGGAACTATCGTCAGTATAATCTTAAATCACCCAGTAGGCTGTGATCTCAAAATGCAGAAAAAAAAGTGCCACCTTATATACGCCGAGCTCCTCCCAAGAAACATCTCTCATGTCACATGCAGAGTGCTAGTGTAAGGAGTCGCGACCAAAATACACCAGGCTGTGCGAAGTGTTTTTATCCTCAATACATAATGAATTACCGGACAATCCTTACTGTTCAGATCGTGAGGTTTCATCCCATTCTGTACCATCTGAAAGTTATAAGTTTGTGCTGACCGCAATGCAAAACGTCAAAATACGAATGAAAATAGTCCAATAAAAATTCAGACAGTTATCAGTGAATGCAGAAGAGAGTCTCAGGAAAAAGGACCATTACATCGGAAACATAGACAGTTACGTTAATGAAGAACTTTTGTACAATCTTCTTGTTTGAAATGGTGTTATTGTTTCTCATAAACGAATGTTGTCCAGCGAACTGCCAAACAATTATATGCATAGGTTCTGTTTAAAATCAATCCAAAATTTTCTCATCTGGATACGTTCTGACAAAGTTCTATCAGTGCAAGGTATGCATCGGTTGCGTGCTTTCATTCATAAAAGTAAATTAATTTTCTTTCACAGATCATGCCAATTATGTCCGTTTCACCCATGTTACCAAATTTTTTTTAAGCTGAACTGTATTTTATTGAACCCAAATTCTTGCCGTTCCTTTTATATCTTTATTAGCTCAGCTGACTATAAGTCATCTGAGCTATAGTCGTGGTCCATTGTCCGTCGTCCGTCCGTCTTTCCGTCCGTCCGTCCGTCCGTAGATGTGGCACGTTTTGAAACCGTAAGACCTAGGAATCCAAAATTCAGCATAATGTTAGATGTCCCCAAGATCTCCTACCAAGCCGAAAACTGGGTCTTTGCGACTTCATTCCTTTGAGAAATTAAGGAAAAACCTCAATTTTTTATTAAAAACCTATTTTCACACTTCAGGACTGCCTAATATCAAAACCACTCATCTGTTTTTCCTCATATTTCCTATAAATAATCCTCTATATAGTTCCTATGTACATGCCAGAAATTAGGTCTGTATTATATAATTTAAAAAAGTTATGGGCCCAAACATAATGCATTTTGTAAATAATCAGGATAGAAATTTTATCATTTAACACAAAACTTGTTAAAGCTAAGCACTTTTTTTTCCAGTAATATTACTTTTATTAATCAAAATTAAATTTTATAACCAAAATAAGATCAAAATCTTTTAAATTTTTTAAAATATTAGCAAAAATAAAAAATTGGTACCTTAAATTTTGCCCAACTTTGACCATGGCACGTTTTTTTGCTGTAATTGCTGTGGATTTAATTTTCACAGCATGTTTTTGTTAGCATTTCAACTGTTAACATCAAAAATTTGAAACCAGTTGATCAAAAACTGTAGATTTTATTCAAGTTTTCAAGCAGCATGTCACATATTGCTAGTGTTATGCAGTTTGCTAGAGCTCAGCTCCCGAGCTTCCGCTCTAAGTTCCTTAAATTTGGCATACAGTTGGATTTCTCCAAAATCCCCTACCATGCCAAGAATTTGGTCACTAGGACTTAATTCCTTCGAGATATCAATGAAAAACTTCATTTTTCCATTAAAAACCCATTGTTACACTTTAAGACTGCCTCATATCAAAACCACTGATCTGACTTTGATCATATATAATATACATATTTTTCTATACATTCGCTATGCACATGCCAGAAATGATTTCAGTATTGTGTATTTTTTTTAAGTTATGGGCCCAAACATAATGCACTTTTTTAAAAATCAAGAAATATATTTACTCACCTTAGATGAGAATTGCTGAAGCTGGAGACTTTTTGTCAGGAATATAACTTTATTTAATCAAGATTCGATTGTTTACCCAAAATAAGATCTGAATTTTGCAAATTTTTCAAGTTATTAGCTTAAATAAAAAATCAATACCCTAAATTTTGTCCAACTTTGGCAATGGCATGTTTCTTTTTTCTGTAAGCACTGTTGATTTAATTTTCACAGCATATATACATAAGGATTTAATCTTTTAAAATCTGAAATTTCAAAGGAATTGATTGAAAAGAGTAGCTTTTATTCAAGTTTTCATACACCATGTCAAGTGTTGTTTACATCTAGCCCACCTAGTAGTAAAGCCTTCACTTGCATTATGTAACCCACCCCAGGCAGCTTGTCTTGGCTCAGCTGGGCCACTACTAGCAGGCTTCTTCTCTGCCCTGCTCACCCTCCCCCCCCCCTAGATGATGCATTAACTAGATGAATGTTATAATTTTCCGTATTTCATTTTATTCTTGGCTATGCTACATTTTAGATTTTGTATTCACCACCAGGGTTACAATGATTAAAGTGCACATTTAATTGTGTCCACAAAGTGGTGTATTGCTATGAAAGTGTGGATGTTCATCAGATAAGTAATTCCTTCCTTGAGAAGAGTAAAAACTTCACAAGGTGTGAAATTGACTATTAATTCCAGGAATAAATTAAAGCTTAGATTGTAATTAGCATAATGATATTGTTTGTCCCTCATTCAACCAACAGTGTGTATACTTTATTTGAAAAGATGTTTTTATTTTACCAAATTTACAGAATCTTATTTTATTTTGGTGAATAAGATTAAGCATGTACTGAAAACTCCAATGTGCAAAACTTTTTAATAGTGATTCAAGGAATAATCTTGCAGATGCCATGTTGTGGCATTATTTTCTTTTAAATTCAGTTTAAAAATTTGTGATTAAAAAATAATAAAAATATATGTGTATGCATAATATGACCCAATACGAGCTACACTCTGGATGTATAATGATTGCAACTAAGACTTCTAATATTTTCACTTATATTTTCAGTGTTTTTTTAATACAAATTTATAAAACTTGTAAATAAAAAAAATTAATCAGATAAAAACTATTTTAATGGAAAAAGTGGATATGCTTAAATAATATATAAACTTAAATGTATTATTCCCTTGAATGTGAAATAAAAGTATTAGTCCAGACCTAGGAATCCAAAATTCGGCATAATGTTAGATGTCCCCAAGATCTCCTACCAAGCCGAAAACTGGGTCTTTGCAACTTCGTTCCTTTGAGAAATTAAGGAAAAACCTCAATTTTTTTTATTTAAAACCTATTTTCACACTTCAGGACTGCCTAATATCAAAACCACTTATCTGTTTTTCCTCATATTTACCATAAATATTCCTCTATATAGTTCCTATATACATGCCAGAAATTATGTCTGTATTATTTAATTTAAAAAAGTTATGGGCCCAAACATGATGCATTTTGTAAAAAATCAGGAAAGATATTTGATCACTTAACACAAAAAAACGTTAAAGCTATGGACCTTTTTTCCAGTAATATAACTTTAATTAATCAAAATTAAATTGTATACCCAAAAAAAGATCAAAATCTTATAAATTTTTTAAAATATTAATAAAAATAAAAAATTAGTACCTTAAATTTTGCCCAACTTTGACCATGGCACATTTTTTTTACTGTAAGTACTGTGGATTTAATTTTCACAGCATGTTTTTGTTAGCATTTCAACTGTTAACACCAAAAATTTGAAACCAGTTGATCAAAAACTGTAGATTTTAATCAAGTTTTCAAGCACCATGTAACATATTGTTTACATCAAGCTAGTGTTATGCAGTTTGCAAGAGCTCAGCTCCCCATCTTCAGCTCTAAGTTCCTTAAATTCGGCATACAGTTAGATTTCTCCAAAATCCCCTACCATGCCAAGAATTTGGTCACTAGGACTTAATACCTTCGAGATATTAATGAAAAACTTCATTTTTCCATTAAAAACCCATTGTTACACTTCAAGACTGCCTAATATCAAAACCACTGATCTGACTTTAATCATAAATAATATACATATTTTTCATTCTCTATGCACATGCCAGAATGATGTCAGTATTGCGTAATTGTTTTAAGTTATGGGCCCAAACATAATGCACTTTGTAAAAAATCAAGAAATATATTTACTCCCTTAACAAGGGCATTGCTGAAGCTAGAGATTTTTTTGCCAGGGATGTAACATTATTTAATCAAGATTCAATTGAATACCCAAAATTAGTTATGAATTTTTCAAATTTTATAAGTTATTAGCATAAATATAAAATTAGTACCTTAAATTTTGCCCAACTGTGACCATGGCACGTTTGTTTCCCGTGAGCACTGTTGATATAATTTTCATATCATGCACACATAAGGATTTCAGCTTTTTAGTTTAGAAAGCTGAAAGAAATTGGCCAAATATTGTAGCTTTTATTAATGTTTTTTATGAGACCCTGTCAGACTTTGGCTCTCTCCAGCCCCTCTTGAGTCACCACTTTGTTGACCTTGTTGACCTTTCATCAAATTATGCACGCTTGAGGCGAGAATCCAAGCAGCTTATGGCCAGCCACAGTTGATCCAGGTGTCCAACCCAACTCATCTAGTAGTTTTAACCAACAACATAACAATGAACAATAAATTAATAAATTTTTATTGGTTTTTAATAACAAATTAAAGAAAAATAGAAAAGGAATTTGTTAGTTTATAATAACAGGAAATTAACTTGCAGTTACTGATGATATAAGAATCTTGTATCGATGGGTAGAATGTCACATATTCCAAATAACACCATGCAGTCACCTATGGCATTTTTCAGTTCAATTTTAATGATAAAGAAGTAAATCATATTATTCATTACTAATCATTAGGGATTATATGAAGGAAATTAATGATAGACAAAGATGCAGTTGATAATATTAATCTAGATTCCTACTGTGTCTAGTGTGTACATTGATGTGAAATTAGTCCAAAATGAATTTTTTACAGTTATTTTTTAATATAAATAAAGGCCATAAAACCAGGTACTTATGATCATTATTTAAATGTGTGAATTTTGTATATTCTGGATTCTCAACATCTTTGTTTGGTGAAAACTGAATAAATACCAGACATGGTGCGAATACTTTGTAATTGTATTTAAATACGAATATGATTATGTACTTCATTATAAAATTTTTTGCATAAAGAATGGGAATTCAGGTAAAAATGAAAGTATATGAATACTTGTGCAAATACTTTCAAAATGTATTAATGAATGCATTCATGAATATATTCTTTAATATTATTTTAATAATCATATCAGTTATATTTCATTTTAAAAAATCATATGATTCTCTTATTATTTTTAATAAAAATTATATTTGGGACAATATTTGTAATTTTTTTAATAAATAGTTAAACTCTTATATTATATGTTCTGCTTATAAGTTATATAGCCAAGTCAAAATCTGTGTGACAGTAGTACTCCATTTGTTAATAAAATAAATGAAATCAATCCTCTTCCCTGTCTCCAAAGGTACTATCAAAATCATACATAAGCTAAACAACAACAACTCATAATACAGCTTATATTTATTACCACACAAAACCAGCATGTGCCTCATTTCTAAATAATATTTTTTTATCATATATAACAGCTGAGCGTCGTGACCCATAGGTCCCTTGTTATTATTTTGTTGTTACAAGAATATATCCTGTTTGACAAGGCATTATTTTTCTTTAGAGAGGGTCTTATACCCTCAAAAGCATTGTGGGGAAAGAGATTTTATTAAAGGGACATAATCAGGAGCTAAATGATGCCTATTCTTTCACACTGTCAGTTCAGTTATGCTTTATACAAATGTTTTCGGGGAAAACCATACCAACACACGGTCTTATTTCCTCGCATACGGCTGTTACCACCATGTTATGGCTCTGCATGGTGGTAAACACAGTCTGTTTACCATAACAAGGCCTCGTTACCGGAGTTCCGATTAAGAGAGGCAACACGCGGTGTTTCAGCCAGCAAAAACATGTAATACATTTTTTGGGTCAAGTCAGACCGGGCATCTCCTGATTGATACCCGTTTTGGCTCAGCGATGCACACTGCCCCACGCGCTGTGTTTATGTTGACAGCTATCATCACGCCCGGTCCACTGTTTTTGACATTTGTTTACAGGAGAAAACAAAAGGTTTCAGGGCAATATTTTGGCAGGTACAGATTTATTTTAAAGGGAAGAAGCTATTTTTCGTGTAAACTCAACATGCTTAATAGGTGATTGGGCCCCTTTAAATCGATTGTAGAAAAAGAAGAAACCAATTATTATTATCGTGTATGTACTGACACTGACTTTAAAGTATACAACAGAAGCGGATCAAGGGATGGGGTGGGGGGGGGGGAGGGGTCCGGACCCCCCTTTTTCACCCGAAACAACCTTTTTTCAGGGTTTCAGACAACATTTTGCGGCCGGGACGCTCCCCCTTTTTTTCATGACTTGGGGACTTTTTTTTTTGGTTTTTCATTAGTCCTCCTAGGTTGGAACCCCCCCCCCCCCCCATTTTCCGAAATCCTGGATCCGCCCCTGTACAATAATATTATGGACTTATGTTTTCATCCGTTATTGCTATGGCAAGCGTCGAAGGAGGTTCCTCATTCTCTTGGTTTATTCAATTATATGTAGCAAAAATTGCAGTAACAATAGATTGTCTTTAAGGTATCGTGATCCTCTGTCCCCTTTGTGGATTTATGATTGAGGATATTTATAGTCATACCGTTCTTGGTTGTTACAGCACTGCTGCAGACAGATGGATTATTTGACTTTATAACCGACACTTTTAATGTAGAAATTAGTGCTTATTTCATTAATATCACGGATGACGATATGTTTTTACATATGCATAGTGTCTACGAAATATGAAACTTGTTTGAATTGGAAATTTCTATTTACCTGGGAATTCATTAGAACGTGTGTGTAAACAAAAAAGTGTGTAAAAAGGTGCATTTATCAGTGAAGGTTGCACATGTATCCTTATATACTAGTATATATGATTCTTCTGTGTAATATTATATTAAATTTTCATCTCATGTTATATCATTGTAAAATTGTTTATTCTTAGCTCAGTGGATGAAATAAAGGTTTCAACGACAGTTTGCACACCTGCCGATTTCGCGTGCACATCGCAAGATTTTTCCAACCATTTCGTCCTCTTGATTGCTATTGTCGTCAGAAATGATAAAATAAAGCTAAAAAAAATGGGACCGATTTTTTTCCCAGTTACGTCAATACATTTACCGAATTTTCCGGTCGGATAAATATCGGCCGGAAAATCCTTGACACTGCCACGGAATTTCCTAGCAGAAGAATTTTTAGATTAAAAACAATTCGGCCGGCAGCACCCTCGCATCCTATACCGTGATTTTTCCGGGCAGCCGGAAAACGGTAGATGGGAGGTCGGCATAACGTTTTATTCACTTGTCGTGCATGGCTGTTTCGTACGGTTACATGAAAACACAAGGGCGTCAATATAGGGCGCTGGGGTTATTTATTCCCCCCCCCCCCTCTTCATTTTTGGCAAAGTGGAAAGGTCAATGTAATCATCCCCCCCTTATAGAGAATAACATTTAAAAATTGCAAATGAAATATATTAATAAATAGAATTACAGACTTTGAGATTTATGGAATTATATATCTAAACCTGGTTAAGGATAAACTAATACAGGAAACATAATACCTTATTTTCTTAAACCTTTTGATTAATTTTAATAATTTGAAATGTAATTGTGTATATATTTGAAATGTGTCATATATACTGATGCTATAATGTATATATAGTAAAACCTCGTTGTGTCGAAGTCGAAGGGACTGGTGAATTTACCTCGACACAACCGGAGTTCGAGAAAACCGATACTCTTTATATTCAACCTTCTCCAGCCTTAATTATTACAGATAAATAATACACATTTAAAGGACCTATATTATATCTTTGCGTGAAAGAAAAACACAAATTTAACAATAAACGTATTTATCAATAATAAAAAAGCTCATAAGTACCACCAAAAGTAGGATTAAGTTAATCAAGAAAGTGAAATAAGAGCACATATATGTATTAAAGCACATAAATCATCAAATGATTGGCTCAGATCATTTTCAGTTCAATACATCAGACCTTCTTTAAAAGGAAGTAACAGTCCTTTGCTTAACACGAGAACGCTACTGGTCAGCAACAAAATTCCCTATTCCTGAAAGGAATTTGAAGCAGTCATCTGCGCCCGCTGATAACTGTAACAGCTGCGCAGCTTGCTTCTCTAATGGATTCCATTATGTTTGGTTTATTAATAACTTCTCATTTCGAATTAATGCTTGTCGGCGAGAGAAGGAAGGGATGATCATGAGTGACGAATTGGCCAAACAGGTAAACAACGGACCAGTTGTGTAAAGCGGTTTTTTTTGCATAATGATAGTATAGCGATTAACCTCTTGGGAATGGGGCACAAAACTTTGATTGCTTTAATGTATAGACCGGTGTTACAAGGAATTTTGTCACATTATTCTGAACGAAATGGATACATTTCTAGATTTTCACGATGTAAAATCAACAGGACCTAAATCGGAGGTACAAATGCCACTAAAACATAAACTGAAACCCTTTTGGGACAATAAATTAAAGAATGTTTGGTGTGTGTACAAGCAGGCAGAGGAACTGTTCCGTAGGTTCAAAGGTCCTGGTCCTGATCGAGACCGCTTACGTAGTCTCTTTCTTTTCTTGAGGAGAAATTTTGATAAGTTACTGCGGGATAAAGAAAGGTCATATAATCGCCTTCAACTTGAAACATTATATATACAAGATCGCCCTTTCCGAAATCCATTCTGTTCTATTAGGTTAAGTTCGTTACAATAATAGGTTATTCTATAGTCGATCAGGGCACTATAAACTTTTCCAACGCATGATAATAAACTAATGCCCTTATAATTCAAAGGTTCAAGGGCATCTTAGCCAGGTTTAGGAACTAGGGGGATAATGGCTTGAGACCAACAAGCCGCAGTAATACAGTTAGAGAAACAGAAACTAAATAACTTGTACAAGAATAGTTTAACATAAGAGAATTTTAGTACTTCATTAGGGATTTGGTCGGGACCTGTCGCCTTATTTACCTTGAGACTTTTTTCGATCCTTTCGATTTCATTATAAGATTTTTTTCTATTCAAGTGAATGTTTTCCTCGTACTGTGGTAATGACATCCAATTTTCTCGATCTCTCAATCTATACCAAGCACTTCATAGTAAAACCTAAGATTGAAATTATATTCACCAAGATTGGGGCCTTGACATAAATTAGAAAAATCCTCGAACCACTTGTCTTTTAACAGCTTAGGTTTAGTTACAATTGATTGGCCAATGCAGACGGAAGAAGAATGAAGTTTCAATGTACGGGAGGATTTCTTTGGATCAAGTTTGCGTATTCTATTCCAGAATTCTTTCTAACCAAATTTTGACAATTTATCTATACTGACCATATTCTTGTAGTTACTTCACTATTAAGGAATCGATTATCTCAAGGTATAGAAAAGCATTTCGCCCTAGTGGACATGGAAAAGGCTTTTGATTGGGTAAATAAGAAATTACTCTTTTATCGGCTGCTTGAACTAAATATTGATGGTAAAATCTATAACGCCATAAAAAGGCTATATAGCGGTAATTCAGCTTATGTTAGGTTAAGTTATAATGTACACACAAATTGGTTTGAAGTACCATGCGGGGTACGACAAGCTGACAATTTGTCGCCAACGCTTTTTAATATATTTATTAATGGTTTAGTAGAAACCTTAAAGAGCCTTGATATTGGTGTAAGATTTGGAAGCGACATATTGTATCTATGTTACTATATGCTGATGATATTATATTAATGGCGAACACAGAGGCCGAACTACAAAGTTTACTTATTGCTCTTGAGTCGTGGTGTAACTCCTGGCAGCTTAAAGTGAACATTGTGAAGACAAACATTATGCATTTTAGGGCTAACAGGAAGACTCGTACTAACTTCATATATTTTCTATATGGTACCGAACTAGAAAAAGTTAGCGTTTATAAGTATCTTGGTTTCTACTTACACGAACACCTAAACTCTGAGTTCTGATTTTCTAGCGGACGCTGGATCAAGAGCTCTTGGTTCATTAATAAGTAAAATTAAGAATTTTAAGAATACCTCGTATGACACTTATACAAAATTATATACTAGGGGTGTAGCAACAATCCTTGATCATGCGTCTGAGATCTGGGTATATACAAATTCCCGTCATGTGATAAGATTCAAAACAGAGCACTGCGTTACTTTAAGGCGTTCATAAATTTTGTCCAATTGCAGCTCCAAATTGTGACAATGGATGGTTAACTCGTCGTTTCATCAATATAATACGTTTTTGGAATCACTTGTTGGATATGGATAATAATAGACTGACCAAGAAAGTTTTCATATGGGATTATAACCAAGTCGCAGATAACTGGTGCTCAGATGTGGAGAAGTTACTCGATTCCATTGATTTATTACACATATATAATGAAATGGCGCCATGCTGCTTACGTAATCTGGAACAAAAGTTGCGTTTCGATTATCAAAATAAATGGATCTAACAATTCCGATCAACACGTAAATTAAGAACTTATACCAGGTTTAATACCACATATAGTACAGAAGTATATGTTAAAAAGTTTATGACCCGACAGCAAAGATCACTAATTGCTCAGCTTAGATGTGGTATACTCCCAATGAAAATAAAAACTGGCAGGTTTCAAAATATTAAAGATGACCTTACAAAACAATATAGGAAACTAAAAATTGAAGAAAGGGCTTGTCCTATATGTATGAATGGTGAAGTCGAAGATGAAAAACACTCCATTTTTTAATGTTCTGCTTACAATACACTCCGAACAAATCTATTTGATAAAGCGCCTGCAATTATGCACAATTTCCTCTTCTTGATAAAACAGATCAACTGGTTTATTTAATGAATGGTGGTTGTAAGATTTTGGCTGAATACTTGGTCCGCTCTTGGAACAGGAGGAAAAATTTACTTTTCTCTTAATCTGTTAGAAAATGCGCATTTATTCTAATGATGTTTATTTTTGTTAAAAGTCTACCACTATGTCTTTATTGTCTTTATACTTGAGGTGACATATAAGCCCAATGAGGGCTGGATAACTGACTGATGTGCCTATGATTAGTTTTATATCCTATATGTTACATGTCACTATAATAATAAACTGTCTGTCTGTCTATGTAAACCATCGCACTTGATGAGTAAGTTCCTTGCCGGTATTATTATGCAACTGGTCATCACGGCCGTAGGTATGATTGATGGAACGTGCACAGCTGTTATCCAAACATTCAAGTGACATTACTTCGAGTTAAAGGGGCCCAATCATCTACCTGACCTTTATTAACTAAAGGTTATGCCTTGGAGCTTGTATAAAAATAGACCAGAAAACGTGGATATCACCGCACACAGGCTGCTTTTTTGGTTTATATCAACGCGTTTACAATATGTGGGGCCCTGCAAAATAATCAAATCAAATTCAACAAGGGAATCTGGAAGCAAGTAGGATAAGCCAGAGCTTTGCAAATGGCGTTTTGCCAACATGTTACCTTCTACCTCCGCATATTTGCAACCTAACACTTAAGGTTACATGACTTTTCCATTTATCAACATTGCTGTGTTAACAATTTGATCAACAAGTTCATACATCGTTCACGGAGGCATTATATAAGAATTTTTAACAACTAAAATTACCCTTAGATCATTAACATAAACACAGAGGAAGCCTGAAATCACATAAATTCTTTTTCAAAGGGTAGGTGAATGGGCACCTTTAAGCGATAGTAATAGGCCTCCTTGCTGGGGATCCAACAAAACACCTCGACACATCGGGATTTTCGACACGTCCGAGTTCGACACAAAAGAAATGCAATTAATGAGGTTTTACCTACTTTTTGCAGGGACTCCACATCCGACTTCGACACATGCGGGAATTCGACATAACAGTATTCGACACAACGAGGTTTTAAAAATGTGTGTGCGTGAATGTGTTTGTGTCTGCTAAAGTCCCCCCCCCCCCCCCCGAAGAAAAACTGACGCCACTAGCCGCCCTTGCTGTCATATAGGCCTAGTCCCAAACCGGAATGGAATTTAATAGATGTAGGCCTACATACTTTTGTTAAGAATGAGATAAGTCAGCATTTAAAAATTTGAGGAAATTACCTCCACGAAAAAAAAATCGTTTTTATTTTTTGCGTCCGCAGAGAAAGCTTGAAGGAAACGGTCCTGGCTGTACATAATTGAAACATGAATGTCCACTTGTCCAGTGTAGAAGTGAACACCATTAACTCCCGGCATATTTGGCGATACTTATCAATAATTAATTAATTATTTATCAATTAACACAGTTTTCTCAAGACCAGGTGTCATATATATAGACCTATAGTAAAACTAGAATACGGGTAGTCGACAAGCGACTACTTGTATCCGCCTAAATCAGAGTGGAACGGGTGAAGTGTTGCATATTAGCATGGATATTTTATCCCATGGCGGACAAACAGATGGGAGCTGTGCAAACATGGCTGCAGGTGGCGCTACCAGTTTTGCGTATGATAAAGAGCTATGTGAGATTTATACACATGCAAAATTTTGGCCCAATCGGTCAAACGGTTCCCTAGATATGAGCTTGGATGTCTGCAGCGTAAACTTGATTGTAGGTGGCGCCACCTGTCATAAAATCAGAAAAGCTATCCAGGATGTATAAGCATGCCGAATTTCAGGTGAATTAGTCAAACCACTGCAGAAATATGATTGATTTTAACCCAAGGCAGACGAACAGATGGACACTGTGCAAACATGGTTGCAGGTGGTGCCACCATTTTCGGTGTATGTTATAAAGCTCTCCAAGGGCTACATTTGTGCAAAAGAATTTTCCTGATCGGTCAAACGGTTCCCGAGATATGACTTTTGATGTCTGCAGCGTAAACGTGAATGTAGGTGGCGCCACCTGTCATAAAATCAGAAAAGCTATCCAGGATGTATACGCATGCCCAATTTCAGGTGAATTAGTCAAGTCACTGCAGAGATATGAGTGATTTTAACCCAAGGCAGACGAACAGATGGACACTGTGCAAACATGGTTGCAGGTGGCGCCACCATTTTTGGTGTATGTTATAAAGCTCTCCAAGGGCTACATTTGTGTAAAAGAATTTTCCTGATCGGTCAAACGGTTCTCGAGATATGAGCTTGGATGTCTGCAGCGTAAACGTGAATGTAGGTGGCGCCACCTGTCATAAAATCAGAAAAGCTATCCAGGATGTTTACGCATGCCCAATTTCAGGTGAATTAGTCAAGTCACTGCAGAGATATGAGTGATTTTAACCCAAGGCAGACGAACAGATGGACACTGTGCAAACATGGTTGCAGGTGGCGCCACCATTTTTGGTGTATGTTATAAAGCTCTCCGAGGGCTACATTTGTGCAAAAAAATTTTCCTGATCGGTCAAACGGTTCCCGAGATATGTGGGTTTATGTGTGGAAACAGACGCACAAACGGACGCAGAGCGCAAAGGAAAGGTCAGAGGTCAAAACAAAATCGGGGCGCAGCAGTTCACATGTGACCCGAACATAATCCCGGGTTTCGGAAAATTCCGCCCAGCGGTTACGGAGGAGTTCTCCGGACACCTACGCGGCGGCGGCGGCGGCGGCGGCCAGCTGAAAACATAGTATCCGCAAAACTCTGTTTTGGCGGATACAATTATGGCTCACCGCTTCCGCGAAGTGGGGTAAAGCGTATACAAGCAGAGAGCTTTGCGGAGTGCACTTACGGAAATCTAGCTGAAAAAAAAAGAAACTATTATATAATATTAAAAGATGTCGCACTCGCCCTGTACTAAGACCGGTGAGAACACAGTTTCACAGCTGCACGCAGTTTGTCGCTGGGTCAACAGGTCAATGTCAATCTCTGATTTTGCGTGTAGTGTAGGGTGAAGTTGTAGCGCGCTAGAAAAGTTGCTTGAATGCACTAACACATCGCCTCTGTCCACAGACTACTTCAGGCGGGGTTTGCTCACGTGTGAGAGAACACAAGTTTTGGTGTCTGTTCTGTCGCTGGACCACTAATATCATGGGGGACCCGGGGGAAATCAAGAAAAAGTGCAAGTATTTTTTTTAATAGCTGTAACAGTTAAGTTATAAACTGTACGAGGCGGTAATTACTAAATTAGGATTGATAACTTTAGGGGCGTCTCGTTCTGTAATAGTAAACAGTTACATAAACATTCAAGGACTTTTGGTGCCGATTCCTGTGCATGGTGTGCATAGATGTACACAGCGGGGGGCGACCAGTGGGGTGACCAGGAATTTTTAGGACAGTTTGGAGTGAATGTCAATCTTTTTACACCCACCCCCCTCTCTCCCCCCTCTCTCCCCCTCTCTCTCTCTCTCTCTCTCTATATATATATATATAATGGTACTGTTTCTGTGTGTTTTAGCATATATATATATATACATATATATATATATATATATATATATATATATATATTTTGGCTGAGTTACAGGAAGCTGAACTGTCATTTGGCCAAAAAATCACACTAAAATTACAATCTCAGAAACAGCGGGAGCTGTCATCACCAAATTTATGCAAATGTTAGTCACATGAGACATATTTGATTTTGAGGTATTGGTGGCACCACCTGCATCAACCTTATTTGTATGGTGGTCATCGGTCATCAGTACATTAACCCATAATTTCTCAGGAACAGCAGGAGCTAGTATCCCCAAGTTTTATGCAAAAATCAGTCACATGTCAGGTTTGTGGGATTGATTGTTTTGTCACGCCACCTGCATTGACTTACATTTTACAGGGAAAACGTTAGAAAACCTATGAAAATCTTGTATGATTAAGCCAAATTGTTCAATATTTCACAGAAATGATCCCAGAGATGAGCTCTTTCAACTTTGTTCAGATGGTTTGGATTTCGTGAATTTTAGCTGAGTTACAGGAATTTGAACTAGCATCACCAAGTTTTGTGCAATTGTTGTTCACTTGATTCATATTTGAAACTGAAGTTTTTGTGGCACCACCTCCTACATTGACCTGTTTCCTCTGGGCAAAACCTCGTAATTTATAATGAGCCTCTCTCAGATTCTATATTAAAAATGTTTAATGATGAAACTGTTTAGGTGAATGGTTTAATCTTTCACAAGAATTATCCTAGGAAAGGGTTCTTTCAGGTTTAGATTGGTAGAGTCAGAGAAAGCTGAAGTTGGTCTTGTGGTCATATTAGTAAACATATTTTAAACTGAGGACTGCAATAGTTTTCTTCTGCAAAACTGTTGTTTTAACTTTTGTTACATTGTACAAATATGATTCTTAGGTGGCTTTTGTTCAAGTTTAATAAAATGATTTTTGGCCGAATTATTTGACTTTGACTGTGGATGACTGTGAGATACTTTTGTAAACAAAGCTAGTAGATTTAACATATAAACAAACTGAGCTCTTTGGGTATAAGCAGAGCTGTATAGACAACATAAATAATTGGTGCCCATATCCAGCTTATGTGTAAGATAAATCCATGAATAATATATATCTGTATTCTGATTTTGCTATCAATAGAGATCTGTTATTATTCTAAACATTTTGATAAAAAAAGGCTTATGAATAGGTCAGCTTGAAAAAAAATTGTAGTTCAGTATGTTTAAGCAGATATGGCAACAAGCCAAGATTTTGTCTGTATCTATAAATAGCTTGGCAGACTGCCAACTATTTTAGATTTGGCAACTGGTCAAGTTTCAGTCTGGATCTATTTATAGACCTGGCAGACTTCCAACTGTATCAGATTTCACAACAGGTCAAGAGTTCACTCGGCGCAGCCAGGTACAGGTCAGGAGTTTTTACCTGCACATTAGTTTTGGTTCACTTGTGGGCAACTGCCTTCCTCAGTTGAGCTTTGTTATCTGAGCTTACCTGACCGAGAAGTTTGATGTATCAGCCTGAAATTTTGGCCTGCCCTTGCATCTTTGATGGCTTTCTCATACACAAGACTGGTGGCACCAGCTACAATGATTATTGCACAGTGTATTTCCTTGCTTATTTCTCAGGAAGGATTCGATATATCAGCCTGAAATTGTGCTTATCTATACATCTCGGATACTTTGTCTACACAAGACTGGTGGCGCCACCTACAATAATGTTTGGAAAGTCTATGTCTTTGCTTATTCTCAGGAGTGATTTGACATGTCAGCCTGAAATTGTGCATGTCTATACATCTCATGTAGTTCTGGTGTATACAAGACTTGTGGAGCCAACTACAGTTGTTTTTAGGTTTTATGGATCTGTGCACATAGCTCAAGAGTAGTTTAATTTATCTGCTTGAAATTTTGAATGTCCATACATCTTTGATGGCTTTTACATACACAAGATTGGTGGCACCTGACCTACAATCATTTTTAGCTCAGCTGTCTATAAGTCATCTAAGCTATTGTTGTGGTCCATTGTCCATTGTCTGTCCGTCCATCCGTACATTAACTGGGCATGTTTTGAAATTGTTGGACCTACGAATCCCATATGTGGCATACAGTTAGATGTCCCCATGATCTCCTACCATACCGTAAATTGGATCAATATGACGTCGTTCCTCCATATTTCCATTAAAAACTATTATCACACTTCAGGACTGCCTAATATCAAAACCACTTATCTGTGTTTCTTAATATTTACCGCAATAATCTCATATATATTTCCTATATACATGCCAGAAATTAAGTCTGTTAAATGTAATTTCTTTAAGTTATGGGCCCGGAAATAATGGACTTTGTCAAAAATCAGAAAAAATATTTACTCTCTCAACATGAAAAATTTTGAAACTAGAGACTTTTTTCCACAAGTATATAACTTTGTTTAATTAAGATTCAATTTTATACCCAAAATTAGATCTGAATTTTGTAAATTTTTTAAGTTATTAAAAACAACCTCATTAGTTGGCTTATTTATTTACTGTTGACAGTTCAGTAGTTTACACATTTGTTCAATTGAATCTATTTTTTATAACATATATTATTAAATATATGTATTTTTTTATTTAATGAAATGTATACAGTTAAAATATAACTAATGTCCCCAGTTCGTAGATGAAAGGACTGAGTGGTGGTGATTGTGGGGGGGGGGGGGGGAATGGGGGTGGAATGATGGGAGTTACAACATATCTGTATAATTATAGTGTAAATACACAGGACTTCCACTTAATTAAACAATGCTAACAGGATAAAAAAGTTCATTCACAATTACCAGTACTTTATATTTAAAAAAGGACAGACAGACTGGTAGACAAACGAAGCTGATAATATATGAAGTTTCAATTTTTTCTTTATTTATTTATTATATCAATTTTTTTTAAAGTTTAACATCTGCAATAATACACAACTGAATATATAAGTTGCTTTCAAAACATCAAACAGTGTCAGTACTCTCTGAGTACTCACAAGTCTGACCTTGCTTAAATCTGATAGATTATGGTCAACAGAGGATGGTCTGTCTGGGTTCTGATAAAGAGCTACTATGAGGTCACCACGTCAAGGCCAAGTAAACAAAGCTCCATGACTAAGCAAATAAGTTACCCCCATTACAGTGATCAAAAGATGCGGAGTCGCTCTGTGTGTTTTATGACTCCGCCCCTTACGTTTTTATGTATGTATACTTGTAAGTTAAGCATGTATTATTTAATTGACTTGTATACTTTAAAGTGATTTTTTTTTAGCTGGACTTAGTAATGACAGTGGTATATGTAAACACACACATACTAATAAATATATATATATATATATATATATATATATATATATATATATATATATATATATATATATATATATATATATATATATAGTAACTGAGGTTTCACTGTATATATATCAATATACAAAGGGTTTGAAATTAGGGCTGAAATACTGGCATCGGCTGGCATTTCTCGGGGAGGACCAGTAAAATCTGCCTGGTACTGGTCCTCCCTGCACTGGTAAAAAAACAAAAAACATGAGTGGCACGAGTTCTTCTTAAAAGAAAATCTCTTAAAAATCTCAGATACTGTAGCTTACTAGTATAAAGACTGCTTCTTTCCTAAAAAACTGAAAGTGTAAAAAATGTATTTTATATCCACTTCCACATGACAATCAGTTCAACTGCCCTTATCACAATATACTTCTACAGGTGTATGACCATTGAATATAACTAGGGGACTGATTCTTATAATTAACACGTTATGCAAAAAACTATAAATATAATCTTTGTCTGAAGGTATGTAAATATATTTACATAGGTAAAGTTACATAATCTTATTTTTACAACTGAATGTGAAAATTTCAGAAATGTTCTTAAAATGTGAAATTCAGTGGGTACAGTCTGAAAGGGAAGTGTCTGCCACTCCTTGTCTTGTCTCTCTCACCTTATGTTACAAGTAAACACAAAATATCATTTTTGTTAAACTATAGTTATTTTATATAGCAAGTCTTCTTAGATGTTTGAAAACACCTTCATAATTAGGATATTACTCCTAATTGGCCATGTTTGGCAGGTGAATATGTTTATTATGTCAAACAGGAGAATTGTATCATGTTAACATTGTATTTATAAGAGCAAGGGTGGTCTCCCTCAGTCTCTGTGACGTCTCTGAGAGAACCCTGCACCATGCAAGACTTTTTGATACAGAGTTTGGAATGACATGCTCGATACATATTCATTGACCCTAAGTTACATCATAGAAATAAGCTCTGATTGGAGTAGTTTGTGATGGTGACCTGTGTTTGACATAATGATGCATGTTTTCATTTTAACTTAGAATATATTGACTAAAAACACTCTTATTTCCAGACATATGAACTTGATCTTACCTGATCTCATTATAGAGAGCAATTTAATGTAAATTTATGAGAGTCCTATAAGGCTGCATAAACATCTGAACTATCATTAGATACAAATAAATCCATAATCTCTCTGGCTGTATATCAATAAACTAGTACACAGAAACTGTACTGAGATATATGGATGAAATTCTATAAGATTGTCTGTAATGTATTGGAGTTTTTGTTTAACTACCAATATTTACATTTACCACTTCATAACGATTGAACACTCTGGTTAATTAAGCTTGATTAAAGAAAGGCTACATGCCAAGGTCTAGCTGTGACAACCCGACTCAGTAGGCAATCAGATAATTGGGCTGGTAAGCCTACTCAAGTTGTGATACAAGTTATATTGAGGAATGTATTGCATTAGTCTTGCATCAGGTTGCATTCATATTGTTGTAAATGGCCCATAATCTCAATATTATGCTAAAATAATGAATTTACGCAATAGTATACAAGTGAGCTCGAAAACCCAAACTGAAACACCGTCTCCATTGACACGGGTCATTTCCTGTATCGCCTGCAAGCTGCCTGCATCCTGTAACCTGTGCAAGTCATGCTTGTGTTCATGTGGTCATAAATTCAACAAACATGCCGAGGAGTTTAACCATGTGCTGGGTTAAAACAGAACTTTTCTCGCTCATGTTTGGTATTATTTGAGTACACAACAAATGCTAACGATTACGGTAGTCTGGTTAATGTTGATTGACAGTGTACCTGTAGGCCATGAAGCGTTGTCAGAAATGACGAAAATATTTGCATCTTCATATGGCCTTATATTGCGTTCCTCAGACTTAGATGTAATTACACTCTGGTGCCAGTAATCTGGTTGTAATGCCAGAGGGTCGATATGACGCTAGCCAAGGCCCCTAAAGTGTGCAGTGCACAAAGGGAATACTTTCCTTGTATACAAGACGAACTAAACCCCTCCATGTTAATTTAAAAATATATGTGTATGCCTGTTCACAATAACTAAAGCTAAAGCAGTTGTTAAAATATAGACATTATGAATGATTATCACAAGTGTGACAGATCCTGATTGTCATATGGTGATAGTACTACACAGTCACAGAAGTTAAATTACAGCTGTTATCATCTCATAGATCTACAGATCTCCTCAATGCTTTGTCACATGAATAAAACATGTAATGTTTATCAATAATGTTTTATAGGTCAGTTTGTTCAGAACAATGATAATGTCAGTCAACAAAACATAAAAATGTCTGAGATCTTATCTGAATAGTTTGTACTTTACACATCTGTAACAAGCCTATATCAGTATCATGTAAGAAGAATTGTTGTTGTGTGATCTTGATGACTTTGATTAAGGCCAGTACATAATCATTTGCAATAGTATGTGTATTATTTCATGCTGTTAGATCATTTTGCTGAATGCAGACAGTTTCTCAGCAAAACCATCCTGGCACACTTACTATCTCCAACCTGTTTTATATTGTCCTTTTTTTTTGTGTGAGTAAACACAGTCCACATGTGTCTGTTTACCATAACAAGACTGCATGTCCAGAGGTCTGATCTTGCACATGCACAGCGACTTGGAAACAAGAAAAAAAAACACGAAAGTAGAAACTAAGAAGAAACACCGGTTTAAAACTTGAAAATCCTTGATTTGTGAAGTTATGCAGTACAGGCACCTGGTTGGGTGCCACAATGTTTATGTTTATGCCACGGACGGCAACTCGGGGCAAGTATGTTTGTGCTTGTGTACAAGAGTAAGTTAGCAATTTTACAACTACCGGTAAATATTGGCAGGTAACATGATAGTTCAAGGAGAAAACACTATATTTCATATATATTTAACATATTAATGTAGATAACACTTAAGCCTAAACTTATTAAGTATATATAATATGATATATTAAGTTATTTCATGTACACATAGAATTTATATGTATATTGTTATTATATGTTTTATATGTTTTGTATGAGAAGCTAGATCAGGAAAAAAGAAATAAGGAATAGAAACACTTTTGATAGTGATATGTTATGTAGTTTAAGCTGTAATTGTGTGAAACATTTAAGAATTAGTACAGATTTAATAATTGAGAAACTATATATGTATTATGGAGTTTGGATAAAGCCATGAACTTTCAATCCACCGTTGCTAGATGAATATCAGAAATAATCCTGCAGTTTATCTCTGCAAAGACTGGCCGCCATTTATGCTGAGAGGTCAGTATATCAGTAATCTGGTAATCAGATGTACACATACACTTGGCCAATCTATCAGTACAATATTAATGTATCAAAGGTTAAGATTTAAGATTCCAAACAATGGTATACCTATATTTCAGTCAGTGAACAATACATCTGATATCATTGCTAATTACTAATTTAAAGATATCCAAGAACCTGCACAGACACAATAAAATCATGTTTAGACAGAACCTGTCAAAAAGGTATTATATATATGAGCACACACTCAGAAGGCAGACACTCAACGCTTGACATACAGCAGTCATAATTCAATATCAACACAGCAGTAGAAATCAATAAGGAAGTCAAGTGTACATCAACAGCTAGGTATTTATTGTTAACTGTGAATATAACTAAGTGAAATCTAGACAATTACAAATTTAGAAGACTGTATCAGAAGAATGTTATTTGAATAATATTGTACATCTTTTGGTTGAACATACTGTTTAATATTTACTTAACAGAACAATTGTATTGGGCAGCTCCTGGTTCATAATGATAAGCTAGTAACAAGTTGAGATTGAGATCCCTAATTTACAAGTAATATTCCTAGCAGGGAGCCAGTTCCATTCTATAGTGTGACTATGTCTGCCATATGTCCTACCAGATATTCAATTTTCCCTTGATCTTATACCGGTATGCCATATTCCAGGCTGTCTCCGGGGCATAATGCAACCCTGTCCATGTGTGTTCTTACAATAGACTCACCCACAAACATAATGTTGGTATTATCAAAAGTTAATTTTGACTTCCCAAGTCAAGGCCCTAAATTGTTGTAGGCTATATTGCAGGTTTACTGGAGAGGATTATAATCAAGATTCTACGTATATTGCAGGTTTACTGGGTAGAGATATAATAAAGATCATATTGTACATTGCAGGTTTAATGGAGAGGCTTATAATCGAGTTCATAATATATATTCAAGTTTTACTGGAGAGGCTTATAATAAAGATCACACTGTATAATTGCAGGTTTATTGGAGAGGATTATAGGCAAGATCATACTGTAAATTGCAGGTTTACGTGAGAGGCTTATATTCAAGATCATACTGTATTTTACAGGTTTACTGCTGAGTCTTAAAATTAAGATCATATTGTATATTGCAGGTTTATTGGAGAGGCTTCATGATGGGGAGACAGTTATATGTGCTGAGGGTTACGTCCTTGAACTTGAGGAGAGAGGTTATCTGCAGGCTGGATTCTGGATTCCTGAGGTCGTGGTTCAACATCCTGATGTGCTACGTGGACTTCATAGAGAATTTGCCCATGCAGGCAGTGATGTTGTCCTTGCGTGTACAGTAAGGTTTATTCTTGTTGCACATTATATGGGCTTGGAATATAGAAAAGTTCACCAGAAAGCAGAAAACTGGTATATTGCTGAACTTTTTGATAGAAAATTTTTTTTAAAATGTCAGCAGTGACTCTTATCAGTAAATGTAATTGATATACAATTCCTTACAGGTTTTATAGTAACTGTAACTGATCACTTGGATATTTTAAGTAATTTTAATTAATAATTTATGAGAGAATTTCACTGTGATAATCATAATTTTAATTGTATATTTTGACTACAAAAATCTTATTTGTCAGGGAATTATATTAAATCTTGTGATGAAAAGGTACAACAAAACATATTAGCTGTGCATGGATCAGAATTTAATTTATAATTTATTCTGGTTTCAGTTCTTTGCCCACCGAGAGAAGTTGAAGCAGATAGGTCTAGAAGATGAGCTGGAGAACATCAATAGGACTGCCCTACGTATCGCTCGGGAGGTGGCGGAGGAAACTGGAACTATGATGGCGGGTAACATCTGTACAACACTGATGTATGATAAAGATGATAGCAGCTGTGAAGATCAGATCAGTGACATGTTTAAGGTACCTTCCAGTTCTTTATTTAACATTACCAGTATTGTACAATTACAGTAATACAGTGGAACATGTGTGCAGACCACCTGTCTAATTAGACCATCTTTGCATTAAGACCACTTTGCTCCAGTCCTGCAGGTGGTCTCATAACAGCTATAGTTTCATGGTACCACACTTATGTGTCAGCTTCCTCCTTTGTCCATTTGATGAAGTATTGCATATGTGATTGAGATTTTCAAACATTTCAATAAATCCGTATTGAAAGTGGTTGATAGAAAGATGATAATATTTAAAGTTTAAAATGTCCCTTTGTGTGGATATGAGTATATTTTTTATGTGAAAACTTGTACATGATTGTGAAACTGTGTAAAACCTCATTAGCCTCTGTAAAATTTTGTCCATATATGCAAGGAAATTGCCACAGGAACAGTTAATTATCATGTATAGGGTTTGAGAGAAATTTGGGATTCCTGGCAAAACAATGTTAATGCAGAGGATTAAGGCAACAAAATACACAGGGCCATTGTAACAAAATTTAAACCTTTATGCAGTACATAGTTTGGACCCTGGCCTGATTGATAAATGTATTACAATGAGCGATGTTTTATCTCTGATCAAATGTTCACAGACAGTTGTTGGTTAGAGGTGAAATATTATCAGATTACTCAAACAATGTGAGGGAATCAAGAAACAATAAAACCTCCAAATTATGACCACCAAGGGAACCTCAATAAAGTGGTCATATTTTCTCAGTGGTCATCTAAGTGAGGTCTAATATAAGGAGCAAAATAGAATCAGGACTGTGAACAATTGGTTGTTATTTCAAGATGGTCACTTAAGAGAGGTGGTGGTTAAAGTTTTACAGTACTTGCAACTGTGTAAACTGAGGGCCATTGTTTTACTTGAGTACTTTGTGAAAATAGATTGACACTATAAGGTTGGTTGAGTTGATAAAATTTGTGTTTGTCTAATATAAATATCATGAACATGCTTGTAAGGTATTGCCTTTGAAGTGGCCTTCAGGCAGATGCATCAGCCCTTGGCCCTACTGGCCTTAGGCCGATATGCCAGCCAAAGGCAATACAAAACAAGCTGGTTAATAACATATAAATATTACGTTGATATGTCTGTGATTTTCATATAGCACATGAAAAACTTATATTCTGTTTAAGTATCAATATTATGCCAATACTGTACATATGAGTTATACAGAATTTGCCTTGGACTTTCCATTACAGGAACAATTGATATGGGCAGTTGAGGAGGGAGCAGAATTTATAGTAGCTGAAACCTTTGACCAGTACGGTGAGGCTCTCTTGGCTGTGAAGGCTATCAAGAAGTATGCTAAGGGCAAGTACTGATTTCTCACCACATATAGCTGCTTATGTTAGGTTCAAAAGAAGAACGTGTGCATTTTCATCAGTTGTCCAGTATTATGATTTATCAAGTTTGATGTAAATAATATAATCAGCTAGGCATTGTTATTGTACCTATTGTCTGTCCTCTACCTCACCAGTGTTGTTGTGTTCTCTTGCTGAGGGACAGATGTACAAAGACACACAAATTTATAATCATGCACAACTTGATCCAGATCAACTGATTAATTTAATTTTGCTTGTGTGAATTGTTTATATCAGGCAGATTAAGAAGATAAATCTAGCTGGGTAAAGATTTACTGACATATGATCCTTCTGAAACGCTTGAGATCTAAGAAATAATCCCTTCATCTAACCTCTTTGGGCCCAAGGTGCTCAACTGGCCAAATAATGCACAGGTGTGGTATGTCTGTGCATCGGACACAGGTAATCTTTTGTTTAAACACACAGCAGCTATGTCATGGCTCATACAAACACACTTGAAAATAAAGAAATATTAGTTGAAAATGATGACATATTAAACTGAATCCACTTATCCTGTTGCCATACCAGGTTCTGAAAATAGCTTTCAGATCCAATGTTGACTAGAGGATATGAACTAAGTAAGATGAAAAAACACGCACGTGATGAGTACAGCTGATTTTTATGCACCAAGAGAATTCTTCTGTAAATGACATACATGTACAACAAATACTGATCACTACATCCCCTTGTACAGACACCTCGCTGGAGAGTATTTTTCACTATATGACCATATACTTTTGTTTCACTTTTATAATCTTTTCTGATATATATATATATATATATGTAATTGGAATGATAATTTTGCAGGTTTGCCAGCAGTAGTGACCATGGCTTTCCATGCATCACCTGTGTCGTTTGATGGAGTCAGCATCGAGGACTGCATGAAAAGGCTGGAGGCTGCTGGGGCAGATGTGGTAGGGCTTAACTGTGTCCGCAGCCCAGACCTCATCCAGCCCTTCCTGAAGAAAGCAAGATATGCTGTCAAGGTATGTAGTCAGAAATCAACAAAAGGCCCAGGGACAAGTATGTTCACTCTCACATAGCATCAAACATTTTTAGATCATTTTCAAAATATTGCACCGATGTTTCAACAGAACATTTTTTTTTTTTATTTTCAGATACATTTATAAATCATGTTGTAAACACGTAAATATCTTTTAAAATATTTTTTTTTTGTTCAGACAGGGGTGTGTGCAATATTGTTCATTATTGCAGGCAATGGTGAAAGAAAAAGTGAAATTGAAAATACCAACCCAGCTGCAGCTTTGAAAGGTGGCATTCGCTGAATTGTACATCAGCCTTAAAGTCAAACACAATCAATATGCCTGTAAAATTTGGTGCTGTAGCTGTAGGGCTGGGTTCTTGAGATAATTGGTAACAGACATATATTATCCAGCTAGTGAAATCTGTCCTTATGGGTACCTGGCTATTGTGGAAATGTCCATGAATTGTAGACTTTGAGGTTTTTAACGGCTCTAAATCAGGCAGAGACAAAGTCCCACCAGTGTTCATAATAAGTGGTCACAACATTGCAAATGCAGATATAAAAGATTCTGAGATCATGCAGTTCTGTGAATTCACCATTGGGAAACATTTCAACACAATATATGCTAATTTAAATTTCCCTTACTCAAGAAAGTGGAAGCTGTACAATAAGATTATTCTTCGAAATCAGAGTCATAAAATGTGGCAGAGATGAGTGTTGCTTACAGAAAGTAAGTCAACATAGGTGGCACCACCAAAAGGTTATTTTTTACCCATTGATTGCATGATCAATATGTCAGCAAATTTTTGTTATGTAAGTGTCTTTGTATCCTACCATCATTTTAGGATTTAGGCATGGTCCAAAAGAGCCCTAGCCTCCTTCCTCTGCTGATGAAGAAAAAACTTGCTAAAAACTTGCATCAATGGGAAACCTGGTTAATACGGTCCAAATGGCTGAAACTGCAAGTACAAAGGCTATGGGTCTTGAAACAGTGTTGTTCACAAGATCGAGTTCGACTCTCGATTGGCATGGCTGGGTCTCTGCTGCTGGGATTGGTAGAGGGAATGTGGGTTGCTTCTGGCTTTGTGGGTGTGGATGCTGTAGCTTTCTAAAAGGTCACCGGCTCGGGATGGATGATGGCGGCCTTTGCGGCTCCTGCGACTGTTGAATCAGAGAACATGCTTAAGGAGTGCACAGGGCTGAGGTCTTGACTGCAGCAACCTGTAGCTGCTCAATGAGCGTATACCTCTTTTGGCTTGGCCTCCTTGCTCTCTCCCTACTCTTCATTTTCCTCCGCTGTGAGAGAGCCCTAGTAAAAGGTGTTTGAAAGCTGGAGACATTCCAGTGGACAACAAAACAATATCTAGGCTAAAAAAGTTTCAGATATAAGAATAAAAACTTTTTTAGCTCAGCTGACTGAAAGTCATCTGAGCTATAGCGATCACTCTTTGTCCGTCGTCCGTCTGTCCATCTGTCTGTCTGTCCGTCTGTCCGTCTGTCCGTCTGTCCGTCCGTTAACCAGGCACAAATCGTAACCGCTGAACCTAGAACCTTGTAACTTGGGATTCTGAGAGGTCCATGAAAAATCTCCTTGGAAACCAGAAATTAGGTCTCTGTTACCCATATCCTTCGAGCTACGGGGCCCCAAAGTACCCCCCAGAAAAGTCAAAAATTTCATACACAAGCTTCAATATCTCATTAACTACTTGACTGATGGTCATAATTTTTGGCATACATATTGATCATGAGATGTTCCATCACTTCCTGCAGACTGGTGGCGCCACCTGTATTTTTCGATTTTTTACAAATTTTTTCTCTATTTTTGAGACCTTTAAAAATGTGAACATCTGTTAACAAGGCACAAATCGTAAAGCCTAGACCTAGAATCTTAATTCTTGATACACTGAGAGGTCCATGAAAAATCTCCTTGGAAACCAGAAATTAGGTCTCTGTTACCCATATCCTTTGAGCTATGGGGCCCCAAAGTACCCCCCAGAATAGTAAAATATTTCATACAAAAACTTCAATATCTCAATAACTACAACACTGATGGTCATGATTTTTGGCATACATATTGATCATGAGATGTTCCATAAGTTCCTGCAGACTGGTGGCGCCACCTGTATTTTTCGATTTTTTTACAATTTTTTCCTCTATTTTTGAGACGTTTAAAGATGCTGTCATCTGTTAACGTGGCACAAATCGTAACCGCTGGACCTAGAATCTTCATTTTTGACACACTGAGAAACCTATTAAAAGTCTCCGTGGAAACCATAAATTAGATCTCTGTTACCCATATCCTTCGAGCTATGGGGCCCCAAAGTACCCCCCAGAAAAGTAAAAAATTTCATACAAAAACTTCAATATCTCATTAACTACTTGACTGATGGTCATGATTTTTGGCATAGGTATTGATCATGAGATGTTCCATCACTTCCTGCAGACTGGTGGCGCCACCTGAATTTTTCGATTTTTACGAAATTAAAAATGTAAACAGCTGTTAACAGGGCACAAATCATAAAGACTGGACCTAGAATCTTCATTCTTGACACACTGAGAGGTCCATAAAAAGTCTGCATGGAAACCTGAAATAAGGTCTCTGTTACCCATATCCTTTGAGCTATGGGGGGCTCCCAATAACCCCCCAGAATAATGGAAAATTTGATAAAAACAAACTGCAACATCTCAATAACTACAAGACTGATGGTCATGATTTTTGGCATACATATTGATCAAGAGGTGTTTCATCAGTACCTGCAGACTGGTGGTGCCACCTGTATTTTTTCAAATTTTCACAATTTTTTTTTCTCTATTTTCGAGACCTTTCAGGATGTAGTTATCTGTCAACAGGGTACAAATCGAAAGGACTGGACCTAGAATCTTCTTTGTTGACACACAGGGAGACCCATGATAAGTCTCCATGGACACCTGAAATTAGGTCTCTGTTACCCATATCCTTTGAGCTATGGCACTCCAAAGTACAGCTCAGAATAATAAAAAATTTGATACAAAAGCTGAAGTATCTGAACAACTAATGCAGAGATCACCATAATTTTTTTTCATGGATATTGATCATGGAGTGTTTTATCAGTTTCTGCAGACTGGTGGCACCACCTGTATTTGTTCGGGTTTTTTTACGAATTTTTTCTCTATTTTTGAGACCTTTAAAGTTATGAACATCTGTTAACAGGGCACAAATCATTAAAACTGGACCTAGAATCTTCATTCTTGACACACAGGGAGACCCATGAAAAGTCTCCATGGAAACCTGAAATTAGGTCTCTGTCACCCATATTCTTTAAGCTGTATGGCTCCAAATTACCCCCAGAATAATGGAAAATTTGATTCAAAAACTGCAGTATCTCAATAACTACAACACTGATGGTCATGATTTTCGGCATACATATTGATTATGTGTTCCATCAGTTTCTGCAGACTGGGTGTGCCACCTCTATTTTTTTCAAATTTTTACGATTTTTTTTCTCTTTGTTTGATACCTTTAAAGATGTGGTTATCTGTCAACAGGGTACAAATCGCAACAACTGGACCTAGAATCTTCATTCTTGTCATGCAAGAAGGCCCATGAAAAGTGCCTGTGGAAACTTAAAATAAGGTCTCTGTTACCCATATCCTTCAAGCTATAGGACTCCGAAGTATCCCTCAGAATAATGGACAATTTGATACAAAAGCTGAAGTATCTGAACAACTAATGGGGAGATCACCATGATTCTTTGCATGGATATTGATGTTTGTAAGTGTTTTTAAATGAAGTTTTGTGGATACTATGTTTTTGACCAGTCCTCCGCCGTTGCCGCGTTCGTTTTCAGAGAGCTCCTCTGGGACTTGATTTTATCAGCTTTCCAAGCTCATATCTCGGGAACCGTTTGACTGATCAGGAAATAAAATTTATACTAATGTAGCCCTTGGATAGCTCTATAACATACACAAAAAATGGTGGCGCCACCTGTAACCATGTTTGCACAGTGTCCATCTGTTCATCTGCCTTTGGTTAAAATCACTCATATCTCTGCAGTGAATTGACTAATTCACCTGAAATTCGGCATGCGTATACATCCTGGATAGCTTTCTTGATTTTATGACAGGTGGCGCCACCTACATTCTCATTCACGCTGATGACATCCAAGCTCATATTTCGGGAACCGTTTGACCGATCGGGCCAAAATTTTGCATTTATATAGATCTAATATAGCTCTTTATCATACGCTAAACTGGTGGCGCCACCTGCAACCATTTTTGCACAGCGTCTGTCTGTTTGTCTGCCGTGCAATAGTGTCACTCATATCTCGGCAGTGGTTTGACATATCTGCCTAAAATTTTGCAGTTTTATACATCCTGGATAGCTTTCTTGATTTTATGACAGGTGGCACCACCTACATTCACGTTCACGCTGATGACATCCAAGCTCATATCTCTGGAACCGTTTGACCGATCGGGCCAAAATTTTGCATGTGTATAGATCTAACATAGCTCTTTATCATACACAAAACTGGTGGCACCACCTGCAACCATTTTTGCACAGCGTCTGTCTGTTTGTCTGCCGTGCAATAAAGTCACTCACATCTTGGCAGTGGTTTGACATATCTGCCTAAAATTTTGCAGTTTTATACATCCTGGATAGCTTTCTTGATTTTATGACAGGTGGCGCCACCTTTATTCTAGTTTATGCTGCAGACATCCAAGCTCATATCTCGGGAACTGAACGATTGGGCCAAAATTTTGCATGTGTATAGATCTCACATAGGTCTTTATCATACACAAAACTGCAGGGGCCACCTGCAACCATTTTTGCACAGCGTCTGTCTGTTGGTCTGCCGTGGCCTAAAATCACTCATTTCTCTGTCGTGGTTTGACATAACTGCCTAAAATTTTGCAGGTTTATACATCCTGGATAGCTTTCTTGATTTTATGACAGGTGGTGCACCTACATTCTAGTTAACGCTGCACACATCCAAGCTAATATCTCAGGAACGATTTGACCGATTGGGCCAAAATTGTGCTTGTGTTTAGATCTCACATAGGTCTTTATCATACACAAAACTGCAACCATTTTTGCACAGCGTCTGTCTGATTGTCTGCCGTGGACTAAAATCACTCATATCCATGTAGTGGTTTGACTTTTCTGCCTAAAATTTTGCATATGTATACAACTTGGACAGCTTTCTGGATTTGTGGTAGGTTGCACAACCTACATACACATTTAGGCTGCAGAAATCCATGCTAATATGCAACATACCTCACTCTGTTTCCCCTTGCCACTCAATCCATGCCTCACTTCACTCTGATTTTGGCAGATACACGTAGTCACTTGTCTACCCGTATTCTAGTTTTTAAAGTTTACACATTTTTTCTCTATTTTTCAGATATATAAATACAGACTTAATCTTGGCCTGTTGGTAAATCTGTTTGATGCTTCAGTTGAATGGGTATCTACCATTCTGATGATAAAATTTCCTTTTGTGAATCTCTTCCCAGTCAGCTGAGCGTCATGACCCATGGGTCACTTGTTTTATAATATGGCAGCATAATGTACCACTTTAACATTGTTATGTCCCTTAAACAAGTGAATCAGGTAGGTCTCCATCTCAAGCTGTAAAAACAAACGTCTGTAGGGGATTTCCCCTGGTTTCCCCCACATACAACATGATACCATTAATCAGCTACCAGCGCAGAATCAAGATCTGTTGTGTTTATCCTTGACATTCATTATAAATTTTCTGTATTGAGAATGATGCATCATACGCACCACCTGGCAATTGTCCCAACTTTAGGAACCACTGTCAGGCCCAGTTATGGTACTAAAATAGGAAATTCAGTGAAATTTCTTGTTCATTCGAATACATTAACTTTCTCTGTCCCTGAATTCATAAGCTTCCCTGTCAAACACACAAATACGATTTTATATGATATTTTGTCTGGCACAGGATTTATGTTCTCTAATTTTCTTGAAGCTTTTTATGCATTGGGTATCCATTGCACTGGATACCTATGCTGCATAATTTGCTGTTAGGTCCAAGAAAGCTTTATTTCACTTATGCAGATTGCTGATACACCTCCCCTTGCAATCAAACTCCCTGCAGATAGCATGTCTTGATGCTGTCCTCGGAGTACTTTAATGTCACAACCCCATATCCTTATTGAACCCTGACAGGTTTATTTCTCCCAGTTTCTCAAAACTGCTCAGGGGGCTGCCATTTTGCTTAAACACTAAAGCCTAGATGTCACATGTGCGTGTTGAGCTGATGAGCATGCTGCTAGTTATATATAATTTATAACAAACCACTGGATGTAAGTCTATGCTGTGTCTTAACAAAAGTGAGCAGACTCTAAAAGCATTTTTAAAAGGCTTATTAGTGAGACCCTCTACAGGCCAAACAGGAGACCACAGGTCTCAATTTGATATGCCAGTCTATGACGGGACGTATCATGGTATACCCATGCACCTTCCGTCCATCCGTTTGCTTTCAATCCGTTAATTTTTAGTCTCGCCATGATACCTTATCAGGGCAATGATGGATTTTCACGAAACTCACCATAACCGCTTACCAATAGATTATCTCACTTGAGTTCCATTATGGGCAAAATCTGTGCATATTTAATGAGGTCAGAGGTCACAAGGCTACTTTGTGGTGTCGCCATGATAACTTACGAGGAATATAATGGATTTTGATAAAACTCAAAAGAAGTCTTAAACAATAAAATATCTTGCCTAAGTTCGATTTCCAGCAAAACCCATGCATATTTAATGAAGTCAGAGGTCAACGCACTGAGGCATCATGGTGACTTACAAAAAATCCTATGGATTTTCATGAAATTTATTATACATATTTACCTATAGAATTCCTCACCTCAATTAAATTCTCAGCAAAATTTATGCATTTTAATGAGGTCAGAGGTCACCACACTTTGTGGTACAACCCAGAATTACCAAAAATCTGATGGATTTTCAACTCATGATGAGTATTAACCAATACAGTTTCTCACTTGAATTAAATTCTCAGCAAATTCATGCATATTTAATGAGGTCAAAGGTCACAGAATATGCAACAGGTGTATTATACACCATTTGTGGTGCTCTTGTTAAGGTTGATTTAGTATAAACTGATGGTCTGTGACAGCTCTGACTAGAACTAACATTGACATGGAACCTCCACATATGTCAAGGCAGTGAAAGTTATCTTTAATGTAAGTGATCAAAATGACAATTAAGTTGAGGAGACAAGTGAAATTACCTTATTTCCACTTGTATATAACTACAAATATTGGGAAATGTAATAAAAATGGCATTTGATGGTACACTGAAAGTTCTTTATCATTTAAGGAAAATGCAGTGCTACCACTGACCCCCATATTTCCTTTTTTCCCAATATTTTCCTCTGAGAAAATTGTCTCCAATAATTTTCTATATTTTCCATCATTTAGACAATGTCTTATATTTTCCTGTAGTTTTATCACTGAATAATTATTGTTATATAAACCTATTAATATTGGAATCATTCAGCTCTGTCCATATATTGGATGCATAATACAAGATCGGCCATCTAACCAATTAAAGAGACCTTTAAATGCGTCTTTTAGACTGGATGGTCATGTTAATTTACAACGTGTAAACCAAGATTGTTCAGTGCAAATTTCGTATGTTTTTAGCTGAAAACTCGTATTATTGGGGCCCCGCTTTGAAAAAAAAACCAGTGCCCTAAAGTAATCACCGTGTTCATCTGTCCGTCCGTCAGTCAGTGACGCTTTCTTTCGCGCAGGATATCCCAAAGAGAATACGATGGATCTTTCTCAAATCCACAGGGATGATTAGTGTGTAGGAGGGCTCTGTCCCTGTCTAGTTTCAGATATGCAAAATTTCAATATGGATGCCAGAGCAGAATCAGTGATTTTCTTTTGCGCATGATATGCCTAAGAGAATAAGATGGATCTTTCTCAAAAGCACAGGGAAGATTTAAGATTGCCAAAAATTCAATATGGCCACCAGAGCACAATCGGTGATTTATTTCACAAGTGATTTCTCAAAGAGAACATGATTGATCTTTCTAAAATCCACAGAGATGATTGGTGCCTAGGAGGGCTCTGTCTCTATTGAATTTCAGACCCATTAAAAATTCAATATGGCTGTCAGAGCACAATAGGTTATTTTATTTAGAGTGCGATATCCCAAAGAGAATATGATTGATCTTTGTCAAATCCACAGGGATGATAGGTGGCAAGAAGGGCTTCGTTTGTATTGAATTTCAGACCCGCAAAAAATTCATTATTGCTGCCAGACCACAATCAGTGATTTTCTTTTGTGCCTGATATCCCAAAGAGAATACAATGAATCATTCTCAAAATCCACAGGGATGATTGATGCCTAGGAGAGCTCCAGCTCTATTGAATCCAACCCACCAAAAAGTCAAGTTGGCTGTCAGAGCACAATCAGTGATTTTCTTTTGCGAGTGATATCCCAAAAAGAATACGATGGATCTTTCTCAAATCCACAGGGATGATTGGTGCCTAGGAGGCTCTGTCCCTATCAAATTTCAGTCCCCAAAAAATTCAATATGGTTGCCAGAGCACAATCTGTGATTTTCTTTTGCACGTCATATTCCTAAGACCATCCTCTGATTACATCTAGTTTCCTATGAATTTCATGTAATTTTTTTGTGGAGGTAACCGCCTCCATTTTTTAATGCTTACTTAAATTTGTACATGTACATATGCAGAATTCCACTACAGTTTTGGACTACATGACAGGGCAGTATCCCATGCTTCCTGGCATTTTATATTCTGGGGTCAACCAGGCCCTGGGACTTCTGAATTCTCCCCATTGCTGGGTCATACCACAGAGGAACCCCCAAAAGGCGCACTTGTTTCTGAGTGAAACAAGGCTGTTGGGTATGGCCTTTCCATTAAGCCTGCAGAGCGTTCATACTGGTGGGGGCTGACCGTGAAAAATATCACCGCCTCGGCTGAGGTTCCAACACAAAATCTCCCAGTTTTGAATCCTGTGCCCCGTTCCTGAGGCACAGAGGCCAGTTATACTATATTTTTTCTGGAGCCTAGCGAGAGCCCTGAAAATATACTAGCCTAAAAACAAGCAGTTGAGCTTAAATCAAGCTGAGGACCAGAGCCATGGCCCACTGGCCTCCTACTTGTACATTAATGTCATCATGTAATTCTAGATTCCTGTTGCTGCATTACCAGTTTGTTACCGTGGGACTGAGGAGCATCCCTCATTTAATAGTGTCCCTTGCCCAGATGGAGGTAAGGTCTTAAATGGTCTTATTTGGGTTAAGAAAGCTTTGGCTGGGGTTTATGAAAGCTGTTGATAGGTTTAAGAAAGCTATGGTTGGGGTTTTTAAAGACCAAAGATGTGGCTTGGTTTTGTGAAGGCCATAAATGGTTGCAGTTTAAAACTGCATGGTCTAACATTATCTGCAAAAATCATTCTTGATTATTAATTTATCTAAATTTCCTTGAATTGTCTTATTTGATGATTATATCTGTAAAAGTTTGGATTTTCATTAAGACATGGTGAACTAGGTTGCCAACACAGGGTCTAGTGCAAGATTAATGAAGTTCATTGGGGCACATGGGGGAATTGGATCTGCTCAAGATGAAACTTTGCAGTTTAAGTATACTTTGTCACTTTCTCAGACAAAAGTTACATTTAAAAGAAAGGTCTTAAAAAATTATTTTAGAATATTTCTTCATAATTCCTAAATAAGTTTCCACATTATTAAAATATGATGAAATTAAAAAAAAATACTTCTCCTAGATTGCAAGTATTTCTGTCCTTCGGAAAGTGTATACATCATATAAAACTACTTTTATAAATCCTAAGGTTTTAAATCCTACCGTCTTGAAACAAGGAGTCTTACTTATTGTTTGTTATGTTACAGGTGAGCGTGCTATGGTAGAGAGCTTAGCTTACTGGTACTGCACTCGTGGCGAGATTGCTCGATTTGGAGAAGCATGTAAAACTATGGGAGTAAAATACATTGGGTTGTGCTGTGGAAATAAAGCATGTTACACTAGAAAACTTGCAGAAACAGTAGGTCGTAACCCCCCAGCATCCAGGTACTCCCCAACAAAGGTAAGTTACTAGTACAGTGATTATAAAGCTAATGATAGTCTGTACCATTAATGGATGTTCCTATTCAGTTATTGTCCCCCGCTTCCTTGAAAGAACCGAGGACATTGATTTGGGTTTGTCTGTCTCTCAGGTTATCGTTTGCATGGGATAACTTTCCTAAATTTTATCCGATTTAATTCAAATTTGGGTTAGTGATTGCTCTACTGCTTACCTTGGTTTTGGAGTGTCTGTCTCACAAGATAATACAATATGTTTTCATCCTTTATATGATGAATCAGCACATTTAGTTTCACTAATCAGCAATAGGGGTAGCCAGCAGTGGACATAAAATACTTGAATTTATTGCAGTAAATGTCAGGTGCTGCCATCTTTTGAGTGTGGTTAAAACTATTTGTACTTACCACAGGCTTTAAATTCATCACAGCCTTGAAGGCAAAAGTGGAGGACAAAAATTTCTTGAAGTTGCTTGTTTATATAGTTTTTTCTGTGTAAATGGAAGTCTTAAGTCCAAAAGAGTTTAAATAGTACACTTTTATTTATTCTTTCTCTTTTATTTTTTTTTTTCATATTATGATTCATTTCTTAAAGATGGATCTCAATGATTGAATGCTAGTATATTTTCATTGATATGATAAAATAAAAGCTTAGTTTGCTAGAAAGCTTAGTTTCTAATTTTAGTTATTCATTTTGTTAATATATCAGACTGCACATCATTATATTAATTCTCAATGTGGTAAGTTTACTGTTGTTTTAAAGGTTTTTCTGTCATTTTCAGGAGAGACTTCACACATACGGCACAAAGAAAGACTTCAAGGATTTCATGGAGCAAAGAAAATTGACAGACAAGCCAGTTTTTAAGGCAGACATGGTACAGACCTAGTTCACTGAATGATTTGTAATATTAATAGAATATATCCACTATCAGCATAAAAAATAATTTCTAATGCTTCTTTTTTATAAACTAGGCACATATATAAATAGTCTGGTCATGTTGGTATGCTCTGCTGTCATTTGCTATTTGGCAGCAACTAAGAATATGGATGTGCTGCCATCTGGTAGCAAATTATAAAACTAGTTCACATCTTCAATTGGCATCAAGTAAAGCGACATAAAGAGTGAATGTGGAGCTGATATTTGATGCCATATATCACAACCTAGCTTAACTGAGGGAGTTTTCCAGTGGGTCCCAAAGAATTTCACTGCTGCAATGTGTAGTTATACAGTCATTGTGTATGGGTAACCTGTTCAGTCAATATTGCTGGCAACATAGCAATGTGGCTCTCATTTTATACAAATGAAACATTCTAATTTGCATATGAGAGGTGATCACCAGCTCCTCCAGTGGCCTTGAGACATTCTTAATAATATGCAAATATCAGGGGTTCTCCCCCTCCACAGGACAGGCTGAACATGCACAGAAGCACAGTACGGGTATGAACCTGCACAGAAGTTCCTTACCCAGTTGTGTCTGTCATGGCAGTTCTAATATATGAGATAAAAGATTCAGAAATGTAGAGATTATTATGCAAATCCTTCTGGTATTAGTTCAGTGGGGCAAATACATTCCAAACCCTTAAGTTACCAGTAAACCTTGTTAGTACCGAGGCTTACCTATGTGAACAAGATGATGTGCAACAATATTATAACCCCCAGAAGTGGAAGTACCTGATACAATGCATCTTTTCTGTATAGGCTATAAAAGGAGGTACATTTGAATTATACTTCCTAAATGGTTGTCAAACTATTCTGTGAATCAAATTTACATATTTTGTACGGTGTTTTCACTGATGTGTAGATTAAATATACCAGTATTTCTGATATGTCTATATTCAAGTCAGACAGACTTGGCACAGAAATAGTGTTTGTAAAACCTTAAAATGGTTATAGTCAGGTAATGAATGTGAAAATACTCATATCACAGGATTTACATTCTCTAGTTTACTTGAAGCAATTTATGTGACAGGTATCTGTGGAACTGGATACCTACGTCGCAAAATTTGCAATTAATTATAATGTCGAGTGATTACTGATTTTCATATTCATTGTATTTTAAACCGAAGAGATGACTCACCAAAGAATTTGAAAGATTAAAAAAAATAAAAAAAGAACATTTAGGCTGTATATCGTATTACTTGCTGCTTTGTTCATTGTTCCAGCATGTTGGACAAAGGGTAAATTTGTGTGCAAGTTTTCATTACTACCTGTTAGACATTTGACCACATGATAAAGTGTATATATATATATATATATATATATATATATATATATATATATATATATATATATATATATATATATATATATATATATATATATATACACACACACACATTTAATCAACAGTCATGAATTTTTGTATCGGCCTACCAGAAGATTAAAAACAGACTAAATATAAAGTATATCAGGGGTAATGACAATTAAAAATCATACAGTAAAGTACTGGTTCTCTGTCTGCTCTTATCTTTACACACAAACATGCTGGAAGTGCAGGTGTCATTAATTGGAGTGGCCTTCAGTCAGGTAAAAAAAACCCTGAAACAAAAATATTACAAGGCCTACAGGCCTAATGCAAACCTGTGCATTGGGATATACACCAGGTATAATGCTTCAATACTGGACCTTCCTTTTCATATTACCATGTATATGAACAATGCAAGTACTAAACATTTTGCATAAGAAAAAATTACACAAAAATCACTGCTGAAATTCTAGCATTGGTGCACACTACACAAAAATGATTGTAGCTGGCACCACCAGTCTTGTATACAATGAAGCTATCAGAGATATATACATATGCACAATTTCAGACTGATATATCAAACCCCCTGTGAGAAATAAGCACTGACACACACTGTGCAAAAATTATTGTAGGTGGCACCACCAGTCTTGTATATGACAAAGCTATTTGATATATATAAATATGCCCGATTGCAGGCTGATATATCAAATTCCTCTAGAAATACACTGTGCAAAAGTCATTATAGATGGCGACACCTGTCTTGTGAATAGGAAGGCCATGAAAGACCCATAGACAGGTCAAAATATCAGGCCAAAACAACAAACTTAAATTGAGTCTGATGCACGGGGCTGACATGGCTCAGGTGAGAAAAGCAGTTTCCCCGAGTGAACTGTGACAAATTGCTGGCTCAGGCTACTGCACTGAGTGAGCTCATGACCTGCACCTGGCTAGACTGAGTGAACTTTTGACCTATACCTGGCTGCACTGGGTGAACTCTTGACCTGTTGCCTAATCTGATACACCATTGCATAAGCTCCCAGGTTGGCTCCACATGCAGCCCTGAGGGGCATGACACCCATGAAGTGATCACATGATACTCATGAGGTGACCACATGCTACCCATGAGGTGATCACATTGTGCCCATGATGTGTTCACATGTCAACCATGAGGTGATCACAAGGCATGTGATTTTAGAGGCTAAAATTATGAGGTTTTTGCCCAGAAAAAAACAGGTCAATGTAGTTGGCGCCACGAAATCTGCAACTTCAAATTTGAGTCATGTAACCAACATTTGCACAATACTTGGTAATGCTTGCTTCTGTCATTTCTGAGATTACTATGTCAGTATGCTTACTTGGCCAAATGACTAAGTTCAAATTCATGTAACTCCACTAAAATTCATCAAATGCAAAACATTTGAACAAATTTGAGAGGGCTCGCCTCTGGGATCATTTCTGTACAATATTGAACAATTTGGCTGGACCATTTACAAGAAGGAGACTTTTGAAGGTTTTTCAGCTTTTTCCCTATACAATCTAAGTAAATGCAGATAGCAAAAAAATAAGCTAAATCCCACAACATTTGATATGTGACAGATTATAGTATAAAAAATCTTGGGGAAAGTAGCTCCTGCTATTCCTGAGAAATTATGGGTTAATGTACAGATGACCAATGACCCCCTACAAAAAAAGGTCAATGCAGGTGGCGCCACCAATACCTGAATTTCATATTTGACTCATGTGACCAACACTGGCATAAAATTTGGTGATGACAGCTCCGGCTGTTTCTGAGATTGTCATTTTAGTGTGCTTTTTTTGGACAGATGACTAAATTCAGTTTCCTGTGACCTGGCCAAAAATCACCAAACTTGAACCATTCAAACAAACTTGAGAGAGATGGTATAAAAGATTATTTCTGTGAAATATTGACCGTTTCAGAGGAGACCATTTTTAAAGGTTTTTTAACTTTTTCTCTATAAAATCTAAGAAAAGGCAGAGTTTTACAGATGACTAATTTTTGCATTAAATTTCATGATGCTAGCTCCAGTCATTTTCAAGATAGTATGGGTCAACATACAGATAACTGACACCGCCACTTCATCGCATTAGCTCACAGGTTCGCTAAAAATTACTACAGATGCTTACTGAATGCAAAGTTATAAACCGGATACATCTCACAGATAGCAAAATCTTGAATTAAGTTGAGTATGGATACCAATTATTTATAATCCATGTAAAGCCGTCTTTATATACCCACAGAGAGTTGTGATTGTAAACATTGCATGGCATTAGGAATAACTCAAATCAAATCTACATTTTTTAAAAGCTTTTAAAAAAAGTTCTTGTCAATATTAATAATAGATAACCTGAAATCTTAATGTCTAGAGGCATGATGTAACAGATGCTGATAAACTGGTGCCAGGCTAGATGTATCTGCTTCACACAGCTAATGAATATGGTAAAATGATTCAATCATTATAATTCAGCCAAAATTCATTCTTTGGAACCATAAAAGACAATTATTATAAGAATTATTCAGGGGATTATTCTTGTAAAATATTAAACAAATTGGCCCCAGTGGTGTCCCTTGGAAAAACGTTTTGCAGGTTTATAATTCATATAGTAAAATACAGCAAAATGGCCAAGTTAAACTTCCCATAACTCAGCCAAAAATCACTTAACCAAAACCATTTGTACAAACTTGAAATATCAACATCTAAGGATAATTAATATGTGAGATTTGAGAATTTGGCCTAGTAGTTTTTGAGAAGAAGATATTTGTAGCCACTAAGCTAAAATCAGCTGTTATATGGCATATGACTAAATTCAGCTTCCCATAACTCGGCAAAAAATCACTGAACAGAGACCATTTGAACAAACTTCAAAAAGCACTACCCTAGGATCATTTCTGTGCAATATTAACAATTTGGTCGTATGGTTTAAGAGAAGAAGTTTTTTAAAGCCCTCAGTATGATAAAGGCACTGATGACCCCCGTAAAAAAAAAAGGCTGATGCAGGTGGCACCACCAATACCTCAATTTCAGATATGACTCTTGAGACCAACATTGGCATAAAATTTGGTGATGAAAGCTTCAGCCAATTCTGAGATTGTTATTTAAGTTTGCTTTTTTGGATAGATGACTAAGTTCAACTTCCTGTAACTCGGCCAAAAATCACCAAACTTTAAACCATTCGAACAAACTTGAGAGAGATTGTTCCAGGAATCATTTCTGTGAAATATTGAACAATTTGGCTGAACAGTTTGGGAGAAGAAGATTTTTAAAGCTTTTTTAGCTTTTTCCCTATAAAATCTAAGATAATGCAGTTAGCCAAAAAATAAGCAAAATCCGATATAGTTTTTTAGATGACTAATATTTTGCATAAAATTTTGTGATGCTTACTGTTTTCAAGATAGTATTGGTTAACGTACAGACAACGGACGACACCACACCATCACATAAGCTCACAGGTTCGCTAAGAAGTGCCAAAAGGACTTGAAGCTCACCTGTGAACTTTATAAAAGCTGGAATTACTATGTACATTCAGGAGACTTTTTGAAATCTAATAATTGATTACCACTGCAAAAACTGCAGAGAACTGTGATATAAAACAGCCAGGGAGTTCAGGAATAAATTTTCTACTGAATTTTACAAATTTGAGATGAGTGTTATCAGGTATAACTCTCAAGTAATTTTTAAGCGTTTAAAATTTATGCCAGGTTGAGATTTCACATATATATGCATGAAAATGTGTAAAGAAGATGGACTCATAAAAATTTTGCATTATCACAGAAATATTGGGCGCACATGACAAATACACTTTTACTTATCTAAAAAGAATGTACACATTTTAATGAAGGGTAAGAGCTGAAAATAAAGTCCATCATAAAATCAACTAGACATTTCTTGGCACCGCAGGTGCCAGAGTATCCCCAGACATAGTAGCCCCCCCCCCCCCCCTTTAAGAATAGGCCCCCATTTTTAGCAGCATATACTGACACTTGGCATATTTATTGTTTCTTCCATATATCAATCCACAATCTTGTTGAAGATGTTGGTCCTGTGACCTTGATCTTTTTAAAGATGTGTCCTGTGACCTTGAACTTTGACCTCATGACCACAAAATCAATTCGGGTCTTGCTTTTCCAATGGAACATATACAAGTCAAGTTTGAAATCTATACATCAATAAAGCAGGAATTATCATCCAGAAACTAATTTTTGGACAGATGGATTCTGTGACCTTAACCTTTGACCTTGTGACCTCAAATTTGATAGGGTTCTTCCTCTTTTCGTAGGTGAACTATATGTGCAAGATGAAAGATCTGAGATGAAATGTTTTGCTGAAAATGCATCCACATCTTTTTAAAGATGTGTCCTGTGACCTTGACCTTTGACCTCATGATCCCAAAATCAATTTGGGTCTTGCTTTCCCAATGGAACATATACAAGTCAAGTTTGAAATCCATACATCAATAAAAGAAGGAATTATCATCCAGAAACTAATTTTAGGACAGATGGCTCCTGTGACCTTCACCTTTGACCTTGTGACCTAAAAATTTATAGGGGTCTTTCACTATTGGCAGATGAACTCTATGTGCAAGATGAAAGGTCTGAGATGAAATGTTTGGCTGAAAATGCATCCACAATCTTTTTAAAGATGTGTCCTGTGACCTTGACCTCATGACCCCAAAATCATTTGGAGTCTTGCTTTTTCAGTGGGACATATATAAGTAAAGTTTGAAATCAATACATCAATAAAAGCAGGAATTATCATCCAGAAACTAATTTTTGGACAGATAGCTTCTGTGGCCTTGACCTTTGGCCTTGTGACCCCAAAATTGATATGGATCATCCACTAATGGCAAGTGAGCTATATATTCAAGATGGAAGACCTGGGATGAAAGTTTGGCTTAAAATGCATCCACAGTATCTTTTAAGATGCCAGTCCAGTGACCTTGACCTTTGACCTCATGACCCTAGAACCTATAGGGTTCTTACTTTAGTGGTGGGCCATACGTAAGTCATGTTTGAAATCCATATGGCTATCAACACTGGAGATATCATAAGAGGTGTGTGATTTTCACCATATATGGCAATATTCAAGGTCAAGGCCACTCTCCTAGGAAAGGTCATGACCCCAATTTAAATAAACATCATCCCTTAATCCATACCTATGTATATGCATAATATAAAAGAAATCTGTCCATTAGTTTTTGACTTATAAAGCTCACAGTACTGTAAGGTGGCAATTTTGGGGTTATTAAACGGCAAGAAAACAAGTTAAGAATAAAAGGTGGCGCCACCAGTTTCTTGAACATGACAACCCTATCCATGATCTTCCATCAACTTGATTTTGGGATAAATCCATGCAAGATTTCTTGAGATATTAAAGAATTTGTGTGATTTTCCCCAAAATTGGACCTATTCAGGTCAAGGACACTCTCCTAGTAAAGGTCATGACCTCATTTTAAATAGGCATCGTCCTCTTACCCATATCTATACATATACTAAGTTTGGTAAAGTTCCGTGAAATATTTTTTGGGTTATCGCGCCAACAAGATTTATATGCGGTGGCGGCGGCGGCGGCAGCAGGACCGGTATGAAAACATAGTATCCCCCCCCCCGACTTGTCTGGGAATACAATGAATTTTGCCAACAAGAAAATGAACATGCAACCTACTTTTGCAACGTTTTGTAAACTCTCTTCAAAATTTTGGGGAAAAAAGGTGTAGTAATTTATGTGTATTCCTGCTAAAATCAGTGAAAACAACCTCCTTGGCAGGGAAAAAAATGATTTTGGTTTTTGATTTGGAGATGAAGAGGTCACATTGACCTTTTCATCAGGATAACTTTCCCCAAAGTAACTGAACAAATAACACAAATACAGGGTTCCTGCGGGCCTTAAAAGTCTTATTTTTGATTTTGCATTTTTTAGGGCCTTGATAAAGGTCTTAAAAATGCCAGGAATCCTGACATAGGTCTTAAATTTGATTTTACCCATCCTGATATAATAAATATGCACCAACACTTTGGTGATCGAACAGAAGCTTGAGACAGTTTAGGAAAATTTGCCGCAGGTACTTGTTGAAGAAAGATCTCCGTAGATTCAAAGGACACACTACCATGAGACCATGCAGACACATCTTGTAGTGATCACCATATGTGATCTTCAGTAGTTTTAAAGCACAGTAGGGCCACTTAAGAATTCTATGTATCAAAGGGTCTTATATTTTCTGTCAGCTGTTCTTAAATATTTGCTTTGCCAAGAGGTGCAGGAACCCTGAAAAACATGTTAATCTTTATATGAATACAAAGATATGGGATTATTGTAGAGATTGGGCTGTTTGTTACAGGCTACTCTTACAGTTAAACAGATTTAAATAATTCAGGTGACAATTACAACAAGGGGATATAATACTGCTACTACTTATCCACAAGCATACAAAAGCACACAGCAATGAAAATAAACACATGTTCTACTGGAGTTCAATCTTTAATTATGCCCAAGAATTAATCATAATAACGATTCAACTCAGATCTTGTTGTCACAGCATGTTTCACAGATATGCAATTATATTAAGTATATGTTTGTAATAATGTATCTGTTTAATGCTAATATATATATATATATATATATATATATATATATATATATATATATATATATATATATATATATATAAAGGATAAGCAAACATTCAAGAGCATATTTATGAATATTCAGCAATACTGTGTGTACCCTACACTTTGAGCACCGGGCAAAAGAATAAACACAAAAAGTCATGATCAGATCATTTCTTAAAATAATGGCCTCGTATTCTTAAATATTCCCCATCTGACAATGATTTATCATATATGTATAATATATTACTGACATAGACCGCAAACTAATACACTGGTGCCCCCTGCCAGTTTATGACAGGACAATTGTCTTTGACTAATGATAGTCTTGTAATTTGGAAGTTTCCTTTCTGAGAAATTCCCTATATTCCTATGTCATCTCAAATACTATCTCAAAATTGTTATTTGTCTGAAGGATTAAATATCAATGGTCCAAACTGACAGAGTAAAATTATCATACATACGTGTAATGGACCATGTTTGATCATGTAAATATTCCTAAATTCACATAACTGGATATTTGCTTCCCCATATGTGTGTCTGAGAGAGAGAACAACAAAGGACGAGATGCTACCCCTTTCACACACCAACAAGTTTCTGCCATTTCTAGCAAACTGATCTCAACACAGCAGTCAGTGTTCTGGCCAGGTACATGTGACTACCTATCACAGGTACAGTTACTTAAGAGATGGTTCAGCGTATGTTCAGGTAAAGATACAAATATATTTGTAGAGCACTTGGGTCAAGTAAAGGTACTGGATATTTGAAGAGAACCAAGGTTGAGGTCAAGGTACTTTAGAAGATACCTGGATACAGGTACGGATGATTTCAGTTCAATTAAAACTTGACAGAACTCAAGATAATTACAAACATCTATACCAATGTCACAGGTCCATTTTCAGTATCATATATGTACCAGAGTCCATTACAACAGATAGAGACACTTTACTCTAATGTATAGGTTCCACCCTTATTTCATACATATATATATATTTATATTTATACACACACAATAAGGTAAGATTTATACATATGGAAAATGACTGAATTCCAATGGCAATGAAGAACTGTTTCAAATTTTAACATTTGATGTATGATAGGGGTAGAACTCTTGAAAACAGAGAAAAACTTATCTCTGGTTTTATCATGCAGCATTATATATATATATATATATATATATATATATATATATATATATATATATATATATATATATATGCAATGCAATGCAATTAACACCTGCTGAAACATGCTTCATTATTAATTTTTGTATTTTCCCCAAATCAAGCCTTCACAGAGTTTGATAACATTAAAACACTGGTGGTAGATAATATTACATATAACTCTTCAGATATACACATTTTGGCTATAGCACTCTAGGCATGTAACAGATCTGTTTATCCATATTTGTGCTATGCTGCGCATGCCTTAAGGAACGCTTATATATAAATAAAATATTAGTGTGTATGTCTTGTCCTCTCTGCAATCATTTACATTCATGAGATGTTTATTCATTCAAATCAACAGATTTATATATAACAACAAGGGATAAACCCGATAACTGAAGCTGTAATATATATATATATATATCTATGAATCTTTCATTTGCACCCTGTGCTTTCACTTGATTTTGCAGTTTTGTTTTTCAAGCATAATTATGATTTAATATACTGGTATGTTAACTTGAAATAAATTTCATAACATCACATTTCTTTATTGTATGTTATATGTACCCTTTATGATACCTTCAAGATCACATGATATTCGCTTCTTTACATTGTATACATGATTATTTGATGACCCACCAGACAAGACTAGAAAACACTGCAGCCTTGACCTTCAAAAAGGTCCTTGACCTTTTAGCCTCAATGTCCTTGACCTTCAACATGTATATAATTCTGTGTCCTTGACCTTCAGTTTGACTTTCAGTGTAGCCAACTTCAGTCCTTTGTGTTGAAGGGCCAATGCTATACCACTGATTATGTAATATCAACATACACGCAGATATATGAGAGAACAATACAACACTGGTTTACACACGTGATGTTGTATTCATGATACTGCTTTGTTCAATAGTAATATCAATAAACAGAAAACATCTATCAAGTACTCCACAGCACTTTATAAGTGCACTCCATATACTTGACTGGTACAGGACTGTAGTATACTCCAGTAATAGTGATCCACTGTAACAGTGCTAGGTATTGCTATGTAGTCTTTAAGCAAAACATACAAGGCTCTCTAATGGCTGAAGATAAAAAAAAAAACACCCCTTATATTTCCTATCGTTCATTTTCACAGCTATACATGGATGTACACAGCTCCTTCATGAGGCTTTATGTATGTGTTTATTATATGTATATGTTCTGCATTGTGAAAGCGGTTAATTATTGGATGATACTGGATTCTGACAAACATTCCCCTGACGAGAAACGTTTGAGATGGATGCACTGGTAGATATAGCATTGGATTGGTCTGCAGTGTACCTCAGCAAATGGCCTTGCTTTTGTGTCCCACAATGCAGGCTGGGCTATCCCATCATGCTTCTTGTATCCCACAATGCAGTGTCATGCAGCTATCCCATAATGCTTCGTATTTTGTAACAGGTGATGGTGTGAATGTGGACTGCTAGCTAGAGAAGGGTCGCAGATGCTCAAGTTGTATTTCTAATGCAATTCTCTGTTCCATGACCTCTTGTAACTCCTGGTTTAGCTCACTATTTAACTGTGATAATTGTCGGTTTCGTTCCTTCTGCCATCTGACTGCAGCCTGTATATCTTTCTTGTCAAGGCTAGGAGCCCTATAATAAAGACAAACACTATATATCATACCACTGAAACTTGAAGAACCTGCAAAGAAATGTACTAATTACTGTATCAAAACTTAACCAAAAAAAAGATTCCAAGGACCCAACGTTTAGCTGTGAACATAGTACATATGAACTCAAGAGGTGGTAAGAGTTATTCTGTTTCAAACAAGAAATAGCTTGTAATTTTATAATTTACTTAAACTGTAAACTCTCTGTAGAACTCTGAAAAAGAATAATGACTTTACATAATTTTAGTTATCCTTGTATTGACTAAGAATTAGTCATCTCTGTTTTAACAAACACTCAGCCATCCCTACACTATATTTTCTTACCTTCGGTTATCCTTGTTTTGAGAAACTGTTTCTCATCCTTACACTTAACCTTTGTCATCCCTTTATTTTTCATGATTTTAGCCATCTTTGTATTTTCCTTTTGATTAGTTATCCCTGTAATGACTTACATTTAGTCATCAATATACAGACCTGCGTGTCCTCCCCTTTTCTGACTCTTCTGCAGATAAGTCTTCTGTTGATCCGTCTCCAAGTGACTAAAACAGCAACAACAGTCAAATATCAACATTTAATCTGACTAATTTTTAACCTTACCCCCCTCCTTCATGGAGGGGTGGGTTACAGGGGTTGATGAGTTTATTTCTCCTTTCAATATTTGGGTCAGATGGGTCTTTAATAATTGGATCAGAACGGTCTTTATTTTTGGTTCATATGGGTGTTTAAAATTTGGGTCAGTTCCTAAACTGACATTTTAGATTATATCAGATAGACAATATCAGATTCTATCAAGATTTGAACATTTTGCCTTTGAGACTCTGGCAGAAATTAAAATAGGGACACCTGCTGGAAAATCAAACCTTTTGACAACTCCATTCTACCCCTGAAATGTGACTTAACACACATATGAGAGAAAATGACAGTTGCTACACAGAGCTTACAACCTCGGAATCTTGCACTAATATGTTGCCTCCTTGTATATGATCATTTCAGCTCATGTCAAATGCTCTGAGTACATAATATACTATAATATATATTAATACTATGGCATAGGTAAAGTGATGCTATCAGTCAGATAATTTACCTTTCTATCCGCTGAAAATCCATCACCAAATTCTGAAAGAAACATGATACAAGAATTAGTTTTTGCAGTTCAGTTAAAATGTAGCATGATAAAAATTAACAGTTACATTAAAGAAACAACTAAAATAATGCTCTGACCAATCAAGCAACACTTTGAAATGCTGAAATATTCTGACACACACAACAGCAGTGAATACTGGCTACAAACAGTTCCCCACTGTCATAGGCATTACCATGAGTCAGCAAGCAAAATGTAGACTGGTTTAAAAAGAACTAAATTCTGTTACCGATATGATAATGTTAGACTCACTTGTTTTCTCTGTTGATCCTCCAGACTGAAACAAAAAGTAAAATAAATGTAATAAACTTAATTTAAATTCCTAATATCCTATGATCAAATTCTGGTGCCCTTCTAATGCAGCTCATACCATTTTCCCTGACGCTGTTTTTTTTTAAGTTTCTTTTGTTGAAAAATGTATAAACCAAGAAATATATGCTTAAATGAATGCATAATTTATTTTGTTAACAATTTGTAATGTTTTTAAAATGACAACCATGATTTCTAGACAGAAATCATTCTATACAAATTCTGAATGTTCTGAATAAACTTCAGCATTTGATACAGTTCCATAATTACAAGAGGAAATGAACAAGTTTGGGTTACTTTAAACAACTGATAATCATATAAATGAGCATATAAGGAAAATTTTTATTTTGTTATCAGATTAGTTTTCTCAGTGAGACCTAACTGGTGCCATCTAGTGATTACACACAACTTTTAAGTTACTTTTCACATTTATGTGAATTTTGAATAAATTTACATTTCAATTTCATGACTTCAAAATCTGTCTTTTTAAAATGTCATAAAATGATATTTTCACAGAATTAACACTATATAGATTTAATATCTTAAAATGATTATGATCCATTTCCTGTATGTAATTAAAGTTACATAAAAATGTCACACATTAAATGTCACTTACAACATGTAAAGTATGAATCATACATTGGCCACACCAAAATAAATATTATCACAGATTCTGAACAGTGATCAGGCAAATGTCTGTGCCTTAAAATTTAACATTAAGACAAAATATGTGAAATGTTGCCAATTTGAAGGAATAAGGCAAAGTGTGCTTTGAAAAGAAATGTGGAAACTGTGCTTTGAGCAACACTGTGTTTAAATCAAATTGAATAATATTTTACTTGATGAAAAATTTGCGCTCTTAACAGGTGAATGTTTCTTTGAAGGATCCATGCAGGAGCATAGTAATACTACTTGGACTTTGTACTTTATTAATTGACCAGAATATCATTCCAAGTAAAATAAAGAGCCAGAATTACATTGGTGTGCCCTTACTTGAGCATCTTAATTTACTGAAGTTTTTTTTGTTTGTTAAGAGCATCAGTATCACCACCAACCAGAGAAATTAGATAAAATGAGAGGTTACTTCAGTTAAAATTTACACTGTCAGAGAACGTAACGTTAAACAAGGGACCTATGGGTCACGGCGCTCAGCTGTTATATATGATAAAAAATATGATTTAGAAATGAGGCACATGCTGGTTTTGTGTGGTAATAAGTATAAGCTGTATTATGAGTTGTTGTTGTTAAGCTTATGTATGATTTTGATAGTACCTTTGGAGACAGAGAAGAGAATTGATTTCATTTATTTTATTAACAAATGGAGTACTATTGTCACACAGATTTTGACTTGGCCATATAACTTATAAGCAGAACATATAATATAAGAGTTTAACTATTTATTAAAAAAATTACAAATATTGTCCCAGATATAATTTTTATTAAAAATAATAAGAGAATCGTATGATTTTTAAAATGAAATATAACTGAAATGATTATTAAAATAATATTAAAGAATATATTCATGAATGCATTCATGAATACATTTGGAAAGTATTTGCACTGGTATTCATATACTTTCATTTTTTCCTGAATTCCCATTCTTTATGCAAGAAATTTTATAATGGAGTACATATTCATATTCGTATTTAAATACAATTGCAAAGTATTTCCACCATGTCTGGTATTTATTCAGTTTTCACCAAACAATGGTGTTGAGAATCCAGAATGTACAAAATTCACACATTTAAATAATGATCATAAGTACCTGGTTTTATGGCTTTTATCTATATTAAAAAAAAAATAAATGTGATATATTTATTTTGGACTAATTTCACATCAATGTACACACTAGACACAGTAGGAATCCAGATTAATATTATCAACTGCATCTTTGTCTATCATTAATTTCCTTCATATGATCCCTAATGATTAGTAATGAATAATATGATTTATTTTTTTATTATTAAAATTGAACTGAAAAATGCCATAGGTGACTGCATGGTGTTATTTGGAATACGTGACATTCTATCCATCAATACAAGATTCTTATATCATCAGTAACTGCAAGTTATTTCCCTATTAATATAAACTAACAAATTCCTTTTCTATTTTTCTTTAATTTGTTATAAAACACCAATAAAAATTGATTAATTTATTGTTATGTTGTTGGTTAAAACTACTTGATGAGTTGGGTTGGACACCTGGATCAACTGTGGCTGGCCATAAGCTGCCTTGCTGCCCCGGTATCTGCCTCGCCTCAAGCGTGCATAATTTGCTGAAAGTTCAACAAGGTCAACATACAGGCGACTCAAGAGTGGCTGGAGAGAGCCAAGGTCTGACATGGTCTCATAAAAACATTAATAAAAGCTACAATTTTTGGCCAATTTCTTTCAGCTTTCTAAACTAAAAAGCTGAAATCCTTGTGTGTGCATGATATGAAAATTATATAAACAGAACTCACATTAAACAAAAGTGAAATGGTCAAAGTTGGGCAAAATTTAAGGTACTAATTTTATATTTATACTTATAACTTATAAAATTTTAAAAATTCAGAACTAATTTTGGGTATTCAATTGAATCTTGATTAAATAATCTTACATCCCTGACAAAAAATCTCTAGCTTCAGCAAGCCCCTTGTAAAGGGAGTAAATATATTTCTTGATTTTTTACAAAGTGCATTATGTTTGGGCCCATAACTTAAAACAATTACGCAATACTGACATCATTTCTGGCATGTGCACAGAGAATGTATTAAAAAACATGTATATTATATATGATTAAAGTCAGATCAGTGGTTTTGATATTAGGCAGTATTGAAGTGTAATAATGGGTTTTTAATTGAAAAATTAAGTTTTTCATTAATATCTCAAAGGTATTAAGTCCTAGTGACCAAATTCTTGGCATGGTAGGGAATTTTAGAGACATCTAATTGTATGCCAAATTTTAGGAACTGAGAGCTTAAGCTGGGGAGCTGAGCTCTTGCAAACTGCATAACACTAGCCTAATGTAAACAATATGTTACATGGTGCTTGAAAACTTGAATAAAATCTACAGTTTTTGATCAACTGGTTTCAAATTTTTGGTGTTAACAGACAAAATGCTAACAAAAACATGCTGAGAAAATTAAATCCACAGTACTTACAGGAAAAAAACGTGCCATGGTCAAAGTTAGGCAAAATTTAAGGTACCAATTTTTTGTTTTTGCTAATATTTTAAAAAAATTTAAAAGATTTTGATCTAATTTTGGGTATACAATTTAATTTTGATTAATTAAAGTTATATTACTTGAAAAAAAGTCCATAGCTTTAACAAGTTTTGTGTTAAGTGATCAAATATCTTTCCTGATTTTTTACAAAATGCATTATGTTCTGGCCCATAACTTTCTTAAATTATATAATACAGACATAATTTCAGGCATGTACATAGGAACTATATAGAGGAATATTTATGGTAAATATGAGGAAAAACAGATGAGTGGTTTTGATATTAGGCAGCCCTAAAGTGTGAAAATAGGTTTTTAATAAAAAATTGAGGTTTTTCCTTAATTTCTCAAAGGAACAAAGTCGCAAAGACCCAGTTTTCGGCTTGGTAGGAGATCTTGGGGACAGCTAACATTATGCCAAATTTTGGATTCTTAAGTCTTACGGTTTCAAAACGTGCCACATCTACGGACGGACGGACGGACGGACAGACGACGGACAATGGACCACGACTATAGCTCAGATGACTTATAGTCAGCTGAGCTAAAAATGAACAAGAATTTTCAAAATGTTTGTTTAGAAAAACCATATCCATTGTTAGATGAGGTCACTAATTTTGTATTGGAGATGCGTGCAAGGTTGATGGGAAAGCATTCCTTATATATATATCTTTCTACTTATTTGACCAGAAAATAATTGGTGATGATTTTCAAAAGGGAGTCAAACATAATAATCGTGTCACTGTCATAAGAAACAGAAGAAATTTCTTTCTCAAGACTAAAATGTAAATTTTCTTCCCAAAGGACTTCCCAAATTATGAACAATGATGAGACTGGTGTTTTTGCCTGTAACGTAAGGAGACCTGTGTTTTTTAATGTAACAGAGAGGTATACATGCTCCTATACAAGAGGTGGCACAGGTCAGAACTTATATTCAGAGACCTTATGTGCCCTTAATAGAGAGGTGTCGTAAATAGCAAGGGACCATAATGAGAGGTTTACCTGAATATTATTTCCTTAAGTTTAAAATACTGTGGAAGGGGTTTTGATAGAGGGGTTTCAATTTTCATGCTTTTAGCAGGAGCTAGATTTGCGCTAAATTAAGAGCTAAGTTATTTCATTCATCCTAAACAAGTTTAGACCTTCCCTGGCTTGTACGACAGAGAACCAGCCATGATTGTTGTCAGTACCACTGCATCATCAAACATGATTAGTCCCCGTTAATTACGTATTGTTTACACCTTGCAGTCATGGTACTTGGTCGCCCTAGCATATACGCGGTCAACAAGAGCTTGTTAGGGAGGAGGTATTTTATGCTTTTATATAATCATTTAAATATTGTAATAATTTGATTCAAAATGAATCCAACTATGCTTACTTATTCGCATGAAAATCCGAATTGTGCTCATGTTGTAAAATGAAAAATGCGCAAAAATTCAGACATGCCAAATTAACCACTTCCACAGTACTTTCTGCCCTCAGCTGTAGATTTCACTTATTATATAGTTGTACAAGTGTATATCAGGGGGTGAAAAATCCAAATGTGAATACACCCTTTATTACTCGCATTATTTAAATCACACTGGGGGGGGGGGGGGGGGGATTGGGGTGGTAGGGAGGTGTCTCCTACCTTTTTACATAGAATCTGACAGACTTCTGACATTTCTAGGGCTTCAATTTCAAAATTAGAATAAAGCATAGACACAACAGGTGTATTTGGGTTCTATTTGAAAATTCAAAGGGATCAACAACCCTGTAGGAGATTTAAAAGTTGTATATACAGACAAGCATGCACTTATTCTCTTTAGTATCTAATTACAACCCTTGTATCAAGGTTTACCTAAATCATTTAACCGTAACCGTAATGCTCACACCATCACCCCCACTGGACAGACAAAGATTAGGCCTGCTTAGTGAGTTAGCCCAGAAACCACAAACAGGACAAATTGCTTGGCTTATTTTGTCTCACCATGAGCCCAAAATCATAAGATACAGAGCGTTTGTGCTCTTTGGTTTGGGTGTGGCCCCCCGCCCGGGAGGTAAAATTCAGCACCTCTTGCGATGGAATGGATTCATATTTGGAAGCTGTGGCATGCTGGCTCCGCGTGTCATCTATTGCACTGAAGCCTGCCTGTGTTCTCTGACTGACTAGATGTTGAGACGCACCCACTGACCCCTAAAATAAAAGGAAAATCACTTAGAAAACAATTTTGATCCCTAAAATCAAGAAATTATATTTTAAGTGTGGTATCTTTCTGTCCTTGAAGTTCTTGCCATTTGTAGCAGGTATACTTTGTCCAACTCTACAATTAAACTCCTTGTCATTCTAAGAGAAATGAAATTCCTATTCCAGAATCTTTTTGAATTTTCAATGAGCTGAAAAATTATTTCATCTTCCTACTAGCAAAGATCTGGCTGCTATAGCTATCAGATACCTTGCTTCATTGAGATGCCCTCGCAGCTGTATTAAGAATAATGATCACTATTGCCAATCAATTCCAACAAACAATATGTAAACAGAAGACTGTTCAAACAAGGCTGCACAAGAACACATGCACAAGAAATAAGATGGGTTTACAAGGCTTTATTTGATGGGCCAGATTGATTCCTTTCTGGCAATGCTAAATTGTTTGACCTGAAAAGAGCAACAAATTTGTTTTGGGAGCACCATAGAGCAAGTGCATGAAACTGATTTGATAGGTTCAATTGCTTTGTTCATTATTCATGAAACAGATGCTTGATGCAGCAAGGTATCTGACAGCATAGAGCAGCTGGATCCTTGCTGGTAAGATGATGATTTATTTGAGTGCTCAGTAAATATTAATTCAAATTAAATCATGTCAGAGTGGAATTGAAGGCTGTCGGATTGTCAAAGACAACTTTATTGGGATCCATTAAATTCTGATGTAATACCATGAGAGTGCAAGGTGTCAGGACTGTCTAGTCACGACTGTATTATGACTTCTTACCTCTTTGGCAGATGGCCTGGGCGGGACAGCGGGAGGGAGATCCGTCCGACTGCCAGCTGAAAAAAATATGAAACTATAGTTAGGATATAAAAACATCATTAGACTTAGGAATTTTTCATCACACATTGTGTAAAAAAAAAAATCCCAATACAAACACTTTTAAGGCCACTTAAATGAACACTGAAATAACAGCCCCCTTCAGTGGGTATGTGTTCATTACAACTGTTCATAACAGAACTCATGCAATCATGAATAGAATAATTTTCAAGGCATGTGGGGAATGGGTCAAGGAAGAATCGATTTTGGTGTGGATTCGCCTCATGATAAGGGTCTATGAGGGAGTCCAAGGAATATTCACAAATAAACAGTCACTTATGCATGAACAACCTGGGAACATGGGCAGAATAGGAGAATGCAAACATGGGTTTGGGGAACTTCTGCACAAATGAAGCTGGGAGGGTTGGCATAATATGAGAATACAAAGATGTTTTGGGGACCGCCCACATGGTGGAGGCCTGCTTTCCTGAGAATGCATATTTCTAGTAAATAACTGACGATGAAATTTATAATGAATATTTCAAAAGTAAACAATGAACTTACCCGAGTCATCAGTGATTACTTTGTTGTCTAGGGAGGAGCTACGAGTGTGGCCAGACCTTGGTCGTGGAGGGGGCGGGGGTATCGTCTCACTCCCCACAGGTAGTGTGGTCGGCCGGTCTGCAGGGGTGTCCCCAGTCACGCTACTGAGGGGTGGGGGGCGCAGTAAGAAGTGACCATTCATTTCATGTCCTGGGGCTGGCACTGGTATTACAAAATATATACATATAATCTGTGGATATTTATCATTTTACATGTGCAGTAAGGCAGCAATAAGAACTATATTTCTCAGTGATTCACTGTGCAACAATATCACATTAAAATTTATTTCACATTGAAATAATTTTAATGAGTTTTTTTTATAACAATTCATAAGCAAATGTTTTACACCACTCTGAAATTAGACATTTTAAACCAATTTTAACATTAATCTTGATATTAATTTAATAGATTGTGTTAATACTTTTCCCTTATACAAGATTATTCTTTGCAAAATAAACCAAAACACTAAATCTTTAAGTAAAATTAAGTAAATTTACTAAAATTGATAATGAAAGAAGTTTTTATCCAACATTGGAAATTGTCTATTTGCAACTTGTAAATTCAACTGTAATGTTTACTGATAAACATGTTTATAGAAAATCTAAATACACAAAACAAAAATTCAGGAAATTTATTCAAAAATAAATATGGTAAATAAAGGTCAACAGTTAACCCATCAATGATAATATTATGCCAAAGAGTTTCAGTGCTGCATGTTCATCATTGCTATGGTTATGGTAGAGTTCTTGCCACAGCTTTTCCATTCACTAAACAAATGGATAGAACGCATTTCTTTCTTTCATACAAGAATAATGCACATTCCTCTCAAACAGCAAATGGATTGATGCACACTTTTCACACAGGACTGGGATATGGCAAATCAGTAAATTATCTATTATTCATTGCAAACTCCAGGTATTTTATACAGGGATGGGTTTATTCACATTCACAACATGCTGGTAAATCATGTGCGGGTAGAGTGCGTATATTGGTATATTACCAAGAAATATGCAAACAGTACCCAAAATTAACTGGAGTGATGTATAAATTGTTTGTATATTATAGTGCATGAATTGAATGTATTATGCTAATATGATACAATTATTACTTAGTACACAAATTTACCAAACTTGTTCACATGTTACTTACAGCACAGTTGTAGGTTATCACACTGGTAGGGTTGGGATAATAACCAGTATTTGAGATAATCACAATTTCTGACAGCTGCGATAACAGTATCGATAACTTCCCTACTATCGTGATGTGTTTTTGTCCACAGTTTTGGTAGAGAAACATGCCCTTTTAGGATTAATACCTAAAGAAAACGGCATCACCGGGGTGTTCCTCGAGGGCGGGTAATAAACAGAGTACTAAAATTCTAAATTTGGACAGGAGTTCTTGAATGTGCACATGCATATATGAATATTACTGCAAACCAACAGGCCACCTGTATATAATGATTACTGTAGAGCTTTAACTGGTGCTAGTCATATATACATATACTGTTTTTTTGTTTGTGAGGGCTTCAAATTCGTGATATTCATGATAGGGAATTATTGCGTAAATAAAAAAACTTCATGTGTAAAAAGCCCCATTGTCAAACAAGATGAAAGGATACAACTGTTTTTTTTAAATTTTAAAAATATTTTATTTATATGGTGGAAGTAACTGCCTCCATTTTTTTAATGCTAGCTTAAGTATATGTACATCTGCAGAATTCCATCCCAGTTTTGGACTACATGACAGGGCAGTATCAAAGGCTTCCTCTCATTTTATATCCTTGTCTTAACCAGGCCTGGTGACAAATGCACCTGTGCGCCCTGGGTGTGTAATCGTCATACCACCGAGGAACCCCCGAAAGGTGCACCTGTTTGTGAGTGAATAGATCATGTATGTTACCCATAAAATCAAAGATTGATATTATAAATGTTTCCAAAATATCTAAACATAATGAGCAATAGTTTCAACTGTTTCAACGTTTACTTGGATCTTCATCTAATTGTTACAATAATGTGCACATACTATTATATATAATTCATTCATATAACATTCATATAACAATTGGTAATCTGTGAAGGTTATTCTTTGGTGAGATTGTGGAAAGGCAAAATAATGAAAACCTGAAAATTTGTGTTTTGGGAGTTTCAGGTGACCCCGTTTGGACTGGAATGTGGTTCTGGAAAAGTGCACTGAAAGTTATTCAATACAGCTTGGAGAAATGACAGAAATTTTTGCAGCAAGGCATGTTATTACTTTGCAGGGAATATGGTGCATGCTGTTACATATAACAAATGAAGTGGTACGTGTGGGATAAATGTTATATATAAATTAAATATTACCATGAAATCGAACCAAAAAACTATCTGGAAAGGAATTGAAATAAACACACTTAATATTTTTCTGTGTTAATATGATATGGCAAGCACTTCAAAGCATTGGTCATAGAATGTTTATAAACATAAAATCAGAAAGCATATATTATATTTTGTTATAGACTGAGTCTATAACAGAGCGAGAATATGCTCAGAGAACGGTGTTCTAGTGAGGGAATTCTGTGCATGCCTCATTGGTAAAGTTCCCACCAAATCAGCCAAGAACAAAATAAGTAGTATGACAGATCATGCAGCATATGTCAGCATTTTTAATATTATTATATCAGCATAAGATAATATACCTGAAAGGTTAAAATTTTATGTGTATTTTTTTATGTGTATTTTTTTATAAACTAATGACAGAAGGATGTTTAATCCTCTGCTGTCCTTTTGATGATAAACATAGATTTAAATCATGTTACCTTTGTGATGATAAACATATAGCTTTTATTCCTCTGTTCTCCTAAGTAATGATAATATATTTGGTTATAATAATTTCCACTCTCCCCTTTTATGGGCGACAGACTTAGGAGTCTTTGTAAATGAAGTAGATTTACAGAAATTTAAACAGAAAGGTTAAAGTATTCTTTTTAATTCATGAATTTTATCCTAAATAAGGAAAACTAGCAGGTGTGCTGAGTTGTGCATAAAGCAGACTTTGAGCTGGGAGTTGCAAGACATGGAAGAAAGTTTGGAAGCTGGAGGGAGCTGAAAGTACAAGTCCAAGACTGCTTCTAATTCTATACAGAGTATATAACAGAGTGGCAAGGACTCACAGCAAAACCTATGTCTGAAGTGTGCTAGTGAGAACAAGCAAGATATGTCTGAGTGTTTCTTTTTTTAAACTTGATGGGATACTGGTGTATAATATTGATAAAAAGGAAAGGTGATACCACTTTGTTATTATAAGAAACTGGTTAAGTGTTATTAATATTATGCCAATTTAGAACATACCATTGGGAATGTCGGAAAAGTTACCATAGTTCTGGCTACATGCACAGCCTGCAAGCCACAGTTGTCAAATCATTTGGTCAGAATGACATGAATAAACACAAGTACCTCAATGCCACATTAGAAGTTTATGGCCACAGCCCAATAGAATGTCTCACTCGGCAGGGTTAAAATCACCATGGTAACACTCAGTTAAAAATCACCATAGAAACAGGTAAAGCTTTAAACAACATCTCATGCAATAACCACCACCACCCACATACCAAAATGACACTTTCCTGAGAATACTATCAGGCAAAGCTATTCATCATGCAACCTCCTCCCACATACAGGGACACCCCACCCCACCATGCTGTCATACAATATGGATGGTTATTCTGAATCACTGAGTACTGAGTATGTGTGTGTGCAAATCCTTTTTCAGCACACAAAATATCTCATGTGATGTACTTTTCACCTATAGCAGTGTACATCCTGTTCTTGAGTACTAATCCTCAGGAAAGGGGGGTTAAAATCAATCTCTGACATGAGCAAGTCCCACAAATGGTATCTTCGATTTTTGTGGCATACCTCCAGGTGTTTCAGTTGAATCAATGAAAAAGATAGACGTGCATTTTCCAAATGTGTGTTTGGACTAAAAGATATATACCGTCTTTCACCAAAGATAATCCGCTATAGTAGATAATCAACACCCCTATTTAGAGCCACAATTTTGGTGGAAAAACGAATAATCCCTATGTTTAATACGAACCCTGTTTCTAGCCTAAATCATGGATGAAGTTTATTGCTTTAATAATAATCTATTCTCCTTTTATTGTGAAGTGTTAAAGAAATGTGCTCAATCAGACTGGAATGGAATTGTTGTATGTAAGGTATACGTTAAGTGCAAGTGGCAGGATGCAAAGAGAACACCTGACAGCTGTGCTTCCCATGAGCTTAACAGTACCATTGTTAAAGCGGGGCCTGACTGCATTTGTGCAGCATACGTATCGAGGATCCTGTAGGGAGATCCCACAGGAGCTAGAAGTAGATGCAGCCGTGATCACATAACTGATCATCTGACCATGACCAAGTAGGATAATTAAAGCTAAGGAATCAATCACATTCAGACCAGTATTCCTCACTTGGGTCAAGTTGTTTTATAAGTAATTAGTGTGTCATGTGTCATTTCCCTATGAAAGATATCCCATGGCCCTTACGGTGCCCCATGCTAGTGCATATAGCGCCATCTTCCAACCAATAATGGTATGAAACGATGTCAACAAGCGGCGTGGTCATGTATATTCCAGTTGGCATATCATTAGTACTCTGGGGTTGCAAGCCATATTGAAGGTATATATGAAGTATTTGAAATGAAAGCAATAAATAAGATCAAATTTTATGTTATCTAATTGAAAATTAAACCAATACTGTTCATTTACCTAAAATTCCTTTATTATTGCTCATTATCGGCTGATATTTTGGCAGTCTTATGGCCTCCCAAATGATGGTCAAGGCACCAGAAAATAGTTGGGAAATTATATCTCAATGTACAATATGCACCTAGGTTTTTAGTTTAGATTTTATGACGAAAAAAATGCGAATTATAATTAGAGGAAGACGGTAGCCATATAGCATTGCATTCACAATCTGTAAATACTGTTTTTAAGTTATATATGTAAGATCTAGGGGGAAAAACAATCAAAGCATTTCACATCAAGTAGTCCACATCAGAATTTTCTCGTACTCAATAACATGTAAACATGGAAAAGGACAAGTGAATCTGTGTGTGTGTAATAAGACAGATTAAGCTGCAGTTTCAACATCTCCAGTTTGATCTCAGCATCATACTCATTTGAAACATGTTACTTTTTCTTTTTTTTTCTGCACAAAATGTACGATCCATAAGAACTCCAAAGCTCCCTCCACCCTGCATTGACTGACACACAGCAACCAGCATCCCCACACAGACTTCATGCTGTAAAAGCACTGCCAGGAAAAGCAAGGCCTACTGTAGCCTGATTTAACTGGACTCTGAATGTTAAAAGTATTTACAGTCCAATGACTTTACAAAGAGATTTTCCAGTATTTAAGCCTAACTTGTGTATAACACTTACTTGAGTATAACACTTACTTGTATACAAGCCTAACTTGTATACAAGCCTTACACTTCAAATGATGGATCAGCGGTGTGTAATTTCACAGCTTATTACTATCCAGGAACAAATGCAGATTACAAATGATCTTATTATAAGCCAATAAATTTGTTTTCTTATTTTATTTATAAACAAATTTAATCCTTTAACTATCGTCTTCAGACACTCAACATCAATGACAGATTTTGAGAGTGAGGGGCTGACACTATTTGGTTTAATCAAACAAGTTACAAATTGTCCGCTGTTAATTCAGAGGAAACTGTAAAATATCAAATGTAAGGAGTTATTCACAGATCAATGATAGGTATGACTTAGGCTTATACATGGGAAAATCTTGGTGCAGTCATGAGGCCATATAAAAGTCCCATTTCCTCAGGCGTGGCATGCTGCGGCTCGGTGCGTACCTGTATGAGCTTTCTTTGGCGTCGGTCGAGGCCTCCCTTGGAGGGGAGTACTCAGAATCATGGGTGGGTGGGTATCGCCCTGGGGGTCAGTTCGAAGTTTGCAGGTGGGGCTGGAGGGCGGAGCACCCTCCTCCCACCCCCCAGGTGATGCAAGGTCAGGTGAGTTGGCAGGTGAGACCGTGTCTGCTGGTAGGGTAGGGTGGGGTAAGATACAGGTTGTCTGACATTAACAGCCCACAACATCTATAAGTCCACACCATGGCAGTTCAAATCTGGACAGTAAACGTCATTTTCACTTTCCATTTGAAACTGGTATTTCTACAATATTAAGGTCGATTTATCTTCGTTTATCACTAAATTCATTTAGTAAGAGTCCTACTTTGGTTCACCTCATCTCACCTAGATCCCCACTTAGATGTTTGGCCAGATTTGGCGGAAGATCTTATCCATCCATTGAATATCTAAAAGCCATCACTTGCACTATTAAGATGAAAGCCACACCAAATAGTTTTTATTGTTATTCAGCAAATATTTTTTTCTTTAATGATCATGAGACATAATGTAGAATATGGAATTTGCCAGCCTGCCTAAAAACAGAAAATTTGCTTTAATCCTTGAAATGGTGTATATGATCAACACAAAATTGAGTCCATTTTAGATACCTTTAAAAATTCTTTCAGGGAATTGTAGAAAATTAGCCACATTAACTAGGACCTTGTCATCTTTTGCCAAAAAAAATTAAAATCAACGAAAATTGGGGAAGTGATAAATTTATTGTATAGCCTTATTGGGAATACAATGGGAATGATTTCTTCTCTTTGTTCAGACACATTTACCCAAAATTAAATTTAATAAATATTATGTGAACTGCCAGGGTGTGGAAAACAATTAAAAATAAACAAATAATAAATACAATGACAGTAATAATATTGAAAATAGTAAAACCCCATTAACCAGCACAGAAACAATATATACACCTGCTGACAATTGTTCATGCTCTAAATGCTACATCAAAAATAAATATTTATTAAACTGACAATGTCATGCCCATCTACACATAATACTGAAAATGTGTTAAACCATTATAGCAAGCAAAGACTTCAATGTATAACTAGAATATCAGCAGAAGCTGACAAAAGCCCTCAGCCAAAAGAACAGTGTTTAGAGGTGGTAACAGTAACAAGTACTAAATATCTGTTCTCACATGGATGTATATCTGTACATGTCTCAGTTATAAACTTAAAATGGAGAGGTATGTACCATGAATCATAACAATCCACCAAATGCTTCCTGAAAAATAAGCTTCTGAATTTTATTCTATTATAAGCTCTGTGACCTTGAAAAGTAGGTCAAGGTCACCCATCTTCGAACTTGACTGGGATTTTGTTGATATACATCTTCACCAAAGAAAAAAAATTTCTATTGTGAATCCTTTTAGAGATATACCGCGCACAAGGCCAAAGTTGAAAAATCCAAGAAAAATTCATTGAAAATCAGAAATTGTAGGTGGAGCCCCCAAACTTGTGCAGCAGTTACAGACCATCAGTCCCTATGATCATAGTAAGTATTGTGAAAATCCACCCAATGGTTCCTGAGAAATAAGCTTCTAAATGTTTTTTCTATAATCAGCACTAAAACGTAAATAGGTCAAGGTCACCCATCTTCGAACTTGACCGAGATTTTGTCAATATACATCTTCACCGAAAAAATAAAATTCCTACTGTGAATCCTTTTAGAGATATCCCGCTCACAAGCCCAAAGTTGAAAAATCCGATAAAAATTCATTAAAAATCAGAAATTGTAGGTGGCGGCACCAAACTTGTGTAGCAGGTACAGACTATCAGTCCCAATAATCATAGTAAGTTTTGTGAAAATCCACCAAATGGTTCCTGAGTAATAAGCATCTAAGTATTTTTCTATTATCAGCTCTAAAATGTAGAAAAATAGGTCAAGGTCACCCATCTTCGAACTTGACCGAGATTTTGTCGATATGCATCTTTACCGAGGAAATGAAATTCTGATGGTGAATCCTTTTCAAGATATCCCGCTGACAAGGTTAAAGTTAACGGACGCCGGACGGACGGACGGACGGACAGCTTGGGTGACGACTACATCAAAACAAACTTCTTTTTATCATCTCAGTCTAACCTGATTAAATATTGATAAATTTGGCCAAGCACTGAATTCAGTTTGTAAACTCCACTGGTAATAAATTTGAGTTTTCACACAAAAATTTAGGGACAGCTAGTTAAGCAGGGTGTTTCACAAGAACTGAAAGGTACAGATTGATAGTGTATTAGTATATATTGTTTACAAATGAGGTGGCACTTTTTAGGTAGCGTCACATTTTATGAGGTGTTTGTTAATAAAGTGTATTTCAATGTTCCGATATATGATGTCCTGATAGTTGAAACTGAATCAGTATGATAACATATAGACAGAATAGTTTTTATTAGGATCTGAATAAAAGATGTAAACCAAAAAACAAGAGCACCACAAAAGTGCATAATATGCCTGTCATGTCATGTGACCTCTGACCTAATTAAGTATGGATAACTTTGGCCCAGAATTCAATTCAAAACTCTGCTGATAATTATTTATAGTGAGTTTCATGAAAATCCATCAATATTTTGGTAAATTATCATAGGGCCATCCAAAGTCTACTGACCTCTTTCGTGCCTCGATTCAGATTCAGGCGAGATATTATGCTTAATGTGGTAACACCACAAAGAAGCCTAGTGACCTCTGACCTCAATAAATATGCATGAATTTTGCCAAGAATCACAGGCGAGATAATCCATTAGTATGTGGTTATATTGAGTTTCATGGAAAAGCACCAGATCCCTGGCAACTTTCACGGCTTAACTAAAATTTAATGCACATATGGACATTGCCCATACCAGATTACAACCCTTCTTAGAAGGGCTTCCAAAAAAAAATTGAGACTGCTTGTATATTCATAGAAGAGTGTATGAATTTTAACATGAAAAGCATGGCTGAGTAGTTTCTTCAACAGTTAAACTTCTGATATACTTTGGATACTTTTGTTCATATTTGATTTTTAATTATGACTGGTGAGATATTGAAAAAATTTAAACTGATAAAAATCATTTAAATAATTTAATAGTAAAAGAAAATTAACTTAAATTAAAATTAATTGCATATCAGTTATGTCCATGTTATGAAATATTTAATCATATAGTAATACAAGTAAATTATCTTTTTTGTTGTACAAGGGGCTGAGGGTCCAGGACTTTTTTTCTAAGAAAATGACAATGAGTCATATCTATTCTTGTAGGATAATTACTGACCATTATTCTATAATACAGGCACTGCCAAATTACCCCTTGATACTAGAAATAATTTAAGATGATTTAGTGTTATACAGTTCCACCAAAATATAGATCATATTATGAAGTGTGAATTAAACATGAAAAATATGGAAACAATTACCTAATGCACCACTGACATTTAAAAACCCATTTAAAAAAATAAAAATAAAAATAAATTATTATCCATTCCAAAAGAAATCTTACATTAAAACAAGTTCGATTACTTGCTAGGTAAAATTTATGAAAAAACAGGGTTTTTATAAGATTTCCTAAATATATATAAAATGTACCTGATAATGCTCGACTTCGGCCATCAATCTCGGGTACAATTGGCTGGCCATCTGGAGACATTCTCACAGCTACGGGATGAACTATTTTTGAATCCTGCCACAAATATAAATGAACAGATCATCTCACTGATACAGAGACGTTTTTGATTGAATGAGAAACTCTTATCTCTTCTGAAAGCCTTAAGTGAACATTAAAAGGCACACAATACACAGTTAAACATATATTACTGTTAAACATTGAACAATATAGGATCTTTTTGTAAGTTTTATTCATTTAAATTAGCTGATGTTTGTCGTAACTATATTTACAAATGAAATGAAAAAAAACATGAATAATGAAGTAGATTAAAAGAAACACAGGTGATGGATACAAGGTGATTGGTATAGCTTACTAGATTAACAGTCAGGTGAGCTATGTTAAAACAGCCCTCAAAATAATTTCATCTTACTAAACAAAGCTGACTCTCACATGCCACTTGTTGTGGCCAAACATTATTGGTGGTTGTGTACTAGTTTATATATCAAGACATTCATTTACAATTTTGATTGTATTTTGTAGTTCTATTTTATTTGTGATATGTAAAGAATTTTCCTTGTTTCATACCCATTTTGGTAAAGCATTGAAAAACATATGTTTTACATGATATGGCCTTACTGTTTCCTGCCCTGTACAGCTAGAGAGGGTATTATGTTTGGCCGGCAGGTCAGTCCTGCATACTGCGTGGTACAGTAAAGTACAGCCATAGATTTTATGCTCCATGCTGTTTTAAGATGTAGAGATCAAACAATTTTGGTAAGTTTCATTTAGACTTTCTTAACATTTACTGACAGATTCAAGTGCAATTATTTGTTATTTTGAAGTAAAAGAAAGGATTAATAAACAGAGCATACTGATGTATTAGGCAGACTAGTAAAACACTAAAGTTTATGGTCTATATAATGTAGATACCCTTGTATATTTACGATTGTTGTGTCTGCTAATATTCAACAAATGAATTGAAAATGTGCTCAAGAAGCCTAGAAATATGAAACGGATATCATATGTATTTTGGGGAAAAAAAGATTGTAATAGATTTAATATATTTCAGGAGTATACTGAATTTACTTGTAATATTCACGGCTAGAAACCTTTTTATATTTGTTTGCATTGTACTTATAACACTTTTTATGTTCATTGCAGTTAATCTGTAACAACAGAATTACAAGGACAACTAAACAGAATATAGCTCACTACTGAATTGTCACTGTTGTCAGCACTGATGAGTGAATGATCTTACACCTTTGATAATAAGATAACAAACATTTGATTTTTTTATGTACAGGAACTGGATGTACTTCATAATTGATATAAGCCTCTAGTTAAGAACAAAAAAATATATATATACTAGACTGGTGGTACACCCTCCTTGCCTGCACTGGATTGAGTTAATTATGGATGGTTGCCCAGAAATAGGTTTTCAGTTTGCAAGTGAAATTTTGTGTAAACTTCACATTGGTTTACTGCCATTAATATATTATTAAGGAAATAAAAGCTTGAGCAATGCAAGGGTGCATAATACACCTGTCATATGTCTTGTGACCTCTGACCTCATTAAATATGCATAGATGTTGAAGGGAATTACACTTAGGCAAGATATTATATTAGTTAACTTTTCTGTTAAGTTCAATCAAAATCCCTCATGGGCCTAGTAAATTATCCATACATGGCAACACCACAAACCTCATTAAATATTCATGGCTTTTGCCTAAATTTGAACCCAAGTGAGACAATCTATTGGCAAGAAGTTATGGTGAGTTTCGTGAAAATCTGTCACATCCCTGGTTAGATATTGTGGCAACACCAAAAGTTAACAGATAAGCAACGGACAGACCTACCATGGGTAAACCATAATACTTCACAGATGGGCCTGTAAAAATGTAATGAAATTAAGAAATAATTGAAGAAAGTCAGCGGTACCCAAACACATTCACGTCATAACTTACAGGGTCGGCTAACACAGGTTTCACCTCAAAGTTGACGGGCGCTGGTTTCGTGCCCGGACTAGACACACAACTGGATGTGGGAGACTCCACTGGAGCATACCCAGGTTGCCACTGTAAAATTACTGCAGCCAATGAGAGCAAAGCAAAGCAAGGAAAATCACAGGACACAGAAACAACCCCAGAAACCAGTCTCAAGAATAAATACTTATCGCAAATTCAATTGTCAGGAATGGCAATCTATATGTGATAGAATAAATGTACAGCGACCTGTACAAGTTTATGAGACTTTTTCATGGGACTGGTCATAGGGTTGTTACAATACCTTGTTGCAACATTTTGTACCAGACAGTACATTACAAGTAGGTTACGGCGTGAAGCAGGGATCACAATTATTTACATAATTTACAGGCCAGCAGGGCCTGAAATAAGATTCATCAGGCCCACTTACAAAACAATGTGCTTGCCCCTCCTTTAAGAAACATATTGCTTCTTTTTCATATTAACTCATAATTTTAAAAGACTAAGTCCTTGACACCACATTAATGGTTGAATTATAAACAAAACTTCAAAAAAAATTTCCAGATGATTTTGACAATATTTTCACAGCCCCATGAGTCCTTCCCTTTGGCAATATAAATTTAGCACTACAAATATAGACACTGGGCCTGTGGGTCCATTTCAATTTTGATCCCTGCCCAATATGCATTGTGATTAGCTTAAGATTCTGAAGGTTAAGACAGCACTGGTTGTATATCATACCACACAGTAATGTTACAAATATAGATAATTAGCAATTAATGTTAAAATTACATAAAAAAATCATAAAGCTGATCAGTATAGACATTTACAACATAAGCTACAGTGATCTGAGTATTTTGCTCATTAAATCTGACTGAACTGAGCAGGGGACTGGTATAATAACATGTTTGTAATTCATGAGCTCAGGCTTCACAGCTGTACATGTAAAATAACGTCTTTGAGGTTTCCAACTTATTTATGCCAGACAAACAATTCCATCAAAAGATTGTGAATTTCAGTTGTTACTGTTGAAAATTGAGTACAGAAACAATGAAAACCTAGCCATGTATTAATTTGTAATGTAAATATTGAAAGTTTCTGAATTTGTCCAAAATCTAAAATAATTCTGAGCAGAAGAGGTTCTCACAAAGGGTTTCTTTTGGGTTTAATGATGATTCTAAACAAAAAGATCTTTAAGTGCAAAATCAAAATCATAAAATTTGAAACAAAATTTCACAAAATACATAAGAAAATTGTAGATTTCCATGTTAACAATGTGTTTTCTAGATTTTTTCATGTTAAAATCAAATCCATGCCATATCTTTTTATTTCTTTCTAATCATTTTTCTCAATGATTCCAGTAGAAGCCATGTGCTTTTGAATAAATCCATCTGCAAGAAATCATCCTTAATTGTATTCCATAGCTAATATGTTTATTAACAAATTCATGTACCAAAATCATGATATACAATGTTTTATGCAAGCACACTCAACGATTTTTGTCAACATTTATTCAGTTGAGGAAGCTGATTTAACTCCATTAGTCTCATACAGTATAACTGTTTGTCCTGACATGTGGTGGCTCCACCTACCTGAAGCTGGGGTGACGGTGGTGTCAATCTCTTTAGTGTGCTACCAGGGGGCAGGTCTGCAGCAAATGGCTCATCTGGGTCAAGAACACAGAGATTAGGTTTAAGGTGAAATTAAATATGTTCACATAAATAATGCAAGCATATGCAGCATATCCAAGTGACAATTTTGAGATTGTGTCACATAATGGGTAAGTTTATGTTAATTTTAAGATGATATATAAGTTAAATCTTGCCATTAGAAGGAAAATGTAATCAAACATAGACCTTAAAAATATGTAACCTCAAAATTATATACTATTTTCTAGACCAGATCTCTGCCTTTCAAATACAAAGTGATACTCAACTAAATTGTTAAAGATTTATACATGATAAACAAGTCATAAAATTAATTAAGACCTAGATATATGCTGGTAGACACACATTGTTATCAGAAGGACTACACAGACCTTACTTCCTAAATAATTCCCTCTACCTGTCCAGCATGAATCTTATACTGTGTTAATGATGGACTTACCTGCATTCATGAAAGGAACATACGGAATGAGAGATGGAGGGAGGGAATCTGGCAGTTCTATTTCATTTCTCCTCAGAACGACCAGGTGCATGGCAGTGCAGAATTCATCAAGTGAAAGAGCTCCATCTCTATTAACATCTGACAGCTGCCTGTAATTATAATGTAACAATTACATGTAAAATGTCTGACAGCTACCTGTAACCATGTAACAATTACATACAAAACTGACAGCTGCCTGTAACCATAATGTAACAACTAGGGTTATCAAACCCTAACAGATTTATTTCTCCCAGTTTCTTGAAAGCACTTATGGGCTAAAACCTGGAAGTCACAGGTGGAATTATGGAATTATTGGTAGTATACATAAAACACCTGACAGCTGCCTGTAGTAATAATGAAACAATTACATGTGAGACAAAGGACAGCTGCATTTTGTCATAATGTAACTATTATATGTAAAACAGCTGCCAGCTGTTTCTATAATTTAACAATCAAATGTAAAGCAATAGAATTATACCTCATCAAATGAAAGCACTTTATCCCTACTAATATCTGAGAGCTGCTTGCAATCCCTTTGTAACATACTGACAGTTAATCAAGGCAATTTATAAATTCTGTAAATTGTATTGAAGTACATTCAAATTATCTTGACTTTTTTATGTTTTTTTTTTAATTTATATAATATTTTGCTGACGGCAACCACCTCAATTTTTAGAGATCTAGGTACTAAATATGTACATCTGCAGAATTGGATTCCAGACAATGCAATAGCTCACGCTTCCTCTCATTTTATACATTGGTGTTAACCAGGCCCAGTGAATAACTGCACCTTTGGGCAATGGGTGTGTAATTGTCCTCACTGCTGAAGCATACCACTGATAAAGCCAAAAGCTGGACTCAGTTGTGACTGAATCATGGCCATGAGGCACAACCTTCCCATTAAGCCTGAGGAGTGGCCTCCCTCATTGGGGGCCGACCATGAAAAATTTGAACTCGTTATCTCCTGGCTTTGTCCTGTGCTCTACCCTTAGACCACAGAAGCCCTCTCCTTTTTTTTTGGTGGAGGTAACCGCCTCCGTTTTTTTCTAATGCTAACTTAAATAAGTGTATATGTACAACGGCAGAATTCCATTCAAGTTTCAGAATATTTGACAGGACAGTATCACTTTTTTCTCTCAATTTTTATATCCTGCCGTTAACCAGGCCCAGTGACTACTGCATCTGTGGGCCCTGGGTGCGTAATCGTCCCCATTGCTGAGTCAAACAACCAAGGAACCACTGAAAGGCGCACTTGTTTGTGAGTGAAACATGGCCTCAGGGCATGACCTTTCCATTAAACCCGCAGAGCGCTTACCCCGGGTCAAGGCTGACTGTGAAAAAACTCACCGCCTCGGCTGAGATTCAAACTCACAATCTCCTGGCTTTGAGACCTGTGCTCGACCCCTGAGCCAGACAAGCCGGTCAGAAAGCCTTTTACTTGTTATGGTTCCCTCAGTGGTTCATGTAAACTTGCTCATTAATGATGAAAAGTTCAGTTGGAAATATACTTAATAGGTGGTATGAGGGGTATGAAAACATGGGATGCAGCAGTTAAACAGTGAGTACAGATGTATTCTTACCATATCTTTGACAGCTCATGAACTGGCAGCTTTGACTTTTCAAAGAAATCTTTAGCAACAGCACCTATCAAGCAGTAAAAAAGTTGAGTTTCAATGACCTTGAATAAATATGATCCATTATTTTCAAATTCATCAACAAACAGTGTTTTTCCCCTTGTTGGAATATCAATGCTTAATCCTTGAATTTATATTCTGTAATCTGGTTTGGCCAGTTTAAAATTAAATTTACTGAAGACAAAAAAGTTTTTACTACAAAATTTTACTACAGTAATAAGCCCTTAATACAGATAAAACACTGGCTCCATTCCAATTTCCTGTGAATGTTGTATTTTACTCTTTAACACAGTAGATACAGAATACTGTGGTTGACTTCATATTCTCAAGGTTAACATTGCACAATTTCCACTTCTTCTGTATTTCTTGAGGGCTCAATTTTCACGATCTAACCATGTTTATACACACAGTATATTGTTTAATGTGTTCGCAAAAATCTTTAGAAGGATCCAGGGAATACTGAACAAGTGAATTTTTTTTATTCTTTATAGGCAGTTAATATAAAAAAAAAATTTATATTATTCATACTATCAATCTTTGACTTATGGATAGAATAGAAGATCTGTTATTATATAAATAATATTTAAATTTTGCCTTGAAACTCTGCAAGTGTTAGATAATGGATATGAGATGCCGATAAGGCGGCAGCCTAAAAGAATTTTCACAAATCTGTTTAGTTTGGGCTTCTTATTCATATTGGTTTAATTTTTGCAATTAAATCTGCCTTGCATGAATATCGCAAATTTGAAACCATTGCAAACAAAAGGCACCTCAAATGTGCACAATACACCTGTCTTATGTCTTGTGACCTCTGACTTCATTAAAATAAGTGTGAATTTCTCGGAGAATTAAATTCAGGTGAGAAACAGTGTTCGTTCAAATTTATAATGAGTTTCATATATATCCATCAGATTTGTGGTAATTCCTCATGGCGTCAGAAAAGTCTGGTGACCTCTGATCTCATTAAATATTCATGGATTTTGCTGGGAATCAAACTTAGGCAAGATATTGTATTGGTTAATATTTCTGTTGAGTTTCATCAAAATCCATCATATTCCTGAAAAGTTATCACAGAGACACTACAAAGTAGCCTCGTGACCTCTGACCTCATTAAATATGTGTGGTTTTTGCCTATAATCATACTCAGGCCAGATAATCTATTGGTAAGTAGCTATGGTGAGTTTGATGAAAATCCATTGAATCTCTGGTAAGTTATCATCATGACACTTAAAGTTAATGGACGGACAGACCGTGGGTATACCATAATACCTTCCGTCACAGACGGGCGTATAACTAAAAACCAACCACAGTATGCTAACTAGGGCTGTATCAATATATCGATACACCACATCAATATGGTTACCAATATGCTATGCATGCTGCATCGTCGTACGGATAAAACATGAAAACTGCTTGAAAATATAGATACAGGTCACACAACTTTAACCTTGACTATAATCTTAGTCATAGATTTATTTTTAGAGTTTGAGCTGCCTTTTATTAATTATTTTGACCTTTTAAGACTTATATAAGAGCACGTATTATCGCTTATTGGACTGGATGAGGAATGTGTATACAGTTATTGGTGCTTTCATGAGCAGCCAGTGTGTGTGAGCAATGATAGACAAATATCACAATCTTTTTTATTTGTTTAGGGAAAACTTTATCCACAGAGCTTTTAAACAGAAATGATATACAAAGAAAAATTAAGCATATTGGCAAACGTATCGGCAAGGAGATTACAGACTGGAGTATCAAGTGAGAGTCTGGCCGTGTCGAATGTTGCTGACGAGGGTCATAAAACTCGCTGCTAAAAGGCACACAGAGATGCCACTGATAAGCCCAGCGCTAATTGATACAGCCCGAGGGACCCCCCTTCGGCGTGACTTTGGAACATCTCATTAATTCCAGGCTGCGGTAAACATGGGCGATAATACGAGAAAAACGCTGTCAGTGACAGATTGGGCAATGGCTCACGGTTATCTATCAAAATGAAAGTCATCCGTTCATAAACGTCAAAATATTTAGTTATCGACAGAATACTATAATACAAGGCTAATTATTAATATATGCCAGAAATGTGGGAACTGATGTAAATTTTTATAATTTCGAATTTATTCAGGGAAAGTAAGGTTTACTTTTACCAGTCGTCCGTCATGAATCACGGCAGAAGTTGAAGCAGAGTGACTGTATCTATCCTTAAATCGATCCAGTGATTCCTCAACACAAGACCTCTCTAGATATATTTGTAACGCATAATTCTTGACAAAAAAAACCATTTGCGCATTCATAATTCCGGGCAGTGTTATTCCAGTGATAGACCACTCAGTTACTGGATATATCTCTCACCGCTTCAGCGAGCTACAGAGGACCGCGGAAGTAACATCTAGCAGACTCGCTTTACCAAAGGCCGTGCCGCCGCTGCACCTGACACCGCGGCACAATAGGCGCACAATAGAGTTAATGGGCTTATCAGGTCTTAATTGCAATTAGCGCATGACTGACACAAGAAGCTTCTGACAGTTGATATTCCAGTCTTTAATCTCCTTGGAATTGGGTATCACTTGAAGTATATCACAATACGTAATGTACCTAAGTGGGCTGACCAATACCCAGCCCTAATATATACATAATGCTTGCCTGATATAACCCCTTTAAGGTCTTGTTGCATTGTTCTGAACTGGTTAATGTAGTAATCCCGTTGTTCGTCACTTATCAACCACACGTCGTCAAGACTCTCCGCCTCCGAACTCACAGACGATGTGTCTGCTTTAGCTGATGATGACTCGCCCCCACGGGAGTGGTCAGAGAAATGGGCCCACTGCTGTTTGGTTTCTTGACTAATTAATGCTGTAAAAATATTTTCTGGTATGTCAGAAGTCGTGCATTCAAAAGCTTCCATAAATATCTAGATGCATGCAAATCAAGTCTTGATATTAATGGTTAACGGCTTGTCAAGGACAAGTAAAGGTTCCAGAAAATGGTGGTAGTGCAACCAAAAGTGGACTCCTACTTGCCCAGTGGGTCCAACATAAACCTATAGACACAGGCCTGAATCTCAATCAATCTTAAGTTAGCCATTTACTTTCCTCCAGAAATGAAATAATATTGATCATTCCTCTGTCTTTAATCAATGGTATAGTAATCTGTGCAAATGCTACAGATAAATATTTTTAACAAACTTACAATTGAACATGTTTATTGTTGCAAAAAAGTCAATGGAACACTTTTTTGTGCTTGTGGCTGAAATCACAGATTTCTGTAGGCAAAGAAAAACAAGGGACCTATGGGTCACGGCACTCAGCTGTGATTTATGATAAAAAATATTATTTAGAAATGAGGCACATGCGGGTTTTGTGTGGTAATAAAAATAAGCTGTATTATGAGTTGTTGTTGTTTAGCTCATGTATGATTTTGATAGTACCTTTGGAGACAAGGAAGAGGATTGATTTTATTTATATTATTAACAAATGTAGTACTATTGCCACACAGATTTTGACTTGGCCATATTACTTATAAGCAGAAAATATAATATAAGAGTTTAACTATTTATTAAAAAAAATTACAAATATTATCCCAAATATAATTTTTATTAAAAATTATAAGAGAATCGTATGATTTTTAAAAATGAAATATAACTGAAATGATTATTAAAAAAATATTAAAGAATATATTCATGAATGCATTCATGAATACATTTTGAAAGTATTTGCACTGCTATTCATATACTTTCATTTTTACCTGAATTCCCATTCTTTATGCAAGAAATTTTATAATGGAGTACATATTCATATTCGTATTTAATTTTCAATTGCAAAGTATTTGCACCATGTCTGGTATTTATATACAGTGGAACCCCGCCTTGCGACCACCCCACAATTGCGACCACCCCACAATTACGACCATTTTGCTTGGTCCCGAATTGTTTTTAGTTTATTTATGTTTAAAAATGACTCAAAATTACGACCATCCCTGAATTCAGAATTACGACCAGATTTCCTGGCCCCAGCGCTCATGCGACCCCGCTAATGCGACCACCGCCGAGAAGTACTGAAACAACATTTGTCACGAGTCAATGGCTGCGTCTTGTCACAGGCGCCTTAACGAAAGATCAAAGCGGGTAACAAGGTTTCTTAACCCGAGTATTAATTTGTTTCCGCATATCTTTCCGACTCAGTGTCTTCGCTGAGACTCGTTGAGGTGTAGGTTATAGATCAAAGAGGGTAACCATCGGCCTGATTACTTAGTGAGCCAGTCTGACCTTGGGTGAGATGCTAATTGCCCCTCAGTGATCACCTGTATTACAGCTACCCTAAGTGTGGGGTTGCGGGCTTAATATTTCAACTAATCACATATTGTTCGATCCTCATTGGTAAAATTAACGACCTAGTTAATCCTAAATGTGCTCATATCTTACTGACAATGAGTATATTGAGCAGTCAGTAAAATGTATAAATAAAGCTTGCATGGGGGGGGGGGGGGATCCCTCACATTAACTTGCCTTTTCTGATAGATCGTTGTTAGTTTATTTCTCTTACTGTTAATTTTGCATTTAAATTGCTTGCTGTTAGGCAACCATGCCTCCAAAATAGCCATCCCTGAAGGATTAACTGGCGTTAATCAAAGTGGCAACACCACGCGCAGTCAGCACCAAATGGCTCAGCTGTTAAGCGTCGGGAAACCTCAAGTGTACGCAATATATACTCAAGCGGAAGGCTAAATATATGACAGCCACGTATTATGTTCAACATGCATTCAGTAGGTTGTAATCGTATTTCCTTTGTGTTATTTTTTGTTAATTATCAGTCACTGCGTATGTGTACATGTTTATTAATTTTTATCATGAATAAATATGTTCAGCTACACACAAAAAAAAACAATCATAATAAGGGTCCTTCGCTAGGTAAAATATTTTGTTATAATTCACATTAAAGATATGCAATAGATAAAATCTGATACACATTAAATATCAGCGTGTTATATGCGACCACGGTAAGAGTTTCACAAATACAACCACCCCCAAATTACGACCACTTTGCTCAGTCCCCAGGGTGGTCGTAATTGTGGGGTTCCACTGTAGTTTTCACCAAACAATGATGTTGAGAATCCAGAATATACAAAATTCACACATTTAAATAATGATCACAAGTACCTGGTTTTATGGGTTTTATTTATATTTAAAAAAAATAAATGTAATATATTCATTTTGGACAAATTTCACATCAATGTACACACTAGACACAGTAGGAATCTAGATAAATATTATCAACTGCATCTTTGTCTATCATTAATTCCCTTCATATGATCCCTAATGATTAGTAATGAATAATATGATTTACTTTTTTATCATTAAAATTGAACTGAAAAATACTGCATGGTGTTATTTGGAATATGTGACATTCTATCAATCGATACAAGATTCTTATATCATCAGTAACTGCAAGTTAATTTCCTGTTATTTTAAAACTAACAAATTCCTTTTCTATTTTTCTTTAATTTGTTATTAAAATGAATAAAAATTTATTAATTTATTGTTTATTGTTATGTTGTTGGTTAATCAACTAGATGAGTTGGGTTGGACACCTGGATCAACTGTGGCTGGCCATAAGCTGCCTGGCTGCCCCAGTGAATGCCTCGCCTCAAGTATGCATAATTTGCTGAAAGTTCAACAAGGTTAACATACAGGTGACTCAAGAGGGGCTTGAGAGAGCCAAGGTCTGACATGGTCTCATAAAAACATTAATAAAAGCTACAATTTCTGGCCAATTTCTTTTAGCTTTCTAAACTAAAAAGCTGAAATCCTTATGCGTGCATGATATGAAAATTGTATCAACAGTGCTCACAGGAAACAAACGTGCCATGGTCAAAGTTGGGCAAAATTTAAGGTACTAATTTTATATTTATGCTAATAACTTAAAAAAATTTGAAAAATTCAGAAATAATTTTGGGTATTCATTTGAATCTTGATTAAATAATGTTACATCCCTGACAAAAAATCTCTAGCTTCAGCAATCCCCTTGTTAAGGGAGTAAATATATTTCTTGATTTTTTACAAAGTGCATTATGTTTGGGCCCATAACTTAAAACAATTACGCAATACTGACATCATTTCTGGCATGTGCATAGAGAATGTATAGAAAAATATATATATATTATATATGATTAAAGTCAGACCAGTGGTTTGGATATTAGGCAGTCTTGAAGTGTAACAATGGGTTTTTAATGGAAAAATGAAGTTTTTCATTAATATCTTGAAGGTATTAGGTCCTAGTGACCAAATTCTTATTTTTGTTAATATTTTAAAAAATTTAAAAGATTTTGATCTAATTCTTTGTATACAATTTAATTATGATTAATTAAAGTTATATTACTGGAAAAAAAGTCCATAGGTTTAACAAGTTTTGTGTTAAGAGATCAAATATCTTTCCTGATTTTTTACAAAATGCATTATGTTTGGGCCCATAACTTTTTAAAATTTAATAATACAGACAATTTCTGGCATGTTCATAGGAACTATAAAGAGGAATATATATGGTAAATATGAGGAAAAACAGATGAGTGGTTTTGATATTAGGCAGTCCTGAAGTGTGAAAATAGGTTTTTAATAAAAAATTGAGGTTTTTCCTTAATTTCTCAAAGGAACGAAGTCGCAAAGACCCAGTTTTCAGCTTGGTAGGAGATCTTGGGGACATCTAACATTATGCCTAATTTTGGATTCCTAGGTCTTACGGTTTCAAAACGTGCCACATCTATGGACGGACGGAGAGATGGATGGACAGACGGGTGACGGACAATGGACCACGACTATAGCTCAGATGACTTATAGTCAGCTGAGCTAAAAATCATCTATGGCAACTAAAAGTGAAATGTTACCAACCCTGTAGGGTTTAATGTTAGGTCCTGCAGATGGACACAAAAATGATTGTATATCTTCTTATACATGTGAACCCAGAATGCACTCAATTACTCATATTCTTCTGCCAACAATCAGGAGCACCAGATAGGGCCCTGACCAAACTTAGATGTATGGCATATAACATATGTTGTTCAGCAACTCAACTGTTGCATCACAGGTAAGCTCTGACAGCTTAAACAAAGGCAGCTGTAATTACGTCACATCTGTGCAAGTAGACATGGAAACCCTGTTTTAACATTTCTACTTTATTCTTGTGACAGTTGACAACTGACAAAAAAATAGAATGACAATTCTGCTTGACCATCGCCCATCTCGCAACTGAAAAGAATCATGTGAACAAAACAATGTTAAACATAACATAATATTGATCAAGATTACTCACAAAATTTAACAGATTGTCTTTTGAGTGTTACCTTTTCATTAAAAGTTAATTTATAATTTTCAAAGTAACATTACTAACAGACAAACAAACCAACCGCAAAAAATAAAATAGAAGATGTGCTGGCCAGTGATTTAACAACATATAATGATCACTTACTTTGGTGATCATCTTCAAAAGATGCCCAGCCTTTTTCCAACTTCATGTGCATCTGGTGGTACTGGGAGTTATTCACATGCAGTGCCCCTGTGTGGTTGTTTGGGTGACTTTGCTGGGGCATTTGAGACGTCGTTTGTGGAGATGTTGGTGGCGATGATGCCTCCTGCAGAATAATATTTATAAATATATATAGCTGAACCGCAAAAATAACGTCCACCTTGTGGTCATAATTTGGCCTTGGGGGTGGTTGTATCTGTGAAATTCTAAGTTACTCAGATCATATATTTTGGACCAAAAAGTGGTTGTAATTGTGGGTAGGTCACAAGGCAAGGCACCATATATATGTATGAGAAAAGTATACAAACCTTATACAATAAATATAAATTATAAGGAACTATACTTGTTAACACATATAATTGATTAAAACCTCCACGGAATCTGTAATAACAAGGGCACAGGTTGGGAATCATTCAAGTACATTAATGAAAAGGAAAGCAACAGACAGAACTACTGATACAAATATGTTAAGAATATTAATATCATATGTTCCTTTGTGTAACCTTTATTTAGCGTTAATTACATGTTTGATGATATTATTACCTCCCATAAGTGATTTTTTTACAGTTTTCTGTTTCTTAGTCTGTTGTCAAGACTACACAAAAACTACTTTACTGAACCCTGCCTTACAACCATCCAAGAATTTTGACACCCAAGAATTACAACCACTTCTCTGGGTCAAGAATAAATAATCCAGTTAACTTTAAACAAGGGACCCATGGGTCACGGCGCTCAGCTGATCGTGATTGGACTATAAATGTTTCTCCACTGTGATACTATATCGAGTCGATAAAGCTTATGAATATCATGTTGGGCTATTATAAAGGAATGTTATGTAATATGTGAGTAAATGATAAATGAAATAACCTGACTGATGGATTAATAGAGTCAAATATAGTGGTTTATTTTTTATTTATTTAGGAGGGGTTGAAAATTGTGATATATTTGAGCAAATATGAATGCAATGACAGCAGTAATAAGCAGTAGTAGAATGATGATAAGGCTATTTGTTGAAGGATCTAAAGTGTATGGTAGTCTGCAAGCTTTCAATTTGACAGATATGATGTTATGATTAACTATGCTGATGAAGTGATTTATGATTTTGTGACTGTATGACACAATATCTCTTTAGTCTTGACAAGGTACATTACTGTGATGCCCACTATGTCTACATATTACACAATATTGACATAATTTCTGGCATGTACATAGGTACCTATGGACAAATAGTTATACAAAATATTAAAGTATGAATATATCTGATTCATCTTGTTCTTGCTTACTGAGGCTGACTTTGGGATGGGAAAAGGGAGGGCAGCACGAAGGTGGATGTAGAAATATTCTATTATAATGTTTTTCATTTATATAAGAATATGAAAAGCTAAGAGGAAAGGGGCCCTCCTACTTGGTTATAGTAAAGTTCTAAATATATGATTGCAAACTAATACTCTGACAAGACTGTCATGAAGAAAAACAGTAAAAGTTTTGAGATACTGTGATGCATATGAAAATTTACAGATGGACAGGCAAGTGGACAGAATGGACTAATACCTTTATTTCACTTTCAAGGGAATAATGCATTTAAGTTTATATATAATCCTATTTTTTTAAGCATATCCACTTTTTCCATTAGGAAGTTTTTATCTGAATCATTTTTTTATTTACAGGTTTTATAAATTTTTAATAAAAAACCTGAAAATATAAGTTAAAATATTAGAATTGTTGCAAAAGTTGCAATCATTATATATACAGAGTAAAAAACCTGAAACTATAAGTTAAAATATTAGAATTGTTGCAAAAGTTGCAATCATCATATATCCAGAGTGTAGCTCATATTGGGTCATATTATGCATACACATATATTTTATTATTTTTAAATCCTAAATGTTTAAACTGAATTTAAAAGAAAATAATGCCACAACATGGCATCTATAAGAATATTCCTTGAATCACTATTAAAAAGTTTTGCACATTGGAGTTTTCAGTACATGCTTAATTTTATTCACCAAAATAAAATAAAAGATTCAGTTAATTTGATAAAATAAAACATCTTTTCAAATAAAGTATACACACTGTTGGTTGAATGACAGACAAACAATATCATTGTGCTAATTACTATCCCAGTTTTAATTTATTACTGGAATTAATAGTCAATTTCACACCTGGTGAAGTTTTTACTCTTCTGAAGTAAGGAATTACTTATCTCATTAACATCCACACTTTCATAGCAATACAACACTTTGTGGACACAATTAAATGTACACTTTAATCATTGTAACCCTGGTGGTAAATACAAAATCTAAAATGTAGCATAGCCTAGAATAAGAATGAATCAAATACAGAAAATAATAACATTCCTCTAGTTTATGCACCATCTGGGGGGGGGGGGGGGAGTGCAGGGCAGAGGGGAAGCCTGCTGGTAGTGGCCAAGCTGACCCAAGGCAAGCTGCCTGGGGTGGGTTACACAATGCAAGTGAAGGCTGTACTACTAGGTGGGCTAGATGTAAACAACACTTGACATGGTGTATGAAAACATGAATAAAAGCTATTCTTTCCAATCAATTTCTTTGAAATTTCAGATTTTAAAAGATTAAATCCTTATGTATATATGCTGTGAAAATTAAATCAACAGTGCCAAAGTTGGACAAAATTTAAGGTATGGATTTTTTATTTATGCTTATAACTTGAAAAATTTGCAAAATTCAGATCTAATTTTGGGTAAACAATTGAATCTTGATTAAATAAAGTTATATTCCTGAAAAAAAGTCTCTGGGTTCAGCAATTCTCATGTTAGGTGAGTAAATATATATTTCCTGATTTTATAAAAAATTGCATTATGTTTTGGCCCATAACTTCAAAATAATACCCAATACTGACCTAATTTTTGGTATGTTCATAGAAAATGTATGAAAGCATGTGAATACTAAATACAAGCAAAAACAGAACAGTGGTTTTGATATTAGGCAGCCTTGAAGTGTAACAATGGCTTTATATTATGGAAAACAGAGTTTTTTTTTCCTTAATATCTCGAAGGAACAAAGTCGTAATGACCCAATTTTCGGTATGGTAGGAGATTTTGGGGACATCTAAAATTATGTCAACAGCCTGGGGAGCATAGAGATGTGCACTGAATGACCTACAGTCATCAAAGTGGACTGCTTGACAATGTAATGGAATACAACAAGAGCCTCCAAAAAATTCAATAACTAGCCTAATTTTGCAGCTTTTATTTTCAAATTTCAGATTTTAACAGATTAAATCCTTATGTATACATGGTGTGAAATTTAAATCCACAGTACTAACAGGAAAAAAACGTGCCATGGCCAAAGTTGGGCAAAATTTAAGGTACCAATTTTATATTTTAGCCAATATTTAAAAAAATTTAACAAATTTTGATCTAATTTTTGTATACAATTAAATTTTGATTAATTAAAGTTGTATTACTGGAAAAAAGTCCCTACCTTTAACACTTATGGTCTTAAGTGACCAAATATTTCTACCTGATTTTTTTACAAAGTCCATTATGTTTGGGCCCATAACTTTTTTAAATTATATAATACTGACTTAATATCTGGCAAGTACATAGGAACTATATAGAGGAATATTTATGGTTAATATGAAGAAAACCAGATGAGTGGTTTTGATATTAGGCAGTCCTGAAGTGTGAAAATAGATTTTTAATAAAAAATTGAGGCTTTTCCTTAATATCTCAAAGGAACGAAGTCCTATTGACCCAATTTTTGGCATGGTAGGAGATTATGGGGACATCTAACTGTATGCCGAAATTCAGATTCGTAGGTCCAACGGTGTCGAAACGTGCCAGTCTTATGGACGGACATCCAGACGGACAGACGGACGGACAGACGGACAGACAGATGGACGGACGACGGACAATGGACCATGACTATAGCTCAGATGACTTATAGTCAGCTGAGCTAAAAACTTTACGGACCAACAGACAGAAGGACAGATGGACGCACAGATGGAAGGACAGACAGGCAAACCCGAATCAATGTCCCCCGTTTTGTGGAAGTGGGGGACAACAAATGGAGAGTGTGGAACTGATTTGCCCTGGCTGAGGTATATACTCTTGTGAGTGACCAGTTAACTCTACGTGAATCTGCATGTTTTTGTGTGTGTGTGTCCTAATGATATCTGAAGAAAGCTATCATGGATGTTACAGAAATTTCACATGCAGTTTGGGAATGTAAAAATCTCCAGGTGATTAAATTTTGGCGTAAATCCCCACCTGAATAACACATGGATTAACATTTTAGAGCTTAAATAAGTTGGTAGCACAGTTTGCCACTAGAACCATTAGGAAGTGAGATGGCCATTTGGATGATGAACCATGATGTCACAGGGACAATAATGTCACTTTACGTGCCCTTTATCTGAAATGTGACAGAAACCAAGGGCTCAGCATGGTGGTGGATGTTGACGATGGTGTATATATATACAGTCCATGGCAGAAATATTAAAGGTCCAGTGGTGTTTTCAAGATTTTTTCATGTTCATTAAAAATTCCTAGGAACAATATGGGTTGACCTTCAACATTAAAGGGCACCATCTTTGTGCACCATCTTCAACACAGGGTTAGTTTCCTCATATCAGATGAATTTTTTTATTTGTTTTTATTTGGTATGATTTAAAAAAAAAATAAATTTATGTCAATGTGGTAAACAGGATGTAATAGAATACTTGTATTCATGTAATAGGTCCTCACGACAAGTCAATTGTTTAATTAGCATACAACATACATTTCCTGAACCACAGGGATAATAATTTATGATAATTTATGTTACCTGTTGGTGCTGAACATCAAAGCTGCCAACAGGTCGCTGGCCAGAGTGACTGCGAGCATGTTTTGGTGGAGGCGGCAGCTGTCCTGTAAGGTGCGCTCCAACCCTGAAAACAGCATAAAAATTAAAATTTGTCCAGAATTAAAAGTATCTGCAATCTTGATGTTTACACTTACCTTGTTTACATTACATTCCTGCAACCTTTTACTCAACAAAGCCCCAGCACCTGACAAGTTCAGATGGTTCCTTTAATTTCTGCCAATGTCATTTGAAAACTCACAATATATATTATGATATTTACAGACCACAATTAAGGGCAACAAACATTTTATTCTTCAAGATTTCATTCATGCTGTTGTGTAACAAAGCATTAATTAACCTTTAATTAACACTGGTCCCCAGGTCATCTGCCATTCTGATGTACTGGCAATGATCTTGTTCGTGCTGGCAAAAGTAAAAAAGGTAAAGTTACCCACTGCAAAGTTTACACTGAATTACCAACCACAAGATTACACCATACTACCATCTACAAGGTTTTACTATAAAACCTTATGTAAGTTCACACTGAATTATCTTTTGTAAGGTTTCACTTCAAATCACTGCAAGGTTTTGATGTTTAACCCACCAGAAGGTCACTCTCTTATCTTCTGCAGATGTCACTCTGTTTAACCCTCAACAAGGTTACACTGTATTACTTTCTTTAAGGTTACACTTATCTACTGCAGCGGTTACACTGTTTAAGAACCCACTGCAAGTGTATACTGCATAATCAAAAGCAAAGGTGGACTGTATCATTCAGACATTCACCCCCTGACCCCACCCCCTGCTGCAAGGTTATACTGTATGCGCCAATACAAGGTTAAAATGTATTATACATTGCAAGCTTACAATGTATTTTTGCCATCTTAACCCTTGCAAGGTTACACTGTATAACCCACTACAAGATTTCATTTTATTCCACACTACTAGTTTGCACTTTAATACCCACTACAAGATTATATTTTAATACCTACTACAAAATTACACTTTAAAACCCACTACAAGATTAAAATTTAATACCCACTACAAGATTACACTTTATTTTCCACAACCCAATCATCCTTTAATACCCATTGTAAAATTACATTTCAATACCAACTACAAGATTACACTTTGATACCCACTACAAGATTGCTCTTTATACCCACTACAAGTTTACACTTTATTACCCACTACAAGCTTGTTAGTGTTCACCAAAATAAGTGACACATATTAATTTCCATACAGCATAAGTGACGGCTTAAGTGACATCCATGGCTGGTTACTTTCATGCTAGGTGTATCTTTATTACTCAGATAATTAAGTGTAAATGAAGAATTATGTATTACTGATTTACTATGAATTATTTATGGTAAGGTAGCCTTGGGCATGGATTATCACAAGGCATTCTGATTTATTTGTATTTTTTTATCATCTTATACTGATGTGTTCTGTTTTGTTGTGATGTAGATATGATAAAAACTTTATAACCTAACAAAGATAACATTTTATTACCCAAAACAAGGTTACACTTTATTACCCAACACAAGATTACACTTTATTACCAAACACAAGATCCAGCTGTTCATCAGATATATTATGTGACTGTTACCTTATATAATCACAGATACTGGTATTTTTTTTTAATCTACTAGGAATAAAAAAGAAGGTTATGTTTCCAGTATAAAAGTGGAGTCATAAAATGTCAACTAAAGCATACCGGTACTCTGTTGGGTATAAATAAAAGACTGCCCCTAGAAATCTTTTCCAGACAGTGACCTTTCAACAGACAAATCTGTCCAATGACTAATCATGCTGGTAAAACAGACTAGTCCTTATTTTATGCCTCACCACTTTGACAATCCTGTGACATTATGCAGACTCCTATGTCTACTCTGGTGAACAAATAAAAAAAAACAAATCAGTGACAGTCTTCTAATTCTTTTAAGTGTCATAATCCTTACTGGCTTATCCTGCCCATACATCATTTTGTCCTTGAAGACACGCTTAGTTTCATCTCAAATATGACAGATGGCACTTTAATGTAATGAAGACAGGCTAAACTAATTTTGATATTAATAGAAAACCCAACAACACACTAATGTCAGATGGATATTTTCTTGCACATACTATAGGAATAACATCTCTAAAGATTATTTTTTAATTAATAACCAATAATTAAGACAAAAGTTTATTTCAAACCTTGCTGCCCAAGGAACAGTTGACAATAATGTTCGAGTCCCAGAAAATGTTAAGACATCAATTAATAATGGAGGCTTTGATATAGAGTAACAAATTGCTTTCTGCCTTGATACACAATAGCAGATGCTGACAAAAAACAATTTGAAATATCTCTGGATTTACAAAGAAATGAAGAATATAGGCCTCATTTGGACACTTTGCATTATTCCCGACAGTGTAAGACCAAAAATGTGAAAAGACGAAGTGTGACCACAGAGGAGTTCTGCAGCAATAGTCTATTGTGACCAATGTCAGTAATGACATAGATATAATTAGTCTTGGGATCGATGATTGTTTATAATTGATGATTGATTATAATGGATAATTGGTCAGCTGATGCAGATGATCTGATGATTGATCTTGCATTGCCATCATCAATTATAGAGATACTGACAAGGGGTATGCTTTTAAACGACGGAAGGTATGCTTTCATAAAATTTATGCAAACAAACTTTAGATCTAATTTATACATTGCCCTCACGTTTATTATATAGAAAGTTCTTAGATATATCAGACAATATCTGGCCTATATATCAACTGAGAGGATATACAGGTCTATATCAAATAAGAAATTTTATACACCTGGAGGTCAACCAATGATGAAATCATGATCATGATATTACAACTGGTTCCAAACACTTCTACAAGAGACTTATAAAGGATCATCAATCGCTGATTTACAGTCAATGATCAATTATGATCAAGGAAGCCACTGCCAACACTAGATCACTCTCCATAAGCAGTGGTTACGCTATGCCCAATGAAACCGTGGTTGCCCATAAGGTTTGGCCACCAGGCAATGCCGTTTCTGTGGAATTCCCTCCTGCATAATATTAAAACACCCCGGTTGGTATACATGGGATGCAATCTTTACCTTTCAGGACAGTCTCTATACTAAATGTGTTGTGGTCTGGGGTCAGTTAATTATCCCAAACTGTTTGCAAATGTCTTCTCTTCAGGTGCCATTGGACCAGCTAGGTATGGACGCAGCCATCGTTGTTTACATGCTGAGCCAATCAGATTTTGTTTTACAAGCTCCGCATGGCCTCATCATGGCCAATCAGACTTTACCTTACCGATTGTGACTGGAAGGTCTCTAGGAGGTCACTGTGTTCAGAGCGTAAAACTTGATATCATTCTTGCCAAACTGTTGACTTATCTTATATTTTAACTTTCTCTGTTGACATTTTATATTAGAGAAGACACTTTCCTGACATTCTCTGCTCTGCTTTCAAACAGAAAGCATTCCTCTAGTATTTCACTATTTTTTTCTCTCTCCAGTGAGGACAGTTTTTATAAAGCATTTGATCATAGGCATACAAGTAAAATAGATCTTGTAGTGGGTAATTCAGTATCACCTTGCTCTGGGTAATGCAGTGTAACCTAATTTCTTCTCAGGATCAATCATGTGGCCTCTATTGGCAACAGCTTATAAATTCCAGTGCCCAAAAATTAACATCACCCAATGGTTCCTGGCTGAGTATATTTCAATTCAAAACAGTCTAATTGACAACAAAAGGCCAATCTGTAATGGTCAAACATTTAAAAACACCATCATGGTGGAACTGGGTTTATATTAGCTGCAATTATTCAAATGTTTTACAGATTTTCTTATATAAGAAATATTGCTATTTTATCCATAAATCACCATCAGACCTTGACTGATGATTAAAAGCTAGCTTTAGACAGGATTGATATAATTTAAATTTGATTTAAATTAACATGAATCATGGTTTTTCAGACACACAGCTTAAACAAAAATACCCCTTGCATGCATCTGACTGAATATTTTTCAGCAGACTTCTTGGGATGGTATATCAAACGTCTGACACAGGTAAGACTGCAGTTTTAGATAGCACTAGGGACTCGGCTGAAAGTAAATTTGGAGGCCTGGTATTAAGTGGCCAGACTGATCAATAAGCAACCAAGCTCATCTAGTTTCCATCAGCCGCTCAAGCTGCAACAGCTGGCCACTGTCTATGCAGCCTGATCTTCCTTTGTATTCTTTTAGCCTACCATTATTTTTTATGTCAAGTCTGTGAGAAATGCATGCTGATATCATTGTACTATGAAAGAAAATGCTGATGATCAAATGATTGCATGGCATTACTTGCCCTTTTGTGTTTCAAGGGTCTTACTTATATTTAGGAATGACAATCAACAGCTGATTACTGGTAGTGGTTGGAATTAAATAAAAAAATTATGTTTGACAACTGAAACAAGGAAATCATTGATGATTGATTGTTAATCCATCATTTACATACCTTCTATATTAATGTGAAATCTGCATTTTAGAATCATACCTAAATTTATTGACCAATAAAATTCATTCTAACTTTTACATAAAGGTGAAAGGTCAAGGTAACAGCTGTGTTGTATACACCTGTTTGCTGCACTGGGTCCATTTTAATGTTGTTCACTACTGACTTTCTTCTATAAAATCTTTTATTAATTAAATTTATTTTCTGTATAATATGACATCCTTGCATGTGCACACATAATCGTTTGTGAACATCCATCAAAACCTTGGTAAGATATTGCAGTGACACTAAAATTAATTGATGGAGGGCGACACCCCCAAGTAGCCTGGTGACCTCTGACTTTACTGAAAATGTTAAGAGTTTTATTCAGGTGAGATTGGTACCCCTATTGGTAAATATTTATAATGAGTTTCATGAAAATCAATCAGGTTTTTGGCATCATGGCACCATCAAAGTCTGGTGACCTCTGACCTCATTTATTATGTATTGATTTTGCCATGAATCAAACTTAGACAATATTGATTAATATTTCCCTTGAGTTTCATCTAAATCCTTCATAGTCTTGGTAAGTTACTGCGACTTTACCACAAAATTGCCTAGAATTTGCCCAGAATTGAACATGGGGCCAGATAATATATTGGCAGGAAGTTGGCCATTTTACTGAAAATCCATCAGAGCCCTAGTAAGTTATCTTTTTAGTTAACAGATGAACCGTGGGTATACCATAATACATCCCAACTATGACGGGCATGTAAAATATGCCTCATCTCAATATATGTCAGAAATCCTAGATTTCCGTCAATTTGACCTATTAGATCAAGGGCACGAGTTTTCAAAGTCCTCCTAAAGCTTAGTGGAAACAACTTGTGTCAAATGTTGGGATAAAAAAATGCAATACTTAGTCATCACATTCACAAGGAATCATAGACACAAAGAACTATTATTTGGCTTATCTGACCTTGAAGATCCTGGCCAAGGTGACCAGTTTTTGAACTTGGGGACAGGCAGGGGCAGGCAAATGGGGACATAAGGACACTGGAGGAAATTACCATGAAGCAATCACTGACTTTCTACTAACTGACATCATTTTAATGCAGTTGTTAATTTTCTATGTATCATTAGGCCTAAAAAAGAAAGGTCTTTGTTTCCGATTACATGCCAGAGAAAAATAGGGTAGGTAGGTCGGGAATTTTTAAAATTTTTTTATTATTTTTTATTAAGTTTATGCGACATATTTTCAGAACAAGTGACCCATGGGTCATGACGCTCAGCTGCCAAGCATGACCTGTGACATCATGGACTGAGATTCACAACTTCCAGTCAAATTTTGAAGAACCAATTTGCCAATTTGTTGAAAATTTTCTATGACAACAGAAACATATATCACCTATGTCTGGTTAAAACACAGTGAATTGATGGTCTGAGGAAAATGCATGATTGTTAAGCTATCAGGAACTATTCCAACAGCTTGCTTGAAACCTGTCAGTCTCAAAGGAACACCACAAAGGGCAAATATAAGATCAAAATATATAGCAAAAATCAAGGAAATACATGCAAGAATTATTGAGAAACAGGTGCTTCTGTATGAATTTTTATTCAATACAAGCCAACTGTACTGCACTTTTATAAATGATGGTAATATTTATTCAGAAATATTTGACCCAATCCTTTACAAGATTACATAAATATACATCCAACTGCATTCACTTTAACTGTTCTTGAGATAATATGATCAAAAGGAATCAAAAGATGGTTGCCTGGTGGCCATATTGGACTTCTAACAAGTCTGAAATGAGACAACAAACATTCTCTAAATCGGACCAAACATTAAAGAAAAATTACTGAACCTGCACTGAAGAAAGAATTTCTAAGGTGGCTAACTGGCAGACATAATGGATTTCTGACATGTATGACATTTGATATCCCACATTCTCCAATATGAGACCAAACTTGGGGCAAATTATCCAGTAATGAATGCCCAAAATAATTCAAAAGGCATGTCCAGGCCCTCATATCAGATTTATAGATATGCAATTGTAAAAAGTGTAAGTCCAATATTTTTTATTATCACTCTGCTTTTCAATGGGGTCAGCAGGGTAGGTAAACTGCCAAACCTGAAAGAAAAGAAATGCAGAAAGCATGACTAAGAGTCTTGAAATAAAACAAAAAGCCATCCTAAATCAAGGTACACATCCACATATTATGAGAATAAACACTTGCTTTTATATGTGGTGATATATATTAAAATATTCAGATATCTAGGAAACTAAGTTTATTGCTAGGATTCCATAAAATAAACTGCAAAATGTTCCCATCATCTTATAAATCAGTAGCTAAACCTTAATACTATACTCTCATAGTCTTAATGCCTGGCTGAAGCATTCTGACAACAGTGTTTTTGTTATGAAGTAACAAGGTACTTATCACTGAGCCTTATCACTTAATAGGCTGATACAAAAGGGAGTCATATGTCACCAGTGTCACTCACAATTACAGCCACACAGGGAGATGTACCAGCTGGAGTGGGATGGTTATATATACAAGAAAAATAGAGATGGTCTATAAAATAAGTAATTGTGAACATCCCTGACCTATGACCTTGGCCTTTTGCCCATATATCAACTGGATTCTTTCTAAATGATGGGTAACTACTAACAACTTAAATCTGGTGTAATTACTTGGCAACCAATGGGTGAATAACTTTGACCTGCAACCTTTAACCTGCTGACCAGCTGACCCCAAAATCAATAAGTTATTTATTCAAGCAAAAAGACCCATAAATATGAAGTTTGAGTCAAACTGAGTGATGCATAGATGTGGCATATGTGAAAGACTGAAGATTTGGGTTGAACAGTTTCACTTGAAATATGTTCACAAGCATTTAGAACAATTAAATATTGTGACCTTGACCTTTGACCTTTTGACCTCAACATCAATAGGCTTCTTCCCTTATTGGTAGGTAAGCCATATATGACAGATGGAAGGTACAGATTGAAAAGTTTGCCTGAAAATGACTCCACGCAAGAAGTGGGTGCTGTGAACTTGACCTTTGACCTCAAAATCAACAGGTCTTTTCCCCTGTTGGCAGAGAAGCGATATCAGTGCTGAAAGGTTTGGAATGAAAGGTATAGCTTGAAATGTGTCCACAACCTTTTCAAAGAAGTGGATCCTGTGACCCTGACCTTTGACCTTGTGACCTCAAAATCTATAGGATTCTTCTCCAACTTAGTAGGTGAGCTATATGTGAAAAATCAAATAATTGGGATGAAAGGGTTGGCTTAAAATGCATCCACAGGCTTTTCAAAGAAGAGGCTCCTGTGACCTTGACCTTTGACCTTTTGACCTCAAAAAAATTATGGTTCTTCCCCTGTTGGTAGGTGAGCTGTATGTGAAAGATGGAAGGTTTGGGATGAAAATTTTGTCTCAAAGAGTTATTTCTGGGGGGTGCAAACACACCCCATAACTTCGAGAATATAGGTCGCAGTGACCTAATTTCAGGTTTGCAAGGAGATCTTTTTATAACCTCTAAGACTGCATAGGGTTCATGGCCCTAGCCCCTACAGTTACGATTTGTGCCCCGCTAACGGACGGACGGCTGGCCGGATGGACAGACGGAAGGACGACGGACAAAGACCCATCGCTATAGCCCAGCATGACTGAAAGTCAGCTGAGCTAATAAAATGGTAAATAGAATTATGTTAATGCATATCTGTGCCAATCCGTGTACAGTATGATCAAATATTGACCCATTAGAACCATTTTCTCTTGGATAAATAGGTGTTTGTTCAATCTCTTATAAGAAGTGAAGCGAAGTAACTTTCAAGGAATGATCAGCTGGTTGCTGACAAATAATTAAAGTTGGCGATCAGACAGGTTTACCTTCTTAGGCTTACATGAGTGGCAGGCCATTCATTCACCCTCAGAAATTGCGAAATGAGACTGTTGAACCATGATGTAGTACGCACGCATTAAGTTGGGGGAAAATAAAATGATCATAACATCGGTATATTTGTTTAAAATAAGAAATGTACATCGGCAATCCGCCAGTGTCAAATTGGACATCGCAGTTATGAATATGCTCTTATCATTTACCGCCGTTATATAAAAAAATATCACCAAAAATGAATGATCACCACGTGTGACCGCCAAATTTGCGTTTAACTTTTCGTTACATGACCGGCCAACGTTCATTAAATCGTTCGTTTTTACTCCTGCCAGGTTCAGGTGATCATTGAAGGAACAAATACGGGTACATATGTACCCGAATAGGTAACCACGGTTACATGCAGTGACGAAATGTCATGTCATTGGTTCATTTCAACTCATTTGCATAGCCGAAGACGGCACTGAATTCCAAATATTGCCGACTAACATACAAGCGGGCCATAAATGAGGCCTTACGGAAGATGCAAATTTTCGGGGCTTAGGGCAAATTTGAACGATCTCAAATCAGTTCTCAGACGGGTCACGGCTAGCAGACATTCGCGGAGGAGGCCACGTTCATAGCTTGAAAGAAGCAGCTTATTTCTCCAGTGGAACACTTTTGATATTTATCTGCTTCCTATAAATAAAAAAAGTTGTTGCGCAGAACTATGTTCTAAGCTGACGAACCCGCTTATGAATATGACCTTCCACACGCCGTTTTCGCGGGTATATTTGAACTGTCAGTGACGATCTAAGAACATCATAGTTTGTATCTGTATGACAGATTAAAGTTGTCGACATTAAGTCGTATTTCACCTAAAAATTCCACACGCAAACCTCGCCTTTTACTGGTTTTGCAATCAGAATCCAAATAAAAATTTTAGGGTCGCACAGTAAATCTAGGGTCGGTCGGGTAACCGGAAACAAAGACATTTTTTTTTTACGCCTTAGTATAAGTCTATAGATGGGCATGTGAACACATTAACTTCTCTATGACCAGCATTAATATCACCACAACCAGACATATCTGATCAGAGTTCAAATTCTGGACTTTGAAAACCATACTTGTGTCAAAACCAGTGCCTCTCTTTCCATCATTCCATCCTGTCTATGCTGTCTCTCTCTGCCCTAATTTTTTTCCCTTCTCTTCTGTATTGCCTGTATCTCTCTCCCTTTTTCTCTCACTCTCTCTCTTTCTTTCTCTATGTCTCTTTCTGTATCCCTATCTCTCTGTGTGTCTCTTTTTCATTGTCTGTCTGTCTCTCTCCCTGTATCTCTTTCTCTCTCTTTCTCTGTCTCTCTCCCCCTTCCTCTCTGTATATCTCTCTCTTCTCCATCTCTCTGTCTCTTTCTCTCTCTCTCTCTCTTTCTCTCTGTGTCTCAGTCAGTCTGTCTCTCTCTCCAACACCTATCTGTTTGTATGTATTCTTCTTTTTTCCCCTCACACACATGCTTTACTTACCTGTCCTGTTCACTGCCCTGGCTTACTCCACCATGGGATCCCCACCTCCCGTCTACATCTGTGGGCTGGCTGAACCTAGGTAATGGTATCTCCACACCTGTAATGTAAGTGCTTATGTTAGATTTTAAACAGATATATCCAAATCTCCCATTAAGCATGTTGGTAGACTGCACCTGGGTAACTTTTTCTTACCCTGTAAGGTTACTGTTAATTTTATGTTTTAATATATACCTCCACCTCCCATCCTCATCTGCTGGCTGACTAAATCTAGTAGTGGTATCTCTACCCCTGTAAGGTAAGTTTTACGTGTTAATGTTATGTTTACATAGACATGTCCCCATCTCCCTTTTACACCTAGGGGCTGACTGAATCTGGGTAAGAGTATTTCCACCCCTGCAAGGTGAGAGTCATTGTTATGTTCATAAAGACATGTCCTCAACAAAGCAATCTACTTTTGTCGAGGGGTTCCTGGCATTTTATTAACAACATAATTCCCTGATTTTTCACAGATAATTTTATTAAATTTCCATGAACATTTTTTCAACCTATTTAACCACTTAGAGCCTTCAGTGGCAAAAGTGAATATCTGAACAAATTTCTCTTTAACCACAATCATGTATTTTCCCTTATTTTCCTTTATTTTCCCTTATTTCCATCATTTTACTAAAATTAGTTCAAGTTGATTTTTCCCAGACTGAAAAACAGAATCTTGTTTTCCTGGATTTTCCCTGTTTTTGATGAAGGTTGGGCATCCATATTATGGTTGGAATTTAATGTAATGTGTAAATAGGCAAATCTCCATCTCTTGTCTGTAGGCTGACTTCATCTATCTTTTTCAAACCCTGTAACTTAAAGGTAAGAGTAAATATTTTGTTTTACATATATTAACAATTTCCTTTCCAACATCTCTGGGCCTGGTGAAACTAGTTTACGGTATCTCCACCAACATAAGGTAAGTGTTAAGTCTTCATGTTATGTTTACATAGACATTTCCCCATCTTCCCCATCTACCGTGGTTGGTTGACTGAATCTGGGTAACTGTACTTCTAACCCTGTAAGGTTAAGAGTTAATGTTGTAAATAAAGGTATATATTCATTACCCAACTGGTGTCTACATTTGTGTGCTGGCTGTATCTGAGTTACGCCATCTCCACCCTTTTATAGTACTGCAGCTTAGCAAAGGAAACTCTAAAGGAAAAAGATAAGGGTATGTCTCCACCCACATGAACCCAGAGGGATGTGTACCTGAATGTCAGGTTTTTTATAGGCTCAGGGCCAGAATTGATGCAAAAGCAGTTGACATTAGAACAGAACTCAAGAGGTCCTGTTCAGATTCAACTTTTGCCATTATGGCACTGGAAATGTTAAAATCAGGGACCTTCAGCTATAAAAACTCATACAGAATAGCTTTTTTGATGGAGGTAATCATCTCCATTTTATAAAGCGATCGTCTAATTCTAATTGCCCATCTGCATGGTTCAAAGGCAGTAGCACTTACTTTTTGTCATTTCTTTTATAAGCTTGTGTCTATCAAACCTGCAGGGCTATGGTGAGTTAGCAACCCTACTGCAGGTCATAACATGGGAAGAATCTAACAATGATGCACTCCTTTGTAAGTGACACACTGCTGTGGGGTACAGTGGCTACAACCTTCCCATTAAGCATTCATAGCGCTCACCCTTGGTTGGGGACAACGGTAAAAATCTAGCAGCTGATCAGCTGAGATTTGTACTCCTGACCTTCCAGCTTTGAGTCCGGGTTAGAGGTTTCAGTAGTTGAACATACACTAATATTCAGCCCATTTAAATGAAGAGTTGAGGGTGCCACAACTGCACTTGGAAATTTATGTACTTATGGGACAAGTGGAAATAAAATAGACCAGGATAATGGCTGTCTAGCTGACAAGTCACAAATATAAATATATGTAGTCACTGTCACAGCAGCCCATCAGCTGATGTCCACAAACAAAAACAAACAAATCACATATTCTAACATTATTATGAGTTATTTAACATATTTAAATTTACATTTTAATTTCAGGCAAACTTCAAAACAAATTAAAATTTTAACGAAAAAATCATAGCAATATCCTGTACAGGTAACATTCTTTGGTATTCACATCACAAACATGGAAAAGCAGGGTTCTAGGTGACCAGGTCACAGGTATACTCTGGTGACCTTGTTGTGGATATGCTAGGTGTACCGGTGTAGTTACAATAAATTGTGAGGCCATAAAAAATGTCAGACTGAAGTATTTGGCCTGTTTGAACTGTTCTTGTGGTGAGCACTGCCCATGTAATGATCCCTGATTCACAGCTCTAAGTTTGTACATATATATTCTATCATAGATATTTTCATCATATACAGTATCGTACTACAAACTATCACATATACTTCCATCGTATATACAGTGAAAGTTCAACTGAAGGTGACCCTGCTATTATTACCACCCTGCTCAGCGACCACTTTTTTTTGGTCACAGACTAATGCATATGATCATAAAGACCTCCTGCTGATATGACCCTTCAGCTAACTCACCACTTTGGCTGGTTCTGAAGGTTGTCATGTGAGTGTGATTTCACTGTGTAATCATATACATATTCTAGACTTGCTGCTTTCTATGGTAGTCCGGCAGAATTACCAGCAACCATTTGTTCAATCTGTACATTTCATCACTGATATAACAAATACAGATTAATAAAGCAAACACACATTATAAATGTTTGTACTATGAAAAGGTAAGAGAAAGTCAAGAATATAGCCTTTAGAGGTATTATTTTAGAGGATGTCCTGACTCCATGTTCAAGCTTTTGGTATTAAATTATGTATGTGATAACTTGAAAGCACTCAGGGACTGCATCCCTCCACTAACAATCTGGATCACCAGATCTGAACTTGAACCAGGATCCTGATCAATATTTAGAGTGTGATACAGAAGTGCAGCAAATACATAAATCAAAGCTGAGATTAATGTGTGAATGGATGTATCACAAAGCAAAAAAGACAGACTATTGTTTTCCAAAATAAATTACAAACACAGGCTACTAATGTCTTAGATAAGCCTGGGAATGGCTAGGTCATCTCTGATTTGATTGGATTGATTATTACAACTTGATTTGCTTATTGTAAACAATAACAAAATTCTGTCAGTGACAAACACCTACTGAACATTTTTTTCTGAGAGGATGCAGAAATAGGTATAACATTATAACTAAGCAAATTCACAGACCAAGTAATATTTAAACTTTCTCATCTATTACCGTTTATATTTAATGCACAGATTATTTGATGTATTCTTACAGCACTACAGATAGGTATCTTTCGAGTTAATACTTATCAGTATCCTAATAATTAAGCAGAATAATTACACAAAAATCTGTTTGATAAGCTAACCTGATAAAACCTACCTGCTTGAAGACTGTCAAAGCTGACTGGTAGACCACACTGAGCTGCTGCTATCAGCTTCAGGGCGATGTAGAACTGACTGCGACCAAAGTGACCCAGCCTCTTGGCACCGCAAAGTTCAGTCACCTGTAACAAAAATATCGCTTATCAGTTTATCGTTCATGATCAATTGATTGAATCAACAGAGCCCATCTGTTGTCATAGATTCTCTCACAGTCACAGTAAAGGCAACACACAACAAATAAGAATGTTTATTAGAACCACTTCTTCTATTTTTTTAACTAAGACTAGTTTTTTTTTTTTTGTGAATAAGCACCACAATTTTGGTACTGTAGTTCTCTTTAGGTCCCTATCCGTCTGAAAGATAAGAATAAAAAAAAAATTTGTTCATAAAATTATTATTGAAAATAAATTAAAATATTTAGCTTTGTATTGTTCAAGTGCATTCTTTCAAAAATGTAAATGTTAATAAAATGTAGCCTGACCAGTAGTTTCCAATAAAAAGAAAGAATAAAATGCCTACTCATATTTTGGTGCTACAATCCCCGGATCTTTTTTTTTTTTGCTTAGCTTTAGTGGTAAATCAGTGGGTTACAGATTCTCTCACATATATAAGCAAGCAATTAGTCAAGGAAATCTGTGGGTTACTCTTTATTTTCATATGAGGAGGCTCCCCATACTCTTAGTAAGTCTTTGCTCAGCTCCTCAGAGGAGCTGGGCCAAGACTTACAAAGAGTTTCTCATTAACTTCACTTCAGAGTGGTTTGTCTGATATTCCATGAAAATAAACTAGAATATCAGCAGAAGCTGACAAAAGCCCTCAGCCAAAAGAGCAGTGTTTAGAGGTGGTAACAGTAACAAGTACTAAATATCTGTTCTCACATGGATGTATATCTGTACATGTCTCAGTTATAAATTTAAAATGGAGAGGTATGTACCATGGTTCATAACAATCCACCAAATGCTTCCTGAAAAATTAGCTTCTAAGTTTTATTCTATTATCAGCTCTGTGACCTTGAAAAGAAGGCCAAGGTCACCCATCTTCAAACATGACCGAGATTTGTCGATATACATCTTCACCAAAGAAATAAAATTCCTATTGTGAATCCTTTTAGAGATATCCCGCTCACAAGGCCAAAGTTGAAAAATCCAAGAAAAATTCATTAAAAATCCGAAATTGCAGGTGGCGCCCCCGAACTTGTGCAGCAGTTACAAACCATCACTCCCTATGATCATAGTGAGTATTGTGAAAATCCAACCAATGGTTCCTGAGAAATAAGCTTCTAAATGTTTTTTCTATAATCAGCTCTAAAACGTAGCAAAATAGGTCAAGGTCACCCATCTTCGAACTTGACCGAGATTTTGTCAATATACATTTTCACCGAAAAAATAAAATTCCTACGGTGAATCCTTTTAGAGATATCCAGCTCACAACTCAAAGTTGAAAAATCAGATAAAAATTCATTGAAAATCAGATATTGTAGGTGGCGCCACCAAACTTGTGTAGCGGGTACAGATTATCAGTCCCAATAATCATAGAAAGTTTTGTGAAAATCAATCAAATTGTTCCTGAGTAATAAGCATCTAAGTGTTTTTCTATAATCAGCTCTAAAATGTAGAAAAATAGGTCAAGGTCACCAATCTTCGAACTTGACCGAGATTTTGTCGATATACTTCTTTACCGAGGAAATAAAATTCTGACGGTGTATCCTTTTCAAGATATCCCGCTCACAAGGTAAAAGTTAACGGACGCCCGACGGACGAACGGACAGCTTGGTTGATGACAATAGCCCATCAGCCTAAGGGCTAAGGGCTAAAAACCTTAGAAAATATAGTACAAATTTTACTTATCTTTTTGTATTTATATTCCTAGACTGGCCCAGTCAATGAAATGGCTCTGACAGAGATATCAAACGACTCACACAGTGTTGAACTTAGTGCAGGTACTGCTACCACATGGCAACTTACATAACTAATTACAACTTTGACACTCCTATTTCATCGACTAGTAAACTTGGGCTGTTCCGGACAGTCAGCGCAACACACGACAGCCTCGCAGAACTAAGGTCTTTCTCAGTGACTATGGAGTAATTATAGTGGTCTTTGCCTATTGTGGGCTTCCAGCTTGCTACATATATATTCCCATTTTATCAGTCTTAATATGTTTAGGTCCTTGCCTATTTGAGTATGGCAAGATTTTTGACACTATATATAACCCATAGCCTCAGTGAGTCAGTGTGTCACCATCTATCAGACCATTGCTTATCGCAGAAGGCCGGTTTTAAAATGTGTCTCCAGCTCAGCCAATCAGTGTGAGACATTCAGGTCCACACGCAACGAAGGCAGTCAAACTGTCATTCATGTACCCCCTGACTGAAACAATCAGCACGTTGGCAACTTAACAGTGGCAAGACTTTCATGTGTAACTTGAACACTAACAAATACACAGTACAAAATCGAAGCGACAATGTCTACAATGCACTTAAATTTGGCCCATGGACCGTATTTTTCGAACAGCAGAGACATATCATAGGTGACGAAGGTCCATGTATGGACTTTATGAAACATGCATGATTTCAGTGCAAAACGTTACCAAGCGGGTTGAGCTGTCTGTTGCCTTTGGGACGCTGCTAGCCTCCTCATATGCAAATGTTAGGGAATTGTCAGGAGCCCTGTGACGCCCTAATATGCAAATATCAGGGATTCACCATACGGACTTTACAGGGCTTTAGTGATAAGAGCTAGAACTGAGTTATGTCGCATCTATCGGTACATGGAATCATGTTTCATTTAAAGCAGTAAACATCAATATACTAAAGCCCAGGCAGGGCTATTATATTTCCTGTACTATTTGACTGAATTTTACACAATTAAAAGAGTTATTGGTAATTATAGTTGGTCCAATGAAAACCCACTGTGTGAGTTAAATAAACGCCACATTGACTGATGTCATCAGCTGGAATTTCTCTGTCTCTGTTCTCAAGGGAGGAATATATATCGCAATCATTGTGAAGTGTTGGATGCATACAGGGGTATATTGGTACATGTGTTCGGTTTGGGAGTTGCGCCCATTTTATTTTTAATTCTATGCAAATTTTCCACTTGTCAGGTGACTGACTGTTTACATGTCCAGCAGTAACTTGATTGGTTGCTTACAGCTGCTCTGCTCATGAATATTCAATGAAAGAATATGAGATAAAGATCACATGGTATGATAGAATTCAATATTCAGTCAATTAATTTTTAAACTTCAAACTTATTTTACATGGATTATACAAATAACTAATCCTTAGCATTCTCCATTGCTCAGGTGACTGCATTCAGAAATTTTAAGAGGTGAAGAAATCAAAGGATCTTTGAACAAGCTACCATGACAAACTCTCACAGCCATACAGGGATCCAACCCAGGTCACCACTGATAAGAGGTGAGACTGGTACCACTAGACTTGCCTATATACCTGGTCTGACCCGTCCTTCCAAGCACCTGTTTCATGCTGTGAATGAGATTTTCAGCTGAGCTAACCAGCTGTGTGCTATATCAAAACGGTGATTCTTCATGTGGAATCAATATGAATGTTTTGCTTCATTTGACTGGTTGACCTGTTTTGATCTGATGCTATTCTGGAGTTATATTTGATGAATGTTAACTAGTGATGTGATAATCAATTATATCCATGATTGGTTGTTTTCTTTCATTATTGATTAAATGGATTACATTCTGGCATAATTGATCCTAATCGATATATGCACATTCAAAGAAGTGATATTATCCCGATAAATATTCTAAGTTTATCAGAGATATTTAAGGAAGACATGGCACAAAACAGGCAACACCATTAAAGTTAATCCAAGTTTGTGCAACATTTATATATCAAGAACTCTGCCTTTACATGGACCTTTCAGCCTGATGTACAAGTTTGACTGAATTTACAACTTCATGATTTTTTGTATAATACTATACAAGCAGGTTTCACAGTGACATAGATGATACCTAAAATAACTGATTCACAATCAATCATCTATTGTCTATTATCTCTCAATCAATGAATATGATTTTACGACCAGTTTCTAACATAACGCTGCCATACTTATTAGGTGCTTATATGTGCCAATGTGATGTACATAACAGGGACAAGGGAAGCACAACAGAAGCCTATTCAGTTATTCTTCAATCAAACAAGAATACAGGTAGTTGACAAGCGACAACATGTATCAGCTGAAATCAGAGTGGTACAGGTGAAGTGAGGGATGGATTGAGTGGTATGTCACCCCACTGCTGAATGAAGTTCATTAAGACTCAGAGAAAAGGGCATTAATTTATTCAATGAAAACAGGACCTGTCACCTGTCTGCTTTACAGAAAAACTTTCCCAGATGGATAGGCATGCCAAATTTCAGACCAATAAATTGAACATCTCCTGAGATATGAGCAATTTTCACCCAAAGCAAATACACAGATGGACCCCACAGGAAATTATTGCAGATGGGGCCACCAATTTTGTTTATTAGATAGAGGTGTCAAGGATCTATGGACATGCACAATTTCACCCCAGTACATTGAACAACCATGAAGGCAATCAGATGGAAAATGGAAAGATGGAAGCTATGCAAAAAGTATTGTAAGTGGCGCCTCCAGTCTTGAATACAAGATAGAGAGATCCAAGATATATGGATAGGCAAAATTTCAGCTCTATATATCGGAAGATTTATGAGATATGAGCTGTTACCTAAAAGACACCCAGATTCATACTGCACAGAAAGGATTGCAGGTGGTGCCACCTGTCTTTGATATGCACAACTACATAGGTGAGGGAAAAACTATGCCCGGTTTCGGAAATATCGGTCAAAGGAGTTCTCCAGAAAGCAACGCAGCAGCTACAGGGGGCAGTCAAACACAAAGTATCCTCAAAACTCTGTTTTGATCTGAACATCCTAACTGTTTTAACAGGGCCTAATATTCTGAGAATAAGGTCACATTGACCTAATTATCATGAAAAGAAAAGGAAAAGAACCCTAGCCAGAGGTTCCTGACCCAACAAAGGATTCAGAGCAGTCATTAACCTATGAAAAAATAAGATGTTTCACAACATTAACTCCAAATGATGTTGCATATCTTCTCTGCTAAGGTGACTTTTCCCTTGTATCCAGAGTAATTATGACCGTTATAAAATGAACAATTCATTTAACCTAATTTTTATGACCCATTTATTATTAATAGAAGTATTCCTAACCTTCTCATCTGTATCTTCATTGGAAACAAATATCATTTACTTTATAAACACCAGTTAATTCCATACAGAGTGAGCACATTAAAGTATATTAAAAGCAAAATAACAGGTATTAATGACAGCTCAATTCATTCATCTTGTTGATGGGACAACAACTTTTCATGTTGCAGTCCAGGTAAAGCAAACTACCAATAAAGCACTGCCAAGTGCAACATTTCAAGCACTTATGTTATTTTTCTAGTCAACCAGCATCAATTTTCACAATCAATTACTTGACCTGAACTGTAATTATATTAACTCTGCCTAATGGTGTCATCTATTTTTACACATTCTCCCTTTTGCACAGTTCAAGCATGTGGGATCATTCACTTGATTTGGAATTTTTTCTGCCCCAGCTGCAATTCAGACTGATTATCTCCAGCCTTTATCTCTAATATTTCATAGGAAAATCACATATTTAACATCCCTGGCCATTTGACTGTATCAGCTGGCAATGATTCTACATGTACAATTATTACTATAAACAGGATGCTAAATTAATTATCTGACCAACAACTGGTTCCATGACAAGCAAGAGAGATACAATGGATGAAAAGTAGTTCAAGGGAACAACATGTGTGGTCATAAAGCCTTGTATATAAATCTGCTGATCTCATAGGCAATGCACCAACCAGTAATTTTAAATAGAATATAGGCTGATGTCACAAAGCCTGGGACAGTCTTCTCATCAACTCAGAATACGTTAAAATATAAGGCTTGGGTTCCCATTCTTTTGAACGTGCATTTGGATTTGTATTTTAAGTTTCAGTCCCATAATTATTCATTATCATGTGGTGTGAAGATGGCAAACTATTTTGAGGTAGCATTGCTGGCAAAATCCCCTAAATTAAAAATCCATCAAAAAGGTGTTTCAAATGCATATTAGACCCAATAAAGTATATATATCATTTAAAATATGGTACAGAGCTCTGTCTGATGTAAAATGTATTTCAATATTAATATTCATTTTCATACGAAATATATCATTTAAAATATGGTACAGAGCTCTTTCTGATGTAAAATGTATTTCAATATAAATATTCATTTTCATATGAAATGTAAATATTTTGAAAATTTTACTTTTTAAATGGTACACAATTTTAAACAAACTATAACAGCAAACCACATTTGAACAAGCTAATATTAAACTACATGAAAATATCTCAAAACAATTTTTTTTGTTTTTCCTGTATTATATTTCTTTATAGCTAAAATTATATTTTTTAAATTAGATTTAATTCAAATTAAAAAAATTCATTTTGTTGGTAAGGCATGAAAATCTCTGAAACTGCTCCATAGGGCATTAAACTTATTATTGTTTCAGCTTGGCCTACATATCAGTACATCAGGACCAATCCTGATATATATGTCAGAGACGAGATTGAAATCCAGGCGGATTTTAAATTCGCCTAGACCAGATTGCGATTGTGATCTCGCCTAGGCGAGATTGCAATTGTGATCTTGGCTAGACAGATTTTAAACTCGCCTAGACGAGATCACAATCGCAATCTCGCCTAGGCGAGATTAAAATCCATCATGGAGCAGGCCAGGATTTTAATCTCGCCTAGGCGAGTTTAAAATCCGTCTGGTGTCATCCAGGCGAGTTTAAAATCTGCCTGATATCACTTGGGCGAGTTTAAAATCTGCCTAGGCGAGATTAAAATAGTGATCTGATCTAATTTCCCAATAAATTATGCATTGTAATTGTCTTATATGAAAGATGTTTTCAGTCAGATTTTCAATATTTTAACACTGAATGGTTACGTATAGTTCACAAGTAATATATCTATTAATATTTACAGAATATTATACTATTAATTAAATAATTAACATTAATTTTGGAAATGGAATATTTTATATTATATATTTTTTATTAATATGGTTATGTATAGTTCACAAGTAATATATATTTAATATTATTTACAGAATATTATAATATTTATGTAATAATTAACATTAATTTTTTTATTTTATATTTTAATTTATAAACTATGTAATAAGAAACTTACATTGGTATTGTATATGGCATATTCAAATGATATATGATGTGGGCTGCTGCTGATTATTTACATAATAATTTTATTGTCAATATTAATTTGAAGGGAAACTGGTATTAGTAATATTAGTAATGTAGTATTTTAAAAAGACAAAAGGAACATAGCTCATTTATTTTTTATCAATATAATTCAATGCATGTTCACATCAATAAATGATCTATTACTCTATGAATCTAGAAATCATATTTTTTTCTGATATGATATAATACTGTCAATAAAAAGGCAGTTATCTTGTAACACAGTCTACATAAATATTGAAGCTTCACAAAATGCCTCACAAAACATTAAAAAAAAAAGATTGGAAGAATATTATATACATTATAAGAAAAGACTAAATAAGACAAAGAAATATTCACTTGCAAACATCTGTGTATCAACTTTTACCTTTTCTCATATAATGTTTAATTACCTAAAAAAAGGATGGTGTATCAAAGTCCATCATAAAAACTGATACCCTGCATATTTTGTACCATAAGTGTACATGTTTTGACTGTTGAGTGTTGAATACCTGGGTGAAAAGAAACATTTGAACTAGATCAACCAACTAATTTGTTCTGTTTGTCCTGTAAGAATTATCAAATAGGATGATTGTTTATGTTAATGTGTAATATACTCATTAAATAGTGAAGTAATAGCTATCTAAACTAATCTATCTATCTGTCTATCTATCTATCTATGATTGATTCAATATGCAAGTGGATGACTTTTTCCCCCAGATTTGCTCTTCATAATATCTCATAAGTGTGCTTCAATATACCTCTTGTTACTCTCTAATTGCCATATATTTAAATACAATTACAAATTATTTTTTTGTAAAATTATTAATGATATTTACAATCCTAAGGTTGTTAAGAAAACTGGAGAAAAAAAATAAAGATTAATTAATGTTTAGCAAATAATTGGCATGATAAGGATGCTGTAGACCACATGAAACACATCAAAGGTTCAAATAATAATCAAATATCTATTTCATAATTCTGTTTCCAAAATTAATGTTAATTATCACATTAATAATTATTACATTACTGTAAAAAAGTTAATTATTACATTAATACTATAATATTCTGTAAATATTAATAAATATATTACCTTTTAACTATATATAACTATTCAGTGTTAAAATATTAAAAATCCGACTGAAAACATCTTTCATATGTCAATTACAATGCTTAATATATTAGGAAATTAGATCAGATCACTATTTTAATCTCGCCTAGGCAGATTTTAAACTCGCCTAACTAATATCAGACAGATTTTAAACTCGCCTGGATGACACCAGACGGATTTTAAACTCGCCTAGGCGAGATTAAAATCCTGGCCTGCTCCATGATGGATTTTAATCTCGCCTAGGCAAGATTGCGATTGTGATCTCGTCTAGGCGAGTTTAAAATCTGTCTAGCCGAGATCACAACTGCAATCTCGCCTAGGCGAGATCACAATCGCAATCTCGTCTAGGCGAATTTGAAATCCGCCTGGATTTCAATCTCGTCTCTGACATATAAATTAAACTAGAAATATTACCCTTCTTCCTTGTTGTACTGCCCCTATATGGGATATAGCCAATGCTGTTTCTTGTGTCGATGAATGAGAAAAACAACTGCCTGGCACAGCCAGAAGCCCATTTGTGCAAGCGTGATTCAGCCGGACTGAAACTGACTACCCCCACTTTGTTAGCTTATACATGCTATGGACTCTAATTAACTAGAGGACCTGGTTTTTGTGACACAAAAACAACTATTCGCCTCCCCTCACTACTGGCCTCGCTTTTCCAAATATGAGGGAAAAAATGGACCCCTTTCAGCCTATTTGACCTTGATGACGAAGGTCAAGGTCACTGTTTCTACACTTGTCTGAGATATTGGTAGAGACAATTCACAAGTTGAATTTCATGAAAATATATCAAGAGATTCAAAAGTTATAGCTTCAAAAAGAATTTCTATCCTGGCAGATTTGACCTTGAAGATCCAGGTCTAGGTCACCAGTTTTCCAGCTCCTCCAGGGATTTTATTAAAACAATGAGTGTTTCAAATTTGAGGAAAAAATAAACGTTTCTTCTAAAGCTATGGGGTTCACAAATAATTCTGTTTCAGCCTATTTGAAAATAGGCAACAAACATTTATATTTTGCAACCCTCTGGTTCTTCTGAATCTTTTGGCTAAGTGACATGGTGTCTCTCATTGGTTGCAGACACGGCATTTTTTAGAATATTTGTGACCAATTATTAGCAAATCAGGAGCTTTCAAGTACAGTTGTTTGAGCATGTGACCAATGACCTTGACCTTCATGAATGGAGATGAGGTGTTGTAACAAATCAATAGATTGTTTACTCGGATATTGATTCAACTGCAATATTTTAATATTTTGGAATATATGATATTAATTTAATTATAGTTTATTAGGCCAATGCCCCATTTCTTCATTGGAGTATACCATCTGGATTTAACCTGCCAGTTCATGAAAATATTGGCAAATTTCAGTGGGCACCCTACTGTGGAACAGAGTATAGTTGTACTTTTAAACAGTATGAAAATGACTGTAAATATCTACATCAATTGAATTTATTAATTTTTTCATTCCTGACAATTATCCTTAAGTAACTAGCTTTGATTAATTGCATCAATAATAATTTAATGCACTGTTACAGCTCTACAAAGTGTCGTGGGGGTTTGTGAGGTGTTATTGAACATGCTGTACCGTAAAAACACACCCTGTACCTGCCGAGGATGAAGGCCACAAAAACCAGCCCCAGTGAATACTTATTCCCCTAAGCCCTGTCTAATTTCCTAGGTTAACGTAAGACCTGCCCAAGCAGGTGACTACTTAGTTTTCTTAATGGATGTTTCTTGTCAGGGAGTTCACCACAGAGACTGTGACTTCTCAAGAATGCAGGCTGTGACAGAAAAATTAATCAGAGATTACTCAGATTACTCACACAACCTTGTGTGATGGAGGGAAAAAAGTGAACCAATTTGACAAAGCCTGTGAGGTCGAACTTTAGTCTGTTTCACCACCTGCTGTTTTTTTGCAGATAATTTCCTTTAAAGTTTATATTTTTCAATAATTTCCTAGAAAACTACATATGGAAGTGACAACCTAATATGGCAATTTAGAATTTTACAATAAATCCCCAGTTTATGTTTCACACTTTATAGTCTCTTCACAATGATCTCCAAATATGATGTTTTTCTGCATGAGTAGCCAGCTTTGTTTTAGCTGGTTATATTTTTTAGAGTTTACATGATATCATCCAATCAGCAGCTGTCAATTGAGGCTGTTTTGCATGTGACTTATGACCTTGATGGCTACAGGTGGGTCTGATATGTTGTGAAATGTAGACTGATTTCTCGTATTTTCAAATAATTCTGTTTCTTAAATAAGATGTAAGAATTTAATTACCTTGTTGAAAAATAGGTTCTTTAATCCTTTACACTATAATTGTTTCCCTTGAAATGTAACAAATAAAAATATTTTTATAGCAAAAAACAGGTGGACATGAAGGGATGAAACTGACTATAGTTTCATACACATAATGAAACAGAGTGCAAAAATATAGATACTTTGCTTTTTGTGTGGAACAAACAATTTAAGAGTTCAGACAGCACTTGGAAAGCACATATCTCCCCTGAAATATAAATTTATAACTGACATAAATTCACAAAACATTATCCCTTAAATTTAGCTGATCCATGTGAGACCAGCTCTTTTGCAACAATTCATCAAACACAATCAATTATTTTTTTAGATATTTTGCCCAAAATATATCAGTAAGGCAGTTCATGTATAAGGTATGCAGGTAGGCAAAACTTTCAATACATTAGCTGCCCAAAGAAACATTATGCCTGAGATTTTTCACATTATGCCAGGATTTCTGAGATTCATATTAGTTTATATGCCACCAAAAAGCAAGTTAAGGTCTTGATTCAATTTAACAGAGTAAGTTTCTACCAGAACCATTGGAAGCTGCCATGAACAGTTATGTGCTTTATGGTAATCTAGTAATAAGACAGCTACAACATGAGGAACCCGATTTGGGTTGGTTAACGGTCTCCTTTTGATACAGGCAAAGCAGCCTCTCAGTTACTGAATACATCCGTTCTGAGGCTTTTGACTTGGAGAGAAATCTTAATGAATACAGATTTATATGTATTTTTGTGAGATATTAATTTTACCCCTAGAAAATCTTTATATTTTTAGACTAATACCAATTAAAAACAACAAATCTGTAATTTTAGCTATATTATTACACCATGCCTGATCATTTGTGAACATGCAGGAGAATGGGGATCTTTTCTTAAACATACAGTATTAATTTATGTATCACACATTTGTTTGAGTAACCTTGAAACTGACATAGAGAGAGTTTACCCAATTTTCTTCACTGTCCATGAAAAAAAAAAAACAATTTGGCAGTTAAAGACTACAACCTTTGATTTTTACTTTTGTGTCTATTACCCATGTGTTACATTTTAATATATAGGTATAACAATGCTAAATTTCCCGGAGCATATGACCAAATAAAATGTCATGACATGAAAGTGTGAGCACATCCAATTTAAGCTGATTCGAAACATTTACTGTTAATAGATAACAAGTTTATGTATATGTAGCAATAAGTCTGCATTGCATACAAAAGTATGCAATTAATTATTTTGGGCTTAATGGGTTAGATTCAATCTTAATTTCTCACATCCTTCTCACCCATACCATGACAAGAGCTCAAATATCTTAAGTCCCCTTTTATGCTGAAACATGACCCAATAGTGTAGAAACATGTCACACATAATTTAAAATACCACAAGTCCACTACCCTTTCTATTTAATTTGCAAAGGGAATCATCAAGGAGTAAATTTTTTGCTGCAGTCACAAAACTGAATAATAACAAAGGATTCCATTAACAGGTACTATAAAATGAATCCAATATTTAAACCACCAGAGGATTTAAAAATATATATGTATACAAGTGCCTAAAGTTATCAATGACAGATATCATCTGACTTTGATAATTTAAGACGTTTCAGTATCTCCATCACTGGTGTACCATGCATGGGGAAATGTTATCTGGTTATCACCAATCCATGCAACTATTGATGACTGATTTTCACACCTCAGCTGAATAAAAAGTGCAAGCATCAGAACTGCACAGTGCACACCAAAATATTTTTGAAGATCCCCTTGAAAGTATCTGGTAGAAGACAAGGACTGCTGTAAAGGTGTTAAGTGAAAATGAGATGGGGTTAAACACTCATTCCTGAATGTCCTCTTGTATCATAAATTATTTCTAAATCACTCAAATTATTGTATTTAATCAGTTGATTTTCCAAAGAACCCTGCAAATCAGGGATGGGGCCAGGTACATGTAACAGTACCTAGGTACATACAGGTACTTGCAAAATGGTCAGGTACAGGTACAGCATATTTGTAAAGTACCTAGGTACAGGTACATTTTAAAAATATACGAACTAATAATAATTGCATTAGATTCATCTAGATATGCTATAATAAGTTATAATAGAATGGCAGAATATATCATTAAAAAGTATTAAATGATCACTTCTTATATCATCAGGAAAAATACAGGCCTGGCACATGTAAAAGGATTGCCTTTAGTAAATGTGATAAATGAACGAAGCTGATAAAATTTACAAAGAACTTTTATTAATAGTGAAATATAAATTTTTCATAAAATGTCCATATTACAAATCAAGTTATGAGCTTCAGGGGAATGGTGTGAAGTCAAAATCTCTGGAAGTACCACTAACCGATTAACTTCATGACAGGGAAATGGTGTAAAGTCAAAATCTCTGGAAGCACCACTAACAGATTAACTTCATGACAATTATACATACAAAATCAGAAGTAACAATACACATGTTCATGGCAGAAAGTCACATTGAGGATGTTTTGAGCACCTGCATGTAATGCATGAGCTGGGACTTGTTTTTCTGTAAAATGGGAAGTTCTACTTTTGTTTGGCTTATGCTGAGAGTTCATTGTTATAATATGTAATTTTCTTTACTTCTCCATTTATCCTACACCAATGTCCTTTATACATACTAGACAACAGCTGTCTACATGGGGCATAAAAGCAACACTGTCCATATCTTTTGCTCTGTACCCTTTATATCTGATAATGCAACAATGAACTTCCTGTGTAGAGGCTGGAGGTAGCTAGGCCAGCATGCTACCAGCAAGTTCAAAGGCTGCAGGGTTGAAAGCTTAGAAATTACCCCTGCCTGGTTCAGGTAACAGCCCTGACAGGGATGACAGCTAAGTACCTTACTTGACCAAACCCGATGTCCATTTCCAGTACCTTACATGTAATTCACATAACTATGAATTGTGTACCTAGATACAGGTACAAGTATCTGGCTCCAAACCTGTTCAGTGTACATACTAGCCAACTTTAGACATTGGGCATGTAGGCAACCCCCTGTAATTATTCTTTATTGTTTGCTGTATACTTGTGCTGATAATATAAAGCTGCAATGAATTTCCTATTTAGAGGCTTGAGGCTGACCAGCTTGCTAGCCAGATAGCTATCTACAAAGGCAGCAGGGATGAATGCTTTGTAATAACTCCTGCCTAAGATAGCTAACTGCCCTGACAGGGATGACAGCTTTGTACATGCAATTGACCCAAGTCTGGTGCCCATTTCAAATTAGTACCTGAAGTACCTTATACCAGGTACAGGTACTCTGAATTGTGTACCTAGGTACAGGTACAAGTACCTGGCCCCAACCCTGCTGCAAATTTTATTTTTTTTAGCCCCACAGCTGGCCAATACTGTCAGGTGTTTATCCAGTGATCCAAGTTTGACAGACTTTTATTGAGGGTAATCACTAATGCATGTCAAATAAGATGAAGTATTTTAAGTGTTTCCTTATAATTTGTGGAATAGGGAACATATTTATTTACATAAGCTCAACTCTTGGTCAAGAATAAAACAAAACTTTTAAAACATATTCTGAACACTTTTTTTGGTCTTTACTCAAATATTCAAGGCAATGAGAATGACAATGACAGCAATCCTTAAAAATTTAAGGGGCCTATTCTGTGTTTGATGCCTTATCTCTTGAAACTATGTATGTATAGTAAGCCAGAATTAAACAAATAGCTTGCTTTGACTAAAATGGTTGATCTGTTGAGATCTCAAAAATATATGTGATCAAGACTTTGTCCGCAAAAAGGATTTTAGGAGTCGCGCATTAGTTCCTGTCAAACCATATAATTAATTCAGTGGTTAAAATAACACTGATGAGTAAACCCAGAAAGTTATCAATGCTAGTGTTGAAACAAAAGTGCATGAAAGATATGAACACAGGCCAAGAGAAATGTGTCTCAGTTCACCATCTCAGCTGTATCACAGGTCCAATCACCAGATGAGTGATGGCCCAATAAGGTGTCTATCTGTTCAGATCCCAATGTTAGAAACACACCATCCCATTGAGAAGTGGAAACTTAAAGTATCCTTTTATACCCTTTGCCACAATGGTAAAGAATCATTTAAACAAAACATTCTTATAAAAAATGGTGATTGGGAGGACCTAGAAAAAATTAAGGGATTGTTCCTGAAATGTTACCTTAACTGTCTGTTCAATGATACCAAAATCTTTTAGCAAAGACAGACAGAAACCAGCTAACAAGTAACAACAATAATACAACACCTCTGTCACCTGTCTGACAGATCTTCAACACTACATCAGTTACTTTACTCGTCTTGTTGCTGATGGAACTTAATCTTCATACTAATAAGTCTATTGAAGCCACACTTTTGCAGACTTTGATCCTGGGAGGTTCTCGGGCATAAATTTCTTGAATATGGAACAAGGCAATTAAACCTATTAAATAACTTGTTTTGTTTTTTTCAAGGCTCCCTCGGCAGTTAGCATGTCTTGTGCTAGTTCTAGATCAATGTTCAGCATTGCTGGGTGAGCGCAGAAAATATGGCCAATTAAATAAAGCCATTTAAACCTGTCCCCTATCTGGTGCACACATGTTTTTGTTCAGACAGCATGTGAACAGTGTATTGTTTACATTTTGGTAACTGGATTTTATTGGCAGTTTAGATTTTGGCCAAAACACTTGCAGGCTTCTTCATTATTCTTGAAACAGACATCATTGTAGCTCCCTGAATCAAGGTCTGGGAAGGCATAGCTGCCAGACTTGGTGGTATGAAGATGCTGAAACTCCTTTGGTAATTTCTGAAAAGCCAGAAAGATAAAAACACAAAAGCTCCTGAAACACTGAACAAACATAAAAACCACTATCTATTGATATTATATAAAAATACATGTATAGAATTATCATAAAAAACTCCATTGTCTTAAAACTGACAAATATCAAGTGACATGGCCTAAGCCCTAACCATCTGACATCTCTTTCTGAGTACGTCAGTCTCAACCAATCAACATCAGTGCATATTAATGACAATACAAAGGGTGTGCTCCTTAATGACAAAAACATAGACACAGTCAGCAATGAAAGCATGATGGGATCAAAAATATATCAGGTTGACATTACCTGGTGTAGGATTTCTTGACTGAGACCAGACGTCAAAAACAATTCTGATGCTCTCAGACCTGTTACTTTTCCAGTGTTTTCAATATCACAAATGCCAAATAACTCCCCGTACTGCCTCTGTTCATGCGGTGTTAGCTTCAAGTTCTCCATTACGTCCAATTCGACAAAAATGACAGTCAATGTTAATGTCGCAAAAGGGTGTTAGTGAGGATTAACACTCATAGCGTTCACTTCTTTTTCACGACATGATCCAATTCTCGAAGAAGTTAACATCTAACCTCCATCTTCAGTTACACCGTGGTACCCGTATATTTGCCCTCTGACCCCTAGACTTCCGCCTACATTTTATAATCTCAAACTAATTGATAACACTTTAACTCTTCAAAGAGGAAACTAATACCACATTTACCGAATTAAAAATTTTAATGTTACCAAATGAAAATAAGTGACCTAATGGCCTAACTATTTTGAAATATTTTGTTAATCTCAAAAATAAAGGAAATTTGGCGCGTACCTGCTACGCATGCGTCTTTGTTGGCTGTGTTTGCCGGCGCTGGATTTCGGAAACGATAAAAGCCAGAAAAGGGCGCCACAATGACTGAAAAAGATGGTGGTACGTATATGTCTGTCAAATAAAAATTACATGACGTATCCAGAAGACACAGTGATCATTTTATACTTTTCACATAGCTACTGTGATGCTTCAGCCAAGGCCGGAACGCCATGTTCCAAAGACAGATGCCTGAGATGGTGATACTACTGATAGCATGGAGCCGGGAGACTGAGGCCATGACGGGTTTCTCCTTATCCCCAGTAGTACTCATTCCTGAGTAAATTAAACAGTGGGCAGACGACCTTTCTTAGGCATTGTATGGCTTGCTTCGTGTTTTTTATATATTGGCTGCTTATATGTTTTTGAATTATCTGTTCTAACTTCGTTGCTAATTTGTAGTGTTCAGCAACGGAAACATGAAAGTTCAACAGATTTGTGATTATAAAAAAAAATTTAGACGCAGTTTTTTCTCTCTCTTTTCAGACTTTGCTGCTTCTCAAAAGCTTGTCTCTTTATAAATAGCAAATTTACATCTGAATACTGTTCATGGGACAAGTTTTTCTTTAAACTGTTATTCAATTTCATGTTTTACCTGTCACTAAGTTGACTAATAATATATATGTATTTCACAGTTGTCTGGATTAGCTTACCTTTAGCAGGATTTCAGAGTACTCCCCTGAATAAGTTTATTTTTCCCATTGACCTCCCAAGAAATGTCACTTATATCAGTTGAGTCTAACTAAATGACCCCCCCCCCCCCCCCCCCCACACACACACACATACTCAATACCACTGTGTCACCAGCTAATTTAAAACATGCAGTAATGTAAAAAAAAAAGATATATATTTAATTAACCCCATAGTCTTGTAACTATATGATCTTTTTGTAGGCAGGGATTAGAAATCAAAATAGAAAGGACTAAAACTGATGTTAATGGAACTCTGATACAAAATAATCATATAGTGATTATTTATTTTATCCCCTAATCATGTATAATCATATTTTCAGCCCTGGATATACGAAACAAAAATGTCTTTAAGTGTTTTCTGGCAAACGATGAAATATTTCTCTGTATTATTTTTAAAATGAAATGTCCTATTAACTTGGATTGAACCTGCAAAAGTCCTATCAGAAATGTGGTCCTGTCAGCTTACAAAGACGATCAGCTGGGCCATTAGAGATATCATCAGCATCTGAGATTCCATGGAATGAAAGTGTCCAGAGATTGAGACCTACCATGGAAAAATAACATTTCCACATATTTTGTTTGACCTTATCACTGGCTCACATTTATGTACAGCATCAGTAGTTTACCATGAACTGTCATCTTCTGTCTCAAGGGATAGCAGTTAACAAGTTCATTACCAGTTGTCTTATGCATACAATCTCTTTGGTAGAATCCCTAACCTGAAGAGTTTATTTGGACAACTCAGATAGTTGTAAGCAGCATCCATTTATTATGCACTACATCACATCAGCAATATACTGAGTATTTCCACCATGGAGCAGGCATATCTGCCCTAACAATGTACATGCAAGTACAGTATCTGTCTGTCCAATTACATCCTTTACATAGTTGCCCTGGTTACTAACTAACAGGTACATGTATATGATTTGTCTGCAATGTCACTTGGGCTTTTGAGACAGAATTAACAAAATAAACTATCGGTATTAACAACTTGCCCAGCCTGCTGTTGGTGTGTAGGCCGACTGCGAGATATGATTAGTGCAAAAGTCAGACCATCAGTTGGAAATTGCACTCGTATGCATAAATTTTATTATATTTCTCACTCCATAACGACCCATATCAAAGTTACGGTGGCACCTGTCATGTAAATTGAATGTATACAGAGCCCAGGAGTAAGGGTCTGGTTTTCAAAGAAGGAAGATTTCAGTTCATAGGTGCACATGGCGTAAATGCCAAACCAACTGAGGGTATATCATTCCCTTTTGGATAAATAATCTGTATACAAAAACAAATCGAACAGTCTTCTTAATGTGGAAGGTCAAGTGACCAGTAAGTTTTCAAGAACCTTTGGAATGGTGTATATGCATAAAAACTGTGACCATGCAAAGACACAGTCATTTTCTCACACAGGGATTCTGATTTGAGAGATTGAGATGTGTGATAGCCCAATAAATGTTTAATCTTTCTGATAGGCCTGCTAATGATCTGGTAATGTGAGATTGACCCCATGTTTGTCTTGCTGGAGAGTCTTTTCATTAAAATTAGAAAATCTCAGAAGAGTGAAAGACCAATCTGATAATTTATCTTTTGGTTTTCACATTTTCTTATAAAATGAAAGTTTGTGAAAATCTTATTTTATGAAATTGGCATGTTTAATATAAAACTGTTCTGTTCATGATGACATAATGTTGAAACCACGTTGATCGTACAACCTGTATCTGCTGTGTCTTCATCATGCTGTATGGAGAGTAGTCGTGTTCTAAGACTCATCTTTTCATCTTTTGATGATGCAGTGGAGGAGAGTTGTATTTTGTTTATACTTGCAGTTTTTGATAATAAAGTGGAGAGAATTGTATTTGGTTTATACTTAAAGTTTATGATGATAAAATGGAGAGAGTTGTATTTTGTTTATACTTACAGCTTGTGATGATGCAGTGGAGGAGAGTGTTGTATTTTGGTTATACTTACAGCTTGTGATGATGCAGTGGAGGAGAGAGTTGTATGTTGCTTATACTTACAGCTTTTGATGATGCAGTGGAGGAGAGAGTTGTATTTTGTTTATACTTACAGCTTGTGATGATGCAGTGGAGGAGAGAGTTGTATGTTGCTTATACTTACAGCTTTTGGTGATGCAGTGGAGGAGAGTGTTGTATTTTGGTTATACTTACAGCTTTTGATGATGCAGTGGAGGAGAGAGTTGTATTTTGTTTATACTTACAGCTTTTGATGATGCAGTGGAGGAGAGTGTTGTATTTTGGTTATACTTACAGCTTTTGATGATGCAGTGGAGGAGAGTGTTGTATTTTGGTTATACTTACAGCTTTTGATGATGCAGTGGAGGAGAGTGTTGTATTTTGGTTATACTTGCAGCTTTTGATGATGCAGTGGAGGAGAGAGTTGTATTTTGTTTATACTTACAGCTTGTGATGATGCAGTGGAGGAGAGAGTTGTATGTTGCTTATACTTACAGCTTGTGATGATGCAGTGGAGGAGAGAGTTGTATTTTGTTTATACTTACAGCTTTTGATGATGCAGTGGAGGAGAGTGTTGTATTTTGGTTATACTTACAGCTTTTGATGATGCAGTGGAGGAGAGAGTTGTATTTTGTTTATACTTACAGCTTTTGATGATGCAGTGGAGGAGAGAGTTGTATTTTGTTTATACTTACAGCTTTTGATGATGCAGTGGAGGAGAAAGTTGTATTTTGGTTATACTTACAGCTTTTGATGATGCAGTGGAGGAGAGAGTTGTATTTTGTTTATACTTACAGCTTGTGATGATGCAGTGGAGGAGAGTGTTGTATTTTGTTTATACTTACAGCTTGTGATGATGCAGTGGAGGAGTGTTGTATTTTGGTTATACTTACAGCTTTTGATGATGCAGTGGAGGAGAGAGTTGTATTTTGTTTATACTTACAGCTTTTGATGATGCAGTGGAGGAGAGTTGTATTTTGGTTATACTTACAGCTTTTGATGATGAAGTGGAGGAGAGTGTTGTATTTTGTTTATACTTACAGCTTTTGATGATGCAGTGGAGGAGAGTGTTGTATTTTGTTTATACTTACAGCTTTTGATGATGCAGTGGAGGAGAGAGTTGTATGTTGCTTATACTTACAGCTTTTGATGATGCAGTGGAGGAGAGTGTTGTATTTTGTTTATACCTACAGCTTTTGATGATGCAGTGGAGGAGAGTGTTGTATTTTGTTTATACTTACAGCTTTTGATGATGCAGTGGAGGAGAGTTGTATTTTGGTTATACTTACAGCTTTTGATGATGCAGTGGAGGAGAGTGTTGTATTTTGGTTATACTTGCAGCTTTTGATGATGCAGTGGAGGAGAGTGTTGTATTTTGGTTATACTTACAGCTTTTGATGATGCAGTGGAGGAGAGTGTTGTATTTTGGTTATACTTACAGCTTTTGATGATGCAGTGGAGGAGAGTGTTGTATTTTGGTTATACTTACAGCTTTTGATGATGCAGTGGAGGAGAGTGTTGTATTTTGTTTATACTTACAGCTTCTGATGATGCAGTGGAGGAGAGTGTTGTATTTTGTTTATACTTACAGCTTTTGATGATGCAGTGGAGGAGAGAGTTGTATGTTGCTTATACTTACAGCTTTTGATGATGCAGTGGAGGAGAGTGTTGTATTTTGGTTTACTTACAGCTTTTGATGATGCAGTGGAGGAGAGTGTTGTATTTTGGTTATACTTACAGCTTTTGATGATGCAGTGGAGGAGAGTGTTGTATTTTGGTTATACTTACAGCTTTTGATGATGCAGTGGAGGAGAGTTGTATTTTGTTTATACTTACAGCTTTTGATGATGCAGTGGAGGAGGGGGTTGTATTTTGTTTATACTTACAGCTTTTGATGATGCAGTGGAGGAGAGGGTTGTATTTTGTTTATACTTACAGCTTTTGATGATGCAGTGGAGGAGAGAGTTGTATGTTGCTTATACTTACAGCTTTTGATGATGCAGTGGAGGAGAGAGTTGTATTTTGTTTATACTTACAGCTTTTGATGATGCAGTGGTGGAGAGGGTTGTATTTTGTTTATACTTATAGCTTTTGATGATGCAGTGGAGGAGAGTGTTGTATTTCGGTTATACTTACAGCTTTTGATGATGCAGTGGAGGAAAGTGTTGTATTTTGGTTATACTTACAGCTTGTGATGATGCAGTGGAGGAGAGTGTTGTATTTTGGTTATACTTACAGCTTGTGATGATGCAGTGGAGGAGAGTGTTGTATTTTGGTTATACTTACAGCTTGTGATGATGCAGTGGAGGAGAGTGTTGTATTTTGGTTATACTTACAGCTTTTGATGATGCAGTGGAGGAGAGGGTTGTATTTTGGTTATACTTACAGCTTTTGATGATGCAGTGGAGGAGAGTGTTGTATTTTGGTTATACTTACAGCTTTTGATGATGCAGTGGAGGAGAGTGTTGTATTTTGGTTATACTTACAGCTTTTGATGATGCAGTGGAGGAGAGTGTTGTATTTTGGTTATACTTACAGCTTTTGATGATGCAGTGGAGGAGAGTGTTGTATTTTGTTTATACTTACAGCTTTTGATGATGCAGTGGAGATGAGTGTTGTATTTTGTTTATTCTTACAGCTTTTGATGATGCAGTGGAGGAGAGAGTTGTATTTTGTTTATACTTACAGCTTTTGATGATGCAGTGGAGGAGAGGGTTGTATTTTGGTTATACTTACAGCTTTTGATGATGCAGTGGAGGAGAGTGTTGTATTTTGGTTATACTTACAGCTTTTGATGATGCAGTGGAGGAGAGTGTTGTATTTTGTTTATACTTACAGCTTTTGATGATGCAGTGGAGGAGAGTGTTGTATTTTGTTTATACTTACAGCTTTTGATGATGCAGTGGAGGAGAGTGTTGTATTTTGGTTATACTTACAGCTTTTGATGATGCAGTGGAGGAGAGTGTTGTATTTTGTTTATACTTACAGCTTGTGATGATGCAGTGGAGGAAAGTGTTGTATTTTGGTTATACTTACAGCTTGTGATGATGCAGTGGAGGAGAGTGTTGTATTTTGGTTATACTTACAGCTTGTGATGATGCAGTGGAGGAGAGTGTTGTATTTTGTTTATACTTACAGCTTGTGATGATGCAGTGGAGGAGAGTGTTGTATTTTGATTATACTTACAGCTTTTGATGATGCAGTGGAGGAGAGTGTTGTATTTTGATTATACTTACAGCTTTTGATGATGCAGTGGAGGAGAGTGTTGTATTTTGTTTATACTTACAGCTTTTGATGATGCAGTGGAGGAGAGTGTTGTATTTTGGTTATACTTACAGCTTTTGATGATGCTGTGGAGGAGAGGGTTGTCAATGAGGAGTACAAAATATGGAAGAAGAACACACCATTTCTGTATGACCTTGTTATGACCCACGCCCTGGAATGGCCCAGTCTCACTGCCCAGTGGCTGCCTGATGTAACCAGGTAAGCTTTTTTCTTATCAAGTTTTCTGTGAACCAATACTGTGTTTCAAAGGATATAATATCAAGAAAATAAAACCTACAAAAATAATATGCCCATCAACACAGCTGAACATTTCTCATCTAAAGTCTAACCATCATCTCATGTACAGTACCTGTAAATATTGAAAGATTTATATTATAAATAATAACTGAAATTTAATTATTGATTAACCAAACATTTGTATCATAAATAATATCAATTTTTTTTTGCAATGAATAGGCATTTTTCCATAGGTTTTTTCATGCATGTTCATCCAGGTTTTGTCAGAATGATAAGATTTTGCATGCAAATTAAATTGTTAATGTAGAAGTGGTTATACCTTCTGTGGATTACTGTATAGTACGATCACTATGGAACCCTGGCGAAATAGTGAAAATTAAGAAAATTCCACTTGCGAATATGAAACCAGCCACAGTGTGCAATGTTCAGTCAGTCAGTGAGTTAATTAGTACTGGTTAGTAACATTGTTCTGTGTTGCCGGCTACTTTTTCCGGGCCCTGATCAGGTCTGTTCTACCGCCCGGCACAAGATAAGAAACCTTCAGTTTCCGCCCGGTCGTGAAAAAAAATAAATGTGTATGTGTGGCTCGCGGTTTATAACTTGTATCACCAGATTAATATTACTAGTGACCCCTGCTGTTATATCGTAATTCGTTCACACGGGAAAATGTATATGCTATACTATAATACAACCAGTGCCGTATTTTGTTGCTTTTAACTGAATAAAAACTGTCAACAAATGTAGTGAATGCAGCCCCGGAAGTAGGGCAGCCATGTGGCTGTATAGGAGACGAACACTGAAGTGACTATGCAAATCCCATGACACAAACTCCAAGCGATATTTGATTGGCTGGCTCTACCAAACTTTCACGTGATATGGGTGCGTCTCAGGGGATGGTGTCACCGTGTGGAACATGTCATAGATATAATTTGGCGCCAGGTCACTCTTTTAATGATGTTCTAATATGTATATTTCCGTCGTAAATATCATCTAGATTTGTGCAGTTCCGTAATGTTCAGAACAGGTCTGTCAATTACGACCACCTGGCAATTACGACCTCTTGTGCCCAGTCCCTTGGGTGGTCGCATTAGACAGGTTCGACTGTATTATCTAACTTTTTGATTTAAATGATTTTGAATTAATATTTTATAGAAATTTTCATAGAAAAATCCATGAATGTCCATGCATAACATTTTGAATTTTGGTTGAATAGCAGTCTTTCAGACTTGTAGAAGAATTTCATAGATATACACTTTGTCTAATCACCTGTGCTTTCAATGGAAAATTATATTTCATTTGTTGTATTTCAGGCCAGAAGGAAAAGACTACAGTTTACACAGACTTATTCTGGGAACACACACGTAAGTGATACTGTTTGCATAAGAGGTTATTTCATAATTACATAGGCCTCAGCTCTTACTAATTATTATACACCCGTCGTATGACTGGAGTATTATGGTGTACCCATCATCCCTCATTTCATTAAGTTTTGGTGTCGCTGCAATAATTTATTAGGGCTTTGATGGATTTTCACCAAACACACCATTACTACTTACGAACAGATTATCTCGCTGGAGTCCAATTATGGGGAAAATCCACTCATATTTAATAAGGTCACTAGGTTGCTTTGTGGTTTCCCCGCCATAACTTACGAAGAGTATGAAGGATTTTGATAAAACTCATCAGAAATTTTGATCAATAAAATATCTCGCATAAGTTCGATTTCCAGCAAAATCCACACATATTTAATGAGGTCAGAGGTTACCTCACTTTGGAGGCGCCTTGGTGACTTCACAAATATCCTATGGATTTTCATGAAACTTGTACATATATACCACCTCAATTTCATTCCTTAGCAGATTCCACACATATTTATTGAGGTCAGAGGTCACAAGACATAAGACAGGCGTTCTATGGATGTTTGCTGTGCTCTTGTTAAATATACCCATAATTTTGACGTGACCTGTGACATCAGGTTTTAGTGGTACAACTATGGCAGCTGGTTCAAGAACTTGGGGAAGAAACCCTGTCATGGATTGATAAAGGCTCAAGAATGTGACATGAAAGTACTTGTAAGGACAGCAACCGGGCAAGAATCTAATTGCATAGAAAGTTTGGTAGCAAGGGGTGTATTGGCAGAGTTGAATGACGCTTTTTTTTTTTACCAGTTTCATATCCTCTTTTTACAGTAGGATCAGGCCTTGTGTGTTATTCAGCTGTTAATTTTATGAATCTTAATGGTGTAATGTTAATGATGAAGCTTTGAAATTTTATGAACAAATTTACCTGGTTTGATTTAAATTAATTTTGATTCTTCATTATATGATTGATACACTAAATGTTGAAGTATTATATTATGCTAATTTTATAGGTATAATATCAAAATATTTTAGTGCCTGTGGTTTGGTATTCCACTAATAAAAAAAAGTGCCTGTGGTTTGGTATTCCACTAATAAAATATTGAGAACAAAATAGATATTGTTAAAGCTGTAGATCCATATTTGTAATCTTTGATAACTTATAGTGAAGATAAAGAACTTCTTTTTGTTTCAGGTCAGATGAGCAGAATCACTTGTTGATAGCCAGTGTTCAGCTCCCAAATGATAACGCACAATTTGACGCCTCCCATTATGACAGTGAGAAAGGAGGTGAGCAAACTTTTTTCCTGTTTATTGTGAAGTGAAATTCTTTTTTAAAGATTAGTTATTCCTGATATATCATAAAGAAGACACTGACTTTGCTGATGCTATTATGTAGCTATTAATTTAGGATAGCTTTCTTTTAATGTAATGTATGTCTTGTTTAACCGGTTGCTGTTTGGGACGCCCCCTGGACGCCCGTCACAAAACTAATACGCTGTATTCATAAGCCACGATAACGCACGATGGACTCACCGTCCGAATGCAATTTTCCCTGCTAATTATTTGCGTTAAATATCTATGCCACGCCATTGAACACTTTTCCATATGGTTCAGGGAAACCCCTACCGTAAAGTTGATAATTTTTAGCTCAGCTGACTATAAGTCATCTTAGCTATAGTCATGGTCCATTGTCCGTTGTCCGTCCGTAGATGTGGCACGTTTTGAAACCGTAAGACCTAGGAATCCCAAATTCAGCATAATGTTAGATGTCCCCAAGATCTCCTACCAAGCCGAAAACTGTGTCTTTGCGACTTCGTTCCTTTGAGAAATTAAGGAAAAACCTCAATTTTTTATTAGCTCAGCTGACTATAAGTCATCTGAGCTATAGTCGTGGTCCATTGTCCGTCGTCCGTCCGTCTGTCCGTCCGTCCGTCCGTCCGTCCGTAGATGTGGCACGTTTTGAAACCGTAAGACCTAGGAATCCAAAATTCAGTATAATGTTAGATGTCCCCAAGATCTCCTACCAAGCCGAAAACTGGGTCTTTGCGACTTCATTCCTTTAAGAAATTAAGGAAAAACCTCAATTTTTTATTAAAAACCTATTTTCACACTTTAGGACTGCCTAATATCAAAACCAATCATCTGTTTTTCCTCATATTTCCTATAAATAATCCTCTATATAATTCCTATGTACATGCCAGAAATTAGGTCTGTATTATTTAATTTAAAAAAGTTATGGGCCCAAACATAATGCATTTTGTAAATAATCAGGAAAGAAATTTTATCACTTAACACAAAACTTGTTAAAGCTAAGCACTTTTTTTCCAGTAATATTATTTTTATTAATCAAAATTAAATTGTATACCCAAAATTAGATCAAAATCTTTTAAATTTTTAAAAATATTAGCAAAAATAAAAAATTGGTACCTTAAATTTTGCCCAACTTTGACCATGGCACGTTTTTTTGCTGTAACTGCTGTGGATTTAATTTTCACAGCATGTTTTTGTTAGCATTTCAACTGTTAACACCAAAAATTTGAAACCAGTTGATCAAAAACTGTAGATTTTATTCAAGTTTTCAAGCACCATGTCACATATTGCTAGTGTTATGCAGTTTGCTAGAGCTCAGCTCCCGAGCTTCAGCTCTAAGTTCCTTAAATTTGGCATACAGTTAGATTTCTCCAAAATCCCCTACCATGCCAAGAATTTGGTCACTAGGACTTAATTCCTTCGAGATATCAATGAAAAACTTAATTTTTCCATTAAAAACCCAATGTTACACTTTAAGACTGCCTAATATCAAAACCACTGATCTGACTTTGATCATATATAATATACATATTTTTCTATACATTCACTATGCACATGCAAGAAATGATGTCAGTATTGTGTATTTTTTTAAGTTATGGGCCCAAACATAATGCACTTTGTAAAAAATCAAGAAATATATTTACTCCCTTAACAAGGGCATTGCTGAAGCTAGAGATCTTTTTTGTCAGGGATGTAACATTATTTAATCAAGATTCAATTGAATACCCAAAATTAGTTCTGAATTTTTCAAATTTTATAAGTTATTAGTATAAATATAAAATTAGTACCTTAAATTTTGCCCAACTGTGACCATGGCACGTTTGTTTCCCGTGAGCACTGTTGATATAATTTTCATATCATGCACACATAAGGATTTCAGCTTTTTAGTTTAGAAAGCTAAAAGAAATTTGCCAAATATTGTAGCTTTTATTAATGTTTTTTATGGGACCCTGTCAGACTTTGGCTCTCTCCAGCCCCTCTTGAGTCACCTGTATGTTGACCTTGTTGACCTTTCATCAAATTATGCACGCTTGAGGGAGAATCCAGGCAGCTTATGGCCAGCCACAGTTGATCCAGGTGTTCAACCCAGCTCATCTAGTAGTTTTAACCAACAACATAACAATAAACAATAAATTAATAAATTTTTATTGGTTTTAAATAACAAATTAAAGAAAAATAGAAAAGGAATTTGTTAGTTTATAATAACAGGAAATTAACTTGCAGTTACTGATGATATAAGAATCTTGTATCGATGGGTAGAATGTCACATATTCCAAATAACACCATGCAGTCACCTATGGCATTTTTCAGTTCATTTTTAATGATAAAGAAGTAAATCATATTATTCATTACTAATCATTAAGGATTATATAAAGGAAATTAATGATAGACAAAGATGCAGTTGATAATATTAATCTAGATTCCTACTGTGTCTAGTGTGTACATTGATGTGAAATTAGTCCAAAATGAATTTTTTACAGTTATTTTTTAATATAAATAAAAGCCATAAAACCAGGTACTTATGATCATTATTTAAATGTGTGAATTTTGTATATTCTGGATTCTCAACATCATTGTTTGGTGAAAACTGAATAAATACCAGACATGGTGCGAATACTTTGTAATTGTATTTAAATACGAATATGATTATGTACTCCATTATAAAATTTCTTGCATTAAGAATGGGAATTCAGGTAAAAATGAAAGTATATGAATACTCGTGCAAATACTTTCAAAATGTATTCATGAATGCATTCATGAATATATTCTTTAATATTATTTTAATAATCATATCAGTTATATTTCATTTTAAAAAATCATATGATTCTCTTATTATTTTTAATAAAAATTATATTTGGGACAATATTTGTAATTTTTTTAATAAATAGTTAAACTCTTATATTATATGTTCTGCTTATAAGTTATATGGCCAAGTCAAAATCTGTGTGACAGTAGTACTCCATTTGTTAATAAAATAAATGAAATCAATCCTCTTCCCTGTCTCCAAAGGTACTATCAAAATCATACATAAGCTAAACAACAACTCATAATACAGCTTATATTTATTACCACACAAAACCAGCATGTGCCTCATTTCTAAATAATATTTTTTTATCATATATAACAGCTGAGCGTCGTGACCCATAGGTCCCTTGTTGAAATCCTATTTTCACACTTCAGGACTGCCTAATATCAAAACCACTCATCTGTTTTTCCTCATATTTACCATAAATATTCCTCTATATAGTTTCTATGTACATGCCAGATATTAAGTCAGTATTATATAATTTAAAAAAGTTAATGGCCCAAACATAATGGACTTTGTAAAAAATCAGGAAAAATAATAACTCACTTAACATGAAAAATTTTGAAACTAGAGTCTATTTTATCAAGTATATAACTATGTTTAATTAAGATTCAATTGTTTACCCAAAATTAGATCTGAATTTTGTAAATTTTTTAAGTTATTAGCATTAAAAAAAAATCAGTACCTTAAATTTTGCCCAACTTTGACCATGGCACGTTTTTTTCCTGTAAGCACCATTGATTTAATTTTCACAGCATGTAATCATAAATATTTAGTTTGTCTAAATCTGAAATTTGAAAATAAAACCTTGAAAATTAAGCTAGTTATTGATTTTTTTCTGTAGTCACTTGCTTTGATTACAGATGCAGGGTCCCACTCCAGGTCACTGGAAGTCAGCTATGCCAGGGTTTCTGATTTGTTACAGTCACTGGGGGAGATCCCCTGCTGTGACAGGTGTACAGTTATTCTCATATCATCACCACCACCCCCCACCCCCCCCCACCCCCCCCTGCAAACCAACCCACCAAGTGTTATGCAGTGATTGTTATTGTTTTCACTGTATCTCCTTAATTGTAATGCTGTTTCCACTCCGATATGCAAAAACTTTCCTTGAAAAATTAATTCAAGGTGTAATCCAGAAAAATGCAATGTTGTGTAATGTAGCATTTTTAAAGAAATCAATTTTCTTTTAAATGATTTTAACAAATATAAATGAACCTATCAGTATGCTTAAATTATTATAAAATATGAAGCACATTATGGATAAATAAAGACTCAATTAAAAATTGTGAAATCTAAATCAAGTATTATTTTTAGATATTTATTGTTTTACAGATTTAAAAGATATATTTTTGTGGTAAAAAATAAATAAACATATGTATGCATGATGTGGTGTTATCTGACAAGATTGAGATTTATGATGATGCAATTGAGAATTATGAATCAACTTTTATATTCAGATATATATGTTATATTGGAAATGTATAGAAATATAAACTTAGATTAGAAAATAATTGATGTGATAAAAAAATCAGGATTTAATACAAACATTTGTTCATTATTTTCCTGCCTCAGCAGAATTTGAGATCAGGCTTTGTTTGCCCTGTTTTATGTTGTTAATTAGCTATATTTCAACTGTATACATTTCATAAAAAAAATACATATATATTTAATAATATATATTATACAAAAAAATAGATTCAATTGAACAAATGTGTAAACTACTGAAATGTCAACAGTTAATCGAAAAACCAACTAATGATCATGGTAATAGTACAGATCATTTGTTCACAAACTGCTCACATGCTTTAGTTTCAACATTAGGAAACACATGGTCAGGTCACAAAATATTTTTTGCAACAATTTCTTGCTCATCAATACAAACCAATCATATAAACCAACCATGGCCTTTATTACCTCTTCCTCTTACACTTTATCTCCATTAGATATTATTTAGATTTTTACCTTCAAGGTTAACGTCAGCTGAGCACAGTGACCCATAGGTCCCTTGTTTATTTATTTACATGGGAATTTCTCGTGAATATTATTTAAATTCTAATTAGGACTCTGTTGGCAAGCCGATTGAATGAAATGAGTCGGCAAGTGACACAAGGTTCGCCAACAAGCGCAATGTTTCAACTGACCTTGCTGGGTTGTTATGACAATAACTCATATAAAACTTCCACAAACGATTGATATCTATCTAAATTATTATTATTTTGTACTTAAAATGTGAATATTTCTCATTCCTAAAACCATTTCCTGTGTTTATGATGCCTGTTATGAAGGTCGAGCGATGTCACAAATTTTCAAGGTGGCGGCTGTCGGACTTGCCGCTCGATAGACCTCGTGCTTTGACAAATCTCAGAATATGTTTTGAACAAAATAAATATGAAAAGATGTTCAATAAAGTTTACTGACTGAAATTCGAGAATGTTTATTATGTCTTAAGATAAAAAAAGACGTCTGACATCGTTTTAACACTGTTAACCATCATGCAATTCCACGGGGATTCCCCAAAAAGAACTGTCACCGGGCAACAAAACGGGAAATACACGCTTTACTGGGAGTACCAAAACGATCTAAGTTAACATTACAAAGGCTGAAATACATATATAAATGTTAGATTTTACTATTCTGGTGGACTTCTGGCTACTTTCATAGGGTTTTATACATATTTGATGGATAAATCTGTCAGTTTACATTTTTTATCACCTTTCTTTGAAGTTCACCTGGTCTTAATTAGTTCTTCATACCTGAACAGGTAGGCAATTGCAATTTACCCTTATTTAAATCAACATGATATTTCATGTAAAATATACAAGTTTATTTTTTTTTTATAAAATTCTTCGAACAAATCATATATTGTTTTGTCTAATTTATTTCAGAACTCCCAACCTATAATATATTAAATAACCTTAATCATATTTCATTAACCTGTTTTACCTAGATCTTCCATGACACTACACCAGGTACCGGCGGATGATAATTCCCTTATTGTTCCTAAATTCTACAATGTCTTCACTGGGATATACTATAGACATTCATGTACAAATATGCTAAAACAATAAAGACAATATACTTACCTGAACTTACCTACTTTACCTGGTTCTACTAATAGATATATGTGAAATTTATGATTGGTTAAGTCATTAACCTCTTGCTTGGTATCTCTGTAATATGTGTTAAAAATTTCATAAGGATCCACCAAAAATTGATCACATTATCAATCATAACATTAATGTACAGTGTGTCAAAATTGAAAGTGTGAGAAACCTAGAATTAATCTGAACAGTAAGGGGGGTGTTTTGTGACAACCAAATACAAACAGTAAAGGGTTAAAGTGTGTTAATCAGCTTTAAGATTTTTATTGTTAGTTTTGATCTTGTGGTAAGATAATATAAAAATCACAAGTGATAAATAACATTGAAAAGTATTTATCCAGTGGAAGTTGTATTTTTATCCAAATGAGCATATACAGGCCATCTTATGATGATAAACTTAATTGAAGCACTAAAAAGATCCAAAAATATTAATGATCCATGTGATAACACCTCATGGATCATACTTGATTTATCGGTTTTGTTACAGAGTTTGGAGGGTTTGGATCCGTGAGTGGAAAGATAGAAATTGAGATAAAAATTAACCATGAGGGAGAAGTGAACAGAGCTCGCTATATGCCACAGAACCCTTGTGTGATCGCCACAAAGACCCCGTCCAGTGACGTACTGGTGTTCGACTACACAAAACATCCTTCTAAACCAGGTAATTTATATTCCTTATGCTGTGTTAGTTGACGGAGCTACTGATTTCTCAAAGATGATATAAGGTTTGGAACCTGATGACTTGTGCTTGGAAGATAAGTTGTGATAAGATGCTTCTTTCAGTGGAAGATTAATAATTAAGATTGTACTTCTATTAATTTTATAAAATTTAAAAGAAATCTGGTTTCAGATTTCACTCAAATCACAATGTGTTCTGTTTCTTATTTAAAGATGTCTGTTTCTTTGTATTTACTTGTCATTTGATTCATTTTGTGTCAAGCTTTTTTACCTTGCTAAAATTTCATGAAAATTTATTAATTAGAAATAAATCAAATTTTTCATATTATATTCCTTAGTTCATCAACTAGTTTTGTTACTCTCTGGGGTTAACGGTTGAAGCAAGTTTTTTTCAAGACATGCTATTCAATCTTCTGTCATATTTTATTTATTTATGTATCAACAGACCCAAGTGGAGAGTGCAGCCCTGAGCTAAGGTTAAAAGGTCATCAAAAGGAGGGATATGGTCTCTCATGGAACCCAAATCTAAATGGGAACCTACTCAGTGCATCAGATGATCATGTAAGTTCATCCAGGTCACTTCATGGGCTTTTTATTAAACTTAAATATATTTTTGGTGATTAATTTAACCACTGCATAACCACCAATGTAGGTAAAAGAAGAAAAGGCTAGAGATTTTATTGTCATGTCTTTGTGGTGTAGTTAAATAAATAATTCATATAGTGATAGGGGAAAAATATTTTTAAAACAGGATTTTGTTGTTTATTTTTATTTATTTTTAAAACATAAGAAGTATAAAAATGTCATTCAAGCAGACTTCAGGTCATGTACATTTGCTGTGATATCCACAAGATAATTAATTATTTGATGAATGAGGTTCACCCTGACATTTCTAACTGTGTTTCAGACTATTTGTCTATGGGATATAAATGGTACACCAAGAGAAGGCAGACAGCTAGATGCCACAAGTATTTTCATGGGACACACATCAGTTGTAGAGGTAAGGAATAGATGGATAAAAAACTCAACAGTTTATAACTAATCTTAAATGGTCTGTTATAAAGGCCATGGAAGTATTTGCACCAGTTCCTTTTGGTTATACAGTAAAACCTCCGAATTAAGGACACAGATGGGACCAGGCATTTTGCCTGCAAAAGAGATGTGCTCTTAATAGGGAGGTTATAGATATCAGGACCTTCTTTCAAGGGACTGCCCTTAAGTGGCCATAAAAAAGAGGTGCCCTTGGCACAGAGGTGCCTGTAAGGAGAGGTTCCACTTCATGCTGTTAACTTCATGAATAATTAAGCATCCAACACCATCATTATCAACACGTTTCATGTTGCAAGTTGTGCTTAATTGTAAAATATTTTGGACATTTGATTAGTTCAGCCACCCCTTCCCAAAACACACCTACCTTCGAATGGATAGAAACTTGAGGTTCAAAAAGTTTCTACTGGTATTACACCTGGCTTGTGGCAGTATTTTTCTGCAGGTTTCTTTAACGTTACAGGGTTTTAACTTCATCATGTTATGTTTATAATGGCTGCAATAGCGATATCTGTTAGCGACAGGTGTCCAGGTTTGTTATGTATTCATGTTTGTTTCATTGTAGGATGTATCATGGCATTTACTACATGAAAGTCTCTTTGGATCAGTAGCAGATGATCAAAAGCTAATGATGTAAGTAACTTTAAAGAATTATTTTTATTTGCTGGTTGCCTATTGAGTTTGTTTAGAGTAAGAGAAGTTACATAAAAAAATGGTAAATCTCTTAAAATGTTCATAGCATATAAATGATGTGTATGTAAACTTTCTGTCAGTAAAATCTAGAGACTCGTGACTTACGTCTCATTGTATAAATAAAATCCTGTGATCTCTCTGCAGCTGGGACACACGCTCCAGCAACACAAATAAACCCAGTCACATAGTGGACGCCCACACAGCGGAGGTTAACTGCCTCTCATTCAACCCATACAGTGAATTTATCCTCGCCACAGGCTCAGCAGATAAGGTATGTAATTTGTAAAACTGATAGGGTCTGATTTGATGGTACTTCATTTATGTAATGTCACATGGCTTTTGTCCATTCATACAGTGGTTGGCTTCATTGCACCTCATTGATTGAGGTCAAGTGCAGATTAACTGTGATATGCACCAAAGAAATTTTGAACTATTAAAAACATTATGGTTACAGTTTAAATTTATATGCATTTCCAGATGTCTAAAAACACAATAAAAAGACCTGTTATAAAATGATCTATATCTCCCTGATGCTTTTCAGTTTATTCTGTGGAGTCTAGTAACTAAGCCTTGCTGTTGTGTAAAGTTTATACATCTCCCAGCTTAGCTGAAGTTATTTCACACTGAAACTATCACCAGATAAAATTTGGTGATATGATTTGTATAGGAGATGAGCATCTTCTGCAATAAACTTTACAGAAAACTTGCAGTTTTACTTAGCAGCCACTGGTAACTGAATTAACATTTAAGACTGCAGATTTTTAACAAGTGTAAACTTTGATTTTCACGCAAAACTAAAGTAATGAATTAGTAATTTTATTGCATGTATCTCCACTGCATGTTCATATTACTTATATTTTAATATTGCACATTTTACAGACAGTAGCACTGTGGGATCTGAGAAACCTGAAGCTGAAGTTGCATTCATTTGAGTCACACAAGGATGAAATTTTCCAGGTATTTACATTTTAAACAGAATCAATATCAGAGTTTGCACACAATGTATGCAGAAAATATGCCAGTAACTTCTATTTGATATTTTCTTTTTGATTAATTTGTTCCACATAACACAAAGTACACTGACAAAGTAAAATTTTTGTTTTCTTGCTTCCAATGATGACAAATCACTGCGCAAATCTGATGGAAAACACTGCAGCTCTGCCTGTACTAAGGTGTCGAGCTCTTGTTTTCCTGTGATATGAACAGTGTTCTGAGGTTCAGGTCAGCTAGGACAGGTGTATATAGGAAGCTGACAAGACATTTTCACAAGAAACTTCATTTAAATATCTGTACCCTTGTACCTTGCGCCAAGTTGCAGGAGGGGATAGTAATGCTTCCTTTCTTGAATGTGTCCGTCTGTCTGAGCATTTGGCTCTCATACCCATAAAGTAAAAATCCTGTCATTTTGAGGTCACGGTGTCAATCGTCATGGTAACAGAATTGCCCTACTGATTTATACTGTTAAATACATTTAGTCTAATTATGCTTCCATTTGAGGGTATGCTGTGGTGACCGTATTATTTATGGTGTAATAATTTATCAAACAAATTGAATGTGATCAAGTTCGAGTTTGGAAAAGCTCGTTTTCTTTTCAGTTTTAAACTCTTCTTAAACTCTTAGCTGTTTGAAGTTTTGTTAATAAAGGATAAAGGAAATGACAGTGGTAATATTTGTTCCATATTACAGGTTTTAGGATAGGCTTTTTTAATGCACCTTTCTTTTTGAAGTCCCATTCCCCCTTGGCTTAATAATTTAAGCATGATGACATCAGATTATAACAGAAAGGTAATCTATCACTGATGGTTGTTCAATGTATATCTTTATTTTGTCACATTCAGGTTCAGTGGTCGCCGCATAATGAGACTATCCTGGCCTCCAGCGGTACAGACAGAAGGCTCCATGTATGGGATCTTAGGTGAGTAAATATCAGTCCATGTGTGCAGGATTTGTCCTCCCCTCATTGTCCTCAAAACCTAAAACATTCATGAATTGGGAAAAAAAATAAGTTGGGTACTATAGTAAATTAATGCCAGTATTAAGTACATATTCTTCTCATGTGATATACACAAATCTAGGAACTAAGCTGTAAAATAAGGACCTTGCAAAGTAATTTTTCATCTTCAATTAGTGTTTAAACCCTGGATATGAGTCCTCATCCCTAAAAGGGTCATGGAATTTGACAAGATTTTAAAGATAAATTTGATAATATTGTAAATTCATTTTTATTTAAGATGAGGAGTATTTTAATATTTTACATTTAAGTTGTTTGTTAAAATTAAAATTGCACTGGATTTAAGATGCCCTATCTTTTGTTTCCATTTAAAAATTTCATCAAGGTATTTCCTGAAATACATTTGGCAGTCTTGCATAAATATGTTCACACTATTTTGGCCAATATTCTCCTTAATTGCAGTGGAAACATTAAAAAAAAGGCCAGCACCATGAAGTCAGTTTCATTATTTCAGTAAAGGTGTTTTTGTGAAAACTTTGAAAAGGACAAAAGTTGTGAACTTCTTATATATCTTTGAACTGACACACTCATCCAAATACTGCTGAGAGTCTGGTCAGCTAAATATCTCAGATTTGACATGCTCATAATTTACTCTTCGCCCATTCAGTTGATTCTGGATTGTCATTTTTAAAGTTTTACTTAAGTTTTGTTAATTTAAACATTGTATTGTGTCATTTTGTTATTCAATTATGCATTGGATAAATCACGTTTTCTCTCATATCATGGATTCTCTTTTGTAGCAAAATCGGTGAAGAACAGTCAGCAGAAGATGCAGAGGATGGGCCACCAGAGTTACTGGTAAATCATCATTTTCAGAATATGATATTTTCATTCTCTGATGGCCAAGGTCATCTTTTTGTGCTTTTAACACAGGAACTGCTATAACCTTAATATAGTGGTCTCACAGGAACCAGAAATTCAATAGTTGTAACATACAGTAGAACCTCCGATTTTAGGACACTGACGGGACCAGAAATTTTGCCCGCAAAAGAGAGGTGCCCTTAGTAGGGAGGTTATAGATTTTGCGACCTTTCAAGGGACTGTACATAAGTGGTAGTAAAAAGGAGGTGCCCTTAATACAGAGGTGCCTGTAAGGAGAGGTTCCACTGTTTAAGGCCTTCCCAGTGTGTATCAGATGTTTAATGCTGTTGTTCCTATGAGTTGTCCTGATATTCTGTTCAATATATCTCCTCTGATGAGATGAAAAATTGCTCTGCCTTATGGAAACTAACTTTGTGAATCTATTTAGAAAGAGGATTTTCCTGTTTGCTCAGTTTCAGCTGGGCAAATGTCAAACTAAGCCATACCACATTTTGTTAACTCTTAATAAGATTATGTTTCAGGAAATTATTTGAAGGGGATAGTTTTACAGCATTCAGAACTGAATTAACTGATACCTTGCATTTATACTGCATATATGAAAGACCACTATGGGAAGTAGCATATATCTCTTTTTATTCTAAGATAATTTCTGCTTTTGTTATTGGATTTTTATTCTTTAAGATAAAATATCATTTATTGCAAACTTATAAAAAATATTCTGTGTAATTAAGCATATGATTAATGACTAGAAAATATCAATACTTTAATACATTACATATGCCTGTTGAACAAAAGCACTAGTGTGTATGAATTTTGTCCCTGAAGTGATTAGTTTTGCATAAAAATCTTATTAACAGTTAACTTCCTCTGTACATAGAGGCAAGACACTCAACCAATACCGTATTCTAGTTTTCTTTGTTCTGTCTAATGTAACTTCATTAGCTGCACTCAAATTGTTCCACAAACAAATCAAATTTAAGGTTAATATACTTGATATAACAAATTTATAAAACAAAGATAGTATCTTCTTAACAATATGAAAACAGTTCTGTCTATGAAAGTACATAAGATTATTTTAATGAACGCCCTGTATCTTTACAGTTCATTCATGGAGGCCACACAGCTAAAATCTCAGACTTCTCCTGGAACCCTAATGAGCCATGGGTGATCTGTTCAGTGTCTGAAGACAATATCATGCAAGTCTGGCAGATGGTGAGTGCTCAACTGTTATTATGGAATTGTTTCAGATTTTATTTATTTGCCACCTTTCTTATTAAATCCTGTCTATAATTGGACTGTTTGTCAGCTTTCTTTATTTTTTTGGCCTGTCTATGATGGCACACATTATGGTATACCCATGGTCAATCCACCTAATTTAATAAAATAAGATTACAGCATTGGGATCAATTGTCTTCCATACATTTATTTATCATAAATAGTCTTAGGACAATTTATTTGGAGCTATCTATATATATTCATGATAGCCAATTACATGAGATTTTCTAATTGAGAGGTCTTATGTTGATCAGCTCAGTACAATTTTACAGTTTATTTACAGTACACAGTTCACGATTGACTGAATAAGAGAAAAGGATATTTGGGTTTTAATGTTTATTACACACATTATTGACATCAGTTAAGCATAAACTGAGGAATAGTCAGTGTTTTTAAATGGTTGGTGTTGAATTAAAGTGTTTTCTATAATTGTTGATAAATGACCATTTTTATTGCTCAATGCTTACATATTTTAACACATGTTTTAGGCGGAAAACATATACAATGATGAAGAACCAGAAACTCCTACGACTGAACTGGAACAGTCCGCATCTTCATAAACAAACAGAGCAGAGCTCAGTCCACAAACTGTATACATACAAAACCACCGCTTCACATGACTGCCTGGCATCCGCTGTAGTGTACAGATAAGATTAGAAGAGAAGGACAACATGCTAGTTCTCAAAGAACAGTGTAGCAGCATTTCAAACGGCTTTTATTTTTCTGTTGAAAAGTCAAGAAATGCCTCTTCTTCTTTTGACTGATGTATTGGATTATTGTAAACTGTCTTTACCTGTCATTGAAACTGATGATGATATTCAGATATGATTTCTGTGGACATGTTCCAGTTTTATGTCTCGGGTTTTGTTTTGATAGTGCTGTGCATTATAATCTAGCTGGTGAACTTGCATCAGTTATAAATATGAAAGATCAGAATAAATGAAAATCTATTACCACAAATTGTGGCTGCCAATATTGCAAAAACAAATTTCCAGACCAAAGTGTGAAGAGTGCTGCGGAGTTTATTTTATATTCTATTTGGAAGGCATATTGTAAGTTTTGTTTCAATTTTTAACTTTCAAGAGCACGCTTTGCACTCATTTCAGCATTATGTCAGTGATTGAAAACAGAGAACACTTAAACGAGTCAAGCTGGACCAAGACTGCATTTACTTTTGACTAAGTAGCTAGATACACTCAGAAAGAGCCTATGATTTGTTATATTTATATAAATGTGCATGATGATCAAGTGTAATTACTATGTGACAAGTAAAAGATATGATAGTACATGTTGGTTTGTTATTATATTACTATACATGCCTGGTCTGATTGAAAGTAGGGCTTGCAAAACAATAGGATCAGCAGCAGGGTTGGCTTTTATCCGGATAAAACTTGTTTAATCCAGGACAATGGAAAAAACTGGGTTTTATCTGGTTTAATCCAGTTTTATCCGGATTATACAGGATTAAACTGGATCAAAGTAAGAATCACCTCATAAAATTTAATTAAATTAACATAAATGATTATCTGGATAAATAAGTTCAGATGTTATTTTGATAAATTAACAATATTTAAGTTTCATATCCAATTGCCAATTTCCTCCAGGTTCCAGTTTCACTGTTGTAAGCAGCCACTGTAGCTTATACTCAACACACACATGAGGAGCAGTCCCTTTGTCTTTATGTTACTCTTCTGGCTATTTATTAGTTTTTCAATAGAATGTATCATCTTTATGGCATCATCCTCAGCCATCAAATATTTTCTAATAGCCACAGGACAGGCTTTCAGGGTGACTTCTGCAGCCCAATTGTCATCAACTTAAAAGAGTTTTGTGGAGGAGGATGCCTGAATGACTTTGATCCAATGGAAGTTTCTCCTCTGTGGCTGTCATAACTGGCTGGTTGTCAACTGGTAGCCCACTGATGTTGCTTGTGTAAACATGCCTTCAATTTCCAGTGGTGAAAAAAATCACCTTACTACCCTAATTCGGAGAAACCAAGCATTTTATCATTTGTGTATGAGAGGTCACGCCCTCACAGTTATGGGCAGCTGACTGTATATCTTAAGTCATTTATGCAATATATGACTGGATTATGTACATCTCTCTCATTTGTAAGAATAGATGTTAACCTGTGAATATATGACATTCTATGATACCACTGATTATTTAACAAAATATGTGTGAACTGCAGTTGATTAGCTTTTACATAGTGTAATGTACAAAATAATGTTTTAATAAGTCACACTTTGACTGACCTCTCTAAAGAAGAGAAATAATTTCAAGTTTCAAAATGATTATAAAGACCATGGCATCACTTTCTGAGACAAATATGTGTTTTATGTATAAATGTATGGTCACATAAGAATTCAGTTACCTAAACACAAATGTTTCTTATTATTATTGTATTATTGTACATTGGAAAGTTAAACTTAATGTACAATGTTTACTTCAAAAACAGTATACACCGAACTTCGGATAAAACTGGATAAAACCTGTTTTATCCGATCCGGATTAATCCGGATTTATCCAGTGGATTAAACCAGCTGCGGATAAAACTGCCAACCCTGATCAGCAGCTCCTACAAGTTACAAGAATCAGTGCTGTTAATTGTTATCACCAACTCTGACCAGATGGGACATGGTTATCCATGACTCTAGCATCTGCATTCTAAGGAATGCAAGCCTCCACCAGGTGTTTGCATTCATTTATTCCACCCATATTCCAAGGATCTTTCGTGCATAAGTGACTACATTTTTGAATATTCCTGAATGAAATTCCTAAATCCAGGTTATGAGCCAGATCCACACCAAAATCTAAACATTTTTTTCAGTTGCCCTTTTTTATAAAAAAACCTGAACATTTCATGAGATTCTGTTCATAATTACTTATGTTGTAAATAAATGCACACACGTATGGGGAGAAACACATACTCTCCTTGCCAAGGCAAAAATATGTAAATTATTTGTTAACTGGAGCTAACATCTACCAGGCCCAGGGGTCACTTAGCCTTTTGAAAATTGCTGATAGTTGGCCATTCCTGTATTTGGTTACAAACATTTTTAATTAATAATTTTCCATGAATAAGACATTTTGAAACTTAGACACATTTTTATGTAAGAGAGCAGCAGATAACAGTAACCATGGTGCAAGAGCTAAGATTATATATTTGGGGGGGGGGGGGGGGAGGGAAAAGTGGAATATATCATTTTGGCTTTTAGAATATGGGCCAACAATGGCCACAAAAGCTTATTTTGGTGAATTGATTTTATAGACCCCAATCTTATTGGTGTCTGCAGAATTTCCTGATTAATACAACAAATAACTTGTAACTAAAGGGCAGGACTGTGGAGGAAGGAGGATTATAAAGAAAAGTAAAAGTGTAAACTTTTTCTTTTTGCCGCAGTTGAAGTTCAGTACCAGTTTGCATCAAATTTCAGGACAATCAATTGATCTCTTTTTGAGAAGTTGGCCTTGAGTAGTATTTCATTCTGCAAGGTTAAAACTTTTGAAGAGTTCAACCTAGTTTTTACCCCAAAATTCAGGATAATATACACCACATTGACCTTGTTAACAAACCTGTGAGTTTATGTGATGGTGTTTCGTCTGTATGTTAACCCATACCGTCTCAAAACGGCAGGAGCTAGCATCACCAAACTTTATGCAAAAAATCAGTCGTCTGAAAAACTATTGGATTTTGTTTATTTTTTGGCTATCTGCATTTACCTTGATTTTATTGGGAACAAGCTTAAAAACCTTTAAAAATCTTCTCCAAAACCATCCAGCCAAATTGTCCAATATTTCACAGAAATAATCCGAGAAACAATCTCTCTCAAGTTTGTTCAAATTTTTCCAGTTCGGTGATTTTTGGCCGAGTTACAGGAAGTTTAACTTAGTCATCTGTCCAAAAAAGTATACTAAAATTTCAATCTCAGAAACGGCTGGAGCTATCATCACCAAATTTTATACCAATGTTGGTCACACGAGTCATATCTGAAATTGAGGTATTGGTGGCGCCACCTGCATTGGCCTTCTTTTTGTATGGGGGTCATCAGTGCCTGTATCATACTGAGGGCTACAAAGACCTTCTCTGAAACCATACGGCCAAATTGTTTAATCTTGCACAGAAATGAGCCTAGGGTAGTGCTTTCTGAAGTTTGTTAAAATGGTTTGAATAGTGACTTGGCTGAGTTATGGGAAGCAGAATTTAGTCATATGGCATAACATTCCATTTTACCTCAGTGGCTACAAAGATCTCAAAAAAACTACTGGGCCAAATTCTCAAATCTGACACATTAATTATCCTCAGATGTTGATAATTTAATTTTGTTCAAATGGTTTTTGTACAATGCTTATTGGCTGAGTTACAGGAAGTTGAACTTAGCCAGTTTCCTGTATCTTGCTATATGAGTGATAAACCTGCAAAACGTTCTTCCACTGATGCCATTAAACCAAATTTGTTTAATATTTTACAAGAGTATTCCCCAAAATAATTCTTACAATAATTTAACGGTTCCACATGAATGATTTCTGGCTGAATTATGGAGATTGAATGGAGTCATGTTACAATATATGTTAGCTGTGTGAGGCAGTTACATCTAGCCTGGCACCAGTTTATCAGCATCTATTACATCATGCCACTAGACATTTAGATTTCAGGTAAAATAGCTAGGCACACTGCCAACCATTTCAGATTTGGCAACAGGCCAAAGGTCAGCCTGGATCAATTTTTAGCTTTGGCAGACTGCCAACTGTCAGATTAGGCAACAGGTCAAGAGTTAACTCAGTGCAGTCAGGTATAGGTAGTGAGTTCACTCAGTGCAGTTGTTGCATTCTATTTAAAGCTTTGGCAGACTGCCCACTGTATCAGAGGTCAGTTTTGATATATTTATAGCTTTGTTTACTCAGTGCAGTAGCTTGAGCCAGCAATTCACAGTTCACTCGGGGCAACTGCCTCTCTCACCTAAGCCTGGTCAGCCCAGTGCATCAAGCTCAAGAGATGTTTGATGTATTGGCCTGATATTTTGACCTGTCAATGCGTCTTTGATGGCTTTCTCGTTCACAAGACAGGTGTTGCCACCTACAATGATTTTGCACAGTGTATTTGCCTGCTTATTTCTCCAGAGGAATTTGATATAAGATTAGCCTAAGATTGGGCATATTTATACATATTGTAAAGCTTTGTTGTATACAAGACTGGTCCCTGCAAGAGGTTATATCAGCCTGAAATTGGGCATATGTATACATCTCTTAACCTTCGTTGTATACAAGACATGTAGGTCTACGTGAAAAGTAATGGCCCAGCATTGAACCATTAAACCTGGTGTATAAACTTTTGCACAGGTTCGCTTTAGGCCTGTTTTTTATTTCCACAGAGGACCCACCATTATCAGGATATGAGAATGTGAAACTCACTTGGGGTCTTGCAGTTATGAGATTAACAGAGAAAAGACAAATATGCATTGCTATAGATTAGATAACTGTCCATTAGGTGTGCTAATTATTATAGTGAACTACTGAGGGAATGGTAAAGCTCCTTGTATATTGCTTTCCCTTTCATACACACTCAAGTCAAAATTATTGGCCAAAGTCAAAATATAAAATTGGTACCTTAAATTTTGCCCAAGTTTGATCATGGCACTTTTTTTTCCTGTAACTGCTGAGGATTTAATTTTCAAAACATGTTTTTGTTACCATTTCAACTGTTAACACCAAAAATTTGAAACCAGTTGATCAAAAACTGTAGATTTTATTCAAGTTTTCAAGCACCATGTCACATATTGTTTACATCAAGCTAGTGTTATGCAGTTTGCTAGAGCTCAGCTCCCCAGCTTCAGCTCTAAGTTCCTTAAATTTGGCATACAGTTAGATGTCTCCAAAATCCCCTACCATGCCAAGAATTTGATCACTAGGACTTAATTCCTTCAAGATATTAATGAAAACTTCATTTTTCCATTAAAAACCCATTGTTACACTGTAAGACTGCCTAATATCAAAACCACTGATCTGACTTTGATCATATATAATATACATATTTTTCTATACATTCGCTATGCACATGCCAGAAATGATGTCAGTATTGCGTAATTGTTTTTAATTATGAGCCCAAACATGATGCACTTTTTAAAAAATCAAGAAATATATTTACTCCCTTAACAAGAGGATTGCTGAAGCTAGAGATTTTTTGTCAGGGATGTAACATTACTTAATCAAGATTCAATTGAATACCAAATATTAGTTCTGAATTTTTTAAATTTTATAAGTTATTAGTATAAATATAAAATTAGTACCTTAAATTTTGCCCAACTTTGACCATGGCATGTTTGTTTCCTGGGAGCACTGTTGATATAATTTTCATATCATGCACACATAAGGATTTCATCTTTGTAGTTTAGAAACCTGAAACCAATTGGCCAAATATTGCAGCTTTTATTAATGTTTTTATGAGACCATGTCAGCCCAAAGCTCAATCAAGCCCCTCTTCAGTCACCTGTATGTTGACCTTGTTGACCTTTCATCAGATTATGCATGCTTGAGCGAAGCATACACTTTGGCAGCCAGGCAGCTAATGCCCAGCCACAGTTGATCCAGGTGTCCAACCCAACTCATCTAGGCGTTGTTTTGAAAAACAACATAACAATAAATTAATAATTTTTTATTGTTTTTTTAATAACAAATTAAAGAAAAATTAATAGAAAAGAATTTGTTAGTTGATGAGTAACAGAAAATTACTGTTACTGTTGATGTAAGAATCTTGTATGGATAGATAGAATGTCAATGTCAATGTTATTCCAAATAACACCATGCAGTCACCTATGGTATTTTTCAGTTAAATTTGAATGATAAAAAAAATAAATCATATTATTCAATACTTATAATTAGGGATCATATGAAGGAAATTAATGATAGACAAAGATGCAGTTGATAATATTTATCTAGATTCCTACTGTGTCTAGTGTGTAGATTGATGTGAAAGTAGTCCAAAGTGACTATATTACATTTATTTTTTTTAAATATAAATAAAAGCCATAAAACCAGGTACTTATGATCATTATTTAAATCTGTGAATTTTGTATATTCTGGATTCAAAACATCATTGTTTGGCTAAAACTGAATAAATAATAGACATGGTGTGAATGCTTTGCAAATGTATTTAAATATGAATATGAATATACACTGCATTAAAGAATTTTATTGCATAAGAATGGGAATTCAGGTAATATGAAAGTATTTGAATACCAGTGCAGATACTTTCAAAATGTATTCATGAATGCACTTATGAATATATTTTATAATATTATTTCAATAATCATTTCAGTTATATTTTATTTTAAAAAATCATATGATTTTCTTATTATTTTTTTAAGTAAAAATTATAATGGCACAATATTTGTTATTAAATTTTAATAAATAGTTAAACACTTTTATTATATGTGCTGCTTATAAGTTATATGGCCAAGTCAAAATCTGTGTGACAATAGCACTCCATTTGTTAACAAGGGACCTATGGGTCACTGTGCTCAGCTGAAGTTAACCTTGAAGGTAAAAATCTAAAATAATATCAAATGGAGATAAAGTGTAAGAGGAAGAGGTAATAAAGGCCATGGTTGGTTTATATGATTGGTTTGTATTGATGAGCAAGAAATTGTTGCAAATAATATTTTGTGACCTGACCATGTGTTTCCTAATGTTGAAACTGAAGCATGTGAGCAGTTTGTGAACAAATGATCTGTACAGTTACCATGACCATTAGTTGGCTTTTCGATTAACTGTTGACATTTCAGTAGTTTACACATTTGTTCAATCAAATCTTTTTTTTTTGTATAATATAAATGATTAAATATGTTTTTTTTTATGAAATGTATACAGTTGAAATATAACTAATTAACAACATAAAACATGGCAAACAAAGCCTGATCTCAAATTCTGCTGATGCAGGAAAATAATGAACAAATGTTTGTAATAAATCCTCATTTTTTTATCACATCAATTTTTTTTTTAATTTAAGTTTATATTTCTATACATTTTCAATATAACATATATATCTGAATATAAAAGTTGATTCATAATTCTCAATTGCATCATCATAAATCTCAATCTTGTCAGATAACACCACATCATGCATACAAATGTTTATTTATTTTTTACCACAAAAATATATCTTTTAAATCTGCAAAACAATAAATATCTAAAAAAAAATACTTGAATTTAGATTTTATAATTTTTAATTGTGTCTTTATTTATCCATAATGTGCTTCATATTTTATCATAATTTAAGCATACTGATGGGTTCCATTATGATTGGTAAAATCATTTAAAAGAAAAATGATTTCTTTAAAAATGCTACATTACACAACATTGCATCTTCTGGATTACACCTTGAATTACTTTTTCAAGGAAAGTTTTTGCATATCAGAGTGGAAGCAGCATTACAATTAAGGAGATACAGTGAAAACAATAACAATACTGCATAACACTTGGTGGGTTGTGTTTGCGGGGGGGGGGGGGGGGGGGGGTCATTGGGGTGGTGATATGAGAATAACTGTACACCTGTCACAGCAGGGGATCTCCCCCAGTGACTGTAACAAATCAGAAACTCTGGCATAGCTGACTTCCAGTGACCTGGAGTGGGACCCTGCATCTGTAATCTGTAAACAAAGCAAATGACTACAATAGAGCCTCAAGAAAAAAATCAATAACTAGCTTAATTTTCAAGCTTTTACTTCCAAATTTCAGATTTAAACAAATTAAATATTTATGTTCACATGCTGTGAAAATTAAATCAATGGTGCTTACAGGAAAAAAACGTGCCATGGTCAAAGTTGGGCAAAATTTAAGGTCCTGATTTTATTTTTATGCTAATTACTTAAAAAATTTACAAAATTCAGATCTAATTTTGGGTAAACAATTGAATCTTAATTAAACATAGTTATATACTTGGGAAAACAGACTCTAGTTTCAAAATTTTTCATGTTAATTGAGTAAATATTTTTCCTGATTTTTTACAAAGTCCATTATGTTTGGGCCCATAACTTAAAGAATTTATACTTAACAGACTTAATTTCTGGCATGTACATAGGAACTATATAGAAGAATATTTATGGTAAATATGAGGAAAAACAGATGAGTGGTTTTGATATAAGGCAGTCCTGAAGTGTGAAAATAGGATTTTAATAAAAAATTGAGGTTTTTCCTTAATTTCTCAAAGGAACGAAGTCGCAGAGACCCAGTTTTCGGCTTGGTAGGAGATCTTGGGGACATCTAACATTATGCTGAATTTTGGATTCCTAGGTCTTACGGTTTCAAAACGTGCCACATCTACGGACAGACGGACGGACGGACAGACGGACGGACGACGGACAATGGACCACGACTATAGCTCAGATGACTTATAGTCAGCTGAGCTAATAAAATGAATTAAATCAATCCTCTTTCCTGTCTCCAAAGATACCAACAAAATCATACATAAGCTGAACACCAACAACTCATAATAAAGCTTATATTTATTACCATACAAAACCAGCATGTGCCTCTTTCCCAAATCATATTTTTTATCATATATAACAGCTGAGCGCCGTGACCCATGGGTCCCTTGTTTCTTTAAAAAAATCAAAATTGTCCAAGTCTCATCAAAAAGAATTTATTTAATATTAAAATTATAAGATTCATCCTGTTTATTAGTCCTGTGTATTGAAGGGGTGGGTGGGGGGAGGGGTCTTTGTTGTTACTGCTCGTTGCTGAAAACAATTGACCAATGGGTCATGACGCTCAGCTGACTGGAAAGAGATTCGCAAAAGGAAATTTTATCATCTGAATGGTAGTATATACCCATTCAACTGAAGCATCAAACAGATTAACCAACAGGCCAAGATTGTGTCTGCATTTATATATATTTCAAAAATGGAGAAAAAATGTGTAAACTTAAAAAAAAAAACATGTGGCTCCACCAGTCTGCAGAAACTAATAAAAACACTAGATGGTCAATATACATGCAAAGAATCATGGTGATCCCTGCATAAGTTGTTCAGATACTTCAGCTTTTGCATCAAATTTTCCATTATTCTGAGGGATACTTCGGAGTCCTATAGCTTGAAGGATATGGGAAACAGAGACCTAATTTCAGGTTTCCACAAACACTTTTTATGGGCCTCCTTGAATGACAAGAATGAAAATTCTAGGTCCAGTTGTTACTATTTGTACCCTGTTAACCGATAACCACATCTTAAAAGGTCTCAAAAATAGAGAAAAAAATTCGTAAAAATTTGAAAAAAAATAGAGGTGGTGCACCCAGTCTGCAGAAACTGATGGAACACCTCATGATCAATATGTATGCGAAAAATCATGACCATCAGTGTTTTTGTTATTGAGATACTGCAGCTTTTGTATCAAATTTTTCATTCTTCTGGGGGGTATTTTGGAGCCATACAGCTTAAAAGATATGGGTAACAGAGACCTAATTTCAGGTTTCCATGGAAACATTTCATGGGTCTCCCTGTGTGTCAAGAATGAAGATTCTAGGTCCAGTTGTTATGATTTGTGCCCTGTTAACAGATGTTTATATCTTTAAAGGTCTCAAAAATAGAGAAAAAAATTCGTAAAAAAACCTGAACAAATACAGGTGGCGCCACCAGTCTGCAGAAACTGATGAAACACTCCATGATCAATATCCATGCAAACAATTATGGTGATCTCTGCATTAGATGTTCAGATACTTCAGCTTTTGTATCAAATTTTCCATTATTCTGAGCTGTACTTTGGAGTGCGATAGCTCAAAGGATATGGGTAACAGAGACCTAATTTCAGGTTTCCATGGAGACTTTTCATAGGTCTCTCACTGTGTCAAGAATGAAGATTCTGGGTCTAGTCTTTACGATTTGTGCCCTGTTAACAGATGTTCACATTTTTAAAGGTCTCAAATATAGAGAAAACAATTCGTAAAGAATTGAACAATACAGGTGGCGCCACCAGTCTGCAGAAACTGATGAAACACTCCATGATCAATATCCATGCAAACAATTATGGTGATCTCTGCATTAGTTGTTCAGATACTTCAGCTTTTGTATCAAATTTTCCATTATTCTGAGCTGTACTTTGGAGTGCCATAGCTCAAAGGATATGGGTAACAGAGACCTAATTTCAGGTTTCCATGGAGACTTTTCATAGGTCTCTCACTGTGTCAAGAATGAAGATTCTGGGTCTAGTCTTTATGATTTGTGCCCTGTTAACAGATGTTCACATTTTTAAAGGTCTCAAATATAGAGAAAACAATTTGTAAAGAATCGAACAATACAGGTGGCGCCACCAGTTTTCAGAAACTAATGAAACATCTCATGATCAATATGTATGCCAAAAATCATGACCATCAGTGATGTAGTTAATGAGATATTGAAGTTTTTGTATGAAAATTTTGACTATTCTGGGGGGTACTTTGGGGCTCCATAGCTGGAAGGATATGGGTAACAGAGACCTAATTTCTGGTTTCCATGGAGACTTTTCAAAGGTTTCTCAGTTTGTAAAGAATGAAAATTCTAGGTCCAGTCTTTAAGATTTGTGCCTTGTTAACAGATGTTCACATTTTTAAAGGTCTCAACAATTGAGAAAAAAATTTGTAAACAAGTGACCCATGGGTCATGACGCTCAGCTGACTGGGAAGAGATTCGCAAAAGGAAATTTTATCATCAGAATGGTAGTATATACCCATTCAACTGAAGCATCAAACAGATTAACCAACAGGCCAAGATTTAGTCTGTATTTATATATCTCAAAAATAGAGAAAAATGTGTAAACTTTTAAAACTAGAATACGGGTAACCGACAAGTGACTACGTGTATCTGCCAAAATCGGATAGTGAGGCATGGATTGAGTGGCAAGGGGAAATAGAGTGAGGTATGTTGCATATTAGCATGGATGTCTGCAGCCTAAATGTGTATGTAGGTTGTGCCACCGACCACAAATCCAGAAAGCTGTCCAAGTTGTATACACCTGCAAAATTTTAGGCAGAAAAGTCAAACCACTACATGTATATGAGCGATTTTTGCCCATGGCAGACAAACAGACAAACACTGTGCAAAAATCTTTGCAGGTAACCCCTCCAGTTTTGTGTATGATAAAGACCTATGTGAGATCTAAACACATGCACAATTTTGGCCCAATCGGTCAAATGGTTCCTGAGATATGAGCTTGGATGTGTCCAGCGTTAACTAGAATGTAGGTGGCGCCACCTGTCATAAAATCAAGAAAGCTGTCCACGATGTATAAACCTGCAAAATTTTAGGCAGTTATGTCGAATCACTACAGAGAAATGAGTAATTTTAGGCCACGGCAGACTAACAGACAGACACTGTGCAAACATTGTTACAGGTGGCACCACCATTTTTTGTGTATGTTACAGAGCTATCAAAGGGCTACATTTGTATAAATTTTATTTCCTGATCGGTCAAACGGTTCCTGAGATATAAGCTTGGATGTCATCAGCGTGAACGTGAATGTAGGTGGCGCCACCTGTCATAAAATCAAGAAAGCTATCCTGGATGTATTCACATGACGAATTTCAGGTGAATTAGTCAATTCACTGCAGAGATGAGTGATTTTAACCCAAGGCAGATGAACAGATGGACACTGTGCAAACATGGTTACAGGTGGCGCCACCATTTTTTGTGTATGTTATAAAGCAATCCAAGGGCTACATTTGTATCAATTTTATTTCCTGATCGGTCAAACGGTTCCCCTTATGAGGGTTTATGAGTGGAAACAGACCCACAAATGGACACTGGATAGAGAGGAAAGGTCAGAGGTCAATGCAAATTGGTTAGGCACCAGTTCACATGTGACCCGATAATAGGTGTAAGTTTGGGAAAAATAGGTCCATTAGTCTCCGAGGAGCTCTCTGGAAACGAACGCCCCTGCGGCGGAGGAACTTGGTCAAAAATATAGTATCCGCAAAACTTCGTTTTGGTGGATACAAAAATACAGGTGGCTCCACCAGTCTGAAGAAACTAATAAAAACACTTAATGGTCAATATCCATGCAAAAAATCATGGTGATCTCTGCATTAGTTGTTCAGATACTTCAGCTTTTGTATTAAATTGTCCATTATTCTGAGGGATACTTCGGAGTCCTATAGCTTGAAGGATATGGGTAACAGAGACCTAATTTCAAGTTTCCACAGGCACCTTTCATGGGCCTCCTTGCATGACAAGAATGAAGATTCTAGGTCCAGTTGTTGCGATTTGTACCCTGTTGACAGATAACCACATTTTTAAAGGTCTCAAAAAAAAGAAAAAAATTCGTAAAAATTTGAAAAAAAAATAGAGGTGGCACACCCAGTCTGCAGAAACTGATGGAACAGCTCATGATCAATATGTATGCCGAAAATCATGACCATCAGTGTTGTAGTTATTGAAATACTGCAGTTTTTGTATCAAATTTTCCATTATTCTGGGGGGGGGGGGGGTATTTTGGACCCATACAGCTTAAAGAATATGGGTAACAGAGACCTAATTTCAAGTTTCCATGGAGACTTTTCATGGGTCTCCCTGTGTGTCAAGAATGAAGATTCTTGGTCCAGTTTTTATGATTTGTGCCCTGTTAACAGATGTTCATATCTTTAATGGTCTCAAAAATACAGAAAAATTTCGTAAAAAAAAAACAAATACAAATACAGGTGGTGCCACCAGTCTGCAGAAACTTATGAAACACTCCATGATCAATATCCATGCAAACAATTATGGTTATCTCTGCATTAGTTGTTCAGTTACTTTAGATTTTGTATCAAATTTTCCATTATTCTGAGCTGTACTTTGGAGTGCCATAGCTCAAAGGATATGGGTAACAGAGACCAAATTTCAGGTTTCCATGGAGACTTATCATGGGTCTCCCTGTGTGTCAAGAACGAAGATTCTAGGTCCAGTCGTTACGATTTGTACCCTGTTGACAGATAACTACATCCTTAAAGGTCTCAAAAATGGAGAAAACAATTCGTGAACATTGAAAAATACAGGTGGCGCCACCAGTCTGCACAAACTGATGAAACATCTCATGATCAATATGTATGTCAAAAATCATGACCATCAGTGATGTAGTTAATGAGATATTGAAGTTTTTGTATGAAATTTTTGACTATTCTGGGGGGTAATTTTGGGCCCCATAGCTCGAAGGATATGGGTAACAGAGACCTAATTTCTGGTTTCCATAGAGACTTTTCATAGGTCTCTCAGTGTGTCGAAAATGAAGATTCTAGGTCCAGTCGTTACGATTTGTGCCACGCTAACAGATGACAGCATCCTCAAAGGTCTCAAAAATAGAGGAAAAATTCTTAAAAAATCAAACAGTACAGGTGGCGCCACCAGTCTGCAGGAACTGATCGAACATCTCATGATCAATATGTATGCCAAAAATGAAGACCATCAGTGATGTAGTTATTGAGATATTGAAGTTTTTGTATGAAATTTTTTACTATTCTGGGGGGTACTTTGGGGCCCCATAGCTCGAAGGATATGGGTAACAGAGACCTAATTTCTGGTTTCCATGGAGACTTATCATGGGTCTCCCTGTGTGTCAAGAACGAAGATTCTAGGTCCAGTCGTTACGATTTGTACCCTGTTGACAGATAACTACATCCTTAAAGGTCTCAAAAATGGAGAAAACAATTCGTGAACATTGAAAAATACAGGTGGCGCCACCAGTCTGCACAAACTGATGAAACATCTCATGATCAATATGTATGTCAAAAATCATGACCATCAGTGATGTAGTTAATGAGATATTGAAGTTTTTGTATGAAATTTTTGACTATTCTGGGGGGTAATTTTGGGCCCCATAGCTCGAAGGATATGGGTAACAGAGACCTAATTTCTGGTTTCCATGGAGACTTTTCATAGGTCTCTCAGTGTGTCGAAAATGAAGATTCTAGGTCCAGTCATTACGATTTGTGCCACGCTAACAGATGACAGCATCCTCAAAGGTCTCAAAAATAGAGGAAAAAATCGTAAAAAATCAAACAGTACAGGTGGCGCCACCAGTCTGCAGGAACTGATCTAACATCTCATGATCAATATGTATGCCAAAAATGAAGACCATCAGTGATGTAGTTATTGAGATATTGAAGTTTTTGTATGAAATTTTTTACTATTCTGGGTGGTATTTTGGGGCCCCATAGCTCAAAGGATATGGGTAACAGAGACCTAATTTCTGGTTTCCATGGAGACTTATCATGGGTCTCCCTGTGTGTCAAGAACAAAGATTCTAGGTCCAGTCGTTACGATTTGTACCCTGTTGACAGATAACTACATCCTTAAAGGTCTCAAAAATGGAGAAAACAATTCGTGAACATAAATACAGGTGGCGCCACCAGTCTGCACAAACTGATGAAACATCTCATGATCAATATGTATGTCGAAAATCATGACCATCAGTGATGTAGTTAATGAGATATTGAAGTTTTTGTATGAAATTTTTGACTATTCTGGGGGGTAATTTTGGGCCCCATAGCTCGAAGGATATGGGTAACAGAGACCTAATTTCTGGTTTCCATGGAGACTTTTCATAGGTCTCTCAGTGTGTCGAAAATGAAGATTCTAGATCCAGTCGTTACGATTTGTGCCACGCTAACAGATGACAGCATCCTCAAAGGTCTCAAAAATAGAGGAAAAAATCGTAAAAAATCAAACAGTACAGGTGGCGCCACCAGTCTGCAGGAACTGATCGAACATCTCATGATCAATATGTATGCCAAAAATGAAGACCATCAGTGATGTAGTTATTGAGATATTGAAATTTTTGTATGAACTTTTTTACTATTCTGGGGGGTACTTTGGGGCCCCATAGCTCAAAGGATATGGGTAACAGAGACCTAATTTCTGGTTTCCAAGGAGATTTTTCATGGACCTCTCAGTGTGTCAAGAATTAAGATTCTAAGTCCAGTCTTTATGATTTGTGCCTTGTTAACAGATGTTCACATTTTTAAAGGTCTCAAAAATAGAGAAAAAAATTCGTAAAAAATCGAAAAATACAGGTGGCGCCACCAGTCTGCAGGAAGTGATGTAACATCTCATGATCAATATGTATGCCAAAAATCATGACCATCAGTCAAGTAGTTAATGAGATATTGAAGTTTTTGTATGAAATTTTTGACTTCTCTGGGGGGTACTTTGGGGCCACATAGCTCGAAGGATATGGGTAACAGAGACCTAATTTCTGGTTTCCAAGGAGATTTTTTATGGACCTCTCAGAATCCCAAGTTACAAGGTTCTAGGTCCAGCGGTTACGATTTGTGCCTGGTTAACGGACGGACAGACGGACAGACGGACGGACGGACAGACGGACGACGGACAAAGAGTGATCGCTATAGCTCAGATGACTTTCAGTCAGCTGAGCTAAAAATCGAAAAATACAGGTGGCGCCACCAGTCTGCAGGAACTGATGGAACATCTCATGATTAATATGTATGCCAAAAATCATGACCATCAGTGATGTAGTAAATGAGATATTGAAGTTTTTGTATGAAACTTTTTACTATTCTGCGGGGTACTTTGGGGCCCCATAGCTCGAAGGATATGGGTAACAGAGACCTCATTTCTGGTTTCCAAGGAGATTTTTCATGGACCTCTCAGAATGTCAAGTCACAAGTTTCTAGGTCCAGCGGTTACGATTTGTGCCAGGTTAACGGACGGACAGACGGACGGACGGACAGACAGACAGACGACGGACAAAGGGTGATTGCTATAGCTCAGATGACTTACAGTCAGCTGAGCTAAAAATATTAATTTTAAGAATCATCTAGTTCATAGTACAGGTCTGTCAACAGAATGGGGTGGGGGTGGGGGGAGAAAAAGGCTCCCTGTGGTATGGTATTAACTGCAGACAGCCTGATCAAGCTCAACTCAGTGGAGAGAGGGCTTGCCCTAGTGATGGGATTGCAAAACATTATGCCACCAGCCTTGGGAGCATAGAGAGCTGCACTGAATGACCTAAAGTGACCAAAGTGGACTGCTTGACAATGTAAGGGAATTCAACAAGAGCCTCAAAAAAATTCAATAACAAGCCTAATTTTGCAGCTTTTATTTTCAAATTTCAGATTTTAACAGGTTAAATCCTTATGTGTACATGCTGTACATTTTAACATGTTTTGTGTTAAGTGATCAAATATCTTTCCTGATTTTTTACAAAATGCATTATGTTTGAGCCCATAACTTTTTTAAATTATATAATACAGACCTTATTTCTGGCATGTACATAGGAACTATATAGAGTAATATTTATGGAAAATATGAGGAAAAACAGATGAGTGGTTTTGATATTAGACAGTCCTAAGTGGGAAAATAGGTTTTTAATAAAAAATTGAGGTTTTTCCTTAAATTCTCGAAGGAACAAAGTCTCAAAGACCCAGTTTTCAGCTTGGTAGGAGATCTTTGGGACATCTCACTTTATGCGAACAGCCTGGGGAGCATAGAGGGCTGCACTGAATGACCTACAGTGACCAAAGTGGACTGCTTGACAATGTTAGGGAATACAACAAGAGCCTCCAAAAAATCCAATAACTGGCCTAATTTTGCAGCTTTTATTTTCAAATTTCAAATTTTAACAGATTAAATCCTTATGTGTACATGCAGTGAAAATTAAATCCACAGTACTTACAGGAAAAAAAACGTGCCGTGGCCAAAGTTGGGCAAAATTTAAGGTACCAATTTTTTATTTTTGCTAATATTTTAAAAAATTTAAAAGATTTTGATCTAATTTTTGGCATACAATTTAATTTTGATTAATTAAAGTTTTATTACTGGAAAATAGTCCTTAGTTTTAACATGTTTTAAGTGATCAAATATCTTTCCTGATTTTTTACAAAATGCATTGTTTGAGCCCATAATTTTTTTAAATTATATAATACAGACCTTATTTCTGGCATGTACATAGGAACTATATAGAGTAATATTTATAGTAAATATGAGGAAAAACGGATGAGTGGTTTTGATATTAGGCAGTCCTAAGTGTGAAAATAGGTTTTAAATAAAAATTGAGGTTTTTCCTTAAATTCTCAAAAGAACAAAGTCGCAAAGACCCAGTTTTCAGCTTGGAAGGAGATCTTGGGGACATCTAACATTATGCCAACAGGCTGGGGAGCATAGAGGGCTGCACTGAATGACCTACAGTGACCAAAGTGGACTGCTTGACAATGTAAGGGAATACAACAAGAGCCTCCAAAAAATTCAATAACTAGCCTAATTTTGCAGCTTGATTTTCAAATTTCAAATTTTAACAGATTAATCCTTATGTGTACATGCTGTGAAAATTAAATCCACAGTACTTACAGGAAAAAAAAACGTGCCGTGGCCAAAATTTAAGGTACCAATTTTTTATTTTTGCTAATATTTTAAAAAATTTTAAAGATTTTGATCTAATTTTTGGCATACAATTTAATTTTGATTAATTAAAGTTTTATTACTGGAAAATAGTCCTTAGTTTTAACATGTTTTGTGTTAAGTGATCAAATATCTTTCCTGATTTTTTACAAAATGCATTATGTTTGAGTCCATAATTTTTTTGAAATTATATAATACAGACCTAATTTCTGGCATGTACATAGGAACTATATAGAGGAATATTTATAGTAAATATTTATGGAAAAACGGATGAGTGTTTTTGAATATAGGCAGTCCTAAGTGTGAAAATAGGTTTTTAAGAAAAAATTGAGGTTTTTCCTTAATTTCTCAAAGGAACAAAGTTGCAAAGACCCAGTTTTGGGCTTGGTAGGAGATCTTGGGGACATCTAACATTATGCTGAACTTTGGATTCCTAGGTCTTACGGTTTTAAAACATGCCACATCTACGGACAGACGGTTGGATGGACAGACGGATGGACCACGACTATAGCTCAGATGACTTATAGTCAGCTGAGCTAAAAACTGGACAGCAATGATTTATAAAATAATATTAAAGTTTAAAAATATATTCCTACAGTTTGCAATTTTATCACCAATGCCTTTCCTGATTGCATGTAATTTATATTTTGCACAAATTCTGACACACATTTACATTACAGGCAGTATCTTGCTCAGTTTATCTTTTCCTCTCCTCAAGGAGAGGGTTTGCTTTATGTTAGAGGAAATTTTAAGATCTAAAAAATAAATGTGCAGTATACATGGCACCATAGAATCTAGTCACATGAGGGATTCTAGGTACCATTTTAAGAGTACACCTTTGCTGAACTTTTAAACAGTAAAGGGATTATGCAATTTTATCTAATTACATCAAGAACTTGTATGAAGACGATGATACTACCAACACCACTATTTGTAGTGATATGGGTAAAATGAAAGATACCCGTAGTAATCATGTGCTTTGTATGATGGTCCTCAATTCACTTACTTTTGGTGTATGAATCCTTAAAACAAAAACACTGAAGTTTATGCAGAAACAATTTATTACCTCTTTATTTACATTTTACATATATACAATTGTACAACTATATACATAACATGTATAAAATCATATTTGTACACCAAACATCTCCCTTAATGAACAATGTAACATCAGCAAATGCAGCGTAGTATTGACTGCATGCACTTACAACAGAGCAGACAAATGTAACAACATCGATATCTGTTGGTGGCCTTTGACCTTCTGATCTGATAACCAGTCAGAGCCGAGTTTGTGAACCGAACAGACCAATGTCAGAATGTTCCAATTACCACGGTGCTCAAAGCACTGACTAGAATATCTAATATACCAACCTTAATAACTAATTTTCAGTTACACAGCAGTTCCCAGACATCTTTATTTCACACACACACACACAGACTACAAAAAAATGAAAATATATTACTTGTGAATAGGGTTACATTTCAAATGTTCAATATTGGTGATAATCTGTGCATAATACTGGTGTGCCTGCTGTAAGGATGAAGTATTTCCCAAGTCAAGCCAGCTGATACCCTGATGTATTATCAAAAAGATGGTGCTGTGAAAGCTGCTTAGAGAAATAATGTGAATTTTTTTAGGATTAATGGAAAAAAGTGGAAATGACCCCCCTGGAAACGCAGGACATGCTTTGTTCACGATAATTCTATACCAGAACTGGATATTTCTGAGATAAGACCCCCAGAGGAGTTGTATGACAACTGTCGAGTGGCACCACCATAAACTGTAATATAGATAAACAACATGAAACTTTGGGAAATACTTATCAGCAGGCAACATTAGCACGTTTCTGCAGACTCATTATTATGCACAATGCTTGATATACACTGATATTACTTAATGCTGAATATCAATTATCAACTGTGTGGGGGTACAGGAGTTGACATATTTTGGGTGGAAATGGTATCATAACCAGTGCAAGTTTGGGTGATAAACTGCATTTTGTATAAAATATTAATTTTTTCCTGGAGTATAATATCTGGGTGGATGTACAAATATTATATTAATAACTCACAAACAAGATACACATCCAGTTACACAGAAAAGTGATTAGGTAGTCTCGTATACACTGCAGTCATCAGCTGTACAAATATAATCATCCTTGTAACACACACATACAATCAATTGTTACCCAGTAAATAGTGACAATTATCACAGTTGAATCAATCCCAAAGTCACCAAGAAGCTGCTTAATGCTACATTTGGGTGAATTAAAATATCACCAGGGCCTTCCAATTTATAAACCACCCTGAATTTAAGCTTTGTTCTTAAGCATGATTACTATTAAATAACTTGCATAAAAATATTTCCTTAACTTTGTGTAAATTGATTAAAATACCAGACAAGGGACCAGTTAAATATTGTCTAAGTTGCAATCCATGCAGTATAATTATAAAAAGCAGAAGCCATGATAACTAATCCCTGATTACTACAGCAAATAAAGGCTTCTGATCACAATATTTTATATTTGCATCATCTTAAAGAAATGGCCTTTCATTGAACAGTTTGGGAATAGTGAGGCTGTTATTTCTGAAATTCAATGTGAGAGGTAGACGTATTATGGTCAATTTCTAATGCTCACCATGACAAGTTACAAATATCTACTGTTAAACAACTGGGTTGGTGAACCTTGACAGACTTTTTCATTATCAGGATGCTTGTGGAGGCATGTATGTAGTCTCTGACCACTTTCTATTTTTCAATCTGTATGAAAAATATTGCAAACTCATATTAAGTCAATTTGATTTGAGCAGATTAAATGCAGCTTAAAGCTTTCATATGTTTCAAAATTATATCACTCCATTTTGTTGCTAGATGTATTTAAATATATTCTACAGATTCTTATTTAATAAAAAAATATAGATACTGAACACAGACCATTGCCTGATAATCAATATGAATGTTCTAACAAGTCTCAGCAAAATGTGGAATACAGGATCATATTTTAAAAACTACCTAAATATAAATTGACCACACAGAACGTTACCTCACCCTGTCATCAGTGCCAGTGTCATCAAGGAATATTTCACATGCATCAAGCCCATATATCCCTATTTGTAACCCTTTTTAAAAGTCTGTATTATACATTATCATTGTATAATAAGGTACAGGCACTAAATGCACAACCTAGAATACAGTTATAACAAGCTACAGTTGTCAGGCTGCAGCATCAATGAGCAATGTTTAAAAGGTCAGGATTAAGTTAAGATTCCTTATGCATTGAATGTGATCCCACATTAGGAAGGCAGATAGAAATCAGTAGTGTTTAAATGAATAACTTCAGATTTCTTATGCATGGATCCAGCAAAATGCGAGTGTGGCAAAATGAATAGCAATTTTTGCCGATTCCAAATGGTATCAAGGAGCACCACAGAGAAAATATGCATGTTTCCATGCCAACACATATGAAATCTCTCAAGAAGCATTCCCATGCCACATACCGCACATAAGCAATCTTAGCTTAAGAGGGTTCCTTGTTTTGAATTCTTGAACAGGGACTGCATATAATGTGAATCCTTGCACAGTGGTCATATTATATTCTAACTAATAAACTTTTTTGATTGGTTGGAATCTGGAAAACCTTCTGGCAATACAAAATTTTGGATCTAAAAATAGCAACAGATGTGTCTTGACTGCTGCATACATGAATTGAATGCAAGTCCTCTGACTGGTTGAATTATTACTGAAATAGATTCCAGGGCAGCCTTTAGAAGCAAGGTCTCTGAGAGCATAGCTGCCAGACCCTTGTAAATAGGAAGATGGTGCTCACTACTTCAGGAAATATTTAATTTTCTGCAGTGTTATCATACTGATGGCAAGAATTGCCTGTGTTTTATCTATGAAGCCTTTCCACTGGTTTCTGTGCAGCAAGAATCATGCACGGAGCAATGTCTGTTAAAAGTTTTCAATGCTCTGCTAGGGATATTCTTTGCCAGATTGCACCATTACACTGCAGACAAATTGTCTTCATGAAAAGGCAGCCTAACTTTACAGCCATTCAACTGTCACTTAATCCTTCTGACATATGCAGGGCTTGACATTAATTTTTGAAAGAATTTGCCAAGTATGGCAAGTGACAACTAGCTTTTTCTTGCCCTACATGAATTTTTACTTGACCCATAAAAATCAGTGATTGTGGCCAAAACCACAAAAAATGCCATCCACTTGATTATTGTGCGACAATATACATATTCAAATTTTTTTTGTTAATAATATTTCTCTTTGGCTTTTGCACAGAATAAAACAGCCAGGTAATTTAAGCAAGAGATATTAAAATATGATTTCACTTCTGAAAAAGAAACTGGTTAACTTAAGTTTAGTCAAGATTCAGGCCTTGTGTAAAGGTTAATGTTGCAACCACTACTTGGAGGAATCCATTTTTTGGTTGTCCTACCATCATTTTCTGGAACTTTTAACTGGGCAAGCGGTTAATCATTAATGTCAAGCCCTGATATAGACAAAAAGGTATGTTTTGGGATATCAAAAGAAGCATACCTGAAGAACAGGGATACTGGAAAGGGACCACTTGTAGCTTGAACTTACTCAGGGTGCTCTTTATTTCACAAGCTTAACATTCTGGCTCATGTCAGTAATACCAGTGATGATATGCTAATGATAATTCAAATGATTTCAACAAAATGTTTACTCTATCTACTATATTTCAAACAGCCTGAGCTTAATTTTAATGAATCAACAATCATAAATGAAGCCTGATATTAATACTTCAGTAGCATATTGAGAAAGCCGGATCATTTGCATTGACCTGCCAATAAAAAGCTTTAGAAAACACAACGGATGGTGTAATTACACCTCCAAATACTTGTGTATATCACATTTTAAAATTTACTCTTTGTTCACTGCCTGGACAGGTGCGCATCATCACATTGTGATTAATACATTGTGTGTTGAGCTGGCTTGATCACATGAGGATCATGTGATTTCTGTGCTAACATCAAGGCAACGTGGCTTCCGCAGTGACAAGGACGACATCACAGCAGCTGATGTGTTATCTATAACCTGCAAAAAAGAATAACATTATAAATACACAATATATGAATATACAAATATCAGCTATATGTCAATCAGTAATGCTAGTCTGCCATTCTGGATTCTGATGTAAAACAGTAGACTGGCCCAGTCAATAAAGAGCCAGTACTGCTAGCATGCGGCAACTTACATAACTAATTGCTACTCTCTGTCCCTCTTATTTCATCTATGGTAAACTTGGGCTGTTCCTGACAGTCAGCGCCACACATCACCGCCTCGCTGAACTAAGGTCTTTCCCAGAGACGTGAGGAGTAAATATAGTGATCTTTCCCAGAATCTTATTAAAAACCAACATGATTCAGTAACCGCTATTGTGGGCTTCCAGCTTTTTATATATATATTTATATATATTCCCATTTAATCAGTCTTAATATGTTTAGGTCCTTGGCTATTTGATTAAGGCAAGATTTTTAACACTATATATAACCCTCATCCTCAGTGAGTCAGGTGTGTCACCATTTATCATACCATCGTTTATTGCAGCAGGCCGGTTATAAATTGTGTCTCTTGCTCAGCCAATCAGCGTATGATATTCAGGTCCACACAGGACGAATGCAGTCAACCTGAAATTCATGTACCGGCTGACTGGAACACTCACAATGTTCAGCATGTTGGCAACTTAACAGTGGCAAGACTTTCATGTGTAACTTGAACACTATCAAATACACAGTACAAAATTGATGCGACAGATTTATCATAGGACACGAAAGTCCATGTATGTACTTTCTGAAAACATGCATGATTTCAGTGCGAATGTTACCAAGCGGGTTGAGCTGTCTATTGCCTCATAGCAACAATGCCATTCCCAGGAGGCCAGGCGGCCTGATATGCAAATCTGAGGGAATCATCAGGAGCCTTGTGATGCCCTAAAATGCAAATATCAGGGATTCACCATACAGACTTTACAGGGCTTTAGTGATAAGAGCTAGAACTGAGTTAAGTGGCAGCTATCGGTACATGGAATCACGTTTCATTTGAAGCATTTTAGCAGTAAACATTAAACATTAATACACTAAAGCCAAGGCAGGGCCAGTTAAACTGTAGGGGTGTAACATTGTAAATGCTCCTCACACAGCAGCTATACAATCCAGTCATCCCTGATCTCCCTGGCTATGACCACAGCTTTGTTACCGCTGCTTTAAGAGCAAGGTTCTCTGGGTCTGACCACCAGGTTTGGTGCAGAGTAATGAAACAGTAAAATGACAGCATGGTATCGCATACTGCATCCAGCTAAACTTTAAACATGCCACACCTGCTCTCGTTGGTCTGATAACACGAAAGAATTGGTGTAATTTTTATGACATAAATTCCAACTTAAACAATTTTCCTTTGTAAATTCAATATTTTTATGATTTCAATTCCATTTAAGAAAAATTTCCTTTCAATTCCAATTCATCGTTTATTCAATATTTTTATTATTTCAGTTCCAGTTCATACACATTTTCTTAAAATTTAAATTCATTGTCAAATTAATATTTTTCTTATCACAATTCCAATTCATACCATTTTTCTTTCAATTCCAATTCCAATTCAATTATAGTTTAATGCAGAAATTACCCAAAAGGTCCACTGAGAGTAACCACATAAGACATAAACTTAATTTATTTTACATGGCTTGTACTAGAAGTTATAATAACTAATGCAAGGCACTCTCCATAGCAGGGATGGTGGCGTTGGGAAATCTATTGTGATGGAGGAAACCGGAGAAATACACCTTGGACGGGCCACTACAACCCACTCTCACAGCCATGCTGGGGACCAAACCTGGGCTGCCAGTGGAGAGCGACGAGCCTTTTACCCTACGACTGTCCAATATGGACATAAAAATGTCCAATATGGACATAAAAATGTCCAATATGGACATAAAAAGTCACTTACCTGACAAAGTAATCTTGGGCATCTCACAGCATTCACATTTGTCTAGCGCTGGGTGGTTGAGGAAAGTACACGCTGAACAACTCCAGTTCTCCCCTTCATCAGGGTCTTGCGGCGGAGGAGGGGGTTGATGGTGTGGAGGTTGGGGGTTTAGAGGAATATGGGAGGGGGGGTTACGAGGAGGTGCTGGAGGATGTGTCGAGGGAGGTGGTGGTCTAGGAGGTCGCCCTGAAAATAACCAGAAAAAAATATCAAATTATCACATCTTTAACCTCTCGCAGCTATGTAATATTTATTCACAATGAGAAATGGTGCCAATTAAGCGATTATAATCCTTGAGGATTAAATATAGTAGTTTATAGGAACATTCAGCCAGAAATATAAGAAAAAATAGAAGTTTTCACCTGTTTTACTTGATTACTTACTGACTATCAGTTCTTCAAACAGTGTCTTATAAGTCTGTTTAAATGTTTAAGATAGCTGTACTTGTATGAATGTAACACTTAAATGCACAGTTATACAAAGTGCTGAATGTTTTCAATAATGGCAGGTCTCTATAACAACAATTATACAATATTAACAGTTACACTGGAAGCATAATTGTGCAGTGTAGAAAATATAGGCAAATATGGGTGGTTAAGGCTTAATGCTGGAAAATATAGGAAATTAAAGGAGAAAATGTTTTCATAGGAAAATATAGGAAATTAAAGGAGAAAATGTTTTCATAGGAAAATATAGGAAATACCGGATACCCCAGAAGCCCTGGACAAATTTTGCGAGCATCGTATCTTTGTTAGGCAATGTTTTTCTGTTTAAAATTTCATATTTGGATAATTTCCACAATTTTTCTGGTCACAGAATATGTGTGCTATAGATCTGTTTTAAGGCACTTACTCCGGGGATCAGGAACTGTGCGGATAGCAGGGTTGACTGACTGAGGTGGATTACTCGAGTTTGCATGCTGGTTATTCAGTGGCCCCTCCTGGCCCCGGTCAATGTTGCTATAGAATTCCTGTTGTACACGCCCATCACATACACCTAGCATTTCTGTAAATACATCAGTAAAGCAAATTAATAATATTCTGTGACATACAACAAAGCTGAATGTTAATGTGAGATGAGTTTTCAACATCTGTGGTTATTATAGTGGTCTTGTCCCAATAGGGAGAGGGCAATTTTTCATTATGATACTTGATATCTTAATGATAAATGGAAAGGAAACTTTTAAAAAAGTTGATGGGATGGTGGAAATAATCTTTAGAATGCCCACTAAACACCTTGATTAAAAAGATTCTCATCACAATATTACTGTAGTGAACCTTGTAGAGAACTAGGGACCCATGGGTCACTGTGCTCAGCTGAAGTTGAACCTGAAGTTAAAAATCTAAAATAATATCAAATGGAGATTTAGTCTGAGAAAAAAAGGTTATATACTTGCCATGGATGGTTGATATGATTGAAGATATTGTTGCAAATAATATTTTGTGATATGACCATATGTACCCTGATGTTGAAACTGAAACATGTAGGCAGTTTGTCAATATAAGATCTATATTATTACCATGCTTATTGGTGGGCTTTTTGATTAGCTGTTGACAATTCAGCAGTTTACACAATTGTTCAGTTAGTTCCTTTCTTTTTTTATTAAACCAATTTTTTTCAAATTTTATAAAATGTGAACAGTTGCAATTAAGTTCCCAGTCCACAGGTGGAAGGACTTGATAGTGGGTCCATGGGGGGGGGGGGGGGGGTTGATACAGATGGGGAGTTAAACAGATGCATGACGGACAATGGGTAACAACTACAGCTCAGATGACTTATAGTCAGCTGAGTAAAACAAGGGACCTATGGGTCACGACGCTCAGCTGTTATATATGATAAAAAAATATTATTTAGAAATGAGGCACATGCTGGTTTTGTGTGGTAATAAATATAAGCTGTATTATGAGTTGTTGTTGTTTAGCTTATGTATGATTTTGATAGTACCTTTGGAGACAGGGAAGAGGATTGATTTCATTTATTTTATTAACAAATGGAGTACTACTGTCACACAGATTTTGACTTGGCCATATAACTTATAAGCAGAACATATAATATAAGAGTTTAACTATTTATTAAAAAATTACAAATATTGTCCCAAATATAATTTTTATTAAAAATAATAAGAGAATCATATGATTTTTTAAAATGAAATATAATTGATATGATTATTAAAATAATATTAAAGAATATATTCATGAATGCATTCATGAATACATTTTGAAAGTATTTGCACGAGTATTCATATACTTTCATTTTTACCTGAATTCCCATTCTTTATGCAAGAAATTTTATAATGGAGTACATAATCATATTCGTATTTAAATACAATTACAAAGTATTCGCACCATGTCTGGTATTTATTCAGTTTTCACCAAACAATGATGTTTAGAATCCAGAATATACAAAATTCACACATTTAAATAATGATCATAAGTACCTGGTTTTATGGCTTTTATTTATATTAAAAAATAACTGTAAAAAATTCATTTTGGACTAATTTCACATCAATGTACACACTAGACACAGTAGGAATCTAGATTAATATTATCAACTGCATCTTTGTCTATCATTAATTTCCTTCATATAATCCTTAATGATTAGTAATGAATAATATGATTTACTTCTTTATCATTAAAAATGAACTGAAAAATGCCATAGGTGACTGCATGGTGTTATTTGGAATATGTGACATTCTACCCATCGATACAAGATTCTTATATCATCAGTAACTGCAAGTTAATTTCCTGTTATTATAAACTAACAAATTCCTTTTCTATTTTTCTTTTATTTGTTATTAAAAACCGATAAAAATTGATTAATTTATTGTTTATTGTTATGTTGTTGGTTAAAACTACTAGATGAGTTGGGTTGAACACCTGGATCAACTGTGGCTGGCCATCAGCTGCCTGGATTCTCCCCTCAAGCGTGCATAATTTGATGAAAGGTCAACAAGGTCAACATACAGGTGACTCAAGAGGGGCTTGAGAGAGCCAAAGTCTGACAGGGTCTCATAAAAATCATTAATAAAAGCTACAATATTTGGCAAATTTCTTTCAGCTTTCTAAACTAAAAAGCTGAAATCCGTATGTGTGCAAGATATGAAAATTATATCAACAGTGCTCACGGGAAACAAACGTGCCATGGTCACAGTTGGGCAAAATTTAAGGTACTAATTTTATATTTATACTAATAACTTATAAAATTTGAAAAATTCAGAACTAATTTTGGGTATTCAATTGAATCTTGATTAAATAATGTTACATCCCTGACAAAAAAGATCTCTAGCGTCAGCAATGCCCTTGTTAAGGGAGTAAATATATTTCTTGATTTTTTACAAAGTGCATTATGTTTGGGCCCATAACTTAAAAAAATACACAATACTGACATCATTTCTGGCATGTGCATAGTGAATGTATAGAAAAATATGTATATTATATATGATCAAAGTCAGATCAGTGGTTTTGATATTAGGCAGTCTTAAAGTGTAACATTGGGTTTTTAATGGAAAAATTAAGTTTTTCATTGATATCTCGAAGGAATTAAGTCCTAGTGACCAAATTCTTGGCATGGTAGGGGATTTTGGAGAAATCTAACTGTATGCCAAATTTAAGGAACTTAGAGCTGAAGCTCGGGAGCTGAGCTCTAGCAAACTGCATAACACTAGCAATATGTGACATGGTGCTTGAAAACTTGAATAAAATCTACAGTTTTTGATCAACTGGTTTCAAATTTTTGGTGTTAACAGTTGAAATGCTAACAAAAACATGCTGTGAAAATTAAATCCACAGCAGTTACAGCAAAAAAACGTGCCATGGTCAAAGTTGGGCAAAATTTAAGGTACCAATTTTTTATTTTTGCTAATATTTTTAAAAATTTTAAAGATTTTGATCTAATTTTGGGTATACAATTTAATTTTGATTAATTAAAGTAATATTACTGGAAAAAAGTGCTTAGCTTTAACAAGTTTTGTGTTAAGTGATAAAATTTCTTTCCTGATTATTTAAAAAATGCATTATGTTTGGGCCCATAACTTTTTTAAATTAAATAATACAGACCTAATTTCTGGCATGTACATAGGAATTATATAGAGGATTATTTATAGGAAATATGAGGAAAAACAGATGAGTGGTTTTGATATTAGGCAGTCCTAAAGTGTGAAAATAGGTTTTTAATAAAAAATTGAGGTTTTTCCTTAATTTCTCAAAGGAATGAAGTCGCAAAGACCCAGTTTTTGGCTTGGTAGGAGATCTTGGGGACATCTAACATTATGCTGAATTTTGGATTCCTAGGTCTTACGGTTTCAAAACGTGCCACATCTACGGACGGACGGACGGACGGACGGACGGACGGACAGACGGACGGACGACGGACAATGGACCACGACTATAGCTCAGATGACTTATAGTCAGCTGAGCTAAAAACAAGGAAAGCAACCCGTGTTTGAGTTTTTAAGTAAACATTAAGTCACATGAAGTGCCATGATTATTTGTTATGAACTTATGAACTGTGAAACTGGATGAGGTACATACTGTCATTAGTCTCATATTTGCTAGGCTAATCTTTGGGCAATTTTCATTTTTTCATAGTTTCACAGTTCCATTTTTGCAATCTTACCATCCAGTTACCCACACATTGTATATCCATTATAACATTAATTATTTGCGTGCTGAATCTTAACAATTTGATGAGGACCCATGGCAATGAGCAGAAATTGTTGTCCCCCATAGGCGAATAAAATAACAGATCTAATATAACAGAACTGCCAACATTTGAAAGCTGGAAATCTTACTCAATGAGAGCGCCAAAAGCGCTCGCCATAGATGGTTGGAGACCAGGGGCCCGCCTTAGGCGGGGGACAGGGGGCAGAGCCCCCTGAAGCCCCTGCATTTTGAGGATTTAAATGGTCCCAAATCAGCTGTTCTTTTGGCATATTTTCTAACAAAAGTTGATAGTATTACAAGGCATGAATAACTTTTTGAAATTGATAAGCAGGATGTTCTAATCAATTTCCAAATTGTCTAGCAAATAGCCAAAACTGAGGAGAAAAAATTAAATTATTTTCAAACGTCTGTTTCATGTGTTTCCTTTTGACTGCTATAATGATCTGTTCCATCCTCTTGTGTTCACCTGTTTTTTTTTTTTCAAAGAAAATTTCTATTAGTTACTTTTCAAAGGAGAACTAGTAATGAGGAGAAGATAACTAAAGGGCCTCATTTTCAACAAAGTAAAGAAACAGTAAACACACAGAATTATTTAAAAATATGAGAATTTGGTCTACTTTTTACAACATGTATTCTGCAGAAGTGTCAGACAGGTCTATTGGTGTAATAAAAAAAAGAGATTTTTCTCACTAGTAAAGAAGTAACAAGTGACCCATGGGTCATGACGCTCAGCTGCCAAGCATGACCTGTGACATCATGGACTGAGATTCACAACTTCCAGTCAAATTTTGAAGAACCAATTTGCCAATTTGTTGAAAATTTTTATGACAACAGAAATATATATCACCTATGTCTGGTTAAAACACAGTGAATTGATGGTCTGAGGAAAATTGCATGATTGTTAAGCTATCAGGAACTATTCCAACAGCTTGCTTGAAACCTGTCAGTCTCAAAAGGAACACCACAAAGGGCAAATATAAGATCAAAATATATAGCAAAAATCAAGGAAATACATGCAAGAATTATTGAGAAACAGGTGCTTCTGTGTGAATTTTTATTCAATACAAGCCAACTGTACTGCACTTTTATAAATGATGGTAATATTTATTCAGAAATATTTGACCCAATCCTTTACAAGATTACATAAATATACATCCAACTGCATTCACTTTAACTGTTCTTGAGATAAAATGATCAAAAGGAATTAAAAGATGGTTGCCTGGTGTCCATATTGGACTTCTGACAAGTCTGAAATCAGACAACAAACATTCTCTAAATCGGACCAAACATTAAAGAAAAATTACTGAAACTGCACTGAAGAAAGAATTTCTAAGGTGGCTAACTGGCAGACATAATGGATTTCTGACAAGTATGACATTTGATATCCCACATTCTCCAATAAGAGACCAAACTTGGGGCAAATTATCCAGTAATGGATGCCCAAAATAATTCAAAAGGCATGTCCAGGCCCTCATATCAGATTTATAGATATGCAATTGTAAAAAGTGTAAGTCCAATATTTTTTATTATCACTCTGCTTTTCAATGGGGTCAGCAGGGTAGGTAAACTGCCAAACCTGAAAGGAAAGAAATGCAGAAAGCATGACTAAGAGTCTTGAAATAAAACAAAAAGCCATCCTAAATCAAGGTACACATCCACATATTATGAGAACAAACACTTGCTTTTATATGTGGTGATATATATTAAAATATTCAGATATCTAGGAAACTAAGTTTATTGCTAGGATTCCATAAAATAAACTGCAAAATGTTCCCATCATCTTATAAATCAGTAGCTAAACCTTAATACTATACTCTCATAGTCTAAATGCCTGGCTGAAGCATTCTGACAACAGTGTTTTTGTTATGAAGTAACGAGGTACTTATCACTGAGCCTTATCACTTAATAGGCTGATACAAAAGGGAGTCATATGTCACCAGTGTCACTCACAATTACAGCCACACAGGGAGATGTACCAGCTGGAGTGGGATGGTTATATATACAAGAAAAATAGAGATGGTCTATAAAATAAGTAATTATGAACATCGCTGACCAATGACCTTGGCCTTTTGCCCATATATCAACTGGATTCTTTCTAAATGATGGGTAACTACTAACCACTTAAATCTGGTGTAATTACTTGGCAACCAATGGCTGAATAACTTTGACCTGCAACCTTTAACCTGCTGACCAGCTGACCCCAAAATCAATAAGTTATTTATTCAAGCAAAACGACCCATAAATATGAAGTTTGAGTCAAACTGAGTGATGCATAGATGTGGCATATGTGAAAGACTGAAGGTTTGGGTTGAACAGTCACACTTGAAATATGCTCACAAGCATTTAGAACAATTAAATATTGTGACCTTGACCTTTGACTTTTTGACCTCAACATCAATAGGCTTCTTCCCTTATTGGTAGGTAAGCCATATATGACAGATGGAAGGTACAGATTGAAAAGTTTGCCTGAAAAAGACTCCACGCAAGAAGTGGGTGCTGTGAACTTGACCTTTGACCTCAAAATCAACAGGTCTTTTCCCCTGTTGGCAGAGAAGCGATATCAGTGCTGGAAGGTTTGGAATGAAAAGTCTAGCTTGAAATGTGTCCACAACCTTTTCAAAGAAGTGGATCCTGTGACCCTGACCTTTGACCTTGTGACCTCAAAATCTATAGGATTCTTCTCCAACTTAGTAGGTGAGCTATATGTGAAAGATCAAAGAATTGGGATGAAAGGGTTGGCTTAAAATGCATCCACAGGCTTTTCAAAGAAGAGGCTCCTGTGACCTTGACCTCTGACCTTTTGACCTCAAAAAAATTATGGTTCTTCCCCTGTTGGTAGGTGAGCTGTATAAGAAAGATGGAAGGTTTGGGATGAAAATTTTGTCTCAAAGAATTATTTCTGGGGGATGCAAACACACCCCATAACTTCGAGAATATAGGTCGCAGTGACCTAATTTCAGGTTTGCAAGGAGATCTTTTTATAACCTCTAAGACTGCATAGGGTTCATGGCCCTAGCCCCTATGGTTACGATTTGTGCCCTGCTAACGGCCGGCCGGGCGGACAGACGGAAGGACGACGGACAAAGACCCATCGCTATAGCCCAGCATGACTGAAAGTCAGCTGAGCTAAATAACTTGATAAATAAATTGAATAAGAGGTCCAGGAAAAGCTTAGAAAACCACCATGAATACAATAAAGATGTAATTAAATAAACAAGAGGTAACGAAATAAATACAATAAAATTGCAAGTAAATTCCTTAAACCTTGTTGTGGGCCTCAACTGATAATACTATGCACCTTCAGTACAATTATTATAAATATTATTATAAATATACAGCTGCAGTAATCAGCATATGGATAACCTCTGATAACTAAAGACACACGTGTTTACTTTGCATGAAATTCACTGAATATCCCATTTTTATCATATTTTTTTTAAAATGTTTGCATTTTCCTCCGAAAAGTAAAGGAATGTGCTGTCAACGGTAATAAGAAGATCTCGTTACGACACCGTGTGCGGCAGACATCAATGCTAAACCTATAACATATCGTCACTACTTTATTAAAAACATGATAAGTTCACCCATGAAACTTTAGCAGCAAGCACGTGTCAGTCAACCTGTTTATATATCGTTCAATGGAGAATTAACCAAATGCCGTGGTCACCCACCTGCGTTTATAATATGTGCACTTTTGTTCACGGCTGCATTTCACCCGCAGGGTGTCCCAGAAATCGCTCTCATTTAAGGTCGACACATGCATTTCAATAAATTCGCAGACACAGCGATAGGAAATAGAAACTGGTTCGCAACGGGTCCATTTTGCATTGCATGCTTGTGCCACAGTTGAAAGTTACATTTTATTAGCACATGCACACACAAAGTTTACAGAATGCCTCTCAATGAGTAAAAGCTACAATAGAACGAGTTTTAACCGCTCAGGATAAATGGAATGAATGAATGACGATTGAACATGTGAAGTTGAATAAGAATTTAATGACAGGAAAACTTTTGAATAGCAGAATGAATTTCTTTTCCCAGAAATACAAAAATCGTAAAAAGATTTTCTCCTGCCAAAAATCTTAAAAATCAGACTAAGTACGATTAAATTGGACAAGTTGGCAGGTCTGATATAATCTCTAATGTTTATCTTTGATTTACAGGTAACAAAAAAAATATATTTATTTGTGAAATCAGTCTTTTGCTTTTGACTTTAAACATACAGGAATGGTGAAACTGGATAACATACATAACATTTGTAGTCATATACACATGTCTATTTTACAGGTTGCCATGTGCTCTGCTCCCGGTTTTTTTTATAACAATGATAGAAAAATAAATATTTTTAATAAAGAAAGAGTGGTGAAAACAATACTTCTGACCTCTGACCTTATTTAGTTTGTGCAAAGTCTACCGAGAATTGAATTCAGGTGAGAACTTTAACTGGTAAATATTTAAAGTGAGTTTAATGAAAATCCAGCAAGACAATTCATCATTATGACACTAAAGGTTCAGTGACCTCCGACCTCATTTATTATGCACAGATTTTGCCAAGAATCTATTACTGGTAAATAGTTATTTTGAGTTTTGTGAAATTCTACAAATCATTGGTAAGTTGCTGTGGTGGCACAAAAGTTAAAGGACAGACAAAGACCATACAATAATACGACCTGTCTAAGATGGGCGAATAAAAATATGCAACTCAGGGATGAAAGGTATATAAATAATGGAATAACATCTCACCCTGGCCACTGTACATATCAACTTCTCTGGTTAAAAGCTGTACATCCACCTGTAGCCGACGGTTTTCTGCCCTCACTGACTGGATGTCATCCAGCTGTTAAAACATGACATCATAAAATCAAGAATCAATCCATGCAAATTAGTAATGAAATCATTATTTATTGACTTAATCAACAGCTTTCCCTCCATTCAATTTCTTCAGAAGACACTTTTTTCTGGACTTTACATGTTAACCTTTCTATTATTAAATTATTATTAGTATATATTAAATTATTATAACTATATAAATTAAATTTTAAATTAAACAATTTTGTTGAATTGAAGAAAAGGGTTCCCAATTAAAAGTAATGTTACATTTGATCAAAGGATATTTATTTAAAAATTTGTTGAAATACCCATCATTATTAGTTTTCTTTTTAAAGTACTTCTATTTCTTAAAATACAAATTTAAAATGTAACCCTCTCTCACAGTCTGTCTCCAGTTGATTAAAATCTGGGTTAGGGGTAGCATCTGGTCCAGAACTGAATACTGACTACCCTCACAATCCCCGCCCCCCCACCCGGCAGTGTCTTTTGCTCTTCAAGTTGTCAGATCAGGCTGGAAGGCTTGTCCCGGCTCAATGCTCATATTCAAGCCTGCCAATGGTAAACTTTACCTCAGAATTATAGTATGTATAATGTTTTTCCTTATGACAATGATATTAATATGCTTGTTCTTTGTCAAAATATTCAATAATCCCAAAAACTGTGCATGAAAAAGTGCATGAAAGCTATGTTCACATCATCCTTTGTCTTTTAAATGAACAGGTAAGCGGTCCATGTACAATGTGGGGGATTATTGGAAATGTTATTGGTGAACAAACATACAATATCCCTGTAAAAGGAAAAGTGTGCTCCATTTCATATTTCTGGCATAAAATTTACTGTTGGCGTGTTTAGAATTGAGCATTTAGTCAAAACAAGCGTTCCAACCTGATCTGATGGCTGGAAGAATGGAATGTGTAACTTTTGTGGATGCTGATAGGCTGAGGCGATGGTGGGAAGGGGTGTTTGTAAGGCCTGTCAACATCCAGTTCTGGACCGGGTTGCATCTATTTATCACTGAGTGTGTAATACATCACCTGGCACATTTTAACTTTACCGTAGGAAAACTATTGCTCCTGGCCCTCTGTCGCTGTGCATTTTCCAGCTCCAGCTGAGCAACCTCCTGTTTTAACCGGTCAAGGCTAATGTGACTGTCAGTGATGTCCTGAATAAGTTTATCCATCCGAGCTCGCTGATGTAGCAACAAGGCTGAAAATACAAAGCAGGGCTCCAGATATTGTTTTTTTGGGGTTAATATATATATATTGGCAATATTTGTTAAATTTCCCAGAGAATCAAAATAAAACTGATATGACAAAAAATTCTTTTAATATGAAACTCCCTTTGAGTAAAACTTAAGTCTGAAGTATTCAAAACTGTTTTGTTAGCAACAAAACCTCCACTGGTTAAAAGACCGTCTGAAGTATGTCCTGTATCAATGGAATCAGAAATATTTTTGTTTGACCTTTGACCTTCAAGGGTATCTCCAAGAAAACAAGGGCCAAACTGTGAGCAATGCTATTGCCATCATTTTCCTTCACGTTCTCATCACTGGTCATGAGTTCATTACTGTTATATTCTTCCTGAATAGCTGTCTTAACTTGACTGAAGCAATACTTTCTAACTGTCATAAAGTGGGACCTATTTTCATAAAAAGCAACCTTTAAAGCACCTACAAATTTGATTTCAGTAAAAGAAGACTACTTATAGCTTGGCGGACTAGTAACTAACTATACTTCATAACTTACACACAAGTTTGTTGTACAGGTATAGGTGCATTATGCCAGGCTCACTTTGTTTGGGCAAAAACTGCAACTTTTATGCTGAAAAATGTGGTAATAATAGAACAGACTTCTTTTTTTTTTAACATATTTCATAATTTCTGTCTATAAGCCCACATTTATTCTATGCAAAGTGAACCTATTTTTGGTGTTTTCGTCAATAATATTGCATAACACGTCCAGAAAAATAAGTGAAGAAGTGATGCTTATTTTTTACTGCATTTTTCTTAATTATTATACAATACTATTATATATAATTTATATTGTTATATTGTACAAAAAAGCCTATTAGGAATTGAACCCACATTTTTTTTGTGAGAAAATGTTGGTTCACTTAATGTTCTAGCTGATGTTTATGATGAACCCACATCTGGCATACTACATTTGTCAATGACACTGAGTACACATATAAGGTCCAGAAAAATAAGTCAAGAAATTAAACTATTTTTTCTAATATAACTTATACAAATGATAAAATATAAATATATTATTTATACCAAGGAGAAAAAGCCAATCAGGCACTAAATTCATATTTTTTCCAAAACAACACATGGATTCAGTTGCTGTTTCAGCCCCCTGAAGTGCAGCCCCGTATAATGCACTTATATTATTGTAAATATACCTTGTGTGTAAGCCATATCATCCGAGCCCTCACTCAGGGAACGTTCTGGCCTCGTTTCATCTTGTGTTATCTTTGGTGGCGGTGTCTGTGAGGGTTTTGGCACCTGAGGTTTAGCTGACGGCTTGGGCGGCAGCGGGGGAGGTCTGGTTGGGACCTGGGTGTGATTTCCACTGCTGAACACCACTCCTTGAGGAGATGGTGTGCCATGGGCTATTTTGGTGCTGGCCGCAGACCCCTGGGGGTTGGGGGATGGTGTGCGTGCTTGATAATTTGAATTAGGGTAACGAGGCGGTAGGTGAGCCAACCCCGGGGCCACAGAAGGTGGGGTTTGCCTGGTACCCATCTGAATTGTGGTGTGTGTGACAAAAGTTGGGTTCTGGTATTGGTTAATCGGGGAGGAAGAGGTTGGATTTTGTGGTATTCCCTGGGCTCCTGCTTCTGGGGTCATCCAGGTGCCGACAGCTGCTGGTCCAAACATTGGACTCCCAACTCTCATTGATCCAGGACTTCCACAGATCTGTGCATTTACCCCAAACTGACGCATATAGGGAGGCTGATGCTGGGAAGGGTATACACCCCCTGTTACATCGTGGGGACTATATGCATTAGGTGTCCATGTTTGTTGGGCAGGCGCACCCTGCGGAGTTTGACCACTGTGCACTTCGAGGGTAAACGGTTTCGTTACTATCCCATCAGCACTTCTGGGGTGAGTCCCGACGGTTGTTCTGACTTCAGAATAAGCATAGTGGCTAGACTGAGGACTGGTGGAACCAGCATTATGTGCTGTTGATATGGTGGTATTTCCGTGTGGATTAGGTGAATAAACACTACAAGGTATACCTAATTTATTAAGCACACCTTCCTGCCCCGGTCCTACAAACTGCTCCAAATGATTAATAACTCCTGGCACAGACTGTGAGCGATTAGTGATGGTATGCTGATGTGTTGATCTGAACTGTTGAGCGCTCTGGCTGTGACTTATACTGGGTCCATTTGTTGGTGTTTTGGCACAGTTTGCGTTATTGTTATTCCCCGAACTGGAATTACTTGTTCGACTAGATGAGGAGTCACTCCTCGCACGGCTATCTTCCATCCTGATGACAGTCCTACAGGCTCCCCCTGAGGGGTCATATACATTGCTTGTGGTGATAAATAATTTGTCCATCTGCTGAGCGACAATACCCGGGGGAGGCAGGTCTGATTCCACCGATGCTGCTACAAACTCCCCATACAATGTATCTTGATAATTTTTGCTTTCCTTCTGGACAGCTTCCTTGCACCTGTCCGGGTCATTTTTATTCTGAAGAAAAGAAAGAAAGTATTGCATAAGCATCAATATATGAAGATTTACTGTCAATGTCCTTGGATATATTGTGTTATGACACTCTGTAGAAAGCTTTGCCAGTCATTGGGCTGTGTGAATCAACACTTAATCAAATACTGTAAATAAATTTAGGTCCCAAACATCAGCAGGAATGTTATTCATTTAATGTTATTCATTTAAATTAAAAGCCTGAAATGAACATTTCAGATTCTTGAATAATTCAAACTTGAAAACACATGAAACTTTTTCTGTACTGGCCAAAATTCAGATGAAAGTTAATACACAGATAAATTATTTTCCTGTTTGCCATAGACTGTCCAAGTTCCCAAAAGTGTGATGCCTTAATATATGACTGCCTTAACACATGTTTGTGACATCATCCTAGGTGCACCCACCTGTGTGACATGCTAGGTGTACCAACCTGTGAACATGTCAGGTGCAAACCTATCTGACATGTTAGGTGAACCATTTTGTAAGACATTTTAGGTGTGCCATGTGATTTTTCTGTTGGAAACATTGATTCAACACATGGTAAGTTCATATAGAAGATATATACTACATCATTATTTAGAAAACATGTATCAATGGATTGAGCACAAGCTACTAAAAGCTAATGAAACTCGTTCTGATTTGCCATGGTGATGAAATTATGATGGTGCAAGGGTGTGATTGTATAAAATCAGTAAAATGAGAATTTAAGTTGCTGTGAGTAGTATAATGAATATATATAATGACATTTACGTTATTAGGAGAAGGTAAATGGGATGTCTGAAGAGTTTGTCAATTGTATTACGTTTTTAATTTAAAATCTGTTTGAATTTTCAATCAACTTGGCAACTGTTTTGAATATTTCCTTGTTTGTTGTTTCAGCCTATTTAGAATAACCAAAAATGAGACCCTGTTATGGAATATCATTTGGTATAAATTATTTTCTTAACAGGTGGCAATTGCCATGTAAGTTATGTGTACCCATCTTTGTGCAATATACAATAGCTATGTGCATGTATGTTAGCTGTACCCACCTGTGTGCCCTGTATGTCCGCTGTATCCACCTGGATGCCATGTATGTTAGCTGCAGCCATGTGACGTGTTAGATCAATGTAACCATTTGTGTGACATGTTTGTTTGGTGTACCTACCTGTGTACCATCCATGTATGTTAGATGTACCCACCTGTATGCCATGTACATTAGGTATAACCACCTGTGTGACAGGTGGGTTAAGTGTGGCCACCTGTATGCTGTGTAGACTATGGAGAGCCACCTGTTTGACACATAGTTTAGGTGTACCCACCTGTATGATATGGGTGTCAAATGCCTGTGTGAAGTTTTTGGTGTGTCCACCTGTGTGATGTGGTAGGTGCACATACCTGTGTAGTCTTTAAGGTTCATCTGCCTGTGTGATCTGTTCAGTACACCTACTTAAGTGATCCGCTAAGTGTCTCAATCTGTGAGTGTTAGGTGCACCCACCTGTATGATATGGTAGTTGCATCCATCAGTGTGACAGGCTGGTCATATACATCTGTTTGCTGTGTTACCTGTGTGACACTTTAGGTTGCTAATCTGTGTAACATATTAGCAGTATCCACCTGTTGGCTATATTGGATGAACCCACGTGTAATAGAATTAAACCAGAACCTCCTCTGGGACCTCAGGATACTGCCCATGTAGCTGTGTGATCTGTTTGTTTCCAGGTGCCTCCACCTGAATGATCTGTTAGGAGCACCCACCCATGTAAGGTGCATCCACCAGTATAACAAGCTAGGCATATACAACTGTTTGCTGTGTTACATATGTGACAATTTAGGTATGATCAGCACTGACATATATTACAGGTATACATATTTGTTGGATGTACCCTATGTTGGATTTAACTACCTGTGTGATGAGTTTAGCCAGAACCTCCTCTGGAACCTCGGGATACTGTCCGTGTAGCTCCTGGTACAGAGGTCTGCTGAGGGGCTGCATTGACACCATGCTGCAGCAGGCAGAGTGGCCCTGCTACATCTGAAAACATCAAAATAACATGTAGTAGCTCTAGGTCAAAGGTCAAAGGTGGTGGTCATGTATAGGCTGCACTGACACCATGCTGCAGCAGGCAGGGTGGCCCTGCTACATCTGAAAACATCAGAATAACATGTAGTAGCTCTAGGTCAAAGGTCAAAGGTGGTGGTCATGTATAGGCTGCACTGACACCATGCTGCAGCAGGCAGGGTGGCCCTGCTACATCTGAAAACATCCAAATAAAATGTAGTAGCTCTAGGTCAAAGGTCAAAGGTGGTGGTCATGTATAGGCTGCACTGACACCATGCTGCAGCAGGCAGGGTGGCCCTGCTACATCTGAAAACATCAAAATAACATGTAGCAGCTCTAGGTCAAAGGTCAAAGGTGGTGATCATGTATAGGCTGCACTGACACCATGCTGCAGCAGGCAGGGTGGCCCTGCTACATCTGAAAACATCCAAATAAAATGTAGTAGCTCTAGGTCAAAGGTCAAAGGTGGTGATCATGTATAGGCTGCACTGACACCATGCTGCAGCAGGCAGGGTGGCCCTGCTACATCTGAAAACATCAAAATAACATGTAGTAGCTCTAGGTCAAAGGTCAAAGGTGGTGATCATGTATAGGCTGCACTGACACCATGCTGCAGCAGGCAGGGTGGCCCTGCTACATCTGAAAACATCAAAATAAAATGTAGCAGCTCTAGGTCAAAGGTCAAAGGTGGTGGTCATGTATAGGCTGCACTGACACCTATGCTGCAGCAGGCAGAGTTGCCCTGCTACATCTGAAAACATCAAAATAACATGTAGCTGCTCTAGGTCAAAGGTCAATTGTGGTGGTCATGTACAAGCTGCTTTGACACCATGCCTCAGCAGGCAGAGTGGCCCTTCTACATCTGAAAACATCAAAATAACATGAAGCAACTAAAGTTCATAGGCAAAGGCAGTGGTCATGTATAGGCTGCACTGACACCATGCCTCAGCAGGCAGAGTGGCCCTGCTACATCTGAAATCATCAAATTAACATGTAGCAACTTTAGGTCAAAGGTGGTGGGCATGTACATCTGAAATATCAAAATAAGTTATATGTAGCAGATCTTCGTCAAAGGTGAAAGATTAAAATTGGTGGCCATTTATGGGCTTTTTTGGTACATCAAGTTTTTACAAGGGCACCGCAAAGCGGAGCATCCCCTCGCAAGGGGCATAATTAGAATGGGTGTATTACACAGTGTGAAATGAGGAGGGCAGCTCTGTGGCCTTGATCTTTGACCCTGTGACCTCAAACTCAATAGGGTTCTTCAATCATGGGTGGGAGAGCCAAATGAGTATATACCCTTTCCAACTTTACTGCGTGGGGATAATAACCGAGGTGTGCAAGGAATTCTACAGAAAAATCTATTAAATAAAGAACAATCCAAAATTCATGAATTCTCTCGATTTAATCAACAGAAATCAATTCATTTATTGGTACAAACAGTTTTTAAACAATAAAGAGTACAGTGTTAGTTTGATGGACATGAATTACTGTGTTAACATCAAACATCCAAGGAATGAAAGCAAATCACAATCATGTGAGAGTCAGCATGCCATGTCACGGTGGACTGAATGATTAGATCAAGTAGTCAACATAATGAGCATTCCTCGGGGATGCACAGGTTTTCAAATCATCCAACAGACAGCCTTACTCAAATTAGACATGCATGATTGTGGCTTCTGAGCATACCAATACATTTATATCTGTAGTGTTTATTGTATTCCTGTTTCACACAAAACATTCATATATACTTCATTAGCCCAGCTTCTGTCTGCCATTCTTTGTATACCAGTCAGTTTGAGATTTTGTGCAAATAATAAAAAAAAATAATATTGATATATACTTTATATTTTATTTATATCAACTTAATTTTCAATAGAACTTAAATGAAATATGATTTTGTGATAATTCTTTTATTTTTCAACTCCCTTTAATTAAAACTATATTTTAAAGTATTTTTATTCATAATTTTCCATTACTATGGCAACAAAAATCATCAACTGTCACCCAACTGAAAAATTTCCATTTATACATTTTATATACTCTGTGTTTGCTTTTGTATTTTAACAGCAAATGTGTGGATATGTTCACAACTACATATATATCTATAAGCTTCCAGAACTACTGAAATAAAAGAGTACCAATACAGATTTAAAAAAAATAATAATTAGCCATAATAAATAATAAATTGTAAATTAAGAGCTAGAGGGCCACACCCCCTGACAGCAGCCCTGCCAGGCCCTCAACCACTGTTTGAATTCTACTTCTAGTCAGAGGTACACGCAAAATTCATTCTGAGAATGTTTAAATGTTGGAACAATTTAAAGTTAAGGTACATATGTCTTATCAGCAAGATTCAATCCTGGGGAACCCCTTTTGAACATAGCTCAAGTGCTTACACCTTCTGCTTAAAAAAATACATTCAGTTGTCAGCCATGAAGATTCATATTCATATCTTTATATCTCCACTATACATACTACTGGAAGTATATGACCGGTCAAAGCTCAATGGAGTTAATTTTTGTAGATTAAGTTTACAGATAACACTTTGTACTGTTTATTCACATACTTGGTCAGATGACAAGTAGCATAAGTGGATGGTGAGATTAAATGAAGTTGTGGCTGAGGACTGTATAAATGAATGTCCATCCCTGCCTTTCGTGTCTGAGCTGAAATGACATGAATTCCTTCCAACCCCTGGTTCACATGGTATATAATACACTGATTATTACTTGGGTGGTCCTACCTTCTGCTCATATAATCTCTGACACTTATGTGTGAAAATGCACATCAGGGGCACATCTAGTGGAGGAATGCAGGAGCAAATGGGTCTCCTCCCCCATATTGTATCAAAATATAAATAAAAACTAATCCTTTAAAACAATCATAAAACCTGTGACACATGTGGGGGAAAGTGGCACTGCACTTGCAGCATTGGTACTATTATTTATTATATACTTAATTTTTTCTTCTATGTATGTAATAAAATTTATTTTCTTTAATTTCAATTCTCTAACTGATACTTCTAATTGGAACTGAAAAAAAAATGAATATCTCACATGAAAGAACATGAGGTGTATTAAAAGATAAATAAGATATTAAGAGATTAAATGATTTAATTTAATCAAAAGCGTCAAACAGTTTATAACTATATCACAGTACTTAGTTCACAAGAGTATGTGGATGATACTGTAAGTACTGAGGAATACAAGAGGAATGAGGCAGAACACAACTTAGATACATCAGCTTAAGCAATCTAATAATAAAACCTGTAACTGTAGGAAAGCTGTTCACTTTTCAAAATAACCTGAGCCACTCACAGGGGATGAGCATCATGTTACCGGTAATACATGTACAATCAAAGCTGTAATAGAAAAGAGAAGAGGAAACATTCAGCACATTTTACATTTATTTCCACAAAAGCCCTCTTTGATTCTTGTCAAAAGCATGCAACAAGGTGCCAAAATAATTTACCTTCACGAAAAATGCCACATATGGCAATGTCACTGAGAATCCAGGGCTAGAATGATGAATATTCATGAGAGCACTGAAGGCTGCACAGGCTCTGCTGCCAAGCACATTAAAATAGAGGTAGCTGCAGCTAATGATAGTTTATATGTACACACACAAGGAAACCTGCAATAGCTACCTAAGCTTAATTTATGACAAATCTTGCTCAAGATCTGTTCACTTCCAATAACTGGTCTCTGTGCAATTTTACACAGAAACAGTTCTGAACAAATTTTATTGAAATCGTTTTTTAGGGTAAGGAAATGTCCTGTCTGTTTGTTTGTCCCAGAAAACCCGCAGAAACAGGCCATAACAATGGGCAAGTTTTGCTGTCATCATCAGTCAGATGCCTTAACTTAAAGAATGCACACCAATTTGGCCCCTTCCACTTGCACACAACTGAATTCCCAGCATCACGTCACACGTCTGTCACACAACATCACACCGCTCTCCACCTCGCCATTGCTGACCTTCACTTTAGCCAGTTACCACAAAGACATAAATCACTAGTTCCATATTTTGCATCAGACGTCGTTACCTTAAGGGTCTGGGGACACACTATGTGGCAATATGCCCTTCCTCTGCAACAGGACCAAACGGATCCATACTGTCTAGTCATCAATAAAGTCAATATAAGTGCAGTGCTGAATTAATGATTACATCAATTTTTCTGTTCTTTTTTCTTCCTAGCTAATTTAAGTGGTTGTATTTTCATGTGAATGATAGGAACAGATCATATATAAAAGTGCATGCAAACAAGTAATTTTTACAGAATCTGATCACCAGAAATACAAGACACAAAGTTAGATTTTCAAACTGAAGCTTGCATAGTGCACAATAGTGTCATCAACCTGGCTGAAACTTTTCAACTTGCATGATCCCAAGTGTATTTTTTTTGTTTGTTTGTAAAATACTGCATCAGCCTGCAGTTGTTGGGTAATATTCAATTCAGTAAACGGATGTTAAAATTTGATTCATTTTGCCTATCAGTGCAATCATCTGAATGTGGTATTGTGATCATGTGATATTTGTTGTACATATTATTACCTCCACAAATAGAAGTGGCTATGGCTTACGTAATCAGTAAAGACTGTGTTTGTCCATGCAATACCTGCAAAAGTTTTTAGCCTTTTTAAAAAATAAAAATGTGTGCGAGGGTGACATTAAATGACACAACTGACTGAACTTTCTGGCAGATCCTTCATTTTTTTTAGGGGGGGAGGGGGCAGGGGTTCTGGATGAAGATCAGTTTGAGCATTGGCTGAGGTATGTGCTCTTTGAGTGCTTTCTAGCTGTAAACAAAGTAATGCTGTAGTAAACTGATTTTGTCAAGAGACAACTAGGTCAGGATGTCACTGAATGATATAAGTAATACCCAAAGAAGAGGTAAAAAATGTCTATCTATTCATACAACCTCGATTGGGCACTTTCTCCTGTAGTTTCTGGCATACATACCTGAAGGTTCACAACACATCCTACACTGAAAACACACACATCAGATATCATCACTGTGCTATTTAATACATTAACTGGGATGATTTCAGCAATGTTGTCACCTATTCAACCTGTGCATAATAACACTCCTGGTCCTGGCTGGTGGGTATGTGCCAATAACAATGTACGGGACTACTGTGCTGCAGCTGTTATTAATGATAACTCGTCCAGTAATGCTTACATAAGACAAATATGAAAAAACCAAAGACCATGCTGACACCACTGATGTCATTCTATATTTTTGCATGTCTTATCTTTATTAAAGTCTACATATTTATTTGCTGTGGCATTTCTTTGCAAATTTTAATACAGTAAAACCTGGGTAAAAAGACCACCCATGAGACTGGCCAAAAGAAATCTTAATTCACAGGTGGTCTTATATGACAGATCAGTTTCAATTAATGTGAATGCTTTCAGTTCACTCAAAGGTGGTCGTACTAGACAGGCATTCTTATCAGACAAGTTCCACTGTACATGTAAACTACATATTTCAAATTTACTGAATTCGTACTACAGGTCTGACACAAAAAGCTTTCTGCTGAGAGTGTCATATTTCTCATTAATATGAATGTAATTTTATTTACCTAAATTAGAACCCCTATGAACATAAGAACACAAGACTCATGATCAACCCACAAAAAAGGCTGGGATGCCATTAGCTCACTATTAATTGTCAATTTTAACTTGTCAGCCCACCTATGAATCCATAAACAAATGCTTCAGCTCTATCTTTTACCTGTCATATTTAATTATTATTAAATTTTTTTTAAATGATCATACAATGCTTTCATCCTAGCCTCTGTACCTGCATTTTTTCACAGCAAAAATTTAATAACACTCCTTTTTGGATATTAAAATCAATGAAAACTAAAATAATTTACTTAAAAAAATTTCTGTTTTATTCCTGACTACTGATGGTGATGTAAAAGGAAATAATTCAGGAAGTCACAAACCAGCATAAAGTAGATCGCACTTTAACAGCAAGGGACCAAACTTCACTGTCAACCCTAGTCTGCTGACAAACATAATAGGAATATCATATTAAATGTCCACAGACAGAACACAATTCTAAATATCCTGGTAGGTAACATGCGTAACACTATTAAATGTAATAACACTAGATTCCAAACAAATACCAGTGCTTAATGTGACAGTGTGGCATATTTATGATGTATGACATTGACTGTATGACAGCATCACTTACCATGTTTTATAATTCCCAAGTGATGTGGTCTGGGTTATTGTACTAGACGGCTTCCACCTCAGATATGAATAGAGCTGCCATTCAAGACATCAACCTGTAGCCTTGTGGTCTAATGACTCATTTGACAGTGTATACACACATGGAGGAAATCCCTGACACATGTGCATATGCTCACAGCGATTTCATTCATAAATCACCTGACTGCTTTTGTACCAAGATGCGGCAAGCTGCTGATTGGCCAGTTTTTGTCTGGGTCAATATGCCGGTGAGAAACATGTGTAGGTGTCTATACTTTGGTCTATACAATATTTATATATAGTAGTGATGTCATTACACGCAACATGGGTTAGTATACAAACATACTGTGATCTATGGATTGACCCCCTACCTGTCACCATTACAAGAAGCCATAAATTACACGTTAACCAGATCTACTGGGTACTGTCTTGTGGCACAAAATACAGGGAAGTATACAAATGTCTCTCGACCCTGGACTTTCAGAATCCTGCAAACAAATTATTGTTTTGGGCCTGGGTGGATACTTTCATAAATTTATAATTCCACATATGTGCATTCTTGAGAAATATTAGGGTTTGAGATTTGTTATTTTTGCAACTAGCCAAGTTTTGTTAGTGTATTAACCTTGGGTATGATGTTATACACACATTTCTAGAGTTTGCTTGCAGCTAGCATGAGTTAAAAGCAAGCACACATTTTTTCATAAAAAAAGCGTGCTGCAAAACATTGTGATACATTTTGGCAATGCAAGATCGATGATCAGATAAATTTGAACCAACTGACCAATCATATATAAAATAATATATGACTGAACCATCACATAGTATAAACGAAAATATCCTTGCATGTTTATTGGGTTTCTGATTACAGAAATTGAGAAAAGCATTTCTTCCATAGGTTTCGTGTTTGAATGAAAGTTAGTCATGCAAAGGGATGCAAATATCTGCTTCCATATGCCTCTGATTTCCTAAACACATGAATAGATCTCATTCATCGATATTATGGACTGATCTCACAACAGGTTGTCCTGGCAACCTAGAGAGCTGGATAGCCCCTCAGCTTCCCAATTAATGATGACAGTGTGACATCAGGAGAGCTGGGTTCAGAGTATTTATGATAAAGTCCTACATATATATATTTATATCTGCTATAGATTGCTCATCATTTGCATCTATAATGACCAGGGTACAAGATCAGGGGTCCAATATTTTCCTTGTCAAGTGTTACTAGCAAAGGCATATAAGCATCAATGATTAAGATGGTAAAATTACCGACTGGGTGACAAATTGAAAGGAGATCAACATTTGACACAATACAGGCCTAACCAAGAATGAATTGAGAAATGGATTTGATAAGGAATCTATATAGACCATGTTCATTTTTACTGGCTATGATCAGATCATAGATGCTAAGATTTGTTACAATCACCAACCTATTAAATACATAATGCAAATCCTGATAATAATTAAAATATAATTAACCCTTTGAGGCATGGGTTTTTTTCTGCTAATATTGATATATAATTACTTTGGTAATATCAACTTAGTTTCCCATGGAACTGAAATAAAATAGGATGTAGTAATAATCCTATAAATTTTCAACTCACTTTGATTAAAACTAAACTATAAAAGTATTTTTGTACATAATTTCTGACACCTTGATAACAAAAACTAAACTGTAACCATTATTGATACATTTCCATTTAGACTACATGTATACTGTGCATTTGCCTTTTTTATCAAAAGTTTTGATATGTTCACAAATATATAAATTTATTCATCTTTTTACTTTGAGACCTATTAAAATAAAAGGTTACCATTAAGAATTGAAATAAAGATAATTAGGCCTAATAAATCATAAACAATATCTAAAGGAAGGGTCACAGCCTTTACAGCGACCCTGCCCCTGCCCTGTCCATGAAATACATTACGATAAATTTTCTATGTCAGTCTAGAGGACACAATTAACAAGTGCATCTTTTCCACATTTATTCATGCCACCGGGCAGTTAATTATACATGGATCAAGACAAGCTTATTAAAATATTAAAGTATTAGATTTAGCATATATTTAATATAAACTCGGTGAACAGCGGCCAATCAATTTAATGGTGAAAACAAGGATCCTGTAGGTCACGGTGCTCAGCTGAAATTGACTCTGAGAATATTTGTATAAAATCCTAGTGGTTTTGTTGACTGTGCACTTTTATGGAAATTTTACCATATTCAATTTTTTTTAATCTACAAATTTTATAAATTTGCATTAAAATAAATCCTGAAAATTTAGGTTAATTCAGAATTGTAAATCGCATAATTTTTTTGTCCTTTGTTTGGCTCACATAAAGTCAATTATGCAACATATATATATGTTCACTCTTTTAATCACAAAATATTTAAAATGAATTTAAAAGATTTTTTTAAAGAAAATATCACTTAAAAAACATAATGCCACAGCATGGCATCTTCAAGAAAATTCTTTGAATCATTAATAAAAAAAAATTTTGTACACTAGAGTTTTCAGTACATGCTCAATTTTTATTAATTAAATAAAGGATTCAGTAAATTTGATTAAAGGTTCCCTTTAAAAATCAGGTATACATACTGTTGGTTGGATGAGGGAAAACAATATCAATATGCTAATTAGTACTATATAAACTATAATTAAATACTGACATAAATATTCAATTTCAGTAATATATAATTTTGAGTTACTGGCCAACATTCATTAAAACGTTTGATTTTACTCCTGCCAGCACCCGAGTGCTGGTTCAGGTGACAGAGCAAATACCGGTACATATGTACCCAAATAGGTAACCATGGTTACAGTGATGACATGGCATGTCATTGGTTCATTTCAACTCATTTGCAAATCCCGAGATGGCACTCCTTCAGAATATTGCCTGCTAGCAACTGTGCATACTAGCCGACCAGTAATGAGGCCTTACGGAAAATGCAAATTTTCAGGACTAGGGGCAATGTTTTTAACTATCTCAAATCAGTACTGACAAGGGTTACAGGTACTGGACATTCTCAGAGGAGGCCATATGCATAGCCTGGAAGGAGCTGCTTATGTCTCCAGTGGAACATTTTTTATATTTATCCATTTTCTATCTATTATAAACCCTGCGAAATAAAAGTTGTTGTGCAGAACTACGTTCTCAGCCGACAAAACTGCTCATGCAAATGACTGTCCACAGTTTTCACGGGCATACCTGAACATTAGCACCATGAAGATGTATGGGGATCGGTGTCACACCGCACATTTCTCCAAATAAGCCTTGAATTTTAATTTTTATGCCTTAAAAATTTAATAATATGACATTAAAAAAAAATTGTTCTTGTTGATTTTAAGATCTGTACTTTAATCCACACATACACACATTCTAGATAAGTTGATTTTAAATCATCATTCACATCGGTCAGTGAGGAACCAAGGAATTTTCAAGAGGCCATATGTATACTCTTAAAGTTTTAATGAGGCAGTTTTATGACAAATGAAAAGGGGAACAGAGAAAGGTTTACCATATAATTTTGTTGTCAGGGTGCCTAAAATATAGTCTGTTTAACAGAGAGTCATTTTCATTTTTAATTCCTACAATCTTTTAAACCATTTTCACAAGTTGTTTTTTTATTTTCATATTTGCACTTCGTTAAAACAGTAATATAATCTGGGGTGTTCTATATCTAATTTATTTTCCTGTTAACAACTTACCAATATGATGAGTAAAAGATTAACTGAACTATCATGAACATAGCAATGTTCATGCTTAACATAATACAACATCAATTACCCTCTGCAATTGTCCCTTTTACTGGTAAATGCTCATTGGAATATACAAATGAAAGTTATCTTAATCTTTTAAAACATTTTCTAAAAAAAAGTTACGCAAAACCAGTGGGCACACAGTTTAGATTTTTGCGTAACCTGTTTATGGGTTACGCAAAATTTTTAATTTCTGCATGCCTGAAAATACATTATGTTTCAGCCCATAACTTCAAAGATTTATGCAATATTGACCTAATTTCTGGCATGTACATTGGAAATACATGCAGGAATTGTTATATAAAATATGAATAGATTAGCAACAGCAGTTTTCATAGTGGGCAGTTTTGATGGGCAGTTCTGACGCGTAACAGTAGGTTTTTAGTGGAAAACGGAGGTTTTTCCTTAATTTCTCGAAGGAATGAGGTCGCAGTGACCCAGTTTCAGGTTTAGTAGGAGAACTTAGGGACATCTAACTCTGTGTCAAATTTTGGATTCTTAGGTCTAACAGTTTCAAAACATGCCCAGTTAACAGACGGTGACCGGATGACAATCACTAAAGCTCAGATTACTTATAGTCAGCTGAGCAATCAATTCCCAAAAGTAAGCAGTGTATGTGCAACAACACAGAATATGAAAAAAAAAATTATGAAAAAAATTTTTTTTTTTACAATTTAGAGAGAACTCATTGCAGTAATATACAATATTTATGAATTAAAACAGTTATCCTGTTCAACATCAGAACAGTTTAAACACTCTTTTGAGACTACATTCACACTCGTCACAAACCCTACTTATGTTGTCTTAATCATGTTATGTGGTACAGTGGTACCTGTCAAGTTTTATGATAAGCATTTATGCCAAAAACATCAGAACCATAATACCTTTGCCCCTGGATAGATCAAGTTAGTGTTCATTGTGGGGCAGGCCAGCAATAATAAGTAAAGAATAAACTAATTCTCATCCATAATTTTCATGTGAACAAAACCGCTGTCTACACAAGAGAATGACTAATAAAGTAAAAGTGCTCATTGAAATTATAAACCTTACAAATTCATAAAATTTGTGTTGATAGCTTCACTGCCAAGGCAAACTGCTGCACTTGGTGAGAAGAATGCAATATATATGAGGGATAATATTAATCTAGAGCAATAAGCAGGCACCTGTAGCCAGATCAAAGAGCTTTCACACCTAGTGGTGAGGACCAGCTGCCAGGCCTCTCATTAATAGTGGATTCTCCTTTCTATTATACCCCCATGATGCAAGCAATAATGAAGACAGAATATAAATGAAAGCAGGTATGTCTGCCTTGCAATCAATACTTTTACTTACATATGTTACTGGATGTTCAATATAAATAACTGACTACCCACAAATTCCACTCAGTTACAAAATAAAGAACTGATTTGGAATTCACTGTGTGTTTATGCCTATGTTTTAATGCACGTGATAAAAATATGTACTAAGGCCAAAAAAATAAGGTTTGGTTCCCAGGCACTTTTTTTTTCAGAAATCAATGCTGACGGGTGTTTTTTTTTAATTTTTATTTTTTTTTTGTATTTTTTGATTAAAATGTTAAATGATAAGGGAAAATCATGATAATAACAGATTTATTTTGCTAAATAAGTAAAAGCACTACATAACAAAGGAAATTTTATCAAAATTGTATGATGTTATATACTTGAAAGAAATGTCCAAGTGGCTGGAGCTCAAAATTGGAAAGTTTTCATTGAAAATCAAATAAAAAATTTGATGCAGGGGTTTAAATTGATGCAGGATGTGCCAGAGAACCATATCTTTTATTTTTTTTTTTTTGCCTAACTATCTGATAATGTATTTTATGGTTAGCCAGTACTTATATATCATAATTTCCTCTCTGTGATAATTCATGGCTCTCTGGCAGCTTATGCACTGACTGACCTTATTTACACCACCAGGGGTGCCATCCGTGAACTCAGTGCAAGCCGGTGGATGTGACACCAGGTGCCAGCGTTACTGATAAACCCAGCACAACTACGTGAAGGAAATATTACCATGAACAACTGATAAACCCAGCAAAACTATACCATACAGAAAGGAGGGCAGTATCATGAAAAAAAAAACTGTAAAGTACTATGATGAGCATCATATGTGTGAAAGTAGCATTTCCAAATTGTTTTTTGAATTAATGAAATAATGAATACACATAATTTTAATGTATATGGCTCTGGGAGTACTTAATTCATTTGTTTACAACTCTTTATGTCTGGTTTAACATCATGGTATATTTGATTTATACATACTTCATTGCATACATAAAGATATGAGGTGCAGTAAGTTATGATATAGTGCTTTATAAATAATGTAATATTATTGTTTATTGTTGCTGCTGTGTCACAAATTTTAATATTTAATCAATAAATTCTTCCTTATGTGAAGTTGGATACTGGTTTTACTTTAACTCTGTGTTTTGTCTGTGTGCAAGATACCTTTAATGAAATTATGAATTTATAATGAAATAGAACCTGAAGAACTGAAGGGGTTAATAATAATGATGGATATTTATAATCTTGTTCCATTTGAGGACACCAGATTAATTTTTAATGATGGATATTTATAATCATTTTTCTTTGAGGACATATGATTAATTTTTTCTATTCAGTATTCCTACAAGATACATCAAAACTAGCTCACAAGAAGGTGACTGACACTTGTGCAGTTTTGTTTGGGGATAAGTCTTTAGGAAAGAAAAAAAAATTCAATTTAATGCTCTGAGTATAATTTTACCCTGCACAGTTGGAGAGTGAACATTCTGGAGGTAACAACAGCAGTCACATGATGAGGCTGTTCAGTGCAGATCTGTGCCTGGCTGGTGATGTTGGCACCCAAACAAACATCTGTCTCAACACTTTCTAATTTCCCTGGCACAGCAATTCACCCATTTTATAGGTATAGATCTATGAGTGAGTGAGACAGTTAATGTGCAGTTAATACTGCAGCTGGAGCTGCCCTAATTAACATGTTGGTTTGCGTAAAACAATTTTCCTATATGCTGATTTTATATGACTTACTTTAAATGTATATGGATGTAAAAACTATTTTACTTTTCTACAATATTTCAGTTAAAATTTAAATAATTAAGGCAGGGGAATCTACGAAAACATATTAAACAAAGAAACTGTTCATGCAGATACACTAAGACCATATGATAATTTATGCTTTTGTTGTGCCAATAATTTAATTATACTGAAGACTGGCCATTCATTTTTATAATCAATTAAACTGGATGTATTTTGATGTAAATTCAGTCATCCAGAATAAAGTATGCACATACAAAGAAGTCATATTTGAAAAAAAAACTGCTGATCAGTGTTATTTGCTACAGATTAAAGGAACAGCCATGAATTGGGAAATTTATATGAAAGTGTGTCAGGGCTGTCAGAATGGTGACAGATCTTCAAATGTTCAGAAGGTAATAACGATGAAATAGTTGATTAACAGTTTATCTTCAGCTGATTTTGTTTTTCAAACATCCAACATGATTTAAGAACAGATTCTTAATACATATTTAAAACCAAAATCTTTATTTTTTTTAAATTCTTAACTAATGATATACAATTTCATCTAGAATAATTCTTAGGTTTTAAACATGAATTTTCAAAAATATTTCAGCAAATCTGCATTATTTATGTAATTTTAAAATGTAATTTGTAATTAATTTTCCCACTGGCCCATACACATAAGGTGATAGCCAGACAGCGTGTCCCCAGACAGGACTTGCTGTGCCTTGGTCATTATAAATCACATGAACTTTTATCAATGAATCGTATACAAACATTAAAACAGGCTAATTCTGCCTGTTATCTTATCAGTGTGGGCCACCCACTCACTGTCACAGATCAGATTATGACACATTTCTCACCAGGGAAAACATTACTCCTCATGAGTCCATGTACAAACTAGAGGGTACTCACTAGAGAGCACACCCTTGTCACGGGGATTCATGGCTGAAATGAAATACAGTAAAACCTCGCCTAATGACCATCTATGTTCCGTGACCACCTCAAAATAACGACAAAAATCCCAAATCTTGTTTGCTCTTTATAGGAGACCTTACTCAGACGACCACTTCGGAAATGCAACCACTTATTCAATGTCCCACTGGCGGTCCTAATTTTGAGGTTTGACAACTATCATGGACCCATTGGTGGTTGTAATTTCAAGGTTTCTGTTACCCAAAACAAGACATGCATAAATCCTGACCCTGTACTCCCTGACCTGCCTGTATTACCACATAAAAATCTATATCCAGATGGTGGTTCTCAAAAATATGTAAATTTTCCATAATCTGATGTCCTAATCTGCTTGAGGGCAGGTCATATATCATATGTACCTTTATAGTGTTGACAAACACCTTTGATATTCATGTTAGCATCACACACATTTATACAAAAGCAAATTTCCCCCTCCAGTGATAAAAGAGTCCTGAATGAAGACCAGAGCCATGTTAATTGTTATGTTGCCCACAATACTAGATTGGACAAAAAAAAAGATGGATTATGAACTGCCTGGCAGTCAGCTGACTTTCTTTGCCGGACTACTAGTCCTGTTATTACTGTTTATTTGGGATTATTACATAATATTATAATAATGTTTTTATTTAAAGTGAGTTTGTTACACATTTTGATTATAATACATTTTATTTACAAATAGTTCCTGGTTATAAACAGTTGTTTATCTTGCTTCATGGCAAACTGAAAGTACACCAGTTGTACAGCTGTAAGATCTCTGAGTGTAGGAAAAAGGCCCACCACTAGTAGAGAAGAGTGTGACAAAACGTTTTGAAATGTGGATAATATTCCGTAATATTAGGGGCCTGTCTAAGTAAAATTAAAACCTGAAATGTAAACAAATAGTTGGGACAACTGTATATATTCATTTAGTCATTTAAATATGTATTTAAATCATTGGAAAATGTGAGTTGAACATATACGTGTCAAGGTCCAGATCATAATCTGGACCAATCAGTGATTTGTCCAGACCAACTCCTGATTTGGATTTAGGCTGGGCCAATTCCTGATTGATCTTATCCCAGTCACAAAATCATGAATGGAAATTTTTAGAGCACCTCAGGAACGGGCAGGTGAAGAATTAATTTTTTTGTGGGCCTGGGTAATGATCTGGACCCAGGAAGGACTTCCAGGAATATTTATAAATATGCAATCATATTTTCCATTGAACATGGGAATATTGGCCAATGAGTGAACAAAAATGGCAGAGTGTACCACATTAAGAACAGCCCACCTGGTGGAGGCCTGCATTCATGAGAATGCACATTTATAGTTTCATCATGCAAATCAAAATAAACTGCTGGACTGTTAACTATGTTATTAACAGGCCACCAAAGAGGCAAAAGACTGAGGTCAAGATATTACTACCAATCTGTCAGATGGCTGGCATTCATTAAAACTTCAATGACAGACCATCTCTCTCAAGCTGAATGTACCTGTAACTTTACAGTGTTTCATTTACTTACAACAACAGTAATCCATTTACACTGGGTAAACTAAATAAAAGTTGATTGGGTATAAGTTGTAATGACAACCAGTGGTGCTAAAAATGAATACTTAGAGGCACATAATCATTCGCACAGCCAAATATGTATGCCATTAGGTCAATGCTTAATTGTCAGACAGACATATTTTTTATGCAAGGTTGGTCTAGTCAACATTGACAGTCTGACAAGTAAGACAGCCATGTTTGAGGGTTAGAATGCAGGACCTGTGTGGCACCGCCTTGTGTGAAGCCTTCTATTTTAATAAAACATAAATTTTATACCAGTCAAAGTGTCTTCTGCATTTATGGAGGAGAAAACAGGTGACCAGTACAGCAGGAGGCCCATTTTAACAAGCAAAACGACAGTGTTCCTAGCCTTTCACATCATCAAAAAGCACTAAGTGTGATAAAATTTGCTCCTAAGGTAAAATCACTGGAGTGTCTTTTTATATGCACAGTCAGCGAGCATGAATGCCTTTTTCTGAATTGCGCCAGGTAGGGATTCAGAAACATGTCGCGCAGCATAAGCATGGGAGTTCCTTAACATGACACCACAAAAGTTTCACAACAAAAGCAAATAAAGCAAAGCCAGCATGCTAAAGACACAGATAATTTTCCAGAAACATTGGTATAGAGAGATTGGTAGAATTATAAATGAAAGGCACTATACTGTTTATACAGTGCCATCTCTATCTACCACAAACACATTTAAAGGATTAGCAACAAGTGACAATGGAAATAAGGGACATAAAGGGAAAGTAACTTTGAACATGTTGTGCAAAGTATTCTTTATTTTCAGATAAACACAGATTTTAACATGCCTATATATATTGTATACTTTTTTTGGTAACTTGACTCTTATTCATGTTCGCCGGAGCGCTTGTGGAAACAAAGCATTAAATTTTTTTCAGCTGGGGTTATGGACCTAAAGTGCTGGCCCAGCATGACCAAAAAAACTGATCTAAGTGGGTCCTCGCCGGTCCTGGGTGACCACTTGGCCATTGCCACAAGTCACACTGCCTGACAAATCTATAGCCCACCAGTGAAGGTGTGGCCCTAATTGACCTAATGGGCCAAGTTTTTAGCTCATAAGCAACAGCCTGTGGCTTTAGCCCATGTCCGATCAACAAATTTATTTTATCATAGCCATGTTCCAGAAAGAAACCAGTCTCAAATAAGTCACCCATTAACCAAACAGGCAAGAGCCAGTGTTGTTCCCTGGGCAACCTACAGGTGCAGGTTGGCAGATGTACTTAGAGAATGGCTCTCAGATGTTCGGCACTGGATTTGTTTGCCACTTATCCCAACCAAGTGTGGAACAAGACTACAATAGAACTGCATAATATGTCTGCATTAAGGTCACATTTGAAGTTAATTCAATGGAGTTGGAACTAAGAGGGAAGACAATAAGACCTAATATTTAATGACTAGGTACATCCCATCAATACCACACATATTTAATAGTCATTAATTATATTAATAAGGCTAATCAAAATTCCCCCTTTGTTACTAAAAACATATTCAATCATTTAGGGCATACAAACAGAAGATGTTTAAGTTCTTGTGGATACATAGTCTGTACCAGTTTTATTTTATATAAATTTTGCAGACCCCTGATCCCTATACATGGGTCATGATTCGGAGTTCTAAGATTGTCTGATCAAACATGGTCATCTCAACAACTGCATTTCCTATTAACCCATATGAGACGTTCAGACTCTGATCTATACAATGTCAAAAACAAATTTCAGTTCATGCACACAACCCATATAGGAGATCCATGTTCTGACATTTCCCCCAAGTATTAACACTTTAAACAGATGAAAACCTACCAAGAAACAACTGATTACAGAGAGAACTTCACGGCAGGGACTGGAAGTAGCACATAAGCTGCTGTCATTGAAAACAAAAACTCTAAGTCTGGCTCTCTGCTGACGATCTGAAATGTTGACCTGCTTGCATACCTGGTTGACTTTCATCAGCTGATAAGACCTACTGACATGGATTCATCTGTAAACAGTTGCTCTTTTTGTTACATACATTTCATACAAGTATAATTATGCCCCGTCTTTGCCCGGAAGCCCCCTCAGTTTTGACAGTGTTTGCGACGGGGGTTGGCGTCCGGCACCACCCTGTTCATACCCAGGAACTGCAGGGTCCACTAACGTCCCTCCACTGACATACTGTCACTGAACTGGGATACGGATACTGAAACATTCAATCAAACAACGTATGCGTACATAACAGCAATACTTTTTAACATAATACCAGTTTGCCTACCTGCACACTGACCGGGGTCTCTTCTGTGGCACTGGAAAATAAACTGCAGCCCGATAAATCCAAATTACAAACTTAGCAAATCTTTCTCGGACTTGGTTGAACTCCCAAACCCATCATGGCCGCTCTCCACTACGCAAGTGCGAGACCGACTGGAGGTTGTCGTAAAAGAGTAGGTCGTCGATAGTGTCAGGTTTTTTTTAAAGTAGTATTCAGCGACTCATAGGGAAAAATAATGATAAAAAGGTGTTTGATGGTAAAATTTTTTTTAAAGATGCTAAAAATATAGATAAAATATGGAATTATAAATCTGCGCCCCCTGTATTATGTTTTCAAAATTTGCTGCCAGATGGCGCCACAGGAAGGTGTCTGTTCCTAGAAATTCTGGTAACAAGTGTAGCAAAACGGGTTGTCAGAAGCGTACAGTTTGTCCGGTTATATTGAAACTTAAGGTATAATGAAGAGTCACAAATTTTGTAATTGGGATTCATGTGCAAAATGTAACTTTCAGACAACATTTAGATAAAAATAATACAAATAAATAAATTAATAAAATATAATAAGTAATTAAATAAATAAATAATAATAATAAAAAATTAATAAATCATTAAATAAATAAATTAATTAATTGAAAATCAACAATAGTAATAATAAAAATAAAAATTAACAACAATCAATCAATAATAATTAAGAACAATGATAGTTAAATTACCTTAGGCAACAGTCGAAAATTTATACTTCCACAGAACTGCTGTTCCTATTTTCACAGGTCAAACCTTTTGATAAGAGAGCTAAGAATCATTTATGTGATTATTATTATTATTATCATCATTATTATTTTTAATCACTGCTCTGATCTCAATCCATCAAAAGAAAATATAATGCAGATTATGAATGAAAATGTTATTATGAAAAATATAATTTAAAAAAATTACTGTAACATAAAGTATTAAAAAAATGTTCGTATTTAAATATATAACTGTGTCATTCACGTGCACAATTTGAACAACGGTCAAACGTTTAAACAAGAGTTTTTTTTATAAGTCAGTTGAAACACAATTATGTAAATGGTGGTTTTGTGTTTGTTACCTTTATTTAAAGCCTTTCGTTGATAACAATAGACAAATTAAAGAACCTTACCAATGCTAATTTCAAAGCATAATACCCTTTGAATCCATGATTTAAAAAGTGAAGAAACGTATCTTTTTAGTTTTTTCCTCGATATTTTAATATGATGAAAAGAGCCAGTCAATATATAATCGAACTAGATTTTAATTAAATGCACTGGACTGTATATGTACTGGATAAAAAATGTCTCGCTCCATACTAGTGCTGGGCTCAGTGGGCCCGGTTTGTACGCCATCTGGCGGATAGTTTTGTAACCAACTCACGTGACGCAAATTTTATGCTGTTGGTTTAAGATCAGATAGTTAACCTAAGGTCATATAACCATTTTTGTTCTCTCGCACGCTGATATAATTTACTTGAGCCTTTTCTGTTTTTTTATACTTGGACAGAATAAACCCTTATTATGGCCAATTACCACTTTTATGTGTAACTAATGAAGCTAGCGATGCCGATGGTTCCAACGCACTCTTCGGCCTGAGGTCGTTTCTACTCAAACCTCTTCCAGACTGACATGTGCTGCCACCTAGCGGATAGTTTCATAACTAACTCGATTTGGACCGGCCGGGACCACGTCTCAACTGCCAAACTTTAAATTGAAATTTGTTACCTTTTAAGGAAAAGCCTAATATTTATATTTCACATGAGTATACTTACAAATATTACTTTTCCCACGAAGTCTTAATAACAAAAACACCCACGTTTATGTAATTTGCCTTGAAACATTTCTTGGCCATCATATATGAACAGACTACATTACCCTCACCATTACATTGTTATACCTACCCCGCTGGTGTATTTAGAAGCCCACAAACCCTCGTGAGTCTGATTCTGCGCAGTGTGCGACCAGACTCCTCGCCTGCTCTTTACTGCAATGGTGCGTTCTCTCAACCAAGAAGTGTATTTCTCAAAGACGATTTTATCAGGGGAAAACAGTCCTGTATGACGACGTTATTAGCCATACGGAAGCTGTACAGTAAGACATCAGACCAAATACTCAGCCAGGAAGTAACTCCAGCCGACAATTTCAGTGAACATATAACATATGCTCTGCTTAAAGCAGCAGAAATAAGCACGGCCAGAGGATGTCGAAGAAACTTTAAGCCCTTCTGGAACCGAAACATACAAGAGGCTGTGAGCATAAGAAAGACGGCAAGAAAACATTGGAAAACAACCCATCATATGTAAAAAGATACAGTACAATAAATCTGCTGCTCTAGGTAAACGAACTGTGAAGGCTGCAAACGAACAACATGGGAAAACATGCGCCAAACTTGAATTATCCTGGTGCGGAGCCAAAGCCTGGTCACTCTTCAACAGTCTCACTGGAGAAAACGGACAACTGATAATGGCACCCTGCCGATGACGAGAAACTATCTGAATCATTCAACAAATTCTTTGCGTCCATCAACTGAGCTACCCAACGCACGGACAGTGACAGGGGAAAACTCCAAGACCTCAGAGCAAAAGAAAAAAGACCCAGTGCAAACCTGTTTGTCTTTGAGGAAAACTTCACAATTACATAGCTAAGTAAAGCAATGAGAAAACTTAGAGCCCACAAATCTCCAGACCCAGACAATATCCACAATGAAATGACCCAATTGGGGACAACAGGAAAACAAACGATTCTTCAGCTAATAAATCTGACATGGGAAACGAGCCAGATCCCAAAAGTCATGGAAAAATGCTGTCCGAACACCTATTCTAAAAAAGGGCAAAGTGCCATCAGAACTCAAAAGCTACGTCCAATCTCCCAAATATCATGCACTGGAAAACTGGCTGAGAGGATGGTAAACCAACGTCTGTATTGGTGGCTTAAAACCTCTGGGCCAAGTTTCATTACACCGACTTAAGCCTGTTATTCTGCGTTTTTGACTTAAGTCACTTTTGTCGAGCTTTAAGTCAGTTTCATGAAAAATAACGTTAGTGACTTAAGTCACCTGGCGGGCTGAAATACTAAGCCTTCACCGAGGGGGCTTAACTCTGTGTTTTATGGGTGTATAGCACATTATACAACTTGCACTCGTTGCATGTGACCATACAGCCATCTGTCGAGCGTGGTACGGTACGTCACAGGCGACAATGACGTAACGCCACGTGCCGTTTCCCTGAAAGGTGTCCCTAAACCAAAGAACAGATCGTGGGGTTGTTGTTCGTTTTGTACAGTCAAGTACAGCAATTCCACGATGTCCAGACCGTTTTTTAAACTATTCGTTTAAAAAGTTCCCAGGAATAACACAGGGTTAATTAAAATTCCATGTCACTATCTTCCGCGAAGTGTTTGCGGACTTTTTTTCATTCATTATTTCATTAATAGGTGGCGTTGAAAAGGGGATTTCCAAGGTTCAGACCAACTTGGCTAAATTGCGTTTAGTGAAACTGACTTATCTCGCGGGCTTACGTTAGCCGAATTGGGAGGCGTTTCGGTAAAATTTGACTTCAGCCATACGCATTCTTAGTGAAACTGGGCCCTGGACTGCTATACAACAACTAAGCAGGATTCAGATCAGGACACTGAACCGACGACCAGCTCTTCAGACTCTCTCAGAGAATTCTTGATGGATTCCAAAGAAAGAAATACACAACTGTCATCATTTTCGACTACAACAGGCTTATGTATGGCGTAAAGGACTCCTTATGAAAATGACAAATGCGGGAATCCACGGCAAACTGTATAAATTAGGGAAGTACTTCCTCATATACAGAACGATCCAGACATGGATTAACAATGATGTGTCATCCAAGGAGGTCTTAGAAGAGGTCTCCCACAAGGGGCATCGCTGAGCTGTACCTTGTTCTTGCTGTTTATTAACGACCTCCCGGAAATTCTACAGACAGAAAAAGCATTGTATGCAGAATGCTTGGTGATGTGGCATACAGGTAAACACCTAAGGCTCAGTGCTAGAAGACTAAATGAAGATCTAAACCGTTAAGGTACTTATTGTGATGAGTGGAAGCTGAAAGTCAACGCATGAAAAAAACAATATATTCTGTTTTCACTAAAAGTCACAAAAAGCAGAACAAAAGTTACATATCACATTCTCAAAAAGGAAGAAAATCCAACATACCTTGGTGTCAAGCTTGATAGGCAAATGACGCCTAAACATCATATGGAAAATAAAAAAAAAAACAAATCTAAGAAACGGTCTAAAATATTTAAGAGACTTGCCAGCACCTTATCAGGGGCGGATAAGAACGCACTGAGACAACTTTATCTTAGCTGTGTGCGATCTACAATGGAGTATAACCTGGCACTACAATCAACCAGTAACAACACAACCCAAGAATCCCTTGATAAAGTCGAAAACCGTGCATTGCGCTTTATCTCGGGACCCTTTAGGTCAACACCGACTGCAGCATGTGAAATCCATACAAATGTAGAACCTCTCAAACTGAGAAGAGAAGCAGCAGTTGTAGAGGCAAAAGAAAGTTATAAACGCCAGGACAAAACCATCCTAACAGAAAGCTTACAGAAAACTGGAGAAAAATCACTCCTAGATATTGCCGAAAAAGAGAGAAACACAGTCTCCCTGTGTCACCCCTAACTTAACGAGAAAACTTTACAACGGATATATCCTATAAAACAATAGGATGGGTTAACGCTCGCCACTTGATTTCACTAATCAAGAAATTAGATCCCGGTCATTACAGGTGACATTTCCAGGTTCTTTTAAGGACGTGTATTAAAATACCAGACAATCATACACCCAGATCAATAGAAACTATGAGACATCAGGTTAAATTCACAAATATAATTCAAGACAATACTTACAGAGACACAAATGTGAGTGTGTGCGTTGATGTGTCAATACGACAGTTCTTCACATTAAAATTATAGGATATTTACTGAGTCCATGGTTTGTATAATAAACCATAAAGTCCAGTTCCTTCAGAGATCTCTGGTTACTGTTTTGTGCAGAATCTAGCGTATGGTTAGTACCATATAGATCTAGTCTTTCTGAGTTTAGCGATCTTCAACTGATCTTGCTTGTCAGCGACCCGGGTAGGTTTACGTTCACATGCATGCAATAACGCTCTTTGTTTACGAAGAGCTTAGAGTCCTTGACCTTGCTCGTGTAGCAAAGGTTTCACGGCTTACGGCGGTTATGTATTTAGGTCAAGCTGAACTAGGCCGGCAGGTGACGAGCGCGCTCTCTCTATATCGCCAATACGAAGCTCTTTCGGCAGCACGGCTGAGTTCTCATGAGCTGGGTCCTTGCTTCATGTAGAAGCTTGCTTCTATGCCGTTCCTGGCGTTTCAATGTTCCTACTCCCGTGCGTGCGTGCTGCCACCTCAAGCTTCAAGACCCAACTGAAGGCAGCTTCCAGCGTCTCTCCCTGAACTCTGACGTCACAATCGTCGTCACAATACGGCGATCCGGTTCTCTGATTGGCTTATTTCTCAAGTGTCCCATATAAGGATATATGTGACCTAGTTTGACTGTTAGCGTCACCATGGCGACCCACATACCACATAATAATAATAATACACACGATGCGTGACACGGATAAATCAGCTGATAGCCGATGGGATTCCATACAAGAATACACAATATATATATATACAATCAAGACCTGTCAACGCTTTAGGATGACGCTTCACGTCAATATCAATAGAGAACAGACTTCGTTAAATTATGATACAAAACACCGTACATATTGTCACCGATTTCTGGTGACATCACCCCCTCCTTTTAAGGAAAATACACAGTATTTTCTCGATACATCGTATCGTTCTATCTTACAGGGTCCAGCTAAACATATTTACATGTAGCAATACATAGCAATACATAAGGGTCATGTAACAAGTTGTCATTAGTACATGCCCACGGTCTATGACACAGGGCAAAATCTTGTACATGTTTAGACTTAACTGGCTAAACATTATAGCTCATTACATCCTAACACTCAGGCAGTCTGCTAAGAAAATCAGGTCCATGGTTTAGTTTACCTGACACTGCTTCAATATCAAATCTAAACTCTTGTAGAACCAGTGCCCATCTCATTACTCTCTTATTAGCACATTTTGATTTGCTAATACACTTTAATGGTTTGTGGTCGGTCTGAATGGTGAACGGTCTACAAGCCAGGTACATCTCAAATTTCTGTACAGACCATACAATTGCTAATGACTCTTTCTCAATGGTGGAGTAATTTCTCTCCCTGGGCAATAGTTTACGACTGGCATAAGCTACTGGGTGCATGATCCCCTCGTGTCTTTGCATCAGGATACAGCCAATACCCACATCAGATGCATCACATTTCAAATAAAATCGTTTACTGAAATCAGGTAGCTTCAGTATGGGAGGGTCTGACAGTTTAGCCTTTAGAGAACAGTACGCGTTCTCGTGTACGGGTTTCCAGTCTAGTTTGTTAGGTTGACCTTTACGCGTTAGATCAGTCAAGGGCACCGCTATTTCCGCATAGTTTGGCACGAATTTTCGATAGTACCCTGTAAGACCTAGGAATGATCGCAAAGCCTTCTTTGTCTTAGGTCTATCAGTGCTCTGTATTCCCGTCTACACCGTCAGGATCATGTATAGAATCAGGTGCGCCCTTGGCTACCGCTGCCAGAATATGCTGGGGCTCGTTTCTAGCATGGTACCGTTTCAGCATATTCACGTGGAAGGTTTTAACCTTATCGCCAATCTTAATCCGATAGTCAAAGTCCCCAACCCTGTTTACAATAGTATAGGGGCCTTTCCACTGTACCATTAATTTGTTCCGCTCCGTCGGGAGTAACAACAAAACTTCGTCTCCGGCCTCAAACCTGCGCGTGCATTTACCTCTATCATATAACAGTCTGTGTCTGTTCGCTGATTTGTTCAACGCCTCTCTAGCTAACGCGCATGTGTCGCTTAGTTTGTCTTGTAGGTCCAGGACGTATTGGTACGTGGTTTTAGTCTCGACGCTAGTATCTCGCTTGGTCCACAGCTCCCTTAGAATCCGCATCGGTCCTCTAACGATCCTACCATAGAGCAACTCAAAGGGTGAGAACCCTGTGCTCTCATGTGGCGCTTCTCGGTACGCAAAAAGCACGGCGCTGAGGTACCGATCCCAATCTCGCGGTCTTTCCTCGCACATCCGTTTCAACATTAACTTTAACGTTCCATTGAATCTCTCCACCATTCCGTTGCACATAGGATGGTAAGGAGTAGTGGTGAGCTGTCTTACAGACAAAACACGACTAACTTCTCGCATGAGGTCTGACGTAAATTGTGTTCCCATGTCAGTAAGCACCTCTGACGGCACTCCTAACCGCGCATAAATATCAACTAGCGCATCAGCCACAGAGACTGTATCTATGTTCTTTAAAGCAACAGCCTCCGGATATCTAGTGGCATAATCCATAACGGTCAGAATATACCTGTGACCTCTCTCAGACGCTGGATGGATCGGCCCAACCAGATCCATCGAAATTCTACGCCAGGGCTCATCAATTAATGGCATCTGGCCTAACGTAGCTCCAGGCACCTTGCCTTTCGGTATGGTTTTCTGGCAAATGGGACAGGACTTGCAAAACTCAGCAATGTCATTATACATCCCTTTCCAGAAAAACTGAGTTCTCACGCGGTCGTGCGTTTTGTCTATGCCCTGATGGCCCGCCATAACCGCTTCGTGGCCCATCCTCATTACGTCGTACCGTAACGTCTGAGGTACCACCACTCGAGATCCATCTTGATCTCCCCGTTTATCACTCACAACCCGAACTAAATATCCGTCCTCAATTCTAAATGGACTATCATTTCTAGCCTCTCTAGCTAGCCTCCAATACGGCGCTAAAGACCCATCCTCCTCCTGCGCCTTCAAAAATTCGGCCGGACTCACATCGGCAACTGGGCTTGCAACATTCAAGCTACGCGTCGGTATCTGTTTCTCTCGTGCAGCGCTCCGTGTCTCCACCGCGGACGACACCTCCTTTTGTGACTCTACACCGTCACACACTATGCCTGAGGACCGCTCAGACTTCCACGTCGGGTCCGGATCATACGGATCACGCGCTCCCGCTACGTTACCTAGCGCTAAATCACATACAGCATCCCCGACCACCATTGCCTCGATAGTACCGACAAAGTACGCACAGTCCACATTAATCCTAGCCGTAGGAAATTGTCTTACAGACCCGTCGAACAACCTACACTCGACCTGGTGTCCGGTGAACTGATTCGGCTCCACGTACGACTCACGTATTCCTGCCGAGGAACATCCCGAATCCCGCAGCACCCTCGCTGACTTACCATTCACCAGCCCTTCACACACAGGTAACGAGATTCCGCCTTCTGTCTGGGCAGCAAATCCTAACGACTGACTCAGACTCTCTACTTCCGGTTTCACCGCACCGACTGTCTCCGTTTCCGCCTCGACTACTGCCATTGACATAGTCTCCGGTTTCTGTTTTGGGTTATACGGGGGGCTAAAATTAGTCCTATACCTCTGCTGATCGCCAGCAGCACGCCCTACTTGAGGGGAAGACCTAGGCCTCGACCGGGCACTAGTCTTACATTCCCGCGCCTTATGTCCCAGTTCATTACATAAATAACATCTGATGCCTCCTGATGGCTTAAATGTCTGACCGCCCGGACTGCGCTCAACCTCTCGCTTCTCTCTAGGCTGAGATACCGGTTGCGCTGGACGCGGCACATTATTGCCATAACGAGGACCTGCTGTAAGGCTGTGTACACCGTGAGCCTCCGTATAACTCTCGGCTAAGTCTACCATACTATCAAAGTCACGACACCGTCTCTCTTTCAAAAACATAGAGAGATCCCTACTACAGCAGTTTACGAACTGCTCACACATCAACAGGTTAACTACCCCGTCGTAGTCACCTCCGACCCCTGCCATCCCTATCCAATGGTCTAGGTATCCACTCAGTCTCACCGCAAACTGACTCGGCGTTTCGCCTCGCTCAGGCCTACAAGTCCGAAACTTGTGTCGATAACCCTCTTCGGTCATTTGGTATCGCTTTAACAAGGCTATCTTTAACTTATCGTAATCCATGGCCTCACTAACCGATAACTGTGTGTAAGTCCCTAGCGCCTTACCCCGCAGTAACGGACTCAGGTGTAACGCCCAATTCTCCCTATCATAGCCTTGACATACAGCTAATCGTTCAAATCGCTCAAGAAACGCATCTAGCTGATCGTGAGCCTCATCAAAAGGTGGAAGCTGGATTTTCGGGAATACATCCCTACTTCTCTCTTCTTTAACCCCAGAGTCAGACTTTAACCTTAGAACCTCTATTTCGTGGGCTCTAGCCTCTCGCTCGCGCTCTAATTCCCGCTGCTCACGCTCTAATTCCCGCTCTAATTCCCGCTGTTCCTTCTCTATTTCACGTTGCCTAGCTCTTTCCTCACGTTCTTCATCCGCACGCCGTCTAGCCTCAACATAATCTTGTAAAGCCTGGTCCTTAAGCCCCAAGGCCTGTCCGCATCTAACAAGTGACTCTAACGTTTCCATGGTAACGCTCTAACCTAGTAAGATTCCAGTATCTAGTAATATCCGCTCTTAAAAATCCGTAAATACGTACTGTTAAAGCCAACCTAACGAACCGGCGGTATCCGTACAATAACACTACGGTAGCTCTACGCATCAAAATCTACTTATACGGACGGACGGACGGAAGGTCGGACGAAGGGTCAGACGGATGGACGGATGGATATCAAGATATCAATAAACACCATGCACCTATGATTACCATGCCAATCGGGAGGGGTAAACTTACCTGTCAAGAGACCCTACCACGTGACCAATCACAAACCAGTGTAGGAAAAATTATACCAGGGCGTATCTAACAACATCAACAATTTTCACTCTAATCTGGGTTTATATCAAACCAGTAATGATGTTCAGGTATCACTGAACTAGCATTACTCACAAAACATGCATGTGTTCTAGCCAAATCTACAAGGTATATGCCGATCTTGAAACAATGTTGTGCTTCAGGTAATATTCTCACTGAATAAATATTAACTCCTAACAGTGGGGTAATTTCATTGTGCAAGTATACACTACAACATCAGTTTGGTGTCATTTCCAATTATTAATTCAGATCAACTCTAGTTTGAGTATATGAATGTCTGGTTTCAGTACTGTTTTCTCAGTTCAAAACTTCTGAAACTTACTGTAATTAGCCAGTTTTTTAAGGCTAATTATATCCTGGCACGCTCGCCATACAATGTCACCCCTAACTTAACGAGAAAACTTTACAACGGATATATCCTATAAAACAATAGGATGGGTTAACGCTCGCCACTTGATTTCACTAATCAAGAAATTAGATCCCGGTCATTACAGGTGACATTTCCAGGTTCTTTTAAGGACGTGTATTAAAATACCAGACAATCATACACCCAGATCAATAGAAACTATGAGACATCAGGTTAAATTCACAAATATAATTCAAGACAATACTTACAGAGACACAAATGTGAGTGTGTGCGTTGATGTGTCAATACGACAGTTCTTCACATTAAAATTATAGGATATTTACTGAGTCCATGGTTTGTATAATAAACCATAAAGTCCAGTTCCTTCAGAGATCTCTGGTTACTGTTTTGTGCAGAATCTAGCGTATGGTTAGTACCATATAGATCTAGTCTTTCTGAGTTTAGCGATCTTCAACTGATCTTGCTTGTCAGCGACCCGGGTAGGTTTACGTTCACATGCATGCAATAACGCTCTTTGTTTACGAAGAGCTTAGAGTCCTTGACCTTGCTCGTGTAGCAAAGGTTTCACGGCTTACGGCGGTTATGTATTTAGGTCAAGCTGAACTAGGCCGGCAGGTGACGAGCGCGCTCTCTCTATATCGCCAATACGAAGCTCTTTCGGCAGCACGGCTGAGTTCTCATGAGCTGGGTCCTTGCTTCATGTAGAAGCTTGCTTCTATGCCGTTCCTGGCGTTTCAATGTTCCTACTCCCGTGCGTGCGTGCTGCCACCTCAAGCTTCAAGACCCAACTGAAGGCAGCTTCCAGCGTCTCTCCCTGAACTCTGACGTCACAATCGTCGTCACAATACGGCGATCCGGTTCTCTGATTGGCTTATTTCTCAAGTGTCCCATATAAAGATATATGTGACCTAGTTTGACTGTTAGCGTCACCATGGCGACCCACATACCACATAATAATAATAATACACACGATGCGTGACACGGATAAATCAGCTGATAGCCGATGGGATTCCATACAAGAATACACAATATATATATATACAATCAAGACCTGTCAACGCTTTAGGATGACGCTTCACGTCAATATCAATAGAGAACAGACTTCGTTAAACTATGATACAAAACACCGTACATATTGTCACCGATTTCTGGTGACACCCTGAAAATAGAGAACCACTGACCCTTTTTGACAAAGACCACCCCCACGTACTCAAACCAACACACCAGAAATGTATGTCAAACTTTAGAAGACCATCAACAAGAAAGCCTCCGACCCACTCGAACCCATGACCACAGCCCAAAAGACAATTGACAAATACCCAAATGAGTAGATCCATGTGTATAAGGATCGATCTGCTTTTAAAGGCACTATTAATACAGGTTATTGGTCTGGAATACAGCATCTAGATCAGACATGTGACGGAATGTTTTACTCCTGTGGAACCCACTGTTAAAACTTTGAGGCAGAAGCACTAGGATTTGAAGCTTCCCTACACCATCTTACTAATATTTTCATCCCAAATGCTGAAATGAGAAAAAACACAGTTATTTTTACTGATGCAAAGTCTGTGCTAGAAGCACTTGGAAGTGGAAAACAAGAAAATACTTCGATAAGAAATCTATCCAAAACAATTAGACAATTCATCAGCACCAACGCCGTCAAGGTTACACTCCTGTGTATTCCAGGACACAAATATACCAGGCAATGAACGTACAGTCTTGCCAAACAAGGATCATCACGCTCTCAGACAACACCTCCAGTATCCATGTTTACAGCAAGACAAACCATCAAGTTCAACAAAAAAGAGGAGTGGATGAATGGATGGGCAATGGGGAAAACCGGCAGAACTGTTTTTAATCACATACCAACCCCAACACCAAAAGACAGCATAAACATCCTCTCGAGACGTGAACGGTCATCTTCCGCCTGCCATCCCACCACGTCCCACTGAATGCACACCTGAACAGAATCAAGCGTTGAATAGACCCACTATGTCCAAACCCTTATGAAAGTGTATCACACCAACTCCTTGACTGTAGAGCCTTGGAGGACCTACATACAACCCTATTGCCATCATTACCAGACATTGGAAACACACTATACTTAGATGTAAACCAACCTTGGAAGACCTGTCAATTTTATGTTATGGCCTCAAGTCCAAGGGCGGAAGCTCAAAAGACTGTTAGATATGAAAATTAAAGTAAAGTAAAGCCATACGATAGATAAGACAAGAGTAAAATTGAATTAAAAAACCCATTATATTAAAGATGTCTTAGCGAAATATGATGTATTAAATATGAACGTATATTTATTGATATATGCTTCTCATAATCATACCAGATATGTATTAATTCAATGTAGACTGCAGAATGTCTTATAATATTCGTTAAACACTGAATGCGCATCGCTGAAATGATCAAAGATAAAACTGCTCTCCAGTCTATAATCTCTGAAATTTTGCATTCATGGTAGGGGATGAGGATATATATATATATATGTTACTCATGCGTGAGATATTTCATTTTTAGCCTAAGATATGAGACGAACTTCATTAAAATCATGTGATCATTGAAATTCAAATTATCAAATTAAAGGGCAGTTTATTTATTTATTTATTTTCCCATATAAATTAATTAAACATTTGTAATGCTGACCCAACCGGAAATGCCCAGATGTAAATTCATGGAATCAAATAACGGCAAAATAATGGTCCGAATAATATTATCAACCTCTGACATCTTGTGTTTGTTTGGTGCATATACATATCTATGGTGATGCTGCAACCCCTCGTCCGATAATTGTGATCCGATACTCTCTAAAGAAAAAGGTCCCCAGTACAATGCTACCAAACATGTAGTTAAACGCGACTAGTTCACAGTTTAAACAAGCACTGTGAGTGAATGTGGTCAATCATATGGAAAAGTTATGGATCTAACGGATTTGCAGTTTGGTCTAATATTTGACAGTGTGTATCTTATATTTGCGTATAACATCATGTCATAAGTATCTTTCCCTATATAGATTATGCGTTCGTTCCCGTTCGTGTGCGTGGTTGTTCACATTTAAAAAATCCAATATTCATGAACGGAGTTTCATGAAATTTTCAGTTCGTTTCGGGAATAGCCACCTGCAGCGAGCAAACGTTTTGCACCGTTAACGGACGACTGTTTCGTCGCCTCCCCATATATAGAGATTAGTGGTGTTTGACCACGATTCGATCGTATTTTCCTGAAAAGGCAGTTTTATTTTCAGGTTTTACGGATGGGGTGACATTATAACTTTTTCACCATGGCCAAAGTTTGCAATACAACTGCAACATATTGGCAACTGTAAGTGCAATTTACATTAGTTATTTGTATTTTGGTGTAGGAAGACACGGGTGGCACTGCTCATAAACTCCATGACAGAAGCAGTAAGAATGTATACTTAGCGGCGACAATGCTTTGTGTACAGGTCCCGTTTTATAAGGATTGTAGACATATTTAAACTGGGAATTTATGCAATTAGCTAATCATAACAGAATTTTGTCTAAAAAAAATCAGATACCCTAGAAACGGATGGGTTTTCACCTTTTTAGAGACACGGGTCATACTGAGCTCAGAATCCCACCCAAGTGAATTCATGGGATGGTGACTAAAATGTACCTTCAGATATATTTAAAATTTAAGTCACCCTTATTGGCTATTTTGGGAATGTACCATAGAAAACTTGATTAGATGTTAGTGTGGATTCGGCATATGATCCGCATTCAGGAATGTCATAAATGAATATTCACAAACATAGAATAGAATCAATTTTGCACGAATGAACCTGAAAATTTTGGCCAAGTAAGTGGACGCTAAACACGGTTTGGGAGCTCCTTACAATAGGGACAATCTACATGGCAGAGGCTTGCATTCCTTAGAATGCAGACTTTGAGTTTTCATTCGAATTGAAAGGCAATTTAAGCTTTCTTCTTTCTTATGGCTTACGAAATGTTACAGTTAACGGATCATGAAAGTTTCATCGCTAATAGTTAAACAAATTGTCAGTTTGTTATAAAAAATCATATCGGAACCATTTAAATATAACTTCATAAAAATGAGATACCATTCCTTTAGGCACACAAACACAATGGATATCTTTCTGCTGCAAACATAAAAAAAAGAATATCCCTGAATATTTCTGCCGACAAGGGTAGATATAAGTAAAATATCTATATATATTGAATAAACTAGACCAGCAATTGAACACTAATTTAAATGATTTCAAAAATTGTAGGTCATAATAAGGACAAATGATCTGAAATATTTCTGTTCATAATAACATAAAAGTGCTCAGATATATTCTATTTAGCTAGGTTATTCATAGGTACACATAGCGCCATATCGTCCCTCTGACCTGACGACCATATTATTGGCTGTCAGCTTACCAGCCCAATTATCATTGACTACTGAGTCTGGTTTTCAGGGCTAAGGTTCACACAACTAGATAATTGTTCTACAAAACTTAAAAAAAAGTAAAATATCAACAATTGCTACAGGTTTAGCGTTTTACTGTAAGAAATGTATGGAGAAAAAGCGTAGTGGTTCCGTCATTTCAGGCTGGATTTTTGTTTCTACTTAGTTGATTTCGAATAATGCGTAATAATCTTAACAAGTAAAAGAACATAAGTAATCTTTTCCTCTTAATTACAACCAAATTTAGAATTATGACCTGCCATAAATGAAAATACAGTTTGGAACTCATCACCAAATGTTTTATGACGTTTTAGAATATACTATTAAAGCAAGTTGGTTAATCCTTTTTACTCTAAGTAGGTTCTCAGCAAAGTCTATATACAGTGCTGATAGCCATTTTATTTCTTCTGCAGCAGCTCTTTCAGTCCTAATCTTGACTGACTAACAGTATATATGCAAATGCCTTGGCCTTTCGTGGACAAATACAAGTTGTCCTTTTCAAATTGTAAACTTTACAGGATCTGATAGTTTTTGTTTCATTTTCGTTATACGAAAGCAAATCCTTCATTTTATTCGGAAAAATTGAGGAACGGTGTCTTACTGTACATATGAAACAAAAAGCAGAGACATGACCACGAATGTTAAATCTTCTGAATAAGCTCGAACATATTCGCCCATTTATGTATTTATTCATATATATATATTTATATATATATATATTACATGTATGAACGACTAAGAGGCTTGAAAGGACCATCACCAAGGGTCATTTAATGTCTCTCAATGAAAAGTCCGGCATGGGCCTTTACCTATATCTGAAAGATTCAAACCTCAGGTCAGCTGTAATCCTGACCAGTAATAAGGCACTCCATACAGATGATCTCTTCTCCTTGAACGGATACTGCGGCAACCTTTGGTAAATTTGAGTAACACTTCTCTCCATCATTAGAATGTGTTTTACAGGAAAACGCCAACTTCATGCCCGTACGAGAAAACTTAAGGCCACATGTGATATTTGTAGCACGTTCTCCCCTTTCTACATATTTTATATTCGGCTTGTGGCTTGTGTTACAAGAACCAATCGCCCGTGTGGCACAAACTCCTCGGTTAAAATCTACGTGTAGTAAGCAGTAAATGGATTTAGCCACGTGATCGGTACTTTTGTTACTGACAGACAAGCGAGGTTTCATTTATTCCAGCCCATAGGTAATTGGCTCAATGTGGACTTCATCAGACTTAGTATGTAAAAAAGTTAAAAAACTAAGTTTATGCATGGTCACCGGCAGTCATTTTTACTGGACCTCATTCGACGGATCCAGTTCTGAGTCCATTTCTTGGCTCCCGCAGAGGGCGGAGCATAATTTTACTCCTCGAAAAAAGTAACACGGCTATATAATAAACTGATGTTTAGCAACCACAGTCAGCTGCCAAGAGTTATGTACACAAACTATATATTTTGCCTGTTATCCATTTTATTTCCATCAGTTTGTCATGATTATAAAGTATTTTTTAATATTTATTAATGTTTTATAAATTATTGATCAAAGGAATATTGAAGCTCAGAAACACAACCAACCATGTACATTACAGATACAATACTCTTTCTATACCATTTCTTCTATTTGTTGGGCACAACATTAAATCACATAATCAGAGTATGGAAATGATATATCGACTTAATTTAAATAATATATCATAATGCAGGAACTCTCTGTACATGCATATAATGAATTTCTTAATTTCTAATTAAAAGGTTTCAATAACCACAGTAATGACAATAAGACTTGAACATAAACACGATGACCAATGCCTCATTAGTGTGAAAATGCTGGCGTCAGTTCACTTTGTACAAGAGGAATCGTCATGTATGCATTATGCATTAATTGCAGCACAGAGTAAATAACTTGCAGGTTGCGTCCTCAAACTGTCAATGTTTTAAATACATTTTCGGAGGAAAATGTGGATGTTAGTTGTTGAAGTTGTTGAAATTCATTAATTTAACATATACATCAGTCTGTACAAAATGCAATCAATACATACAGAATTAAGTGAACAATAATATTTACTTTGACAAATATAAATCAAATTTGTACAGCACACTGCGCCGAACCGGATCCCCAAGTGTTCACTCTCTTTGTTTGGGGTTGTGGGCTTCAAAATGCACCGATGCTTCTAAATACACTTGCGGCGTAGGAATATAAATGTAGTGAAGCGGGTGAAGAAGTCTGTTCAATTATGTGGGATGAGAATTCTTTCAAGGCAAACTATATATATATATATATATATATATATATATATATAAATATATATAAATGGTTGGTTTTTTGGTATGGATTTCACGGTAAAAACAAAATTTTGTAAGCATGTGCATGCGAAATGTCCCACAGAACCTAACTGGAAGAGGTTCGTTTTACAAATAAATCTCATTGGTACAGGTCAGTTCTTGTAAGGGTTTTGGCGTTTGATTGATTCATACATGGCTTGTGTTTCAGCGTTTGTTCCTTGACCACGCCGATTGGAAAACCCAACGGCTCCTTCCGCCACGTATGTGTTCTCGTACACGCCGCTGCCCCGTTCTACCAGTTCTGCGATAGTACCCAGCGTCTCGTAAGTCGGATCCGTGTCACGTGACCTGTCCAGCTGTTCCAGACTGAGAGAGTTGTAGGGGTCGGGTTCATTTTTCGGTCGTTTATTCCTGGAACATTCTCCATAGTTTAAGTACACATCATTCGGCATGGAACCAGTTATTTCCATTACCTTATAATAAATATGATTATTTAATGAGAGACAAATAGATTTATATTTAGACAAACATTTTGTAGTTGCAAAAGAACTGTTTACATATCAAAAGACATATAAGGAGAAATTTGGTATCTCAAAGTATGTTTTCATTAATAATTATGGTAAAGTGCTATTGAATCACTGAGCCACCTTGTGTTCATTTAGTGAAACACATATGGTTTGAGTAAATTCATTGAAACTGTACAATTCCTCTGTATATTCTTATACTTTTAGTGAATTGCCAACTAGAATACATTAAGTTTCATTGCGTTTAGCAAAAATGTGATTATAGCTGTTGTTAAATCAAAAAGATAGATATTTTGAAATTCTAATCGTTCAACGTTTGAATAGTAGATGACGCTTAGAAGCCATTTTTTAAAAGCGGTAGTTACCGTGAATAACAATAATCTTGTTTAAAGGTACTATATTGATACGGTCGACTTACTTTTTGCGTTTTCTTCTTAGACACAACACAACACATCCCGTAACGACAGTGACGAACAAAACCCAACCGGGTACGCCAATCCCCAGTAGCAACATGAGGCTGCTTTCTTTATGCACCTGCTCCATGGAACCTGGTGGTGAAATGTTTCATTACATATTCATCAGTTCTTACACAAGTGTTCTTTTAAAAAGGGTAAAATGGTCTAGCAAGTGAATTTAAGCTGTGTTTACTGTTCGAAGTCTTTATTGGACGGAATGTACTGCAGCTTTCTGTTGGGTGCATACTAAAATTTTATATACGCTACAAATGTCATGGGTGGAATTAAGAAACGAACTGTATTTTTAAGAGAGGCTAATAAGAAAATCTTTAAACTGGGTAACTTTCGCGCATTTCTCTCAATATTTGGCAGGGTTCTTGTCTAGCGCCACTGAACTGGATAACTGACATCATTTTGTCCCGGACGGATACACTGGCTTATACTTACAGTGATTTTGTTCCCTTAATGTATATAATGCAACAAAGAAAGAGCGTTTTCTTGAACTATTAAAAAATTCTTCTCATTAAAAAAAGAGAGAGAGAGAGGACATTCTGCCTTGCAAAATATATTCTTTACATTTCTGGATGTTTCGCTCTAGCCACTTACTACATAAAATATAGTAACAGTGCATGCCTCCAAAACATATTGACAAAAGACAAAAAATCGTACAGTACCTGCCGGGACTTCAGCAGTGTGGTTAATTAAAGTGCAACCTCCATTTGTGCAGACAAAGGCCCGGAACCTAGAATATATTTGCAAAAAAAAAATCACAACATGCTTTTACAGTAGGCTATGGCCTATATTGGCATTAGTGATATCACATTACTAAAATCTGAACGAAAACCACCGACAATGCTAAGCTACAATTCCTTTTACACAGCTGCGGTCGCGGTATGCGATTGCGGCATGACCGATTCCTTTCTTTGCGGTCGCGGTTGCAGATAAATGTGTGTGTGTGTGTATATGTAATATACGAAATTTGTACATATGATATATATAATATTTACGTATGATATATATTACATATGCATGTAAACCTGCATTGTGAAAAGTGGCAGTAAAAGATTAAGAAACCAGCTGATTGAATCCAAACAGAAACTTGTATAGGGCAGATCACTCACCAGTGAGTGACAGGGAAATGTTTCACAAATTTACAAAGATTTAAATCGATGTTTTCAGACGGAGAACGTTTTTCCTCGTGACATATACTGATATACACGTTAATCCTGGGGCAGGCCAGGCCAAAATAATTTTTCGGATCAGTCGCTAAATGATCCGACAAAAATGTTGACGAGGACAGGTCGGATACGTATCGCAACCGCAACCGCGTAAAAGAAATCGTTTCTTCACAACATCATATGTTCGACTCTTTTCGCAACCGCGACCGTATCGCGACCGCAACCGCGTAAATTGAATCGTAGCTTTAATCCTGATTTTACCTGTATTTCTGACCGTCAGTCAGTGGTCCATTACAGGGTTCATCGGTGTGTGTGCAGCTTGTATCGGCTCCAACTGTATACAGAACTGTATCTAGACCACCGCGAACATGAGTTCCTGGATCTGTCGAAGAAGTATAGTACAATACTGTGTAATTTTTAAAATATAAATCATTGGCTCTTATTATTTGTGGTAGCATCTCAGTTCCCATGAACACCATATACGAAGTGCACTTTGTGGGTATTTATTCATAAATTTAAATAAACTTAGTTACATGTTGGCCATATGATTCAAGCATATATATATATATATATATATATATATATATATATATATATATATATATATATATATATATAGATATATTGTTACAATATATTAAGTTTCATTTGAATGTTTTAAAAAGATTGTGTTGAATATTAATTATTGTAATATTATAACTGACTGACTGGGAATCACATAAAATAAGCTGCTACAGTCAGGGGACAGCTGAAGAAGCTACACTTCGTGTCGGTCCAGGGCCACTTGAAGACAAGGGTAATGTCCTTGTTCTGAAGTATTACTGCACAAGGCTGTACACGTGCCTTGTATGTACTGGAGGGCTGACCATACAGCTGATCTGTGCTGAAACAAAGGTTTCAGGCACCCCAAAGTTGTGTCAATGACCGACTAAGACTTTTATGCACGGGATCATGAGTGAACCCTCATGCTCATAGATTCAAACAAAGAAAATTCTGTTATGCAAGAAGTAAAATCACAAGTGAACACACAGGATTTTAAACACTGAAACAAAGACAATCATGAGTGACAAGTCTATATAAGATGAGCTCAAATGATGGGCAAATGGACATTTAACATCTAAGCTCCGGAGCCACGACAGTCACAAGAAGATAAAGTAAGTGACCAGAAATGAACTGTTACGTTAGCGCTAACATATTGATATAAGACTGATTAAAGTTGAAGAAATTTGTGAAAGAACATTGAAAGAAGAGAAGAAATATAAAGAAGTGAATTATAAATAGATTTCGCGAACTTTATACGCTAAAGTGAAGTGATCAAAGAAGACAAAGATTCTCGTGAGAAGATAAGGCTTTCAGTGACTTTTTATTGGACTAAGCTATTATTTAATTATGCAATTCTGAATAACTGGTGTTATGGACATTATTCCCAGGTCAGTTCTTTTGTTTTACATTGCATGTAAGTCATTGTATAATCATGTATTTGTAACATTAACAGATGAAATATGCCTGAGAAATAAGAGACGTCTGTAAGGTCGTAACAATATATATATATATATTTCCCTCTATCATGTGTACCTTAAAACTAAAATTTAAATTTGTAATTCAATAATAAAGACACACAGTAGAGGAAACAAAAAAAAAAACACTTTGGAGACATTATCATGTATTTTAATATTAGTCCATTTAAAATGTTACTGGGTGTTTAAAATAGAGAACATTTTAAAGTAATATAAAGTGTTACAAAATTATGTTGAAATAAATGAAATGTTCAAAAATATGTATACCATCAGAAATAACACTATACCAGGATCCTATTGAAAATCAGTATATTGTGCTGAATAGGCCATCTTGGTAAAATATTTTTTTAAAATTAATAAATAAAAGTAACCGTATTTTTCATACCTTGACAGCCAATGAATCTATTGTCTGATACCTCAATCCGCCATGGCCTGTCATCTACGGAATTCTTTGCCCGAACATAAGTGCTAAATTGTTCCTTCAGGTCAGTGTCGGTCAAATAGAACTGGACGGGAAGAGAACCTTTGAATAAGGAAGAACTGTATTCAATATGCTGCACGTCCCAAAGCGTGATGGAACATATCCGAATATATTATATATTCTATATTCATTTCATCCAGCTATCTTTCAATTAAACACTTAAACAAAATGATTGTGTTTATCGGGCTCTTTGTCTGCAATTATACTTAATATGATAAGTGAAATAAATAAACGAACTGCAAACTTGCGACCTCCAGTCACATATTCGATCAAAAGACACACTAAATCCGATTCCGTATAGCTAATTAACAGTATATTATTCCCTCATTAAATTCTCTTGTATCAACTATATGATGTAACAATAATAAAAACAGTAATGAACCCCTGAGCGTCATTTATTTTTTTTAGGTCTGTTTAGATTTTACCACCAGATATTGCATTTTTTTTCCAAGTTCCCTTTCCGGGTATATAATACTTAAATTGACTGGAAGTATTTATACCATAATCTCCACTGGGTGTCACTACCAGTCCACGAGTGATGAGTGTGCCAGAATCCGTATTCATGTAAAAGCTGCAGGTAAGTCCCACCTGTACCGTTGTTTGTGACGTCACGTGACCTAGGGTTATGACTTCTGTGCCTGATCCAGACGAATCCGAGAGTGGTGGATCTGTAAAACCAAACCCTTAACCTTTGTATGACTGCAGCGGAAAATACTTTTTTGCATTATCACTGTAAATTTGCCTTTGCTTTCGGTAGAACCATACACATTTCGTGGAACTACGTCAACTATAGTCCATTTCACCAACTGCTGTCCACATGTTTTTTTGTAGATGATTTACTTAAAAGTTTATTTTTTTTTCATTAATTTCCATGGAAACAACATATGGAAGTGACAACCTAATATGGCAATTAAGAATTTTACAATAAATCGCCAATTTATGTTTCACAACATTTTATTCACTTCACTATGATCTGGCAGATACGATGTGTCTCTCCATAAGTAGCCATCTTTGGTTTAGCTGGTTATATTTTTTTAGAGTATTTACATGACATCATCCAATCAGAAGCTGTCAGTTGAGGCTGTTTTTGTATATGACCAATGAACTTGACCGCCATAAGTGGGTCTGACATGTTGTAAAATGTAGACTGATTTCTCATATTTTCAAATAATTCTGTTCCTTAAATAAGGTGTAAGGTATGTATTTATTTACCATGTTGAAAATTAGGTCCTTTTTTCCTCTACTCTTCACTACAATTTTTTCCTTTGAAATGTAACTATTAAAAATTTTCATAGCAAAAACCAGGTGGACATGAGGGGATGAAACGGACTATAGTAGGATGCATAACACGATTCTGGTGGCCGTTTAATTCCCCCGACCTAAGAATGTTACCAAGAATGATGATGATTGTGTTCCAAGCATTATTACATACCTACTGAGTCGGGAAATGGCGGCTACGATTATGTTATTTTTATTTTAGAATAAATATGTTTAATATTAGAACTTTCATAATCAAACGCAGTGATTTCTACAGGTTGAAAATGTACGACTCGTTATTATGTGCATAATAAATTTCAGAGCAAGTAATATGGGAACTGAATGTCATCATATATCAATGGCGGTATAGGCTTGGTTTCTGTATTTTCCTTACAGCAAGGACCCATCTGTAGAGCTTCAGCTTGAGTGGCCGGTCCTGTTATTTCTTCCGTGGAGACGGCAGAAACCTAATGAAGTATAAGAACCTTGACAAATAACTTTAAATCAACCAAGAAGGTTTAAGAAGCCCAGTTTATAGATTGATCACAAAATTTGAACCCTAGTGCAAACTGAACCATGCAAATTTAGCTTATTTTAGTACGATGCCGCTGCTTTTAAATGTCAGGCAATCTTAATGTATGGTTTGTTTAACTTATTCTGTATAACCTGAAAGACCGATTTTTTTCTGGAAGTCAAAAGCCAGAGGGTACAATTTACTGAACACTTTCAGTCATAATGAAGGCTATTTTGAATAATTTTAAATACATTTATGATAAAATTATGCTCCCGGATTTTAACAGAGTATAAATTTGACAGAGTGGAATTCTAAGCTTTTTGAAAACAGTAACAGTTAATGTCTTTATTGCCATCAGAATGTTTTGTATACATGCATATGGTGTGTCTAAATATTTCATTTATTTCAGTCATATCAAATGATACCTGTGCATTGTATGCTTTTTCAGCCTCCACTTTTATCTTTGATGTGTACATTTCTCCATCCCTGCAGTACCCATTTTCATTACAGTTGGCAGTTACATCCAATCTCCGGCTTACTGACTATATTACAGAAGTAGAGTTTATTTATTAAGCTTATTATGCAATATTAACATGGATATTATGCCATTTTGTTAAAAATATCAGCGCAACCTATATTTGTTTGATCATTTTCAAAGAGCACAATTTTGTCGACATTGTTAATCTGTTTAAAAAGGTAATATATATAAAGTAAAAAAAAAAACCAGAAGGCTATCTTAATCTGTAATAAATATGCTCAATATAAATGAAAGAATATTTTCAATTTCCAAACACCTTTCCTTCCAAGATTAAATATTACCCATTAGTTCATGACTAATTGAGTTGTGTGTATTTTCAATTATTTACAACTATATTCGGTATATCTGCTGTAGGTAAATCATATTAATAAATATTTTCATTTATATAGCGCTGTTTCAGCAAAACTATTATCAAAAGCACTTGAGAAACTAAGAACAAATTTGGTTCAATAATTACTTACACCACATTAAAAGGCTGATGATTTCTGATTTAAATACTAAAGTGAAGAATATTCTGTAAAACAAAACTAACTTACTTCCCCTACTCCCGTATAACTGACAGTAAATCTGATGATGTGGCCGTGTTGCTGCCTCCTGTTTGCAACCACCCAAGAAACAGTCATAAAACGGCAATGGTCAGGGCTGTTGATGTTGGTTTTGTTGATGCTGACATCTAGCACAGCCCCGGTACTGCCAAAATGTAAAGCATAGTAAACTCACGTTTCTTCACGTATCGTGAAACAGCCAAGTAAATCCGCATGGTGAGGAATAAAAAGCGAACGGCGACATTTACAAAAGAATAAACTTAATGTGTATATTTCAATCTTTATTTTCTTATTTTATTGTTTTGCCAAGGGAGATTATTTTATTTTATATATTTCATTTTAATGGTGGAACAATGCAGGAAGGGGGCGAGTACATATATCAATGTTAACGCGTATTATTACAGAAGGGTCAAAACCGTGCGGTTACACTGGTGCTTTCCATTTTATGAAAATACTGTTAAAAAGTTGCGAACTAAAATTCGGCATAAACCCAAGTTCCCTCCCCGTGAATTGCGGTTTTATTAGTAAACTGATGTGAGCTTTTCTGTATTAATGAGAATTTTCTCCGTCAGGAGTTTTTTCGTCAGATCGTAACAACGAAAAATTCCCCTCAATGGACGTATTATCGCCCTTTTCCGTCTCACTCGCGCGCCACCTATGTCATACTTCCGGTCTCATTTTCATATTTTACAGCGGATACAAAAGGCAAGACTAGGAGGGGCAAGTATTTTTAATATAGAAAAACGCATTTCTCGGGGAGGGAATTTGGGGTTTTATTACGTAAACCACGATGTGAGCGTTTACTTTACTAATGGGAAAAAAAACCCAGATAAACAATTAATGGGGAGATACAAACCTATATAGGAAGATCAGGATCGCACGGAGATTTCCGGTTCGAAGATTACGCGGGAGCAAAAGTCGCCGAAGTAGTTGGAGGAAAGGCAGAGAGAGGTAAGAAGAAAGCACCTCACAAACAGAAACCACAGGACCCATAGAGTACATGCCAGAGTCCGGTAGACGGACATCACGTAGATAAAGGTCCCAAAAGTAGAGGGAGATGTTCAAATGTCCTTCTTCACGTATTTGGAAATTGAGATGCCAGACAGTGAGATAGCAATTGCTCTAACATCATGAGCAGTTACATGAAAGGAAGAAAGGTTTCCTTTGAGATATGTTCGTGATAGTGTCGTGATCAAGTGAATGACCGTAATGGGACTGATTCCTTTTGATTATGGTCCCAAATTTGTCGAAACCAACTGTTTCTTGCGCCTACCCCCGAAATTGAATTCGTAGCCTTGAAGAAAAAGCGCAAGGCACGAAGTGGAGAAGTCGTGGCGCCAATTCTTGCTGACCGTTAGGGAGAATAGGAAGGCACCAAGGAACCGCCGGGTCATCAGATGACTGAATAAGACGAGAAGTGAGGGAAGGAAACGTGGCGGACTAACCGTCCTAGTGGAAATTTAGAATCAGCTATGAGTGCAGGGACTTCAGCAGGAATTCTTGCCGAGGCAGGAGCGAGTAGAAAAGGCATTTGTGTGAGAGGGGAATCTGGTGAGCCGAACGCAGAAGTTCGTACGGCATGTCCGTCAGATGTTTCTATAACAAGACGGAGGCAGATCGCGTGGTCGGGAATGACGCAGATAAACACCTGTCAGAAAATCCGTCAAAATGGGAACGTGAAGAACACGGACAGCAAGTGGCACGATAACAACGGAGAGAGGCATATGTTAAATGCTTCAGGTGAAGCAAATAAACAAAGAACTGAAGGATGGTGGACGGAAGGATACAACGAATTCACGTGATTAGATGTATAAGATGGGCCAACGGGAGCCATAGACGCGGTCGGAAAATTTGCGAACGGGGTGGCGGAGAGTTCAGCAGCTGGCGGTGAATAACCGTGCACTTCGAGATGCTTGAGATAGTAAGCATACGTTCGGAGGAAACGAACGGGAGGGTCGAAGAACGTCCGGGATCGGCCGAATGGTGTGATTGGGAAGTAGTAGCAGCGGACGTGGTAACAAGGAGCGGCACAGTGGAAACAACGGCGCCGCAGTTTGAAACGATAGGACGAGAATCATGTCCGTCAGTGCTGATAGAGACAGTATGTGTAACGGCCGATGTATCAGGGAGGGAAGAAAAAGGCGTATAGGAAACGACGACCCCACGGCATCAGCCTCGCCTCCGGAAGGATGCGTCCCACCCCGATTGAACACGAGAGGACTCGGGGAATCGAAGAGATCGATCGCCGTATTACCGAGATGAGCCAAAACGAGCCGTAGAAGAGACGGGTCTGGACGGTGATCGGCCGTGAAGTGGACATTCAGGCGTGACAGAGTGTCTGCTTGCGGGTTCGAGACGCCGTGATGGGATGACCCGTAAGAGTTATATGGGGACGGGAACACTTCGAAGAGACGAACGTCTCCGGAAAGAAATGACCAAGAAAAGGTCCGCCCTGTTTGTTGAGATAATCGACAACCGTGGCGTGGTCTGTCAGAAACAACAAGGGACGATGGATCAAGCGGGGAGACCGATGTACGATCGTCAGATAAACGGCGCGGAGCTCGAGAACATTAGTGGAGACTTTGTTCTGGAGAAGACCACAGACCTTAGCTATGGATTTTGCCTAGGTGAGCACCATTTCCGGTCTGCGAAGCGTCCGTATATGGCGGTGGAATGGCACGTTCATCTACGGTCGGAAAACCATCCACGCGAGATGGAACAGAAGGACTACGGGTTGATGGGCGGGAGTTCGGAGAATCATCTGATGGACTGATATCACCAACGATGGCAGGCTCAGCTGACGTGATACGTAAGCCTTCCAGGACTGTCAGGTTGGTTAATCTGATAGCATAGCTCGGCTCCCAGGGGAGCATGCAACCCAAGCAGTCATGTCAAGCATTATTCGTTGATATAAGTGACAACCTGTGTGGGAACACATAAAGATTGGTCAACAGAGGAGACTAGCGGGCGATCGCCCGAATAACGGTAGGGAGCAGTATATTGATGTGGAGACGTTGGGCGGTCGGAATCTTACAAGTCGGAGATGGGGGAAGTGGTCTAAGTGAGCACCTCAATCGGCTCGGGAAGCGTTCAGAGAACGGGAGCGTCGTTAACTTTGGAAAATAGAAATCCCTGAAGGATGAATTCCAGCTGCATCCACGGACGGGGAGCCCTCCAGGCGAGTTCGTAAGGAAGGGCAACGTGTTGAAGGTCGGGAAGCCGAATTGCCGTCAGATTGTGAAACAGACTGGACGGGACGAAAGCGGAGGCGGCCGAGTGGAAGAAACGCCTAGTCCAACGATCCGCGGTGGGACTCTGCGCTGCAGCTGACGATACGGTGAAAGGCCAGAAAAGCGCGGTTTCTGAGTGAAGGCGGAGTCCCGAAGGAGCCGTTCTGTCCTCGTGTCGAGGAAAGGAAGGCCGGAAAACTGACGCAAAATAAAGTGACAACACTGGCATGGAAGCAGATCCCGGCGCCGGAACTGAAAGCGAACCATCAGGCACGGACCGTCTAAGTCCTTAGGAAGGAATTGCAAATTGAGATAATTGGCCAATCATTTTTAGAAATCAATGGAGTGTGAACGACGGTGTGCGGTTAAGTAACAATAGAAATGTGCGGACCCGAGGGTGACCGCAGGGCAAACGTTCCGTGGTTACCGGAAGCAGGAACTCCCCCCTCCCCCGCCTGATCCCCAGAGTTTAACAGAGTCCAATTTTTGGAACGGAGAACAGGAGAAACCGATTATTTGGCTCGGTTAATGACCAGCTATTATATAAGTAACAAAGATACGTTTCACCGAGGCACGAGCCCTCCCGGGAGCGGTAGGAAAAGCATTGGGGATGAGATTCCCAGGAGGGAGCGTGCGTGCCACAACCAGAAGAAAAGCCAGACGAATCCCTGTCAGGCTGAAAGGGGAAACGAGTGTACGAGCTTACAAACCCCAAGACGGCGGATGTAACACGAGAGTGGTGACAAAAACGTCCATCCAGCATGGCATAAGAAAAAAAAATATGAAAATAAGACCGGAAGTATGACGTAGGTGGGCGAGAGTGAGACTGAAGTGGTCGATAATATCTTATTAAGGGGCATTTTCGTTGATACGATTTGGCGAATAAACTATTTACCTAAAATCTATTCTCCTTATTACAGAAAACGCCCACAATGTGGTTTACGTAATAAAACTATCTTTTTAGAAATGAAATTGATTTAATCGTAAACTAAAAACTAAAAAAAAATACTTGAGCCCTGGGTGCGGAAAAGGGGACCATTAGAAAAACTTGATCCAGCCTGGGTTGATGCTCTGACAGATGTCCTGTAGTCCCAGTAGATGTCTAACCCAGACACGGTGGCACTAGTCTCCTGGAATTCTGTATGGAAAATAAACTGTATGATGAAAATAAACACTTACTCTCACGATGAGTAGTACAAATTTTACAATCACCTCATGAGGCTATTTACCCTCCACCTACAATATATAAACAAATTGGTTTAGTTGATCAATATCTTGTTTATTTTAACCAATCTAGATATGTGTCCAACAGATCCCTTGGTCACAGCAACCAATCATTTTAATTGAATTTTTTAACTGATGTAGATAAGTTACATCCTACCCAATTTATTTTGGTCGGTTTTACCAATATCTTTATCAACCATTAACACACTGGTTCAATCAGGTAAGAAATTGCTCATATCAACCAATTCGTTCAATCATCGTTTACGTGTGCACATTTTTGACCTATCTGTTTTTACAGTGCAATTCCACGAAGGCCTAAGCATTCCAGGGGTCTGTTAGCACTATGTTTCAGGCATCTTCTAAATGTTTTCGTTTGTCTGTTTCAATTGTCTTCAGTCACAAACGTAATTTTGTTATGTAGCCTCTTACACAATGTTAGGCTATAAGTCAAATCTATGAGCAATACAATAATGATAGGAGACATGCATCTGCTTAACCTCTAAAAGGCAGTAGTAGGAAAACATGAACATATTGTATGTTTTCTACATAATCTATAAAAAATAGAAAAAAATGTAAAACATTATGACCCGAACATTAATGAAAGGAAAATGATCGCAGTGTACCTGCTGAATATCCGTGATGCTCCCGCCCGTCTTCTATGTCTGTGACCGTGACAGTGTAACCGGTCGGTCCTGGATACTTGGTCAGTTCCCATGTCACGTTCACTTCCTGTTGGCTTGGAGAAGCCTGTATATTACTGACACTCATCGGAACTAAAGATAAAAAGAGGACAAAATATGAAGGCCTGGTAGTTGAGCAAGCTCAATGATAAGACTAGAGAAAGACCTGTCAGGTAATAATAATCGACATGTATACAAATTAATTGCAATAATATCATTCTTTACGACAATATATCTGTATGATATATTAAACCCGTGTTTCCCTGGCGGGTTACTCATGAAAAGGATTTGACAAATTTACATTAAATAATAGCTGCACATACCACAACCAGAGCTGGAACATGTTATTTGTTTTTTGCTCTCTCCCTTATTCAGGACAATGGTTCCAGGAACACTATGGATATTTCATAAATGAGAGGTGCTGTGTCAGTTTAACGCCGTCGGGATCACGACTAGGAGGTTTAAATTCAATATCGCCTGATCCAGTTATCCAGTTTTATGATCGTTTTTGCTTATACAAAGGACTATTTGCAGAGAGCAATATATTCATGAATTTTTATTTGGGCTAACAACATTAATTTTGCACAGTCCAAGATGTTAAATATGTTACGTTCGTTCAAATGATAGGGACACTGTCCGAGACAGGACCAGCTCCTTCAGCCATTGACCATGTTAAGATAAATAAATAAAGAGGTTTTAAAAGATTTGGACAAGGAAAACCCCAAATGTCATCACTGCAGAGGAGATAAAATCAACAGTATCTGTATTAATTTTTATTTGCTACAGTCAAGGATTTTTCTTCTTCAGCTATTTCCCATAAATCTTATGCATGGATTTGGGAATAATACAGACAACTCGTGAAGTTTGTAGGGATTTAATCATTTATAAAAACTGAAAATTTTACTCACTATCCACAGTGGTCCTTGTTGTGCTCTCAGCTTCGGCACTTTGTCCTCCAGGGTTAACTGTGGCCACTCTTACTGTGTAATTAGTGTCCAGAACCAGGTTGGTGACATTATATTCTATAAATGTGGCGTCATTGATTCTCACGTCCTTTGTAGTTGGACATGTTGAGCTATCCTGCAAAGACAGTTATTTAAATGACTCGTCAACATCCTAGTGTACAATGCGTCTTAAGACTTCATACATCAGTTGATGTTCTTTATGCAAACTGTTTGAAATTAAAACATATTTGTCACTGTTAAAATGTATGTGGCCTCTTCTCAATTTAAATAATTCGTGTACATTGTCATTTGAACGGACTTGGTGATAATTGTTTGAAAATATGACTTATTTATGTAAACTGTTTGAAATTATAACATATTTGTTAATGCTAAAATGTTTTTGACATCTCCTCAATTTAAATAATTCATGCACGTTTTCATTTGAAATTCAAGTTAATATTCTTGTTAGATCAATTAGTACGAATTCATTTAAGACATGATATAACATTCATCCTAATATGATTCATCAGTTTTGAATTCATATGTATATATTCTCGCATATTCACCTTCATGTTGCCTTCAAGATGGCCGTGGTGGAATCTTATAATCTGTACACAGCTGTAATCATCATGCACTCTCAGAATAAAGCCAATCACGTGATCTGGAGACCTTGGCGACCATGAAACTAAGAAGCCTCGGGAATGTGTATCCTGTACAACGAGTTGCTGTGGCCTCTCAGGCACTGTAACAGGCAGACATTACCATCAGATAATTGTTTAAGACTGAGAATTATTTAATTAAGACTTTCATGTCACTCGCATTGGACACTGATTCTGGGCATTGAGTTTCTTTTCTACGATTTTCATATTCATATTATTTTCATAGGTTTAGGATATTAAATTTCTTACACAAGGTTTTAAGATACGTAATTGTTAATTGTTAGAAAAAACTTACAAGTGACTTGCTGTACATAGCTTGGTTCGCTTCTAAACGATCCAGGGGATATCCCAACAACAGATATGTTATACATAGTGTTTGGTGCCATATGCAGCATCGTGAATGAGGTGTTCCTCCCCACATTATTGTGGCCATTGTGATAAAATACCGACCAACTGACTTGATACTCCGTGTCAACCAGTCTGGCTGGTGACCAGCTTATGCTTGTTGTTGTAGTTGTCACGCCGGTGACGTTGACCCATCCGGGTTGTATATCATCTGAAGGGAAACCTAAAATTATCAAGTATTTTTTTCCGAGGGGGTGGGGGTGGGGGTGGGCAAATCCTTGAAGGACAGTTCATAATAACAGAACCACTATTACAGTTTTGTGTAATGCAAAAAACGACCAGAAAGTATGATATAAATAATAAACTGTTACATTTTACTGCAATTTAGACCCTGGAGAAGGGCTGTCAATAAATTATATATTTTGTAGGCCACCTTTGTATATAGGGTAATTGCAAATATGTAAAACGTTTGTTTCTGTTGTAATCCATGACATTAACCATGCTGTGTGTGACTTTAATTAATGGCATATTATGCTCATTCCGATAAATTTACTTTGTTATGTGATTGGCGTGCTTGTATACCATGTTTGAGCTAATGCAAGTGGAATATGCATTTGGATGGATAACATTGTAAATATTAATGTTAGAGTACAAATTTTTAGTTGTGTTCATATGTTAAATGTATATCCACTTATTAAATCTGTTTTGTCTTACACATGGAATTCTAAAAAACTCAAGTATTTTTACTAAAATATAAAAAGGCTATCAATATCTTTTTTAATAGTAGGCCAATTACATAAGGAATGCTAGTTTATAGGATAATTAAGTAGTACCCTGGTCATGACTCTGCCAAGTCAAATTGAAACCTCTGTGAACCACGCTCTCGCTTGAAGTGAAGGTAATCAGCACATGTCGTCCCGATGAATAAAATGAGCCAGGGGTAATACATCCATTCAGGAAGCCAATCATTCGGTGGGAGGTGGTCGTTCCGTCGTATACACTGACGTAATCACAACAACCCTCTAAGCAGAAGTCTTGGAAGTGAATTCCCACAAACTGAATAAATAAACAAATATCGGTAGCCCAAAGCAGATGGCTGAATGGGCTGTTTCTTTCTAGTAATGTGCATATGACAATGATGAGAAGTTAACAGCATGGAAGGATGTACGGCAATACATACGTTGTTGTAGTCAACTGTGATACGCCAAGCACAATCTTGGTAGTTTAGGTAGTTATTGGGATAGTATGGAGAAGCTATCCAACCAGAATATAGGTTCTGGATCTCGACTGGTTCGGAGGAAGAGCCACATACTGTGGATGAGATAATATATTCATATATACATATATACGCAATATAAAAATGTTAGTGATATATCTACTGATTTTCATACACCTACTTATGCCGGTTCAAAACGTCTGCACGTCTTTATTATTAGATGAACGTTCAATAAAAGTGTGAACTTTCTGCCGAAGTTTTCAAATCATAGGTCTTTCTCTTAGATATATTTCTGAGTAATGAATCACATATTCCGTCCCCTTTCACACAGATAATTATTTGTCAAAAGCTGTCTCCTCGGTAGCACTACATACAATATCTTAGCAGTTCCCTGCACCTGAAAAAAAATGTTCTAGTCTGATCATTGGCAGTGCATTCAGGAAACTTTTAACCTAGATATTTCGTTGTTAATATATATGCATCGCGACTGAATAATATGGAAGCTAATATTACCTTCACCGTGGGTCTGCCATGTAAGATTGAATCCCCTGTAAGTGGTACCCCCTCCCGTGATGAATGTTATCACCATGTATCGTCCTGTGCTGTTGTAGGAACAAGGGAAATTACAGCCACTCAATTCAGCGATCTTATAGCTGGTTGAGGGATGATTATAAAGACGAACAAAATCACTTCCGTTCTTGGTGCAAAAATCTTGGAACTGAACCTCGATGAGCTGAAAGTTCATGACCTTAAAATGTAATGTTTAGAAAAACCCACAGCCAACGCCTTTTCATTGCAATTGTAGTTCGAGATCGTCCACAATGTGAAAGTCATTTTATCTAAGCATAATTCTTGGATAAAAGTTATACAGAGGATGTATTGTATGTGTGTTTTGCTTTGGGTATATAATTGTATATTTACCTAAAGTAATAACTTACTGTATTATTTGACTGTTCAATGAGCCATCCGCATTCAATATTGTTCCGGTAATTGTATGGGTAGGTTACGGAAGATATCCAGCCAGACCGTTGGTTGCTGATTTCAAGAGGGTTGTTTGGAGAACCACATTCTGTACATTAAAAATCAGAAATTGTTGTTTTGGTTTACTTTATTTTTGAATTGGTTGAGTATGCGAAACGGAAAATAATCCAGGGTGGCACAGGCCAGGATTCTCGACCACGTGAAAGTTTCATGATTCTAGGCACAAGCATTTTCTTCAACAAGGGAAGACAGGTGCACTGCAGACAGAATACCTTACGTTACACTGAGCAAAACGTCCTAAAACATATCTGAAGCACGATGGTGCGGTGCATTGTAGCCACATCGATACCAATCGATCCCGATAGAATATCATCGTCTCTTCAGTAAGTCTTTTCAATGTATCCCTTATAAAAGTCGTTTCATTTTTATCCCAATGATATTTATATACAAACTATTTCACTGGTGGTATTATCTGACTTGTCAATAAATTACATGTTGAAAAGGGGCCGAGAGTTGTTGAAATCGTTAAAATCTAATACTGATAGCTTAATGGCATGTATCATTTGAATCGGGTTAAGACAGGTAAAATTGGTAAAGTTGTCCGTGATAAGCGAAGTTTTTCAATGATTTATTTGTCAAAGTTAAAAGATCTTATCATTTGAACCTTTCTTTGAAAGCGTGTTTCTACGAAAGTGCGCCTTTCTGGTTTATACAAATCTTTCTTCTATGTATTATTCCCACGACAATCTGCCTCTATTCATTGAACATCTGGTTAGTAATCTTTAGTCTGTTTTTTGGGATCATTGCATTCCCCTCGAACTATTAGAGTTTTGGCTTTATATTATTATGTCATATAACCAAGCTTTGAATGTGACTCACATTAAATGCTTAAAAGAAACCCTTAAACTTCTATACTAACGACCACAACAACAAAAATCCCACCCAAAATCATGACCAATCTGGTAATATGTGTAATAAATTATCAATCAAATGCATTCGGCCTGTAGTTTCTCTACAATGGATCCAAAGCACTGAAGATGTAAAAGATAAGCTGTGTTCTCAAGTTTCAACTCAGCATCATCCGGGTCATACCTAAGTTAAGTGCCATAAAGTATAAATAAACCGATATACATAGTATTATGCGCTTATTAAGTAAAACACGATGGAAAACCAGGGAAAATTACCTTCATCATAAACTGGTATGTCATGTTAAATCCTGTTCGATTATACATGTTGTAGGTCAGCTTTGTTTATAGGGTAATTACAAATGATGCCTGTGATATGTTGTATTTTAAATGTATTTATATTACTATGTTAAACGTTTGTTTCTGTTGTAATCCATGACATTAACCAGGCTGTGTGTGACTTTATTTAATGGTATATTACACTCTGTCCGATGGATTTACGTTTTTATGTGATTGGCGTGTTTTTTAATAAAATATAAAAAAGCTATCAATATCTTATTAAACAGTAGGCCGATTACATATTTAATGTTAGTTTATAGGATAATTAAGTTTTACCCTGGTCATGACTCTGCCAAGTCAAATTGAAACCTCTATGAACCACGCTCTCGCTTGAAGTGAAGGTGATCAGTACATGTCGTCCCGATGAATAAAATGAGCCAGGGATAATACATCCATTTAGGAAGCCAATCATTCGGTGGGAGGTGGTCGTTCCGTCGTATACACTGACGTAATCACAACAACCCTCTAAGCAGAAGTCTTGGAAGTGAATTCCCACAAACTGAATAAATAAACAAATATCGGTAGCCCAAAGCAGATGGCTGAATGGGCTGTTTCTTTCTAGTAATGTGCATATGACAATGATGAGAAGTTAACAGCATGGAAGGATGTACGGCAATACATACGTTGTTGTAGTCAACTGTGATACGCCAAGCACAATCTTGGTAGTTTAGGTAGTTATTGGGATAGTATGGAGAAGCTATCCAACCAGAATATAGGTTCTGGATCTCGACTGGTTCGGATGAAGAGCCACATACTGTGGATGAGATAATATATTCATATATACATATATACGCAATATCAAGATGTTATTGATATATCTACTGAGTTTCATACACCTACTTTTGCCGATTTCAAACGTCCATTATTAGATGAACGTTCAATAAAAGTGTGAACTTTCTGCCTAAGTTTTCATATCATAGGTCTTTCTCCTAGATACATTTCTGTTTAATGAATCCAAAAATCCTTCCCCTCGCACATAGATAATTATTTGTCAAAAGCTGTCTCCTCGGTAGCACTACATACAATGTCTTAGCAGTTCCCTGCACCTGAAAATAAATCTGATCATAAGCAGTGCATTAAAGAAATTTTTAACCTAGATATTTCGTTGTTAATATATATGCATCGCGACTGAATAATATGGAAGCTAATATTACCTTCACCGTGGGTCTGCCATGTAAGATTGAAGCCCCTGTAAGTGGTACCCCCTCCCGTGATGAATGTTATCACCATATATCGTCCTGTGCTGTTGTAGGAACTAGTGAAAATACAGCCACTCAATTCAGCGATCTTGTATCTGGTTGAGGGATGATTATAAAGACGAACATAATCACTTCCATTCTTGGTGCAAAAGTCTTGGAACTGGACCTCGATGAGCTGAAAGTTAATGACCTTAAAATGTATTCGAGGTCGTTCATCATGTGAAAGTGAGTTTTTCTAAACATAATTCTTGGATAAAAGTGGTACAGAGGATGTATTGTATATGTGTTTTGTTTCGGGTATATAACTGTATATTTTATATAAAGTAATAACTTACTGTATTGTTTGACTGTTTAATGCACCATCCACATTCAATGTTGTTCCGGTAATTGTATGGGTAGGTAACGGAAGATATCCAGCCGGACTGTTGGTTGCTGATTTCAAGAGGGTTGCTTGGAGAACCGCACTCTGTACATTCAAATACTAGAAATGTTAATTTTGTTTTCTTTATTCTTTAAATGTTTGAGTATGCGAAACCGAAAACTATAAAGGGTGGCCAGGATTCTCTATCACGTAAAGGTGTCACGATTATAGCCACGTGTATTTCATTCTACATTGTATCCGCATCGACACCAATCAATACGAATAGAATTTCATCGTTATCATTCAGTAAGTCTTTTCACTGTATCCTTTTATAACAACCGTTTAATTTTATACCCAAACCTCATAATATCAATATAGAAACTAGTTCATTAGAGGTGTACACTGAGTTGTCAAAAAATGACATGTCAGAAAGGAGCGGAAAGTTGTTGAATTTTTTTCTGATATCTAAATGCGATGCGTTTCTTGTTTTAGGTATCATTCCAACAACAATCCGCCCTTATTCATTGAACATCTAGTTATTAATCTTCAGATTAATTTTCGTGATCATTGGCTCCCGCTCGATGTGTTAGCTGTTTGACTTTTATATTATAATGTCATAATACCAAAGTTTAGGCGTCCCCCTTGATAGTGATCGTTTGAAGAGACATGCAGGTATTTGCTTAGAAGCAAACCTTAACTTCTATACAAACGACCAACACAACAAAATAGCACCCGAAATTATGACCAAACTGGAAGCTTTGTGAAAAATAATATATCAAATCCATTAAACCTATAGTTTCTACACCATGGATCTGACGCACTGATGATGTGAAACACAAGATGTGTTTATCAATTTACACCTCAGCGTCATCCGTGTCATGCCTCTATTCAGTGCCATTAAGTATAAATGAAAACGGCATGCATAATATTATGCGGGTATTAATTTAACAAAAGCCGGTAAACGAAAGAAGATTACCTTCATCATATAACTGCCAAGTCAGATTGAATCCCCTTCTTACCACGCTGTGATCTGTCGTGAACCTGATCAGTATGTATCTTCCCGATGAATAAAATGAGCCAGGATTATAACATCCGTTAAGCGAGGCAATCTGCCTGTATGAGGTTGAAGAGCCGTCATATATACGGACATAATCACAACATCCCTCCAAGCAGAAATCTTGGAAGTGTATGCCTACAAACTAAATAATAAAGTAAATGTACATATCATATATTATTATAATTGTTATACAAGGCACCATGACACAGAGGATTATGTTACACATTTTTGCCCTTTTGTTGTTTCACATTTCGAAATATTTAAGGAGTTAGTATATGCCATTACAACAACACCTTTCCTTTCTCATTCCTAAAAGGCATGGTCAAAATGTATTATGTACATTACACTCAAAAAATGAAACAAGCGAAGTTTTTTAAAAGCTTTTACTTAAAGGTGTAAACTTGTGTTTTTTTTTAATTGACATCAATGAATTGGCCTTTAAATAACACTTGTGTTTCTCACCAGCTTAACATATTCCAAACATATCTACAATTCATAAAATCAGACTGAAACACTGCAAAATAAAAGTTATGTCAAGTGTCCGATTCTACCGAGTAACGATTATATATAACAATGGAATTCAGGAGAGACTTAGTTCTGCACAGAAGCATTGTGAACAATAAAAGGCTTACCTTGCCAGAGAAGGTAAGGAACGCAAAACAAACTTACGGTGTCAGAGTCGCCCGTGATACGCCATGCACAGTCGTGGTAGTTCAGGTAGTTGTTGGGATAGTACGGAGAGGTTATCCAGCCGGACTGTTGATTCTGGATCCGAACTGGGTTTGATGATGAACCACATTCTGTCAATGAATATATATATGTGTGTGTGTTTCATTCCTTGTGATTTTTTCTCTCCCATGGTGGATTGTATTTAAAAAAATTCCCATCAATACGGTCTTAAGCAATGACAGTCAAATTACGTTTTGTATGTCATAGTCAACTGTTCTTTTATTAGACACACAACCTGTATATTTAAAGGAGTGTATATTCCCTATCTTTCTAGGTGTGCCATTTCGGTACAGTCTTGCCAGAATTGTTTCACATATCTTACTCTGGTCAACCCAGGTTTATTGACCAGACCTGGGGTTAATTCTGAATTGTTTTGGAATTGAATTGGAATTGAAGGGAAAATTGAAAGTTTTGAAATTGAATTGAAAAAGTTAAAAAAAATAGATTGGAATTGAATTGGAATTGAAGTTTACAGGCTTTAGTGTATTGATCTGAATTAATGAACAAGCAACAGCCATGAGATAGCAAAGTACATCCCATAGACTACTGATCTTTGATGACTTAAATCAATAAAATTATATGGCACATAAGTGCTCATTCAGGCGCCAAGATTATTGACCTTGCTGTCGTTAGGGGATATTACAGGGATCAGCTCCCTATGGTTTGTAGGAAGAAAACCTCAAAGTTGCCCAGCAAAACCATCTTTGTACATGAACTGCAAATCCAAATCTCAAATTCACATTATATACATTGTTATTGTTCTGTGTGTAAGTAAACAGTGTGTATGTCCAAGTGTGTATGTTTTCTTTAACAAGAAGGCATGACTAGAGGTCTTATCTTGCACTGGTGCAACAATTTTACGAAAAAGAAGCTTATTCCCATTCGTGTACAGGAATAAACATACTATTAAGAAATAACAATTGGCTCGGGCTACATTTCAAGTATATTTAACTTGACTGGTATGTGAATAGGGCCCTTAATAATGTCTGTTATACATTTAACAAACATTTTAATGACCAATAAACTGTACAGGATTTTAAGTTTAGTCAAACAATATTTAAAACATATAATTTTGGGTGGGAGGGGTTTCTGTCCTCTTTATCATTATGGTAGGGTTTTTTTTTATCTGGTGGGCATTTGTCTAGGGGGGGGGGCTTTGTCTTTTTTTAACCCCAACCCTACCCTTGATTATAAGAACTTTAACGTCTATACCACCCAAAAATAGATTATTTGCGTATATATATATATATATATATATACATATTTGCCTAAAATATATCCGGTAGCTATGCTTTACCACATGAAATGGCAAAACATTAAATTAATGATATTTCATTTAGCTTTGGAGTGAATTCAACCGATTCTGAACAAAACTGCAAGTTTGGAACTAGTGCAAAGGAAAAAGAACTCCTGTGATAACACTCGCATCACACAAATAAAATGTGTTCAAATGAATGCAACTTTTTGAATTGCATATTGAATTTGAATTGAATAAAAACTATTTTGATTGAATTGGAAATAATATTTTTCTCAAGCGCATTGGATTGAATTGGAATTAAAGTTTCATAAAAGTTTTTGAATTGGATTTGAATTGGAATTGAAAAATTTGAATTGATCCCAGGTCTCTTGACTACTGGTGAAAATAATAATTCCCCGAAGAAAAAGGCTTGTTTATCGTTCTCTCATTTGTTATTGCAACAGGCCTCCGTGCTCAAGAGACGTAAGCTTGATTAAAATTTTACACGAACATGAAACTGTTACCACTCTCATTGTATGGCTCAGTAGTTTCGACCACCGGGATTGGTAAGCACATTGCTATTGATTCTTTTTCAGCCAGAAGCAGGCCAATAAATATTAAAAGAATAAACAGTGACAATCAGTTTTTCCTTTTGTTTCTCCCGGACGGTTATCTGAGGACTACATCATAGTATGTAAGGAATAGTAACAGGTCATTGCTGATACTATTACCTTGACGATTGTCGATCCGTAGAAAAAAACTTGGAGAGGGTCACGTAAGCCTGCATTTGGTACGTGAACTCTTATTCCGTAGATAACAACACTTACCTCTACCGATATATTGGGTTCTGAGATATAAAGTGCATCAAACTGAATAACAGAACTAGTTTTATGCTGTTTCTCCTATTCACACTTGGCATTTTTATTGGTTTCAATGGATTATCTAAAATTTCTGATGTGTTCTCAAAAGGATTTGACGCAAACCCAAATTATTCCGAAGGTGGAATAATCGGGGTCAATTATTGTTATGTATTTGAATTATATTTTAACAAGTCATCATAGGCCAAGCGTATTTTATTCGTCCGTAATTAGTACAATATTGTTTATTCAGTTTGTGGTATTGTGACTAATGTGTGTCATGTACATTGTGTGTGTTATCTCTCCGACATTCATATTATACCCAGGTAATAACTGATGAAAGCACTGTTATATAAGTTGGCTAAGTACTGCCATCTGGAGGCTAAATAATACACATTTGTATTTATTGTGTCGCCACCTGGTGTCTTACGATATCATGCTAGTATTGTTCAGTGTACACATGGATGTATAAAGTAAGGGTAATAAAAGAAAATTGCCGTCTACTTGTATTTCTGTGTTAACGGAACCCTAGAATACAAAACCATTCTATTCGAGATTTCACATCAAATTGTAGCAAAACCTTATAATATGATTGTGCGTTCCCTTTAAGATAAATTCGTGGAAACAGGTGTTTAAAAGAAGTGAGGACCATCCACCTTCCTTTGCCTTGTTTATGCAAAAGGCCAAGGAAATCGAGTTGCCCTACAGTGAGGTAATATTAGGTACTTTATTCAAATGGGCAAACCGATAATCCAGTTCATTTTTAACGAGGTAAAACTAACACAAACAGCTCAACTGTAATACTTAAAACAAGTGACTGTCATGGTCTGTATAACCTTCCTTTAAAATATATCACTTGTGTCGTGCCCTGCCTAGTAGTACGGACATTTGCCCTGTACGAGTGCAATAAAGTACATGTGAACTTGGGATGGTGGAGCATATATGGCACACTATTTTAGCAATTTGGGGGGGCTGCGGTTCTTAAGTTATATGTGGATGGCAGTACGCAGATGACATACGCAGATATAAGCAAACCTGTTACCTTCACCGTGGGTCTGCCAGGTAAGGTTGAAGCCTCTGTTGGTCACGCCGCCTTCAGTGGTGAATGTTACCAGCATGTAACGTCCCGTGCTGTTGTAAGCACTTGGTATGTAGCAGCCACTTAATGAAGCGATCTGATATCTCGTTGTGGAGTGATTATAAAGACGCACATAATCGCTTCCACCAGTGGTGCAAAAATCTTGGAACTGAGCTTCAATGAACTGTAGACATAAAAAAGTTCCTTATAATAACTATTAGATTGTTTATCCAAATTTTGGTAAAATATTTATACTGAGCGAATCATTTCTATTGACAGTTGGTGACCTCGATTCATAAATATATGATAATAACTTACTTTGTTATTTTGCTGTTTAATGCGCCATCCACATTCAGTGTTGTTCGGGTAATTGTATGGGTAAGTTATGGAAGATATCCAACCGGACTGTTGGTAGCTGATCTCAATTGGGCTGCTTGGAGAACCACATTCTGTTTAAAGCAAACATTTTAAAGTAATCATTTCTCTCTCACTGAGGTAGCCAATGATAGGAAGAAACGTTCATGCTAACAGGTGAAGTTTCGTTCGCATAGTGCAACTAATATAGGACCAAAATCAACGGTGTTATTAGACCGGTGTTGTACATTTTCGGAGTGCTGCTTTCTCATTATAGTTTTTATGTACCATTTTGAAGCATTAAACTATGAAGGAAATGAAAAGAAGGGAACTATTAAGTTATGGAACGTGATCTCATCCACGTGCAGAGCTTTTAGATTGTGAGGTCAACACAGGCGTTTTTAATCTTTACGGAATCTATACTAAGAGACACAACATGAAAGGGATCTTGGCTTTCACTCAAAGTTGTATGGGATTTATAACATTAAAAACATACAGAATAATACAGGGTTTAATAAAAAGTGCCCAAATTGATTGTATGATATCGTACAGATGACACCTTGACAGTACAATTGCATTTATGACCACTTTCCCCGTGACTTTTACATTTGCTGAATTTGTTCATATCAATCATCGTTTCTGATAAGAAGTGTCAATCGTGCCCGCTTAAAATGGTGGGAGCAATGTATTCTCTCTGTGTTCCTCTAGGATTGCCTAACATAAACTCATTTACCGATGTTAAAGTGGCATTTCGGCCCTGGAAAGGAAGATAAAATGGAAATTCTGCATTTTCTACGCGAGTTCAATCTTAAGAGCGTTTTCCAAAGAGTGTGGCTTGATTACCTGTTATTGACGTCCACGGGGGACCCGGAATATTACAATATTCGGTTATTCAGTCTGAAAGTCTACTATTGATTTTCTAGTAGCTGTATTAAGTTTTGATTCATAATGCCAAGGTTCATTGGTTCCCTCAACCGAAAACATGTGAAGGGGCTTATTTTCATCCGTATCTATCCTATTTCACTTTCTATATATAAGATCATAAGAGGGCGGGTCGATTTTCAAATGCCGGCAAACGCCAAAGGTATGTTATGAAGGACAATCTCCTTCAGTGGTCTAGGAATATACTTCTTGAAGTTGGCGCTGAAAAAGATTGAACAGTGGGACGTTATGCCAGTATATTCTTATCCTTTGTGCACGAAGGCTCAGCTATACACTGAGAATAATTAACCCTAGTTATATCATATGTATCACCAGCCTTATGGCTCGAAAAATCACCTGCTAATTCATATCCTGCTCTTACATGAAGTCGAGCAGCTGTTTTGTTTTTCAGGAACAAAGGATTTTAAAATCTCCTATGATGCATTGCTAGATACGACATAGTTTTACATTTTCCGTATGGAATTTGTTGGAGACCTTGTGAGGGGGAAACAGAAAACAACTCTTACTGAAGGTTAATCGTTTAGTCTTATGGGTATATGACCACAATATTAACAGTCTAACCTAAATGAAACTTTATAAAGCTGAGAAAAATAAATCAAAACCCTGTTAATTTTGGCTCAGATGCACTAACATACATGGAGCCAGGTAGGCAAATTCTATTCATGTAACCATCATCATTTTGGCATCTGGTGTTTAAATTTCTTATGAGACTTCACCTTTTTTTTAGTGCAAGTAGTTTGCCTTCCGTAGGTGCACTTTCATGCGCATGCCAAAGTCTATTCAAATCGCCGATTGGTCTTGACTAATACCCGATTGATCCAGACCAAATCCCAATTATGATTCTGTCAAGTGCAACCCCGATTGGAATCGGATATGTACATAATTCATGTAAAGGTTTGTAATACAAAATTTATATTATACAGACAAATAATAAATACGGTATGCTGGAATATATACAAGCAACATTACCTAAATGTGGCATAAGAGAAATATAATTATATTATGTATCTAATATATAGAAAACGAAACAACTTAATAATATAAAATTTTAACTTTGCTTTATTGGAACAGTCATTAGCTGAATCAGGTGTTTGGGTAGCCATAACCTTAAATTGATTGGACAGAATTAATGGAAGGTCTCGATTCAGGCAGCACTGTACATTGGATCTTGTTCAGCCTGATTATCGACACAAATATGGCATTTCCGACAAAATGTGTGGTGGCAATATTAATGAATGCAACTTAGACCTCGAATAACATAAAGAGCCCTGGTGTTTGGTAGTCTGTGGGAACCAGAGGACCCGGGAGAAAATCCACCGATGTTTAAATGGCGTTTACAAACCTCTCTCCTAGGCACGCCAGGAATCGAAGCTGGGTTGCCAGTGGAGACAGCCGAGCTTCCTACCGCTCGACCGACAAGGTCGAATTTATAGGTATACATAGTGGTTTGTGTTCAGTATAAAATAAATAAGGCTTACTTGGTTACCGTATCTATGTGTATTTCATTCATCATCTGAAGCACGAAACAAGTGGTGTAATCTTTGGTGTTCATTTGATTAAATCACCCCTTTCCATGTAACGGGATATGAAGCTTCCTGTGTGATATATATGATTAACCGGCATGTAATATTGATGCATAGATCTGAAGCACCATACCACCGGTTTGTATTGTATATCTAATCACGATGAAGGATGTGTTCATACTTTGCTTTACATGACTGTATACTCACCGTCTTCACGAGGATTATACCTAGGTTAAGAACTGTTAGCCTTGAAAATGAACTTTATTGAACTTGAAATTTATTGACCAGGCCTTAATGAAAGCTGATATACCCAATACTTACTAATATGTATATATTTGTAAGGTTATGATGCAGATATTGCTTATATTATACTGAAACAAAACTGAATAATTTACCTTGATCATAGATCTGCCAAGTCAGATTAAATCCCCTTCTTACCACGCTACCGTCTGTGGAGAACGTGATCAGTACGTGCCTTCCCGTAGAATAATACGATCCAGGATTATTACACCCGTTTTGGGAGGCAATCCGCCTGTATGAGCTTGTTTCCCCATCATATATACGGACGTAATCACAGCAACCCTCTAAGCAGAAATCTTGGAAGTGTATGCCTACAAACTAAATGGAAAACTTATATTAATTAAGAAATTTCACAGTGTCCTGATGATTCTGTTCTATTGGTGTACAAAACTAGATATAGTCAACACTTGACGCGGCGAATATGCGGAGATTCGACAAATGTCAGGACAATACAAAAATCCTTCCTGCCCTGAAACTATGCTAAAATACCCTGCCAAATCTTCAATTTAAAGTATATAATATCTCACGCTATCTGAGTAATTATTGTATGCAAGGAAAGAATAAAAAACATTGTGAATAGAGTCAAAATTAGGTATGCTAATGAAAAGGAAAAGTAATTTTACATGAACTTACAGTGTTGTTGTCGCCCGTGATTCGCCAAGCACAGTCGAGGTTGTTAGTGTAGTCACTCGGATAGTTCGGAGAGTTGATCCTGCCGGAAAGCTGGTTCTGGATCTCAATTGGAAACGATGATGAGCCACAAGCTGTCAATTCAGAATTTGTTTGTACATGAATTTCATATATCGTTTGAATTACAGTATGAATGACAAAAGAAGAGCGTTTTTGCTTGTTCCATGCGTGTGTAATAATCTAAATCATATGCATTGCATGGACAAGAGCATTAACCTCTGGAAAATATAAAACGAAGAAATATACAGTTAGATCGACGATGTAAGTGCATATGCTATCAGTCAATAAAGACAGCCCCTGTCACTTCCACCGTGAGTTATCAATGCAATGTTGAATTTCCTGTTGGTTAAACTCCTGAAGACATAACCAATAATACGCTTAACCTGTATGTAATAATCTGCAACCTGCGTTGAAAGCATAATGGAAACAGTAATTAAAGGTAAAGCAGGTGCCTCGACGTCGTTGCTTGTGATCTGGATATGAAACCCTACGATCTCGCTATGCAATCTCACCACTGGCGTCTGTCTATTGCCCTACCCCTGCGATGCTCATACCGCTTTCCGTAGTATCGCTTGGAAACGTAGATATCAAAACAATCCAACTGAATATCCATTTCTTTAAATTTAATGGATTCATAAGATGGATCGTGCCATTAAAAAATCTATCTCAGAATTGCGTAAGCAGGACTTTTTACAGCTTTTTCTTCACCTTTATAAATATCCAGTATGTTCCAAAAATAAATATTTATCAATTCAATCGTCATGCGCACGTAATATCTTGAACCCATAATGGTTCTCGATAATAAATCAGTGGAACAACGCTGGCCGATTAGGGTGATAAAGAGAATCGGATGACAAAGTTAAGCGACAATCTCGCTGTATAGTGGCAGGCAGTGAGTGGACAGCTTTATACTCCACTTGGTTCCCAGCCAGCTTTGCAACAGTGCATATGCAATGTATCAACAACGGAAATGATATAGACTTTGTGATATACGAATCAGGGTAAATATATATTTGTGTATGAATCGGAAGCATTGTTCCGCGTGTTTGAAAACATATTTCTGTACGAGATCTAGACAACAAAATCATATTTCGCTCTTATGTCATGTTTAACCTCAAGAATTATAGGAGTTATAGTTAAGGTAAGATATTCACTAATATTGAAAATAAATGGTTCTACATACTGCCACAAAATGGATAACTTACCTTGATCATTAACCTGCCAAGCCAGTCTGAACCCTCCTTTTACCACGCTACCGTCAGTGGTGAAAGTTATAAAAATATTCTGTCCCGTTGAAGAGAGTAATACGGGATTACTACACCCGCTAAGCGAGGCAATCCGCCGATCTGAGGAACTGGCGCCGTCAAATATGCGGACATAATCACAACATCTTTCCGAGCAGAAATCGTAGAATTGTATTCCTAGGAACTAAAGAGAAGCCTATACAACCAAGGGAGTAAATGTAAATAACAATATACATGAGAATGAGTTGCCAGTGTAAATCAGTAGATGCAATGCATGTCAGTACAATACATGATATAATTCCTAATACCATGCCAAACGTTCAATTAAAAGTATATGTTTTCTCACTGATTTATTATTGTAAAACACAGTGGATCCCGGTGAGATTAAGTTTACTATGCTAATAGAAAGGAAGGGGAATATAACATTTGCTTACAGTGTTGTTGCCGCCAGTGATACGCCAAGCACAGTCGAGGTTGTTAGTGTAGTCACTCGGATAGTTTGGAGAGTTAATCCAACCGGAAAGCTGGTTCTGGATCTCAATTGGAAATGATGATGAGCCACAAGCTGTCAATTCAGATATTTATTGAAGTACAGTATGACTGAAAAGATGAACTACGGTTTTTGCATGTTCCTCGCCTGTGTAATAACCTAAATCATATGCATTTAATGGGCAAGGTATAAAACAAAACAAAAATGCAGTTAGATTGACGTTATAAACCATAATGCTATCAGTCAATAACGACATCCCCGTCACCTCCGTGAGTTTTCAATGCAATGTTGATGTCCCTATAGGTCAAACATCCGAAGGCGTTAACGTACATAGGCATAACGTGTATATAATATCTTCAAACCTTGGTTAAAAACATAATGGAAAATGTAATTAAAGATAACGCAGGTGCTTGGAATATAATTCTTGGGATCTTGATATTTAATCTTACAATCTCTCTATTAAATCTCACAACTGGCGACTGTCTATTGCTCTGATATATTGCTATGCTCTCACCGCAGGATCGCAGTATTGCTTGGGATTGCATCTATCAAGATGTAGGATTTTGTAACTTATGGTATATCTCGGGTCATTTGTATTAAAATAGCTTCCCGAAAAACTGGTGGAATGCAGAAATTAGAAGGGCATCCCGACACACTCTTCAGGACAAACAGACTACGTTTAAGGATCGGTTTACACGCAATGATTTAGAATATATGCCTGAATTTTTAGAAAAAAAGTAGCAGTAAAACTCTACAGTAAAGTAAGATGTAATCATAAAAATATTATACACCCTGCAATGCTTTGCGATGAATTGTGACAACGGGGCCTTAACTAAAACACGAAATATGATTACCGGTGCATAAGAGTCCGCATACGTTCTTTGATTAAGGTATGTGCATGTATAAAATTTCAAGTTCTGCTTGCATTATATTTCCTACAGCTTTACAGCGATCGTCCTCTACAGGAATGGTTAACGTATAGAAAAGCCGTATGTCCTACTTCCACGAAATGGATAACTTACCTCGATCATTAACCTGCCAAGCCAGTCTGAACCCTCGTCTAACCACGCTTCTGTCTGTGGTGAAAATGATTAATATATGTCGTCCAGTTGAAGAGAATAATCCGGGATTACTACATCCGTTATGCGAGGCAATCCTCCGATCTGAGGAGCTCGCGCCGTCATAAATACGGACGTAATCACAACAATTTTCCAAGCAGAAATCGTGGAATTGTATACCTATGACCTAAAGAGATAAGCCAAAATTACCCAGGGAGTTAATGTAAAGAACAATATACATGAGAATGTGTTGCCAGTGTAAATCAGGGGTTACCATATATAAGTACAATCCAAAGTTCCTCCCGACCCTTAACATATTCTGAAATACCTATTGCCATGCCAAACACTCAATGTAAATTGCATATTAACGATATGATTAGTTAATGAAACAAAGGCATTAAAAAGTTGATAATGCCGATTAGATTACGGGCTTCTTATGAATATTACTTTAGCTTACGGCGTTAAGGTAACCTGTGATACGCCATGCACAGTCAAGGTTGTTACTGTAGTCACTCGGATAGTTCGGAGAGTTGATCCAACCTGAAAGTTGGTTCAGGATCTCAACTGGATTTGAAGATGAGCCACAATCTGCCGATTCAGATAAAGTACACTTATTTTAATACTCGCAACAAGGTTAATCAACCTATGAATAAAAACAAATATACAAATTTCACATGGCGTAAATGTATATTCGCATAAATTCTATATTGAAAGAGATAACTGGATATGTAGATACAGGCTTTTTGTGATCCTTAAAAGAAACATTGTCCTAGACTTGAGAAGTCTGTATTCAAATAAGAAATAGACTTGTTTCCTAGCCCTTTCCTAGTAGAACTGAACCGTTTGTTTGATTTACCGAACATTTACACGCAAAGATGTAGCATAAACTAAAAATATATTAGCTTGACTATTGAGAAATAAGAAGAACAAATTGGTTAACTGTACGGTAAATTCCAATATTTTCAGCATTTTCTCAGTACAATTTAAAATTGCATACAGAACCTGTGCTGTTTCAAATGAAATTTATCAAACAAGTATTTCCACGAATAAAGCTGCTTAATTATGTATGTGACGGTCTTCATGATCTTCAAGTTTTTTTTTCTTCTTTTAAAAATCTGATACTAACATACATAAACAAACCCACATATTTATTTAGAGCATGGCTTCTATATGGAAAGGGTTCAAATTTCATTGATATAACCGCGTGGCAGTTCGCCGGAAAAACTGGCAACAATGTCTACTACAAGATACAGCAAACTTATAGTTATCTAATGTCAAGCTACGGCATGCCGTCGACGACCGGCGACACAATGCCGCGACAGGGACAGTCATCTATGAATACCCACGACCATACATGCTTATTATTATTGGTGGGAATCAGACTGCAATGCAGTCTGCTTGCGACAGCCCCTCATGCTGAAAAAAATCAGCAAGATAGGAAGAAAAGAAGACTGAGAAGAAAGAACACTAAGGCTGCCTTCAGAAACCACATAAAGCTCCCTCGGGTGCTGTTACTGGATGGGCCCTATATGTCTAAGCTACAATATACGACATTATTTGCGGCAATCTACATTATCTAACGACAAACTGCAACATTGCCTACGCTGATAAAAGTCAGATTATTGAAACAATTGAACAATTGAAAATCCGGCGGCGACAGGTCAGATCCTACGAGTCTTTGGGCGACTTCAGGAGACTACTGCCAAACATACCGGGGACACCCTAACGACCATGTGGCGACAGCCCAGAAGCCTGTTGCCGCCTAAAATATCTCTTAAGTTGGACACGCCCATTAATGGATTTACTTAACAAATATTGTGTTGATGTTTTGTTTCGTTTGGGTATTGCAATTGATATAACACGAGGCCAGTTGTTGCCCAGTAACATTAGGTTATGCATTTATATGTGAGGTTGCTCGAGACTGAAGCAGGATACTTATCATCCCTAGGAATAAACATCTGCGCCGTTAACAGTTATTTGAAAAGGTTCTTTCAAACACAAACTGATTAATCAACATACGCTTGCTTTACTGGTCTGCTTATACTTTCAAAGTCACCCTTATGTGTCCGCTTATGAGTTTTTTAAGGCGACTACAGGCGACCTGGCTTTCGACACAAGGTCACCAGGCCGTCTCCTGTTCGGTCGGGAGTAGTCTGCTGAAGTTGCCGAAAGAATCGTACCTCTTACCTGTGGCCGCTGGATTTTCGACATGTTCGAATTGCTCAAGCGACAGCAAGTTGGTGGCGTCGGTGCTGTCATAGTTGTCAGTAGTTGATATAGAGCCCATCCTTCTGCAGGCAGCCTTCTTGTTGTAGCTCAGCCATCAGAGTTTCCCCACTTGTCTTATTTAGGTCTCTTTAGGTACAAGGGCTTTAGTCACACAAACCTCTTCTTGGCTTTCTTTTTGCCCGTCACATTGTCTTACTCTCTTGCTGGTCTTTTACCATGCAGGCTGTCGCAATGCAGTCTGATGTGGCTCCATGATGATCACAATGCAGAATTATGAGAAGCCTAAACCCCACTTCGTTTTATTGTAAAAATATGAGGTTTCATTCTATAACGGCGTGAATTCTTCTCAGTTGTCGCTGAACTTGTAGCAGGAGGAGGTAGCTTGAATTCAGGTGTCTTATGCTTGAATTCAGGTGTCTTATGGGGCTGCTCCAATTAGGCGACTCCTCAGGCGACTACTGGCCACCAGGCTGTCTCCACACTGTTGTCAGGGGCGCCTGCATGGTCGGGAGTAGTCTCCTGAAGTCGCCCAAAGACTCATGGCGTCTTACCTGTCCCAGCTCGATTTTAAACATGTTCAAAATTCTCAGGCGACAGCCTGTTTACGCCAGTGAGCGTAGCTTGACTTATACTGGTGTAGGTGTTGTCGTAGGCTGTCGCTAGGTGACGTAGGTTGTCGTAGCCCTCTCGTGGGTTGCCGTTACCTGATAATGGGGCCCATCCTTGCCTCCGTCTCCTCAAACAGTACAGAATCTAGACTCGTCGTAGCTTGTAGTTTTGGACGAAGCATAAATTCAGGTATCGTAGGCTGTCGCCAGTGTGTTCGTAAATTGTGGTAGGTTTGGTCGTAGGATGTCGTAGGCGATTGTCCTTTGCCGTGACGATTGTGTCGCTGGTTGTATGACGTCAGATAGGCATCAAGTTGCTGTAGCTTGTAGTAGGTTTTGTCGTAGCGGGGTTCTTGCCACGACTGTGATGATCTCCAGCAGTCGCCTACAAAGCCGCCTAAGTGGGACATCCCACATGAATGTTTTAGATGGTCCTTTGTCGGGGTGATTATGTTGGCTGTTGTCGGCAGCTTGCCGTAGCTTGACAAACAGGTTTTAGGTTGTTGCAGCATGTCGTAGCGGGGGTCCGTTTTTTGGCGACATGCAGCCACAGTAGTCGACTTCAAAATCGCTTAAGAGGGACAACTCCATTAAAAAAAATATGCTTGAAAGATTGCCAGAGCCTATACCTACGAATTTCATGCTGTGAAGCCTGCGGAAATGTTTGTTTTTACTAATGTAATATTTATTTACAATTCCGATTGTTAACGACAAGATATGTTTTAACTGTTGCTGATACTCCGAGAATATCTACCTGCGAAAACAAAACTGAATAGGTTAGAAGGAACCCTCAAACAGAAACGCAAAGAGCTACCAGGTAACCACGTGTTATAGATTATAAGTCAAGGGATCGTTTCTTTATTCCTCAAGTAATGTTTGTGTGAACTTACACGAGCGTCCTAGAGCCTTGTGTTGCATAGCAGCTGTAGTGGCCTCAGATGGTGGACCAGCTTTGGTAGCATGACCTGTAAACCGAGCCGAATTATATATATATATATATATATATATATATATATATATATATATATTTATATATATATACAACCATACATATTGTTTACTATAACTTTTTTTTTCAGATTTCACAGCCCTCAAATGAATTTCAAAGCAGTTAAAATAATTGCTCGTATTTTTAAATGTGTCCCATAAGTTACAGAAAAGTTAGTGTTTATTTTATTATTATACCTGAGAATAATTCATTTCTGAACTGTTAACATGAAACAATTTACAGCACATGTGCATAAAGTATGAATATCAATCTTGCACAAAGACTATAATAATTTTTGATGTTGACTTACTTCAGCGAATATATCAATTATTAAGCTATCAGTTATTGAGTAATTATTTACGATAAAATTGAAATATTGTTTTAACGTCCTTTGATGTCTTTGTGATGAGCTTGTTAAATGTTGCATCTAAAGACAAAACCAGCTTTTAGTTATCCTGTACAAAATGACTCTACTAACCGGTAGCTGTGGTCTCTATAAACCTGCTGTAACCTTCAGTAGAACAAAACTGCAAGTTAACAGAAAGTATTATATTAGCATTAGCTGATACAACAAGCAGGGATATTTATTGCTTTGGTGTTTAACAAAATATCTAAATTATCTAATTGTGGAAGTTCATCGTCAGATGAGAGCTATAAAAACAAATGTATTCTATTTAAACCAACTCTGGTTGCACCTACAAACCCATGTTAACTAATGCGACATTATGAGTCAAACGTTTTCGTGTATACTTTCAGTAATATGTTACCTCATGAGAGTACAGATTATCAACCTACCATTAAGAAAAGCAGATACAAAATTGTTCGAGTCATTTCATAGGCAACAGGGTGAACCGACAAAAGTTTTAACAAAATAATATCAACTCAACCGTATTGCGTAGTTAAATCCCGTATTGCGTAGCTATTACATGAACTTCCTGGTTCAATGTATCCTTATGACAGGTTTATAGTGTACTCAATGAATAACAAATAAAAAAACTTAAAGACTACTTGAGTAAGAAATATATCTTACAGAACACGCACCAGGTCATAAGGTCACCGAAAGTATGTACATAGCTAATGTACAAAACCTTATGTATGTACTTGTAATTGTAAAGAGGCTTGTTTGTAAAAAGATAAAGGTTTGCTGATCATGATGAAGATTAATATTGATAATTTTAAATAAAAATTTTAGTAAGCATGGAGAGATTTTGGTTTCTATGAATGTAAATGATGACAATCCATGAATAGGTAGAGCACATTATATCTAAAACATGATTATTACACTATCTCCCCCAAAAATGCATGTAGGGTTTGTGAGTGATAAATTTGTGTTATACAGAATTTCAGATTTGTGCAGCTACGGTCAACTCCTTGCATCCATCGTGTGCAATGAGATTAAGCAAATGTCTCCTGAGGCTAACACGATAACAGCTCTACTATATCTACCCTTTAAAACTACGTTAAAGTGTCACGTAATGATATGTTTAAGAATTGTCAAATTTAGATAGCTAATACACACTCCGATCACTTCCCCCTTATAGGGATCACCAAGAGTCCTGAACGTTGAGGGCAGCTTGACTTAATTAATAAATTAGAAAATTCACCTCCTACGGATTAAGATAAGAATTATATATAGGCAAATGTTCTGTCACATTGGGCCGGCCCATACACATTATACCATTCAATGACAAACGCTCACAAAACAACGCTGTGCTTTTTAGGTCCAGGTGCTTGACTGCGATATCTTGTTATTCGTGCCAGGAATGACCAGCAGATCAGTACTGGCCGTGTGTGTCTGCAAATGTACGGTAGAGTCTCGTCTCTATTCATTTCAGATTTTTTTATATATCTCAGTTGTGGTTTATTATATTAACGACTCTTTCCCTTTAAATAAACAGTACAATGGTAACCGAGAGAAAAAAACAAGGAGCACACAGTGCCTGACTATAGACAAAATCTAGTGTGTGCTTACGTATTCCTATACTCTAATAAAAAGTTACAGTTAAACCTGAGCTTCTTTGGCCTTACAGCCATGCGCATATAACCTCGCTCGCATTCGCAGAAGTTGTACTCTCCCTTTTGGATTTATTATAATCTTCTCTTAGGAAGTGGTATCGTCTTTGAAACCTTAAGGTACCTTACACAATGCTTCTAGCAGGAACGGGAGAAAGCACAAAAGCCAAAATGGATATGTACCTGTAGGCCTGCTTTGTAATAACTCGAATTGCCATTGCAGCGAGAATGTTTAAATTCAAATGTGTATATTTCATAAAAAAAAGAAACTGTGATGGTCTGCCATTCCCTGACTGAAGCGTTTGTCACTAACACAGGCCAGTGTTTTATTTAACCTTTCTTGTAAAAATAAATATACCATAGGGATATATCTTAGGATCAAAAACCATAAGCATACTTTCTAGTAGAGTCACGTCGTAACAAATTTTGAGATTATTCATTGTCTCTTTTTGTTTTGTCTAAACTTGACAGTTTTTCGGCATCAAATGTTTGTTCAAGAAATTATATATATCGGAACGTATTCTTGAAGCCGTATGTGTATTATTTAAATAGGTCAAAGGTCAAGGTAATTGGAGAACCTTGTAACGTAATATTCCTCATAAATGGCCATATCAACCTCTTTTTAGAGTCATTTTGTTCATCTTTCTCTTCCGCATACCATGGAATGATCAACCTTTGTTGACTTTGTGTCACCTTGTCAGTGTGTCTGGTGTCTGTCTGTTCCTCTGTTGTTGTCAATTTTGTCAACGGCTCTAGCACACTACAAGCCACAATTTCGCTGAAATCGCTGAATCTTTCAGAGATGACGGAAAACTAAAATTCTAGGTGCCCTTTTGTTTTTGTCAATAAAGGGTCAAAGGTAAAGGACAGGGTCATCGAAAAACCTTATAATTAACGTTTCCTCATAACCTGGCCAATATGGTTGTATCAGCCTTATCCTTACCTCATTTTGTTTGTCTTTCCATTCCCCATATCATGATATGATCAACATCTGTTGCCCTTGTGTCACCTTGTCAGTATGTCTGTTTGTTCCACTGTTGTTGTCAAGTTTGTCAATGATCAGTCTGACATTTTAACAAACTACAGGCCACAATTTTGCAGCAATCACCTTGAAACTTACATAGTGATGAAAAACCAAAATTCTACATAGCCTGTCTTTTTGGTCAATATAGGTCAACGGTCAAGGTCAAGGTAATCGAAAAACCTCAAACTTTATTTTCCTCATAACTTTGTTAAAAATGGTCATATCAACTTCATCTTCACCTCATTTTTTTGCTTTTCTTTACCTCAACCTCTTGTTTTCCATAAGGACATATGACCTTGTCTGTTGAACCTTTTCATTTCCACATTTTGCCTTCCGGCAAGCGTTTAACCTCAGGTTGTCTAGTTTGTTGCTTGCCGGAATCAGAGATTTCGGCAAGTATGTTGGTCAGTTCCGTATGTTTGTTTGTTTGTGTGTTCGTTTGTCTGTGCTCTACAGGCCACAATGTCGAAGCAATCGCTCTGAAACTTATAGGAAAAGTGTAAAATCGGTAACCCCCGGTGCCACCAGGGGCGTGGTACCTGGGACACTGTAACATATCATTTTCTGCAATATCTAAAAAAATATTAAACATGTCACAATTTTTAATTTCGTATCTAAATCTAGGTTCATTGGCTTATTGATGTGCACATGTAGCCTTGTGCTGCCATTACCATGGTCACCTAATTTTGGGGTAAAACTTTACAATATAAAAATATGGAGTTTTTTTCTTCTAAATCTGTTAAAATACATGCTACAAAGGTCTAGTTTATTTACATGAGGTATCATTCCCTTGCTTCTAAGTCATTCATTTGTAAGTCTCGTCAAATCTCGTTAGGTTTGCCGTCAAACGAGAAATAACGAGATTTTTCAGAAATGCTTATAACTCGATAAGATTTAAGCTAAAGAGGGGTAGTTTTCAGCATTTGGTAGCTTTTCAGAAGCTTGCATTGATAAAACTGCAAATCTTGCCAAATATCGCATCATCTCCCGCAATCTCGAACAAATATCTATATCTCAATCATTTTAATGCTAGAGATTTTATTTTTCTATTGTTCAATAATCATTTGACTAGTTTCAAGTGAAAATGTGAACATCTCGTCATATCTCGCACCATTTTTTGTCAAACAGAAACAGGGGACCATTCAAAGAAACACCTATAATTCTGTCATTTTTATGCTGAAGACCTATAGTTTTCAGCATTTGATAGCGTCTAACTCTCTCGGTCACATTATGTGATTATATTGTAAGTTTCGTCAAATCTCGCATCGTTTTCCTTTAAATAATGAAAGTAAATCCCATTGCCGTGACCATAAGTGGCGGCAGTGTGTGATAGTAAATGTCGCAAGGGGCATTACATTGACAGTTGAAACAATGTTCAATGCGTGTGCGATGGTCCTTGAAGCGGCACAATTTGGGGATCCCTCCTGTGTTTTTGGTTGTGGTCTCTTTTAATGCTTTGTATGGACGCACCTTGAGGATTTCCCTGATTTTCTTACAGCCAAATTGTGTAATTCCATTTTTTTTCAGGTCCGACAGAATTACTGCTTACATATTATTTCCGATAATTCCATTTTCGATACAGTAATTTAATGAATATGAATGCAGATATAAATTTAATAATTGTACATGTTTGCATATATAATGTTTTGTCGGTTCTCCTTTATGATATGAATTGCTTGGACCACGAAAACCAATTTTTACATATTAAAACACGTGCTTATTGTTCTTTTGAATGGTGTATTCCTACTGAGCCCGGAAGACGATATGGTCAAATTATTTATTAAACCATGCGCACGGATTAGTAATCTAAATAAATATATTGACCATGTCGTCTCTTGGCCTCCGTTACTTCCTGTTAAAGTTTGAATATATTAAAAAGTTAGCCTTGCTATGAAGGTTGATATTATTTCTCTATAGAGCCCGAAGCTTCGAAAACTTATGTGATAATGAATAAGCTGGTTTATCTTAAATGCGCCACTCATCCTCTTTACCTCCAATTGTATCTTAGTATCATAGATTAAGTAATTTTATATTCTCTGCCTGCAGCCAATGTGACCTTATTTTCTGGCGTTCCGGTAAAAATAATGTATTCCTGGAAGAATCTTAAAATCTTCATAAGTAAATTACATTCACTTACCGTTAAGAAAAGCAGAAGAAACAAATTGCGAGACATTTGTTGGCTGTATGGTTTACCCACAAATGTTTTTGAAAACCGAAGCGATATACAATTACCGCCAATGCACATGTATAGGCAACCATTGATTACTTCGTTGCCAACCAACAGACAAACATTACAAGCTCTTCAGCGTACTGATTTGGGCCCCCCAATGTGATTAAATATCAAGTAAATTTTATTCTTACCACAGTTAAAGATATACCAGTGACACACTTATCATGCCCAGTATTACGTATTACGTTGCATTCCGCTTTAGGTATGCGTTAACGACATGAATGTGTTCCTAAACACGGATTAGCAGGCCTCAGGGTCACAAGTAAGCGGAATAGATTTCCCACGTATGGAGAAAAAAATCTTCAGCTGTCATACAGTATTCTAAGCGTATGTGTATGAATTTAAATTCATGTTTTGTGAAACGTTTCGTGTAATTTCTCCACAAGATAAAAGTATCCACCATCCATCACACGCCCACACAAATATATGTGACCACTAAATGGGTATTGACTTGAAATTTACTGACAGATTTACTGCAGAACGGAATGTTTAAAGATTAAGAGGACAAGAAACACATAACCTTCCTTGTTAAGGTGCTAAGGCCTTTGAACCTACTTAACAATATATATTCCTAAATTGAAAACTCTGTCTCTGCCTATCAGAATTATGTGTATATTTGGCAACGCCGATTGTATAAACAGCCATAACAAACTAGAAAGCACATACAGAGCGCATACCTGCGCCATCGCCTGTGTCCAAACGCAGGCCCGCTTCAAATTTAATCAACTTAATTTAATATATGTAATCAGGGAATGTGCATATAGTTATTGATGAAATACGACATGTAGTGTATACGTCTAGAAGTGTATAGTGACAATTCGTGCATTTTTAACCGTCTTCTAAAGCGTGTACTTAATGCTTGCCAAGAGTTTATTTACTGCTTGCTACGCACCGGGGGAAATTGTGTGTCTGTGTGGCTGTGTATCTTTAATCTTCTACCTATTATTTTACATCATTCAAGGAGCGGTATTGGTGTATTGGTGTACCATCATTTATCCAGACACAGCACCTGATACATCTAGTATAATCTCTCTCTAATATAAAAAAAAAACATCCAGGAAGATTCGATGACAATAAAAAGTCCATTACAACTCATTGGTCCCACTCTTGTTCAGGGCCAGTGGAACACCATAACCATAGAGGTTTTTTAGAGTACAACCCTGGTTTCTTCTTCATGGTTCCTGTTTTCAATGCTTAGGACTATTGTGAAAAAAGCTCTGACACTGAAAGAAGTTCAGATAATGACAGAATTTCTTTGAAGAATCGTTGGTATCACATAAATCTTTCTGTTTTATCTTTGGGTACCACTTGGTCATAAGGTAAACATAATTAACACTTCTCAACATCTTAATGCGTGGCGGCATAAATCGAGAAAACGCCTTCATCTTGAAGCCTGTATGCGTCATTTTTATTACGTGTTGTAAATAACAATGAGGTTATTATCATACCTATTAAGTGGACATTAAGGTTCAAGACAGATTGCATTCCTGTTATTAATCATTATCAATATATTTGTTCTATACAGTTAGCACTACTTACTTATTATCCGTTTCATTTCTATTAATATGTCAGGTGTATATAAGGTGATTAAGTATTCATCAATACTGTATCTTGTAAATTTCAATGTATGATCAACAGGTCTATCTATTTTATTCTATTTATATAGTTCTATATATTTACACAATATTTGAACAGCTTGCTATATTACAAGAGGAGATAAAATAATATAATATTATATTCATATGTGTGTGATGATAGAGATCACAATCTGGTGGATCTGACGATCCTAATGATAGAAATTAAAATTCTACCGGTTGACATATAAGGATTGTAAATCCAGTTGTATATCTAAATTTGTAATCTGATCCGGCAGCATTGCAAATCTTACTTGTTAAAATAGCAATTAAGTGTAAGGTGAGATGAAAATATAGATTTCACATACTAAATTTGTAAACCTTACCAGTGGACTTCTCCACTGATGAAAATGCAATTATTTTAAAAAAGCAATACTTACTGTAAGATAACAAATGAATTTTTTTTTCAAATAGAACCTTTTCTTAAGAAAATATAAACAGCTAAGATTGCATTCCCTAAACGGACCTGTTTTCTGACCTAAACCCGCAGTCTATGAACTGCTGGATAAGACATTTAAGGTATTTTGCATTAATTTGCGTTTTTTCGGGTATAAATCGCTAAAAAAAAGTTGGTTTTACAATTAATGCGCGACATATTTAAATGAGACAACATTAAGCGTAAGATGATTTTTTTTCACTACCTTTCATATACATACAGCCAAACATACAATGTGGACACAGTGGGTACATCTGCTAAAATTTTCTGCAGATCTCTCATTATATACCAATCGTTTAATGTCAAGCTGTTTAAAAATAGACAGATTAAATGGGATTTGGTTAACGTTTCAGTGCATGGGAATTCCGCTATATTAATGTCATAATCTTTGGGGGAATTCTTCCCATAGTATGACACAAAATCACTCCAAAAAGTTGCTTGGATCAGGGTTGGGGCCAATTACATTGATAAGTAATCATTACAATTATAATTACTTCCAAACATTTCAATTACAAATTACTTAAATTTCACAATGTAATGATTAAATTACAGTTACTTTTCAAATGTAATTAATTACTTTCAATTACCTTATACAAAATCTATAATTCTTAGCATGGTTAGTGAAAGTATCACTTATACTAGAAAAGAGAACTTATTAAATATGTGAAGGGAAAACTACAAACACACATGAAGTCTTATGTCACATATTAAAGTGCATGAGATATTTACCAAGGATAATCACATATGATGGCATCATATTCCTTTAATTTCTTATGGATTGGCAAAACTGATTGCCAGAACACATATATGAACATTACTTTTTTGCTTGTAGATTAAGAAGGTGTAACTTTTTTAATTAGATTTCTTACATGAAGTAGCGTATCTGAAAGTGCATGTAGGTAAACTATGTATTATCTTGAAGTCAACAACTATCACTTTCAAATATAATCTGAGTAAAAAAATCATCTGATATTCTTAAACCACATATTATCCTTTACTGGACAAATGTATTGCTTCCAGATAGCATTAGCACTGACAAGATCACCTGTGGAAACAATTGTTGGATCAAACCTCTGATGATCTAAAATCCTAAGCTACAGATCCTTCACATTAATAAACGTGTAGATCCTAAGGTTTTAACTACAAAGTCAATGCCCATTACAGATATATGGTAAAAACTGAAATTTCAAATACAATATTATTTTCACGACAGTCAGCAATGGTTATATTTCATATGAATAATTCATATAAATATAAAACAAACTGAATACATAATTTATCACAATGTGATGCAATGAAGTTAATTATAGGAAAAGTGAGTGAAAATTCAGTACATTCACCATGGTAATTTTCTTTATGAATGATAAATAGTGAACATTGTCTTCAGTCCCTAGGCCATGTCTGTCACAGGAAACGGAGGAGACAGTCAGCTTCAGTCAGCAGACTGAGACAGCCTTCATATCTTGATAGCAATCTCTATTTACCTCATGGCCACCCGCTGGAGGTAATTTTGATATCAGCCATCCCAGATCATAAGCCTCTTTTGTCCCTGTGACTCTCTCAATGTCAGTTAATTAGCAGATATATATTGATGTAATCAGATCAATATAAGTATGTTCCAGCCAAAGATTCATTCATTTAAGTGAAACTGTTAAATGCAGCAAGACCTTACTTGTCCTAGTGTAGCTCAAGACATGTGTGCTTTTTAGAAGTCTATTACTTTAGCAAGATGGCAGCAGAGGCATTTGCAACAAAAAAAAAAAAAAAAAAAGAAAAAAAAAAAGACCAGTAAATGGCAAGGTACTTAAGTAGTACCACTGTTCCACTGAATACTTATATTCCTTACCCAAGAGTGTCTTGATAAACAGTACAAATGAATGAAGTTGAATGTACAGTGCTCTGTCATGAGTTTTGAAAGTAATTGGAAAGAAATTGAAAAGTAAATGAAATTACATCTATTTTCATGTTTGTAATCATTACAATGAAAAAGTAACTTGTATTTGAATTTTGCCCAATAACAAATTACATTTAGTTACTTGAAAAAAATTAATTAATTACGGGTAATTACAATTACACATTACACTTACCTAAACCCTGGCTTGGATTATTCAATTTAGAATGAGACTGAATAGACGTAAAATGAAATTCTAAACCTAGAACCACATCAGTCTGATTCCCTCTTTATTCCTTGACCCTCTCACCAATCTTAGCTAAACTAGTCTTACGGTTATTGCCGCATCTACTTCTTAGCGCCCTCTAGTATTCAAACATTGAACGATTCAGAGGTTTAAAACATCTGTCTTTTCGATTAAACATAAACTTTAATCATATTTCAGCTCAACGAAGTGAAGCGCTATGTATTATCGTTGACGATTCACTCAAATGGTTCTAAATATACGATGAAATTTTCCAGTGTTATTGCCTTACTCAAACGTTGTGTGTTTCACTAAATGAACACGAGATGGCGCTGAAATGCAATAGCGGTTTACCATTATTAATAATGAAGACATATGCTGAGACACACCAATTTCACTGAAAAGACTGGAACTAGCAAACACATCTGAGCAGTTGGTTGTCTTGTGGTTAGCCGATACTATTCCCAAATTTAACTTGTGGTACAGATACTTTGAAATTGAATAAATCTACTCTTTTTTTCTTTACTTATTAAAATAAATTTCAGTAGAAACAGACACAAGAAAACAAAAGGACTGTTTATTTCTCCTTTTATGTATCAAAACATGCTTAAGGAGGCCTAATCACCTACACGAATAATATCTTCTTCTCTTTAAAATAAATGTGTATCTGCCAAAATATTGCCCTGAAACCGTTCGCTTACTCCTGTAAACGAGTGTTAAAACAGTGGATCGGGCGCGATCACAGGTGTCAAAATAAACACAGCGCGTGTCAATCAGGAGATGCCCGGACTGACTTGGCGCAACACATGTAATACATGTTGTCGCTGGCTTAAACGCCGCGTGTTGCGGCTCACAATCAGACCTCCGGTCACGCGGCCTGGTTAAGGTAAACAGACACCAGAGTAATAGTAAGGATGTGCAGGGAAATTTTCGTATAATGTAAAACTAAACTGAAGGTGGGAAAGATTAGGCATAATATTGTTCCTGATTTAGCTCCTTTAACGTATGTTAAATAACTATATATACATTATATCCATTTAAGCAATTATTCTTTTAAAATATTTTATGAATTATGGTTTAAATCATGGCTTAAACCTTGTATTAAAATTAAGTTCTCTTTTAATCATGAAACGTTCCAAACATATTAATAATAAGCATGACTGCTATATGTGCTGTAAAAACTGTTCTCGATATGTAAACCTTTTAATCATAAAACTTTGAAATATCTATTTTTTTGTTGGGCGGGACGAATGTGGGTTCAATTTTTCGGCCCGCACGGGCCCTAGAAGGCATGCTTTAGCATCAAGGTCGTTTCAGACAAGAGCAAACAGTTCTGAGGTGCTTAAACGTGGGTTTTGTCGGGTAACTCGCTGAATACAAGTCCGTTTCGATTTTTATAAACAAACACAAAATGTTAGTTTGTTCAAAATTCTTGGACAATCAGAGATGCCTCACGTTCAGGGCGCTCAGAATCAATTATTTGCTCATTATCCCGCAGAATATGGAATATGGCAGAAATTTGTCCATGGTTTCCTGGAATTTAATTTAGGAGCATTTTAAGAGCATTAAAATACACTTTTGCGTGTCTCTGTCTGCATGGTAAAATGTGTGGCCTCCTGTCTAAATTCTGTGTAAAGACAACAAAACTCCGAATACAGGGGTCTTTCTATCAAATTATTATGGTCGGAAGTTAAACTAGTATTTAAAAAAAATGCTTTAACAAAACACGAACATATGTCCAGATTGACCTATAGCCGTGTAGCCGTGTAAGTGTGTAGTTGATTTTTAGGCGAAGAGAAAGAATGATGCCTTTTATTATCACTCAAGCTTCGAAAACTTGTGTGAATAAATTAGTCTATCTAAAAGTCGTCACTCTTCCTTTTTACCTTAACCTGTATTAGAGTATCATAGATTCTAAATAGAAATTCTCAATAGCAGCATTTAAGTTTTATATACTCTGCCTATAGCCCATGTGACGTAACATTTCAAGCATTTTTATAAAGACGATATATTCCTGGAAGAATATTTAAATCATCACACGTCACTTACCGTTAAGAAAAGCAGAAGAAACAAACTGCGACTCATTTGTTGGCCGTATGGTTGATCCGCAAAATCTGTTTTGAAACCTATACACAATTATCACCATTGCACATGTATAGGTAACAATAGATTACTTTGTTGCCAATCAACAGACGTTAAAAGCTCTTCAACGTACTGATTGTGCTAAAGGTGATTTAATATCAAGTAAATTGTATTCTTTCCACAGTTAAAGCTATACCTGTGACACACTTATCATATTCAGTATTACGTTGCAGTCTGCTTTAAGTATGCGTTAACGACATGAATGTGCCACTAAACATTGATTTGTCCCACATGCCGCGTATTTTCCTTTGTTCTAACTGTACGTTCATATCTGCTTGCATCACAGGGACATGAAAAGTGACCATGCGAGTGAAGTTGCATGGCGACTTTCCAAATATGGCAAAGAACTGGTGCGTAGCCAAAAAAAAAAATGACACACGTGACCTTCGACCAAGGAGGCGTGGCAAGTGGGACAAATAAGTTATAGCCCAATGAAATGTAAAGCAAGCCATGAGATTTGCTCGGCTTGTGTCAATCATGGCAGGCTCGCCTAAACGGCTCGCCTGCCATGTGACACAAGCCTCGCAAACCTCACGGCTTGCATGACATTTCATTGGGCTATAACCAATACACGCCTCAGGGTCACAATTAAGCTATAAATTGCGGAATAGATTTCCCACTAATGGAGAAAAAAGTCTCCAGCTGTCATACAGTCTCCCAAACGGCAAAAAAAGCGTATTTGTATGGATTTAAATTCGTGTTTTGTAAAATGTTTTGCGTAATCTTCCCTTAAAGATAAAGCTATCCACCATCGAACACACACACATATACACATATGTGACCACCAAATGTATATTGACTTGGAAGTTCCCGTAAGATTTACTGCAGTACGGAATGTTATCCAGTCTATTTAAAGATCCTGAGGACAGGTAGCACTTCCTCGTTTAGGTGCTTAAGCCTTTTAACCTACTTGACAATATTCATAAATTGTATTCTTATCTCCTTCTTATCAGGATTAGGTGAATGATTGGCAACGCTACAGCATAGCTGAACCTGAATGTATAAATAACGTAACAACATAGAAAGCACTCACAGAGCGCATACCTGCGCCATTACCTGTGTCCACACCCAGGCATTCTTACAAACTTAATCAACTCATAAACCTATCTTCTACGTGTATTGACTACATTTATTAATCACCCATTCATCGAAAAAGTATACTTACATCTTTCCACCCTTGTGTCATATTTGTCCTCTCATAAAATTTCATTAAAAAATTTAAAATATACAACAAACAAACAAAGCACATCGTGAACCCCAGGGTGGATATTAATAAACATCCGATAAACATGAACTCTTACTCTCTGATAATCGTTAATCCCAGGTCATTAAACGTGTCAAAATGCAACTGACACCAAACAGATGCACTACGTCCATTCATTAATCGAGGAAAAACTATGAATTATTTAAAGCTAACACCTTTGGCTTAGGCTTACTATCAATACTCTTTAATCTATTACTTTATATTTTCTGGTAATAATTTTTATAAATAAAAAGGTTTCTGCTAAATGATTGGCATCACGTGGGGCTGTAAGTGTCCACGCAGTATTTAGAAATGGCTTGCATGCATGCAGATTCAGGGACTCAAAATACGGACACAAAATGTATATATATATATATATATATTTAAATTTGAATATGGGATATTAAGTGCAATAACGATATTTGTATAGAATCTTGAAGTCTGTGCAACGCAAGCAGTCAGTATTAGTCCATTGAATGAATTTTATTAAAAATAATTTTGAATATACGATATAAAGTGCAATGATAATATTTGTGTAGTATCATAAAGCTAGTGCAGTCAGTATTAGTCCATTGAATGGTCTATATGGTGTTAATGTGCAGAATGGATGTGCAGGTATGAATGCGTGTATCAGATATTCGGATTCATACGAGCAGGTATATAGGTCTGGTTTTATTTATACTAAACGTTTTTATTACACATACCAAATGTCCCTAGTAAGTAAACAAAACGTTGGTAGTTCCTTCGATCTGTTTTGGTGGAACATGATGGAATCTGATATATGTAAACCTTGAGCTATAGTCCTCCACACAGCTTCCACTGCTGATCTAATACCTCCCAAAGTATGTAACAATCTGACGCATCTGCACTCGCTTTGATTGCGGTTGCACTATATTAACTATTTTTTCACCCCTTATTATGTTCCTGTAAATATTCTTTTATTCTTCCAAGTTTCAATTGGTTTGTCGTTGTTGTAATAGTATTGTTGTAATTGTGTAATTTGAACCTCTTGCCTTGAAGTTATAGGGATTTATGCAAAGACCTCTATACGATTTTTTTGCTCAGTTCATCATGGTGTATAAAGTATATACTCTGTAAAAACAGCGCTTAGTTTTTAAACACCAAAATATCCCGCTTAGCAGCTAAACATGTCTTCAGTTGTGCTTAAATGGTAAACATGATTGATTTTTATGCATATATGCTATTCATGTATAGCATGTAAACATGTTTAACTTAAATGTGAATATGTTTAGCTGTGTTCATGGGTGATGACACATGATTAGGAAAGGACATGCTAAGCACATAAGCTAAACATGTATTGCCGTCATGTGTTTAGCATGTCAAGGCTTGACAGGCTGTGCTAAACATGTAATCACTGGTGTTCGCCTGATTATAATGATTTCTTCATGTAAACCTGTGCTCTCTCTCTCTCTATCTCTCTGTCTCGTTCTCTCTCTCTCTCTCTCTCTCTCTCTCTCTCTCTCTCTTTATATATGTATTTATGAATATGTCTATTTATATATATATATCAATCTCTCTCTGTCTGTCATTCTCTCTCTCTCTCTCTCTCTCTCTCTCTCTCTCTCTCTCTATATATATATATATATATATATATATAAATACTCGCTTTCTCTCTCTCGCTATATATATATATATATATATATATATATATATATATATATATATATATATATATATATATATACTAGTATATATATATACTGTGTGCGAGAAATCAAACCAAATTTTTTTAAGGCATTGTATTAAGTAAATAGTTTTGTGCCTGTGTGGCATTTTTATTTGGTCACTGCACAACTTTTAATGAAACCATCCGCAAGCCGATTTCCTTTACTGGTATTGAATGATACTTTTTATCTTGTATATACGTGCTCTCAGCTTTGAAGTCTCCATGGACACTTAACAATAAAACAATCAGGAAACTGCTTCATGTTAGATGGCCCTGGAAATATTAGGGCTTGTTGAACACTTTCATAATAAAGCAACATGGTTTGTTATCCAGTATACGTGAAATCATTTGCGGCCTGGCAGAATCTGTTTGAAGAAAGATGGTTCCTCAGGTACAGCATCTCGCCCATTCTCGTTTCAATGGTCACATGATATAAAGCCGCGAATTTTGATAATTCAACACAGACAGTCCGTTAGCATTGGTTCTAAAGGAGCCGAAGGTTCAGAGCTTCAAGTATACTGTGTGAGAAGCTACTTGTTTATTATAAGAATATTGCATTTAAAATAGTATATAGGAACTGCTGATCTTCTTTATTCTTGCTGTAACATGTGCATGAACAGCTCTTCGGTCAGTACAAACTGGCTAGACACCCTGCATGCTGATATACTGTGACCTCTGCTGGGACCTAAAAGCACGCACCACGATATAAGTCACAGAAATAAATGAGAACATGACACTTAATGTATGTTCTTTCTTTCCTTCTTGTAATTGACCTAACTTTGAGATGGGATGTGTGAGGATATATGAATCAATTGGTTTACTTGATTTACTGTATATAACCAGACTTATTCACAGCACACGCACAGACACATTGCATGTGTTTAAGCTTCTCTAGGATATGATTATGTATATATGATACATATATAATGATGTAAGGATTATATCTCTTTCTGTTTTGCTTAATATTTAACTTTTTTCGGGTTTCTTTACTGAGAAGTTGTCCCAAAAGCCTAGGAACATCAGGTGGCGGAGAGCGAAAAGAGCGAAAAGCTCAGCAGTCCAAATGATGGGGGGGGGGGGGGATCAAGAGAGCAAGAAGAAGCATAACCTTCTTCTCACCCACTACAGGTACGGATTAGAAAAAAAACTTAAATGTCAGGTCGTATGTTTTCTTCATGTGAATAACACTAAAGCTTTTCTTGATATCTGACACAATGTAGCGCCAGATCGGCTCTCTAACATTATGGCCAGATCACTGGCTTGCCAGGGTGCCTGGACATCGAACCCTAAGGATCGCATTTTTAAGGTCCCATGAGGATGCAAATATTTTCGTCATTTTTGACAACGCCTCATTGCTTACAAGTATCGTGTCACTTCAAATAAACCCACTAGACCTTTTAATAAGTTTCCCATCTCTCTAACGACACCTATCATGTGTGTGAAATATTCCGTTATAACCCAATATATTCGCATATTGTTCTGCATGCGGTCAGATTTCTGCCTGCGGTCTGCCTGCTGACTATATGTGGAGATACGGTTATAAAGATTGGCGTGAACTTGCAGGGCGGTTCTTAATTTGGCTTGTGTCACGACTTAGTAGGGGGCCCTGTTGTAACTGAGTCGTGTTTGTCACGGCTAGGTCACCTCCAAGGATGATGCTAGTGCAAAGAGGAGAGGAGATGGAGGGCATCATCCTTGCAGATGGGATTCACGTAAAGACCTCGGGAGGTCTAGGACAGGCCATAAGTGACCTTTTGGCCTGTTATTATGCCTGGGACCTTAGTTTCCCAAGGCAATATAAAATATTACCCTTTCTTCAAATATACATGTTGCCGGACACGAAAATCAAGGTCCACAAATTTAAGGCACCGCATTCCTCAAATTCGAAAATATATATCTAAAGTTACCTACCTTAGTATTGATGGACATTTTTTATAAGGGAATGTAAGGATTCCCACATTTTCAGTCATGACAGTTAAAAAACGGCAGTGTATCAGTGTATTATTTCTTCATATAATTTGATTATACGTGTACAAATATTCGAATTCTGGTTATTGTATATCGTGTCAAGTGTAATTAGATATCATGATAAAATCTAAGCGATACATCAGTAAAAAAAAAAGGGTAACAATTTTTTAAATATTTATCAAATGTAAGAAATGGATCAATTTTCGAGATTTTCTGTGTAAAAAAAAAAACAACTCTGTACTATCAAGGAATACTTTTAGGAATACAGGATTAACGATTTGTCAAACAATAAAGATTATAAATGTAGAGAGTAATGTTTATAATTTATAGAATTAATGTGCTACATATATATATATATATATATATATATTTATATATATAGTGTATGAGAGAGAGAGAGATTCTATTATTTTCTCTTAATCATTTTTGTTTTATAATAAATTTATTTACAGTGAGAAAAAGCCTCACGTTTTCTGTTACCATGTGACTCGCATGAATTCATCACACATCCTACATGCACCTGGTCCCATCGCACCTAATAGCGAACGAGCAGCTACGGCTCATAAGCTGAACGTTTATCTGTCAGAAAAAAAAAACAAAAAAACATATTTCTAGGCTAAACATGTTAAGATGATAAACACGTCTTATACCTTAAAACGACCAGCTAAACATGTTTAAAAGGCTAAAGGCATTATAAAATCTGAGCGCTTTAATGCTAAACACGATGATATAAAACGTGTTTAGTGTGTAAACGCGTGGAAAACACAATGGCAAGGAATGTGCTTAGCTTTGTGTTCAAAAGCTAGAAGCTATTTTTACAGTGTATATACTGCTTAAAGTCTCATCCAAAGCGCCAACATATCGGCCCCAGAAAACTGAATAAAAATATCCTGTCTACTCAAACATCACTGATTTTTAATTAATCTAAATAATTTTATCTAATAGACATATTAACAATCTTAAGTGACTGTCACCCCTGACGCGTAGCATAGGACAGCAGAAAAGTTTGATCAAAAGTTTTAAGCCACTTCTCGAGCACAACACAATGCAGAAAAGCATATATAGAACAGCCTTGGCAAACAATAGCTTATCTAGTTTTTACCTTCAGACCCCCCCCCCCCATTCTTTCTCTCTCTCTCTCTCTCTCTCTCTCTCTCACACACACACACACACACACACACAATTTCTAAATATAAAGAATGCCAATTGTGATCGATCCAGAATCCAAATTGGGGGGGGGGGGGGGGGGGGGGGGAGCGCGTACATAGATTATACCGGATCCCCCCTTTTTTGCGGTCTTGAGCTCCCCCCCCCCCATGCTAAAATCCTGCGCACGCCCTTGGTTATTCTAATGGTATGTTGTTATACTAATGAATGTATACAAGTCTTTATTAACACATGTAACGATCTTTACCTGTCATTTTTAGCTATATATATAGCTATATATATAGCTATATATATATATATATATATATATATATTTAAGTGGTATAGCCGTGTTAGTCTGTAGCTGAAGCCAAGGTAAAGATAAACAGTGACGCCTTTTCGATAGACTAACTATTTTATTAACACACAAACTAGTTAGTCTATCTAAAAGGCGTCACTGTTTATCTGTACCTTCGCTTCTATATATTAATATATATATATATATATATATATATATATATATATATATATATATATATATATATATATATTTATATATACGAACCCTCACGGAGCAATGTAATATTACATTTTCATAATAAAAGCCGTCTGAAAGGACGACTAACATAACCATTTATAGTATCCGCTGTCATGAATGCCCGAACTGACACCGTTAAATCTGCACACACATTATCAAATAATATCGCTTATTACTAAGGCACGCTAAACAAATGATAAACAGAACTGGTCTTTCTCCGTTGACCTTTAGGTACAATGGGGTCCTCAGGTAAATATAATTAAGACTTCTAACATAATTTAAATGGGTGGCCGCATAAATCAAGAAAAGGTCGTCATCTTTATATGAATAACCATGGAGCATTTATCAGAAGCGGATCCAGGGAGGGGTCCAGGGGGTCAGGACCCCCCCCCCCCCCTTTTCATCCTATGCATGCTTTTTAAGGGTATCAGACAAAATTTGGCGGCCTGGACCCCCCCCCCCCCCTTTTCCGGACCTGGTGATCCTTTTTTTTAGGTTTTTCCCTTTTTCCTAAATTCTGGATCCGCCCCTGTTTATGTTCCACTCTAGTGGGAAAAGAGGTTCAAGTCCAATTACAACCACATTACCACACTGCTCAGGTTTGTCTACTACAAACTTCAGATTTTGCGTTTTATATTTTTTATTTCTATTATACTTATATTTCAGGTTTATATAATATAAATAAAGATTTATAAATGCTGCAGAAAGTATTTTCAACGTACGGCTAACAAAACTATTTAATTATATACAAAAATGAAACTTCGAAATTACAACCACCGAAATTTTCGAGGTGGTCTTCTAAGCTGAAGTCTGAAGTAAAGAGCAATTGGGACAGTAAAAAGTGGTCATTATTTAGCTTAAGTGAGGTGGTCGTTAGGCGCGGTTGTACATAAAATCATAATAAGTTTGTTTTGACTGGCCTGCAACACAAACAAGAGGGTATGTATATACAGGTACGCTGAACAAAAATATCTTCCTGGTACGGTTGTTTGGAAAACCAGGGCAAAGCCCATCCCCAGAGACACATGATTCGCCTGAAAGAATCGACATTGGAGGGGGTCTGTGGTGTTGGGAAGGTTTCAAAGGCATGTTGTACATGTGCACATTTTCTTACACCATAAGTAAATGCAAGATATGTATATATATATGAACTAAAAACAGAAACCTTGTTCTCTACATCTTATTTATTACTCTGCCTTTGCTTTCTAAGAAAACTTTCTATCAAATATAATTAATACGACATTAACTTATCGAAACTAAGATTTCACACCTTAAATTTATACGGCGCCTTATATACCAAAAAAAAAGTTAATACACTAAGACAAAATACTAAAAAACATGATTTTAATTGCTCGTACCTATCAATCATTTTTATGTGATACTGTATTTTGGTCAAGAGGTATCAACCCAGTGGTCTCGTGTCATGTGACTTGTTGGTTGATGTTTTCCAAAAGGAACTGTCAAACTTCCTGGTACAATAAGTGCATTTTTTCATGAAATTACAGCGCAAAGGAATATTAATATGTGAGCGACTCGATGTCCCATCAAATATAATGATAAAAGTATATCTAATAGACATATATATTAAAATATTTATGTATTGTATATGTAAGTGTAAACATGTATATACATATTTAGGTATATTATTAGGTGTATTTTTGTATATTTACGTGTATAGTATATATATCCATTATTTAGTAAAAAAACTACCACTTATGTCTTTATTAAAATTACTTGATTTATTACTCTTCAAGAGCTGACACGAGTCATTACCATCGCCCATGTACCTGACACGACAACCATATTTGAATCTTAGTTTAACTAAGTATATGTACATCTGCAGGATTTCATTCCGGTTTCGGGCCACGTCACAGGGCAGTATCACATGCTTCCTCTCATACCAGGTCTCGTGACTAATACACCTGCGGGCCTGGGTATGTAATCGTCCCTGTTGACGGATGATTTCACCGAGGAACCCTCGAAAAGCGCACTCGTTTTGCGAGTCAAACACGGTGGCTGGGCGCAGCCTTCCCATTACACCTGCAAAGCGACCACCCCAGTTCGGGGTCTCGACTGATTTTCTTACTCATGATATCCCGGCTTTGAATCTTGTGCTCTACCCCTGAGCCAAAGAAGCCGGTCAGATCTTATGTATACTTTTTTGTTTGTATGCCATGCACCCTCTTTATTTAATCCGGGTTAATTTCCACTAGGGTACTGTCATTAATTTCTCAAAGGGACTGGAATTTTCCCAAATTAATCAACAAAACTACACGCATTAACATGGCCAACCAGCTACACCAACAGAATGCATGATGTAGTCAGCCCCTTACAATGTTAGACCTGCTGATCCATATAGCATCCATTCGATCTTACATCATATATATATATATAAATGAGACCCTGTAAGAACCCTTTTATGAACAAATGGTTCCAGGAAAAACCCTTTTGTAGGGTTCTTGGAAGCACCTATCATCAGGGTTACATACAAAACCCTCAGGACCCCCCCAAGGACCCCCTTAAGGGTTCTACATGTAACCCCTTTTCTTAGAGTGTAACAATTGAGAAATCAAACAATGCTTCACATATCGTTTTTAATCTATACCAAATTGCATACATCACCCGCCGCAATTTTTCAAACTGTCCATCCTCTCCCATACCCTAACATCGCATATGGACACCCTTTAACAATCTCCTGTCCACACTTTGTGTATTATTTTGCTTAGAAAAAAAAGAAGCCCTGAATAAATAAAATGTTCTTTGAACAAATATCTTATTAAAATATAACTGCCAGCTTCTCAAGTTTTAAACTCAGTTAACCCTAATGAAAGAATTATATGATAAGAAATGATCCGTTTCATTTAAAATTATTATAGACTCCTATGATATAAAATGATTTTAAGTCTAAAAAGGTTTCTCGGGCAATAACTTTTCTGAGCGAGTTTTTTTTTCAGAATGTTAGATATATTTAATTTTTTGTTTTAAATTTACCATATAAATTTCATATGTTCAGGAGAGAACATGATAACAGCAAAATTGTTTTGATAAACAGGTAAAACCACATCACAACATGAACGAAACATAACTGCCTTTTTTTCGAAGAAATGGACGCGTGTTCATCAAAATTGACGCACGTGTAGCATGAGAAATAAACATTTTCTTCTAATTCAGTTGTAGGCAAACTACTGCCTAGGGGCGTCAATACAGGGGACATTGAGGAGGGTGTATACCCCCCCCCCCATTTTAGCAAGTGTGGGTTAGTCAACGTTAGGGCAGGGGATCCTCATATTGGGTTGGCAATTGATGTGTATTTTGGAAAATATATTAGTCATTTTTATATATATATATATATATATATATATATATATATATATATATTTATACATATATATATATATTATATATATATATAAATTATTACTAAGTTATTTTAGTTTATAAAAATGTAAATATGTATTTAATTTCAATATTTATTTAATTAAAGGTTCATGGGGAAGGGTATGGGAAGGGATTGAGAAAAAGTTTGAATATTCAATGTAAAGAGAACATTTTAAGGCTTTTTTAACAAAAAAATATAAGGTTTTTCTGTTCCTCAGAAACTGGTCTCTTATGTCTTTGAATTAAGTAGTCAAACTGTGGAGGGGTTTAATATTTACTATTTATATTTCTTCAAATTTTGGATATAACATTTCTATTCAACATGGAATTTCAATGGCGGAAAGACGCATCTACTTTTTGCAACTTGCAAAATATTATTTTTTTTAATGTTATGCTCGGGGTACAATAACTGATATGTTTAAGTTTTATGTTAAACTTTGCATTATTACCGGGGTCCCTGGTCTCGACAGCAGAGCACAGATCGTGAGTTCGAGTACCGGTAACAGCAGAGGAGCCGTGAGATTGTTCACGGTCGATCCAAACCAGGGCCTGGCGCTCTGCAGCTGTTAATAAATATCCTCAACCAATTAATTTGAAAGTAATAAACTGTGGATAACTTAATTGAAATCAAATTGCAAATTTATAAAAAAGATATATGAAAAATGAAAATGAATCATGAAAATTGGGAAAATAAATAGGCAGGTCCCAAAACATATATATATGTGGATGTGTGTGTGTACACGGATCCTCGTCACAACTGGCAGCCCGTCCGGTCCAGTGAACGCCATAAAAGCGGGGTTTTACTTAACATAAATAAAACCATCACATGTCACCGGTACATTTGAGTATACCGACATTACAGGCTGTAACAACTCTTTAGCATTTTACAAATTTCGTCCAGAGAGATTAAAAGCTTCAACAAAGGTCTACTTATTAAAGAGGGAATATCGAATTATCATTGTTCCACACATTTTTGTGTACATCTAGTTTCGGTTGGGATCAGAGACGGGGCTTAGATAGGACCTTTATAAAAAGGATATTTAAGAATATGTATGAAATAAATTGGATTAAAAGGATATTCACATATACAGAAGATCACATTTACAGAAAACCCTGGTAAATTGTTTTGTGTTTATGAAAAGTGACATCCCATCACCTTCAGTCACCTTCATCACCGTATGCATGGCCCGTGACAACAACTGGAGCGCGTCGATGAAGTGTTGCGTGTTTAGCAAGAAAATGGAATTTTACCCACGTCCGGCTTGGGACACAGCGGGGCACAAATGCATGAACACACAGACGCAAATTCCGAGACAAGTATTTTCAGGGAATCACGACTGTACAGTGTGTTTACTGGTTGAGGGGGTTGCATGTGGGACGGGTGTAACCCAACTTCGGTGTGGGAAATGTTTTAAATGCTCAATCAAAATTAAGACTTATTTTCAAGCAATTCGACATAAAATAACAGGGAATAATATCACTGGCAGTGTACCATAATGTCGTGCATGGAAACTTGGAAATTCTGTCATAGTATCAAACATTTTTTTTTTAATTTATTAATTCCTGAAACACTGTAATTCACTGATATATGCGTAACGTTGCAACATCGAACTCATTTGTTTTAACAACTTTTTACCATCTGCAGTAAGAGACAATATGTAATGCAGAATTTCATTTATTTACATAGAAAAAAATGTGGTGTGTGTGTATTAGGGGGAGGGGAGGGGGTAGAATCCCCAAATTGAGACAATGGGGGCGTAGCCAGGAGAGCCATTGTATCTGCAGACTTAGGACTTACCACAACATTTCATGAAGTGTGATCCTGCATATATGATAATTTTTTATATTTGATCTTGTAAACTGATATTTCTAATAAGAGTTAAAAGAATATATGGTGTAGAATTGTGTTTTATATATATATATATATATATATATATATATATATATATATATATATAAATATATATATATATATATTACCTTTTACAAATATTCCGGCCCCTTTACCTCCCTCAATCCTGGCATAGCTAGCGTGGGATGACTTCGCCCCGCATCTCCCCACCAAACTGCGCCGATGCATAGACATTTTTATTCAAGACCAGTTAACAGTCGAGTATTCCTTGTAACTGCTCAGTCTGATATAAAATTCCAGAGAACCACTTGTTTCACGCATGACATCTTGACTTTGGGGATAATAAAGGGGTGAATTTGGTGAAAGAGGGACAGAGGTCCAAGTGGACGAAAGAGAAGCAGACGACGAAGACGAGAGTGAGGCTCTGGCGGTTATACACACTACTTGGAATAAGAACCTGGTCTTCAAAGTAAGTGTAATACTTCATTAAGCATTAAACCTGGTGTCCATTTTCATAATAATTATTTGACATGCAGAACTGTTTTTAATTGAGGGACTGAGTGGCACATATGCCTGATTTTTTGTTTTGGTATGTCACAGAATCTCATGATTTAATAGCAGCTCAAAAAGAAATCTTAGCACTTTAGGCCAACAAAATTAAAGATATGATTCTCAGGCACCGCCCAATTTTAGCCCCTCGCATTAAAACATTTTGATTTTGATTTTCAATACAAACTTACCAATTTTGAGCTCCAGCCTCTCGGATACTTCTTTCAAGGGTTGGGAGGGGGGGGGGGGAGATGGGTTATATGAGAATAACTGTACACCTGTGACAGCAGAGGTGCAAAACCAGTGTTGCATTACTGAAGTGACCCGAAGTGGGCTGCCTGGGGACAGACCATGCAATCAAGTCAATACAGAAGGGCCTGAAAATAAAAAAAGTTAATTTCCAGCCTTATATTTAGCTTTTATTTTAAGATTTCAGATTTAAAAAGGTTAAATTTATATTTATACATACTGTGAAAATTAAATCAACAGTGCTTATAGGAAAAATGTGCCATGGTCAAAGTTAGGCCAACCTTAAGGTACTGGTTTGACAATTATGCTAATAACTTAAAAAAACGAAATTCTGATCTGATTTCTGGTATACAATGAAATCTTGCTTAAACAAAAATTAAATCAACAATGCTTATAGGAAAACATATGCCATGGTCAAAGTTTGGGCAAATTAAAGGTACTGATTTTACAATTATGCTAATAACTTAAAAAAGTACGAAATTCCGATATGATTTCTGGTATACAATTAAATCATGCTTAAGATATATTCTCAGATAAAAAGTCTCCTAGGTTAAACAATTATCTTGTTAGGCGAGTAAATATATTTCCTGATTTTTGACAAAGTGCAAGGCAGTAATTTTTAAAAAGGTATATAATTACCTCCTTACACCTTATTTAAGAAAAGAATCCGCCCCTGTTTATGTTCCACTCTAGTGGGAAAAGAGGTTCAAGTCCAATTACAACCACATTACCACACTGCTCAGGTTTGTCTACTACAAACTTCAGATTTTGCGTTTTATATTTTTTATTTCTATTATACTTATATTTCAGGTTTATATAATATAAATAAAGATTTATAAATGCTGCAGAAAGTATTTTCAACGTACGGCTAACAAAACTATTTAATTATATACAAAAATGAAACTTCGAAATTACAACCACCGAAATTTTCGAGGTGGTCTTCTAAGCTGAAGTCTGAAGTAAAGAGCAATTGGGACAGTAAAAAGTGGTCATTATTTAGCTTAAGTGAGGTGGTCGTTAGGCGCGGTTGTACATAAAATCATAATAAGTTTGTTTTGACTGGCCTGCAACACAAACAAGAGGGTATGTATATACAGGTACGCTGAACAAAAATATCTTCCTGGTACGGTTGTTTGGAAAACCAGGGCAAAGCCCATCCCCAGAGACACATGATTCGCCTGAAAGAATCGACATTGGAGGGGGTCTGTGGTGTTGGGAAGGTTTCAAAGGCATGTTGTACATGTGCACATTTTCTTACACCATAAGTAAATGCAAGATATGTATATATATATGAACTAAAAACAGAAACCTTGTTCTCTACATCTTATTTATTACTCTGCCTTTGCTTTCTAAGAAAACTTTCTATCAAATATAATTAATACGACATTAACTTATCGAAACTAAGATTTCACACCTTAAATTTATACGGCGCCTTATATACCAAAAAAAAAGTTAATACACTAAGACAAAATACTAAAAAACATGATTTTAATTGCTCGTACCTATCAATCATTTTTATGTGATACTGTATTTTGGTCAAGAGGTATCAACCCAGTGGTCTCGTGTCATGTGACTTGTTGGTTGATGTTTTCCAAAAGGAACTGTCAAACTTCCTGGTACAATAAGTGCATTTTTTCATGAAATTACAGCGCAAAGGAATATTAATATGTGAGCGACTCGATGTCCCATCAAATATAATGATAAAAGTATATCTAATAGACATATATATTAAAATATTTATGTATTGTATATGTAAGTGTAAACATGTATATACATATTTAGGTATATTATTAGGTGTATTTTTGTATATTTACGTGTATAGTATATATATCCATTATTTAGTAAAAAAACTACCACTTATGTCTTTATTAAAATTACTTGATTTATTACTCTTCAAGAGCTGACACGAGTCATTACCATCGCCCATGTACCTGACACGACAACCATATTTGAATCTTAGTTTAACTAAGTATATGTACATCTGCAGGATTTCATTCCGGTTTCGGGCCACGTCACAGGGCAGTATCACATGCTTCCTCTCATACCAGGTCTCGTGACTAATACACCTGCGGGCCTGGGTATGTAATCGTCCCTGTTGACGGATGATTTCACCGAGGAACCCTCGAAAAGCGCACTCGTTTTGCGAGTCAAACACGGTGGCTGGGCGCAGCCTTCCCATTACACCTGCAAAGCGACCACCCCAGTTCGGGGTCTCGACTGATTTTCTTACTCATGATATCCCGGCTTTGAATCTTGTGCTCTACCCCTGAGCCAAAGAAGCCGGTCAGATCTTATGTATACTTTTTTGTTTGTATGCCATGCACCCTCTTTATTTAATCCGGGTTAATTTCCACTAGGGTACTGTCATTAATTTCTCAAAGGGACTGGAATTTTCCCAAATTAATCAACAAAACTACACGCATTAACATGGCCAACCAGCTACACCAACAGAATGCATGATGTAGTCAGCCCCTTACAATGTTAGACCTGCTGATCCATATAGCATCCATTCGATCTTACATCATATATATATATATAAATGAGACCCTGTAAGAACCCTTTTATGAACAAATGGTTCCAGGAAAAACCCTTTTGTAGGGTTCTTGGAAGCACCTATCATCAGGGTTACATACAAAACCCTCAGGACCCCCCCAAGGACCCCCTTAAGGGTTCTACATGTAACCCCTTTTCTTAGAGTGTAACAATTGAGAAATCAAACAATGCTTCACATATCGTTTTTAATCTATACCAAATTGCATACATCACCCGCCGCAATTTTTCAAACTGTCCATCCTCTCCCATACCCTAACATCGCATATGGACACCCTTTAACAATCTCCTGTCCACACTTTGTGTATTATTTTGCTTAGAAAAAAAAGAAGCCCTGAATAAATAAAATGTTCTTTGAACAAATATCTTATTAAAATATAACTGCCAGCTTCTCAAGTTTTAAACTCAGTTAACCCTAATGAAAGAATTATATGATAAGAAATGATCCGTTTCATTTAAAATTATTATAGACTCCTATGATATAAAATGATTTTAAGTCTAAAAAGGTTTCTCGGGCAATAACTTTTCTGAGCGAGTTTTTTTTTCAGAATGTTAGATATATTTAATTTTTTGTTTTAAATTTACCATATAAATTTCATATGTTCAGGAGAGAACATGATAACAGCAAAATTGTTTTGATAAACAGGTAAAACCACATCACAACATGAACGAAACATAACTGCCTTTTTTTCGAAGAAATGGACGCGTGTTCATCAAAATTGACGCACGTGTAGCATGAGAAATAAACATTTTCTTCTAATTCAGTTGTAGGCAAACTACTGCCTAGGGGCGTCAATACAGGGGACATTGAGGAGGGTGTATACCCCCCCCCCCATTTTAGCAAGTGTGGGTTAGTCAACGTTAGGGCAGGGGATCCTCATATTGGGTTGGCAATTGATGTGTATTTTGGAAAATATATTAGTCATTTTTATATATATATATATATATATATATATATATATATTTATACATATATATATATATTATATATATATATAAATTATTACTAAGTTATTTTAGTTTATAAAAATGTAAATATGTATTTAATTTCAATATTTATTTAATTAAAGGTTCATGGGGAAGGGTATGGGAAGGGATTGAGAAAAAGTTTGAATATTCAATGTAAAGAGAACATTTTAAGGCTTTTTTAACAAAAAAATATAAGGTTTTTCTGTTCCTCAGAAACTGGTCTCTTATGTCTTTGAATTAAGTAGTCAAACTGTGGAGGGGTTTAATATTTACTATTTATATTTCTTCAAATTTTGGATATAACATTTCTATTCAACATGGAATTTCAATGGCGGAAAGACGCATCTACTTTTTGCAACTTGCAAAATATTATTTTTTTTAATGTTATGCTCGGGGTACAATAACTGATATGTTTAAGTTTTATGTTAAACTTTGCATTATTACCGGGGTCCCTGGTCTCGACAGCAGAGCACAGATCGTGAGTTCGAGTACCGGTAACAGCAGAGGAGCCGTGAGATTGTTCACGGTCGATCCAAACCAGGGCCTGGCGCTCTGCAGCTGTTAATAAATATCCTCAACCAATTAATTTGAAAGTAATAAACTGTGGATAACTTAAGTGAAATCAAATTGCAAATTTATAAAAAAGATATATGAAAAATGAAAATGAATCATGAAAATTGGGAAAATAAATAGGCAGGTCCCAAAACATATATATATGTGGATGTGTGTGTGTACACGGATCCTCGTCACAACTGGCAGCCCGTCCGGTCCAGTGAACGCCATAAAAGCGGGGTTTTACTTAACATAAATAAAACCATCACATGTCACCGGTACATTTGAGTATACCGACATTACAGGCTGTAACAACTCTTTAGCATTTTACAAATTTCGTCCAGAGAGATTAAAAGCTTCAACAAAGGTCTACTTATTAAAGAGGGAATATCGAATTATCATTGTTCCACACATTTTTGTGTACATCTAGTTTCGGTTGGGATCAGAGACGGGGCTTAGATAGGACCTTTATAAAAAGGATTTTAAGAATATGTATGAAATAAATTGGATTAAAAGGATATTCACATATACAGAAGATCACATTTACAGAAAACCCTGGTAAATTGTTTTGTGTTTATGAAAAGTGACATCCCATCACCTTCAGTCACCTTCATCACCGTATGCATGGCCCGTGACAACAACTGGAGCGCGTCGATGAAGTGTTGCGTGTTTAGCAAGAAAATGGAATTTTACCCACGTCCGGCTTGGGACACAGCGGGGCACAAATGCATGAACACACAGACGCAAATTCCGAGACAAGTATTTTCAGGGAATCACGACTGTACAGTGTGTTTACTGGTTGAGGGGGTTGCATGTGGGACGGGTGTAACCCAACTTCGGTGTGGGAAATGTTTTAAATGCTCAATCAAAATTAAGACTTATTTTCAAGCAATTCGACATAAAATAACAGGGAATAATATCACTGGCAGTGTACCATAATGTCGTGCATGGAAACTTGGAAATTCTGTCATAGTATCAAACATTTTTTTTTTAATTTATTAATTCCTGAAACACTGTAATTCACTGATATATGCGTAACGTTGCAACATCGAACTCATTTGTTTTAACAACTTTTTACCATCTGCAGTAAGAGACAATATGTAATGCAGAATTTCATTTATTTACATAGAAAAAAATGTGGTGTGTGTGTATTAGGGGGAGGGGAGGGGGTAGAATCCCCAAATTGAGACAATGGGGGCGTAGCCAGGAGAGCCATTGTATCTGCAGACTTAGGACTTACCACAACATTTCATGAAGTGTGATCCTGCATATATGATAATTTTTTATATTTGATCTTGTAAACTGATATTTCTAATAAGAGTTAAAAGAATATATGGTGTAGAATTGTGTTTTATATATATATATATATATATATATATATATATATATATATATATATATATATATAAATATATATATATATATATTACCTTTTACAAATATTCCGGCCCCTTTACCTCCCTCAATCCTGGCATAGCTAGCGTGGGATGACTTCGCCCCGCATCTCCCCACCAAACTGCGCCGATGCATAGACATTTTTATTCAAGACCAGTTAACAGTCGAGTATTCCTTGTAACTGCTCAGTCTGATATAAAATTCCAGAGAACCACTTGTTTCACGCATGACATCTTGACTTTGGGGATAATAAAGGGGTGAATTTGGTGAAAGAGGGACAGAGGTCCAAGTGGACGAAAGAGAAGCAGACGACGAAGACGAGAGTGAGGCTCTGGCGGTTATACACACTACTTGGAATAAGAACCTGGTCTTCAAAGTAAGTGTAATACTTCATTAAGCATTAAACCTGGTGTCCATTTTCATAATAATTATTTGACATGCAGAACTGTTTTTAATTGAGGGACTGAGTGGCACATATGCCTGATTTTTTGTTTTGGTATGTCACAGAATCTCATGATTTAATAGCAGCTCAAAAAGAAATCTTAGCACTTTAGGCCAACAAAATTAAAGATATGATTCTCAGGCACCGCCCAATTTTAGCCCCTCGCATTAAAACATTTTGATTTTGATTTTCAATACAAACTTACCAATTTTGAGCTCCAGCCTCTCGGATACTTCTTTCAAGGGTTGGGAGGGGGGGGGGGGGGGGAGATGGGTTATATGAGAATAACTGTACACCTGTGACAGCAGAGGTGCAAAACCAGTGTTGCATTACTGAAGTGACCCGAAGTGGGCTGCCTGGGGACAGACCATGCAATCAAGTCAATACAGAAGGGCCTGAAAATAAAAAAAGTTAATTTCCAGCCTTATATTTAGCTTTTATTTTAAGATTTCAGATTTAAAAAGGTTAAATTTATATTTATACATACTGTGAAAATTAAATCAACAGTGCTTATAGGAAAAATGTGCCATGGTCAAAGTTAGGCCAACCTTAAGGTACTGGTTTGACAATTATGCTAATAACTTAAAAAAACGAAATTCTGATCTGATTTCTGGTATACAATGAAATCTTGCTTAAACAAAAATTAAATCAACAATGCTTATAGGAAAACATATGCCATGGTCAAAGTTTGGGCAAATTAAAGGTACTGATTTTACAATTATGCTAATAACTTAAAAAAGTACGAAATTCCGATCTGATTTCTGGTATACAATTAAATCATGCTTAAGATATATTCTCAGATAAAAAGTCTCCTAGGTTAAACAATTATCTTGTTAGGCGAGTAAATATATTTCCTGATTTTTGACAAAGTGCAAGGCAGTAATTTTTAAAAAGGTATATAATTACCTCCTTACACCTTATTTAAGAAAAGAATTATATAACATATGAGAAATCAATGTTCATTTTACAACATATTCTCACTTCTGGCAGCCAAGGTCATTAGTCACATAAAAAAATCCTCAACTGACACCTGCTGCTTCGATGATGTCAACTTGACATAAAAAAAAATAACCTGCTGAAACAAAGATGGCTACTCATGCAGGGACACATCTATTCATACCATTATCTAAAAAAGATTTGAAAAACACACTGAAGAGAGTGTAAAATTCTTAATTACTAAATCAGATAGTCACTTCCTCCACATGTAGATTTCTAAGAAATTACTGAAAAATACAAACTTTCACCAATTATCATAGGGATCTCAAATGCCAAATGATAATCTGCAAAAGTTACACTACAGGAATATTTTACAAGATACTGTGCAATAGATCTATTCCACGAGCAAGCCAAGAAAATTATATCCAGAACCTGAATAAGCTAGGCCTACATTTGCTTTGTGGTTTTATTTCACTGCTCTATTAGCCAGCACTATAAGGATGAATTTTCCTGGAGGACACTCATATATTATTTTTATATGTGTTTGTTTTTAGCCTTTATTCCTTTTATATAGTAAACTACAAATCTGAATGCATTTTTACATTGAAGAAATTCATGCACTGGATATTGTATATATATATATATATATATATATATATATATATATATTTATATATATATATATATACAGTGAAACCTGTCTAAAGCGGACAGTCAAGGGACTCAATCATTTTTTCTTTAATAGTGAGGTGTCCTTATTAGGCAGGTTGACCTTGGTTGATAACTGAGGGATTATAAATAAAGACAACGAACAGTTGCAAGAACGTGTTTATTGTACTAAATCAGATTTCATGTATATGTACAACATATTCATGTACACATCATGCATTCAATATTCATATACATAACTGTGATTATGTTTACTTATCTCAAGTAGTGAACAATATAAGGAGAAAAGTCGATGAAGACATCCGTAAAAACAATGTTCATATACTCGCGTACGCTCTTTATCGCTGAATCACATAGTCGAATAAGCTTGACATTCTCAGAAAGCATAAGCTCCCGCCCAGGAGTATGTGTGGTGCCACCTGGCGGCAACTCTCCTAGTTCACCTGTCGAAATGCAATAATCTCAAAGATAATGACGACGTTGAAAATGCTAAGATTATAATGGCTACGAACCTGGTAACATTCGTTTTTATAGGTGAATGTAGCTTTAGCCTAAAATAAACTTTCTTTGATGGTGGTTGTTTGGTTTGATATGCTTTGTTGTTTAAGGCACCCGAGATTAAACGAAACTCGAGGATCTTGTGCACGGCGGTTCGGTACAAACAACTAAGGAGCGAGCAGATGTGTGACACTGAGCAGATCAGTTTGAGATATACTGAGCAAAACCGATAAATTAAAATCAAACAGCCTGCTATGACAAAGTGGCTAATTTTACAGTTAGATATTGCGTGGTGAGATCAAGGACGCATTCGAAATCGGTAGCCGTTCAATCAATTTATTGACCCCGCGGTCGAGCGAAAAATATGCAGCTTCGCAACGTCTGAATGATCAACCGTGGAATATAGTGACACGATGATTAACGCTTCATATTTGCTGTGTTTAACTTATGAGCACATCACACCGTGACATGAGCACCGACACGCATTAAGGTAACAACTGGGGATTGCATAATCCTTTGTGTTCCTGTCCCGGGAACAGCAACAGTACCGGTGGTCTTTGATGTTGCCCGGGGCGAGCGATCAGTGTCCGCCGGAGGTGGCGTATCGTGTCCGCATTTGTCAGGTTCATTTACCTTTAGAATGTTGGTTTGAGTTGAAATCTGCTGTCCGTTGTCCGCAGTGGTGAGGTGTCCGCCGTACAGAGGTTCCGCTTATACATAACATATAAGGAATTTTGAAGGGACTTAACTATCTTGTCCGTTATAGCCAGTTGTCCGCCTTAGTGAGGTGTCCGTTAGACAAGTTTTCACTGTATATATATATATATATATATATATATATATATATATATATATATATTTACAGAGGCTACATTTCTAGGGGCTTGGTAAACATGAATCTGCTTGCCATCACCTTGTTTCTGACGGTTATCAGTCTTGGAGTTTCACAAACACCTTCCACCGACCGGCCCCCGTTGTCTTCCTGTGATCCTAATCCATGTATGAATGGTGGGAGCTGCATTTCGTGGGGGGAACGTGTCATGTGCAGTTGTCCGTCTGATTACAGCGGAGTTCGATGTGAGCAGGGTAAGTGCTAGCCACCAAGGGTGACTATAAAATGTTAGATATATCTGAGAGTACATTTTATAGTCACCACCCCATGTATGCACTTGGGTGGGGTTCTAACCTGTGTATGATCTTGGTCTATAAAGGGAGAAAACCCTACAGTAACTCGAGTATCTCATTTTTTAAAGACAACATTCTGTTATGGTAAGCTAATTGCATAAATACCCTGCTTAATTAAGTCTTTAACTCGTACAAAACTGGACCAGTACACATCACATTGTCGCCGCTACATATACATTCTAACTGCTTCTGTCATGGCGGTTATGGGCAGAACGACCCGTTCTTCTTAGACCAAAATACACAATAACTAAAGTAAAATACACTTACAGTTGCCAATATGTTGCAGTTGTATTGAAAATAAGATACTTTTGTCATAGTGAAGAAGTTTTAATGTCACCCCATCCGTGAAACTGAAAATAAAACGGTCTTTTTCGGAAAATACGATCGTATCGTGGTCAAATACCACTTATCCCAATATATGGGGAGGCGACGAAACAGTCGTCCGTTAACGGTGCAAGACGTTTCGTCGCTGCAGGCGGCTAGGTAAGTGCTTGGTACAAACAGTTCCGCTAGTCTGGCTCAACTAGCGGTAAAACTCAGTACGATGAGAGTTAATCTCACTGATGGTTGGACAGGACAGTTTGAATAAGTTTGGGCACATATATCTTGTTTAGCATAAAGACACCATATATCCCCTACATAATACCATTAATGCAGATGCTAAGACGCAATCTTTGGAGCCAAAATTATTGCCGAATGATTAGTATGAACGAAATAATGAGAACTGACTGTAAATAAATGAGATATAGCTTCTTTTCCACGCGGGCTCCTGTAGACTGGCCAAGTCGTTGCAATGGTTAAAACATAATTCTTCCCACTAACAGAGCCATCAAACTTACTTTGCTTTTTCGCAAAGCTTAGAACAGGTACTGCACCCTCATGGCAAATTATATAATTAAAGTACGGCCTTCTGGCCGACTATTTCATCGACTTGTAAACTCGACTGGTTAAGGGACGGTCAGTGTCACACATCACCGCCTCCCTGAACAAAGATCTCCTCCAGTGACGTCAGCAGTATTAGGTGGTCTTCCCCAGATCCTTTTTCAAAACCAACATGATTCATTCAGTCATCGTCTATTGCGGCTTCGAGTTGGCTACTTATAGTTCAATTTAACTAGTCTTATTATTTTTAGGCCTTCACTTATGTTGAATTTGGCGAGACTTTTAACACAATATGTATAACCCATATATTGGTGGCTGCGCTGTAGTTGCCCGAGTACGCACATGGGCAAGTTCTGTGAAACAGGTATGATTCTTTTTCTTTTAATTGTTTTAAACTTTTTTTGTTTGTTTGAGGTAACCGCCTATATTTTTAAATGCTAGCTTTACTTAGTAAATGTACATCTGCAGAATTCGAATCCGATTTCGGCCTAAATGACAGGACAGTATCACACGCTTCCTCTCATTCTATATCCTGATGTTAACTACTACACCTGCAGGCCCCTTGATGTGTAATCGTCCCACTTATTGGGTCATACCAAGATACCCCGTAAGGCGCACTCGTTTGTGAGTGAAGCACGGGCCGCTGAGCACGGTCTTTGAGGTGGGGGCCCGAGTCCGACCGACCGTGAAAAGTCTCACCTCCTCGGCTGACATTTAAACTCACGATCTCCCGGGTAGAGTCCAGTGCTCTACCGCTCAGCCACAGAAGTCAGTTTAGTTTGATTCGTATTCCTCAACAATGTACTATAATTCAGCAAACGTCAGCATCAATTACACTGCTGACTGATTAGATTATATATGAAAATATGATCCATTCAAGCTGGTCTAAATATAATTAGCACCATTAAATACATCCAGGGTTTAGAATGAACGCAGGAAAATTGATTTATCTATTTATGTGAAAAGTACTCTAAAGCCAGGTTGAATCGTATGGAACTTTGACTAATGCAATTAAAATCACCGCCCTTTACAGAAAGTCCGTGCAAAAAGTCGAATGCCTGAATGGAGGTCGTTGCTAAATGTTACTGTGTCAACATTGTGAAAAAAAGCACTGATAATAAGGGCTTATTTCATGTTAAACAACCGGTGCTTAATGATGAAGTGAAATCGAAAGAGAACATATATAGAAAAACCTGTTTGATCAATGAGTAGCAAAAATGCAATTTTCATCTGTAAAAAATAATAATTAAACAACCATAATATCGGCTTAAGGCAATCACTCTGATTTGGATTATATATTTACACTGTATCTATCTATCTATCTATATATATATATATATATATATATATATATATATATACATACAGGGCTTTCAATAGGAAGAATATGTGAAGTCCTTGGCGCTCAGGCAAAAAAATTTGGGAGGGTCTCATCTGAGTTTAAAGCATCCCAAGGGGATATTATATGTGTCCAATTTTGAAGGGATTTGTAAAAATTGACTCTTTCTCGTATTTTATGTTATTATCATATCATTGTGTAAAATATCAAGAGTGTAAGCACAAAGGCCTATTGTAATTGCGTCAGTGGATACTCCGGGGAGCGTTCCGAGAAAGGCATACCCATTATTTAATGATATATAGGTACAACGTAAATGTTTCTCCAGGTGTCAATATTATCAAAAATAATTAAATATAGTTCATAACATTTTAAGTGACCTGTGAACAGCAAGTGGGGTGTAAACTAGCCGTGACAACCCGACTGAGTAGGCAATGGGATAATTGGGCTGGTAAGCCTACTCGAGTAGTGATACTAGTAATATGGAGGAATGTATCGCAGTGGTCTTGCATCTGATTGCATTCATATTGTGGAAAACGGCCCATAATCTAACAACATTCACCTGATGATCGGGTCGCATCCCGTTAAACAGACTGTAGTGAATTTACAGTGTCGTTTTTCTCCAGAGTTATATATATATATATATATATATATATATATATATATATATATATATATATATTATATATATCGGGTTAGTTGTCAGGCTGCCTGCTACGTGAGCGAAATTTGATCCCTCGCTCAATCAGCCCGAACTTTTCGACGTCCGGTTGGACGCTTGGACCCCCAGAATGGAGCGTTCGAGTGAGATTTCGAGTGTCACAGACGCTTACCCCCCGCGTTCCTGATAGCACTGGATTCATATTATACATCTTTCACTTACATTCAAATTTCAGTCAGCTAACGAAGACAAAGTAACAGTTTTTGGACATTTTCTCAAAACAGTATTTCAGTCGATTACACTCTCTACAGAGTAATTTTCATCACAAACCATCTGGAATAAAGCTATCAAATTTTTGCAAAATTGTTTGAAAACATATAAACTGAAGAGAGAATTTGTTTTTAATTGATATCTTATTAAATAACGTATGTAAAGCCATTTTAGACGATTATTTGGTAATTTGTCAAAAATATTTAGAATAAAAATTTTAGTAGAAGAATGATGATAAATTAACAGTAGAAAATGGGATTTTTTAAAGTAATTAAAGATGATGTTATTACTGAATGCAAATTTTGTGTGAGGTATAACGAATTTTTTCGTAAAAATGAAAAATTTGTTTTTAAGGTTAAAATCTTCAGAACGACAATGTGTCTTTATTATTTATATATATAACCGTTAGTTACTTCTTCTGGTATTCTGCTGATGTGCATAATGTAATTGTTATCAATATAAATGAACATAAATGGTATCACACATCCTACTGGTAAAATAATAAATCACTGTCGAATTTCCAGAGAGATGTCCATTATCCATCGGCAAATGCGATATGTCCCAGAGACCAGAGCCTAGGAACTTTAACAAATGCAGGTCTGTATATCTGTCTTGTTACTGAGTTATACATGACACAAGATATTAAACGTATCACTCTCACGTCTATGGAACATATTTGGTTTAATATAAATACACTCTTTATAGTAGTTTCCTATAACCATTATTGAAACAAGGTACTAATCTTAACGTATTTTGTCTTGAAATAAAAAGGTCACCTGCGTGCAGCTTTAATGATTATTGTCATTTCCCATTTTGCATCATACATCCACTGCATAAGCAGTGATGATTTAATTTTCACACCATGTACATATACAGATTAAATATTTTATAGTCGTACATTTAACTGCAATTGATAAACAAAGTGTACTTTTATTCAAGTTTTGGTCGTCATATCAAAATGTATATAGTACACATCAATTGCAGTCAGTGGTGTATGCTCACCTAGCTAATTACCTATGCTTCATTATGGGCTGCCCGCTTTTGGGCTGAGCTAGACTTTCCTCCCCTATCAACATCATGAATTAACAAGGTGACTGTCAAAATTGTCTATGTTTAATCCATTATCATCTCAGCTGACTTTGTCATCTGAGCTTTGTGATGATCCTTTATCCAAACAGGAAGCAAGTGAAAATCACAAGGAAACAAAAATTCTCATGTATAGACCGACAAATCCAGAATGTGACGGAGAGCAGACTCTGCTCCTGCAGCGAAGTACATTTCCAAATTCCCCTTGTTCAGAAGGTGCAACCTTTTGGCCTTGAAGTGTTTTCTAAATGTTCTTCGCGGATTACTAGTAAGTACATTTATTTTCCTATCAAACTTATCCTACCTTTTCATTTTGTGAACAACTGAACATTTTCTAATGACTCTATGAGCCTACGAAAAATTTGTATATATATATATATATATATATATATAATATATATATATGTTTATGTATATGTATATAAATAATGATAACCAGCTGCTGAATCAGAAGATCTGTAAACATAAGCAAATATTATAAAACGGATGGCCTAACGTACTGAGTCATAGTAAAACATGATAATTTTAATTATCACTGAATTTATAGCGTTATAAGGAAAATGATTCACCTAACGACACACCTTGTATCGTTCACGAGAGTACAAGTCGTACGTGCAAATCTGAGGTGTGACCACAGAGGAGTTCCGTGACAAAAGTCTACTGGACCACCGTCAGTTATAATATAGATGAGCCAGACAAACTATCAAGCTCGCCACATGAACTACTTGTGCCTGACCAGCTATTTTGATTTTAATCTAAATTCTTATGAATTCTAAATTTATATCTAAATGTAAATTCTTTCGAGCTGTGACACTTTAGTGGAATGGAGTACTATGCAATGAACGCAGGGAAGTCATTCTCCAATGTGGCACCTATGATCTGGAAAAGCTTGCCAGATGGTTAACGAGACGTCTCTACACTCGAACAATTTAAAAAATGGACTGAAGACATACCTCTATAGAGATGCTTATATTCTGTAAATTTTAACTATAACCAGTGGATAAAGATCAAAATGGTGTCTATAAACACATAATATTTGTTTCTTAACTTAACTTGCACGACTGATATTTTTATCACCATTTGGTTATCGTTTTAATCTCGGACTAGCATAAATTAAATTTTACGGTTTAAATTATTAATCACACTTTTATTGTATTAGCGTTTATGAGCAGTTCTCTGACTGAGCTTTATAAATGAGCTATAATGATAATAAAAAATATTAAACTCAAATTTTACCTTCAGCAACATATATATTTTAGTCGAGCGGAATATCCCAAGGTGTGACGAGTCAACGAAAACCTGTGGTGAACTTGTGGTGACTTTGCTTCGTGACCCGTCCAAGCTGGCAGTTTGTAATGACATGCTCAAGTAAGTGGTTATATCAATGTACCACACCGTTTAGTATTCTAACATATTTGTGTGAACAATCAAACACTCTAAAAATAAATATAAATAACAACGCTAGACAAACCTTATCATGTTCTTACCATGTGTTAGATATTAGAAAACAAGCATTCGAACCGGAAGAAATGATTTGCAAAATACAAACGACCATTCTGCGATATTGAACATAAACGTTATTATGATTATTAGATCATGCACAGGCAATAACCCTCTCTCACGGCCCTTGATTCCTCGACCTTCAATGGCATTAATTGATTTGATTTGATTTAATTTTATAGATAATCGTCAATGTTTAAACTCTTTAGTTTAAGCTGAGGAGTCGAGAAATGTGTCTTCTGTTTTTTTGGCAAACCAACATGTTCTGTGTGAATAATCCCAGTCAGTATATAATATACACACACACACATATATATATAAATATATACACACACAACATATGTGGCTTAACATCTTCTGAGCCCCCTGGAAAAAAATTGGATTCATGTTTTTATTTGTTAAAGAAGCCGCACCGTCTGTTATTTTAACAGATGAGTGATTAATTCATTAAAAAAAAAGATTAGCACAGCTGCATATTCATATAACTCATTTCTCCCACTATCCTATTATATTATTCATATTTAACGTTTAGTGCCTTATTTCATTATAATATCACATTCGATGAGCAGATCATATAATTGTCGCGTTGTCAATGAGACAGATGGAAAAGGAATGTCAATGAGCCGTCTTGGGTATGTTAAATAAACATACTAAATATAAATAGTGTCTTTGCATTTGGTTTCCGTGTGAAACATTTCCTGAAAAATTCACATTTAAATGTACCCGATTTCGATGATAATAAACTTTGGATATTATTACGGGCGTCAACTGGGGGGGGGGGGATAGGGATATAAATCCACCACGTCTTAGTAATTGGGGATGGTCAATGAAATCATCCTCCCTGAAATTCAGATATTTATATATTGAAAATGAAATGAATAAATAATTAGAATTACAGACTTTTTTTTGCATTTATGAGTTTACTCTGATACAATATTTATATAAACCTGGTTTAAAGTAATTTAAACCGGAAACAACATTTTCTTAACCTTATACTTAATTGTTATATGTTTGAAATGTGTCACGCAGACAATTAATTATATATAAATTTATATACAATATATATACACACAGTATAGGACTTAAACACAGTTACTTGTGTCCGACAGTTCTGTTTCGTAAGGGCCCTTGCGTCCGCCCCCCGTCAGGAACACATAGTTGGAGGGAGGGGGGGGGGGGGGGAGGCTTATGAAACAGAACTTTCGGACACAAGTTGGTGTGTTTATGTCCTAAGTCATAAACTGTGTCCTTAACTAACCCTTCCACTCCGAGTCATCCGGCCCTCCCACACTTGAAGATAAATTAAGGCCACTTGATATTATCATTACCACAAATGTATTGTTGAATCAAGGACACAACTTGAAGGGTGTATGAAGAAACTTGAGGATAGACAACTGCCTTTCAGAGGATGTGGGTCCTACAAATTCCTGATCAAAGATGTCACAGTCTTCTTCTACGATGCGATTTTAAGGAGCTGTTACAGTAAGAACAACTTGTTACATTATTCCATCTTACCTACTGATACTGAAGCATATAATATTCATAATGACATACTGAGCTTATACTACAGGTTATCATATTATGTTTCATTTTCTGTAATGTTGTTAATACAAAACACGAAAGTTAACATATTACGAATAGTTAAATTATAGATACAAAAGAAACGGACACAGATAGATAGGATTGGGTATTTTAAATTATTTTTCAGATATATATTTTCAGATATATATATAAATATTTTTCAGAATGTAATTTCACTGGGGTTGTGCGGTGCAATTTGGATTACCAATTTAATTGCAAGGGGTTGGTATTTATTTTGATACATCTATAGGTTTCACCTGTCCTTGTTTATTTGATTCTATTTCTTTAAAAAGGATACCAGCTCACATTTCATAACCTGGTTTGCTACAGGACTGTTGCAAAACACAGTTGGTTTCAGCATAAGAAGCATGTAAAACATAAACATGCATACAATTATAATGATCTTTGCTATAACTAAGGGCTATCTTTTGTCTGCACTACATCTTAGAATACGGGTGATTAACAGAATGTATTTGGTGGGCAACTGAACATTTGATATCGACACAGGTATAATAATTGTGGCCTATTTCCAATAATATAAAATACTGTTTTTACTATCGACCAGGTAAATGAATCACGGCGACTCTTATTCACTCTGCCAAAAATCATTTTTCTAATTGTAAATGTCATATATACCTTCCACCATAGTAAGATTATCGTCATAGGCATCTAGTAAAAAATGTTTATTGTTCGGACAGATGTTCTGACTGTGTTGATAAAGCTTTTATTATAAATATTAACAGCTAACATTTTTAGTTAAGTACGTGATCACTAGATGTCGCAAACGTTCAGACTATTTTTGAGTTTTACCTAACCAGAGTAACTGAGACGTACAAGCCATCTTGTTAGAATAATTAAACCTGGTCAGCAGCTCCAGTGTTCTTTTGATTATTCAGTGTAAAATAAGACTCCTCCACATTTTTTTATTTTCAGGTACGAAAGTGAGAATTTGAAAAAAAAGGTAAAATGCATTTCTGAAGCCCTGAAGGAGAAATGTGCGGCCGGGCCAGATTTTATTATTAAAGGTTTCTTACGTAATATAAAGATATACGGGAGGAATTTTGAGGAAGAATGTGGCAAGATTTCAAAACGTAAGTTTAGTGCATGCCTTATAAAAAATTATGTGATACTGATTTATTACAATTAGTTAAATCTTTCACCGCCCACGTAAAGGTAAACATTATTTTTTCAAAATCAGACACAAAATGTACCTTTAATTGACTGTTTAAGCAAAATATGGCAACAAATGGAGCTTAATTGGCTGTTTGTGCAAAATTAGGCACAAAATGAAGCTTTTATCCAGAGATGATACCTTTCATTCAAGAAATTAGAATTTATATTAAAGAGCAAGCAACTGCTCTACAGGCATTTTGTGCTGAGAAAGGTACTTAAAATGCCTCTATGAGATTGTTTATATAAAGCTGTTTGTAAACACGGCACATGCGCCCATGTTGAAAAACCATGTAACCAAAGGATCGGTTGCATTTGGGCGAAGTTTGATAGGTCGTCTGACTAGTTTGGGTATTCTAGTTCGTTTTACTTGCCACCAGATGTCCTTGTTAAATGTGTTTGGATAATTTAGGTTGTCTCAATCACATATTATAATCACGTAGATGTAAACAAAACGAACAACCTGACTACCTTACCGTTCGGTTCGACGTTTTCTGGCCTATTTTAATAATATGATGAAGGTATTATCTTTAGTTAATAGACGTTACATATCGAAAAAGGTACCTTAAAAATATGAAATTTAACGCTTAGTCTTGTTCTAATCTTTTCAGATATTGAAGGGAGAGCTAAATGGGGATGCCCAGATTCCGGTCCCCCCGCCATGGCCAAGCCCTCATTCAATCCATTTTTGTCCAGTGTCAAAGGATTGTAAATCTAAGTGACCAGTTCTTCGTAATAATTAAATTTCCGGATATATATATATATATATATATATATATATATATATATATATAGTTAGTCTATTAATGTATATATATACACACATATAAACAGGGCCTATTAACTAGATAATATGCTTGCATCTATCTTTACATTGATAGTTTTCCGATTGCCTTTCACCCTGTACTTAGCAAATATGTATTATGTTGTTCTTTGATTATAAGCATTCTCGTACCTGTGTCCCCGTATATTTAAAATACTATATAGGCAACACCTCGTCACAAACATGTTAAAAATCATTTTTTTCTTAATCATAGCGCGGCGTCGCATGTCTGTGACGTCACGTCTTGGGCAAGGGAGATGACGTGGGAAGGGGACGTTAAGGGACGATGATAAAAAAGGCTGCCGTTCCCTGTATGTTTTTAGAAGAACTGTCACACGAATTGGTTTATCTGGACAATATCTTCACAAATGAGCCTGTGAAGTGTAATCTAATAATTTTTAAGTAAACACTCGCACATATTTGATTTTTATTATAACCAAGATAACGCATGAACTGTACAAAATGGACAATAAACCGTTACAGTACATATATTTGTATTTTATATATTATATATTATATATTATATATGAATATGAATGTGCGCGTCTGTCAATGTGTGTGTAATCACAGAGATGAGAAAAAAAGCCATTTACAATGTTTTTGAAACTCCCTCCTGGGGGATTTTACATTTTCTCTACCGACTAAAGAAAAATATGGATTCTACCGGTAGAGATATCGAAATGTTAGATCGATCATGTAGAAATAAATATTTTAACCTCTTCTCGTAGAATTGAAATAGCTTTCATGTTGAGATGTTGAAAGATGATAATGCAGATTACAATTAGTGAATTTGCCAATCTTATCATTTTAGAGCACTACTAATACAACTGAAAATCTTATGACTGATTAATTTTGCTGTTAGGTAACAAATTTTATTTTTTGTCAATTTTTTTTTCTAGCGAATAAATATTTAAAACTATGATACTTTAATAAAGGATCTAGCTGTTTTTCTTACCTGATCGATCTAATAGGCTGGAGTATAAAAATTTAACAAATTTTGCATTAAGTTACAAATAAAAAACAGCTTATTCGGGCATATTTAAATGAAACTTAATTAAAATATATTAAACATAAGATGAAAATATATTAAACTAACAGAATACCATTTCAAGCTATCCATTAGCCATAAACCTTAGAACATGTTCTTTACATAACGCTTAAAATAACCTTAAATCATTTCACAGTATAATAAACATGCATGAATAAAATGTCATTTTTATGCCCCCGCCACAAAGTGGCCGGGGCATATAGTTTTACCCAAGTCCGTCATTCCGTCCTTCTGTCCTTCTGAAATCAAACAGTTGTACGGACTTTTTTCGCAATGCCTGATGATATTGGCCTGATTTTTGTGTGTGGGCAGATAATGACTAGTTACAGATCGAGTTTGCGTTTCGTCACGGTTGACCTACTTTTGATTGTTTTACGGCTCTTAAACTTAGAAAAATTCATGAAAAATAGAAATTTTCAAGACAAATACACATGTACGGACTTTTTTTCGCAATGCCTGCAGATATTGGCCTGATTTTTGGTGTGTCGGCAGATAATGACCAATTATAGATCAAGTTCGCGTTTTGTCCCAGTTGACCTACTTTTGACCGTTTGATAGAAATTTTCATGAAAAATATAAATTTTCATGACAAGTGCACGTGTACGGACTTTTTGCGCAATGCCTTCAGATACGGGCTTATTTTTGGTGTGTGGGCAGATAATGACCAGTTACAGATCGAGTTCGCGTTTCGTCCTGGTTGACCAACTTTTGATTGTTTTACGGCTCCTAAACATAGAAAATTTCGTGAAAAATAAAAATTATCATGACAAATGTACATGTACTGCCTTTTTTAGCCCTCAGCTCATAGGCTGATGGGCTATTGTTGTCACTCAAGCTGTCTCTCTGTCCGTCCGTCCGTCTGTCCGTCCGTCCGTCCTGTGTCCGTAAACTTTTTACCTTGTGAGCGGTATATCTCTAAAAGGATTAATCGTTGGAATTTTCTTTCATCAGTGAAGATGTATATCGATAAAATCTCGGTCAGGTTCGAAGATGGGTGACCTTGACCCATTTTTCTACATTTTAGAACTGATTATAGAAAAACACTCAAAAGCTTATATCTCAGGAACCATTGAGTGGATTTTCATATAACTTACTATGATCATTGGAACTGATGGTCTGTATTTGCTGCACAATTTTTGTGGCGCCAACTGCAATTTATGATTTTTTAAAGGATTTTTATCGGATTTTTCAATATTGGCCTTGTGAGCGGGATATCTCAAAAGGATTCACCACTGGAATTTTATTTCATCAGTGAAGATGTATATCAACAAAATCTTGGTCAAGTGCGAAGATGGGTGACCTTGACCTATTTTTTGCTCAGCTGACTATAAGTCATCTGAGCTATAGTCGTGGTCCATTGTCCGTCGTCCGTCCGGATGTCCGTCCGTAAGACTGGCACGTTTCGACACCATTGAACCTACGAATCTGAAATTTGCCATACAGTTAGATGTCCCAAAAATCTCCTACCATGCAGAAAATTGGGTCAATAGGACTTCGTTCCTTTGAGATATTAAGGAAAAACCTCAATTTTTTATTAGAAATCTATTTTCACACTTCAGGACTGCCTAATATCAAAATCACTCATCTGGTTTCCTTCATATTTACCATTAATATTTCTCTATATAGTTCCTATGTACATGCCAGAAATTAAGTCAGTATTATTAAATTTAAAAAAAGTTATGGGCCCAAAAATAATGGACTTTGTAAAAAATCAGGAAAGATATTTGGTCACTTAAGACCAAAAGTGTTAAAGGTAGGGATTTTTTTTTCAGTAATACAACTTAAATTGATCAAAATTTAATTGTATACCAAAAATTAGATAAAAATCTGTTAAATTATTTTAAATATTGGCAAAAATATAAAATTAGTACCTTAAATTTTACCCAAATTTGACCATGGCACGTTTTTCTTCCTGTAAGTACTGTGGATTTAATTTTCACAGCATGTTTTTGTTAGCATTTTTTCTGTTAACACCAAAACATTTGAAACCAGTTGTTCAAAAACTGTAGATTTTATTCAAGTTTTCAAGCACCCTTGTCAAATCAAGTTTACATCAAGCTAGTGTTATGCAATTTGCTAGAGCTCAGCTCCCCAGCTTCAGCTTTAAGTTCCTTAAACTTAGCATACAGTTAGATGTCTCCAAAATCCCCTACCATGCCAAGAATTTTATCACTAGGACTTAATTCCTTTGAAATATTAATGAAAAACTTCATTTTTCCATTAAAAACCCATTGTTACACTGTAAGACTGCCTAATATCAAAACCACTGATCTGACTTTGATCATATATAATTTACATATTTTCTTTCCATCGCTATGCACATGCCGAATATGATGTCAGTATTGCGTAATTGTTTTAAGTTATGGGCCCAAACATAATGCACTTTTAAAAAATCTAGAAATATATTTACTCCCTTAACAAGAGGATTGCTGGAGCTAGAGATTTTTTGTCAGGGATGTAACATTATTTAATCAAGATTCAATTGAATACCAATTTTTCAAATTTTATAAGTTATTAGTATAAATAAATACCTTAAATTTTCCCTAACTTTGACCATGGTACGTTTGTTTCCTGAGAGCACTGTTGATATAATTTTCATATCATGCACACATAAGGATTTCATCTTTGTAGTTTAGAAAGCTGAAAGAAATTGGCCAAATAATGTAGCTTTTATTAATGTTTATATGAGACCATGTCAGACCCAGGCTTAATCAAGCCCCTCTTCAGTCACCTGTATGTTGACCTTGTTGATCTATGCATGCTTGAGCGAAGCATACACTGGGGTAGCCAGGCAGCTAATGCCCAGGCACTGTTGATCCAGGTGTCCAACCCAACTCATCTAGTAGTTGTTTTGAAAAAGAACATAACAATAAACAATTATTTAATAATTTTGTATTGGTTTTTATAACAAATTAAAGAAAAATTAATAGAAAAGGAATTTGTTAGTTGATGAGTAACAGAAAGTTAACTTGCATTTGCTGATGATGTAAGAATCTTGTATGGATGGATATGTGGCAATGTCAATGTTATTCCAAATAACACCATGCAGTCACCTATGGTATTTTTTAATGATAAAAAAATAAATCATATTATTCATTAGATCATATGAAGGAAATTAATGATAGACAGTTGATAATATTAATCTAGATTCCTAGTGTGTAGATTGATGTGAAAGTAGTCCAAAGTGAATATATTACATTTATTTTTTAATATAAATAAAAGCCATAAAACCAGGTACTTATGATCATTATTTAAATGTGAATTTTGTATATTCTGGATTCTCAACATCTTTCTTTGGCTAAAACTGAATAAATACTAGACATGGTGCGAATGCTTTGAAAATGTATTTGAAAACGATTATGAATATGTACTGCATTAAAAAAAATTATTGCAAAAGAATGGGAATTCAGGTAAAAATGAAAGTATTGAATACCAGTGCAGATACTTTCAAAATGTATTCATGAATGCATTCATGAATATATTCTATAATATTATTTCAATTATCATTTCAGTTTTATTTTATTTTTAAAGAATCATATGATTTTTCTTATTATTTATTTTAAAATAAAAATTATATTGGCACAATATTTGTTATAAAATTTTAATAAATAGTTAAACTCTATTATAATATGTGCTGTTTATAAGTTATATTGCCAGGTCAAAATCTGTGTGACAATAGCACTCCATTTGTTAATAAAATAAATGAAATCAATCCGCTTCCCTGTCCCAAAAGATACTATCAAAATCATACTTAAGCTAAACACCAACAACTCATAATAAAGCTTATATTTATTACCACACAAAACCACCATGTGCCTCTTTCCCAAATCATATTTTTTATCATATATAACAGCTGAGCGCCGTTTTCTTTGTTTTAGAGCTGATTATACAACAAGTGAATCGTGGGTCATGACGCTAAGCCGACTGACATGTTGACAATATGTCCTTGCACAGGAAACTAATTAAGATAATACAGGTGGCATCATCATTCATCCATATTAGCTTAAGTTCATCAAGACCCATTAACACACCAAATTTGATGACTATCTAACCAGCCTTTCCTGAGGAACCTGGCAATTTGTGTGTATTTTTATTACTTCTGGGATGCTCAAACATACCCCAAAACTCTGAGAATATAGGTCACAGTGACCAATTTCAGGTTCTGAGGGGAGAACTTTTGAGGAACTCTCAGGATGCCAAGTGAGAAGATTCTGGGTCCAATCGTTATGATTTTTGCCCTACATTGGTATCAAATTTTCAAATATTCTTGGGTGTTCTTATAAGCCCCATTGCTCATAGAATATGGGTAACAGAGACCTAATTTCATGTTTCCAAGGAGACTTTTCATGGACCTCCCTGGATTATAAGTTAGAAGATTCTAGGTCCAGTGGTTATAATTTGTGCCCTGCTTTGGTATCAAATTTTCAATTATGTTTGGGGTGCTTATAAGCTCCGTAGCTCAGAGAATATGGGTAACAGAGACCTAATTTCAGGTTTCCAAATATATTTTTCATTGACCTCCCTGCCCTGTTAACAGACCACCGCATCTTTGAAGGTCTAAAAAAATGGTGAGAAAATGCATAAAAATTGGAAAAAAATCCAGGTGGCGCCACCAGTCTGCAAGAACTGAAAACATTCCATGATGAATAGGCATGCAACGAATCATGGCAATCCTTGCACAATTTGTTGAAATACTAGAGCTTTTGTATCAAATTTTAAGTTATTCTTGGGGGGTTTACTGAGCCCCATAGCTCAGAGCATATTGGTAACAGAGACTTAATTTCAGGTTTCCACGGGAATATTTTTATTGACCTCCCAGCATGTCAAGATAGATGATTCTAGATTAAATGGTTACTTTTTGTGCCCTGTAAACAGATGACTGCATTATTTAAAGTCTCAAAAATAGAGAAAAAAATAATTAAAAAATCGAAAAAATACACCAGTCAGCAGGAATTGATGCAACACTCCGTGATGAATATGCATGGAGAGAATCATGGCAATCAATTAACCATTTGTTGCGATACTAGAGCTTTTGTATCAACTTTTTGTTGTTCTTCGGGGTACTTCAAAGCACTATAGCTCTATTATGGGTAACAGAGACCTTATTCCAGGTTTCAAAGAAGACTTTTAATGGGCCTCTCTGCATGTCAAGACAGAAGCTTCTAAGTCCAGTGGTTATATTATGTGCCCTGTTAACATATGATCACATCTTTTAAGGTCTCAAAAATTGAGAAAAAATTGTAAAAAATCGAAAAAAAAAAGATGGCGCCAACTGTCTGCAAAAACTGATGAATCACTCCATGATCAATATCCATGCAAAGAATCATGGTGATCAATCCATTAGTTGTTCAGATACTTGAGCCTTTGTATCAAATTTTCCATTATTCTGGGGGGGGGGGGGGGGCTACTTCAGAGTCCCATAGCTCAAAGAATATGGGTAACAGAGACCTTATTCCAGGTTTCCAGAGACACTTTTCATGGGCCTCCCTGCATATTACGAGAGAAGATCCTAGGTCCAGTTGTTATGATTTGTGCCCCGTTAACAGATGACCGCATCTTTTAACGTGTCAAAAACAGAGAAAAAAATCGTAAAAAAAAAAAAAAAAAAATAAAACAGGTAGCCCCACCAGTCTGCAGAAACTGATGAAACATTCCATGATCAATATCTATGCAAAGAATCATGGTGATCAATGCATTAGTTGTTCAGATGCTTAAGCTTTTGTATCAAATTTTACATTATTCTGGGGGGGGGGGGGGGGGGTACTTCGGAGCACCATAGCTCGTAGAATATGGGTAACAGAGACCTTATTCCAGGGTTCCACAGAGACTTTTCATCATTGGCCTTCCTGCATGTCACGAGAGAAGATTCTAGGTCCAGTTGTTTTGATTTTTACCCTGTTAACAGATGAACACATCTTTTAAGGTCTCAAAAATAGAGAAAAAAATCTTTAAAAAAAAAAAAAAAAGTAGCCCCACCAGTCTGCAGAAACTGATGAAACACTCTATGATCAATATCTATGCAAAGAATCATGGTGATCAATGCATTAGTTGTTCAGATGCTTAAGCTTTTGTATCAAATTTTCCATTATTCTGGGGGGGGGGGGTACTTCGGAGCCCCATAGCTCGAAGAAAATGGGTAACAGAGACCTTATTCCAGGGTTCCACAGAGACTTTTCATCATGGGCCTCCCTGCATGTCACGAGAGAAGATTCTAGGTCCAGGTATTTTGATTTTTACCCTGTTAACAGATGACTGCATCTTTTAAGGTCTCAAAAATAGAGAAAAAAATCGTAAAAAAATTTAAAAAAAATTAGGTAGCGCCACCAGTCTGCAGAAACTGATGAAACACTCTATGATCAATATCTATGCAAAGTATCATGGTGATCAATGCATTAGGTATTCAGTTACTAAATTTTTTGTATCAAATTTTGTAGCCCCATAGCTCGAAGAATATGGGTAACAGAGACCTAATTTCAGGTTTTCAGGGAGAATTTTCATGGACCTCCCTTGATGTCCAGTAAGAAGATTCCAGGTCTAGCGGTTACGATTTGTCCCCTGTGAACGGACAGACGGCCGGACGGCAGGATGGCGGATGGCCGGACGGACGACGGACAAAGGGTGATCGCTATAGCTCAGATGATTTACAGTCAGCTGAGCTAAAAACACTCAGAAGCTTATATCTTAGGAACCATTGTGTGGATTTTCACTAAACTTAATTCCTAATTAGCATCTTGATGATTAAGTTGAAATATTGATTCGGTCTGGTTAAGTAAAATATTAACACGCAGCTAATATTGCCTTTCTACAATGGATAATTACATAATTAAGATTCGCAGGTAGATAAGCACAACGCATTTCAACATAAATTGTTGTCCGTTCATGGAAAGCATATCAAAGGAGTTGAGGAAACGAGAGACCTTAAGTCTTAACGATTTAATAAAGTAATAATACTTTGAATTTGATCAGATTTTCGATAGTGGATTTGTACTGCATAAGGCGGTTTCTGTTGAATGCGCATTTTTACGTGATTTTTAAATGTATCAATGTTCTGTGTATACAAATTATGATTAATAAAAATATTTAGGAAAAAACAATTACAGCTATGCGTATTGAAATGGGTATTCGTATTTTGTCTCATATAAAGATATCATGGATATCTGAGCGCTCTTACGACATGGCTACAAATACCCTGCTATTGAACTACATTATATCTATTGTCTATTCAAAATAAGGTTTTCTTAATGAAAACTGCAAAGTTTGTGATATAATGTTTGTAACGAAGTGGGTTATGAATTAACTTTAAGTCCAGAAATGTCCTGTAAATTTTACATTAAGAGCTTCAAATAATCATGCACTGTGCTCTTCTTGTCGCCTTTAATAAAAAGCAAATGAAGACAGCTGTTACGAAACATTTTTCTCAGTGGAAAATATTTGGCCAATCAGGGATTCCAGCCCAAGGCGGTGGCCCACTTGTCCGGCCTTCCAACCGCTACACAGGAAAGCAAGCTACATCATGCAAAGATAAAAGAAGCTTAACTTCTAAATATATTACATTAATAATAATTTAAAAAGGACTTATCTGGATAAGGACTGGATGGATACTGGAATCAGCTGGACATATTGATTTTGGAAAACTTTATCAAGCTTGTGAAACAAGGTACTATCCATCTTTTACACACGGTTGATGTATTTTATGATAAACGTGTTAAGATATATCAGAATTTTGGCAAAGTAATCAATTATTTTACATTGAACACCTAGAAATGATATTATTGATAAGACATATAAGCCTACGTCTGTTTTCCTGTACAATTTCTTCTTAACATTACGTAATTCTTTAAATGTGAAAACCAATTGAAACAGTGTCAAAATATTAAATTTCTCATGTAATGACATATTATTTATTGTTATTGTTCATGTTCATTTGGGGGTGTATTTATTCATATAACCAACGTATATTGGCATTATCTACAATTCCTTGAAAGTACGAAAGAAATTGATATTGTTTTGAAACTTAATAAATGAGTGTTAATCCGTAAATCATATATTCCGCATAGGATTCGTACATAGAAATATGGGCTTCAGTCAGATATATTATTGGTTAAAGTATTAACAACAGTAACTCAACAACCTCTTTATATATTAAACTAAAAGTGATTAAATTTCATTATTTTATACCTAAAAAATTAACTGGTTAGACCATGTTGTCACACGGCATGCTCAGCTAGAAAAATTCATGACCCGTGTGTGACCGTTAAATATTATATCTGTATTGGTTGTGTAATATGCCGTTCACACAAAATACACAACATCAACTGACCGAATTATGACAGCATCTAAGTTTAATATTTTGATACAAAGGGGCAAGTACGGTATATCTGGCATTCTGAAAATCAAGAGATATACCGCACAGGATATATATAAAACACACGATCAGGTACAACATATAGACCTACCGTTAAGAAAAGCAGCAATAGTACGGTGAAAGTCATGAGTTATTGTACCCATGATAACCAACAATGTCGTACAGAACACCAGCATACATATGCACCGTTACAAATGTACAGGCAGCTACAAAATATCTCACAGCCAACGAAAGGACAGAATGTACACTTCATAGGCCTGCCTGATTCCTGTCACCTTGTCGAGTGGAACGGATGCCGGGTAAGTCAATTATCGTGCCAGGTAGCACGTATGCACTCCGTTTTAAAAGTGTCAATTAAATGATTTTGTTCTCAAACGTGGTTTCAAATATAACGTGAAATCAAGTCATGCTTCCGACCTGTCAATCATGATTAACCAATTGGTCAATCAGATAACATCATTTATGACGTGATCGACATGAGTGTCCCGGCATATTGTCCCACAAACAAACTAGTACAGGCATTTTACCCGAAATAAGTGGTCAACCTCACACAAATTGCAACAAAAGCAAACGCAACTGATTTTGATTCCTTAGTATGGCCTTAATGTAAGAAAAAAAGTCCTAAGCAATTGTGCGGGGGAAAAGTTTGAAAATCGTCAAATTTTGACAAAGTAGAAAATACCTTTTATTTCACCTTATTTACATCGGCGTTCAAACGGTGTTGTATGAATAATCTCTTGGTTATCGTGTTATAACCTCTTGCTTATTCTTGTTCAAGTAGTTTTGGAATAAAGTGTTATTCATGAACTATAAGTCACTATGGTACAGATATAAAATCAGCAATCTGTGAATTAAAGGGACATCATGACATGAGCAACACTTTGAAAATGGCAACAATAACCAAAGATCTCCGGAAAACCTTATCAATCTCCAAAGTTTTGACATACATTACAATTTTTAGTTCAGCCCCTTATAAGTCATTTGAGCTAAAGTTATGATCCATTGTCTGTCATCCGTCCGTCCGTCTATCTGTCCGTTTGACTGGCACGTTTTGGAACGATTAGACCGACAAATCCAAAATATGACATACAATTCGATGCCCATAAGTTCCCTTACTTCTCCTACCAAGCCAAAAATTGGGCTAATGCGACTTCGGTCCTTCGAGAATTAAAGGAGAAACCTGTTGTTCCACTTCATGACTGCCTAAAATCAAAACCCCTCGTCTGTGTTTGTTCATATTTATAAACATTTATAAATTCCCGCAATATATTTCCTATGAACGGGCCATAAATTAAGTCAATATTACATAATTTTTAAAAATTATGGACCAAAGCATTAATAAGATACCATATCAAAATATAAAGAAATATATATTTTTTGTCTCAACATGGTAACTGCTATAGTTGGAAATTTTTTTTAAGTTAACAACTATTTAATCAAGATTTAATTGTATGAAAGAAATTAGATCAGCTTTTTGTTAATTCTTAAAATTATTAGCATGAGTGTATAATTAGTAACTTAAATTTTGCCCAACTTTGACCTTTTGAATAATTTCAAAATAAGATTAAATCCATCAGTTTGCATAATGTGATGTTATATGAGCAAAATAAGCGATAAATGATGATGATATTTAGAATTTCGAATTGACTTATAAATGGATATCCAAATATATATGATATTTCAAATGTATGAAAATTATAAACTTAAAAAAATGATAAAATTAAAAAGTGAGGAACTAATGCAAACTTGTGTTCATCAATTTCCTGCCCAAGGAAAATGGGAAATAATGTGATCAGATTTGTTCGTCTACCTGTCTGTCTGTTAATTTATAAATATTCAGTAATTATGCATCAACTGCTTTTCCTGTACGAACTGTTGAATTAAGTTTTTATATCCCATATGTAAATGTAGAGACTTTGAAACTCCCACTATTCAGCGCCTCAAAATCCCTCCCACACCATAAGTCCATGCACATGTGGACTGGGGACGTTAATTATAAGGCAACTGTATAAAATGGTATGAAAAAAGATTTGGATTTAATTGAACAAACGTTCAAACTACTGAGCTCTCAACAACTTATCAACATGTCAACCACAGATCATGAAAATGGTATAGATCTCATGTTTACAAATTGCTCACATGCTCCAGTTTCACCATTAGAAAACAATGGTCAGATCACAAAATATTATTTGCAACAATTTTTTTTATCAGTCTAGATCAATCATATCAACCAATATCTAGCTTATACTACCTTTTCCGCTTAGACGTTAGCTTTATTAGTTTATATTTTAGATTTTTTTAAATCACTATATCAAGAAAATCATGTAGATATGTAATGAGCACATGTTAAATCAGACGTCATCTTGTCTATTCTTATCACAAAGTGTCTGTTGTCAGTTACGCACAGGGTTTCCAGCAATCAACTCGGATAAAAAATTTAAACTCTGACTTTTAAATTCAAACTTTATTTATTTGATAAAGCGCCTACTTTTATAAATATTTTATTCAGTGGCGCTTTCCAAAAGCACTAAATCATATTATGACACAAGAGTTAAAATTTAATAAAAATCTAAGTCGACAAAAGGTACGTTTTCAATTTTCTTTTAAAGTCGTCAATATTTTCGCTTCATTTAACATCATTAGAAAGTTCAATCCAAAGAGATCGTCCAAATGTTGAAAATATCCGATCAGCAAACGTTTGTTAGACTATTCCCGGACTTTCAGCTGGTTTTCTTGGAAAAATACTATGCCACCAAATTCAATTTCTTCTCAAAAACGTTATTCTACTGCAAACCGATTTTTTTTAATTGTAACTGAGAAGCAAAGCCAAATGAAACTAGAAATTTGGAATTGACAATTCGAAATTAATTATTAATAATATTCAAGATCCATGCAGTCTGTTATCAAGCATATATCATGTCTATAAATTTATCCCACAATAACAAAAAAATGACTTCAGTGGATCAAAGTAATTGCACTCTGTTTTGCCTTTGTACTTTGTGACCTGTGCAGATTCATGTCCTTGTGTAAAATGTTTTACTTGTACTATATATTAGTTATGTATTACCGTTAAGAAACAGGTGGCATTGCATTAATGGTTGGTGCTACATGTATACACTTTGTATATCAATGCTATGCATTGTCAACTTACATGTGTTTACAATAATCTAAAGGAAAAAAGATTTTACCTCTAGACACAACAAAACTTTAATTAAAAGGAAAATAAAAAATGTAGTATGAAATTATTGAATGCTGGCTCATGACTCGAAAAAAAGGCTTCCTGCCTGACAATCAACCACAGTCGCCATAGCAAGGTTATACGCTATGTGATTATTTTTGCACGTGCGTCTGATGGTCCTGCAGTTACTCTGACAGTTGCATCTAATAACCTCTTGGAGCGTTTCAATAGGAGACGACTCGTCTTTTGACATAAACCAGACCAATCGTGACTGTTTAAGTATAATTTCTAACAACCCCTACCTGGCGAGAACAATTCCGTTTAACCCAGCATATCGGTCAAGCCCTCTTCATGTTTGTTGAAAATCTAATTACTACAACTAGGGGATTACCCGTATTATGTGCTTAGCGATTTTAGGCAAAAAACTATTTGAGATGGTTTTAGTGTGTGGGCAATTATCTTGCGCTTGAAATGAAAGACAACACTGTTTAGTATTAAAAATGATTCCCAAACCACAGGACTAACTTTCTTAGTCTTTTTACTATAAATTATCCACACCATTGCCATATACATGTATTATATTTCTGTACAATGTAGGTGTTCTTGTAAAAGCCAGAAATTCTATAATTACGGGCTACACATTAGTTACCACAAAGGAATTTGTAGGTATAAGTACTTACGACACCAGTATTTGATATTGTAAAATGAGAGCTTTGTTTGATCCGTTCGGGAAAAAAGCGAACTGGTGAGATGTTCCGCGTCGAAAATCGTCCCAACGATTAACCCGCAACATGATTCACTTGTGCAAAAATTGGGGGACATATTGCCGATATGGGCAGTGGTGAGATGTTCCCGGTCTGAATTCGTCCCAGCGGTCAACCCACAACAACATGCATTTGTGTTGACTTTACCGGACTGCTTAGAAAAGGCCGACGCGTAGTGAATGTTTGGCAGACTATGTCAGGTTTGATTTGATTGGTTAGCGAGAGGAGATTCAAGACGACGTGGGCGCACTATGTGAGAATGGCAATGGCCCACCGCAGGTATTAAACCCATAATTTTTTTATCGATTTTGAGGCCATTTCTTTACCAAACGCCTAAAAATATAAACTCGTTCTTCCCCGGACCAAGATGCACCCTCCCACGAAGTTTGACGACCGTGCGATCCCTAGCGTGCGAATGAATCCGGACAGACAAACGGATTCCCGTGAATTATAGTATGATGATGATATCATTGCAACAGCTTAGGTGAGCGCTGCACATTACCAAATTAGGGTTACCTGCTCAATATAAATGCAAACTGAGTCGTGCTACAACCCCCACCCCTACCGCACCCCATGCTTCAGACTGTTTCCACATCGACCCCCACCTATGAGTCTTGGGAATTTTAAATCAACAAAAAAAGACCAGAATTGGATTCTGCGACCCCAAAAAAACCCCCTGAAAATGTCGTATTGCATATTTATACCCTTTTGATTAATTAAATTTGATGGATTCTAGGCCTTCTGGTTGCCATTTTGGATATTCCCAAATTTTACTACTTTTCCCCCAGGAGAATATCTTAGGACTTTTTATATGTTCAAAAGGATACCTTCTGGGATACAAAACAAATGAGATAGCTTTTGTTGCAATTTGTGTGAGGTCATGTTACAAAATGACTGTACTATACCGGCCTGGATTAACAAGCTCTCTGTTCAGCGGGGGGTATTAATTCAAACCGTTTCATCGTGTTCTGTTATGACATTTTATCATTTGTCTTGTTACTGACACCTGATTAATTTTCTGCATATAGCCGCCGATCATTGCTGCGCAAATTTGAACCGCCGGGGTCTTAGATTCTTCAATGAATTGACCCTTAATTGAAAAGCCGTATCCGAGCGTTATCGCAGACGGTAGTTACTGCATCGGGTAATCTGTTTAAAACTCAACTTAAAAATTTGGACGTCCCCTGTGAGAAGATCGTGATGTCAAACAAAAATGGGTACAGCAAGCGTGTTGACCGTTGTTTTGGCCCCGGTTGCATCTGACTGTTGTGAAATGATACATCTGTATTGTGGCAGTTAGAATGCTTGACATTGTGAACTTGCATTGCATTGAACTTGAAGAATTTTTTTTCTTTTATGTGGGTACAGTTATGAATTAATTATACTCGTCTTACGGTCTATATAATGATTATTTCATGAATATTACAGCATTATTTTTTAATACTTTCTTATTTTCTGATTAATACACCATGCATACATAATGTGTATTACACAAACATATAAAATATAAAATAAGTGAGGCAAAATTGTTTGTGGGATGTAAATGTAGGTGAAATTATTTATTTTCTGTTTGCAATTATTGTTTAATTTAATTAGAAAATGAGACTAACATGAACTTAAATCCCTGTACCAATGTAGACCACTTTATATCACCGTCACACACCGTTTTTTTTCAGTGTCATGGAACTTTGATTAAAAATCATATTTGACAATTAACGGTGATAATAAACAATTTGGTTACTATTTGAACACAGCTTTATTATGTAGACATGAAAAGCAAAAGTTAACAACGAGTGAACTTTATTGCATGATTATACCCATGACAATCCGCATGAGAAGTGGTGGTGACAAAATAACTGTGGTGATTAATGAACTAGCGTCATTTCATTTTGATTCATGTTACAAACTGCAAATCATGTCACTGCTCGTTATTGGTTTGACCATATAAGGCATGCTGATTTAAAGTGATTTTCACATAGAAAATGGGAGTACTGAGTGTTTGAAGATCAAATATATTGTAGTAATTTTAGTAATAGACTTTAAAAGCACTCAGAAAGCGCAGACCTCCGCTCAGCTCATAAGCCTTATGTTTCCGTATCAAAATTAAATCAATTTTTCGTTCGATCATTGCCGAGCTATCCTGGAGATTTCATCAAAGTCCGTCATCAACTTTTTGACTTATATTGCTAACAGACAAAAAACCAAACCAACACCCGCAAAAACATAACCCCTGCCGTTTAGTGGAGGTAGTAAACAGGTAAAGTAGAATATATTTGCAGACTAAAGCTAAGATTTCTTATATGTACGGAATGCAGGATGCAGAAAGCGTATAAAATCGGTACACGTATTGAGAAGTTCAGATTTCTGCATGCGCGGACCCGGCATGCGGAATGCTTATATATCCGGCAAAAAGGATCGTCACATGTAGCGAATTTTTTAGTTTCCGGATGTTATCAAGGGGCAACACGTAGAAAAAATGCATTCCGCCGTCTAGGTTTATATGAAATCTCTCAACACACATTCAATATTCCGTAGATAAGGAATCTTACACGCTACTACTGAAGAAACTAGCCTTCGAAACTTGCCAAAGTCGGGTTTTTGGCCCCATCTCCCGTAGGGATGAGGGTTTGGGGAGCTTAATTCATTAATTTCTTATTAAAACAGGGCCAAGGACTATAAAAGTCGAAAAGCAACCGTGGCCCCCTGCTTTACGTTGATTTACTGACACCTTTCAGGGAAAGCGCACATACACGTGCAATGACGACATTGTGTCCTATGACGTCACGACTCTGAGTCACGTACTGAGCCGCTGAACTTTCCTGGTCTTGTTGTATAAGATAAGATAAGATAAGATAAGATAACATTTATTAGCCTTCATTTCCAGGAATTTGTCGTTGACTTGCAATTCATTACATAAAAATAGATAAGTAATTAGATAAATACATAAAAATAATACATAAACATACATTAAAAATAACACATTACATATTGACTATGCATGTAAAAATAAGCATGTAAAATGATAAAACAGATAATTCTGAAGGTAAAAACACATAATTCAAAACATTAAATATCTAAGAGGGTTGTGAGTTAAAAATTTTAATACTGTATGGTACGAGAGATTTTTTAAAACGAGTTGTTCTGGATAATATTGTATCTAGGCGTTTACCTGAAGGTAAAAAAAAGGAACTCTGAATATAGGGGATGAGTTGTGTCATTCATGACCTTTTATATGAAGGCCATTGTTTTGGTTTCACAAATTTCCTGGTTTGTGGCAAGAGAAGTACTAGTTATTCTACAACTTCTCTTCCTGGTATTATTTAACTGTTTCTTTAACTTATCAGATATATTTGTAAACCAGCATATAATAGGGCTATAAGCTATATACATTATAATTTATATACATTTTCAGCTCTGTCTCTAGGTCTCTCTCTCTCTCTCTCTCTCTCTCTCTGATATATATAAATAAATATATATATACACATTATTTATATACACATATTTAGATGTATATATATATATATATATATATACATATATACCGGTACAGCCCATAATAGGCCTATATATATATATATATATATATATATATATATATATATATATATATATATATATCAGTTGTCTTAAGTCATTTAAATTATGTTCTTATGGCAACAGGGCCTGTATAATTTTATATATAACTTAAGTATTATAACCATGAACAATTCACGACACATGTTTCAATTCCGTTTTATGGCGTTTTAATATATATTTATAAACAGCAATATTCACGTGTAAGTAACCTAACCAACACGTGCAAGTTATTAATATTATGTCATAGGCCTAAATGGCATGTTTATTCTGAAACTAGTGAAAGCAAACTCGGACGATATAAAATAATGCCAATTTAAGAATTGTATTGATTGGTAGAATTACAATATAGTTTTGTGCAGTAAAAATACAAGTTTGTAAAACAAAGAGAAATGGAGGGCACTATGTGGATTTGAACCCATGCGGTAAACCATCGCGGTTGTATGAACTCATATTGTATAGGCCTCGTGCCCATAAACTAGCAAATGACGCAAACCCTGACCTGATCGAGCCACTTTAACCAAAAAGTGACATTAGTATTTAAATAAATCATACATGATTATAATTGTGACGTTTTATAAATCCCCATGTTTTATTTCCTCCACTATATCAATTGTCCATTCGAGTGTCAATTAAGGATAATATAAAAATGGCCCCCCTGCCGTACGTTGATTAAGAACGTGAAACCTTTCAGGGAAACGGCACGTACACGTGGAGTGACGTCATTGTCCTCTGTGTCGTCAAGACTTGCACCCCAAATATGGCCATACGTCACCTGCGTATACAAATATATGGCCATATTGCACCCCCCTAAAATACTAGAGCTCATTCCGGGGTTATTTACACATGGATCGCCCCCGAAATTTAATAAATTGTTCGTTGTATCATCGCCGAGCTAACCTGAAAATTTCATCAAACCCCGTTGAGGCCTTTTTGTGTTATCGTGCTAACAGACAAACAGATAAAAAGATAAACACATAAACAGACAGACAAACATACGCGACCAAAAACATAACCCCCGCTGCTAGGCTTGGCGGACGTAAAAGTACCTGCCCCAACACAGAAGGTTCACTAATGACAGAATGCCTATTTTATTACAAATCACACAAGTTTGCTTTTTTATCATGAGTGTCTTATACAGGGTTGCTAATGAATTTGATAAGAAATGCATTTGATTGACATGGAGTTATCCAAGTTTTGAACATATTGTATTTTTGTTTTAGAATTTCATTGGAGGGAATAGTCCTACAGATAAGCATCCTGACCTAGTTCCATCAGCTGTTTCTCGATGCAAAGGAGTTACACCACCAAGGAAATGGTGAGACAGTCATGTTCCTATTGAAGTATGTATTTTTTAAGAAAAAATGTCATTAAGCACTTGGGGGGGGGATATATGGCTGTTTACTTATTCGCTTACAAGTTACAGACTGGTTTTGTTACATGAATTCAATCTGCTGTACAATGTGTTGTGATATCAGGACTATATATATATATATATATATATATATATATATATATATATATATATATATATATATATTAGGTAGACTAAGAGTCATATCAGATTTCACTCCCATTCACTTCACTTTGGTGACAAGGGTTCGTTTACCAACAATGTTTCGAGTGGAATAATGCTCTTTTGAATAGGCCCAAACCGTCATAATATAATAGGATTACATATTGATAAATGTAGGCCTATATGGATTGAGAAAATTTCTGAGACTGTTAGTTCAATTCCATGTCATATTAGTAGAACTTTCATTTCCAGTTCATACCTATAGTTTTCCCTCTCTCAGAATATTTTTCTCTTTTTTTCCAATGATTTTCTTTTCATCATCGACATCACATGAACTAATGAAACCGGGTGACCTTGACTTTCATCTTCAAGGTAAAATCTGCCGAAATGTAATTTTTTTGGGTCATTTTTTGAACACGATAACTTTTGAAGGGCTGCATATTTTTCGCCGAAATTTGACACTCTAATGGTTTATAATATAATTTCGAGTTCGAAACCCGGTGACCTTGATTTTCATCTTCTAGGTCAAATCTGCCGAAATGGAAAATTATATTGAAGAACATAACTTTTGAAGTATTTCACATTTTGTCCTCAAATTTGGTACACCGATTGTTCCTACAAAGTTCTCGAGGAAGTTCGAAAGCGCGTGACCTTGACCAATATCTTCAGGTCAAATCAGCCAAATTATAGTCATTGTCTTGTGAACGCGATAACTTTTTAGGGATTCGATATTTTCCTCTCAAATTTGAAACACTGTTTGTTCCTACCAAAATCTTGGACGAGTTTGAAACCTGGGGACCTCACAGGGTCAGATCTCTCACAATGTCTTCATTGATATAACCTATATGCAAACGGGGGGTGGGAATCTGTTTTCGCTGGTGCGAAAACAAGCCATTCTAGTCTATTATGAATCAGCAATTGATACACAGTGAAACATAACAGACTCATAATATTTATTCTCTTTTCATGGGTGTTAACGCAAATAATGAATATACATTAATACATCAACATTTATATGACAGTGTATCACTGGTGCTTACAATTATTAACATATTACATATGTTTGGCCTTGAGTATCATTTAAATATCATTAAATATTGGCATTTGTGTCGCAGATCTTCTGACTCATTCAAATGCCGGGTACTCTTTAGAAAGTGTTACAGCAGAGGCACGGGGCAGGTTCAGATTCCTATATCCTTCCATCCCATGATTTGGTTCTGCACATATTTGATTTAGTCTACAAGCAGATAACATTAAACTGAAGGACTTGCCTCGGGCATGGGACCATATTTTCAAATTGTGTGTGTGTGGGGGTGGGGGGGGGGGGGTCCAGAATAATACGTATTTATATTGAAATCTAATTTTTTAAGACTTAAAAACCCAATGATGTGTATGACATACATTTATATCAAAGCATTGTAATGCTATCTATTTTAGGTGACTCCAATGTACCATGCACATGGTAATAGATATAATGGCAATAGATATGGTTACATCTGATATTTACATAAGATATTTATGGTAAATACTATTTAGGTATTGAAAAGCAAGGACATTGAAATGAGCAACGGCATCAACTATGTCAAACTGTGAGCCAACGTACCTTTTATACATATTACTTGGTATTCAAGCCATGTAATATATTCGTGAAAATTCGGGTTGCGTGGCATATAAAAAACATCTGATATGGCCATCAGGGGTCACCAGTTCAGTTATTTAAAAAGAAATAATTGAAAAAAATATCTTTATTATTTGGCATGGTAAAACACCAGCAGCAAGTGACGGGGATATCATTTAAATATAAAGTATATTTAAAAACAATACGTCATATTTTTTTACAAACCTTTTAAAGGGGCCCAATCACTTATAAAGCATGTAGAGATAACACGAAGAATAGCTTCTTCCCTTTAAAATAAATCTGTACCTTCCAAAATATTGCCTTGAAACCGTTTGCTTACTTCTGTAAAACAGTAACCGGGCGCGATCGCAGGTGTTAACATAAACACAGTGCGTCGGACGTGTGCTGCGCGGAGCCACAATACGTGCCAATCAGGAGATGCCCCCGCTGTTCCCGCTGGCTGAAACACCGCGTTTCCCCTCTTAATCGGACCTCCGGTAACGCGGTCTTGTTATGGTAAACTGACTGTGTTTACTAACACGCAGGGCTATAACAAGGTGTTAAACAGTATTATGTGAGGAAATGAGACTGTGTGCTGGAATGGTTTTGCTGGGAAACTTTTTATAAAGCAAAACTGAACTAATTGTTTGAAAATATAGGAATAATATGGCTCTTGATTATTTCTCTTTAAGTGTTAGAATGGAGAAATACGTTTAAGATAATTTATACTTACTCATTGTGGGGATCCATTTGGCAGACAACTCGTTTCCTTTTCCTGGACTCTGTTGGTCCGGCTACCACAGCACGGTTTATCGGAAGAGGTACATACCAATCCTGAGGTGTGCTTGTGCTGCTGACCTCCGCAGGAATGCTTGTATTAAATGGCAGAATTATTGAGGTTAAACCGCTGAAGGGATTTAAGTAGGGCCACAATATGGGAGCAGTGCCCATTTGATCTGAAATTATACAAAACATTATATTTATATTTAGAGAATAAGTGTATAATTTATCTGCATACACACTCGTCCCTTTTAATAATAAAAGGACTATTATTATAATTTATAATGTGTAACGTAGTCATGTAAAGTACAATCACGGAGGTAAAATTAGAGCCATGATATGATTATACCTCCACGGTCCAATATATAGATTATAATTAGAATTCACGCATGTAGCGATAGGGTAAAGGAAATAAATTGTTTTCTGTTGTGAATTAATAATTATATGCCAAATGTATTTTATAGTAATATATTTAAGGCAAAAGTAGCACTTTAAACCCCTTTCTTGAGGCACAGAGTTCACATTGAGCCACGAGTCACATATGGCATCACTTTGTTAACAATCAACCGCGTTATGTCATGTTTCGGATTTCCGTGCCGAAATGTCAGTATTACTCGTCGTCATCATCAACAAATGAAAAGTATATATGATTTCAGGATGTATACTTTGCAAATTAATCTTACCCTGGTTTACATGTGATAGGTGATTCAGTTATTTTGTCGTCCTCCAGCTCGATCTGAAGGCTGAGGCGTCCTTCTCCAAAACCTTTCGCTTCTACTTAGAGCGCAATATGCAACCTCTGGCTGTTACTAAAACGGCATCGCTCCGAGCGACCCGATGTTTTCCTATATTTTGACATCATCCACATATCTCTCATTCACTTCGCTTCGGCCTTTTTAAATCAGTTCGGCAAAGTCAAAACAAAAGGCCTCACTCACACCTCCTTTGGGGTCTTCCGGGGCTGCCCTAAAACATGGAATGCGGAACAGGGGCCAAATAAAAATTTAACAAATCGCATATGTTGAAATACGTTTATTACAAAAAAATATGTACTTAGACATTCACCTAATCAAAATATAAACACAATTTTAATCTATTTGTTTTGTTGCGTTCCGTAATTTATACTCCTGTCACGCGTTCCATGTTCCGTTCCGGTCTGTGTTTTAAGGCAGCCCCGGAAGACCCCCCCCCCCCCCCCCCCCAGGAGGTGTTAGTGAGGCCTTTTGTTTTGACTTTGCCGAACTGATATTAAAAGGCCGAAGCGTAGTGAATGCATATCTCTGAGAGCCTATCTTTCAAATGTTCTTTGACAAGATGAATTGTTCCGGCAAAAACGAAACTGATATGTTCTCAGGGATATGTAGATGTCAAGCGAGTCGCTGGGCGCCGCCATGTTATCGTCTACCAAAAACATGCTTTCAGCAAATCTACGTCACAACAAACAAGTAAACAGTATATAATTTATTTATAACATAAAAATAAATTATAATGTGCCTTATCCATGCCTAGTGCTTCACCATCACCGAACCGTCTTAACCTAGGTAGCCTGGTCATTAATATATGATAAATATGATTAATATATTACCACTTAGCACCTAGCATGAATAAATTACCGTAAGCGACCTGGCGCTTACGAAGTGCAGCTGACCGCCGCAGGCGGCAGCACATGCAGTTTAATTGTTTGTTTGACGACTATTTCAGCAAATCTACGTCACAACAAACAAGTAAACAGTATATTATTTATTTATAACATAAAAATAAATTATAATGTGCCTTATTTCAGAGTATATCCATAACACCAAAATGAGAAACAAGTAAAAAAGACTAGGCCTGTATGACATGCCCATCTGAAGATAAGAAAACAGGAAATGAAAGCACATGAATGTGCAAATAAAAACTAATTACTGTGACAGCATGAACGATGTGTACTCCTTTGGTGCTCTACAGGATACATAATGTTCAAAGAAAACAGATCTAGACTTCCATCTACCAATATGCATAGCTGTGTCAGGATCACATTGGTGCTCAACTGCCCTTGTGGCAGCTGAGGGACGGAAACATTTAGCAGAAAAACCCTGTCCACCAAGGCCTGCAGCAATAATACTGTCCTGTAAAATCTGACCTACCGTAGCAGCAGAAATAGCAGAGTATGGCTTCCTAAGAGTAAGGAACACTGGGCCCTTTGGCCCTCTCATATGAGATGTTCGGACAATATAAGTCTGTAGGCAAAGTACAGGGTCGAGCTGTCTATCAGCACAATGGGGCACAGTAACTGAAAACCCTGATCTATCAGTGTCATTCTTTATTCCATGGTAAGTAACAGTAAGGGATCCATCGTTGTTAAACTCTAATTGGTCCATGGAAAATAACATGAGCTTAGCATCACCTGACCCTGGGTCAAACTGAACAGCCTTAGGTGCAAGATCAGAGGGTCTAAGCATGTAAGTCATAGCGAGGAGTGTGATTGCTTTCATACGTAGTTGCTTTATTGACAGCTTGTCATTCTCTGGCCAAGCTTTGAAGAGATCAGTAAATGGTTCCACTGGGAGTAATTTTACACGTCTACGAGGGACAGTGGTACCTGACTTGATCAAGGCATCCACCAGTCTTCTAATATTATTATCAACAGTAATATCAGGCAACTGATAGGCCACATAGCAGTGAGACAAAGCAGCAAGCATGGATTGTAAAGTGGACCTAGGCCTATCAGACGCATCAGATAGTACACAGAAAATCTGCTAGGTCTGCCGTTTTCGTTGGTGGTAACACAACCTTGTTTTCCTGGCAACAGTAAAATAACTTGTTTAAAAGTCTGTTATAAAGCTGAAATGTGGACTGAGACAGACTGAAAGGGAGCTGCACTGCAGCACGTTGTGACCAACCTATGGCAAGTAGCTGATCTTGCCAGAGATTCGCCAAGCATACAGGCGCCACCCTGGGTTCTTTAACGGTTCCGGCTGCAGTCCCAGTGGTATTACCCACCGTTTGTTTCTCGGTAGCCTGACAGGCCTGTCTATGCATAAGCTGAGGAGCCTGTGGAACCAAGACTGACTGGGCCACCAGGGGGCGATAAGGGTAGCGTCTGCCTTCTGAGAAACGACTAGGGCCAGCACTCGAGGAATTAGCAAAAACGGGCAGTTTACAAAGTTGGTTTGGGCCAGGGCATCGACAGCCTCGGTTAGAGGATCCCAGTACAGGCTGTTGTATCTGGGGAGCTGAGTTGTTATGAGGGATGCAAACCGGTCTATGTCGCGAGGACCCCACAGTCGGTCTAACATTTGAAATAAGCGAGGGCTCATCATCCAGTCGTAAGTAGTTAGCTTTCGTGATAATAAGTCGGCATGAGTCAAATGCTTCGCAGAGAGGTCTATCTGATTGTTGTATGCGGCAGCCCATATAGCCCTTGCTACATATGTCAGTTGTAAACATGGGCCGCCTAAGTGGTTGATGTAGGCAACACTGGAGATATTGTCTGTTAGAACCTGTACAACTTTTCCCTTGAGAAGAGGCATAAAAGTTAGTAAGGCTAACAGTATGGCGATCAGCTCCCTGTAGTTTGACGACTGATGGGTGGTGAATACATCCCATAAGCCGCTTGCCTCCATGTTGTTGGATACAGCCCCCCAGCCGGAGGCTGATGCGTCTGTTACAAGTTGTACCTGAATGGACTTGTTTGTTACTGGGCTCCCATTCCAGGTGGTTAGGGCACACAGCCACCAACGAAGATCCCTGCAAGTGGCGGGGTTTAGACAAAGTCTGTCTGTCCATGAGTTTCTTGTAGCAAGCAACCGATACAATTGCAAAAGTAGTTTGGCAGGTAAAATACACAATGTCATACTAATACATTGGCCTGCTATACGTGCTAGTGCCCTAGCAGTTAGCCAACCTTGATTTAAGGCTCTATTTATATCCTTCCTAAGTCTCCTCACCCTATCTTTGGGGATATAAATCCAAGTTTTGTTATCATTTGTAACGGTACATATTTTATACCCAAGGAAATTAACCACATGACTCGGAACCAGATTGGATTTTTCCCAGTTTATAAACCAGCCAAGATTCTGTAATACTGTTAGCAGTAAATCTTTGTGTGCATCAATATTATGACGATCTACCATTAATATGAAGTCATCAACATAAGCAACAACCCTCAAGTTGTTTTCTCTCAAATATTTAACTACAGGCCTAATACACTTCTGGAAATAAAATGGAGAAACACATAAACCAAAGGGTAAAACCTGCCATACATAGTATTTTCCCCTCCAGGAAAACCCTAAATACTGTTGGTGCTCCCTGAGAACAGGGATATGATAAAAACCATTGCTATATCAAGTGTAATAAGTTTGTCATGAGGCTTGACAAGTGACTGTACAGTTCTAATATCCTCTTGTTTGAATGAAGGTACATCACAGCACCTGTTTACCTCTCGAAGATCTATAATTAGTCTCAACTGGTTATTTCTCTTCGGCACCACTGAAATGGGAGACACACAAGCAGGTGTAGAGTCAACCTGTCTCACAGCCCCTGATTGCGATAAGCATTCAAGTTCATTGTCAATAAACACACAGTGTTTAGAATCAACAACCCTATTTTGGAATTCAAAATGATGAGGTAATACCCTGAACGGTATTGCAACACCATGTGTTAACAAGCCAATGACTTGTGAAGGCGCCCAAATGTTTTCATAAGCTTTAGCATTTAATGAGTCTGCTGAAAATGGTATACACATAGTCCATGGGCATCAAATTATCAACGAGTCTGCTGGAAACTGTATACACATAGGCCATGGGCGTCAAAAGTAGGCAGCAGTGTTGAGAATCAACAGAAGAAGCTAAAAATCGAAATGTTAACAGCACAGTGTCACCAATCAGTTTTGATCATGGGCGTCCTGCTGGGATGGTCTTGAATATGGAACACCAGAATCTTGGAAGTTCCGGAATGCAGAGGTATTGGCATTGTACTGTTTTGACTGATAACGACCACGATACCTAGGCCTGTAGCCAAAACCTCTGGGACGGCTGTATGACCTCTCTCTGTCATGTGCTTGGTTCTGCGGGATAATGCTGTTGCTATGCGAAGATTTTCAGTTGCCCTCGGTGGTAAGGCAGACGTATTTTTCTGCAGGGTACGAAAAATTCTGGAGGCTTGCGGATATTGTGAGCGAACAATTAAGTCTGCATACTCATCTTGCAAGGACTGCACATGCGCCAGGTTTATCAGGTATATGTGGTTAAGTTCTTGTTCGAGGACCTTATCCTGTGGTAGTGTTGCCAAGAGTTTTATTGTAGTTTCAGCATAACGAGCCGACTGACTCATAACATTGAGCAGTGGTTGGTCATTGCGTGGCACTCCTTGTCTACAGTCATGTACCTTATAGTCAGCAGGAAGCACAACATGAGCTAGAGAGTCACGTATTGATTTAAACTGTCCTTGCAAATCTTCCTCAGGGTGATTCACTGTACCGTGACCAGGACTGAGGGGGCCCCTCAAGCAGTGACAGGGGCAAGAATTATCAGGTGTGGCAAAGCATGTGCTAAAAAAGTCTCACTGTTTATCTGAGTCGAATCAGTACTCACGGGCGGGTTTGGTGCCGGCGCAGTCTCGCCTTCATTTTTATGAACAGCGGCTTGCCCCTCTAGACTTTCAATTCTGGCATTAAGTTTCGACTGTTCGACTTTAAAACACTGGAAGTCACTGCATAATTGACTAACTAACACTTCAATTTTACAAAGTTTTTCATTATCGCCCATCGCGGCTGACCCAAGCGGTGAGGCAGCACCTAGCATGAATAAATTACCGTAAGCGACCTGACGCTTACGAAGTGCAGCTGACCGCCGCAGGCGGCAGAACATGCAGTTTAATTGTTTGTGTGACTACTAGCCCGCTGGTAAAATATGTGGGGCTAAGCAACCGTCGTTTAGGGGGCGGGGCTTAAGGCCAACAGTCGAAAAGGTCAATAGACACATAGAACGTCTTTTCACATACACCTTAACCAAAATAGATTATGCTAAACTGTAACATAAAAAGACTTCCTATGATTTGGAATAAAGTTTTGTAAGTTGAATTGTCGTCAATGTAGTTTTATTTAAACACTTCCACAAGAAATTTACCAATTGTTCAGATTGGTTATGAGTGGTAGCATGAGGTTTCTTATCACAACGGATTTTTCCCGGGTCTTTTTCAAGTATCACATAATCTTCCTTGTTAAGGTCCTTAAACGCTGTCAGTCGGTGCGTACCTCACTAGTAGTATAACTTCCTAGATGGTTTGTTTACTATGGCCATTCTGACGGCGACTGAGGAATACACTAACACTGAAATGTTTGTTTCAAACATATATATACAAACATATATATATGTGTAGAAATGTATGACGATTATAAAACCAATAGATTGTGTGTCGCAATTTGACATGACTGACTGCTTTCAAAACAACTTGGTTTTGTCTAGCCGTATGTAACATCATACCTGTTCTTCCTTTTGTCATTACCTGACCCGTCCGTTAGGTAATATGTGTGGTATAACCTCAATATAAACCGACCGCGATATCGTCCCTGTCTTCATATACTGTACCCCGATTCAAATACTTAGAGAGTTTTCACTTGGGCCATAAAAACACTGTGCATTGTCCTCTAAAATTGTCACTTTTGTTTTACATTATGTAACTATATGCTGATACAGCAGTGACCTCTGGTAAATAAGCGACCTCTGGTACAGTATTAATACATGGTGCCTCATTAGATTGTGGAAATTTGACCTTTTGTACAGCTGTAACCTCTGGTATTCTACAGTTATGATCTCAGGGACATCGGTGACCTATTATTGAGAAGTGAACGTTGGCAAAAAAGCCCTGTGGCACCGGAGAGACCTCAGAAGAGTAGGGACCACTATTACAGCAGTGATTTTGGAACGGTACAGCAGTGACCTCTTTGGCACTAGTGAAATCTTGTTAAGTACAGTGGCGACCTCTAGCATAGATTAATAACACTAGACAATATCGTTTACCATTAGAATATTTGCATAACGATATGCGGACACTTAGACACTTAGGTGGTGTGATAAGTAATGATAATAGAGTGTTTCTGTATTGTGCCGATAATTGATCAAAAATGACATGCTGTATATAAAAGAACCATGCACAACAGAACAGCAGATTTAGTATATATATAGAAACTGTATAAATTTAGATATTATCGATTTTATATGTTAATTCAACACATTGCTTTATACTGAACTTAGTATGATAATTGCGTTCTTGATATACGATATATTATTAATTATATCTATTATATTATTATCAATTATATTATATATAGTATATATTATATTATATCTTAACGTAAGTAGGTTTGCATAACGATATGCGGACCCTTAGACACTTAGGTGGTGTTATAAATAATATTAACAGACTAATCACAAAGTGTTTCTATATTTTGCCGATAATTGACCAGAATTGACATGCTTTATGTAAAGCAACGATGCACAGTAGCACAGCAGATATAGTATATATATATTTATATATATATATTTATATATAAACTAAATATTTGGCTATTATCGAAAATATATGTTAATGCAATACATTGCTTTATACTGAACTTAGTATGATAATTGCGTTATTAAAATACGATATATTATTAATTATATATATTATATTATTATTAATTATATATATTATATTATTATTAATTATATTATATACTTTATATTATATTTATAATAAATATATATGAGGTTAAATATTAAAAAGTGCATTTCTGTGGGGGGAAATGAAATCAAATACTATGGCAATGACGACCCAGGCTTGTTAAATCAGATAAGCTATGACAAATAGGGCAGCCATTTTAACGGCATATGTTATTTGTTAGATACAATTTATAAACATCATTCTAATAAAGTAATTAAGTTAAATATCCGTATCCAATTAATTTCGACTAGTTTATTTAATGTCAAAGGTGTTGATAAACGTTTCAAGTTCGTGTAAAAGTGATTTCAACAGTCAAAATATGACGTGTTAAACTTAGAAATGATATGATGTTTGAGCTATCATGTGCCTCTTCATAAACATTCTCTAAAAACTTCATTTCAAATATGTCGAACTGATTCCCTTCCTAAATACATTAATTTCAAAGCCGAGGTCCTCTAGAAGTTTATTAAGAGTCCGCCACGCATTGTGACATTCTTCAAGAAATTTTCCAGTACACAGAAAATCATCTTGATATGCCACGACGGAAAAACCCCTGTTTGCCATCATGCGCTTTATACTTTGTCATATTCTATGGAATATTGTGGGAGAGGCTCAGGCTCCGAAAGGTAATTTCGTGTCAAAAAATATTTTGTTTCACCATTGTTAAAAGTCCATCGTCAGCCTGTTACCTTTTGTGAATGAGGATGTATGGGGACATGCCTATATGCTGCTTGATGTCGGCTTTGGCCATATAATCACCCGGTTTCATAAGCTGAATGGCGTCATCTACGGTTTCATAGGAATACTTATGAAACTCGCATGCATAGGCGTTCATCTCAGCGTTGTCTGGCAAACTACAGTCGTGTATCAATCTGTATCCTCCGTCAGTCTTAGATACTGCTCCTATTGGTGAGACTATATACATGGTTTATCATCGCAAAACACTTAATTGCCCTTGCTAACCTCCTCTATGATGGAGTTTTCAATGACTGACTTGGCTGCTGGGTCTAGAGCTTATTTATGATTTGACAAGCTTACCTTTTTAAGGGCAGCAAGATTTTCTTGCACTATTTGAAATCCATTACGTACACCGTATATTATAAACTCTCTATCGGGGTCATTTTCTTGTTCTAAGTCCCAATTTTCCACGCACAGGTTTGACCGAACACAGAACCGATCTGAAGAAGTATTTAGTCAGCAACTACTCTGACTTACACCAGTAGAAGATGGATTTACAGACTCGGCGGAGTGGTGCATCTTGGAGTGACGCCGCGCGCATCCTGGCTCGCTACACAAGTGTCTAAATTTACAAGAATCACCAAAGTGACACTCACGAGGGCCATTAAATAGTCTACAAATTTCTTGTGATCTATTCACCTGCCTCTGTGTGCTTCTTTCACTAACATTTGGCTGTCGTCATTTCAGGTTGATATGAAACAGGTGTGGTGCATCGATACCCAATCTGATACCATATCTGGCCGGCACGAACGATATTCACGATCATACTGCAGTACCGATAATATAATGACAACTAAAATTATCATTTTGCTCACCTCGAAGGTACACTTGTACGTCAGTGAGTGGACCAATTACTCCAGCCACTGCTGCAGCACCGGTAGTCTGTCCTCCCACGGCAGGGTAAGTCTTAGTCTTAGCAGTGCACTGGGGACCATCATCATCGACATTCAATGATTGTAGGAAGTCTGTGAGATTAACTTCTTGCTTGTTGTTTTTGGCGTTCCTTTCAGTGGAGTTTTGTCCCCTGCTTTCCCGTTATCACCCTGGGCCCACTCATCCAGGTATTTCGATAACAACAACTTTTGGGCTAACGTGAGGCCTAAGTCTTCAATGACGCCTCTATTCTTACACATTAATTTTAAAAGTTCAATTGAATAAAAACCATTTGACAGAAGTTTCTTAATAGTCTGATCACTGAAATTTCTTGCTTTCATTTCCTCTGAAAAATCATTTGCTTTTGCTTCTTGGTCCTTCTTTTTCCCCATCTTAACTAGGTGCAAAAAATAAAACACGTGCTGCTGCTAGGTGCAAGGCCCAAATGTGTGTGCCGTGTAATGTACCGTGTAATGTTACATGTTATCCTGGTCACTGAGCCGTGACATGTATGTTGACAATGGGGCAGGTAAGACTGAATGGAATCATGTTCGAATAGTGGCAAGGCGGCTGTACTTGTTTCTCTTCTTTAAAACCAAATAACTAGTAATCTGTTACAAAAACGTGCTAAATTTCGTCATCATTTTTTAATAAATGTTTAAGACATATGATACATCTTACTTTTGTCTGTTTGGATGAGTACAAGTGATGATCGAGAGAGTAAGGTGGTCACAAGTACAAATGATTCACTTATGTATAACAAAAAATTCAGCAGACTCAATGAATAGAAATAAATATTCCCATAAGCGAAAAAAGAAAATCACGAATTTTCCAAATATTAGTGGTTCAATTCTTGTAAAGGTTGATATGTTTGATTGATTGATACAAGGCCTGTGGTCCTGGCACTCTACCCTGACCACGCCGATTGGCAAACCCATCCGCTCCTTCCTCCAGGTATGTATTCTCGTACACACTGCTGCTTCTAAGCAGCTGTTGTGCGACAGCATCCAGTGTCTCGTAACTCGTCTCTATTTCACCTGACCTGTTAACCGGTTCCATGTCGAGGGACTGATATGCCTCTCGGTCACTTACTGGCATTTTTTTTTAAATATTGCAACAAGCCTAAATAATATGATAATGACAGATAATATGGCATAGCATTTACTTTAGGAATACACATATGGAAATATTTTTTTCTTATATACCGTTTTTCGTACTAAGGTCACTGTCACTAACAGAGCATCGATTATATTTTAAAGTGTTTATATTAATATTTAAAAATGACGAAATCAAATGATAAAATTATAAATATATATATTTGTTAATCAGACTTACGTTATAATATTACTTCTTATAAACGACACCAAAATCACGGGGGTAGCGATAAGAACAAAAGGTAAAGGAAACCCCGATCGACTAATATCTAAGAACGTTTGTGCTTTAATTTCTAAATTGCATCATCTTTTGTACATCCTCTGAAACATGTAAAAACTGGAGCGTACTATACTAGGACATTTATATATCCAGATAAAAGAAACCAATGACGAATTATTATGCTTTGGTAAGTACTTTGATCAAAGCATTTCAGTTTCATTTTTTAAAAGGAATGTATGAATCATTGAATGTTTATAAGCATAAACATAAGAGGGTGCTGATGAAAAATAATAAAAAAAATACCATAAATAATGCACATATTTCCTTCAGATGTATATCTACGCGACCAAAAAAAATTTCTAAGAGGTGCTAATATCAATTTTTATTTCTGCTTTTTAAATGGATTTTCTTTCACACTGTTAAGAGGAACATCTTTGTACATTGTGGGATAAAATTTTAAAGTATTTTTAAAATGAGAGCCTTATGGAATTTCAAAGTTTGTGTTCTATGGACAGAGAGGTAGGATCTTGGCTGGTACACCTAGACCGAGGTATATTTCAGTACAATATCAAGACATTGATGTAGAATAACCTGCGGTATAAACTACGGGCCATCCTTAGTGTGAAGAGTGCAAATAGAGAGGGGATAGGTTAATTAAAATTTACAAAATAAATTTTCATATGACCAAATGCTATGCGATGATTGATGTGAGCCATGTCACTCGAGTTAAAATACCAAGAGAGATGTGTTTAAATTGCAATTTGGTTTGTTCCTTAACAGGGGAACTATTACGATCATTAAAAAGAGAACATTTTGTATAATTTTGAAGTGGATACAACCTGGAAAGCCTTCAAGAACCAGGCGATTTTCTATTTTTATCAATAAATTTATAGGATAAAACTCAAACCATTTTTGAGAGCACTCCAACGTATCTATTTGTGTCCCAAAAACTGTGATACGTAAAATGTATTTTTTTTTATATCGCCTGACATATTACAAAAAAAATATACAAATGATACTTTTATCATACCTAGTATCAAGTAAGAATTCTCTCTATGTGCGTTAAAGAACTGATTGTTAAGCTAAAATTGGATTTGTACGCCTAGTCGTAAACCATGGAACACATTCTCTTAAAACAAAATTCAACATTTGACCAATAAATCTGAAAACAATACCTTTGGATTTGATAAAATTAGTTTATGTAATCTCTCGGTCATGTGTTTTTCATTCAACAGAGAGTTGTGTAGTTGGCGTAGCATGTATCAGTTTAATTGGCTGAAAGTTCCAAACAGATTTATTGCATTAGCGAATTGGATTAAGCCCTTTAAAGATTAAGAGGACAATTTGATCATTATATTCCTTGAGAAGCGATATGTTAATGCAACGGTTCAACCAGCTCAACCTGATTGTTTTAGTTATTATAATAAACTAGAATGCGGTCAGTCGACAAGCTACTACGTGTATCCGGCGTAATCAAAATGGTATAGGTGTGTGAGGGTTGAATTGGGGGTTAGGGGGAAAGAGAGTATGATGTGTTCCATATAAGTAGGAATGTCTGCCATGTAAACATGATTTTAGGTGGCGCCACCTGTTATTCGAACAAGAAAGCTATCCAAGATGTATACACACGTAAACGTTATGTGGGTCAGTCAAACCACTGCTTAGATATGAGCGATTTTAAAAGCTGAATACACATGATGTAAGATTTACGCACATGCAAAATTCCAGACCGATACGTCATGCCAGTCCTGAGATATTAGCATGTCTAACAGTCTTATCTAAATAAATATACATGTATATGACTAACAAATGTTAACTCACACCACTGGCACCACCAACATTATCAATTTATTACCTTGACTTTAATGAAATACGTTGGCCCCGCCGATAGGCTCAGTGTTGAGTGATAAGACAGCACCTGGTCAGCACAGCTGTCACTGTGTACGAATGCCTGACTAATTGATCAAATCCAGCTCACGCACGTGATATGCCCAACAGCTGGCTTAACCGGCCTCATACTTTATTAAATTACCCTGCCTTCTAGTCACACAATAAAAAAAGCCTATATTCAATTCTAAAATCCCTATGTTAAAAATATTAATGATCTCAGGGGAATTCCGGTTAAGAAAAGTTCTAACAACCCTTCCGTGAAAGATGTATGAATTTGTTTATCAACAACGTTTTGTACGCAATGTACCCATACGGAAAAAAACATATAACCTAAGGTCGCAGGTTACATATATACTGAGATCACATTTGCAAAGCTCTGGCTTATCTGACTTGCCAAAAAATTCTCTTGGCGGGCCTCCGCACATAATAAACACGATAATTTTAACAAAACAACAGCCTGTGTGTGGTGATTACCACGTTTCTGGCATAATTTTTTTATATAAGGTCCAAGAGATTACCTTTAGTTTATAGAGGTCAGATAGGTGATTGGGCCCCTTCAAGTGTTTTGCAGTATATAACAGGCCAACGTCAACATCTTGAGGTAAGTATGCGTGAACTATATATTCGGCAAATATAAAATACAATGAGGTCATTTATAATCAACATAGGTGGAATAGTTCTTTTCCATTAGACTTTGACATCTGTCGGCGGCAATTGACACTGAAAGTTCGGGTCCTTTATATCGACAAAAAGATTCTACTTTGTTATATATCAGATGATTCGAAGAAACAAACATAACATATAAGGTTTCTCCTGGACTTTCTGGTTTGTACTTGATTTCATTTGGCAAAATCTGTGATGCTAGACAATTAGATCCGATCCCTGCAGACGGCCTTTATAGCCATTGCGCATGCTCGTTGGAAAGGTCCATTAAGCGCGGAGACAAATTACAAGCACTTTACCATACATTTGCCAAACACAGATAGAAACAAACTACAACATGTGTCCGTAATCAGTTTTATTTGTAACAATAGGACAGGGTTATATAATAATAAGCATTCATAATTTCTGTAAAATGTGTTCTATCTGGTAAGAATTGTAATTTATCTATGAATTTTATTAATGAATTTCTAATTTTCTCTAATTTTTCTACTCCCTCTTACGGGGTTAAAAAATCACTTTCATTTATAGATTAAATAAGCCTTTGGCACCTCAATATAAAACTAATTTCAAATTATGGAATAACAAGGATATGAAATCGTATTCATATTTAATTTCACAGATTTTCCCAGCATCCTACTTAAAGGAAGGAATCTTATTGTATTTTGACAATGGGTTAAACGGTTTCATGTTTGTTTCAAACACTAGTTTAATTGTAAACAGTAAAGAGTTCGAGCACATTACAATTAAAACAATAACAAAATGTAAATCATACATCGGATTGTCTATCTCTACCTCCTTTTCCCAAGTTTATCGGTGCTCATTTTCACCTCATATATGGCTACAATAAATCTTGTATATAATGAATTCTGTACAAAATAAATTCTGTATATAATAAATTTCGAATTTAAATCCGGTAACAGTCTAAAAATTTGATTTGATTGTAAACCTTTCCCCTTTCCTTTCTGAATGTTGATGCCAAAATAGATGTTAAATACAGACCGTAAAGTTTCGGAATGTCTGAATAGTGTATTCCAAGTATTGGTCACATTTGTACACCCAAACGATTTATTTACTCGATGGGGAAAGACGACTCCTTTTTCATTTTAAACTACTAGCATTTAAACCAAGCACCATACTGTTAAGATCACATTTTCCACTTAGTTTCTTTTTTTACAAAAAATTAAGCAAATATTTATTATAACAGCTCAGCAACCTGTGCCTGGAAAGGTATTGTAAGAGAAAACAAAATATTCTGGAAACACCCTTGGGCTATTATCATCCAGTTAATTCAAATGAAGGAAGGTTCTAGATTATATAATATATATGAAAAACAGCATCCGTTGCAGATGATAAAAAAAATATGCAATTTATCCAGTAATTCTAAAATTCTCTGTAACTTCATGATCCATAGAAGTGTTGCTGATACGACTTTCCTCGAATCCAGTTGTGATGGCAGAATGGTCAGGCTAGATATAATTAATCATTCTTTATTCTTTATATATATATATATATATATATATATATATATATATATAAATTTAACAAAGGTGTAATATTAAAGCAATAATTTCAAGATTGTTGCTACGCATCGCTACGCGGATGGCCGTACAATAAAGAAGCGTTCATATATCTCATTAATTTTTTTTCTTATTATATACCAATTAAATATCATAGGCTTAAGAAAAAAAAAACATTTCAAATCACCTTACCTTGATCATAGGTCTCCCAAGTCAAATTAAACCCCCTGCGTACCACACTGTAATCTGTGGTGAATGTGATGAGTAGGTGCCTTCCAGTGGAATTAAATGATCCAGGGTTAATACAGCCATTCAAGGAGGCGATTCGTCGGTGGTAGGTGGTAGGGCCGTCATATAACCTTAGGTAGTCACAACAATTTTCCAGGCAGAAATCTTCGAAGCTGATGCCCACAAACTACATCATAAATCAATAGAGCTTAAAACTTATAGCTCAATGTACATACGTAAATGACCAGGTTTGATATATATATATATATATATATATATATATATATATATATATATATATATATATTGTAATTACACTATATACTCGGTTTACAAATTCGGCCTAAACTGATGCACAAAGAAGTACACACACAAAACAAACAAAAAACAATGTGAAAATTCTGATGTCGTGCAAGAAACAGATACATATAAATTGATGTCTTACGGTGTTATAGTCTCCTGTTATACGCCATGCGCAGTCGTGGTTGTTGCGGTAGTTGTTTGGATAGTACGGAGAGGTTATCCAGCCTGAATGCTGGTTGCTGATGTCGACAGGGTGTGATGAGGAGCCACATCCTATCAATGAGAATTTCCTATATATTTACATTGTCATTCTGTCGCAATTCCTGATGTATCTAAGGAAACCATAAACTATTTTCTGCTTTGTCAAAACCGAAGGATTCTGATTCAACTGTCGTTTGTTTTTAGATAGACCTTTCCTTTCTGTTAAATAATAGACTTGTCCTGCTGGTCCTACAGGTACTCTATCGACAACTTCCTGTACAATTAAATATTCATAAACTGATTCTTGTTCACCCGTTAAAAATAAAACAAGACAATGTACTATTAGAGCTCTGAGGTGCATTTGCGTGCTTTGAGGATTGAAGATCAAACTATTATTTCCCCCGACCTGCTTAATAAGTTTTTAAAAAAACTTGTTATGTCACACTTGCTACCGTGGTAAATGTTACCCAAATGGGTCATCCAAAATTATTTGCGTTGGGTGCATTGTCAGTTCTTACCAATAGTAACTGCGAAGCAGATTCAGCCGATTTTTTTTTACGGTATAAGACACCGCGTTCCCATACGGCGAACATAATGAAAGGAACCCACACACAGAGTTTGAAATTTTCCTGGATATTTATTTGTTAATGGTTTGAGATTTTACTTAAGGATGCATAATGTCACATGCATTGTCATAGAACCTACGATAATCAGGTAATAAAATCTGATTTGGGGTCACAATAGTTGCAAATTTTTATAGAATCTCAAGCCAAAAGGAAAATGTGCATTTTGTAGTATACCGGTTGGTCAATTTGGTAAAATAATTTCTGTCATACAAAGGTAAAGGAACCTTAGTTTGTAATAAATGACTAAACGATAACTTTTAAAAATGAATATGTAATAATGTTAGACCTACAAGTAATATCTAAGCATCGATTTCAGCAGTCTGCTAAGCATTTGTTAAAGCACAATATTGAAAAACAAGCAGTTTTCACATTTCTCTTGACCATTAGGTTAAAGCTTTTGGAATTATATAACACTCAGTTACCACGGGCCTTGAAGAAATCATACATACATAATATTTGCATAGTTTACCTTCATCATAGGTCTGCCAAGTCAGATTAAACCCTCTGCGTACCACAATGTAGTCTGTAGTGAATGTGATTAGTAGATGTCTTCCAGTGGAATTAAATGAGCCTGGATTACTACAGCCAGTAAGTGAGGCAATTAGCCCGTCTGAGTTCATCGAGCCGTTATATATATGAACGAAATCATAGGAACGTTCCAGGCAGAAATCTTCAAAGCTGATGCCCACAAACTACATCATAAATCAGTACAGCTCAAAACTGATAGCTAAATGTACGTATAATATAAATATACGAGGTTTTATATATATTGTAGTTACCCCACATAATCGCTTTATAAATTCGGCCTTAATTTATGCACAGAAAAACACAATGAAGGGAAAAATAGGCATGTCGTGCAAGGAACAGATACATATAAAGTGATGTTTTACGGTGTTATAGTCGCCCGTTATACGCCATGCGCAGTCATGGTTGTTCTGGTAGTTGTTGGGATAGTACGGTGAGGCTATCCAGCCTGAATGCTGATTGACGATCTCGATAGGGTGTGATGAAGAACCACATCCTATCAATGAAATTTTCCTATATTTTACAATGTCATTCTGTCACAATTTCAGATGTATCTAAGGAAACCATAAACTATTTTCTCTTTGGTAAAAACCGAAAGATTCTGATTCAACTGTCGTTTGTTTTAAGAGAGACCTTTCCTTTCTGTTAGATAATAGGCTTTTCCTGCTGGTTCTACAGGTTTTTTTCAATGCTAACCAATAGTACCTGCGAAGCACGTTCTGCCGTTTTTTGACGGTATAAGACACCGCATTCCTGTATGCCGGACATAATGAAAGGGACCGACACAGAGTTTGACATTTTTACTAGATGTTTAGTTGTAAATCGTTTTAGATTTTACTTAATTATGCATAAAATGACACATTCTTTGTCATATTATTTCGTAAACATCAAATAATATCTGATTGGTTTCACAACAGTTGTTTGTATGTTTATAAAATCTCAAGCCCAAAGCAAATGGTGCATTCTTTAGTATATCGGTATGTCAATTTGGTAAAAAAAATTGCTGCCATACTTAGGGAAACGAAACCTACTTGGTAATAAATGACTAAACAGTACCTTTAACAAATGAATATTACATAATATTAGACCTTCACGTAATATCTACGCATAAATTTAAGCACTTTGTTACGCATTTGTAAAAGCACAATATGGAAAACAAGCAGTTTCAACATTTCTCTTGAGCATTAGGAAAACCTTTTTGGAATTTTATAAAATTTAGTTACCACGGGCCTGAATAAAAACTTACATGCAATAAATGTGCCAAAATTTCCAATGAGTTTACCTTGATCATAGGTCTGCCAAGTCAAATTAAACCCTCTGCGTACTATACTGTAGTCTGTGGTGAATGTGATAAATAGGTGTCTTCCAGTTGAATTAAATGAGCCTGGATTTCTACAGCCAGTTAGTGAAGCAATTAACCCGTCTGAGTTCGTCGAGCCGTTATATATACGAACGAAATCATAGGAACGTTCCAGGCAGAAATCTTCAAAGCTGATGCCCACAAACTACATCATAAATCAGTACAGCTCAAAACTGATAGCTAAATGTACGTATAAAATAAAAGTGCTAGGTTTTATATATATCGTAATTACAACATATACCCGGTGTATAAATTAGGTCTAAAATTATGCAGAAAATAAAACAAAAGTGACAATACTCATGTCTTGCAAGGAACAGATACATATAAAGTGACGTCTTACGGTGTTATATTCTCCAGTTATACGCCACGCGCAGTCATGGTTGTTGCGGTAGTTGTTGGGATAGTACGGAGAAGCTATCCAACCGGAACTTTGGTTGTGGATATCAACAGGGAATGATGAGGAACCACATGCTGGCAATGACAATTTCAGTCAATGTTAAATATGAGTGTGACAGCAGTCAGTACAAAATTTGTTAACACGATACCCCTATGAATTTAGAATTTCCAAAGCCATTATTTTCTGTTTTCACTGTGGACATCATCCCTAGGATTTTGATTTGATCTAGATTTTCTTTTACCAGTAATGGAGTATGAAGTACATAACTTGTCTCTCTGAATATAATTTAGCAAAGCCATATTGAAAATACACACATTCAAACATACGTATTTGGAACAAGTGTACGACTGTTTAAAATCAGTCAAAATCACTCATATCATCTCGGAAAGCTCCGAGGAAAGGTAACAGTACTTGACCTTTCGTTTGATAGACTTTTACGTACACGCGCATAAATGGCTTGTGCTTGAGAACATATCAATGTTAGTTCAAGGAATCATGAGCCCATCTATTCATCATCCAAGTAACTGGGCTCAGGGGGGAATTCTGGTAATGTAGCTTATGGTCACCTGTTGCTGCAGCTGGAACAAAGAACCTTTCAGGGTTTATTTTAGTTGGAACTTGCCTTCTCAAAGACATAAATGGTCTAATGATATTCACAGGAAAGAAAGACACGATTTAGTAGGACTCAATCACAGATGGACATGCTGACCAAACGTAACTCCTGACCTAGTAGCTGACGTGTGAAACATCAGAGCACATGTCACAGTAGTATGACTCAGTCAAAAACTTACCATTATCTGGAGCTATGAAAGCTGGTTCTCTTGTTCCCGGCACCAACGATTTGCTGTTGGCTAATGAAAATACAGGCAAAAGGTTAAATTGGTGTCGGATAAACCAAGAAGACAGTTTCAATATGGGAAATGTTATTACATTAATGATATTGTGCATCATGGTTAGAAGTGCAATCATTATTAAAATACTGACCAATTTTAGCCATATCATGATTGTGAAATCTTATCTCTATATCTTAAATGAGGGTAAAAGTGTAGTTTAATGCAATTTGAAAGAGAGGCCGTAAATAAAAGCAATAGATATATTTAAAATTTCATAGGAAAAATATTGAGTGCAATTGTCAACGTTACAAATTTTACTGTACTTGTAAATTTTAAAAATTATGATGTAAAGAAGACACCTTTTCTCCTAATTTCAATTCCCTTTAGCTGGAGAAAGTAGAATTAGATTACAGTGTGGTTATCTTGAAATGGGTCACTTAATATAATAATAAAATATTTATTACATAATATATATATAACTAATACAATATAATTTTATTAAAATATTTAGAATAATGAACAATAGTGAATAAAGCGTTCATTTCGCATACATTTATCATTTATTGGAAGATTTGATGTTATGGATTTCTGAAAGATTAATATTCTTATTCAAAGTTAATATCCACATTATAGTTCATATATACAGCAGATCTGTCCATGTTTTATTTCCTCACTTAGTCACTTGAGAGACTGCATATTAAAATGAAGGTATAATGGGTCACATTAATGAAAGGCTTGAAGTCTTCTCTTATCTTTCCATTTATTCTCGCTGTCTTAAATTAGTAAGTAGCTAACCCATCTTATAACTAGCATAACCCTTCAGAATTGTTCATTTAAAATTTCACAACACGTTTGATCGAAGTTGCTAATATACATAAAACACCTGGCACCTCGTAGGGTTATAGTTTAAGTAGGTGGGAGATCCAGTGCTAACAACCATGAGCAATTTTTTAGATAGGTATGTTACAATATCATTGGAGGTTTGATGAAATTATTCATGAGTCAAATATACCAAAAGGAACGGAAAGGTTATTGCTGGGACAATTACGTTATCAATATCCCAATTACAGTTAATTTAAGAAAAAAAATAATCAATGGCCGTTACGGCCAAACTATAGAATCCGTCCTATAGTGCCTTTCCAACTATGATTCTCAGGGCACCTCAGTTGTGACAAAACCTGCATGTACCACTCCTATAAGATATGCTTGTATGATTCCTATCTCTATAGAACTTGTTTTTTCCCCCTGGTGTATCAATATTTCCTTCATTAACACTGTCTCATTCCAACACATTTCACAGCATGTCCTCCACTTTTGAGGTGTTCCATAAATTATTGTTTCTAAGATTTTTCCTCCCTCTCCCTAACTGTCATCCTTGCTTCTAAGGCGCGGCCCCCTATTTAAAATAAATATATATGTTGATTCATTAAACCTGGGCTAACCAAAGCGGGGGTTTGGGGGCGCGGCCCCCAATTAAAAAAAAAAAATATTTCTTGACCAAAACATTAATTTCACAATTGACCGTCAGGTGGCGCAACAGTAAAACAGAGTTATAATGATCGGGAAACCCCAGTTTGGTATCTCAGCAAGTTAGCTCAGATGGTTAGAATGCAGTGTCAGAATCCATGAGTGTACAGGTTCAAACCCAGGTAGTGCCAGATCAGTTTATAGTTGTATCATGTGCTACCAATGTAAATAAGACTTTCAGACAGGCAGAAAAACTGAAACTGAGTCTGAGAAATGCTTGAGAATGGAATTGGTAGGAGGTTAGGTGAAAGGGTTCGTTTTGTCCCTAAATGGTAGGACGGATTCTACAGTCGCTCCGCAGTTACAATGCAATTACTATTATTTTAATTACTATTACTTTTTACCCAAGCCCTGACAGGGTCAGCAGCAGTTAAAACGATCTGTCACAGAAGCATGCACATGTAGAAGTGCATATAAATGTCTTGCTAGTACCATCAATTTGACTACTTTTCGCCGTCTCACATTGTTCACACAAATATCAATAATTTCATCTTTCTTCTTACAAAGAAATGAATACCCCCATGATAACATTTTGAAGCCGAGCACAATACGGCCACTTGGAAACATAGGTTAACGTACTGGGATCAATTGTCTAAGTAATAGCTTTTTGAATAGTCATATACAGCTTCAATTATCTTTCCAAATTTAACCAAAAACAATTCGTTGACAACCCCAGTATTATAAAGATGATGTATACATATATGTATGTATTGCTAATACATGGCAGCCGAGACTGGCCCAAGCACAATGCAGCCCACATGAAAATTTTCCCTTATTTTATATATGAAACCTTCGTGGTCCGCGACCTTAAGAGTTACTCATATACATATGAGTATTGATGAAATCTTATAGAATGACATAAGTCAATATACTGGGTAAATGTATCAAAATTACACGAACCGATATCGATAAGGTTTCGAGACTTGTACTTAGAGATAATTGAAGTTATGAAAAAGTCCTTTCAAAGGGGTTTTAAGGGTTAGAACTCAATCATAAATGATGACTGCAGAAAAAATGAGAAACGTCGAACCATCTAGAGTAGTAATCAACACAATCAAGAACGTACCTTTACCTATCACTGGGTCTTTTTTTCTCACTTCACTTGGTGTGCCGAAGGCTTCAGCAGTTGTACCTTGAACAAAAATTACCCACAAGGAATAAGCTAAATTTCTTCAACTGAACCGGGAAGATCCTTTCAATTAAGAGATATTATCCTTATGATATCGTTCACCATAATAATCATCAAATTAATAACAATGGCTGTAGCTTTGTTATGCTTAAACCATCAACTTCTTCTGTTAAGAAATATGGTTATAAATCTTTGATTTATATATGACCAACTGTCAAATAAAAATTATATGAAAATAGAGCATATAAAATTTAGGAATTTGGAAGATGAAAGCTACTTTAAATGAAGTGCTGGCTCAAGTCGAAAATATAACAACATCATATCACAGAGACAAACTGACGGTCTTGGTTCTTTTAAAATCGCACGTAGATTAGGTTTTACGTATTGAAGAAGACAGGCCAAAGAGATGATGCCGGTGGAGCGATTTGCCTAATTACTCTTCTTGGATTCTTTTTCTCCAAAACAAAAGACCAGAGGACATCCAGACACAATCCCGTCACAAATGCACAAGAAAGATAATCAACCATTCAAAGTATCGCCTCCAAAACGGTATTAAAATCTCCTAAACAATGTTGAGGCAGGTGCGTCGTGTCCAGTGCCATCAGATCATGGAGAGCATGGCGACACTAAACAGCTTTGTGGTATACCCGTGTTACCAAGAGTCGTTAAGAAACGACGACCAATACAGCTTTCCAATATAACAAAAACGTTGGGTATACTAAACAGTTATATACTTGTTCAAACATGGTATGACTTTGACTATACCGGTCTGGGTCTGGTTAATATATACATATGTATATAAAACCAAGCTATGTTAGGACTAAGTATAAAATAACAATACATACCGACTGGAGTACTTCTGTTTAAGCAGTCACCTTCCCTGGGGTAACACTGAAAGTGTTCAGCAACTACATATTACACCAACTCTACCAGAATACAACTTTTAAAAACATATTGTAAGTGAAAGAAAATTACAAAAATTAAATATATCCATGAAATCATGAGTTGATATAAACATAAAAATGAATTACTTAAGGATCCCCACTTACATAATTCCTGTATTTAGCAACGGCATAATGCAACAGGCTGTTTTGTTTTAATACACTAAGATGTGATTACCCTTCTTGTCGTCTCCTCAATCATTGGCAAGGACAAATCGTAAAGTATGGCCGGAAAGATGACGTTTAAAATCCAAACGGATTGTAGAAACATCTTGGGTACCGAACAACCAGCGCTATGACCTATATTTTGTGAGCTATGTGGCGTAGCTAGAACACTATTTGCGTTTTTGACAGGTTTTGATGACAATTTTCCAAAGGAGGCCAATGGCAAGTGAAATTATGTGTATCATTAACATTGTTATTTCTATCAACATATAGAACATTAACTCTTCGGTCCATGAAAATATTAATAACATTATTTATTGCAGTCGGTCCATTTTTAGTGAGAGAAGTACACAACAGCTTCATTTTCAAAATCCTGTCCATAAATATCTTGAATTTGTTGCTTTTCATAATTGGTAGGATTTTACCTGTTATTAACGTGAAGTTTAAGATAATATTTGTCAAATACACCATATAGCAATATATTTATTATTTGATAATGAGAGAATACTTTTGTTAGATTTATATTCAGAATATGTACAGGTTGAATAAGCCTGGCCAGATTCTACACCTTTTTAATTTAATTAAGTTTATTTCATTATTTAGACAAAGCAATATAACTTATAAGATTGGCTTATGGAATGAATAAAGATGGCTGTTCATATACACATTCATTCATGCGATGATCGATATCTCTATCCATGACACTTTAAATATTACAGGAGCATAATTGTGATTCTGAGACTGAAAATAAATGCAATACGCAAACTCTTGTTCAAAACCTTGTCAATTGTTCTTCTTATGTTTAACTCAAAGTTATCACGTATCATTGTTTTTCGACTTTGTGCTTTAAGGCCAAATAGCATACCATTGGTCGCGGTTAAATATGTTGGCAATACGCACAAAGGGTATCAGACTTTTGCGACATATCATATGTTCTGATTAAAGATGAGATATTACACAAAGGATACATAAATCACAGACATATTACAATGACTTACCGTTATGAATATGAAGAAAAACAAAGTGAGAGTCATTTGGTGGCCGTAATAATGTACCTACAAAATATGACACATCCGTTTCGAAATAAGACGCAGATATTTTACCACACCACATGCAGAGGCAGCTGTACAATGAGTGGCGACGAATGAACGAATATAGAAAAGGAGCGCTTATATATATCCGAGAAGGGCGCATTGTGTAATATATTATCGAATAAATTTTATTCTTACCATTTTGATAAGTATGCCCAGCAACACCGATATCAAGCCAGGTATCACGGATGCGCTTAGTTTGTATGTTATTGTCAATTAACTAAGCTTCTTCTTAAACGTGTTCTTGTACAAGTAGGATAACAGGTATGTCGTAAAACGTGGAACGCGTTTCTTAACAACCCCTTAAAGTATGAAGGAGCATGCTTAACAGTGAAATAAAAATATTTCTTTTGTTAAGGATACATTTTTCGTGTTTTATGTCTCGTCTTTTCAAGATGTATATACCCACTCCCTCAAACCAATCACTATTGATCATGCCATGTCATACTTAACTCAATAGTCTTATCAGATAAACCGCACTCGAGAATTTTATGGAGTCTATTTAAACTCTCATGTAATCTCTCAGTTTCAGGGAACCCAAGATTTGGAGCCAATATGTGCAAACGTTACTGGTTTCGCAAGCGTCCTTTGACTGCTAACAAACCTAATTGTGACTTTTCTGTATGCACAAACAGGGAAATGAGTGTTTGCAACTGCCAGATTATACACATTTCTGTTAATGTACAGGGTTCTGTCACGTAGCGTGAAAACTATAAAAACTCACTGGTATGTCTTTCTTGTAGTTTACAAATTCATGTAGACTCCTGCGTGTTTTATGATTCCGTTTAACAACTCTTTGTAACGCCCACGAAAACAGATGGTGATAAAAGATTGCACCACATCATTCGCTTTTATAAATTCTCACGCCAAAGAAGATTTACCGGAAAACTCTGATCCTTCATATTCTACTTTTATAATTAATGAAGAGGTGCAAATGTATAAAATTTATATAAATAGTCAAAGAAATATTCATCATATAACCCATCCTCGCTAAGACCCCCCCCCCCCCCCGAGGTCTCCCAACTAGGGTGCTCTATCTCCGTCAGTGAATGGGTACTTGTCAAACATGGGCGGCAGGCAAAGTTTAGAATGAATTCCCCTATTGCGTCTATAAAAAAGTGTGTTGGGTATTTGCCCCTAACGAGCCGGAAAAATGTATAAATAATGAGCAGGCCATAGACCAGGATGGAAAAGTGTGAAGTCAGATGAGACTTTCATGGGATGATATCAGACCTTTAAGGAAATATGAAGAAAAAACATCAGATGACACTTTCAAATTTCATCAAAAACTGCATATAGGCTAAAGACACCTTGAACCTACATCGTAAGACATATTAGGACCTAACGGGGTCGACAGAGTAGGGTTGGCCTTACAAGCGGGACAGCTGTATGGGCCTTACAAGATATCAGAGCACCTGACTAATAGTAAATTATACACCTGCTTATGCTTTGCCAACACTTTTCATAGGTTGTTGTACACTTAATAACCAGAAACCTGAATTAATAATCAGGCCCATGAATTCAGTACTTAAACAAACAACTATACGCAATAAAGGACTAAACTTTAACACAACCTACTGACAACCGAAAAAGCACGACTTACATATATGAGGAATATATTCTAGATGTTACAAGTGACTGTCAGGATAGCATAGTCATGTCTTGCTCCTTTCTCTTCACAGATAAAGCAAATCTTCTGTTGCATGTGGACAGTACTATTTCCAATAAAGATAGATGCTAGAAATTTAAAAAATAAAAGAACACATATTAAAGAACATTAAAGTTATGATTAAGTGTTCTACAGTAAGTCCTGCAAAGAGTATTTCTAAAATATGTCTAAGATATATATACTACATATTTTCTCATTATTTTCTCTATTGTTCAAACATGTTTATATATATAAACCTGAGTCCCTTCGGTAGTCTTAGCATTTTTTTATGATTTAAGAGTAAGAACGATTGTGTAACTAAAACATAATGACTATGGTAAAACCTCTAGTACAGCATTGAAGTATGATTAAGCAGGACCCCTGCTACAGTAATGACCTCTGGTAGTGACTTCTAGTACAGCAATGATCTTTAGTACAACAGTGGCCTTTGAGCAGTAACGAACTCTAGTACAACAATGAACCATGCTAAAGTGACTCCTGGTACAATCGTGACCTCCGGAATAGTTGTGACATCTGCTACGGTACAGTGGTGCCCGCGGAAAAAATAACAATACTGACCTCTGGTCACTCGTCTTTTCTTAAACAGTGGTGTAGAAACTTAAGAGACTTCTGGTACAGTAAAGTGTTCAACTCGCAAACAGTAAAGACCTCCGGTGTCCTCTGGAACAGTGGTGACCCTTGATATAGATTTATAACAATACTCATCATGGTTTAAAATATGCGGCCGTGCATAACGAGGAAATGGTCCTATGTGATCAAACATATATGCTAAGGAGTCAATTATAGGTGAAGGAATGTTGTGTAATAAACCACGACAACAGACAAATCACGAATATGATTTTCATTATTTTGATCGATAATTTACAAAAAGTAAAATACTGTGTTAATGTATGAGAATCATACAAAAGAGCACGACAGATTTGCAATGTACATATACCAACTAAATATATGGGCTATTTGGCAATTAAATTGTGTATAATTTTGAACTTTTTATGGTTATTGTGTTCTTGAAATGCAATTGTCTTTGTGATTTATGTATTTTTGTCGTGCTATTTATCATTATCTCCTTATCAGAACTAACAAAATAAATTGTTATTATCACTTCCCTATTTTTTGTTTTTGCAAAATGCTAGCGATTGTTGCGGTTATAAAATATGTAGCGGTATTAAGCAGTTAATTCAGATAAATCAGGCGACCATGTGTGACAATCGATTCCGGAAAGGAAACATGTCAGATGCAAATATATGCCATAATGAAGTAGCAAATGCGAACACATTACTGTATTAACTTTGGTAATTAATTAATTAATTAATATTGATACAGCAATACACGGTGTATATTTGTGCAAATACTGGGGTCAATTTGAACCTTATTCAGAGCTCACATGGTATTGTTATGACATAACAAGGTTAGAAATTCAGAATTCTTTCTTGACAACAACTGATAGAACGATATTTATTCTTTATTAATGTTATTATAATCAATTAAATGTAAATGTATGTTAATCATATTAATATTTTTTATTGATTAATATGGTACACTTGCTTTGTATTAAAATGTTTAAAAGTCTTTCTTGTAGTTTAAATAACAAATCAATAAAACGTGATTAACTTTTACTATTATTACATGTCAGTGTACCATGGCATCTCCTCACCGTTTTTTACTTTAAGCTTTATTCATTTTCCCAAGAGACGGCAATTTTTTTCCTGAACACTCTAACATTACGCCTTCTGTTCTCATATTAAAATATTTCCTGTTGTATTTGTGGCACGAAAATGCCAAATTTACATGTGAGATGTCACACTTTCGTCGGTTGTGGCGACTTACGTATTCATCATGTGACCATTTAAATAACAAACAAAATATAAGACATTAGTGATACATGTATGTATCACATAAAATATGTACATAAATATATATATTTGCACACACAAAAATAAATACATCATTTTCCGTCAAATAACTGAAATATCTGTAGGTCAGTAAGGATTTGGTATGTTTGATTGATTTAGACATATCATGTGGTCCTGGGACTCCACCGTGACCACGCCGATTGACACACCCACCTACTTCTTCCTTGACATATGTATTATCGTAAACACCGCTGCCTCGCGCCAACTGCTGTGCAATAGTACCCAGTGTCTCGGAACTCGTCTCTGCTTCACCTGACCTGTTATCCTGTTCCATCCAGAGGGAATGATATGGGCCGGGGTCATTTTCCGACAGTTTTTTCCTTAGACAAACAATGACAGATAAGTTGGCATGGAATAACATAAGGAATAGACATATATTGATATTCTATTTTGCCGAATTGTTGTACAGAGGTCACTTGTATTCACAGGATGCGATTATATTTTGAAGTGGTTTATGTTAGTATTTTAAAATGCCAAATTTAATTTTAAAATTAAATTTATATATGTATATATATATATATATATATATATATATATATATATATATTCAAACAGTAGAGCGCCGTTTTTTCGAAAGCGTTAGGGGTCAAGCTTTTCTTTCGGAAAAACGAATTTTCGGAAAATCGATCAGGGGTCATGCGGCAAGTTCGTACGACAGTTAATGAATAATTTAACGCCATTTTACTGAGGGAACACCGTGTTTCTTTTCGACCTACGTAACTGGCATATAAAAATATGGCTGTTAAAAAATTTCTATGACCGAGCGAAGAACTGTGAAAGAAACCTTAATCACACGTACACAAACCAAGTATAAATCACTCACAGAGCGTATACCTCCGTCAATGTATCCATATCCAGCCTACCCCCCCCCCCCCCGGAACTTTCAGCAACCTGACTGTTAACAAATGCCATAAGCATTCCTTCTAAAAGGATAATCGAAAAGCATCAAACTGTGTAATGCTGCAAGAGACGTAACTTGGTTTCGTTTTGAAGCCGCCAAACTCCCTACACTCGCCTAAGAAAGAAGTAAAGAGTTTGAGGTATCGAGGTCATCCGGAAAGCGGTCACGCCATCCGGACAACGAAAGGTTTTTATTACTTTGTTGTCATTGCACCAAATGTCCATGATAACAACGTTACCATTACGATGAGACAAAACATAATTTACTCAAAGGACGTTCAAAGTACCTTTTTGCTCGTGGTTAACTTAAACAGTTTCGGTCTCAAATTAATATAATAAATAAAAGTTGAAAATGAATTGGGAGAATGGGCCTTAGATCAAGGAAGAAATGTTTAAATTTAAGGCAGATCAGCCTCTTCTGAACATTTCAACGGAAAATTTGACACACTGTACCGTCTGGTCGTTGCTGCCACCTACTTGCCGCACGTTAAACGGCCCAGCAGGGTTCATGTTGGCCTGCTTTACCCTTGTTAGAGTTCTTTTAGTGGTAGTCCGGGCTCTGATTCAGAGCTGACTATATTACAAAAAAACAGCTTTAGGTGGAACAACGCCGCCCTTATATTAATGATGCAATATTTTACGAGAATTGAATTCTCTTTATACAGATATAAAATGCTATATCAACTTACCACGTTGCACATATTAGGTTGTGCATATGCAAAAATGGTCCACGAGGCTGAAATTTATAATAAGTAACTACACGTATTGATATCACCATTCATGTAAAAATTTATTAATAATATAAGTTTGGTTTGCGGTTTCTTATGGATATAGGTTTAGTAAATGACAAGAGGTCATTTTCACAAAAGCATGGTGGAGCCATAATTGGTACATATGGTGAACATGTTTAAAATTGAATAGTAGATAGTTGATTAAATAAATAATTGGAGACCAGAATACAGACTAAGCATGTCAACTGTATAATGAGGCAGAACACTCAAGTAAACAAATTACTATCTTTGTATCGCTTAACAACAAACAAAATTATACCAAATGTCCTCAGGTCAGTCTGTGGATCTTTTTGGTATTAAATTGAGTCATGCATGACCTGTGACCCTAGAGTTCTACTCTGCCCAAGTCGATAGATTGATAGATAGTAAGATCGATCCGTGAAAGAAGTGCTTATTTCCCTTATTAAGACCGGTCAAATATATGAGGAATTCAATAATACTTAATCATATTTTTCGCATTTTATAAAATGTAATAAATACAGCAAACAAAACTAAATTTCGACTTTCATAAGTCTCCTTGATAATCTTTGCCAATGATTCCCAAATTTCTATCAAGTATGTCACCGCCGCACACTCTCTCAAAATAATAAATCAACTACAGATTTCTATTTCATCAATTTTATTATAGAAATGTTTCATGGTTATATAATATGTATAAGTATTTATAAATGTCGAATCAACTATTAACGGAAGAATGACTGAGGAATTTATTTCTTGACAGAAATATCATACATTTTTATAAAGGCTGATTACATGAACTATGTACATACTAATCCTTAACATATTCCTATTATAGGTCATCACCTCGATATTGTTTTAATGAGTGCAAGAAGGCACATCTTCAGGCAATCATCACGCGTATGTCTTTCTCTCTGAAGTCACTCAGCCCACTGACAGGTGCAGCTAGAGGCGATGGAAATATGTCATACATATACCTACATATGAGCTAAAACAGCATAATTCATTAATAAAAGGAAAAAAACAAAGCTAGTTAATATCTCTTCTAGAATATCGTGAATCCTCTTGATTATGATAAACAAATGTATGTATACAAGCATATATAACTATATAGAATCTCACGGTGCAATTCAGATTGCACTGAATATATTCCTCATTTTCAACACAGCGTTTGAAACAAACATTTTAAGGGCAATATAGAAAGACTATGAAATTTTCTCTATGTATGTTAGAATCCACAGACAATGTTATACATATTGAGTTTCGCAGATTCCACGGAATCTTAATATATTAAAGTGGAAATTAAATCATTCAGACAATCAGTTAGTATTTGCAAATTTGTATACCTGTCAGTGTTTAATATTTAACATTAAAATAGAATATTCTTTGTAAATAAGTCACATGCAAAGGCAATTAATATCTAGATAATACAAAGTATGTTTTATTCATCCTTATCGACACATCTAGGTTCTACTATATCACTAAAAGGATAACGCCACGTTTAAGTGTATTTTCCTGTATTGGGTGATTGTACAAAAATTTGGATTGAGAGACTACTATATATGCCCTTTAAAAGATAATATCTCAAGTGAAACCTATATCCCTCCCAATCCTAAATCTAGACACCCACATATGTCATAGATGTAATGAACACAACACATTTTGAAAAAGAATCTGCTATGTTGTTACTGATTCCAATTATTACAGTAAACTGTGAAGTCTTTTTATCCCCATTAATGGTGATTTAACTAATAAAGAAAGAAAACCCTATTTCATTTTAAACTGTATCCATTTATAATAGGCCTTCACGCAGCACTGTACTTTCATTCATATTTTTGTACTCTGAATTTCATATGCCCCATGCTTTCATCATGTTTTGGTATAATGATGACTGACTTCTTTATTTCGCAGAATATCGTATTTATCGCTCAACTTATCTCTGCTAAAGGAGCATTCTGATAAAAGTTGATCAAATATTCTGTAACCCCAACCTTCACAATCCATATATGCATAGTTGTCAACCAAACTATACCTCATGCTATCAACACCCGGTAAACTGAAGTCATATATTGCCCTTCTAAGTCTCTCGAATAAACGATATCTCTTGAAACTAGACGCCGTTTAAAATACCAAAAAGAAACAAAGCAGCAATTAATCCAATATTTCTAAAACCCTATGTGACATGATGATCTATTGAAGCATCAAATTGTGTTGGCAGGACGATAAGACTAGATATAATTATTCTTTTTATAGAATTACTTACAGTGCCCCTATATATAAATATACAGTCAAGCCCACTTTGTGTCATATCGGATATTAGAAAATCCCAATATTTTTCACATAAATCTTAAATCCTTAACTGAAATCTGAAATCTGAAATCCTATTCATGTATATATATATATATATATATATATATATATATATATATATACTATATTAATTATACAAATGCATTTCCAACAAACAGGAAATAAAAATGCTTGAGTGATTTACTGCTTAAAATCACAGAGACAAAAGAAGTGAAGTTCATCGACTTGGCGACAACACGGACGTAGCTTGATTACTCAGTCACGGCCAGTGGTCCTGTTGTTATTTACCGACCAGGCAGATTGGCCAATCCAACTGTTCCTTCCTCAACGTAAGTATTACCATTCACGCTACCCCTGCCTTCTACCAGTTGTGCGATAGTATATGGTGTGCCTAACCCTTCTATGTCACGTGAATTCTCCCCGGTTTCTAATCTGCCGAAGCCAAATGGATCGGAACCATTTTTCCTGAAACATTTGTAAAGCCAAAACTACACGTCAGTCATATGCATCTTACTGATTTGATATATTACAATAATAATAGAGGAAAACCGATATTCATGATATGAAAAAGAAAAGTCTGCGTGGTCTATCACATGTAGATGAAGAATTGAAGCGACATACGTGTTGCATTTTCTTCTCAGAATCAGTACAACGAATCCAGCAACCGTCATGAAGAACAGGACCCAGCCGACCAAAGCAACCCCAAATAGTAATCGGAAGTTGTTCTCTTCGGGCAATCCAACTTTGACATCTAAAATGATATTCATTGCATAAACAGAAGCTGATATTTGTTAGGGGGATATCGGAGGACCACCTGCTTTTGTACGGCCACTTGAACCCAGTCGTGAACGATTCCGGGTCGCCAGCGGAGAAAACAAAGTTGTTTGGACAAAACAAAGATATGGCGATTTTAACCCCCAGCATGAAAAATTCTTATTTTGTTTTTCAATAGAAACTGGCCGATTTTGAGCTCCAGCCACTCGGACATTTCTTTTAAGAAGATAAAATAATACAACTTTGATAAGATGTCCTTTTGTTATGTAGTGCTTTTACCTGTTATGCAAAACAAATCTGTTATTATCATGTTTTCCCCTGATCATATGACATTTTTATCGAAACATACAAAAAAGATAAAGATAAAATCGCCCTGCCCACACTTATTTATGAAAAAAGAGCCTGAGAACCATACCTTTTTTTGGCCTTACAACTTACAAACAAATGTCCAGAAGGCAAAATACTTGAATATATGCGTGGATTTTCATGCAAGATGTAAAACGTGAGTTCAGTTTTTATTTGTTTGTAAAGCTGTCTACGATCAAACCAAGCAAACGTCAAATGTCTTAGCAAAATCCCTAACGATCTAACATTTGCTAATCTGTATGGGTAAAAATCAAAAGTTAACTATAGGTATCAAATCACCAAGCAAATTCTCCCGTCTAACGTTATATACAGGGCTCTACTTATGCCGACTGAAATTATCACTGGCACTTGGCCATACACCTGGGGCTAAATGGTCACGATTTTTGCTATATAAATACTTTCAATGAGATCAAGGTAAAATATTAGTATCAAGTGCGCATCTATGACTCACGGCTAATATATCGTGCCTGAATTTCAGCAATTAAAAAGCAGCTATTACCGTGATAATATGTACGCCAAGTTAGATTGAACCCTCTCCGCTCAACATCACGGTCTGTGGTAAAAGTGATAAGTATGTGTCGTCCCATAGAGTAAAAGGAGCCAGGATTACTACAGCCGCTTCTTGAGGCAATCAACCGACGTGGTAAAGTTGATCCGTCATATATACGGAGGAAGTCACAACAACTTTCCAAGCAGAAATCTTGGAAGTGTATGCCTACAAACTATAGGTTAAAAGCAGTTAGTCCCATGTACGCATCATAAAATTTTCCATACCAATCAATACGAAATAGAGGGCAAAATATGTCCCGTTTACAAAACTTACTCAGTTTCTTCAAAGTTTTTGGTCTTTCGTTTGAACGACGTTTAAGTATATCCAATACATTACGCTTCCATTCCAATCAAGAAACAATGCTAAAATACTTGACGTCAAAATAAACATTAAATGTTGGCTAGTAATTAATCCCATTATAAGAGAGTGATCAGGTTATTTAGCAGAGTAATTCTTAAAAGTGCTAAGTTCTGCATATAATACTGTTTAAAATAACAAGTTAAATGTTTTAAAAAGGATTGAGAATAAATGCCTCATTGACTTACGGTGTTATCTTCGCCCGTGATCCCCCATTCGCAGTCGCTATTTCCTATATAATTGTTGGGGTAGTACGGAGAACCTATCCAGCCTGCATGCTGATTGTAGATCTCAACAGGGTTTGATGAGGACCCACATTCTGCGAACGAAATTTCATAAATATTTAAAGTATATTTGAATCAATGATGGCAGGTGTGACAGGTGTGTCTCTTGGTTTCCCTTGCTTGATTTATTATCTTCAAACCTATGATATGCTCAACCTACCATTTGTCCATTTTTAGTGACGTAGCTCAAAACCCTAAATTTGATGCTTTGATGGCACATAATAATTATTAATCTGAAGATTGGATTTTAGTTGTTATTCACATTTATGTAATTGCATACGTTATATTTAGAATGAATATTAAATATATTTATATTACATAAATAATAACAGTTACACGGTTATAGGATATTAATAATAGGCGTGGGATTCATGCCAACTTCATGTTCTAACTCCCTCGAAATACATGCAAGGTATAGATATTCAGGGGGAAAATGATTTTTAAGAAAATACAACCCTCATGCATGGGCCCTGAAAAATTTTGAAGTCATAAAAAGTTAAAATGTAGCATGTGTATTGTCATAGTCTTATGGTGCTGGGACACACTGGATAGTCAGTCTTTTAAGGTCCTAGTGTCACTTCTTGCTTAATTATTACCTAGTAATATGTCTTTCTAATGCCAAGCCTAACAACTATCAAGAAGTGATTTTTTTCTATTATATTGATACTTAAATTAATATTAATTAATGCAAAGTTAAGACAATCAAAGTTTCCCTCTCTAAACTTGTTTTATGAGACAAAATTGCTCAATTTAATATGAGCTAGCGATTCAGTTTATGGTTTATGCATCTAGTTTGTCACGTTAAATGCATTTAAACTTTTCAATTTCTATTTTATCCTGGGAATTCGGCTGCTGAACGGATAGGAGAGTCAGGACTGTTTGACAGCATTTTTCTACTATGATTCCTACTGACGTTCATCTCAGCCGAAGCAACGAAGTCTTTTGCAGACCTCTGAATAAATTATTCTTTATATTGAAATGGTTAATCCTTCACTAATTACACTACACAACATAATCATTACCACTGATCGTCACTGTGAAATTTTAGAAGAGAGGATGAAATTATAATTCTTGATATAAGCAGATTGTTTTATACTATTTTCATTTGTGGGGAAATCTTAACAAAAGTTAATAAAAGTTTTTTAAACTAAGCGTTTACTTTATTTAAACGGCGATAATACAGGTGACATTCGATTTTTCATCTCCAGTCGTCATGTAGACTCAAAACTGATAAGGGCTTGGTATAAAATCTTTCAGGACTAAGCTACGTGTATCCTAAAATACAATAAAGTGTATCTTAAAATAATTTGTTGTCTAGAACACGTGATCTAAAATACTATAACACAGAGGCGTGAAGTCAAAGTCAATGCACAGGATAACGTGCGCCAAAAGATGGGTCTCACTTTCATAGATGGTTAAGGTGAAGTATTTAGTTCATGTTGGCATCATCAAGGTGATCAGTCTATGAAAACATAGGTTGCAAGTGGTAAGGTTTGGAATCTTGTGCTCAGAGAACGTTGATGTTAGGGGAAAAAATGTCCTTTCAAAGGGGCTCCAGTTAAAACTCAAAGAGATAAAGGAATTTAAAGTTTATACAGAATGAATATGGACCCATTTACAAATGGGACATATATGCTGTCTACACAAAATTTCAGAAATATCGTAGAACTTAAATGGAACTTGACTTTACCTGGACCAGCTGTGACAGGAGGTCCTTTTGGTCTTTCCTCTCTGGGTGGGCTGGTGGCTTGGGCTGAATCTGCAAAAAAAAAAAAAAAAAAAAAAAAAAACCACAAGTTAAACTGACGTCAGATAAAACTGGGAGTTCTTGTAAATAGATGAAAACTTATTATCCTAATGACATAGTGTACCCTTGACAGAATAGCTAGCTTATAATTAAAATGACTTTAGCTGACTGGTCATTTTTTTTAAGTCACACTTTAAAGGTTACAAAAAGCTTACTGTTATGTGATATATGACAAATGAAGTAATTTATATGTATTAAATTTCTTAGCAAGGAAACCTTCAAGATTAAAAAGTTCACAATTATTTATATGTTAATTTAAGCACACGGTCATTGTACTCATACCGCAGGATTTTGCCACGAATATAAATGTAGCCTGAACAGCCGAACATTTTGAAATAATGAAGATGCAGAAAAATGGTTTACCTATTTTAATTATAGTGGGAAACATTTAAAAAATGAACAAAAATTACCGTGATCATATATATGCCACGTCAGATTAAACCCTCTACGCTGTACATAATGGTCTGCACTGAAAGTTATTAGTATATATCTTCCAGTAGAATAAAATGAACCAGGATTACTGCACTGGTTTCGAGAGGCAATTCGGCGGTTTAAGGTGGTCGTTCCATCATATATACGGACGTAGTCACAGCAATCTTCCAAGCAGAAATCTTTGAAGTGTATGCCTACAAACTAAATGAATAGAGGAAATATAACTCAAAGTATTTTCTTAATGTTCGTACATCAGAAAGTTTATATAAACATTTTTATACGTTTGTTTGGTCAAACCAGACTCCTTCAAAACCTTAAACCGCCTGTTCTTACGGGGCTTGGCTTATGTCCAGACAATAAAGATTGCCTTTCCACCTTGAAAAAAATAAAGCAAAATTCCCGCTGCTATATAATTCATTAACGTCTTCACGTCATTAACGTCAAAGTAACAAAGTCATCAGGATATGTAGTTATATAGTCTAATAAAAACTTATTCTTGAAATTGAATGCTGCTGATAATAAAGTTAATATTTTCAACGTAAAGAGAAACATTCAACACTGGCATACAGTGTTGTAGTCGCCGGTGATACTCCATGCGCAGTCGCTTCTATTTGGGTAATTGTTGGGGTAATACGGAGAAGCTATCCAACCTGAATGCTGATTCCGGATCTGTACAGGTTTTGACGAGGACCCACATCCTGTCAATGAGAATTTCAGATATATTTAAAGTATAATTGTTTCACTATTCAGAACCTATCTGAAACTGTCATCGATGGATTCATTACAGATCCAAATCAATTTAATGTTATATTTTCTGATCTAAAGTTGAAAATATGAACTATGAGTGAAAAAATACTGGTGTGTCTAATGGGTTCTTTGCCTTGTTTAGTTAACTTTAAGTTCATATGTATTTTCAGTGTACTCTCACTTGTATATTAAACAATTATTCACATTCAATAATAGTTATTTACTTTCGGGTAGGTAATTCTTTATTTCGCTAGTGTTGCATATACTATTTTCTCGGTTTCATGTACCATTTCAAAAACAAAATTAATTTAAATGCATTTCTTGTGTTAATATTTCGACCAGTACAAAATTTTAAAAAAATATGAGACGTATTATAAAATCTTCCTAGAAATATCATGTGCATTGAAACTTGGAAGCCCAAAGCCAATGGGATTGGTGTGTTTATTTGATAAAATAATCCCTAACATTCTGAGGGAAAGGAATCCTATTGAGTAATATGTGACTAATAAATGAAATAATTGTTGACCTATAGGTTATAATTAAGATTCGTTAAAGATGAGGCGGTTTGCTGAATTTCATTTCACCATCCAAACATTAGGGACACCCACAGTATCGCCCAGTCAATAAGTTTACAAGATATCCAAAACCAGCCGATCTCATCCGTTGCTTCAAACAGGTTTATTGGGGTATCCGCCAATATGTCGAGCTAAGTGTCGGGTGTCCACGGTATTTTAAGTAACACCTTACTCCAGGAATAGTTAGTGTATGAGTAATAATTATTAGCTCCAGTTGAAATTTCCCTATGTTTCTACCTATATTTCTAGATTGGCGCGGTGCACTAGGGTGTTGAGCAAATAAGTGTGAGCCACATTGCTGCTCGGTCTTTACAAAAGGGTTGGGATATGGAACAATGTTTTGTCATGAAAATTATTTTAAGCAGTCGTTTAATAAAAAAGTCTAGACTCAATGTTTTTCGTGTGTTGTAAAGGGGGAAATGAGCCCGAATGAAGTGAACACCAAGAACCATGAACCAAATAGCTGGCAGAAAGGAATTTCGGGTCTCTATTTATACTTCTGTGTTAGATATTTGATTTGCAAATATTTGCAATGTTATACACAAGATATATGTATTAATTGGTTTCCTCTGACAATTACATATTTTTCGTCGCTCTCATCCATCACGATCATCACTGTAATCACGAAAGGTTTCCCCTTTCCCAAGGTATTCCCTGAAGTGAAAAATATACTGTCGGGTGAATCTAACTGCTATGAGGGCGCTTTTAATACCATTTAAAAAAGTCACCTCTTGATAAATATTTTAGATGGAATATTGATATCTCAGCCATACATTTATTGAAAGATTTATAGTCCGTTTAATCCCCTCATGTCCATCCGTTTTTGCTATGAAAATTTTTATTTGTTATATTTCAAGGGAAACAATTATAGTGTAGAGTAGAAGATTAAAGGACCTAATTTTCAACGAGATCTACCTTAGACCTTATCTCAGAAATCAGTCCATATTTTTCAACATATCAGACCCACTTGGTCACATGCAAAAACAACCTCAATCTAATGACTGGATGATATCATGTAAACACGCTAAAATATTTAACCAGTTAAAACAAAGATGGCTACTCATGCAGGGACATATCATATCTGCTAGATTTTTCTCAAGAGAGTAAAAATATTGTGAAACATAAACTAGGTATTTATTGCTAATTTTTAATTGCTATATTAGGTTGTCATTTCCGGGTGTAGATTTCTAGAAAATTTAATAAAATATAACCTTTTAAGAAAATAATCTGCAAAAAAAGGTGGAACTCATGTATTGAAACAGACTATAACCAAAATTCGATTTGTAGCTTGTTCCTCCTCTCTCAAGTGAAAATGAAAGTAATATTTTTCACAGAAGGAGGGTGAATCACGTGTGTATGGATAAATTTGGTTCCAGCCAAATGTGTTGCCCTAAAAAATGTAAAGATGCTCGATTTCGTGGAGATAACAATTTAATAGACGGGTTATGACAATTGGGAAATGTTTCTAATAAGGGAGCGTATTGATAGAGTAAATTAAATCAGATATCATATTTCTTCGTCCAAGAGAAATATCATTAGATTTTTGTTTGGCATTTTAATTAAAAATAAAGGTCTCCATAATTCTCAATCATTTATCATAAATTATTCAGTGGCATATTCTTGTGATAAGAGAAATAAAAAAAAATAAGCTGATTTAATATATTAGTTGGCCAACAGTAAAGACAGTTGGTATTTTTTTTTATTCCGCATGTGTTTAATAATGAGCAAACGTGTTAATGCCTTTCCTGCTAAATTGGTTTCATTTCCATATTTGACCAATATATTACTCTTTACATGCGGTGTTAAATATGTGTATTTTCCCTATACGTTGCTACACTGTAAATGTTCAACTGATATCTAACTCGGCCTTCTCAGTGGTATTGTATGAAGAACTCGCCAGAAATGTTTAACTGTCGTGTTACCGATAAGCGATATGCGCACTAGATAATCTATATAATTAATACGCAGTTTTGTTTCTAGATTATGGTTTACCTGCTTCCGCTCTAATTTGAATCTCGAAATTCTGCACACGTATCGTCGGTGTCCTCTTCTAGTCCACCCATTTCTTTTATGCTTTAGGAACTTCTACGCATGTCACGCTTTTCAGCAGTTGCCTTGTTGATTTTCCTGCATTTCGAGCTCACTGGCCCGTTAAGACCATGGACAAAAAGCTTTTTCGGCCCAAGCCCGGGATTTCATGCAAAATACGTTCTTGTAGGTCCGCTATAAGCTCAATTGAACCCCTCCCCCGATATCCATCATAGAACCTCTAAAGGAATTTAACTCTCTCAAAAAGGAATAAGTGGTTTATTTCAAACGCTAAACAAGGACCAAATAACTCCTCTTTCAATACAAACCATAATTTTTACATAATTTTTCTAATTTGACATAATTTTTATGGGTTAACATGTATGTTGTTATTTATATATTAATAAGTAACTTTCATGATAACAATGGTCTTAACAGTTCGGCAATTGTATTAGTTGACGAAACTGTTGTTTAAAAGGAAGTTACACAACTGAAACACAGCTCGGAAAGGGGGGGGGGGGGGTCACACACATATACACTTAAGGGTCTGCAGGTATTCGGGACGTTGAAAATATATTAACAGTACATCTTTAATGTTATAAATATTCTATTAACAAATGTGTTCTGTAGTCAGAGCCTGGAAACCTCCGTCATTATCTGATCATTTATGTGTTCATGTGTACACTTTGCATGTATAAACACTGCCACGCTGTTTCAAATACATATGTAAAGGTGGCTTTCAAACTGGGACAAAATATTCGTCATTTGTCATAAAGTTATTTATAAAAAATACATTTTATGGTGATTCTGTTTACTTCCTGAATTAACCTAAAAAATTATAAGATTTTTCATACGATTTACCCTAACCCTCTAAAATTTGCATCAGATCCGTACAATACTTTTCTGCCAATTTACGTAGAGACAAGCAAAGAACGACGTATTTCTTTGCCAATGACTCGAGCGAAATATGTTAACCTGGTTTCATTTGGAAGTCTTGTCAGTTTTCGACCAGATCTGCTTATTGCTTATATATTTATGTATGAATATCAATGCTGCTTCATTGTATATAGAGATGGATATAGAATACACAGAAAAGTCCGTCCACTGCCGATGGGAATCGAACCCATAAACTTCCGATTTCCAGTCAGGTGCTTTAATCAGTAAGCTTCAGCAAATCCCCGACCCCTCTTTGTATTTGCACCCTTTTATAGGAGCCAGCGAAATGACGTCACGGTAGTCGCCGTGCCGACACGTAGTAGATAGCACTTTGACGTAACTTCTATCCATCTTTATATACAATGAATCACCATGGCTTTTCATACACATCTCTCTCTCTTTATATATATATATATATATATATATATATATATATATTTATTTATTTATATATAATTCGAAGACCCTTATGTGTGCTTCACGTCTTCTTTTCAACGCCTACCTTTTTTTTCAAATTTGTTGTATAGCATAATTTGCCATGTTTTTCCTGACTTTGTTTTATAGGGGAAAGGGTTTTCTTGAGAATTCTGGTACAATTTATCTTTATATCATATAGTGAACCATATGGAAAAAAGTCATTGCCGAAATATGTATGCGAAATTCATTCCCTACCAGCTTACTACAAAACTATATATCTTGCAGATCTGTGAAATTTCTACCGGTGCATCTAGTAAGTAATAACACTCATCCACATTAACACATGTGTCATACAAAGTAAATGTTACCGCCCGACCAGCTGTGACCCAAACAAACTTTAAGGTCTACTGGTGTTATCAATAGGCACACATTGCAAGTGTTTCATATAAAGGAAATGTCACCGCCTGACTACCTCGACCCTAAAAGGCTTTAAGGTTAATCGGTGTTATCAGTAGCAGTCATAAAACGGTAAACATGACAGCTTTCTTACATAGAAAAACCTTTGTGTGTTTATGCCTCTATAAATAGCTACACACTTGTAGTAAATACATAAGGTAAAGTTATTGGAGTTACCTCTGTCTGCCTTCGGGCCCCTTCTTTTACTCTTGTAGTAGATTATGAGTAAACAAAGTTTAGGTGACTTTGGCATAACCTGTAACTGGACACGCTGGGCCGGCGTGTATTTTAAATAGACCCGGCTGATTTACATAGATATTAATATGCATAACACGTTCTGTGAAAGCCACATTATTTCATCAATGTTCTTAAAATGCAGAGCTTTAACTTATCAACACAAAGGCTTACTAGGGAAGATTATGAACAGAATCTCTACTGATTACGAAACATGAGATTATATTTGTGTTTTTAAATGAAAGTCGTGTATGTCCGTATTAGTACCTTTTTTAGATGTACCCACTTGGAATATTTTTTTACTGTAACTTAAGGCCATACTGGAAACTGTGTTTCTATAGGTTTCTATATAATACATGTCACGTATTCTTTACAATATATCCTACTTAAATTTATTCATTTAATGTGATAATAAAGTCGAGGTAAATCTGAGCACTGTTGCATATTATGTAACTGAACAAGCTTCAACTGTAGTGCTTTTGCATCTGCATTTGCCTTATCATCACATTTGCATTCTATATTTTATATCACCTTTGCATTTGAATTTGATTTTATTTATTTGCATTTGAATGATTTGAACCATTTGCATTAAAATTCAATGAGTCACAATTGACCCCAAACCTGAATTTTATTGTTGCGGAATTTGTATACAACACATCTCATTCCGTTGGATCACAATTACTATGTGAAGCATACAAGTTCAATAAACATGTAGAGAGACATACTGTCATTTCTCCATTTAATCCAGACAAGGCAATATGGTGGTTGCCATACACACACTTATACGCATAAAACTTATATTAACTGCGGTGCTGAAATGTCCTGACAAAATATAGCCGCCGCTCCTATGCAACATAACAACGTTTTAAACCCAGTGAATACACCACAATATGCAGCGGTCTCAGTTACAATCCAAAGTATAATCTTTTAAACAGGATTTTAATGCATTTTTTTTTTATTTTTAAAGCTATGATCAATATATTTAGAAAACTCTTAAAGATTTGAATTTTCAATGCTGTATGCACATGTAATTGAGTAAATGTTTTTAAAGTAATGATGCATTCGGTAAAATATGACAAAATAAAGATTAATTAAAGTTCAGTAAGTACTAAAAATACATACCGAGAAGAGTCGAACTTCTCTCGAAGCAGTGACTTTTACTGGCGTAACACTGAAAGTGTACATAAGATGGTTATTGAATCTACCTGATACGACAATGCCCTATGATTTTAAACAAAAGGTGTAACTAACACAAGCTTTCTTTTTAGAAATATCCTTACAATCCCAGGCATTATTATCAGTTTATAAATATTAAATTATTCTTACAGATTATTTTTTTATCTGCACTTCCATTATGCCTGTGTTTTATAACAGGGAAATATATTACAAGTTATTCTTGAGTCATGCTATTGTAACTGTTTGCCTGGTCGAGTATTTTGCTACCCACGTCTTTGCAATTGCAGTCATATATCGTAACCGTAAGATCTAGAACCATATCAATTAATTCTAAGATGAATTATAGAATAATTTCCTTTGAAACCACTGTGACCTATATTCTTCGAGCACCATGGCGTAGCAAAAACAATATTTTGGGGAAATATGCAGTCGGGCTTTCTAATGGTCTTCAACATTGCCGAAATATTATCTAGCCCACATTTTCGTAATAATAATGAATATCAGATACAAATTGAACCAGCATTTTCTCAAAAGTTGATGGATGGAACATGCTTGTTCATAATTATAAATATGAAGTTGATGAATATGCCAAATGTGACATTCTATTATAAACCCTGCATCCAGTACATTAGTCCATAAAGGGTACTCTAATTAGTTCTATACTATTACCAATCCGTGATTCAGAACCATGCCTATGGCACACATGTCCGCTTCGCTACAAAAGCAAGATTCATTTAAGAAACAGTTTTGTCCGCTTATAAATGAACACCATAACACAAACACTCATGAGAGGGTTCCGTCATCAGAATATGATTAATTCAGGAGTCACAATTATTGGTGAAACTGGTGGCTGTTATTATCCAATCATTTCAAACCATCTTTTCCCAGGCGTCATTTTGGATGAGCCCCTATTTTGTACGTAAACATTTTGCTCAGTGGAAAATATTGGGCCGATCAGGGATCCCAACCTGAGGCGGTGGCCCACATGTCCGTCCTTCCAACCACTTCGCATGAAAAGCAAGCTTCATTATGCCAACATTAAAGAAACTAAGCCAGATTCTAAATATATTACATTAATAATAATTTAATGAAGAATAATCTAAATAAGGACTGGAAGGATATTGCTCTAAAATCGGCTGAACATATTGATTTTGGATAACTTTATCAAACTTGTAAAACAAGGTACTTTCCATCTTTAACATACGTTTTATGTATTAAATGATTAACGTGTGGCAGATATATCAGAACTTTATTCAGGTAATAAGTTTTCTAAATCGATCACCAAGAAATAATATTATTGATCAGACATATAAGCCCACGTCTATTTTCCTGTTTTCTACTAAACATTTCGTAACTCTTTAAATGTGAAAACCAATTGTAAAAGTGTCAAAATATTAAATGTCTCATGTAATGACATTTAGTTATTGTTCATGTTCATTTGGGTATTTATTCATATAACCTATAATTGATGGTATTATTTACACTTCCTTGAAAGTACGAAAGTATAATTGTTTTGAAACTGAATAAAAATGAGTGTTAATCCAAAAATTATTTATTCCGCATAGGATTCGAACATCGAAATATGGACTTCAGTCAGATATATTATTAATAAAAGTATTAACAACAGTAACTAAACGATCGCTTTATACATTAAACTGGAAATGATTTAATTTAATTATTTTATCCCTAAAAAATAACTGAAGTTAGACCATGTTGTCACACGGCATGCTGAGCATGTAAAAATCATACCCGTGTATGACCGTTAAATATTATGTGTATTGGTTGTGTTACGCGACATTCAAAGAAAGTATAAAACATAAGCTGACCCAATTATGACAGGAAGTTTTATATTTTGTTGGAAGCAGCAAATACGATACATATGGCATTCTGAGAATCAATAGCTGTACCACACAAGTATATATAAAAATTACACGATCAGGTAAAACATATAGACCTACCGTTAAGAACAGCAGTAGTAAGGCGAAAGCCATGATAAACAACAATGGCGTACAGAACACCAACATACAAATGTCACCGTAACACATGTACACGCAGCTACAGGATATCTCACAGCCAACGAACGAATGTACACTTCAAAGTAGGCCGTTCTGATTCTTATCGCCTTCTTGAGTGGAACGGATGCCGGGTAACGCAATTATCGTGCAAGGTAGCACGTAAGCACGCCGTTTTAAGCGTGTCAGTTAAATGGTTTTGTTCCCAAACGCGGTTTTATATAAATCGTGATAACAATTTACCCATAGAACGTCTTTTCACATACACCTTAACCAAAATAGATGCTAAACTGTAAAATAAAGAGTTCCTATGATTTCTTATAATGTATTGTAAGTTGAAATGTCGTCAATTTTGTTTTATTAAAACACTTCCTCAAGCGATTTAAAATTTTTGTTCAGCTCGTTTTTGAGTAGTAGCACGAGGTTTCTTATCACTACGGAATTTCCCCAGGTCTCTGTCAAGTATCACTTAGCCTTCTTCGTTTAAGTCCTTAAACGTCGTCAGTCGGTGCGTACGTCACCAGTAATATAGCTTCCTAGACGGTTTGTTTAACATGGCCAATCTGATGGCGACATTAAGGTTTACACTAACATTAAAATGTTTGTTTCGAACATTATATATATATATATGTAGAAATAAATGACGCTTATATAACCAATAGACTGTTTGTCGCAATTTTACTTGAACGACTGCTTTCAAACAACTTTGTTTTGTGTAGCCGGATTTAACATCTTACCTGTTTTTCTTTTTGTCATTATCTGAATCGTCCGTTAGGGAATACGTGTGGTATAACCACAATATAAACCGACCGCGATATCGTCCCTGTCTTCATATACTGTATCCCGATTAAAACATTTGGGGAGTTATCACTTGGGCCATAAAACACTGTGCATTGTCTTCTAAAATGGTTACTTTTGAATTACATTTTTGTAGCTATATGCTGATATAGCAGCAGTGACCTCTGGTAAATTAGTGACCTCTAGTACAGTATTGATACATGGTGCCGCAATAAATTCTGGCAAAACTGTGACCTCTTGTACAGCTGTAACCTCTGGTTCACTACAGTTATGAGCCCTAATTGAGTACAGTAATGATATCTTGGACATCAGTGACATATTGTACAGAAGAGAACGTGGTTGAAAAAATCTTGTGGCACGGCTGATAATTCAGAAGAGCAGTGGTCACTTTTACAGCAGAGACTATGGAATGGTACAGAAGTGACCTCTAAGGCACTAGTGAAATCTTGTTAAGTACAGTGTTGCCCTCTGGCATAGAAAAATAGCACTAGACACTATTGTTTAACATAATTAGGTTTACATAACGAGTCGCGGACACTTAGACAGTTGGGAAGTGTAATAAATAATGATAAAAGGCTAATCACAACGTGTATTTTGTCGATAATTGACCAAAATTGACATGCCTTATGTATAGCAAAGATGCATAGTAGCACAGCAGATTTAGTTCACATATATAAAATAATTATTTGGGCTATTTTCGAAATTCAGTGTTATTTCAACAAATTGCTTTATTAACGAATTTAGTATAATAATTGCGTTCTTAATATACAATATATTATTAATTATATAAATTAATTCAAATTATCTATAATTTTATTATATATTTTATATATTATATAATAAATATGAGGTTAATATAAAAGTGCATTCTTGTGGTGGGAAAATGGAAAATGAAATAAAATGCTATGGCAATGACGACACAGGTTTAGCAAATCAGATTCGCTATTGGAAATACGATAGCCATTTTAACGGCATTTGTTATTTGTTAGATAAAATTTATAAACAGACTTCTAATAATGTAATAAAGTCATTTATCCCTATCTTATTTTGTCGATTATTTTAGACTCGGTGCATAGATATAAATATTCCAATAAACGAAAAAAAAAAATAAAGAATAAAAATTAATTCAAAATATTTGCAGTTCAGTTCTTGTAAAGGTAGGTGAGTTTGATTGATTTAAACATGTGAAAACTGGAGAGTACCATACTGGGACATTTATATATCCAGATAAAAGATACACCAAGGACGAATTATTATGCATTGGAAAGAACTTTAACCAAAGCAATTCAGTTTTATTTTTACAAGGAATGCATGAACCATTGAATAGTTATAAGTATGAACATGAGATGGTGCTGATGAAAAATAAAACAAAAATACCATAAATAATGCACATATTTCCTTCAGATGTACTTCTACGGGACCAAACATTGTTGCTAAGTGAAGTTTTATCTATTTTTATTTTAGCTTTTTAAATGGATTTTCTTTCTTTTTTAAGTGCAACATCTTTGGTACATTGTAGGACAAAATCTTTTCAAAAGACAGCTTTATGGAATTTCAAAGTTTGTTTTCTATGGGAAGAGAGGTAGGATCTAGGCTGGTATAAATAGACCGAGGTATATTTCAGCACAATATATGTACACTGATGTCGAATAACCTTCGATGTGTAAATTACGGGCCATCCATAGTGTGAGGAGTGCAAGTGGAGAGGGGAGTAGGTAAATGTTAATCGATTTAATTATTATTCTTCAATTAGGCAAGGATGTCAACAGATAACCTGTTTTGAGGTAGTATGATCAAGGTACGTTATGTTCGGTGACTACGAAACAACAGTCTGTGTATAACAGCTAAATCAGCTGGTACCCATAAGTACATGACTCAGTAGTTAAAACATTTTACTTGTATCATCTATAGGGCTATTTATGATCTATACTCCTGCAAAATTTCAGGCCAATATATTAAATCAGTCCTAAGATATTAGCATGGATGACTGCAGCGTAAACATGATTGTAGGTGGCGCCATGTGTCATATAAACAAGAATTCAACCCAGAATGTATACACATGCCAGATTTGAGGCTCATAAGTCAAACGCCTGCCAAATTATAAGTGATTTTAACTCTAAACAGACAAACAGATGGACACCATGCAAAAAGGTTGCAGGTGGCGCCACCAGTTTTGTGTATGATCAAGAACTATGTAAGATCTATTCTCATGCAAATTTCAGACCAATACGTCAAACCAGTCATGAGATATTAGTATGGATGTCTGCAGCGTAAACGTGGTTGTAGATGGCGCCACCTATCATATTATTGAGAAACCTATCCATGTCTACATGTGCTAAATTTCCGGCGAATAAGTGCAACCACTGCAGCGATTTTAGTGATGCTTACACAAGGCAGACGTACAGAGGGACGCTGTGCAAAAAAATGTCGTAGATGGCGCCACCATTTCTGTATATAATGTAAAGCTATCCAAGAGCTATAGTCATGCAAAACATAAGCCCATTAGCCAAACGAGTCCCAAGATATGTGAGTTTATGTGTGATAACAGACGCACGGATGGACGCTCTGTAGAGAGGAAAGGTCAAAGGTTAAACAAAAATGAAGGCACAGCACTTCACATGTGACATGATGAGTTTAATAAAATTCCGTTGTGGTTACAGAGGAGTTTCCTTGAAACTTATGCGGCGGCGTCGTCCGGCTAAGACATTGTATCCGCAAAAAACTCTGTTTGGCGATCACGATTACATCCAGTTAGATCCAGTTATTGCATATTACTCTTACAAGAACGTACATTGTTTTATTTGGTTTTAATTTCAACTTTCAACCTTTACACAGCGTATACACAGCTTACCTTCAAAAAGTAAATATTCTATAATAAGAAGTGATGATACATTGGTAGAGAGGTAAACTCTAGTATGTATTGCACAACTTCCCACCTGCGTTTAAGTATTTGTCAATATAAAACGGGAAAATGTCAACATCTAGAAGTAGGTATGCGTCAATTATACTTGGCAGAACTAATTGAAATGAGGTCATTAATATTCAATTTGGTGGAAAATTATGCGTAGAGACAAATAATAATCACGTAATCATATATAGAAACAAACTAAAACAATTGTCTGTAACTACTTTTATTTTTAACAATATGTCAGGGTTATATAATATAAGCAAGCATTCATAATGTCTGTATAATGTATTTTATATGGCAAGAATTGCAATTTATCTTAAACAGAATCATAAAATAAACATAGTTTTTTTGGAATAGCCTGAAACATAAACTCAATGATTCGTTGTAAAATGCTCTTTCTGATTTGTTAAACATTAGTTTGACCCGAAGCATTTTAATTCTTTCTCAACGTACCTATGTATCAATTTCTAATTTCTCTTTAATCCCTTTTCTAACTAGGTTATCAAAAAATCACTTTCAGGTATAAATAAGAAAAGCCTTTTGCACCTATATATAAAACTAATTTCGATTTATTGAATAACATTTATCTAAATGCAAAAAATAAACACTTCGTAATTCTCAAATTGTGTAATATGACCAATCTGTAATCGTATTCATATTTAATTCCAAGAATTTCCTCACTTTTCTACCAAAATGTTAATTTACATTCTGCGGAATCTTATTGAATTTTTACAATCGGATAAGTTGTTTCATGTTTGTTGCAAACAGTATTTTAAATGTAAACAGAAAAACAGTTCGCAAACAATACCAATTTATACAATAACAAACTGTAAAACATATCAGATCGTCTATCACTGCCTCCTTTCCCAATGTATATCGGTGATCGTTTTTCACCTCATATGTGGTTTCAAATGTTATACACAAACCGTTAAGTTTTGGAATGTCTGAATTGCGTATTCAAAATATTTGTCTCATTTTTACAACCATTACGATAAATTCCTCCATGGGGAAAGACCAAACCTTTTCGTTTTAAACTGTAAGCATTTTAACAAATCCCCATACAGTCTAGATCACATTTTCCCATTTTGTTATATACAATAATACAGCAACAATGTGTTATTACATCTCCGCAATAACTGCTAAGAGAGGTTTTGTAAAAGAAAACAAAATTGTTCTGCCAAAACTTGACATTTGTGGGTAATACTTTAAACTTTTGCTAAAAAAACTGCATATTTAGCTATTATCATCCACTTAATTCAAATAAAATATTTCCCTCTGATGGCTCTAGATTAAATAGTATATCTGAAAATCAGCATCCGGTAAAGATAAGAAAAAAATTAAAGCAGCAATTTTTCTGATATTTCTAAAGCGCTCTGTGACTCGATGATCCATGGAATGGCTGCTCATACGGTTGTCTTCGAATCCATTTGTGATAACAGAATGGTCAGCCTAGATAAAATTGATCAATCATGATTAAAGTATTAAAGTCCAGTTTCCCTGGACTATAAAGTAATATATATATATATACAATAGAAATTATACCCACGCCTTTCTCACAAACCTACGATCATTCTCGGGAAAACTAAACATACCTTGTAATATATGACCAAGGTTTAAAAAATTAAACTATTTTGCTACGCATCTGTAAACACACGGTAACAGATTATTTAAAAAAAGAGCGCCCACATATCTCTTGAATGCCAGGTTTAACTTGTTTGTAATTATACATAAGTTAATTACCATGGGCCTGAAATAAAACCTATTTCAAATCAGTTTACCTTGATCAAAGGTCTGCCATGTCAAATTAAAGCCTCTGTATACAACACTGTAGTCTGTGGCGAATGTGATAAGTAGTTGTCTTCCAGTGGAATTGAATGAACCAGGATTACTACAGCCACTCAGGGAGGCAATCTTCCCCTCTGAGTTCGTCGCGCCGTTATATATACGAATTACATCAAAGCCTCTTTCCAAGCAGAAATCGTGGAATTGTATTCCTACCGTCCAAATTAATCAATTAATATAACCAAAACTGATTGTTGAATGTACCTTTGATATTATACAATAGAAAATTGGAGGTCATTAGTGTGTTTATAGAATAAACAATTTACTCGTTTGACAAACTTTATCATAGTGTCCAGCTCCTCGTTGATACGAGGAATATATATATATATATATATATATATATATATATATATATATTAATTATGAGATATACCCGTTTATATATTCAGTCTATATGTACGCACAGAATAAAAAAAATTGATTCATGAACATTACATCAGATAAAAGTGCCAAGACGAAGAGCTTTATAAAATAATGCATTACGGTGTTATTGTTGCCCGTGATACGCCATGCGCAGTCGTGGTTGTTGTGGTAGCTATTGGGATAGTACGGAGAAGTTATCCAGCCAGAATGCTGGTGGCGGATCTCAACAGGGTTAGATGAGGGGCCGCATCCTATTAATTAGAATTTTTTTGTATATTTACAGTATAATTCTATCATAATTCTTGGCGTTTCTGAAGAAACTACACACTTTTGTTCCTATAGAAAACAATACAATTTTGCATGTACTGGATATAAATGATGTTTATAAACTTTGTATATGTAGAACTAATAACCATGCATTTCTCACTAAATATAACTCCTATCATTCTCATGGAAACACAAACGTCTTAATATATGACCAAGGTGTAATATTTTAGCCTAAATTTGAAGACTTTTGTGACGTCCACTCATTATGTAATAACAGGAGCGTTTACATTTCTCTTCAAAATGCCAGGTTTAACATTGTTTGTCATTATATATAAAGTTATTACCATGGGCCTGAAAGAAAACTTATTTCCAACAGTTTACCTTGATCATAGATCTGCCAAGTCAGATGAAACCCTCTGTATACCACACTGCGGTCTGTGGTGAATGTAATTAGTAGGCGTCTACCAGTGGAATTAAAAGAGCCAGTATTACTACAGCCACTCAGTGAGGCAATCTTCCCCTCTGAGTTTGTCGTGCCGTTATATATACGAACGAAATCATAGCCCCTTTCCAAGCAGAAGTCGTGGAATTGTATGCCTACCATCTAAAATGATAAATCAATATAGCCCAACACTGATTGCTAAATGTACTTATAATATGATATTATAAAACAATTTGAGGGCTCTTGAATGTATATGGAATGAACATTATAACCGTTCCACAAACTGATTGTAACTCGGTCACAGTCTCCAGCTCAATGACATATATATATATATATATATATATATATATATATATATATATATAAAATGTATATGTATAAATGCAGATATGTATTCATGTATATATATATGATTATGGCCATCATCGGGCCTTTAATATGTGGTTCCATTTTCGGGGTGGTCGACTGAATAAACAGGTGGTCTTTATTAAAAGGTGGACCGTTAGACGAAGTATTATTCAGTGTTATTACATTATGTATTCGGTTTATAAATTTGGTGTTTATTTATGCAAATGATACACAAAAACAAAAGGGACATAGCGAATGTCGTGCATGGAACAGATACAAAGTGATGTCTTACGGTGTATTCGTCCCCCGTTATGCACCATGCACAGTCGTGGTTGTTGCGGTAGTTGTTTGGATAGTACGGAGAGGTTATCCAGCCTGAATGCTTGTTGCGGATATCAACAGGGTTTGACGAGGAGCCACATGCTGACAATGACAATTTCAGTCATATTAACTTTAAAACAATGTCACAATTCAGTTTGACTATCTACAAAGTTGTTATCGACTTTTATCAGCCTTACAAGTTCATACATTGTTTAGTTTGTGTTTAGCTAAATATTTTAATGTATAGTATGACTTGTGTAAGGGAGTTAATCTGAATCCCATATAAATTTAGGATTTCTGAAATCATTGTTTTCTGTATTGTGAACATCAGTTTAGTTGATGACATTATTTCCCCTGGTCTAGTCCTTTGTTTTACCAGAAGTGGTATAAGTAGTGCAGATGAAGTACATAACTAGTACATATAAAATGGGTCATTTTGAATATCCACATTGAAAATAAAGACATTAAAGTATACATATTTGTAACAAGTATACGACAATTTAAAGAAAGCTAAACCAACTCATCTTACCAAAGAAAGCTCCGGGCATTGTCGAGGAGTGTCATGATGATGGGAGGTTACAGTACTTGACCTATCGTTTGATAGTCATTTACGTTCACACATGGCAGGGGCTTGATCAGATTTCAATGTTATTGTATGGAAACCTGAAGTCATCTAAAGATGATCATCAGAATTACTTGGTTTTGGGGACATGGGATCACAATGGTGGTAATGTAATTTGTAGTCACATACTGCTAGGGCTTGATTAAAAACACCTTCAAGAGTTAATTTAAAAGGAACAGGGAAATAAAATCTAAATCACAAATGAGTAAGAGTAAATTCCAAATGAGAGATGCTGACTTAACATAGCTCCTAAAAAATATTAGCTTACACATTCAAGAAGTTAACGTTACAAAATGTGTGAAACATCACAGCACCTCCGATAGTTGCTTACCCAGTCAGAATTTCCTGTTACCTGGAGCTATACTAGTTGGATCGCTTGATCCGGGCACCGACGGTGTGCTGGTGGCTAACGACAGTGCAGGCAAAAGGTTAAATTTGTGTCAGATAAACCCGAGAAGACCATTTAAATATGGGAAATAGCACTATATTAATGATTGAAGTGTACTTATTGATAAAATACTGACTGACTCACGTTAGCCATATCATGATTACAAGGATCTTAACCTTGAACAATCTAAAACATTGGTAAATGTTTAGTGTAATGCATTTTCAAAGAGAGGCTATTAATAAAAGCAATGGATATATTTGAAAATGTAAAGAAGGCAACCTTTCTAACAATCATGGAATATTTGGTATATATGATAATGTACGACCATCAATATACGTATATAATTTTCTCCAGTCGTTGATATGGGGAGAAAAAACACTAAGGCAGCTTTTTGTGTTGCCTCCAACTTCCAAGAGCATATTTGGAAAGATTTCAAGATGTCTTTAATCTATTACATTATACATATAGTTTTGACTTGACTACTCCAGAGAGTTTCGGTTTCTGTATATGGGTCGTTTAATATAATAATAAAATAATTTATTATGTAATATATATAAATTATAAAATATAAATTTAAGCTAATATTCAGAATAAACAATATTGAATAAAGCGTCTTTTTCTTTAGATTTATCACCTTTTGCGTGAAGTATTTGATGCTTTGGGGTTCTGTAAGATCAGTATCCTTAATCAAAGTAAGTATACACATTATGGTTAATATATACTGGAGATGTGTTCTTGTTTAATACCAGACTATGTCATTTCAAATATTGCACATGGTAAATGAAAGTTTAATCGGTCACATTAATAAAAAGTCTGCAGTCTTCTCTAATCTTACCATTTATTCTTGTTTCTAATATGAGCTAGTAGCCTTACCCATCTAACAAGTAGCCTAACCCTCTTAAATTTTCATAACAAATTGCAGATAACGTTTGAGTGAAACTGCTAACATACATAAAAAAAACTGGCACCCTGTAGGGTTATAATTTTGGTTGGCTGGTTCTGCAGTGTTAACAAACACGGGCAATTGGTTGATAGATAGGTATGTTTCAATGTCTTCGGAAGTTTGATGGAATTTTTCCTGAGTCAAATATACCAAAAGTCACTGACAAATAATTGCTGGATCAATAACGTTGTAAATGAAATCAATAACTATTACTTTAAAGGTTAATTAAAAAAATCGATGACAATAACAATGTAATGACAGTTACTTCAAAAATACAATTTCTTTTTGACCCAAAACACCGCAGGGCTGGCAGAGGTTAATACGAACTGGCACAGCAGCAGGCACAGTTAGAAGTGCATATAAATGTCTTGCTAGTACAATCAACTTAACTGCCTCTCCCGGTGAAAAAATCGTTCACTCAAACTACAATAAATTCAACTCTCTTATCTAGAGAAATAAATACCCGGAAGATAACAGATTGCAGACGGCACAATACTGTCATTTGGAAACCTGGGATAAAGTACGCCATCAAACTTTTGATTTAATCTCTCTATCTTTTATGTACAAAACCAGGGCTCTTTTTTGTTGATTCGCGACTTTAAAATTTACCGGTAAAATTACAGTACTGGTGAAACCTAATACAGCAACACAAGTTAATATATGGAATAAACGTAACTTAACAGCACAACCCTAATGTGATCAGGTATAGAAACTTGTGCCCATAGATAATTGAGCTTACGAAATATGTCCTTTCAAAGTTTTTATTTATATTGGAACAAGTCATATAAAAGATGTAATGGGTTTAGGAGTCTTTATAGAAAAAGACGTTTAAGGGTCAGGATTGAAACAAAAGTGATACAAAATTGGCCAGAGAACACGTGTGTGACACACATAAAATATAACTGACACAATCGAGGATTTAACGTTACCTGTTGTGGTGTTAGGAAATACTGTAGTGCTGCTCTCTGTCGGTGTGCTCGTGGCTTCGGAACGTAAAGTTGAGTCTGGGACTGACATTGAATAAAAAAATTAAGTTAAATAATAGTCCAATCAAACCAGTAAGAGATATGAAATCAAATATTATTCAAAATGATTTCTGCACCATTGGCAGAAGAGATTCATAAGAAATAAAACAATGGTTGTAGCAATGGTATCGACCTTCAGAAGTTACAAAAATGTGAAACAATACACGTCTGAGTGCCATATAAAAGGAATTTTGTGATAGAATACATCAAACAAAAAAATTTCACATTAGATGTCATTTGAAAATTTAGAAAATAATGAGTTCATTAGATTTTCTTGGGCGTAGCGTGTCACAACAGTATACCATAGCAGGCATGTCTCGGATATGTTTATTCACCTGCGTATAATTGCAGGCAGAAATTGTACCCATGGATTTCTCAGAAAATATAAATCATTTTCAGGGAAACGAAAAATTCGTTGTAATATATGATCAAGGTGTAATGTTTTAGCATAACTTTAAAGTCTTTTGCTGCGCCTCCGCTAAAGCAGGCCCCACATAATGTAAAAAAAGGCGCGTTCACATTTCTCTCATTATCAGGTTAAAATTTAGTTAGAATTATATATGTGATAAACATGCGCAAATAAAAAACGTATTTCCAATCACTTTACCTTGATCATAGGTCTGCCAAGTTAAGTTAAACCCCCATGCGTACCACACTGAAGTCTGTGGTAAATGTGATTAGTAGGTGTCTCCCAGTGGAAATAAACGAGCCAGGGTTAATACATCCAGTAAGTGAGGCAATTAGTCCGTCCGAGGTGGTATTGCCATTATATACCCTTACGTAGTCACAACAACTTTCCAAGCAGAAATCTTCGAAGATGATGCCCAAAAACTAAATTGATAAATCTAGAAAGCTGAAAACTGATGGCTAAATGTACGTATTATATAATATTATCAAACAGAACAATTCGAGGGTAATTGAACGTTTTTAGAATGATAACTATATCCGTTTGACAAATTGATCTAACTCAATCACAGTCTCCAGCTGCATTATATCTATATCTATATCTATATCTATGTCTTTATCTATCTATCTATCTATCTATATATATATATATATATATATATATATATATATATATATATATATATATATATATATATATGATAACGGGCACCAACGGGACCTTAATAATGTGGTTCCGTTTTCGGGATGGTCGACTGAATTTTAGGTGGTTTCTGAGGAGGTCGGTAGACGAAATATTAAACAAAGTGAAATTACACTATATATTCGGTTCATAAATTTGCTCTTTATTTATGCAGATAATACACATAAACGAAAGGGACAAAACTAATGTCGTGCAGAGAACAGATACATATGGCGGGATGTCTTACGGTGTATTCGTCCCCCGTTATGCGCCATGCACAGTCGTGGTTGTTACCGTAGTAGTTAGGATAGTACGGAGAGGTTATCCAGCCTGAATGCTGGTTGCGAATATCAACAGGGCTTGAGGAGGAACCACATGTTGGCAATGACAATATAAGTCAAAGTAAAATATGACAGGTATGACGGCGGTCAGTAGAAAAATTTGATAACTTCAAACCCATTTGAATTTAGGATTTTAGAATATGTTTTTCTGTATTGTGAATATTATTTCACCTTGTCTAGTCCTTTGTTTTACCAGAAGGGGTATAAGTAGTACAGATGAAGTACATAGCTAGTACATATGGAGATAAGTCTCTCTCACTCTAATTAAGCAAAGCCACATTAAAAATACAGACTTTAAGTATACATATTTGTAACAAGTATACGACTATTTAAACAAAGCTAAACCAACTCATCTTACCTAAGAAAGCTCCGGGCATTGCCGAGGAGTGTCATGATGGAGGGAGGTTACAGTGTTGACCTATCGTTTGATAGGTATTACGTACACGCGCACAAATGGCTTGGGCTTTATAACATTTCAATATTAGTGCATGGAAACCTGAAGTCATCTAAATATGATAATCCAAACAACTGGGCTTTGGGGACATGGGATCACAATGGAGGTAAAGTAATTGTGGTAACATATTGCTTGAGCTTGATTAAAAAAATCTTCAAGAGTTGATCTGAGTCGGAAAATGTTATCGCAATCAAGGGTTTAGGGATATTCACAGGAAAATAAGGACTAAATCACAAATGAGGAGGACTAAATCACAAATGAGAGATCCTGACTGACGTAGCTCCTGACAAAGTAGCTGACACCTTCAAGAACTTAACGTTACAAAATATGTAAAACATCATAGCACCTGCGATAATAGCTGATTCAGCCAAGAACCTACCGTTACCTGGAGCAATGCTAGTTGGTTCGCTTGGTCCTGGCACCGACGGTGTACTGGTTGCTAATGAAAGTGCAGGCAAAAGGTTAAATTTGTGTCAGAGAAGACCCGAGAAGACCCTTTAAATATGAGTCATATATTATATTATTTATGAAGAGCAATTATTAATAAAATACTGACTGACTGTAGCCATATCATTATTACAAGGATCTAATCCTTAAACCTAAAATGTTGGTAAAAGTTCAGTCAAATGTATTTTCAAACAGGGGTCATAAATAAGAGCAATCGATATATTTGAAAATACAAGAGAAATAGATTGTTAACATTACAAATGTTTTTACTGAGGCAGCTATTAAACTGACAAACTGACTATCAAGCCATCAAATTTATATATATAAATGTCTTCAGTCCTTATTAGGAAAACCTAGAGCACTAGGACAGCCATTGTATTGTGTGCATCTTCCAGCAGTCTATTAGAAAAATTTTAAGATGTATTTAATATATCACTTCATAAATGTTTTTTTTGACTCGCTTAATCCAGACAATTTTGATTTCTCTATACGGGTTACTAAATATACTAATTAATTATTCTATTGGATAATATATTTTAATCATGTAATATAAATTTAGGTTAATATTTAGAATTAACCCTATAGAATAAAGCCTATATATCGCATAGATTTATCGGTCACATTAAATAAAGGCCTGCAGTCTTTTATACTCTAACCATTTATTCTTGCTATCTAATATGAGCTAGTAGCCTAACCCATCTAACATGTAGCCTAACCCTCTAGAAATTAAAAAAATAAAAATTCACATCATGTTTGAGTGAAGTAGCTAACAAACATAAATTTGAACCTTGTAGGGTTATAATTTATGTAGGTGGGTTCTCCAATGCTACCAAATAGGGGTAATTGCTGATAAATAGGTGTGTTCCTAGATCTTTGGAAGTTTGATGGAATTATTCATGAGTCAAATATACCAAAAGTAACTGAATAGGTGTTTGCTATCAATAACAGTTACTTTAAAGGATAAGAAAAATAATTGATGTCAATAATAATGTAATAACAGTAACTTCAAATACAAACAGAGTTTGCAGAGGTGAATACGAACTGCGACAGCAGCAGGCACAGGTTGAAGTGCATATAAATGTCTTGCTAGTAAAATCTATTTTCCTCCCTCTTCCCTTTTAAAAAGGTCAACTCCCTTATTATATAGAAATAAATACTCGGAAAATAACAGGTTGCAACAGAGCACAATACGCCAATAGGCAATCTGGGAAGAAGTGCGGCCATAAAAATTCTCATTAAATTTCTCTATCATTTATGTACAAAACCAGGGATCTTTCTTGATCCGCGGCTTAAAAAGGTACCCGTAAACAAAAGAGTTCTGATGAAACCTTATACATTAACACAAGTCAATTAATGAAATGAATGTAACTTAACAGCACAACCCTAAAGTTAACAGGTTGAATAACTTGTGCACAGAAATAATTAAGTTTAGGAAATGTACTGTCAAAGAGTTTTTATTTTTATTTTGGAACAAGTAATATCAAAGATATAATTGGTTTAGGAGTCTTTGTAGAAAAAAAACATTAAAGCGTCAGCCCAAATGATACAAAATTGACCTACATATTTCTTAAAGTAACAAAATTGTGTACCAATACACATCTGATTTCCATATAAAAGGATTTTTTGATAGAATACATTAAACATAAACAGGTGACATTTGATGTAAAACAGAAATTAAGAAGACATAATGAGTTCATAAGATTTTCCTGGGTGTAGCGTGTTACAACGCTATACCATACCATAGGTCCCCATATTCATATTACTAGATTCCAAGTGAGAATGTTTAAGTCAATGACTTTCTTCTGCTCTGTTAATGACTGGACTGACAACTGTGTCAAGGTCTGACGATCACTAGAGGTCTGATGAATATCAAAACAAGCGAGTTTCATGTATACGTAACCTGCTCTTTATTATTCATTTATCACCTGGTTTGTTCTATGAGGCTTTGGTCGATAACAAAGCTTTAGCTGTTTTACTTTAATGGTATTTTTACGTTATTTTGGAGCACTCATTACCTAATAATGCAGGTGTCTAGACCCAATTTAGCAACCACTTTTATTTATTTAAAGCTAAGTCCGAATAATCGTTACTTATGTGTTAGCTTTCCAGTACATTCAAACCGTTAGTATTTAATCAGGAACCATTATACTTGTACACGGCACTTAGGAAACATAAAGTATCTTTATACCAATACCTGAGAGGTCGCTCTTAATTTAATTCTGCACAGTCTCAATCATAATACTCAGTGTAAACCATATGTATTTGTAACAAGTATATAACTTTTTATAGAACACTTAAATCTAAACCGTCAAGTTACTTTCGAAAGTTCTTGGGATTGCACAGCCATGTCATGATGGCGACAACGCCAGCATATGAACTAGTGTTTGATTGTAATTTACTTCCACAGTCACAAATGATGTGCGCTTGAGTAAGAAACACGAGCTCATCTTAGGATCATAAAAATGATCGGGCTTAGGGTCTTAGGGTTTTCAATGGTCTAAGTTATGGTAATTTGTGGTCAATTAATGTTGGTCCTTGAACAAAAGCTACTGTATCTTGTGCCTTAAAAAGGCGCATATTACAGATGCCTATGAATTTTTTATATTTAAATATATTGAATTTTGACTTAGCCAATCCAGACAGTTTCGGTATCTTTCTACCGTTTACTAAATTCAATGAAACATTAAATATATTGACTCTGAATGTTTTTGTACAAATATATGGACCAGTTCTGGCCAACGACACAATATGAGATAACTGCGATCACAGGCGTCTTTGTACTGTACCTTAAGGATAAGTCCTTCATACGATTCTTACCATAGTAAGACACCAGGACATCGTTTTAGCACTGTCGTTTAGCAATTCTTACGTTTATAATAAAAAACTAGTTGTGTCGTATTTTGACTCTGATACCTCATTCGAAAGCAAGGTTTAATTATTTCAAATTTGATTAGATACAAAGTCAATCAAAACTGACATGTAAAGATATATTTCACACACACACACATTAGACAGTAGAACCTTAATGTATAGAATGCAAATGTTTACTCCAGGTATGGATCTGCATGAAATACCGCGGTAATTTGAGTACTAGTGTAGATGGAACCCTTCTTCGAGCACCATAATAGTTTGTTGTGAAAGTAATCAGTATATGTCGTCCCGAAGAATGAAAAGAGCCTAGCGTATAGCATCCAGTCAGTTTTGCTATCCCCCTGTCTGAGGTTGTCATTCCGTCATACACTCGGACGTAATCATAATATTCCAAGCAAATGTCGTGGAAACGTATGCCTATAATCTTATAAAGAAATCATAAAGGTAGGATAAAACTGTTTTACAAAGTTTTATGCAAAGTATTAAATTTTTAATATTTTTAGGATCAAATTTATATCTATATAAAGCGGACAGAGTTTACTTTTTTATTTATTTTCTTGTCTTGGATATATGTGATTTTTAAAACTACGAATAAATGGGCCAAAAAACATGATTTACATGTATTTGCATCTAATGATATCTGAACAAATCAACATATTTCTATATCAACAGTAGACCACAATTTTGCGTTAAATTATTGCTTCAATATAGACTAAATGGCTTTTTCTTGTGATAATCATTTCAAATAACAATGTTTTAAAATCATGCTTTAACCTTTTTATTATATGGGTCGAAACAGGCCCCTTAAATATAAGAAAATATAATTTATGATAAAAAATCGCAAATCATAGATATATAATATAAATATGATACTTCATTATCATTTAATTACACATGCGGAAGTCGCAGTTGTGTACTTATAATTATTTGAGACACAGCTGGGTGTAATATTACAGGATAGTTACATGCACGAGGTGGTATTTCAAAGACATAAAAAGCAATTAACTACCAAGTAAAATATTTCGTTGAAACCCGGCTTATAGAACTTAAAGGTGTCCATTCACCTGCTTTTTTAAAAAGGATATATGTGATTTTTGGCTGCCTCTATGTATATATAAATGTCCTTAGAGTAATTCTGGTTCTGAAAAATTTCTATGAAGCCTCCGTGAAGGATATATGAATTTGTTTAGCAACAACGTGATTGTAAACACAGCAATGTTGAAAAACGGGAAAAACATGTAACCTAAGCTAGTAGGTTGCATATATGCCGAGGTAGAAATGTAACTTGTTGCAAAACGCCTTTTGCAAAGCTCTGCTTATCTGACTTGCCACCAGATGCCATTGTTGAATTTGTTTTGGTTATTTTGGCGGCCCAAATATATTATAAACACGTTGGTATAAACAAAACAAGCAGCCTATGTGCGGTGACATCCTCGTTTTTATTTTTATAAAAGCACCATGGGATTACCTTTGGTTTATAACGGTCAGGTATGTAATTGGGTCCCTTTAAACCAAACCTCATGGAGCATATAGAAGGTTTTGTTTAGTTACATATAAATGAAACCATGCCGTTTTAGGGGAAGAAAAAGAGCCACTAACCATGCCCTATTGCTGTGTAATGAGCCATCCACATTCAATAGCGTTTGGGTAACTATATGGATAGTTAGGTGAAGATATCCAACCGGACACTTGGTACGGGTAGTGAATAGGGTTTCCCGCAGAGCCACATGCTGTCACATGAAACATATTTTATATTTGAAATATTAAGAACAAACAATTTTGAATAAAAGTCGTTACACAACGTTTTATCACTCATTGCGTTCTGCAAGTTATATATTCATTTTCAATGTTAACATATAGATTATCTCCTTGAAAATTCCATTTCATGTCGATGGGTTTTAATTTTACTCAAACACGTTGTAACTAGAAAGATTGTTTGCAATAAAACGTAAATATAACGGGTCACATTATTAAAAAAACATGCATTTATATCTTATCCTCTCATGTACACTTGAAAATCTAATATTCTTTATCAAATGGCCTTACCTCCACGAAATTTGATAACAATCTTTAAAATTCTTGCTAACAGACTAGTGCTCACAATCGTTGGTCATTCTTGATATTTATGTTTCAGTAACTGTGATGGAATATATAATTCGTGAATTAAAAGTAATTGAGAAGAAAATTTTTGAACAATTGCATTCACTTCCAATACACTTACTTTTGGAAACAAGAATAGCAGGGCTGGCAGAGATTAATATGAACTGATACAGCAGAAGGCACAACTAGAAGCTCAGTCTGTTTCACTTTTCCCCTTTAAACTGATTCCCCAAAATATAAATCTCATAACATGCCTATACATACTAGCATGTATTGTTTAAACATAGCAGCCCAGTGAAGTAAGACCCACTTGGAAACATAGGACCAATTATGCTACTAAATCTCCGCAATTTGTTGTATGCAAAACCAGGGCACCTTCCTTGGCCCGACTTTACAAGTTACTCAAACACATAAAATAATGATGAATACTTAAACAATGAAAGAGAGTGGATATAGGGGTAAACGTACCTAAATAATACAAACCAAAAGTGATAAGGTTTTGGAACTTGTGATCTGAGATAACTGAGGTAAGGAAATATGCCCCTTCAGAAGTTGCATAAGTTTGGAACATGATATATCTAAGATGTTTTGGGTTTAATTAATTTAACGAAACAGACTAGGGGGTGCCAGGACTCAACCACAAATGACATATGCTGCCTGCACAAAATGTGTTTGAAACATCTTAAATAATACCTGACAATCAAAGACTTACCGTAACCTGGGGCAGTGATGGGAAATCCTGTATTCATGTCCTCTGCTGTTGTGATGGGGGATGGTGGGGGTGCAGTTGAGTTTTGGACTAAAATTGCATAAGATGCAGAAGTTAAAATAACGTCAAATAAACCAGGAAGTGATATAAAATCTAATAATAATACAAGAGATTTATCAGAAATAAAGCAATGACTCGAGCAATTAGTAATAAAACAAGTCTAATTGTCAAATTAAATTAGTTTCAAAATGGATGACAAGATGTTAGGTCAAATGGAAATTTAGGCGACATAGCTAGTGCACAAGACATCTCCGCCATATTGTAACAGGCGTGTGCCGACAGACGTGCCTCAAGAATCCAAACATATCAAATGTTTGGATTACAAATAACTACCGCCGGACCACTGCAGCAAATTCTAAGTGCCCTTTGTCTCACCAAACAATTTTAATGGTATGTTATAATCTATCAATAAACTATGAACACTAAGAGGATACTGGTTTCACAGGGTGCTCATAATCGTGTTTTAGTCCTTAGCACTAAATAGGTTTCCTTCTTCTAATATCTATGAATATCAAATGAGAAATGTCTTATTCCAAAGCTGATGATTTGAGCTCTCCTATTTGCTGGACGGATGTATGGTCAAATATTTGTGGATCTTAATGGGTCAGATGAACGTCAGTTCAAAAGAGTTCATGTATACGGGAACAAAAAGGCTGTTGCCTGGTGTTGAGTCCTTTTCATATGCAAACATGCACCTCTGGTTAGATGTCAAACAAAGGCAATATCTTTGATAAATCTGATAATTCACGCAGTGGGAACTTTTTTTCAAACCTGATCATACTCTTCTACTAGAAGGCATATATGCTGTGAGTTGGTAATATGAAGATAATTTATTTAATCTCGAATTCAACTGGTCATTAGCTATATCGCCGCATTCTAGAAGTTTCAAACCGTCAGTATTTAATAAGAAACTAATTAACTTGTACAAAGCATAAATATCCATTAATGAGAGGTCTTTCTGAATTGAATTCTGGCCAGACACAATCACAACACCCGCTATAAACCATATGTTTTGGTTACAACCATATGCCTCTATATGGAACGCTTTGCTAGAAACACTCAAGTTAATTTTGAAAGTTGTGGGGGCTGCATGGCCGTGTTAGGGTGACGGCAAGTTACAGCACTTGACCTATTGCTTTATAGTTATTTACATTTGGTCACAAAGGTTTTTGCTTGAGAACACATGATTTTTTGTGTAAAATGACTGAGTTTTGAGGACTTTCAATGGGACTAAGTTTTGATAATTTGTAGCCTAAAATGACTTGGCCTCAAAACTATTGTATTTTTCGCCTGTTATGACAGATGCTAACTTCAGATGCCTATAATCTAATACACTAAAATGTAATTTTGACTTGGCCAATTGAGACAGTTTCCGTATCTTTTTATAAATCAATAAATAAAATGACGTATATAATTGAACAAATCTGAATGCTTTTGAACAACTATATGAACCATTTCTGGACAACTGCAAAATAGGTCGGTAACACCGAACACTTGCGTCTCTGCCTTTTACCTTAAGGTCAAGGTCTCAACCTTCATAGGACCGTTACCATATTTACACTGCCTACAGAGATCAGCGCAATTCATGTGTTTATCAAGACTTTCACACTCAGCTGTGTCATACCTTTGCCTTTTTCTCCAGCTGAAGGAAATGTTTTTGTCTGAATAATGTGAACAATTTGAAACTAACTTAGACAGAAAGGTCATGCAAAATGTCATTAAAAAAGTTCACTAATATATAGATAAGAAAGTAGAACCTTAGTACATAGAAATGAAATGGGTCCTCTAAGTATAGATCTGCATAAATTACCTCGGGAGAGTGCCTGCCAGGATAGACGGAACCCTCGTCGAACCCCACTATTGTTTGTTGTAAAAGTGATCAGCATATGTCGACCCGAAGAATAAAAAGGGTCAGGCGTATCGCATCCAGTCAGTTTTGCTATCCGCCTGTCTGAGGTTGTCATTCCGTCATACACTCGGACGTAATCATAATATTCCAAGCAAAATGCGTAGAAATATATACCTACAATCTTATTAACAAATTATCAATAAGTAGGATACCAGTTTTTACAAAATTATTATAACATTAACATGTTATAACATTATAAGTATTATAACATATGTTTACTTAATGAAAGATCAGATATTATAAAATTCAAACAAGGTTAACTTTTTAAAGCGTTTTTAAAGACACATATTTCACTTATGCTTATATCATATTTCAACAAAGAAAGCACTTCTACACCTTCAGTAAACAAAGTGGTATTTCATTAATGCATTAATATTAGTTTTTTTTATGACATCAATTTAAATTAATAAAATTTAGAAATTAAATCTATACTTTAACACTTTTATAGCTCCGCCGTACCAGGATTGTTAAAAACTAAGAAACTAACGTTCATCATAAAAAAACTAAAATCCTTGAAAGGATATGTACACTAAAATATCATACGCGAGAGTGACTCACAAAAACTGTAATAAAAAGGAATAAAAATGAGGGTACAAGCAATCAATTATCAAGCCAAACTCGGGCTCAATCCTACATACTGACAATAAAGTGAATCTCCTAAGATATATTAAATATTTATCAGTTCAGCTGAGAGACGGGCTAGTTCCTCAGACAAGTATAAATTAATCCTTTCGGACATATGGAATGCTTTCTAACCTTGTTATAGTGCTGTGTAATGAGCCATCCACATTCAATTGCGTTCGGGTAATTATAGGGATAGTTAGGCGAAGATATCCAACCGGACACTTGGTACAGGTAGTGAATAGGGTTTGCCGGAGAGCCACATGCTGTCACGTGAAACGCATTTATATATATTAAGAACAACCATTATTGAATAAAGAATATATTACGCATAGATTTATCACTCATTGCGCTCAGGAAGATAAGCATTCATGGTAAATGTTTGCATACAGAATAAGTTTACTTAATTCCACATACTGTGGATGGTTCTTAAATTTAGTTTGACACTTAGAGAAAGGATGAAATTTCAAGTATTTTCCAGGATTAAAAAATATTCGATTTCAATTGTACGTTTCGTACAGTTGTACAGTAACTTCAAATACAATTACTCTTTGACCCAAGGCACAGAAGGACTGGCAGAGCTTAACAGGAACTTATACACAGCGACATGCACAGGTGGAGGCTTCATGAATAGTCATTTAATGCCTTAATTGAACTACCTTTCCGCGTTTACCCAAAAACGATTTTGGGTAACTCTCTTAATTTAAAGAATAAATACATGCATATATTGTTAACACATGGCAGCCAAGCTCGACCTGAGCACAAAACAGCCTTTTTGTAAACTCGGGCCAATTATGGCCATTAAATCTTCCGGTGTTTTATAAACAAATATAAAAGTCAACAGCAGGTGACCTTCCTGGTCCGCGAACTTACGAGTTACTGAAATACATGTGTACTGATGAAACCTAGACTGGCCCAATCCATGAAATAGTTATGACTAAATTGTTGCTTCTAACAGAGAAATCAAACGTTCCCACGTTGTATCAGTATCGGTACCGCCATACCGCCATCTTGCGACAACTCAAATAACAAATTTCCCACTATCTGACCTCTTATTTCATGGACTGGTAATCTTGGCCTGTTCCGGGAAGGTCAGCGCCACACTTCACCGCCTCGCTGAACTAAGGTCTTTTCCAGTGACGTCAGCAGTGGTCTTTCCAAGAATCTTTTTCAAAACCAACATGGTTCATTCAGTCATCGCCTATTCCGGACTTCCGATTGGCTACTAAAATTCCCATTTAATTTGTCTTAATATTTATAGGCCGTCGCTTATATTGTGTTCAGTGAGACTGTAAAACACTAAAACCCTCAGCCTTAGTGTTAACGTTTATGTGTTACGCTCAGTGTTAACCACCACTCTTGACAGTAGGCCAAACAAACTCTGGCTCAGCCAATCAGCGCGAGATATTCAGGGGCCCACGCGACGAGCGCAGTCAAAATGTACCCGCTGACTGAAACGATCAAGATTCGCGAGTCACAATATGACAATTAATACATGGGTTCTGACAAAAGCTGCCAGATGCTCTTGTCATCTCGGCAGAGGGAATATTACTGGAACTATCGGTACAAAATTGTTGCGATAGTGTCTACAATACGCACTTACATTTGGCCCATAGACCGTAATATTCGTTCAGCACAGATATATCATAGGACACGAAGGTCCATGTGTGGAACACCTGATTTCAGTGCGAATTTTACCAAGCGGGACGAGCTGTGGGACCGCTGTTGGCGTTCTCATAGCAACGATACCACTCACATGAGGCGTGGCGGCCAGGTAAGCAAACAAGGAGTAATCGTGAGACCCTCAAAGAGCCTTGTGACGCTTTAATATGCAAATATCAGGGATTCACCATACGGACTTTACGGGTCTTTAGTGATAAGAGCTGGCACTGAGTGAAGTCAATCGGTACAAGGAATCACGTTTTAGTTTAAGCATTTTATTAGTAAACGCAAATACTAAAGCACAGGCAGGGCTAATGAAACCTTATACAATGACTTAAGTCAATATACCGAGTAAAGGTACCAAAATGACAAAAACCGAAAGTGATAAGGTTTGGGAACTTGTATTCAGAGATAACTGAGTTATGAAAAAGTCCTTTCAAAGGTGTTTTCAAAGTTAGAACTCAATTATAAATTATGAGTACAGAAATGATGCGAAACATCGAAACAACCAATATAGAAACTGGCACAATAAAGAACTTAACGTTACCTGAATTTGGGTCTGTTGTTCTTACTTCATTTGTTGTGTCAGTGGTTTCAGCAGTTGTGCCTTGAACAAAAATTGCAGACAAGAAATAATTTAATTGTCTTCAAATAAACCAGGAAGATCCTTTCAATATATGAAATTTTATTATCCTGATGATATTGGTCACCATATTAATCATCAAAATAAAAACAGTGGCGGTAGCTTTGCCATGTTTTAATCTCAAATTAAAATACATTTTAAAATAGATGATATGAAACAAAAGCAGATTGACAAAAGATATGTTAAACGGAAATTTAGATGCCCAGTAACTCCAAAAATTTCCTACCTTTCTGATTTTTTAAAATAATAATTTTCAACGTATACAGTGGATTGACTTGGCCAAACTTGTCCAAGCCATGCATGGTTATTATACAAATCATCAATTTCCTTTAAATGTATTGTTTTTAGACAAGAACAAGACTTTAAAAGTGATTAAGTGGGTAAAGATTTTGTTTTCATTTTCTTTTAAACACATCCTACAGAGTTGTATTATAGATGAAACTTCAATAAATGTCTCCATGAGGGAAGATAACAAGCACAGATTTGTTCGCAAATAACACAAATAAAGATTTGATAATATTTATATAAACATGATTTACATTTTACCTTTTGATATTCCAACATATGGCATTGCAAAAATATATGTAAAGTTACCGTGATTATGTATCTGCCACCTCAAGTTGAAACCTCTTCGCTCAACACTGTAGTCTGTGGTAAAAGTGACCAATATATTGCGTCCCGTGGAATAAACTGAGCCCGGAATATCACACCCGTTTTGCGAGGCAATCCGCCTGTCTGAGGTAGTTTTCCCATCATATATACGGACATAATCACAGCAACCCTCCAAGCAGAAATCTTGGAAGTGTATACCTACAAACTAAATTAATAAAGGAATATAAATGTAAGTCAAATGTTAATAAAAGTAAAATAATAATTTAGGTATAGAACAATATGCACTGGTAGGTTTTGTTATGAGCAGCCCCCTCATTTGTATGCGTATATTGACAAAAAGTAATTGTGAAACATTAATGCTGGCAATTATGACATCGCTAATGTTCTAGAAAGGAGAGAGAAAAATACAACATTGACTTACGGTGTTAAAGTCGCCCGTAATACGCCATGTACAATCACTTCTGGGTGGGTAATTGTTTGGATAGTACGGAGAGGTTATCCAGCCTGTATGCTGGTAACGGATATCAACAGGGTTTGATGAGGATCCACATCCTGTCGAAGAGAAATAATTTATTGTTGTGTTATTACTGCGTCATTATTTGTATTTTATCTGCTCTTGTTAAAGCATCTCTTTTCTTTAAAAAAATGTATCCTGTCAATACTTGTTATACACATACAGTAAAATCTCGCTGACACGACCACCAGCTACATTGGTCGTGATATCCGTGTAGTCGTGTAGAGAAGAAGGTCATAGAGTACATCCAAATTCTCCACCGGGCGATAAGTTATATTGTACACTTACATTTTACGTTGTAGAGCTACCAGTGATCGTCATGTGGCCGGTTGTTGCAATATAGAGATTTACTTTCCTGGTCTCGGATCAATTAAAGTAGTCGTTGGTCGTCATGGTGGGTGGTTATGTCAGTGGGAGTTTTAAAGGCAATTTACATAAGATTGGTCGGGAACCAAATAAAGTGATCTTCCTCGCTGGATGGTCGTGAAAGCGGGTTTCTCGTCAGGCGAGATGTCACTGCATAGAAATTTTATACACATATAATATGTCTGTAGTGTTGCCATGCTGTTTCATCGTGTAGTAACGTTTTACGGAAAGATTGGACAGGATGACACAGAAAAGTTCGGTAGGCATCAATGCATAATCGATGCAGAATCAATGTAAGAATCACAGTCTGCATTTCTTTTGCAAACAGTTTGATTAATACAATATAAGATACTGAGTAAGATCTTTGTTGGAGCGATTTGTCTTCTGTGATTCTTTTTCTTCAAACAAGAACTAGGCTACACCCAGACGTCACCTAAGCACAACATTCACATGAAAGATAATCCACAATTCAAAGTATTGCCTCCAAAACCGAACGATGTGGAGTCAGATGTGGTATGTCCCGAGCTATTAGACCTGTAAGCCTCATCTGCATTTTTTAATTTTTTGCACATTCTGTTTATATATTTGAGACTGGTAAGATCACTTATTACAGTGACAGGTGTTTATTTACTCATGTTGTCCAACTTTGTGTTTTAACGTTTATTTTTCATTATTCTATCCATTATTTCATGTCATCCTTTGTGTGTGAATGAGTTAAATTTTAAAATTATTGTTTTAAAATATCTGAACTTAGCAGTGGGCCATAAGCATGATTATTCGGGTATATGAACAGTATAAAAACTTACTATTATCCTTATTCATAAATTGTACCAATATATGACTTCGGCTTCTAGCAGTATATCCCGATATTTTAGAAACAATATATTATTCTTACTCTAGTATCATGAAGATCGAAAGTTGGGTCAACTGCTGATTTCTTTTTAGTATTATCATTCAAAAGCAAGGTTGCCCAGATCGCCCATGCGTATGTTTACGGTAATTATACATGTCATAACAAATGAAAATAATGTTACTATGTATCAAATAATAAAACATACCGACAGGAGTACCTCTGTTGAAGCAGTCACCTTCCCTTGGGTGACACTGAAAGTGTACAGCAAATACATATTACACCAACTCTACCATAATACAACTTTTAAACACATTTTGTAAGTTTAAGAATATGATAAAATCAAATATATCCATAAAATCATGAGTCAGTATTATAATGTTGATAAAAATACAAAAATTCTAATTAATTATTTAATGATCACCCCTGACATTATTCCTGTGTTTAGAGACGGGATAATGTAACAGGTTGTTTTTAGAGTTACACTAAGTGTAACTACCCTTCTTGTCGAGTCTTCAATCGTTGGCAAGGATAAATCGTAAAGCATGGCTAGAAAGATGATATGCAAAATCCACACGGATTGAAGAAACATCTTGGAAACCGAAAGGGTAGGTTGCTATGACCTATATCTTGTGAGCTGTTTGGCTTGGCTAAAGGACTATTTTGAGTTCCTTGACAGGAGGTTTTCATGAAAATGGAGGCAAATGATAAATGAAATTATGTGTATCATTACCATTGTTATTCCTATCAACATATAAAGGTTTACACTTCGGTCCATGTAAATGTTAATAACATGATTCACTGCAGTCGGTTCAGCGAAATAAAGTACCCAAAAGCTTGCTTTTCAAAATCTAATCCACGAATGTTCGTGAATTTGCTGCTTTTCATAATTGAAAGGTTTTTACATTTTATGAACGTTAAGTTTAAGCAAAAAATGTGTCTAATTCAATAATGAACTAATACATGTGTTGGGTGTATATATAAGGCGTTTTGTACATGAACCAGAATTAAATCATATTGATTTTTAATAAGTTTAATACAGTTTTTAGACAGATCAATATATCTAATTAGAAGGTCTCATAGAATGAAATAAGATGGATATTCATATTCATCCCGGTGACCTCAATCTATGATACCAAGAATGATTCTGAGATTGAAAGTAAATGCAATAGGCAAAAAGTGAACAAAATCATATCAACAACATGTTTGAATATTTAACTAAAAGTCAGTACATATCATTGTTTTTGGACTTCGGGTTTTTCAGCCCGGGATCATCCCACGGGCCAGGGTAAAATATATGGGCAATAAGCATAAAGAGTATCACACTTCGATAGGAATGATGATAGCATTCAAGTTATACATATTAATGCGAACAAATGTGACATATCATATGTTCTGATTAACAATAGAGAGATATTACTGAAAGGATACATAAACCATACGAATAAGCATATTACAAGGACTTACCATTATGCATAGCAACAGAAACAAAGGGAGAGTCATTTGGTGGTCGAAATGATGTAACTTCATAATATAACACATCCGTTTCGAAATAAGACGCAGAAATGTTACCATACCGCGTGCAGAGGCAGTTGTACAATGATTGCCGACAAACACCAACATAAACAGTAGTGGCACTTAAATATCCATGTGGGCGCATTGTGTAATTTATTCATGAATACATTCAATTCTTATCACCTTCTGAGAAGTATGCCGGGCAACACAGTTGTCATGCCAGGTAAAACGTATGAACTTCGTTTTATGTAATTGTCAATAAACAATAATATTTCTCCGAAACGTGATGTTGTACAAATTGGGATAACAGGTAAGTCGAAAACCGTGGAACGCGTTTCTTTACAACCCCGTAAAGTATGAAAAAGCATGCTTAACAGTGTTATAAAATTATATTTTTTTCCTTTGGATTCATGTTTCGTGTTTTATATCTTATCGTTTCAAGTGGTATATACCCACACACTCAAACCAATCATTTTTGATCATACCGTATCATACTTTAATCCAATAGTGTTTTTAGATTTACCGCACTTGGGTTTTTGAGGAGCCTAACTCTCACATAACCTCTCTGTTTTAAGGAATACCACGTTTTGGGTCAATAAGTGCATACGTTACTTGTTTCTAAAGCGTCCGTTGAATGATAAAAAAAACTAATTGTGACACTTTTGTATACATAAACAGGGAAATGTGTGTTTGCACCATGCTAATTATACGCGTTCCTGTCAATGTACAGAGTTCTGTCACGTAGCATACACCACTATAAGAAACTCAAATGTGGGTGTTTCTTGTAGTTTACAAAACTATGTAGACACGTGTGTGTATTGGTATTCCGTTTAAAAACCCTCTTATTACGCCCACGATAAAAGATAGTATTTATGCAAAACGTTAAAGATTGCAGCACGTGATACGCTTTTAAAGTTTCTAACGCGAATGAAGTGTTGCCGTAAAGCTCTGTTCTTTCATATTTTACTTTTACAATTCTTGATGAGGCGGAAATGTAAAAAATCTATATTAATATTCTTCAGTTAATATAATATTGTGGCATGTTTTCACGGGTGCACTTTATACATGGGAAAATTTATATCGCATGATTCAGTACAGCAATCATAATTTGTACATTGTATATTGATTTCAAACAGAATCCTCGTTCTATAACATTTTATAGCCCTTTCTTGGGTATGCTGAAAACACTGTTGAAGTGAGATAGTAGAGACGAAAAGAGATAGTCCCAGTAATATGTAATTATTAACAGTGTTTTGCCGAAAGTATAGTACATGCCATTGGTAGGATGAGTACAGTCCTGTTTCAAAGAGAACTTTCGTGTGTAGGATGGAATAGCTAGATTTATAGCTACAAAATGTGCCTTAGATTGAGAGCAGGATCAACAGGCAGCAGCACATCTAAAGGAAGGAATCTGCCGATCGATTTCATTCAAGACCGACATTTTTTTACAAATACAATATTGAGCAGCATACATCACTCGGTCATAGCAGCAGCCCTCAGTCTGAGAGACATCGCAATTATGGTGTATGAAAGACCGACCTTGCCTATTCGAACCTACTCATTTCCTTGCTGTTCAGTTCAACGTTATTAAATGATGCATATTTTACGTTGTTCTCTTTTTCATATCGTTCCATCGAAAATGGGATACATGAATTTGTAATCATTCCAGGGAGTCCTTAGATGAAATTTGCTAAGAAGGCTTGTTATATTATACCTATTTTACAAAATCCAATTTATATTGTCTGCCAATATGCTTCTGAAGTATAAGAAGGTCAGCCAATCAATGGCTTTAATTTACCTTATCTGCTTCTCACTGTATGGTCAAGGATGTTTCACCGTTTGTATGAAACTGGTTTGGCACATGACACATGACCACCGGTTGACCCTCAATATTAGATTTATACTAATATAACATAGGTTAAGAGCGAGGTAGCGTAACGGCTAGGACTGGACTTAGGGTTGCGGGTTAGAATCCTATTGAGACTGCCATCCACGCAAAGACTCCTGGCCAAAGTCTTTACCACAAGCATGCGCTCTCTCCATCCAGGGTTAAATGGGTACTAGTCATGCATGGGCGAAACGCAAAATGTAGAATGGATAACCCTACTGCGTGTTTAAAGAAGAGTGTAAGGGTATATTCTCCCCAGGGTGACGAGAAAATCTAAAAGAATGACAGGCACAAGACCAGGATGGAAAAGTGTAAAGTCGGATAAGACTCTCATGGGCAGCAGATATCGGGCTATAAACAAAACATTTCACCTTTTAGAAATTATGAAGAAGAAACATCAGATGACACTTTAAAATTTTCATTGAAAACTGCATGTAGGCTATAGACATCCTGAACCTCGACCTAAGAGAAAATATGACTTGGCAGGGTAGACAGAGGTTAGAGGGCTTTACAAGCGGGATAGCCGGGTTGGCCTTTGAAGATTTTAGCGCACCCAATTAATACAAAATTATACATCTGCTAATGCTCTGGCAATACCTTTTCATGGGTTGACCTACACCTAATAACCAGAAACCTGAATTAATAATTAGGTCCTTGAATTCAGTACTTATACGGACAAATATATGCAATAAAGGACTAAACTTGACAACCTACTGACTAGCAAAAACAGCACGACTAACATGCGTGAGGCCCATGAATTCAGCACTAATACAAACAACTTTGTGCAATAATGGACTAAACTTGACAACAATCTACTGTGAATCGAGAAAGCACGACTAAAATGTGTGAGAACATTAAAGAATATTAAAGCACATGAAAGTTATGATTTAATGTTCTACGGTGAACTCTTAATACAATATTTCTAAAATATTTCTAAGATATGTAAACTAAATATAATCTCACATGGGAGTCTCTACGAATCAGACATGTTTATAAACCTGAGTCCCCTCTGAATTCTAAGATTTTCTTATGATTTAAGAGTAAGAACTTTTGTGTAACTATAATGTACGACCTATGGTACACCCTCTTGTACAGCAGTGAACTAAGATTAAGCAGGATCCCTGCTACAGTAGGTACCCCTGGTAGTGACCTCTAGTACAGCAATGATCTTTAGTACAACAGTGGCCTTTGAGCAGTACTGAACTCTTGTACAACACTGAACCATGCTAAAGTGACTCCTTGTAGTAGCGTGACTTCCTGCATAGTTGTGACATCTGCTACGGTACAGTGGTGCCCTCGGAAATGGAACAATATTGACCTCTGGTCACTCGTCATTTTTTTAAAGAGTGGTGTAGAAACTTAAGAGACCTCTGGTACAGTAAAGTGATCAATTCTCAAATAGTGACCATCCCAGGTGTCCTCTAATACAGTGGTGACCCTTGGTATAGATTAATAACACTATACAAGTGTTTAAAAATGTGCGGCCGTGCATAACAAGGAATTGGTCATATGTGTAATGCCATATATGCAAGGGATAAATGGCATTATATATAGGTGAGGGAATGTTGTGTAATATAAAACGGCAACATGCAAATCACAATCATAATATTTATTTGTATGTTTTATTATTATTCTCAAGAATTAAGATACTGTGTTATTGTATAACAACCATACAAAATAGCTCAACAGATTTGGAATGTACATATACAAACTATTAATTTGGGCTAATTGCCAATTAATTAAACTTGATTTTTTAAAATTTTTGATGATAATTCTGTTACTGACATGCAGTTGTTGTTTTGATTTATGTATTTCTGTCATACTAATTATCGTATTATTTTCAAAACCTGCTAAATAAATAATGATTATCTCTTCCCTTTGCTATGCTAAATGCTAGCAGTTTTAAAATATGTAGCACTATTTTGCTGTTTAATCAGAATAATAAGGCGACTACGTGTAACATTTCGATTATGGAAAAGAAAGACGTAAGATGTTAGATATGCCATAATGAAGTAGAAGATGTCAACATATTAATGTATTAACTTTGTGGGGTCCGGTATATGGCGCTGCACGAGTGAAGTTCCAGGTAAGGTCGCCTCTGCCTATTTTCGTAAATTTAAGTAATTATACTGTGTACAAACGCATATTTCCGAACAAAATACATTCATGGTATATCATTGTAATAAATAGAATAAAAATTGAAATCGTTTTAACGGTTAGTATCAGGTACAAAACAAACTGTAAACATAGTGGCGTGACGCTAAGGGAGAGGATACAATGACTAAGGTGATAATTCCCTGACGCCGCAGGTTAAAAAAAAAAACGATTGAATAACAATAAAGTTTCTCTGAAATGATCTGATGGTCTCCTTCTATCTGATCTAGGCAACGTTGGTAGGGGCGCAGAGAAGACAAGGGGAATGAATATAGATAACTCAGAGACTTTTACACAATTTATGGAATTTCTTTAGATTCTGAGCTCGTAAGAAAATCGCTGCAAATTCTCATAGAGAAAGCAGTAAAAGAAAAACTTGAAACTTATGAAGCAAAAGTTAGTTATTTAGAGGGCCAGGTCAGTTCCTTGCTGACTGTTGTACATGAACTAAGAGAAGATACTGGACAAACAACAACAATATTCCAAGAGAAACTTTTTTGAGAATAGTAAATACCTTGTCAGAGAGAAAAGAAGAAAATACAGACACTTTAGTAGTTAATATGGTGAAAGATCTACTAAAGATCGAGATAAAAGAAAGTGACATTGAGCGTTCACATAAAGTGGGCCGATCCCGTCCTGGAATCAAGCCAAGACCCATTCTGGTGAAGCTCTCAAACTACAAGACAGGAAAACATTTTCAAAGCGAAACCGCAACTTAAGATTGCCGGGGTCAGAGCCAAAGGGATATTCGTTATTGAGGACTTGACTCGCACAGGAGCTACAGTTTTCCAGTCCGTTTTGCGGGCCAAACGTGACAACCTAATCTCTGAATGTTGGAATTTTGATGGAAACATTTTTGTGCGAGACATTAGAAAAAATCGCCGCTGTTTCATTCTTCCGCGCACTCTGAACCCGTGGTTGGAGGAATTGAAAGCGAATCCTAGGCCAACGTTTTCTCAATTCCTCCAACCAAGTCCGATTACATCATCAACACCCCGACCATGAATACAAACAGCATATTTGCTTGATTTGAATTAATATAGGCAGAGCCGACCAAACCGCTTCTCCAATTTATGTTTTATATCTCAATATCTAATTATCTCAATTTGGATAAATTGTTTGTTTACCATACATAGAATTATACTTATTATACTTTGCTATTGCATATTTGTTGAAAACAATATTGTGTTAATTCTTCTTCCACTGATATTCCAGTGTAAATCTCATTCTAACACTTTCCCCTGTTGACTTGTGTATTCTTCTTCGTGTAGCGCATACCGCATTTTCACAATACTCTCATGTGCGGTGTACATAATATATGTAATATGGGTTTCATGTCCATATTTGTTCATCGTACTTGAATGAATATGTCATCATTGAAGCTTGGCATTTACGAGACCATAGAGCAAAACTACACCTGTATAAAATATACCACTGTGGCAGACATGTATTATTGTAACATTTTGAAGCTTGTTTTATCTTTTAGTCAACCATCTTCTGGGAATCGGGATTAGAATTTTTCTTCTTTAAATGTTAGACGGATGGGGGATAATTTGAAACGACATAAACTTTTTCAGTGGTTACGCAATAAGGACCAGGGAATCTTATTCCTACAGGAAATGCATTGTAAAGCTGAACTGGAATCTTCATGGGAAACTGAATGGGGCTCTAAAATATTATTTGCGCATGGGAGCTCAAAAAGTAGTGGCGTCGCAATTCTTTTCCCAGAACAATTGGATTCCTCCCTGGGTGAAAAAAAATTTAGACGATACAGGTCGTTTTATTAAAGTAATTTTCACAATAGAGGAATAAGACAATTTATCCTTGTTTATATTTATGCCCCTACAAAGGATAACTTAAATGAACAATGCGTTTTTTTACAAATATACTTAAATCATTGGAAGAAAACCTTGGAAAGAACATCATTATGGGTAGGGACTTTAATACTCTCATGGATCAAAACCTCGATAAGATATGGGGAAATGTGAACCTGCTTCACAATAAGGATCATTACTAAAGGCTTTTTATTGAAGAATATAATTTTACTGATATTTGGCAGTTTTAAACCCTGATATATGTACATATAATAGAAACCAAAGAACCCAGATAATTCTCAGGAGACTGGACTATTGGCTAATGCCATCCTATTTATCATCTGATGTTACTTCTGTTAATATCTCACCAGGGATATGTACTGATCACAGTTTAATTATTCTGGAAATTGAAACCATAAAATTATCAAAACGTGGACCATGATACTGGAAGTTTAATTCAGCTCTTTTAGAAGACACTGATTTCTGTGATGGAATAAAGATGTGATTAAAAACTGCAAAGATACGTAACAAAAAGAGCAAAACAAATATCTAATATGGGACACGATCAAATGGGAGTTGAGAGGATATTCCATTAAACACCCCAAGTTAAAAACAAAACAACATAGACATAAAGAAGTAAAATTAGAAAAACAAATCAACTTTTATCAAACCAAAATAAAATTCAACAAAGTGCAGAATTGTCAATTAAAATAGAGGAACTAAAATCAGAGCTTAAACATCTTTATGATATAAAAGCAAGAGGTTCACTTTTAAGATTATGTGTGAAATGGGTTGAAGTAGGCGAGAAAAATACGAAATATTTTTTATCATTTGAAAACAGAAACTATAGTAACAAGTGTATATGTAAGATTTAAATAAATAAAGGTATAGTTACTTAAAATAAAGATATACTCAAAGAATGTGTACAATTCTATGAAAACCTCTATAAATCAAATAAAGATGGAAATACAAATTGTCAAGAGCTGTTTTTTACCAGAAAAACTTTCAACAGGTATCTGAAATAGAAAAACAATTTAGATTAGGACATTACATGTGATTAATGTTACAGAGCATTAACGGAAATGAAATCTGGTAAAGGCCCGGGGCTAGATGGATTTGGTGCAGAATTTTGCAAACATTTTTGGAGCGAATTAAGACACCCCTTTATGAAATCAATAAATTCCTTCAATCATTGCCTTTTAACAACTAAACAAAGGAGAGCCGTAATCTGTTTAATGCCTAGGAAAGGAAAGGATAGAATTTTTGTTTTGTGAATGAATCTATTTATCTCTTAGAACTGCATCGATGATGAGACATCTAGTTGAAAAGCCTTAAAAGTGAAAACTCAAACTGTCTGAGATGATTTCCAAAAAAGAAAGAAGAAAAAAAAAACTGTTAATATTAATTAATACTGATACAGCAATGAACGGTGCATATCTGCACAAATACTCTGGGCAATTTGAACGTTAATCAGAGCTCACGAGGTATGGTAATGACGTAACAAGCTTAATAATTCAAAACTCTTCCTGGCCACCAACCAATAAATCGATAATCATTCTCTAGTGATGTGATCATAATCAAATTAAAAGTAAATGTATGTTGTTAATATTAATATTTTTATCCATTCAATAGTCTTTATTTTCTTTTTTATAGTTAAAAAAAAATCTATATTCAGTTATTATCTCAGTTATTACATGTCAGTGCACCATGATATCTCTTCATCGTTATTCCCTGAAAGCTTTATTCTTTATCCAACAGACAACAATTTTTTTCTAAAAACTTTTACATTACGCCTTCTGTTTTTATATTTAAATATTCCCTGTGTTGCATTTTTAAGCACGATAATAACATAATTACATGTGAGATGTTACACCTGTCTTGACCTGAAGTTGGTGGGTAACACATTTAATTAAGGCAGCATTGGAAAGGCAAATAAAAAAGAAGGGATGTAAGCGTATAGTTGGACCGTAAAACCCTTTATTGCAATTCCCCTTATTGTGGAGGTATTTCATATAATACCTTTGAGAGCCTTTGCTTCTTTGAAAAAAATGTTTACCAATTCTAATTGAAAGAAGCTGCTTTTACATGTATTGGCATTGTGTCGGTATTGACATGTCAATTTCAGGATAAAGCAAATATGATTAGAAAGCATTTCTCTGGATTTTTTATCCACGCATACACAAATGAAAAGGGGTGTAATGATTCAATGTCAAGTCTGATAGGTCAGCTCTTCGGGTTTTAATAACTGAACCTTATTTCTTGTAATATGTATTAAAACTAGTGCCTTTCAAAGAACCAGCAAAAGTTTATTAATGTTTGAAGATTACAGTATATGAAACAGACAAACATCTGGATAAATTACCTTGGTTATGGATCTGCCAAGTCAGATTGAATCCTCTTCTTACCACACTACTGTCTGTGGCGAAAGTGATCAGAATGTGTCGTCCAGAAGAATACTGATCATGGATTACTACACCCATTCCTTGAGGCAATCTATTTGGTCTCAGGTGGTCGTCCTGTCATACATACGCACATAATCAAAACAATTTTCCAAACAGAAATCATTGAAGTGTATGCTTACAAACTGATCAAACCAAAGGCTAAAGATAGAAATCATAGTTACACATTCTTAAGAAAAGTATATGCTAACAAACAGATGATCAAATCAAAGGCTAAAGGCAGAAATCCACGTTAAACATTCTTGGGACAAGGTGTATCAGGGAAAAGCTTATGTTTATAAAAGACGAGATTATTTATTGTCAGAATAAAAAAAACATTAATCAAGTTGCGTATAATTCTGACATGACGTATATAATAGGTTGTATTTCGCAATGTGTCATTTGTTCATTATACAAATGGAGAAATTATTATTTCAAATTTCAGTTGCTATAAAAAGTATACCCGTATATATTGAGCATGTTAGTGACACTGTTTTTTTCGAATTTGGGTGAAATAATTTTAATATCATTTAGGCCTTCTGGGATTCTCATTTTCTTTGCGTGAATTACACTATTATAAACTTTCGTGAGGATAATATAGCATTTTGCTGAGGCCTTCTTTAAAGTAAACACGTTCAGCTTACAGAAAAGTCTAGCTGGTGAATTCATAATACCAATTTTTAAATTAGAAAAGACATACTCTTGCTGTTAAAGTTTGTGTTATTAACAGGCTGTCATATTATGCTATAACAGAAAGAAGAAAAGCTATACATTTCAAATCACTCATTATACACTTATCGCTGTGTTCAAGAATAATTGTGTTTGCATTTGCAATTAAAAAACAAAATCATGTTAAAAGGACTGTATTATAACTTTATTTAAAGTGGGACATCGACGGGTCGACCAAATGTACGCTAAGCCAATTTACAAAATGAAAATTTTTGTCATTCAGTGCCAGATATCTATGCAACTGAAGTAAGCTACCCTAATTATCTAAAGTGTTTGAAAGGATTCTGATCTTTACAAATCAGAGGAAGAAAAGTAAGTTTATATTTGTTGGAATGGCTCTCAATATTTTTAAGTTTGGTTGTCTTATAACTTTACATCAGCTTATCATGTGATAGCTACGTATACTTATGTTATTATTATTAGCCAGACGTTTTGCACTGAGATGTTCACCAAAACAGGCAAATTTAAAAAGACTAAAAGTGCTTTAAATGTAAAATATTATGATAGATGCATTTCATCAGTTTTGTAAGGGGACCCAAAAATACGATTTTTACAACCAAATTAAAATTCCAGTGAAGATACTTCAGAAGTTGGTTTGTCCACTGATATAACGAAAGTCCGGCCAGTCTCTAAACGAATAGAATTTAAAATCAATCTACGTTTCTTGGGTCACCATAAATGCGGCATGTACAGTTGTGGCCGTTGAAATAGATTTTCGGGTAGTGCGGTGACGCCATCCACCAAGCACGTTGCTTCCTAATCTCAAAAAGTCTTGAAATGGAGCCGCATTTTGGTGAATAGACATTTTAAATGGAGTAAAATATATTTTTGCATGTTAACATTTAAGTTGAGACAAGCACAAATATAACGGCAGAAGTACAGATTAATCTTATGCGATTCAGTATATGTCTATTTTTTAAATGTTTGCTTGTCTAATTTTTAAATGTTTGCTTGTGTTCTGCACTAAGGCAATGTTGCAGTCTTCTCTCAGTGCTTCATGTGGCAGTCATATTACCTGTGGCGTAGGTCTACTACGCAAGGTTGAAACCTCTGTAATCACCAACCGCTCCTGTTTGGAATGTTATCAGCATGTATCGTCCCGTATTGTTACATGAACTGGGTATGTGACAACTAATTATAGTAGATATTCTGAAGGCTGTTGAAGGGTGATCGTACCGACGCACATAATAACTACCGCTCCTCATGCAGAAATCTTAAAACTGAACCTCGATGAACTAAAAATTGACCACAGTATAAATATATTGATTCTGCCGTGCATGTGTCTTTCGAATCATGACTTTACGTTCAGGTCATAAGCTGTGTTTCTTTAAACGTCTATTTCATCATCATTACGGTCAAATTTAGTGATTACAGACGTTGTTGTATTATCCTTAATACGCCATCTATATTCCATATTGTTCGGGTAGTTATATGAGTAGTTTGGGGACGATATCACGCCGGAGTGTTGGTAATTGATCTCAATAGGGTCGCTTGGAGTACCGCATTTTGCGAAAAGAAATGAGAAAAAAAAAAAACGATTATTTTATTCTCTCCCTGGTATCTTATATTAATAATCTTTATCTAATTATTTTGTCCTGGTGGTTTGGTTCATTAAAAATTCACATAAAAAAATGGGTAAAGATATTTACTTAGTAAAAATATAATTCTGATTTTGCTGATTTTCATCCATTTTCAGACACCGTGAAAAGAAAAACAACATAATCGCTCTTTTAATGTATGTTTAAACAAACAGTAGCAAAATAAATTGTCTATTTGAAAAATGTGGTATTGTTACATGGGATCTTGGACTGTCCATTGCAAGACGTGCAGCAAAAAGTGCAGACTGACGTGCGTTATATACTCTAGGTGTTGGCACATACGATGCGAAAGATATATACGACGCAAAAAATAATCAAAAGAACCATAAGACTTTTGAAGTTGTGCAAATTTCCATACAGATTGAACATTTATCCGACCTTTATAAATTCTCGGCATGACAAACAAACTCCTTGGTTTATAAGTCCAGGTGCTTTACGAATATCACTTTATTTCTTATTTAACGTGGGTCTGGCACTTACATTGGCGTGTGTTGGTTGTATTTCTTTCAGTGTTCCTTGTTATGAACGAAAGGTAATGTTCCAACACCATTTATGGAAAATGGTTACAATATTGATTATCCTCAGTGACCTGAAACCCTGAAATCATTTTTCTCTTTATAACTTTCCTAAGGCTCCATTTTATCTGATTAGGAAGGTTATTAAGGTTCTCCATGGAGCCACTGTTATATTTTTTCCAAACCTTAGCTGGAGGCTTATATTATGAAACTGTGAGTCATATTTAGCATTAATTCTGTAGTTTGAAAAGGACATTCTCATATTTCCTTGAGCTCTATTTCTAGGCGACCCATAGTGACTAAGACAGGGCTAAAATTGAATTTTTATTTTCACTGGAAACGGATATTCATTATACGTTCACCTGTTGAGGGAAACCTTTCGGTGGATTGTATGAAAAACGTTCAGCTTTAAATGACAGCTTTATGGAACTTCAACGGTTGTGTACTCTGGCATTTGATGATTTCTGTCTTTATAATGTTAAGTGTCAAATATTGATCATGTGATTGTATGCATATACAAGAGATGTGTTGTCTCTAAGGATGACTTATTTTAAGTAAGCCAAAATGGCAATTGCCACTTTTTTCTGAAAGGTATGCAGAGGTAGACTATGGGTGGCACCACTAATGCTAGACTACTGCAGTTCCAAAGTATTATTTCCTATATTGTTATCGACTACAATTTTAAAGTTAACTCTTGGGTCTCTTGTAAAGAATTACATAAAACATTTAGCAGTGTGCTGGTTCACAGGACACACTTCATGAACATTTAACTGGGGATGTTAACACTTTATATATAGTTACATTCTGCCTAAATATCCTTGTAACAACAATATTAGGTCTCTGACCTGGATGTAGGTGGAGCTGGGTCTACTACAGCTGAGTGCCATGCCCCTAGGGCAGATGTTCAGACAGGTAGGAGATTGCAAAACTATATAATCCTTCTGTAATTCGAGTATACTTGAACCTTTAATAGAATATCTATTATCTTCTGGCATAATTTTTGTAATGGTCAATCCTGAACTCTAAAGCTTAGAGTATTCTTACAGCCATTCTTTGCACAAATAAAAACACAATGCTGTAGAAACTACTATTGAAGTCATTTTAATTCTCCCTAAAATATAATCAAGAAAAGGTGCGACATACCAAACTTAAATATACTAGATGGACATATGGCCATCATCTTACTTTACTCCCCTGGCTGTTACCATAGTCGGTAGCTTTTATAGCCATTGCCGCTCCGTGAAACATTCAAAACAAGAGCATTTGTATAATTGACACATGAAAGACGGAAATATAAAGTCAATAGTACAGTTATGACACCAACACAGACAAAAAGGACATACAGTGGGAGAGTAAGAGAAATTAGAGATGATTTGCGGGAAAGATAATTACGATCAGTGCTAGAGCAACTCGGCCGAGGCACAAGATATTAATACTTATAGCGAATAATTGCGGTATAGTCCGACGCGGCACCCTTTGTGCGAAACGTGTAAGTAGCTTGTTAGATATGTTTATTTTACTTTATACAATGATTCTTCTAATATGCAGGATGCTGCAATGAAATCCCAGAGGTTGGAATAAATGTTTTGTGGTTGTATGATCAAAGGTTGTTTAACTCCTGTTGGTTGACTACGACGTGCAACAACAGCCGCATCAAGTAGCAGCCATGAGTAAATTAGTAATTTATATCTTCTCTCTTATGTCAGCAAGGACAGAATAGCGCTAGCCGGGTAAGGGCCCCCTTTACACCTGGTCGTTCCAGGGTCATCATTAATAACTTTATCTGCATTGACCATAATCAACGTGTCCTCTACCGCCTCCAAGGGTGTTAGTCCCATTTGTTTAAATTACAATGTAAAAATATCACAAATGATACAGATATGGGTAACAAATTATCGAAAATAAACGGACAATTACTAGGAGTACTCCAGTCTGTCTATTTGGGTCCGCATTGTGGTTAATCTTACCTTCACTGTACTTCATCCACCTATTAGTGTACAAGATTTACTAATGACACATACCCATTGTCCCATAAGCATTTATTAGGCACGCATTAATAACTGAATATGTAGCTAAACATGAATTTGTACACCCATAGGGAACAATGAAGAAGTCAACCGTGGATCAGATGTCCCGCAGAATCAGAGAAAAAAAGTCTGAAACCGTGATGTAAACAGTTGGAATAAATGAAATGCCTTTTTATTTGGATTTATATTTTTTATTCATATATAATGAAACATTTTATGTACTTTTTGTCATGTGTTTTTTCACCAAGCTAAGAGATGTAAAAGAAGTGTCACTTCTAGGAGGATATTGAAATGAAAGTTCTCATCAGAATTTATGCACTACTTAATTTCGTCGAGCCCATTTAAAGACAAAGAGCAGAAATAGACAATAGGATTCCTTGTTCAGGTACTCGAACCGTTCGCTACACACACCAATACCTATAAATAGTGTACCTAGTTCTTGCTCTTATCAGGATAAGCAATAGGCAACGGTCAAACCAATCTGAACCTGATGTGTAACTAATAATAATAAATTACATCCAGTTAGATGAAGTTAGTGCTGATTATCCCTATAAAAGACAGGACATTGTTTTATTCGGTTTTAGTTTCATATATCAACCTAATACAGAGCTTATACACAGCTTACCAACAGAAAATAAATTTTCTCTAATCGGAAATGATCTCTGATAGATTACAAATTGTCAAAGAGGCGACTAACTTGCGTTTAATTGTTTGGTGTTATGAACAGGGAAACATTCAACATCTAGAAGTCTGTATGCGTCAATTAAATTTGGCGATACAAATTACAATGAGGTCATTGATATTAAATTTAGGGAAAAATAATGATCAAGGAAAATTATTTGCCAAGTACAGCAAGATGCAAACTACAGACTTTCCCTTCAATCAGTTTTATTTCTGGTAGTATGGTAAAGGCTATATAATACAAATATTTATAAAAGCTTAATAATGTATGATAATTTTTTATAATTATATCTTTTTGTACACAGCCTACAACAAGAACACGGTGATACAATGCTCCTTTTATATATATATATATATATATATATATATATATATATATAAATATAAATATATATATATATATTTATGTGTATATATGTATATGTATATATATTTATTAGCCATATCATATTTATTTTTTATAATATACAAACCAAAACCATGTTTGACTCCCTGCTTATTTTAAATTATTTTCTCCACGTACTTTTTATCTGCTTTTATCCCATTTCTAATCCTGTTAGTAAAATATATAATTTCACATATAGATTTAAAAATTTGTTTGTTAAAAAAACATTCAAGTTGCTTTGATCATATTTCTACTTATTTATTTCCAATAATTTGGCAAACATCTGTGATAACATGGCAGCAAGTTCTCCCAAGAAAAATGTCTGAAACCCAGAAAATTTACATAACCCCTGAAATTGTTCTATCAATATACAAAAGCCGAATTATATATTGTGCTATCATCATCCGAGTAATATAGATAAAATGTAGCACTCTTAAAGCTCTTGATTAAATAATATCTCTTGGAACATGTATTCTGTTTCTAATACCAAAAGAAACATATTTGCCATTTATTCGATGTTTCTAAAATGCTCTGTGAAGCGATGACAGATGTGTTTCTATATTTTGTTAATTCTTTTGTAAAACTCGCTGCAAATTCATCTCGGTGTATGTATAAGCAAAACATGTGATGTTAACACATCTTTGATAGCAGGATGATCCAGCTAGACATAACTATTGTTTATTATCTTATGAATTATGATATCCCTGAACCATTAATATATATATATGTATATATATATTAAATTATATTATATATATATATATATATATATATATATATATATATATGCAGAAAAGATATGCATGGATTTCGTACAGATGTATTTAAGTCTTCCGTGACATGCAGTTGAACAACAAGAGAAGTAATGCTTAAAATCACATAGACAAATATGTTTGTCCACGTACGTCAGATAAATTATATATCTGTGAATTAGTTCTTATCAAGGTTAGTATGTTATGTTTACTATTCCATAGTCTCTGGTCCGGTTAATTCCTGACCATGTGCATCGGCCAATCCAATCGGTCCTTCCTGAGAGTAAGCGTTTTCATACGCCCTGTCGCCTTGTTCCACCAACTGTGCAATAGTAAATGGCGTCTCGCACCTCCCCTGTGTGTCAGATGGATTCTCCGGCTCTTCTAGTCTGCGGGACCGAAACGTATTGGACCCATTCTTCCTGAAACATTTATCAAACTTACAAAAACATTTATATGAAACCTATCAATATATTTACAATAAATATATATTGCTATAGAAGAAATCGGGCACATAATTATAAATGGAAACCGTCTGGTATAAGTATTTGCGGTTAATGAAGAATTGGTGCGACATACGTGTTACATTTTCTTCTCAGAAGCAGCACAACGAATCCAGTAGCCGTGATGAAGAACAGGATCCAGCCGGCCAAACCGACCCCAAATAGTAGTCGGAAGTTGTCCTCTTTCTGCCATCCCACTCTGCCATCTAAAAAGAATTTCATGGCATAATCATTAGCTAATACAAAAGTCCCCTTTAAATACTTAGAACATAGTCTGGCCAGGTAAAATAACCCTTAGCTGCATTTCCTTTTAAAATCCAAACGTTGTCCAAATGAACTGGACGATGTCGCTCTCCTCTGTTGGATGTATATCTAAATGTTAAAATGTAAAAAAATTGCAAAAATACAAAGGCATTTTAGAAATTTATTCAATTAGGAAATGGGGATCACTAGAAAAATGCGGAGCACAATGGTAAAAGAGATATTGTGTTGAAAGGGATCTATTTGACTAGCAATTAATCATAAAATGTTCTTATTTCATTGTATGTCAAGTGAAGCTTAACAGATCTTCAAGTCATACCACAAGTTTTCTCTACAAACCTTTAATGTCTCTGTCACGCATAACATAAGCCAATATTTTAGAAACAAAATATATTGTTGATCTATTTATATTGCAGTATGTAACAGAACTAAAATCAGTGAATAAAATCACCGTGGTTATATATCTGCCAAGTCAAATTGAACCCTCTTCGCTCATATGTATAGCTTGAGATGAAAGTAATCAGTAGTTGTCGTCCAGTGGAATAAATTGAGCCAGGATTACTGCATCCGTTCCAAGAAGCAATCCGCCGATGTGAGGTGGTCGTGCCGTCATATATACGTACGTAGTCACAGCAACTTTCCAAGCAGAAATCTTTGAAGTGTATACCCACAAACTAAATTAACAAAAGAATAGAACTGAAAGCAGTCAGGTAAATGAACATCAGACAAATAATCGATATGCATATATATATATATATATATATATATATATATATATATATATATATATATATATATATATATATTTATATATATATATAATTCGTCAGTGAAGCCAGTCAAACTTTGCGTACTCAGAAGAAATTCCTCGCATAGTAACCAAATGATTAGTATATAGCAATAATACTCCCATTAAAAAATTATTCCGGAATAACATGACTGCTATTAATGGCAATTAAACAGAAAAACAAATTTTTGACTTACGGTATTATAAGCGCCCGTGATGCGCCATGCGCAACTGCTTCTATCCGGATAATTTCTGGGATAGTACGGAGAGGTTATCCAGCCTGAATGTTTGTTGCGGATCTCAACAGGGTTTGACGAGGAACCACATCCTATCAAAGAGAATTTCCATTGTATTTACAGTACAATTCTGTTACAATTCGTGAAGAAACAATAAATGTCTCTTCCCGTGTGAAAACCGAAGGATTTCATCTAATTGTTTTATGATAGACCTTTAATTTCTTTCGGGTAACAGGCTCTACCCGCTGTTCCTATAGGTACTATATCAACAATAGCCTGTACTAATTAAAATTTCCTGATCTGTTTGTTTCTTATGCAAATATATTGACCCTTTGAATTAAAACAAGAAAATGTACCAATGGAGCTTCGTAATGAATGTGTGATGATTGAGGATTGTAGATCAAACTATTATCTTCAACGATCTGCTTAATAAGCTTTTCAAAACCTGTTTTTGTCACACTTGTTACTGTGGTTAATGTAATCCGTATTAGTTTTTGTTGGGTGCATTGTCAATGCAACTTAAGTACCTGCTATAAACACATTCAGCCGTTAATGGAAGGTATGCGACACCAGAAAGGTGCACCTCCGGACATAATGTAGTTGACCCACATACAAATTTAGTAAAAATCCGGAATGTTGAGTTGCCAATGTTTTAAGGTTTAACTAATTTGTCACTTACAGCGTCATTTACTTCCGTAAAAATTAAATAAAACCTGTTTGGTCTCACAAAAGCAATATGTATTTCATTTCTCACGCTCAAAGCAAATTGTGCTTTCAGCACATTTTTTGGTGTGTCAATAACTGATTTCCCTCTCAGGGAAACGAAGCCTACTTGGAAAATATGACCATAATAGCCTTAGATCTACGTGAATTATATAAAGGTGAACTGTAACGATATTTAATATACCTGGTTAATCGCACATGTCAATGAGAAATGGCTTTATTTACAATTGTGGACCATCCATTTGAATATATTTTGGGTAAAATATATTATGTAACAATGTAATGTGGCCTACAAGTTAATTCATTAACTGAATAGATAAATCATGAAAATTTCTCATTATTTTGCCCTTCCTGTTCGAAACTGAATACGTTTTAATAAGATCTAAACTATGCGCGGTCCTTAATTGTGGTTTGTGTGACTTAGCAAAATCTATATGAATATAATATATTTTGCTTAAGCATTGGTGAATATAATTAAAATGACTGTTACATGCCTATAGATGAGTGTATCACACCTAACTCAAATGACGATCAATATGTCATATATTTGATATATTTAAGTTTGAGATATGTTTTTTAATGATACGGACCTATAGCAAGCCCATTAGAAGTGCGTAAACTCGTATATAAGCCTACTGTAACATATATCATAGATATCTTCCTGAACCTAGATGGAAGATATATTGAGTTAAGAGCAACAGCCAAAATAAAAGACCGGCATTGTTTACAGTCAAAAGGAATTGTTCCTAGCCATAGTTTAAATGGACGAATACCAAGGAGTTTTGCTTAATGGATACGCTTATTGTATTGCCTACACGTCAACATTGGCACCCGAATTGTACAACACGGGTGAAATGGTAAACTCCTCAAACAGATTCAGCCTTTTGTCTTGTGATGCTAGTCTACTAATAATATTTCGAAAGCCATCCGGCATCATATCGTTCTCACTTAATCAATTAGGCCCTATTACACAAATTATGATTTTGTACAGTCAGAGGTTTGGTGTTATCAATATTTATTTTTTTTTCTATGATAATCAGTAGTTTGTATATATATAGGCTGAGAGTATATGTCTTTGAGTGTAGACCTAAGCCATGCGAGACCTATTTATTTGTTTTCTCCATCAAACTATCGTTTTCGCTGTTTATCAAATACAAAATAATTGGTTTAATAATCGTCTATATAGCTATTATTCTTTACAGTTATGAATAATTCTCGTACATACAGTCGCAGTAATCTAACAATTAAACAGTCCACGAAGCGTAAGAGTTTGAAGAAAGAATAGGTCTAGTCGAGCACGCAGTTGAATCTATGACGATACACACGTTGACATGTTTTGTTAGTATGACGTCATCACCCGAAGTCAAACCCGTGATGGTCCCGCAATGCATGACTTGTATTCCCGAGACTCATTTATTGTACATATTTATACCTTCTCTGTAATAAACTATCGGGGTATCTTTTCATGTTTAATCCAGTGAGCGAATAAAACAAAATCGTTACAGTTCGCCTTTAAGTATACAACTGAATCTGAAGCACTTTGTTACGCATTTGTAAACGCGCATTTGTTAGTAACACGGGGCAAAATTTGCATGCATGATATTTGCCAATACTTTTAAATACTTTACCTCGATCATAGGTCTGCCAAGTCAAATTAAACCCTTTGTATACCACACTGTGGTCTGTGGTGAATGTGATTAGTAGGTGTCTTCCAGTGGAATTAAATGAGCCGGGGTTACTACAGCCACTCAGTGAGGCAATTAGTCCGTCCGAGGTGGTAGTGCCGTTATATACCCTTACGTAGTCACAACAACTTTCCAGGCAGAAACCTTTGAAGGTGATGCCCACAATCTACATAATAAATCGATATAACTCAAATCAGATTGCTTGACATAATTAATGCTCGTATTCTATTAAGTTACTACAGTATACGTTATTCTTACAGAAAAATGCGAATTAAAAGAATACGTTTAGGAATAACACATATCCGTTTGACTAACTAGGTTAAACTCCATCAGTCTCCATATATATATATATATATATATATATATATATATATATATATATATATTCTATATATATTAAACATATAATACTGTTTATTTGTTCTAAATGTATATAGAAAGTACAAAAAAATAATTCTAAAATATTCAGTTGATATCAGTGGCAAGACTACTACATGCAGACAGATATATATTAAGCAATGTCTTACGGTGTTGACGTCGCTCATTATGCGCTATGCGCACTGTTGGTTGTTGTGGTAGTTGTTTGGATAGTCCAAAGAAGCTATCCATCCTGAATGCTGGTTGTGGATTTCAACAGGATATGATGTGGACCCACATGCTGCCAATGACAATTTCAGTCATAATAACTGTACAATTGAGCTATTACTCATCCTGGGAAGTCTTCTTTGACAGTTATCATTTTTGCAAGTCTTACATTGTTATAGCTGTATTTAAATGTGAAATATGACATATATGAGGGCGTTCAGTTGAAATGTTTGTTAATATGTATTAAGGATTTTTTATTTATTGGTTTCCGTATTGTGACAGTCATTTCCTCTGATTAAGGTTTCTGTTTTAGCCCAAATGGTATACTAGAGCATATGAAGTGCTTAACTAGTGCATATAGAGTACAAAAGTAGTACATATGGAGTACGTAAGAAGTACATAAGTACTGCATCATAGTCCCAAACAACTTCATGATAAATAAGGTAGTGGGAGAAAACACGAAAATATAAAGTTCAAAGTGTTTTTATTGTATACATTTTGTCATTAAAGAATAAGACCGTAGTATTTTTAAACATCTGAAACGTAAGGTTAAAATTCTGTTTAGGTAACAAAACAACCCGTGTTTTCAATTTAATGGAATCCGTATGTGTCGTGTGGTCATCTTTTCGGAATTCGGAGTATGTCAGCTACTTAATGGAGTTGTCTGATACCTCGTTATGAAGGTCTGGTACCTTAGACCGCAGACTTTAAAAGTACCTAATAACTTCCATCCAGTACTCAATCAAAACAAGAAATTACCTGGGGCTGAGGTAGTTTGTTCTCTCGATCTGTCCACCCATGGGGTGGTTGCTGCTGTGAATGCAGAAAAAAATGTAATTGGCGTCAGATAAACCATGAAATTCCTTTAGATATTCTTCTGTTATAGCACTTTTTTTCAGGGAATGTATGAATGCAAATGTGATTAGATTGACGAAGCTCAAATTGACATATCAGACAAAACTAGCCTTCTTTGGGAAAAAGGCTAGTGTGATTCCTGCATTTTGATTTTCAGTATAATAAACTATACTCAGTTTTTGAGTATTACATATATATATATATATATATATATATATATAAAATGATCTTATTATTAATATATATTATATTATATTTATCCCGTATCAGCTCAATATATAAAAAAAACTAGGATTGCTATTGTATTGTGTGTATCTGACTTGGCCGATCAAGATAGTTTCGGTATGTTTTACTGGTTACTAAATGAATGAAGAAAAATAATTTAATTATAAATACTTTTGTACATTTATATGGACCAGTATTGGACAACGGCAAAATATGACGGTAATATCGACCACTGGCCTCTGTGCCTTTTACCATCATATCAATCACTCGACCTTCATAGAACTCATTCATATGTTTATAAAGACTTAGCTGCGTCAAATCTTGACGTTGATGCCTAAGTTGGAGTAAATGCTGAATCTTAGAAAGTAGAACCACCGTGCATAGAAATGATACGTTTGCTCTTGGTATGGATATGCATGAATTACCTCGGTAGCGTGCCTGCCAGTGTAGACGGAACCCTCGTCGGACCCCACTATAGTTTGTTGTGAAAGTGATCAGCATATGTTGTCCGGAAGAATGAATAGAGCCAGGCATATAGCATCCAGACCGTATTGCCAACAGTCTGTCTGAAGTTGTCATTCCGTCGTACACGCGGACGTAATCATAATATTCCATGCAAAATGCGTCGACATATATACCTACAACCTTATAAAATATCTACTAATATTTTCTTGTTGTGAATATACTTTACTTCTTTGGCCTGATATACGAACTAGTTTGATAGAACCCACGTCTCACATATATCATGTTGATATTATATTACAAGGAAAGAAAGCAACACATTTCTATACCTAGAATAAAGAATGTGGTATTTACGTAATGCTGAAATATTTTTTTTCTTATGGCAAAAATTAATAAACACAATTTAAAAATTGAATCCATTCCTATAACGCCTAATTTCGTGCACCACACAAGACCTGCTTAAAAATAAGAAACTAAAATTCAACATTGAAAACCAATCATATATCTGTATACTAAAGTATCAAACACAACAGGGACAAAAAATTGTGTACACATGACTATATAAGACTCCTTACCTTGGGATAGTGCTCTGTAATGAGCCATCCGCATTCAATGCCGTTTGGGTAATCGTTTGGATAGTTAGGTGAAGATATTTGACCGGACCCTTCGTAATGGTAGCGTATAGGGCTTCTTGGAGAGCCACAGGCTGTCACATGATAATATTTTATTTCAAAATATTAAGAACAAACAGTATATAATACGTGTATATTATGCATAGATTTTTATCACTTAATCTCTGACGGATTTGATGCTTTGAGTTCGGAGAGATTTGTATTCATGTTCAATGTTAGTATACAGATTATTTTTCCTGAAATTACACCTACACTTGGTCACTTGAGAGATTGCTCACATTAAATGTAGTTACGACGGGTCACATTAATCAAATGCCTGCAGTAATATCGTATCTCGCCATGTACCCTTTGATTTCTAACATGCACTATCAAATAGCCTGACCTCCAGGAAATTCCATGACAATCTGTAGAAAACTTTGAATTCTTGCTAATAGACAGACCAGTGCTCACAATCGTGTGCAACTGGTTGATAGACAGGCATGTTTCTCTAAATTTGTGTGAATTATTCATAAATTCATTTTTCAAATACAGTTACTTTTCCAGTAGACACAACAAGGCCGACAGAGCTTAATAAAACTGACACAGCAGCAAGGACGGCTAGAAGTTCAGCCTACCTTTACTTAAATATCCGCATGTATTGTTAACACAGCAGTCATGTAAAATAGAAAACACTTTGAAACTTGGGACCAGTTAGGCCATTAAATATCCCTTATTCTTTGCATATAAAAAAAAACTTCTTCCTGGTGCACCATTTTGCAAGCTACTATTAAACATGAGTACCAATGAAACCTTATACAATGACAGAAAGTCAATATACGGGGTAAATGTACATACATAACACAAACCGAATGTGATAAGGTTTGGGAACTTGTCCTTAGAAATAACGTAGATTAGTGAATATGACCATTTGGAAGTTTCTTAGGTTTGGAACATGTAATATCCAAGATGTTATGTGTTTAAATGCCTTACAGAAAAAAGACGCGGAAGTGCCAGGACTCAGACACAAATGATACATGCTGGCTACATAAGACTGGCGTGAAACACCGAAAATACTGATTGACAGAATCAAGGACTTACCGTTAACTGGGACGGTCAAAGGAAATCTTGTAGTGATGTCCTCTCTTGTTGTGATGGTGGATGGTGCAGTTGTGTCTGGGACTAAAATTGTATAACAAACACAAGTTAAATTGTCGTCAAATAACCAGGAGGTGATATGAAATCTAATAATTATAAAAGAGATTTATCAGAATTAAAACAATGCCTCGACAGTAAAATGTCATATTTAAACAAATACTTGTAAAATCATGTCTTATTGTTTAATTAAATGCATTTCATTATAGAATACATTAAACAACAATAGATGACAGAATTTATGTCAAATAGAAGTTAAGAAGACATAACTAGTGCACTAAGTTTCTCCTGGCGCAGCGTGTCATTCCGCTATACTGTAACAGGCGTTGTGCCCGCAGACATGCCTCAAGAATACAAATATACTGAATGTCTTGTTCACAAAGGAAGCATCGCCCGACCACTAAAGCAACCTTGAGTTCCATTTCACACACCAAGCAATTGTTAATTGTATGGTCCAACCATCATATATGTTCATCAGCTCTGCACGCCAAGCGGATACTGGTTTTCAGGGATCTTATAATCGTGTTTTGGCCCTTAACACAATTTATGTTCCATTGTACTAATTACTATGAATATCAAGTGAGAAATGTCTAGTCCCAAAAAAAACTGATGACTTGGGCTCTCTTAATTGCTGGACCGATACCCGGGCAAATATTTGTCGACCACTATGGGTCAAATAAATGTCAGTTCTAATGAGTTCAAGGAATCGGATCAAAAACGCACGTACCAAGTATTAAAAATGAAAGAGGGGAAACCCTACGTTTAAGGGTTCATCAATTTGTCACCTAGTCCAATAAGGTCGTCTGTTAAAACGGGTATTTACATATATCTACATCCAGCTGAGCGTCTCTTCACTTTATGATTTTCCTTGTTTTATATGCAAGAAACACGGTTATAAGCACTGTGCATGATAACTGGTGTTGAATCTTTTTAAAATGTCACATCTTGCCGCTTCATCAAAATCACAGGGTTTGCATTGGTTCTTTGAATAAAATAAAGGAGGTATTTTGACGTCAAGATCCAATTCTGCTTCTATAAGGCCAATCCTGACCTAGTCAGATCTCATTTCAAAGTCAATGTATATGCAAAATCCGATAATTCACGCAGTGGTAACCCTATTCATTCAGAACGTATTATATTCTACTACTAGAAACCATTAAAGCAGTCAGTGTTTAACCTAAATTGATTTAAAGTCAAATCCCAATCATCGTTACTTCTAGTGCACCATTCCCGTACTTTCGAACCGTTGGTATTAAATTAGAAACTATTTTACTTGCACAAAGCACTTGTACAAGAAACATAAAGTAGTCGCACATAAAAAAAGGGGTCCCTCCTAATTTGATTCAGCACAGTCACAATCGAAATGCCAAGTGTAAACCATATGTTTGGTAAATATATATTTATATATATATATATATATATATATATATATATATATATATATATATATACAGAACACTTTGCCCCAAACACTCTAGTAATTTTAGAATGATCTGGGGACTGCAGGGTCGTGTCATGATGGCGACAGTTTATAGCACTTGACCTCTTATTTGATAGTAATTTACTGGTCACATGTTTAGCCTTGCAAAGAAGCGTTTGTGTTGTGTGCTTGTTAATGATAAAATGCTTATTATAGATGCCTGTAATCAAATACATTGAAATATAATTTTGACTTTTTTTTTTTTTTTTTTTTTAAATTTTTTTGTCGGAGGTAACCGCCTCCATTTTTTAATGCTACCTTAACTAAGTATATGTACATCTGCAGATTTCCATTCCGGTTTCGGACTACGTGACAGGGCAGTATCACACGCTTCCTCTCATTTTATATCCTGGCGTTAACCAGGCCCGGTGACTACTGCACCTGCGGGCCCTGGGTTGGTAATCATACCACCGAGGACCCCCGAAAGGCGCACTCGTTTGTGAGTGAAACACGGCCGTTGGGCACGACCCACCCATTAAGCCTGCAGAGCGCTCACCCTGGGTGGGGGCCGACCGTGAAAAACCTCACCGCCTCGGCTGAGATTCGAACTCACGATCTCCCGGCTTTGAGTCCTGCGCTCTACCCCTGAGCCACAGAAGCTGGTTTTGACTTTGCCAACTGAGACAAAATCACTCACTAGATTAAATGAAGCATTGAATTTAACAACTCTCTGAATAATCTTTACAACTCTACAGGCCAGTTCTTGACAACAGCAAAATATGAATCCAATTACAGGCATCTTTTTCTTTAATCTTACGGTCAAGATCTCGACCTTCATAAGACTGTATGATGAAATGATCCACACACAGAGTTGGACAGTTTCCTGGATTTTACTTTTACCTTTTACTAAAGGATGCCCATGCACATAATATGTCTCATGTTTTGTCATATATTTCCGTAAACATCAAATAAAACCTGATTGGTCTCACAATAGTTGTATATACTTTCAAACAATATAAAGTCCCAAGCAAATGGTGCATTTTTAGTATTTAGTATGTCAATTTGGTAAATAGATTCCTGTCATACATAAAGAAACGAAACATTTGAAATACATGACTTAATAATGATAATTAAAAATTAATATTAAATAATTTGAGACCTATACGTTATGTCACGTTTTTTCTCTTGAATATTGGGTTTAACATTTTTGGAATAATATAACAGAACCAGGGGCCTGGATAAAAACCTACATGAATAACATTTGCCAATATCTTCAATGAGTTTACCTTTACCATAGGTCTTCCAAGTCAGATTAAACCCTCTGCGTACCACACTGTGGTCTGTAGTGAACGTGATTAGTAGGTGTCTTCCAGTGGAATTAAATGAACCATGGTTACTACAGCCACTCCGTGAGGCAATTAGTCCGTCCGAGGTGGTAGTGCCGTTATATACCCTTACGTAGTCATAAGAACTTTCCAGGCAGAAACCTTGGAAGGTGATGCCCACAATCTACAAAATAAATCAATATAACTCGAATCAGATTGCTTAACATAATTAATGCACGTATTCTATCATTCTATAACGTGACTGCGGTATACGTTATTCTTACAGAAAAATACGTATTAAGAGAATACGTTAAAGAAAAACATTTATATCCGTTATAAAAACTTGGTAAAACTGCATCAGTCTCTATATATATATATATATATATATATATATATATATATATATATATATATATATATATATATATATATATATATATATATATATATATATATATTCTGTTTAAATTCAATATATAATACTGTATATTTGTTCTAAATATATATAGAATGTACAAAAGATATTCCAAAACGTTACAGTTGATATAAGTGACAAGAGTAATATTGTGCAAACAGATGAAAATAAAGCAATGTCTCACGGTGTTAACGTCGCCCGATATACGCCATGCGCAATGTTGGTTGTTACGGTAGTTGTTGGGATAGTCCGGAGAAGATATCCATCCTGAATGCTGGTTGTGTATCTCAGCAGGATATGATGTGGACCCACATGCTGCGAAAGACAATTTCAGTAATAATTACTATACAATTGAGCTACTACTCATTCTGAGAAGTCTTCATTGACAGTAATCATTTCTGCAAGTCTATACACTGTTATAGCTGCATTTAAATGTGAAATATGACAGACGTGGGTGCGTTCAGTTGAAATGTGTGTTCACTTCACACCTATATGTATTAAGGATTTTCATTTCTTGGTTTCCGTGTTGTGACAGTCATCTCCTCTGATTTAGGTTTCTGTTTTAGCCAGAATGGTAAAAGTAATACATATGAAGTACATAACTAGTACATATAAAGTGCATAACAAGTGCATATAAAGTACAGTAGTAGTACATATGAAGTACGGAATAAGTACGTAAGTACTACATCATAGTCATAGTGCACTTCATGATAAATTAGCTAGTGGAAAAAACACGAAAGTAAAAAGTTCAAAATGTGTTTTTATTGTATACATTTTGAAATTAAAGAATCAGACCGTAGTATTTTAATAAATCTGAAACGTAAGGTTGAAATCCATTTTAGGTAACAAAACACTCCGTGTTTTCAATTTAATGGAATCCTTATGTGCCGTGTGGTCTTCTTTTCGGAACTCGGTGAATGTCAGCTACTTAATGGAGTTATCTGATACCTTGTTTTGAAGGTCTGGTACCTCATGCCGGAGACTTTACAAGTACCTAATAACTTCGAATCTAGTACTTAATCATCATACACTTTCTTCAGACTGTTTCCTTTCAACAAGTAAAAGACGTCCGGACGACATAGCCTCCAGGACTTTCTAATGATTACAAGGGGCTGTACAGCAATCAAATGTCTTTCACAGCCTTATTAAGGACTTCCAAGCCATCTTGAGTAAGTTTGCAGTGCCTCAACACAGTACATGTACATTTTTTTTGCCCGTAACACACCCAGATGATAGTAAGAGAATACGGAATAACAAAAGAAGTATGCCGGTATTTCCTTTGTGTGCACATGCCTAGGAAGCATTCAGGTCGAGTGCTTGTGCCAGTAATGGGGCAATTTTCTATAGCCCTATGGCCCAGTAGGGACCGTTGCTGCATTCCCTAATATGACCGCCCGATTTCTCCTGGCATAGGAAATCACTCCATTTTCCTGTGACAGGCGTGAGTCGGATATGTTTGTCTTTCGAATTAATGCAATGCAGACTTATCAATACCCACCTGCCAAATGTTTGGTTTACAAGAATGTCCAGCACGACCACTTAATCAAATTATAAGTGCCATTTCTCTCACTACACAATTTGTAACGGCATGGTAAAATGCAAAGTATCTGTTCAATTACCATGAACACTAGAAGATGCTGTTTTTTTGGAAGTCATGATCGTGTTCAGCCCTTGGCTCATAAAGTATATATGTCCCGTAATCTAATTAGTATGGATATCATGAGAAAATTTTAGTTCCACAGCTTGTGACAAGTAATTTTTTAATGGTTGGATGGACACCCTTGCGCAGGTTTGACGATCAGATGAATATTTCAGGAAAGTTCATGTACTTCGGAATAATAACACGGTGGAAACCAAGGGCTAATCAAATCCTTAAATGAAACCCGTACGCTTTCGAATTCATTTCTCATCTGGCTTTGTCCCATGACACTTTGTTCCATGACAAAGCTTTGGTTAATTTCTTTTTTTGTGGTAGGTGTTCAAAAACTGAAACAAAATCATTGTAACCTGTGTTAGTATAATCGTCCGGTAAAACGCAAATTTACACATATATAGACCCAAGTGGACTCTATCACAAATGTGACATGTTGACTAAACGTAACTCCTGACAGGGTAGCTCATACAACCAAGAACTTGCCGTCACAAAATGCGTAAAACATCACAGCATCTGAAATAGTAGCTGACAAAACATGAAATTACCTGGGGCTGTGGTAGTTTGCTCTGTTGATCTGTCCACCAATGGGATGGTTGCTGCTGTGAATGCAGAGAAAAAGTTTAATTGGCGTCAGATAGACCATGAAATCCCTTGAGATATGAAAAATCTTATTATCCAAATTACATTTTGCACTGTAGGTAGAAGTGCTTCATCATCATTAAATTTTTGACCGTAGCCATATCACGATTACAAGATCACCAAATATCTCAAACGTAAAATTACTGGTAAACGTATAGCCTGATTGTCAACTTCAAACGCTTTTTAAACTGAGGTCATCATACAGTAATATTATTACCAGTGGCGTCAATTTATCTTCCAGGGTGGGGTGGGGGGGGGATGGCAGGGACACACAGACACTCTCTCTCTGTCATATATATATATATATATATATATATATATATATATATATATATATATATTTATAGCGTCTGCATGAAACATTTCAAATATATATATTCTTAATCACATTTCACATATATTACAATTAAGTATAAGATGATAGAAAATAAGGTATTATGTTTCTCTTATAAGTTAATTCTACACCAGGTTTAGGTATATTTCATAGTAAACTCATAAATGGAACCAAAATCTATAATTCCTTTTATTAATATATTTCATTTGAAATATATAACTATTATTCTCTGAAGAGTGGGGGGGGGATTACATTGACCATCAGCTTTGTCAAAAAGTGGGGGTATATATACCCCCAACCCCCTATATTGACGCCCCTGAATATTACTATTACTTTATTTAAAATTATGAGGTAAAGACGACAATCTTACTTCCATTGTAAGGTTATTGGATATAAAGAATAATATATATATATATATATATATATATATATATATATGTATATATATCCCGTATCATCTCAATATATAAAACACTAGAATTGCCATTTTATTGTATACATCTGACTTGGCCGATCAAGATAGTTTCGGTGTGTTTTTACTGGACACTAAATAATGAAGCAAATAATTTAATTCTAAACACTTTTGTACATTAAATTTGACAAGTTCTGGACAACGGCAAAATATGACGGTAACATCGATCACTGGCCTCTTTGTCTTTTACCATAATATCAAACACTCGACCTTCATAGGACTGTTACCAAATTAACACTGCCTACATAGATCAGCACATTCATATGTTTATAAAGACTTAGCTGCGTCACATCTTGACGTTGATGCCGATGTTGGAGTAAATGCTGAATCTTAGAAAGTAGAACCCCCGTGCAAAGAAATGAAATATTTACTCCGTGTATGGGTCTGCATGAATTACCTCGGTAGCGTGCCTGCCAGTGTAGACGGAACCCTCGTCGGACCCCACTATAGTCTGTTGTGAAAGTGATCAGCATATGTCGTCCGGAAGAATGAATAGAGCCAAGCGTATAGCATCCAGTCCGTGTTGCTATCCGCCTGTCTGAAGTTGTCATTCCGTCGTACACGCGGACGTAATCATAATATTCCAAGCAAAATGCGTCGAAATATATACCTACAATCTTATAAAATAACAACAATTCGGTAGGATATTTTTTTTACAACCGTTTAAGTATATATAAGATTTTTACATTCTAGAAAATCATATTTTCTATGATTTAAAAAAGGATAACTATATTATCAAGCGCTTGATTTATTTTCTTTTGTGAATATACTTGACTTCTTTGGCTTGATATACGAACTAGTTTGATAGAACCCACGTCTCACATATATCACTCATGATGACATTATATTACAAAGGAAAAGCAATACATTTCTATACCTACAATAAAGAACGTGGTATTTACGTAATGCTGCAATATTTTTTTTTTCTTATGGCATACATTTCAATTTACAAAATTTAATATTAAATTCATTCCTATAACGCTTAATTTCTTGCACCACACAAGACCTGCTAAAAATAAGAAAACTAAAATTCATCATAGAATAACTCCAATCCTATATCTGTACACTAAAATATCAAACACAACCGGGACAAAATATTGTGTACACATCACTATATGAGACAGAGCCGGGTGTTGTTTTACATGAACTGGAACTAGACGGAATAAAAATGAGGCTAAAAGCTACCAAATATCAAGCTAAACCCGGCATAACCGAGCATACAGACCTTAGAGTGAATCTCTCAGGACACATTAAAAATTTATCAGATCACCTGAAAGACGGGCAAGTAATACAAGGTGTTGATCAGTCACGTATAAATGAAGCCTTCCAGACGTATAGAGTCTCCTTACCTTGTCATAGTGCTCTGTAATGAGCCATCCACATTCAATGCCGTTCGGGTAATCATTTGGATAGTTAGGAGAAGAAATTCGACCGGACCCTTCGTAATGATACCAAATAGGGCTTCTTGGAGAGCCACAGGCTGTCACATGATAATATTTTATTTCAAAATATTAGGAACAAACAATATATAATAAGTGTATATTATTCACAGATTTTTATCATTTAATCGCTAACGGATTTAATGCTTTGCGTTCTGATAGATTTGTACTCATTATCAATGTTAGTATACAGATTATTTTCCTGAAATTACACCTACAGTTGGTCACTTGAGAGATTGCTCACATTAAATGTAGTTACGACGGGTCACATTTATCAAATGCATGCAGCCATATCGTATCTCCCAATGTACCCTTTGATTTCTAGTATACACTAATAAATAGCCTGACCTCCAGGAAATTCCATGACAATCTGTAGATAACTTTTGAGTTCTTGCTAATATACAGACCAGTACTCACAATCGTGGGCAACTGGTTGATAGACAGGCATGTTTCACTAACTGGGGGGGGGGGGGGAGTTATTCATAAATTCATTATTCAAATACAGTTACTTTTCGAGTAGACACAGCAAGGCCGACAGAGCTTAATAAAACTGACACAGCAGCAAGGACGGTTAGAAGTTCAGCCTACCTTTACTAAAATATCCGCATGTACTGTTAACACAGCAGTCATGCAAAATACAAAACACTTGAAAACCTGGGACCAGTTAGGCCATTAAATATCCCTTATTCTTTGTATATATAAAAAAACTTCTTCCTGGTCCACCATTTTGCAAGTTACTATCAAACATGAGTGCCGATGAAACCTTTTACAATGACAAAAAGTCAATATACGGGGTAAATGTACATAAATAACACAAACCGAATGCGATAAGGTTTGGGAACTTGTCCTTCGATATAACTGAGATTATGGAATATGACTCTTTGGAAATTTCTCAGGTTAGGAACATGTAATATCCAAGATGTTATGGGTTTAAATGCTTTACAGAAAAAAGACGTGGAAGTGCCAGGACTCAAACACAAATGAAACATGCTGGCTACACAAAATTTGCGAAGACTCCTAAAATATTGATTGACAGAATAAAAGACTTACCGTTACCTTGGGCGGTCATGGGAAATCCTGTAGTGATATCCTCTCTTGATGTGAAGGTGGATGGTGCAGTTGTGTCTGGGACTGAAATAGCATAAGCACAAACTTGTCGTCAAATAAACCAGAAAGAGATATAAAAACTAATAATTATAGAAGAGATTTATCAGAATTAAAACAATGCCTCCAGCCTCGCAATAATTGGAATATAATCGACCGTCAAATGTCTTATTTTAACCAATATTGGTAAATATAATGTCTTATTGTTTAATTTAATGCATTTTATTATAGAATACATTAAACAACAACAGATGACAGCATTTATGTCAAATGGAGGTTTAGAAGACATAACTAGTGCATTTGATTTCTCCTGGCGTAGCGTGTCACTCCCCTATACCGTAACAGGCGTGTGCCGGCAGACGGGCCTCAAGAACTCAAATATATTGAATGTCTGGTTTACAAAGGAAGCATCGCCCGACCACTAAAGCAACTTTGAGTTCCATTTCTCACACCAAATAATTGTTACTGGTATGGTCCAACCATCATATATGTTCATGAACTATACACACCAAGCGGATACTGGTTTTCAAGGATCTTATAATCGTAATTTGGCCCTCAGCACAATATATGTTCCACTGTACTATGAATATCAAGTGAGAAATGTCTCTTTCTTAAGCTGATGACTTGAGCTCTTATAGCCGGACGGATACCCCGGCAAATATTTGTCGATCAATATGGGTCAAATAAATGTCAGTTCAAACGAGTTCATGTAAACCGGAACAAAAAGTACGTACCAAGGGTTATTTAAAACACTACAGAAGAAAACCATACGCTTTACGATTAATCTATTTGTAACCTGGTTCAATAAAGTCTTCTGTTAAAATGGTTATAAGCACTGCGCATGACAACTGGTGTTGAATCCTTTTAATATGTCACTTCATTCCGCTTCAACAAAAACACATGCTTTGCTTTGGTTCTTTGAGTATAAAATAAAGGAAGTATTTTGACGTATACTTGTTTGATCACATAATACAAACTAATCTACTTTTCAATTGTATTCCAGAACAAGAGCCCAAATAACTGCTTATCCACTGATCCCATGACAAAGCCAACACCTGGGGTATTTTATTAACTTCAAGCCAGCAAAGCAAATCAAACATTTCCATGAGCATTTCAGATCAGTCATGATAGTATTGATCGTTTTGCATGAACAATTGATAGGAGACCTGAGCGTGAATTATCAGATTTAGAGCGGCCATAAAGTTTGGTATTAACTTCTAACTAGGCCAAACTGGGCATGTTTTACGATGATGTATGTTTATAAACATAAAGGCCCAGCTGGGTTCAGAACTAAGGTCGTTACAAAACTGCAGGTTGTTACAACACGGCATGGCAACTCAGTATTAGTAATCACAGAAATATTGACAAAGCCTGTATCAATAAAGGACACTGGCTGAATTGGCCGGGTCAAGAAATAGGTAAACAATAATGACGTAGTTTCAGTTTCCGAAAATAAAAATTACCACTAAGGTAATGAATACCTACTGTCTGGTCCTGTTGTGACTAAAGCTGATACCCTGAATTTGGTATATAGCGACTCATAATTACTCTAGTTTTCGATGACTGGACGGCGCCCCTTTTTAACTATATATATATATATATATATATATATATATATATATATAGATGGATAGATAGATAGATATATTGAACTATGCCAGGCCGAGGTACTCATAAAATAGTCCATCGCTGTCTTTCCCTTAGCTATGATATCTACATAACCTTTAACTGCTGTACAGCCACGTCTGGTGTCAAATGACTGGTTTAATTTACCTTAAAATGCACTATATTAAGTTAAACGTTCTCAAAAAGTTCAAGAAAGAATAATCGAAATGGGTCATGTAAAGTTAACATTGTATAGTACATACTGACAATTTCAAGTTTGGTGAGCACAAATTTTGAACTGGAATATAACACTGAAATGTTCCACTTTATTTACATCCTTAAATCTATTTGCATGAAACCGTTGAGCAGTCGATCTTAAAAGCACATTAATAATGAAATAAAATAACAATACATACCGACAAGCGTACTCCTTTTCAAGCATTCACCTTCCTTGGGGTAACCCTGAAAGTGTACAGCAACTGCATACAACACTTATTTCTACCGTAATACTTTCAATATTTGAACACATGCTGCAAATGTCAGCGAGTTGTATAAAAAATATCCATAAAATCAAGAGGCAGTTTTTATAAAATTGACAAAAATTCTAATTTAAAGGACTTTTTAAGGATGACCTTGTGCTTTTTATTTAATAACTTGGAAAATGTTAAATTGTTGTAAGTCATACTGAGGCGTACTGCCCTTCTTGGCTGTACGGTCGTACACGCATCAGCAAGGACAAATGCAAAAAATGTAGGCCACTGTGACATATTTCGTGAGCAAAATGTAGCTAAAACACGGTTTGGAGTTCTTGACTGTCTTTTTGCTGGAATATTTTTCAAGCAGGCTGCATATACAAGAAATTATGTGTTTGAGTAATATTCCTATTCCTATCAGAGGTGTTATTTGGGCAAGGAAGATCTATAAATGTGAATATCATGACTTATTGCAATCGTTCAATGTACGTGATTGAAGAAAAAAAAATCGTTCTCAGTATCTGATATGTTGTAAACATTAAATATGATATAATTCGTAACTTTAACTTCATGCAACTTTAAGAGTGCTATGTGACATTAAAGGGGCCTAATCACCTATAAAGCATGACGAATTAACACGAAAATAGAGCCTTCTCTTTGAAATAAATTAGTACCTGCCCAGTATTGCCCTGAAACTGGTACAGGAGTGTAAAAAAAGTAGACCGGGCGCGATCACAGGCGTCAATATAAATACAGCGCGTGGGACTCCTGTATCACCCGAGCCAAAACACCTGGCAATCAGTAGATGTTCTGGCAAAAAATGTAATACATATTCTCGGTGGCTGAAATGCTAGTGCGTTAGGTACCCGATACACGGGCTCACACTGAGCGTGTCATTTCAGCCGAGACCCCTTGGCTTATCGTACAGATCTGTTACGAAAGTTTCTGCAATAAATTTATATTTGGCAAATGGACCTTATGGCCATCCAGCAGATTCATATCAGGTGACATGAAGGTCCATGTATATGGATGGACCAGTTTGGAGTAGGCCTTAAGTGGGATCTGTCGCGCATGCGCAAAATAGGGCCTCCGCTCACGCAGTCTTGTTATGGTAAACAGACACACATGTGGTGAGGAACTGAGAGTGTGTGCAGGGATGAATTTGCAGGAAAATTTTTGTTTAAAGCACAACTGAACTGATGGTGTGAAATAATATGCATAATATTGCTCCTGCTTATGACCCTTTTAACAAGTAGCCCATGGCCAAGTGTGACGCATGCATCAATTATTGATGTTAAGCTGAGATCTAGTGATAAATATTTGAAAAGGAACCTTAAACAAAGGTAGAATGACTTCAAGAAGTCCAACACCCCAGATGTTAAGTTAGAAGTTTCTGCGTCAAACTGCTACAATGTGTGCCTTTCTGACTAATACAGTGCTAAAATCATGTTCTTTTTCACATATCACAGAATATAGATCACAGTGACATTATATCAGGCTTCTAAGGAATTTTTACTGGGTTTCCAGGTCCAACTGTAACCATTCATGCAAATCTGTTCTATAGGGTGCTCAAATTATGTTCTTTCACATATCTTGCAGAATATAGGTCACCATGACCTAATTTACATAGGACCTCCTTGAACGTCGATTAGACGATTCTAAGCCAAATGGATACAATTTGCGTCCCGTCTGACTCACTCGGTGCTAAGAATCATATTTCCGGCCCGTAATTTGCAAAATATAGGTCACCATGACTTAATTTCAGGCTTCCAAAGAGATTTGTAAAGAGATAGAAGTTTCCAAATCTAACGGTTAAGGTTTAGACTTCTTGATTTGAAGGTCTCATAATTAGAGAAGAAAATGATTTAAAATTAGGGGGAAAATAAAGGTGGCGCCGTCAATCTTCAGGAACTGATGCAACTTTCGATGATCAATATGCATGGAAAGAATCATTGCAATCCATGCATTTGTTATTCAGATACTGGGGCTTTTGTATCAAATTTTTAATTATACTGCTTCAAGTTTCATAGTTCAAAGGATATAGTTCTAGCGGTTACGATTCGTGCCTGTTAACGGAACCGGACGGCCTGGCAAACAGACAAAGAGTGATCACTATAGCTCTGCACTGGTATACTGGGTAGAATCCTTTTATTAGACCTAGGCGTTATGCAAAGATTGATGAAGATGAGCCAGATTCCAAACTTTATTTTATGTTAGGAGATAAGCTTACGGCACTTATGTCACAGTCTCAGCTGAGTAATTGTATCCGCCAAAACAGAATTTTGCGGATAAAATGTTGTCAGCCGGTCCGCACCACCGCCGCCGCCTCCTCCGCTGCCGCCTCATAGGTTTCCGAGAACTCCGTAACCACTAAACGGAATTGTACGAAACTAAAAATTATGATTGGGTCACATGTGAACTGCTGCGCCCTTATTTTGGGTTGACCTCTGATCTTTCTGCTCCACACGGATGGCGCCACCTATAATCAGGTCACAGCGGCGAAATTGATAAAAGAAGTTTGCGCAACAACTCGAAAAGAATTTGAGTTACAGTCATGAAATTTGCAGCCTTGATGTATATTATCGAGGGCTAGGTCAAGTTTGAACATAGATGACCTTGACTTAATTGCAAGATCACAGCAGCAATAATGCTAAAAAGATGTTAACGCAATAACTCGAAAATAATTTGAGGTACAGTCACCAAACTTGCACTTGTGATGCACCTAAGTGCTAGGTCAAATTGGATACGGATAACCTTGAAACATTTTGCCATGTCTCACAGCGATAATGCTGAAAAGAAGTTATTGCAAAAATTCAAAAAACTTGCAACATTGATGCACTATGTCAAGCGCTAGGTCAAATTGGACCTTGAAGCATTTTTAAAGTTACAACAGGGATAATGCAAATATAATGTTAACGCAGTAACTCGAAAAGAATCTCGGCAGTGGTTTGACTGATCCGCCTGAGATTTAGCATGTGTATACATCTTAGATAGTTTTCTTGTTTACATGACAGGTGGCGCCATCTAAGTCATGTTTACGTTGCAGACATCCAAGCTATTAATATGCAACACATCTCACTCTATTCCCCTTACCACGCAATCCATGCCTCACTTCACCCGTACGACTCTGATTTCGGTGGATACACGTTGTCGCTTGACGACTACCCCTATTCTAGTTAATCATTCGATATTCGACCAGCAGAAATAATACAGTTCATCCGAGATTAATATGCTTTGTTCTAGATTTCAGTCAAGCTTAAATAACATGCAAAGATCAGTTGTAAAACTGCATACGGGTTTGATATCCAATCAAATGGATTAATGGAATGAATTAAGATTGGCTCTATTCATCCTAGAGACGTTATTAATTTAGTTTATAATTGCTAGCTTAGTCTTTGATTCCTTAAATATTACATAATTGTGACTCTGAGGCGGAAAATAAAAGCAATAAACCAAACTTGAATACAATTTTGTCAACAACATCTTTGAATATATAACTTAAAGTGACCAAATCATTGTTTTAAAGTGGCGGGCTTTTCACTAAGACATCATACCATGGGTCATGGTAAAATATTATAGTCTATACGATCTGTCTGGCACAATAAGAAGGAAGAATATGACACTTTTGGCAAAGATATTAGTGCGACAAATGGGATAAATGCGACATATTATATGTTGTGAGTGACGAGAGATATGTTACATAAAGGATACACAAATCATGTGAACACGTAGATAACAAGGACTTACCGTTATGAAAAGCAGCAGTAACAGAGTGAGAGTCATTTTGTGGCCGAAATGATGTACCTACAAAATGTAACACATCCGTTTCAAATTCAGACGTGTAGAGGCACCTCCACAATATTTGTCGACCAGCAATCGAACAAAAAGTAGGCGCACTTAAAGATATCCATGGGGAAGCATTACGTTATTTATTCGCGAATAAAAAGTATGCCGGGCAACACTGTTATAATGCTGGTACTACGTACGCACCTCGTTTTATGAACTGTCAATAGACAGATTTTGTTCCTAAACGTGATTTTGTATAAACTGGGATAACAGGTAAGGCGTTAACATTGGAGCGTCTTTTTTACGAAGGTTTAATGTATCAAAAAGCGTGACAAAAAATGTAATAAAAGTGTTCGTATTGGGAGTTAAAATGTCGTCTTTTAAGTGTTATGTAAACATACACTCCTTCAAAATATGCTCCAGGGATTTGGCTGAGTCTCCCTTTTATTTACTAGTGGCTCGAGCATTCTTATCAAATTCACTACACTTTATAGAGTGTATTTTAAGTATCCCGATACCTTCCTGGTTCAAGAACCCAAAAGTTGGGGTCAATTCGTGCGTACTGTACTGATTTGTTTATCGTTCTATTACTCCTAACCAACCTGATTCCGACACTTCCGTATGCAATAGCAGGGAATGCTTGATTTCAACTGATTGATTTTACGCATTCCTGTAAATTTATCGGGTTCTGGCACATAGCATGCACATAAAAAGTAACACTGATATGTTTATGTCCTCTGCTGCAGGAGTGACCGAGAGTTCAGTGAAAATGACATGTGCTGCAGAAGTGATCAAGTGTACAATACAGATATGACCTGTGCTGCAGTGGTGACCGAGGGTACAGTACAGATATGACCTGAGCTTCAGTGGTGACCGAGGGTACAGTACAGATATGACCTGTGCTGCAGTGGTAACCTAGGGTACAGTACAGATATGACCTGTGCTGCAGTGGTGACCCATGGTACAGTACAGTGATGACCTGCACTGCAGTGGTGACCGAGAGTACAGTACAATGATGACCTGTGCTGCTGTTGTGACCAAGCGTACAGTACAGATTTGACCTGTGCTGCAGTAGTGACCTAGAGTACAGTACAATGATGACCTGTTCCGCAGTAGTGACCCCGAGAACAGTACAGTGATGACCTGAACCTCGGTCATGACCTACGTAACAGGACTATGATGACGTGTGCAGCAGTAGTAAACTAGAGTGCAGAACATTAATGACGTGCTGCAGCAGTGACTAGGGTAAACGCACACTGATATGTCCTGTGCTGCAGTAGGGACCTAGCGTACAGTACAGATTTGACCTATGCCGCAGTAGTGACCCCGGGCACAGCACAGTGATGACCCGTGCTGCAGGAGTGCCCCGGGCACAGCACATTGATGACCTGTGCTGCAGATGTAACCTAGGGTACAGTCCAGTGACCTGAACCGCAGTTATGACCTACGTTACTGTACATGGATGACGTATGCAGCAGTATTTAACTAAAGTACAGAACATTGATGACATGTGCAGCAATAATGACTTGTGCTGCAGTTGTGATATAGGTTACAGTACAATGATGACCTGTGCTGCATTCGAGACCTAGCGTACATAACAGTGATGATAAGTGCTGTAATAGTGACCTGTGCTACAGGAGGCGCCCTAGGGCACAGTACGGTGATAACCATTGTTGCAGGAATGACCTGGGATACAAAATGGTGATGATCTGTGGTACAGTAGGACCGAGGGTATAGTGCAGTGCTGACCTGTGCTACAGTAGTGACCGAGGGTACAGTGCAGTGACGATCTGTGCTACAGTAGTGATTTAGGTCCGAGGGTATTATCTATGAGGACCTGTGCTACAGTAGTGACCGAGGGTACAGTACAGTGATGACCTGTGCTACAGAAGTGACCGAGGGTACAGTACATATATGACCTTTGCTGCAGTTGTTACGTAGGGTACAGTACTTTGATTTTCTGTGCCGCAGTAGTGACCAAAGGTACTTTGCAGTGATTACGAGTGCTGCTGTAGTGACCAAAGCATAGTGCAGTGGTGACCTGTGCTACAGTAGTGACCGAGGATACAGTACAGTGATGACCTGTGCTGCAGTAGTGACCAAGGGTACAGTACAGTGATGACCTGTACCGCAATAGTGACCGAGGGTATCATCCATGATGACCTGTGCTGCAGTAGTGACCGAGGGTACAGTACAGTGATGACCTGTGCTGCAGTAGTGACCGAGGATACAGTACAGTGATGACCTGTGCTGCAGTAGTGACCGAGGGTACAGTACAGTGATGACCTGTGCTGCAGTAGTGACCGAGGGTACAGTGCAGTGATGTCCTGTGCTGCAATAGTTACCCCGGGAACAGTACAGTGATGACCTGAACCTCGGTCATGACCTACGTAACAGTACTATGATGACGTATGCAGCAGTAGCAAACTAGAGTGCAGAACATTGATGACGTGCTGCAGTAGTGACCGAAGGTACCGTAAAATTTTTGGAACAGCAGTAATCTCTTGTACGGTACAGTTGTAATATTTGGGTCAGCGGAGATCTGAAGTACAGTGCAGAGGGGATTTCTTGAACAGTAGTTATCTCTATAACAGCAGTTACCTCTGGTAGAGTACAGTACTACAGTAGTGGATTCTGGAACAGTAGTAACCTCTGGTACAATACAGTGGTGTATTCTGGAACAGTAGTGACCTCTGGTACAGCAGTAATTAATGGCACAGTACAGTTGTGACTTCCGAAACCGTAATAACCACTGGTACAATACAGTGGTAATCTCTGGAACAGTACTGACCTCTGGAGCAGTAGTGACCTCTCGTATAGTAAGGTCGTGAAATCTGATCCAGCAATTATTTGTTTATACAGCGCAGAGAGACCCCTAGTACCAATGCTGCAGTACAGTGGCGACCCCTGGTATGGATTAATAACACTAAAGAAGTCAACTGTACACGAGAGTATGCTGAGTAATAAACAATGGATAGCAGGCAAATCACAAACACGTATCTATATATATTGTCAATTCACCAAATTTGACATAAGGCTTTACGCAGCAACTATACACAGTAGAACAGTAGATTTACAGTGTATGTAAACAAACTTAATCTTTGGCTTGTAATTTTTTCTGAAAAAGGTTTCTATGTAATTCTTAAAAACTAACAGTTTGCTTTTATGTATAGCAATCATACACAAAGACAGGGTAGAAGTACGGTGTGTATATTCGAATTAAATCTCGTTTGGTTGATATCCGTTTTATCTGTCAGTTCAACAGAAAAGTTGATACTGGACGTAGATTAATGTATTGTTCTTAATGAGTAATTTAATTGTGACCAAATATATTGCTTTTTATTTTTAACAGCAAAGTTGCTGGATTCTGGCAATGTGCTATGGTTGAAATATATGTAGCAACAAATATAAGTTGCATAATCTGTTTTTCAACAGAAGATTGACAGGAAAATATATTTATATTGAGTCACCAAATTAAGTGCTATTAGCGGCTTGCAATATGCACATAACAGATCATAAACATAAAACACTTTATTTTGTTGGTCACGTAAGAAAGTCATGAAAAATATCTTAAAAGATCCATATTCAATATACACAATGGATATGTCATAATGCTGTAGATAATGTGAACACAATGTATGATGAAGTAATATCAATAAGGAAAATGTTAACTGTATGTTAACATAGCTCAATGAGTCTTCTTGTGTAAATTGTATGGAAACGTTTAATTTTATCATAGCTGTCGTAGTATAGAAATAGCGTCAGAGGATTAACTAATACAGAATAAGCGTTTGTTCTTAGGGTTTCAGTAAATTAAATTAATATGCATGTTAAACCTCTGAAACCTCTGAATATTTTCGAATGCGCGACATATGTAATGTACATGCAACAGGTAATTCCAATATGCACACCCTATCACAAATGAGTTAATGTTTGACCAATCACGTAACATTAAATATGCATATCTTTGGAGCTTTATTCCTTCATTCTTTATCCATCGAACTGAGCCCTAGTTATATTTTGCCTTCCTTAAACATGTAAATACTTTTTTTTCGGCATGGTAAAGTTGGACCTAATTTATATATCATACTTTCGCCTGTTTCGATCAGTATTTGTGTTCATCATAATGTGGTGGGCGAGCGGTTGTCGTCATCCGGCCAAATAAATACTAAAAAAAATCTAAGACACCAGCGATACATATATGTATAACATTAAACAAAAGAAGAATAACTCCACTATAAGTCCATGAACATGTAGACCCAAAAAGCGAAAAATATCACGCAGATAATTAAAATGTTCCCAGGTCAGTTCTTGTAAGGATTTGCATGTCTGAGTGATTCATACATGGCCTGTGGCGCTGTGGCTCTAGCCTGACCAATCCCATCCCTTCCTGCCTCCACGTGTGTATTTACGTACACGCCGCTTCCTCGCGCCACCTGCTTTTCGATAGTATTCAGTGTCTCGTATTTCGTCTCTGTTTCACCTGACCTATCTACCTGTTCCATGTTGAGAGAATGATATGGGTCGGGGTCATTTTCCTGCCGCTTTTTCCTGAAATATTGCAACAGCATTCTATTCTCTAATAACATATAGTTGGCTATTGAATTTTATTAGGATATTTATATGGTGACATTTTTTTATATAAATAGCGAATGCTTTAAGAGAGGCCAAGCTTACTGACAAGGCGCCGATTATATTTAAAAGCGTGTTTAAGTTAACATTTTATAATTATAACTATATATATATATATAAATATGTTAATACGACTTACGTAATACGTTTCCGTCTTACAAGCAACACTATAATCACGACAATCGCCAGGATGAATAAAATCCAACCGGACAAGGAAACCCCAAGTGATAACGGACAACCGTTCTCCTTCTGCACTCCATCTACAGCATAACTCATCTCATTGCAATTATTTATTGTTATTTAAGTGCGTTACGCAACACATTGGTTTCAAAGCAGAATTCTATTAAATTAACACGCAGTTTTTTTTCTAGACAAAGTTTTACCTGTTTCTGTTCTGATTTGGCCTTCAAAATTCGGCACACGCATTAATGTTGCGCTCTTTTAGGACAAGTTTGTTCATTTTGCGGGATTATGCCCTATTAAGCTGCAAAATTAAGACTTTTAAAATTCCCAAAATAGATGCCCCTTTTTCTTTTGTACGTTTAAGGTCCTCAACGACTATCACTTCTTTTCAGGAGAGGTTTTGGAGATTTTCCCGCATTTCGAGCTCACTGCCCACAGAGCGTATTGAGCAATCCGTGGTCACAGGTCCACTCAAATCCCGAGGCTCCCAACACTTCCCTTGACAATAATATAAACATGGTCCATTGAGACATAAAACAGTTGTCAGAATTGAGATATTCTTTTATAACGATAATATCCGCAGCGAAAACAAAATACATGGAGGCTTTAAAGGCAATGGCGTAAAAACCAGTTGCGTCCAGGTCCATCGTCAAATATTTATTGAGCAACGAAATCGCCTCCTTGCCGCAATGTCTTCATCGAAAGTTTCTATATTGCCGGAAAGGTCAGTGAATGTTCAAGTGACAGTAAGCGTCTTTTCGAAAGGATAAATAGTTTCTTTAGAAATAAAAATCCTAGTGAGTTCTCCAGCTGTAAATACACTTCTAATTTGGCTGGTGCTTTCGGGACTTTTTTTCGCAGAAATGATAGAGAATATACGTTTTGCCATAATTTTCCAACAAGAAGATTTATCAGCGGAGCCAATAAAATTCTCAGGTCAGCCTCTCTGTAAATTCATGATCGCTCCTATTCCGACTTATATGGTTAAAATACACAGCTCAACCTTACTACCTGTTATAACAAGGACTGTCAATGAATCATTGATGAAAGGAAATGTTGATGACTCCATGAAAGTTGCACATGTAACCCACTGCAAAAAAAAAGCTGCTCAATATCGAATCTTTCTTTTCTCTTCAAGATACTTGAGCGTGTATTCGCCAGTCAGCCATTGAACTATGTGGAACAAAATAACCTTAATAAACTGAAAAAGTCAGCCTACAAGTAACATCATAGAGTTGAAACAGCCATGCTCCGTGTTAAAAATCATATTATGTGTACTCTTGATAGGAAAATGTATGTTATTTGTTCTCCTCGACCTGTTTGCTGCTTTCGACATTATAGACCATGGTATTTACTCAGTCGACTCTCAAATCACCTTGGAATAAGCGATACTGTCCTGTCTTAGTTTTCATCTTACCTTTCAAAGTGGATCCATGTATATATGCAAACGTTACCAAATCTAAAGCATATGATCAGTCCTTGGGCCAATTCTTTTTACTGTGTACACTCTCCCTGTGGCTGATTACCCGCGGGGTCACAATATCTGCTTTAACCTGTATGATGATAATACACAGTTTTACTGAAGTTGCACACCCAGAAAAGAATCTACAGGCATTCCGGCCGTTGATGTCTGTGTTAAAAACATAAAACTTGGATAGCTCAACATTTCCATATTGGTAACAGCGTGATCGTACTTCTGTTCGTAACTTTGGTGTCATCTTTGATGAACATTTAACACTGGCTCCTAACTTTCAATTCCGTCGTGAATAGTTCATATTTCCACGAAATACTAAATACTTTCAACATAAGGCGTTATCTTTCTCATAGAATGACTCAAATGCATTCCCAGGCCACAGTGACATCATGCTTGGACATGTTCAATTCTCTATTTGTTGGACTGCCATCTTAATTGCCTGACAAATCTCAATCTGTCAAAAATCGCGCATCTCGTGTTTTATATGGTGCAAAAAAGGTGTCACCATATAACACCACTTTCTGACACTGGTTTTCAATACGTCAGCGTATCTCGGACAAAATCGGTCTTATTACTACCGTACATTGCATGGTCTTGCGCCAAAATATATCAGCGAAATGGTTTCATCATATCAACCATCTCGCGCTTGCAGATCTTCCATTCAGTTCTTACTTGTTAAACAAGCAATAAATTTATTCATATTTTGTGGCAGGGCATTTGCAAATGCTGCCCCAGATATTTAGATCAAACTCCCATTAAATGTTCGTTGTTCGGACACACTGACTTGTTTCAGGAGTCGATTAAAGTCTCATTTATTTAGGGATGCGTATTTTTAGTTGTTTCTGATGTTTTCGGGCAAGCTTATAATTTATATGTTTTTCCTTTTTTACTATTTAATGTCTTTGTATATGTACAGCGACTTGATTAAGCATACATGCTTAGATATTTTGCGCTTTATAAATGTATCTAATTATAAATAATATGTAGATGTTGAAAATTTTCACTCTCATAAATATGTGGGGGCTTGAAAAATGCACTCTCACAAATATGTAGGAACTGGAAATATGCACTCTCATAAACATGCAGGGGCAGGAACTACGCACTCTGATAAACATTTAGGGGCCGGATATATGCACTCTCAAAATATGTATGGGCTGTAAATATGCCTTTTTATAAACACATAGAGGCCAGCACTCTACACTCTAGTAAACACGCAGGTGTCAGGAATATCCTCTCTCATAAAAATACAGAGGCTAGGAAAATGCCTGTTTCAGAGTAATATAGGGAGAGATATATGGTATATTCATTTTTAATATAAACGCTAGTGAAGCCATGCAGGGGATGAAACCAAAATCACACTACAGAAAAAGATCATAAAGTTATCAAAACATCCTCACCTGGGGTTGATGTAGTGCGTCCAGTGGAGTTGTCCTCCCACCGAGTGCTCGGTGCGTCGGATGTCGGAACTTCAAATAAAGATTACGCAGAAGTTATTTGCATAACATAAAATAGAACGTTTTCAGAAATGATAAATTATCAAAGTTTGAGGGTTGACGGTTAAAAAAAGAAGTCCGATCTAGATGACAGCTGAATAAGACACTTAGGTGTGTAGCCAATATATTATATTTTGAGAACGTCAGAAAGGCCTAAGCAAGGAGGGAAACACCTTGAAATATCTACTATATTGCACAGTTGTTGTTTTGGCTTCTACTGATGGTTCATTCCTGGAGAGTTTCCTTTTAATACACCTTCCATATAAACTATGTAAAAAATAATTATGTCCTTTAGAAAATAAATTGTACCATTTAATAATAAACTGCAACATTCACAGTCTGATACACCATATATATATATATTATATACGTCGGATTATATTTAGCTGTTATGGAAGCTAAGCCAGACTGTGATTTAATAAGAATAAAATACCTACTGATCCCAATACTTTCCTCAACAGGAAATAAAGCTTTATAATTAAAAAGAAATTAAACATGACTCCGCTTTCTAAGTGAGGGTTTTTCAGTCGGGTTTACACAACGACCAGTTACACAACCACCGCTTAACTTTTATGGGTTTACGGTATGTTACGGGTATGTATCTCCAGCGACTTTGAAACAGGAAAGTATATTACCAGTATCTATTTAAGCTAACAGGAATTCTATTAACAAACTAGATTCTGCAGTCGAAGCCTTAAAACCTCCACAAGAATCTTCTTATCATTCATGTGTTCAATGGTACACTTTACATGTATAAACACTGTCAGGCTGCAGTGTATCGGTTTCACTTGGCGAATAGCAGAACAAATGCAAATGAAATGGCAGAACAAATGCAAATGCAAATGGGCGGCTTCTATATGGAGACAAGGGAATTCTTCTTTCGGCATAACGGTATATGAGAAAAAATATATTATGTTGATTCTGATTATTTCCAAAATTTAATGGATTGTTCACACGGTTTAATGCTAATTACGCTCTGCAAATTTTCTGAAAAATCCGGAAATTCCATTTTGTTAATTTTACAAAGCAAGCAACCAAGACTGAGGTATTTCTTTGCCAAGGACTTGCACCGAAACATGTAAACCAGCAGTTTATCTGGAAGCATGAACACTTTCCGATCAACCTGATGGCAATCAACAAAGCTCAGGACAAGCTGTATGAGTCTATTTGCCCGAGCCTGTTTTTCCACATTGGCAGCTTTTAGCTGTATTTTCGAGTGCGATAGCCCTAAATGACATAAATATATTTGTTATCATACCCAAGACTTCCATCAAATAACAGTTGAAAAAATCGTTTTTTTCGTGATGTCCATTGAGCTTCGATTTCTACAAATTATCTTTCGTAAACTTTCCCTTTCTATATACAGTCATATGATTTCTGAAAATTATTTTCACAATACAGATTGCTTATATATACAATCGTCATCATAACGTCAATGATGATGTCTTGCCCATGTTTTTTATCGGAAGAAAAAATTCGTAATCCCTATATTTTCCACATGTCGACTCGTTTGTTTAATTTTTTGGACATCATAATTTGTCAATCAGCTGACCTATTTTAGGGGAGGGGGTTACCTGTAGAATCCTAGCACAAGTGATCCTTATATCATGAGCAACAGTCCCTACACAGGATAAAACATGCGACATTCAGCCTGTACCACTTCATTAAAAACTATTTATCATATAGAACCGTGGACTTTCCAACGTTTAGATCTACGTCTAAACTGATAAAGATCAGTGTATATGTCTGCCATGTTTCATTTAGTTCACGTAAGTGTTACAGCTTTTGGATCATTTCCAAACTGTTTTGCATTTGAGGAAACGGTAAATAGAGCCGCTTATCTGAAATTGATCAATTGCTTTAGACACCTTTCTTCATACTAAATGATTATATCAAAATGCTAAAGTTCTCTCGGACTCTTTGTTGTCTAGGAGCTTAGTTCTTCGGACTCTTTGTCTTCTATGAGCTTTGTTCTTATCTTTACCCACGTGTTTATATCCAGCGGGAATTTCTATATAATCGGCAGCGCTGTATTTGCACCTAGCATCGTTTTATGCTCAATAGCATGATAAAACATATACCCGTCTTCAAACAATTAATAAAATCCATTATGCCTAACGAAAATATATGCAAAACTTAAAAACTAATATTCCTGAGCCCGTATATGAACCAACGTACACTGGGATAGTTCCGAATCAACTAGTTGAGTTAAAAATTCCATAGGGAATTTACTTTTATAAACATGAAGGATCCATACAAAGGCATTCTCATAAACATATATTGGCTGGAAATATGTATTCTTATTAACATGTAGACCTTGGAAATATGCATTTTGATAAACATGTAGGGGCGGGAAATATGCATTCTCATTAACACGTAGGCCTTGGAAATATGCACTCTGATAAACATGCACGGATGGACGTATGCAGCAGTAGCAAACTAGAGTGCAGAACATTGATGACGTGCTGCAGTAGTGACCGAAGGTACCGTAAAATTTTTGGAACAGCAGTAATCTCTTGTACGGTACAGTTGTAATATTTGGGTCAGCGGAGATCTGAAGTACAGTGCAGAGGGGATTTCTTGAACAGTAGTTATCTCTATAACAGCAGTTACCTCTGGTAGAGTACAGTACTACAGTAGTGGATTCTGGAACAGTAGTAACCTCTGGTACAATACAGTGGTGTATTCTGGAACAGTAGTGACCTCTGGTACAGCAGTAATTAATGGCACAGTACAGTTGTGACTTCCGAAACCGTAATAACCACTGGTACAATACAGTGGTAATCTCTGGAACAGTACTGACCTCTGGAGCAGTAGTGACCTCTCGTATAGTAAGGTCGTGAAATCTGATCCAGCAATTATTTGTTTATACAGCGCAGAGAGACCCCTAGTACCAATGCTGCAGTACAGTGGCGACCCCTGGTATGGATTAATAACACTAAAGAAGTCAACTGTACACGAGAGTATGCTGAGTAATAAACAATGGATAGCAGGCAAATCACAAACACGTATCTATATATATTGTCAATTCACCAAATTTGACATAAGGCTTTACGCAGCAACTATACACAGTAGAACAGTAGATTTACAGTGTATGTAAACAAACTTAATCTTTGGCTTGTAATTTTTTCTGAAAAAGGTTTCTATGTAATTCTTAAAAACTAACAGTTTGCTTTTATGTATAGCAATCATACACAAAGACAGGGTAGAAGTACGGTGTGTATATTCGAATTAAATCTCGCTTGGTTGATATCCGTTTTATCTGTCAGTTCAACAGAAAAGTTGATACTGGACGTAGATTAATGTATTGTTCTTAATGAGTAATTTAATTGTGACCAAATATATTGCTTTTTATTTTTAACAGCAAAGTTGCTGGATTCTGGCAATGTGCTATGGTTGAAATATATGTAGCAACAAATATAAGTTGCATAATCTGTTTTTCAACAGAAGATTGACAGGAAAATATATTTATATTGAGTCACCAAATTAAGTGCTATTAGCGGCTTGCAATATGCACATAACAGATCATAAACATAAAACACTTTATTTTGTTGGTCACGTAAGAAAGTCATGAAAAATATCTTAAAAGATCCATATTCAATATACACAATGGATATGTCATAATGCTGTAGATAATGTGAACACAATGTATGATGAAGTAATATCAATAAGGAAAATGTTAACTGTATGTTAACATAGCTCAATGAGTCTTCTTGTGTAAATTGTATGGAAACGTTTAATTTTATCATAGCTGTCGTAGTATAGAAATAGCGTCAGAGGATTAACTAATACAGAATAAGCGTTTGTTCTTAGGGTTTCAGTAAATTAAATTAATATGCATGTTAAACCTCTGAAACCTCTGAATATTTTCGAATGCGCGACATATGTAATGTACATGCAACAGGTAATTCCAATATGCACACCCTATCACAAATGAGTTAATGTTTGACCAATCACGTAACATTAAATATGCATATCTTTGGAGCTTTATTCCTTCATTCTTTATCCATCGAACTGAGCCCTAGTTATATTTTGCCTTCCTTAAACATGTAAATACTTTTTTTTCGGCATGGTAAAGTTGGACCTAATTTATATATCATACTTTCGCCTGTTTCGATCAGTATTTGTGTTCATCATAATGTGGTGGGCGAGCGGTTGTCGTCATCCGGCCAAATAAATACTAAAAAAAAATCTAAGACACCAGCGATACATATATGTATAACATTAAACAAAAGAAGAATAACTCCACTATAAGTCCATGAACATGTAGACCCAAAAAGCGAAAAATATCACGCAGATAATTAAAATGTTCCCAGGTCAGTTCTTGTAAGGATTTGCATGTCTGAGTGATTCATACATGGCCTGTGGCGCTGTGGCTCTAGCCTGACCAATCCCATCCCTTCCTGCCTCCACGTGTGTATTTACGTACACGCCGCTTCCTCGCGCCACCTGCTTTTCGATAGTATTCAGTGTCTCGTATTTCGTCTCTGTTTCACCTGACCTATCTACCTGTTCCATGTTGAGAGAATGATATGGGTCGGGGTCATTTTCCTGCCGCTTTTTCCTGAAATATTGCAACAGCATTCTATTCTCTAATAACATATAGTTGGCTATTGAATTTTATTAGGATATTTATATGGTGACATTTTTTTATATAAATAGCGAATGCTTTAAGAGAGGCCAAGCTTACTGACAAGGCGCCGATTATATTTTAAAGCGTGTTTAAGTTAACATTTTATAATTATAACTATATATATATATATAAATATGTTAATACGACTTACGTAATACGTTTCCGTCTTACAAGCAACACTATAATCACGACAATCGCCAGGATGAATAAAATCCAACCGGACAAGGAAACCCCAAGTGATAACGGACAACCGTTCTCCTTCTGCACTCCATCTACAGCATAACTCATCTCATTGCAATTATTTATTGTTATTTAAGTGCGTTACGCAACACATTGGTTTCAAAGCAGAATTCTATTAAATTAACACGCAGTTTTTTTTCTAGACAAAGTTTTACCTGTTTCTGTTCTGATTTGGCCTTCAAAATTCGGCACACGCATTAATGTTGCGCTCTTTTAGGACAAGTTTGTTCATTTTGCGGGATTATGCCCTATTAAGCTGCAAAATTAAGACTTTTAAAATTCCCAAAATAGATGCCCCTTTTTCTTTTGTACGTTTAAGGTCCTCAACGACTATCACTTCTTTTCAGGAGAGGTTTTGGAGATTTTCCTGCATTTCGAGCTCACTGCCCACAGAGCGTATTGAGCAATCCGTGGTCACAGGTCCACTCAAATCCCGAGGCTCCCAACACTTCCCTTGACAATAATATAAACATGGTCCATTGAGACATAAAACAGTTGTCAGAATTGAGATATTCTTTTATAACGATAATATCCGCAGCGAAAACAAAATACATGGAGGCTTTAAAGGCAATGGCGTAAAAACCAGTTGCGTCCAGGTCCATCGTCAAATATTTATTGAGCAACGAAATCGCCTCCTTGCCGCAATGTCTTCATCGAAAGTTTCTATATTGCCGGAAAGGTCAGTGAATGTTCAAGTGACAGTAAGCGTCTTTTCGAAAGGATAAATAGTTTCTTTAGAAATAAAAATCCTAGTGAGTTCTCCAGCTGTAAATACACTTCTAATTTGGCTGGTGCTTTCGGGACTTTTTTTCGCAGAAATGATAGAGAATATACGTTTTGCCATAATTTTCCAACAAGAAGATTTATCAGCGGAGCCAATAAAATTCTCAGGTCAGCCTCTCTGTAAATTCATGATCGCTCCTATTCCGACTTATATGGTTAAAATACACAGCTCAACCTTACTACCTGTTATAACAAGGACTGTCAATGAATCATTGATGAAAGGAAATGTTGATGACTCCATGAAAGTTGCACATGTAACCCACTGCAAAAAAAAAGCTGCTCAATATCGAATCTTTCTTTTCTCTTCAAGATACTTGAGCGTGTATTCGCCAGTCAGCCATTGAACTATGTGGAACAAAATAACCTTAATAAACTGAAAAAGTCAGCCTACAAGTAACATCATAGAGTTGAAACAGCCATGCTCCGTGTTAAAAATCATATTATGTGTACTCTTGATAGGAAAATGTATGTTATTTGTTCTCCTCGACCTGTTTGCTGCTTTCGACATTATAGACCATGGTATTTACTCAGTCGACTCTCAAATCACCTTGGAATAAGCGATACTGTCCTGTCTTAGTTTTCATCTTACCTTTCAAAGTGGATCCATGTATATATGCAAACGTTACCAAATCTAAAGCATATGATCAGTCCTTGGGCCAATTCTTTTTACTGTGTACACTCTCCCTGTGGCTGATTACCCGCGGGGTCACAATATCTGCTTTAACCTGTATGATGATAATACACAGTTTTACTGAAGTTGCACACCCAGAAAAGAATCTACAGGCATTCCGGCCGTTGATGTCTGTGTTAAAAACATAAAACTTGGATAGCTCAACATTTCCATATTGGTAACAGCGTGATCGTACTTCTGTTCGTAACTTTGGTGTCATCTTTGATGAACATTTAACACTGGCTCCTAACTTTCAATTCCGTCGTGAATAGTTCATATTTCCACGAAATACTAAATACTTTCAACATAAGGCGTTATCTTTCTCATAGAATGACTCAAATGCATTCCCAGGCCACAGTGACATCATGCTTGGACATGTTCAATTCTCTATTTGTTGGACTGCCATCTTAATTGCCTGACAAATCTCAATCTGTCAAAAATCGCGCATCTCGTGTTTTATATGGTGCAAAAAAGGTGTCACCATATAACACCACTTTCTGACACTGGTTTTCAATACGTCAGCGTATCTCGGACAAAATCGGTCTTATTACTACCGTACATTGCATGGTCTTGCGCCAAAATATATCAGCGAAATGGTTTCATCATATCAACCATCTCGCGCTTGCAGATCTTCCATTCAGTTCTTACTTGTTAAACAAGCAATAAATTTATTCATATTTTGTGGCAGGGCATTTGCAAATGCTGCCCCAGATATTTAGATCAAACTCCCATTAAATGTTCGTTGTTCGGACACACTGACTTGTTTCAGGAGTCGATTAAAGTCTCATTTATTTAGGGATGCGTATTTTTAGTTGTTTCTGATGTTTTCGGGCAAGCTTATAATTTATATGTTTTTCCTTTTTTACTATTTAATGTCTTTGTATATGTACAGCGACTTGATTAAGCATACATGCTTAGATATTTTGCGCTTTATAAATGTATCTAATTATAAATAATATGTAGATGTTGAAAATTTTCACTCTCATAAATATGTGGGGGCTTGAAAAATGCACTCTCACAAATATGTAGGAACTGGAAATATGCACTCTCATAAACATGCAGGGGCAGGAACTACGCACTCTGATAAACATTTAGGGGCCGGATATATGCACTCTCAAAATATGTATGGGCTGTAAATATGCCTTTTTATAAACACATAGAGGCCAGCACTCTACACTCTAGTAAACACGCAGGTGTCAGGAATATCCTCTCTCATTAAAATACAGAGGCTAGGAAAATGCCTGTTTCAGAGTAATATAGGGAGAGATATATGGTATATTCATTTTTAATATAAACGCTAGTGAAGCCATGCAGGGGATGAAACCAAAATCACACTACAGAAAAAGATCATAAAGTTATCAAAACATCCTCACCTGGGGTTGATGTAGTGCGTCCAGTGGAGTTGTCCTCCCACCGAGTGCTCGGTGCGTCGGATGTCGGAACTTCAAATAAAGATTACGCAGAAGTTATTTGCATAACATAAAATAGAACGTTTTCAGAAATGATAAATTATCAAAGTTTGAGGGTTGACGGTTAAAAAAAGAAGTCCGATCTAGATGACAGCTGAATAAGACACTTAGGTGTGTAGCCAATATATTATATTTTGAGAACGTCAGAAAGGCCTAAGCAAGGAGGGAAACACCTTGAAATATCTACTATATTGCACAGTTGTTGTTTTGGCGTCTACTGATGGTTCAATCCTGCAGAGTTTCCTTTTAATACACCTTCCATATAAACTATGTAAAAAATAATTATGTCCTTTAGAAAATAAATTGTACCATTTAATAATAAACTGCAACATTCACAGTCTGATACACCATATATATATATATTATATACGTCGGATTATATTTAGCTGTTATGGAAGCTAAGCCAGACTGTGATTTAATAAGAATAAAATACCTACTGATCCCAATACTTTCCTCAACAGGAAATAAAGCTTTATAATTAAAAAGAAATTAAACATGACTCCGCTTTCTAAGTGAGGGTTTTTCAGTCGGGTTTACACAACGACCAGTTACACAACCACCGCTTAACTTTTATGGGTTTACGGTATGTTACGGGTATGTATCTCCAGCGACTTTGAAACAGGAAAGTATATTACCAGTATCTATTTAAGCTAACAGGAATTCTATTAACAAACTAGATTCTGCAGTCGAAGCCTTAAAACCTCCACAAGAATCTTCTTATCATTCATGTGTTCAATGGTACACTTTACATGTATAAACACTGTCAGGCTGCAGTGTATCGGTTTCACTTGGCGAATAGCAGAACAAATGCAAATGAAATGGCAGAACAAATGCAAATGCAAATGGGCGGCTTCTATATGGAGACAAGGGAATTCTTCTTTCGGCATAACGGTATATGAGAAAAAATATATTATGTTGATTCTGATTATTTCCAAAATTTAATGGATTGTTCACACGGTTTAATGCTAATTACGCTCTGCAAATTTTCTGAAAAATCCGGAAATTCCATTTTGTTAATTTTACAAAGCAAGCAACCAAGACTGAGGTATTTCTTTGCCAAGGACTTGCACCGAAACATGTAAACCAGCAGTTTATCTGGAAGCATGAACACTTTCCGATCAACCTGATGGCAATCAACAAAGCTCAGGACAAGCTGTATGAGTCTATTTGCCCGAGCCTGTTTTTCCACATTGGCAGCTTTTAGCTGTATTTTCGAGTGCGATAGCCCTAAATGACATAAATATATTTGTTATCATACCCAAGACTTCCATCAAATAACAGTTGAAAAAATCGTTTTTTTCGTGATGTCCATTGAGCTTCGATTTCTACAAATTATCTTTCGTAAACTTTCCCTTTCTATATACAGTCATATGATTTCTGAAAATTATTTTCACAATACAGATTGCTTATATATACAATCGTCATCATAACGTCAATGATGATGTCTTGCCCATGTTTTTTATCGGAAGAAAAAATTCGTAATCCCTATATTTTCCACATGTCGACTCGTTTGTTTAATTTTTTGGACATCATAATTTGTCAATCAGCTGACCTATTTTAGGGGAGGGGGTTACCTGTAGAATCCTAGCACAAGTGATCCTTATATCATGAGCAACAGTCCCTACACAGGATAAAACATGCGACATTCAGCCTGTACCACTTCATTAAAAACTATTTATCATATAGAACCGTGGACTTTCCAACGTTTAGATCTACGTCTAAACTGATAAAGATCAGTGTATATGTCTGCCATGTTTCATTTAGTTCACGTAAGTGTTACAGCTTTTGGATCATTTCCAAACTGTTTTGCATTTGAGGAAACGGTAAATAGAGCCGCTTATCTGAAATTGATCAATTGCTTTAGACACCTTTCTTCATACTAAATGATTATATCAAAATGCTAAAGTTCTCTCGGACTCTTTGTTGTCTAGGAGCTTAGTTCTTCGGACTCTTTGTCTTCTATGAGCTTTGTTCTTATCTTTACCCACGTGTTTATATCCAGCGGGAATTTCTATATAATCGGCAGCGCTGTATTTGCACCTAGCATCGTTTTATGCTCAATAGCATGATAAAACATATACCCGTCTTCAAACAATTAATAAAATCCATTATGCCTAACGAAAATATATGCAAAACTTAAAAACTAATATTCCTGAGCCCGTATATGAACCAACGTACACTGGGATAGTTCCGAATCAACTAGTTGAGTTAAAAATTCCATAGGGAATTTACTTTTATAAACATGAAGGATCCATACAAAGGCATTCTCATAAACATATATTGGCTGGAAATATGTATTCTTATTAACATGTAGACCTTGGAAATATGCATTTTGATAAACATGTAGGGGCGGGAAATATGCATTCTCATTAACACGTAGGCCTTGGAAATATGCACTCTGATAAACATGCACGGATGGACGTATGCAGCAGTAGCAAACTAGAGTGCAGAACATTGATGACGTGCTGCAGTAGTGACCGAAGGTACCGTAAAATTTTTGGAACAGCAGTAATCTCTTGTACGGTACAGTTGTAATATTTGGGTCAGCGGAGATCTGAAGTACAGTGCAGAGGGGATTTCTTGAACAGTAGTTATCTCTATAACAGCAGTTACCTCTGGTAGAGTACAGTACTACAGTAGTGGATTCTGGAACAGTAGTAACCTCTAGTACAATACAGTGGTGTATTCTGGAACAGTAGTGACCTCTGGTACAGCAGTAATTAATGGCACAGTACAGTTGTGACTTCCGAAACCGTAATAACCACTGGTACAATACAGTGGTAATCTCTGGAACAGTACTGACCTCTGGAGCAGTAGTGACCTCTCGTATAGTAAGGTCGTGAAATCTGATCCAGCAATTATTTGTTTATACAGCGCAGAGAGACCCCTAGTACCAATGCTGCAGTACAGTGGCGACCCCTGGTATGGATTAATAACACTAAAGAAGTCAACTGTACACGAGAGTATGCTGAGTAATAAACAATGGATAGCAGGCAAATCACAAACACGTATCTATATATATTGTCAATTCACCAAATTTGACATAAGGCTTTACGCAGCAACTATACACAGTAGAACAGTAGATTTACAGTGTATGTAAACAAACTTAATCTTTGGCTTGTAATTTTTTCTGAAAAAGGTTTCTATGTAATTCTTAAAAACTAACAGTTTGCTTTTATGTATAGCAATCATACACAAAGACAGGGTAGAAGTACGGTGTGTATATTCGAATTAAATCTCGCTTGGTTGATATCCGTTTTATCTGTCAGTTCAACAGAAAAGTTGATACTGGACGTAGATTAATGTATTGTTCTTAATGAGTAATTTAATTGTGACCAAATATATTGCTTTTTATTTTTAACAGCAAAGTTGCTGGATTCTGGCAATGTGCTATGGTTGAAATATATGTAGCAACAAATATAAGTTGCATAATCTGTTTTTCAACAGAAGATTGACAGGAAAATATATTTATATTGAGTCACCAAATTAAGTGCTATTAGCGGCTTGCAATATGCACATAACAGATCATAAACATAAAACACTTTATTTTGTTGGTCACGTAAGAAAGTCATGAAAAATATCTTAAAAGATCCATATTCAATATACACAATGGATATGTCATAATGCTGTAGATAATGTGAACACAATGTATGATGAAGTAATATCAATAAGGAAAATGTTAACTGTATGTTAACATAGCTCAATGAGTCTTCTTGTGTAAATTGTATGGAAACGTTTAATTTTATCATAGCTGTCGTAGTATAGAAATAGCGTCAGAGGATTAACTAATACAGAATAAGCGTTTGTTCTTAGGGTTTCAGTAAATTAAATTAATATGCATGTTAAACCTCTGAAACCTCTGAATATTTTCGAATGCGCGACATATGTAATGTACATGCAACAGGTAATTCCAATATGCACACCCTATCACAAATGAGTTAATGTTTGACCAATCACGTAACATTAAATATGCATATCTTTGGAGCTTTATTCCTTCATTCTTTATCCATCGAACTGAGCCCTAGTTATATTTTGCCTTCCTTAAACATGTAAATACTTTTTTTTCGGCATGGTAAAGTTGGACCTAATTTATATATCATACTTTCGCCTGTTTCGATCAGTATTTGTGTTCATCATAATGTGGTGGGCGAGCGGTTGTCGTCATCCGGCCAAATAAATAATAAAAAAAAATCTAAGACACCAGCGATACATATATGTATAACATTAAACAAAAGAAGAATAACTCCACTATAAGTCCATGAACATGTAGACCCAAAAAGCGAAAAATATCACGCAGATAATTAAAATGTTCCCAGGTCAGTTCTTGTAAGGATTTGCATGTCTGAGTGATTCATACATGGCCTGTGGCGCTGTGGCTCTAGCCTGACCAATCCCATCCCTTCCTGCCTCCACGTGTGTATTTACGTACACGCCGCTTCCTCGCGCCACCTGCTTTTCGATAGTATTCAGTGTCTCGTATTTCGTCTCTGTTTCACCTGACCTATCTACCTGTTCCATGTTGAGAGAATGATATGGGTCGGGGTCATTTTCCTGCCGCTTTTTCCTGAAATATTGCAACAGCATTCTATTCTCTAATAACATATAGTTGGCTATTGAATTTTATTAGGATATTTATATGGTGACATTTTTTTATATAAATAGCGAATGCTTTAAGAGAGGCCAAGCTTACTGACAAGGCGCCGATTATATTTTAAAGCGTGTTTAAGTTAACATTTTATAATTATAACTATATATATATATATAAATATGTTAATACGACTTACGTAATACGTTTCCGTCTTACAAGCAACACTATAATCACGACAATCGCCAGGATGAATAAAATCCAACCGGACAAGGAAACCCCAAGTGATAACGGACAACCGTTCTCCTTCTGCACTCCATCTACAGCATAACTCATCTCATTGCAATTATTTATTGTTATTTAAGTGCGTTACGCAACACATTGGTTTCAAAGCAGAATTCTATTAAATTAACACGCAGTTTTTTTTCTAGACAAAGTTTTACCTGTTTCTGTTCTGATTTGGCCTTCAAAATTCGGCACACGCATTAATGTTGCGCTCTTTTAGGACAAGTTTGTTCATTTTGCGGGATTATGCCCTATTAAGCTGCAAAATTAAGACTTTTAAAATTCCCAAAATAGATGCCCCTTTTTCTTTTGTACGTTTAAGGTCCTCAACGACTATCACTTCTTTTCAGGAGAGGTTTTGGAGATTTTCCTGCATTTCGAGCTCACTGCCCACAGAGCGTATTGAGCAATCCGTGGTCACAGGTCCACTCAAATCCCGAGGCTCCCAACACTTCCCTTGACAATAATATAAACATGGTCCATTGAGACATAAAACAGTTGTCAGAATTGAGATATTCTTTTATAACGATAATATCCGCAGCGAAAACAAAATACATGGAGGCTTTAAAGGCAATGGCGTAAAAACCAGTTGCGTCCAGGTCCATCGTCAAATATTTATTGAGCAACGAAATCGCCTCCTTGCCGCAATGTCTTCATCGAAAGTTTCTATATTGCCGGAAAGGTCAGTGAATGTTCAAGTGACAGTAAGCGTCTTTTCGAAAGGATAAATAGTTTCTTTAGAAATAAAAATCCTAGTGAGTTCTCCAGCTGTAAATACACTTCTAATTTGGCTGGTGCTTTCGGGACTTTTTTTCGCAGAAATGATAGAGAATATACGTTTTGCCATAATTTTCCAACAAGAAGATTTATCAGCGGAGCCAATAAAATTCTCAGGTCAGCCTCTCTGTAAATTCATGATCGCTCCTATTCCGACTTATATGGTTAAAATACACAGCTCAACCTTACTACCTGTTATAACAAGGACTGTCAATGAATCATTGATGAAAGGAAATGTTGATGACTCCATGAAAGTTGCACATGTAACCCACTGCAAAAAAAAAGCTGCTCAATATCGAATCTTTCTTTTCTCTTCAAGATACTTGAGCGTGTATTCGCCAGTCAGCCATTGAACTATGTGGAACAAAATAACCTTAATAAACTGAAAAAGTCAGCCTACAAGTAACATCATAGAGTTGAAACAGCCATGCTCCGTGTTAAAAATCATATTATGTGTACTCTTGATAGGAAAATGTATGTTATTTGTTCTCCTCGACCTGTTTGCTGCTTTCGACATTATAGACCATGGTATTTACTCAGTCGACTCTCAAATCACCTTGGAATAAGCGATACTGTCCTGTCTTAGTTTTCATCTTACCTTTCAAAGTGGATCCATGTATATATGCAAACGTTACCAAATCTAAAGCATATGATCAGTCCTTGGGCCAATTCTTTTTACTGTGTACACTCTCCCTGTGGCTGATTACCCGCGGGGTCACAATATCTGCTTTAACCTGTATGATGATAATACACAGTTTTACTGAAGTTGCACACCCAGAAAAGAATCTACAGGCATTCCGGCCGTTGATGTCTGTGTTAAAAACATAAAACTTGGATAGCTCAACATTTCCATATTGGTAACAGCGTGATCGTACTTCTGTTCGTAACTTTGGTGTCATCTTTGATGAACATTTAACACTGGCTCCTAACTTTCAATTCCGTCGTGAATAGTTCATATTTCCACGAAATACTAAATACTTTCAACATAAGGCGTTATCTTTCTCATAGAATGACTCAAATGCATTCCCAGGCCACAGTGACATCATGCTTGGACATGTTCAATTCTCTATTTGTTGGACTGCCATCTTAATTGCCTGACAAATCTCAATCTGTCAAAAATCGCGCATCTCGTGTTTTATATGGTGCAAAAAAGGTGTCACCATATAACACCACTTTCTGACACTGGTTTTCAATACGTCAGCGTATCTCGGACAAAATCGGTCTTATTACTACCGTACATTGCATGGTCTTGCGCCAAAATATATCAGCGAAATGGTTTCATCATATCAACCATCTCGCGCTTGCAGATCTTCCATTCAGTTCTTACTTGTTAAACAAGCAATAAATTTATTCATATTTTGTGGCAGGGCATTTGCAAATGCTGCCCCAGATATTTAGATCAAACTCCCATTAAATGTTCGTTGTTCGGACACACTGACTTGTTTCAGGAGTCGATTAAAGTCTCATTTATTTAGGGATGCGTATTTTTAGTTGTTTCTGATGTTTTCGGGCAAGCTTATAATTTATATGTTTTTCCTTTTTTACTATTTAATGTCTTTGTATATGTACAGCGACTTGATTAAGCATACATGCTTAGATATTTTGCGCTTTATAAATGTATCTAATTATAAATAATATGTAGATGTTGAAAATTTTCACTCTCATAAATATGTGGGGGCTTGAAAAATGCACTCTCACAAATATGTAGGAACTGGAAATATGCACTCTCATAAACATGCAGGGGCAGGAACTACGCACTCTGATAAACATTTAGGGGCCGGATATATGCACTCTCAAAATATGTATGGGCTGTAAATATGCCTTTTTATAAACACATAGAGGCCAGCACTCTACACTCTAGTAAACACGCAGGTGTCAGGAATATCCTCTCTCATAAAAATACAGAGGCTAGGAAAATGCCTGTTTCAGAGTAATATAGGGAGAGATATATGGTATATTCATTTTTAATATAAACGCTAGTGAAGCCATGCAGGGGATGAAACCAAAATCACACTACAGAAAAAGATCATAAAGTTATCAAAACATCCTCACCTGGGGTTGATGTAGTGCGTCCAGTGGAGTTGTCCTCCCACCGAGTGCTCGGTGCGTCGGATGTCGGAACTTCAAATAAAGATTACGCAGAAGTTATTTGCATAACATAAAATAGAACGTTTTCAGAAATGATAAATTATCAAAGTTTGAGGGTTGACGGTTAAAAAAAGAAGTCCGATCTAGATGACAGCTGAATAAGACACTTAGGTGTGTAGCCAATATATTATATTTTGAGAACGTCAGAAAGGCCTAAGCAAGGAGGGAAACACCTTGAAATATCTACTATATTGCACAGTTGTTGTTTTGGCTTCTACTGATGGTTCATTCCTGGAGAGTTTCCTTTTAATACACCTTCCATATAAACTATGTAAAAAATAATTATGTCCTTTAGAAAATAAATTGTACCATTTAATAATAAACTGCAACATTCACAGTCTGATACACCATATATATATATATTATATACGTCGGATTATATTTAGCTGTTATGGAAGCTAAGCCAGACTGTGATTTAATAAGAATAAAATACCTACTGATCCCAATACTTTCCTCAACAGGAAATAAAGCTTTATAATTAAAAAGAAATTAAACATGACTCCGCTTTCTAAGTGAGGGTTTTTCAGTCGGGTTTACACAACGACCAGTTACACAACCACCGCTTAACTTTTATGGGTTTACGGTATGTTACGGGTATGTATCTCCAGCGACTTTGAAACAGGAAAGTATATTACCAGTATCTATTTAAGCTAACAGGAATTCTATTAACAAACTAGATTCTGCAGTCGAAGCCTTAAAACCTCCACAAGAATCTTCTTATCATTCATGTGTTCAATGGTACACTTTACATGTATAAACACTGTCAGGCTGCAGTGTATCGGTTTCACTTGGCGAATAGCAGAACAAATGCAAATGAAATGGCAGAACAAATGCAAATGCAAATGGGCGGCTTCTATATGGAGACAAGGGAATTCTTCTTTCGGCATAACGGTATATGAGAAAAAATATATTATGTTGATTCTGATTATTTCCAAAATTTAATGGATTGTTCACACGGTTTAATGCTAATTACGCTCTGCAAATTTTCTGAAAAATCCGGAAATTCCATTTTGTTAATTTTACAAAGCAAGCAACCAAGACTGAGGTATTTCTTTGCCAAGGACTTGCACCGAAACATGTAAACCAGCAGTTTATCTGGAAGCATGAACACTTTCCGATCAACCTGATGGCAATCAACAAAGCTCAGGACAAGCTGTATGAGTCTATTTGCCCGAGCCTGTTTTTCCACATTGGCAGCTTTTAGCTGTATTTTCGAGTGCGATAGCCCTAAATGACATAAATATATTTGTTATCATACCCAAGACTTCCATCAAATAACAGTTGAAAAAATCGTTTTTTTCGTGATGTCCATTGAGCTTCGATTTCTACAAATTATCTTTCGTAAACTTTCCCTTTCTATATACAGTCATATGATTTCTGAAAATTATTTTCACAATACAGATTGCTTATATATACAATCGTCATCATAACGTCAATGATGATGTCTTGCCCATGTTTTTTATCGGAAGAAAAAATTCGTAATCCCTATATTTTCCACATGTCGACTCGTTTGTTTAATTTTTTGGACATCATAATTTGTCAATCAGCTGACCTATTTTAGGGGAGGGGGTTACCTGTAGAATCCTAGCACAAGTGATCCTTATATCATAAGCAACAGTCCCTATACACGATAAAACATGCGACATTCATCCTGTACCACTTCATTAAAAACTATTTATCATATAGAACCGTGGACTTTCCAACGTTTAGATCTACGTCTAAACTGATAAAGATCAGTGTATATGTCTGCCATGTTTCATTTAGTTCACGTAAGTGTTACAGCTTTTGGATCATTTCCAAACTGTTTTGCATTTGAGGAAACGGTAAATAGAGCCGCTTATCTGAAATTGATCAATTGCTTTAGACACCTTTCTTCATACTAAATGATTATATCAAAATGCTAAAGTTCTCTCGGACTCTTTGTTGTCTAGGAGCTTAGTTCTTCGGACTCTTTGTCTTCTATGAGCTTTGTTCTTATCTTTACCCACGTGTTTATATCCAGCGGGAATTTCTATATAATCGGCAGCGCTGTATTTGCACCTAGCATCGTTTTATGCTCAATAGCATGATAAAACATATACCCGTCTTCAAACAATTAATAAAATCCATTATGCCTAACGAAAATATATGCAAAACTTAAAAACTAATATTCCTGAGCCCGTATATGAACCAACGTACACTGGGATAGTTCCGAATCAACTAGTTGAGTTAAAAATTCCATAGGGAATTTACTTTTATAAACATGAAGGATCCATACAAAGGCATTCTCATAAACATATATTGGCTGGAAATATGTATTCTTATTAACATGTAGACCTTGGAAATATGCATTTTGATAAACATGTAGGGGCGGGAAATATGCATTCTCATTAACACGTAGGCCTTGGAAATATGCACTCTGATAAACATGCACGGATGGAAATATACCCTCTTATAAACATATAGATGCCGGCACACTCAACTGTCATAAACATGAAGCTGTCAGGAATATCCTCTCCCATAAAAAAATATACAGAGGCTGGGAAAATGCATTTTGTCATAGTAATACAGCGAGATATATATGGTATATAAATTTTTAATATAAACGCTAGTAAAGCCATGCAGTGGATGAAACCAAAGTTAACAGGACAGAAAAAAATCGTAAAGTTATCAAAACATCCTCACCTTGGGTTGATGTAGTACGTCCAGTGGAGGTGTCCTCCCACCGAGTGCTCGGGGCGTCGGATGTCGGAACTTCAAATAAAGATTACGCAGAGGTTATTTGCATAAAATAGAACGTTTTTAGAAATAATAAATTATCAAATTTTGAGATTGGACGGTAAAATGATGAGTCCGGTCTAGTTGATAAATGAATAAGGTGTGTAGGACACAGACCAAAAGATATATATGGTTCAGTCCTGCCGGAGTTTTCTTTTTAATACCTCTTCCATATAAACTTATATATAAACAAGGTTTCCCGGAGAATTCTATCACGAGTGATCTTTAAATCATGAGCAACAGTGCCGGCACAGGATAAAAAATTCAGTCACATCCAGTCCCTACCATTTAATTAAAATGATTTTCATTTAGGACCGTGGACTTTCCACAGGTGCATTTAGTACCTTACGTGAATGTCAAAAAACGTTTGGGTATAAGTACAAACGGACAGAGATCAGTGTATGTCTGCAATGTTTCCGTTTAGTTCACGTAAATGTTACCGCTTTTTTTTCCCCAAACTTTGTCGCATTTGAGGAAGCGGTAAATCGAACCGCTTATCTGAAATTGATCAATTGCTTTTGACTCCTTTCTTTATACTAAACTTTTTTTTCTAAAGCTTAATTCTCCGGACTCTTTGTCTACTAGGGGCTTTGCTCTAAACTGTACTCACGTCTTCATGTCCAGGGGGAATTTCTATCTTGTCGGCAGCGCTATATTCGCAACTAGCATCGTTTTATGCTCAATAACATGACAAAACATATACCCACCTACAATCATCCGTCATGCCTAGCATAAACATATGCAAAATTAAAAAAATATAAATATTTCTTAGCCCGTATATGAAATAATGTACACGGGGATAGTTCCAAGTCAACTATTTGAGATTTAAATTCCAATGTCAACCCCTGAGATGGGAATTCCCACGTAAACCAATTTACACGGGAATTCCTCTCTGAACTAGCTGATTTTGGGAATTCTAAAGGCAACTTGATTAGTGTGGAACTCAGTTTGATTCCCATGTACACTTTGACAAGCACATAAGCAATATCTCTGATGTTTGTTTTTCCTCTAATCGTCTTGGAATCTGTTACCGAATTGATTGGGTATTGTAAGTAAAAACCAGCACGAGAACGAGTTGGCCCTGTTGATTGATTACATTATCTCAATATCCACGGGGCCTGGACAGCTGTGTGGTAAAACGCTTGGCTCTCTCCGCTAGCGACCCGGGTTCGATCCCCGGCGTGGCTATGAGAGTGGGTTGTAGTTGTCCGTCCAAGGCCGGTGGTTTTCTCCGGGTACTCCGGTTTCCTCCACCTCTGCAAACTACCGAACGCCATCACCGGAGCCATAGAGAGTGCCTCGATTAGTTATAATAAATATTTGTACAATCCATGTAAAATAAATGTTTATATTATTGGTACAATATATCACATTAAATTTAAGAAGACATGGGGGAGTCAGCAATATGCACTCTCATAGCCTTGTAAGGGCTGGGAAAATGTGCACTGTCATAATCATGTGGAAGTTGATAATATGTACTATCACAAACATGTAGGGGCTGAAATATGCACATTTATAATTATTTGGAGGCTGATAATATCCACTTATAAACACGTAGTGGCTGGAAATATGCACTCTATTAACATGTAGGGGCTGCAAATGTGCGGTGTCTTAAAAATGTAAGGGCCGGAAACGTGCACTCATAAACATGTAGAGGCTGATTATATGAACTCTTACAAACATGTAGGGACTGAAAAATGCACTTTCATAAACATGTAGAGGCTGATTATATGCACTCATAAACATGTAAGGCAGGACATATGCACTCCCATAAATATGTAGGGGCTGGAAACGTGCAATGTCATGAACATGTATAGGCAGGAAATGTGCATTCTCGTAAACATGTAGAGGCTGGGAACATGTTCTCTCATAGACATGTAGAGGCTGGGAAAATGCATTTTGTCATAGAAATATAGGTAGATGAAAGAATGTGCCCAGAAATGGTATATTCAATAAAATATAAACTCTGGTAAAGACATTCAGGGACTAAAAACCAAGGGCACACTACAGAAAAAAAATCATAAAGTTATTAAAACACCGTCACTGTGGTTGCTGTAGGGCGTACAGTGGAGGTCCTCCCACCGAGTGCTCGAGGCGTCGGATGTCGGAACTTCAAATAAAGGTCACGCAGAGGGTTATTTTCATATGATAAAATAGAACGTTTTTAGAAATAATAAATCATCCAACCCCTAATAAGCACTGACGGCACAGTTGCCGCTACAGCAAACTGTCGTGCAGATCTAATTGCGGATACTTTAAAATAAATACACATAAAGATATAGAGCTTGGCAATATACTCTAATAAACACTAAGGGGCTCGAAATATGTACTGTTATTAACATGTAATGACCGGTACTATACACTCTCATAAGAAAGTTTTTAGAAATAATAAATCATCCAACCTCTAATAAGCACTGACGGCAAAGATGCTGCTACAGCAACCTGTCTTGCAGATCTAATTGAGGATACATTAAAATAAATACACATAAAGATATAGAGCTTGGCAATATACTCTCATAAACACTTAGGGGCTGGAAATATGCACTCTAATAAACATGTAGTGGCCGGTACTGTATACTCTCATAAACATGTAGATGTCGAGAATATGTTCTTTCATAGAAATACAGAGGCTGGGAAAATGCATTTTGTCATAGTAATATAGGTAGATGAAACAATGTGCCCAGAAATGGTATATTCAATTAAATATAAACGCTGGTTAAGACATTCAGGAACTAAAAACCGAAAGCACACTACAGAAAAAAAATTCATAAAGTTATCAAAACACCGTCACCTGTGGTTGCTGTAGGTCGTACAGTGGAGGTGTCCTCCCACCGAGTGCTCGAGGCGTCGGATGTCGGAACTTCAAATAAAGGTCACGCAGAGGGTTATTTGCATAAAATAAAATAGAACCTTTTTAGAAATTATAAATCATCCAACCCCTAATAAGCCCTGACGGCACAGTTGCCGCTACAGCAAACTGTCGTGCAGATCTAATTGAGGATACATTAAAATAAATACACATAAAGATATAGAGCCTGGTAATATACTCTTATAAACACTTAGGGGCTGGAAATATGCACTCTAATAAACATGTAGTGGCCGGTACTGTATACTCTCATAAACATGTAGATGTCGAGAATATGTTCTTTCATAGAAATACAGAGGCTGGGAAAATGCATTTTGTCATAGTAATATAGGTAGATGAAACAATGTGCCCAGAAATGGTATATTCAATTAAATATAAACGCTGGTTAAGACATTCAGGAACTAAAAACCGAAAGCACACTACAGAAAAAAAATTCATAAAGTTATCAAAACACCGTCACCTGTGGTTGCTGTAGGGCGTACAGTGGAGGTGTCCTCCAACCGAGTGCTCGGGGCTTCGGATGTCGGAACTTCAAATAAAGGTCACCCAGAGGGTTATTTGCATAAAATAAAATAGAACGTTTTTAGAAATATTAAATCATCCAAACCCTAATAAGCCCTGACGGCACAGTTGCTGCTACAGCAAACTGTCGTGCAGATCTAATTGCGGATACTTTAAAATAAATACACATAAAGATATAGAGCCTGGCAATATACTCTCATAAACACATAGGGGCTGGAAATATGCACTCTAATAAACATGTAGAGGCCGTCGATACACTCATAAACATGTAAACATGTGCATAAAATAAAATAGAACCCTTTTAGAAATATTGAATTATCGAATTTTGAGAGTGGACGGTTAAGAAAAAAGCCCAGTCCAGATGATATCTGAATAAGACACTTAGGTGTGTAGGACACAGACCAATATGTTATATTCTGAGAAAGTCCCGTGCAAGAAAGGCGGCAAACACCCTGAAATATCAACTCATGATTTGCACATTTGTTGTGTAGGCTTCTGTTGATTGTTCAGTCCTGGGGGCGTTTCCTGTCATAGTTATTTTATATTTTTCACAATATATTACTTATGAATAATTGAACACAAACATGTTTAAAGCACCATCCACATAAAACTATGTAAAAATAATTCTTGAGAGGAAATAACTTGTGCCATTTAATAATAAACTGTAACATTTACATTCTGATACACAAAGCAATATCTTTCTCAGATTACAAATAGCTATAATAGTTACTAAGCCAAATTATATAAGCCTTTGATGCAGTATGGTCTGACGGTCTCCGCACTTAAGTTATGAGATCCCATCTGCAACATTAACTAGTTAGATTAATCTCCTCATCCCTGACGGATAGATCCCTTGTGGTTTTATATAAATCTGAGGAGATTGAAGCTGGGACTCCCAAGGGCTCAGTGCTGAGTCGTTTGCTCTTTTTTATGTATGTTGACGACCTTCCGAAGACGGGACAAATGGTCAGCGTTTCACTATACGCCGACCACATAAGCATCTGGGTCACTGGTTCCAACGTTTGCTATTCACGCAACGCAGTCCAAGCCCAGCTCGACTGCATAAGCAACTGGTCCAACATCGGAGAATCATACTAAATCAAACAAAAAACACAATTTGTTTTGTTTGGTAAAGCGTACAAACCAAAATATTTGAATCCTTAAACTGTTAGGTGAGAATTTAAAAGATTCTGATGCTGCCAGATTCTTGGGTGATATTTTTTACAAAAAAAAAAACACTTGGCGCCAACACATAGAGCATATCAGTCAACGAATCTGGAGTTAGATTAATGCTCTAAAGGCTGTGTGCTAAAAGAAGGACGGACCTAACCTGGAGACAGCTACACACCTGTATAAAAAAATGGATTCACCCTATAGGCATATACGAATCCCTAGCTTTCTTAGGTGCAGGTAAGACATACTTATATAAACTAGAAGTTCAACAAAATAAAGCCCTCAGTGCAGCCTTAAGAATTTGAAGGTTCACTGAAACATCAGAACTAAGAGCACGCACAAACACACCGACTGTTAAAGAGTACAGGACAGAACAATCCGTCAAAAACAAAAGGATAAAACATGCTGAACTCAATGCAGATCTTAACCAATGACCACAAGCATACAATAGCCAAAACTAAATTCGTTTCTCCCCTAGACATAATCCTATCATATCCCATGTAAAAAGAGACTAACATCACATCCACTAAGCAAGCAATCTTGTCAAGTCAGCTTGATCTTACCTTGCACCCAGTTTAGTATTTATAGACCTTATCTATTTACAGACCTTAGTTTTTCATCTCTGTCTCCTCTGAATTTCTCCTAATCTTTGGGCCTAATAGTATAAATAGATAATAATTAAACATGGGTCATGACGCTCAGCCGACTGACATGTTGACAATATGTCCTTGCACAAACAACTAATTAAGATACATGTAATTCAGGTGGCATCATTAATCATGCATATTAGCTTAAGTTCATAAAGACCCATAAGCACAACAAATTTGATGACATTCCAACCAGCCTTTCCTGAGGAATCTGGCAATTTGTGTGTATTTTGCATTAATTCTGGGGTGCTCAAACATACCCCAAAACACTGAGATAAAGATCACAGTGACCGTATTTTAGGTTTCTGGGGAGAACTTCTTAGAACTCTCAGGATGTCCAGTTAGAAGATTATGGGCTCAATGGTTACGATTTGTGCCCTGTTAACAGACAGAGGGCCGGACGGACAGAGAGTGATCGCTAAAAGATTGAGGTGGGAATACACACAATAACTTGAAATTAACCAGTTTACATGGGAATTCTTATATGAACTAGCTGACTTGGGAATTTAAGTCAACCATTTGAATCTGGAATTCAAATGGATTCCCATGTCTCCTGTGACACACATAAACAACTCATCAAAACACCGTCACCTTGGGTTGTTGTAGGGCGTCCTGTGGACATGTCTTCCCACCGAGTGCTCGGGGCAACGGTTGTCTGAACTTCAAATAAAGGTAACACAGAAGGTTATTTGCAGGAAATAAAGTAGAACGTTTTTAAAAATAAGAAATCGAATTTGAGCTTGGATGTGTAAAACAGAAATTCAGTAAGATACCTGAATAGGACACTTAGATGTTAAGAACACAGATCCATATATTATATGTGGAGAGCAAAATATCTTATATATATATATATATATATATATATATATATTTATATATATATATATATAACGTAATGTGTGTTTATTTTGCATAAACTGAGAAACTAATGTTAAATATATATATGCTTTTGTGCTGAAAGAAATTTTATTCAAGTTTAGACGCAATGATGAGCCCAAACCCGACAATTATTCGCACAAATAATGGCCTGTAAAAATGCCATTTTTTAAGAAAAATTAAGAGGTAGAGGGAGCGAAAATGGATTCATAATTAACATATCATACTTCTTCAAGGGGAAAATATATAAGCTAATGTTCTTCCAATTCCAATGTGTTAATATGAACAAGATTAACTATCCCAGGAGTCGCACTTTTGGTGAACTAGGCGGCGGCCGGTCATTGCCCAATTACTTCAAACCACCATTCCTTGGGCCACAAAGTTTGCCGTTATTTTGAACGAGCCCCATTTGTTAAGAAGACAAATTCCTCAGGGGAAAATATTGGGCCGATCTGGGATTCAAACCCATGTCGTAGGCCCACATGTCCGGCGTTCTAACCGCTCCGCTACAAAAGCATGCTTCACTTACAAGACAGTTCGGTCAGCTTTTATGTCATCCCGTAACAATAGTGTTTGTCACGTTTACTTGTTTTGAAGCACCTGGAAATGAGCAAAGGACACAAGGGGAAGAAAACAAGGGGTGCGAAAATTCGGTAGGGGTGGGGGGTCATTTTCAGGTCCATGGATATTCACTTCACATTAAGCTGAGCTACAGAAAAGCCCATAGCACATGATATATATTTATGGATATAGCTTGAATGACAACTGAACCAGCTATTAGTATCGAAACGATAAGCATATCACAGAACCTACTGCGTAAACGTGCCATCTTGTAAATTTTTATATTTGCATAACAGAATTTGGTCCAAATGCAAATGTACTTGCATGTAAATGTTGCACATTTGCTAAATGCAACGATTATGAAAAGCACCGCATTTCCATTTAAATGCCAGGCTTATGTAATGCATTTGTAATTGCATTTGCATTTGAAAAAAATGCCACGCATTTGCATTTAAAATATAAATGTCAATTGCAAATTCTATATGTTTTACCAAAAGGCTGGGTATGCAACAAAATAAATGTACTTGTATCAAGGATAGGGTTATAGTATTATGAAATAGTTATAGAAAATTACAGGTTTTCAAAGTAATAGTATAAATTAATAGTAATAGTATGAGACAAGGAATTTTAATCTGTAATAGTAATAGTAATAGGACCCCAAGTAATCGAATAAAATCTGTTACTTTAACTTTAACAACCGATGACTAAAGCAGGTTAGGGGAGGAGCGTTTGGTTGATTATATATTGAAACACAGTAAAAGGTTTAAGTTGCAGTGTGATTAGTTAATGCTAGATGCTGTCATGGTCCAGTGGGCACGGGGCATCAGGCACTGGCTTGAGATGATATTAAATTAGATAATCCCTGGGCTTGTTTGTAGATTCATTAATTAGGCTTGGTCAGTAAACATAGCATTAGTTCTTGGCCGGCTTACACTTAATGTGGGACAAGTTATTGTCAGCTGAGGCTAGACAGTGCTGCTGCAGTACTGTGATGTTTGAGTACTTCGAAGGTGACAGTCTGATTGTCATAAGCTCTGATGAGTTATTTAGTGGTGCCGCAGACTGTGAATGAGGCCCTGTGTGTACTTACCATGCAGTACTGCAGCCAAACTACTATGGTTTGAACAAATCTGTGTGTTTGAAAATCTAATCTTTATCATCTATCCAATACTTATAAAAGAAATTCTGTCCACCTGTGTTCGCAATGTTCTCTGAAACCGCGTTGCGTATGATACTGTGCTATACCTCATTTTAAGGGTTATTGTTCCCTCAGTGACATGGCCAATGTTAGAATAAATAATTTTTAATGTACACATAATTTTTAGTGATTTTTGAGTGTTTTCTGATATGGGTAGAGGCTATCACCAAAAACAGCCGAAATGCCTTCGGGAAAAGACCAGATTTTCTTTGTGGTTACCTCAAGCCCAGAATTAAGCCGATTTAAGTACTTCCGTGCATATGAATAACCTTGCTTTCGGTGACGGATTTATGCATGTTTGGGCTGACATTTGACAAAGGCTCTGACCCACATGTGTGGTCAGTCAATGTGAAAAACACATGTTTCTGGCTCGTTTTACGAAAAGGAGGGGTTCAACTCAGGAGGATTAAAGACAAAACCTAATACATGGTCCCCATTTCCGGAAAAGTTTTAGGTTGGGTTGAGGGCGAACGTTCCAGACCTCAAAATTGGTCTCTTACGATTTAAAAAGATTGCAGCTGAAAAGGGGGACCAACCCCCTTGACTCCCCTATGGTCCGCTTCTGCTACCAACGAGGTGTGGATATTTCCGTTTGTTTCTTCAGGAACAGTTTCCTTGCCTTAAAACGTACATTTAATTCATTTTACATGTCTTGCTACTCTAATTAAATTAGAGGTTAAAAAAGCTATGTTGAATTAATGTCTTCCTAACATTAACATGTACATTAAACGTCCAAAAATATCAACCAGTCAAAAATCATCGAAAACCGGAGTGCCCCCGCGTCCCATTTCCGGTTCGCAAAATAATGTAAACATCACCACTTACCAGGTCTTCAAGGTCAACATACCGGTGTATGAATTTCTAAAGCGACTGGAGGATCACTCACGCAGTGTCTCGACGAGGTAATAAGTGTATATGGACGGTATGATGTTTAGGATTCATGTAATGGAGAAGTAAAATGCAGATAAAAAAAAATTCGGGCAAAATTAAGATGCAAGAAGCTGGACATAAAAACCTTTGCTTTTCACAGAAGTGTTGTGCCTCAAAGTGGTGCCTGAGTTATTCTACAGTCGAACCAAACCACTGAAAATCTATATTTTTTTAATTCTTGAATATATAAAGGACCTGACAATCCTCCCAATTAATACATATCCCCAACCCCGGTAAAAAGTCCGGTATTCCGGGTTTATCAGCTAGTATGTAATAAACACCAACTCAAGAAGACTTAAAGGAAGTGTCTAGAGTTCCGGACCCGGACATATTGCCCCAGAGCTTAAGGTCCGGACTATTCCGGACTTAAGTGCAATGATATAAGTACATACAGACATCGGCATTATGAGTAATACTCTTGAAAGTTATAGCCCTACATGCATATACAGTGTTTGCGACTAAGCATTGGATGGTACAGGCCAGGCGGGCCTGTATTGTCCTAAAGTTGCAGGCCCAGTTCAAATGTTACAGGCCCAACATTTTTTAGGTAAAGAATCTTTATGTGATCTCAATATAAACTAAAAATGTGTATATGTCAGGGTGCATACTATATAGAATATATAAATATATATATATATATATATATATATATATATATATATATATACTATATTAAAAAAAATCAAATTGTGATAGGTTACAAACATAGAAGATCTTATAGTGCACAAAAGGTTTCCTGCATTGTGAAAAGCCACATTGGATCTCTTCAAAAAGGTTTCATGAGAAATGTATAATATCATGTCCTATAACGGCAAATGATTTATGATTTATTCATACTATGACAAAGGACAAAGGAGCTGTCAACATTTAATTTAACCAGGGTAATCAGTATATTTAACTGATCTTGACAAAATTTCAGCATGACGTTTCCTGAACTTCTTGAATGCACAGGCTTACGAAAAATCATCGTAAAATGATGATAAACTCAGGATAAACTGAGGTAAGCTATAGCTCTTAATCACCTTTGTGGTTCAGAAATCACACGTGGAGGAAATGAATAATTAGCCGAGCATTAATTTGCCTGGGGAAAAGGGCTGTACTTAAATGTCTTTTATTACAGAGTAAAATACATGGCCTGGTAAATGACCGGTGATCATGTTAAGAGCCCCACGGGGTTGACACTAATAAAATGACTTGTATGGAACCACCTGACTGGATGGAAAGACGGTGACTCCAGGCTCGAATTAATTTTTGAAAATTGATAAGCAAATATCAAAAATGGATGAGTAAAAATAAAATTGTTTTTCCAATAATCTGTTTCATGTATTTTTAGTTCTTTTGACTACTATAGTACATAATTTGTTCCATTCCCTTGTGTCCACCTGTTTTTGTTACGAGATTTTAGTTACATTTCGTGAGAAAACTGGTGTAGTAGGGTGGAATATTAAAAGGCCTTATTTTCAGCAAGGTGGATAAACAGTTCATTCTGACCCAATAAAAAATAAAACCTAATGAAATAAAGACAAAATTTGCGAGTCTATTTCTTGTCGTGGGGATCAAATGAAAACGTCATGCATCTGCTGTATGTACAATTATTATAATTAATATACAGAGATGCATAAATTAATACGTAAGTCAACTTAGATACCTAAAGACACGCGTGCATGACTCTGCATGGAATACACTGAATATTATATTTTTATCGCATTTCTTTTATAGATATTTGCATTTCCACCGAAATGTATATACAAAATTATATTTATGCTGTGAATGACAGTTTGGGAAAATCCTTTATTAATAAATTGGCTTTAAAAAAACACGGTGTGCGACTGCATGATGCTTCACCCTATTACTCTGCGTCACTTTATCTGCTTTATAGAAATATGACAAGTTTATTTGATAGGTTTTTTACATGGGCTGTTTTTTATATTTTTAAATATAACTGATAACTTTCCTAAAATAATTCGAAACATAAATACGTTTTTTTATGGCAAATGGGTGGGACTTTTTCCCCCATGACTCGGTACCGCAGGCATGTATGCCAATGTGAGCGTTTCATCACCTTTGACAAGGACGAAATACCCGGAAAAGCGGACCAGATAACAGGATAGGGGGCAAGAGAGTATACATTATGTATTTTTATTTTATTTTTTAGAAAACTGTCAATGAAAACCGTAATCGGGAATTTGACAGACTCGTAATGTTGTTTTGTCACTGACGATGTTAAAGATTGACATCGCCCGTATTTGCTTAGACCTGCATGGCTGTGATTTATATGTTCGAAACGGTAAAAACTGGAACAACGAAAGTACATAGCCTACGACACGATTAATGAATGTGGATAATTTGCTTTGATAAAATTATTTTGAATAATTTTGCCTTTTTATTCATATTGGTGAAAGCTATCATGTTCAGTCCACTGTGCAAAAACACAACGGTTAGACAGTTTCATCAGATGACGTCTATTCAAATAAATTTGAGGTCAAATGGGCACATGGGTCAAATGACGTCCATCTAATGTCAGCCAACGGGTGTGTGGGTCAAGTGTCAACACGGGTTAGTTTTCTGGAAAACTTGTGACCACATCGTTCAATGAAGGTCGCTCACATGAGAACTGACCGAATGCCGCGAGCTTTTGTCACGCACCCACGTTTATAATATGCGTATCCTACTGTTATAAATGTACGGCTGCATTTCACCACGCTGGGGTTCCAGAAATCGCTCTCCTTAAAAGGCGATGCATTCACCACTATATAATCGGGGAAACTGAGAAACTTTTTGGAACATTCCCAGAAAGGCAGTGAATGAAGCGGACGAACAACACGGCAGGGAATGATAGAAACAGACCTAGGTATTTTGCTAACAAATTCTATCAAGCCAACCGGGCCTGATATGCTCTAGAACTGCCGGCCCGAAGATATTTTTCGACAAGCCACGGGCCTGCGGGCCTGCGTTATATAGTCGCAAAGGCTGTGCATATAGAAATCTATTAAAAAAGCCCATTGTATTAATCGGTTTATATTAATTTCTTAATGTTAAACTAATATTAGTTATAAATATTATTATTATAATATTCTTTTCATTAAATCATATATAGACTTCAGCTGAAACCTATAAACAATGAATATAAATTTATATAGATCTTTAGATTAAACATTAATCTGTGAGTACATATATATTTTAAGCTTGCTTAGGCCATGGTCAATTTAATATGAAGCAGTTCGCTTCCGTCAACAGCCTAAATTAAAATGGACTTATCTAACGATATGTAATAAATTGGTTGCAGACACAATATTTACACGACTTTATGTTTTGATGTACATGAATAGGTTGAATTTGAATGTTAGAAGCAAGAAAGACTATGTGCACATTGTATTTTCTATAATTAAAAGACATACAGATATACATACATATTACTTGGTTTATGGAACTGATTCTATTTAATTACACTATATTCGACCAAACATTCCTTTAATATTTTTGTGTTTCAGGATTATTCAAACCTCACTCTTTTTTGTCCCCCGCTCCACGGATGCAGGGGACATTGATTTGAGTGTGTCTGTATGTCTGTCCGTCTGTCTGTCCATCTGTCTGTCTCTCTGTCCGTCCGTCTGGTTTCGTTTTTGTGCGATAACTTTCCTAAATATTATTCGATTTCATCCAAATTTGGTCAGTGATTGCTCTCATCCATACCTTGGTTGGGATTTGTTTTGGAATGTCTGGCTTCTGTCTGTCTGTCAGGTTTTCGTTTCCGTGCGATAACTTTCCTAAATATTATCCAAATTCATTCAAATTTGGGTCGGTGATTGCTCTCATGCATACCTTGGTTGGGATTGGTTTTGAAATGTCTGGCTTCTGTCCGTCTGTTTGTCACTTTGTCTGTCTGTCTGTCGTTCAGGTTTTCGTTTCCATGCGATAACTTTCATAAGTATAATCCGATTTCATTCAGATTTTGGTCAGTGATTGCTCTCATGCATACCTTAATTTGGATTGGTTTTGGGGTGTCTGCCTTCTTACTGTCTATTATTTTGTCTGTCTGTCAGGTTTTCATTTCCATGCGATAAATTTCCTAAATATTATCCGATTTCATCCAAATTTGGTCAGTGATTGCTCTCATGCATACCTTGGTTGGGATTTGTTTTGGAATGTCTGGCTTCTGTCTGTCTGGCAGGTTTTCGTTTCCGTGCGATAAATTTCCTAAATATTATCCGATTTCATTCAATTTTTGTTCAGTAATTGCACTCATGCTTACCTTGGTTGGGATTAGTTTTGGGGTTTCTGGCTTCTGTCTGTCTGTCTGTCCTTCACTTTCTGGCTCTGTCTGTCTGTCTGTCCTTCACTTTCAGGTTTTTCGTTTCCGTGCAATAACTTTCCTAAATATTATCCGATTTCATTCAAATTTGGGTCAGTGATTGTTCTCATGTATACACTGGTTGGGATTTGTTTTGGAATGTCTGCTTCTTTTGTCTATCTGTCTGTGACTCTGTCTGTCCGTCCTTTATCAAGCATGAAAAACAACAAGATCCCAAAGCGGGGGACATTACTTCCACGAATTTGCTTTTTCTTTTAAAATCGTGCATAACATTAAGTTGTTTATATAACTTTCTTTTAGAGACTGTGTGAAATGTAAAAGATAGTGTCTTTCACTATGGTGAATATGAACCTACCTGATCATGAACAAGCTTTACATAATGCTGAATTTTTAACATAATTGTGACAGGAACCTCATTTATACTTCAGGATTTAAATCTATTTAATTTTCATTTTTAATTAAGGACAAAACTTGCAAGAATTACAATTTAAATATATAGACAATATATTAAAATTGATCCAAAAATGTTGGTGCGTATTATTTCTAACGGATAAAGTATAAATTTAAATACTATAGTATATATATATAGACATTTGCATTTAAATGCAATTACTGGTGAAGCATTTGCGTTTGCAATTCAATTGGGAAACAACATTACTTTTTGCATTTGCATTTAAATGCGCCGAGTTGCATTTGAATCCGACCCTTTTGCCTAAGATATATTCAGGGTCTCCGGAATACACTGTTATGATACATATAAGCCCTTTTTAACACCCAAAGAAGCATGCAGCATTTGTTTAGAAACATTCAAAATAAATATAATGGAACCGCTGACGTCTGGGTAAATACAAATGAAAATATTGTACTACAGTTACTACGTTTGTATATTCCAGACTGCTGCTTAAAACGTTAATAGCTTCCATGATATATATATATATATATATATATATATATATATATATATATATATATAAGCTACTGACAAATGTTACACAGCTACAAACATATTAAGTATACTTACCATAATTGGTAGTGTCTGTGTATGTGCTGTCCAGTACTTTCGGATAACACTGAAAGCACACATGAACTCAATATTTGACACCTTACAATCTAAAAAAAGCCTGGAATATACTGAATATACTATTTAGTTAAAAATAATACATTGCCATCATATACATATATATATATATAACTATATATCTGTGTGTGTACTTACCGCTAAGGAAAACAGAAGAAAAAGAGCTGTGGGGATCATCTGGTTGCTGAAAATGGGCCCTATGCACTGACACCGTGCGTTAGAACTGCTATATAACTACGGTTATTTTACCGACAAGAGCAGAAGTGATGACCATCTAATAATAATAATACTGTACGCAGCATATGGACACTTCCTGGTACATTGTATCTGCGTTGGTCCTCTATAGTCTATTTATCAACGAAGAGATCACTTGATTTATATAGATAAATAAACTTCGCGCTTATCACATGACCCAAACAACGGTCAAAATCGAGTCATGCATACACTTGCATGTATTTAGTGACGTATCAAGGATTTATGTGGCTGGCCCAAGGGTAGACCACATAACTCAAAGCCAGGAGCTTTTTTTATGGTCGACCATCACTCAGAGTGAGCTGGGCAGGCTCAATGGGACGGCCGTGCACAATGGCAGTGTTTCATTCACAAAAAAGTTGCACCTTTCGGGGTTTCCTCGGTAAAATGACCCAGACATGGGGTCGATTACACACCAGGGCCCGCAGGAGCAGTTGTCACCGGGCCTGGTTAACACCAGGATATAAAATAAGAGGAAGCGTGTGATACTGCCCTGTCACGTAGTCCGAAACCTGAATTGAATTCAGCAGATTTACATACTTAAGCGTTAAGCTAGCATTACAAAAAATTGAAGCGGTTACCTATAACAAAAATTTAAGGATTTGAAGATAGGGGCGGCGCAGCATAAACAAATACTGGGGCTGGGACTTTTCTACGCCCTTTTGGCACGTTTCCTCGCACTGATATATTTGGATTTACACAAGGATATAACCAGAGGGTGCCGAATCGGGCCGTGGCCCCCTCCTCTATCCCACCCGACTTTGAATGCGCAACTGATGGCAATGTTTTTTCTATTCCTTGGAATTTATTATCTGATCGTAAAAATTATAGTGTTCAAGTAATTTTCAAAACATGAAAAATCTGTCATCTTCACATCAAATTATATTTTTATTACTAGTATAAATAGAAAGAGATCTATTCTTGGGAAATTATTTCTTAATTTTAATTTAGTTTATGAATCATGGTTTATACACAAATTACTATTAAATTAATTTGTAAAACTTTATACCCATTCTAAATTTTCATTAATGCTATTCTTCTGTTCTTAATTTTAAACGTGCCACGAGTCTAGACAGATACTAGGCTAAATTTTCAAATTGTATTTCAATCTTTAATGTCAATCAAAACTATATCTAGATGTGCGAATGTATTAAAGTATACACACACATATAGGCCCTATATATATATATATATATATATATATATATATATATATATATATATATATATATATATATATATATATATAAGGGCATATTCTGTACTAAATATAATCGGTGCAAATAGTGATGAAACGTGAACCTAACCTGTATATGTACCAGACACACGAACAGTGAAGCCCTTATGTCCTCTGGCCTTTTAATCAACCAGAGCAAGAATAATTAATTACTTACTTAACTAATTTTATCAAGATAAGAAGTATATGAGGGCAACCTTGATATCGAGTCGCAAAATGTTACACAATAACTTTGGTCTCCATAAACAGTTTCCCAGTTGTGACTGGTACACGACCGCACACTTTATGCACAATGGCAAGGCACACGGTCGCATATTAATTCGCGTCTTATCAAACCCGATTGATTGATATACGAGGTATCTCCCAGTTCACCATACTCACGACATATAAACCGAATACAAACATATGTCATACTTTACAGTTAATGTTAAGATATTCTTCTTATCGTATCCCTATTTTTTGGTTAGATGATTGGAAGGCTAAGCTCAACAAATGGCCTACTCTGATCTGTCACCTCCATTGATAAGCACTAGCTGTATATACCGATAATTTCGACATGCAACCTGTGACAAAAAGGGTTTTAGTGTACTCAAAAATGGCATTGATAGAGTTCTTTGGTTTCGAGAAACAGAGAAAACAAAAATTTTTCAGGGTACGATGTGGGTGCTGGGATGAAACACTAGTATTCCACGGACAAACCAAGTGAATATCTATCTGCCGGGAGATTTTGGTGGCAAGTTAGCAGTTTAAAGTGGAATAACGTCTTTTTTAGACCACGCCTAAATCCATAAATTATGGTAGGATATATGATCATTTTGATTTTTTTTGGGTGACGGTAGAAAAGGCTTTACCAAAGGCAACGACCTCGGTCTCGAGTATATTTCCCCTGAAGCACAACTGTGGAACTAACATATATGACAATAACTTGTAAGGGACCTCGAACGTATCCCATTCATACCTTTCATCAACAAATTATGTTATAAAAAAAACCCTAGCCTGATTCCATAGGGTGAATAGCCAGGAAGACTGTTCTACTGAAGTGAATTATTATGCAGACTGTTTAGAAACATGAAGTAAAATCATTTTGTTTATGAGCAAAATAAGTAAAACTAAATAAAAAATATGAATCTTTAGCACAGAAAGAATTTTTATTTGATATTAAACATATTTCAAGTGTTCTTTGAAATGTGCAGATTTTAAATGGGCTTGATGTGACCAACAGCATAATACAAATGAAAGGTCACTGTATTTATTTCCAATTCGATTTATGGAGACAAATCGCCATATTTAAATTATTATAATTGTTTTCCAACAATCGAAAAATAATGGGTTTCATTGTTCATGATTATAGTATCTGCCCACTGACTGGTGACAACTGTGGATAGAGTATATTTTTTTTGCATTCAACCCCCAAGAGTTTGTATACGTAATATTAACAGTAACCCCCACCCCACCCCCTTTGAAAAAAAAGCAAGTCGGTTTTTTTTAACAGACTTGGTAGACTTCCGGTCACATGACAAGTGAGTGAGGACGTGTTTTCGCAGAGCTCCCGCTACCTGGATATTATATTCTGTAGGAGTGCCATAAAACCAGCAACATGACAAGGCAAAACAAATCTGGGAAAAAGCCAAGTCAGTCATCCTCAAATATGGACAAATATTTGTTAAATGAAGCACAAGCTCAAGCTGATACTGACGAAAATACAAGCGCTGCGGTGAGTGACCTTGATATTCAAACCCAATTGAAACACGCACTAACTGAAATGAAACATTTAGTAAAAACCTCGAACGAGGACATAAGACAGTCAATAAATAACATGCATGAAGAACTGAAGACACAATTAGAAGGTCTGTCCACAGAGCAGAAGAAGATAAAGGAAAACATACAAACGATAGAAACTGGCTTTACCACGTTAGACACTACAGTTACTGAACTAAAAGGGGTGAGAGAGAATTAAGGAGACAAGCAGTGGAACTGAAAAAAAGAGTTAGAACTTGTTAAAGAGCAAAATAAAAGCAAAGATGCACAAATTGAAAGTATGCAACTGAAAGTCTCAGAAGAGCTAAATAAGGTAGAGCGATACCAGAGAGAGTGGAATCTGAGGATAGTTGGAGTGGGAGAAATCGGTGAAGCGGAAAACTGTAAAACAACCGCAGCTAAAATAATAGCCCAGAATAAACTGGCAGGGGACATGGAGGAAACTGAAGTTGCTAAACCAATGATAATGCCCACAAAACAGGCCGGAAAGGCTTCAGACCGAGACATATTTTAGTTAGGCTTTATAGCAGACCACTTAGAAACTTGATAATAATAAAGAGTAAAAAATCGGTGAGAGGTAACGAAGTCAGGTTCACTGAAGACTTGACAGCAGTGGACTTTCAATTAAAACAAAAAGCGAAACCGCAAATGACAAAAGCCTACAACGATGGCCTGAAGGCTCGTTTCTGGAGGGGGAAACTTTACATTAACGGCCAGCCTGTCCGCATTCAAGAACTGACCGCAAACCCAACCTCTGAATAAGATTTATCGGCGGCGTGAGGGTGAAAAGTTCAAAACTCCGAGAACTTTCTCCATCCAGTGTTGGCCCCCCACGCAAGTAACAGTCGCTAAGCGACCTTTCTATTATTTTACAATGACGGGGATTACAATCCAATGCACGTGGAACGCACATCACGCATGCGCACCAAACCAGTAGGACAGTACCAACACCGGTCAAGAGATGACAGCAGTGTCACGCTCAGAAACTCGCCGATAGACGGCAGCAGGTTCGCAGATAGCAGATGGCAACAAACAAGTGACAATGGGGATCTCTGGTGAAGAACAGCATTGAAACACAGACTCATAAAGTTTAGATCTGTCGTGTGAGGAACACTTATTACTTTTATAAGTATATTTACTTTTTTTCTCGCTGTACAAAGTCTCCAAGGTTGTGCATGTTCATCATTAATTATTCTGTCCAAATCATTAATATTGTGAAATGTCACACAGCATTACTCCTAATGTTATTGTTAATGTTACTGACAATACTGGTGTTAGCTACAGTACCTATGCAGCTCAGAGCTGTTACATTGCCGTTTAGCAAGCTGAAAATTATTATGAATGTTTATACTATAACTAAAACAATTCTCCACATTTATCAACAGTCGTGTGCATATAGAGTGGCATATCTATGTGCATGTGTATATACATATATGAGTATATATGTGTACACTTTATGTATGCAAAGGTATATATGCATAACTCCCAAAGCCAGGATGTTAACATACAATTTTTTCAATGATGAGTAAAGTAAGAATACTCTCACTAAATGTGAGAGGTTTGAGTAACAACAGTAAAAGAAGAGAAATCTTCTACTGGCTGCAAAACAAGTCACATAATGTCATTTTTTACAAGAAACTCACAGCACACTTAAAACCTCAGCCCTTTGGAGAGCAGAGTGGGGACACACATTTATATTTAGCCATGGTGCACACAATGCACGTGGTGTAGCCATCCTTATAAAAAATGTCAACTATGAAATACACAGTACATTTAAGGATAATGAGGGAAGATTAATAATATTAGATATCACTCTGGATAATGTCAGATAAAACTTGATTAACGTGTATGGACCTAATAGTGTAGACACCCGATTTTATTCTAGAATATTTAGCAAACTGGAAAATAGTAACAATGAAAATAATATAGTAGGAGGAGACTGGAATGCTGTTTTAGATATGAAATATGACAGAACTAGTCAAGTCGGTTCAAGTAACAAACAGAGTGGAACACTTAATGAATGGATAAATGAACTAGACCTTATTGATATTTGGCGTTATTTGAATCCAAAGGTTAAAACATTTACTTGGTCAAGACAGAATCCTACATATACTGCAAGTAGATTGGATTATTTTCTGATTTCTAAAGGTCTCTTGAAATATGTAAATAGTGCAGAAATATTGCCAGATATTGCCAAAACGGATCACTGTGCAATAGATATATGTCTACAAATATTAAAAACTGAGAGAGGACGCGGCTTTTGGAAATTTAACTCCTCACTACTGCATGATAAACTATTTGTTGACAAAATTAAAACATGTATTAAAAATACTGCAGATGAAAACAAAGAAGCTTCTCCACCTCTCTTGTGGGACACCATAAAAATGGCAATCAGAAGAACTTGTATTAGCTATAGTATTCATAAACAAAAAATTACACGAACTAACATTTTGGAATTGGAAAATAAAATTTGCAAATTAAAAAAAGAAGATAGCATTCACACTAGGGATACTAGGAGAGAATTAAGAGAAACTGTGAGGAAAAGCTACAGAAATTTATAGAAGAGAAAAGTAAAGGGTCTATAGTCAGGAGTAAAGTGAGATGGTACGAAGAAGGGGAGAAGTCAACAAAGTACTTTTTGAACATGGAAAAACGGAATTATAACATGAAAGTAATAAACGAACTTAATATTAATGATAATATAGTAACTGATCCCAAAGAAATTTTAACATTAGAAAAAAACTTCTATGGAAACTTATACACTTCTGACACAATGCATAATATACATAAATTTGATAACTTTATTGACAAATACACTATCGTTCCCCGAAAATTACAAGGTACACAATGGCCAGTACATTTATCAGAAAAAGAGATATTAGACAGTATAAAATCTTTTCCAAATGGTAAATCACCAGGAACCGATGGACTTCAAGCCGAATTTTATAAATTCTTTTGGCAGGATATTAAAGAATATTTATGAATAGCATTAAATATAGCTTTGAGAATGGTTCACTGTCCATCACACAGAAACAAGGGATCATCAGCTTACTACCAAAGAAAGCCAAAGATCTCCGATATTTAAAAAATTGGCGTCCACTCACATAACTTAATTGTGATTATAAAATAATTTCAAAATGCATAACTAATAGAATTAATCCAATAATCAAAAATTTAATTCATGAAGACCAGTCTGGCTTTATTAAAGGGAGATACATTGGTGAAAATATTAACAAAACTATATCTTTAATAAATTATGTATCCAATAAAAAATCAAAAGCCTTTATTATGACGATAGATTATGAAAAAGCTTTCGATAGACTGGAATGGGATTATATTTATAAGATACTTAATTTAATGAATTTTGATAGGCTTGCTATATCCATGATAAAGGTACTATATAATGATTTGACGAGCTGTGTAATAAATGATGGCCACCCCTCGGAATTCTTTAAAGTGTCCAGAGGAGTAAGACAAGGCTGTCCTCTCTCCCCTTACCTATTCATACTATGAATAGAATTACTTGCTATTGCTATTAGAAAAATAAAAACATACATGGCATCCCATACAAATCAGGTACTTTTAAGTTATCACAATATGCAGATGACACAATTTTGTTTGTTACAGATTTTGAAAGCATAAAATCTGCATTAGAGGTATTCAAAGATTTTCAACTTATTTCAGGCCTGAAGATCAATTTAGAAAAAACAGCGATTATGCCACTTGTAAAAAATAGTAACTACATTGAAAAAGAAAAAATAAAAAACATTGGTTTAACTTGGATTGAAGATAATATCAATATCCTGGGTATAACTATTACTCCATCTTTGGAAAATATTATTGACTTAAATTACACTCCTAAAATAGCTAAAATGAAGAATATAATAGCTGTATGGTCACAGAGAAAACTTACCCCAGTTGGCAAAATCATCGTGTTCAAAAGTTTCATCATATCACAATTTCTTTATCTTCTTGCAGTTCTTCCAAGTCCAACAAAAGAAATATTTAAACAGGTAGAAAAATTACTCTACAGTTTTGTATGGAATAAAGGAAGAGAGCTAATTAAAAGGAACACCTTAATTGCGCCGGCATGCGAAGGTGGATTAGATATGGTTCACTTACCGACAAAAAATGTCTGTAAAATTGCTTGGGTTAAACGTGTACTCTTAAAACCAGAACATGATATTTGGAGACTACTTATCCTAGATAATTTAAAGCTTAAGGAATTATCATTTAAATGCAACTTAGCAACGAATGACTCAACAAATCTACTTTGTACGCCATGCCCGTTCTGGGAAGATGTTCTTCGAGCGTGGTGTTCATATAATTTCTTTAATCCAACAAAAACTCCGGAAATAATGTCTCAGTGTTTATGGTTTAACTCGCATATTAAAAAGGAGGGTAAAGTTATGTTTTATAAAACATTATACGAGGCAGGAGTTAAGTATATTTCAGATCTGTATGATCACACAAATAAAAGGTCTCTTTGGTTGAGCCACAAAACATTCTGTCAAAAATATACAGTTAATATAGATTTTTTAAGTTATAATAGTATTCTAGCATCAATTCCAGATGAATGGAAAATTATTCTAGGAAAAGAGGAAACTGGTATGGAAACTGGAGCATATTTAGACGGACTGAGTAACTTTCTTTAAAGAAGAATACAGTTAAAAAAGTATATATGAAATTAATAAAAGAATATACAGAGAAGTTAAGCAACAGTATTCTTAAATGGAAAATAGATCTGACGCTAGACTCTGATGATGAAATATACAAAGGATTTTGTAATGTATGTTATTCTACTATTTCTGTTAAAATGAGAAGTTTTCAGTTCCACATACTTCATCGTCGTATTACTTTAAATCCTTTCTTACATAAAATCAATATTGTAGAAAGTGCTGATTGCACATTTTGTCGAAATGAGAAGGAAACTTTGATACATCTACTATGGGACTGCACCTTTTCGAAACTTATATGGGATGGAATCTTGCAAGTGTTGAAACTACATAAGTCAGTAAACCCTTCGTTTACATTGTTGATAGAAAAAGTTATACTGGGTAGCTATGAACACCAATGGTTGAATTCTCTAACTTTGATGATAAAACGGTACTTGTATGTCAGTAGATGTTATAAACAGAAACCAACACAACAGGGAATCCGACATTTTATAGAAAATATACACCAAATAGAAAAGTGTATAGCTCTAAACAGAGGGAAGATGGAAACACACATAAATAAATGGGCTCCTATTAAGTGTATACTTATGGAGCGGACAGAAGAGTTATCTTCATAAAGTATATGAATATTACAATCACACCCAACTTATTTTTGTTTATATTAAATAGTAGGCAAACTGTGTCACTGGGTGATAAGGTAATTTCTTTATTTAATTCAAAGCGAGTTTTTCTTTTATTTTACAGATTATGAACTTTTTAAAACCATCATTCAGAGACTTGTAATACCATATGTAATAGTGATACCCAAGTACCTCTTACCTATATATGAAGTAATGCTTTTGTATATGTACATGCACAGTATAATGCTTGTATGATTTGATATATATAAATATATATATATATATATATATATATATATATATATATATATATATATGTATACATAATAAAAAACAGACTTGGTATGATTAACCAACAGTATGATTGTTGCCGTTCAGGTATTGTCAACGTCAAGTCCATTGAGAAATCCTACTTAAGTACATCTTTCAATCATACCTCCATCCACATTAAAGCACTAAACGGCCTACCCCACCTATTACACTCGTCCTATCGAATTTGTAATTGGTAAGAAATTCACTATGACTGCCAGGCAAGCATACCTGGGTGATACCTGGGCAATCATACCTTTATCCACATTAAAGCACTAAACGGCCTAACCCACCTATTACACTCGTCCTATCGAATTTGTAATTGGTAAGAAATTCACTATGACTGCCAGGCAAGCATACCTGGGTGATACCTGGGCACAGAGGGTCCCTAACTGAGGACACTTATTGTCCAAATCATAACTAATGTTTCCTTAGAGCCAGGACAATTATATGAACAACAACAGTTGAATTATTTTTAATTGGTATTTGTTGACACATTTCGCTGGTCGCAGGAGGTAAATGCCACGGCTTCCGCGGTCAAACCGCCTTCCGTGGTCTAGGAGTAGAGCACACGGCTCAAAGTTAGAATCTCAGCTGAGATTTTTCACGGTCGGCCCCTTGCCAGGGTAAGTGCTATGCAGGTTTAAAGGGAAAACTGTGATCAAAAGTCGTGTGTCACTCACACTGCGACTGCGCCTTTCGGGGGTTCCTCGGCGTTAGGAATCGTCAGTCGGGATGACACACAGCTAGACCGGCGGGAGTGATACACCATGCCTGGTTCACGCTAGGATTATCGCGTGTAAGCCGCTGTCACATAGTCCGAAACCCGGAATGGAATTCTGCAGATGTACAGAGTACATTATAAAAATGAAGTCGGTTACCTTTCCAAAATAAATTAAAAAAAAAAGGCTCGAGATATTTGGTTTTACTGGAATACTGATCTTTGTGATTGTTATGCTGATTTAAGCCATGGATGATGCCACCAGTGTGGGACTCTTTATTGCACTAGGTGTTGTTTCATTTTTCCCACTAGCTTGCACCCTTTTGCACAGGATGAACCTAAGATCAATGGATCTGATGTTGAGAATGACAGACTGCAGCTATTATTCTTACCTTAACATGCATCGTTTCATTTCGTCAAACCCAGGAAGTACGAACTTGGCAGGTGTGGACAGGTTCTGATAACACTCAGCTTACACTATTAGTCTCTAACACAAACACACGATGGCGCTCCGCTACCCCCAGTAGGTCTGTCCCCTGACGCCGTTTTCTGCAAGAAGTTTGGGAAAAAACCGGAAGTACAGTTCGGTATGTGCAAGGAATTCCCTCTGGCAAGGTCACTCCCATACTCCACACAGAAGATCTATCTATGAATGTCAAGGATAGATCTCCTGCCCACATTCATGCACACAGCACGCCTTTTCACCGAAATCGAGTTATTTCGCCAGGAAATTTATATTACAAAAAATAATGGAGCAAATGTAAAGCATGCAACGAACTTTCATTCCAAATATAATCATCATAAGCTATTTGTCCGTGTACCATATTTTATTTATTGCCAAACCTGTGGATGTATCATGGGTGTAATATCCGTGACCTGGTATTATAAATATAAACATAAACTAATGCACGTGCTTGCTTGGACAGTTTTCGTAATACAGTTGTTTCCGGAATTGTTGAAGATGAAAATGTAGGGTGACAGTGCAGTGATACTTACTGTGTTCATTTCAACATTATTCAAAAGGATTACCTGGATACATTGGGGGTTAATCGTTTTTTTTTTGCTGGCATGAAATATGTGGCTAGGGAAAGTCGCATGTTATTCAAATTTACTGACCATGCAAATGGGTCATGACTGGGTCACGTGTCAGGTCAGACATACTTAAATCCGCCATAGGAAGCAGGGTTTGTTCTTACGCATATAAACTATTAATTAATAACTGCGTTATCATAATTAAACAGTGGCAAGTCACTTAAAACATGTCCAGAGAATAATGTCCCTGTTTTGACAATGACATCAACAAACAGCTCGATGTATGAAGAATATGTTTCTATTGGAAGCTTTTTATCATCGGCTTAAAATGTCATGTTCAGTAGTGATAGAGACGTGTCTATTGAGCATCAAATTCTGAAATACAAATAAAACATTTCAAGCATTAAATTAATTTCTTCATCTGATTCCAGATATTCATCTACTTGTCTGGACGATGTGAAAGGGCAGTCTATGTTCTCCATTTTATCAATAATTTTATGCTTGCTCCTGTCGAGAGCAGGGTTAGCCGACCCTTTTTTCTTCAAAATCGTCCTTCTTCGGTTCCACTTGCTTGCTGGTCAACTGGAGGTATAGCTAGGATAAATTATTTACTCTACTGTTAAATGTTGCATACTGTTTGTAGGATCTTGTACGTGCCTTTTTTTATCCATTCCCTTTTCTTTGACTTGACCTATACAGTCTAAGAGACTGACAGGATTGTACCTTCTCGTCTTGATAGTTCATGGTTGGTATATTATTCACTCAATTCTGAAGCCTGCTCAAGGTATTTACTATCCGACTAACTATAGGCATTGTCATACACTCCAAATTGAAAAATAAATCCTTTTTATTTCTGAAATGCCTTTGCTAAAGATTGAGAAAGAACCTTCTACAACTTCAAGATCTGTGTCTTGTATGCCTGGTCAAATCTGTTTTCTCATCATACGTGGGACTTTTGAAGCAGTGTTTTGTAGCATTCAATCATGGTAGAGTTCTTGGAATGCAGGTAAGAGTCTTAAATAAAATTAAGTATAGAAAGTAATTAATGATGGAGGTGGTTTAGTAGGATGTATTCCGATAACAAGAGCGCCGATGCAAAACATCACACTGAACAAGTTAAAATCAAAGATGCTGCCGGGAATGCTTCCCATCCAGTTGGTCCGATGCTGGAACTTCTAGAGAAAAGAGGCACCATGATTAAAGTGCTACCATGAGACGACGCTACAGTGCCAGTTAACGGAAAAGTCAATCTTTCATGCTCACTGACCTATTATTCTCTGGCGAGATGAGCAAAACTTATTCCGGGGCACCTGGTCAAATAACGTCCAGTTTACAGTACAGCCATTGCCTTAAAGTGTAAAAATACCTAACTGACCAACAAAAGCTATAGGTTCCCTCTACAAAAGTATATGCAAAAAGTATATTTTTACGATTTACCTGCAATTGTTGGTAAAAAATGATGCAATAAATTAACATATTGACTTCAATTGAATGACAAGCTTATTTCAATTTAAAATGCTACCATCTTGATCCGTATTTGCGGTGTTTCCATAATGGGGAATGCAACATGACAATATTCATTTCTCATACAAGAACACAATTGTATCACATTTGTCTTTGGATATAAATAATAACAAATGAAAATCACAAAAAAATATAATTAATATGTCTACTGTACACTACAGTTTTTTCTTACGAAGCCACTAATAGATAACTACGTTATCACGATAGTCCTGCGGGTAAATCAAACTTCCTGATAATTTTAACAAATTTCGACCATTTTTGGATTTCTCGTTTTTTTAAAACTAATTTTGCATTTCAAATCCAAAGTCTACCGTCATCTACAAAACGTGTTACAAATATACTAAGGAATATAACATTATCATGAGTCAGGTAAATTACACAAGCTGATAATGCCTCTAAATATAAGCTACTTTTAGAGTTTTCATCTTCTTGGCAAAAATAAGAATATTTTGCTTTTGAAATACTAAGTCAACAGTACTCCACAAAATGTCTTACAAACTTACTAAAAGATAAGTGCATAATTATGATAATAACATAAACAATTATTCAAGAGAATGGAAACTAAAATATGTCAATTTAAGATATCTCAGATTCTATGAAAAAAATATATATATATATGTTTGACTTTCCAAATATAGGGCCTACAGTGAACTACATTATTTCTCAAAAGCTACTAAATGATAACTTCATATTCAGGATAATGAGGTAAGCTATTGTAACAAGGCTGTCAACACGCTCTTAAAACTTTGGGATTTAAAAAAACTATTCTTAAAAGATAAAAATATTAATAGATATATATATCTGATGAATATAAGGATATGATAATCCATTTCAAAGCTTTTAATGGAGGAATGTATTCATGATTATACTTGTAACTTAAAATCATTCAGAAAAAAAATGTCATAGGTCAACTTTTCTGCTTTTAACACTAGTACCCTCTCTACATCTGCTAGTTTCTTTAGGGACATCTTTACCACCGTTTCTTTAGCTTTATTTGCCTTTGCAATCTCATTTGCTGATTTGATTGTGTTTGTTTTTTTTTTTATCCGGGGCACCTTGCATCATTGGTTGTGCAAGTAATATCATTTTTTGGGCTTCTTTGTACACATGCCTCTTCCTGTTTGCTTATGGCTCCCTTCTTCTTCTCAATTGTTTTACACTTTTTCTTTTCTTCCTGCAGTCTTAATTGGTTCTGTCATAAACTGTTTTCTTCTTTTCCCCCACCGACTCTTTTGCAGTCTCTCTTCTTCCGTTTTATGAGCCTCAGCAAGATTTTTTTCGCTGACTTGGCATCCAGTGCAGATTTCAGCTTTCACCTATCACCATATTGTGACCGGTTCATTTTCACTTAGGCTCCAACTTTCCATTTGTCACCGACAACTGTTTTAACAGTACTGGCAACACATTTTTCTCTACTTTCTTTGGTCTTAAAATAACTGCCAATCAGTGTTGCAACCACAACCATTCTTTTAATAACGGTCACTGTTGTGATAATTACACTAGTGGTAGCAACATAGCGGTCATTTTCACATCATGAAAATCTTCCACAGTTTGGTATGACAAAATGTCAAATAATATTTGTCTTGCTGATAGAACTTTACATCACGAAAAAGTGTGTAAATAAAGATTGCAGGTAGCGCCACCATCATTCTGCTGCAGTTGTGGTTCTTTATGATCAACAGGTTTCCAAACTTTCATAATAATCCATCTAGCTTTTCGAGAGGTATCTGGCTTTTTATTTTTTTTTACTGACACCAGTCTTAGCTGCTCAGGGGTTGAAACATGCTTCTTAACTCAGAGAACGTTCGGTGCAGTGGTCTACTTTTAGGTTTCCACCGGGATCCTTTCTAGAACTGTAATGATGTGAAGTTTGAACTCCTTATACCTCAAGATTACGACCTCTGTCCATCGCTAAATAAAAGAAAGGTCGGGGGTCTAGACCAACCCCTCTTTTGCAACCCCTGCTGGGTCAATAAGGATTTATTTAAAAATTTCAAGCTGTTCAATCGAGGGGAAAGTGACCGTTAAAGCAAAAGCAATCAATAGCGTTTGATCTCCGTATCACGAAAAGAAAGCAATGTATATATATATATATATATATATATATATATATATATATATATATATTAATATTCACACGTTCTCATGGACTATATGCACATCACATCAATACACCAATATATAACACGAATGATTTTGTCGTATGAATTTATTCCTGAACATACAACACAAAATGTCAACTTCATTAACTTTACACGAATGCACACAATTTTGCCACCAAAAAAGTTAACTTTGGAAAATGACCTGCAAATCTAGCAGACAGTCCCACAACACAGACCAAGGGGGAAAGCGGAGTCAACGACCTTTTTGTTGGGAGGCTTGCTTGCAGGTGAGCATGCTAAGAAAACTATTTGCACAGCGAAAATGAGACAGCACGCAAATCCATGAACCAAAGTGTGTGGCTAAACGAATGTTTACTCGGAATAAAAATCAGAATTATTTCTTTTACAGCAAGAGCCAAAAATGCAAACAATCTAATTCTAAAGCACGTATAAAGCATCTTCTTGATTATATGAAAATAAGTAAAATCGACGTTCAGCTCATTAACTTTGGTCAGTAATCATACATAGTACCCATTTAGAAGACGTTTATTTATACCGCTTATCTAGCATCTTGGTATTATGAAAATAAGTAAAATCGACTTTTCACCTCAATAACTGTGGTCAGTATTCATACAAAGGAACCATTTAGAAAACGTTCATGTATATTATTCATCCGTTGATACAACTTAATTTACTGTTATTGGTTCAATGAATCATTTGCTGAAACAAATACAGGTCAATGCGAGAATAAGGACGGAGGGATAACACTAGGAACTAAATTTACCTTCCAAAGAAGGACGGAAAAATAAGGGCTTGCTAGGTTCACTGTGACGGCCTAGTAGGTGTCGCCACCTGGCGGGGCCCACAGGAAGCAGCGATATGGATCGGATTTGTGATAAAAACCTTACAGGAACTACAAAGGATTTAAATTTACATGATTTGGACGGAAATAAAGCCATTCTTTCACTTTCCTTTTCATTGCAACAAGGGAGATGAAGCAAAGTATAGGTGCTTACCTAACTGGAAGATACCCCAATGGTTGCTATAACTTTTTCTAACAGTACAGTCATACAATTCACAAAAACAAAACGGGTTTCTAAACTGAATGGTCATACATATGAGTTATAGGTTTAACCCAAAGAAAAGTGTTTATTTAGCCCGGTGACATATATGATAGCTTGTATCAGTCAAGGAGAGGAAGATTTTTTGGGGGTGTGGCATCAAGGGTCACAAGTAACAGTTGCTGAAGCAAAAAAAATTAGATATACGCCTAAATGAACTAATCCCAATACAAAGGCCGACGTGTGTCCAACAGAAGGTATAGTCATCTGTACATCACAACCTTAGAGTTCACAACCTTCAAGGGCACTTAAGAGTAGACCCAGCTCAAGCTATTTCTTGTTATTTTGTAACAGGTGCAGGCGTACTATGCAACCTTGCTCAAATGTTGTGTGGCCCTCGCGACATCTCATCGCTGACCGGATTTTTTTTCTTTTCTTTTTTTTTTAAGATAGGCCAATTACCATGGTTTGTCGGTGGCACTGTCATACTAGATGATACTGAGGCAACCATACGATGGTAACGAGATGTTATTATTACGGGGCCATGTATAATCAAGACGTCACAGCCCTATAGTGAATATAGACATGAAGGAGTTTCTCAGGTTGTATAGTAATTTTATCATTTTGTGTTTGAAACCACTGGCCAGTTTGTAGTTTGCTGCACTGTTTTAAATAGTTCAACACAAGACGTCCGCAGCCTCCGAGCGCGAAATCGGGAGACGTTAGATGCCGAGGTCTAAGACGTCCGTTTTCTCTCCGCCCCGAGGGTACATACATCCAGTTCTTGACTACAACAGGTTTCAGCGTACGAGGTCACACATGTTTGGTTATATTTGAAAATAACGTAAAATTGCCTAAGCTGGGTCTACGAAGAGAGTAAAAACCATACAAGTACCACACATTCATTAGTGATATAAAATACGTGTACCGTCCTCAACAGATTGTCCAAGGCTCAAAGATATAATGTACTATCAATACCATTTAACACTATCATCGATAAAATCTTTGAACAGTTAGTTCTCTTTTTTAGTATATTTCCAATACAACACACCAATTGTTCAACTAGTATACAAGTTGCTTTTATTACGAATTAACTCTGCACTGTCTCAATTATACCTTTTTGGTATTTTTTAAATATTTTTTTTTAATTTTTAGAAAACCCCCATTACGTTATAAAACGGTGTATCTGAAGCTTTGGAAATCGCATAAATTAGTCCAGAAAAAAATTTTTATTTGTGGGTCTAACACAGCACATGGAAATAATTATATATTTACCAGAATCAGCCGAGAACAAATTTGGTCAGGCTAACCTTATTTAAAAAGTAAAGGTGTTAGTCTTTTTTTTTGTAATCCACTCAAATATTCATTCTTCTGTACATGTACAGAATTGTTATCCAAATCCGTATGGGCATTATTACCATGAAAATGTTATCAAATATCATCGGTGACTGGATAAAAATGCTAAAATACACAGTGTATATACATTGCCTGAAGACCCACAAAACGGGACAGTAGGCTCTCGCTAAGAGAGGGTGCAAATTTTATTTACAATTTTCAATTGGTCCCAAACCAGATGGTTCATTTGCTGTCCACCAGCTTATGCAGCGATGGCAACATAAACATTCATTACGCAAACATAAAACAATATACAATTTATACACATATCACAGTAAACTTGCTATTTAAACAGATTTGTGCACCAATGTACAGACACGCATCTCGGTAGAATGCATGGATATTTTGCAGTCTACTATTTTACAAAAGTTTTATACAGTAACTTACATCATCGCTTATGATTGTTTGTTTGATAAAGGATAAGATTCCTGTCAAAGAACGATTTGTACAACGTACAGGTGCCAATGTGACTGATGCCGTCATTGTAATCTGGCCATTCAAGATTATAGGCAGCCCTGGTATCCTGTAATAATTATGACATATAAAAGGATATGACATATACACGACAGGTTGTGAAAATGAAAATAATGAATACTCTATAAGATATTATACTTTTATCATACTTAACTAGCTGAGATGTTGCGAGTAATTTTTTTATAGATGTCATTTTTATTTAAATTAGTACAATAACCACAAAGACTGCAGTTTAAATTATGAGAGGTGAAACTCTTTGTAATGTAACACAGTGAATATTAAATGGACAATGTTTTTTATATTGGCAATGTTTGCACACCGAGACTGCCATGATCTCGTTCAGAGATATAAAATAAGAAAACCTTGCTGACAGTAATTTTACGTTGATTGTTTGAGTAGGGATATACATGTACCAGTATCTTGCTGAACATGCTTGGTCTTGCAATATTTGAAGCATGAATTATGCAGCCTCTGGCAACATATAAAGAGATCAGCAACAACCAAATCTGACCACTGGTCATCACATTATGATCTGTTATCAACAGATATCAAATGTACCATTCTATAATATGAACCATCTCCCTAGAAGTTATGAGGTCGATTTTCAATTCAATTGTAAACATTGTATGAACATGAGATTCCTGTTAACTAAACATTTGTGTATTTTTTATACAAGTTTGATATGGAATTTTGAGTGTATTATCTAGATGTACAATAAATATAACTCATGTACACTGATATGGCAAGAAAAGTTGGAATGTACCGGTATTGGCATGTTTAATATTTAATAAAAATGTGAATGTAAACATTTAAACAATGTTAACAACCATGGGAAACGTGGTATCACAACCTGCATAAAAACATTCACAACCAAGGAAAATACTGTACTTTACAAGTAAAAGAATGCTAATATTCAACGTCTTTTATAATGAAATCTTCGCTTATGATGTTTCAGTAAACATTATCTCTGAAACTATTGTCCATGTTTCTCATGTCAAAGAATAAAAATAATAAAACATATTATCACTAGACAATTAAAATCCAATGGTCTATACCCTAAGACAATGGATGACTGTAATAAAGAAATCACCACATTAGTTCTTCAGTATGCATCTTTGTTGCAATGCACAAATTACTTTGCAGAGATGAGAAAAAAAAGAGTGATCATGAAACAGGTATAATGATGGCCGAGTACAGGTAGATTATTTCTTCTTGTAGATAACTATTTCTTCTTTTTGCCAGCAGGACTTTTCTTTCCTTTGGCACTTTTTCGTCCTTTTGGTGATGGTGCACTCTTTTCAGCTTCCGCTTTCAGCGCGGCTTCCTGGGCAGCTAGTTCCTCCTGTCGCTTCCGTTCAGCTTCTAGGAATTTTTGACGGAATGCTTCACGAGGTTTGTTGATAGCTTCTCGTACACTGTCTAGGGTGGCCTGTAAAAAGACAATCATAATGTAAGGTTATGGCAAACTTGAGCAGAAAATGCAGCACCTAATATCCGGCTCTAGTATTTCAGTCATACTGGTTAAATATGGAATAATCTTCAAGAGTTTTTTTATATTTGAGATTTTAATAGATAAGTGATTAAATTTTTCTATCTAATCAGAAAATGGCAACAATAATCCTGTATTTATAGATATATCTCTCTCAGGTTGGCAGCAAAACATGCAGCCATATGTGCTTTTACAGATACTTTATCTTGACTGTGATACAAGACTGATGACTGTCGGACAAGATATTTCCCCACTGCATATGGGTGTAACAGTAAAGGAACAGTTATGCTTACTGCAACAGCTGGTTACGAAATATGCTATGGGCTGGAAAATTTTACATTTTTTACAAGTCAGAGTAAATATCAGTACAGCTATTTGACTTAACATTTTATCCCACAATGATATACTATTTAAGTGTTCTGCTTTGTATCTAGGATTACGTAAAACTCCTACATGTCAAGCATAGTTGACCAACCTGCAGGCATGCAAGATCAATAGCAAAGGCATGATGCTAAATAAAATGTGTGCTGGTGCTGGGTACAGGATTTTCAATATTAACTGTGATATGACAGACATAGAATGATCACTGGATGTAATTTTTAATGAGGGTAGACATAATGCTGTGGAGCAATATAAATAAACAAGGCAATTAGGGGGAAATAACCTTGTGGAGTTGCATCATGGTATATGCTTTTATACCACAATATATTCTGCAAAATATACATAACAGACCAAATTTGTGAAAACGCATTGGACCTACATTTTGCAGATGCACTAATTGACACACTATTTTGATGATGCATTATGTGATATTATCCTGTGGTGATACATTATAGGGTATCCAATTGTGAAATTTTAGATGCATTTTTGGTTATGCTCTTATTTTACACTAAGGTACCTCCTATTTTGTTGGAACACCATCATTTAAACCTGAGAGTTCATACATTATGGGATATGCTCTTGTTTGGATGCACCAAGGATATATTCTTGTGGTGATGCATTTATTCTTGTGTAAATACATCATTGGATATGCTCTTTTTGTGCAGGTGCACCATGGAATATCCTGGTGGTGATGCATTATGGGATAACTGGTGATACATCATCAGATAGCCTCTGTGAAAATCTGAAGTAAGCTACTTGTATAAAGTGACATTCAGCTGTGAACATAAAAAGGGGTTACAAAAATGGTCAATGCAATAATGTGAACAACAAGGAAAAATAAAGGAAACAAAAAAACTAAAATCTTTCTGAAAATTAAAGATAAATACTGTGGCTTGGAAGCACAGTATGTGCAGCATAACTGGTGTCACACGTAGGCAAATCCAAAAGAATGAGAATTGTGTGACCACCTTAACTAGAACAAGATGGAGCATGTTTTTCTTAGCTGAATTACTCTGGTTCTGACATGTGGGATTGTCTGTACATCTCCATGGCAACCATAAGTGTGGCTCTATGGTTATCCACATTAATCTGTAGGTAAAGCAACATTAAATAAGGTCAAATATGTTTTTTTACCAAAGTAAAGGATGATCTGTCTGAATCACTTGGCAAAAACATAACGCATTTATCCTCAAAGTGTATACGGTAGTAAACAACAGCATGGAACCTCCTTAAGCTCAAGTCTCCTGCCATGTTACACTATGAATTATGATATAATATCTATATGCAAAGAATTAATTGCATGTAGAGAAGACAGTATGTAGAGAAGACAGTATGTGCATGAATGAATTTAATATATATATATATATGGAAGAAATGATTGTCCTTGTTTTTACACACTGAGGTTTACTTCAGCTCTCATTCCCCAGCAGATAATTTTGTTCCTTATGTTTTTTGTATATTCACTCTTACCTGTACCAGAAACGTGTACGGCTTAAGAGTATTATTATACCATATAAAACAGAATCAAACATCTTTGCTGCATGTACTATTTAATACTGAAAAGGTGACACCAAAAATATCAAAATGCTCTTCAGCCTTGGGCACCAAAAAAGCAGCCAGCAGGTTTTTTTCTTTTTGTTGTTGCTGAAAATTTAAATAGTCAAAACAATATGTATGAAAACTTGCGGGAATGATATAATGATGTTTTACAGTTCTTGAAATGGTGTATACGAACACCAAAGTAACTATATCTTCACGTGTGGCCTACAGTATGTTACAGATTTTTATATGTCAACACTTTCTTGACCTCAGGCACATATGAGATAGAGTGCAATACAAATGTCATATAATTCTGCTCTTATATAATTATGATCGCTGACATAAGAATGCAACACTTACTTTCTCTGGCATGCATTTAAAAACCTGTCATTGAGCTGTACAGTGGCCAGAGAAACTCTCTTGTGCTCTTTTTCAGGATATCCATTAGCTTCATTCAAAATATGGTATCATTAATGCCCATTCAAATTTTCTGTAGGATAATTTATGAGAAATAATATGTCAGGGAAATATTTATATTCTTATAATTTTTGTCTTTCCTTTCAATCTGTAGAGTAAATCATTACTGAAGAAAACTGTTCTAGAAGATGAGGTAATTTTTTACATCTGTTACTGATATGTCAGCTGCCATGAAATGTCAAACAGTTAAAACAAATGTTCATAAAATTGACATTTACATCTCATGTTATCCTAGAAAATTCTATGTCCCACTGCAGAAATCTGCTTAATTATATATATCCCTAAAGTTTACCTGCATATTTTCACACATTTCCAGCTGTTTAATTTTGGCCTGGTTGCGTTGGTATCGGTCCTGTTCTCGTCGTCTCTCAACTTCCTCTCGGTATGCTCTGTATTCCTGAAACTGTCGCTGCTTGGCCTCCAGCTGCCTTTGACTCTCCTCCTCATCCAGCAAGCGAGGTACATCCCTTGTTCTTCTGTAAAATACAATATCAGAGATAATTATTCAATAATTGTAATTATTTGGCAACTCTTAAAAGCCTGTTACAGCAACCACATATTAGACAGTAGTTTTCTAACATAATCATATTCCTCAATACTGATAAAAATCAGAAAATTATCAATATATCAAACTCATAACTTATCTAGACTTTCCAATATGTAAATCCCCACCGTGTTGAATTTGAGCTAGAATAAATATTCCTACTGACAAATACCACCAGGTAAACAATACTAATAATATCTTTGCCTTTTGTTAGAATAGTTTCAAAATAATCCATTATTGTTTTTAAGTTATATCAGATGTATATTAATCTCTAAAAATATTCATAAAAAAAGAATACAGATAAAGTTATATCAAATAAAGACCCTCCTTTGATAATTCCTGTTTTAAAAAAGGAAAATAGATTAACATTAGAGGCAAAAACCATCTCTGACCTAACAAAAGGTGTTATGTCAAGTTTCTGCAAGACTTCTTTGGGTGTCGGAGGTGCAGGTGGCTCCAAGGTGAGGGTGCCCTCACTTTCGCTGGCGTCTATCCCTGGCATGGTCGGTGATGCCGTCTCTCCTTCTGATGGTCCCACTGAGGTGCCAGCATCAGCGCCCTCTACTGGTGTCTTGGTGTCATCCTTGGATGATATGTCATCTTCTTGCACCTACACATGATATAACAATCAATCTGTTGTTTTACCTACTGCTCAATTAGTGTTTATGACAATAACAAGTGACCTATGGGAAATGACAATCAGCAGACAAACATGACCTGAAACATTATTTTCTAACAATCACAACTGTTAGTGACACCTTTTAAGATCTCCCTAAAACTGTAACGTGACTAATATTTGTCAGTCCCTGAATACTGTTTAAATTAACTTGCAAAATCAACCATGACTTGTGCCTTTTTAATGGACTGGCAGATGGCAGGATGATGGACATAGACTTATCATTATGGTGAGAAAGTCAGCCTAAAAATGGCAAAATGAAAGTGTACAGATAAGCCAGGCAAGACAATTGTATTTCTCAAAATTCCCTTGACAGACTTGTGGTCTATCAAAGTTATCAAGTTGAAATCAGTGAAAAACTGCTGAAGCTATTCATATTTCTGACCCAAATGTGCACCTTCTGATGTAATGAGATGAAAGGTCATTTAATCAAAAGAAACAAGGACTTAGGAAATAGTGGAAAAGTCACAAAAAATCAAGAACAAAACATGAACAAGTATGGTTTCCTTTGTCATTTTATGATTTATCCTGAGAACCCTGCCCCAGTTTCCACATCTTTCTCACTTTAATCATATGAGAGCTTAGGCATTACAGCCTGTACTTGCTATCTTAATTATGTTATAGAGGGTGTGCTTAAGCCTAGTTTTTCACACCTTTATCATATGAGAGCTGAGGTACTTCAGCCTGGACTGCTGAGCTTTTGCTGACCGGCCTGGTTCTGCCTCTTCCCATGCTTTCTTCATTGCGCGGATCTCATCCGCTCGCTCAGTGTCTTTTTTAACCTCAATATCATCCTGTAAGAAAGCAACAAATGTTATGAATTTCCAAAAGAAATTTCCATAGAAAGTGCAAAGTAATTGTGTCTGAATATTTTTATAATAGCCTTAAAGTCCTATTTTAGAGCATTCTTTAATTATTACTTTTTATGTTAAACAAATTTTCCCAATGACTATGACAGCTTATATTGGTGATGATGCCTATTTGTTAAAGAAGCTGCATGGCCTGTGTTTAGAAAGACATATGAGATCGTGTTCCTACAAATTTTAAATATAATTTTCAAGGTATAAGGACAAATTTGTATGTACAAAGGTTTTCTCTGTCTGACATCCTTTACAAATCTCTTTGGCAATCTGATCCTGCAAAATTTTCATTTTTTATTTACCACTTTTAGTCACAAGTCTAGATTATTATACTAGTTAATATGAGATCAGATAACAGGTTCAAAACATACCTTCCTTCTATTGGCTTGCCAAAGCCATAAAATGGAGTGAAACTCATTTTTTCCAAAAAGTATTTTAAATATTAAATTCAAGCACTTCAACGGACTTGATAATACATAAAGATATATTCCAGGGGTTTAATCGTGTGTGAGAGCCCTGTATAAATGTGAAGCAAGCTGGATTTAAATGTTTTATAACTGTGATGGACAGACACAGGTAACTTCAGCTTCTGAATGCTGTATTTTAATGGTTTGGACAAAGATCTATGGCAGTGCTGGGATTATTTCTGCACTTGGCATAAAAAAGACCTTACTGCTATTGGGATATACTTTTTTGAGCCTTCTGGGTTTCAATTTTCTAAATGTAGTTGGGGATAATCAAAATATTAATTAACTTACAGCAAGATGTCCGTCACTGACGATTCTAAGTAGCCAGTTAGGTTTTGTAAAATCAAACTGCTGAGATGGTGGCCTTGACCCTTTGTCCTTGTCCTTTGACCCCTTGTCCTTTCCTTTGCCCTTAGCACCTTTGTTTGAGGCAGCAGAAAGCATCTTCTCGTTTCTCGGAGCAGAAATTGGCCGGTCCTTATGAGCAACTGGAATTAAAATACAATGAGCCTTTTTAAGAGCATGATGAAACTGCAATATGTTTTTCCCTGATTCATTCACTGAAGGTTATACCTCTTCAACACAAACTAATGCTAAAAAGTATGATGGTGGATTATAAGAAACTTTATATTAAACAAACCTATTTATTTTGGCTTAACATAGCAACAGATAAAGTTTATTGAAACCAATCATATTATTACACAGCATTGCACTCAAGCAAATTGGAAACCACTCAAGTCTTAATTCAGATTCTCATATAAAAATTTGGTTAAATTGATATATTTAAGTCAACACCTATTGTGACCCTGACCTTAGTTTATAGGCCTTCACTCTGACCTGTTCAATTTCTACCTTGAATGACCTTAACCCTGACCTACCTTTAAGGTCATTTTTCTCGATTTCTTTCAGCATCTGTACAAAGGCCCATGAAGACTCTGACAGCGGCCAGCTGTTACGTAACACCACCGCCTGAATAACGTACTTATGAGTCTGAAAAGACACAGGATCATGAATATTTATGATGTGCCCTTAATATACACACTGAATCAAATAATATTCTGTTGATTGCTGAACACTGGCCAAGGAACACTGCCTGAAGAAAGCACCTGGTTCTCTTTGACTCGACCATTCACATTAACAACAAAAGGTTGTGGATATAGTGAAACAAACATCTTATATGCAGTACACTAATGTTGAGTGCTTATGAAAGTAAGAGGAAACGGAGCAAAAGTGAGAGTACAAATGAGATATAAAATATGTTTTTGGGCACTTTTACACAAAAGGTTGAGTGATTAGTCTCACTGGGGAGTAAAAACTGAATACCTAACAGAGCAAAATTAAGTTTACCCCTGAAAAGGTATTTATCTTAGCTAAAGGAAACTGTTTAGTATACCATTTTACCTGTGAACTAATAAAAGTTACCTTGAATTCAGTAATTCAAACATCCCATATTTTTACAATAATCTTTTTCTCTTTACAGCTCTACATAATTTAAATTTTCACTCATTGGTCTGTTCTAATGTCTTTATCTGATATATTTGATCATGCCCTAAGTGAATGGTAAAAAAATCTGCAACCACATTTGTTTTTTTATGAAATTTTCATATTTTTATCAAAAATTTAACAATGTATTTTAATTATGATTAAAGGAAGTATGCTCTCAGTCTTATTCTGACTCTGCTCTGCTCAATCAGTAACAGAAATGGTGAGAGAAGTTGTTCAGCTGTACAGAGTTCAAGAAATCAGGATATATGTTGATGCCTTAGTCTGTGGTCACTTGATTTATATGATAACGGTTTATACAGACATTTGTACTGGAGAGGACATTATTTTAACATGCGCTGTGGAAGAATTCATTGGAATGTTTTCGTTCCCTCTCTCTCTTGTATTGTTCATGGACCTCTTAAACATAAAATGAATCAGTGTCCACCTCATTTTCCAGAGGCAAGTTCATCTGCAACTATTTGGACCTTGTGGTTAAAGGAGCACAAAACAGACATACCGAGTATCAGTTATTAAGTATAATGTAAGTCAATTATGACTCCATGATATTAAATGACACTTAAAGCGAGATAATAAATATTGGATGGCTTGTACCTTTTGTTTTGTTGAAAAAAATTATACTCCAGACAACAAATTTAACAATTATTTGGAGAAACGGTCATCTTGAAAAATGAAATATTTCACAGAATTTTTTTCAGAAGCAGTTTTGTTCACAATCCATAATGCAAATATAATTTGTTTTTTGCACTCATGTTTTATTTCCAACACATTTACTTTAAATGATAACATCTCTCAACTTATTTTACAGCATACATTAAACAATTGGTTCATAGACATCATAGCTCACCTGAATCATCAGAATGTAATATAAACAAAATGTTTATTGTAGACCTGGGAGAAATACACATTAACCATATATAAACATTAACTTATTCAAAATTTGGGACATACATTTTTGTATTATGTGATAACTACAGATAATGGTCCTGCTAGTTGTACTTTACATTGTGACACAACAGTTGTGGAAATGGACATTTCAGTTGCTTTTGGCTTTTTACTTGTGAGGATATTACCGTTGAATTTGAATTTAAAAAAAACTTTTCTGAGACTTAGATTTATTGGAACCAGAAAATTAAGCTTTTACAAGTAGACAATGTTGATATCATTATTTTCACAGACTTTGCGATGAGACTTGATAAAATGGATGGAAAAAGAAAAGCACGTTGTCAAAGACCAAGTTCATATGAAGCCTCCACCCTCACCACCCCCAGCCCCAACACTGATAACTGTGTCATTTAAAATGTGTACCAGCAAATTTGGAGACCATAGTTTCAAAAGCTGTTTTACCAAACTCTGGTTTAACAAGTTCTTGACTTTTTCTTGAGGCAAAAGTATTGGCAAATTTGATTGTAGTTTCTCTCATGAAGTAATGTATTCATGGCTGGTGAGATGGCAATGGAACAGAAAGCACTGGTATTTTCATAAGAATTATCTTTGGCTAAAACAATTTGGGTTGATTCGTCAGCAATCATCAATATAGCACAGTTACATAAAATATGTGACATGAAGAGAGTGAATGATTCAGATAATGAAATGTTAGATTTTGGGGAAAATGAAAATTAGGGCTGTTCGACTATTTCTACTGGTCTAATTTGGTAAAGAATCTTAACATGTATGTGGTTCTGGTTAAAAACAGATATAATTACACATTTGTTATAATACCCAAAGTAATAGATGAAGGGGTCTATGTAGTTAACTACATGATATTTATTAAAATTAAAAGTAAGCAGGATAGGTATCCACAGTGATTGAAAGCTTAAAAAACTTTTGTGCAAATCTGAAAGACTGTAGGGTTGTACATTTGACACTTTTATCCCGTAATAAAAAAATGTCCTCTCCAGTACATTTAAGTAACACAAGATTAAAGTCTGCTACTGTCACAATTTACATGCAGTTATTGCAGGTATGCTTTTTGTCTGCTTCTCACTTCTGTACAAAGAAGGAACATGTAAAAGAAAGGCTTTATCATGAATTCATCAATGAAGATTCATCACTCTAAACATGAGCACTGACAATGAATGCAGTTGCATGCTAATTTATATATATAATGAGCCAAACTATTTCCTAAACCAGTCAGTCTGTTTATATCTATCACTAGGACAAACTGTAAGTAAATATTAAGCTTACTTGGAGAAGTATTCCTCTAGCCTGCCTCATGTTAAAAATAATTGTACTGGAGAGGACATTTAAACAGATACACTCATTGCTAAACTGGCCACAAAATATTAGATGGGTTGCAATGCAAACACCTGGGAATTTATCTTCGTAGCTACCTGTTACATATAAACTAAAATAGGCTTTTAATTTCTACATTAAAGTGAATTTTATCTGTATGTACTGGAGAGGACAATTTTTTTAACAGGCATATACCAGGTAAACAAGTGCTAAATCATCCGGGTCAGAACACACATACCCAGCCCATAGTTACCAAAACACGATTAGATATAATACTGGCTGTTTAAAGCAGGATTTTGTTTTGCGACATGAGAATTACATTTCTTGTGAGGATGCAATGTACTGGAGAGGACAGGTCCCAGCAAAATTTTTTAACCAATTATTATACTGAAGGATATTGATTGGATAATTTAAACCACCACTATGAAAGTCATGAAACTTGGAGCACTTGTAGTTTACATGTTACAGCATGTGCTGTGATTAGAATATTTCTGTTCTGGTAAACAAATTTCAGTCATATTTACATTAAATTTTTCCATTTTTGTGAGTGAGACTCCAAAATTTGGTGAAAATCACACTTAAATGGCCAGAACTTCTTAAAAAATCAGCCCAGAGTTATAAAATTTTCTGTGTTTATAGAGGCTCGTGTGGCCTTTACAAATATGATAAAATGTATCATATTTTCAGCCACAAAACTTACCTGTGAACTATTGTTTAACAATTTTTCATATCCAACCTTTAGTGTGAAAGTGCCCTTTTACATTTCAAAATGTTAGAATTTCAAATATTACAAGATGAAGGAAATAAATAAAGGGTAAATTCTAGAAATGATTCATTACAACTAAGAAAACAATCATAGGGCTGAGCACTTGCAATGTAACATTTTTCTTAACAAAAGGCAATTTTGAGCCCATGGCTTATTTCAGTGAGGATACGTTAGATGGTGTACCTTGGTATCAGACTCGTCATCTTCTCCCAGGCTGGCCAGAGATCTTCTGCTGCTACTCCTCTGTAATCACAATCATCATTATAAGTAAAAAATACACTACCAGGATACAACATTCAGGTTTATTTTCAGCAGGTAAAGATGGATGTATAAATAATCTCACCTGGGAAAATTAGTATGAACAAATAAACAGTGAAACCTGTGTTATGACAGCACCCATGGGATTGGCGGAAAGTGGTCTTCATTCACAGGTGGTCTTATTAGGTCACTTATAACCAATATGCTCATGATTCATTCAAGGGTGGTCTTAAGAGACATGTGGTCTTATGAGACAGGGTTCCACTGTATGCTATTATTTGTTTGGTCACCTGATGTGGTATTTAAACTGTTTTAAGCTTTTTCCCTTACTTAATTATTTTATGCTCTTATCCTTGGATCAGGAATAGTGAATATCATAATTTTTAATACTATGCCATCATCATCATCATCATGAAGTAAAGATACAGGGTTCAAGCTGTTATTTGACTGGGAAAAAGTCACAATCCCCCTAGCATGTTCCTTCACCAACGTAACAAAAAATAAGATAGATAATTAGTGTCCAGTAACTGGTGTCTAACTACTGCAAGGTGAAATATGACCAATAAGTGCTGGTAGTTGAAGTGGTTTTGTCCATAGACTGCCAAAGTCTCAATGAAGATGCCAGCTGCAGAAGACTGAATTGTTTTAGAAGCTAGCTCAGATGTCTGTATGCCATAAAACCTCTACTTACAGAGACCCTTCCTCCTGGTGATGCTGTCCTCTTGCTTTTGGTCTGACTTGTGGAACCCTGGACTTTGGCAACCTTGTTTGCTACAACAAGAAGATAAATAAATAATGCAGTCTCTCAATTACAGATACCGATTAGAGTTGGATTTTGTCTGTAATAGAGGGGTGTCCCTGTTAGATGTTAATGGACTCCCATGGCCTGAAGTGTTTGTAATTTAGAGGTGTCCACAGTAGAGAGGTGACTGTAAGGACAGGTTTTCTTGTACCCAATTATCATAATAGTAAAACCATTCATCATAAATATAGGTTTAATTGCACAGTTATTTTCTAGGTATGACAGGGTAGGAAATGTATTATATCATCCAACTTACCAATCATTTCAACAATTTAGCAAAGTGTTCTTAAACCTTAAATTTACTCGCATTAATTTTGTGCTGCACACATACAGAGGTAAAATGGCTAAAATATTGTAGAAACTTTCATGAAATCCAACATTAACATCCAGTCAGCCTCCAGTTTATTACAGCATATCATCTTGAAGAATGAATATAGACAAAAGTATGAAGTTCCAAAATAGGCAGGAAATTATTCAGGAAAAATTTATGGGACACTTACATGCTCGGGAGCTTGAGCGTTTACTCTCGTCATCTGAGCCTACATCCTTCTGGAAGAGGAATGCTGGGATGACGACATGACCTTTACCCACTGCGCTGATGACCTCGACCTCATTATCTAACACCTGAAGCTTGACATAGACATCAGGCCTGGATGTGTTCATTTGGACAGTGGCTAAGTGGTCCTCCAACACCCTCACTGAGTACCTGGAAAAAATACTATATTCACTGAAAGTTTTGATATTAATGCAGACAATGACTGAATGATTTTCTTGCTTTGATTCTTCTGCCTAAAACTCAGTACTGCAATATCAAAATCACCCCAACAAAGATGAAACCAAGTCCTGTTCTTGCAATAATGACTGGGGCTCATTATTTTTTTTACAAAGTGCCATTCTGAATCAGGTTTCATCTGAATTCTGCTGATAGCATGCCTGCCTTTTGAAAACAACATGGTTTCGTTCAAATCTGTAGTTTTTGATGGAGCCTCCATTGAATCACCAGCATTTAAGTATAAACTGAAGATATAAGACAACTGTCAAGAGTGAATGTGCCAAGAAGGAATACCTAGTGTCCAATTTCCACATCTGCATCGACATGTGTTTTCTGTGTGTACTTCATAGTAGTAACTTATATCTTAAATACCAAAAGGAGCAGAAATCAGGATGAAGTGTTAATTATACATGACCAAGAATGGTCTTATGTTTACCTGTGACTCCTGCTACATTATACATACCTGAGAATGGTGTTGCGCTCGTTTGGTATGTAGTAATCCCTCAGCTCCCGGGTGTGGAAGGAGCTGACCATCTCGCTCTTTGCTGGGGCTGGCAGTGGACTGAGAGAGCCAATCAGTCGCATCCTCCAGCTCTTTGGCTGCAGTGGCTGGTCAGTTGTCCTAGCCTCGGCTACAAATGTGTACCCTCTCTGTAAAAAATACCCAAGAAATATAAATATGCAAGCTTGTTATCTTGCTAGCAACTGTGCCCTAACTTGACCACTTTCAACAAAAGTAGCTCATTATCAAAGTCTGGGACAATTAAACCACTTTACAGACATTAACCAAACTTAATGAGTACCAGCCGATAAATAAATGACTTAAAAAAACAATCATTCCATCAGTATATTACAAAATATCTTTTTTTTTTAGAATAATTGCATACTGAAAGAACACAAGTCATTCAACTTATTCAACCACATTGACCTCAATATATGCTTTAGTGATGTGTGGCCAACATGGGATTTAAAACATATTTACAACTTAAAGATTGCAGTCATTAAAAGTCTGGTTCAAAATTTTTACACAATCACTCTGTAAAATGTCTAACCTTATTTTTCTTGTAGACAAATGGAGCAACCTTCTGAAAGACTCTGGGCACCTCCTCTCCAGTATCATTATTCACGACTCTTAACATACATGTCGGGATAGGCACGTAGAGCTTAGGCACACACAGCATCTCCTCCGTCACATACAGGATATCTCTGTAATCATCATCATCATCATCATTAACATCATCAGTGTACTGGTCTAAAAATGAGTTAACAGTATGACAACATAAATGCCCAATTATGTTGACAACATCACAATTTACAGGCCTATGTATGAGTAAAAATGATAAGTTTACCAATCTTTACATAATAACTACAACAACCACTACCTATGCTTGCTCATACAGTGCTAAATTCCAAATATCATACCAGAGTTTGAATCACTGTAATCTACCAATGCTTGCTCATGAATACATTGCTGAATTCCAAATGTAACACCGAACTCTGGTTCACTCTAATCCACCTTTACTTCCTGCTACATTGCTAAGACCAAATATTACTTCAGACTCAGGTTCACAGTCTGATCTACCTATGCTTGCTCATACAGCGCTAAATTCCAAATTTTATACCAGGCTATGGTTCATCAAAATGTATAGCTTTACCTGTTGATCATACTCACCTGAAGACAACAAACCAGGCACCAGGAGGCTGGTCAGGGATGTTTCCTTGATAATCTGCAAAGGATATCTTGTTCCATTCATCCTTATGGAATGGGTATTTAGACATCAGGTCAGGGTCAGCCTTGAACATAGTTCTGTCCAACAAAGAATATTGATAAATATGATATCAGTGTAACAATTTATACTGGTACATACAGTAACTTTCAGGGTGAATTCATTCCTGTAATCTTAAATACAACTGCAAAATAACAAGTATGTTACACAAACTAACCCTTGCCCAAAAGAGGAGAGCAAAGGTCCTTCAACTGGGTCCGTCTGTATGTTTGCCTGCATGTATGACTGTGTCAATATGCATGCATGTTGAATATTTCACACAAGGTCTGTCTTTACGATAATCTTGGTCATCCTGAAAGATGATCAATTAACCAGATTCTAGAACTCACAAGGTAAAAACATATTTAACTGTAGTGAACTCTTAAATGCCCAGATGGATTCAGGGTCAGGGTCTTCAGTCTCCGACCAACTTGTTATTATTATAAGATATTGGATCAGGTGACCAATTTTTGCTTAAATTAAATTATGCAACTTAGGAACTTTGTAAAACTGAAAATATTTTTGAAACATTGGTTGTGTTACTTGTAGATTTAGCCAGTTTGGGCAATGGATCTAAATTATCTAAGGTTTTAGGGTGACTTTTAAAGTAAATGCATGTGGGCTTATCTTTAGATAAGTGTTTTACCTGAAGAGGTAGAGACCATGTTGATCAGCATTGCCTTCCATTATACTCCAGGCTTTCTGTAGCTGTTCCTGGACCTTAACATTCTCTTCCGTTCCTGTAGAAGATCATTAACATTAATTACCTGTCAATGCTGTTATGCAGGTGATATAACAGTCCAGTCATAATGTACAGCTGTACCCTCACATCTAATGTTAAATTTGAGTAGTTAATAATAAGAATAAATTCTAGACATATAAAACATGGTGGTGCTTTACTTTATCTGAAATCCTGATCTGCTAACATACCAATGGTATACATTGTTGTAGTTAAATTTCTCTTTGATATCCTGAGCACTTGCACCCATTAAAATCTCACAGAATAAAAGTTCTGCACCTTTCTATAAAGACACACTGAAAATAAAACTAAAATTAGTCACCTCAATATCAGAAACCACATTGTTTTAAATGAAGAATTTAAAAGAGCACAAGGACTAAGCAGGTATAGGAGGAAGTAATACCTGGTGTTCGAGCTTGTGAGATCTTTCGTACCCAGTACCCACGGAAGGATTTCTGAACTTTAACAGCTGCTACATGTTCCTCAGGAGTGATTTCCCTGAAAATATTCAGTGAATATAATGAATGTTATTACCTTACCTACTAGCACATTTTACCGGGTACATCATCTGTGTACAGTTATGTAGTCAAGTCTATACCATCTGTGCCCGAGTCTAAGTCAGAGTCCTTGAGGTTCGAGTGCAAGTCCAACGTTTTCAAGTCTGAGTCATTTGGAACCAGAGTCCAAGTCTGAGTCCAAAGCAAATCTTCAATAAAAGAAATTTTTTAATGGAAATCCTAAATGTTGAAGTCAATTTCTATGTCAATTTACACACGCATATCACTTTATAGGTTAATTACATCTTGATAATAACTCTCTAATTCTGATGCAGGGCTACAGCTTGGTATATATAGTCTTTCTTGTTGTTGTTGTAATATTCTGTTATGAGTTCGCACATATTTATGTGGACTCGAGTTTACCCTCATCCATTAACTGTTTGCTGTGACATACCTTTGTTTAAACTATAATTGTGTTTTGTTTTCACTTTTGAAAAGAAAATGTCTCACCCCATCTTGTTATGTGAATATAAAGCTTTCTCACTATAAATGAGTGATACATATATGGTGTGTTGATATGATAGACATTGGGGCCACAGTGTCTGATTGGCTGAGTGTCTCTGTACAGACATGAACAGGCAATAGGTCCATGGTGAACATAATTACAGTGTTCCTAAGTGTGTTTTAATTGTAAAAATATTGCTCAATTTACTATGATGATGGGTTTTTAAAATGAGTTAACATACTAGCTGTGGTGAATTGAGTTAAACTTTATACATGTATTACAAAATATGGTCATTAACATGATGTGCTATCTCTATGACCAACTGAAATAAATATGTATGTTTAAGCTAGAATTATCCACTCACTAAAATAAACATATGATCACTCTGATCATTTTTTTTTCATGCTTTAAGTTATCAAAATATATCAAAGATTAAACTTATAACTCTGTCACAAATGCCACTAACCTGTTGATCCAGTGATCAAGCTTCGGTTCTGGCTGGTCACCTGTCAATCAAAGATTTAATTTACCATTTATTAAATGGTTTACCCATTACATAAAGATATATACATGTTATGTTTTATTTCTACAGAAATTATATAAAATCAAGCAGGATCAGTTTACACACTGAGAATTTCAATAAAAAATCACACCACATCCTCCAGGTATCCTCCAGGTATATATCTTATATCAAAATATAGTCAAATCCATATTCCCAATGATGAAAGTGGGGCATATGGTAGCAAATAAATCAGTATGGTCATAATGTACACCCCTTACATAGTGGTCATATTACATTGGTTCTATAACTAATTCCACTCAACCACTAATTTCAACAGCAGGGTCTAAAGTATATCACCACTGGCCATGGGGAGTTAGCACAGGGCTGAGATTGTTCAAACTTAGAAAAAGTAGGTAAATCATTGATGCAACCAAGTTTGAATCCCTACAGTACCCTGCTCTAGCTCACCGGTCAGAAATGATCTAACTTTATGATATCATGATATTAACATAAGTACCTGGTGCAGATTCACTGATTCAAATAAATTTACTAATTAAATTCTATTTGGAATCTGAGTTATAAAGATTATTTCAAAATAAAAGAATACAAATAATTGCACTGGAAATAATCTTCTCATTACCAATTCAACTGAAAAGTACATTTAAATACATAAATTATGCATGAAATAGGTGATGATAATGCATTTCACACTGCACAAAACAACATAAATATCACTGGATGTCTTGTAAAATTAACAAAAATTTGAATTTATCCAAACCGAATACAGCTGAATCAAATGCATGACATCATTATTGTTCCGGCCCATTCAGACTTGTGCTAGTGGGACACCACCATCACATGACAAGATCACATGATTTGATCACATGACATGATGAATTCAACATATGTTGGTGTGCTCATAGTGCATTTGTAATCTGACTTTAATGCAGCTACCTTCAGGTTCTTCTCCTGTTTCTGTTGCATGTAATTATCACACAAGAGAAGGGTCTCTTTAATATATTCATAAACATATCTGCCTTGCTGTCATTTAATCTTATATCTTCATGCATTTCAATTTAACTGTCTGGCTATTTATTCTTGTTATTTATTTATTACATAAAGTGCAAACTGATGATTATAACCACTTTGAGGACTGACCAAAGTGGTCATAATTAGGGGTGGTCATATTTGTAAAATTCTAAGTAATCTGGATCATATATTTGGGATAAATAAAGTGGTTGAAAATGTGGGCTGGTTGCAAGGCAGGGATCTACTGTCCTTATTTCTCTAACTTGATCATAAAATAACATTGATAACCAAAAATGCATGATTGATGCATGTATATTATTTCAACTGTACATCAGGGTTAAGTGTAGCAGGAAAGAGATGAGACTAGCTGGTTGTGCTGTTCTTGATCATCAAGGTGTTATATATGCAGTACAATTGTATATATATAATTTTCATTATATTTTCTGTTCACTGTAAAACTGCATAATAAGAAGTGCTTGTAATGCTATACAATACCACATTCCACAGTACTGTATTCTACTAATTGTATATAACAATATCATTTAAATGTATCTATAATTCATGCAGCATCCTGGCTTAGCATGTTTGGTGTGCAACATCATGACATTATATGTATTAGTATTACTGGATGTGCAGACACACTGTATTGTGTTATTCAGTGTATACCATGAAATTAGCAGTCATTTGGCAAAACATTAACACATGGTGTGTTACATATGTTGTATTTTGTATTATGTGCAGAAACCCACCACATTTTTATAATTTGGTGTATAACAACAGGTAATCTGCTGTAAAACATGATGACACTATTATTTGGTGCCAAAATACTCAAGCAGCATGTATTATATAGTGATAAATCCATACTTTATATTAACAGACAAAATCTGTGGTGTAGAACAACATGGAAAGGTGTATTAACTGGTGTATGAAACTGAAATATGTTTTTAACAAATACAACTGTGTATAATAATTTTCTTTTCGCAAATATTCTGTCAAATGTGCTTCTACCATCATACAAATGTGCCTTATTTAATTTATAACAGCTGTTAATGGTGTGTATGACTTCTAATATATTATGGTAAAAATCATCTTCATATTGCCATGTCCGTGGCAGCCACACTTTCACATACCTTGATTCAGTGAGCTGCTCTGGTGTCTATTTCATGAATAATGAACAAGCCAATTGAACAGATCAAATGACTTGCATAGACCCGTTTTACAAGGCTACTTGAGCATGTCTGGTGCTAGTTCCAAACCAAATGTTTCACATTGCCCAGAGGACACCGAGGATCTGACCAACCAAATAAAGCCACATAAACCTGTCCCATTTCTGGCGCACACTGTTCTTGTTCAGATTCTTGTTCTGACAGCCTGTGAACAGTGTATTATTTACATTTTATTCATTGGATCTGATTGGCTGTTTTGATTTTGGCCTGAACTACTGCAGTCTTGTTCTTCATTCATGATACTGACACCAGAGCACCTTGCTGAATCAAGGTATTTGAAAGCGTGGCTGCCAATCAGTGGTATAAAGATGATCTGATTTGTCTGTACTGGTGCTGAACATTGTAATGCTACATATACCATAAAACTGTGCCACATTGTAGCAGTGTGTTCTATTAATAGTACAACACTGCAAAAAAAAGTCTGAATATGCTAAATAAACAAAGAATACAAATACCAATATATGCAAATTACGTACCACTATGATCAACGGCGACTGACTCTATAAACATGCAACCCAGGGGAGGTGCACAGGGGGAGAGACAAAAAATAAAACATGCAGATTAGTTGATGAATATGTATATTATCATAAATTAGGTTGCAAATGCATGACTACATCCTAGAGCACATTTTAATACAGTTTTTCTGAAGTGCATGTGCTTACCGAATCTTATGTGCAAATGATATATGCTCGTGCAATATCAGCAGGTTATTATAATATTACAGCGAAAAATATTACTTACAGGCAACAACAGTTAAGCTGATTATGTGTTAACAAATGTTATCTTATTCATGTATAATATTCTTCAATGAAAAGAAAGTTGGCTTTAAAGCATAAGAAAGTGAAAAGTAACAGTTAACGGAGCAACGATTCTTCACATTAAAACTGCTGACTGACCGTGCCTATCATAAAAGCAACACAAAGCTTGAAGCAACTGTAATTTCATTTTATTTATGTCCTTTTTCCTCAAAGCTGGATGATGCATATGTGAATCAAATATATGTAATTTCAACCAACTCTGATTGTATTATAGGCAGTGAGCAACTTTATTGAAATAAAATAACTTAAATTACCAAATGATTATTCTGAAGTAAACATTCATATTATAAGGCAGTGGATCAGATATATAGAGTAAGAAAAAGCTAGTGTCAGGAAAACCAAAGACAGAAGCCATTTTTGAAAATATATCTACTTGGATTAGTATTGAACACTTGGTATAATATTTAAACTATTTTCGTGTCTGCTGTTGGCAATCATTTTAATGGATTTCAGCACAACTGTAAACATAGAAGTATATAAACACTGCAAAATTCTGAATGTAACATTTAACCTGATAGGAAAATGCAATGCTCACACTTAAAATTTGTTATACATAAACCACTTAACATTACTAAGCACATTTGAACTGTAACTTGATGGATTGTAATTACACTGACTTAAAAAATGCTGATGTTAACAACAACAAAACTTAACACACGTCACCCAGTTTAGAAGATAAAAATGAAATCTGAAGATGATGTCTTGTTAAAGTGTATCACAAATTAATATTACAACACACAATAAAACACAAAGATTTCTCACGTAAAAATTCAAATTTATCTATGCATATAACACAAGAACAAGACATAAAGATAAAAATAAAAGCAGTTTATTTTGTGGCTATAGATTAAGTACATAGAAATTTCAGATTTAAATTGTATCAATTTCATTCAGTTATTCAGTTTTTCCAAAATTAGTGTTGACAGTTAATCAGAGTAGGTTTATGCATAAAAAGTCAAGCTTTGGAGTTTTCTGAAGGTGATGAAGACTGTATAGTGATATTAGGATAATCTTCAATGTATTAGCAAGATTCTTAGAGCATTGTCATTAAGTTATTAATAACAATAATCACACCAGTGCATCAAGCAGTGGAAACACTTCATCAGAATACCCCTCAACCAATCAGTGATCACACAGTGCTTGTGCTCATTTGCATATCATTTGCATGTGTGCATTATGCTGCAGAGCTCTTGTGTGCAGGCTGGTTAGTATATGAGCCCTTGGCTCAGGATTTTTACACTTACGCTTCTTTTTATCATGTTTTGCCGACCCTCGGTGACTATTTAAAGCCGTAGCTGAAATGCACAAGACCAAACCCATGCTGCATGCCGTGATGTTATTGAACTCCCCTGACTTCTCAATTATGTAATTGCACAATCTTATGATACATTCGCACGATGACAAAAGCACAATGCCGGGGGCAATTTTCATCCTACTATAATCTGAAGATTTGGGTGTGGCCAAAAAAAATGTTGTTTTGCTCTAAATTTTGCTGACACACACCTGCTGATTACCACCACCTCTCTCCATGGCAGATACCACCCTCCAAACTGTTTCGTGCTACATCCCATGCCTTTATCAAACCTTGACAGGTTAATTTCTTCCAGTTAATCAAAACTGCTCATGGGGATGAACTTTTACCAGAAATCTTACCAGATGTCAAGGGTTACATGAAAAAATTATGGATATATACCACCAGAATTTTAAATTTTTTTTATCTCGGGTCATTCATGAAGTAATTGAATAGAAGATGTTGACTGGCTCATGCACAATAATTTTTTTATTTTCTGTCTGAAAATGTGCTTGTTTGCCTTAAAATTCATCCTAAATGGTTGAGAAACCAATATTGTGCAGCATATAGAAAGTTTTCAGATCTGATTTTCATAGATGCAAAATTGGACTTAAACTAGGCTGGTCAATACATGTGAATATTTTCAAACAGAAAAATTAAAGAACACAAATAAAAACATGAAAGCAAAGAGTTGAAAGTAGGTTGACACCTCAAATCTTTTCACCAAATGACAGAATAGAACTCCATATGCCAAAAGTTGAAAGCTTTACTTGGCTATGGCTGTAAAATAGCTTACCCACAGAAGTACTTAAGTATTCTCTTGGGGAAAAAAATCCCATTTGATCTGTTCTACTGCTACATATATGAAAATTCTTGAGATTTGATTGTAACGTTTTTATCTGGTGAAGCCAGTGCCATGACAAATTGTATTTTAGCCCATGGAAATATTAGACACTGAAGTCTCAGAAGAGAGACTTGAAACATGAGAGACATGAAACAATTATCTTTTCTTCAATCTAGAAAAATATAAACTGGAAAGAAAACATCATAAAGAATAGTTAAGACATTATTAATGCTTTGTTTCCTTCAACTATGCTATTTCTCTTCAATTTTTTTTATCTTTTCTTTTCTTTATAGCATGTAGCAATTATACTTCAATCATACAAAATATAAACTGGAAAGAAAACATCATATAATATGGTAAGGTTAAGACTTTATTAAACCTCTGTTTTCTTCAACTAACAGAGTACAATTTTTCTTAAATTTTGTTTCTTATCATAATAGCATGTAGCAAATCAGAAATCAGAGGGCACATGCTGTTATTGTTTCCAAATAACAATGAAACACCTATACATATATATAAAGAAAAGCGAGCAGTTTACAGAGCTACAAAAATATCCATGCATATCCATGACACAGCCAAAATACAGAGAAAAAGTGTACTGAATGTGAGGTTCAATACAGTCTGTGTGCAGCTAATGACATACCTGGTCGGCTGCTACCAGTGCTGAGACCCAGCGGGTTCTTGCTTGTGCAGTCAAAGTGGAAAGCTCTCCATGCTGTCATCATATCTGGTGTCAGCAGTTGTGAGTCCTGTAGGGCTTTCTTAAGCATAGCATAGAAAGCCTCCAAAAACAGCTATAAAGTAAGCAAAACAAAAACTTTAATGATTTCTAGACATGAAAAGAGACCTAGTTAAAAGGTAATGTCAAACCTTTCTTTAAGAAGACCTCCCAGCATACATGCTGGAAATTGGTTGAAAAGTTTGGATTTAAATCAGTGGAACCTATCTAAAAGACCCCTTGTCTAATAAGACCACCTGTCAATTGAGACAATACTTGAGTGAAACGAATGCATTCATTAAGTTTTAACTGATATTTCTATCAAGACCATCAGTGAATAAAGACCACCACTGGCAAGTCTCAAGGGCAGTGTTTTCACACAGGTTTTATTGTACTCAATATTAACTTACAACTATGACACAAGTACTCATTACCAAGACAACACTTATGAACAGCATACTTAAACAGTCAGATCTATCCACAGATGAGACTTAACATATCTTTTTTTTTCCTAAGTGACCAAAATGTTGTGCATGAAAAAAACTACCAAAACACTCCATTAAAATTAATGTTTATTTTGATACTAATGAATAGGATATTGTTTTGGCAAAGGTATGCATTCGAATGAGTTCTATATTGAGCAGGCTTTCTCACCCTGTGGTGGTAATGTTTAGACATGCGCTTGTCATTCCTATAGGGACAATGGCTGTCCACAAACTCCTCGAAGGCCTGTCTGAAAGCTTCAGGATCGCTGAAGTTGTTGATACACTTGCCCAGGTTCACCATTACTTGGGTGGCATTATCCACAAACCTTGTACTCTCCTGGAAAAGAGGAAACATAAGACATGTTATGACAGCACGAGGTGATAAAATTAAATTCTTGTTATTGATGATTTACAATATTCTAATGCTAAATCTCTACAGTTATAGTTGATAAAGCAGTGTAATCAAGAATATCATTCAACTTTCCAAAATAATCTATTGTAAACATATATCTAATATTGTTTTTTAAATAAATTTTTACAGTTACATTTCTGCGATCATCCTTACACAACATCAGCTTCTAGGTGAGCAGGTATTAAGAGTAGAGATATTGTGGTATATATACTTTTTAATGAGGACTGGAAGCGGCTTTCTAATCATATAAACATATGAAATTATTTAAACACACTCTCGAAAATGCACACAAGAGCCCTTGCACTTTGCCATAAGCGTTGAGCTTAATCTGAATATCCATCTGCCTGTTCAGTTCTATTTCAATTCTCAAATTTCAATAATGTGCCTCCCAATAAGGCTGATATCCTGGCAGTATCATATACAGTGGAAACCTGCCTTGCAACCACCCCTCAATTACAAGGACTTTTCTTGGTCCTGAATATATGATCCAGTTTTTCACAAGTACAACCACCCAAAAAATAATCACTTTGGTCAGTCACCTGGTGGTCAAAGTTTTGGTCCAAATTATTGTTCAGTTGATATGCAATCAGTGCCCTGATTACATACCATTAATATGCTAAAGAGAGTCAGCTTAAATCTTACAAGTTGACATCTTAATTGTCATTTATCAAATTAAAATGCCCTAGTTATCTTACCTTGACCAGCTCAGCCATGACTTTTTCCTCGTCTCCAAACACAAACGGCACCGAGGAACACAGGTGGATGTGGTAACCTAGGGGAGCGGACATCTGGAACCGCAAAACGTGCCTCCTGAAATTGAATCAAAGTATATTAACAGACTGCCAAAGAAAGCAGATTTACAATTTTCTAGCATAAAGAGTCAATAATGCAGGAAAATTTTTTACGAATTTCCAGGACCAAGAGGTACATTATCTCCATGGATTAAAATTACAATTTTCCAGGACAACAGGTAGCAATTTTTCAGAATCAAGAAGTTAAAATATCCAGAACCAAAAATCACAATATAACTGTGCTAAAAACTATAATTTTCCAGAGCCAAGAATTAAAATATCCCAGGACTAAGCATTATAATTCACACAAAGGACCAAGAGCCACCAAGTTTTAGGAACAGGACCTATGATCTTCTATGATCAAAAGTTTAAATTCTTCAAGAAATCTGTAAGATCTGCTGACTGCCATACAAATAAAACTGCAAAACATTTACCCTACATTTACACAATCTTGCTGTAGCTGGTTTTTGCTTGTCTTTCCTTCTGTTGTTACTGGTCTACATTTACCTGGTTTATACACCATTACATTGCACTTTCTGGGATTGTAGTTCCCATATTAACAATATCATAAGCTTAACCTACCCCTCTGGGAGCGTCAGAACAGCAGCACGTGTGGCTGTAGATCGAAGCCTCAGTATGGGCTGACCTGTCACAAGGCTCTTCCATGAGTAGGGCTCGGCAACCAGGAGTCCTGGCTGAGGTGGAGGTTCAGGAATATGATCGGAGGCACCTGTCAAGTAAAACAACTTATTACTAATTCATTAATATGAGTTTAATAGTAATTTTTATTACTTCTGAGTGGGGAGGGTTGATTCTTTAAATGTATACTGTGGTTAAGCCGAAGATATACAATCAGGGCAAGTGACAAATTCATCATGTGCACTAACCCTCATACATATAGTTTCAATTCTGAAATTTAATGCCTTAAAGACATTCCTATATTTATTCCACTGATTTCATTATACATGTACACTCTTAAACAACACATTATTATATACAACACTGTAAAATAGAAAAGCATCAATTGATTGGCGATAATGATAAATGATTTAAAAGGGTTAATTGTGACATATTCTACATCAAAGATTTCTGCACAAATTTATAGTGAAACCTCAAAGTTACAACCACCAATGGTACCTAGGTAAAGTGGTCACATTTTTAAAGTGGTTGTCTAAGTAGGGTCTGATACAAAGAGCAAAAATCAATTGGGACTGTGACAAAGTGGTGGTCATTTTGAGATGGTCCCTAAACAGAGGTGGTCTTTAGGTGAGATTTAACTGTACTGGCTTTCTATAACCTTTCTAACACTTTGGTTTCATGCCCCTCCCCCTGTAATTTTGAGACCATGACAAATGACCATGTATATTGATCCTCAAGAGGGTTTAGATGTTTGAGGACCAACACGTACCGTCTACAATACTACTGCTCTCAGTGGGTGCCACTTCCATCTTAGTGTCTCGGTCGCGATCTTTTCCTCCCTTTAGAGTGGAGTGTGATTTCTCCTCCTTCAGCGGAGGTGGTGGCGGTTCATTCCATCGAGACAATGAGGAGAATGAGACAACAATTTCCGTGGGTTTCAGGTTGTCAACAACTTTAAAAGGGTTAAGGAATTAACCTCTGATAAAGCATAGAGTAACCTCTACCATCCACCATAAGATTTTAATATATTATATGTAGGCAAGGACAGGAATAGTGTGTCGCTTTGAAGTTTCTCATCTGAATGAAAAAAAGATAAGGCTGTGCAGGATTCAGATAACTTTTCTCATGTATACTAAATAAAATTGTACATACTATTTAATATACCTTTTCTTAAATTAATTTGGACATTTAATATAAATATTGTAAGGTCTCTAAATGCTACGTCAATTACAAATATGTAATTCCCCAGCCTATGACAGGCAGGTCATCCTTTTAGCGTTATATATTCATTTATATAAAAAGTAAACTACTATCAATAACAGTACAAAAAACTTGACAACATTAGCAAACCTTAAGATCATCAGGCCATTTTGCAATACATCTAGCCACATTTTTGGTTTTCACCTAAAACACTCTAAAATAATAGAGCTCACTTTTTTATTCAGGAGTTGTTTTAACTGTAATTCTGTTGATTTTTATTCCTAAGTATGACATATTAAAGTAGACAATATTAAAATGAATACTGGATATTGTTTACATAATACTGTTGGTATACAACTTGTATCCCAGATGTAAATATTCATTATTATATGAATCCATCTTGGTCTGCATATTCTAGCCCACTAAACCTCTCATCTCTTCCATACAGGTAAAGGATACACAGATAATTAGGTGATTTGTCATCTGCTGTGTTCTGAAAATGACAATTAAATTCATTAATTAATGAAAATACAATCTTCATGATACAGAATATCTTCTCATTTAAACTTTCCTGGAGGATAATATGAATTAAGATATGGTGCATAAATAAAATCTAAAACATCAGTGGTAATCTAATGAAAAACAATAATAAGGAGTACTTTAAACTCTTGGTGATATTTAATTTTTACTTGTGATTTTGCACTAGAAGTGACGTGTAACAATTGCTTCTAGCCATATATAGGTAATTGCATGTGCTTAATAAGTGAATAAAGAAAATAGTGATAACCAAATGGCACCTGAAACTATGACTTTACACATTTGCATTTAATAATATGAACATTTTAATTTGGGTGAAATTAACAAACTTTTTCTTAGGCATTTGAGTATCATGTATTGAACTCATTCCATGTGAAATTATCCATTTTTTTTTAATCTGAAACCAGCAGGTGCTGCCATCTATGGTGAGTTGTCAGAAGCTTAGTCCACTTTGGTATCAACTGATGATTCTCTCCCGCATGAGAAACAGTTTTCTATCATTGTCATGCCTTTTATGTTTATTTAATGCATTCCTAACAAGGTTTCTGCAACTCCTGCAAATAATGGCTATTTTTCGTGCTTGAGTTTTTGTAGGACCAAAACAGTACACATAAGCTGATTTCGCATTAGAATGTTCCCACCACCGATGACGACCACAAATTGCTATATGGGTGCTGACACCTACTGGTAATCAGAGTAACTAAAAGTATAAATGGGAATTTAGTAAACCTAGAATTCCCTTTAAAATTCTTCACTGACCAGTCAAATGATATGATTGCATAAGTTCCGTTATGTTCAGTAAGCATGAATGCAGAAGCAGATTTTTAAATTGTATGACTATGAATTATATTAGTTAACCCAAACAGTTTTCAAGTTCTTAAGGATTTGCAGAAAACCTGTTACAAGCAAATTAATATTACAAGAATAACAGAGTATCTATAAGGTCCAGTTACTTAAAAGATAGAAGAATGAAAATGTGTGATGTCATAATGAACAGTGGTGGTACAATGGTTCTAGTCTAATTAGTGAATAAGGAATGCTTAAACAACATGCACATGCAAAAACATGGAACTATGAATACAAGATAACTGAAAAGAACAAAGACAAAATTATAAAAGAAATCTCATATATATTCATAACTCTTATACATAATAATGAAACCTTGCATCTTGTTGGTTATTCATTCTCATGTAGTCTATGTACTTGCATTATAAATTCAATGTTGATGATATAATTTAATTATGAAAAAAAAAATTCCACTCATGGCATTAGTATAATATATTTTTAGTAAATGGAAGAACTTTTATTTGAAGCAAACTTCAAAAATGAAAAATGCACAATGACATTAAAATTTGTTAACACAAAAAATACCTAAATAATTGGACACTTTCTGTACAAGTGTTGATTTTTAGAATCTTATGGTTATCTATTGGATAAAATAATCTTTGATAATGTAATGTTAGAAAATTTTACATAAAACATCTTTCAAATATTTCCAGTTTCAATAAACACAAATGGGTTTTCTTTATATATTTCAACCAGCCGGCAACTGCAAGTGATATTATCTTGCAAACATATAATGCTGTAAAGTTCTTAACAGAACATGCATATGATATTAAATTAATTTTTATTTCAGAACATAATATGTTTTTTTAAAACCAGGATTCATAATTATACAGGAATTTATTAAGAATCATTACTAATGGGCATGGTGACAGTGGGCAATTATCAGAAAAACTTTAATTGACAATATTTAATTATCCACAGTAATACCGATTATTTCTCTTGTGAAAACTTTCATTAAACGACACAATATATGAAACTGAATATTTTCTAAAGATATGTTTTCAGAAAATATAATATAGCTGGATTTTTAAGAATTTTACGCTTAAATCAACATGGTGATTCAGCATAGGAATCTGAAAAATAAGACATGAGGTAACAACAGCATGCAGGGTTCACAAGACCAGTATATATACACTTTGGGGAAGGCATGCATCCCCCACCTTTAATGTACACATACTAAAAACACAAGTGTGCAAGTGCAGTGTTAGTGAAGAGGGCAGAGTGAGGGGTAGGGTGTGAGGGTAAATTTACCACGGCGGTAGGGGGTGCTGATCTCCTGTCCTTGCTGGCAGTGACTACGCTCTGTAAAGTTGAACATGTATCATACATAACTCACAGACACATAGGGGGGGGGGGCATTCCTGTGATCAGTGAATGACAGAGATGCATCGATCAGCTTCTATAACATGTGTTTATACCAGAGCAATATAGTGATAGTATCATAAACAAAATAAACAATGACACCAAGAGGTATGAAAAATTCCAACAAATACTAATTTTTCTAACCTAAATTTCTAGCTAGAGACCTATTGTCAAACAAAATACCCTTAGATTTATGACTTACAGATTATCTCTAACAAAAAGTAAATTAAGTCATGCTGTTTCTGAAGAAATATCAGGAAACTCAGAATCTCAACATAAAAACTGTTTGAAATCAGTTAATGAATGCAGGAATTTGTTAAATAACCCATGGTTAAACAGCAGAATATCTAAATGCTGAATGACTTCTGTTAGTATTTCTGAATAAATGTCACAAATTCACATTGGAGCGTAGTTTATATATTTCATTTTAAATTCTTGGTAAATCTTATATTAGTTAAAATAACGGGCCTGCAGTCAGTAGAGTCTGCAGAATGTGGATGAGGGGGTGTCCTGTGTGTAATACAAGTAACAATATCAAACTCAGTACTCATAATGAAGTCTTACATACCAGTTGCAAATAACCAAAAATCCTATATCCATTAGAAACACATTTTTGCAAATGTTTTGTCCAAACCAAGATATATCAAATATTACTATCACTTTTTAACTGACCACCTTTACCGAGGACTTTAAGTTTTGAAATGCAATTCCTATCCTTGGGTTCTGTCCTAAACATGCTTCATTTCAAATTTTGGTTATGTATAATCTCAGGATGAGGACATCTTCATATCGGCATGGTTCTGGGTGCTATGTTCTCAGACACCTTGCTTCATCATGCCACTCTGGCATCTATTTCATGAATAACAAAAAAGCACACTGTTCACATACTGTCAGAACAAATGCATCAGTAAAAGGATAGGTTTACAAGGCTTTACTTGTTTGGTCAGATTCCCCATGCCTTTCTGGTACTGCTTAAAGTTTGATCTAAAAATAGCAACAAGTGTGTTTTGGCAGCTGTGTAGAAAAGTGTAAGAGAGTCTTTTGATTGGTGAATTAAATTGTTCATTATTCACAAAACAGACACCAGAATGGCTTGATAAAGCAAGGTCTCTGAAAATGTAACCGCCAGAGCCTTGATAAATGTGGAAGGTGATCCTTCATTACTTTTCTGTTATGTTTTCTGGAGCACTGAATATGTGTGTGTCTAAAAGTCAAGTTTCTGTTTACAGGAACAAAAGAGGTATTTTGATTAACCCAACTGAAACCCATCTATCCCGACTATTGTGACTTTATCACTGTTCCAGGTGTGGAAATATAACAGGTACTGATGCCACTGAAAGTAAGTTAATACTGCTCAAGACTGGCCATAGAATCTGAAAAGAAACCACCACCATTTTAACGTCAAAGCTGTATTTCAACTGTCATTGGTTTGGAATAAAATAATAACAATTAAATCAGTAAGTGAATTCAAATCATCAGGTAATTATTCCTTGATCTGATACAAAAACTAAATAAACTATACAGAAAATACTGTAGTGATTTGAAGATCAAATCAATTTATAGTTGACATATTTAAAGCTTGTCTGTTTCAAGCAGGGATTTCAAGATGACTGTAAAAAGGTTAAGCTTTAGGGAAGACCCAAAGCAGAGGCCCCAAATCTGTAAAATACAGAGCTGGGTTAAGATGACTTACTCTGAAAGACATGTCTCTATACTCTACGTATTTACCCTACAAAATCCACAGCGACCATATCAATACTCCATGCATCAACAAGATGCACATGAATGAGAAACTTAGTATGATTACTAACATGAAAAACATGTCAATGTACATGAACATACAATAAATTCCATGCTTATAGGATGTTTCACTGAGGCTTGGGAAGGCGTGTTGGTTTACACTGTTTTGTGATGCTCTGGGCATTTCATGGTTATTAAATGTGACAGATTTTAAATAATTTTTACTTCAAATACAACAAATTAGCTTCTTAAACACTAATATCTGAAGCAGTAATTTCCATATTCTCTCTAAACCAATGAAACTGTTTTTAACTAATGAACAGATCTGTTGTGCTGTATATCAAGAGGCCAGAAGGATTATCTGACAGGGGCCAAAAACCTTAAGGTTTTGCAGCTTAATTTCAATAGTAAACTAGACATAGATATTAGATACATAGGTAGTGTGCGGTATAGTTAATGGTAATTCCTGTTTATTATTCCTTTAAATAGTCTCTAAACAATAATAAAGATGGAAGTTGCACTTTGAAATAAACATTTTGTAATTCATTAATATAATAAATTAGACTGCACAATGAAAACATCAAGTCCATCTTTCATAAATTTTGTTAATCATTTGGTTAATTATTTATGTGGTGGTGGGTGGGGATTTTGGAAAAGGGTCCATCCAGGGAGTTTACCCTGGGCCTTAGAGATGACTAAAATAGCCGTGCAGATCTGTGGATAAACAGATCTTGACCACACCACAGGTCTCTATCCCCCATCCCTTTCCTGAGAAAGGAAATATAATTTTAACAGGATTTTAAACATTTTCTCCAAACCTGAAAGACTGTCAGCTCTCAGATTATTTGAATCCCATGTGGAACAGCCTCAGGCTGTCTTAGGACCCCTTTACCATAATTCTGGAAATTAATCAATGTCTAATTCTTTATGTAGTCACATGATTTGAATATTTTGTGAATTCGGAGGCATTATATTTTCACACAGGTCTAGGGTGGAAAAAGTGATAGAACAGTATAGGTAGGGATGTGGTAAGAAATAAACATGGTGATAATGAAGTACCTTATAATACCCACTATTAACCACTAATATATAGTCAGAAATAAACAAGGTGAAAATAATTAGCTTATGATATCCACTATAACCTGTGATCAAGGATTGGAAATAACAAGGTGATGATTAAATACCTTTATAACACCCACTATTAACTTATGGTGTATCACAAAAGTAATACGTGCAAAAGTTACGGACTAGTGAACAGCTTTCACCCATTACTACTGGGTTCCCACTGCCTTAATAGTGTTGCCACAGGAACAGGATACTGGCATCAAAGATGTTGTTATAGCAACAGGACACTTTTAATTCTCAATGTTACCATAGCAACATGATACTTCTAACCTAAGTGTTCCTATAGCAACCTGGTGCTTTCTTCTTGGTAACAGATACTTGTATCCCATGTGATGCCATAGGAGCAGGATGTTCTTATCCTGTGTTGTTATAGTAATGAGAAACTTGTATCCTAGGTGTTGCTATGGCAACCAGTGAATACACACCTGAGGGATGTTATACAGACGTTCCAGGTTCTATCCAAAGAAAGCAATCCAACAAGATGTAAAATACACATAGGTAATAATACAATACTGTCTCAGGAAAACGCCGACAGTAATGAATGTATGCATGGCGGCAGGGATATTTGTTCTTCTACTTAACACATGGACAGGTTTTAACTGTACATGAATAAGAGAGCTTGGAATTATTTTCTCTTTTATCCAGGATGACACATTCTACTTATGGGTCCACTATAGATCATCTCTAGTTTAGTCAAGTTTTTACTGTAATAAACATCACCATGGTGATAGCATCCAGAGTGTATAGTACTAAATGTACAAGTTTCTGTGAAGAATTTTCCGAGAATCAGTAATTTTCAATTTAGAAAAAAATATCATAAATATTATCAGCTTAAAGCTCTCACTTATTTCACAGGAATATGGAAGGGTTCTGGATATAGTGTGATCAAATACCCAGGATATCCCTGGGCCAGTCTCCAGATATACTGTGAAACATTCAGATGTACCCATGCAAGTGTTCCATGTGTGTTCCAAAACCTGTACATGCAGCAAATGCCATTATTCCTATCATATCAGCAAAGATTTAAATAGGCTTTTTTAAAGTGTATTTAATACCAAACAAGAAAATAAACTTTGTTCACTTCAAATATAAAATGCAAATCTTACCCACCACAAGTGCAAGTACCAGAAAATGCTGTATTAATGATTCTGTGTATTGAAAACTGTCCACAAAATAACACACAGTTCAGAAAAAGATCAACTGACTTACCTTCATGTCTGAATGCTTCTGGTTACACAGGTAGGTATATGGCTTGTGGAAAATATGTAAAGTTCTGAAAATAAACAAAAAATTAATATTTTCATTACTGATAATAAAATTCATCATTAAGAAAAAGCAGCATTTTACTTGACTTGTCACCCCCACATGGAGTGTACATCAACCCACATGTATGTCACCACATTCTTCAATAGCTGATTGGCTAGCAAATGAAGTGAAAACTTGATTGACATCTAAGACCATGACCTTCAGTAGTATGTCTTCAGGGCATAGGCACTCCTTACCTTGAAAAGCTGGGCACCGTTTTCTGACCCTTAATTAGTGTAAGCCAGGGTAGCCAGTAGATCTTATTACAATTGGATCTGTTTACTGGCCCTAAATTAGTGCTGGGATCATATGCTCTGCTCCCTTCAGAGTTTTAAACTCGACTTTATAGGTAGCATTATTTTTTTTTATAAAAAAAAAAATAAAAATTCAAGAGTCAGGGAACTAAATGAGTTAATAAAATGGATTCAATTTATACAGTTGTCATTTCCATACACATTCATTTAACCAACTAGGAAAAAATATTCTTACCAAAAAGTTCCGGCCAATTTCTTAGCAGAACATTTCAGTCAATTAAACCATCTTCAGAGAAATCTTCTCATAAACCATCAGGAATAAAGTTTTCAAATTCTGAACGTGTTTGAACACATGTAATCTAAAATGCGTATTTTTCTTTTTGTTTGATATCTTGTCACAGGGGTTGAATTCGTTTAAATATTTATTTAAACCTACATTGAACCAAGCAAGTTTGATGATACTCAGACCTTAACACCTATAACAGACAGTTTTATCAAAGACTCACTTAAAGCACTTAGCAAAGATATCAAAGTCCATCCAGATATCTTGTGCGGGTCGTGTGATGACGTCAGGGGTTTCCTCCTCAGGGAGTGGTACATCCCCTTCAAGCCCTTGCTCCTCCTCATCCAGCCCTGCCTCTGTAACATCAGCACTGTCAGCTGCTGGAACAGCCGGAGTGGCTGATCCGGGCTGCTGAGGTTTATCACCTGAAAACAACAACAGAAAATTGTAAAGTCAAATACTGAAGGTACTGGTATGACAGGTATTGGTTTTTAAACCTGTAACATATTGTGCAAGTGTAGAGGTTCAGTGAGGGGTGTGTCAATTATGACCCATGAGGTGAAGCTGAGTTTGCCATAAATAGCACATGTTCACTACTTGCACAACATTTTATTAGGTGATAAATAATTTGTGAGGGATTGTTTGCCTAAAGCTGAGCATGTACAGCTGCTGGTTCACTTAGATTAAGGTTTTTTATCATTTACAATTGCCATATCAGTTCATATATATTTTTCCAACCGACTGTGTATTAACTAAAGACAACTTTTTCTTTGACAATATTTGTACGTGACATGGTAGAAGAGGTCATGCTGAATTTGACCAAAACAGATTTAATTCCCATTTTACTGCTGAATGAAAGCTCAACTTGCATTGAAAACTGTTTCAGTCCACATTCAAATATGAAAACAGTTTGGCAAAATGGAATTCCATACATTTTTATTGACCATGTGAATGTTCTGAGCTAATGCTCGGGTCTGAATTTGCATCTGCCCTATGAAAGGGGTAAAAGCCTATTGTATATCAGAGAAAATGATGATCAAGTCTTCTTCTCGGGACATTCTCGAACTCACCTTTGGTCTTTGCTGACTCCACTTTGGTATCTCTTTTGGCTTCAGTGGACATTTTGCTGTCAGATCGGGGTGGTATCGTACTCTTCCTGCGGTCAGGTGACTTGGGCGTGGTGGCTCTACCCTCAGGCTTCACCTGAAACAAGTGACTGTTTAATCAACATTCTTGTTTGTAGTACTGTATCAACCTTAGTATTAGTGATGTACTGTTACAATATGTGTGCTAGTTTAGGTAACTTTGTATCTGTAACAATAAACCTGCTTTGCTTTTCTTACACAAGTCACAGTGGGGAACATTTTAATAAGGATTCATTTGTTCATATTTTGTCTGTACATCTTTCTTCGTACAAAGAAAAGTAACCAACACAAGTGTTTGACTTTGGTAATAAAAGAAAGAGGATTCTTGCCACAAAAATTATTATTTTTTGAAAGCTGATAAGGGGGGGGGGGGGAGAGAGTAGGGGGAGATGAAGTGGATAAAATCTGAGCTTGACAAAGGTATGAACTGATTATCCTTTCATTAATCTACTCGTCTTTTATGATGCACATTTTGCTGGCAGTTCCCAGGACATGACATGAGAGAATTACAAAAACCATATAGTTCTAACATCATAATGCCTGACCTCGGCCACACTGTCACGGCCCTTGAGACCCTTCGCAGATCCTTTCTTCTTTGGAGAACCAGGTTTGGATAAAGGACTACCCTTGACTGCATCCGACTCTGGGGGTGTCTACAAGAGAACCGATGACGATGACCATATAACTATGTGATATACTCTGATTAAACTGCATCAAATAATTTTTTCAACTCCATATTCACTATCATTTACTCAAAATATTTTAAATATATTGAACACTGTACTCTTAAACCTTTGAGACTTGGGAGTTTTCTGCTAATATTCATTTATAATATATAATTTGGTTATATAAATGTAATTTCCAATATCTAAGTGCTGACACATTTTGATTTACCAATACACTATTTGGCCAGTCAAAGACTTTTTGTATCTTTCTATCCCCACTGTAGGGACAACTGAGTCTAAAGGGGTAAAAATTTACTTTAGTTTCATTTTTACTTCTCAGTAATGTAATTACTCAGTTTATATTAACTGTATCTTCCAAAATTTTGAAAAGAAATCTGGCTTAAGGTTCATACCATAATCATCACTTAAATATCAATTAAGTATTAATAAAGGCCTGATAAATTTAAGGAATTCAAGGAATTACAATGCACAGTAAATTTTAACAAATATCAATCCTGTAATACCCATACCTCATCTCTGCAAACAATGTGAAAATGAAGATAATTTAAGAAAATAACAACCTGCATATATTCAGCATGATCACTTAGAATGGAAAATACATATGTAACATGTGTTGGTTAAGGCATTATGATAAGTAAAGTCTTAACAGTTCATGATGAAAAGGTTGTTCTTACTAAAGGGGGGATTTTTTTTTATAGATTTGTTGTTGCTTATGAAGAGAACAAGGAGGTCTTAGAATTAATGTATGCCATGCAGATTATGTACTTTTCTCTCTCTCTCTCTCTCTATCTCTCTCTCTCTCTCACTATAACTTTGTCTCTCCCTGCAAATGACCTGTTCAGGTTATTCTTTATGGTTTAGTTTGTGAGATGTATTGTGCAAATTAAATGAGGTCCCTTTTCTTAAATATATGTTCAACAGTTGACAATGGCCTCCTCTAGAGATAATACTTTCTTCAAATACTGCCAATTTTTAATTAAGAAAATTTACAATTTCAATTTTCAACAATGTTTGAAATAATATTTTTTTGGTGGATCTGTTGAAAAAAATATGGAAATTTTCCAGAATAATCAATCAAACTTGAATACATAACAATGAGTTGTAAGATGTCAGGTTAATTAGGCTTTAACCCAATATGAAACAGGCTTACAATGAATAGGATCAAAGCCAATAATGACAATTATAATGAAGCTTTGCTGGCCATGAAAGTATATGATACTTAATGCAGAAAATGTAAAAAGGAGCAAAATTGGCAAAAAGTACTGGTAAGCTGAGTTTGCAGTTTGCACAAATTGTTTTCACCTGATAGGAGGTACACACGCAATATACAGCAGCCGCCAATGAGGATAAGAACTGTTTCGCACACATTTCTGTTATACTTGCATTTATTAATTATAGCAAATCCACACAAAATAATGCTGAAGCTTCACACATTTATCATTGTTATTTGTTTGAAAAGACTAGTACTGCCAACAAAATTCCTCCTTTTTAATACAAGTTGTACCTTACCCATTCTATACAAATGACTTCTTAATGGGTCTTGCTGCTTAAAAGGTCTCATAGGTTTAACTTTAAAAATACATCAGATCTATAACAAAATACAGAAACAATGGGAAATTGAATACAGCCTTTGTATGATGGTTGGCAATTGGAACATAGTCTGATGTGTGATATATTACTGTGTGGCCAAACCCATAGAGACTTTGTACAGGTAAAGCCTTCAGAGTTTGAATTCTGATTATAAGACTCTGAGGGCCAGCAATTACAACACATTGGATAATTAAATTAAAAACAAGTTCAAACTATCAGAAAGCTGGTTTTCTTTCATTTTTATTATATAAATTGCATCACTGCCAGTGATATTACATGAGGGTTTGTAATGAATACAAGGATTTTGGATGATCTTAGTAAATTTTGAAAATCAATGTTCTGAATTAGGATTTCAGCCTGAAGTCTTTAACTGATAAGCAGAAACTATACATCAGAGCATTCATTAACTATATTATTCAAAGGCTCACGACTGCTTTCAACACCTATTCTCATTCTTAGTCTATAGATAGTTCAAAACAAGTCACTGTTCTATATAATCAATTACAAAGCTAACACACCTCTACTAGGATTCACTTATACCTGTCTTGAAGTCAAACTGCCCTCTCCAAGATGGTCCCTTGCCAGGGGGGAATGATAGGCATTAAAACCCTCAGGACTATCATGATATATTGAATACATCAAGAAAAATATTTCACATGTCACACAATTTCATCAATGATTTCAGATGAAATATGTTTACTTTTAAGTTTGTAGAAATATGTAAAAGCTGTAAAATATTTAAGATGGCAAAGAAGTCAAAGACTTTATAAATATTTCGAGATATCCTTACAAAATCCTTCAACTGCACTTTATATGAAGATGTTATATATATAATACTGCCAAAGAGGAAGCCAAAAATTTTGTCTGAAACTCTTTTAAAAACTTTTTAACCATTTTTTGTTGGAGGTCACCACTTCCATGCTAGCTTAAGTATATGTAGATCAGCAGGATTCCTTTCTTGATTTGGACTACCTGACAGGGTTGCTTCCTCTCATTTTCTATATCCTGGTGTTCACCAGGCCTGTTGACTACTGCACCTGCCGGACTTGGGCGTGTATTCATCCCGATTGCTGGGTCAAACCACCAAGAAACCCCCAGAAGGCGCACTCATTTTGTGAGTGCAACACGGCCATTGGGTACAGTCTTCCTATTAAGCCTACCAAGTGCGACTGAGAAAAATACTCACCCCCAGGCTGAGATTTGAACTTATGATCTTCCAGTTTTAAGTCCTGTGCTCTACTCCTGAGCCACAAAAGTCAGTCTCTTTTTAAACTTCAAACAATTAATGAAATGCTTTCAATACAGAGGCCATACTTATCCATGTCTGAGGATGTTTCTCTTTGTAAGGGGTCTCCTCTTGAATATTGGACAATTTAAACATTCTATTCAGAATTTGTATATTCTTCATACAGCACTACAGTACTTATTAGAATCTTATGAGAGAAGACCCTTTTGAAAACTGTCATCAACTTTGGGTGAAGAATGGTACATCTGTTAATGTGATGAAGAAAATTTTCCATTGAACACACGCTGTGCGTCAAACTCACAAACAGAAAATTACATACTTGTCCTATTGTTACCAGTATTTTTCTTGTCTGAAAACAACAGCTGGAGATAACCCACTTTCCTTAACCAGTTTATCAGAAGAAAAATTTTAAGACTAATGATTCAGTCTGCAGAGTTTCTCTGTATATAGTCAATGTACAATATGATAACTTTGACTTGTCAAACTTACAAGAGTAACCATTCAGGTCACAGTTAAAAGTTAACTTATTAATGAGTCAATTTTGTAATTTTTCTTATTTTGCAAGTTGTCTGCCAAATATAAATTGATTTCTTCAGACCTAATAACAATGTAGAATATTAAAATTAATCAATGGCTCAAATGCTGGCATCAATCAGCAAAAACATGTTTTTGTGGGCCATATTTTTATGGTAGGTACTTGGCCTGTTGGTGGCAACCTGTACTGAACAGGATAAAAGGTGACAACACAGTAAGAATGATATGTTAAATATTATAAGGCCCTTGTTTTTAGTTTTTTCATGAATGGGGCCAGGAATAATCCTGCTTACTCTGTCCTTAAAACATTGCAGCCAAACCTGAGCTATCTAGCAAGATGGAATCATTTTGACCAGGAGGTTCTAGCAGGGTTCTAATCAGGACCTCCCCTGTATATAGTACAGTGGAACCCCTCCCTTGCGACCACCCCAAAATCATGACCACCCCACAATTACAACCACTTTGTTTGGTCCCAAATGTATAATCCAGGAAATTTATGATTTTTACAAATATGACCACCTCCAAATTGAGACCACTTTGGTGAGTCCCCAAGGTGGTCGGAACGGTAGGGTTCCACTGTATAGTGGACTATATATGTTAGTACAAGCAGCTATCACCTCTACCTCTTTAGGCTCTTCTACAGGCGGGGGCAGCGGAGGTTCTTCAGGTTTCACCTGTGGGGGGTTCTCCGGCTCCGGGGCGTTCTCGTCCGTCTCCTCAATGGCTGCCACACTTGTAGCTCGTGTTGGTGGTCTCGTACCTCCTCGTTCTAAGGCAGACTTTGGTCTATGCCTGCACCATTGTTTAAAGAGATATACACAACTGAACATAGCATTATTCAAATACAAATTTCCTTATTTTAATACACATAACATATATAAATATTAATATAATCTCATTCCATACAAGTCCTTTAAACTGTTATTGCCTATAAGTTTAATTTTGTTGAAAACAACCATTTAATTAAGAAGATGAATTGTCTAAATTCTTGAAGTATAGTCTCTGAGACCTGTACTGACATTAATAACTGTATTAATTAAGGAACCATTAAGAATTCCAAAAACAGGTTTTTAACAAGAGTTAACAAGTGCAATACTGAAATTAAAGTGAATGTTGGTCAAAATCAGGTAGAAATAATAATTAAGTTCCTTCTTTTTCCTCGTAAAGCTTTTTAACATGAAAAAGAATATAACCCTTAAATAACCTCAAAAATACTTTCACTACATTTTTGTCTTTTACACACAGAAGTTTAATCTCTTGCAAGCATACACAAAAGTTTAGTTATTTTTATATTTTAATATATCTGTATCAGATAATTAATCAGTGCCTGAAATCTTAAAATTTTTATAGACAACCAAGGGTTGCTCCTCACACTTACGTGTCTGTTGGGATTGGAACAGGACTGACTTTGTAGTTGATGAATGGTGATGAGATTTCAAGGCACTGGATAGGCTTTGGAGGCTCTGGTGTTTCTGAAATCAGATGATATCATGTGCCCAGCTCCATTATTCAATCAATTTTTTTCCATGGGTCACATGGTAAACAATTTTTTTGTACCAATTCTTGAAAATTACTCTTTTGAGGCAAGTAAGGTTTTGTCACCGCTACCAAATTCTCGGGGAATACAAACATTTAATGGCTCTCTAGGACCCAAATACGTACCAAATGTTGTTGTAGAATTTTCAATATTTTAACAAAAAAGTGCATCCAGACTGCGTTTTTTTCTACTGTTTTATTTACATTACAATCAGAGCAAATAGTTTACTGAAGCGGTACAGACTTGGATACAAGGGAGACAGATTCACAGTGTTTACAGGTCAAAGTCACTTACATCATTCTAATTCCCTACACTTCTTATGCAGTAGTTATATGCTACATTCTCCTTTCACTGCTTACTTTAGCAAGGTTTGCTAGGTTTCACAACCAGGTAGCTGGCACAGGGCCAAGATAGTAATCAAACAAATGAAGCAGGGTATCACAGGTTTTAATCTTGGATTTGGTTGCACACTGTGATACAAAGTGAACAATTTCCCATGCAGTACCTCAAATTTGGATGCATCTATACAATAATAGCATCTTCTTACCGACAGGTTCATCAGAAGGTGTAGTCTTCTTCTTTCGAGGTCTGATCAGCTTCCATGCCGGGACCTTCTCTGGCGGGGGAGGAGGGTCTAATGGGCATGATCTGGTCTGGGTAACCAAGACAGGGTGAGGATACATATGCGATAGACCTGCCTGTCGCAGACGTTCACTGGAGTCAGCCTGTGGGTCAAATATATATTGAACATACACAATACATCTCTGAATATAGGCTAAAAAAATTACACTAGTTTAATGACCCAATGATAAACACAAGTGTGTAGTGTGAAGTGTATGTCAATGCTGTCATGCAATGAGGTCCATGTGAATAAATGGTTTTCAACTGTGAAACAGAAGTATTACACATTTATAAAATAATCATATAAATTATGAAATGGCTAAGGAAATTTTGACCATTATGTCATTGCCACTCATCTTTGACATTTTTAGTAGGGTGGATGTTTCACCTAGTTAAAAATTTGAAATAATCCTGCATATTTATATAAACGTAAAGCGGAAAAAGGTACAGGTAAGGTCACAGGATTGGTCAAGGAGTGTGTGTGTATAAACCATGTTTCCTTTTTCTATTGGTTTTACATCTTATTAAAACTAACACTTTCTTGATTTCAAGAGCAAAACATTCTCACAATTACATAGAGTATAAAAATTATCTTTAGAAGACTTTTAAGTGCATTTATGCCATAAGTATCATGATAGGTAAATATGGACATTAAATTAAGTTTCAAGACTGTGAAATCATCAAAATAAACTCTATGATTGTTACTGATGGAGGTCCCCTTTACAGTTATGTGTATGGCTTGACATTTAAAGAAATGGAAAAATGAAAATGTTGGTCAGTTACATGAAGAACTGTGTGACTCTTTAAAGTATGGGGAAAGGTATTTCATCTTATTTTTTTTCACTCCAAGTGGCAAATGAAAATTTAAAGGAAATTACACAAACTGGAACAAATTTTCTACCAACTACAAAATTTAAATGAATGAATGTCAGTAGGACTACATAGTTATGATTCATAATCACTTAAACAATATATAAACAGTACATGAAAGCACTAACACTATCTATTTAAGGTACTGTGCTGTCTAAAGAAAATTTTGTGCATGGTATAAGTGCATTATCCATGTAAAATCTTAGGTAAATTTCACAGATTTAATTATAATAATAATCACTGATATTTATTCATGATAAAAGTTCTTCAAACTGGAACAATTCCTTGCAGTTTTGACTCTGATACTGCAAATATGTGCATTATAAAAATATATGCTTTTTGATCTTATTATCTCAACCATGAAGGTTATGCATTCACCTGTGTTTGTTAGTTGATCTGTCACTAGGATTATGTATAAACACTAAACTGATATCTGCAAAACTCAACTGATTTCCAACAAACTTTGTGTCACTCAACTTATTTCACAATACTTTGTGTCACTCCACTGATTTCCACACAGTTTTGTGTCACTCAATTGATTTCATCAAAACTTATGTCACTCAGTTGATTTCCACAAAACTTTGTGTAGGGGTGGCACATAGGCCAGTGAAGACTCATTTAACTTTGGTACGGATCCAAATAAAGGTGCAAATCCACTAGGGTTGTTTTGCAGTTCTGGATATTTCAAAGCATATGCCATACACTGTAGTGCATCCCACACCAGGTGGTTAAAAAGCCAGGTCAGCTACTGGAGTATATGATACAAACTTGATCCACAGGTAATGCACTTATATGACAGGAGCAGTCAAACTTAATGATGAAATATATATGTGCACAAATATGTAAAAATACACATAAATTAAAATAGCAAACCAAACCTGACTTGGTGGTCGTGCCTTAGAAAGCTGTCATAAGTATATATATGGTGAACTATTTACGTAAAGAACATGCAAGTTAGTCATCAAGACTGTTGATATATGGTTCATTTACAGTGTGCTACTTTTACAGGCATGCTATTTTGGAATAAAAAGCACATAAGCTGGCCCAAAAGACAGTTTTCAGTTAGTATGGTTAATAAAATAAAAGTGATAATTATGATATGCAGAACTACATAAAAGAAAGCAAGTTTTAATGTTTTTAAGGAACTTTAAAATATGCCAACCTTCAAAAAAGTAAATATCATGCTGACAAATATGGTTAAAACAAAGGAAAAGGTTTAACATAATTTAAGAAGATTAATAGTGTGTCAGTATATCAGCTGAACTTTGATGTGTTATAAACCACAAGAATAATTTATATATGAACAAGTACTTAGCTGTGATGCTTTCTGAAGTACATTTGGACAATATTTAATCACAGGGTTGATAAATAACTATATTAAATTGATTGTTTCTATGGTGCCTGAACAGAATAAGAATACTTAGCTACCTCTATGGACAGTATAATCTAACAATGCATCACAGCCACTCACCATTTCCGCCAGAACCGACACTCGGACAGGGAACTTTGGTGGACCGCTGTAGCTCGCAAAAACCACAACCTCTGGATGCTCTGGGAGAACAAATTCTTCTGGGGCAGCATTTTTATCTTCTGTAAAAATTAAGAAAATTTTTTTTCCCATTTGATATCATACAGAGTATATTTCATATTTCTTACATAGTTAACATGCTTAAGTGATGTCAGCATAAGTATATCCATCTTTCTAATATTCTACAGCATTAAAAATTTCACTTAAATAAATGATCAATGGGACAGCTTACCCCTAAACCTTAACAGACATAATAGCATATGGGTAACAAAATATTAAAACCTAACTTCTACAACACGTTAAACTGCCTGCTTTGGTGCACAATAAAAGATCATAAAACCTTAAGATGCTACAATGTAAGGCAAAAGCCACTAAATTTATAATCAACTGATATTTTCCTGTATTTAATAGTAAATGCAAAATAATAAGACCTTTTCACTGAACTGACACACAGCAAGTTCAGGTTATTTAACATCAATGGCAGTAAGGGTGTATGGTAAAATTATACAAGAGTTGTCTGTCAAATAAAGAGCAAACATTTTACCCAGACACTGAGAAGTCATTCTGACCCACGAGAATACATACAAATCGAGAATGTTATTTTTACATAAAATAGTAATATTATCAATCCTGAAATGCAAGGATGGGAGACATGAAATAGGATCATTATGAAAAAAAATATAACAGTATAACTGAAGTAATGTTCATGATAACTGACTGTATATAGTGATCACACAATCCATACAACACCAAGTGGACATTAAGAAGTCATCCTGACCCACAGGAATATATACAAAATCTAAAATGTTATTCATATATACATAAAATAGTAATTATATCAATCATAAAATGCAAGGATGGGAGACATGGCACATAAGAATCATTGTGAAAAACATATACAGACTGATGTAATCATTATGATAACTTACTGAAAATAGTGATCACACAATCCATAAAACACCAAGAGGATACAGCACATATATATTAATATAATAATACAACATAGTGCTTAAGTAACTCCTAGAATATAGGTCATCATGACCTAATTTTTAGGTTTATAAGGAGACTCCACCAGGACCTGTTTTGATGTAAAGCAAGAACTTTCTATGTGTAACAGTTACAATTTGTGTCCTGCTAATCATGGATGGCCTGACCTCAAGACCAACATTATATATAAAGTATGGAGACCTATTACTAATTTGCTATAGTTCAGCATGACAGAAAGTCAGCTGCACTGTAATTGAACGGTTCAAGTGTTCTTTATGTACCAGATTAATTTTACTATGACAGGAGGGTGTGCCTTTTTAAGTCCTGATATTGTTAGATTATTATAATTAATAGAAATCTTACATGATAATACAACCTGACAAAACAAAGGTTCAACAATGGTATCAACAATGTCAGAGCCTTAATTCAGGATGTAGAAAGTAGTGTCTCTGGAGGCAGAAGGCTGACAATCTGTGTAACAAACATGCTTGGTAATCTCCAAGGTGAACCAGATACATGTATTACAATCATATCACCTAGACAAGGAACAGTAGGTTACCACCAGAATACATGAAGTGATAGCACCTATTTACATAAAAAAAATCACACATCTCATTAGGATAAGTCTGAGAGGAGAGACAGGATTCAAATATAGAGGGGAACTTGTAACTTATAAAAGTATAACACTTGTAAGTTATAAAAGTATAACACTTAAAATTTCCAATATCAAACTTTGTTCAAAAATGTTAAACCACCACCTTGATACTGATAGTGGGAGGAATAAGTCTACATAGAAAATAGCAAAATTAGCAGAACAAAGGATTCTGAATTTATAATTTGCATTATAGTATTTAAACTTCTCAAACAAACAAACCATCAAATATGCAGTGATAATTATTTTTAATGAATAATTTGGTTAATAAGTTGAATACATGCTTGCTTTGACCATGCAATATATGATGTAGATGGCTTCATCCTGGCCACCTTATAACGGGTTATAAAAAACTTTGTTAAAAGATTGTTAAGATGATGACTTGCTGCATTGCATGATACAAAAAACCCCCATTAATCTGAACACCTTCCTACCAAAAAATATTTGCCAGATGAGCACAGTGTAGCTGTATGAGAAAATGTTTGTACATTTCAAGATTAGTACATAAAAAAAGTTAGTACATTATCTATGGGTATTTCAGATCTTATAATAGTTACACTTGTTTGAATTTCATCTAAATTTTCTTGTTTGTTACAAGTAACATGCCTATAGCAAAGGCTGTTGCTTGCTGGAATATCTAGACAAACTAAATCATGCAATGAAAATGAAACCCATCTGTGAAATCAAGTAACAGTGTATGACACAGAGTACCAGTCCATGAAATGGTCCACCAGTGTTTGTAACAGTCCACGAAATCATGCACCATATAATACATGTATATGACAAAGGGTGCCGGTAGTTCTGGGTGAGGGTTACATTAGGCAGTGCTGCCACTCTGCTATAAAACTTGACAAGAATTAAGTAAGAAATTACGCAGCGAAGGTATGATAATGTATAAATCAATGCTGAATTGCACAACTTTTCTACAATGTTACTGTGACCCTTATGAAATGCATCTGTTAGAAAAATTGCAGTTATACCATATCTCCAGCCATGCAGTCAAGCATTGATAAAGAATGAGTTCACAGTAAATATTTTCTTCCTAAAATTTCCCTAGTATGAAGGGCATAGTGTATCTATCACTTTCACCAAGACTTGTGATATATAAGAGAAAATGGCCTAAACTATACATCCTGAAGATGATCTCAGTATAAAAGTACAACAAAAAAGTATTAATGCCTCAAAGAATGAAAGTATTTTTTGCTTGTGCTTGCAAAATGGATAATACTTTTTACATAGGTATGGTGTGGCAGCACTGAAAATGGAAGAGGGGCTCTACAAAGATCTAAGGTGAAAATAACACATGTACAGATTTTATATGTTTTAGCTAACAAACTCACCGTCATTAAGACTTAGTCTCGCATATGACATGGAGGAAGGCTTGCGAGAACTAAGCTTAGCGCTCATGTTAACCAAAGCTCGTAGCGAGGCTTGAAAAACAAGTGCAGGTTAGTGCAGGCTTAATGCAAGGCAAAAACCTCAAACAGTGTCAAGGAAAATGATGTCACCTCTCATTTGTTTGACAAAAATATGTTTATAATTTCAAAAATTGTTAAGGGAAAAAATCTTGCAAGTGTTTGGGCAGATTACAATTTTAAAAATCAAACTTAACCACTTTTGTTGACCCTCTTGCATAGACATCAATTAGTAAAGGTGTATTTTTTGGTTATTTCCTTACCAGATGGGACCAGTACTGTGTATATGTACAATCTAATCATTTGACTGGTTAGGTAATTATGTAACCAATAAATATGCAATAGTTATATTTTACTCATAATTTATAAAGAAGCCAGATCTTGTACTTATATATATATATATTTACAGGAAATTCCAATAAATATCCAGATCTACACAATTATAGAAGTATCCAAAAAATAAATTCATAAACAAAACATTGTCCCATTCTAAGCATTAACCATGACATCATTGTCCCTTGTCACCATGCATAGTTTAGTACTAATCAAATGCTACAGCTATATACTAGGCTTCCATATCTCATGATTTTAATTCCTAAAAGCTTCAAGGACACAAATAAATTAATAGTTTCATCTTTAATTAAAAATCTTGCATATCTCTTTGGTTCAATAAACTGTTGCCTCACATTCAAACAAAATTTATAAATTGGAAGAACTTCCAAAATGTAAAAAATTTCCTGGAAACTCCAGGAATAAATATAATCTGGATTTCTATATTCTTCAGGATGTGAAAGCCTCGTACAACTAAGCGTCATATGTTAGAAATAATCCAACTGGTCATTTATTAAGCATCACAGGAATGAGTACACAAATGGTGCCACTTATGCATAAAATCTAGGTGCACTTTACACATGATTACTACTAAACTCAAATGATTATTAAAAAAATATATATAATATAATAACTTATATAACTTCAGTGTATTAACTGGTATAAGAATGTCATGTGCTGAAAATAGCTTATCCTGTGGTTACAAGATCACTGGACATATAGTCATTTTAATGTATTAAGTCTGTCAAAGTTGTGTTTAAAATCGGATGTAACTAGTGGTGTGAAGTTATTATATACAATAACTTACAAAATATAAAATGACCTGACAAAACAGACACTAAATTACCAGGTCAGTGAATATAAACTCCCTTGCTAATTTCAATAAATGAATTAACATGGCATTCAATGTGAGCATTAGCATTACCCATCATTTTTAGTATTATAAGCATTTTCAAAATGACATCTGACCTTTAACACAAGCCTAAGGTCAGAAAGAGATCACAGACTAAATCCAACATGAAAAAAAAACTCAATATCAAAACACCATATCTCAGTATGCTTAAATTTTGTATAAGTGCCATGTGAACACTCCAAAATGCTTTGGCACAATGCCAAAAGCAACCCGTCCACTGAGCATGAGTGACTGCTATGATGCTGTGTGTACTGTTGACATGACCAACATGTATTGTGTGCCATGCTTGGAGCGCCAATTCAAATTGGCTACATGAAAGTGAAGCATACTGAGGAATTCTTTTTTTAACCGTTTTGCATGAAAACGTTACAATTTACAGCACATAAGACATGTTCAACTCCCGACCAACTGGGTATCAACAGAACTGAAAATTAAGCAAATCAAAAAGAATATGACACAACTGAGAACATAACTCAACCTGTGTTAAACACATCTTAGACCTGTTAGTAAATATTCATCCAGGAAAAAACCTGAAATAAAGAGAGAGAAAGAGAGAGAGAGAAAAAAAAGGAAAAGAGGGGAATAAAAGAAAAGAAAAGGAAGTATTTCTGTGTATGCGTGTGAATGTGCATGAGAAAATGAGAGAGAGAGAGAGAGAGAGAGAGAGAGAGAGAGAGAGAGAGAGAGAGAGAGAGAAAGAAAGTCAGATGGGCATTGATGGTAGCGTATGTATTTGTATGATGAGTTTAAGAAGTGTGGTTGAGGGCGGTGAGAGCAGGTAATAAAGGTATCAAATAAGCATCCTGCAGGCCTGTGATGACCAAATTACAACTTGAAAATGACACATCCAGCATAGTTAGGCTTATCAGTATCATCTTCGCGCAATGTGGCAAAAATATTATGATATAATAATATTAATATAAAAAAATTACCTTCCATTTATTGAATTTAGCTTTAAGGAAGTAGAGGTAATGCATCCGAAGCTGGAATATGTTTTGTGCTTCTTATTGTGATCTTCTTGTGATAATTTCTTGGGACTCGAACAATTTATTCATAATTTTGTGATTGTTCTCAGAGTTGAACAATAAGCTGCATAAGCTGGCAAAGTTGATTGTGCTTTGAGGCAGAGATAAGGTGAAAGAGAGAGAAGAGACAAGAGAGAGAGAGAAAAGATGAGGGCAAGAGAGAAGCAGAGTCCAGCATCCTTGTGAAGGCATTTGTGTTAACACACCACGTACCATCCAACATGGAGTGTCTACTCACCTTGTGAAGGGCATCGAGCAGAGGAAGTAAGAGATCCTATATTTAAGAACACTTAGGCTGCTCTAATACACTACCTAGTCCTGCCCTAAGCCAGCAATTCAAAACTCAGAGCATACTCCATGCTTGAATACTAAATGCAGGCACCACATCATTCAGCCTGATCATTGTGAGGGGCTCTTGTATCAACCAGCAATTCAAAGCATACTCTATGTAATTCAGTGCATACTCTATGCAAATCAGAGCATACTCTATGCAAATCAGAGCATACTCTATGCAAATCAGAGCATACTCTATGCAATTCAGAGAATGCTCCATGCAATTCAGAGCACACCATGCTTGCATACTAAATGGGTGCACCATATCATATTATATGCTTTGGTAGCTTTGTACCTCTTCGTAAAACAAATACTGTCTCTTAATTCCCAGATCAGCATTCTAAACATTAAGTTTCACACTCATGATCTATTTAATTTGGGTCATGACTAACTCCTTTCTAAGCACATGTTAATCAAATATATTTAATTGGTGCAAAACTAATCATTTCAGTTTTACCATGCTGTGCATTAAAGCTAGCAAAAATGTAAAAGGCACAGAAAGGAATTGTGTAAATAAAATGAGACCATGACTTACTGTGTTTATCTTTATCTTTATCCTTATCTTTGTCCTTCTTGCCATCTTTTCCTGTAAATTAAATTCAGATTTTGTATGCAAGTATTTCAATAATGCATTTTCAACAAAGATTTTTTTACCAGTCAATAACACATAATTTTGAAGTCAGAATGCCTTTGCTCTTAATTAATTAACATATAACCATCTGCATCCTGTTCTACCTATGGGTGCAATTCAAAATTTAGAAATTTAAAAAAAAAAAAAAAAAAATAGAAGACCCATTGAAAAAAGTAAGCTGCAATGAAGGAAGTGGAAAATGCTTACCTAGAGATGAAATCAAATCAAATTCTGAGAAAACAATCTATTTTTTTAAACATCTCAAATTCAATGATGATGGCTAAGGCCACTGGTTACATGCATAAATAACTGTTTAAAAGCTGCTGGTGATCAATATTCTTAAAAATACATCTATTCAAGTGACCTTTGCATCCTAAGGCAGATGCCGTGAATTAAAATTATCCCTACATTCAACAAATTGTAAATTACAGTGGAACCAGTCTGAAAGACCACATTTAATAAGACCACCTGTTTATTACGGCAATCCTTAGATGAGCCAATTCATTCACACAGGTTTTAACTGATCTTTCTAATAAGAATACCTGTGAATTAAGACCACTTTTGGCCAGTGTCAGGGGTGGTCTTATTAGACAGGTTTCACTGTACCTTTATCCTAAAGGGATTTTTCTGATCACTCACCCTTATCTTTGCCCTCCTTCTTGTTATCTTTTCCTGCTTTACTGTCCACTTTCTCTGAGACTTTGTTCTCTTTACCGTCCTTCTGTCCCTTATCATCTTTGGGACCATCCTGTTGTTCAAGAAAGGGTCCATAAGTGTACACAATTATACAATATTGTAACAGCAAAGGCAGGTTCATCTTTCTCACATAAAGAATTATACTGAAAAATTCAGAGCTAAAACAATCTTCAGTTTTTTTAAATGAAACAGTTATTTTAATCACTTCAAAACCTGTAAATCTGACATAAACTAATCAAGTGTAACCCCTGCCGATAGGAATAATTATGAAGCCTGTTCTGGTGATAATTCTAGTTTGTTAGAGGAATAAAGACAAGCCTGAACTGGCTTTCGTTGTCTAAGGGTATACTACAAGGCTCCTGTCCAGAAGATAATGAGTTTAAATCTCAGCCAAGTAGCAGTGGGATTTTTCATGGTTGGCCCCCACCCTGGATGTGCTTTTTGAGGGTTCCCCAGTGTAACACACCAAGGACTTGCAGGTATGGTATGCAGTGCATGGGTGACACCAGGAAAATCATGTGATTCCGCCCTGTCACAAAGTCAAAAATTATTATTTATGATAAAAATCTTTCTGGCTTTTGCTACTGGCATGGATATCATAATGATATATACCAATGAGGCTATTGTAGAAATGGCTGTTCACCTGTGTAGACCAGGCCATCTAATTCATAAAAGGTCTTATTTTTGCAATAATTTTCTATTTGTGAACATTGTAAATTGAAAACCCAGATGTCATATCAAACGACATTAAAATTCTGACTGATACAGCCTAGACATCCCAGCCCATATTACGAGGACCATGATCAAGTTTTCAGCAGCAGTAGCATAAAGGACAGAACAGTCAGGATATACATTAACCTGGGGAGTCTGGTCAGCTTTTTGTTCATCGCCCTCCCCTGTTTTCTCTGCTTCCGTATCAGGTAACTTCCACTCATTCAGCTGTGCTTTCAACAGTTCCCAGATCTCTACCAGATGGCCATGCCTAAAACACAGTGCAAAAAAGGAAATGTATAACTTTACCCAAAGATGATAGTTATAATACTTTTTTTAATATTTTAAACCAATGATGACTGATGGAAAGTTGGATTTTTTTTTCAGAAAAAGTAAAATATTGAAATATTTACTGCTAAAATGAAAAATTTTAATATTCACTGCTAGATAATGAGCCATGCAACTGGTGCTACATTTAAACATTATATGATTTACAGGTTATGTTATCTTATTTGCACACAATTTTGGATTTAAAGTTCAGAAAAAGTTTTTAACATCCTCTCTGGAATTGACAGAGCTAACTGCAATATTATCTTCAGAAGTATGTAGCTTTTACAGACTGTGTTACAAAACACATCTAATCTCTTAAATTGCTTCGTGTTTCTTCTAACTCAGTGCTTTGTTAACACAATAACGGACTAGAAATTTAAAATAATTTAATCAAAATATCTGATTAAATTTAAATTTAAGTAGTTTTCAAAGTTTAAAAAAAACAAAGGGTATATATAGCATGGCATACTGCATTATGATTGCTCCAAGTTGACCCTATTTATCATATAAAAATTTTCTTATCACTATACAAAGCAATTACAAACATGAACACTTGATAAAAGTAAACAATAACTAAGACAACTCTAATAATGATTACTCAGTGATCCTTCCATCGTCCTGGATTTCTTTCTGGATACTACTGTAGATGTGGCTTTGCAGGTATTACAGAAATGAAATTGTATGGACCAAACTGTATAACACACGCCGTATTTATTAGGCCTTAAAAAAATAGGGTTTGGTTCTCAGGCACTTTTTTTCAGATATCAATGTGGGAGGACAATTTTTGTTACCATTTTTGTATGTTTTGATAAAAATGTCATATGATCAGGGAAATACATGATAATAACAGATTTTTTTTTGCTAAACAGGTGAAAACACTAAATAACAAAGGAAATTTGATCAAAATTGTATCATTTTATCTTCTTGAAAGAAATGCCTGAGCGGCTGGAGCTCAAAATTGGTATGTTTCTATTAAAAAATAAAAATTTTGATGCGGGGGGTTAAAATTGTGGGCGTTGCCTAAGAACCATACCTTAAATTTTTTTTGGCCTTATATTCCAGATTTACTTATTTGCATGTAATCAAGAAAGATATATTTATAACCCAAATTAAAATTATAACTGAAAACAACAACATTTCTATAAGTTTAATTCTGACAAAGAATTAAATATATTTGGTCTTCTTTTGTTTATATATAATATTGACAGGTTTATAAATATTAATACCACAGCAATCCAATCTCAATGAACATAGCATGGTCTAAAATAAACCCATAAATTTCTCTTATAGGAGGTGTAATATATTATTCAAAACTGTGAAAAAAATAGGATACTTCTGTGCCATATAAAACCATTACTTGCTGAGTAAAGAACAACATTAATGCACAGCTTTAAATCTTTTTCAGGTGATACTCACTGGAGGGGAATCGTCTCAGGAAGCCAGCCAGTCAGACAGTGTATGACGCTGAAATCCCCAAACTCACAGGAACTGCTGCCACCTGCATAGCTACAGAAAATAAATGTAAATAATAAAAATAAAGATACATCACCAGCACGGAAGGGGAATGATAGTGGTCAAAATTTACGTTAACATTTAGTACAATTCTACAAATCTATTTCATAAAAATTGATGAAACAGAACTTATTAATATATTACTATTATTATTAGTGGTAGGGACTGTTTATAAAACCATGTTCAATGGCTGAACAAATCTGTCAGTCTATTATATTAGATCTGCTAACATATCAAAAATTCATATAAAGACCTTATATCTGTGTAATACTAAACTATGTTTGTAGATTTTTATATAATTTGTGTATTTCAATGTGGAGACCCCATTACCCTAATTATGTTTTACAAGGTTTCCAATAATTTGCAAATTATATTCTTCAATGACATGAATTTGGATTTTCAAGGGCGTTAACTTTATCACCCCTTCAGCCTGGCTTCATTAAAGGTTACAGCAAACCCTTTTACTTTTGGTCTGCGTAAGCCTGCCATATTCATAGAGTTTAATTCCAAGTTTTTTAAGGAAACTGTCACAAATAGCTAAAATTAAGCAAAATTCAAAGCTTTAAAATTACAAAAAAATCAAAGATTTTAAAGCATGTGGGGAAACCTGAATTACAGCTGCACAATTTGATCTGTGTTGTTCTTACTCTATGGAGGCGACTTTGATGAGAGCCTTCGTCAGCAGCATGGGCCAGAGTTCGTGGGGCAGGGTGGTGGCCGGGAGGAGGAGATGCTCGCTGTCGTCAAATGGCATCGTGTCATCTACCACGATCTTTCTCCAGCAACCCTTAAAGCAAAATAATCAACATTATACAGACAAATATCTACAAACTGGCCAGATTTTATTAGATTTATTGCTGTCTGAGGTTATTTTGGGTAACATTTTTCTTTCAAGAATTTTTTTCAAAATGTGTTGCCAAAATGACGAAGGGTTCCCATAACTTTTTTTTTTTTTATTTCATTTTCAAAGACAAAATTTAGAAATTTTAGACGGGAAGAGGCACAGTCTCATTCATACACACTTTCAGATGGCATAAAGAATTACAAAATCAACAAAACAAAATTTCCCCAGTCACAAGACCCATTACATACATGTGCTATGTCAAAAAGAACTGGACCACAGTAACAGTTTTGAGATATTTTGTCAAATATGAATGGATAAAGAACAAATAAACAGAGTTATACCAACTTGATCACTGCACTGTAGTGCAGGTATGAAGAGCATGGTTTAAAAAAAGAACAGGATTTACAAACAATTAACTAATAAGTAACAATTTTCATATATATATAAAAAATAGGGATGAAAAATGGCAGAATTAAATGTGCATATTATACTGGTCTGTTTTATAATGAGTACATTTTGACATCCATCAGAATATACTACAGTATTATGTAAATTTTCAAGAATGGTAAATTATAAGAAACAAATAAACTTCAAGTCCACAGATTAATCCAAACATACTATTTCTTTAATCCAGGTTCTCAGATATTTCATTAATTGTATCAAGCTATTTTCAAGGTTCTGCAAAAGACAAATTTGGATTTTTCATGTTTTCTTTTCATGGCTGTCACTACAAGTCCACACTTTCAGTTTTTCTCCTCTAAGAGTCTAAAATATTTCAGACTGGAAAATATTAATGTAACAGTTTAAAACATGCAGCCATTAAAGTGGAATTCAAGATTGTTTCAAAGAAATTTTCAAAATTTGCAAATTCAGGCAATTTCAAGGCCCTTTAACTTTATTACAATGAAAATAGATGATTTTTTAAGCTTGTGGGAAACTGGAAACCCTGTACTACCCATAACAGGAAATATAGGCAACTTACCATCCAGTAAAGCTTGACGACATATTTCCCATGAGGATTATACTGGGGTGTGTTGGGTCCTTTGGTGACTTTGGTCAGGGCGTATATATGTTCCCAGGGCCTCCATGTATGAATGAATTCACCAAATTCTCCAGCGATGGGGTCACAGGGGCCATCAGGATTTGGGTTCTTTACGGTACTAATCCTGAACAGAGCTGTGATCTGACTGATGATCCAACGCATTAACTGAAAAAAAACACAGTATTCGTAATGTTTACCGGTAATTTCAGATAACGAAAGTCAATACTCAAATAGGATTATCTGAGGCAAAGTATACATGAAACTTCATAAAACCTGCATGTTTTTTTTTAACCAAGTAGGCTTTATGAATATACATCTTTAAAAAGTCTGTCAAGAGATGGATTATAACAAAGGTTTGAAATCTGACAAAAGATGACAGATTATGGCCACCAATAAATGGCAACCCCTATGATATATAAGCTTGTAACTTCCCTCCTTTTTTCTGTCACTAGTCAATGCATGTACACTTGTCAATCAACTGACCACCAGTTTATATGCGAATCACAGGGCAGTAAGTTTGACTCTGCCCACTTTAGATTATGTAAGCATATACCGTCCAGAATTCCCCCTGAATTAGAAATCAAACTACAACCTAAAATGCACCAGACTGCACCATCCTCTTAGCCCCATGTAAAATGGGCCAAAATGTTTTTTACCATCACACCTGTATAAACAAACTTCCATGTCAACAGTGTAAAATGTAAGTTACCTGACTATATATGCCAAAGATAGTATGACCCAATTTGCAGTGTTAACACATCAGTATGAAGCTAGAATGACTGCCAATACACTACATATCTAATGCCACTACCAATTCCTGTCACTTAATGTATAAACCCTGACATGCCTTGTTTAACATACTTTGACGTCAAGCTGATGTATACAAATTAATTTGTAGTTCTTCAACAAATCTTGATAAGGAAAAGTATAATATGCTTAATTCCTGTATTCTATTGTATTCTATTGTATTCTATTGTATTCTATTGAAATTCCTGTATTCCATGAAAATTACCAACCTGTCTTGTGGTCATAGTTTACTTTTAAGTTACTATTTTAAAATAAAAGTAAGTATAAAAATATAAAAAAAACCTGTAGTTGCACACTACAAACCCATATTTCTGCTGCTTCAAATACTACTGAAAAAATATCTATTGCTACATAAATCAGTGTGTGACATATGGGCAAAATTACACCATTAGAATAACATATATGATTTTATGTAATATAAAATGATAAAATACCAAATGATAACAGGTAAATAAAGAAAATGAACTTAAATTATTAACATGTACAGTGGCATCTTAATTATCAAAAATCCTACATATAAATATACTTTCAGAAGAAGTATTCTGATTCTGATTGGCAATAATTTGATAATATCAAAGTATATCTAATATATATAATTTCACATAAAAGGATTTATTTTAAATTTTCTTTTCCACATCTAAATTTAAACTATGTCTGACTTTAAAAAAAATTTTGAAACTCTTCACCTATACAATTACATCATTTTCTTAAAAGTAAGATGAACTAATTTGGTCCATTTTTCATAAAACTGGAATTTCTCTAACATTAAAATTACACATTTTACAAAAAAATACATAATCTTTACATAATTTCTAAAAATTAAGGCCAAATGAAGGCTGACTGTAACATGAAAATTGTTATATTTTTCATACCACTTAAATATCTTTGACACTGAAATTATGCATTTTATAAATTAATACAGTTACTTTTCATTCCTTAAGGTACACCTGAAAAAAAACAAAGCTTTATATAAAATCAATTCTGCCTGTAATTATCTCCATCAGGGAATAATAAACCAAATAATTATCACAAAGAGAAAAACCCAGTGGCTCAAGCATTATGCATATGTCAGAGATGATATAACATTTATGAAGCAACCAGTGTGAGAGGTCATAAACTCCCTAAAGGCAGACTGGGTGAACATCCTGTCATAAATCAGTCTCAGGTACGCCACTTCATTAATTATGCATGAAACCACTCAAGTACACCTAAGGTAAATATTAGCACATACCCAGCAGAGAGGCCCAGCAGGTGTCGCGTGATGTCTCTTTCATATCTAGTCCCCGTTTTTTTGTGTCTGTACCATCCTTGAGGATATGTCACTCTATCTGTTATTGATTTTTATTCCGCCAACTTACCTGGTAGTAACTGACATGCCTGTTTATAATATTCAATGATAGGACTGGACCCCAAGCTGAGCCTCAAACGCTGTGCAGTGAAATAACACCTGTGATTACCTGTGTCTACCTATGCTTTCAATATTATAAATTCTACGTGTTTGGTAAGTTTCAATTAAGCCTTACCTTTATGCTTATAGCCAACAATTAGCGAGTGACTTCAGCCTCAGATTTCATACACTGTAACAGTCCATGTCAAGCTGTATCCTGTAATATATGTACCTGCTCTGATGAAGGTACAGTACCACACCTGACACCCTACCCCAGGGGTGTCAGCCCCCCCTGGGGTGCAGGTTAAGGGGGAGGGGGTGATAGTCCCCACCTCCACCCTCCTCCTCCCTACCACTACCTCAGTTACCTTGTCAGTTCTGGAGAACAGATACACACCTGTGGGGCAGTATAAATAAGGGTCCATTTTCAAGGGGGAGACGCGAGGTGAATTAAACCTCACAGTATTGATAAATCCTTCTCCCTGAATTCATTAGCTAATACAAAACACCTGGCTGTCAACTTTCAAAATCTTGCAAATTACACTTAACCAATTACCATATAAGGTATTTAAGCATATATGTATGTCCTCACTTGTCAGTCACATTTTGATATGTTGACATCCCTAAGAAATAATGATCACATCCCAGGTACACCAATAGAAGGCCTTATTACCAGGGACAGACCCGGCCACAGCACTGATGCCTGGGAGGGGCATGAACACTAAAGTCTATATATGGTTTATTAATTCTTTCCAGGAATAGACACAGCCGCCGGAAATCCATGTTGCATGCTGAGCAGAAGTAACGCTATGGATGAGTCATCGCAAACAGAAGATGATACGAACCCTCGTCAATATGACAGGGCATGCCTGGAACCACGGCAACTGCATCACCTGAGCTGATGACGGTGGTAAAATCATGGTAAAAGGGTTTACTCAGTAAAGCTCTGATGTTATTATTATTAACGAAGCAGATAAATAATCTGATTTTCTTACTACCTGACATGTCTTGTTCTTTACCTGAGGGAAATGGGGCATAAGAGCACACTTTTATGGGAAAGTTACTGGGGATGTAATTTATAATATTAGGTTAGTGGGCTCAGCATTTCTTTTAATAGAAAAATCAAGCCACAGAATATGACAGGTCATCATCACTGGTTATTATGACAAGCAACAATAATAAATCTTATAGATCTGTCATCCATCATCAAAATTAAGCACAATTAACAATTTTCTCCCAATTTAAGGCATGTTTTATTATTAAAATATTTACACAAATTTAAATATGAAAGTGCTTGCCTTATTTAGAGAAACTGATGTTGCTATTAAGTAACTAATATGATTAAAAATTATTTTATAAAATTTAAAACATTAAAGATTAAAAACAATATAGAAACTTATTTGGCCAGTGAAATTAATGTTACTTATGAGTAACTGACCGCTTACAATTTTATATAAAAAAATATAATAGATATAAATAGATAAAATTAATACTGGTGTTATGAGGCAATGCAGAAACAGAATGAGCACTAAATAGTATAAACACTAAGTAGTTTTTCACACATATCAACTAAATTACATTATTATAAAAGTCTGAAAAAACAGGAATACTACTCATTTTCCTGTTTATATGAATTAAATGCATAATTTTACCTAATCAGAACAAAATCTCATTAAGTATGAATAGCATTATTAAAGGCTGACAAATATATGACTTTACACACAGATAAAAATAAACCCCAAAAATCAATATGATTTTCTTTGTATTAAGCTGAACCTCTCAATACAAAATGTTAACATACTACAATCAAGTCATGTTTTTTTCTTTGTGAAAAACAAACAAAATTAGTACAACGTATACAGGCCTAAATGCAAAACGTTTGTCATACTAGGAGGACTGATACGTTTCTATTAGAATGGTTATGAAGTCTTTTTTGATGACTGAGAGAAAACAAATGACAGATTGATTATTATTCAGTCATTTTGGGTATAAGAAAATGATCAACAACTATGAACTGACCTGTACATCATGTAGAATTATCAAGGTAATGGTAAAATTGTTGACACTTGTTTGCTCCTCAAGCTTAAAGGTGCCCATTCACCTTCCTTTTGAAAAAGAAATTTATATGTTTTCTGGCTTCCTCTGTGTATAAATAAATGATCTAAAGGTAATTTTGGTTGTAAAAAGTTCTTATAAGGATGTATGAACTTGTTTATGAAAAACATGTTTGTAAGCACAGCAATGTTGACAAACATGAAAAACATGTAACATAAGGTGATTGCATATATGCAGAGGTAGAAACATCACTTATTGCAAATTGCCATTTACAAAGCTCTGGCTTATCTGACTTGCAGCCAGATGCCTTTGTTGAATTTGTTTTGATTATTTTTACAGGCCCCATACATTATAAAAAAAATGATAAAAAACAAAACAAGCAGCCTGTGTGCGGTGATATCCACGTTTTCTGGCCTATTTTTATAAAAGCTCCAAGGATTTACCTTTAGTTTATAAATGTCAGGTAGGTGATTTGGCCCCTGTAAGCTTTAATGCTGCTTGCTACTTTGTGTCCTGTCTTTCATATTTCTTTGACTGGATTAAACAGTTTTTCTGGCTAGTAGTAAACATGACTTCTTTGTATGTACATATATAATTGTTTGTGATATATTGTGCAAAAATGTAACAATTTTAATCAATTATGAAAGAAAATGAACAATCATTTAAATCAATTAACAGGCACACCGCTAGAATCTAAACATGTCTTTCCACATGGGTTTTCATCAGTTTTCTTTCTAATAATTTCAGTTTCAAAATCAAAGGCAGCTGAGATGAGAGGAGAAAAGTACACTATTTTGCTATAACAGCAAATTAATATGTGAAGAATATTTAGTTTACAACCTGTCATCTTGTTTGTAAGCATTGTTTGTATCACACATTTTTTTCAACTGAAAATTCAATATGACAAAAAGAATATAGATATATAATAAAAAAAAAGCGAGGAGATTATTGTATGTATTTTCAAATGATACTAATGTCACACCCATACCCTATGCCAAATTTGATACATATAAATTTAAAAGTAAAATTTTTTAAAATTATTTCAAGTTAAAATTCATCAAAGCAAAAACTGTTACACTGTTTATATATATCTTGTCTTATAGAGAATATTCTAAGGATTCTAAATATGTATACATCACTGAGGCTAAAATCCTTTTTAATATAGATTTTACAGCTTAATTAAACCAAGGTGGTTTGAGGATCATAAGAACTTAAATTATGGAGCCTTTCACACAGAATCCTTGGAAAATGCTGTCAATGACCTGTCAATTTTATTGAAAAACAGTGGTGCCACAGAGACCCAGTCTGGAGTCTGAACACAAGAATGAGTCCAGACCCTGGTCCATGTTTTCAGGGACTTGGATTTGGACTCAATGCTCCTGGATTCAGACTTTGGACAGGTTGATTTTTATGGCTTAAAACAACAGACACTGAGAGTTCTCTACATTTATTATTTTGGAACGTGGTGGCTTAATGGTAAAGGGTGCTGGACTTGTGACCGCAAGGTTGTTGGTTCACTTCCCATTCTGACCGCCGTCTGCACCAAGACTCCAAGGCAAAGCCTTTACTACAAGAGTGTGCTCTCTGGACCGAGGAATGAGATGGTACTGGTAATGGGAGAAAGGCAAATGTAAAACGAATAACCTTCTAGTGCCTGAAATGACTGCTTGGGTTGTATGCTCCCTAGGGAGCTCAGAAAAGCTACAAGAATGAACAAGCCCGAAAGACCAGAAAGGCAAAGTGTAAAGTCGGATGAGACTGACATCGTTGGTGAGATCATACTATGAACCCCCACCTTTATACTTTATTAAATGATAGTTCCAGTCTGTCAGTAGCTCTGTCTTTATTGACTGAGGGCGAATGTCACCATACAAAAAGAATGATGTGTCACTTTTAACTCTTTTGGAATTCAGGTTTTAGAAGCTAAGAATACTGTGTTTGGTTTTTATATTTGCAAGGTTATATTTTCACGATTTTCTCTTTTTAAATGAAATGCGATGGTTTCATTTTGCAATTTCATGATTAAGTAACCAACATAATATATGTTTAGCTTTATATAATTATTTGATGAAGACGCATAGGAATGTCTAAAGCAGGGGAAGGCAAAATATTTCTTCAAGGGCACCACATGAACATCAGTAAGGTCTCTATTTGGCCACATTGATAAAAAGCTAAGTTATGTTTACATTGATACATAAGTGTCATTCATATATCTATTTTATTTGGTACACAAAAATGATAGATAAGAATCAATTTATGGTGTGTTGCATGCTTCACAAAAGATATTAGACAGTTTATCAAGCTTTTAATGGAATATATGCAATTGCACACAATCCTGTAAAAGGTCATTAGAATCAGGATTTAGAATTCAAGAAGTTATACTCAAAGCAGGGTGCAAACAGGAGTCTGTAAAAATGACAGGATATAGTTAATAGTTATACATGAGAAAGTCTGTTCAAAATGTAAATTAAATGAAACAAAGAATACACACTTTAGTCTGGAAAACTTTAACTAGTTTGCCTAATTTCTCTGTACCATGAGATTCACAGAACTGTGGTACAGAATACGTCCTGCCAGTTAATTAATTACAGCCAGAGATAAGTTGAGGATGTTTCAGTATAAATGTACAATGGATTCATTTTCAAACTGATCTTATCCCAAAATTTTAAAAAAGGTACCCCTGTAAGGGCATTATTAGATGCAACAATGTTTGGGACCACACAAATTGACATTGCCAAGTAAGAACGTTTATGGGCCACATCAAATTACCTCACATGCTGCATGCAGGCCATAGTTTGCCTACCCCTAGTCTAATGAGTTGAAATTCTTTCTTCCTTACTGGTACTGGTATATAAAATAAAAGGTCTGATATTATCTTTACCAAAAGTCTATGATTTAGGGGTGACATAAAAATCTGTAATAATTTATAGTATCAATCTGCGACACTACAGGTGGAGATAACTTCCATAAGATGTCAGTTGATGTAGCTGTAAAATATGAATGTTCACCTGTGTGGGCTGGGTTTTTTTCACAAAAGTTTTATTTTTTTGCAATAATTTCCTTTATTCGCACATCCCAAATTTGAAAGCCTCCCAAACAAAAAGCCGACCATAGTGATCTTGAAATTAAAACCTGCAGTTATGACAGTAGATGAATCTCCGAGGTTATATAGAAATTTCTACATTTTGCCTAAAACTTTTAAAAAATCTTTGGGTGGAGGAAGCAGCCTCATTTTTTAATGCTCACTTATCTAATTTTTAACCTCAGTATGTACACCTTCAGAGTTTCGACTTTGGTTTTGAACTACCTGACAGGGCTGCAGCACTGGCTTCCTATCATATTTTTTTGTGTACTGGTATCACCCAGGCTCAGTGCCTACCGCACCTGCAGGTCCTGGGTGTGTAATCTTCCCCATTGCTGGGTCACAGAGAAACCCCAAAGATGCACTCATTTGTGAGTGATACACGGCTGTGGGGCACAGCCTTCCCATTAAGCCCGCAGAGCACTCACCCTGGGTGGGGGCCCAACCACAAAACTCTCACCACCTCTGGTGATATTTGAAGTCATTACCTCCTGGCTTTAAGTCCTGTGCTCTACCTCTGAGCCACAGAAGCTGGTTGCCTAAAAACCACTAGGCTAGTCCCAATCTCATTCAAAATAAATAAATAAGTTTGCTTCACTTACCAAGCTGGCTCAAGTGAAACATACATCTCATCAAGCTCAGCCAACCATAAACTGACAAAACACTTTGCTATGCTTGAACTTACACCCCTTTCACACACAAAATGTTTTCAATTTGGGCAAAACGGTTTGACCATATCAGTTAGAATCCATGTTGTATGTTCACTCAGGCATGTAGCACCAATACATGAGGTGTACATTTCACATGTGGAACAATGTAACAACATGCTGACACAAACATTTGCTTTTATGCTGTGACCTAGATCCTGCGTGAAAACAAAGTCTTAACCATTTGGAATGCAAATTGAGCATTCAAATAAAACTTTATCACAGCTAATAAAAAGACCCGCGTTCAAAATGGTTTGAAACCACCTGAGCTTGATCCAAATCATTTTGGCCAAAACGGTTTGAGAACGCTTTGGACTGTCGTGTGAAAGCTCAAATCACATTCAAAACGGTTTGAAACCGGATTGCATTTGTCATATGAAAGGGATATAAGATGACAAAGAATACATAAACTTACCTCACTGTCATGAATATGCTCACTGGCCGTAAGGAGATCGAATTTATCCATCCCATCTGGGTCAACAATAACAGGAGTCTGAAATCAAACAAATATTTATATATTTAAAATAATTTAATTTTCTTGGTCATTATATTATTATCCAGTTTATTCATTTCAATACTCTGTTATAATATTATGAAATTACCAAACACAATTGTTGCCTTCACAAGGATATTTTATGTTCATTCCCTGTTCATGTTTGTGTCTATTCACAACATAACTCGCGTAAACATAAACAGAATCTCATGAAATTTGCAGGGCATTATGGGAAACGAGGAATCAATTAAATTTTAGTGTGGATCTGGAACATGATCCAGATTCAGACACATCATCACAGAATATTTATTGATATGATTGATTAATTGGCACACCATTATAGTCTCTGATAAAGCCTGCAACTGACTGCAAGCTGCCAGAAGGGGTTTCCATCAAAGCCCATGAAGAACAAATCACTCAAACAGATTTGCCTATCTGTGATATTTGCTCTTTAAATATTATTCATAATAAGTAAACTGGTGGAACTTTACTGTATATACTAGATAAAAAAAAGACTACAACCAAAAGACACTTCATGCAGTTTAATCCAATTTGGCAAATCAATTTGATTTTAAATGGTCTGTATGAAATCTAAATTTGCAATTATTGTAAACAATATATTTAAATGAACTACAATAGTTTATTCCTGGAAATTCAAATTAGCATTAATAAGGTGAATGAGTGGACTTTCACAAATCACTGTTGACAGAAGGAATGAATAAAACTGGGCATAAGAACTGGTACAGGTTGTCAATTAAATAAATATTAAAACAAGGACAACCTGTTCATCCAATGTATTGTAATTACTGTCATCATTAAGCAGGTAACATGTCATTTCTAATTAATCCTATCTTTCCTGCTGATGAAATTATTCTTATACTAAAAGAGAAAAAGTGCAGTACAGGTGACCTACATAAAACTAGCTTCCTTGTTAATGATCTGTCCTTATTTTTCTTGCTCCCAAATGGAGCTTTCTTGATGATTCCATTAACATGCACACATTTTTATAAGATTCAAATAAAAATAAGACAACATCAAATTAGATTCAAAGGTAAAATTAAGTCCCGGTGATCCAAGTTTGTGGCAGGTCACCTTTACTGCACTTTTACATTAGAGGGTAGTCTGAGACCACATATATGCCTCCACAAAGATCCTAATCAAACTTTTGCGTATGCTACAAAAAAATACCAAAAAGGCACTTTCCTATTCAAACAAAATTTCTATTATCATTATTATCATTTAAATTTTTTTTTACCTGCATAAAAATGATTTAAAATAACTAAATTCCATAGGTTCTCTGAAAGTCAAATTTCAAGAATTTGATCTCTACAAGTATCAGCTACTGTGGTTGGCTTTATATTAACGGGGTTCAATTTTTGTGCTCAAGCAATTTTTCATAGTTTAACGGGGTTCCATTTTCGCAATGGGGCATATATTAATATTTTAATAAACACCAAAATAGGTATGATTTCTTTATTACACAAAGTTATGTTTCGGTCTTTTGCTCAAACAACAATGACTGTCACTACTGGAACCTGGCAATGTCTCCTCAAAGGGGCATTGCTTTCACAGCTTGGCCATAACATATTAATATAAATAGGGCCCTCCGCTCTACCTTGATTACATCATGTTCGGATTACATAACAGAAACATATATCGTTCCATCAATCCCCGCGAGTGTGAATGTGAAGAAAGATCAGAGTTACTCTATGCAGCGAAAGATCAGATTGACCGTTCGCCGACAAAACGTAAGTGGGGGGAGTTCAAGCAGTTCGACCAAGACAAATAGCTTGCAATCGCAATTTAATATATATAATCAGACATGCATAACTGCTGGTGAGAACCAAGCATTTTTTTTATCTAAAACTAGATTGTGGACACTTCGCACGCTGCGATCAACATGATTGTTATTTGGGTTATATTTCTTTCTCAGTAATGCCCATTATTACCACGTGGTGGCAACTACAGAGACCATTTTCCCATGACAAGGTTTTATATCTGCATGGTTTCAATTTTGCGGCATTTCCCCTTCCGTGAATATAGTGAATTTGAAACCACCACGAATAACAAACCAACCCAATATAACAAAAGATATCTGAAGAAAAAATTGAACTGGAAAAGTTACAAATTCTGCCTTGACAGGGCCTCAGCATACTATTTTTTAGTGGTGCCAGTGCAAAAAAAAGTCATAATTCTTGGCATCACTTGTCTTCAGGAGATGAATTCCCCAATAGCAAAGCAGCAATTTTTTAGTTATTTTTCATGTTTTGCTAGTAGTACATTCTGGTACTAGCATTTTTACTGGTTACTTAACCAGACATCCTATTAATCTGGACAGTTGAGACACAAACAACACAGACTTTAGGCCAAGAATGAGCAACTGAGTGATCCCAGTGTTTACAATATAAGCCACAGATGTATTAAAATACCTTACAAGGTCAAGGTCCTGACTTATCAGCCTATAAGCTATAAATACTGGACATCACACTGACATCAATTTTAATAAAGTATTCTGAAGAAAAATTGCTAGTAAAAAATACCACTAGCAAAATTTACCTATTGGCAAAAATAACAAATTCTGAACCCTGCATTTGTTTCTGTTTTTCACACAACATTACACCTATTGTGACTTCGTTCACACAGACATGTATATTGCCCTACCTTGTCTGTTATAAAGTCCTGTGGCCTTTTCCAGTGGTCAACTCGTAGTGATGATACAATTTCAATTTTCCCATCTGGGTCATCAAAGAAATGCTGGACCTGTAATTAAACAAATGTCTTCTCACTGTAACATGCCTACCAGTACATACACATACATTAAATGTAACCTTTAATATTTAATCTTCCATATCTGTGCTCAGACTGTAATTAAATAACTTTGAAATAATACAAAACAGCCTATCAGCATCATAAGCTATTTTATTTTAGATCTTTGTAGCCAATGCAGTAGATCTGAAAGATTTACTTTCTAACATCTTATGTGAACTATACAAAAATCATAAAACTAGCAACTGTTTATTATTAAATTGGGTCAAAACAAAGTTAACTCCTATGTCAATCATAATAAATATAAGAAAAATATTAAATAATTTTCTAATTATAATATTATGGTCTAAGTGTTTATGCTGTGCAAATTACAATCTTTATTCTGCAATAAAATATTTTAAGCAAATCACATCAGCAATTCTTTGACAGTTACCCAATGCTACATCAGCATGAGAAATAAACCAGATCCTCAATAATGTAGTGCTTATCCATCCCCCCCAGTAAAATAAAATTGTACAATTTTCACTAAGTGCATGTAATGAATTTTCCATCACAGAAAGTAGGTATGATTTATAAAGAATCCCCAACTACGGGTTCAAAGCACTGTGTAGAAGTTTAGAAGGCAGCACCTCACCCTATTAATAAAAAGCTTCAAAATCAGTTAGGAAGAAATAAATGAGCATGAGAAGCACAAAGTGATTTTTTAAAAAGTTTGCATAAATTTGCATAATTTACTTATTTCAAATTCTGTGTAGAATTTTCAAAGCTTATATCAAGCCATATCAGATAAAAACAAAATCTTAATAGGTCAAGAGATAAGGGAGAAGCAGCAGTTTGAGAATTGCAGGCAGAGGACAAACACTGGACACCTAACTGGTATGGCAAGCTAATCGGGCCTATGGCAAAATAAGCTTAGAAATACTGATAAAACTTGTGTTCTTACAGAACTTACAACTGGAGATTTTTTGTCCCCTTTGTCTCTCCCTCTGTGTGCAACATCCTGAAATGAGAAAAATTATACAAATTAATGAGAAAACAGTACATAACACATCAGCACTGCTAATTAATATGCAATAAAGAACTGCTAATTAACATGGACCTGTCAACCAGAGTCACCGCTTCTGCATTAAATAAATTGTTAAAAAATCTGAGATGCTGGCAGAGATTCAATAGCATTCTAGAACTAAATAAAGACCAATTTCCTCTGAGCATCCCAGAAACTTTGCAGTTTATCCTGGTGACTATTATATACTCCTGATGCAGTATCAGAAAAACTCAAAATGAATGACTAAATCCTGGCAGTCTGCATTTGTTTTACTTAAACAGTTTCTAAGGTATAAACAGAAACGTTGTTATATAAGTGTTAAATAAAGATAAATTGAAATAACAAATTTCTGGAAGATCTTCCTGTCTATTTTTACTAATATATTTAGAAAGCATCAATATAATTATGAAGCATTCAAATATATGTCAATTGTAATTTCAAAGTCATATGTTGCATATGTTAAACAAGTTAAAAAAAAAGTAAATTCACAAGGAATGAATGAAAAAGATTTTCAACTTGGTATGTAACAAAATGCATGGCATACAACCTGCCCTGAGTGTAACTGTCAATGAAGAGAGATTTCTTTATTTACCAAAAAATAGACTTAGCACTGTAACTTGCATTCAATATTATATGTGATCGTTTAAAAACATATCTAAGAAATGTTCACCAACAGAGGGGCAGAAATTTTAATTAGATCATACATGGAATCATTGACATATGAAAAGAAAATTGGTTGCGCATTCAGGGCCATTTTACTTGTCAGAAATGAATACAAGTCTTGTTTTATTCATCATGTTTCTTTGCTTTTATCCTTCACAGACAAAATCTTGTGGGACTTTAAATATAATTTTATTAAATAATTTTTATAAGGAAACATAAATTAAAACAAGAGCACTGAAAATGTCATAATACACCTGTAGTGTATCTGGTGACCTCTGATCTCATTAAATATGCGTGATATTTGATGAGAAGGTAATTCATGTGAGAAACACTATTGATAAATATGTGTAATGAGTTTCATGAAAATCCATAGGATTTGCATGAATTTTGCTGGAAATAGAACTTAGGCGGGATATTTTATTGATTAACACTTCTGATGAGTTTTATCAAAATCCTTCATATTCTTTATAAGTTAAATTTTCATGCATACAAATTTGGGTTCAGTTGTTGTTTTAGACCCAAAAATGTAATGCACCTACACCAAAATCACTGTTTCCTTACAAACAGAAAAACATCACCTACCCACTTCTCCCCATTGACGTCGGCATCGCTCCACTCTGGCCAGATCACAAATCTGTTTTTCTTATCGCCAGCTGACACACTAGCGGCTATAGACGCAGCCCTGTAGATGAAAGAAAAACATGTCAAACATAAGCCAGCTGCTGGAGTAACAAACCGATGCTTGTAGCAACATTCAGTAATGGATCCTCATTAGTTCCATAGCCGTAAGACTGGCAGCATGACAAAATCATCCAAAGGTAAATATTTATGTAATGCACATGCTTGTAATGATATTAACTTAATTAGCACTGCTTATGTACACAAGTATCTGAGTAAGCTGTCATATTTTTCAGTGGTGTCACATTCAATTTAATTAATTGACTTTGGCAACTGCTGAAAATGCAAGATTAAAAGTTAAAACTGGTCTACTGAAAACATGATATAAATTTATATCTAGTAAGCATTACAATCAGTTGAACCTTTAACAAATGACTTGAACAATCTAGGTGACAGAATTACTATATATATTATGGTCTGCATCGAACATGTCTGTGGGTTTTATTTCCTGTATTCCCTTTTCATTGTTTTGCAAGGGTGCCATAATTGTGGTCTCATTTTACAGAAACCTACACCAGAGTTTATATACTTTAGTATACATATAATTATATACAAATTATTTAATATATGCACAAAATCAAAACAATCATAACAAATAATGAAGTGCTCATATTTCTGTTCAAAGTGTAACAATGAAGTAAAGTATGCACACTCAAGCACTTGATAGAAAATGAATATTTAGTTCAAACCTATTAATTTCATATTTTATGATTTTCTAAACATTTTTGGTTTACAGTGGTTGACACAACACAGAGTCTTTTAACTGTGCATTTCAGTTTTTTTTTTGTATAAATAGTGTTCAACATCCAATCCACTATTGTCAAAAGAGGTCCTTGTCCTGTCACTTCAGTTGGCATGTGGTGGCAGATTATACGGTTTACTTATATATATCAAACGTATTACCAAACTCAATTTTTTGTAAGTAATGATATTATGATCATTTCTAACTACAATCCCTACTACATGCATGGTTCAATCAGTGACAGGTCAGTTAGCATTGTAAACTGTGTACATAAGAACCAAATGAATCTTGGGGTGTAGGGCTGATATGAGTAATTGAGTCTGGGTAATTATTAGGGAGTTTGGTACCATACTAAGGTCCAAAACTGGACTGAGAAAATGCGTGTATTCATGCAAATTTAGTTAGCTACTACAAACCAGCTTTTATCAAAGGAGGTAATTTGAAAATTTTGATGACTTAAAGAAATATGATACACAGGTAGTGTTTGGAATCAGTTGTATATGTAATTTCATGATCAATCATCAGTAAAAATCAGTTGACCTATTCTGACTGATAATAGGAAAAAAATGGTTGTTTAGAAGCACTAGTATGAACTTTCAGACCATAAATAGACAGATGCATCATCTCAACTGATATTTAGGCATACATGATGTTAATAATGTCATAATTCTATCGCCTACTGTAGGCTACATGTCCATAAAGTATCTTAGGAATTAAGTTTTTTTAGTAAATGCAAACTTTTCTCTGGTTTGCATGCATAATGTATATAAAAGCACACATTTCCTCATCATAAAGCCTATGAATTACAGGCAAAAATTGGCAGTGGGTTATGGCACAACAAGATTGATCATCAAATTGTTTGCATCAACCCCACCAATCATCGATTATAATCGATCATCAGCCAATCACCAAACAAAGGTATTTACTAGGCCTGTGAATTGCTAAGGGGTCTTCAATTCAGTTCAGTTATCATCATTTGATTCTCGATTCGATAATTGTATACCTTTAAAATATTCTGTCAGAGATGTAGATCTACTGAAAGTTTTAATCCCCTATGATGCTATAAGATTAAGATTATTATATACCTGAGAATTTATGCAGACCAAGTAATATTTAAATCTTCTCATCCATTATTGTTCTAACATCTAATGATCAAAATAAGATGACTTTCTTTGTTAAAAACCAGTGCTTCTTCATCATGTATGCTGTTTAACTGTTCCTAGGTAAGAGCTAGAGACCAAAAAGGTATGAAAATGAAAGAAAATGCAATAATTGAAATTGATCGATTATTTCTTTCCCGATTCCATTATCGATTAATGACTGGCTTCCATTCAATGCACCAATTATTCGGTGCATTGTTACAGCCCTAGTATTTACTGATGCCAGTGTTTTTTTATTGTCTTGGAAGGGCTGCAAAAATGATGGCATCATTTCAAGTAGTTATTACCATTTATAAATCCATAGGACTAGGAGGGATGTATGTGTGATTTAAAAAAATTGTTACATACAAATATATGACCTGTACTGTGACATCTCAATAAATTGTCAAGTGTATGTGGTCCAAGGTCTTCAGCTTATGCTGTCACTGATGAATTGCAATACAATATATATGTTTGGTGATATTTCACTTTGTATAATTAATCATAATTCATAATATATCAGACCAGATAATTGCTGCCACAGCCACATATTTGTCTGCTTTGCCTCTCAGGTTTATTTATAAAGGTATGCTTTAGCAGATTAACAAAAATAATCTTGTGAGAAACAGATGGACAGGGGTAGAGGAATTAATTATAACTGCTTGATCTGACCACCTGAAAAATAATAACTAAATTAGATTACATTAATTTAAAAATATGTTGTACACATAAAGCACAAGTTTGTGCTTAAGTGTATTGGTATGAATTTTTGTCAAGATTCTTTCTTATATTTAAGCTTACAATATTTCCAAAATATTAACCTGCGTCTTATCACATCACCCTTCTTAAGTAAACAAATGTTTACATGTCTGAAATTCTGCAAAGAGTGGCAACGGAGACTTAATACATTATCTTATTCACGCAACTTCAAGATTCACTAAATAGAAGATGAGTTGAGGAAACCAATCAATAACTTGTACAGAAGAACGTGGATAGCGGGTGACCGGCGTGAATACAGCCGTCTCTAAGTGAGGGCCATTAACATCTGTTCAAAAGTTCAGTTTACAAATGGCGGTCATGTAACCAAGCGGGCTGTCAACATTGCGTTTCTTGACACACTCACTCCTTGTTCGTGGCTGATCCAGCTCTTGCTGAGGACATGCTCTTCTTTGCGCCTTTTGACGCCATCTTTTCTCAGTGACACAACAAAACAGTGCCTTTCTTGTGTTTCTGAAACCCTTATCGTTTCATGTATCGCGTTGCCACGAACCTGGGGAACCGGGTCAAAGGTTACCACACATGCGTATGAAACTTCGGGACGATGTTTTTGTTTTCCTCGTGGGAGGGCAGCACTGAACGTGTCAAAACACAGTTAAAAATATACATATATTTACCTTGAATTTGCTCATTTCACAAGATCTTAGGTTGAAAAGCTGCACTTTATGTGTAAAATATAAACCTATACACACATCAAATTATCAGATATTTCAACCATTGCATACTTCAATCCGATGTGGCACTGCAGGGCTATTTAAATCTCTCTCTCTCTCTCTCTCTCTCTCTCTCTCTCTCTCTCTCTCTCTCTCTATATATATATATAATATATATATAATATACGCAATTTCATCTAATATATATATATATATATATATATATTAGATGAAATTGCGTATATTATATATATATATTATATATATATATATATATATATATATATATATATATATATATATATTAATATATTATATATGTAAACACTTGTTAGGCCTAAGTGCCGATTAATCAATTAAAATCAATGATTGGTCGTTTTCTTTCAAAATTGATTAAATCGATTGCATTTATGAATAATAGATTGAAAATGATTATGTATGCACACGCATAAAATTTATCCTGTCAGAGATATACGAACACAAAGTAACGAAGAGCATAAAAAACGAAACCTTGTGTAGCCAACAATCGTCCGACGGCAAGTCGACCTTGGATGCGGGTGGTTTCAATATGAATACCGATGTAGGCCTACATGTCACACTATTTACTCAATATTTCAGGCACTATAGTATAAAGCAGATTTCATGGTAATATTTAAAGTATATAAACAATCGATTAATAAACGATCATCGGTCTTTTTTATTTTTCAATCATCGATTATGATTTTAAAACCAATATTTCTACCATGCACTATAGTAAAGACTATTATTACAATTATTATTATTATTATTATTATTATTATTATTATTATTATTATTATATTTTAGAGGGAATGATAAAACATTGTTATTCTTGTATAAATGTGCATCGCGTTCTATTTAATCGTCTATTTTGATTGGCTAGATTCAGAGAACTTTCAAAGTAATAAAAAAAAAAAAACTTCCCCTATATGTTGCCTTTTAGAGAAGGTTTACTTGGAAAGAAAAAACATAACGTCAATGTCCCTAGCAATTTAGAAAGCTAAATTAACAGCAGCATGTGTAAATGTGTAAATCTATTAATGTATCATTTAATATAGGACCATGCTATAGCATAACACAGCTAGAAAGCAACAAACTGGTTTTTGAAAATCGACTTTTGATGACATAAAGCGGGACAAAGTGACAATGGCACGTGCTGGTATAGGTTTGTATATATAGTTAACAACTTATGTATATATATATATATATATATATATATATATATATATATATTAGATATATATACATATTAGATAGACTAACTAGTGTGTTAGTAAACTAGTTAGTCTATCATAAAGGCGTCACTGTTTATCTTTACCTTCCCTATATATATATATATATATATATATATATATATATATATATATATATATATATATATATAATTTATTTATCAAGCATTACGTGCCCACTGTCTACGACAGAGTCGGGAATTATTTTCTTTGCTTAACTGCAAGTCATACTTGACATCTCATCACATTCCTTTTGTTCATTTGAATTATAGATACAAAACAGACCCTAACATCTAGTGTCATTGTCACTAACAGATGTCACCTTTGAGGAAATAAAGGCATTTCAAACAAAACATACGCAAAATATATCGGTATAACGTAATGTTCATATATTAACATTATTGAGATTTACAATATAAAAAAAAACATAACATTGAAATTTCAACATTGATTCAATGTTGATGATTCAAGCTTAAAGCAACTTGCCAATAAAATGCTAATCATTTCAAAATTGTTTCAAAACTGATGATCACAATTGATTCAAAATTGAATAAACGTTGTTTTCCTAGCTCGGACACTGGTTCGTATCGATATTTCGATAAAATCATCCCGTGAAAATGTTGATTGAACAGAGAGCTGAAAATATAGGGAATTGGGGTGGACCGAAGCTGGATGATACAAACTCCTGCATGGCAAAGGGCGCAGACGCATGTGTATATATATATCTAATACATATCATACCCAAAATAAAAAAATATGAAAAAAATATGAAATAGCCATACACATATTTGGAACACTTACTTTATAATGCCTGCTATTATGTACAGCTGGTATTCCGTCATATCCATAGTCATTTTGGTTTCGTTCTACCATATTAATATCGAGCACCTGTATATGGACCTACTATGATTCCATGGTTTTTAGGACTTCATAAACATATTATCGACACGCTAGAGAAAAAGAAGACGGTATATTTAAGACAAATAAATCTATATATATATATATATATATATATATATATATATATATATATATATATATATATAAACTGAAAATTAACGATGAGCAAGCAAGTCAAAAAGTTACAAAGTCAGGCAAGTGGCGACACCTGTCGTCCGACTGACGTAAATAGATTCTTTAGAAAAAACATAAACAAAACAGCCATGTGACTCCTAGTTGACACACCTGGGCAAGCAATGAGACCTGAATAAACAAAATGTGAACATAAAGTAATCAGCTTGTAAATAAAAAAATGTAAAATTTGATTTAAACAAAAGTAATTCAAGTCGTCAAAACACGTTTTGGCATAATTTTTTATGAGGGTCTAAATCAGTCACCTAGCTGAAGACAGTTTGGTTACCAGCGAGACAGTTTGGTCCGCTTTGATGTGCATCCCGTGACATACTCCCTCTTAAGAGCGTTCCACATTCAGAACGAGATAAATTAACCCAGGAGTCACACTTTTTGGAGAACTACCGAGTAATTAAGTAATTACACAGTTACTTCAAACCACAACTCCCCGGGCCCAAAAGTTGGATGTCTTCCCGGACGAGCCCCCACGTAAACATTTTGCTCAGGGGAAACTATTTGACCAGTCCCGGTTTCGAACCCATGTCGGTGGCGCACGTCCGGCGTTGATATATATATGTGTGTGTGTGTTTGTATGTGTGTCTGGGTACCGGGTGTGTGTGAATGAATCATAAATAAAAATATGCCAAAATATATATGATTATTACAAAAATATAACAATGTTTACAGACTCATACCAGAGCCTGTTATATGGTGTACGTAGTCTTGATATTAGTCAATAACCGAAATTCAATAATAGTGGGTTTTCAGGTTTTCAGTCTGTGACGGGAACAAAGCTTTAGATTTTAGAACTGCGCAAACCAAGAATTACAACTGCACAATTTTCATTTATAACTGCACAAAGGTGGGTCAACTGCACACCGGAATATAACCTGAAAATGTTCTTCTTCATCCTGGAAGGAAACTCAGCCGATATGAATCTCACCGACAGAATATTACGACTGGCTAGTGTACGTAGATTGAGAATCAAATCGAAAGACAATAATCTGAAAAAAACTCTTGGCAATTCACGAGAATAATCTATATTATAATTGGTGGAGGCACTCGACTTTTGTCACAGAACACCTCTGTGATAACGCCTCAGATATGTACGATTATGGTCTTGAGCTGTCGAAAATGACGCAAAGTGTGTCTTGAGGGGCTGGGGGGGGGGGGGGGGCATTTTTCTGATTTCTCTCAATAAATCAAGAGAAATCTAAAATTATTTTTCATAAAGGCTATCGCAGCGCCACCTGTTGGCAACTACGATTACGTACCAGGGCATAAGCAATTTTCTGCTCTTAATCAGGGCCTAAGGCCCTCCGTGCCTTTCTATTTCTGGGACTCAAATAGTCAGACATTACAAAATGTTCAGTTTTTCATTTAACATCAACATAAAAAAAAAAGAATTTGATTCCATCAATAAAATATCTGATAAGTAGGATTTGAAATAAGCTTCTGTCTTATCTATTGCTTATTAATTTACAAATTATCTTTAAACATGTTACAGTTAAACCAGTCTTCAATATAACAAAGCATCATCTGTTTTATTTGAGAAGAGACTGAACTGGTCTTCGTGTGCAGAATGAGGAACGGGTAGGAAAAGCTGGTGAAGCAAATGAAGGAATCAACAGCTGCTTCAGCAACCAGCACTCAATTCAGAAACAAACCGCTTCCTCACAAAGCGAAATCCGTCTAATCTTTATCTATACAATCTACATACGAGAAAGGACATATATGGAATATTAGATCCTGTGTTTGATTCAAGAAGTTACTGATATACCAACTCGGAGGTCTACATGATAAAGGATACTGAAAGGACAGAGAGCTTTTTCTCCTGGAAAACTTCTCTTTGTAAACAACAGCACTGCGTGTCAGCGTCTCGAGTTTTTAAATGTTGTTTTCAGAGATTTCCAAGTGTAGGGGTTTCAGGTCTCCTATTCCACACACACCCATACACATAAACATACACACAAACACAGTTAGAAAACGACGTTACTTATTCTTTTACCAATCATGAAATTGATAAACTGCTTTTCATTGATGCATTTTACTACTGTTTGTTTGTATATTTACTTATTTATTATTATTATTATTATTATTATTATTATTATTATCATTATTATCATTATTATTATTGTTATTGTTATAATTCATGACCTGTAAATGAAATGAAATATGTGATTACAAAATTTCTGCATGTGTTAAAAGTTGCAAATATGGGTTTTTACACAATATTGTGTTTTAGCATGTTATATGTTAGTTCATGTTATGCTGTTACATTTTGTTATTGTTGAATTTTTATGATTCTTAACACCATGGGACCATGTGGAACCATGGGCCTGAGGCCTTTTATTTCAGAATAAAATTCTATTCATTCATTCATTCAACACGACGTGCGGTGACAACAAATACTCGCCCCATTGCATTGGGTGGGGTTTATAGAGAGTAAAGTTCAATTTAATCATTTATAAACTGTGAATTCTAAAATCTTAATTTCGGACGATAATCCGCGTCCAGAACAGGTTCTTCTTTACGGATGACTGAGATATTGTTGAGATTTACCAAGTGGTATATTGTAAACGGAAATATGCTGTTATATACACAGTAATATACATAATAGTATATACTAATATACCTACTAATATATACAGGCATCCAGTTAGAAAAACAGACAGGCATAACTAATTTTACACCCTTAACACCGAAAGGGCGAGAGTAACATGGTTTGTAGCAGGTGACCTTACTTGAGGGTCAGCCCCGCCAGTCGCACCAGAAAAAAAAGGACCACAATTGAACTTCTTTTGTCTGACCTCATTTCCCGCTGGTATATGTTTTTAATAGTAGGTGCACGATGGGCAATTGTTTCATCTCGTGATGATATGAAACTTCTGGTTACAACTTTGATAAGTTCAGAGTCGTCGAGCACTATAAAGATGTGCGTGTTATTTATAATTTATCTATAAATCGAATATTAAATAATAACTTGGTGGGAAGGAAACTCTGTCTGTGTATATCTATGTATATTTAAGGTGAACTAATATATATCGAATACCAAATCATAACTTTGTGGGAAGGAATATATATATATATATATATATATATATATATATATATATATATATATATATTCTGTGTATATTTAAGGTGAGCTAAAAATATATACGTGGGGCGTACCTGTCGGAACGCTCCCTCGGGCCTGTGGTATCGTCAACCATCGGTGATCCCGAGTCAGCCCGATCATTGGGCATGACTGACCCTCGACGAGAATCGGCCTTCTCTCGGGATGACGATCGTCGTTCGGATTCTTTCGCTACAGAGCCGATGTCACCCGATTTTAAAATTGAGACCACGACCTCTTCTGGTAATTCCGGTAGTGATGGGAATATTTTAACAGTCCTGTAGAAAATATCGCCATCTTTAGGCTGTACATTGCCATCGGTAAAAGAACTAAGACGTCCTCCATCTTTTTGAGCTGTTCGGCGCCGGCTTGTTTCTCCTTTCGGTTTCATGGTCGCCATGGACCCACGTCGGCTCATAGTGTGAAACTAGAAACTGGTTGTCTTAACATTTGCAATATCCTCCAGGTCGTGTTTAGAAGACGCTGAAAATTATACTGGACCACCTGAACGATTATTCAAATGACGTCAGATTAATTATTGACACCTGCACCTGTTCCCACAAAACATGCCGCTGTCATGACAATACTACAAGCGGAGACGCTTTTTTTCGCCCATTCAATTGATCCAGACTGCTATATAGACGAGCATAAATGCAAAACCGGATCACATATCTTCGAGATTTGATCAAATCTGCAAGCCTTCAGTTTTAATCAGTAAGACAGCTCATGTTATGCGCACCAGAGGTATATATCTGTGAAACTATAATCAAACGACTCCGCCTGCTACTTTGATCAACCACGTACAAAGGAATCTTCCTCCATTTACATGCAACCCAGTTCACCGACTCTTTAATTATAAACGGTTCAGTCAGTCCGTCCAATATCAGTTGATCCTCTTAATTATAGTGAGTTGTGTTAGCAACTAGACATCCTCGACCTATCCGTCGTTATATATATGTTTCTTCTGTTTAAACAGTTTACCGTTAGCTCCCTTCGCAGGTGAGTGGAGGATATTTGAAGACACACTGGTTCCGAAATCTCTAATAAACGTCACTTATTTGTCATGCTGGACAAACCAAACACGTGATTTGGGCTACTGTGAGCCGCAGGTCAGAGGAACGGACAGTCCAAACATGTCTGATCCACCGAGCTATGTAACATTGGATTATTCCATACACGCGTCCCGTACGCCTTGTCATGGCAACCAGTAAAAGATTTCGGTTTCAGCACAGGAACAGTGCCCGGTACATCTGTTCTTACTGAAGTTCATCTGGCATTTTATCTTGATATGTCGTTTAAATCTCACATCAATGCTTCTTTTGACCAGCTATATGATTTCAGATTAACATTGGACACACAACATTTGAACGTGCACTGTAACCTTTCAGTTGTACACAGCCTATAATAAACTAGAGAGGGTCGATCTCCAGCCGTGCGTGTATTTGTTAGCGATACCCTTAACTTAAAAAAAATCGATCACGTCACTGCAAATGTGTAAGTTACATTGCTGCACGTTCGAATATATTTGGTAATTGTGAGTCCTGCCTGTTTGAGAAAGCAAAAGCTTATCCCAGTAGAAGGCAGACCACCCGGTGACTGTTAATACCATGTGGTGTCAGCTTTACGCGGAAACGTAATCTTTATTCCCCACATATATTATACCAACGGATCTTGATCAGGCCGTAAAGTTGATGGCCGACCGCTGGTGAACGCAATAATCAGAAACCCCAACAAGAACTGTACCTAAAGCTTCCGGGGGGAGCAGTTAGATTTATAATACATGCATATGTCCCCGTTCACCCCATGTTTACCAGACCACCAATGGCATCATGAATCAAAGTCACGTGCATCATATTATTTCCGTAACGTCACCATGAAATCCGACAATAAAAGATTTGCCTTTTACTCCTGCTTTTTACACCGCTACTTTCTCACACTGGTTTAGTTATTGCTTTCGTTACGTGTATACAGTGTGGTAGTTGACACTTTCCAGATGTTAGGAAATATGATATGAATCACTTCTTAGAAATACAGTAACTCAACCCACGCTGACGTCAAGTCATCAATTGTGATGCTGATACTTTCGTAATATTCCAAGCTGTTTTATATATTGACATGAGCAACGTTTTCTTCAGCTATTTATCCATGCACCTATTTATCGTAATTATGTATAAAAAATGTAAAACTATCCGCGGTAGAGAACAGTGTACCTGTTTGCTTATTTACTCGAGCAACGTTTTCTTCAAGTATTTATTCATGCACCTATATATATAGTATAGTGCAAGAAATGGGGTCCGTGTAGTACATACCAGTGCACGTCTTGGCTGACAGACTAAAATGATTTAGAGGTAAATCCTTGTATGATCAATGAACGGGACGCGCGACCCTGGCAAAAACCCAACGTCTGAGCATTAGAAACTGTCTGTAGTTACAGCCCATCACGTGAACATCACATTTCAGCCAAAGGGTCGCGTCATACGCAGCTTTTTTCAATCCCGGAGCGACTTATAATGGCGACTTCTTAAAACGTTACTGTAGACACCAACGTCCGCCAGCCAGGAGCTTATATGGTCCTTCCTGACAGAAGCATGCATTTGGATGTAGAGATAACACTGTGTACGCCTTAACGATTTGCGTTCACGTACGTGTCAGAAGTGTTACTGGATTTACTGGCGGTAACGATTGGTGATGTTAAGTATACAGCTTTACATGTCTCTGGTACGTACTGGACAGGCTGTTCTTCAGGGCCTTTTCACTAACAGTGAAGTGGTTTTGAATGTCTCAGTGCTACACCAGGAAAAAGGGTCTTGGGTTTCTATTGCACGCGAGTTCCGTAACAAGGAGGTATTTATTCGTTTCTTTGAACAACCACTCCCTTTTCACAAGTCTTTTTGGTTAATATTCATGTCTAAAGACTCATACATATTTTATTTTGCATTTTTATATTTTTAAATAATGAAAGCTTGATAAACACGGTAAGAACAAAATGACATAGTCAGAAAGGGGTCCGAGTCGTTCGGAAGAATATGTTGGTTTTTTTTTTTCAACTAGAAAGCAGCTGGAGACCGCCCACATACCTCTACCAAAATTCTGGATCCGAAATATTAACCAGATCCTGACCAAACCTTGGCGTGTTCCACGTAAGTCCGGTAATAAATGAATCCAAGCCTAGACAAATGCGTCGAACGATTCACGAACAGCACGGTTGTATCACAGGTTAGCTGTGATACCAGTGGAGTAACTCTCACCCTTGACATTTGATCTAAATGACCTTGGTAAAATCCCAAAAATTAAAAAAAGTCCAAAAATTATTTTTTTGTTCCTTAACTGTGTGTTTCTCAAACTATAAAACTCCAGTAGAACATATTCATAACGTTTTAGTATGTTGCTAAAGACAGACCAAACGCGATAACGATATAACAGCTCCGAGTGGAAGTGTCAATATGTATATAATGAATATATGTGCCCAAATTATGTTTTTGCCTAAACATGGCGGCAGATCACTTGTACGGTTAAACGGTTAAACTGATGTTGAACTGGCTTAAGAAAAAAAATGACCAAATATCGTATTTCAAACACAGGCAAAAAGGGCCAAATTATTCATCTCATGCTTATTTCTTGTCATGGCGTTGTTGCACGCGCGCGGCGTGACAAATCCGAAAATGACCGAAAACTTTTTTTTGCAAGGAAGAAAAATACTCGTACTAGTAGTGCACCAATATATGAAAAAGTTAAACTGGAAACTATAGAATACAATTGCTTGGGCTTAAGCAGCAGTCGTTTCTGCATATCCATGTGATGACTAAGGAAAACATGTGACACACGATGTTTGTGTGCAGTCAATCAATATTATCTATTGGACGGGACAAACCTTAGACGCTGTACTGTGACTTACAAGTGGATATTGGATGTAGTCCTTACAAAGTTTACATACAGCGGTCCGTCACTTGTCATGAACCTCGGTTCTTCCCTATGGGGGCCGCTGAGTACAAACATGCTCTTTTGTTATAAGCTCGCAAAATCATTTGACCTTACGAACAGTCTAAACAACCTGAAGAAGGAGCTAAGGACGGTATTGGACCACTCGTAATGGATGGTACTTGTATAGCCCAATAGCATATACATAAATATCCATCCACAGAACCTTTGAACTCCTTGACGATCCGCATGCACTCGCTTAAAATATTTTCCCTTGGGTTTATATTTTGTTATATGTTTTTATTTTAATATATGCACATTTTGTATTGCACAAGGGTTAATATTACAATCTTTCTTTTCCTGACAAAATCAATTTAATAGAAATTAGCCACAATGTACATTATTTTTTCTCTCTTTCTCTCTCTCTCTCTCTCTCTCTCTCTCTCTCTATATATATATATATATATATATATATTTATATATATAGTGTGGTCGTAATTTGGGGGTGGTCGTATTTGTGAAACTCAAAGTGACCAGGATCGTATATTTGGATCAAGAAAAGTGGTCGTAATTGTGGGGTTGGTCGCAATTGCGGGGTGGTCGCAAGGCGGGGTTCCACTGTGTGGGTGTGTTTATGTGTGTATGACTGCAGTATAGTTTTCAGCGACCAAGCGTGAAATAAGCCTTGAACAGAAAACTATGGCAGGATATAACGGTACACCCAGTAAAAAAGGCAGAGTGGCAGTTCTTGGAGCTAATGGAAATGAATTATTAAAGAACATAACAATAGCCCTGACGCTGATACCTGAATGTTTTAGATATTGGCAAGAGTGACATACCCATATATGTACAGTATAATCCCGAACATTCAGAATTTACTGGGTATTATACATACCTGGCTAAACAAGAGCAAGTGACTGGCTGCTGTATGTAGTTTTATGGAGCGTCTATCGATTTTTTTTCTCGGCATGAATGTGCAGCGGAAACGCACCAACTATAGACATTCGATGCACTTTTTTTTATTCATCAAAGCCTGCAGGCTATTAGTATTTTATACAAATAAAGTTAATTAAATTGTTCTGTATTTACTCATTTCTGCCCAACTTTATTAAACTTGTAGCATGTGGATGTAGATAATGGATTGAGATAGAATGTCAAGATTAATCAAAACACATGACATTTTCATCAGCTGTTGTAAGCACTGTTAATTGTACACCATGTCTGTACAATGTAGGTTTTGTGCATCATATGTATACATGCAGGAAAGCATGTTTACTTGGCTGACTTACTATTTTTGTAATAATGTTAAGAATAAATGTGTTAAAGGGGCCCAATCACCTATCTGACCTTTATAAAATAAAGGTAATCCCTTGGAGCTTTCATATAAAAATAAGCCAGAAAACGTGGATATCACCGCACACAGGCTGCTTGTTGTGTTTATATCAACGTGTTTATAATAAATGGGGGCCCGCCAGAATAATTAAACAAATTCAGGAATGGCATCTGGCAGCAAGTCAGAGAGGCAAAATCTTTTCAAATGGCGTTTTGCAAGAAGTGACCTTTCTACCTCAGCATATATGCAACCTATACCACCCTAGGTTACATGTTTTTTCCCGTTTGTCAACATTGCTGTGTTTACAAACATGTTGTTGATAAACAAATTCACACATGCTTCACAAAGCCTTATAAGAACTTTCACAACTAGAATTACCATGGATCCTTAAAATATACACAGAGGAAGCCAGAAATCACAAACAAATGTTTTTCAAAAGGTAGATGATTGGGCACCTTTAAAATTAACATTGCGATGTGTTGACCAGTTGGCACCACCATCGAACAATCCGTACATATTTGTTTAACGTAGAAAGCCCAAACACGTTTGACCTGATAAACACACTTTTTTATAATGGGGTAATAAGAGAACACGTAACACATTATCTACATGCCTGATTGTTAGAAGAGCGTGTTTCGAAACACTAAATAACCACTCTTAAACACCCAGTTTAATGTCCCGGGAAAAAAAACAAAGGCACAAGATTTTAAATTTTTATAGGTGTGTAAATACTAGGGTCGTCCGGTTCTTAAACATTTTGCTGGTGTTACCAAACACCACCAATGCAAAGGGTTTTCAAACCTATAGATCTGAAATGTTTCAAAATACCAAAAGTCAGCTGCAACCACTTTTGATGTTTGGCTACATTTATTTTTTAACAGTGTAGGTGTACTTAATTAGGATGCATATATTGAAAAAGAAGGTATTTACAATGTTGGGAGGTTGACGTCGGAATGAAATCACCAAGGTTAACAACAGACTTCAGGGCACCCTTATCTCTCACAGAAAAATTTTAGGTTCAATGGACCCACAGAACTTGTACATGGGAAACGTTTGTTGGTAAACCATAAATTAAAAAAAAAATCAAGGTTACGCACATTTTTAGCCAAACACATTTTAAGTAAGATATTGGCTGAACGTGTCCAAAATAATGTTCGCAGGCGGCACACTAAGTTAATTGTTATAAAATAATTTTTAAGAAAACAAAAAAGCCAAAGTCTATTAAAGGTGCTTTTTATTAGCCCATGGCCCTAAATTATAATTAGTTGGCTACAGGATCCACAGATGGCGCTCCATTGCAATACGCTGGTAAATACGTGGTACTCTGTCCGATATTATGTTAAGACTTTATTCTTAGATGTATACGTCTGAGATATTATATTTACATAATATATTACTTTCTTGTATATGAGCGTATATGCTCATCCAGACTCCTAAACGGACATATATCATAGTTAGGTTTTTTGGATAAAAATGCGTCCAGTAAGTCACATTTTCTCTTTTGAATCTACATATCACGAAGCTTAATCGTCTGTGGTATCATACTATTATTATCAGACCTTAATCTGTATATAAGCGATTTTCCTTTAATTCAACCGTAAAGTCAAAAATGCATCCAAGAAGTGTAAGATGACGCTCGTATGGTTGAACTGAAGAAGTCTGGCTCTTCTAGAGTCGCTCATTCAGCAACAGATAACAACTAAGAGTATTTAACTTATTAACGGAAAAATAAGGGAAAGTTTAGAAAATATATAATGATTAACTAAGAGCCGGTTGAATCATAAGCATACCACAATAACTGCATGAATGTATGAGGCCAATGACCAGGAATCCCATTGATCGGATCCCCTGGACACGTTTCCAAGTGAATTATAATTTAAAAAAAGCTTGCCCGGTGGGATGAGGATTGGGAAACCTCCTAACGTTTGTATGTGCTAGCATGTGTCAGTTTGGAATATTTGGGAAAAATTGGTACAACTAGTATATGATATTTTTTTTTAGTTTGGCACGTAAAATACATGAGTTTTTTTTTAGAATGGCTGTTATGACGTTTCATATTACACAACAGAAAGCAAAAGCATGGAGGGGTATGAATAACATCCAGGTGACCAATGTCTTACCTGTTTCCACTGCGTGACATGGCCCTGGACATACAGGAGGCCACGGACACCTCGGACATGGCCGGGGAGGAGGCACGGACCTTCCGAGGCGGGAACGTGTAATCAAACCCCGGGAGAGAGGCGTCCTCGGGCATTGTGGGGAGAGACGGACAAAAATCCTTCTTTGACGGCATGTTTGTCCTGATTAGTTTTATATTCCAACGGTAGATGGGGTTAAAATGTTCAACTCAGATATCTTCTTTTACCTGTGGACTCAACATTACTGTATCTGTTGTATAAACTTTATCATGCCTCTATTTCATGCTATATTGTCTCTGTCTATGCCCCGGAAATGGAACAGGTAAAGCAGAAATCCATTTGTAAAGCAGCAAATTCTCCAAGTGCACAGTTTCAACTTGGGGCAGGCAAAATGGTGGAGCATGGCGGTGAGAAGCTGTTGTCTTGACAACCAACCAAGAAGTCTAATATTCTCTGCTTCAGTTAGTATTATCGACAAAAGCACAATCCGAGATATTTAAATCAATATTTTTTTCAGCTAATATTTTCAACAGATATTTCCTGCGATTCATTCACGTGACCCGTATACTTAGCAATTTTTCATCGATGTATTACCATGGTGATATCTGTATCTGAATTTGTTTTCTGTACAGTATAATCCAGTGAATATATACATCATTTCGTTAACTGTAAATGTAGTTTTCCGTGAAACAGTTTACAAAGGTATTAGAAGATTATCGGTTGTCCTGAAATGTGCGAAGACTGTTGTGTTGAGCTCCGGTATAAAATGCAGGATAATGTGTCAGATACACACGTACACAGCACACGTAAGCTGAATTTATTCTATCCAGCATGAATTCAGCTCATTTAATCACACAGCCATAATAATATGTACATCTCTGCGCGTCATGTTTCATTATTTAGGCCCATTTTGAAAGCTGTTGGAGATGTTTCAGTTGAATGAATAGCCGAACATGGTTATAAACTTGGCACCGCTCGCACCGGTTTCCATGTCAGTGTGGCTACACACGCAAACGGATTAACTCGGGGCAGCCGGCAATGGCTGTAACGCCTTTCAACTTGACAGTAAGTTCCCCACTAGCCTGATCGCTAAATCATTTATTGACATCTTAAAAGGCCTCGGCATCATAAAATAGATTGTCTGTTTGGTTACAATTGTACCCCAATGGGTATTTCAGAAGCCATACCTGTTGCAGTTATGATACCTTTATCATCAAGTCCATCACAATGATAGACGTATATTGTTAACCGCATCATGAAAATTTACATTATTAACCATAAAGTATGTATTCATTTAGCATCATGTGCATATTATTTTTATCTGTGTATAATAATTCACTCTAAATTTAAAGTTATTATACTGTTATCGATTGCAGAGTTATCTTATTGTTATTTGTTTATTGATTATTGTCCCACGTTTGACCAGAACAATCAGTGAAATAAATGATAACCTGGAAAATGTCACACAGTAAGAGTTATCTTAGAAAAGGTCTTTACATGGCACCAAACGTATCTAGCTATGACCCAGGTAACTGATCCGTAATAATTAGGAGGAAATTTTGAAAAAAAAACTGATTCTGAGAGGAAATAAACAGCGGTGACTCTGTAACACGATCCAGTAATTTATATACTATTAGATTAACATTTAAACTTCTAATATTAAGAACACTACTGACCTGGCATCAATCCAAATTTATAGGCTATTCATCTCATTCTTCTCCTTATCTAAAAGGACGTTAACCGTAAAGAGGCCTATTGCGATATCTGATGACTATTAATGGAAGATAATCCTTTGACCCTGTTATAAAAAAGACCAGAAAACGCTCGAAGCTCTTCGTTTGGTTAAAATTCACTAGTTTATATATATATATATATATATATATATATATATATATATATATATATATATATATATATATATATATATATAACATGTGGGGTACCCGCCAAAATAATCCAAACACATTGAACAAAGACATCTGGCCGCAAGACAGACGAACCAGAGTTTTGCAAAGCGCATTTTGCAACTAGCGGCCTTTCAATCTCCACACATGTGCAACCAAACACCTCAACTAACATTGGTGCATGTTTCATGTTTACAAACAGTTTGTAGATAAACAAACTCATGCATCCATCACAGAGGCGCTTAAAGAACTTTGCTCCACAGGAATTAACTATAGTTTATAAACATGTAAGCAGGGTAAGCCAGAAATCACACACATCTTACAGGAAAGGCAGGTGAATAGCTCGCTTTAAGCCCATCTCCTCTTATATACACGAAAATGCGTGAAAATCGTTCATTAATTCGTTCATGATTCTGTAACCGTGAGAAACTCATGTGGGCTACAAAGACATTTGGAAATGCTGGCACATTCTCGCTTATCCAGCGTCTGCATGGGGCATGGGCGCCAAATCCAGACCCACCAACCAAATTATAGAATGGCTATAAACAGACCAAATTCATTTTGTTTTCATGAAAATTTAGGAAATCTACATAAGTGAACAGGTCCTGGCATGAACCAATCTCCTATGCATGGTTTATAAACATTGTACTTTACAGACTGGCTTGCCTTTGTATGTCTTAAAAAAGACTGAACTGGTATCCTTATGCGTGACAGGTGAAATAATAATAAATAGCGCTATTCAAAAGGTACGTTGTGTCTATGTCAATTAATGTTTGACGCCGGCGTGCAAAAACGGATCTCTTGTATTGACGCTTGTGTATTCCTCGTTGCCCGGGGCAGGTAAAAGCGTGCAATGTTTACTTGGCTCTCCAGGGTTAACACACAGACAGCTGGAATATAAAGCTCCTCTTTATTTTATAACTGTGTACTTTTGTAATTAGATTCTATATCCGTACCATGAGGTGAAAGGGGTCCTTGTAGCAAGACATAAAAGGTGTTTGAAATAAAAAAATGAAATATTCAACATATACACATGGGTGCGTAGAATGTCCTTTACCGATTAAATTCACTGCTTTGTCTTTTTTAAATGACACTGTATCTGTAATCACAGCCTAAATATACCTTCCCCAAGGATATCAACTAAAGTTTCCTGTGTACACAGCTCGGCGGTTCACCATGCAGCCCGGCCTACAGATGAACCAAAGAACACAGCCAGCCCCTAATACCAATTAATTGCTTCACAATGGAAAATAATTATTTGAATACGAAATATATTACATTGAGATTATAGGTTACCTCCGATTACCTCGTGGATGTTACCTGACCCTGCTTAAAATTCTAAATTTGTTAATTTTTTTGCGAAATGTTGCAATTAGACAGACAGGATAACCAACCATGAAACCTTCGATAGAGATGATATGATATCTCTATAATGCAGACAGACGGAGCTGATCTTATGAACACTTCGCTCCGCTGGGACAGCGGATAATGTTGATAATGTTAAGGTTCCTATGATAAAGGGTTCTTTAAAGAACCTCTATGGAAGCCGCTGCGACAGCGCATGAGAATGCCTTCAAAATGGCCCCTCGGCATGTGTTTTTCCCACAGCGAGGAATACTCTTCCAGGTAAGATACATGTTTATATTATCATATCCGTTAATGGCAATATAGAGTGCCTTTTATTTGCTTAATTGACCTTTTTATTTGCTTAATTCCTCAAGAAAATGTACAGTGCTTACACTCTCGGTTTAATGGAATATATATATATATATATATATATATATATATATATATATATATATATATATATATATATATATACCAGTATTAAATATATCCAGTGATTTTGCAAGACCTTGGCAAGATCGCAGAAAAAAAATCACTTATAAAATGCCACTTTTGTGAAATATTGCTAGAGCATGTCTAATGAATGCACTCACTTAGTTCAGGTAAACATCCTATATAATCAACACAGGAAGATGATTTTAGCAAAAAAAAAACCACGTAAAATTAAAAGAGGATTAACGCCTGAAAACGTATAAAAAGTATAAAAAGCAGTCTTTCCTGAAAAAAAGTAAGTTAATTTTAAAAAAGAATAAAGTGCCAGCACTAAGTGTAGCAATTTCAGATGTGCAAGTCTCGAGATATTGAAATAGTCCAAAGCTAGGGGTAGAACTGTACTGGTGCCTCATGCACACAGCATGCTTTCTTGCTTTCCAACTGGGAATGTAAATGATCCTCAGCCTGTATTGATTTATACAAGCCTCCGTTCAGGTTAATTGATAGATCAATAGCCGACATCATTAAAATTACAGTATTATCACGCAAAAGGTAACCTGCACAGGCAAGTACATGAAACAGTGAGGCTGGTTCCGTGCACCTACAGAGCGCAGCAAGCAAGAGCCAGAGTATGACATGCCGACACAGACTGTTATTATAAAGTAGAAATGGAAAGGGTTGGGCTTAGGTGAGAAAAAAAGTGGGAAGAGTTGGGTTTGGGTGAGAAAATATGGGAAGGGTTGGGCTTGTGTAGGACAATTTATTAGCCTATAAATGGCATTGACAGCAAATAGAGAGTTTCGCGTGTTCCTACATAAACCAGTAAGAACTAAAGCAACCACATGCATTAATTGCGGCACCTGTAACTTTGAGCTGCGGCATAATTTGCACAAGTTCTTGCAAGAAAGATAACCATATTACGATAGATGCATAATCTTAATTTTCCCGTTCAAGCTGGCTTCATATGAGATCTTACCACATATCACATCCTTAAGTCATGGAAAAATCAGAGAGAAAATAGTCATTTAGTTGAACTCTGTCTTATGTCCAAACAATTCACCCTGTGTATGACAGGCTAATATGGTTTAGCGTGGAAATCATGGAAACGTGTCAAATAAAACCTTGTCCAGTAAAACTCGGTGAAAATCGGGGAATATTGTTTTCAAGATATGCTTGTAACCCTGATAGCAATATTTCGCTTCCACTGTGAGTGAGAAATCCTGACCAGGCGGCAAAGCCTGAAATTAACCGGAAGTTGTACATTTGGGGAATAGCGTTAGAAGAGCTTGGCGCTTGACCATTGATATTTTTATATGTATACTTTAAAGGGGACTCTTCCGATACCTGACGTCAATTAATAAATATAATCTCTTGAACCCTTCATAAGAATAGACCAGAAAACATCCATTCAATGGTATACAGGCAGTTCGCTTTGTGTGTATCCACCTTTTTTTTACGAAATTGACAATCCAAAAAAAATTCAATTAGGACATCTGACCGCACATCAAATGAACAAATGGTGTTTTACAACTAGTGGCCTTGCATCTTCCGCACATATGCAGCCAACCACCTTCAGTTGCATAGTTTTTCTGTATTTCAATACAGTGGCGTCTGTACCGTGTTTATAAACAGCTAGTGTGGATAAACAAGCATAAACATCCATCACAGAGGCGTTATGAGAACCTTTCATAGCATGAACTACCCACAGTTTAATGTTATGTACGAAGAGTAAGCCAGGCATCACATAAACCCTGCAGATAAGGCATTTAATTAGCTGGCTTGGATGCACATTCTTTGCTGGGTAACAGTCTACAGACGTTGCTCTACAGGGGCTTCAGTCATTTTAGTTTTTACTAGCAAGAACAGCTCACCAATAAATCATGCTTGACATTTGCACAGAATGACCCACCCTATAATACTGTATCCTATTAGATTGATATCTACAGGTCGCTTGTGTCACGTGCCTAAGCTTCTGTGTTGCCATACCCACTTTGCTCATGTCTGTTACTGCGCATGCGCTTTATCGGCTGTGATATATGACTTATCGCTCAGGTATCAGTGTCGTTATCGGTACATGTATCAGCGGATTACCCAGCTGGCTACCTGTGGGTGAGTCTGGTGTATGTATACACCATTTTCTCATTGCAGACCAGCAAGAGTAATATACACAGCTGCATGTAACATACAGTTGGATCACATGGATCCTAAATTATAAAGATCAATATCCGACATCATATATATATATATATATATATATATATATATATATATATATATATCGTTATATCTGATACTAAACCACGGAATTTTCGAGATAAATATTAATAATAAGGCTAAAGGTTATTATATCTTGGAATAAATATTTTGGAATTTATTTCATACCCAACCGATAATATTAATGATAAATAATAATAATAATAATAATAATAATAATAATAATAACTAGATGTAATTGGATCATGGTCCTCAGAGGGCCCCGCAGTGAGAAATGGTGTATTTAGATGTTACTTGAAAACAATAGTAAGAAAATCTTATGAAGACCTTGTGTTGTTCAGATGAATAATTCAATAGGTCGCGCGCGAAAGAAATCAGCGATTTGGCTGTGGCGGCCATATTGTAATATCGACAGGTCTGTTATTCAATAGGTCTGTAGCACTCGTATGTACCAATCATCCCTGTGAATTTGGGAAAGCTGAAATATGTTGTTATTGAGTTAACGCGCACGAAAGAATATCAGCGATTCGGCTGTGGCGGCCATAATGGAATTCCGACAGGTCTGTAATTCAATAGGTCTGTAGCCCTCGTATGTACCAATCATCCCTCTGAATTTGGGAAAGCTAAGTATGTTGATGTTGAGTTATCGCGCACGAAAGAAAATCCGCGATTGGGCTGTCGCGGCCATACTGAAATTCCGACAGGTCTGTTATTCTACAGTTATGGAGCCTCGTACGTTGTTCTTGAGTTATCGCGCGCAAAAGAATGTGTCACTGACGGAAGGATGGATGTACGGAAGGACGGACTGACACGGTGATCACTAAAGGGGGGTTCGCTTGTCAAGCCGGGCCCTAATAATAATTATTATTATTATCAATATATCTTTATTCAGGGTGGCTTGTTCAGAATATACTGATCTTCCACAAGGCCCTGATAGTAATTGAAATTTCAAACATTATCAAATAACATGACAGTAATATACAAGCAAATATATATGTGCAGAATATTTTAGCTGAATATAACGTATATTGTTAGTTCCTGTACTAGTATGGCCATTATTAAGAGTTTATTATAGAATATTATTTAGATAATAATAGGCTATTCAGGTTATTAACAATGTTGATAACATTGTATGAAATAAGTGCAAAGAATAATACAAACCACAAGTGCAATGTATGCATAGTTATGTTAGTGTTTATTCACTTACTGGTATCCGTAAAGCATAAAATGTCAACATGCATGCATGTTAACTCTTAAACAACAAGAAACCGCATATATTCCCCCGTCAACGTTCTGAATCACAATATCGAGAATATTAAATGGATCCCGGATCAAAGCTTAATGAGATATTACAGCACAGTAATAAAATTATCAAAGCCGTGTGTATGTTAAATTACAACTGTGTACTTAACCAATTCGTAAAACAGCAATTACAGTTTTCCCGAATACAAATAAATGAAGACGGTATCGATTTTCTATCTTGCAAATGGTAGAGAATTCTTTCTACACATCATATCCGGAATATTAGAAGGACCCCGGATCAAATATTGTGAAACATAACAGCGCAGAAATGTATTTCACCGAAGCCGTGTGTAATCAGTGTGATCAACTCGATAGTTGCATCACAGGTAAGTCCTGCACGGCAGAACAAAGGCGGCTCTGTTAAGTTATACCTAGTTACACCTTTGTACGTTCACCCTGTTCATAAATTAGCACTTATAGTTTCCCCGAATACAAGTTTAGCCTACCATTTACCTTGCAAATGGTAGAGAATTCTTTCTATAAAAACATCCAGAGTACCTCTAAATATTAATGGATTGTTTCTTATGTACAACTCGAAGCCTTCGTGAAATTTAATGAAAATCCGTTCATAACTCTTATAGAAAGGTAGCTAAAAGACTAACCAACCAACCAGCAGCAACGTTTACCTCCTTGTGGAACTATTATAATATCGATTGAACATTGAAACACATTTAAAATGCTTCATTCAACATTCTCATATACATTGTATAATACACTGTTTGGCAACCACAGTTAAAACATTTTTCTATATTTTCATGAATGACAAGAATGATTTATGTATATCTCATTGATAGTAGTATTTATGAGGAGCACGATATGTAACTTGGAAAAGGCAGAACAGGTTTGATTAAATGCGACAATAAGAGTGTAAAATCAGGAAAAATCTAAGTAAAAAAGAGAGCATTTAAAGTCTGACCACTCAGTTCGGCGCATGAGAAATTACTGGGGAAATTTCCTTCCCCAGTAAGAATATAACCATGTGGTCACTTCTCATATAAAATACAAATCTTTATAAAACACTTTTTGTTAAAATAAAAAATGTAAAATTCATGAACGACTGTTCTATGTCTCCTGCATTCGCTTTAAGAATGTAAGGTATGTTTATGTGTATGTCTTATAATTTAATTTAAAAAAAAAGTGAAATTGTAAATATTGCAAAATTCGTTAAATGTGAATGTTATATTTCCATACCGTCTGTTGGTTGGTACAGGGACTGAGTATCTCTTCTTGTTTTTCACGTTCCCTCCTGGCGTATCAAGATCCCGTCCCGACACATTGGAGCTGGTACTGCTCACAGACATAGACCGCTGACGCTGTAGTAACTGTGCCATCACAGGCGTTCGTGGAGCGGAAGGAGGCGCGCGCTTATTCTTGTCAGAAGACGACATATCAACTTTAGTGTAAAAGAAATAATCCTATTTTCCTATATTTTTACTACAGTGCAAGCTATCTTGAATACTTAACGTGTCAATATCTGCCGAATATATGGATATCGATTGTAGTAACCCGTTTAATCCATGGAAGAAGCAACGAGCGGCTTAGTTTTCCCACGATATGCGCTGTCCGTACTCTATCCATGCATTACGGTTAGTTGGGAGTACAACGGGTATGGAACCCTATTGCTAAAATCACACTAAAATGTCTCCAATTTACCTCCAACCTGAAGATCTCCCCCGTGTTGCTGCGAAGTAACGATCACATCCCACTCGCTTAAAAAAGTATTCGAACCCGCGAACGATACCACACGCACAGATGAACAAGTCTTCATACAACGTATATATCATAACACAACTCTTGTATCTATATAATTGCCATCACCTTAGGTCTGTGACAACAAACTTTAACACCATGCTATGTACATACGTTTGTCTCTTGGATGTCTCCGTTAAAACCCAAGTGTGTGTACACTTGAAAGCATTCCATCCGATGGTTGCTTAGCGTTTGATTACGAGGAGACTTTGACCCTGTTGAGGCGTATCAACTGCCATTTATCAACACGGAGTGTCTTGTCTTAGTGTCTGTGGAGCCCCTTCTGTAAGACCTATCGTAATCCTTACCCATTAAGCACTAATTAGTAGATGAATGCTGGCCATCCTGTATTAATAACTATTATCCATTAACACTGTGAACACCTACGTCTACATGTTTACACTCAGTCTTGTCATTTACGACGATAGTTAGATTTTTGATACTCCTCAAAACCACTCCATTAAGCGGAATTTTATGTTCATATAAAGCGGTTATTATGTGAAACTAAGGATAAGTATGAAATGTGTGATTATGCTAGACGTCTCTCTCTCTCTCTCATATATATATATGTATATATATATGTGTGTGTGTGTGTAGGTTTATTGTTATTATTATCATTATTACTGTTGTTATTATAATTATTAGTGTTGTTTCGTTTTAGAGAGAATGTTTATAAGTGTTTACACGGTATATAAATCCACATGGCCTACAGGTCAATTGGCTCAGAATGCGACATTAAAACGCATACCTGATTGACAACCCACATATGAGGAATCTGTTCATTTGAAACTGAATGGGTCGCTCTTTGATTAGGTCTATTTTTCTTGATCTGTAACGTACAAAAATGTTAAGCTAAAAAAAACCTGGTAGCGGTAACTGGCCAGGTCTTCTCTCTCTCTCTCAGGGCTTATACAAAGTACTTTTCATATTTTTATTATGTGCTATATAGTGACCTTATCAGTGGCGATTCCCCTGTGATATCTGTATCAAAAACTTACAGGTACCTGCAAACCATGAGCTATCTAGCCCTTTCTTACTTCACATTAGAATAACACCATAAGTACTACTATAACGCCTGTGCCTGACAACTCCGGCAACCAAGACTTGCAAACGATGAATGAGAGATAACGTGTCACTCATATATCTGTACGTCACAGTGCTTCCGACGGAGGAATCCCCCGTGCAACAATAAACAAGCATATAACATCATGAGGTCATACATTAAATTAATCATAGTGGAAAAAATAATATAAAAGTTGTCATGGTAGGATATATATCGTTCTTTTTACATGAAAATATCCGTAACATATGCTTTCTTTTTAATCTAGATCCGGTGCCTTCAGTTAAAGTGTCATATGAATTTTTTCTGTGGATGACTGAAAAAGATTATCAACTTTTGTTGTGGACTACGTTTTCGCCCAGCGTCTGACCTCATGACACCAAGCAATCGTTTATATGCCCACAGAAAATGTGTACACAAAAAAAATTTAAACTGTAAGAATGAAGATAAATTTCCAGAAGTGGACACTGTATTGTACCCATTCTTACGCAGATAAACCTGTTGCGACTTTAATATTAATAAACATGTAAAGACACATTTTCAGCAATGGTGCTGTATTTAACCTATATTAATAGGTAATTAAGACACGTATATTACAAACACCATATATTACAACCCATCATTTATAGCAGGGACGTATCCGAGATTTTCGGGGAGGTAAGAGTTTTCAACATGAGAAAGCCCTATGAAATGCTACTAATTCTTGCCATTTACAAGTCTCTCTCGCAGCGACATCTCACGATTTTCTGAGACATCACTGAAAACGCAGTGAATCGTGGGATATCGCACTGTATGATGTCTTCTTTAATCCTAGGATAACACCACCAGCCTTTATGAATATCTTACATTACCTGATGTGGCCATATGCTGTTAATTGATTCAGAAGTGTATATATAAGTGGTTGGTCTCGTGACGGCGATGAAAGGTGCCTACGTCAAATGACTTTTAGGCATATGTACTAATCATGCAGATTATTATTATTATTTTCTTATTAAATTCTTAAATGCTGTTGTTATATTTGGTTCACTTTAGATCTTGATTGTATATTCTGTTTGGCATAATGAGGCAATAAGGAATCAACCAATCAACAGGGAGTCACTTTTTTTATAATTTTGTAATATATACTTACAAACGGCATACAATAAACATTAATGTTTAATATATAATATAATACCCTCTTTGATCTACAACTTACACCTCAACGAGTCTCAGCGCGGACACCGAGTCAGGAAGGGTAACACTAGGGTTGGGAACCCTTGTTACCCTCTTTGATCTTTCGTTAAGGCGCCTGTGACAAGGCGCAGCCATTGACTCGTGACAAATGTTGTTTCAGTACTTCTCGGCGGTGGTCGCATTAGCGGGGTCGCATTAGCGCTGGGGCCAGGATATCTGGTCGTAATTCTGAATTATGGGGTGGTCGTAATTTTGAGTCATTTTTAAACATAAATAAACTAAAAAAATTCCGGACAAGCAAAGTGGTCGTAATTGTGGGGTGGTCGCAATTGTGGGGTGGTCGCATGGCGGGGTTCCACTGTATATATATATATATATATATATATATATCCTTTTCATATAAATGGTACAATGTGTCAAAGTAATTAGTATTCTTACCTTGGATTCTCTTCAATAGTTCCAAGTCTAATGCTGCTTCGTCGAGCTGATTTAATCATGGCGACTGGTCCAATACAAATAATCCGTCCAGGAATTTAAAATGCTATATATAGTCCAAGCATAGTGCCCCTGCTGATATAATCTAAGATTATATGCGTACCTTGATCAAGTGTGTTTTCCTTTGTTGAGCAAAAATTAAAGCGTATGTTTAGTACTGTCCTGTGCACTCTTCATGCAGATAAATTTAAAATAATAAAATTATTTCATATTCTCATGAATATTCTTGGGATCTACTATTGAGTAATATCGTCCCTAATAACATCGATATTCTTGTGTCGTCTTTATCATGAAATTTAAGAATCTCATGCTGAAGGATTCAGGAATCACAAATCTGACTAATCCTTCGCCTATTTTGCCGAATTCCTGTGTATTTCTAAATCTGGATACGTTCAAGGAAAATATGATAATCATTTATCAGAGCTTAACTTCAATAAGTGATTCCATTTATGCGCCGACATGAGGAATTTATAGCCGTAGCCATATGGCTTTAGATAGTGTAACAGTTGCTTGAATGCAGCGCCACAGTGTCAAATGCTTTCTGCACAGTATCAAATGCTTTCTATAACTCCCCCGCCTAGTAGCGGCAGGGAACGGTTAACCGGGAAACCAGGCAGACGTTACAAACTGCAGGTGCACGGGTGATCAATACAGTTTTTGTTAATAATGGAGATCTGAGCCGTGAGTGTTGACATACTGTGACAAGGTAAGGCCGCAGTCAGGTGCTACAAACGTGTAATTAGGTGTACCGTACAACACGTACCAGTGGCATTCGGTTTGCTGACGACCAGATTGAGCATGTTCGACAAAAGAAACGACAAATGAGTAAGGCTGAACCTTCATTAAAGGAGTTGTTGCACATGTGCACGCTTGCTCAATAGCTGAAAACTCTTGAAAGGGCGACCCGTGCAAAACATTCGTGAAATTCATATATTTGACAGATCTGGAAGAAATGGACGGGCGAAGTGAATGTTCTCATGTCGACATTGTATATATCACAAAGACTTTATCTGTGACAATACCATGCACTGTTGGCGGACCGGAATCAGATTCAAGTAGAACCTACAAATTGCTTACCAGGTCTCTCCTTCGGGGCAAGTCAGGTTATTAGCAAAGCATGGTAGGGAATATAAGTGATAAGCAAATATATACTTCGATTTTTTTTCAAGAAGACTCCAAAGGTGCCCGATAATAAGTCCTTAAGGATGTTTAGTTAGATGTGACGTTTGGGTCAGAATGTCTGTTTATCCCTTAGACTGGAGCCGCTAATATTTGACACAGACGTTGCACGACACTGGTAAAAAAAATGTATATTTATTTGCCTTTTGCAGTCACATTATATCATGTGTTGCGCACAAGGTTTGAGATTAGGGGGGTGGGTTGATAGAAGGTGATAGGGGTATATACCCCCCCCCCCTCACTCTCTCTCACACACACACATGTTTCAGGAACGGCCGGATTTTCAATTTTTAATAATCCCCCTGCTATATTCTGAGTATAACATTTATAAATTTTAAAATTAAATATATTGATAATTAGGATGATAGACCAGTTCCATTTCTGATTTTATTATGATGTATCATATATCAGACCAGAACAATTGCAGACCGTGCACGGTCAGCAATATAGGCTAAGGTAAAAAAAAACTTCAAGGAACAGCTTAGCCGCGAGTGCTCTCTCTATTTTTTATTGAACGTCTTGGTCAGATTTTTGTGATTTGTGCTTAGATATACGCCATAAGAAAAATAATTGGAAATTTGCCCGGTGTCCGTGTTTGATTTGAATAACATAGTGTTTCTAACTTACACCACATTTATTATATATACTTTTTGAACACCTTCCACGCAACTGACATCGTAATTGAGGGGTTATTATAGGTACTGCTATATCCGCTGAAAGAAAATCTTACATATTACTAAACTACAGTAAAACGTCACCTATTATCCACCTCAGTTTAGCGACCACCACAAAATAACGACCACTTGTACATTGTCCCGTTTTTTTTGCTATTTATATAGACCACGCTTAACAAGTACATGGGTTATGTAACGGTAATATAAACCAGTCTGTGTAAAGGCCTTTTCGAGGAGTTAATGACGTTTTGGTAACCTTAACTAGTAGCAAAAAAAAAATAATAAAAAACACAACCCTCAATACACACAAAATAGATGTATGTAGTCGTCCGACAAAATAAGTAAGCTTTCACGTGTTGTAGTTTTACAGTGTCACGCTTCGGTAACACAATTTCTCCTTATATGTTGCTGACCAAATATTGCTCGTAATATTTATTAATAGGGCGGCTTCTGACCGAGGGGGGGTGGGGGGGGGGGACAAAAAAATTGCCAAATACCGCAATGGTATAAAGTCCTTTGAAATAAATTCACAATTAAATGGATTGTTCCTTGTTTTTTATCATAACCCCCCCCCCCCCCACACACACACACAATTTCCTAAAAAATCCGTTGATAACCTTTCTACGTGAAGTTGCTAACAGACAAATGACCCAGTGAACCTAGGGAAACATAACACATTCTTATCCGAGGTATATAACAAACCTTTTCCAACACACTAGCGACATCTACTGGCGACAATTGACATTAACAGTTCGGGTCCGTTATATAAACAGAAAAGAGACTGTTAAATCTCAGATGATGAATGTTAAATATGCCTGTCTTATCATTAGAAGTGGGAATCCTGTCCGTGCCTGTGGCATGTATCTTCTTTTCTTGAGAAAATCCGCGATGCTGGCTCAAAAGAAGTAATAGAAATGTCTGATCATTTGACTACACTCCGTCTAGCCTAACAAAACTTAAAACTAGTATAAACTGTTGATAACTTACATGAAAGCATTTACATCTAAATATGCCATGAACCCCAAAATACGTTATATTTAACTTCTCTAACTTCTTTATTTTCATTTGTCCCCTTTGTGTCTAGTGTACACAAGATGAAAAACAAAACAAGAGTTACACGAGATGAAAACGAACAAACCTTAAATGGACCTTTAATCGGTATTATTTTTAAACAAGTAAGCAGTCAGAGACCGCATATATCCCTCCGCCAACCTTTGGGATCACTATATCACCTTAAAGAAGAAATGTGTGTCACAGTTCACCAATTTTTCCAAGAATACCGCCTGTCAGAACAAAGACTGCTTCAGTAACGTGACAGCTGTGCACATTTACTCTGTCGAAAGCTTACGCTTAAAGTTTCCCCTGATAAAGCGAATGAAAAGTCTCGATTGCCCTGTCTTACATCTGCGGATAAAGGTATCATTTGATCAAAAATCGTTTTTTTTTTGTTCCCGACCACCTTAACAACTTGATACAGTATTTTTCTTGTGTGTTATCCTAAGCCAAAACACAATTTCATCAAAATCCTCTCATAATATATTTAGAAAAGTTTCATTGGACAAAACAACCAAACAAATAACGTAGACAAAAACATATTACGTGTTGATGGAGGTATAATAGATATGTGTTTGATTCGGTTTTGCCCTGTATTGGTGATACAAATAGTCAGATGCATAACCAATATCAATATGGTTAAATCCAAACCTAAGAATATTAAAGGGACCTATTCACATGGCATGTTTACTCCTGTGTGAGAGTGGAAAAAAGGGCTCGCAGGAAATCTGGCGCGGTACCACGCAACTTCACAACATAAGATTTTACAAGCTTCAAATCTGTGTTTCTGCTGTATCTCCTTTCATGTTTCTACTGTACTTTATTTGGATTAGCCGCGCATGTAAAACCTCAGATCTCTGCCGACGCAATTTTGTTATGGTAAACAGACACACGTGGACTGTGGTGACTCACACACAGAACCATAAAAACGTATAAAACAAATGAATTGTTGACAGTAAGTCGGTGAACAGGGATGGTTTTACTTTGAAACTTTTAAATTCAACCAAACTAAACTATATAGCAAGAGATGATACACATTATTGTACATTTTCTCTTCCTTTAAGTTTAATGGAGCTGAAAGTCTGCGTGCTGGAGTAATGGAGTGTGCTTACCCTGAGGAACGTCTCTCCTGTGACCCCGCCGGACTCCGCCGACGACCTCGCCGAGGTGAGTTCACTACACTGGACTTCCTTTGTGCTTTCATATTATTGTTACATAAACGAGAACGTTCAACAGTGTGAAATTTCTCAGTGTCAACAAACAACGGTGGACAGTCAAGAAACCCTCCAAGAAAGCGTTTATGATTGCACCTGCTATTATAGGAGAGCTTAGTGACAGGTAACCATCATCAAACGTTTGTTTGTTGCTGGTAATCCATGTCCTTTAACGACCGACGCGTTTCCTGAAGTTTAGTCTTTGTGTTTGTACTTACACGTAAGAAATGCGAGATTTAACTCACATCGTCAGTATGGCGCAGGTAGTTCATAACGTCTAATTGCGGCGTGGCTTGTTGTGCCGTCTTTGCGTACGTACTCGTGTGAAAGAAATGCCAGGCTTATATAGCTCTCATCATAAGTTTGTCGCAAGTAAACTGTATGCTTTAACGGTGGACAATATTGTCTGAAGTGCCGCCTTTATGTTTTAATAAGCCTCCTTTGCGGTGAATGAATGTTTCTTTCAGGTATAACCATTGTCGCCGGAGTGTGATCTGGTCAAGGCAGCGGGAACTAGCGACAGCCGCTCGAGATAACGTGAGGACCAGGGTGTGTGAGCTGCTTCACGGCAGCTTGGCGGCCTCTTATCAGAAACGCAAATGCTGTCACAGTTATCCGGTCTTCAACAGCAGTTCAAACAAGCATTTTTAATATCATGTGTCCGTCAGGCAAAGTTTCTTCATACATCAAAAGTGACTTTCTAGCAGATCTTCGGATGTGTGTAATACTCTCGGTTCCCTTCGTTTAAAACTAACATTTAAAGTTACTAAGCGCTCAAAGAAAGTTTAAATTGTATGCAGATAATTAAGCCAGATACTTTATGTATTTTAATATGTTCTAGCTTTCTCAAGACCTAAATGCAACCGCAGTTTTATAGCATGTGAGAAAACTAGATAATATATGTATAAGGAATAACTTGTATTTAAAGGCACATGCTGTTTCTGTTATGCATATTGACATTCTGTGTAACTTCATTTTTCCATGAGTAGTTCATCAGCTGTTTACTTTTCACAAAGACATGTGGCTTAAAATGGCTAATCACAGTTCAGGAAAACAGCTTGGACTCAGAAAGAATGCTCCATATATGGCAGGTTGTCTTCTAAATACTGCAACCGTAATAGTTTCAGTTATTTCTTTTCCCGACCTTCATAAATGTAATATAGTTATTACTTTGGAGAGACTGTAAGGTTAGACTTTATCCAATACTTCAACGCGGTGATACTTTGTATTTTATCGCCTAAAGCAAAGTCCCGTTAATGCCATTGTCTCATATATATATATATATATATATATATATATATATATATATATATATATATATATATACACTTTGTCTTTTGTATCTTCATTGATCTGACAAACAGTGCTGCCAATCAAGTATTCATCTTAAGGCTTACGGATAATCAATTTGACTATAAGGTAATCATTTGTGTCTATTTTTTCAACTGTATACATACAGAGCTGCTGATTGTTAATTATGAATTCAATTAAGTTTCTTCAGGAAACCTCAGTCTATTCTTCTTGCATGGACGAATCGCTGGGACTCCCTAATGCATTGTTCTAAGTAGTAATACCTCACCCTCTTACCTTTGTTTATACAGTAAACATAATTTGAGGGCTGGTCATCTGTTTTGCAGACTGTAACCCGACCATGTACTTCACGTATATATATTAGAAGCAGGGGAAGCGGGGACGTGATGTTTGTGTCATGTCCGAAGCGCGTGCTGTTGTCCTATAAAGACGCCACGAGTCTGGTATTATTACAACCTAGTCATGGATACGTCACTGCATGGGGAGAAACTAGGAAAACCAACAGATGTGTAATTTATATTCTTTTTTTCGGCTTTATATTCAGTGGTCTGCTTTATATTCGCGAGGCTGAAATTTCGTGATTTTTCATCATTAACGTTTTGCGATGGTTTAAATTTTGCGACTGAATCAGAACCTAAAATCTAAGTAAAACAGAACTTTTATTTCTCTAAAAATACCTACAGTACCCCACTCGTTTCTGTTACAGTCATTATGTCGTAACGTCAGAGTCGACATATATCCCTTGATTATTGCATTTTTTGCAATAATTAATGCGTTTTTGCATGAGCCGGTTCCGATATCGTGCACAGATTAGGTTGCAGTAATGAAATATTAAATCGTGGGGTATCGTATTCTGGAGGGGTTCATATTCGCGAATATTTCCCATTAGCGAATATCAGAATATTGTGAAATTAAAACCTTCGCGAACAAAAAGGCAACCACCGTCTTTGTTAAGAGAGCATGGGTTATATATTAGGCAATAGAGTGTATGAAACATTCAAATAAGTATATCATCCATGATTTCCGTCGGTAAAGCACACTCTGCGCTTAGCTTTATATTCGCGATGATGTAAAAGATCGATATATTAACGATAGGGATAAATCGCGAAAAGGAAACCGTCGTGAAGAATAAACCCCGTCAGAATAGCCAAAGGAGCCTAGAATCCTGTAAGAACCCATACCTAATTGGTTCATGGAAGAACCTTTCTGTGGGGTCACAAGAAGCACCTATATTGTCAGAATTACTAAACCCAGGGTGTCATGGAGTTCTCCAAGACAGAGAGAACTTCTTGAAGAACCCGGTCAAGAGGGTTCTACTTTAAACCCCTCATTGGCTCCGCTCTTAAGAACTTCGATGGGTTCTTCATATAACCTTTAAACAATAATTTATACACTGACCGCATTAGATATGTCGACCGGCTGTCTTGAAAGCGCCTTTTCAGTCCTCTGACAACAGACAGCCTGTGGCCAGCGTCAAAGTGACTTTACATCTTAGTATTTAGTGCCGCACCATAAGGATGCAAATATTTTCGTTTTTTGTTTACCACGTTTCATGATCTTCATTAACGCTGTCACTTAAAATAAACCAGACCAATCGTTAGATCTGTTTGTGTATTTTCCAACAAGACCCACCATGTGCAACAAAAAAAATCCGTTTTGACTCAGCATGTTAGTAAATTCCTAGCCTGTTTGTTGAATTTCTGACCGCATGAACACAAACACGTTCCGCACGGGTTAGACTGTAGTTGACTTTGACCATAGACACATATTTAAACTTTGGTTTGCCCTTCTCCGAATCATTCTCTGCCTGTCTGTCTCAGTCTCTGTTTTTGTGTGTCTGTCTCTCTTTCTCACACGCAAATGCACAAACGTTTGCATGTCTTAAGCATGCTCTCTCATACACAAAAGTTCGCACAGCTATAGCTGTGAATCATTCTTTTAATCTCTCTCTCTCTCTCTCTCTCTCTCTCTCTCTCACGCACACACATACCTTGCATCCGATCGCCTCCTTTTTGAGTGATACACGGATCCTCGTCTACCAAGACTAGTGATCACATCCCCGGCCTCGTCCATGTTCGATATCCCTACACAACCTTTATAACGCGGCAGTGTTCAAAACGACACATTCCCGTGTGACACGGCGGCTAATCATGCGTACTCAAACTGAGTGAGGGTGCCAGTATACTCGCTTACGGGGATGATTAATATATTTCTAAAGAGTTGCTTTCGGGATATGTACACAAGGATAAATAGCGTTACAGAAAGAACCCGGGCTAATTCTCTAGCTGTTATTAAAAGGATCCTATAGGTTCTGTGATAACGATCCATTTTTGATTGTAAGTATACAAATACTTAATGACCACTCAGCAGGGAAGTCTACAAATGTTTGTTCTTGACGTCACCACTGACCAGTGGCCTTTCCCGCGGGTGGCGGCGTGGTTCAGTCGTATTGGAGACCGGGACACCGTAATAATGTCCAACAATGCACTCTCTTTTGGCAGTCCTATAGACAGAAAGGCAGGGCTTCATAGGTCGTTCAAAATTCCCAGTTTAAGATACCTTGAAGTATTAAATGCTCTCAACCATTTGGAATGCACGCAACGGATCTCATACAATCATGCTTTATATAGGGTAGTATGGGGAGAGGGGCTCATACTTGAAAGTGTTCGCGCTAAGTTGCATGTGTTCTCAAAATCTCTAAACATAAAATATATATAATACTCCAAAATATACTCATTTTTACGTTATACTGTAAAATTATAATAAATTTCATGTTACTGTTTCAAGTAACTTTTCTTTATAAAGCATGCTTTGTTTGTCTTTTCATGGATAACTGTTTCAGTTATCAGGTGAAGGTGAAGCCTTCACCCTATCCCACCACTATTGAAGCGCATGTACAGGAGTCGATGCTCTAAATGAAAGATATTCAAATTTGTTTAGCTGGTGCGAAGTTTATTTTACTTTATATATTTATAGAGTTCCTGTTCATGCAGTGTGTATAATATCCTAAATCACCCATAGAATAAATATATTTGCACTATACCTCAATGTGTCATAATCAAATAACTTCAAAGCCCTACACGGAGCCCCGTCATGTGTTTGTTAAAACTGTGGAAAAATAATCAACAGCAAGTAAACACACTGTGTAGGCCTATATACAGTCTTTAACAGCAGCGCCGAGACGTTTTGAGAGAGATTAATACATCTTAATACTACCTATGGTAAAACACAGACGGCAAAGGACTATAATTATAAAAACGCAGCGGCGCTTGTAATTATATACACAATACAGGGTTCTTTCGCGCTTTTTTCGCACGACAAATGCAGATGGTTTCCCCAAACCGAACACGTGACTATCAACAGGCATATTTACATTGCTTATAGTGTGCCTGTCCAAGAATCTGCATCAGCCCATGCGACTCCATGTACTAAGTTGCCTATGTGGTCGTGGTATGCGGTTACGGTGCGCTGTTGTACGCCGATTGCTTTCATGCGCTGCCGTTGGCTACTTATATATATATATATATATATATATATATATATATATATATATATATATATATATATATATATATATATATATATATATATATATATGTATGTATGTGTGTGTGTGTGTGTGTAAAATAAAGATTATGTGTGATTTTGCCCGAAGGATCCCACTAAATGTAATCAAGATCATCATATAAAAAATGTATATTAAAGTATATGTAAAGTTTATAAACCATACTGGCATACTATCTGGTATTGCGTTGGAACAGGTTAGCCTGCATTGTTCCTGTCTGACGAGTGTTCACTGAGCCTAATGAACCTGCTTTATACGAATAGTTTCTGATAGATAGGGCAAGATAGATCCTTCGCAAAACAAGAGACAATATGGAAAAAGACCCCAATAGGCGAAACTTGCACGGCAACAAAAACGGACATTTCCGAGAAAGAGGTGTTGCGTGACAACGATTGTGTGCCATCGTCAATTTAACTAACTAACTAAACAAACTAAACTAGCTAACTTACTAACAAACTTACTAAACTTAAGTAAACTAAAATAACCTAAACTAAACTAAAGCCGAGCTAAATTAACCTAAACTAATCGTACCACCAAGCGTTGGCCATCGATGTTTAGGGATAATGAGAAGTCATATCATAAATTTATCTTGCTCTCAATGAATACTGTTCTCAAGTATTTCTTGGGAAAAAAGCCCATTAATACAAAAAATGAATCATATATCTGAGAAAAAAAGCTTATTTAATTACAGGTTGACTCGTGATGGAGTATAGGTTGCAGGTCACATGCACAAATAATCAGTTAAGATTACTCACTATTGGTGCCATAAAAAAATCTTCGAATCGTCACCGAGTGATGTCACGCCATGAAGAAGATTCTATTTAAAAGTTAAAGAATAAAATTCTAATTTTACCAATATGATTCATTCGTATGGAGCCCCTAAAGTGACATACGTGATATTTTTTTTTCTGGGTAAATATCGCGTTCCCTCGCGATCTTTTCGCGTTCCTTCACGATCTTTTCGCGTTCCCTCGCGATAATATCGCATTCCCTCGCGATAATATCGCGTCCCCTCGCGATCTTTCGCGTTCCCTCGCGATCTTTTCGCGTTCCCTCGCGATAATATCGCGTTCCCCTCGCGATCTTTTCGCGTTCCCTCGCGATAATTTCGCCTGCCACATACAGGGGAGCAGGGAACCAGCCTAGCCGCATAGATCGCGAGGGAACGCGAAAAAGATTGCGAGGGAACGCGAAAAGATCGCGAGGGAACATGAAATTATCGCGAGGGAACGGGAACAGATTGCGAGGGAACGCGATATTATCGCGAGGGAACGCAAAAAGATCGCGAGGGAACGCGATATTATCGCGAGGGAACGCGATATTATCGCGAGGGAACGCGAAAAGATCGCGAGGCAACGCGAAAAGATCGCGAGGGAACGCGATATTTAACCAGAAAAAAAATATCACGTATGTCACTTTTGGGGCCCCATACATTCGAATGGTTGAAAAGGACATTTTACCGCAATTGAACCGCATGCAGTGCCCTTCGGGTCAGGCCCATGGGAAGGACTGCCCTTCATACCCAGCGCCGCCTGGTAGCCATAATGGGAACTATTTGATTTCAAGCACGGCAGTTTTTGCACACGGCAGGAACTGCACACAGCATCGCGTTAGACAAATCGTCACAGAGAGGCTAGTGGTAAATAGACATACAAGCTAAACTGAAATTGCCTAAAGTGGCATCGTTTCCACTGTACATATAAAAATGTTAGTAATAACTTTTTAACTGACAGCTTCTCATCTTTTATCTGGACGATGTCTGCATAAAAAGAGAAGTAAGAGAAGTGTCTAGGCAGCCGACATTGACTTTACACACTCTGGACCTTGCGGAGCCGAAAATACTTTTGCTGATAATTACAAGCGCTTGTATTGTTTAGTTATATACATGCACACTCATATATATATATATATATATATATATATATATATATATATATATATATATAATATTGTGTGTTATTTTTAGTATTGATATTACAGCAGTCAGCCGACAATGTCTTAAACATATTACATTGTTGTATATGGGTCTCAAACCACCAGAGTGCTCAGAAACAGCCTGTCGTCTGACCAAACATGGCTGCATGCATAACTTCTGCTACATGGGGGGGGGTGCCTTTATGCTAGACTGTTACTCTTCTCCTGAACTTTCCAAATCTAGACATGAGATCATTAATTTTCGTACCTGGTATACATGTATATACCCTGCATGGTGGGTTAACTTGAAATATAAACCTGAACTAAACAATCATGCTACTACTAGTAAAGTTATAACAAAATAACCAGCCAGATAATGGACTGATGAGGTTATACATCAACAACAGAAAAAAAAAACCCAAAGAGTTCAAAATGAACAAATACCAGAGATAAGCAGTATGGACACGGCTTGATTGACAGGCAGCCCTGTCCACTGGATTCCAATTGGCACAGCTGGGCTGAATATGACAGGCACAGCAGCACTGGCAAAACAGGGGTTTAATTCGTTAGGAACTGCAATGTTGGACTCGACAGGTACGGTTGGCCTTTGGCATTTGGACTGAACTTTAATTGCTGGGCTGGATCACTGGACAAGAACAGTACATCATTCTGGCATTCTGACTGGAACAGTGAGACTGAATTATCGGACTAACTACGTTACAGAAACTGGCACAGCAGCAGGCATGGCAGGACTGGGGGCGCTTGACAGGTAGTGGTGCAGCAACAGGCACGACAGGAAGTCTCAGCACTGGACCCCCCCCCCCCCCTTTTTCAGCCGCTTTGACCTTTTTAAAGGTCTCAGACCAATTTTTGCGGCCGGAACCCCCCCCCCCCCCCTTTTCCGGAACTGAGGACCTTTTTTTTACTAAATCCTGGACCCACCTCTGGTATATATATTTATTCATGAATAGTCATACAAGGCACCAAGTCACCTCCTCTTAAAATGTTCACCCAAATGACATGAGGGTTCGATTCTATTATTCTAGACAATTGAAATACCGCGTGCCTGGCTATCATTATACTGCTGAGCATAATATACGAAGCACTCTATAACCTTTGCAAATTACTGCTTTTCAATCTCACATGATTTTTTTTAAAAATTAGACCTTCGGTCTGACACTTGATTTTATACAAGGCTAGAATATCTGATTTATATAAATGAAATAAAAGGATGACATAATTCAGTTCACACACACACACATATATACACATATATATAAATATATGCGTGTGTGTGAGAGAGAGAGTACTAGTTTGGTGATGACACAAGTGACAGATACAGAAAACCATTCAATAAGATTTGCATATTGGTGTCTAATCATCGGAAAAACATACTGCCTCTCTCCGGAGTGCTTTTTCAACGTAGTTCCTGTATATTTCGAAGGTGCATTGTGTTTCGATAGCTCAAGAAGGCAATATCCAGTCTTAAGGACCCTATATTGCATAGAAAATATAAAAAAAAGTGAAAGCAGAAGATTATTGAAATATTTTGCCAATAACATATTGCAGAGGACGCACATTTTCACCACATGGTACAAACACATATAAGTTCTCTATCGAAAGCATTTGATAAGTTTTTAATTTATTTTTACTTATATCATAGATAGTGTAAGATATATCTAAATTTGAAATACATGTCAACATATGCAATTCACATTTTGAAAGATTTAAAAAAATAATAATCGATCCATCGCCAATTCCCCCTTTTGTTTACCACATGACCACGAAATGTCTGGCCAATTCGAGAATTTTATACAGCACGAATTAACATCGCGGTGCATGATCTTTGATGGCTGAACAAATAAAGACTTTCCGGGCCGCATGTGTCCACCCTTTGTATATGGTCACAAGGAAAACCTTCAGGAGTTCGTTGGAGCAGAACTGATATGGATCATTTATAGGTTCGAGATGGAACCCTCTGGTCAGGAGGTTCGAAGGGTTCTTCAAATAGCCTATAATGGTCCTTTTTATTACCTTATAATACAATATGCTTTCTAGAAACTACACAAAATCATAATATAGCTTTATTTACACAAGGGGTCAAACATGAACCTTACAAGAAAATTTTGAACAAACCATCAAGGTCCAAAAATATGTAGGGTAATATGTATTAATATTAATTGGTTTAGACAAATCAAGTCTATGTCCCTTTTTTAAGAACTCTCCCCTTATTTATTTTTTTTTAATGTTTCTAAAACTTTCTTTGAACTCGCTATAAATAATACTTTCTTCCCGTGGTTGTTTGCCTTTCATGTAAGACTGTATGGATCTCGTTTTAATTAGCAGGCACACATTCAAGTCAATCAGTAAAAGATACTAACCTTGAAGTTGATCTGAGTGTTGAGGGGGCGGGGGACCGCGCTGTCATCGGAGATTTTCTGTTGGCCATGATCCGACGTTAAACCGTGTTATCAGCTGTATTTAATCCAGAGGTAATCCAGAAACCGAGGAGAAAACACCTGAACGTAACCAAGATCGTTTTCTAATAAGGTCTGCTCTAAATCATGCGTGGAACCGCAGCGGTCATACTTGCGTGTAACGTTCCAATATATTACACTTATACTATTAAACGTACCAGTTATCCAATTAATGTTATTGAAGCTATGCACGCTTGGTTACGTCCATTAAACCTTGCCCATGTACAAATGATACGCTAGATCGGCAGAGGTAGCGGGGTTATTAACGTGAGCACACAGATTGGTTTTCGCACAGATATGACTGGGGGTGTACCGACTCAACAGTTGTACAAAACATCTTTCATTTGCGTATATGAAGGACAGTTGTATGTATAAGTTGCCATGAAGGATCACTGAATGCGTTATACTCGCCTTGTTTACACTCAGCAGCGCACGTAAAAGCCTTGTAGGGTCCTGTTGTCGGCGGAAAGAATAAAAAATCGCTAGTTATTTATTCATAAGGCGCGTGCTGTAGGCTAAGGGCCTTGCCGGGACTGAGGGTAAATTTGGACGCTTTAATCGACCTCGGCGTTGCACTGAATCAAGAATGCTAAGGTCATTAACTACAACATGGATTATTATTCAAGTACATGAATCGGCAGATCTCTTTGACCATACGATCCCTTGGAGGGCTATAGTGATTCGGTTTCTACTGTACATCTTGTCATATCAGTCGGTGCGTCTGTCATTCTCTGCCAGTGCGTATACTTGCTGTGACGTCAAGGTTCCCCTATAGATATCATTTACATTGAAGTAATCAGTGCTAACCGATTATGCAGATACGATACACAGACCAGGACCTTAGATACCGAGACCATGACCTCAGAGACCAAGTTCGAGACCAGGGCCTCTGAAACTTAGACCGAGACAAGGACCTCAGAGACCGTGACCCCTGACACTTAGACCGAGACCAGGACCTCTGATACCGAGACCATGACCTCAAAAGGACCTCCATACCGAGAACATGACCTCAAAAACCAAGTTCGAGACCAGATCCTATGAGACATGGACCGAGACCATGCAGGACCTCAGATACCAAGATCAGGATTCATGAGACCGAGACCAACACCACTTAGACCGAGACCAGGACCTCTAAGCTAGGACCTTTGATATCAAGACCGAGACACCCAAAATCTGGTCGCGCGCCCGGTCTGGAGAGCAATACCAATCTCGTTGCTTACTTATCTGCATGCAAATATGTTGTAACTTATAATGAAAAGGAAACTTTTGAATCTTCAAGACGTGAAATAATTCTGTAAGCCGTTATTGTAGATCAGGGGTCGTTATTACGCCTTTCCTCCTGTATCAGACAGACAAACATATTGATTGATCATGTATCAGGCGCCCCATGCACCCCCAACCCTTTTCGACCCTTAATTTCTCGGAAATAGAAAAATAAGCGAAGTGTACTGAAAAAAGGGCCGGATTTTGCATCATGATATATTTAAAACTAACTGAGGTTGCTCAATTACAAGTTTTCAAATGGCTCCACACGACATGTGAAATAGAAAAAAAAAACTCCTTTGTCCTCCCACTCTGCATATACATGTGTATATATACGTGATAATCAAGAACGATTACCTATAGTGGTGGTTCATCATAAACTTGTTCATTTACTTATACCTGCTTAAATAAATTATGCATACAGATGATAAAGCCTAGACTAATTTCATCATTCATCGGAATTCTGTGTGTTTACGTAGTGTTTGTTTAATATATAATCTTAGTCATGGCTTCATTCTAATATAAACCTATACATAAACAGACGGGGGTTCAAGAAGGGTACAAAATTTAGTATTATTTAATTATTTGGATTGGATAATTTCCAGTTTCATAGGATAGCGCGTTAAACTCCCTTGCAATATAGTCTAGACCGTGGTTTCACGGTACGTTTTGATAAATACCAACGGTAAATTCAAATGATCACAACCAGTGAGATAAAGAATTAGGGCAATTTCGGCCGGCTTCGATATCGGCCGCCGGCCTCAAATCGTCCATATCGGCCGCCAATACAATACAATACAATTTTAATAGCTCTTGACAATACAATGATTGTATAGAGCACCAGCATTCACTGATAAATGTCACATACATTATTACTGTTGTTGTTTTTAGAGTATCTTCATAGTGAGATTTCATGCACTGGTGTACAAAAATGTTAATACATATATTATATATACTGGAATGAATATGTGTATGTTGCCAAACATATACATCATATGTATACATATATAAACATATATATATACAAACATATATACATACATGTAAGCCTGTGCTTTTGCACACATCTATAGCTGTTCACATTTAAATGCATTTATATATATAATATACACATATGCAGCATACAGAAATATACATGATTAGAATATAGTTTGTTTTGCAAAATTTCCTCTGTAAATCTGGTTTTTCGATGCACTGTTTTTTTAGGTCTGGTCTACTACAAATGATGAATTGATAAGATACCTTACAAAATGTAAGATTTTTTGGCACTACCAATACTTAATCACAGCACTTCCTACGAGGTTTGAGCTCATAAATGTATATAATTTTTTTATATATAAATAGTTTGTCCATATGTACAAAGTAATACAATATTGGTTTGCCTTCATCTACTAATAATTTAGCAAATTACTTGTCCATTCAATTTGCTTTTGTAAAGCTAATACTAAATGTAAGGAAAACATTTGGTACCATAAATATCAAATTACAAAGTTACATGGTTCATGACCCTCTTACAGGGTATAGAACTAATATGTACATAGTATTGATATGCAGATAATTTTTCATACATACCTATCTTAATACGATTGCACTTTATGTATCACATTATTCTTGTGTATTTTTCTGATATTTAATATTGGAATCCCTATTACTAACCTAATGTAGCCATAACTAAAGTACCTGCTAGTCTAGGTACTATGCTGATTCATGTACAAGTGATGGTGTTGCTAATATAGTGCAGCCCTGAACCAAGATAATACTTCTGCTGAAATGCAGATCAATATTTAAAACAGAACCAGTCTATAGGGAGGGGTCAGGTCTAAAACACTTATTAGATCTATCCTATCTCTTAAGCACATCATCTTATAAATAGCATGTTTACATCACTTAACACTTGAGATAAGTATGATAAAAACAATTTTAAAGCACTTGTCAAGATGAACCAAACATGGACGTACAATATTAATAAGATATAATTATATATGATTAATTTAGGTATGCAGCAAACATATTCTTTCCATGACAATAATACTATTTCCTGTAAATATTTACCAGTTTTTGCTCATTTCAGCATTCTCCTATTTGTTACAACTTCAAGTTTGAATGCTCAGTGTTTGACATTTTTTATTTCATAGGTTGGGACAAGTGTAGAAGAGTTGCGCAAAGATAGGAGGGAGGCCTGCCAACAGTGGGAAATATTGTGGCAGCCTCAAGTGATGGTTGTCCTTAACTTTAAGCAGGTTTTTGTTTTGGTGGAGGATGTAGTATATCAAGTTCCAGTACTGCTTAAGGCAGTGGATTTGTGCTTCAAGGCCATATTTTTGTTTAATCTTGAATATTCACTACCAGTTATGGATATTTTGTGTTACATCCAAATGGTATTGTATGATATCCATACCAAGTATGACAGACCCAGTTCCTGGTTAAGGAACTGGTTTGTATGGATTGAAACATCATTTAAATGTTTGATATTTCCATTGTTTTCCATTCCATTAATCTTCTATTAGATTTCTTCAACCAAGACAAAAGCCTGCTCATTGTCTTAATTGTTGTCTGAATATATTTAAATTACAATTTTAATAGTTTAAATTTTGCTGTTATTCTCAATGTATTCACCTTGACACATTTTACAACACAGATAAATTTCAAATTTCATTTTCTTAATATTTAACATTATTAGCAATCAGATCTTTTATAGGTTGTGTGTTTGATTATTGTGTTTTAGCCAATTTTTCCTGGCTTTTGTATATTAGTGCTTGAAATTTGTTGTAATTTATCATTGACCATCATCTATTTCCAGATATTGAAAGTAATCCATTGTTTAAATGTATGAGATCTCTAACCATATGAAGATCTGTACATTTTTTTCAACTGATATATAGTATTACATTTATGCTAATATATGTAATAATTCTATATTCTGTATGTGTGTCTGGTAACAGTATGTATGAACTGATTAGCAAACACAATTTTTTAAAGTTTGCTTCTTTGGTATGAACTCATGAGTAAACACAGACTTTTGTAATGTTTTTTATGTGAATGACATGAAAGCATACATTCCTGTAACACAAAGCTTCAGTTTTGTGAAAAACTTTGTAATTGTTTATGGCACTGCAAGATCGAAGATCAGATGGTTTTGCAGCAACCGACTTGTTGAATATAATTTTATATAATTGATCATTGAATATAACTGATCATCACTATTGTATATATTTGAAAAGTACTGCTAGCTGTTCATCGTATATATGTTACTCTCAAAAGTTTGTGTCAGTGGGTTATAATTTCTTATTTTTGTATATAAAGAATGCATACCCACATATGCATATACAAATCATTGTTGAGATTTTACCAGTCTTTATTATCAAAATCGGTTACACATGCAATAAATATTCCATAGTGTATCACAATAATTTGTTGCAGTTTTTCTTCTATTGCTTATTAATATATTTCTTAAGGGAATTGATACATTGATAAGGGAACAAACAGAGTGGACCAAACCATTTTTTCCTCCCTAAAGGATCTAGTTCACATCCCCTGTATTGCTTAATGTCTTCCCATGTTTAAACATACCTATATTTACACAAAGGTAATGCCAGAGAATTTTTCCCAACCAGAAGGGTGCAGGCACCAGCTAATTCTGTTTCCAACCGGTCAAGATTAACTAACCAAAACCGGTTACTTATAAATCGGTTAAAATTAACCGAATATATCGGTTGTTTGTAACCGGTCAAGAGTAACCGATGAAAAGCGGTTATATAAAATTGGTTATACTCAACCGATTAAACCAGTTGTTTATAACCGAAATATCGGTTAAACTTTAACCGTTTCAATCGGTTGAGCAGCCTACCGATTGTAAATCGGTTATGTCAACCGTTTAATCGGTTGGATGTATGTTGAACGATTGAATCGGTTGAAATCAACTGTTTTTTCGGTTAAATTTAACCGAAGTGTTTTAAGAGTGTGAATCACAAATCTAGAGAGATTGTTTAGAGTGCTGCCTTTGCTATTAATTAGTTGACAAATTTAAGCATATTTTTTTATAATAGTATTGAGCTATGCAGGTCTTTCGAAGTTTGGCCAACTCTTTGTTTTTGCATTTTATTAGGATATGATATTCATCACCAATTTCAATATTATCACATTTATTACATACCCTGTCCTGCCTGTTTATACCTTGGTGTCTTCCTATCTCTGTTGGGAATTTATGGTTGGATAACCTTAGTTTGATTAAAGCTAACCTTCGTTTATCTGGTAAGTTCACCAAATAGTCTTCACGACCAAATGTGGCTTTAACATATTTGTACAGGGAACTGCATTTTGAGCTGTTCTCTGTATCTGACAGCCATTTTTGTTTAAATATGTCTTCTGTGTTCCTGTTTAGAGTTGCCTTTGTATAAGGTGACATAAACCCATTTATTAAATAGTGGTCGCCAACACCATTGTCATTAAATGTCTTATTCATTGCTGTCATCCATCTGCTGGTACCTGAGTTATTAAGATGTCTTGCTAAGCATATTCTATTTGCGCAACAACTAAGTTTCTCCTGTTTTCCATTAAAGATTCTGTACCAAAAGTTGACTATTCTTTTTTATGTATACATCTAAAGGTATCTACCTATATATAGCTCCCCAAGCACCATAGCAGTATGGGGTGATCTAGTAGCTTTTAACACCATTTTCCAGAATTTAAGATGGAGTTTCCAGCGCCAAGCGAATAATCATTTCGGCCGCAACCCCGACGGGGCCACTGCCGGGCCAGTCAACCATATCGGCCGCGGCTTGGGCGGCGGGGCACGGTTTCGGCCGCCGGGCTACCTCATTACAACAAACACGGTTACATCATAATTAGAACTAACTTATTTATGTAATATGTTTGGCTTAATAAAGATATATATTTATTCAAAATATAATTTGTCACATTTATATGAAACATGCGTAAGTAAAAATCTGAATTTGCAACACACGCACTTGCATTGAATTTTATAGAACATTACTTTGTCCTGTAACCAAACAAATGTACATGTATATAAAAGGATAGCAGTGGCCCCGTCGGGGGATGGCCGAAATGGTTGCGCGCTAGCGGCCGATATGGTCGAAATGAGGCTGGCGGCCGATATCGACGGCGGCCGAAATCGCCCCATACCGAGTTAATTAAAGAATTATGCTAGGAATCCCTTCTGAGCATACCTATGTGTTCTATGAACAGTAAAAATGGTGGTCTGTTTTCATGTCAATGCAGTATATCGGATCTCTCGTCTTTATTTCAGAAACAACTTTATGTTCGACGAGCATTAACATGTGTTGACGTGCCACTGTGATTGGTTTAGTAGGTATATAGTCAAACTTTTGTGTAATGATTATCTAAGCATCGTTGAATAATGTATTTTAATATACTAGTATTCGAACAAATTTGAAACGATAGATACACTTCCAGTCATTCTTGCATTGGGAATCAATATAAGCCTTGAATACACCACTCAGTTGACTAGTTAGGCTGTATATTTGAGTACTTGCATATATATGTCATAGGAGAGAACTCACTGCAACATCCATTCATCCTGTTGCATCAATATACGCGTTGAATAAAATAATAATATATAAAAAAAATATATACATGTGAGCTCACAAATAACTCCGCTGTTTAAAAAAAAAGTGTGGTAAAGTAAATGGTGATATAACTTATTGTAGGTATACATAAGAATATGTGCTCTTTATTTTTGCTATTGCTGTCAGTTAGATTATCGTAGATTTGCTATATAATCGGTTATTGTGTTATATAAACAGTATTCATTATCATTTTAGTTCAACTTGTTCAATGTATTTAAGTCAAACACACGTAATGTTATTTAATACCAGTTTTACATACTCCCATTATGTATAATTTGTCTCAAGTAATGGTTCAATAGATGTTTCAATAAACAAGTTTCCTGTTTTATATCATTTTATAACTAACCTGGCTGCGCCAACTACTTCGAAGAGCGTGGAAAGACGTCTCGGATCTCTCCGAGATTTCGCGGCAGTTTTGGCGAGAGCTCGAAATCCGGCGGCCATTTTGAAGTCCAGTGAAAGTCGGTAATTGAACTTACTCCATCCAGCGGCGTAACACAATAAATAAAGCAAGTTCCTTTTGAGACGTTAGAAGAACTTTAAATTTGTTAAATCATTGCCCTCATTTTGAAAGATGTCAAATTTACATAGCGTTCACTTTGTTATATTTTCTTACACGTATATCGCTTTCAAAACAGCTCATGCGAGCTGTAAACATCTTATACCGTATTCACTCCTTGTGAAACCAAACACCGTCATTCAAGGTTATTTCAATCTTATATGTGAGTTCAGATCCTATATGTTCAAAATATTACCAGCATGCCACCTCTTTCGTAATTACTATACATTGCCAGCTGGTTTTAACTTATGCGAATGTACGTATACTTGGTAATACATCCCTTTCTTTTGGCTCAGTTGAACAATAACTATTATCACCTAACTTCAAGAAACTCACATGTTATGAGTAACGTTATAGTGTCAGTTCATCGTGTTTGAGGCATAACTGGCGACTGAATGTTCCATATACGGTATAAACTGATCCTCGCTGAACCAGGAAACTGTAGATATTTCACATGAATCTGATGCCTGCAGCGAAGTGAATGATTCCGAAGCGGGGTGGACAACATAAGCAAGGTTAAAGTTTAAACATCAGCATGCATAACGGCACCGGACATGACTAGAGAGGGAATATATATAAGGTTACCAATTAGTTATACGGCGGACACAGCTGACCAACGGGCGTGATACTGCATTAACTAGTCCCGCCAAATGGACTGAACAAAGCACGCATATAATCACATATTCACTTAGTCCAGTCAATCCCTCTGTACAGATTTGTGTAGATCGATATGTCATGCAATTTGTCATTTTCCTGATTGAAATATCAGATATGTGACAACTTATAGGCTCGAAAGCCTGACTTATATAACTAATCCTCACAATTAAACAGGAAGTTATAGATTTGCACAAGCTTTCAATCAAGTGTTGCTCATCAGCAAAATGCGCCCTATATAGTACCCAACTCTAAAGATGTTGAAGGCCAAGATTCCAGATTCATCACAGAGGCCTTTTAATTTTAAATCTGAACCATTACCAGTTGCTCTTTAGGTTGTATATAAACATTATAAATGAAATTTGAATGAAACTTTAACAATATATATATATATAATATATATATATATATATATATATATATATATATATATATATATATATAATTATTACAGGTATATGACAGCATGATTGCAAACCAGAGCCAATGTTATGGTTTGTAGCCTTAATAAGGATGATCGATGAAGTTTAAATTTACTCATGTGCATAAATGTGTGTTATCAGTCTGTGACGGAAACAACAAAACCTTTATTTTTAAACTGCATAAAATCAAGAATTACAACTGCATATTTCCTCATATAACTGCACAAAATCAATAGGGGTCAACTGTAGTTTAAAATATATACCCTGCCATGTAACAGACCTAATTAGCTTATAAGACCCTTTCTTAGCAGGAATTACCTACAGTGCATTTAATGAATGAGTGAATGATTCTATTTATTATATTATAATAAAAATACAATAATACAAGAAAAATGCAATTGATATCTGCTTATAGTACCTAACCCTCGCAGAGGATTATATGACATTCAGTACTATAGTCGATAATGGTATTGCAGGCGTACAAACAGTTTTTTCTAATCTGCCATGCTTTGGCTATACAAAGTCACTGACTTCTTTAACACAGTTTTGAAGCAGGTATATAAACGACTTTAAGAAGATGATCCTAACAACTCGGTTTCACTGTTAGGAATATAGATTTTTAAAGTTCCTCTCTGATCTCATCATATTTTGGACATGAGCAGATAAATGGTTTTAATCTTCAACTGAATTCTCCTTACACACATGGTGCATATTCTTCCTCCGGTTTTTATTTTCTATATATACCTGTGATTGCGTCTCTGATATTTTTAAACCACCCAACTTCATTTTTTAACGGTAAAATTCCATATCTAAGCTGTGCCATTAAGGATCTCTTTTCCCATGTTAAAAAATGAATGACGCAAGGTTCGGTACAGAATGAAGATTCGATAAGTTCGTATGTTATTTCTTACTCTTGGCTTTAATTTCATTTCTTCTAGCCACTTAGATTCATAGAATTCTCGTAGTTTTTTGTTAACAATTCAATAGAACACACTAACTCCTGTTCATCAATATGTGACACATTCGCTATATCTAGAATTTCTTCTACTTTAGCTGACCATATGTAGGCAGTGTAAGCCAGAAATCACATAAATTCTACCAATAAAAAAGGTGTATAGCTGGCTTTAGCTTTTACACAACAATACAAGTTACAATAACAAATGATCTTTAGCCTGACAATATAGAAATGATGACGGTTTAGTGGGGAACGTTTAAAATATATCTAATTACTATTAACGGTTATACCTTATTTTCATATCCTAACCATCTAGTGAATTTTCAGTGAAACCATAAAAAAAATACAAAAAAAATATATAGATATATTTACTGACTCCACATTAATTTGAACAAGATAATTTACAAAATAAATTGTTTCAGTTTTTAATACCAGGTGGCACTGATATACAGTGGCGGTTTTGTCGTAAATAACAATAAGGCAGCCTTTTAATGTGCTTCGTTACATTTTCACTGTTCCACTATGATGTATTATATCTAGCCTTGCAAAAGCACAGGTTTAAGGAATTAATAAAGTTATATGCAACATAGGAAGTATAATTTAGGCTGAATTAGTCTGTATTCTTTGTTCTCTCTCTCTCTCTCTCTCTCTCTCTCTCTCTCTCTTTATATATATATATATATATATATATATATATATTTAATTCAAGACTTAAAATATTTCTTCCATTTAAGTATTCTAACATAGACATGGGATGTTGCACTAAAGTATCTTATTAACATCCGTTTAATAACCCAAAACGATGAATTATTCCTCACGATATTTGTTTCTTTTTGCACAAATGAAAAAAAAAGTGTTATCATATGGTTCACATTACGTTAGCATCTATTAAATTGTGATATGCATCACTTAGTAATAAGTATTGGTTCAATTTATTCAAATTTATTAACATCTCATTTAATAATCAATAAATCTCCAGTAAGATGAATGTAAAAAAGGAATATATATGGTCTTAGTGACTCTTTATATATATATATATATATATATATATATATATATATATATATATATATATATATTCACAGAATATATCGTCAAACAATCACACAGAGAGGGTGGGTCCTCACATTATCACGCATGCATGCAAAATTGAATGTGTCACCTGACTGCGGTATCTTGTTCTCCAATATATTAAAACAGACCTATGATATCATGCGATATTAAATATATATACAATATACGAAATACGATATGTATATATATATATATATATATATATATATATATATACACATATACAAAATATATACACAATATACATATCTATACACATAAAATAAATCAATATATATATATATATATATATATATATATATATATATATATATATACACAAGAAACATCCATAAACAGTGGAACCTCTCCTAGTAGGCACCTTTATAAAGTTTGCACATATGGGCAGTCCTGTTTTTTTTCTTTTCTTTATTATGTAAAGCTAATGTGGGCACCTCTATATACTGTAAAGTGGACAGTTTTCCAGAGCTAATGTAGGCAATTCACGGAATCAAGGTTGAACTATCTCCAAATAGCAACTTTGTAAGCCTTCTTTAGCGCTTTTAACGTTATTAAGATAATATTAATTCTTAAATATTTTATAATAATATTCATAAATTTTAATAATAACAATCAAAACAACTAAACCAAATTTACAGTTGAACAAGTGAACATTACATAATAGTGATTATAATCTAATTGACTCAAGACTAAATATGCCTGCACCGGCTCAAGTCAGAGATCACCCCAGACTAGATGCCCCAGTGCCAATTAATTAATATTTGTTTGTTTGTATACACAATATATATATACACACAAAAATTCATATCTACACACAATACATATATAATATATATAAATATATATATATATTATATATATGTATATATACACATTATTCCTGTAATATTAAACCTGAATCCAGATGTAAAAAAGAGAAAGAGAGCGCGTAAAAAAGAAAGAAAGAGAGAGAGAGAGAGAGACAGACAGACAGAGAGAGCTGAAAGAGAGAGAGCTAAAGAGATAGAGAGAGAGAGAGAGAGAGAGAGAGAGAGAGAGAGAGAGAGTAATTTGTTTCAATTCTACAATTACTGCGTTTTATTTTCTAAATTTAACACCTTGCCTTTTGCTTTATTTAAATAAAGCGAAAGGCAAGGTGTTAAATTTAGAAAACTGTTTTCACAGTGTATATTCTGCATTTTACACAGTTAAGGTTGGATACAGGATCTTAAAAAAATGACGACCTCTTCACCAGTGCACCAAGAGTCACAATTTATTATGTAGGGTTGATAGAATTTTATATATAAGTGACTCTTATATGCAAAATTGCGGTATAAAACAAATAAATTACTTAATAATACAGATTTTAAGGTTGCATGCAGCATTGTGAAGAAAACCTAATTCAAATTCAACCAAAAAGTCGTTTACAATGCATATTAGACCTTTACATTTATCTTATATGAACATTGCACAGTGTTTGAGCTATTGGTATGTTTATTTTAAAAATTTTCATTAATTTTCATATGATAATCTGACGCCATTTTAAGCACATGAAAATATCTCAACAGGGTTTTTATTTTCCTGTTACGTGTGTTTCTTTGTTAAAAACGAAGTTGAATTTTTTATGGAATCAAAATTTATAATTTCAGTTTTAAGGTTGTTACTTGGTGCTTTAAGTAGCGTACTATTTTTAAATTAAGAAACAATAAAATGTAATGTTAAAACATATGAAAATTAATGAAAATGAAACGAAAAAATGAATATTTTGAGAAAGAACACCCTACTAGGTTTGAAATCATGTATACCTTATTGGTCTAAACGTCTAACATGGGTTTAAAAGAACTGTTGAACTGATTTTATAATTTTTTTCCCATGCAGTGCCGTTTCCCTATGTCGCCCCTTCGCCCCTTTAAATCCCCCTTTGTTTGTATTATTTTAAAATGTTATATAATCATATCATCATTTATGAAAGCATATATTTTACCCGCAACCCCACGTAAAGAGAGAGGGAGAGAGAGAGAGGGAAAATAGGTAATAAAGGAAGGAATGAGTGAAGGAGAGAAAGAGGGGATGAAACGTATGATATATAGTATATGTTTATTGGCATGATTATTTTTACATATAGTGTATCCATGTGTGTACACGAGTTATAAAATGATTCTAGTTTATAAATACAGTGTAAAGGCAACTGACGAAACTATAGGTAATAATAAATACTCATGCAGAATTATAACTGTTAGTGAAACTCCTGTGAAACTAAATTGTCAGTCTAAACTATAAATATATTCATATATACTTTTAAATATGTAAAAATAACGTCCCTTTACGTAATACACACTGACATGTGAATTTCCAAAAGTTTATCATAATTGTACCAATTAATTATAAAAAAAAATATAGACATATACACGAGTCGTTTGTATCTCAGTGTCTTATTATTTAAGTTAAGGGTATAGCCACGCTCATAACCCATACTTTAAGCTCCGTATATTTTTGAACAATACATCTGGTGTTTGTTTTGTATTTTTGTTTTGTATGCTTACATAATAGTTTATGAATTCTCAGGCTCCTGTTAACAATCTGTTGAGAATTATTTAAACTATCTTAAACTGTCATTTATGCTTTGTTAAAATCATGTTAAAAATTCTAATATATATCGGTCACCCCAACCCATGCTAAGAGAGAGAGAGAGAGAGAGAGAGAGAGAGAGAGAGAAAATAATTGCTGTCAGAAATAGACTTGATGTATAGGGTCATCGCTCTCATTTGACTCTGGAGTTATCTTATATGATATTGATGCTTCAAACATTAACATTTTGATTTGTAATTTCCCTCAGTTTTGAACCAGTTTACCTATATAATATGAACCATAAAAACAATAAATGATTTAATATGATGTATTTACGACTTGTATTAAGTTTAGTTGTCTTTTTATCATATCAAGAAATAATAAAGCTGAATGAATCAAACGAAATCAATTAAAAACGTCCTTTAATCATATCAAGAAATAATAAAGCTGAATGAATCAAACGAAATCAATTTAAAACGTCCTTTAATCATATCAAGAAATAATAAAGCTGAATGAATCAAACGAAATCAATTAAAAACTGTTATCAGTTCAAACTCTGACGGTCTTGGTCCCTTCCACGCAAATTCCCCCCCCCCCCCCCACACACACACACTCACACACAAGTCTTAGAATTAACGTTTTCATAATTGCTGTTATTATTACAACCGTTTTAAGTTACGTAGTTTTAGATATATTAAAAAAAATAAACTAATTATAGATGACTTTTTCTCTTTCTTTCTATTCATCAGGATGTGATGGGTCACTGCGCATTCGTGTTTCCCGCTGGTACTCTCGATGGAAATCACGAGGGAACTTAATTAACGGTGACTTACGACTACAAACGGGTCGTGCCCTATGATCTTTGCACTTTGATCTTAACCATTGATCTTTGCCCTTTGAACCTTGCTTTGATCTTCACACAATTGGGTTCCCCGACCACCTGATCACATTTTCTACTCAGAACGTACTCAGTGAGAAGTTTGAGCATAAAATGGAGCCCGCACCAGCAACTCATTTCGTACTCACACACGATGGATTGAGCAGAAATGGTCCCTTTGGTAAAATCTCTCTTGGCTTGTAATCCCTAAGTGAGTACCAGGTGAGTAGCTTTTTGGGGTCTGTAAGAACACAATGTAGGGGTAAGGTTTCTGTATATATAGCTGTGTTACTCAGTTGGTCCACATTACTCAGTGAAACCACACAGAGTGAACCACAATACAACCAGAACCTACAACTGTCAACCTATAGTGTCAAAACCATGGAGAATGTAAGTACTAAAACTTACTTTCATTTCGAAAAATTAAAAATATAAAAATACGACCCCTAGAATATCGACAGTACCTACTTATGTTAGATCGTAAACATAGGCCCTCTGGAATAATGAAAGTGCCCACCAATGTTTGATTATAAACATAGGCCCCTTAAAAAATGACAGGCCCACTAATATTAAATTCCAAACATAGGCCCCCTAGAACAATGTTAGTGCCCAATGTCTATTTTCTTAAATTTTTTGATTGTAACAAGCCACTTTATCACGTGCCGCTAAATTTTTCACAGATTCTTAAGTTATATTATAAATATAATTAATTCATAAATTTTTATTACTTTATTTAATATAGATCTTATAATATATAACTTAACGTTAATGTAAATTGATTTTTAGTGATAAATTGTACATAAACTTTTCTCTTTAAAATGAATTTTAAATTTAATTCAATATTAAGAAAGTCGTGTCCATATCTGCGTTGAATAAATAGACCGTTAATTTTATCTGATCTGATTGTTCTGACCATTTTATCTCCGATTTTTTTTCTGGCTCTTTCTATCTTATACATACGCACATAGCCGGCAACACCTTTTTGGCTTTTCATGACGGAGTATAGCATTGCGTGTTTAAAGAAATTTTATATTTCAAATATAATATAATATAATATAATATAATATAATATAATATAATATACTTAATATACTTAATATACTTAATATACTTAATATAATATAATATAATATAATATAAAATATAGCATATATATAATATACTAAATTGTTTGAATGCTAATAAACATTTTTATATGGTCAACTTCCGCTGAAACCATAGATTTTTTAAATTGTAAAATATTTTGTTAGTTTGGAATAATCATAGTCATTGTCGCGTGTTACATATTGTTGATGTAGTGTGTATTTATGGTGTAGATGCGGTTTTGTAGTTTCCATCTCTCACTCTAGGAGGCGTATATGGTCTCATCTGTACATACCCCAGAGTAGTACAGTTTGTAAAGAAAACGAACGAGTGAAAACTTAGACAGAACGTATAGAAAGTAAATATCTACTAATATTTTTTCAACATATTGTTGAGAGAATGTACGTAAAGTACGTATAGCTTTAAAAATTAATTAGTTCAGTAATAATAAGTTCGACAACACCAGCAATTGAACCTATTTCAGAACATGTATTGTAAAAGAGATGGAGACAATCTAATACATATTCATGACTGTAGTATTGTAGAATTTGTAGTCATAAGTATCTGAAAGGATTAAGGATTGGAAAGTATATAGTATATAAATACTAGAATATCAAATTAGCAAAATTCCTTATCAGTACCCGTTTAAAAATTTAACGCTAAACAAGGGCGTCAATACAGGAAGGATGGGGTTAGGCCTATATATTGGAAATTATTTATATATATTAATATATTAATAATTAGAACGAATTAATAAAAAGACTTTGGTTCCATTTCTGATTATACAATGAAAAATTATGTTTAAACCTGGTTGTACTGGAAACATAATACCTTATTTTTTAAAACCTTGAAATTATTTAAAACGTGTCACAGAGACAATTTAAGTGTTTATGCCCCCCCCCCCGGCCTGTGAGTCACCCCCAAACCCTTGAAGATAAAATTGACGCCACTGATGTTGAATAATACTGGATACAGTAAATTGCACAGTAAAATCAATAACATGCGTCATTAATGTAATTAAAAACCTACAATTATATTAAAATGAAAACAAATATTGGAAATATCAACAATATATCAAAAGGTAACTGTCAAAACATAACCCTATATATATACAGTTGAACCTCTATAATGTTGGCAGCCTTGGGACTGTATATATTAACTACATTGAAAACTTAATGTCAACAGAAAATAATTGTTGATTTCAACCAAGGCTACCTAAACCCCTATGGCCAGATTTACACAAATAAGAAAGACGTCCACTTACTTATCTCATGTTTTTAATCATATTAAATCCTAAATTATATTGGAATATTATGTTTTAAATTATATTGATGGTGGTGCTAAACTAATTGTTGATGTTCATATAGAATGTATACTGTTTATATATATTGTCAAGTGTTGTATATTGTTGTACATGTATATTTATATATGTATGTATATATTTTTATGAAATATTGTGAAGGGTTCAGGTAGCACTAAAAACAGCATGTTACATTTTGGAATTTCCATAACAAGTTTTCAGTTCTGCATGAATTTCCACTGTGAGGCCACCCAAGTACAAGTAACGCCATCTGACGGCAATTTGTATAACTATTTTTCCGACATTCATGGTTGTCCAACCAAAGTGGATGTCCATGACAGAGTTACATCTTTCGTGGCATAAAATAACATTTCATGGTATTTCTATAATATAATGGCAAACATTATTACTAATCGCTTAGCAGATATATCGTTTATTGGATCATTAGTTAACCTAAACAAGCATACCATCGGTAAATCAAAGGTCATTTCATTGAATTTAAACCCTTTCCTATATGAATGTATATACAGAGATTTACTTATTTTCTTATCGATAACAATTATTTTAAATGTTCTTATTATATCACTGACTAGATAAGCATATATTAAGTTAATATGCTTAAGTGTACCGGTTGAATACCGATTACCTCGACACCCATAACCTCAATTATCCGAAAAAAATTGTTCGGATATCCTAGGCTCTACTGTATTTGTTTTGTAACCATGGAAAAGGTGAATCTTGACACTTTTTTCAGTGTAGAAGGTTTAATTTCGGATTCTTTCGGAGTGATTGGCATTAATATATGAAATCTTCATGGACTTCAGATCATCCATTTGCAATATTATCACATAACCGAATTGATCAGAAATATTAAGACCAATTGTCGCACAGTGAGGGCTTCGTTCATTTTTGCTTCATCTACGCACATAACAAGTAAAATAAATATTTTCTCCTGTTATTGTCTTTTTAAAACAATACCAACCATTAAAACCAAAATAAATTTGTTATTTCTATACGTGTATGATGCAAGTTTATATAACCCATGCAGTGTTTTTTTCCCTTATTCATGAGAGAGAAAAAGATATAAACAACAATTTAAATATCTCATGCAGGTAAAATAACCTACTGCGTATTTCTTTATGTTGAAGGATTTAATTTATTGTATTTGTAATTATTGCAGTTTGAAAAAAATATTATATCCCCGATTTCATGAAAATCTCATGCAGGCAAAATAACCTATAACTTTTTTTATGTTGAGGAATTTATATACATAATTAAAGCAGTTTCACAAAAATGTGAAAACTGAAAGATACTTACAGGGCTTAATGGGTGATGTCCGGAAAAGACAAATGAAACCAACACAAATATTGCGACTCATGTAGGAACACATCTGATCTGTCAGATGAGGGAATAGACATCTAAAGATTTAAATAAAATTTAAGATTTTTTAAAAGTTCGATGACATATTAGGTATCTAACCAATTAAAAAATCTTGATGAAAACAAAGGCTCTTGGAACCTTGGATACTGGATGGCTATCAGAACGAAAAATCGAATCCGGGTAAATTATTGTAATTTACAAAAATTGCAATGAATGTGCAACGATCTATTCCTCTCCATTTTTTTGTTTATTGAATATCACGAATATTACACTATATCCTCTATTACAGGATGTCTTAATTCTTTATAAGGGATTAGCCACATTACACATGTTAATTATTGTAATACGGTGTTATTGATTTTGTATTTTTTCTATTCCAGGTAAGTCCAGCGCTGAACACCCATGCACACTCTACTGCAGCGCCACCTCTCCACCATGTGGATTACTACAGAGGCCAGGAGCTCACCCGGTACACGCCCAGCAGGTAACGTCCATCCTTATACATAATTTTTCGACAACTGGTTTATTCAGTTAAATATAAGATATAATTATATCTACCAGGTGGCCATTTTCCCCTTCGTCCGTTAATTCGTGTGAATTTTTGGAAAAAATATAAACTGATTTGATGGCCTTTTGCAGAAGGTAACACCCATGACATAATTTGGGGTAAGCGTGATCACCGTCATAAATATTTTTATGGGGAGGTTTCTCCTCCATTTTAGGGCTATACATTAGTACAGGCTGCTCTTGCTCAAGAACCCGTGACTCTGTATACTGGGGACCACAGGAAAGTTTCAATGGTTTGCATTGCTGGGAAAACTAAAAATCTAATAACATTAATATCATGCAGTTCCAATTAAAGAATATACCATTTTAAACCTGGTAAAGTGTGTGCAAATGGTATATTATTACCCTAATATATATTCCTATGATATTTAAATTTCTATTTAGCATATTTTTTAACTGCTAGTAGCAGTAAGCCATTAAATGAATGGCTTAATTTCAAATTAAATGACAATATCTGAAAATTTTCGTTATTTTTCATCCACCTCTCTTATTTTTTATGTTAAATTTAGAATTTTGGGGATCCTTCATAATCCATTTATCAACTTAATTATCAAAAAAACTTCACATGGATCGTTCAAATGATATATAATATACGTATGCGGTTCAAATATAAAATGTATGTGAGAGGTTTCGAATCACCGTTTGTTTAATTAACGGTTCCATTCACACGTTTTAAATAGACCAAACGAACGTTGGTGATTAATGTACTCATGTAGGGGGTCAGAAATGTTGTGGGTCATAAAGTTAAGTAATGCAGTAATTTCGTTGCTTTCTCTTCAAAAATGATTCCATCGGTCTTTAAATGTAGTTTGGTTACAAATCCATGGTTTTGTCTCCTAATGCGGTTCAAGGGGTTGATGAATAAAGCACAACTAGCACAGCTTTGTATCAAATGAGCCTACATAATTTATTAATACCAGCTTATCCCATCCGTTCATTATTTTACACTTGAACACAGTTTAGTTTTTTCCCTATAAAACAGATGGCGCTATATGATAGCTAAGACAACAACGCAAACGTGACAAGGTGAACAATTCGTTGCTCAGGCCATATGCCTAAACATAATTAAAGGCAATTAGCCATTTAGAAACATAACAATATTTGTTCCGGTTTAAAATTTGCGTTAGGGTTATTCTTAAATAAGCTTTCTACAAATTTGGAATCCTGATCTGGAACTATTCGCCCTCTTCCTGCACTTCCTGCGGTGAAACAACTAATCGCGTCACATACCAGTCGGAACAAAAGGGCAGAGGGCCTGTGACCCGGATTCAGAGCAACAAATTGCTTTCTGCACTCTGGTGGTTATTCCTTCTGGTGACTGGCTCTTTATTGCCGACAAGACAGGCTGCGATAGCCCGTTCGAAAATTAAAATCTCTGGATTTATGGAGAATGTTTATACAGAAAATTTACGTCAAAAGACGCACTTTGCATCATTCCCGACAGTGCAAGACCAAAAAACGTGCATAAGCAAGTGCAAGTCAAGCGTGACCACTCTTAATGAATTAGTAAAGACTAGCATATGCACGGTTTTGGGCAATCAGTTCTGATGTCAAATAGTCTTTCATAGTTGATTGGCTTGGTTGTACAATGTTACCGTCATCAGATCTCTTTGAAGGCGATATTTGGTATAATTGTTGACCTTGTGTCCTAGTCTGGATGACTTGGACGAATACATTCTGGTACGAATGGTGGAATGTCATATTGATCTCGAAAATCATTGCAATCCGTTCGGTGTATAGACCCATATGGATCCATATGTATGGTTTTATGCATAAAAATCTTACCGAAGATAAGAGATTGGCCGGATAATGTTTCGGAGAAGTTTATATGATAAATGAAATTATTTTCATGTGAAAATATATAAAGTTGAACATCGCCATTTAAGGTTGCCCTCCGAGCCCGTCAATCCGCCAGTAAAGCAACCTGTTATCTTGCATGGTATAAGTACATGTGTTCTTGATTATTGCATTCCCTTTATTACGCACAAAATCTGAGCACTCAAATGTGGGGCAATCCCGCTGCGTAGAAGTTCGCGGAAGCATTATAGTATAAAGAATATTAAATGGATGTATATTTTTTTAAATATCACGCATCCCCAAAGACCATTCCTGTTATAAAGCTGAGCCAATGCATTTGTTTTCCATGCAGTGAAAGTCTATGCATTCACTACAGGAGCGTAGTCCCACTCGCCTTCCCCGCTGATGCCGGTTCTCGAACTTTTATGCTGTATACACTACAAACCAGAGGATAATGCAAAGTTCAGCATCTGACCTCAACATTCCATATATCTTACCCCAAACATTACATTTAAGAGATAATATTTTACAAATTATTAACATGGGTGCACCTTATTGCCATTCACATTGCGTGCTGAAAACAACTGAAATTTTATATCATAAGTGTAAAGAAATTTAAATATGAATTATTGATCCCATATATATATATATAATATATATTTTCATAATTTCATAATTCATAATTTTCATAATTATCAACGAAATATCAGCGGCCCCCCCCCCCCCCAATATTCTGGATCCGCACCTGATTACAGCCCTCTCCCCTCCCTCTATCCTTTCTCCGGCCCTGCAATACCATTCGGGTAATTATGATTCTTTCAAAGATCCCCCTTTTGAGCATTCTCCTCATGAAAACTCCTCGTGCACATGCAATAGACCCTGTTCCCGCACGGAGGTTTTCTTTTGAGAAGGGATCACCAAGGGGGATTATTTCGGGCCGTTGACCGCGAATCTACGAAAAACCCAGATAGGGCCCGCCATCACACACTCTATGGCCATTGTGTCACCGGGCCGAAGTCACAAAGAAAAGAGGTGCCCGCGGGGGAGCAATTATTAAAATTATTAATTATGCACGTAATACGCAAATATTGCAAATAAAAGTGGGTGGAATCTCTTCGAACTAACCCGGAGCGTATGTTTGTCGAAAATCAGGGTAATCCGTACGGTGTTATCGGAGGAGATATGGAAAATTACAAAAATCGCCTTACGCTATTAATATATATATAATGTTGGAACCATTCACCCTTCTACATTGCAAGATGTTGTTGGTTCTGCTGTAACTGTGCTAACATTGCGTGCAGAATTCATTTTTATCTTCTATATCAAGATGTTTACGCTAATTTATAAATCTTATTGATGCCCTGGTCTTTTCCCGATATCACCTGTCTCTACCAAATATTTAACCAAAGTATGTTTGTACTGAACCTATGTTTTCGTTGTATGTTTACGTTGACCGAAATCATGGCAATAACCAGCCTATGGTTCAAATAAAACTCGTAAAAAGTATAAGGAGTATAAAGAAACATGGCAGATGGACAGACGAAATTCATTTGAAGATCGGTATTTATATGTATGCATTTTATTAAAGAATTGTGAAACCGGGAAAGAAACTCAATGTAAAAATCCAACCTAAAAACCAGTCGTTCAAATAGATGCGTAATAATTTGAATAACAACAGATGAATTGATCAATCTGATGAAGTTGTATGCTAACTTGGGGTGATTTCTTTTCAGGTCGTCATGTATGTACAACGGTGAAGTCGTCCCGTCTCCAACCATGTACACGCAGTGCGGTTACTATGGCAACATGTGGAGAACATCAACTCGCGTGCCCTTCTACCAGGAGTCTGCTTTCTACTGCCCTACTTCCAGTGACTGGCTGCAGAGGGCAGCACCTTACCGCTACCCTGAACCTGTTGCCTTGGCTGCGTATACTTCTGGGTACCCGATTCAACCACCAGTTACTCATGTTGCGAGTGGACACAGCGCCCCCTGTGTAACGGATCAGCAACAGACGAGTAAGGAAAACGACAACACTGGAGTGCTGCGTGAATTCTTGAAAGAGATGGCCAGCAGACATGTGTACCCCACCAGCGCCAAACCAGCTTGCGGACAGCACATACGTGACACCACAACACCAGAATCCAGGGACAAGGCGGTCAAGTTGGCGGCAAAGATACAGCAGACGACAGGTTTCCACGTGTGCCAGGAATGTTTCCGGGTTTGCTCGTCAGAGAGCGCTCTACGCTCGCACCAGATTATGCATCTTCCCAAGAGCAGCAAGGGTCACGTGGTATGTCCTATCTGCAGTAAGACCGTGTCCAACAGACGATCTCTACGAGTTCACATCAGAAGTCACACTGGAGAACGTCCCTTCAAATGCAGCCAGTGTCACAAGGCTTTCGCTGACACCTCAACACGCGCCAAACACGAGAAGACACACTCAGGACTCAAGCCCTACAAGTGTACCGTCTGCTCGCTTGCCTTCACGCAGAAAGGCAACCTGAAGCGCCACCTACTGAACCAACACAGAATCAGCATGCCTGCCACGACCCAGAACTAGTCAAATGAACTTATTGAACGCATTGTATCATAGGTTTATATCATGTGTGTATATGTCATGAATCATTTTATCATATGTATCAAAGAACATTTATCATATGTATATATTGTGTATGGACGCTTTGTATAATATGTATGTATGCATGTGCATATACGTTATGCTCTTGTAAAAGTTACCTGTATATAAATGTATAAATATTAACTGTTATAAGTGCATGTGAGCTCCAGACTCCGAAAGGTATGTATTGTAAAAGTTCGTACAAATATTTTATAATATTTATTCTTATTATACACTTTCTGGTGTAAAAGTATATTTACACTTTTGCATGTTTACAATGCATTATTCACAGTGCTGATTCTACATATACAGCACCTATTTTTTCGTGTAATTTTACATTATTTATTGTGTTTAATTTCTGTAATTTTGTACTTTTGTAATTTACCAGTAAATGTGGACCTGTAGCCTTCACATGTGCTTGATCGCTCTAGATTTTAACACATGGAGCACACTTGTATATATATATGCACATTAATAAATAAATGCTTATGGAACAGACCAGTATTTCTCCTTATTGTTAATATTTGTTTTAGAGAAAAAAATCTGCTTGAGGTATTCATGTCCTGTAAACCAATATACTTCATCTTATCTACAGGTAGTCTGAGACAGTCTAAAAAATTTTTTCACCCATGCGTGTCTGTGTTGGTGTTATAAAAATAATAATGTGGTAATATTTTTTATTTTGTTCTAAATTTTCTGTTACTTTTTCCTGATAAACTCAGAGCTTTAACATGCACCTCTTGGAAAATAATACCGTCATTGTAAATACTAATAATATTGTCATTGTTTTCCCATGTATTTTGGGCTACTGTTGTCACCCATCCCGCCCGATGTCTGTCCGCCCGTCCGGCGTCCGTCGGTCCTTTCATCTTGTCAGCAATGTATATATGTCAAAAGGAATTAAACACAGGCACTTAATTTCTTCAAAGCACATGTATAGTAAAGAAATTATTGGTCATTTTAGAAAACACTTCTCCGTAATCTACTTTTTCAAAACCACTTTTAGTAAAACATCCTGTGCAGGAGTACATTTTCAGGGACCGTTGGAACGATTGTTATATAAGATATAGGTGCATCTTTTTACCTGTAGTTTTAGTGCAGCAACAGGCTGGTTGCGCTACCTATACTATCTTGACTTTAACGAATTTAATATAGTTTATAAAATGTTATCTTATGAGCGGGATATCTTAAAGTACAAAGGTACCTCGTTTCTTCAGGGAGAAGCGTATATATATATTAACAAAATTTTGGTCAACTTTGAAGTAGTTTATTTCTGCCCTCTACTGTTACCAAAGACTTCTTGTCTCACAGGTATTCCCCTACAGAACTAGTGTTTATCATCTTCAGGTCATTTCTGTTTTTAGATTTGCAAAGGTGTGTCTTCTACATGTGTCTCTAGTTTAAGTGAGATATCTGTATAGATACACACCCAAGTGAGTATAGATGTCCTGCCCTCGTAAAACTGTTACCATCAATATACACTGTCCTTTGGGCTGAGGGCTCTTGTTAGCTCCTGATATTTTAGTTCATCTTTCTTTTGGCCAATGAAAGTTGGGGCTACATTTCTGAAAAAAAATATCGTTCACACAATGTCATGTTCACGCGCTTATGTAATTTATACAGTTCGCATTTTATTACCTGTCACGGACAAGGTAAACGTAATATTTTATTACTATTGTCTATTATATTTTATTAGTATTGTCTATTATAGTCTCCCACTGACCTATATTAAACAAAACACTCCCCATAAAGATGTTATTGGTTGTCAGAGATGAAGAGAAGTACACACACGGCAATTATTACTGCCATACATAATGGATATGTACCGGTATTTGGTGCATGACGTGCACTGTGACATCGTGTATATTGTCGATTTTTGTATCTGTATCATCTTAGATTGCCCGGTACAGATATGTTGACGCTATTTGATCACCCATTGAAAAACGACGTCCGACAAGATCAGTCACTAAGTGATATATATATAATGCAAGTCGAGGGAGATGAATCGCCAACAATCACAAACGAGCCGGATGACATTTGATTGATTAGTTGCCATGGACACGATTAAAGGAACAAAAGACGTTGAAGCAAAAAAAGGTGTAGTTCAAGATACATTTACGAATGTTCCCGGGTGCGTAAACATGCGCAACGGCATAGCGGACATTGAATTTAAGTTATTTTGTTTTACATGTATTTTGCTTATTCACATATTACTTTTCTGCAAATATTGATTGTACTCTTCAGTTACTGGAGGAAATCAAGAATATCAGTATCAATCGACATTAAAATTTAGTGGCGGATATATATATATATATTTATATATATATATCACCCTTGGGACCGGTCAAAAGGGGGTTTTGATTCACATATGATTTTAAAAACAGATCAGTTATAACTAATGGTATTGCTTTCGGTTCACTGGAGGTTGGTCTTTCAGACAGGTTGCACTGTATATATAGATATATAATAATAATAATAATAATAATAATAATAATAATAATAATAATTATAATAATAAAAATAATAATAATAATAATAATAATGATAATAACAATAATAAAACGTACAAATGATCAAAGCTCAATTTGTACGAGAACCTGAGAAAGTGGAAACGTGATCTGTATGAAGAGAAGCATATATATAATATGTCAAATATATTGCATATTCACTCAAAGAATAATCATGAGCAGAGCAGGTACGAGCAACCAATACTGTCTCCTTTGCATAACAAAAAATCCCGAATAACATGCGGACAATGATTCTGGTACATACTAAATGTGTACTCTTTGGGAGAGTCGCCCAAATTATGCAAATTTTGCGTTTGACAGGTGGCTGACTGTTAACATTGCTAAGGGTAATTTGTTTTGTTGCTCGCAACTGCTCTGCTCATAAGCATCGAATAAATATGCGATAAAAGTCACATAGAGTCCATTGTTAGGTTAGTGCCATCTGAAGACGTCAGTCAATGCGACGTCATATGCGACCGACCTTTTTGACGTTTTTGTGACGTCAGTATTAGAAATAGCTGTCTCAACCATAAACATGGAAAGCCTACTGTGTAGGAATGTGTTTTGGGTTCATTAGCATGATGAGGCCAAATGGACATAAGGAGCATAAAAGCTGTGGTGGTTAGAGTTATTATTATTTTCTATTATAATCATTTTCTTATTATTATTATTATTATTGCATGTATAATTATTATTATTATTATTATTATCCCTGTGAGAAGCGAGGGTTATTGTTATCACTCGATACTGTGTGTGTCTGTGTATGTATGTGCGCGCGATATCTGGAGACGGTATATAACGGATGTTATTGAAATCTATTTTATGGGTTAATATTGTGAAAGTGTTCACCCAGTTCAATTTTCCAAGCGTAAATAACCCCGGAATAAGTGTTTTACGGGATTTCATAGCACTTATGATTACGCTAGGACGTATAGCATGTGACGATATGGCCATATTTGGAGTAGGAGTCATGACGTCACTGAGGACAATCCCGACACCCCCGACACTTTCCCTGAAAGGTGTCAGTAAAACAACTTGCATCAAGGGGGATGGGGGGGGGGGGGGGTGATATTTTTTTGTTCGTTATGTTTATAATCAAGCACAGCAATACCACGAGGTCCAGGGTGTTTTTTTTAAATATATTCATTAAAATATTCCCAGGAATAACACAGGTTTAATTAAAACATTCCATGGCATGGCACCAACTTTGAACACTATCTTACGCGCAGAGTTTACGTCCCCATATCGGACTTTTTTTAAATTATTATGATTAATAATTTATTTGAGCGTTTTTGTTTATTGTCAGTTAAAGTTAGTGTATATTTTAAGTATCTCAATTAAAATGAAGAAAAGGTTGTTTGGGGTATCTATCCTCAGAAAACATGGATTATATAAAAAACGAACCTACCCTAAAGCTCGCACGACATTGGGGGAGAATCTCTTGGACAGTCGACGCAGACACGGTTCCTGTTTCTTCTCATTTCCGCTTCCGGTATCAATGCTGGGGCGCCCTCTGGCTAACGCTGCAGCGGCGGCGAGACTCAGATGAGATTTCATTGGTAATAAATAAATAATACCGGTACAAACCAAACAAACTAAACTTCAGCACCAGACAACTGGTATCAAAGCTAAATATTTATGGTTTCACAATTTATGTCATCTGTGCCTCGTTCATGTGGTCTTTTGGTAACTCCATCTGCTCTTCCCCGGGTGATTCGTGTCATATAGAAACCATGTTTTGGAAAATGTTAACGACTTTTGGTTATACAGGTTGCCTATATATAGTTGTAAAGTCATAAAATTACATGAAGTTTCCCAAGATCTTGTTCCTGGCTTTATCCTGTGTGACAATCCTCTAAAATATCTATAAAAACCGTCAACAAATGGTCCTTGTTTTTCACGGATTGATCTCTTCTGTGTTTCGGCAAGGTTTCCGTAATGTCGGTATATTTAACAGCTTTTCGCAGTTTAAAACTCCTCTAAATACCATTTACAACCGTAACGAAATGGACCTTGATTCACAATGATTGATCTCTTCTATATGATTCGGTAAGGTATCCATGTAATATACCTGTCTCATTAGGTATTAATGTCTGTGTCTACAAACCATACACAGAACATGCTGTCGTCAGAGTAACGGAGATTTCAGCATCTATCAGCCTCTGATTGATGACCGTGTGGTAACAATCAGCCTTATATGCACTCACAACTAACGTATATTATGAACCTGTTATACCTGTCTGGCGAACCAACCATGCAGTCTTGTGACGAGATAGTCCCCGTAAATATAGATAGATATAAAACAAACGCACTCCAAAGGCTCTGATGGCGGCTACATTTGCCGGTCAGCCCGGCCGTGTTTTCTGAATGTTTTGTTTTTGCTGCTCAGATCGAATACGTCATTAGACAAGCTGGCCGCGGTCGCAATGACAACAGTCAAACTTTACAGTCCCTGCTGTCCCATATTGGGTGTGTCAATACCCGGGACAGGTTTACTTTCGATCTGCGGGTAGCAGGTAATACTTCCGATAGTTGCTCGGCAGCTGAGCGGTATTGGTCTGTATATATTTGGAGGTCATACAGGGTAATGTAAATGGCGTGTATTTTCACTTTCATAAGTTAAAATGTACCATCTTGTGTTTAATTTGCATTACATGTATTGGTTTTTGGACAATAATGGGGTTATATGAAATATTTCATTACATTAATTCATCGCATTAAATATTTCTATACAATATACCAGAAGAATAAATTATATAGTTACCGAGCTAGATATTCGGGTAATAATTACCCTAGTTTTTCAAAATTGGTTTATCAAAGATCCAATAGAGTCATTCTGATGGTCTTAATGGCCTTATCAGGACAAAATTTTCGGGTGGTAATACTTAATAGTTTCACAAAAAATGGTCAAAATACGACGTCGCATTCCAAATGTTGCTTATCTTCCTTAATCTTGGTATTTATATGTTAAATGATTATAGTTAAAAAATTAGCAAAATAGCAATATTTATTTCTTAATAATGATAAAATTAAATAAATAACCATTGTTGTTATGAGAATTGTTGAAAAGATCACAAAATAATGATATTTAAAGAAATGCATATTTTAAAAAAAAATAATTAAATTGGTTTTATATTTAACATTATTAAATAAAAGACATAGACGGTCTTCATTTATGTCCCATGCGTGAGAACAGATTAAGCAGTCACTGAAATCGACACACGCATGATTAGCTGTTGCTCATTTCAGTGCACTTTATAACAAAGGTGAATAAATGGAAGCCATTAACGGTGCCATAGAGCGTTATAAAGCAGGCATGAGTATCATGGGCTGGTTTGAGAGGGAGGGGACGGTTGTATAGATGATATTGAACGGTTTATTGACAGTGAGCGGCTTATATTAATACAAGCCTACTCTGACAGGCCGGTATTAACGTACGCTATAGAATTCAATTACTCCGTGCGCGGGCAGAAAATAAGCCATCATTGATTGACTTACACTTTTCTGGTACATGCATGTGTGTATGCATGGTAGGGCTAACCTGTTTTGGAAAAAAAAAAACCGGTTGAAATAACAGGTATGAACAGAATGACAAAAAAGGGTTTATCAAGAATTCTAATCAATATTTTAGTCATAAAAGTCAAAAAGGTAATATGGACTTCATTCTTTATACGGCGGACTGGAAAACGCTGCATATAACATTTGTTTTTCTTATTTGTGATTTATTTGCAAGGGTAGGTTTTGTTTAATAACATAAAGCATCGATACATGTATCTTTTATCGGTATTGACATATAAATGTATCAATGGACTCGCCCCCTCTTATCTTATTAAGAACTTTACTTTTACCTGTGATGTTCATCAGTATAACACCCGTTTATCAGTAAATTACCATGTTAATCTTCCGAAACCACGCACAGAAATACTGAAAACCTCGTCTTTTTATGCAGGCAGTGTTCTATGGAATAGCCTTCCGACAAAACTAAAAAATGCCAGCAATCTAAAGATCTTTAAAAGGCTAGCGCGCTCATATTTCCTTGCATATAATACCAAGATATAGAATGATTACCTTTCATTTTCTACTTGTATCCTGCTAAATAATACTAATATTTGAGCGTTATCTAAATTATCATTTCCGTACTTATGCGCACCTTATGTAGTCTTTAATATATACATTTAATTTTTATTGTACACAGTTGTGCTTTATTTTTATTTTAACTTCGTTTTATGTATTTTGCAATTCTGTTGCATACTTTTCATAACGAAACTTGACCACATATATTTGTACTTTAACCTTAGCCGTGTATACGTCACTGCGTTTTCGCTTAAAATTCTGTGATTGTATGATATAATTTTAGTTAATGGACTTATTGAATATTGTATTTTATTGTGATGTATCTATGTATTACAGGGCCCTTCTGTAAACAGAATTTTATTCTGATAAAGGCTACCCTGAAAGATTTTGTAATAAATAAATAATAAAGCATTACCACTATGTCATACAGTTTTATATAACATATAGGAGCTGAGAATGTGTCAAATCTTGCTCTTTTGTTGGGCGTGTGTGTGAAATAATGCAGATGTACGAGTTTAGTAATTTTTGTATTTAATCCAGACCCAGTGCAGATAGGAGATAAGTAACTTTTGTATTCAAAATTGAATTCCAATTGCGGATACAGGAATTTACGAATACGTTGCACTCGTCTCCGAGCATATTGAGAGGAAGTAAAGCTACGGAGCATAATAATAGCAAGGAGAGGATCCTGAAATTGTTAACAGAGACTGATGTTTCATGATTATGTTCAGGAAAATAACCAATTATATACCTGAATTCGAAATATTTAAATGATGGAAAATTTATATCTTTTTTTGTTATTTAAAAACTAGGTTATCTATAAAGTGTGGTATCACTTAGAACATATTTGGCACCACGTTTAACTATTTAAGTTGGATACAACCATGCATATCTCAATGCTATACACAGGCGTCCATGTGTAGAAATGAGAAAAACAATATCTGCAGGTATAAACTTTATAATTCAGTGCGCCACAAGGATCGGTCCCTGGGCCGATGATCTACTATATATGTTTACTCGGGTGAAATTGTCACGGACGAAATAGTTTAGCAAATGACAAGAGAAGGAGGAGTTGTTCCACTAGCTGTCACCACCACCTACAAAAGTGACCTTTTTTATTTTACACTATGCATTTCTTTATTATATATAACAAAAATTAATCCCTTTTAGATACACTTATATTACTAGCTAAAAGATATATATATATATATATATATATATATATATATATATATATGAAGACAATCTTATAGTAAAATGTCTGTGTGTAAATGCAAATATTGTTTGTCAAACTTAATCAATTATAACCTATATGTGGAACAAATATATACACTATTTAAAGAAATGTTGCCCATAGAATTGGATCTATATCTGCATGTACATTGTAAAAAACAAAACCCACCTTTAATAGAAAATATCAGTCTTTAGAAATTTGAAATTGAAATATGTAACATGTTACAAAAGTTTATTCATTTTAGATATATATATATATATATATATATATATATATATATATATATACAGATATTACTGTTTTTAAACACGAAAAGACTTGTTTATGTACTAAAGTTCATACTTGTCGATATACTCTAAAGATTTTATTTGTATTACTTGACGAATAAAAAATTCAATGACTTAAAGTATCATATATTTAAGTATCAATTTAAGATTGTCTTCATACTGTATAGGTATTTCCAACTACTGAGTTTATGTTACAATACCATGGCATTGTATCTGTTTTGTGTAGTGAATTGTTTGTATGATATTTGTAATCTTATAATTGTTTCACATGTACTCTATTTGGTATTGTCCTCATGTTTATGTCATGTGATGTATTGAATACAATAGAGCTATAGTGACAATCATGCCCTATCTCCCAAGGTAACATGCAAAGCTTCCAGTTTTATATACACCAGACCCTACGACTTTATAAGGACTTTTAAATCCATTAATTATCTTAATCTTAATACCGTCAAAATGTCATGAAATGTTAATTTTTCTGAAAATATGTTTACTGCTATATTGTTTTTATACACGCCTTGTTACAGAAATGTGTTATTGACAATTTAGTTTAATATTCAGAAAAAATGGCATTTTAACAAAAAATTGACTTAATGTAAAACATAATTGAACATATCGCTATCTATCATCGGCTTTGCTTTCTGATTTTTATTTAGCAACATGAGTGACATCTGTGTGCGGAATCAGGAACCAGGAACATAGACTGGACCAAGGGTCTGCATCTTTTGGTGCAAATGAACGCATATACTCTTTAACCCTTTACTATTTACAAGCCACTAAAGAGCACTCAAAATGGGCAACTAAAATGCCATAATATGTAAGTTTCAATGATTTTTAATAATCTTCAGTAAACATTATTAGTTGGAACTGTTGAAAATTTGATAAAGATACAAAAAAAAAGCTTGAAAAGATATGGCTGTTAGTGTAAATATAAATAGTGTCAGAATTTGTCGGAAATCTAAAATAAATATAAACAGTAAAGGGTTAAATAAAACTATCTCTAATATATATATATATATATATATATATATATATATAGAGAGAGAGAGAGAGAGAGAGAGAGAGAGGGAGAGAGAGAGAGAGAGAGAGAGGGTTAAAGTGAACTCTTATTAATATTTCTCTTATTGCTGGAGTAAGGCAACATATAAAACTTTTATGAAAAATATTCAACTATCATTATTTAGTATTTTAAGTTTCCTAAAAGTATATTAACCATGCAGCTATATATCTTGCACTTAAATTAAGCAGGTTTAGTGTTTTCCCTGTTGCAATTTATCTAAATATTGTTCTCAATATAGACGACGTCATTTTTCCCATAGCCTTTTTGTCCAATGACAACACATGCATCAAGAACACTTAAAGTGCAATCATCCACGATCCAGCCAGTTAGCGTCTGGGTTTCATTTAATATACGTATACATATACCTTGTCATTTTTCCGGGGAGAAATAAATACCGATATTTATTTCCAATTAGAAGATAATCACGGTATATACAAGTTTTTATGCCCTGCTTGAGGTCTTTGCGGCCAAATTGACAAATATGATACACTGCGTGAATTGTATTGGCTTTTCTTCTAGCTTGACTTCGGTGAGCTCAAATGTAGCGCTAACAACACAGCGCCCGGGGCACAACATCTGGTCGTAGTTAGCGCAAACGATCCGTCCCTTGAATCTACTCATATCACCTGTATAAACTTGCCCGTCTTGTTAAAATACTTGTCCTGTTTCCCCAAAACATGTTGTTACTGCTGACAAGAAACACATTTGGATAACGACGCCCTCTGATCACCACTTACAAGCTTGTTACCAAACGCGACCAACTTGACGACCTGCAGCCCACGTGGCTCCAGGGTAACGCATGTCAGTTTCATCTTGAAATGAACAAGTGAACGTAGAATACCTTTAAAAATTACTAAATGACAATTAATTTGCGCAGTTCAGACCTGTTTATTGAGGAATCATCTCCTCTGCACACTTAGCAAAAAAATTGGTATCGTTTAATAATAATACTGTTATACCTGATACATAAACATATGGTCGACTCCATGTCTACAGATTTTTTATATGTAAATATACTCATGTATCCTATGTTTGTTTGTAAACCATTCTGTTTAGATATTTTATGTATCAAAATACCGTTTACAAATATTACTCCTATACCTGATATGTAACATATGGTCGCTTTTGCGTATATGCTTTTTATACCCATGCATATAGAGTGTATACCTGTTTGTTTGCAAAACGTTTTGTTTGGATATTTTATGTTAAGAAAAAATACCGTTTATAGATAAAGCTGTCCTATTTGATACTTATTATATGCTTTCCCTTGTGTGTATGGTATTTATATGTAAATACTCATTGCTACCAAAATGATTGTAGACCAACTAATTTGTACTGAATCAGAGAAAAAGTTAAGCCGTTCGTTTAAGTTATGCTATGACATCTGAAAAAAATAAAACACATAATCGCTGTTTTTTGTTATGGACATATTCAGATGTCGTACATGCACGTTTGCATGTTTTGCTTGTTACAAATCCCATTTGTACACACAAAAAAAGTCGAATAATTTATTAATAATGCAATGAAACCTGATACATGAAAATATTGTCGTACCCGCCTGTGTGCGCTTATGCATATATTTATTCAGAGGCATAGCAAAGCAGAATTGAGCACAAAATGATTTTATCATTTTATTGTTTTTTATATAATATAATTTACCTTTAAAATTATTGCCAAAATTTATTTTCATGTATTTTTTTTTTCATTTTAAAATTCATCGTTAAAGTTTATTCTTATGTATATTATCCATTTTCATATAATATAATGTGTTGTTATAATTCATAGTCAAAGTTTACTTTTATGTATACAGGTATTTAAAATAGTAGATTTTTAGTTAAAAGATTTTTAAAGAAATTTTCAATTTTTATATAATATAATGTATTATTAAAACTCATCGTCAAAGATTTATAAGTTAGAGATATAAAGATATGTCGGCACATGTATATGTACGAAATAAATATTATTACATATATCCAGTACTCTAGAACAAACAGTCTTTGCAGTAATTATTGAAAATTTAATTTAAAAAGCGATAACAACTGAACGATATACAACTTGTTGACTGTAATGAAATGATAAAGAAAGGCGCAATTTAAAATCAATATGAGCAATAACGGACTGATGAGAATTAGAATAATGGTCAAACGGTAAAACTCTCTACCCGGGTTCGATCGCCGGCGTCCATGCATGCATGGTTTTGAGAGTGGTTATTGTGGCCCGTCCAATTGTTGGTGGTTTGACTGGTTTCCTCCACCTCTGCAAATTATCGAACTCCACTATCTGAGCCAACCGAGTGCCTTGCATTAGTTATTATAACTAGTTAAAGTATAAAGATATATCAATGTATATATATATATATATATATATATATATATGTATATATATATATATATATATATATATATATATATATAATATAACAAATCCGAGATACTTACATGTCATTTGAAATTCTAAGATTATAATTAATAGTTTTAATCAAATATCGTTTTTAGAACTATGTGCTCTAAAATTTACCCCTATATACCCAAAGTATCCAGATAAGTAAATAAAGTTTGTAACACATTGGTTATATATATATATATATAAATATATATATATATATATATATATATATTAATATATATATATATATATCCTTTAAATTTAAAGATATATTTTATAATAAAATACAGCATAGAGTTTTGTCTTATTGTCTAAAATGTTTTCATAGTGAAGCATACAAGGTATTGTTCATGGGATTGACAGTTGCAATATAAATCAAGTGCAGTATTTATAGCTCACGTTCAATAAATATGATGCGTTATGCATGTGCTTCTTTAGTGAAAGATATATCTCTCCTCCCGTAAGTTGTATAATATGTGAAAACAATTAACATGGTAATTATTATTTCTTTGAATGAGTTTTGCATAACAGTTTGAATATCAGTGTCTTAAATTCATTTTTTTATTATTACATATTGTTTATTATCATAGTATATTGCAATATATTTGTTTGTTTAATATTATTTATTATATATTTATTTTAAATAGATATATGGAATAAAACATGTTAAAAATTAATTCATCATAGCTCTTCACACATATTAACAATAATGTTGGTATTGTTATTATTACTACTATTATTATCATCATTTTTATTATCATTATGATTGTTGTTATTATTGTTGTTGTTATTATTATTATTAATACTAGTATAGTACTATTATTTTTATTATTCAACAGTGCACATCCTTGCTAATTGTTTTATTTATCATTTATTTGTTAGGTAACAGTTCATGAAATTCTGTCGGGAAAGTCGTATCCAAGAGAGCTTAAAAATTTTTCTTTATATCCATTAGAATTATATATTAGAAATTAAATGAACCTATTAAGAAATATAAATATAATATAAAAGATTTGTTAAAAATCCTCGAGACAAAAGATGCCCCTTTAAGATAAACATACATGCATGTAAAATCCCTTCCCAATTAAATATAAAAATTTCTATCGCTCTATATATTTTATGGAGTATATAATTATTTTTAATTTTCAACACTTTGTTTTACATAATCACAGGTTATCCATACATATATCTAGATATAAGGGCTAATATGCTCAACTCGCAATCGTTTTGTTAAACATTCTATAAATTTTAAAATTGGGGTGGGGTTAAATGTCGAAACAATTGTATTAGTATCATACTACTTCACAGTATATACTTAAATTGTTACATAGAGTACCTGGTGCCATCTGGGGAAATAAGGTCATCGAGTGCGCGGTATATATTCACACCTGAGTAAATAGTAAAAGTTAATGGGGGATTTGATGTCCGTTAAACAGTTTATCGTATATACAAGCACGGGATCACCTGGAAAACGTTTAGCACTAATACTGTTTCCCCTTGCACCAGATAATCTTGATGCTCACTTTGATAGTTGTATCTTGTATATATCGCTTGTATGCTCATGGAACCATTGGACATACATTTAACAGCAGGGCTCTATATAATGGTACTAAATGCTTGCATGGTTTGTTGGCGGTTTTCCTTAGAATTTATGGATATATATATATATATATATATATATATATATATATATATATATATATATATATATATATATATATTATCCATTTTCATATATTACAATGTGTTGTTATAATTCATTGACAAAGTTTACTTTTATGTATACAAGAATTTAAAATAGTTGATTTTTAGTTAAAGGATTTTTAAAGAAATTTTCCATTTTTATATAATTTAATGTACCATTAAAATTCATCGTCGCAGATTTTTAGTTAAAGATATATATCCAGTACAACAGTATAACTATTAAAAATTTAATTTAAAAAGCGATGAAAACTGAACTATATATATATATATATATATATATATATATATATATATATATATATATATATATATATATAACTTTGCGACTGAAATGAAAAGATAAAGACGCAATACCGGCTTGATGTGAATTAGAATAATGGTCAAATGGTAAAATGCCCGACCCGGGTTCGCCGGCGTCCATGGTTTTGAGAGTAGGTTGTTGTGGCCCGTCAAATGTTGGTGGTTTGCACTGGTTTCCTCTACCTCTGCAGATTACCGAACTCTATACCATCTGCGCCATCTGTGTGTCTTGCACTAGTTACAATACCGGTATATAGATATATCAATATATATCAATATATATATATATATATGTATATAAAAAATCCTAAATATCCGAGGTCATTTGAAATTATAACATTATTATTAATTTTTGATCATATATTACTTTTAGAATACATATATATGCAGTCTCTTAATTTGAACGCTATTTATAGAATGTCCAAAAAAGGTATTTTTTCTATTTATTTTTCCTTATTTGTGTCAAAGACATTTGATACATTTTTCTACAGTATACACCAATTAGCTTTTAGAAGGGGTGAAGATTTGAGGTAATTCGGTATTGTGATGATCGACAACAATTTTTCAATTAAATTAGTAATTAGAAAGTATGAAAATAATATTTAGTGGAGAACTGCAAATGCAAATTAACGTGATATGGAATTGGAGGGGTTCGGGAAAGAAGTCAGTCATATTTGCAAGAAAACATATGCATTTAAAAGCAACCCAAATGCTGTTTCAAATGTATATTAGACCCCATAAAGTGTATATTATTTTAAATATGTTACAGGGCTCTTTTTAATGATGTATGTATTAATTAAAGTCACATACTTTCATATGGAACTTTAGCATTTTTGACAATTTTAAAATTTGTAAATGGTACACAGTTGTAATCAACCAGAAACAGCTGTTTTTCCTGTATCATATTTTTTTCTAACTTAAAATTGAATTTCAAATTTTGATTCAATAAAAAAATTAAATATCATTTTTAAACATAGAAGAAAAATGTAAAGCTTGTTAGTTATATGCATGAATCATCAAACCGGCTTCTGTGGCTCAGGGGTAGAGCACAGGACTCAGAGCCGGGAGAGTGCGAGTTCGAATCTCAGCCGAGGCGGTGAGATTTTTCACGGTCGGCCCCCACCCAGGGTGAGCGCTCTGTAGGCTTAATGGGAAGGCCGTGCCCAACGGCCGTGTTTCACTCACACACGAGTGCGCCTTTTGGGGGTCATACTGGTTATGACCCAGTAATGGAGACGATAACGCACCCAGGGCCCGCAGAGGCAGTAGTCATCGGGCCTGGTTGACGCAAGGATATAAAATGAGAGGAAGCGTGTGATACTGCCCTGTCACGTATAGTCCGAAACGGGAACGGGTTTCTGCGGATGTACATATAAGTAGTTAAGTTAGCATTAAAAATGGAGGCGGTTACCACAACCAAAAAAAATTAAATGCATGAATCATCAATGAATTAAAATATAGTTTTTTTTTCACACGATACATTCAAACTCGAAATGAAACCTAAAAAAATTATTGTATCTGTATTAAGTTATGAATATTTATTCATCTCAAAATATGTACAAATATATACAAACAAACATTGTTATCACAGTTATGAAAAACACAATATATACCATGAGCTTGTAATAGGCAGCCCGCTTGCTGCCGAATGTTAACATAAAACTTTCTAAATATGTGTATATGCAGAATTATAATTAACCAAATAACATAATATAAATAATGTTTGTGTTCTATAAGTACCTTTATGCCTTTGTTCAAGAAATTTAATATGTATATGTAGTTCTTTACCCTTGCATCATAAATATTTTAAGGTATATATTAATGTTTATTATACCAGGTTATCAAGTCCTTTGTGAATATTTTCAGTTGTAATGAGGTCACTCACACAAATAGACACAAATAACAAAATATTTTCTTCGAAGGCTTGGAACTTTGGAATTATATATATACGTCACTCTATAAAAATCATCAAACATCAGGCCCCCTCTTCATGTATCAGGCATGATCCTTCTGCTATAGCACCGTTTCAGATAAAATCAGTCTGTTTTTGACATAACGCCAGTTTTCACTGTTAAGACGCGCAGGCAGACCTGCTGGATTTATTGTCCGGTGAACTGGTGCAGCTATCAGATAACGTGCTGTTCTTCTTTGGGCGACCTTTTGGTTTTGTTGGCGGCTCTGTACCTCCACCCTGCAATACCTGATAATAAAAAAAATAATTATATAGTTGAAGGAGCTATATTCCAAAATCCATGGCAAGTAAAGGGTAAATGAAAATACGTTTCACGTTCCCCAACTCCATGGCTTGAGTACAGGCGAGCTCCAGTACAAACGCGGCCCGTAATACCAGAGAATAACTGGGCAGGGATAAAAAATTTGACCATGGCATATGATACTTTAAATCATAATATATCGCAACGACATAATTTACATCCAAAATTTAATGGATTATTCCTTGTGTAGTACAGTAATCCTATGAAAAAGATTAATCAAATTCCATGTTTATTTTTTCAGTATATTTGTTGCATGTCCAATCATGAACATGAAAATATGAAACTTCTCAGCCTTGCTGAGATATTGTAATCTATGAATGCATGAACTTATGGATATTTCATAAACTTTTCATTTTATGAACATAATTTTATTCCACCCATGTTCACATTTCCATAAATTTTTCAGCCATCGGAATTCGTTCAACGACCATAGATAATAAAGATAAAACTTCCTGTTGTTATATATGTTACGAAACAAAACCCGCGCATTTGCTGTCTATCTTATGTGTGTCAATATGGTTTTTCTCGAACCGCTACTTATGCAAGAACTTGGCTATATCTTCCACATAGTGCATGATGTACTATTCTGCTGTTAACAATATCATACAGAATTGGCATTTTATTTTATTGCCTGTTTCTAGAGAATCAGTATACCGGTGGATCTGTGGGAACAATTATAATCTATCTTAATATATTCCGGTATTAATGCTTAACCATCTGCAAACATTTTTTATTTAAAGTTAATTGATTAAACCAAATATTACACATAATAAAGCCAACCCGATTGGCAAAATGGATGACGTCATAATGGAAAGCCAACATGAATGGCAAATGGATGACGTCATAATGGAATAATCTGCTGTATTGAGAAACCTGTCATTATTTTTTTTGAATGAGCACAAGAGATACCTATGTATTGAGGGTGTCCTCTCGTTCCTGAAATCAACCCGTTTAAAAGGAATCGGAAATATTCTATGTGGCTGCATATCAGTCCCTCTCTGACGTCACAAATACGTCACCGTGAACAAAATGGCGGTCAAGAAAAGGGAGGGCAATAAACGCCTTTAAATAATGGATGTTTTGAGTAATCTTATTGTAAAGTTAATTATATATGTCAAGTGTTCTACCAGCTCCGGACATCTGTTGAATTAAATCAATGGCAGAACAAAATGGCATAACTAAAAGGAGTGAAAAAGAACATTTGATTTTCCTTATTTGAGGACCAGGAAATAAATGAAACCTACACATGAGAAATATTACAGTCCCTGTTTTTTGGTTTGTATAATACCCAAGCCATAAAGAAAAAGCAGCGGAAACCCAGTGAGATTAAACGACATTGTATTCGAACAATTATTGTATTTAAAAATTATATATTTATGAGTCTACAGGAGATAAAATAATAAGATGGACAGGGATGTTGGAAAGAAGTATTTAGGTGGGTAGGGGTTTTGGAAGGGATTAAGGATTTGATGTACCTGTTTCTTCCACTTCATGCGTCTGTTCTGGTACCACGTTTTGACCTGTATCTGACTGAGTCCCAGCGTTTCCGCTAGCTCGATGCGATCTGAGGTGGACAAATACTTCTGCTGGTCAAACTTTTTCTCCAGCCCCATGAGCTGCAGTTCCGTGAACACTGTCCTGCTGCGTCGGCATTTCTTGGGTTTCAGAAGCTCACTTCCGCCTGGTGACCTCGTTCTGACGTAAACCGGTAGTGGAATGGGCACCGACAGAGAGCAGTCTCCAGCAAAACCAAAAAGACCGCTCGGGGGCGGTGGAGGGCAGAAATCTGTAACATATGGTTCATGCTGTTAATGTATATACTAACTGCTTTTAACAGCTGTATTTTCAGCCTACACCAACATCTTAAACTGCTGTTACACCCTAAATGTCTTGACAAATAACAATCAAATCCGACTAAGAAAGAAAAAGGATTATTACACTCAAACAAAAACAACTTATCTGGGTGTCCTGTCTAAAAAAAAGATATTAAACAGATCCTTTTTTTCTTTCAATGTCTGAACCTATATATTAACAGGCTTTGGTCATCATGGAAAAAAAATACTCGTGACCATATTGTCACCATGGGGAGAACAACAGAATAATGCATTCCAACTAATGTTCCACGCGTAAGTTTTTCTTTTCGTTAAAATAATAATAGCGTTTCAACAGCGATTTTGTGTCTCGTTAAATAATAACCCAGGGTTTTTTATGAGGATATGTTTAAAACCATGTCCAAAATATGAAAACTCGTTTATTATAAAATCACCAATATATCACATTAATCAAATCAAATATAAATAAATGACTATTGAGTATTTTGATTTCTCGTATATAGTAACGCAAACGGGGGAGTATTCCATAGTTTGTTATTTAAGATGCAAACGTATACTAAAATGTAGTTTGTCGATGAAAATATTATTCGATATATAATATTCTATATATATAATAAATATTATATTTATAAATACAAATGTATATATATATTTATATATATATTATTATACACCTGAATATTATATATATGTTTGGTATGTCACTGAGGGACTATATATATATATATATATATATATATATATATATATATATATATATATATAGAGAGAGAGAGAGAGAGAGAGAGAGAGAGAGAATCGTGACTGTCCTCATTTTAGGAACTCACGATGCTCAGACACGGACTCACAAGAGTACGACATGCTGTTTAGGGTTTATGGGAATCACAATCTGACCCCCACAACGCTCCGCGGCTTCTACATACACCAGCGGCGTAGGTAGAATTGTAGTGAGAAGGATAATGTATTCCGTTCAAATATGTTGGATTAGAATTGTTTCAATTAAAGCAAATTACTTAAACATGAAGTCTAAGTGGAAAGGACCTCACGGAAAAGTTAATATTTTGTTAGCATACGCATGTGAAAAAATTAATAGATGTTTCCTTGAAATGTTACAAACTTTGATTTTAAATTTTTGCATTCGAAACTGGTGGTCCCAGCCTTACCGCAGTCAGAGATTTTTTTTTCGAGTAGAAACGACTTCTGGCGGAAGGATGTGAGGAATTGCGGAGAGAAGAAAACAGAGACAATATTCTACACTTACACTGCCCTATGAGACCATGTGGAAGACCTCTCAAGATGGGTGCGGGTGGGCAACAACCAGCTGCACCCAAAGAACCCGGCACTCCGTTGAAACCAGTGGCGCCACGTGGTGGTCCTGCCGGCCACTTAGTCGGCCGAACCGGAAGCTGGGTCGTTTTCTCACCAGGTGGCGCTGCCTGTTTCGACTCGATCTTGTTCAATATGTCGTCGATCATGAAGGACCTGCGTTTCCGGACAGCAGGAAATGGTTTGGCCATGGCGTGTTATGTGGTAGGCTCTGTACAAATACAGAAGAGGAAACAGACTAAGACATATCAGATACGAGGGGAAGTAGCGATATTGTGCAATAAATAAAAAAGAATAGATTAACAAAATACATATCCCTTTGAAGACTATTTCCGTAACATTTCTTTAGCAATCCGGGAGATCGTGAGTTGGAATCTCAGCCGAGGAGCGGTAAGAATTTTCACGGTCGGTCCCTATATCAAGGGTGAGCGCTCTGCAAGCTTCATGGGGAGACTGTGCCCAACAATCGTGTTCATTCACATACGAGTGCGCCTTTCGGGGGTTCCTCGATGTCATAATCCAGCATTTAGGATGCCACACACCCAGGACCCGCAGCAGTGGTACACCGAGCCTGGTTAACGCCAGGATTATCGCGAGTAATTCCCTGTTACATATTCCGAAACCGGACTGTACTATGTAGATGTATACAGTAAGCATAATTAAGCCAGCATTAAAAATGAAGGCGGTTTCCTTCATAAAAAAGTACCAGTGTAACTTCATTTTGTTTAATTTTGTGTAAATTTGTGTAAATTATAGTTCTGTAGCAAGTTCATGGCCTATGTTAAAATGGATAGACTTTTAAAGAACACCCGGTTACAGAATATCTGCCGCATGTAAAAGTTAACGTGTGAATATTTTGAACATTAGTTTTTTCATATTAAAAAAAATACATATTTGTCCAGTACAAATGAGTTTGAGAAAAACGCTATATTTTATGTTTGCCAATGTTTAATTTAACAGCTATAGGGGTGTAAGCGTAACTGTGAGGTGGCGACGTCTGTTGGGGATCGGTCGTTGTCGCGTCAAAGTTGTTTATGGAAAGTCGCAAAAATTAACTAGGGCAAATAATAATAATGACCGTGATAGCGGGCTGGTCTTGATATCTGGGTTGTCATAAAGCAAGGGTATCATTTTGAGAAAGTTATCTTCAGATGTGTCACTGGTGAAAGGCTCTCATATTGGCAAGCTAGCTTGTTATGGAGTAGGCCCCTATGTATAGGACATTTGCTCATTTAACAGTAAGCACCATTCATGCTCTGACGTACAGGTAACATATATGATATACATGCATATAGTGTACACGTATATAAGCGCACCTTACTGTACATTTAAACTCCACACACACACGTTATAATTTTTATCAACATTTCTCAAACATATTAAATTAAGGTTATTTAAATTTAAACACACATTTAATCAAATTGATTTTCTAGTTCTCTGAAAGTTGGCAATTTTCTCTCGGAGAGTTCATCTACCAAATTGCATTTTTTTTTTGTCTCTATATCTCGTTCTGATAATACCTTATGGCTGGCGTATAGTGTGTTCATGATACATGGTAAATTTTCACCCGTATATCTGTACATGGTGAATATTTATTTATTTATTTTTTATTTATATACATTATTTTACGAGGGTATCATACAAACCCAATTAGTGCCAAGGCACTAATCTCACTTGGGGCCCTCGAGAATTATTACAAATAACATTTTTCTACATACATAGGTAAATACATATAAAATCTCAATATGTAAATCAGAAACTGATTCAAACAGAAATACATAATGATGATCGACTGTCTAAGAACATGGAATGATAAAAGTCGACGATTATACATTATACGATAAAATTGAGCATATATCAAGATAACTAAAATACATGGCATGGTAGCTAAAAAAATAAAATATTCTAAGATGACACTCTGTGGTCAGTCTGTATCTGAAATAAATATTGCTTAAGTGCCCGTTTAAAGGATTGTAGTTCCCCTGAAGCTTTTACTGATTCTGGAAGGTTATTCCACATACTGGCACCCGTGTATCTGAAGGACCGCCGCATGGTCTCCGTGCGAGCAAAAGGCAGAGCCAGTCTTGCCTGAGAATTTGACCTTAAGGAATATCGAAAGTTCACTGGCTCGAAAGGAAAAAGACTAAGCATATACTGAGGAGTGAGACAGTTAAAAACCTTAAACATTAGAGTACATGTGTTATATCGGACGACATTCTCAAAATTGAGCCATTTTAATTCATAAAACATAGCATCACTTCTGGTCTCTATAGGAAGACCTAGAATAATACGCGCAGCCCGTTTTTGGATACGGGAGAGGCTGTTTATGTATGAGATACATGCCTGTCCCCATATGTTTATACAATAACAGATGGAAGGTAATATGTAAGAATTGTAAAATAAAACTTTACATCTACGGTTCAGGTACTGTTGAGATCTCCACAAAAGGCCTAATAGCTTACTACATCGGTTATTTACATGCGTGATATGAGTACGCCAAGACAATGAGCTATCAATATAAACACCTAGAAGTTTGATTTGATCCACATTTGGTATCATCACACCATTTATATGTACATTTAGAGTGCCTGTCTCAATCTGTCTCTTACGTTGAGATGAACATATTAGCATTGCCTGTGTTTTTTTAGTATTGATGACAAATCGGTTAGTTGTGCACCATGTGTTAACTTTTGATAAATCCGAATTCAGAGTTCCCTCAATACTAGATACATATTTATCAGATACATATAATGTTGTGTCATCTGCATACATTTCCATTTGACAATGAGTAAGATGAAGCGGTAAATCATTAATGTAAAGAAGAAACATGAGGGGGCCGAGGATTGAGCCCTGTGGTACTCCAGACACACAAGGAACGGGAGCTGATATTTGCCCAAGATAACTAACGGATTGGACGCGGTCTAGAATGTAAGATTCAAACCATTTCATAGTGGTATTTGAACATCCATATAATTGAAGTTTTCTAAGAAGTATATCGTGTGGAATTAAATCAAAAGCTTTAGAAAAGTCTATTGCTACGCCACCAACAAGATATCCTTGATCAATAGAATTAACCCAATCATTGACTATTTTTGTAAGGCAGGTTTGACATGAATGCTGTGTTCTGAAGCCCGATTGACTCGAAGTTATTAGATCGCGGGACGTTAGATATTTATAGAAGTTATTATAAACGTGTCTTTCAAGTATTTTTGATAAACAGCTAAGAACTGAAATCGGTCGATAATTATCAGGATTTTTTGCGTCACCTCCTTTATGTATTGCACTTACTTTAGCCCTTTTCCACGATCTGGGGAATTCCCCAGATCTCAAGGAAATATTGAATATTTTCGTAAGAACAGGTGCTATATGAGAAGCCGCCGCCTTTAGAAATCGAGGGAAGATACCATCTAGGCCTACCGCTTTGTTTGTACCTAGTTTCTGTAATTCATTGTATACAAATCGACATGAAATCATTGGTATATTGAAATTATTTTGGTTGTCTACTTTTTCATGTAAGTATGTTAAGAGTTCGGGTGTTGGTTCATAGTCTGTAACACTTGTATCAATATATCTGTGAACAGCTTCTGCGAAATAAGAATTTAGACGTGAAGCAATTTCAGCTGAGTCTGTTAAATCTTCACCGTTAAAATTCATACACGGGGAACTCGACTTCTGGGTTCCTATAATCTCTTTCATGTGACGCCACAATTTACAGGTATCGCCGGCACAATTATTCAAAACATCTCGACAATAATTCCGTTTCGCTTGTTTAATTCTATTAGCAACAGTATTACGGTAGTTCTTGTAGTGAGAAAACTTACCAGAGCGTTTAAAGGAGTCTCTGGCGCGTATGAGGTTCTTAATCTCTTCAGTAAACCATTTTGGTTGAGAAATGCGTTTTACTCGCCTACATTTTATGGGTACATGCGCATCAATAATATTCTTAAATATGCGTGTGAATTGCTCAATAGCTTCGTGGACATCATCTGACTCAGCGTCATTAAATGCAAAGGATTGTGTAAATGATTCTGCAATAGATAATGTAAAGTTATCAATCTGGAACTTACTCATATCCCTATAGGTAATGGATTTATGTGTTCTGGACTTTATGCAAGGTATTTTCCAGTCGATACCAACAGGGAAATGATCGCTGAGAGCGAGAGAATAGACATTTGAATCAAGAACGTAGTCATCGTTTGAAACATAGATATGGTCTATAAGTGTTTTTGAATTTTCTGTGACACGGGTTGGTTTGGAAATAACTTGCGTCAAACCATAGGAACTCATGAGGTCAGTTAACCTGTGGTTACAATCTGCTAAAATATTAACATTGAAGTCCCCCATGATAACAGTATATGTACCTGCATCACATGCTTGAATTAATTGTTCTTCAAAATTATCATACCAACAGGCTAAAGAATCAGGCGGTCTATATACATGGCATAAAATCAAATCTCGTCTATTCTGCAATTTTAGTTTTAACCATATGCATTCGGTGTCTGAAGTTAAATTGTCTAAGTGATCGTATTGTAGACATTCACGTAAATAAACAATAATTCCGCCACCTTGTCGGTCGGGTCTATCTCTCCGTATCATGTTAAATCCATCAATCTGAATATCAGTATCATGGTGCGATTTATTCATAAATGTTTCACTGAGTCCTATTATATCAATCGCTTTCCCTTCGGATGTTAAAAAATATCTTAGTTCATCAATTTTATTTAAAAGATGGTTTACATTTAAGTGGACTAATCTCAAGCCTTTATTTCGTTCGGCTTGATCACATCTGGATCCCTTTATGCGGCGGTTACAGTTGCCCTAGTGCGAGTTCAAAGGACAGTATTGCTTTTTGTGGCCCCATTTTTTACACAAGAAACACTGTAGAGGAGAACTGTAGAAACACCGTGCGACAACATGGTTTTGAGAACCACAGTGTCAGAATAAAAGACAGGTATTGCTAAACACTCAGGGCCCTTGAACAAACATCATGCAGCCACAAGAATCTATATGTTAATCGTGCGAGCCTTTCTTGATATATATATATATATATATATATATATATATATATATATATATATATATATATATATGAGTTTTCCGTCCAGCCGACTGCATGAGACCCTCCTGTAGACGACGTTTTTTTCACTACTGTTTGGAGATTCTTAATGCAAAAATGCAAGAGATTACCATGAAATATAAGAGAAATATATCAACGCATAATGAAGTGTTGTCATGACAATATAAAAAATGGTCAGAAGATATGTCATTTTTTTATTTATTTTCTCGAATTTACCATTGAGTGATATTATGGATGAAACACTTCATGCAGTTAGTATATTCAGTAAATTCCATATTCAGATTTGAATCTGCATGATGGAACATATTATTTTATTATTTAATCTCATTTTCGTACTTCAAAATATTTTTAATGCCATATGTATCTTTAGAATGTGCTTGCACACTAAACCGTGACACTGGAATATTAGGTGTTCACTTTCGCCAACACGTATATGTATCATTTTATAGTTAATTACTAATATTAATTGATAGTTAATTATTAAAAATGGCCTGCGTTTATGTATCAGGACCCTGCATGCATCGGCTAGGCCTCCATTTGGTAGCTATTTTCTTTAAGCTGAATATTTATACATTTTCATAACGCAACATCCAATAGGCGTCTAAATATGTTTGCAAGATTTCACACATTCCTTGGATTAAAATACCTTAAAATGGAATGTTTTCCTTAAATTTATTAAATGAAATTAAAACATGAAAGAAGGCATTTTTTCGTCATTGTTTTCTCTGTTTTCCTTTATCAACTTAACTACTTAAATCATGAACTTTCTGCAGAAGGGGGGAGAGGGAGAGAAAAGGCAAGATTTATGTTTAAAAAGTCGAAAACTAAAGTCACGAGGTTCAATAAAAATGTCAAAATGATTATTTTCATCCATTTCAACAGAATGTTGCTACCAGTGAAATAACCCTATTAATTGTCCGAAGACATTCTTTCAAAAAGCTCACGAGCATTTTTTTCTTCATACAGCTCGGAACAAAGCAGTTTAGTGATGTTTATACACCAAACAAAGTCAAAGTTTTCACTGCCAGGGGCAACTTAAGTGTTCCAGCGATTCCAGCGGTGAGAATAATTTGTATATATGTCAGTGGCCCGTCGTGATAAGTACAAACAACAAATGGGAGAACGCTCTGAACTAAGAGCGGTTAGGAATGTTAGCGCCAGAGAAAAACAAATATACCAAGAGAGATAATTTTTGGTTGCATTGTTTCAACAGATAATGGGGAAAATAAACCCAATGAGCATAAAGTTAGTACAAAGTGGCAAGCTTGCGCAATAGTTTATCCAGATGTTTTTGTTCTGTTTATTCAGTGTGAAGACAGTAGCACGTTACCGCTCTTTATGTAGTACAAAGCAACCAGCGCTGTTTTCGCTCTGCTGGGGGTCGTTTAAGAGCGAGTTTTGTGAAGTCGTCCGTAAAACAAGAAACTGACAACTATTCACAGCTGGTCTAATACATTTCACCCTGAAACCGACAAGTGAAATTGACATGGGCCAATGAGTGCGATATGGCCGGATCTATATTTAAGCCGGTATTGTTTGAATAGACGATAAAAACTGGAGTCTTACAGGAAAGATTGGGGAAATATGATTGTTGGCTGAAAAGCTAAAACGCGTAGGAAGTTTCCTGATCAAGTTTGTCAGAGGAAGCCGCTTTATCTTAAGAAGAATTTTAGATAATGAACCGTAATGTGTGTTACAGATGCTAGAATCCCGATATTGTTTAGATATGAATACATGATACATCCTATAAAAAGTCCAGTATCACAAAATTGCCAGATCTGGTGGGAAAATAATTGAAAGAACCTCCATTCCAGTCGCCATCTCCTGTGTGCTAGTCTTTAACTCCCAAAAACATAAAGTTACCACGTTACAAGTGTCACTGTATTGAGCGAGAATATTAACATAATTAAACGGGTGTTACTTTCAACTGCACTTAGAAACATGCACATGTAGAGAAATGTGTGGTTGTGTGAAGGCGGGGGGGGGGGGGGGGGGGGGGGTTCTGATAAGGGAAGGGGGGAATTTCAATACATAAAACTGTATTAAACTCATATAATAAAAAACGCGTTTTCATCCTAAGATTTACGCGTATATACTGATGCTCGTGCCCATGACTTTTAAAAGGTATTGTGAATGACTCGGGGTTTAAGCGAAATCTAACAATTTAAATACACGTTACATAATATAAAGTTATTTACTTGAAATATATTAATTGGTATGCATGCATATATATATGTGTTTATTTCAATCGGTCAACTTGAATAACCAATTATCTATTTCTAATACATCTTTTGATTCCAAGCATATAACAAATATAAATAACAGATTATAGCAGGCAATGACAAAACTGTTCTAATTGTACAAGAAGGAGGTGGTAAATTATAATAAATATACCTAATAATCTGAAAACAATAAAATTAAATGTTTCTACAGTCAGTCCACCAGCAGGACATATTGTAACAGACAGGTGAAGTATATTTTTTATATCCTTTTTCTAGCTAATTAATCATCACAATTTTTGTTATTTTTGATCCAATAATGTCTTATTCAAAACTTATTACAGAGAGTTTCGCTTAATGCTTAATACAAAATATTTATAATTTGAACCGTCTATAATGCATATATTATTCTATTGGCTCCCAGTGATATCAGGTAGTACACCTTGTGAGAAAAAAATGCTAAAATAAGATATAAACATAAAAACGAAAAATTTTAAAGAAAAGTAGAATATATGTATTGTTCTGTGTGCCTTTTTTATATAAGCAAACGCGGAATTCAATATATGTATGTTACTTTCAAATTTAAAACGGCGCCGAATCACTTCTATTCTAAACGGCTGATATGATATTAAAAAAGAGGTCGCATATTTTCTTAAATGGATGTATCAAGAAAAGGTATAAATATATAAATATTTTATATTTATATTTTATATATAAATATTTTAAATATTATATAAATATATATAAATTGCAACATCTGATCACATAAGATCATTCCTGTCGGGCGGAGAGACGACCGTGTAAATTTCACGAAATTTTGATTGACAGTTGAGAGACCGCTCTGATGAAAATGACAAGCTAACAAACTGACGTGTATGTCTAAAAGTTAACGTATAACGTTTCCTATAAATGCAAGCACGTGCGTTTCCTGACACTTACCATGCATTAACCTTTTATCCTAAAATGCCAGGGCTTCCACTTAATATGATGTGCAACAATATCACGAAAGCTCAAGGAATTTTCATATGAATACTCCGCAATAAAGTTTGAACATTATAGCATAATTACCTTAATTGATTAATTAATCAATCGATCAAATGAACTGAAAATAACTAAATGCATTATGTCGATGTCATAAACGTTCTTATGAGTGAGTGCACCATTGTCATATATAAGCTATTTAAAACTGCCATATAAAGTAACAGGTATATAAATATTTTAAAATAATTAATTATACGTTTAAACTATCTTTAAATATACATCTAACTACACAGATATATACTGACGGTTTCTAAATTTCATTATACGTGATTATACATTAAACTTAAAAATAACATTTTTTTAAAACTCCAATAGGGAGACAATATGTTAATAAATTCATATGTATTAAAAATTTTGTTTGAATTACACAAACTAAAATTACCTTTAACTTGTTGAACTTCCACCTTTCTTTATGAGTTCAATGTCTGACCAGTATAATGAGTGTTCAGTGAGCGAGTGGTGCTCTGAACAAGCTGGCTGGATGTCCGGACGTTCTGCCGCACAAGAGGCCGTCCAAATAAACTAGTAAAGCTCGCGGACCGGGGTACCGTGACGATTTCCCTTGATCTCGGTGGGTTGCGAAGGCAGGCGGGGAGGGGACGGCTTGGGGGGATCGTAATCACCCGTTTAGTCGGACTAAACGATGTTTTTATGCTAACCAATCATCACTTGTTAGCAAAGGGCGCACTGGCGGCTATTTTCACTATGCGCGATAGACGGACGACAGCGCGCTTTGGTTCGCGGGTTGTCTTACAACTCCCTACTGCGCCTAGGAGAATATCAGTTAATTTTTCGTCCGGTACATTTCACGGTGTGTTGATGCTTACATCCCGACTAGAGATTGTTTTACCCATTACAGGCTAAGTAAACTAATTATTGACATAGTATAAACACGACCAAGTCGCCTCCGTTTTGCCGACTAAAGAGCCCAGGGGAATCCTGGCTTTGGGTTACAGATCGTGCTGCCTACTATAGGGTGCCGAATCTTGCTGTTTTTACCAAGGCTGCCAGTTAGACACGCTGGTTTAGTTAGTAACATTGGGTTGATGTCGACGCCGCCTGACTCTCTGTAGTGTGGCATCCTGTCCCCCGCCATCAGCGCCTCCTACACAATGTCTGACAGATGTCCCAGCGGAACAACACCTCTCACTTTACCATACCTTCATCCAGTGGTCAGCCCTGGTAATGAAATCTCTAAATTTTCCCACTTTTTGTCACGGTTACGATTTTAAGGACCATAGCAATTAAATGTTAATGTCGTCAAGATTAATGTCGTAAAAGACTTAAAGATAACGGCAGCTAGCAAAATTAGTGACCAATTTTAGACGACGGCTACTCTGCACAACCAGAATTCATTCCTTTGAGCTTAAGCCCATCTGGGCGTATATGCATGTTAATATGCATAACAAAATGCTTCGTAGCAGTTATGTAGGACTTTAATCCAGACATGGACTCGGGGGTCCTCGACTCGGACTTTTTCTCGGATTCGGAGGTAAGGACTGGAGAAATCAGGTCCATCTAAAATCCAATAAAAAAAAGGAGAGCTGTTTTGTAGCCTTACATGCATGTGCTGACGACTAACAGAATATTGCAAAACATGGCTATGTATTACTAAGCTTTAGCTCCGCATCAGGAGATAAATGCAATTCCACATTCAAATAATAGTGTGTATAAATTTACATAAAATGCCAAATTTTTCTGTTTCTATTTCTTTGAATAAGTATATAAGGTGGACTCGACTCGACTTCCAAATGACTAGCACTCGAATATGGTGCACCGTCTTTAATTCGATATACTCAAATACTTAGATTTCGACTCCGACTCGAGTAGCCCGACTCGGACTTGAACTCGAACACGGATAGTGTTGACTCGACTATACTTCATGTATATGCAGAAATGTCGCGAGGGAAGGGAGCATATTGGATATGATGTGCCTTCACTTTTTAAATTGGAAAAGAAAACACTGTATTGACGTCATTTTTATGGGAATCTTTCTGTAAATGCATGCCCCTTGGGTGAAATTTGCTCCTCTGGATATTTCAGGCATATATTCGCATATATTCGCACATATTCACATACATGCATATGGATGTAACAAAATAAAAAGAGTGATTTTTCACGCACGTTGGCTTTTACGGACATATGCTTTTACATTTACCGCCACTGAAAGCCAAATTAATGTTTTTTTTACGAATGTCATCTCCATCACTGCGCGGGATCAAAACTTAAACATGAATTTTTGTTTAATTTCTTATTCCTTTTATCCAGAGATGGTGTAAGTGTACAAACACAATGGTACAATGAGTCTCAAACTGTATGTATATAAATTGGGTAGTTGTAGCTGAACTATAACATGTACAAGTCATATATTGTCATACCACATTGTTGTATATATTATAAAACAAGAGTAAATAATAATAATAATAATATTATTGTTATTTATTGTTTATTATTATTATTATTATTATTATTATTATTATTATTATTATTATTTTCATACGCATCATTTCATAATGATACAGTTTGACTTTAGACAGGCGTCATAACTGGTTTACAGCCTGGCATATATCGGACAATTGAAGTGGCCACAAAATCAAATTCAGCGGAGATAAGTTTACCACATTTTAAATTCGATCAAACATTATATACACATCTTCATTATGCACACTGTCCTTAAAGCAGTCATTATATGTCTGAAGAGGGACTGCCCTTTAGATTATTGAATTTTCGCAAGTTATATATGTTATTCAGTGCAAGCGGCGTTGAATTTATTCACCCCTCGTTATCAGACACCATGTTTGAACGCGTGGAACTGCCAGTGTCCGCTGTTTACTAGAACTAAAGATCTCACCAGTGACAGCAATACGGTTGATGTGTTCCTCAGATAACCACCTGCAATCATGTGACGTCATGACTGTTGATAAACCCACCCGAACATTCAAGGCCAAGGCCAACTATCTCCCTTGTGAACCGTGTTCTCACGTGTCGCTCTTGCACATGCTTTTTATTCGCACGTGCCCTGGCCGCCAGGTCATGGCTACTAGTATACGAAGTACATGTATTACACATTTATACATATACGTGAATGTTAAAACAAAGGAAGATTTATTATGTTATTTTGTATTTTATTGTTTTCTATTTGCTAAACTTTAATCAACACCTAAATATACACACACCTCAGCCAGCTCCAAATTTGATCAAATTGGCCAGAAACTCATGTGTATACATTATTCTTATATATATTTGACAACGGTTTTTTTTATATATTCCACATATATTTCTACTTATATAATTGTTTCCACATAGTTTCCACATATATCATTTTATTTTCTAAAACAGAAGGATATTTAGAAAATCAGCTGTCAAATAGAAAATCAAAAACAACTAAGTTAATTCTGAAAACGGATTGGGGGGCGGGGGGGGGGGGGGCGCCCTTTTATTTGGTAAAAAAACTCATATAGTACACCGTCACGCTTCGGGTAACAATATATGTCTTGCTTTATAATGCATTTAAGCTACGGGAGATTGTAGATTACAACCTAAATTTTTAAAAAGATTTCTTCACCTGGGAGGGGGGCTCCCCTATTCTAAATTCCTGTATCCACCCTGAACAGGGTGTCGTGACTTTATTTCTCTATTAAGGTCTACTTTTTTGTCAGCTGGGTGCTTTCATATACACGTATAAAGGTCCAACGAGTGCAAAACCGTCCACGAGATTTTTTTTTTTACTTTTCTCCTCTGCTGTTTGCGCCAGAGTAATTGTTTTATTTTGTAATGAGTAATGAGTAATGAGTTTTATTTTGCCGATAAACTATTTAGCATATTATCGTCCAGTTGCCGGCGATCTGCCTTTAGTACGCGAGGTTTTCCATTTCACGATGTACACGAAAGGAAATTATTGTGAAAATAATGTCGTTTAGCCTTATTTTCATGTTAAATGTTACCCGTAAATGAAAGATTGTGACCATAAATAATATAAGCTCTTTTATATATATATATATATATATATATATATATATATATATATATATATATATGAGCAAATTTAATAATTTATATAATAATGGATATACATTATATAATTTTTAATTCATTCCAAAAATTAAATTATAAGCCGCCTTTCACCACAACACGGCCGTCCCCGCGTAAGACCGCGGTCCACAACGTAATTTACATGTGATTTAAATGCGTTTTTATAACGCACCAAATGGACTTCATTATAAGTAGGGTTATTTTTAAAGTAATCCAATAAATATGGTGACATCCTTTAATTCTTAACCAATTTTTTGTTATCCAACTTTAATTAACAATGATGGGCTTTGCTCTTGACCTCGTCTCAGCGGTTACGAGTCCAACCGCCATGCACCAAACGTTTTTCGCAGGTAGATTTGCACCTTGCAACTGTCCTCGGGGTATTTCCTTTCGTATTACCATGCACTTACCAAACCCTATGTCATTCATTCTTCGCAAACATTTTTAAAGCATTCACGTGCCACCATCTTTTGCACACACTAAAACCCATACCCAGGAGATATGAAAAGTAGGTATCTTATTAAGGCACGGCCATGGACCATTTCATTACTTTATTATCCATGAACCTTGCAGCCATGCACTGCTACCTGTATGTAACACGAGTAAGCCTGAATGCAGACTCACAACGTAACGTATTTAAAGCTGTTTATAATATTTAAAGGCGAACGTCATTTCTCAGACTTTGTCTTCACTTCCAGATCCTGTAACAAAAAGACAAAGAAATGAATACATAATAATTTTATTTATACCCATTCCCTTACATTTTATGTCCATCTTTTATCAAATTATTTGATAACGACATAAATATGCAAAAAAATAAATAAATAAAGAAAATAAAATAAATAAAGAATAAATGACTATGCAAGAGCGATCTGTCAAACATACAGTATAGGTGCGATTCTAATCTACCTCCAGATGTACAAATAAATAAAAAACAAAATATTTAATATGATTAAAGTATTTTTAATGTGCTGCATATGCTGTTCAATATAATATATTCTCTGTGGTTAGCTGGTTTATTAACGTTTAAAACCTATATATATATATATATATATATATATATAAATGTGCATGGATGCGTGGAAATATGTTCAAAACACCTGCGCATACGTGTGAATATTTGTGAACTGACAGAAGGGTCACGAGATGTAAGAGAGTTATCACGCATATATATGTTCATACACCCACATCGATGTTAAGATTTATTCTGAAAGAAGAAGAGAGGAAACTTTACGTGCTTTTACTTTGAAAATCAGCTGGTGGCTCACAAATGAAGTACAGACGGGACTGACATCTGGCGTCAACCCAGCGTCCAAGGGTGTTTCGCCCTCTTGTTCGGTAGATGGCGCCACAATCGCTGTTGCCTTGGTTATTTGGTTCCCGGTTGGCCCAGCGCACAAAGGTTGCCTGGAAACAAACACGTAAAAGCGTATGTTGGTAGGTGTGTAGCTGATTCCCTCACCCCCATCAACTTGGAATGACGTATTAATATGCAAATATCAGGGAATAACCATCTCATGTCAAAAACGAGAATAACAGTCTGCATATATTGTATCATTTGTGGTGAAAAAAATTCTGCCCGTGTTAAAACTCGTGCTTTCTAGGAAGCGCTGGGTATAGAGCTGATAATCGTCATTTCTGACGTCACATTGAGATTCAAGTTATCTGAAAGAAAACACTCTTTAAATTAAATTTAAATCATCTTTGGGAAATAAGATTTGAAGTTATCATCCGAATTCCGAATAATCCGAGAATTCAGAATAATTGGAAAGGAAATACCTTTCCAGACACGAGATCTATCAATGGCTATACTGACTGACTGTAAAATACTGAATAAACACTATATGTATATTTCTATATAAATGTAAGTTGCAATATATTAAGCATTTAACAATGTACCTTGGTTCCGTCAGTCCAGACCCACTGTCCCTCTTGGAATGTGTCACTCAGTCCGATCCAAACCAGACGGGTACCGTACTTCAGGGCTTGCTCACTTAACTTGCCTGTTAAAACAAGTAAAAACGGCTTAAAACATAGCTAATTTTTAACATTACGTTCGTTATACGCAATGCAAGGCACATCACTTTCCTACACAGTACTTGAATGAGTGACGTTTGAACGAGGAAAGTGAACTAATCATGCTCATGACGCATAAGTCTGAAAAATCTCACGATCAACAATATATTAACTTGTGATATCACTGTCTCTGTGAATCATCATTTTCGATTTTTGTTACGCTGCATTTCATAGGTCTTTTACCGCCTAGTGGAAACCGGTACATCCAATCATGATACAGACATCCTCAGTGATTTCGGAATCAACTGGGATATCTCTAGTTTAAAAATGTTATGTTGTTATATAGAATTCTTTATGGTGACTGTGTACCAATTAAGGTACTTTGAAGGTTCCTTGTTCTATATATAAGGGTAACTCCCAAGCTTAAAAAGAAAGAGTTCGTTAGCTATAGATAACGTATGCAATGCACGTGGTAGGATTTCCCTATGACGACAATCTATACTTATTGATACAAGAGGTTTTTTTATTCGATATACTGTAGTTATATAGCAAGTAAAGGAAGAATAGATAGATTACCTAGGTTCTCTGGAGTAACATCGCCCACTTACGCTGATGTTAATGACATGATTTTCTTTTAAAAGCCCTTTAAGCCTTTATGTGCATAAACTATATAGTCCATCCATTGTTTTCCTCGATGCTTTTGGGAGAGAAAGATTTAGAGGAGTACATGTGCATGCGCATTTAAATTTTGTACTTAGCCAACCACGTTGACAAGCTAATTAATATTTTTATTTTCGCACATTTCCCCAAAAATGGGTCTTTTCATATAAAAATTGTTTTGTGAGTTGTATTCTTTTGTGAGTTGTTAGCAGAGGCTTAGTAAGGTGGAAACCCATGACATCTTTGAATATGGAACAAGTTACGTCAGGAATATCAGTATTCATGAGGTCTTTAAAAAATGAAGAGAAATATGTTCACCACTGAGAAAACGGTTCTCGGCGTAGCTGTTGATCTTGACCAGCTCGGCTCCCTCCTCGTGACACGCGTCACGGGCGTCATCCCAGGTATTACGGTATTTAACGTACAGGGAACAGCTTCCATCAAACCCTGCCCAGCCTGGTTGACATTCTAAAAAAGTAATATCTGGAAATATAGGGCTCTACGAAGTTGTCTCTATGTGTGTTTGATAATAATATATCTACAAAATGAAATATAGTGGAATCTATATAATAAGACGGGGACTGGCCAAGATGTTCTTAAATCACAGGTTGTCTTATTTGACAGATCAGGTGACTGCTTTCGGGTGACTTATAAGTGGTCTTAATAGACAGGTGGTCTTTCGAACAGATTCCACTGTACATAAATTTATCATACTGATTTTCTCTGTTTACAATTGTAACTTCTCTATCCAAATATTTGCACTAGATGTATAGATATGCATTATTAAAGGTGTCCAATCATGCATCTACCTTTTGAAAAAAGAATTTATGTGATATCTGGCTTCCTCTGTGTATATTTATGATCTAAGGGTAATTTTGGTTGTGATAAGTTCTTATAAGGCCTTCCTCAAGGATGTATAAATTTGTTCAAAAACGTGTTTGTAAACACAGCAATGTTGACAAACGGGTAAAACGTGTAACCAAAGGTGGTAGGTTGCATATATGCGGAGGTAGAATGGTCTTTTGTTGCAAACGCCATGTGCAAAGTTCTTGCTTATCGGACTTACTGAAAGATGCCCTTGTTGAATTTGTTTTGATTATTTTGGCTGGCCCCCATATATTACAAACACGTTGATATAAAAAAAAAACCAACAAAACCTGTGTGCAGTAATATCCACGTTTTCTGACCAATTTTATAAAAGCTCCAGGGTATTGCCTTAATTTATAATGGTCAGATAGGTGGTTTGGCCCCTTAAAGAATAATCTTTCGTATTACAGGTAGATGATTTATTATCCATCCATGCATTAATCTGGAGATAGGCTTACAGTAAAGTAAGTTACTATTATATGATAAAGGTAAGGGATGTATCACTTACCACCTGTACCACCGATCCTCTCGTTGCAGTCCTCGCCTTCCCAACCTTAGAAACGTTGACAAAATATTTATTTTTAACATATTCTTATATTATATATAATTGGAAAGTCAGGGACACTCAAGCTATAATTATGGAGTCACATTGGATTTTGGAGCGTCCTGAGGGGAGGGGATCGAGCGTCCGAAAGAGATTTTAAGCGTCACAGACGCTTACCACGTGTTCCTGTTATTTTTCATTTACCACTACAAAACAAATTTCGAAAAAAACCTCAACACGATGAATATTCCTGTTTGCATACAATATATTCTTAAAAGCATTATATACATATTTGAATCTGTGATGTTGGCCAATCCATGAAGATATTATGTAAAAACTGTTTTATTATGATTTCGGAGCATTCCACAGGCAAAACCTTAATTCATTTATCAGGCAGATGGACTGCCTCTAGAAAACCAGAGAAGCACCATTTAAATTAGTTTATTTTTTTCGATAGGAAACATGGTAATGCAAGTCATATTCTGGTCAAATACATGATCAGATTATCAAAAGTTATCATAGATAAACACTATAGCCCTTTTTGTACAAACCAAAAAACGTTATACAATAATTTTGGCAAGCAAATCTTAATGCAAGTGCAGAGGTAGACACACCCCAAAACAGTCATATCTTGTTCAGAGATAACAGAACGGTCCTTACCTTCTTCGCACTTGGCCACGCCCTCATGGTCGCAACTGATCACGTGACCACCCGGCACACACTGCTTATCACACATTGGTCCATACCATGTGCGTGCACAGGTTAGCTCTACTTCGACCACCAAACTTCACAAGAAAATACTTTAGTTAAATATAAATGAATTATATTTGAAACTATGATGAATATTTGTCATTCCATCGGTTAAGCTTATACAGATCAGGAGACTTTAGCCGATGTCAATCATTGATTATATTGTTCAAAAAGGTTGTATTTAGTATCAGATATATTCTAAAACATACAAAAAAGCATTTATTTGACCATTATGTATTATTTTCCAAACACTGACGAACCATCCAGTTACTTTAGACTTAGGTGAATATCGGTAAGCCTAGCGCATACTAGGAAAATTGTTACAATATTTTTCATTATATTTAATTTAATGTTAGTGGTCATGTCATGGGTCTGTGGTCCGGATAAGACCAGTTTTGGCGGAGGTATGAGCTCTATGAGTGCACTCTATTTGTACAAAGCATTTCTGGGCATCTCCAAATGGTAATACTCACGTGACTGCAGCGTGAATACATTTACCCCCGCCTTCAGTTGGTCTATTTTAACATTCAGCCTCAAGAAATCCACATAATCGTTGTTGTTATGGTGATCGTGGTCACGAACTTGAACCTTCAAAGCGATTGTGTCCTGTTAAAAAAGACTTACGAAAATGCATATTTTCCATTTTCCATAATTAAGGATAACTTTGATTAAATATAAATTGACAATGATTTTTATACATTCTCAATTTATTTACATATCATGATATTCCAGTCCTCTGGAAACAAACTTATGCGTGTACACACATTTATTATTCAACCGCACAGAAACCTCAATGAAAGGTTTAAGGTCAGAGGTGAAGGTGGCAGTGTATACATACGGGGATTTGATCCTTGAAGGGCAGTACCAGGGGGTTCGGGGTGTTGGCGATGGTCTTCCCAAACACGATGGATTCCTGGTTACGTATGGGGGACGTTTCTGTGAACATGTACTGACAACCAAGTACTGTATCCCCACTGAAGTAAGACATGTCTACACTGTTAGATGAATGGGTTTACTAAAGGGTTGGAAGATGGGTTTGAGTATTCAAATAGGAAAACCCTTTAAGGTCTGTTTTCTTATAAACCCTTTGTTTTTCTTTAATAAAAACCTTTTAAAGTTTTTATGAAATTTTTATAAAAAAGAGTTTTTTATGAAAAAAAAGTTTGTTTTTAATTAAGCTTCTTTTAAGAAAAACAATTTTATTATCGTTTTATAGTGTAAAAGTTTTTTTTATAAGAAACCCTTTAAAGGATATTATAAAACCCTTTTATGGGAAAACCCTTGTTATACCTTTTACTACATTTAGAGGCTTTATAACATTGAATGAAACACTAGTTACAAACAAAACTGCACCGAAAAATTGAAGGTTTACGTTCTTCCATTTGGACATTCTATCTGCATTAATATTTGCAGTTGTCATGGTATTTATTACTGTCCTTCATAATCTTGCCAGGTACACATTTCCAAAGACGCATGCCAAATATTTTAATTTTTTGCATAATTCCAAATTACAGATGTTGGGTATATGTGCACCCAAAGCTTTTATCTTCTTATAGCAACTGTTTTTATTTACTCGTCCAGACATTCCGAATCATCAATCAACTGCTGGTTAGAAATCACATTATCACGGCGTTTAGAGTATTTTTGACGAAACATCTATGAATTGCTGTATTGCTGCGTCTGTATAGTTAATAGAAAACTAGTAAACTGACTCACGGAGCAACTCCTGATACATGTATTAGTTAAAAAAAACATGCTTTTTATATTTCCAAAATGTTACAGAAATTACACGAAAGGATCAATCAATAGTCCGCGAAAGGTCCGTTTTTTAGTCATCAAACATGATCCATGGTATTTCCCAACACTAGACGTTTTTATACAGAACTTTTTGACACTTGGACACTATTATGCAGAAAGCAAATTTGACCAGCAGATGAACGATAATTGAATGAGGTTATAATAAATCCAAAAAAAACTATGCTTTCATTGTATATCAGCAAGTTTTTGAAAATAAAACGCGTTTTATTTAAATTTAAAATTTAAAAATTAAATTATCAAATTAAAAAAAAAAACAGTACCTTGTAGGGGAATCAAGACAGAATTTGAAGTAGTGGTCACAGCCATTCCTCTGACAGATCTTCCACACGCTGTCACAACAGTTGCCGTTAGCGCCCTTCCCGCCAGGATTGACGTAAGTCTTAAACCGGACAGAAAGCTGTCCGACCTTCACACCATCTGCCGCAACGGTCTGCAAATAACAGCAACAAAAGTTTCACATTTTTATAAAGTGGTCTCTACATCTATATAATAAATGATTGTGGTGGCACCTAACCATTGTCACGCAACTCCTCTGTGATCAAGTCTTTGAAATGCTTTTGTAGTCCATATTTTTCCAATAATTCCTGAGAAATTTGACACCGTTTGCGTAGGGGCTTTCTATCAGCGTTCATCTGCAGCGCAAACTATTGTATTCCTTATCAAGGTGCAAAATAATATATGCTTATGCCGTCAGGTATGGGATCTACATGACCACTCTTCACCTTGGAAAAGTAAAAATACAGATTTATAATCGCCAAGGAATCACATGAAGCCTCCATCGTCATGACCTTGAATATTAGGCAAAATATAAACTAAACATAACTCAGGATGAAAAGTGCATTGTAGAATTTGAAACAGAAGAAAATAGAAAAAAAAAGATCTCGTCTATGGGTTTGTATGCACTGCAGGAGTTTTAAGAAAATCATCGTACCAGAAATATTTGGTCTGAATATCGATATAGAAGTAAAGTAAATCAAACGCTATAAATCCCTCCTACCGGAGGAAATGTGGTGAAAATGCATAGTGAAATATAATTAAAACTCAGAGATGTTTCATGCTGCAGTTAATGACAGACAATGGCATGCGGATTATTCATTGGCCCAATTACACATGCACATGCTGCAGGAAAATGAGTAGAGCAGATTTATAGGATATACATCCTCAGTTTAGCTTAATGTCTGTTCGAAAATAGTGAAACAATTCAACTAGAGATCTTCGGTCCACTATGTGTTTAATGGTGCATGGCAGTTTATAAAAGAAGAAAATGAAAAATTGGCACTAATAAAAGCATTGGTAGCTCGCCTAAAAGCTTATACCATTCCTGTCACAAGATACATATAAACGCCTCGAAAAATTGGTACTAATTTGTTATAATATATTTATTTTATCAATTGCTGGCACCTTTCTAATCTGAATAAATTAAGAACAGTTATCGAGGATAGAAGCTGTCATAAACCTCTGAATTGGGCAGACCGACAGACAAGCCTAGCGCAAACGCGGATAACTCCGTGGTTCTTTGATTTTTTTAGCGGCTAGCCAATCGATTGTTTAAAGCTGGTGTTGTGTGCTTGGACACCAGGTTTCCGAAATGTCTTCCCTTTTAGGCCTCGAGGGAGCTGGGTGGTCTGTTGGGGTTCTAGGCGTGAAAATTATATTATCTCTCTATTGTGGGGAAAATGTCAAGTCCCGTCAGTGTCCGTAACTCGGAGGTTCTACTGTAACCGGCAGCATCTAAAAGTACTTACAGCACAGATCATTAGCAGAACGAGGCTCAAGGGTCCAGCCATTTTCTCCCTGTAATGTTGCTCCCTCTATCGTCTAAAGGACCCTGTCAATGACCAGTAAACAGATACATATTGACATATCCACATGTTATGGCATTAAAAAAAATAACTTAACTTTAAGGTAAATGCCAAGTTTTAACAAATTTTTATGAACAGGCACGAAAATGGTCCAATAACGCACTGATTTAAAAAATACCGTTTTGTAATTTTCATACGGCAATGATAGCGGTAACTCGCTGCTCTTGAGTTCTCCGATAAATGATATAAAAAGCAATAATCCAAATGCTGCTTGACAGCTCTCATCTGGAGTGCTGACCTGACCCTTTTTCATAATGCTTATGCACCTTATAGTTAATCATGCAATACTCTTGTTTGTGGTTTTTGCTGACATTATTAACTATCTTACAAATAATTCTAAATTCCCATTTTTGTAACATTGCAGCTACTAGATCTTGTTTTCTTGTTATCAATTTTGTAAATCCAAGCACTCACCTCGGCTCCTGGTGCCCCATACCAGGAGGTACGTTTTGGACAGCTATATATATATATATATATATATATATATATAGGGATTCTAATTAGCGTAAAGGATGTCAAATGACCACAGTTCTCTGAACTCAAGTTAGGCCACGGGACTGAGTGTGAGGTTTAAAAATCACTGTGATATCAATGACCGATTCTGTAGGTTTTTTATGGATCCTGTTGTTGGACCGTTCGGAGACAACCCAGAAAAGTGGAATGATGAATTCATTTTGAAATTTCGTTGTTATCTCTGGAATCGGGTAATTCATGTTGGAAATCAATACAAATAACCCTGCCTGTAAAAGTACATGCAAACGTATGAATCATTAAAATATGAATAGAGATCTGTCAAACTAGCGATATACAGTGAAACCTCTCCTAGGTGAAAAAAAAACGATCCTTGTTTACGGGTTCCATTTTTGTTTTGTTCTTTATATAATCCTAGCTTAGACAACCACTTCAAAAACTCTTTTATCGATGTCCCGTTGATGGTTCTAATTTTGAGGTTTGTACGTTATAGGATTAAATATCAAACAGAAACATTTAAAAAATAAATACACTGTTACTAAACAAACATTTTACTGCAACTGTTTACGTGAAGGTCGGTAAGCTAATTTTGCCAGACACGACAGATCCTAGTCCTGGCTTTGGGTGACAACACGGTCGGCGTCATTATTGTGGTTTATACAACAAACCGCATTATCTGCCATCTCGTTGAATTATACAAATCATATTGGCACGATTAATTCCCATCCGGATGTACAAATGTGGGTAATTTTAACATTTACGAACGTTTTGCTGAAGTTTCGTGTTGACAAAACCGCATTTTCATATATATGTATATATATACATCAAACTGGATTACTGGAAGTCTTCACGTGTGTATGGTTCCAGTAACAAGTTTGCATGACCAGTGGTCCGATCATGAGCACGGGCAACAACTCCTAAACAAGGAAAAGTAAAAAGGAAAGAAGAACCGCAGAAAAAGAAAAAAAAAAAGGTTGGAAGCATGAAAAATGGTGACTCATGAAGTCGCACTGTATACGGCTACCATGCAGGTTGGGTGCGCGCTGTGTCTATATTTTCATACCACTGATCTCGAGCAAGCCATATATAGAGAAAGAAATATTGAGATAAACCGTAAAATATATTGTACCAAACACTAAATTTCACATAAATTCAACTGACCTGATAGCTGAATATGTCCCTTTAATTTCACAAACCATGTAAAAAAATATTCCTTGTTTTACAATAACTGTCTGATTATTATCCATTCAGACAGTGCACTCTTGTAACGATAAGCTATTTTACTTAAAGGTTTAAAGACAACATAAAACACTATTTGTTTTAATGTATCATATTTTCCATTCCATACCCCGTCCAGAAAACCTTTACAAGTAAAAAGAACAATGGCTCACTGGATTAACCTGGACGATCCCAACTGACTCACGTGACGAAATAAGATACCTCTGTGTGCACTATCTGACCTATATAGTACTTGTTTCCGGATTGAAATCTGGACCACATAAATTAACTAATTTGAATGATCTAGGTCAAATTTTAACTGTGGCCAAATCATGCTATTAAAGGGCGCTGTTATCTAATGGTCACGTGGAATAACTGACCTTTACTTTAACTTTAATTTTTTTGCCAGGTCCGAAGAAATTTCATAGGAAATACCTGTCATGGCGTTCTGTCATGTATATAGTACCTTCAGGAGTATTCAGAATAAAAGGGCCTACGTGACGTTAGGACTTAATTCAGGGGCCTTAGTGACATTTATAATAATGCTTGCTTCGCTGCTTATAATGAGGCACACAATTATCTCTGTTTCGTGTTTATGTGGGTCTGAAAAATAATACAATAGCGTGACCAGAATAAAAAAAAAAAAAAAATATCTACAGTTTTACTGCCACTAAATTATTCTAATTCTCTACACAATACTTCCGGTAACAACTGAAAAAAACATTTACGTGAAACACTTACACGGTTGTGTTATTTGTTTAAATTCATAATTTTTATTATTTCAAACATTTTTGTCCAACATTAAATATGGCTTCATAATTCAGCATTGGTGCCCCTCTTCCTGTACACTCACTAATATACAGAAGGGGTGTCAAACGGATGGAAGTGTATATATATATATATATATATATATATATATATATATTTATATATTTATATATATAGCGAAGGTAAAGATAAACAGTGACGCCTTAGTTTATTAACAGTGTGTTTATAAACTAGTTAGTCTATCTTAAAGGCGTCACTGTTTATCTTTACCTTAGCTTCAACTACAGACTACCACGGCTATACCACTTATATATATATATATATATATATATATATATATATATATATATATATATATATATCGGGGGAATTTTTGTGCGTGTGTGTGTGCATGTGCTCTAATATTTACTGTATTTTGATGAAACGTACAAATATGACACTTGTGGGGTAAATATTCTTGACGGGTAATAAAAACTTACCCCACAGGAATATGGTCGGTCCCCTAATCTCCCTTTTTCTGAATGATGCTCTCGACATTACTAAAATTTTACCCCGTAGGACCGAGTGAGTATGTGTGTGTGCACGTGTGTGTATGTGTGTCAAAAACGGGAAGATAAATTGTCACCACTCATATTCCCAGTCGATCTTCGCAGTTTCTGGCGTGTACTTTAGAGGGACATTTATGTTGTCATAGCTTTAATCAGCAAACATCTACATTAAAGATAATCAGAGGAATAATCAATCACAGAATTATATTTCCAGCTTCTGGATTTCTTAACCAAATTAGGTGCAGCATATTCATATATGCTTTTTATAAACCTATTTATTTGACAAAGAATTGTACAAATAGTTAAAATAACTAATGAAGGCACATCTATGGCTCAAATGCTGACGTTTAGTAGTCTCTAGGGGTGGAGAAAATCACCGACTTTGGACGGTCAACTACAACCCATTCTCATAGACAAGCCGGCGATCGAACCCGAGCTTTTATCCCTCTATTGTCCTTAAAGTTTATTCAGTATGATGATAAAATTCGAGCTGATGTTAAAAATCCCCCGTTAAAGTAGCGGGCAAATATATAATTTTTCCAATTAAAGTCTGCTAATGAAATGAAGTTTATCATGCATATCAATTCATTTGATTTGATGAGATAAGTACCTGTGAGTGCACCAATGTTAAGATGGTCACCATGTTATCACGTGGTCAAACCTTCATATTCAAGGTTACGGCTATCTGGAAATCACGTATGCAGCTGTAATATTCCAAATATTCAGGTATAAAAGCTGCCTGTCGTCCCCTAAACACCATCATCTTTACAGCGACTCAGGAGAGACCTCCTTCAACATGAAGTCAGCTACAGCTATCGTCTTTATTCTGCATTTTGTATGGTCTGCACGAGTCACCGGGCAAACCGACTGCACGTGAGTAAGTCCTTTGCTTTCTTTATTTTTCTCTTTCTTTATTGCTCTCAATAATTGATTAATTAATTATCTTTTAGTCATTTATTCATACAAGCATTGATTGAATGCTTGCTTTATTGAAAAATGGACTGATAGATTCATTAATTCATTATTGATTCCTTTTGGTTATTTTTCCAGAAATTCTAGAGATAGCTTGATTCTTTACTTTTTAACTTGCTAAGAGAGAGAGAGAGAGAGAGAGAGAGAGGGAGAGAGAGGGAGAGAGGGAGAGAGAAAACAAATGTATGCGAAAAGAGTCAAATGATGATATAAATACGCTTAAGAAAGCAGTAAAACCTGTTATACAAACACCACCACTATCTTAAACCTTTTGTAATTTCTGACTAGTAGCAAGTCAGTTGCTAATCTTTTTTTTGTGACAGGGAGCGATGTTTTGAAAATCTTGGATGTTTCGACAACTGTCCACCGTTCGAGGAATTCCCTATTCCCAGCGCGCCGGAAGAAATCAACACCACTTTCCATCTGTACACGAGAGATAACAGAGTGTCAGGGGAGGTCATCTCAGAGGTCAACCTGGGGTCAGTCATTTTTTGATTAAAACATATGTAATCAATAGTTACTAATTTAACATTTATATTTCTTTATACAATATATACAAATATACTTTTACTATGAGAAAGTTGTCGATGGTACAATGAGTTCATCCAGTATGACAATTAGGGAAACACCGTTACGGATGGACCAGGCAGTCGCTTTCCCATTGGCTCTCCGTAGCCCACTAATTCGGTTAGCTATTTCTGGTGAAAAACCTCTCTCTTTGACCTATTTGTCAATTTGTGGAAACCCCTCTATATGCATATTAACTCATTAGGGCAACCACGGAAAAGCCCCAGAAATTTCGCTTCTCGAAATTGGAATAGATAAAGATAGTGTTGTGTTCGCATCACGACATGTTTATCAAGGTAATATTTTCATACAGCCATGTCTGAGATTAATGAAATCAATTGTATACATGAAAACAATATGTGAGAACTTGCATTGCCCGTAACCACGTTTATTAAACGTTTCAGACCTGTTCTCCATCTCATTAGCCTTACTTTGCTGTTATCCAATTACTCAACCCCGGAGAACTCACGATCGCATGGACCTTGTTTGCGGAGAAATGTGAGGGGCACAATCTTAAATATTACTGACAGCAACCCCCCCCCCCCCCCCCCCCCAGCTGCAAATTAGAACAGGTGCTTCATAAAACCACTAATCCTCACAAACATGACAAATCCGACTCAAAAATATCATAAACTCAACTTATGACATATCAATAGCAAAGAATGAATTTTGTTCAATTTTCAACGCAAAGTTATTCATACTGCCTAAAAGAATTGTGTAACGCCGATTTCGTGGAACGGTAATGTAAAATCATATACCTCATGCTATCCCGACAAAGCCCATGATTTTTTGTACGTTGAAAAGTTTTAAGTGTGCATCCCGATTTAGAAGTCACACTTATTTTGCTCTTGACGTTAATAATAATCAATCCTACTCCACTGTCATCCTTCGTCAACTACATTACCATAAAGTAGCGAAGAAATACTGCTCTTTCATTGTAAAATTCCGTTTGCAAGGATAAAGCACGACGGATGTCAGGCGAACAATTCTTATTCACTGTAAAAAAAGAGTGGAAATGAGCAGAAACCCGACTAATTAAATGGTCAATTAATAGTCCCGCCACCACCTGGTACTCTGTTTACTGTCGATCAGTTCTCTGAGATCACACGGCGCTAGTGCCCCCTGGTGGTTTGTATTTCCAGACTGAGTGTGACGTAACAAAAGTATTCTAGACGAGTCCATCCTTATGTTTTACGCTGTTTACGTGACTGATACTCTCTGCCTTCCAGACACTTGTCATCTTTTCTCAATCGATCCAGAATATACCAAGTAAATTGCCACCGTAAACTAATCAGTTCTGTATAACTTAACACGTTTGCGAAAACGGGGTAAAGAAAGACACAGGTAGTCTAAAGAGATTTTATCTTAAAAAAGAAAGGCCATGCAGGACCATACCAGGAGCGTTCTCCCAAATGGGAATGCGGAACCTAGAAGGCAGAACCATCTTTCGTGGTGAATTGGTACAAACATGCAAAGTGTGAATGGTTTCGCATTTGCAGCTATTGCAGAGTGCAATCGTCACTACTGAAGGGCAATAATAAAATTTGATGAATCCTCAACTTTGCTGACAGAAACAAACGAAATTTAATAACCGTTGCCAAACTGATAATTTTATTATCTTTGATTGAAAAAAAAGTTATTCCGATTTAAACTTTGTTGCTACATGTCCCCTTGGCACCAATCTCTTTCCGCAGATAGATTCTCGCCTGTGCGCGGTCCGTGGAACCCTTTCGTGTAGCATCCTAGCCGTGATAACCCGACTCAGTAGTCAATCAGATAATTGGGCTGGTAAGCCTAGTAATCTGGTCGTTATGCCAGAGGGTCGATATGACGCTAGTAGCATCCCTGCGCGCTTATCTAACCCTGACAGGTTTATTTCTCCCACTTTTTCGAAACCGCACATAAGGCTTGCCATTTGCGTATACACTAAAACCCTGAAGTCACAGGTCACATGTCAAAATTAAACGTATACCGCTAGTAATAAACATACATTTAATTGTCCTGTCTTTAACAGAAGACACAAGGAAGCACGGTTGCAAGAAAAATATGATCTGATAACTTATTTTGCACGCTAAAGGACTGACTTTTTTTCTGCATGAGTTTTGACGGAAGATGAGTCAAGACGAATTAAAGATTATTGCCCACACGTTTGCAGACGACAAAGATACAGCCTAATACAATGTACAATAACTAATGAACAGTGTGTTACTTGATATACTTGCAAGAAATGCAGTACAGAAAGACACAGGTATTCTAAAGAGATTTTATTTTTGAAAAATAAGTAAGCCAAGCAAGTAGACTGTGCCCTTCAATGTCGGTGGGGGAACGGTCTGCAACGGTCACTAGTTAGTAGTTATGGGCAATAATAAAATGTTGTGAATCAACCTCTTTGCTTACAGAAATGAGTGAAAATTTACATCCATTATCAAATTGTATTAAATGTTTTCTACTGTAATTTGAGGATTTTAGTCAGGTCCAATGTTTTTCTATTTACCTTAAACCGAGAATCGATTTTATACGAGTTTGGTTGTTACAAGGGTAAGGAGATTTGTCCACTCTGAAAGACTGTAGTTTGTATGTAGGGGTTTTGATGGAGGACGAGGCGAGTTAAAGATCATTGCCCACACGTTTACTGAAGACAAAGATACAGACTGGGTGCAGGACCTCAAAGAGGCGTACCTGGACAAGGTGAGCATTATTAGTAATTATACACTCCAGTCAGAGACTTGTACCACTAAAACAAAAGTATTTCATATACTCCATATTTTGTCAAGCGTAAGAGACCAAGTTCGTTTCCGGATTTTTTTCTAAGAGGTGGTTAAATAATGTTCAGGGACATGTCTTATATAAATTATATTCAGTGGGAGTTTGGGCACTTGCGCCATATATTTATGCTAACCCATAATTGAAACCATGCCATTTCTCAGCTTCCAAGTAATGGCTTAGTGTCCAATCTATATTTGAAAAATCAGAGTTGCTCCGGTGATTCAACCCGACCCCAAATGGGAATCCTATGCAAATTAACAGAGGGTCCATGCAAATTACCTCAAAACAACAGATAAATATTGGTTCCCCTATAAGTCCCCAGGACGTTGATCAAGATATGACCCTGCTTAACCTTCCCGACATGCCTTATCATGCTATACACTATAGAGCGAACGGAGACAACAATAATCTGATTTTTTCTTGAGAGTAGGTACCACTATTTGCATAGATACTGAATATTAAGGTAGAATGTTTTAACTTAGTTCACACATCTGTGTAATGTTTAATATGTAGGGATTATTGCATGTCCTAACGCTGAACGCCGAATATTGGTCATTGGAATCCTATTTGACAAACTTTCCACCCGAAAGCCTGCAGCGCAATAAAAAAGTTTTTAATGAATGTATACACTGGTCGCTCAATCAGTTATAAGTCTCCTGCCTCCTCCCTTTAATCCCACATCTGAGCGATATTGGTAAATCGGCTAAAGAGTGTGCGGCCTTGGAAATGAGGACGACATATAAAATAGAAATCAAATGCAAATATGGAGCCTAGAAATAATATGGTGCCCAGATGTCTGCTTTGGAAAATCCGCCATATTGGAGATCTAGCGAAAGCAGACAATGATAGTAGAAAAAGAAGATACAAATTTTAAATTGATGGTTTTACACTGAGTGGACCGAAGTAGATCCACCCACAATGTTTTTACCCAAATATGGATGTAGAAATAAATCAATCAACCATTTAGGAAGGGGAGGCTTAAAAATTGCGTAACAGGTCTGTAGCTATGATCCTTCCCTCTCGATTTGCTGGTTTAAATACTATTAAATGGTTTTATGGCAGATGGCAGCGTTCTTTGATAACTAGCTTTGCAGTGTGTCGAGTCCTCTGTGTGTGAAGTCGGGGGGGGGGGGGGGTGCAGGATTTAGGAAAAGGAGGAGTCAAACCCAGGATGATTTATAGCAAAACCAAAAATGAGGTCGCAAGGTCCGGAAAATGGGGTTACAGGCTGCAAACATAGGTTTGAAACCTTTAAAAAAAGCGGGGGGGGGGGGGGGGGGGGATCCGCTTCTGCTGTGTTGTGGCGTTTGGTTCTGTGGGCTGACGACAATGTGTTATCGTGTTTCGTTCTGAAGGTTGATGACAATATATCATGGTGATTGGTTCTGTAGGCTGATGACAATGTTTCATGGTATTTGGTTCTGTACGTAGGTTTAATTACAATGAGTTATGGTGTTTGGTTCTGTAGGCTGATGACAATGTGTTACTGATTGACTGGGCGGCTGGGGCCCTACCGGACATGGACAGACCACTGGAGATGGTACCAGCTTCTAACACCAGGGTGGTTGGTAAACAGACTGCAAATTTACTGAGAGCCATGCAGGGTCAGCGCGGTCTTGACCTTCAGAATGTACACTGTACCGGATTCAGTGCATCTGCACACCTCTGTGGTTTCATGGGTAAAGACATAAGTGGCGTGCGCAGACTCACCGGTGAGTAATAGTTGGAATGTCAGTTACAAGTATATGATGTTAAAATGTTGGTAGTCGAGAATTCACGCATATAACAAATACTGGACACGTGAACTGAGGTTAATATGATAACATTAAAATTGATATTAGATTCATGGGGAGCAAAGACACCTGGCCAAATATTCTACTGGGCTCCTTATAAGGCCTTCTACATGTAAAATACATGCTTTTCTGTTTTAAGTTTTATTTTTAACCACTTTATAATTTACACATGAGGAATGCTTCAATTATAATCAGTTTATGCTCAGATTATCATTATTATATACACTCAAATTACCAAACTGTCACGGGCCAAATATGTCAACCCAAGATTGGTTCTGTGTTCTGCAGACAATGTTGTGTCAGCTTGAATTATCAGCGTTAGCTTTGATAAATGTGGCAAATGAAAATAAAAAGTACAGAAATGTTAAACGACAAACTTTTCTGACGAGTATGCATCTAGCATGTAACGGTTGTTTAGTGTTTTGGATCCAACAACACCATATTACATGTGGGACTTGTTAAACGATACAAGATGCATGCCAGGAACTCCGACAGGTACGCTCCTCGCGCAACAGATATACACTGCAGTCGTCCCAGATCTCCTTTCATGTAACCGCGAAAGAATTGTAAATCAGACCAATGAGAGCATGGTATCCCATTGTGCATCCAGCTCCAACTTTTAAACATGCGACATCCGCTTTCGTTAGTCGGATAACACCAGGTCACTCGCTCCCGTTGTTCTGATTATTGGCACTGTGCCAGAAACGGTGTTATCTGACAGACTGGAGTTTATAACCGTTGCGTGAGTTAGGTACCTCGACAGGAGGCAGGCGTAAACGTAAACTTTACCTCATCTGAGATATAACAAATACGATTTTTCTTTGTCAATATATCGGGCCACTATACTAAGTGTCAGATGTTGCCAACAGGTGTCGCTAGTGTGGTGGAACATGCCTTTTCAGTACAGGAAAACTCGAGTTTTACTATACTACACGAAGTTCCCCTGACTAATATAACCCCTAACCCGTCACAGGTTTAGACCCCGCTGGCGTTTTATTCGACAAAGCAGAACCTCGCATTCGTCTGGATAAAACCGACGCTACGTTTGTTGACATCCTTCACTCACACGCCATTGGGACATTGCCCTCCGGGATATCACGTGACCATGGTCACGTAGATTTCTGGGTGAACCGGGGCGATGTACAACCAGGTTGCCGAGGTATGGAGGAACCCATGGATGGCGTATGTAGCCACTACTTGGCCTTGGACTACTTTGCTGAGTCAGTCAAGCGATCATGCCCGTTTACTTCAAGACCTTGTGAATCGGCAGAAGCGGCCAAAAGTGTAAGTATGGTGGTGTGGTCCTGTAAAAAATGCAAAACCTTACAGAACTCAATAACCAAACCTAATACACGCCATGGTACTGACGCCATTCCCTTAAAATACCTTTTTTTATAGCCAAAGAGCACTCTTACAGTTGTCTTTTATTGCAGGAAGAAAACCCAAAAAAAACAGAAAAACTGCTAGAGTGCTCTTTAGTAGGGGACAAGAGCTGTATAGTTATACAAATAAGGAGGAATCAAATATTGTCAGAAATTTCTTTTTCTTTTACGTAGTTTCGCGCAACATGCAAGATAAATCACCCTTACCTGTACAAATATTTTACACGAAACTATTCAGTATTGTAAAAATGTTGTCTGTTATAAACGCTCTCATTCTCCATTCTCTCTCTCTCTCTCTCTCTCTCTCTATATATATATATATATATATATATATGTATATATATATACAGTGAAAAAGGCGGGGCTGCGGATACCCTTTTTGTCGAAAGCCCTAGATTTAACGGTAGGTCTTTGAGCCGATGAGACATTTTGGCTATTACAAAAACTGTCTTGGGTATCCCGTTATTAAGAACAACAAACACTCTCTGTCCACCCAACAGTTAAACACAACACTTGCGTTAACAGACACCCCAGCGCTGAAGCGCTTAATGAACGTTGCATGGCATTTAACAACGAGGTACACCATACAAGGTTAACCGTAAATAACGTTACTGAATACAAATATAAAATAATACACGGGAAATCTAATAACGGAATACACTCTGATCGGAAAATCCATTTTGTAGGGCACGTGTGGGACGTGTACAGGAGACGGATGCCAGAGCATGGGATACAGATCAGAGACCAGACCGGCGAGGGGCAACTTTATCCTGGACGTCAACGCCCAACCGCCTTACTGTATCAGTTAATAAAATAGTCCTTGTTTTATAATGACATGATTTGTTTTCATTTTGTTATGTCCCTATCTAAATAAATAAATAGATAATTTATATATATATATATATATATATATATATATATATATATATATATATATATATATATATATTATTTTAATCTATATTCACCCAAGGGCTTAATTGCATTAATGAACTGTTGACTATCAAATACATACAAAAATCTACTTACTTGCAACTAGGTCCTGGCTGGTCAAAGTGGTGAATACATGTGTTTGCCTATTAGGGCATACGACGAAAGTTGGAGAAGATGGCACCAGAGATAGAATAACCCTTTTCTTTGAGTGCGGCGCATTTACTTAGTTCTTAGTCACAGAAAGGGGGCGCTATTTTGACTCTCGAAGACGGGCGCAGTTCTTGGAATTGCTGCTGCCCTTTACCGACTGATTTATAACTAAGAGAGATCTGTAGCTTTATGTGACCAGCACCCACAGCCAACACTGCACCGGACTCTACAATATTCTCAAAATCAGTATAAAACCTTGAAAATGGAAACAAAACCCCGAAAATATGAATATCATAAAATATTTTAAATGTTTCATGCTGTAAAGTCTGAAAAAGGAAAGTTAATCAGGAATTACTCTGTTCTCAAACCCGTGTCCTCCTGTTTTGGGGAATATTTCCAACAGGAAAGTTCACTCTGTGTTTTAGGGCCGTTCTTCATATAGCACACAATTTTTGGTACATTAAACCCTCTACATATTCGGTTAAGATATGCTGTACGCTGGTCCGCTTTGCGGCTTTCTTTTAAAAATTACACATGAGAATCTAGGAATCAGAAAATTAAAGTGTATAGAATTAAAAATAAATGATATATTATAGGGTCTTCACGGCCCATTTTTACGCCATATGGAATTTTCAGTCACATGACTATTCCGAGATGCTTTGCTTGTTTTAATAAATTTCCTGGCCCCCAAAACTGGTAGCAGATGCCAAAATGACAACTAACTTATAAAAATTACTGATTATTCCCATTTTGGGGGTTTTGACGGCCATATTGGACAGCATGTTAACAATAAAAAAATACGGAAGTCGTATTTTCTCATAATGTTGTATGCTTTTCTTCATGTCTAATTCTACGAAGAGCTTTAAAAAGCAATTTGCGCATCTATCCGCCAACACTTATTCTCTGGTTATTAATCTGTGATTCTTTATTTGTTTAATAATTATCTTTTCAGTATTATATGAACCGGACTTTATTGAACAGTCTTTTAAATTGATCCAGATACCACCAACATATGGACATATGGATAATAACTAGAAAAGCACTCAGAGAGCGCAGTGCTCCGCCAAGGCAGCTCATTGCCCACATATAGCATTGTCAGAAATGCAGCATGTTTCCATTAAAAAATCCTAGATCCACATGGTGATCCAGATGACCCCCAAAATTTAATGAATTTTCCATGTATCATTGCCAAGCTATCCTGAAAATTCGTGAAAATCCGTTAATTAACTTTTTGAGTAATTTTGCTTACAGACCTACAAATAGACAAAACCGGAAAAAACATAACCTCCATAAACCGAGGTAAAAAATATAAAAAAAACGGGTGCCCGCGTGGATGTGCATGCGGTTCATAGTCCTCGAATGAAGTTCTACTGTTGGGTGCGTCTAAAGGCTAGAGCCATGACCTGGTAGACATGAACCACGAGGAAACCTCAGAGATAAGAATGAAACGTTACTGAGATTTCGCCATTTTGCCGAATTAAGGTATGGATCGAACCGGAGACCTCCATCGCTTCAGTATTTTAAATACTGATCAGTATACGCCCTAACCTGTTGTTCGTTAGATTAGTTTTCGTAAATGCTGTAAATCGAATAAATCAAGGACTGTTTACAGACATACTATTTCAGCCAAGGCTCCAGTATCTCCCAATCAGCCTTGAACAGAATACTGTGCCGGTCGAGCTGTACACTTCACAATGGTCAGATATAAGAAGACCGGAATCGCCTTCATACTCATACTGTCGTCGTTCTGTAAGAAATGAAGTCTATTTATATTCTGTTTCTTCTTGTCGTGTGGGTCATTGGTCACATGTAAAAAATGCACGTAAGTGTATATCTCTATCTCTGTCTGTTAATAATAATGATAATAATAATAATAATAATAATAATAAAATAATATAGTAATAGTAATAAAAAAATTATATAAAGCAGTTATATAAGACGATATACGTATGTATATGTATGTTTATGTGTATGTATATACATATAAACAATATATATATATATATATATATATATATATATATATATATATATATATATATATCAACAAGTGAGTATAGGATCTAATATATAATCCGCTAAGGCCAAGGGTTGATCTGGGGACTGTGTTGTAACATGAAAGATGCTACTGAGTACGGTGGAACCCCGCAATTGCGATCACCCCCACAATTACTACCACTTTGGTCAGTCCCTAAGGTGGTCGAAATTGTAGGGTTCCACTGTACTTCATTAAGGCTATTTCCCGATCTTGAGCTCTAGTCGCTCGAATATTTCGTTCAAGAAATAAAAAAAATCGATTGAATTTCGTTTTCTACTTTTCATTTACTCATTTTTGATGTTTAACAAATCTGTTGATATTATGTCAAAATCACCGCTCTGTACATATTTCTGATAAAGTGCTAGTTAACCCATCCTTTTTTAGCTTATATATAATAGGATTCAATGAAAGTCGTCTTTGTAAATTTGGGTTGTTATGTGAGTAGGTTGTAGAAGTAAATAATCAACTAGAAAAGCACTCAGAGGGCGCAGACATCCGCCATGGCGGCTCATTAGCCCATATGGCATTGTCAGCATTGTAGCATTTTTTCTTCTCAAAATTCCTGGATCCGGATGGTGATTTGGATCACCCACATAGTTAATCAATTTTTCCTTGTATCATTGCCGAGCTGTCCTAAAAAGTTAATCAAAATCTGTTAATTACTTTTATGAGTAATGTTGCTAACAGAAAAACAGGCAGACAAACAGACAAACAAACCATCGCCGGCAAAAACAAAACCTCCTTGGCGGAGCTAATAATGTAGATATACCTTAGCTTTTATAAGGAATCTGTGAAATATATATATATATATATGTGTGTGTGTGTGTGTGTGTGTTGCATGGAACGCTCTTATATATATATATATTCATATATATATTTATTTATTTATCATACATGATGTATGCAGATATCTCAAGCATATCATGACATTTTGATTCATTTCTTAATCAGAATAACGAAATTGATTTCTATCACTGTCTTACAAATAAAGTGGAAGTTCACCAGTATCTTGGTGCTTTTTACCCAAGCAATATTTGAATTCTGAAATTGTACCGTGTTGCTCTTCATAGCAAATTGGATGATCAAAACAGTAGGACGCCTGATTGATAATATCCCAGAAATACTTCGTTAAGCGTGGTCCCTGATCAGGGTCCTCCCTGATCAACTCTTTCCACTGCTTGTCCGATAGCAGTGAACTTATACTGGACCTACCTCCCCAGAAACTTTCCACAACCCGGCTGTGTGAAAAATCTGTGAGGCAAAAAATCAGGTCTTCGCTCTTTATCCACAAACTAATCAATGACACATCAACATCGGACAACCTGACTTTTGAATCTTGGATGATGAAATAATCAATAGTTCTGTCATTTAACACCAGGTGTCTCCACGACTCGGGCTTTATATTCGTAATACAGGTGTCAACCTCGTGGATGTCAACATAAAGACCGAGCAACACGCCGAGAATGTTTTTCGGGACGGAAGGGTATCTATTGCAGCCTCGTTTCTCCACGTACAGTCTGATACGCCAACCTGGCAAAATGACCGGAAGTAGCTGAGAGCTCCTGATAACATTCTGCGCATGCGCAATGTTGCCACCAGTCAGGGACATGCTTAACACTTTACTGCCGTCTATAAATTTTGGGTATGATGGGTCAAGTATATGGTGAACAAATCTGCAAAACACAAAAATGAATCAGGCATATGTTTAAAGTTTCTGATGTATTTTTCTAATTTGCAGGAAACCCCCTATACAGGCTGTCACCTGCTGATTTTAGATATGAATATTTCCGATTTTTATATAGAAGACGTGTCGAGCAGTGTGGCTGACAGTTAAATATCTATATTTAAAGGAGAACCCATGTAAATATGGAAATGGACAAATCAAAATTATGTAATTTAATTCATTCACTTATATTTATCTAAAGCTTAACCTTACACAAATACTTTGCGTTTGTTATGTGAGATCGTTCAACTGGGTGATGTGTGTTCATTAACATTAAAGTACACAAGTTTTTTTGTATATATTGGTAAACGAATGCATAACGTGTTAGTATTGGTTATGGCCTAATGGATTGTCATGCATCAGGTAAGGTTTAACTAGGAAGGTATAGAGATGACATCAAGAGGAGAAACCATTATTGACATACGGCGAGTGAACCTTTACGATTTACATAATATTTCACTTGGCTATAGCCGATTTGTCCAACATTCCCCTCCTACAGGTAGGAATCTAGATACCGTCGAAAAGCAAACGTGAAGAAAAACTCTAGAACTTACATTGCTTGCCGGGGAAAAAGTCGTATAAAATCAAATATATTGTTTATGATAGGGACTCTTAACGTTTTTGATGCCTCAAATCAGAGGATATTCGAACAACTTAGCAGTTTAGCTAATATTGTGTTAGTAAATGAAAACAGAATTTCCGTAGAAAACTTTGCAGCCGCGATGCTTGAAACCATCTCCTAATTAATAATATTTTGATATGTTGCGCCCTTGCAAAGACAGCCGGACTGCAGGCAGGCGAAACATTGTGACTTGTTTACGTATGATTTACAAATACCTACCATAGGTTCCCCAGTAAGCTCTGAATGTGTTGCCTGGACAACCGGTTTGGTGGAGTAACTAGACTATGCTAAGGAAAACCAACTGTGTTTCTTATTTGGAAACTGTCATGCAAGTTGACCTGCATCACAGGTAGCCGCCATGAAAGCGGATTTGAAAGTACATTTTGAACAAACCACACGTTAAAATCACACGTAACTAGACTATGCTAAGGAAAACCAACTGTGTTTCTTATTTTGAAACTGTCATGCAAGTTGACTGCGCCATGAAAGCGGATTTGAAAGTACAGTTTGAACAAATTACACGTTAAGACACGTCGCTTGAGGACAATTCAGGAAAGATTTTATCGTGATATGGTAATGACAAGAGAACTATCTATCCCTTTTTGAGACACATTTGTGATCAATGTTATTTGTATCTTGTTACATACAGATAAGGTGTGTATTGTGAATACAGGAAAGGACAAATCTCTGCTACTAACAACAGTCGTTGGTAAACTCATACATATGTACTTTGAAAGTGTGTAGTATTAAATTCTAACTAAACATACCCTTTAAGTTTAGTTCATTTTTTTCACCGCTGCTAAATACAATGCATAATAATCTAAATCAACGTACCTGTCTAGGCATGCTTTACCTGCCCGCACCATGTTGATAAAATCTGATAATTCCTCACAATTAGTTCTGTCAATCTTACGTTCAGAAGTCGATGGATTTAGTATGTCTGACACGGTTATCACACGAAGCGCTGAATAAACGCTAGTTATCCACTGGTGAGCACAATGTGAAGGTATCTCAGACGGCAAATACAATCCGAAAATGTCAATATGGTTCTTGTGCGAAAATGTGAACTTCGGTATTTGTCTTGTCCTATCCGGGCCCTCAGGGTACACGGCCCCAATGTTTGGAGGTTTCAGTGTCTTCAGCTGGTTAACAAGGTTCGCTACTTGCCAGGAATGTTTGAAGGAAATGTCATTATACACGTGGTAGAAATAATCCGCCCCATCAATGTAAGCTTCCCACACTGCCGCATTTACACCCTGGGTCCCTTTATAAAATACTTCGACCCCGACAGGTTTGATTTCTACAGTAAAATTACAGTATTTCAAGAAACCATTACCGAAAGCAACCTCAAGTTTGCTTCCTATTTTGACGCCGTCAGTGTCTATGGCGTCACAGACAATGTAAAAGGCGTAACGGTAATTCTGGCTGGCTGTTTTGCAAAATGATAACGCTAGCATTGTGTTTATATATGACGTATTTGAATGAAAAACCTTGCCATTTGGTGTGGTACATTCCATTACAATTGCCACCATTGGTAATCCTTGCTTGTGCTTTAACAATTCAGTGTAGAACTGTCCGTCGATCTGTCTTGACAATGTTCTGCTGATTTCTTGCGGTATCAAAGTAGATTGAAGTTGAACAGTCGAAAGAATAATCACAATAATACCCAGAAAGACCAGGGGGAACACTTTTGTCATCTTTGACCAACGATGTGACCTCCTTCTTACCTGAAACATTTCACATAAATTCATAATGAATAATTAGATGAATGATAAATGCAATTAATCAAGGTCCATAATGGATCAATCACTGAAACGGGAATAAAATAAACATTTATGGTAAGCATGTTGAAAAAACCCATGCATTTATTATCTCAAAATACTACAATAAACATATGCAAGTATTTTCTCAAAATACTAATAATGGTCTTTACACACTGCCTATCGACATGTAACCCTGGGCTTACATTAACCAAGATTATGTATTGCATAAACACTCACACACAATGCCGTCCTCTTCATGTTTTCCTTCAAGTCAGCATTCCCGAGCAGACCTAGTGTGACAAGTCGCGCGTTTTTCACTAGCATCTTCTAAACATATAAGTATAACATCCTCCTCGATGACACAGTAAACTGCTGCCATAACTATGTTACTAGGAAAAGGGAAGGATTATCACGATACATTCTGGCTGCTAACCTTATTGGCGTGCCTGTACTATAGATTGCTTGTTACACGTGGAGCTATGTATATGCATTGTGCACTGAGACCGGAGACATGTAGCCGCGTGTAGTTCGATAATGGAATCCATGCTTCACTGATGTTCTTTATCAGTGCCATTTTATCAGATTGTAACAAGGTATAGCTATTTAGTCCTGCAATGATTTCTTTGCTGATACTGAAAGTTAACGCAGCCATACAGACTGTGTATATTATATTTGCCGCGGGGAGATGTTATGGCTACCAGTTATCACAAAGAAGAATTTTTGTCTGCGTGCTTGATTTAGAGATATTCATGAAAAAAAAAAGAAACGATTTAAAATATCATTTGTTAAGTTTTCATATTTTCTTAATATCTGTGTATTTACATATTATTATCTCCTCATCTGATGGTTTCCAGGTATGTTTCCTAAATATCTGGGAACTTCTTTATAAATATAACGCCGACAAATAAGTGAGAAAATGAATAAGCTCCTTCTAATGGGAGACATAAATTTGAATATTACAAAAAATTGATATTTGCAGAATTAAAATTTTTGTTTCTTAACATTAGAAAACTGAAAGCGCACTTCTTTGAACTTTCCGGTCTTTTGTGTCCGTTTATATTTTTTATACTGCTAAAAAAATAGGATTTCTCAATGGATTGAAAGAATTGTATTTTTGCTTCTTTTTTCTTTATTTACATATTAAAATTATATCGTTTATCAATATTTAGGCTTAAACCGTTATATATACAGTGTACAAAGTTGCCAAACTCTGTCGAAACTATACATTAGTATTGTTTCTGAATTTGTTTTATTTTGCTAGAATTTGATTGTTCGTTCTGTTGTTCTAACATAATAAGTAAACAAACAGTTATTTACTATAAGTGATGTGGCAAAGGGGAAGGCTGTTCTTGATCAATTTTTAATCAGGCAATTAAATCTGAATACAGATATGAAATAAGATACGTGGAAAATTATTGCATATTTGTTTTTAAGTCCGAAGAATAATCGGTTCATTAACGTTTTCTTACTGTCCCCCCAACACTATTTTTGTTGCAGAACTACTGTTATCCTTTTTATAAAATATCAACGAATAGGAAGATACATGGATGATGCCAATACTTATTCGTTTAGAAAATGCAAAGTTACTATGTTGTATCATGTTTAGATCATGCCGAAATTAGGATGATCAATCGAGATGATGTCGAATACTTCTTAGTATTTCTTTGCATTTACCTTTGTGCATTTTTAATTCCTCCGAGCTAGCAGTAATATGACATCTAGTGGGGATGTATGATACTAATAGCGAGGCATTGGATACATAAAGTGTGCATTGGTGAAGCTTTTAGCTTTTCCATGCTTCCTGGTTAGTACCGTTGATATGTAAAGAAAACGTGGGCACTGATGTTTCCGCAAGGTTCGCCTATGGCTTAGGGATAAGATTAAATGTTTTATGACTCTCTTCACTAATCTGCTCTGCAAAAGGTCAAAGTTTCATTATCGCTCTCGTCTTTGGGGGACTCAAGCAAATGAACGAGAAATATAGAGGAAATAACGTGACATTTAGCACACATACTTTCCAAATACTGAATTATAACTGTTGCATATTTGGAAGCTGTATTAATTATTATCTAAGTATTATAACCTTTGCCATAATCCTTAACCCTGATCCTAAACAATGTAAGATAAAACAGGTTATAGAATGTTTAATATTCAAGGGTTTAGATAATCCTAACCGAAAAAAAAATCTATCCCCTAAACCAACCCGGAAACACTTAAAAATGGACATTGGGATATGTTTACACAACAAACATTAATTTTATAAGGGTTATGATGCACAAGGATGCAAACGAGAAAATTACCGCGGGTGAACCAGATAATATCTCGTGCGAATGAGATCAAGTCAGGTGCGAACGAGGTAAGTATTGCGCGTGCACGAGGTAAAAATGTTCTGATGTGATGAATTATATATATATTTATTATATATTACATGGCTAGAATACTATAATATATTCACTTCCATTTCTAATTACTTCTCATTACTTTAATTAAAACTTAAATATAGTTAAATACCAAACATTACGTGTCTGTATTCAAGGTAAATGCATTCCTGAGAAATTTTATTTTAAAACGCAATCTCACGATGACATTAACAAGTGAAAATGTTATACTACCCCTGATAAGATAGGCATCTTTGCTAAATAGTCACTGATCGTGTGTTAATACAGATTGTAAAATGATATCTGTTACACTTTGATAAGCGTCGACGAGGTCTCGGAAAGACATTATTTATAAATTTGACGGATTTTTTTCCCTAAAAATACTTTGTCCCAATGTGATAACGATTTTAGACATGTCTTCTTCCTTGATAGGGCCATGGGGCTGCATTGTTGCAATCAGTCTTATGGCATCACAGATGTTAACCTGAGAGAGTAAGCTAATGGTTTATATATTTAAGGAAACATACATAGCAAACGGTCTATTTAAGAACTATTATGTGATAGTGGTCTTCAACTGTATCTTTCATTAATTAGTACACTTACTTTGGTAGTTAATAGTCCTTACCTTACCGATTTACATGAAGTAATTTGAAATGTGTAATACCAGGGATAATAATCAGCTGTTGATGATAAACATCGCCGCATATATTTAGTGATCTACATAACAATATAGGGACAGCCACATATATTACAATATGTGTTTGTTTGCTAAATACCCCTTAAATATTAATGATATTAAATGAACATGAAATCTTAACCAAACCTATGATCAAAGAATATCTATTTTATCGGGTTTGCTTTGGCCCAAAAGAAGTGGACACCCTATGTGATTTTGCTATAGAAACATGTTACGCGGCCAGCACCGGTGATTCCTTGGTAGGTTGAACAAATATGTATTGCCGATGCTCTAATATTTATTGAAGGTGATTCTGTACACCATGGGCCATTGGCAGTTAATCACAGGTGGAGATTAGTAGTGTATGGGTTTAAAACATCCTTGTTCTTTGTATGGGAATCCTGTGTATATACTCTGGTACCAGTATATGCCAATGTTACCAATGTACAAGAACGTGTAACCTGTATGCGACTGTAATATGCAATTCACACTTCAACGGTCATGAAATGTCCCTTGTCAGAATGCCTACAGAATGATTATAAACATGTTTATAAAGTTATCCTTTCACACACGAAGAAAAAATGTGTAACGTTGATGTACAATAAGATGCACACTTTTATAGGAACCAGCAAAGTGACGTCACAGTAATAACGTCAGAGTGCTACACTGCACTATGACTTTTTCATACAATTTCATAATTTGGATATATAAAGCCAGAACGCTTTGAAACTTGAACCACATACCAAAGATGACAATCTTTGTTTCGCTTGACAAAATGCGCAGATTGGAAATCTTTCTTCTAAATGTAGATACCTTAATTATGAACCGCAAACACGGAAGACTATTTAGTTTCCGCTTGGATCAGGTCCATTCGTTGACGAACAATTTATTGCATCAGCTGAGTCCTGCTTTGGTACACGTACGTGTTTATTATTGATAAAGCACGTAATAAGGATGTCAAATTTATTTCTGTTCAACCCCGTCTTTGCAATGGCGTACATGAATATGATTTATTCAATACCTTGTTGTGCTCTGTAAAATATAGGTACTTAATGACACTTGGCGAGCATAACAAGGATGGCTACGTAAGTTTCCGCTTGGATCAGGTCCATACATTGATGCACCTGCAGACAGTTAATCACAACACCTCAATTCTGCCGGTACACATTTATTACAATGATTGATTCTCTTGTTAGGACCCAAGTAGGTATTTCATCATAAATCAATTTTTCTTTTCTTGTTTTATGCATCCGTGTTCTAAATTACATGATCTGAGCATATCGCGTGATATACATACAGATAATGTATTGTAACAACTGGCTACAGGCTACTAGTACTTGATTATTTCCTTAATCAAGAGCCAAACTTTATTTATGAAGTAAAATATTATGGGAGAAGTAATGAAGGGTTTCTGTTTCTAATTACATCCCTGTCAATTATATTAAAGGCAACAGTAGAAGTATTATCACCGGTCAACGTAAATTGTCACACTAGAATCCAACACGAGATGTGGTTTCTACCTCTTCTTTCCCTAGCTCCGGCTACATCAGGTGAAGTCAATTCAAGCGCCAGACAAAGAACATTCGAAGCCATGGCATACGACTTACAACTCATTATGGATCGTGTATTTGACTGTCTCCTGTCTAACAAGACTGATGATATCCCTTCTTCTCTTGGGAAAATGGCTGATCAGATCAAATCAATTACCACACCGCTGAAGAGCAGTTCTTCTGCTGGAGAGTTGACGAAAATCAAAGACAAGGTACAAGAAATACATGGATTCTTAAAAACTGAATTCCAACAGGTATACCGTGCTTTAGAACCTGTTGCGGCACAGAATGGCACGACAGCACAGCTTTGTGAACCGTTGGATCAGGAAACATGTATGTCTTACCAGTTATGCAGTCTGGGGAGAATGCTTCAAGAAACAAGTCGAAAACTGCAGGAATTAATTACCAGCATCCCAAAAACCCATGCTACCACCGTGGGGCTGGAACATTTGAACAAACAACAGTATAAGGTGCTATCAGGTCCATTTGCCTATATTCTTCGTGAAAGGAGCCAGTCAGGTAGGGATTTACGCTATACAACACTTATTATTAAATATTTAATTTGCCAATTTTCTAAATATAATGATGTATTAATCCCAGGTCTAATGAACTTATTCGGGGGATGGATCGACTTTACAGTTAGTAATCACCTTTACGAGCGCTATTTTCATCATACATGTAACGTAGTAGAAAAATGTCAAAGAAAAATAGTTTTCTTACAATAGAATACCAAAATTTATAATTCCAAATTTTAATGAAATGAATTAACGTTATCGTAAATTTAAACTTAACCTATTAATATTGTTTGCCAGGGTAGCAAAATGTTCGGGGCGTGATGATCCTACATAATGCAGAACGATTAACAATCGATAATTCAAACCCAGTATTATTTATTTTTTTTTGTAAGTTACACAAGTATCTAGCATTATTTACTGGTTTATAGCTCAGTGAACGGTACGGGAATATATTTTTTTTTTACTTTTTAAGCCATTATTTAACTTACAGAGATACAAGTGCCAGTGAATTCTTTAACCTGTGGAAGTATTTGATCATCACCGCTTTTTTTTTTTTTAGGAAGCCACCATTGCATCCTAAAAATAGAAGGTTGGGCCTGGGAGGATCATTGTTTCTCCCGTAGCAGACCGTACATTAAGATTAATGGTCGGGCATTGGTTCCTCCTGCACGTCGTGGTGTTCTCATCATATCCTTGAAATTTCAAAACCAAAAATGCATAGTCGGCAGCGGACATTCTTATGATATATCTTGGTCTGATGGTGAAGCCAATGCCCTAGACGTCACGTTGAAGAGTTTACCGTATGGAACTGGATTTGCTGCAGTTACAAATGATGAGTTTGTCTATCGCTTCCAAAGACCGGCAGAGACATTGATGAAATAGTATGGAGTTCATCCGAACAATGTAGCAAACGGAAACAGTATGTGGTTCCGCTCGTCCGCAGCGTTTTTTGGTGTAAAAGGAGATCGCTCTCAGGCAAGAGTTTCCCAAATTCAACGAAGGCAAGGCCTTATTCATTGTATAATTTAGCGAATACTCTTTCTGTTCGATTAATGCATTAACAATACGATTTGTTGTAGAACTATCTAAAAAAGAATATTTAAATATGTAAAAAAGTTCACCATCGATTTTTTCACTCAGCTAATAGTTCATAATAAAACCTGCTCTAGACACAAATGTCGAACATAAACAATAACGAAAATTTGACCCTTTCAATGTCAGACATGTTTTAAAGACAGAATAATTGTTTAATTGATTGTATTTATTATTTCCTGTAAATGTTTTGCACTTAGTATATAAATAGATTATGTGTATTGGTATAAAATTGTTCGGATCAATATCCAATAAAGGAAAGTGTTTTAGAAACATATTGTTAATTGTGGTACTCAGTAATGGATATCTACAGTCGCATTGACGTCCATGGAAATAACTGCTCGCTTAATCGCCTGTCTGCTTGGTCAATAAGATGAGTTGTTGCTATATAATTTAAGTGTATATGTATATCTTTTTTTACCGTTTAGATGCCGCTAGATTACTGCCAGCTACGATGCTTACGGGTGGATTCGGGAATGGGTGGGGGGGGGGGTGGGGGGGGGGGGGGAGTGTGATTTTAGAGTGGATCCAGGATGTTAAGGGATCCTTAATATATTAAGATGGAAAGTAGTTCTTGAAGTTTAGACAAAGTAGATCATACATTCCAAATGTATCAGGTTTCATTTTTGAAAATACCCTGCTTCAGTCAAGCCATAAAAAATATTTCACTTTTCAGTGCAAGTGTCACCTAACCAATATCTTATGGTGACTATTTGCAGAGCATGTGACAGTGATTGTCGAAGAATCATAAACCTTTTCGCCTTACAACAGCAAATAAGAGAGACTGGGTAACGTAAAAAAACAGTAAATCATGTAAACTATTATTTCAGTTTACATGAGTTTACAAGAGTTCATATGATTTACTGTTCTTTTTTATGGTACCGAGTCCCTCTTCCTGGATTATTATTTCAGCAAAGAATCCTTTCATTATAAAAAATGTAATGAGAAAATCGTATTTTACATTACTTTGACACAGATCCGCTCTCCATATATTTATATTTATACTTTCTGTTCATTTGCCAAATTTACATGAGCTGGTGATTGCATTGATATCTATATTTCAGTTAATTTCAGTCGTTGGGGTAAAGGCTTCATCGGATATCCTGGCACAGAGTTTGTCGGAGATAAGTTAACCATGATAAAAGTGGCAACCTGCAGTGACCATGACTGCATCACCCGCTGTGCTGTCTCCCGCGGCTGTAAGACTGTCAACGTGCTGGACCAGAGTGGACCCATGCAGTGTCACATGTTTACCGCTGGAGGGGGCTACCCAAACACCAGTCATAGATCGGCGGGTCATTCGACCATGTACAAGTTGGCCTACATACCATGAGTCATTTCAACGTGGGAGGTCCGCAATGGCATTTTGCTTCCGAGTTCTTAATTTTAAAAATATCACCTAAAATCTTGCATAAGTGTTTATTCAGTGAAGTTAAGTGGGAAAGGCCTGCTTGAGTTAAATGGACAGGAGGAAAATAAAAGAATCCACAATAGTTATTATAAAACCAGTGACTTTTATTAATGTTTTCCACATAAAGCCCTGTAAAACAAACCCTAGATTAAAATATAAAAGTATCATGAATACTGGGTCGAGAAGATAGGCAACTATTATTATTGGAATATTTGAACGAATATTATAAACAACTAATATCATGGTGATGAAGTAGTGATATACAAAAGGTAAGAATCAGATGGACACTGCTTTATAAAGCCTACAATACATGTTGGTGATTTTGAATTAATAATATTTATGATGACTCCTCTGTTTGCCCCCGAAGTTCTAACTGGATGACACTTTTCAAATAAAGTTACTTTTGCTTGTTTTCACCTCCTTTGTTATTTTTTATGAAGTAATGGGTAAATGCGTTGTGGAGACGGAACCAACCTTAATCTACATCGCGCTACATTGAAAATGAGGAAACGACATATCTATATCATTTTTGATTTGCCCCCATTTTGTTTTCCACTCGAGAACCGGTTTTTTGTTGTTTCTATTGATTTTATCCGGAAAATGACACGGACCGGCCCGAACCCCTGCTAAGCCTCAGTCTCGTGACACACAGACCTATTCAGTTGTGATTAGGAGGCAAGGACTCCTTTGGCTAAACTCCTAAAATGCAATAACTCCTTACATTTAACCAATTCGTTACTTTCAGTATATCAGTATCGGATAAAGTGTGTTTATATTCCATTTATAACGCCTCTTGGAAATTTATATTCGTTGTACGCATGAATATTTGTATTCTTTGTAATATGTGGTATCTAAAAGTGGGGCTTTTTTATATAACGTTTCTTATGTTGTCTCGTTTAACTGATACCAAGTAATATACCTAATAATATTTGTGTAAATAATCAAGCAGTTAATTGTATTTTGTACCAAATATGAATTGTTTATATCATATTTATCATTACTGTTACATGAAGAGTTGTCAATTTGCGCTTGGCAGGAACTCCGGATTGTATCATTCAAGGATATATATATATATATATATATATATATATATATATATATATATATATATTGCCGAATAAGCAGACCGAGTTACTTCCATTCCTGATATTTACAGTATCATACATTACTAAACACCGAGGAAGAAATTTGCCTGCTGGTCGTCGCAAGAGGTTATTCCGGTCGGTGAGGAGATAACGAATAACATAGTGATTGCCGAGGCCCATGCTTGATAATAATAACCTTGAGGTTACCACCGATAACAGGCTTCGGCAAAGACCGCAATGTATGTTTTGTCGCCTCCAGTACAGAATCAAGGACTATTGTGCATATGAATATCCCCCGGCTGTCGGTGATGGATTTAAGCACGTTTGGTCTGACATTTGACACAGTCACTAACCCACATGCATAATCGGTAAATGTGATTTCAAGGTTCTTCAACTGAACTCTGTTTCCTTACTTTTAGTGGTTTTCCACTTTGAATACATCACCAACAGTCCCTACAAACACATTGTACCTTAATTTGAGTGGTTTTCCACCTTAAATACAATATTTATTCCCTACAAAACCTAAAAGAGGTCCCAAGGGCCGGAAAAGTGGCGTCCAGGCCGCACAATTTGGTCTGAACCCCTTAAGATAGGTTGCGGCGCTTGAAAAAGGAGAGGTCCGGACCCTCAGGACAACCCCACCTCCCTTGATGCCGCTCCTGCGACTAAAGAGGTATATACAGCTTCTTTGTCTTAAAACATACATCCAATTCATCCTTCATAACTTACTTACATTAATCTATCCTTTATACGTCTAATATCAATAATAGTATATGTAACCAGTCAAAGAATTCCTTAAATCTAAATGCCCCCGCGTCCTTTTCCGGTTCGCAAATGTAAACATCATCAGTGGCCTGGTTTACAAAGTAAGCATACCGATGTATGAATTTCTCGTCACGGGCATAGCACCGGGAAATAAATGTAAAAATATTTGAACATATCTAATTTGAACAGTATGACACTGAAAATCTAAATTTTGTTTAAACTTTAAGAATAAATAAAAGATTAGCAAAAATATCATTTAATACATTGCCTCAATCCCAATAAAAAGCCTGGTTACCGGATTTATCAAACTCTACCTTTCACATTTAAGCTTCAGCGCCAGGAATGTCTGTCATAGGCCCTACATACTAACATATACAAGCACAAATGTGTACCATGTGTTCTTCGAAATATTTCCAAAAGTTAATTATACAAAACTAATTGCAAGAACTAGTCAGCTGCAGTGATCGGGTCTAATTTCATAGTTAGCGTATTAGTAAATGTTGGCACGAACCTAACAATTATAATTGTTTGTCTGTGTTTTATCTCTTGTTGTCTCAAATGATTTGGGATGCTATATGTTATTTATATCCGGCACACCGGGTAAAGCTGAGGAGGAATGGTAACGTTATCTGCGGAATGGAGACGACAGACTTTGTGATAAGCAATCAGTTTCTCCAGACTAAATAGTGACTATTTCTATAATCGTGTCGATGGCCTAGGCTGCATCTAGGACATCCTCAGATTCCTCGTCAAAATTGAAGGTGAACCATAAACACAATAATTTTTCCGCAAGGGATAAGATTAAATATTTCATTACTCTATTCGCTAATTTGCTCTGCGAAAGGTCAAAGTTTCATTATCGCCCCCGTCATTCGAGGACTCAAGCAAATGAAGAAGAAATATCGAGGAAATAACGAGACCTTTAGCACACATACTTTGCCAAGTATTGAATTATAACTGTTGCATATTTCGAAGCTGTTTTATTTATTATCTAAGTATTAAAACCTTTGCCATAATCCTTACCTTGATACTAACCAAGGCAAGATAAAACAGTTTATACAATGTTTAATATACAAGGGTTAATATTATCCTAACCTGTATCCTAACCGAAATACCTTACCCCGTAACCGACCCAGAAAGACATAAAAACGGGAAATGGACTATGATGACACAACAAACCGACCCAGAAAGACATAAAAACGGAAAATGGACTATGATGACACATAAGACATTCATTTTTAAACAGGGGTTATGATAGTGTGACACAAGTGTGCATATGAGATAATTACCGCGTGTGAACCAGACAATATCGCGTGCGATTGAGATAAAATCAGGTGCGAATGAGGTAGGTATCGCTTGTGTACGAGGTAAATAATGTTCTGTGTGTCGTACAAGGGCCACAACAGAAAGCATACACTTTGGTCCAATCTTACGTAATACCAAATACCAAATAGTTCCACTAGAATCTACCAACAGCATCTCTACTTTTTAGTGTCGAGGCGATAAATCAGCTTAAGAAAAGAAAAAAAAGGGGAAAAGAGAGCGAGAAGGAATAAGAGTCAACATGCTGCCAAAACCTATCCTCAGACTCCACCCTCAGCAGGCATGGCAGAGAATCATATTAGAGCGGAACTACTCAGTCACCTCAAATACTTGAAATATTCACTAAACAGGTCGCTTGCATTGTCTCCTGGAAAAGAAGAATGCCTGTTGCTGGTACTACTTCAACTTCTACCCGCCTATTTGTAAACACACACACACACACACATATATATATATATATATAATTAAATAACGTAACGTTATCGGTCTTTGTTTAGGTGTCGGAGTCTTCTTTAGAGTTGCCCAGAAAAGCGTGTTGTATCTATCTCTGGTATGTCTTTATAGGTAAATACAATTTAAAAAGCAATGTTCTATCACAGGCTATTGTAGCCACTGATCCTTCTACGATAATACATCCTACGCATAATACAGCAAGTGATAGTATGATTCTTACAGGACATACCTGGCTCAGGACAATACCCACGATAACAACAGAAACATTTCCTTTAACTAGCTGTCATATATATATAGATAAAGACCTCAAGCATATCTTTAAACATGTCAAGCTGGCTAATAGCTAAGCAACAGAGATTTTACGATGGTTTATTATAAGTCTCCTAGATAGATATTGCATTTCTAATCGAATTGTCATGGGTCTAATTCCCATCTGTATTTTTTGTGTATTCATTTTGTTTTCTATATACAATGGTCCAGCATGGCTATCCAAATATATTTCTCTCTCTTTCTATATAAATATATATATATATATATATATATATATATTTAATACATATATATATATTCAATATATATATATATATATATATATATATATATATATATATATATATATATATATATATATATATATATATATATTTATGGGGTGCATAGAAAAGCGGACCAAACTGTTTAGCTAGTGAAACCTGCTTTTCCAGCAAAGCGGTTGGGATGCCGAACATGGGTTCGGTTCCGGGATTGGCCAAATGTCTTCTCCTGAGCAAAATGTTTCCATAACAATATATTTAATTGTACTTTAAATACTTATAAAAGGAACTTTATCCACTCTTGTCCCCAATGTTCCCTGAAACGGCCCTGCGTATGCCTACGGACCTAGGCTTTACTTCATTTTAAAAGTTATTATTCGCGCAGTGACCTCGTCGATATCAGAATAAATGGATTTTAATGTGCACATTATTTTTTAAGTGTTTTTGCGTGTTTTCTAAATTGCGTGGAGGTTACCACCAAAAATGCCGAACTGTCTGTTAATTTTTCACCTCTGGGGGTGGGGGGGGTGGGGGGCTTCGCCCTTGGCGCTTGGCCCAGGTCCGTAGCCGCTAAAACTCGAGCTGTTTTACCCCACAACATTTTCTTTTACCTTCCATTCGCCCCCCCCCCCCCCTAAGATCTTGGTGCTGCCACCGTGAATAACGCCTGCTGTCCGTGACGGATTTAAGCGTGTTTGGCGTGATATTGACCCTGTCACTGACCTATTTGCAGGTCAGTAAATGTGAAACTCATGTGACTCTCGACCCCTTAGCATTATTAGTATCTTTCTTATGTCAACATGCAATAATGTTAAATCCCCAAATTTATCCAGGTAATCCTTCTGCATGATGTTGAAATGACCACAATGGTCTCTGTACTATCACCTTGCATTTACATCTAAAACAAAGCTGGAAATAAGTAGCACGTGAAAACTTTTCTGTTTATATTACAATATCGCGTCACTAATATTACACAGAATTATCAATATGTAAAATATGTTTCACGGACAAATACCTTCTTTGGCATGGATTTTGTCGATGCCCACTCTATATTTATTTGCTCCACTTATTAATCATTTCTTTTTTTTACACGCCTCAGGCGAAATAGCTCAGTGTTGGTGCTTAAGCGTGCAGTATGAATCAATGTGGGCAGCAGGTTTATCGTTGACATTCACAGATAAATAATTGGGGGGGGGGGGGGTCCCCGCCGCATAGGCCTTCCATGAAGATTACATTATTTTTTGTTTCCCTACTCTCAGTGGTTTTTCAATTAACATACATCATTTATAGTTATTCCTTAATTTGAGTGGTTCCCTACCTTAAATGCATCATTTAGTCCCTATAAAACATATTATTCCCATCCTTTGTGTGGTTTCCCACCTTATATACATAATTTAGTTCCTACAAAACATCATTTATAATTCCCAATCTCTTTTATATGTACCGTCTACTTACTGACAATCGGTGTCACAAAAAAAGTATATCACCACACACATTAGGAGGATGGGTAAGCCTACTCCATGATTTCGGAAAAGGAGGGGTCAAACCCAGGAGGACTGATGACCTTAAAAAGATCTCATGGTTAAACAAACGCACGAATTGGCCTGAAACCCTTAAAGTTACGACTTGAAACTAGTGGTGGTTTTTTTTTGGGGGGGGGGCGCCTTCGATCCGCTTGTGCAATATGCCATAACAGAAACATGCACTTTCCCTTTTCTTTCTTTACAACAGCTTTCTTTCCTTGAAATATGCATTAAATTTCTCTTTCATATCTTCCGTACATCAATCTATCCTTTATATGTATAAAAATAATAATATATATTATTGATCAAAGAATCTGAATGCTTGCCGCGTCCCATCCTGGTTCGCAAAGGTAAATATTATCACTGACCAGGTCTTCGAAGTAAAGATATCGATGTATGAATTTCAGGCCACGCGCACAGCGCCACAAAATATCTGTTTCATTTAGCTATATTTTTAATAGCTATATTTCATTTAAACTTTTAGAACACAAAAAATTAGCTAACATTCCTCATTTCATTCAATAAATTCCCGAACCCCGATCAAAAGCCCGGTTGTTATTTTTATTAATGTATATCATAATATATCAAATAAGGGTGCTGGTGAAGGTATGTGCCTTACAAAGAGCGTTTTAGTTGATCATGTGATCATGATTTTGTCACATTAATCCATGTTCTTCAGTGTAGGTCAAATATTGGTTTATTTAAAAGGACTCTCATATCCAGCTGAGGACTTTGGTTAACAGGAGCTACATGTGCCAAGCGTTCTCATTAGTTTTCTTTTAAAAAGGTGTAGCCACTTAAACATGAGCCCATGGCCAGTCTAATATATAACAAATGGAAGCCTACAAGAGCGGTATGTACAGAAGGAAGTAAATTTGAGCGGGTCAGGTAAACAAGCTTCATTTGACAAATGAGTGTGCTTCATTTAATCTCCCTCGGCACTACAGAATGTTTATCTTGATAGTCCCGCTGTTGGTTTCTGTTACGTTGGCCGTGGTGAAAGCTTATGCAACATCGGCAGTTTATGCAACAAAAGTACACAATATAAAGGTGAGCTTAAACCATGTATAAACTGTCTCTGTTTCTGGAGCGCGTGACAGCTCTCCGTGATGAAATACAAGCAATGTCTCATGTGTGAACCTCAGCCGATGACACGAAGAACTACAAGATAAAATTAGCCCCATGGAGAGAAACAATAATAACAAATAAAGCATTTGTACCTTGTTCCGGAAGGTATTGAGAACAGCATGGGGGCACTTAATGATTCAACTGCAACGCACAAATAATGCATACAACCACCCAAATGTCACAGTTCGGGTATCTTCTCGTGCGCACGCGATAACTGTAGATAGACAATACAGTAAGACCTACATCTTAAACCCTTCAGACATGTGTCTCTACATTTGGTTAAGACTTTGGTCGATTTATTAACATGCATATGAAGGGGGCTTAGAAATGAAATGGTGCAGCAGAGACCATTACAAAACCATGTTTGCTAAATAAATGTGACCTGGGGCCTGAAATCCGCATATGTCGTATGCTGAATTTTTTATAACATGAGATGGATAATTGAAACAATATGGATTAAATATGATTAAAATACTTGTTTGTTTCACACCTAACCTCCATTTCCCCGCCCCCTCCTATGAGCCTACACGTGAAGTAAGTGTCACGCCTGACACTTCTTGTTGTAAGCTTTCCCGAAGGCCGAAAGACACAGCCCCAGGCACTATTATTCTCAATCCTGACCGTATAAAATGTAAAATATGACACAAAGGGACAGACATTTTACCCTCTTTTAGAGCGATTAGTAAAGAGTTTAGATACCCCTGACTCTTACCCCAACCTTAAAACCTTAAGACTAAACCAAGTAAATAAATATGGAATGGATATGTACACACAACAGACATAACATTCCACATAAGGGTTATGCTAGTGTGACACGCGTGTCCATATGAGAAAAGTACCGTTTGTGAAGGAACGTGCGAACGTGATATTATCAGGTACGATATTAGGATCGCGTATGGACGCCTTAAAAAATAACGATGAGAGATGGGTTTTTCGGGGTTCACCGACTGGCAATAGTCAGCTCTTATGGGTCGGAATTTTCTTTGACCGAAGCCAACTCGGTGTCGACGATACATGCCAAACTCTGTTATGGAAAGCATTGCTTAACTGGAAGCCTTGATAACGAATGTAGACTGACCACTGCGAATAATGTGTGCATTTGCAACAAATTTATTCAAGGTTTTTACAACTGTAATGGTGAGTCTTGCAATAGAAACATTTGCAAGGTTTCCTTTATATGTATGAGAAAGTAATATTTGTATAAATTTTGTTTTAATTTTCTCCGAAATTTCTTTATTGTGGAAGCTACTGCAATGTTAAAGACATGATACTGAAACCGTTGTTGCACTGAGACATTGTTGTGCTGTTTATCACTAAGACTGAGGGATACTCTGAGAGATTGGGGCAAATACTATTGACGTTGTGTTAGAAGGGTTACATACTGGACTGGAATTGCCGTAGTTATAAGTGGTGTGTCTATACGGCTATTCTGGCGAACGATAGAGACACTGCGGAGGCACTATGGAATCCTCCTGAACAAAGCAAAAGATGACAATGGTATGTGGTGCGCTCTGCAATAGGGCTGTTTGCTGTAATATATTTACGTCTAGTTCGTGCTACTACTCATTACATTTGTTAAAACTCATACATGTTAAATACTGAATATTACGTGTCTGTACTAAAGGTAAATGCATTCCTGAGGTCAAATTTTAATTTTAAACGCTAACCATGAAACAAAAACTCGGAAGTTATACCTCCCCGGGTCAGATAGGCATCTAGGCTAAATAGTCACCGATCGTATGTTAATAAGGATAACAAAATAATATCTGTTACACTTCGATAAGCGTCGACGAGGTCTGGGGAAGACAGTAAATTTTGCCAATTTTACTATTTATTTATCTGACACCATCAAATTCGAAACATGAAGGATGCCCTAAAATTCGCTTTTTATAAATTACTGGAATTTTCTTTGTTCCCTGTGATAACGATTTGGGCCATGTGTCCTCCCTTAAAAGGGCCATGGGGCTGCATTGTTGTAAATTAGTCTTATGGCATCACATATGTTAACCTGAGAGAGTTAGCTAATGGTTTATGTACATAAGGGGACCAATATAGCAAATGGTCCAATTAAGAACTATTATGAGAGAGTGTTCTTCAAATATATCTTTTATTAATTAGCACATTTGCTTTTGTAGTTGAAAGTCCTTACCTTAACGATTTCCATAAAGATATTTGAAATCTGTAGTATAAGGGATAATAATCAGCTGCTGATGATAACCATCGCCGCATATATTAGGTGATCTACATAACGATATTGGGACAGCCACACCTATTACTATTTGTGTTCGTTTCCTAAATACCCCTTAAATATTAATGATATTGAATAAACATGAAATCTCAAGCAAACCTCTTATCAAGGAATATCTATTTTATCGGATTTGATTTGGTCCCAAAGATGTGGATACCATGTGTGAGTTTGCTATAGAAACATGTAATGCGGCCAGTACCGGTGACTCCTTGGTAGGCTGAACACATGTCAATTGACGACGCTCTAATATTTGATGAAGGTGATTCTGTTTACCATGCGCCATTAGCAGTTTCTCACAGGTAGAGGTTAGTACTGTCTGGGTTTAAAAAACCCTTGTTCTTTGTATGGAATCCTGTGTATTTACACTGGTACCAGTATATGCTATTGTTGCCAATGTACAAAAACTTGTAACCTGTATGCAACTGTAATATGCAGTTCACACGTCAACGGTCATGGAAGGTCCTATTGCAAATTGATTTCAGACTGATTACGGATCTGTGTATAAAGTTATCCGTTCACACACGAAGACACAGTATGTAAATTTGATGCACAATAAGATGCAAACTTTTATAGCACCAGCAAGGTGACGTCACAGTAATAACGTCAGAAGGATACCCACCACGTGACGGTACTGTGACTTTCGAGGCAGCAGGGTGAACGGGTGGCCTTATATGGTGTGCGGCATATACTATAATATGGGAGGTCACTTAAGAAAGGGGTTCCTATAAAAATGTGCAAATACACAGAGGGATGGAGGATCTGCTGTAGCTCAGTAGATACAGCAGACGACCGGCAATAGGAAGGTCACGGGCTCGATTTCCATTGGCATTGACCCGACTTTTCTGGTATATTTATGTTCCATTCTATAAACAATGAACCAATATGGCTATTCATACATCTCTCTCTCTCTCTCTCTCTCTCTCTCTCTCTCTCTCTATATATATATATAACTTTAGGGGGCTGTAGTTGTATAAGTTCTGTCTTTAAGTTATTAGTAGTAAGAGTGCGAAGATATATATATATATATATATATATATATATATATTTATAAATAGTTTAAATATGTCGATGAAATTTCATTGGTCGAGAAGTTGAAATCCTGATTTATGACAAGAATAAATTTACGTAGTGATATTTGCTTTATCCAATACTGGGTACTGCAAGATGCCTACGGCATTGGGTGTCAAGTGTCATCTTGGTAAAGCTCATCGGGTCGGGTGTGATGAGATTTTGGTCCAGGGTTACTGCACTGACTAGATAAATCTTTTTTTTTACGCGAAACAGAAAAATTAAATTCCGTTGAGTTGAGTTCGAAACCTTGCTGTTTTTTTTACGCGAAACAGAAAAATTAAATTCTGTTGAGTTGAGTTCGAAACCTTGCTGTCTACAGAATGGTTTTTAACTCTGCTGATAAGGTATTGATCAAGTCTTCCTTTTTGGAAATGGGATGGTTAGGGGCAAGCATCGCAAGAGAATTCTGTGATTAAGGTAATCAAACGTTTTTAAAGAGCTGGTTTCGTTGTTTGGCTAGCTGGGAGAGGCAAACCAATTATTGCAAGAGCTGAGGCGAACAGATTACACTGAAGATAACATTCGTTCTCAAGAGAACAAACCGGGTAACCACGAGTCACAGAGGAAAACTGCGAGTAACATGGGGAAAGTCAAACATCAGTGCATCTTTTGAGAAAAGATGAATAAGATGATATCATATATGTATATTCAAAACGTTTCGTATCCATTTCATGAAAGGTGTATGTAAATGCTCTTGCAGCATTGTAAAATATTCCAACGTGCAAAAACATTAAAACAGACTATGAAAAGAAGCTCTATCTGTCTGGAAATGGAAATCATATTTGTCACCATTTGAGATAATACACTTCCTGAATTCACTCTAAAACTACAAGTAATTCCTCTGATCTACTACCGTCTCTAGCTGTCTTTGCGTCTGTTAGCTCCCTTTGATCTTGGTTTCCTGGGCCAAGCCGATTCTTGTCCATATGACACGTTCTTTGGTGGAGATACCAAGCAACCAGTAAGGTCGTTATTATTGTAAGTATTGGTTGAGGGGAAGGAGTTTTAAAACAAATTTAATGTGGACACTTTTAAAGACGACAAACTGTTAAAGATAAACCTTATGACAAACTGTTACAAGTGAGGTCAGTCCCCAGGTCTGGATGAAATACATTTCACAATGCAAATTTATTCTCAGAAAACAAATTAAAATCTTGGACCATTAAAATTTTACAGACCCATTTAAATTATGTGTATCTTTCTACATGTTAACTACCAACAACTTACATATCGTATTTATAAAACTATTAACCCCTAAAGGTCGGGAGTTTTTTTCTGAATACACATGACAAAGGTTGAAATGATGTAAAATTTAATGCAGGAACTTGGAGAATAATGATGTGGATTAAGTCGGTATATATACAGTTATCCTAATTATTCGTCATATGAATCAAAATAAATACTCAAGAAGGCAGTGATTTTTCACTGCAGTATGACTTTTTTATAATTTGGATATATATTAAGCTAGTACGCTTTTGAAACTTTAACCACATACCGAAGATGACAATATCTGTTTCGCTTGACAAAATGCGCATATTGGTATTCATTCTTCTAAATGCAGATACCATATGATAGATGAACAGCATAACAAGGAAGACTATTTAGTTTCCGCTTGGATCAAGCTCATACGTTGATGAACAATTAATTGCATCAGCCGAGTCCTGCTGGGTTACACGTACGTGTTTATTAGCGCTAAAGCACGTAACAAGGATGTCTAATTTATTATCTGTTTAACCCCGTTTTTGTGTTGGCGTACATGCATTTTATTTATTCTATACCTTGGTGTGCTCTGCAAAATATAGGTATTTAAAGACACTTGAAGAGCATAACAAGGATGGCTACTTAAGTTTCCGCTTGGATCAGGTCCATACATTGATACACCTGCAGACAATTAATCACAACACCTGAATTCTCCTGCTGGGGTGCACGTAGGTGTTAATGAGAGCTTAGGCACATAACAAGGATAGCAATTTTATTTTTGTTTGGACCAATGCCATCTGCTGGTAATAATGTAAAAGATTTATTACAACGCTTGAATTCTCCTGTTGGGACCAAAAAAGTTTTTTCACCCAATATCAAACACATTTTTTTCTTCTGATATGCATCCATGTTCTTAATTGCATGATCGGAACACACCTCGTTATATACATAATGGTAATGCATTGTAACAACTGGCTACAGGCCCACGAAAAACTTATTTTTGAGGTACTTATTTCTTTCCTTAATCGAAAGCCGTCCTTTTTTTAATGAAGTAACATATTATGGGAGAAGTTATAGAGGGTTTCTGTGAGATTTCTCGTTTCTAATTACTTCCGTGTCAATTATATTAAAGGCAACAGTAGAAGTATTATCACCAGTCAACGTGAATGGACACACCAGAATCCAACACAAGATGTGGTTTCTACTTCTTCTTCTCCTGGCTCAGGCTGTATCAGGTGAAGTCAATTTAAACGCCAGACAAAAAAACATTCAAAGCCATGGCATACGACTTACAACTCATTATGGGTCGTGTATTGAATTGTCCCCTGTCTAACAAGACTGACGATATCCCTTCTTCTCTTGAGAAAATGGCTGATCAGATCAAATCAATTACCACAGCACTGAAGAGCAGTTCCTCTGCTGGAGAGTTGATGAAAATTAAAGACGAAATACAAGAACTTCACGGATTCTTAAAAACTGATTTCGAACAGGTATACCGTGATTTAGAACCTGTTGCGGCACAGAATGGCACGACAGCACAACTGTGTGAACCGTTGGCCCAGCAAACATGTATGTCACACCAGTTATGCAGGCCGGGGAGAATGCTTCAAGAAACAAGTCGAAAACTGAAGGAATTAATTACCAGCATCCCAAAATCCCATGCTAATACCGTTGGGCTGGCACATTTGAACACACCGCAGTATAATGTGCTCTTAGGTCCATTTGCCTATATCCTTCGTGATAGGAGCCAATCAGGTAGGAATTTACACTATACATCACTTATTATTTACCATGTAATTTGTCAATGTTCTATATATGTATTAATGTCAGGTTTAATGAACGTATTCGGGGTACGGACTTTACATATTAGAAATAACCTTCACGGGCGCTATGTTTATCATTCATGAGTGGAATGAGTTTTGAAACGAATTTAACGTGGTCACCTTTTAAAGATGACAAACTGTTAATGGTAAACCTTATGACAAACTGTACAAGTAAGGTCATCACATCTGTAACCAAGACCCTGTATCAGGATGACACTTGACACCGACCGCTGCGTGCAACATGCAATCCCAAGCTTTGGATAAAATAAATTTCACAATACAAATTTATTCTCATCAAAAAAATTAAAATCTTTGACCAATAAATATTTTCAGACATTTAAATTATGTATATCCCTCTACATGCTAACTACGAACAACTAACATATAGTATTTATAAAAAAATAACTTTTTTTCTCCCTGAATACACATGGCAAAAGTTGCAATGAATGTAAAATCTAATGCAGGAACTTTGAGAATAATTATGTGGATTAAGTCAGTATATAGACAGTTATTCTAATTCTTCGTCATATGAATCAAAATAAATAATCAAAAAGGCAGTGGTTTTTCACTGCACTATGACTTTTTCATGTAAATTTATAATTCGGATATATAAAGCAAGTACGCTTTTGAAACTTTGACCACATACTGAAGATGACAATATCTCTTTCTCTTGAGAAAATGCGCATATTGGTATTCATTCTTCTAAATGTATATACCTTATGATAGCTGAACCCCATAAAATGGAAGACTATTTAGTTTCCGCTTGGATCAGGTCCATACGTTGATAAACGTTGATTGCGTTGGCGAACATACATATAATTTATTCAATACCTTGGTGTGCCCTACAAAATATAGATACTCAATGACACTTGAAGAGCATAACAAGGATGGCTACTTAAATGTCCGCTTGGATCAGGTCCATACATTGATGCACCTGCAGACAATTTATCACAACACCTGAATTCTTCTGCTTGGCTGCACGTAGGTGTTAATGAGAATTTAGGCACATAGCAAGGATGCTTATTTTATTTCCGCTTGGACCAATTCCTTCTGCTGGTAAAATTTATTACAACGCTTAATTCTCCTGTTGGGACCCAAGTAGGTATTACACCATATATCAATTTTTCTTTTTTTGTAATATGCATCCGTGTTCTATATTACATGATCTGAACATATCTCTTGATAAAAAAAAAAAGATAATGTATTGTAACAACTGGCTAAAGGCTACTGGTACTTATTTCTTTCCTTAATCCAGAGCCAAACTTTATTTATAAAGTAACATATTATGGGAGAAGATTCCTCTTTTCTAATTACTTCCCTGTCGATTATATTAAAGGCAACAGTAAAAGTATTATCACCAGTCGACGTAAATTGACACACCATAATCCAACACAAGATGTGGTTTTTACTTTTTCTTCTCCTAGCTCCGGCTACATCAGGTGAAGTCAATTCAAACGCCAGACAAAGAACATTCGAAGCCATGGCATACGACTTACAAATCATTATGGATCGTGTATTTAACTGTCTCCTGTCTAACAAGACTGACGATATCCCCTCTTCTCTGGATAAAATGGCTGATCAGATCAAATCAATTACCACAGGGCTGAAGAGCAGTTCCTCAGCTGGACAGTTGACGAAAATCAAAGACAAAATACAAGAAATACACGGATTCTTGAAAACTGATTTCCAAGAGGTATACCGTGCTTTAGTACCTGTTGCGGCACAAAATGGCACGACAGCACATCTTTGTGAACCGTTGGACCAGGAAACATGTATGTCACACCAGTTATGCAGTCTGGGGAGAATGCTTCAAGAAACAAGTCGAAAACTGCAGGAAATAATTACCAGCATCCCAAAAACCCATCCTAATACCGTTGGGCTGGCACATTTTAACAAACAACAGTATCATGTGCTCTCAGGTCCATTTGCCTATATTCTTCATGATAGGAGCCAATCAGGTAGGAATTTACGCTATACATCACCTATTTTTTAACATGTGATTTGTCAATGATCTATATATGAATTAATGTCATGCCTAATGAATGTAATCTGTGGATGGATCGACTTTACAGATAGGTAATAACCTTCACAAGGGCCATGCTCATCATAAATGTAACGTTGAAGAAAAAATAGAAAATTAGTTGTGTTACACCAGACAACCAAAATTTATAATTCCAAATTTCAATAAATTCAATTAACATTATCGTAAATTTTGCTGAAAAATTAACCTATAAATATTGTTTGCCAGCGTAACAAAATTTCGGGGCGCGATGATCCTTTAAAATGCAGAGCAATTAACAATCGATGATTGCAACCCAGTATCATTTTTTAAGTAGGTTTCACAAGGAACTAGCATTATTTACCTGTTTATAGCTCAGTGAACGGTGCGGGAATATATTTATTGTTTTTTACTGTTTAAGCCATTATTTGGCTTACAGAGTTACAAGTGCCAGTGAATTCTTTAACCTGTGGAAGATTTTATCATGACCCTTGACTTTTTTCAGACAGCCACCATTGCATCATCGAAATGGAAGGTTGGGGCTGGGAGGATCGTGGTTTTTCCTTCCACAGACCCTACATTAAGATTAATGGTCGGGCTTTGGTTCTTCCTGCACGTCGTGGTGTTCTCATCATATCCCTGAAATTTCAAAACCAAAAATGCATAGTCGGCAGTGGACATTCTTATGATACATGTGCCTCTGATAGTGAAGCTAATGCCCTAGACGTCATGTTGAAGAGTTTACCGTATGGAACTGGAATTGCCGCAGTTACAAATGATGAGTTTACTTTTCGCCTTCATAGACCAGCAGAGACATTGATGAAACAGTATGGAATTCATCTGAACAATGTAGCAGACGCAAACAGTATGTGGTGGCGCTCCTCCGCAGCGTGGTTTGGTGTGAAAGGAGATCCCTCTCAGGCAAGAGTCACACAAATTCAACGAAAGCAAGGCCCTGCAAAACTATTCGTGGATTCGATGGACGGTATATATGAATATTCATTGTATATTGTAGCGAATATTCTTTCTTTTCGATTATTGACCTTAACAATACGATTTTTTTGTAGAACTTCCTCAAATAGAAGACATGTAAAAGGTTTAACATAGATTTCTCTCTCAGCTATTTGTTCAACAAATATATAATAACCTGCTGTAGACAAAAAGGTCGAAAATAAACGATAACGAACATATGACATTTTCAATGTTAGACCTATTTTAAAGTCAGAATCATTGTTTAATTACTGGTATTTATTTATTATTTCCTGTGATATTTTTCACTTAGTATACATGTTTTTGTTTATTATGTGTATTGGGTTATAAATTCATTGCACCAATATCAAATTAAGGAAAGTGTGATAGAAACATCTGTAAAGCCCATTTACAGTCACATTGACGTCGAGGGAAGTTACTGCTCGCTTAAGTCGCCTGTCTGTTTGGTCAGTAAAATGAGATGTTGCTATATAATTTAAGTATCTCTATATTTCTTTTTATAACCGTTTAGATGCTGCTAGGTTTCTGCCAGATGCAATGTTTACGGGTGGATTCAGGAATGGGGGTGGGGGTTGACGGTGGGGGTAAGAGATTCAGGAGTGGATCCAGGATTTTTAAAGTGATAAATATATTACGGGGGATAGTAGTTCCGGAAGTGTATGCCGCTAAAGGCTTCTATTTCTCAGCACCAGAGAGGCAAATATTTTCAGCAAAATTAGAATGAAAAATATAGCGGTCGAATGGAAATTTAAACAAAGGAGATCATACATTCCAAATGTATCAGATTTTTTATTGAAAATACTATGCCTCAGTCAAGCCATAAACAATATTTCACTTTTGAGTGCCAGTGTCACCTAACCAATATCTTATGATTCCTTCCGTTTCATAGCCCCAAAAGTTTGGAATTAACTTCCCCTTACACTTAGAAAATCTCCAACTCTTGTATCATTTAAAACTAATTTAAAAACGTATCTCTTTCGGCATGATTTTGGTGATTAATATGCATCATTTTTTTCTGGGTTAGACACAGGGAGTAGATTTCCATGAAATTGTTTGTGGGTATGTGTGTGTGTGTGTGGGAATTAAGCTATATAAATACTATATATTATTATTATGATGAATTTTTGCAGATCATAAACTTTTTCGCGTTACAAAGGTAAATAAGAGAGACTGTGTGCTTTAAATGGGTCTACCTGATTTTTCAGGTTAGCAATACAAAAATGTTTCTTAACCCTGCAAGGTGGGTGAAACATTTATTGTTTAAATATATATATATATATATATATATATATATATATATATATATATTTATATATATATATATATGCCGCTCGAAATCCCTTTGAGACGCATGCTTATGGTTGTCCAAGCGTCCGAACGGCTGTTGAACAGAGAGGATCATATAAGGTTCTTCTAGCATTATTGGACCATAAAAAGAACATTAAACCATGTAAATTTTTTGCTGAAATAATAATCCTTTCATTATAATCAAATATGATGAAAAAATATTATATTTTACATAACTTTGACACAGATCCGCTCTCTATATATTTATATATATAGTTTTCTGTTCTTTTGCCAAATCCTCTGGAGCTGGTGATTGCATTGATATTTTTATTTCAGTTAAATTCAGTCCTTTGGGCAAAGGCTTCATCGGATATCCCGGCACAGAGTTTGTCGGAGATAAGTTCACCATGATAAAAGCGGCAACCAGAAGTGACCATGACTGCATCACCCGCTGTGCTGTCTCCCGCGGCTGTAAGACTGTCAACGTGCTGGACCAGGGTGGACCCATGCAGTGTCACATGTTCACCGCCAGAGGGGGCTACCCAAACACCAGTCATAGATCAGCGGGATATTCGACCATGTACAAGTTGGCCTACATACCATGAGTCATTTCAACATGGGTGGTCCGCAATGGCACCTAAAATCTTGCACAAGTCTTTATTCAATAAAGTTAAGTTGGAAAGGCTTGCTCGAGTATAATGGACAGGAGAAAAATAATAGAATCCACAATAGTTATTATAGAACCAGTGATTCTTATTAATGTTTTCCACGAAAACCCTCAATTAAAATATAAAAGTATCATGAATACCGGTTCGAGAAGATATGCAACTACTATTATTCGGAATAATTGAAAAACAAGTATCATAAATAATTAATATAATAGTTATGAAGAAGTGATATACAAAAGGTAAGAATCAGATGGACACTGCATTTTAAAGCCTATAATACATTTTTTTGTATTTGGAATTAATAATATATATGCTGACTCCTCTGTTTGTCTCCGAAGTTCTAACCGGAGGACACTTTTCAAATAAAGTTGCTTTCACTTGCTTCCATCTCCTTAGATATTTTTTATGAAGTGTTGGGTAAACGCGTTGTGGAGATTGAACCAAATTTTCCGGACCATTGCAAAAATAATCTACATCACGCTACATTGAAAATGAGGAAATGACATATGTCTATCACATTGTGCGTTTTGTAGCGTTACTGATATATGTCTTCCGCTTGCCAGTACGTTTTCCCTCGTGACAAGCAGGGCCATCGGTTGTCCATGACCGAAATTATTAACATAAACGATATCAAAGCACCAGGTGGCGCTTCAAATCGTAAGCAGACAATGAGGATATTACTTTGACCAAAAAGACATTTATAATAAGCTACTCTCGACAAAGGTTTTTCCGCTACGTTCCAACAAGTTCCTGTACCTATTTTCTTAAGGTTATACTGTTTGCACCAGGGAGTTTCCATCTGAGTGCGGTTATCTTTGTTATTAGTGCATGCATCCTTGTTTACACCCGGTGTAAAGAAGAATATGCGCAGTCTTCTTGACAGTAACTGCAGTCAACTTGTCTTAAAAGAGAAATTTTGTATCAGTACTGCTTTTTTCCTATGCCCACCCTTCATTCTTAAGTTTCAGGAATTGTCTGAGTCAGTTTTAAGTGACGATATCTTTAAATTTCGGCCAGGTATGTTGGTAAGCTTGCCCAGTGTTAGCCTATTCGGAAATAATATGGTGAAATATTAAAAAAGATTTAACGTGTGTTGCGAATGGACTTGTGATAAGCTCTTTTTGGAAGAAAAGACGCATATTGACTAATTTAACAGTTAACAAGATTCTTGTAAAACTCTGTAAACCTTTGGTGGTGTGTTTTGGATGTTAAACGGACACCGTCGTTGTAGAATACCAAAACGCAGGCTCGGGGTCGCCATCATCAACCGTTGTATTATCAAATACCAAGAGCGCTTAAATAACTTACGACTGGCAATACGTTGATATCGATTTTCTGTGGTAACAATCCGTACAGATGACTTGTATTAATAGCATTGAAAGGTTATCATTATCTTAATCGTCAGCTGAAAACACACCCTTTATATTTTTCTGAAGAAATATGAAGAACACAATAACTTGCGGTTTTACTTTTTATAACAAAACTATAGTACTAGGTAAAACATATAGAATGTAGCATATAAAAACACGTAGAGCCTGACAACTAACGGACACTATTGGCTTCAGTTTGTAAATCCTAACGACATGAATTTACAGGAGTAAATGGATTCACAGGAATAAAAGTAGGTACCAGTATCCAGTAAATTAAAACACATGTAACACCAGTATTGACCATCCAATGGTATATCCGCATCGGAGAAACATTGGATTCTATCGATTTATTCCAATAATAAGTAAAGAGGACAAAAGGTACTTAATCTCTATTCTCTATTGCTTTGAGATGAAACAAATGACACCCAGTCAAAGACAAGCAGTCATTACATAAATAGAAAAACCTGGAAGGGACAACCGGTTAATTAATAACTGGCGTCCAATTAGTTTGATAAACATGGATGTGAACATTTTAAGTAAGATAATCAGTAACAGATTAAAAAAGGTTTTACCATTACTAATAAATGAAGATCAAAATGCTTTTGTTCCTGGTAGACGACAGGAGAATCAGTGAGATTAATTACAGATATGATGAAATATACAGACACAGAAAATAAAGGTGGAATAATCATGGCTGCAGATTTTGAAGCTGCTTTTGATTCTGTGGATCACTCATTTATGTTTGATATCCTTGGAAAATTTGGTTTAGAAGAATCTTTGATAAATTGGATTAAATTAATGCATCATAACACAGAAAGTTGCATTATAAACAATGGTAAACCCACTAGGTATTTTCCAATAGAATGGGGTACAAGACAAGGTGAACCATTATCTCCTTATTTGTTTATTTTGGTAATTAAAAATTTAGCCTGTATGATCCGTCAGAATAGAAATTTATATGGTATTTATGTCGGGGGTACAGAAATAAAGCAATATATATTCGCTGATGATTGCACATTTTTCTTAAACAATGAACAATCTTTCCAGCTCATGATGAAGATATTAGAAATTTTCTCCAAATATTCTTCAATTAAAATAAATTATGATAAATCAGAGATTGCCTGGATAGGAAGTTGTAAAGACAGAACACACCACATAGGTGACTGTAAATGGGTTAATCTAAATAATGAAAGTTTGAAAATTATGGGAGTTCATTTTAATACAACAAACAATTAATTAATACTCTTAACTTTCGAAAACCTGAGAGAGATTTTAAAGCAGTTCTGAACATTTGGTCAGGAATACAATTAAATGTATATGGAAGGATTTAGGTAATGAAGTCACTGGCATTGTCACAACTGCTCTATATTTGTTATTTGTGCACAATTCCAAATGGGCTTATAAAAGATATACAACAGGTATGTAACAGGTTTATTTGGAAAGGAAAACGACCCAAAGTGAAATTAACAATAGCACCAGGAAATTATAATAATGGAGGTTTGAAAATACAAGATGTAAATGCAATAATTCAGTCACAAAGGATAAAATGGATAAACATGTTACTGGATAGAAAAGTGTAAAAAATGGAAAGCTATTCCATTTTATTTGGAATAAATAGGTGGTATTAATGCTATTGGACATAATTTGAAAGTAACAGCTGTACGGGGTGAAATTCCACTGTTTTATAAGAAAGTTTTTCAGAGACTGGGCTTCATTTAATGGTAAAACTTAAGAAACTTATCGAGAGGTTTTGAGAGAGCTACTCTTTGAATATCAAATATATTTTAGTTAACAAGAAGAGTATATTTTACAGGGAACTCAGTGAGAGTGGAATTAACTATGTTTCTGACATTTTCAGCCATGATGGACATATGCTTTAAGTTTAACAGGTCTTAAATCAGTATCAAAGTTTATCAAACATTACTTATTTCAACTGGGTACAAATATACTACTCCTTACCAAAATCGTGGTTAAGGTTACTTAAAAGTGAAAACAATCTTACTGATGTTACCAATGATCTTCAACATATATCTGATACTACTTCACTTAATACCAAGACTATCTACGAAAAGATAATTGAAAAGAAATTAGCAACTTCATCAGCATTTTTTTTTTTTAACTGGATGACAAACGGTGGGGTTACTGCTTAGAAGCAATTTATCGGGTCAGTATAGATGCTTATTCCCGTGAGTTCCAATAAAAACTGCTAAATAATTATTTGCCTCTAAATCAAATTTCATTTAAATTGAATCTAAAGGACACTGATAAGTGTTCATATTGTGTAGAAACTGTAGAATCAGTGCAACATCTATTTTATGAATGTAGTAGCGCCAATTCTCTCTATAATAGAATTTTAAAATATTTTTCTGGCAACAGAGTAACATTACCAGAATGGGAACTTCACGTTCAATTGTTTGGTTGTGTACCTGCTAATAAGGATAATTTGTTAGTTAACCAAATTTTGCTTGTAATGAGAATAATATTGCATAACAACAGTGAATCAATTCATGGAAATTCAGAAAAAGCAGTTGTACACCTGTTCCGTAAATTTTCGCAATACTTGAAAAATATAAATATGATAGAGAATAGAATTGCAAGAAGACATAACATATTAGAATTTCATCAAGAAAAACGGAACCTGTTTTAAATAATTTATAAAGAATATCAATATTTTTTTTTCTTAGTTGAAATATGAAACGTTTTTAAGTACAAACTTTCTAAACCTATATGTGCTTGTATGTGTAGTTTGTGTATTTTCCATGTTTGTTTTGTAAATGTATGTTTCCCTGTTTTCCATGTATGTTTTGTAAATTTGTAATATGCGAAACAGTTGAAAAGGTATGTATTGGTTAACGAAATTATTATTAAAAAAAAAAAAAAAAAAAATTAATGAAAAAACATTTTGGTATTATCAATCGATGCGTTTGAAAATATTTAGTTTAGAAACGACAGGATTCATATAGCTAAAATATGTTGTTATATCTCAGGTTTATACCACTGCATTCACTTTTCTGCTTAAGAAAACATCCGTGAGGCGGCGCCCCTGTTGAGAAAAACTGTACTTATATGATAATCATACACAATCACGTACATTTTATGTGTACGCGTGTGTGTTTGTATATAAACTTACGCAGTTATGAACGGAATCTTATAACAATTTTCATAACATATCGGAAATGGGTTCTTTAAGAAATGCTTAGGATTTGGTGTGGATCCGTTACATGATCCAGATCCAGAGAAGTCATCAAGGAATATTCACAAATGTTCAATCACTTATGCACTAATAAAACTGGGATTATGGGCCGAATAAGTGAAAGGCGGAGGCTTGCATTCAATAGAATTAAGATTTTTGTTATTAATGCTGTTTTAATTGAAAGATTAAAAAGAACTTTGGAGTGAACAGGGAATACTGAGGCTCTATAAAGTATGACGTCCTAGGCTTCAGTCCGAGTAACCATTTCTAAATTGGGAACTCTATATTTGTAAAATCAAGTTAATTATCAAATAATAAAGCTAACGTTGGTCTTTTTTTTCTGAATTTCAGGCATCTCAGAACACCATTACTGCCTGATGGAACTGTAAGGATTCGGTATGGATGACCCGACCTATGACCGTTCTGGTACATATATTAGAACAAATGGAAGGTCCAAGGCTACCCCTGATACGACAGTTCGTAGGGGTGTACACTTTGTTGCACTGAATTTAAAGGAACGGGTGTGCCTACTGGAAAAGAACAAAATGTATGACACATGTGGAGAGGTGAGCGATAGGAAAGCCTTCAATGCTGCACTCAAAAGAGTTGCCACCAGGAACTGGCATTGCCGTGGTATCAAACGATGCATTCACTCTGAATTTGGACCCAGCAGTTGAGACACATTAGAGAGAATTTGGTTTGCATCTGATGCTGGCAAACGATTATAACAGTCCTTGGTTCCGGTCTGCGGCAGCGTAGTTTGCCATCAAAGGCCAGCAAAAGTAAAGCAAGTTCTCAGGGAGAAAGGTCCCGCAGAACTGACCGTTGACTTGACGGATGGTAGTGTTCTTATTTTATTATTTTGATTATAATATTTAATTTGCCTTGTCATATGTCTCTTAAATGTAAAATCGTTGAATCTTTATGATGAATTATCATCGTCCATATCAAATATAGAATAAGGATTATTTAAAGGATTTAACCAGATAACTATTCCATTCAATAATCACTTGTTTGCAATGTAAGATTTTTTTTTAAATCTTATTTATCTAATAAAAAATCAAGAAAAAACTGTCAGGAGCAGTGATGGAGGACTCGAGTCCGATCTTGGACTCGAGCTTCCTGGACCCGAACTTTCTGGACTCGTATTCGGAGGTAAGGACTCGAGAAATCAGGCCGGTTTCATCTCAAATACAGCAGAGGAAAAGCCTTGTGACATACCAGAACTTATCGTATTATATATCAAAATATAATATAAATTAAAAAAAACTCTACATACCAAGATTTAGGTTTCCATCGGTAGCATTATGTTATTAAACCTTTGGGTAAGAGGCTTGTGACTTTTCTTTTTTTAAGATATTTTTATTGGACTCGACTACATCACAGATCAATGAATACATCACTTTTCTATCCATAAGTTAATGAAAATGGAATAACAGAATATAAAAAATAAATCATCATTTATTACAATATATAGTGTTTGGATTTTTGGAAAACATCATTATTGTAGCAGAGGGAGTGCATGGCCCTCTGCGCTACCCGCTGGAAACGCTCCTGCGGCTTTGCCTATATTCAGGCGTGAAACTGACATTTCCTTAAAGACCAAGAACATAATATTTCTCCTGATCTTTCCTGCATGCGTGAAGGGGTATTCTCCAAGTCTGAATCGAACTAAGAATCAAACTAGGGACCTTTTACCTTAACAAAGAAATCATCTGAACGCACGAGCTGAATTAAAGAATTAATTGTTCCTCAGGCCCCTACAAGTAATGTATGGACTATACAAATTCCTTATAAAGTGAGTCAACTATAAATAAAGTGATTATTTCGTTATACTCGTGCTAAACACAAAGTTATACCTCAGCACTCTCTAATTTATCAAATCGTGAAAGTTAACCAAGACCAACATTTCGTTATATTTACATGTTGATATAAAAATTATATGAAGATAAACATGTAAGTAGTAATAACATTGTCATTTAAAAAAAAAAAACCGAAATCATTTAATCATACTCTTAAGTTAAACACCTTAAACTAATGTCCACACAATTATATCATACCAAGTTACACATTAAGTCAGTCGAATATTTTGTAGTATCAAATAGAATACTTCATGAAACTTAAAAACAAAACCAACACTCCATCTTTTAAGAAACGCAAACACATCCTTTCGTATTTTAGGTTATAATCAATATCAATCAACGCTATGCTGAAGAAATTCCTGCACTACTGGTAAACTCATTATTCTGCAATTGAATAATAATGAGCAATTATTACCGGTTTCTACAGTCATAGGACAGACCACAGGATTTTAGCTGGAACATCATGGGTTCGAATCTCAGCCAAGTAGCCTCGAGATATTTTACAGTCGGGCTAAGACTAGATTGACCGCATGGGACACTTAATCGGAAGCCCGTGTTTAATTTACAGACAATTGCGCCTTGTCGAGGTATTCTCGATGCTATAAACCAGCATTAGGGATATAACACCAAACACCTCCAGGTGCAAGCTTCTTCCAGTCAGAGTAACAATTTGATAGGAAATGAGAAGAGGCGTTTCCTTCCGCACTGTCACGTATTTCGAATAAAACAGAACTGTTCAATTACTCATTTCCAGTGTCCTATATACAACAGAGTATAAACAGAGTTATTTCCAACCTATCCTATGGTAGCTAAAGTAAACTGATGATGTAAAGATGTGATGCAACAACAATTGAAGTTTTGCTTATATGACCCTTAAATTTGACACACAAGTTGTTTCCACCAAGCTAATGCAGGAGTTTGAAAACTGAAACAGGCTTTACGTCTTCTCATTTAAGGAAGTAACTATTTCCTTTGATGTCAGGAGGTCAGAGGTCAAGACAATTTCTGACGTCTGTTTTCAGATAAAATGGCGAATTTTAGTCGATACTGTCATGTTTCTCAGGTGAGCGACATGACCCTTGGGTCACTTGTATATTATTATCACATTTCATCACTACAAGAACGGCACTTCCTTGAAATTCAAATCTAAAAACAAGTGCATTACAGCATAATATACATTAAACCAAACTTTTAAATATAGGGTAATGGTGTTATGTTTCAGAGAAATTCAGTCCTTGGAGTAAAGGTTTCATAAGGTTTCCAAGCATGATGTTTGTCGGTGACAAATTCACCCTGGCAACGGCTGCAACCAGAAGAGACCATGACTGTATTATTGGCTGTGCTGTCTGCCGCGGCTGTAAGACTGTTAACGTGCTGGAACAGGATGGGCGTAAACTATGTCACATGTTCGCCGCCAGAGGGGGCTACATAGGCACTAGTCGTAAAGCGGCGGGTCATTCAACCATTTTGGAGTTGAGCTACATACCATGATACATGATCCATTTGATGTGATTTGAATATAACAAGCCAGGACACACAAACTAAATCAGCTTAATATCAATCTTTATTAAAGCATTTATAGTAACAGTTTGCTCTGATCTATTCTACAATTTGAATCTAAATAATGTTCGCCAAACAATTAGCAACGCCAGATGATATAAAGAGGTGTAAAAAGAACCCAAAAAACTTGAGAAAACAGCAAGTGATAAATAGACAATTAAATATCAAATGTTCGATTATAAGGCGGTTCAGAGATTTTAGTTCTTTGCAAATGCCTCTAACTAAAAATTTATTTCACAATAAAACTGCTTTTACTTTTAATTTTTTTCTTTCATTATTATAGATGAGGTGTGCAGATCTATTGTTTACAAAAAGAATGGGATAGAAGCTGATAACGGCGATGTGTCCCGAGATCGTGACAAGGAGGCTCAAGATCGAGACCAAGCCTTTGAGCAAATTGTCCATGACCTCAACCTCAACTTGGATGAAAAAAATTAAATGGATTGATTTATAGACATCTATATCGTAAGATATATATATATATATATATATATATATATATATATATATATATATATATATATATATATATATATATATATATCAGGGTTGGGTCTTATAAGAGGGTTTCTGACTGATAGAAAGTGAAGTTAGCGTTCGAGCCAGTCACGGTTCTCCGGGAAATCCGGCCCGCACTGGCTCCCTGAGTAGCCACAGAGGTTGACAGATTGAGTTTTTTTTTACAGTTAGAAATTCAAGGCGAAAGTAGAAGATACAGATAGAGTTGAAGATCGTAGTGTGAGAAGTGGAAGAAGCCGGAGTACCCACAACCCTCTCTCATGGCAACAACTGGGACTGAAGCCGGTTCGCCAGCGGAGAAACCCGTGCGTTTTAGCGCTCAGCTGTCCAGGCGCCTAAAGCTATCCAGGCCCCTATTATTATTATTAATTTGTAATATCTGTTACTATGACTTTTACTTTTACTATTTCTATTACTTTACTATCAAATACTGGAATAAGCATATGCTCATGTTGTCCTCAACAATTTGTAACAACAATTATTAAATAGATTTTATCCTGAATTGAAGGTGAGATTAAATAAATTGAATATAATAAGGGGTAACAAGGGGAGCGCACGGCAAAGCAGTGATAGATTGCCACCCATCCGTCAATATTAATGATGAAATGATAATAAAAGTTACCCTCTTACATGAGAAAAGGCAACATTGTCCGGGGATGAGGGGTGGGATGGTTGGGCGTGAGAGAGAGGAAGGGGGGGTGGGGTGTTGGCTGAAGGACAAAAAAACAGAACCCGTGGATGAATTTTAAGTTTGTTATTCTCCGTTGATTCTAATTAAATATAATCGAATTAATATATTCAATATACCGATGAATAAAAAATCAGCAAAATACATGGGTGGACCTCGCCAATGCTTTTGGGAATCTACACGAGTCCAAAATTTAATATTTTAGGCCAAGGCTTTATAATTTTTGTTTGCTTTTTTAATTTGAAAGAAGTAAAAAAAAACACACGATTTAATACACCGATTAACATGGAATTTGCCGGAAGGTGGCAGTACTTGTCCAAAACGTTCTGGTACACCTTGATCAAAAATTTTTTATAAACTGTATCAACTGGGCCAGTCTAGCTTATGCCAAACTCACCTGTTTTTTTTTCTTTGTTTTTTTTAACTTTTCAAATAGTTATGCCTCATTAGGACTCAATGCAGCAAAGATCCTCATATATCCTTCAAACATCCTTATAGTGCCACCAATGGGGACCATTACATTTCTTCCTTTTTGTCCCGTTTTCGAAAAAGTAGGACTGATATATAGGGCACCATCTCTTACCTGGCACGGGGGACACCGTGATCAGCAAGGCGGTTCTCCTCATTTATCCAAGTAGGTATTTCATCAGATGACAACACCTAATCCGTGGGCTGGGGGGACCTCGCGCCCGCCAACCAGGATTAGTAACCTACACCATGCCGAAAGATCTGTGGTCTGCAATCATACCTTTGTGCCAAGAGAGATGAACGATGTGGTGAAATCGCTTGTCGACTATTATAAAGAGATCCTTGTGGCTGCTCACTCGATCTCCGGATCCACGCTGCAACTTGTCTTCGATAGCACGGAATCAGCCGAGGGGGTCGCTATAGAAGGTGTCCAATGTATGGGTGTAACCTTACCGGCTCAAATGGCTGAAACAAACAAACCAGTTTGGGTGTCGCTACGCGGTCTGCCGCTGGACGTTCCTCACGAGTGTGTCACAGACAAGTTTCGTGATTTCGGCCATGTGTTGAAAGCTTGTAGGAATAAAGTTTGGCAGGGCACCGAGCTCCCGATGTTGGATAGGGAAATCCTGTTGTTCGTATCGAAAGACTTGCCAGATAGAATCCAGGTGTGTTATGACAATAGAAGATATGTGGCGTACTTGAGGTACAAAGGGAAACAAAATACTTGTTGGAGGTGTAAGCAAGAGGGACATATGCAAAGAGATTGCCCGGAATCTGTGAATAGAGAACAGACACCGCCAACAGATGTCGCTAGCCATCAATATGGCCCAGCCGACGATGATACAACTGCTACGGTGACCGATGTTCGTGGTGCGACAGGTGTGACAGACACACTTACCGAAGGCTCCGATGTAGCCTATATAGTAAGCCTCCCAGTGAGGCTTACGAGCACTCTATTGAAAATATTGGTGTGCGAGCGAGAAATCATAAATTTAGATAAATCAGATAATAAGCTTAAAATAAACAAACGTGGGTCTTAACTGGGTGTGTGAACCATTTCTAATAAGTGAAAACGAGAAAATTTGCAGGTGGTAACTAGCCCCGCTTGGAACCATTGTTTTGCTTGCACTTTCTGTTTTATTCACAAGATGGCACTATTTTAGGGACCAGGCAGTAAATCTTATACTTCGAATTAAGTTGAATTTCCATGATGAATGAGCCTGAAACCTAAAAGCCAATCAGAGGAAGGACTTTGAAAACTGGCTTCTCCCTGTGTCCTTGAACCTAAAGCAACATGTCATGTTTGGTTAGAAACCTGCGAGCATCGCTTCTAAACTTTTGCACCTGGATTATGTGTTTAATTTTCTTATTTGAGCCAGAAAACAAGTAAGGAGTCGTAGTTAAGGGTATGTTAGCTAGATTATGTTTGGTAATTTGGTCAAAGGAGGGACATTTAGTAATATCAGACAGGGCACCACAAGAATGCATGCAGTGCTCTCCGTCTCTGTATTATAGAGACGGACACTCTGTCTAGCTCCGATGATGATCCTTTTCCGCCGTTGGAAATCGTGATACCGGAAGAAGAAGCTGAAATGAAAGAACAAGAAAATACAAAAACAACAAGAGATGAAAAAGAAACATCTGATACTTACCGTTCGAAACGCTATAGGTCGGAATCGCCTACAGACACCGCCGTTGCGATGTCGAAAAAACCGTCGATGTTAGCCTCCGCCAATGTACAACCGTCACCATGCCCCTGGATTTCCCTCGCTGACCGATCCCCACTTGACGACCTGCCGCCTGTCCATGGACCTCGAGAAGATGATTCTGAAACAGAATACTATTAAACATTGAAACATTCATCGTGCGAACGGTACCTAGACTCATATTTATCCTTTGCTTAATTTTCCAAGTCGCAAGTCTAAACATAAGAGGACTGGGTGATAAACGTAAACAGGACCCATTCGGTTTCATCAATTGCATGTTTTATCTTTACAAGAAACATACTTAAAATCTGAGGAGTGTAATAATATAACTAAACGTTGGGGGAGTTCTTTTTTTTTGCTAGCAACAGCATAGGGAGGCTTAGGGGCGCTGCCATTTGGGTATTTGGTGCGAGCTCGGCAAAGGTGAAAGAATTTAAAACCGACTGTGCAGGACGCATCGTAAGTATTATTCTATATATTGATCATTTTTACTTCAACATTATAAATGTGTATTGTCCTACAAATAAGAGAGAACGACGCAATTTTTTAAAAAACTATCCTAGATTATATACTGTCCACGGATATTATTAAATGTCCAGTAATATTAACAGGTGATTTTAATTTTATTGAAAACATAGAAAAAGACAAACAAGGTGGAAGTAGTACGCTGAAATTTTGTTTAGTGGGTTGTAATTAATATATTAAAAAATAAATTCATGTTGAAGGACTCTTTCCGAGAAACAAATCCAGACGACAGAATCTTTACATTTCATGATTTATACCACAAGGTGCACACTAGAATAGACCGTATATATATAAGTCGATGTACATATATAAAATCCTGTAAAATAGTTAGAAATACCTTGTCGGATCATGATTGTGTGGTAACCAATTTGTCAAGTAATGTGAAACAAGGACCAGGTATTTGGCATTTTAATAAATCAATCTTGAAAGATACGAAATACATAGAAACTATAATCTCATTGTGGGAATTTTGGCGAACAGAGAAAGATAAATATCGAAATATTTTAAACTGGTGGGACATGGGTAAATTTAAAATAAAAGAATTCACACGTGAGTATTGTCGGGGAAAGGTGAAGGCCGAACGTAAAGAAACGTGTTTTCTAGAGAGAGAATATAACGCGGAATTGTTGCTGCTTGAACAAGGGAAAAAGACCGACCCCGAGAGACTTTTATTCCTTAAAAATAAGCTTAACATTTTCAATGAGAAAGAGAAAGACGCAACCGCTATTCGTTGTAAGATCGATTTTAGGGAGAAAGGAGAGCGCCTTTCAAAGTTCTTTACCAGCTCTTGTGAAGGTTACATAAGCTTGAAAGAGGCAAAAAGGGCCCTGGAAAGCTTTAAATTTGACAAAGCCCGGGGACAGACGGGCTGACCTCTGATTTTTATTGTTATTTCTGGGACCTGTTAGGCCCGGATCTAATAAATGTTTTTAACTCTGCCTACAGTCAAGGTCGTTTATCGAACTCCCAGAGAAAGGGGATCATTTCGCTTATTTACAAAAAAAGGAGACCGTACGTTGCTTAAGAACTGGCGACCGATTTCCTTACTTAACATTGATTATAAAATTTTAACCAAGTGTTTGTGTAACCGGTTACGTCCAGTTCTAGATACTATAATTTCAAATGATCAAACTTGTTCTGTCAAAGGCAGGTCCATTACACAGTCAGTTTCACTAATACGAGATATTATTAATTATACTAAAAAAGAAAATGTATCAGGTGCTTTAATATGCATAGATCAGGAAAAAGCTTTTGATAGGTTAGATTGGAGTTTTATGTTTAGATGTTTAAAGAAATTTGGTTTTGGTTCAGAGTTCATAAATTGGATACGTGTATGCTACACAGATGTACAGAGTTGTCTCAAGATTAACGGATTCATGTCGTCTTATTTTAATTTATCACGGGGAACTCGGCAGGGATGTTCCTTAAGCCCTTTATTGTATATTTTAGTCGCAGAAACGATGGCATGTGCCATTAGAGAAAATACAGATAATTAATGGGATAAAATTACCAAATAACAAATACTTAAAGATTGCTCAGTATGCTGATGATACGACCCTTTTTGTTTCAGATATTCAAACAATTAAGAAATGTTTCAACTTGTTTTATATTTTTTAGGAGGCGTGTGGTGCAAAAGTAAATTATGAAAAAACAGAGTGGTTATGATTGGGCAATTTTATAGGCAGGGGGGATAAGCCATGTGGAATAAATTGAACGTCTGAAAAGGTAAAGGTTTTAGGTTTTATTTTAGGGAATGCTGCTACAGATAAGGAGAATTGGGATCCAAAAATAAGAAAGTTTCAAAATACTTTGTTTTTTATGGTCGTCCAGGAATTTGACATATACTGGGAAGGTTATAGTAGCTAATTCTTTGGCCAGCAGTGGTCTTTGGTATTTCTCGAATTTAATATATGTACCGTCTTTGGTTGTGAAGAAACTGGAAAAAATAATTAGAAGACTTTTTTTGGAATTTTAAAAGACATATGGTAAAGAAACAAGTCATTATATTACCTCGAAATGAAGGAGGACAGAATTTAGTAGATATTAAATTACAAAATATTGGCACAGAGGGCGCTATGGGTGTCAACCGTATTTAATACGAATCATAAATGTAAATGTCTTGCTGAATACTTTATCGGGCAGTATAAAGGTTTAAGTTTAGGGAGGGAAATCTTGTCTTGTAGTCTAGAAATTAATAAGCAAAACTGTAAATACCAACCGCTTATATATAGAGATATGCTAAAAGCGTGGAAACTTGTTAGTACTATAAGGGCATTTCCCTTTAGCAAGTCTGTAGTATTGCAAGAGCTCCTGTTTTTAAACGATAAAATTGTAGACGTAAACGATAAACCGATATTTCTGTATGATTTTATTAGTAAAGTATGCAAAAAGATATATAATATATGGAACCGACGCTTAGGTTGCTTTTATAGGTTCGAGGATTTAGTTGCACAGTATGAGGTTAAAAATACACCATGGTTTAAAAGTAAATATCGTTTGTTAATCAATGCCATTCCTGTAGACTGGATTTCAGTTTTGCGTAGAGGGAGAGAAGCAGATTTTGTCTTAGAATTTGGGCTAAAGTATAACGATGATTTTATCAAGAGAGAGAAGTTTTCGTGTCGTCTCATGTATGATATTATTCTTGATCACCCAGAGCCGAGTTGTGTTAAAAATTGGCAAAGTATTTTTTCTTCAGATCTCCAGATTAAACATATTTTTGGTAGGTGTTATAGAAATTTAAACGATAAATATCAGTTAGATGTAAATTGGAATTTTCTGCATTTGGCCTTGCCAACTAAGGATTTTTCAGATATTTCATGTATAATATGCAAAGAAGCTGAAACTAATCTACATATATTTTCAGAATGTCCTATTGCTTTTAATTTTTGGAGGAAGGTGAATGTTTGGGTTAACGGTTATAGCAGGTAAATCAGTTTGTTTAAATTTGTATACTATTTGTTTTGGATTTGACCATAAATGGAAAGAGATGCCTGAAAATTGTATTATGCTATTGAATTTTATATTGTATATAGGCAGATATGTACTATAGACCAATAGGAATAAGAGTATTACAGGCACTCCATTGCAACCTTTACCCTTCGCTAGAAACTTAATCACTCATCGGATTAAGGAAGAATATTTTAACTGTTATAAGAAAGGAGAAACGGATAGGAAAATCTTTATGAATACCAGGTGTATTAACGATACTTTGTGTAAAATAGATGCAAACTTCAAATTGAAAATCCTGATATGATATAATATTTTGTTTGTGCTGTCTATTACTTTGTATAATACATAGTGTAACTGACTACTACTAGAGGACGTTTCCTAATCAGGAATTCTCTGAGCGTCATGTTTTTGAATGTTAATGAATTTTTATGAATACCTGGTCTATTTACGATATTTTGAGTACAATAGATGGAATTTAAAAATAGAGATCCAGATATGATATAAATATTTTGCTTGAGCTGTTTATTGCCCTGTATATTATATGGTGTAATTGATCACCACTAGAGGGCGTTTCTTAATCAGGAATTCTCTGAGCGTCATGTTTACGTTTTTTATTTCATCTTTGTTTCAGAGGAGGATTTATCAAAATATGGTATGTTTGTTCTTTTTTGCATGAAATATTCTTGCATGGTGCATCTGGTGAGCTTCTGAGGTTGTTCCGGTTGAAGTTCTTGCTACTTTATTATGTATAAGGTATTACTCCTTGTTGTTGATATTGCAAACATCTGTTGCATGGGTATTTTGGAATGTTTTTCTTTTCAGGTCAAATATCGGACTTTTATAAACTGTTGAACAGACACTTTTCCTTTTCAGGTTAAACGATGGACTCTATGTAAGAGATATATATTTTTGTATTGGTATATATACATAGGTTGAGGTGTATATATATATATATATATATATATATATATGTATGTGCATATATATGTGCATATATATATATATATATATATATATATATATGCATGTGGATCGGGTAGTTTATAAATGCATGTATGCTTAATATCTATAAGAACCCCATGTGGTGGTGGATGATACGTGTATCATACGTCTGTATATATATTGATTTTATTAAAACAATACAAAAAAAACCATCTCTATTCCACCCTCTTCATTCCTAGCCTCACTTGGGCATGTATGTATTCCACTTGAACAGTGAAATGTTGCTTGTGTTTTTCAAACGTGATTGTTGCTTTTGTCAAGTTTAATTTTCATCCCAAAACCGAAATCCGTGCTATCGTTGGTTGAAAGGTTTCTACTAGAATCGTAATCGCCAGCAAGTAAACAAACCCTTAAGCCTTAGATAAAGTACTCAAGTGCTCAAGAGACGCTAACGATTCCCATGAAGGCAGCAGCTACACGGATTGTAAGTTCACTGCCGGATGATGGGGGGGGGGGATTGCAAGGCTGCAGCTGGTATATCCCCTAAAATTGCTTAAATAATATAAAAAAAAAATACTTATGTTAAGCCATCAAATGATATCACATCCATACGTGGAATATTTTGCGTCTTCATTTGGTATATGGTGATCCCCTCCGTTTTTCTCAGTTGTCCCCTGTGTTTTCACACTGTCCGGTAGCTCATTGTCTGCGCAGGTCACGGTCTCTGCATTTGTCCTGCCTGGCGACACCAGGGTTTTGACCGTGGCCTTGCGCAGAACACCTCATGCACGTGCCCAGAGTGGACGTGTGCAATGTGTATTACTGGCAGTCCTTTGTCTTTGCAGGTACGTTTAATTATATCTAAATATGTATTGAAATATCGGTGTGAATAAGCAGTTTTCCTTGAATTAACATTATAGGGTTTATCCTAAATATTCCTGTTTTCCGTACATGTATGGTGTCTCACGTGATAATATTTCTGGAATAACTATAATATATAGTGTGTCCTAGGCATCCACGTGCTTTCCTATAATTGTGTACCGTAAGAATATTAACTGCTCTTACCGTATTACGTAAAATATATTAGTGTATAATAAGATATATATGGCAGAACACCTCATGCACGTGCCCGGAGTGGACGTGTGCACTGTGTATTACCGGCAGTCCTTTGTCTTTGCAGGTCAGACCTGCACCGCACTGTGTATATATATACACCGAGGAAATAAAAGAATTGTTGTGTTGTCCGCTTTCGTTATGTTCTTCTAACAAGAACTCCGCCGCCCGGCAATGCCAGTCCAAAGTGATAAGCCCGGCGTAACACTAATATATAAGGTAATTTCAAAGCGTGTATCATATTTTACTCATATTATAATATTATTTTATAAATAAGTTAAATTTTGCAATTTAAGCAACTTATATTTATATTCAAATTTTAATGAGAAAAATTATTCTAAGGAAAATGCCAAATGCTTGATTTAGACTTTGATCTCTCCATAATACAGCTTCAAATATAAATATTGTTAATATCCTTTGTTTAGGGTTTTATCATTTTTACTTTAAATCTTGTTTAGCACCAGCAAGTCCCCAAATTATTAAATGTATCTGACGAATTAACGGTTCTGTATTAATATGTTTACTTTAGCACGTATGGTTGTTAGATCAGAGTTAAAGTCCGTAATAGTTTATGATAGTTTAATAAATTTGAAGCATAACAGCTTAATTATAATTAAAGTAAAAGAAATAATTTAACATTTCCCTCATAAGGTGACCCCCCCCAAAAAAAATTAATATTACCGATTTTTTATTCATTGTGTATCTAGACTTTACTTGTGGATTAAATAAAAAGAAACATTTATATTTTACATAAAAATAAATATAATAATAGGAATAGTATATATATATACAAATATGCACATAATACACAGACACACACACACACACACATATATATATATACATGTAAATATATGCATTATCATATTTTAAAGTTGAATCCCCAACTTCAAATAAAACTTGATTTCCACTAAGCCTTGCTGTTGTTTACGATTGTTCACATGTTTTGCATGAGCACCCTTCCTTAAGCCTAAATGACTACTATATGATCTTATATAAGCGTGAGCTAAACGCTCATAATACACACAACATGGCACATGCGAGCATGGACCTATCTTGAATGAAACACTCACTCTAAAGTGTAGGTACAATCCTTTATACTCGGAAATGTGCAACGACACTACATGACATGTTAACAGTTACAATATAGGCCTCCACAGAACGACTGTTTCCCATAAACCGGTTTTTGACAACCCGTATCAGCATCCGGTATCGCTTACTTTACGTGTCCCGGATCTGTTGCCTAAACCGTACACAGGCATAAAATCATCAACATCCCCTAGCCGAGTATCAGTTCCTTACAACATCTCCCAACATGATGTCGCTGGTACTGCTGTCTCTGCTCGCCTCGGCTTCTTCCATGGTACCTGATGCAGCCTCCGACGTAAAGACCGTGCAAACACAATCCCGTAGAGTTAACATGACCTTCATCGTGAACACACTTAATCAAGTTGTCAGCTCTTTCCCAGTGGAGGCTAATAAACCCGTTTCCGGTCGGAATAATGAAATAATCCATGCACAGATTCAGGAAATTGCCTACATGTTGAACAAGACATCCTCGACTGGTGATGTTCAGGAAGCATTGCATAGAATCTCAGCTTTGTCAGAATATTTAAAAACAGAGTTTGAACGACTAAAATTTGAAGGAGCACTTCTCAAAGATAATTTGGAAGATGTCAATGTTTCTGTATCAAGCCTTGGTCAATACGCTGCAGAGAGGCTCAGTGGTATCGCCAATCATCTTTCTGATATTAAGATATCGCTACAGAAAAAATGTGATAATCTAAAACAGCTAGACTTGCACTTGGACCGAATGCTTGAGATCAATATGAAACTGGCCTCCCAGAACGAACGTGAGGAGGAAGTGATTTCGAATCCACACGCTTATGTCACAAATCATTCAGGTGAGTTTTTCAATTTCCCGTATTTTCTTGATTTTTTTGCTAATTGCCTCCATAACTAGGGCATGCTTTCATTCCCGTTCGTGTGTATGTTTGTGTATGTGTGTGTTGTTCACAGCATAACTTACGATAGCAAGAACGGACTCTCCTGATATTTTAAGGGCGTTTCGGGAATGAACCAGGAAGGAATCGATTTGATTTTGGTGTGGATCCTGCTCATGATCCGGGTTCAGGAAGGACATCCAGGAATATTCATAAATTTAACATCACGCGTGCAGGAAAGAATCTGGGAATATGGGCCAAATAGGTGAATAGAATAACGTTTGGGGAACTTCTGCACGAATGAACAAGGGAGTATGGACCGCATAAGAGAATGCAGAGCATAAGAAGAAGAGCATCACGTTTTGCGGAGCATCCCACTTTAAAGACCACACAGATGGCGGAGACCTACATTCCTGTGAATGCATACTTCTATTTTGTTATACTTTTACTTTCTCAGTAACTTTTTCCCTTCCTCACTTGGTCTGACCCCCATTCTCTTTCTTTCTTTCTCTCTCTCTCGTATTATCAGACACGTTTTGAGAAAAGTATAAAAGAGAGACGCACAAAATCCGGTATATTATGTAATTATTAATGAGGTATAAATCGACATAAATTGCGGATGAGTCTTGCAGTTACATATATTAAAGAGATAAAAATGTACAAAACTAGTTTCCTTTTTAAAGATCTCTCTCACTCTCTCAAGTAATTTGTTATCAAACACTAGGTCACTGTTTTAGCAACTGATTAACTGACACGCTTAATACGGAGATAATCCATTATAATTAGTAGCCTATTAATTCAACAAAATTATGGTGTCTTTTTAAAATCGTGTTGCGATCTCTAATAATCCTTATTTCAGACTACGACACGGAGCAGCATGCGTGTCTCCTTGAGTTGACAGGATACGGGCTTGAAGACCCGGGGTGGAGCTGCAGAGGTCCGTCTATCAGGATCAATGGGAGGTTCCTGGATATCCAGGGGTCATTTATTAGGGAGCCGACTACTGGAACACCCTGTCGTGGAGTACATTTTATCACACTGAATCTAAATGACCGGTCCTGTTCACTCGGGATGAACAAATCTTTTGACACCTGCGCAAAGGACACCGCAGGCAAAGCTTTCGATGCTTCACTCAAAGCATTACCACCTGGAACTGGAATTGCTGTCGTGGGAAACGATGAATTCACTCTGAATTTAGTCCCAGCAGTTGAAACACTGGAGAGAGAGTTTGGAGTGCACCTGATGTTGGCCGATAATAATAGTGAGAGTCCTTGGTATCGGTCTGCTGTAGCATGGTTTGCAGTCAAAGGCGACCCCTCACGGGCGAAAGTCAAACAATTCCGGAGAAAGAAAGGACCTGCAAAACTAACATTGGATTTCCTGGAGGGTAAAATCACTTTGTTTCTATTTAAGCGGAGTAATAAGTCTATAAATAAAATTATAGTTTGAATATATAAATTCCAAATTCGAAAAAAAAAATTGAATGATAAGTAAAAAGCGCCTTGAGAACATCCCTACCAAGGTTGCCAGTACTGCACGAAATATATTTGCACATTGAAATATTTTATTTCCCTTTAAACTTCCAGATCTTATTTCGTTTAAAACAAACGTACTGCCTATTCTCCTACATTAGCTATATTGCCTTGCTATTACAGGTACCCTGACCAGGAAAACTCGGCCGATCATATATTGTTTCTGTCCGCGAATATAATAATTTATGAATTTCTTAGTTTTACATAACATATGTCCATGTACACGTCTAAAACAGACAATTAGTGAGCAATTAAACGTCAGCTTTCCATATTTATTTATTATTATTATTACTCCTGATTTTTATTATATCTATTTCAGCAGGATACCTCATTAAAAAAATTCTTTGTTTCAAAGTAGTCATGCTACAATTACCAAAAAAGGAACTAATACACGTGGAACAAATGACACCTTAACAAAAACTGTTTATTTGGTTTTAAACTCAGTACCAGAAGCTGCAGCAAATATATGAAAGAAGTCACTTGTGATGCTTTATTATTTCACTTACAGGAACCTTCACTCCCTGGGGGAAGGGTTTCATCAAGTATCCAAGAACTAGGTTCGTTGGAGACAAGTTCACTATGGTAACGGCTCCAACGGTGGGGGCGCAGGACTGCATCTCCCGCTGTGCTGTCTCCCGCGGTTGTAAGACGGTAAACGTGCTGGACGATGAGGCACAGAAGTTATGTCAAATGTTCTCCACTAGAGGGGGCTACTCAAGTGTCAGCTTGCAAACCGACGAACGCTCCTCAATGTTCGAGTTAGCCTATATCCCATAAAAATTGCTTGATTAAGCTGGTGCGGGGCTTGTAGCATATCTTTTAAAGGGCCCCTAATTGAGCTGCACTCCCTTCATACAGCCTGTGATTTGGGTGTATATCCTAGGTGTTTTCCTGATATTCAGCAGTAAAAATCACTTAACCATAGCGGACTGTAGCGGACTTTGTTCAGTAGCGGACCCAAAGTGGTTCTTGTCGTTTTCAGCAGATTGAATGTAATTTGCGCATGTTATATGTTATGTTTAATCTTCAATCTTTGTCACGTAGCATGGTCCTGAAATTAGCTTGATAATAACAGTTAAAAAAGTATTTCCACGTGTTAGTCAATTTATCCCCGTGAACTCAAACAGTGCGTGAACATTGAACGTTGGTGGAAGAACACAACCGCTTTATGCAGCCCAACCCGGAAGTGCTTATTTATTTTCTTAAAATATTTACTAGTTTGTTTTCTTCATAATAAAGTAATTTAATGATATTATATATTTATATGTAACTATATTATAATATGAGAATAGGGCTCTATATACTAGTATACCGGCAGGGGCAGTTATAACGCTTTTCCGCCTGTCTCAGGCAAACACGTGCACGGAAAGGCATTTTAAATTTTTTACCAATCCGTTGGAGTGGTGAACACCTAGATGTTTTTCATATCATTAGCTGATAAGTAGGAACAAAAATGACGAAAACGAAATATTTTATAGCTGGTCTCCCTCCGACTACTACGGTGGCTCGTATAGGACATGCATAAAATTATTTTTATCTCGTTCCCACGAGATAGTATGTCGTTCCCACGAGTTAGTATCTCGTGGCCACGCGATAATTATCTCGTTCCCACGCGTTAGTATCTCGTGGCCACGCGATAATTATCTCATTCCCACGCGTTAGTATCTTGTGGCCACGCGATAATTCTCTCGTTCCCACGCGATACTATCGCGTGGCCACGCGATAGTATCGCGAGGGAACGAGTTAAATGTAGGTAGACAGTACCGTAAGACCTACATCTTAAATCCTTAAGGCATGTTTCTCTACACTGGATGAAGACTATGGTCAATTATTTGCATGAATTTGGAGCGGGCTTAATATGCTGAGACCTGAAATGATGCAACCGGGACTCGTACAACACTCATGGGCCATGTCTGTTCTGGATGGATGGTGATGCATTTATTTCCATTATAATAATCATAATGTTTACTTTGCCTTGTCGTATGTCACTAGATAGTTGAATTGTGTGTATCCTTAATTGATCCTTTTTAACATCTCTTTCTATCTATACCTTGTTGAAAATGGAAAAAAATAGAACAGTGAAAATTAATTATTATTTATAATAAATTAGTGATGCAATTTTAGTAACCGTTATCATCATTGTAGCAGGGTGGGAGTCTATGGCACCCTGCTGTACCCGCTTTACCCGCCCCTACGGCTTTGTCGATCAAGGGGTGTAACGTACAGGCTAAGAACATAATATTTCTGCTAAACTTTCCTGCATACATGAAGGGGCATTTTCTTTTTCCAAGTCGAACTAAATATCGAACTACATGTATTATCCCCCTAAAGAAATAATCTGAACACACGAGCTGAAATAACTCTTCCTCTAGTCTATTCAAGCAGTGTATGAACCATAGAAAAAGTGGTTTTATTATAAAAAAAATAATTCATTCGTTATACTCGTGTTAATCACGAAGATATAACTCGATCAGCAATCGAAAAACAGGGCACATATCGTTATCAGAAAATCTAGAAACATACTTGACATGTATGGATGTCTCTCCTCCTTGAAATAGGCTAAGTCACTGTGACCTAAATTCTCAGAGTTATTGGCCGTGTTAGGGTACCCAAATAAATTTTTTTTATAAAATAGATATAAATCTGTATCTCAATCATTAAACCATAAATTCAATGAATCTTGCCATAATATTCATCAGTTCCTAAAGGATGATGGGGCCATATGTATTTATATATATATATGATATATATATAATATAAAAGCTCCACTATCTCAACATTTAATGCATGGATAGCCTTGTTTATTGTTTCGCTAAATCAACTTGACCTGTTTTATTAGTTACTGAAGTCTGTATTTTTTTCTATTGTGAATGCATTTCTCTTCTATTTTTGAGACTGCGAGATACGGCAAAGGCATCAACATCCCAACTTGGTTTCATCTGGGGTCTTGAAACCTGATGTGTTTAATGATTGTGATAAGTTTTATCAGTTTGCTGAAAAATGAGGGCACCACCTGTTTTAAAGCCGAAATAAACTTATTACGTGATGATGTGATGCAACATCTAAAGAGTATTGCGTATGTGTCCCTCAAATCTGTGACACAAGTTGTTTCCGCCATGCTCTCAGCTGAATTTGAAAACTAAAGACTTTGGTCTTATTCTTCTCGTGACATCATGTATAGACCGGTTATTATTGTATCCAGTCTTAACGTCTTTTTATTTAAGGAAGATAACTGTGTCCATTGATAACAGGAGGTCAGAGGTCAAGATTATATCTGATATCTAGTTTTCAAATGATAAAATTGCAAATTTTAGCCCATACTCTCATGTATGTCAGGTGAGCGTCATAACCCTTGGGTCACTTGTTTATTATTATCATAATAGAGCACTCAAGAACGGCACTTCCCAGGAAATCAAATTTTAATATACAAGGGCATAATTGACGTTTGAACTCAATCCTTTAAATATAGTGTAATGGTGTTATATATCAGAGAAATTCAGTCCTTGGGGTAAAGGTTTCACCAGGTTTCCAAGCATGATGTTTGTCGGTGACAAAGTCACCATGGTAACGGCGGCTGTAACCAGAAGTGACCATAACTGCATCATCCGCTTTGCAGTCTCCCGCGGCTGTAAAACTGTTCACGTGCTGGAATTGGATGGACGTAAGCTGTGCCATATGTTCGCCGCTAGAGGGGGCTATTTAGGCACATGTCGAAGAGTGGCGGGTCATTCAATCATGTATGAGTTGAGCTTCATACCATGATATATGATCCATTAGATGTGATTTGCATATAACAGGCCAAGACACACAAACTAAATCAGACTTTCACAGCTTAATACCAGTCTCCATTAAAACATATATGGTAACAGTTTGCTTTGATCTATTCCACAATTAGGATCTAAATAATGTTTGTCAAACAAAACACATTTGCACTACCGGATGATATATAAAGAGGTGTAAAAAGAACCCGAAAAACTTGAAAAAACCTCAAGTGGTTAAAAGGCAATTAAATATCAAATGTTCGATTATAAAGCGGTTCAGAGATTTTATTTCCTGGGCAATTTCACAATTAACTGATTTTTTTAAAGTTAAAATTTTCTTTCTATATTTTGGATGATGAACATGATGTATACAGATCTATTGTTTACAAAAGAGAATTGGATAGATCGGGATGACGGTGATGTGACCCGAGATCGTGACAAGGAGAATCCAGATCTGGGTTTGGTCTTATTACAGGGGTTCTGACTGACTGAAAGTGAACCGGTCACAGGTCTCCGGAAAATTCGGCCACATCTGCCTCTCCATCAACGACAAAGTTTGACAGATTAAGGCGGTTTTTACAGTTAGATATTTAAGTCGAACGTAGAAGATACTGATAGAGCTAAAGATGGTAGTGAGAGAGGCGGAGGAAGCCGGAGTACCCGGAGAGAACCACCCACCTTGGACGAGCCACTACAACCCAGTTTCATGGCAGCATCTGGAATCGAACCAGAGTCGCCAGCGGAGAATGCCAGGCGTTTTACCACTCACCTGTCCAGCCCCTAAAGCGGTCCAGGCCCCTATTCTATTGATAATATTCTTACATTAGACTATTATTACATCCTTTGTAATATCTATTACTATTACTTTTACCTTTACTATTTCTATTAGTTCACTATCAAATAATGGAATAAGCATATGCTCACGTTATCCTCAACAAGTTGTAACAACAATTGTTAAATGTATTTTATCCTTAATAAAAAAAATGAAAATTCATAAATTGAATATAATAAGGGGGTTACAAGGGGAGCGCACCGCAAAGCAGAGAAAGGTTGCCACCCATCCGTCGATATTAATGATTAAATGGTAATAAAAGTTACACCTGTACGTGCCAAAAGGCAACATGGTCCTGATGTGAGGGGTGGGGTGGTTGGCCTTGAGAGAGAGGAGGAGGGGGGGGGGGGGGTATGGCTGGCGGACAGGTGGACCAGTGGATGAATTTTACATTTGTTATTCTCGGTTGATTCTCATTCATTATAATCCAATTAATATATTCAATGTTCCAGTGAATTAAAAGCAACAGCAAAATTAAAGGATTGACCTCTGGTCTTGAGAATGTGCCGCAGTCCAAATTTAATACTTTATGACAAGGCTTTTCTAATTTTTGTTTGCTTTTTAAATTTGCAGTAATAAAAACCTGATCTAATTCACCGATTAACATATAATTTGCCGGAAGGTAGCAGACGTTGTCCAAAGCCTTCCAGTACACCATGATCAAAAATGTTTTATAAGCTGTATCGACTGGGCAAGTCTAGCTCTTGACATACTCACCTGTATTTTTTTGTTTGTTTAATTTTTAAAATTGTTATGTCTCTTTAAGACTCAGTTAAGAAAAAATATATTCAAACTGGGGCATGCATAAATTCCACTTGAACAGTGATACGTTGCTCGTGTTTTACAAATATGATTGTTGTTTTTAGTCAAGAGTAATTTTCTTTCAAAAACCGATATCCGTGCTATCGCTGGTCGAAAGTGTTCTCCAGAATCCTTATCGTCAGCAAGTTAACAAACCCTTAAGCCTTAGATAAATCATTAAAGTGCTCAAGTGACGCAAACGATCCCATGAAGGCAACAGCTACACGGGTTGTATGTTCACTGCCGGATGAAAGGGCGGGGGGGGGGGGGGGGCAAGGTGGCAAGACTACAGCTTGTATAACCCCCAAAAGTGCTTAAAAATATTAAAAAAATAGTTATATTTAAGGTGTTTTCAAAGCGTGTATTATAAAATTACTTATGTTGTAATATTATTTTATCCATTAGTTTAATTTTGAAATTAAATTAACTGATATTTATATTCATATTTGATTAAAAATTTATTCTATAGAAAATTCCAAATGTTTGGTTTAAATTTTGATCTCTCAATAATACAGTTACAAATATAAATATTGTTAGAATTATTTGTCCGTTGGTTTTCTCATATGTCCTTAAAATTTTGTTTAGCACCAGCCCTGAAATATTAATTGTATCTGACGATTTAGAAGTTCTGTATTTATATATTTACATTATCACGGGTGTTTTTTTTAGACCTGTACGTAATGATTACGATAGTTGAGTTAAGGAGCATAAAAGCTTTATAATTTCTGTGAAAGAAATAATTTACATTTCCAACAGAAGGTCCCACCCTTCCCCCCTCCCCCCCAAAAAATAATATTACCGATTTTTAAATCATTGTGTGTCTTGATTTGATTTGTGAATGAAATAAAGAGAAACATTTATATTTTATACATAAATATATAAAATAAAAGGAATTATATTTTAACATAATATAATTATATATACAAATATGAACATAATATACAAATGTTTATATATATGTGTATATTCATATACATTTATATATCAGATTTTAAAGTTGAATCCCCAACTATAAATAAAACTTGATTTCCACCAAGCCCTGCTGTTGTTTACGATTGTTCACATGTTTTGCACTTCCTTAAGCAGAAATGACTGCTATATGATCTTATATAAGCGTGAGTTAAACGCTGAAATACATAAACATGGCTCATGCCAGCATGGACTTTGAATGAATCACAATTCTCTGAAGTGTAGGTACAATCTTATTTACTCGGATATGTGCAACGACACTACATGACATGTTAACAGTTACAATATAGGCCACCACAGGACGACTGTTTCCCCATAAACCGGATTTTGTCAAGCCGTATCAGCATCCGGTATCGCTATCTTTACGTGTCCCGGATCTGTTGCCTGAACAGTACACAGGCATATAATCATCAACATCTCCAAGCCGAGCATCAGGCCTTACAACATCTCCAAACATGGTGTGGCTAGTACTGCTGTCACTGCTCGCCTCGGCTTCTTCCACAGAAACTGATGCAGCCTCTGACGTAAAGACCGTGCAAACACAATCCCGTGGAGTTAACATGACCTTCTTCGTGAACACACTGAATCAAGTTGTCAGCTCTCTCCCAGTAGACGCTAATAAACCTGATTCCGGTCTGAATAGTGAGTTTTTCAATGCACAGATTCAAGAAATTACCGCCATATTGAACAAGACATCCCCGACTGGTGATGTTAAGAAAGCACTGGATAAAATCTCAGCTTTGCAAGAATATGTCAAAACAGAGTTTGAACTACTCAACATTGAAGGAGCACTTCTCAAAGATAAATTTGAAGATGTCAATCGTTCCGTATCAAGTCTCGGTCGATACACTGCAGAGAGGCTCAGTCGTGTCGCTAGTCATCTTTCTGACATTAAGATATCGCTACAGAAAACAGAAGATCATCTGAAACAGCTGGATTTGCGTTTAGACAGAATGCATGGAATTAATATGAAATTGGCTTCCCAGATTGAACATGGAAGAGATGTGATTTCCAATCCCAATGCCTATGTTGTACACGTCAGAAATATATCAGGAGAGTTTTCATTATTTTGCTGCATTTTATTGGTTAATATGCTAATTTGTTAGACACTTTCTCTCTCTCAAGGTAATTTAGTTAGCATACACTAGTTTTACAATGTTTCAGCGACTGACCAACTGAGACGCATAAAATGGTGATAATCCATAATTATTAGTATTAATTCTGAAATGTAAAACAAAAGTACAGTGTCTTTTTAAATAATCTTGTTTCAGTTTCTAATTATTCATATTTCAGACTACGACACGGAGCAGCATGCGTGTCTGCTTGAGTTGACAGGATTCGGGATTGAGGACCCGGGGTGGAGCTGTAAAAGTCCGTCTATCAGGGTCAATGGAAGGCCTCTTGATATCCAGGGTTCATTTATTAAGGAGCCGACCACTGAAACACCCTGTCGTGGAGTACATTTTATCACATTGAACCTAAATGATCGCTCCTGTACACTTGGGATGAACAAATCTTTTGATACCTACGGAAAGGACACCGCAGGTAAAGCTTTCGATGCTACACTCAAAGAGTTGCCAACAGGAACTGGAATTGCTGTGGTGGGAAACGACGAATTCACTCTGAATTTAGACCCAGCAGTTGAGACACTGAAGAGCGAGTTTGGAGTTCATCTGATGTTAGCCAACGATGGAAAGAGTCCTTGGTTCCGGTCTGCTGTGGCATGGTTTGCAGTCAAGGGCGACCCTTCGCGGGCAAAAGTCAAACAAATCCAGAGAAAGAAAGGACCTGCAAAACTAACCTTGGATTGGTTGGAGGGTAAAATCACTTTTTTCCCATTTTAAGAGAGTAATAATTCTAGTAATATATTCATCATTTAAATATAAAAATTCCAATTAAATAAAAAGTAATGACAATGCAAATGCATTTTTAAGTGATATTTTATATCGGCTGGTTGGTAAATTCTGCAAAGTATCAAACACACAAATATATATATATATATATATATATATATATGCATGTGTGTGTTTGTGTGCGTTCGTGTGTGCATTTCGATCGTTTTTTCTGCATGCAGGTTGAGTGTATTTTTTTATAATCTGATATTTATTAGGGTATTGCATTCCATATGTTCATGTATATACGTTTAGAATCATAAGTTTACAATAAAATATTTCTTAAACGTAAGATGTCCATATTTATTAATAATTATTACCACCTTTATTATTTTTATCTATTTTAGCAGGATACCTCATAAAAAACGCAATTTTACAATGAGGTCATACTACAATTAAAACATAAGGAATTGATACACGTTGAAAAAAATGATACCTTAATAAAACTATTGTTTATTTTTTTTAGGTCGGTACCAGTAGTTCGACAAAATATGAATGGAGTGATTTGTGACACATTATTATTTCATTTGCAGGAACCTTCACTCCTTGGGGGAAAGGTTTCATCAAGTATCCAAGAACAAGGTTCGTTGGAGACAATTTCACCATGGTAACAGCTCCGACGGTAGGGGCGCAGGACTGCATCTCCCGCTGTGCTGTCTCCCGCGGTTGCAAGACGGTCAACGTGCTGGACGAAGGGGCTCAGAGGTCATGTCAAATGTTCACCGCCAGAGGGGGCTACTCCACTGTCAGCTTGCAAACCGACGAACTCTCCTCTATGTTTGAATTATCCCATGTCCCATAAGACTGCCGGATTAAGCTAGTACGGGGCCTGTAGTATATCTTATAAAGTGCCCTAATTTAGCTGTACCCCCTGCATACAACCTGTGTTTTTGGTGTATATCAAAGGTGTTTACTTCATACTCCGCAGTTAAAATCACTTGTGTATTAACCATAAAATGAACTGTCCAAAAGCGGATCCAAGGGAGTTTTTGTCGTTTTCAGCCGATTTATTGTAATTCACTCATGTAATTTGTTTTAAATTGTTTAATGTTTAATCTTCAATCTATATGTCGTGTAGCATGGCCTTAAACTTAAGCCTGATAATAACAGTTAAAAAATTTCCTCCTGCTAGTCAATTAACCCTGTGTATTTAAACAGTGCGTGAACATTGGACGTTGATGAAAGAACAAAACCGCTTGTTGCAGCCAAAATCGGAGTTGCTAGTTTTGTTTCTTAAAATATTTACCAGTCTATTTTCTTTATGATAAAATAATTTAATATAATTATATATAGAATATAGTTCTATATACGAGTATACCGGAGTTTTTTATTTAGCTCAGTATCGGACAGATTTATATTTGTATTTTTTATATGTGTCTTAAAACTTTGTTTCTGTATCTGTAAGCATAATGATGTTATTTATATAAAATTGTGTACAAGCAGTTTTAATTGCAGCGCCTGACGTGTGCAGGTATAGCCATGGCAACATGACATTGAAGTTTTTTTTTTAAATAAACTGATAGGGGCCTGCGAGTCATGATACAAGTCATAATGGAACATCCATTCCAAGGTCGAATCAAAATATTTGCTGTGTAGTAGTATTTTACATCAGAGCCATATATGGGTCTATTAAATTTTGCTTTGAAGAAAAATGTTGGTACGCAAAATTTGTGGTGTTTACCGTGAAGGCGAGAATGAAATTTAAAGAAGTGTCGGCTACCTAATATTCGCTGTCGTTCCTTCAGACGGACGGACGGAGATAGAAACTCTCCCAGTAAAACCAGCCTCGTCATCAATAACTACTGCATTGATACACGTGAGTTGAGGGTGTATGTAATATTTATTATTTTCCCTCACCAGAATAACGTCACTTATTGTCTTAATTAGCGTAAATAACAGTTCGACAGGCAGATGATAATGAAAAAGTACTCTCAGAAATGGCGTGCACATCAAATAGACCTTTTCCATTAACACACTCGCGACACCTGTCGGCCTTATTTTACGTCTATGGTTCAGGAGTCATCGGCGGAAGCGGTTGTGTTTTGGACCCTGTTGCATTGAAACTTCTTAACACCAATATCCCCATTATTGACGTAAGTTCATCATGAAAGGACAAAAGTATGTTGCAATTTAAGATCAAACAAGGAGGGTCATTATGTTACAGGTGCTCTATTATGTGACACGGGCGTATCTCGTGTTGTTGTTACATTCCGTACTGGTTGAACTCTCGTTGTCATGTGGGCCTTGAGTTTTCACGCTTGGTCGTGGGTCACGTGATTAGCCTGGTATGTGTAGACACACGGCTATGTCTTTCTAGAGAATTCCTGGAACGCGTGTTTACTGTGGAGTAGGATCCTTATAGACTGTTCGAGAAGTAGATGGTTCCCGGCTTAGGGTGTGAAGGTATATAAAAGGCTGTTTTTAGAACCAGAGGGCAGACAGCAGAGCAGATTCCAGCGGACGCAGAACCGTGTGTCAGGAACTTATCCGACTAATGCGGCAATTATAGATTTTTCAAGAACTTTCTTGGAATTTATACATTTGGACTTCAGTTTACTTTCTGTGTTGTTGCAAGAACTTTCCGCTGGACTGTCATTCTCCGATAGCTTACATTCAAAGGACTCATTTTGGTGACACTGTTGGTATCCAGGTATTGTACCATTCTGTGTGATTGTACTGACTTGTTGCTTTACCGCTGTTTCACTGTATAATTGTATTGATTTAGTGTATTGTATTGTTAGGGTTGTTTTGGGAATAAATTATAGTTATTTGTTAACAAAAACCACTGACTTCTTTATTCATTCCCCTAGAGATTTACCGCTGCCTAGTGTTACAGAATCTGAGGTTTTTTATCTCCATCACAAAATTTCTGTTCATCACGCATACGTGATCTGTTTATATTAGGTTCCGTCAAAATTATATCTTATATTGAATGTATATATGCCTATGATACGAGGCTGACCAGGGCTGGTTGAAAATTAATATGAAAGGTGCCAGTCTTAGGCTATACATATTAAAATACATATTAAAACGGTGAGCATATCAACAGAATACTAGGGAAATTGACATGTATTTACGCAGACGCAGGTTGCTAACTTCAATTGGTAGCGTCCTTGACAATCGCGAAAACCTGAACAAAACAAGTTGTTCATGGCGAAAAGCTGTGTTTACATCTTGTAATCCATTTGCATTGAAAAACTAATGAAATTAATTCGGCTGCTTAAAAGTAGAGAAGACGTTCATGATTCATGAATTATGAATGTACAATATATACCCAGTTATCACAAAACATTTTCGAAAATGTTCTCAAAATGTAAAAAAACATGGTAATACAAATTTGTCATTTCCTTATAATGTCTATCAAGTAACATTTTTTATCTATGAAATTAAATAAATGTTTCTGATGTTTTAAATAGTCTGTTAATACATCTGTGCAACTTTTGCAATTGTTTGTAAAACTGTTTTGTGTTGTGTGGGTACATTTAATTACGAATTTCAATAATCCATTATGATTAACAAAAGTATACAATTCTGTGTCATTTGATATACTTGCATTCTGTTTACTATTTATTGGTCACATGAAGACTCAAGACTCAAAATCAAATGAACAAGATATTGTCGTCTCCAATGAACACTTCTGTTTACATGCGGACCGAAGGTCAGCTGACCGGAACCCTGGAAATGGTCTATTATACTAATATTGGACCAATACCTATAGCTTGTACTGCCACATCAACGTCATCAGTAAAAATGGAAGTTTTGATGGCAGGCTGCTTTAGTACAGGTAGCGCCTGGTCGCATGATCAAGTGTCCCATCTTTAGATGATGCGGTCCATCCCATTCGACATGTCCGGTTTTATACGAGGTTATCTACACAGTCATCCCATTAGGGATTGATTGGATGTTGGGGCAATATATTTTCCGTTCTAGGTAATTTTTGTTACCGTAAATAAATCTTAAATTTTCTTAAGTCTAGGTCAAACCAAATGTCTTTAGAATATGATGATCAAAATAATACCTGTTTTCTCGTTTGAATGCACATGGAGTTACTCATTATGAAGACCATATATAATTCATAATTGTCTCCTTTTATACCTTATATACATAAACTGCTATTATGGTCTGAATGATATAGAAGGCACATTTCTGAGAAGATGGCTGATTCACAATTGCTTCCATGCATCACGAACAACGCTACCTGTTGAGTTTACGGGACAAACGGCTTCTTATGTGTACTCCGAATGTAATTTCTTCTGGTAATGGAGAAGCAATCGGTAACCGACATTGGCCTTGTTTGATAAAAGAAAATGAGTTTGACAGTTCACCACAGGAACATAGACGTAGGGTCCCTATATAAAGATTCTTGCTCAAAATCTCCTCTTGACAATCGCCCCCCCCCCCAACACACAGACACACGCCCTCCCATGCAGGAACATATTTCTTTTACTATAACAGCATATTATGAAGTATATTTTGGCCATACAAAGTTAGTTTCACTTAGTGTCCAACACCTTATTTGCGATAGTAAAATATGATTTAGGTCAACCAAATTGACAAACATTCAGCAATACATTACAATATACAGTAGAGCGCCTTTTTTTCAAAAGCGTCGGGGGACAAGCTTTATGTTTATTAAAACGAACATTCGGAAATGCGGACAAAGGTCTAGAGGCAAGTTAGTACGACAGTTAATGATTAACTTAATGCCATTTTACCCGAGAAACACGGTGTTTCTTTTCGATATTCGTAATTGACGACCTGGATATATTAAAAATATTGGATTATTGCTGAGCATAATTGGCAAAGATCAGTCTAACCTGCTTTAAGGATACGTGCGTGCTCTTTTTTTCATCAAATTCACTGGAGGGAAAGGTCAAATAATATCGCCAAGGAACACGGTGTTTCTTATCGATCTACGTAATTGAAGACCGGGACATTTAAAAGCTGCTCGAGCACAAGCGTTTTATGAATTATACCTCACCAGTGCTGATGCGAGTAAACTGCTCAGTTATTTGGCATGATATCCTGTCGACGAACTATGCTTGCTTGAGTACAAACGAGATGTGATTGAAAACACACAAGTGCTCTTGGATAAACTGCTCAGTCGCTTGCTAGGGGTACATTGGGCCAAGCGTTGCGGGGCTAGCTTTAGTTTTTACACCTTTGACCCGGCGACAATAACGGCCCACAATTAATTAATTAGGGCCACCACTTGGCTAAACACATGACCACAGGCTTTGTGACTCGTAATTACAATACTCATTTTAGCTTTTTACATAGTTGAAATATATTTTGGAAATAGGAATACATTTTCGCTTCCCCATTTTAATTTTAGGAAAAACGAAATTCGGAAATTCGGAAATACGGCGCTCTACTGTAGCTTTAACATTTATGACGATTCATTCTCAAAATTAGATACATAATTGAAATGTTTCTTCTTTCAAAAATAAAATAAACATGCACAATAGACTCTATGGTTAACGGAATTTTCTCGAAATAGTAATGGTGAAAATTATGCATATCTTTAAAGTAAAATGTAGGCGGACTATCTTGTCCGCATCCCAAAAAAAGAGAGGGAGCATGTCCGCCCTCCCCCCGCAACAAAAGCAGTTATTACAAATCACACTTCACGCATATATTGGATTTAACATACGAGCTGCAGGCAACCTTTTTACTTTTGCCTTTTTGGGATTTCTCATCTGTGTTTTCAATGTAATATATGCCAGATCGCAAGACTGAATATTTCATATAAGTTGAACATATTCGAGAAAATAAGTCATATCTATCACCTCAATTATAAAAACATTAAGCTGACATTTTTGCCCAAGTGGTTGAATAAATGTCAACGTAGTAAAGCGCCCTAAACCGCAGGGACCGTAGTATTTGCTACTTATAATACTAGGTTAATCCGGCACTGCCCATAAGGACCCGCGAGAATTGCCTATTACTCTGAAGTTATGGTTTGCTAATCAATATAGATGATGATGCTGCACAGCATAATTTAATTTAACCATGAACTGAATTAGATTCCGTATGAAAAAGTTGGCTTTATGTCCTGCCAATAGCCAAATTCAGGTACATATGTAAAAAAACGTGACTGGTGAAGATGAGCAAGGCAGTAATGTAGAACTCGAGTCTGAACTTGGACTCGAATCCAGTTTTTCAGGGACATGGACTCGGACTTGGAATAGAGGTTCCTTGACTCCGACTTGAAACAGAACTCTTTGGTAAGGACTCGAGAAAACAGACCGAGTTCATTTCGAGTCCTACTCTAATGACGTCTATAGATGTGCGAACAACTAACACAATATTACAAAACAATAACACTATATATATACCAAGCTCTGCATCGTGGGCTATGTGAAAAGAACCAGTATAGTCGTCGCATGTTTGCACTAACATAAAATTATAAACGATAATCTGAAAATCACCTCTTTGTAAGAATATTTGATTCGATTGGTCTGGACTTGTACCCTGATTCGGACTTGCACTCGGACTCGCCCACATCACTGGAGCAAGGTGAAGTAAACCCTTGGTAATCGCTGGTTGAGTTTTTTAAATATATTGTTTCACTGTATGAGACTCGGTTAAAACAAGATGCACACGTTACATCTCGGCTTCGCAAATAGATTCTCTATTCCAAAATAATATTTTTTTTCTACATACGTGAAAGCATGCTTGTCGATGTGTAACAACGTGAGGCATGACTGTCGGTGTGTAACAATGTATGGGCAAGATTGTCGGTATGTGACAAAATTAGGACATTATTTTCAGTGTGACAATGTGAGGGTATTATTTTCAATATGTGATAATGTGGGGCATGATTGGCGATTTGAGACAAAGGGAGAGTATAATTTTGGTGTGTGAGTATGTGAGAGCATGATTGACAGTGCGTGACAACGTTAGGGGCAGAATTATTGGTGCCTGATAATTGGCGTGTGACAAGGTGATGGCTTTTTTTTTAATAAGAGATAATGTTCATATTCACAACATTCACATCGAACAAAAATTGAAAAAGGGCGACAAGTAAAAGTCTTTAGCAAAGAAAACACACATATTTGATATAAAAAGTGGTGCGCTTTTTCACACAAGTGTTAATAGTGTTAACTTATTTTGTTAGTAACTAGTTTCGTACGACACAGCGTTAGAGTGAAACGTGCAGTTATCAGCTACAGCTCCTTTTTACAAAGTCGCTTACTAAGCTGAAATAGAGTGAATGCAGTTTCGTTGCATTCACATCTCTCATCATGATGACAAGGAGTTGCTTCCCAAAATTTGTTATTGACAAGCCCAGCTCCGTAGCATGTTGCATTCAAAGATGTACAGACAAGATAAGACGCCGTAGGAGCATGCTGGTTCCACAATTCGAGCTCGGCAGTGGGAGACACCGGATCTCATTAAATTGGAATTAACAAAACCGTAATTCCTTTAACTGACATGTTGCTGGGGATGGTGAAAGCGGGAATCTCTGATGAAAAGAGAGAAGAATTCCGTATGAAAAACCTCCAACATTTTTGTCAACGCACATGTGTTTTGTGCATATAAAAGAGGCCCATAAAGACTGAAAATGACTGAAAATTCAGCCGGCAGACCGTGATCTCGAATATCAGCCAAGGGGTGTTAAGATTTTTACGGTCGCCCCATACCCAGGAGGCTTAGTGTGGAAACTGTGCCAAACAAGCATTTGTGTGTGTGCCTTACGAGGGTTTCTCTGCCGTAAGGCCAAGCAATGGGGATATCACACACAGGACAAACAGAAGTGTGCATCGCGTCGATTTTAACGCCAGGATTATCACTTGTATGCCCTTGTCACGTAGTCTGAAAGCTGAATAGAATCCAGCAGATGCTCAAAGTACTCGTTAAAAGGCACTTATATGAAGACGGTTAAGTCCAAAAAAAAAAGTTATGAATATTACTAAGGACGCAAAGTGTGTATATAAATCCTAGAGCTAAATCAAGGAAATGACACATCAAATCGAGCTTCACAACTGGAAATCTAATCGGGGTACAACCCTTTACATTAATGAAGGACATTGGGTGTGATGAATTTAGTATGTTAAATTGCAGATTTGATTTGAATAAATAAAATCAGACATATGACCACTTGATATACAAAACAGAAGCGATAGGCGTGTCGTTTGTGTATTTGGTATATACTTTGTTCTATCAAAGCATGTCTCATTTGCACATAATCACGGAGTCGATAAACATACAAAGAAAAGGTCACGACATTTGAATTCATTTAACAAAAAATATATGGATCGATAAAGTATCTGATCGAAAACTAGCTGCAGCTGACCAAAATATGGTATGACAGTATTTCTGCTGTTCGTATTAACAAACTTGGTTGACCAGATGTTTGTTGCGATAAGCTGGAGAATTACTATCGTTATCGAAATCTCTCCTGTCATAATTCTGTATGAGACAATACTAAACTGAAATTATCACATTTTCAAAATGCAGATGCAAGTTTTGTTCGTTGGCTGCAATTGTGAAATACGATTTTATCTCCCACCTTTTGCTATTCCAAATCTCCGATGAAGAGTTGCTTAATATAAACAGTTATTGCTTGATATGAGCTGAAAAGTAAAAAGAAACTTTTGTCTGTCACATAGTTGCGACGGGTATTGTATTTCAATTGGCCGCTTGTTGACGATGAAGATACGATCAACCTTTCATGTGTAAACCTAAATAACTTTCTTATAAGCAGTCAGATAATATTAATTATTCCATATGTGCAGTTCTTGGTTTGCGTACGTATTTGTGTATAGCAAATATAGCCACGATATAATCACTGGTTAACATTGAAAGATTCACTCTTGACATGCAAGTAGTCTTGCCTACATGAATATGTGATTTTATAAAGCAATTATTGGCCTAGGTTTGATGCTATAGGGATAGATGAATTGCAAACATTTCAAACTGGCCGCGGCCAAAGTAATGTTATCATTGGATAAATTGGAACTAATTATTGGCATGACAACTGAAGACTTTGTAGCCCATTTTAGGGGTAGGAAAAATCAAAATGACCATAACTCAGCTGGGGTCAAAAGGTCATGAGATTTTCCTCTGAGCCAAAATCCAGAATCAGGCGACTCCCATTTACCCTATATGGGGGCAAATAGATGAATGAACCAACCTCTTGCGTGGAATCGGTTTGTAACATACATTCTGGTTTATAAATGTTAAAGGATATCTAAAAAGAATCTACTTAAATGTCATTGGTACAACGTAAAGAATTTTATGAGAAACACCATATTAGTTATTGGGCAAATTAACCTTTATGGTGGTAAGTTTATTACCCCGAACTTACATCAAATGTTAATTAATTATTAAACACTATTGTGATCAGCGGTGCTCAAACAGCCATGGAATGTTCATCTGGAAAACAAGTGTTAGAATAGCCTATGGCTAATGTTACATTGTTGAAAAATAGACAGAAATTAAAATTTCAGGGTTCATAGGAGACCTGCCCAGGACCCCCCTGGAATTCAAAATAGAGGGTTCCAAGGAAAATGTATACATTTTGTACTTCGTCTGGTGCTCAAAATTATGTTTCTGGTCCATAGCTCACAGAATGAAGGTCAACATGACCCAGTTTCAGGTTTCCAAGGAGAATGGGTGAGGACTTCCCTGAATGTCCTGTTAGAAGAGTCTCTGTCTAATGGATACTATTTGTGCCCCGTCTGACTGCTCAAAAACATGCTTCTGACCAGTAGCTTGCAGAATATGTCACCATGACCTTATTTTAAATTTCAATAGGGATTTGTCCAGAACCTAGGCCTTATGCATACAATTTGACCAATCTGATGTTAAAGGTACTCAAATCATGTTTTGGCCTGTCAAGCACAGGTTTCCAGTGGGATTTGCCATTATCTCCCTAGATGATGTGTTGGAAGATTTTAGGGCTTAAGTAAACAACTCTCTGACTGTATTTGACATGTATTATCAGAATAAAGTTACCCAATTTCAGGATTCAAAGAATACTTGCCAAAGACCTCCCTAGACTGTTCAATATAAGGCTGAAAGGAAATTAAATACAGTTTTGTACCTTGTCTGTCTGGATGCTGAAATTCATATTTTATGGCTCATTGCGCATAGAATATAGCCTGTGCATCATGACATAATTTCTGTATTCCAGAGAGATTTGCCTATAACCTCACTGGATGATCCTTTAGAAGGTTCTAGGTCTAATGCATACAATTAGTGCCCAACTGACATTCAGGGTGCTCATATGACAGTTTGCAGAATATAGGTCACAGAGGCTTAATTTCATGTTTCCAAGGACATATGCTAGGGAACTCTCTAAATGTTATCCTAGAATATTCTAGGCCTGATGAAAATAAGCTGTGCCCCGTCTGTCTGGTCTGTCTAATTTTTTCTGCCTAAGTTGCAAAATATAGGTCACTTTGACCTAATTTCAGGTTTCCAAAGAGATGTGCCTAGAATCTCCCCTGCTTTTTTGAAGATTTTGGACTTAACAGACACGATTTCACCTATCTAACATTCATGGTGCTCATTTGACATCTTTGTCCTAAAGGTTACAGAATATAGGTCACAATGATCTAATTTCATGTTTCCAATGTCATTTGCCTAGGACCAATCTAGATGTCATGAAAGAAGATTTCAGACCAAATGGATACAATTTTAACCCGTCTGACTGTCGGGATGCTCAAAACCATTTTTCGACCCATAGATCACAGCATATAGGTCATCATGACCTACTTTCAGGTTTCCAAAGACATTTGCCTAGGACCTCCCTAAATTTTATGTTAGAAGGTTCTAGGCCTAATAGAAACCATTTTTATGCCACATCTGACTGTCTGGGCGTTCAAAATCATTTTTTAAGTTCATAGATCTATGCAAAATATAGGTTTCAGTGACCTAAATTTAGGTTTTCTAGGACATTTATATAGGACCTCCCGAATAATACGTTAGAAGATTCTAGGTCTAATGGACATAATTTGTGCCTCGTCTGTCTGGGTGCTCAAACCATTTTTTAGCCTATAGGTCATAGAATATGTCATTATGACCTAATTATAGGTTTCCACGGACATTTTCCCAAGACCTCCCTGAATTCATGAATGAAGATTCTAGGCCTAATGGATACAATTTGTTCCCCTTCTGACTGTCTGTGTGCTTATATGACATCTTTTCTTTAGGTTGCAAAATACAGGTCATGGCGACCAAATTTCAGGTTTCGTAGGACATTTGCCAAGGACGTTTGAGAATGTAACATTAGCAGATTCTATGCCTAACAGATACAATTTGTGCCCTGTCTGACTTTCTGGGTGCTCAGAATCCTGTTTTCGGCCAATTGGTCTCAACATTTAGGTCACCATGACCTTCCCCATCTGACATTCAGGATGTTCATATGACATCTTTTTTTCTTTAGGTCTCAGAATACAGGTCAAATTTTAGGTTTCCAAGGACATTAGCCTGGGACTTCCGTTAATGTCATGTCTGAGGATTCAAGACCTGAAGGATACAATTTGTGCCCCGTCTGACTGTCTGTGTGCTAAAAATCATGTTTTCGGCCGCTTGGCTTGGAACCCTATAATATTATAGGGCTTGGATTGCTCTATAAAATTCCCCAGCGCCCCCCCCCCCCCCCCCCCAGCCCTCTTCTATTACATTCTCACTGCCTTCCAGGGCCTGAGATGTCGTGGATAATTGCAGCTGATACACCCATGCTTAATTAGCCAACACCAGATGCGACCTGCTGCAGCGAGCGCGTTCTGCTGATGTAAGTGACCACCGGTCATATCACGCGCCCTCAACCATTTTTTATAGCGACCTCGTAATTCTCCAAATAGCTGCAGTAGTCAGATACAATAAGCTCCCGCGTTTAATGCATCTCCATATGGCAGCGATCTTGAAAACCACCGGGCCATCCGCGCAAGTCCAAAATGCCATAAGTCCGAACGCGATTAATAGGGTGTTTATCATGGTATTACAGGTATGAGATGTAAGCTTTTCTCATAAAGTTTCTCATAAGCTGGGAGAAAGTTGGGTATTGATCATACAGACAAGATGGCTCAGAACTTGCTGCTTTAAACTGGTGTCCTTGTCATCTACATTGTGTCAACTATAATCCTATAATGTGTTTATTTAAAAATGCATCATAACTGTAGGACAGTCATTTAGTCTGACAGAATAGAAGATACATATCTACTAAAAGATAGAAATTGTAAACCTGAACAGTTGATAAAATAAATTGCCTGTTATTCATTAGTACCCCTTTGCGTATTTGGACACACATGCATCCTTAAGACACAGGTACTGAACATTGCAATTAAATTCACCTCTTAATCCATAAACATCTATAAGACAGAATTTAAACAGATCTGCGCAATATAGTATCATTATATGTTTCTTTATCTCTTTCTCAACAAAAACAGGACGCACGGTTTATTGGTATGTATTACATGAGGTAGAATTGAAATCACAATTCTGTGAAATATTTTGAACTGAGAGTAACCTAGATTTGTTTACTTAAAGTATGCTTTAAAAGAAATATATCTGTAACATATTCCATTATATTCTAATGCTATATTAAAATACGGTGTTTAAGTACATTTTTTTCAAAATAATTGTATATAACATTGAATGCTTCAACAGCAGTACAACATTATCAGTTTAAAACTAAGGTGTTACACTTAGGCATTCCAAAGCAAAAGCTGATGGCCTGACGCCAGCCGCGATCCCTGACTGCATTGGTTACCACAGCAGCGTACTATCCTTGTCCATGTCTCTCCTATATACGCAACGGGTACCAATCCAAACATCTTAATGTGAAAGTGTTTACAATCCGGGTATGTCCCTCCAAGTACATATGCGTCGTTTTCTTGCCCCTATTCCTGACTTGAGAGTTCACGAGTCCATTGAGCTTGCTCACATTTTATAGGTGGGCTTCTACTACATGCGTGACATAGCGTGGCGTGGAGTTAGGATCTATGGCGGATTCAGCTCAGTGTTAGGTGTTAAGTCTAATCTTATAAGTTTCGCGTCAACCCCTTTTATCTTTGCTATTACATGACGTAATATGGTTTATCTATTACTGAAGGTTCCGTTTCTTTCCGTTTAATGTATAAAGATTTTAATATAATATGGCATGTATTTAAAAAAATATATCTGTTGAGTGCCATGAACACATTTGATTTGGTATGGCGGTATATAAATACAGTAAATTATTATTTTATATAATTATTACTTAAAATGTCTTATAATATAATAAATTTTCAAATGACACTTGGTATGATGGGAAACTTTATATTTTGCTGCATTTAAAAAATAATATTTAAAATTAAGCGAGTCACATAACTGTTATTAGAGTACTGGCTACTAAACGTGTCGACACACCGATGTATTATACAATGGGGAGAACACTATAGAAACACATCCTTGCAATAAATAAACACTTCCTCCATGAATGATGATATCATTTGCTCATTTACTAATCTCTATTGGATCTTCAACGCAACCATTTCTATCAGATCCAAGGTCCTAAGGCGAACAAAAGGTATGGTTACCAGAATGGCATGAATTCTTTTGTGTGCAGAGAACTATACATATGTTTATATCAATTTGATTAAATTACATACTTTCACCGCCTGCCATATACCTTTATCTTTAAAACAGATAAGTATCAATACGAGCGTTACTTTCATACGTTACATCTTATATTTCAAAATTCCAAGCAAGATAAGAGTTGTTATTGTGGATGTGACATGCAAAATACAAAATGAAACTTTAGAAGACCATGTTAGATATTCCCATGCCATTGTCCTTGTAAGTGATCGGAGAACCAGGAACGATGAACTTACTGAGTCTTCTTGCCGTGTGGCATATACAAATGATAGGTATGTTGTTTATATGATACAAATTGTGTAAAACCTGAAAAAAACTTAATTAAGGAGTCAGTCCGAGCTAAAAAATATTATTTCCCCTTCTGGCCATGATGTCATTTTCAATTTAATGCTTCCTTTTACGCACATGGGAACAAAGAATATACAATGATTTAGATGAAAAAAATATGAACACACCGAATAACCAGACTGTTAAAATATATTGTAATAATATTGTTTAATAAGACGTATGATATTGTATAGTAATCTACGAGTAAGCCCGGTCTACTAGTGTCTATATGTCTATATGTCTGTCTGTTTGTCAGTTTTTCTCAATTTTGCCTGCCTGCCTGCATATTATTGCGTCTTAAAAATTGCATTCTACAGGCCACAGTTTTGCAGGAATTCTTTTTAAATTGATACATATAATGTCTTGCACTAATATCTCGAAATATATTTTTCAATTTCCGGATATGACGGCTAGGGGCCGCTGCACTGGTATCTCCCCAACATATCATTTTTGGGCCGATTCTCATTTGGGCCATATATAAATATATACATACATACATATATATATATATATATATATATATATATATATATTTGTAGGAATATGTTTTAATTTACTGAGCTACATAATATGAAGCATCAAATCAATGTATCACGATAAAACTATATCCACTATATGGGAATTGGGTAGACGGTGACAGATGAAAACACGAGTAACCGTTCAAAGCTGGCGTCTTTGTATCTTAGGTCTCTTCAGGTAGACAACCCTATGTCACTGGGATCAGATATGAACATCCTTCTTGAGTAATACATGACTAACAATAGGGACAGTCGTGGTACAAACATGGAACCACATTGGATCTATGGTTATTCTTGATTACACGAATTCATTTTTATGAATTTTTCCTGCTTCAAGTGTGCTCAAGTTAATGTATTTCGCCTTATAATTGTCATTTATTGCAAAAATATGGCCAAACGATGTTTCCACGTTTCAAAATATAATATACCTTAATAAGCCTTATTTTAAATCAATATATTTTGACAAAAATGTGGTCACTCTATATAACCACATTTCAAAATATGAATACATCATGACATAGGACAAAAATAATTTTAACCTTTTCCATATTTGGCCATTTAATATACAATTTAAAACAAGTAAATGAATAAATTATATATCAGACGAATCACAGGAACGTGAACTTCAAGTTTCAAAAGAATCATAGAAACGTGGCCACACTATTATGTTAGAATCATTTATAATGTCCCCTAATTTGCACTTTACTAAAATGAGAACTTGGGGTAGTGCAGTTTTACCACATCTCATGATTCTATACTAGATTCACAAATTTACTTCAGAGGAAGAATATTTGAAGAAACTTGAGAGTTCTAAAAACTTATTATTGCATATTCTATTCTTTATTAAATTGCGAAAAATATTTAGATACTTTAATATGAAGATCAAAAAGACTCAATTTAAAATTAGAAAATGAACATTGATATTCACAGAAATGAAGCTGTAAATGTAGATAAAACATATTCTCTATGGTTTATTGAATAACTAGTGTTACAAATTCGAGGACAAATTTGAATTATTATTACGTGACTTATTCGTTAGGCATGAACCAGCAAAATGGGATAAAATGCAAGGTAATATCCTTATTTAGGTGGGGTTTTGGATGATATATGTATTACCATATGCTTTTATCTGTCAGATAATAAAATCATTTGGGCTGTAATTTACCATACGTTAGGAATAAGAATATTTTTGAAATATTTAGAGTTTTGAGAAAAGTTCATATTTTATAATGCATGCAAGAAAATGTTACATAAACAATTTTTGAATTACAGACAAAGCCAAAGATAAACACAAAGTAGCATATATTGTAATTGATAGCAGAGTTTTTCAAGACTTCCAAGGAAATAAATATGTTGTTCAACATTATACATCATGACATAAGATATATAGATACACATATATTTACATAAATCAATATATACATACTTAGATATTTACATACATGCACATATACATATGCACAAGCCTGTACCCAGGTGTACATATGTTAAACCACATACATACACACATACATATGCAAATATATAAACAGGGACTGAACCGCGACAAAGGCCTTCTTGCCAAATGTAGAGATTATTCTGTTAAGCTGACCTCCCTCCATCACCAGATGAATGACTCAGACATGCTTGCCAGGTCCATTCTGGCCTGTCATAATCTGCTACTTTGATAAAACAGAGGCTAATGAATTTATTGACCAGGGGATTTAAAGAAAAAAAAATCTAATACGTCAGGCTCTAGCTCCAGGATATATACTTAGATAGACATGATTAGAGCATCTTTGGCTCACCTTGAGCTTTGTACAGTTTTAGGTCAATTTATTCACCTAAAGTGTCATCTGCAGCCACGCAGTGACATTTTTTAAAATGTCCGTTGTTCACTTCCGGCTTTATTATGTAATAAATGAGACTTGTCACAAGGACAGGGATTTCAATCTTTTTACAGTCAGGGCTAGCTGTCACAACAAATAGCAAATTTGTTCACAATTATTTTAATTTATGTTAACATTTTTACACCCACTGATAATACATAAATTTAAGTATCTTTGAGGTAGTGTCATTTTTTATTAACAATTTTATGTTAATGGTTCACTGATTTGGCAGATCAGATCGCCCGTTACTGCACAGACCTTATTTCGGACAAACCCGCCCCTTCTAGAATGTTATCTGGCCCGACTCGCGCAGGGCCCTGGTAGCTAGGGATGAGTCGGTTGTCCCGGTTGTGTTTCACGCCTTGTTATGGATACAATGACATGAAGCAGGAGTAAAGGACACTTTAAGGTTAAGCAGGAATTTTTTGAGCGTTATTAGGATAACCTACAATACACTTATACCAAATTATTATATATAATTATTTATCTTCACAAAAGATTGTTGTATTAATAGAGTTTAGATGAACATTTCAGGCATGTCACCCATCACACAAATGTGGAAACAATTTCTACCGAATACTTATATAATTGTGTGTGTGTCATTTGAGGCTATATTTGCATTTGACCAATGGCATTGGTGTGTTGTGAAGTATTAGTCAATATAACAACATAAGCTTATCATGTCCATTAAGGGTTTGATCACTGTTGTATCCGGTTCAATTTGTTAAAATACGTGTTTGTGTGTTTGACGTTATTGCAATATGCATTAGTATAATGTTAGCGTGTGATGTTAGCTGCTGGATTCTTGGCTGTAAGATACATGTTCATGTCGCAATAATAATAATAATATACTATCTTTTTATCTATGTTTTGTCACCAAGAGCCAGATGGAGCTAGGTAGTTTATTTGTGGCAACTGCTCTGGACTGGTACTTATTCAGACGGCATCAGTTGTCACCACCTTTATATTAGCTGGCCCTTGCTTTCCCGCACAAAAAAAAATCTCCAAAGTAATCACGGGACCTGAACAAAGTATTAATTTGTCGCTATAACAATAAATATTACAGCTTAGATAATTATGTCTATTACTATTACTGTTAAAAGACAGCAGCTATCATGGTTTATTACTATACTTTATAACTATTGCCCAGAGTTTGGTTAAATGTAATTGTATTTGAAGTAATTGTTTGAACAATAACCTTTTCATGTAACTGTAATTGTATTCGATTACATTTTTAATCCTGGAAAGCAATTGTAGTTGATTTTGAAAAGAAATTGTTTGAACATTTACTTATCCATTACGTTTCGGTATATTTGTCTCATATTAATAATTCCATCAAACTGTCAAATTTATTAAGCATACCTGGCTATTAACCTATTTCCCATAGTTGTTCCTCATGCACTTCAAAGGAGGCACATATGAATTTTAAATAATATGTTTATTATCTCAGGCTCCTAGTTATCCTCTATTATCTAAAATCCCTTTGCATTATTCCAAGGGGTAGCCTTAACCTAATTTCAGGTTAACCCAACACTGTTTAGGTTTCTGTCTCGCTGAATTAATTCAATGATAAATGTCAATGCTTTCAACCAATGATATATTATTTCAAATCCCCATTGGAACCAAAATCTGAAAAGTTGAACCAGTCTGACCAAAAGCAGTCGCATATTATAAAGTATATTTTATTGACTGGTACACTTCGAAAAAGAGCATGACAAATTACTTGCAAACAAAGTATATGCAAAATAATCCAACTAATATGGGAAATCAAGAAGACGTTTGTGAATTATTTTGTGAACAACATACAAGAAGAGCTGTTTTGAAATGTTATGGGTATGTTTTTTCCCTATATTATTACCATACCATTGAAATGGCTCGTTTTATATCCGTTAGGAGATAACCCAAAGTCATATATTATATTATATACACACGTTTGTGTTTTTATAATAATTTTTAGTTGATTTCTTTTCTTTCTTTTTACAATAAGCTTCATTGATATGCCACGACCTGGAATCCGGATCCGTTATGTGGCGACCATGAAATTTAAAATTTAATAAGACATTACCACTTAACAATGACTCTTTGTATATATCCTACTGCAATTTTTTTTCTAATGTAGATTGTGTAGGTTGTGCTTTTATTAAAATTGTTACGACTAATTAAAGGGACAAAATCAGGCGCTTAATTATGGCTATTCTTTCACACTATTAGTTCAGTTTTGCTTTATACAAATGTTTCCCAGCAAACCATCCCAGCACACTGTCACATTTCCTCGCATACGGCTATTTAACACCATGTTTTGGCTCTGCGTATTGGTAAACACAGTCTGTTTACCATAACAGGCCGCGTGACCGGAGGTCCGATTAAGAGAGGCATTACGCTGTGTTTCAGCCAGCAGAAATATGTATGCCATATTTTGGGCGAAGTCAGACCGGGCATTCCTGATTGACACGTGTTTTGGCTCAGCGATGGATACGGCCCCACGCACTGTGTTTATGTTGACACCTTTCATCGCGCCCGGTTCATTGTTTTTAACATTTGTTTATAGGAGAAAGCAAACGGTTTCTGGGCAATATTTTGGCAGGTAATATATATTTTAAAGGCAAGAAGCTATTTTTGGTGTTAACTCAACATGCTTTATACGTGTTTGGGCCCCTTTAAGACATTTTAAGAGCTCAAACCCATCTCTAGCCCAGTTGCTGTTCTTGTATCAGGTAAATCGTCCTTAAACACAAAAGTAATTGCAAAAGTAATTGCGACTACTTTAAGAAGTTATTGTTATTGTAATCGATTACTTTTAAAGGTAATTGTATTTGTAATCAATTATTTTAAAGTATTTTGACACAAGTCCACTATTACCCCGTGTCTTAGGATTTTAGATAGAGAAGTACTGAGTGGTTGAGTAAACAAAAAGTACAAAACGTGTTGAGCAAAGATCAAAGATTTTAATAGAAAGGTGGGTATAACATATATATATATATATATATATATATATATATATATATAAACATATGATTTGGGTCATAACAATTTTTAGTGTTGTGTCTAACAGGAATAATGATTTGGTCGTCACTAGTAGCAAAAACATGTCGCCAATAAACTATGACGCTAGACCTCGGCTCACAGCCCACAAAAGTAATTGCAAAAGTAATTGAGACTACTTTAAGAAGTTATTGTTATTGTAATCGATTACTTTTAAAGGTAATTGTATTTGTAATCAATTATTTTAAAGTATTTTGACACAAGTCCACTATTACCCCGTGTCTTAGGATTTTAGATAGAGAAGTACTGAGTGGTTGAGTAAACTTTAAGTAGTTTTGCAAACATCGAAGGTAATTTTTACTTGATCCGGTACTTTAAATCGGTGATAAGTTTCCTGATACCCATACTCTGTATGTAGCTATTAACAAACAATAATTATTACCGTTTCATAAACCCCTAATAAATGTTATGCTCTGTGTAAATTCTTGTATTTTTGAGCAGAGGGAATAAAAAAGTGGTATATTCTTGTTTCTATTTATAAAATTTACACACTGATAGCTTTGGTTTAAGCTCTGTATAAATATTAATTGCTTCTTGGTGCAGATTTGGTATAAAACAGTAGTTCCGACCAATAAAGGGTAGCACGATATAATAAATTTTCTTACAGTTAAAACGAAGCATTTTAATCCATGGCCAACCAGCTAATAACGAAATCAACTCTAACCTATAGTGGTCAAAATTATGTGTTTTTCTTTGTTTTCTTTTTCTTACAGCCAGTCGTTCGATTCATGGAACAACTAGAGCGATTCTGCAATATGGAATGAAAAAGACAATTATCTTCATTGCAACTTTAGCAACGTTTACTTACATCTCTTTGTATTCCCTCGCATATCATCGACATACAGGAAGAGTTAATAAATACAATAGTGATACAGCGTCTTTTGATTCAAACTTTATCGCAATATGCATGGGAATCTCTTTTCGAGGCAAAGCTTTGACAAATTTCATGAAAAACACAGACTCAGAAATGATCAGCACCTTTTTACCATCATTTTGTTCTTCAATTAGCAAGGGTTACAACTATCATTTTTATCTAGGTTATGATTTTGACGACCCGATTCTATCCAAATTGAAAGGGTACAATTCGTTCAAGAAGAAGTTTTCTGATGTAATTGTAAAGCATTGCGCTTACCCAAGGAACATTACCCTTCAAATGGTACAGTTGCCACACTCAGGGAAACCTGCATGGGCACAGAACGACGCCTGTATGGAGGCTTACCTTGATGGCGCCGAGTATTTATACCGAGTGAATGATGACACAGTGATCACGTCATCTGGATGGACAGAACACTTCATTCAGAAACTTGGGAATTATGACCCACCAAATGTGGGCGTGGTTGGACCCACTCACACCTACGGAAATACAGCAATTTTAACGTATGACTTCACCCACCGAACGCATATAGAGATTTTTGGTGTCCACTATCCCCGCATCTACAGAGCCTGGTTTGCAGATGACTGGATCACACATGTGTATCAGCCAAACCGTACCACCAAGTTACCACTTGTGACTGTTAAACACACTGGGAAATATGGGAGACGGTACAAACTGTACCAGGAATTCTGGTCACAGTTCAAACGTGTTGAGCAAAGATCAAAGATTTTAATAGAAAGGTGGGTATAATATATATATATATATATATATATATATATATATATATATATATATATATATATGTATATATATAAACATATGATTTGGGTCATAACACTTTTTAGTGTTGTGTCTAACGGGAATAATGATTTGGTCGTCACTAGTAGCAAAAACATGTCGCCAATAAACTATGACGCTAGACCTCGGCTCACAGCCCACAAAAGGGAATTACACTTGATATAGGTCCTACAGTATGGGTAATCCAGCACCTGTCAGAACAAATTTTGAACACTCTGCGTCTGATCGTTTTAAGTGCACACTGATAAAGTCTGTTAATTGCAACTACAGACTCAAGGTTCTTATATTAACTATGACATATAGTTGTGCATGATGTTTGTTATACTATTAAGATACTATGAATGAAAATACTATTTTTAAGTTGTAATTTAGCAAGTTAGATCCTGCCACAGCCTAATTATAAAAACTAATCAGAAAAAGATGGGATGTAATATCTTTGTTAGCAAGAACAGGCCATTATAAGTGGCGCCACCTGCAGCTTGCACAGACAAACATATTATAGGACCCGTATACCCGTAAAATTGGTTCCTTATTTTACTAGTAGCAGATATAACACATTTTATGCAAACGCTTAAAGCTGTCAGAATGTGAATTATGCGAAATTAAAGGTTCCTTTGACGTATTTACACTCCATTTATAACCATGCAATTACTCATTCTGGATTGAATATATAAACATGACATAAAAGAAGAGCGTTACATTATTTGCATTAAGGAAAGGCAGAATATCACATGGGTAGCAGCTTTTCGGTCAACTGAAGCTGGGCACCATGTAGCCGTGAATGAACGATTAAGCAGGCTGCTTAGCCTGTACTGGAGTCGTTATCCAAGAGATAGGCGAGAACGCACTCTATCAACCAATAACATTGGCGTTATTGCACGAGTGTCATAGTAAACAATTGGTAATCATAACATTAGTATACGAGTGATGAATTAACACAAACGAATACATATGTGCTCAAAAACCAAGGCGTAAATCCATCTTCATGGTAACAGGTCAGTGTGGAATAAGGGATGGCTATTGTCCAGTCCTCTGCGAAACACGCTTGTGTTCTTGCGGTCAGAAATTCAACAAACATGCAGATCGGATATGCAACCGCATTGTTGTCGCACATGTTATGTAATGTTAGAAATTACGTACATAGTAAACGCCTAGACTGATTTATTATGTGACATAGCACCTGTAGGGCATAAGGCGCTGTCATGAATGACGAACATATTTGCATCCTCATAGTGCTTCCTTTCAAACAATATTAAAAAGCACTCTGACGCCCTTTGTAGACTCTCTTGTCAGAGGGACGAGATGCCATTAGGCAACCTGCAGTATCTCATGAAAAATATCACTTTTTCAATTTTGAGCTGATAGTTAAAGCCATTCCTGAGAAATTTGTTTAAGAGAGATTACATTATGTCCACGTGCACACGTACAATTGCCAAGTCAGCCGGTATACAACTCGAAAAATACTTGCCTGTTCAAGCCTTGCAAGGAAGTTTAAATAGTCGATAAAATACATATTCATCTATTGTTATTAACCAAAAAATTTGTACAGCACCCTTTAACAGTAAAGCTTTTAAAGATGGTCTAAATCGCATTTTACCGGGCAGGTGGAGGATTATAAGTCTTCCTGGCCTAATTTTTTAGATGGAAAATATATCACAAACCTGGGTTAATTGTTTCCATGTCATTTTCACCGCGACCTCATGTATGAATTACCATGGCCGCAGCCTGAGCAAATTCTTAGGGAGGACAGTAAGTCACTGCGAAGCATAACGAGGGGCGTTGTCTCCGAAGGGGGAGGGTTTGGGAGGGGGAATTTTTTCAAATACATGCTTTAAATTGGCATTCATGTCGGTATTTTTCTTAAAATGTAAGCTCTAATTAAAGCTTAAGGGTAGCTTAAGGGTAACTTACTGATAATCACCAGTCGAATGAAATTTTCTTGCTCAGATCTCCCGGGGGGGGGGGGGGGGGGGGCTGCGCCGCGGAGGCTACGGTACTGATTATATGAAGACGACCTTACTAGATAACATTCCTGTATTATGAGGAGTGTTCACATGTGACAGCCGAGACAGATAACATATATTACATATTACATTAAATATTGCTGACAAAAAATTACTGATTTAACCCTCTATGTTCAGAAGGTATTTCAGAGCAATATCAAGAATAATTTCATTATTGTCACAGACACAGATTTCGGTACAGAGTCGAAAGATTGTTTTCTTGCAACTCTCATAATTATGAAGGTACTTAATTGGTCAGGACTTTTAACTTCCGATAAAGTAATATTATTCTTTTCTAGGTATATTAAGTACAAAAAATCGAGCCGGTCAAAAGTAGCTCCTGACGGGAAGAAGGTCGTCAGTATGTCACTGTACGGGAATAACAGAACATACACGTACGGAGCCATCAGAAACGCCCAGCTACTTCCGGCTGTGTTCCCCGGATGGACACTGAGGGTTTATGTTGCCGCTCCAGGAAGTCCCTTGGCGGTGCCGGAGAAGATCCTCCGATCACTGGTACGGTTAAATGTGGACGTAAGAGAAATAAATCCTTCAAGGACCAATATTCCACCTAGCATGTGGCGCCTCCTAGTTGCCGATGATTCTAGCATTGAGTATTTTATTATACGAGATGCAGCTGGCAGACTGTCAGAAAGAGAGTATAACATAACTCGAAGATCAGTTGAGCGTGAAAAACCATTCTCATGTGTCCGTGATCACGTGACACATTGTAACTGTATAATACCTAAGGGATTGTGGGGCGGGAAACCGGAAAGGTTTCAGGCACCTCAAATGACGAAATCTATACTCACTATACTTGAGAAATCAAAACTAATGGAAAAATATTTTCTTTGGAAAACATTTCAGAACAGAAATGATACCATGAGGGAACAATGTGAAAATTTAATAGAGTGTGAGAGATCTCAAACGAAACATAATGAAAGTACTACTGATTCTTTGGCGTATATTGGGAAGTTATATAATGAGTTTGGAGAATCCAAGATAGCACACAATAGATGTGTATGACAAGTGACACGCATTGTTATAAGTCACAAAACTATTACCAGTTTGTAAACTTTCTTAGAGCAAACGTCGCAGATTAAAATTTGTGTCTCAATAAGGGAACAAATGATTTCATGAAACTCAAATAAACAACATTATAAGTCGGTTATAAAAAAAATGTTTTATTCAAATACAAGATAGTTCCATATATTTATTTAATGAAACTTGCGAAACGTGCCAACTATTTATTACTGATTCAGTACAAATTTGTACAAGAAATTAATCGGTTTAATTAACTGTAAACACATTTTGATACTGATTCATGCTAGGATTGCTAATTCATAGTAATAGATACACAAGGATGCTCCGATCATAGGAGGTGCTTGTGTACGTATATTAGTTTAAAAATTTTAGAAAATGTATTTTACTTTTTAAATACTCCCATAAGTATTTTTGTATCAACACATTTTCGCTGAACCTAAGCTAATGAAAAACTATGCGCCAGTCTCCACTCTTCAATATATATCAACATTCTAAGAGAAAAATGGGGAAATTTCACAGCACAACATGACAACATGCATGATATTGCTGGCCTTTTCAGTCATCGTACATAAGAAACCGTTTAATCGGTAACGGCAATTTAATGTGTTTTAAATAATATTTCAAAGGCAGTTGATAAAGAGTATGCGTAAGTGATAACCATGTTAGACCTATCTTCTGCTTTTGGTACAGTAGATCATGAAACTGTATGGAATCGTTTGTATGACAGCAACGTTGTCCGTGGCACATCGTTTTTTAGTCTTACAGCCGTCTTCAACGTATTTTGATTGGAGACCCCATGTCTGAATCGAAACAGGATAGTTGGTACTCCTTTGGTAGATATTAAGTGATATTGCGACCAATGAATTTTAAAAGATATAGCCGTCCAGGATCATTTATTTTTCGTGAACAAAAATTGGATTATCACATATATACAGGTGACACACCATAGCATGCACATCAGATTTTGTCTCAAACCGAGCAATACACCGTGTGCTGAAATAAATGGGTACTTATCTTAAATATAATGAATTTTTTAGAGGAATTACATGCTTACACACAGGGTAGTTGGTAATTTCATTTCCCCCTCAAATAAACATATATATGTGTGTGTGTGAATGTATATATAATATATATATATATATATACACTCTAAATTATGGTATTATATAGCATATAGATATTATATTTAATTACATTCACACACAAGTGCATATGATAAGCTTAGCATTATTTTACTATTTCTCGCCTTTTCTCTCTCTACAGGTTACAACTCGGTTCTTGCATTATATACTAACAGGAATTTTGATTTTTTCTTGTTTATAATATATATGTGATATTATTGTATTATATGTATTTTTTTGTAATTAGCTTGGTATCACTTACTATGCAAATAAACCTAATTATTCACATGGATGTCTTTACTCAATGCATTAATATTGACGCGGTAAAAATTAGTAAGCATTCACTGGTCTGGCTACCATCATCCACAAAAGGTTTATATGCGTCATGTGCTCGGTAGCAAATAGCAGTCTTTAAGTAGCAAATCAGACCTGCGCCGTACAAAGGGGCTGTCAACTACTCTCCATTCGGGCTATCATCCCGAGATCTAAGTTTTTGCTACAATCGAATTAGTTCAAGTCATTTCTACCAGAGGTCTCTTATTTCGGTAAAGCTACAAGTAATATGCTTGGTAACTGGTCATCCACTTACCTTGCTACCAGTGGCTCTTACCTGCCCCCATGGTGGCTATCCACTTGCAGTTCCAATATTTTACTACTCACGAATTAATACAAGTCTTTGCTGCCATAGGTCGCTCATTTCAGTAAGGCTATGAGCAATATGCGCGGTAGCAAATAGCAGTCGCCAAGTGGCAAATCAGGACTGCGTGGTAGCAAATGGCTGTCACCTACTCTTCAAGGGGGCTTAATTTCAACTTGCGATCGCAAATTTTGCTACTATGGATTTAGTTCAAGGCATTCCTGCTAGAGGTCGCGCCTAGCAGTAAAGCTATGATGCAATTTGCGCGGTAATAAAAACCGTCGCAAAGTAGCAAATCAGTACAGCGCCGTAACAGGTGGTAAGCAACCATTTGTCGTGCAACCATCATGTACAAAACGGTTGACGTGCGCGGTAGTATCCAGCAGTTGCAAACAAATCATAGACCTGCTCTTACCCGAAAAACTATACCCGAAGAGGTAGGGTGTCCTATATCACGGACATAGCCAGTGGCACCTGTGACAATTAATGCTTTGAGAATCCCATGGCACTGGACTTGTTACTCATATTGCGGACATATGATATTTTACCTGTGACCAGTCCTTACTACTTATTTCATGCTGGAAGGGTTATGGTTAATCATATTGCCGATATCTCATATTGTAAATGTGTCCAGCACTTACCAAGAATTCCATGCGTAGAGGGTTGGGGTAACCTATATGGCGGGCATATCATATGCCACCAATGTCAAGCACTTACTGAAGCATTCCATGCCCGAATGGTCACGATTACCCGTATCACGGATATATCATTTATTACAGGTTAAAAGCATTTACTGCATAATCCAATGCCTCAAGGGTTAAGACTACCCATATGAGGGACATATAACACCAGTGACAAGCACATATAGGAGTGTTTCTTGTCCGAGGGGTTAGGTTTGCTCATATTTCGGACCTATCGTTTCATACATGTGACAAGCATTTCCTGGATAATTCTATGCCCGAAGGGTAAGGTAAACCCATAAAACCTACATGTAAGATGGCACCTGTAAAAAAGCACTTAATGGGGATTCATGGCCGAAGAGTAAATGTTTATCTATATCACGGACACTTAAAATGAGTTGTTTCAAGAAAAATATCATGAAGTATTGTATTTTCTAAGGGTAAGGTATATACCCATAGCCCCGGCATACCACATGACAAATTTGACAAGCACTTACTTCGTTATTACAGTCACATGTTTCATGATACATGTGAAATGCAATTTATAATTATTCCATGCCTGATTGGTAAGGGTTACCAATATGATGGACATGTCATTTGCCATGTAATGTCATGCACTTTCTGCAGCATTCCTCGCCCAAATGGTAAGGGTTATCAAAATGACAGTTATATGACACCAGTGACAAGCACTAATATATATATATATATATATATATATATATATATATATATATATATATATATATATCGTGTTTGCTTTTTTAACATGGCTTGTGATTCGTCCATATAGGTTGTTCAACTAAAATATATTTCCTAAAATAGTAATACTGCAGTATTTTCAGTTGAGCTGAGAGCTGAAGCACAAGTTCCCAAAATAACGGTTATAACAGGAGCGACCCACAGAGCAAAGATAGATTGCTATTATCCGTCGAAATTAATCGGTGAAAAGAGAACATAAGGCCGGGGGTTTGAAAAAAAAGAAACAGGGAGGAATTTTACATTTTTGCAGGTTGACTTTCATTTATTTGATCTATTTAATATAACTATAATCCATTCAATTTATCAAATGAACCCATGTATATAAAAGCATCAGCAAAATACAAGGACGGACTTCCCCCATGGGCCTAGGAATGTGCGTAAAAATTTAAAACTTTATGCGGCGGCTTTAGTATTTTTGTTTGCTACAACGTAAAAATAAACTTGATCCAACATACCGATATACATATATTGCTGAAAGGTGGCAGGACCTGTCCAAAGCGTCCCGATAAAGCGGGATGAATAACGTCTTCTACGCTGTATCGACTGGGCCAGTCGAGCTTTTTAACATACTTATGTGTTTTTGTTTAAACCTTTTAAATATTTTTTATAAAAAAATTTTAGGATTTAATTAAGCTAAGATGCTCATATATGCTGCAAACTTATCATGAGAGTACCACCATAGCCAAAACAGGGAAAATTACATATGTTGCTTCAGGCCCCGCTTAAGTGTAGTACTGATACGGCACCATCTCACCTCCATCCACTTCATTTCTTACTTCACTGGGTCATGTAGTCTACTGGCATGGTGTTATGTGATTGTCGTTTTGTGTCAAGAGTGCTTTTCTTTTCCAATCCGATACCTTTACTGTCGCTGGCTGAAAGTGTTCTACTGAATCGGTATCGTAAGCAAGTAAAACCTCACTTAAGCGTTAGATAAAGTACTTAAGTGCTCACAAAGGATTCACTTTTAGACACCAACTACACGGATTCGTGTGTTTACTGCCGGATTACGGTGGAGCCAAAGGGTGCAGTTGGTACATCCCTTATAAACAAATAATGGTTTTTGGATAAGTGTTAATGTCCTTCGATGTTATGATATTTTAGTTAATTCAGGAGTATAAAGCTTTGTAATTCATTTAAAATAAACCCGGAATGCCCGCTTTACATTTCTAATTTTACATTTCACACAGACGGTGACCCACCAAGCCGTACAAATATCAATATATATCCCCATACTTTTTGAGAAGGGGAAGGGGGCAGTGTAATCATCCCCCTGATATTCATAGAATAATAATAATATATTTGAAACTAGGACTATAGGCCTAATGCGAACCTGTGCAATGGAATATACATCAGGTATAATGCTTCCACGATAACATGCTTGACCATTATTGGTAAAGTACATGACAGAGATAGTACAAAACATTTTGAGCCCGAGTAGAAGCACCATTTACATAAAGGATACTCTTGAAATACTGGCATGGATGTACACAACACAAAAGTGATTATAGGTGGTACCACCATTTCTGTATGAGAAAGCCATCAAAGATGTATTGACTTGTAAAATTTTAGGTACATACTTCAAACCATTCTTCAGCTATTTGCACAGAGGCATGAAACCAAAAAGCAATCGTAGATGGCGCCACAAGTCTTGTAAGAGCTATCTACACAAATATAAAAAGTAACACAATTTCAGGCTTATATGGGTATTTCTACAGAAAACGTCGCATTTCAAGGGTTTTCTTGGTGATTTTTTTTTAATCTTGATTTTGATATAACAGAACTTAATTTGTAGAAAAATATCGTTAGAATTGTAAAATAATGCAAGTAGTGCACTTTTCAGTTTCTTTTTTTATAAATAGTCCAGGTAAGGGGAAAATATGAACCTTTTTCTTGACACCGTTACACGCAGTAAAATCTCACTTGCACATTTCAGAAATTGTTTTGACTAGATTTTTTTGTGATTTTCGATAAAATTAAAATTAATAGCCTTTGATAAAATCAAAACATAAATTTCAGTTATGAATTTAACAAAAAAAGTGTGTAAAAAAGAACATATTTTCTTCTTTTTAATTAACTTTTGAAAATAAAATTGTCTCTATTCCTATTTTTGCTTCCAGAGGGGTGCATTTGCAGGGATTTACCGGACAAAGTACTTTGGTACATCTACCTTCAGAATTTGAGTCGAAATACCTTGTTAATTTTTTTGAATGCACAGAAAATAAAATTTAAACATGGTTTTAAATCCTCTAGGTAACAGTATTGAGCATAGATAACGGTGTTGAGCATAGGTAACGGAGTCGAGCTTCTGAAGTAAAAATAACCGTAGTGACTACTTGAATACCAGTATTATGTATTAAAACAAGCAAATGCCTGTTTGAATAGAAGAAACGCAAATGTTTAAAATATTTAGCCCAAAATATGTTTCAAATTCTATTTCAATAATTTGGATTTAATACCAAGTTCTCGACATCGTTACCTTGCTCTCGACACCGTTATTTTTCATGCAGGTAACGGTTTCGAGTGGTAACGGTGCTGAGTTATTTTCATCTATTCGTCAAATGCAGGACAAAAATTACTTCCATACCGTCCCTAAGAGGGCAGCACGAGTTATCACTATATGAACAACAAGAGGAAGCCATCTTCGAAGTGTTATATGTGACGGTTAATTTTTCGCAGGTGTAACGGTGTCGAGTCTAAATAAACATACGATGATTTTTTTAACCCTTTAATGATTAACAGAGAACACTGATATGACAGTTACTAAATTTAATTGTGGATTATGTGTACAAAATTTCCTGAACTCTAATAAACGCTGCTCCCTGCATCAGCAAAGTGGTTTCTGTTCACGCGCTGCAAGGTCAAAAGGTAAGGTAACGGTGCCGAGTATATTTTGGGAGACATACTTTTTATATCCAAATTTTTGTATTAAAAACAAAACGGTCAGGAAAAATCAAGCAAAAATATCATCTTAATAAACTTTCACCGCTGTGACATGGTGGAATACAAAATCTATATAAAAGGAACAGTGGTTACAGAAAAACGCTGTTTTGAATTTAAGATCCGAGAGAAAGGGACAACGGAAATTTAAGGGTATAGTAACATTTGCAGCTTTGTTTGTATGTATTTCTGCCCGATTTAAATCATTTTTATCTCATAATAATGGTTATATCTTTAGCAACAATCTGAATGGTTATTCATGTCATTTTTAGCATTTGCTAATTTCTCAGTAACAAATATAGTTTTGGGACATGAAATGCGACATTTCTTGTAGAAATACCCATATATCACACCCCCTGAGAAATAAGTAGGGACAGACACTGTGCAAAAATCATTGTAGGTAGCAATACCAGTCTTGTGTACAAGAAAACTATCAAAGATGCACGGAGAGGCCGAAATTCCAAGCCGATATATCAACAGTTGGGTCCACTCAGTTGACTTGGGAAGCTAGTGTTAAGTCAATGGTGATTAAGAGTAAACTCTTGGCCTGTACCTGGTTGCACTGACTGAACTCTTGACTTATTGCCTAATCTGATAGAGTTGGCAGTCTGCCAAAGCTAATAATAGTTACAGACTTAAACTTGGCCTGTTGCCAAATCTGAAACAATTGTCAGTCTGCGAAGCTATTTATAGATACAGACAAAACCTTGGCATGTTGCCAAATCTGTTAACACATACTAAAAACACTTGGGTTGCAATGATTTCTTCATGTTGACATATTCATAAGTTCTTTATAAAAAATGTTTAGAATGATGACAGGTGCCTATTGAAAGCAAAATCAGAATACAGATATATTTTATTCATGGATTTATCTAACACATAAGTTGGACATGGACACCAATTATTTATTTTGCCTGTAGGCTCTTCTTATATAACCTCACAGTTGAGTCTGTTACTACAATAAATCTACTAGCTCTGTTTACCAAATTATCTCACAGTCCTTTCACTCATGTTAAAAATCCAATAATTCAGCCAAAAATCATTTAAGTAAACATGAGCAAAGGCCGCCTTAGGATATTTTGTGTGCAATTTTACAGAATTTTGCAGAAAAAAAGAATATTACAGCCCTCATGTTTGATATAGGCTTACTTGGACAAAAATAACTTTAACTTTTCATAACTCTACCCAAAATCCGATCTATTCTTATACAATTCTGAGAGACCTACCCTAGAACAATTCTTGTGATAAATTAAACCATTCGGCCAGACAGTGTAATCATCAAACATTTTTAATGAAGAAGATGAGAGGCTAAAATTACGAGTTTTTTGCCCGTAAAAACAGGTCGATGCAGGTGGCAATACCAAAAACCTCAGTTTCAAACATAAGTAATTAGGGCTGGGTTTCGGTCCGCCTCTTTCGATACAATACGTATTGCGATACTGTTAATTCGATACCGATACGTATTGACGATGCGTTCATTTTTCTTTGTATATCATTTCTTAATAAAAGCTCAGTTTCTTGTTTATATATATACATGTATATATATATTTTTATTTTAACATACGACATATTTAGTATGCTTTGTACTTAAGCAGCTTAAGCTTGATATTAAATAAATAAACAGACCAGTTGATTTTTATTATCAAAATCTATGTTATCAAGACTACCAAAATCTGGATCTTCTTTGAGCCCTTAACTCCCCCCTCCCCCCATTCACACACTCACACAAGCACAAACACATTTTTATTGCGTTTGTTCGTGAAGATCATAGGCTGTGTTTTTCAATGTCATGTAATTAGACAGTTTTGTATATTTCTGTGAATATGAACCCCATTACTCACTCTCCTGTTTGTACAGGATTTGTCCCAGGCTTGAACCATTTATTTGACATCTGATGTCCAACGCGGGAGTTCCGAGTGCCCTATGACTTGCTGCGTAAACATTTTCAAAGTAATTCATAATCTAAGTCCAGTGTATCTAAAACAGTTCTTCGCTACACCTATTTCTGGCCGTGTCACCAGACTAGCTTGCTATGGACTGTCAGTGCCGGTAACAAATGGTGTTACGTATGGTACCCACTCGCTAAAACATTTTGGTACTATGCTATGGAATTCTCTTCCAATAGACTATAAAAATGCAGAGTCCCTTAAAGCATTCAAAATAAATCGTACTGTAAAGGGCATCCTGCAGTTGTAATCCGTGTAATACTTAATATCACTTTGTAAAAATTGACATCCTTCTTTGGGCCGTATGCCATTTCCGATTTGTTTTGTCACCTCATGCCTTGTTGTGATTTTTTTTCAATATGAATTTGTCACTGTAATTTGTAAAGACTCTAAATCAAATGTTATTCGCATTATACAACTTCATGCTTAACTTTGATCCTTAAAATTGATCAGACTTGTGATACAAATTTTTATATAAGTTAAAGTATTTTAATTATTATTTTTAATATCTTAAATTATTTAATCTTAATTAATGTATGATTACAGTGTGTTCGGTCATAATAGCCTATGATTAATTATGTCTTTGTCTGTAAAAACCGACATAAAATAAAATTTTTGTATTATACTGAATTGTAAAAAAATATTCTCCTGTTATCGCTCACATGCGCTTGCTTGTCATTAAAGTACTGACGTGCATGCGTATATACATTTTTTAACAAGTCTTAAAAGCCAAAGCAACAAATATACAATGCATTTAGATTTATAAATCGTCATGGTTATATTTAAAGTTAGAGTTATATCCCTATGCATTAGCAATATATCGATACGACCAATACAGCATACAACGCATTTCGATTATTGTTTCGACGTCGTGTATCGATTCGTATCGATATATCGATATATTGATACAGCCCTATAAGTCATGTGACCAACATAAGCACAAAACTTGGTGATATTAGCTCCTGTTGTTTCTTAGACTATTATGTTAGTATGCTAACTAAACCAAATGACTAAATTCTAAATCCGGTAACTAAGCTAAAATTCATCGTACTTTAATCATTTGAACAAAGAGCTCATCCAAGGGAATATTCCTGTGAAATATTAAACAATTTTTCTAAATTATTTCGGAGAAAAAGATTTTCAAAGGTTTTCTTGCTTTTCCCCACTAAAACGTAAGTCAATGCAGGTGGCGCCTCAAAAAGCTCAATCCCACAAATTTTGACATGTGACATTTGAAAAATGCTAGCTCATGTTGTTTCTTGACAAATTATGGGTGAAAGTACTGATGACCAATGACCCCCGTACTAAAAAAGTCGATGCAGGTGGAGCCACCAATACCTCAGTTTCAAATATGACTCATTTGACTAACGTTTGTTTAAAATTTGGTGATGATATCTCCAGCCGTTCATGAGATTCCGTTTTTGAGTTTTTTTCCAAATGACTAAGTTCAGCTTCCTGTAACTCAGGCCAAAAATCACCGAACTGGAACCATTTGAACAAATCTGAGAGAGATTGATTCAGGGATTATTTCTGTGAAATATTGAACAATTTGGCTGGAAAGTTTTGGAGATGAAGATTTTTAAAATTTTCTTGCTTTTCCCTTTAAAATCTAAGTCAATGCAGCAAGCAAAACAATGAGCTCAATCCGATAAAGTTTGACATGTGACTGATTCTTCCATAAATGTTGGTCCGAATGCTAGATCCGAACGTTTATTGAAATAGTAAATTATTTAAATATTAAATATAATATTTAATATAAAAATTATTGAAATAGAAAACTTACGGCCGACGGCGGGCGGACGCCGCACCATCGCAAGTTACAGGTTCGCTTATCAAATATATTAATATTTAGAATTACAAAATTTGGTTCCGTTTCTGAGTTTACTATAACATTTTATATAGCTCAACTTAAAAGTTAAGAAGTAACCTACACGGAAACCATTATAGTTTGTGTTTTAGTTAATCTTGTTCTTAATTGTTATATAGTTTAAATGTATCACACAGACAATTAAAGGTATATAAACTTAAGTGTTACAAAATTTAAATGTAACACAGACAATAAAAGGTATATATATGTGTGTGTATGTGAGATTGTGGGCGTGTATGTGTAAGTTTCCCAGCCTAGAATACTCTTCCACTCCCCACTCTTGAAATTAAATTGATGCCACTGCAGAAAAGTGTAATATTACCACATAACGTAAGCAGTTAAGACATCTCAGCTTTGTAGGATTATGTCAAAGCAGAGCTTGAACAACTCCACTTCGAAGGAGCACTTCTCAAAGATAATTTGCAAGATGTCAATGATTCCGTATCAAGCCTTGGTCAATACACTGCAGAGAGGCTCAGTGGTATCGCAAGCCATCTTTAAGACATTAGGATATCGCTACAGAAAATAGGTGATCATCTAAAACAGCTAAACTTGCGTTTAGACAGAATGCATCAAATAAATATGAAATTAGATTCCAAGAACAAACGTGAAAATGATGTGATTTCCGATCTCAATGACTTTATGTTGTAGGTGTCAGAAATCAAACATTTGAGTTTTATAATTTTCTGTATTCTTTTAATACTATGCTCGCCAGCGAAAAAAATCGATCCAGTGTTAATCATGTGTCCCTTTTCCATGTGCGCCGAAGCACGCGCGGTTGAGCCTTCTTGTGCAGGTAAAGGACGCCAAAGCTTAAGGACGCCCATTCATAAATCTCTATAATGCATGGCGACAAATCATACTAAACTGCTTGTCTGCTTGTCTACTTTAATGCATGAATATATGTAAATATATATATATATATATATATATATATATATATATATATATATGGCGGGGGTGTTAAATATCTTATTACCGACTACGGTAGATACTAATCTTCTCTTATATAGCCTATATACGACCCCCACCCGCCTGTTAATAGCACACTTCCGGAATAAAAACAGTACGTTCCTGCAAATATAACGAAATTTTGAATGTATACATGCATAAAGTTAACTGTAAATAACAGACATACGCTCGACATGTTGCCGGGAATGCTTTGGGACAGGGAATCCCTTTTGAAAACTCGTCACGCGAAGAGGGGATTCCGCGGAAGCATATGGAAAAGCTCAATTCAGCGCAATTTTTTCAGTGCACGCATGGAAAAAAGGCCTTAGGCATAAAGCATAGGACCATACGATTTCCGATTGTATTGCATTTTGTTAACAAACAAGTAAATGTGCAAACACATTTTGTCAGATTGAATGTCGCCAAAGAGTGTCGTTTGGGATCACACAGTTTTGTTTTAGGCTAAGACAAAAACGGAAATACTTAAGTTTTATTTCTGTATGCACCTCCCACAGAAAAAAATATAATGTATTGGAATCAATGTGAATTACAAAAGGAAGAACAAGGCAGCTCCATGAAGAAAACGTATTTGTTGTTTGTAACTATTAAGAGACAAAATAAGACACTCAAGACTTTTTTATTTTGAAATTTGCAATAAGTTTAGTTATGCATAAACAGTTTCTAATATTTCATCTTATTATTAAATAATCAAGATAATCTTCTTATATATGTCAAATCACTTTCTGTAGAAATAAGAAGGGTAATTCGCTTCCTGGCTGTGAACGATAGTCTTGTAATGTTCTTGAATTTGTATAAAACATAAGAACATTATGTTCACAGACGTTTACTTGCGCTGCCAATATGGCGACCTCCATAAATCACTCCGCCACATACCAACACATGTATCAAATAGTAACGCGGGCATTACGCATAACAAAGTAGTCCGCGGTTGGACACTACATCTTTCCCAACCTTTAAAGGAAGTTAAGAAACTGCTACCAAGTCCTTTCATTATATGTAACAGTCCACAGCAAAATGCATGCAACATTAAACGATCTGAGCGTGTGAACGTTTTCAAAAGTCTTAAAAGAACTTTAAACCTTACTCTAATTCATCACAAAGTCCGTGTATTTCTGGGGTTGCCTGGTTTGCATCTTTGGTCGGGCACTACGTGGTTCAGCAGGTGGACCATCAGTGCTCGCATCTGCTGGTGTGTTGTCTACCTCTGATGTTGTTTCAGCATTTGCTGTTATAAGCGATGCGGGATCTATACCAACAGGATCATCATCGTAATCAGCGTCTTGCGGCTATGCGGTTTCCAAAATCTCAGGAATTCGTTTGAACTGTTGCACAGAACGAGTTACGGTGCTATCAACTAGTCTTTCGGCTGTGACCAGATTCCCCTTTCGGTGTGTGATCTGCAGATGTACCGAGCTGAATCGAGTGGTGAGTTTGTTATGTTTTTCTTGGCGAACCAGCACCATCTCTCACTCTTTAATAGAACTGTCCTTAGTGCCTCTGCGGTCATCAGCGTAAGGTTCCATCTTGTTTTTCATTTGTGCATCGCGTTCACATATATCGCGTTTAGCTGGGGTCACAAATTGGATTGGCTCTGGAAGCTGTGTTTTCATAGACCTGCCATTAAGAGCCATCATAGGTAATATTCCCGTCGAGGAGTGCGGTGTAGCACGGTACTGCCTCAGGAAATGTTGCAATTCATCTTTCAAATTCCCATTTTCAACGGCGACAGTACAAATAGCCTTGTTCAGCGTTTTCATAAAGCGTTCCGCTTCCCCGTTCGCTTTCGGCCATAAGGGGTTACTCTGCGATGATGGAATCCTACTTCCTCCACGAATTACCTGAACTCTGCGTCGTTAAATGGAGGACCGTTGTCAGTACGCACTTGGTACGGAATACTCTGTCTTGGGAATATATCATTCAGTTTGGGAATTGTGGCTTTGGCTGACGTAGTGTGTAGGATCTCGACTTCAGGGAACCTACTGAAATCGTCCATAACGACTAACAGTAGTTTGCCACTGGGCAACTATCCATGAAAATCAATTGAAAGTTCTTTCCACGGGGTTTCAGGAAATGGTGACATTTGTAAAGGTTCTGGCTTTTTAGCGTTGTTGTTAGTTGCCTGACAAGGCATAAATATTTTTACTGCTTTATCAACCATTTTGTCTACGTCTTGAAACCACACCTTCTCTCGGATTAAAAATTTGGTCTTAGTAATCCCTTGGTGACTGGAGTGTGGGAGCTGTACTGCTTTTTCTCTGAGTTTTTTTCAGGGATTTCCAAACGACTCCCTCGTAGCACAGTTCCAGTATGCACTGCTAGGTCACTCGAAACATTTTGTGAAGCTGTCTAAATCACTATCAGAGCTCCAATATCCTGGACATATGGCTTTAATCAGTCTTTCGATTACAGGATCTGCCCGGTTAGCATCACGGATCTTCTCAAATGACACAGCGATAGGAACTGTGTTCTGACACAGGTAGTGAACATACTGTTCAGCCATGTTCTCGTCTGGTCTGGTATGACTAAGGTGACGACTAAAATAGCCTGCAGGATTTTTTTTATCTCCTCCTGGGTTGTAGACTAGTGTATAGGAATAAGGCATCAGACGTAAGCGCCACCTTTCAATTCTTGCTGAAACTGGTCTGTTGCTGCAGAATACTCCTAGGAGTGGCTTATGGTCGGTCAACACTTTGAAGTCAGCTCCAAACAGATAGTTGTGGAAATGCTCGGCTCCCCACACAGCAGCCAGCATTTCTCATTCAGTCTGGGACTATCTCGACTCTACGTCTGTTAGAGCCCTGCTTGCATGGCACAAAACTTGTTTATCCTACGATAGAAGTGCCCCTAGTCCGCTTGGACTGTCTTCAACCAGTATCTGTGTATACTTCCTCGGGTCGAAGTATGCTAGGTTACCATGACGGCTGAGCTCATGTTTGAGTTTATCGAGGCTCTGCTGTTCAGATTCTCCCTATTGCTACTTTGCGTCTTTTTGTGTTAGACGTCTCAATGGAGCGGTGATGTTCGCGTAATTGGGGATAAACTTGGCCATATACTGTCTCATGCCAAGCAGAGACCTTATTTCACTGACTTTTTGGGTAGAGATGCGTCTTGCACGGCCTTCACGTTTCCGGGATCTACTCGGATTCCATTTGCACCGAAGAAATGTCAAAAGAATTGGACTTCAGTTTGACTGAACTCACATTTTATTTTGCTGAGACGCATATTTCTCTACTTTAGTCTCTTGAATACATTTGATAAGTTGTCGTCATGTCCTTGGCGAGTCTTGCCAAACAATATAATGTCGTCAGACACGTTCATGCATCCAGGGATGTCTTGAATGATTTCTGCAATCTCATTCTGAAAGATATCAGCCGCACAGTATATACCAAACATTAGTCTTTGTATTGATAGAGGCCTCTCTGAGTGGAGAATGTAGTGATTGAGCGGCTGTCTGGTGAGAGTTCGAACTAGTGGTAGCCTGATGACAAGTCAAGTTTACTGAACCTGGTTGAACCATTCAGTATGTTTAATCAGTGAATCCACTGTGGGCATGACATCTTTAGTACGGCAAAAGCTTTATTAGCCTCACGCTTGTCGATACAGTGTGTCACAGAGTTGTTCTGTTTATGGACTACCACAACTGGGCTAACCCATGGAGTCGGGCCTTCTGCTTTCTCGATGACATCGAGTTAAAGTAGCCTGTCAAGCTCTCTTTCTACGTCTTTCCGCACATGAAATGGTATCCTCCTAAGTGGTTGGCTCCTCGATGTCACAGACTCGTCAATGTGCAAAGTTATTGTCTTTCCATTGACATTGCCTATTCCCTTAAAGAGCTCAGTGTATTCATTAAACAGTTCATCTGTGTGTTTCAGTGCTTTATCAATAGTGGCAACTTGTTGCATTAACCAGAACGACTGCGTTTTGTTTGTGGCATTATCATGGATTAAATAGAGGGGCACCTCATCAGAAACTGTGGTATCCTCGGTCTCTGTGGTTACAGTGCTTACTGTTTGTCGCGTTTGTCGATCACAAGGTCTTGACTGACATACTCTGGCAAAGTGATTCATCTTTCCACAACACTTGAACTTTCTGTTAAAGGCAAGACATTTGGATTTACCTCCTGGGTGAGGCCACTGACCACCTCAATTTCTGCAGTTTGATGTGTTTTGTCCCTTTTCCTGTCATCTCTTATGGCTTTACAGCTGTGTATAGTTTGATTGTCTGTTCAAAAACCTCCTAGGCTTCCTAGTGTCACTGTCATGTATCACTGACACAGTATTTGTGTTTAACTGTCGCTCTATGCCCTTTGCTTGTATCTCAGGCGTCTCGTTTGCCTTTTCGAAGTCAATTTACTATTGCAGTGTCTGATCAGGGTAACTCAGTGCTTTGCGTCTGAGCCTGTTTGATACACAGCGCTGTACAATCTGTGTTTTTATTTCACGATCTTGATCACCAGACTCGCATATTGACGCAAGTTGCTTTAGTCGAAATGAGTAAACTTCGAACTCTAGGGTTTTTTTTTGGCAGGAAATAGGCGTTTAACGCGGACAAGCCTTTGCCGAGATAAGTTTCAGGGGGATAAGCTTGGAGGTTCGGCTCTGTGTTTGGCAACGTGTCAAAGATGTCATGGACCGACAAACCTGCATAGTGCAATAGAAGAGCTCTTTGCTGATATTCGTGGCCATTAACAGATTTTCGAAGCAAGAGACGGATTTTGTCCAACGAACACCGACACCTTCAGCGTGTATGTCAAACGCCGGGAATTCTGGGAGCGCCGCCATGTTTTGGTGGTTACTGACAGCGTGAGCGAGAGGTAAAATGATTGTTACTCACGTTTACAGTTGATGACAAGTTTCTGGGCGACTTCCCCGTGATAGTTAACAAATGTCCATATCTTCCTGTCGGCAGTGTAATGTTCTTGTATTTGTATAAAACATAAGAACTCAGAATTATGTTCACAGACGTCTTCTTGCGCTGCCAATATGGTGACCTCCATAAGTCACTCTGCCACATACCAACAGATGTATCAAGTAGTACACGCGGGAATTACGCATGACAAAGTAGTCCGCGGCTGGACACTACAAGTCTGACAGCAGGTATAAATGACATCTAAATGTTCCAATCTGAACGTTTCCTTTTGATATATTGCTCGCAACAAAATCGTTGATCGATAAGGGGGTATGGTCTGTTATTACTTTAAAGCTTGGCACATATGGCATCGGTGATTCGGTGACTAAATACCTGACTGTAAAAGTAATTACCATATGAACTTCTGCATTGATTTTCAAATTAGATCAACTAATTAGCATGAGCCCTGACTGTGGCGTATTGAGAATGCAAAGTTTATGCTCTGGGCAGAATCCAGGCATCAATCCAAACGTTTCAGAGTTCATACAGGACGGTTGTTGCAGTTACCTTAAAGCTAAATTGGTCAGGTACTTTATGGAACATGGGACTTTTCTTAGATTAGAGGAAGTAGTCCAATGTTAGTATCACTAGTATAAAAAAATAGTAGTTTAATAAATAAGGTCAACAGCGTCAATATTTCAGATCCAGGGAATCCTTGTAACCGAGCACATAACTTCTTTATTGGATTGCATTTCGTCATATTGCACTCTATGAGATGACATCAGCCTTGTTTTGGCGGTGTTAATTTAAGTTCTGCTTGTGCATGGGGACGCATAAGCGACCTGCAAAATATATGTTTATTCCTGCTGATGCAAGATTGACTAAAGCCAGGCAGTCGCATAGGAATTTGTAGTCACCTATTATGTCACATAACCCAGATTGTCGACTTTTCACTTTTACAAAGTAAGTAAAAATGTTTTATTCAGGAAGGAGAATGCTTTTATAATCGAAGACCACACCTTCAGGCACTTGACATAAAATTCACCGGATGAGCGGCAATACAAGGATCACTGGCCCAATCCCCTGTTACCTATCTAACAAACCTTTCCACTAAGCAAACCGGTACCTGGAGATCTCGGACCTTTTTTTATACAATAAAAAATATTCAAAACAATGACAACATACATATACTCAGAACAAATAACGAACATAACACAATGTTACACATACACGAGTTAGAGCATGTTCGTGTTCATATGTATGAACTAATGATGAGCATGTTTATATAATTAATTAAAGTTGATCAGTTTTAAATCAAATCAAAATTACAATATTTCCAGGTTTCTTGAAATTCTGTCAAACGTCCATGTTTTTCTGCAATTTTTCTCTCAATATCATAGTACTTTTTCAATATGTGAATAAAGCTGTGAATAGTTGGATTAACATTAATAAATCTACAATCATACAGGTTTTTTTTCCCTATTAATAATACAATATTATAAAGTTTTCTTAAATTATTTTTCTACTGTTATTCCAAATGTAACGTTGTTAATACATTCCGCCCATCTTATATTAAAAGAAAATATTTTACATGTTTCAACTTCATGCCAAAATGTTTTGCTAATTCCACACTTGAATAGGAAATTTTCTAAATTTTTCTCTTTACATCTCGGACCTTTTTCATCTCGGCCCACACGAAGTCGGACCATTTCAGATCGGACCTTAACGATCTGGGACCACTGGGCCGACGATCTCGGACCACTTCGTGTCTGGCCACTTCGATCTCGGCCGGGACCACTTTGTTTCTGGCCACTACGATCTCGGACCACTTTGTGATCGGGCAACCACGAGTTCGGACCAATGTAACATACATGTTATGCCTGCTTGAACTGGTATGAAATAGGCTATAGGTCAGAGCGCGATTCAGATGTTAAAAATTCTACATGGACAAGTTAGGCCTACGACATAAATATATATATCCACTCAGAAAAAGACCTTAATTTAAAATAGTCTGTATGAAACGCATTACGCCAAATTTAACTCAACGGATTTACAAGGTATTTTAGAATTTAATATATACAATATAAAACGAGGTATAAAAACCGAAATATGAAATATTAAATATCTACATAAACCAAATATTCATAATGGAACATGTGTGAATCAAAGAATCGGAACAGGTGTATTGCTATTACATATCTACAATTCAACTACTGAATTAGATAATATTGCAGATATTACAGAGTGAAAACAGTTGTAGTTTCGATATATACATAAAACAGAAATTAAAATGTGGGAAATGATTGACACCATATTTGAACTCAGAGAACTGACAAGGTTTATTAGAATTTAATATATGCAATATACAACGAGACATGAAAACCGAAATATCATCAAACGAACAAATCACACTTTCATTGTAAATACTACAGAGGGAAAACATGTTGTAGTTTATATATATATATATATATATATATATATATATATATATATATATATATATATATATGTGTGTAACGGCCGTCCGGCATAGCCAAGTCGTCCGTCTCAAGACGTGTATGAAATACATGTACCTCCAACTCGTGGTTGATATAAAACTTTATTCAAACCAGCTCAAACATCTCTCATGCGAAGTAGAGACTGTCAAGAGAGAAACGAGATACGTTCAGTTCCATGTATCACTGGAAACTGAAGCTTACGCCATGTTTGCAATTATGAAATACGGTTATGACACTAATTACTTTTAACCTGCGTAAAATGAATATAAAATGAATACTGCATGATATTTTTGCTGCGATATATAATGAATACTGTAAGATATTTTTAGCAATACTCGTTTCTATTAAACATTCAAGGAACGTAAATACACCAATGGTTTATTGTTAATAATTAATAAAGTGAAGTGCTCTTACCTGTCAAGAGAGAAACGAGATACGTTTAGTTCCATGTATCACTGGAAACTGAGGCTTCGACTCTCGTGACCCACCGACCTTGACACAGTCACGTGAGAAAACTAGTTTCGTCATGAGAAAACCATTGAAAACAACAATAGAAACAATCCAAGCAGACCAAGCAATAAGAAACAATGGCTAGAAACCACAAGGCAAAGAGTGAGACCAGCAAACAAACCAGTTGAAACCTGAAACAGAATTTATATCACAGATATCAGGTTGTTTCACATTCGTTAAATATATGAAACAAAAAATTAATTTATCAAATTCAACTAAAGAGAATACTCATTCAGAAAGGCTCAGCTGACCATAAATCATCTGAGCTATAGTCGTGGTCCATTATCCGTCGTCCGTCCTTCCGTCTGTCTGTCCGTCCTTTAGACTAGCACGTTTTTAAACGACCTATTAATCCAAATTCGGCATTCTGTTAGATGTCCCAAAAATCTCCTACCATACCGAAAATTGGGTTAATATGACTTTTTATCTTCGAGATAATTAGGAAAAACATCAAATTTCCATTTAAAACCTATTATCGCACTTCAGGACTGCCTAATATCAAAACCACATCTTTTTTCTTATAATATTTACCATAAGTAATCTCCTATATATTTCCTATATACATGCCAGAAATTAAATCAGTTAAGTATAATTTCTTTAAGTGATGGGCCCCAACATAATGGAATGTGTAAAAAATCAGGAAAAATATTTAATCACTTAACATGAAAAATTTCGAAACTAGAGAATATTTTCCTACGAATATAACTTTGTTGAATTAAGATTCAATTGTTTACCCAAAATTAGATCTGAATTTTGTGAAATTTTAAGTTATTAGCATAAAAATAAAATCATTACCTTAAATTTTGCCCGAATTCGACCATTGCACATATTTTTCCTGTAAGCGCTATTGATTTAATTTTCACAGCATGTAAACATAAGTATTTGTATAAATCTGAAATTTGAAAATAAAAGCTTGAAAATTAGGCAAGTTATTGATTGTTTTCTTGAGGCTCTATTGTAGTCATTTGCTTTGTCAAGATGCAGGGTCCCACTCCTGTGACAGGTGTACAGGTATTCTCATTACACCACCCGTGTCCCGCGTCATGAACAATGACAAATTTGAGGAATTTATCTTCTACCCTAAAAACAGGCAGTTCCATCCCCGTGATTATGCCCTGTCACTGGAAGATGCCATCTACTTGCCATCTCCTAAAGTTAGAAACCTGGGGGCCACACAGGACTGTTGTCTCACCATGGAGCAACACATCAGCTCTGTCTTGAGGTCATGTTATTACCAGATCAGATCCATTGGCAGAATCCGGCGATACATCACTACTGATACATGCACAATGCTGGTGCAAGCCTTAGTGACCTCGCCTATGGATTATGCCAATTCGCTTCTGTATGGCATCACCCATGCTCAGATTGGCAGGCTGCAGCGCCTTCAGAATTGTGCTGCTCGGACACAGTACGAAAAGAGATCATTTAGATACTCCTCCGTTATCCTCTAGAATAATATTCCTCAACATATCAAGGATGCATCAAGTGTTCCATGTTTCAAAGACTACTGAAAACCCACCTTTTCCAGTTGGCATATTATTAGCCGTTATCATCCTATTTGTTTGGATTCTCGATTATTTAGTTTTCTGCATATCTATGTTTTAGCCATTTTAATTGTATTATCAGTCACTCAAATTTCTTTTTTAACCATCTTTATGTATTTTACTGTGTACAGAGCCTTAGAGCTATTGTATTTTAATACAGTGAATTTGGCACTTTAATATACTAAAATAATAAATATAATAAAAATAATAATAAAGTATTATTTGTGGATATTTATTGTTCTGCAAATTTATTTTTGTGGTAAAAATAAATAAACATTGGTTTGCATGATGTGGTGTTGTCTGACAAGATTGAGATTTATGATGATGCAATTTACAATTAAAAGGTACGCCTCATCCTTAACCTCTGGGATCAGCAGGGATCATTCATTCTGATCTTTCTATCATTCAATTATTCTTTCATTCAATCTTTCATTCATTCAATCTTTCATTCATTCCGTCTTTCTTTCATTCAGGCTGTCATTCAATCTTCCTCTGATTCAATATTTCTTTCTTTGTATCTTTCATACCTTCAATCTTCGTTCGTTCAATCTTTCATTCATTCTGATCTTTCTTTCATTCAATCTGTTTATCATTCAATTTTTCTCTTCATTCATTTTCTCATTCATTCAGTCTTTTCTTCATTCTCAATTTCTTTCATTCACTCTTCCATTCATTCATTCAATCTTTCCTTTAACCTTTATTTCTTTCATTCTTTATCACACACATTCGAATACTTAAATACACGATCAATTGCATAAACATTATGATAACATTTATATATAAATTATGATTAAAACGATATGTATCTAATGATTATAATGAGAGAGAGAGAGAGAGAGAGAGAGAGAGGGGGGGGGGCAATATATAGTTATAGTTTATTAGATTATTTAGACCACCCATACATATAATTCAATTCTCGAAAGCGGTTTACAAATCAAGAATGCATACATAAATTTACATACAAGACATTTAAAATAATGATAAATTATCAAATTAAATTCAAGATACAGAGCATGTAAAATCATTCAAACAAGGTATATAAAGAGAATGACAAATAATAAATACGCATATGAAATTAGCTAAACACTCACCTAAAATAATAGGTTTTTAACCTCTTTTTAAAATGGCAAAAGAGCCAGATGTCTTATTGTCTTCGGGCAGTCCATTCCTAACAGTTGGTGCTGCATACGTAAAAGGCACGCTTACCGTAAGTTTCGGTGTTTGTTAAAGGAGTGCAAAGCAGGTCTCTAAAATTTTACCGAAGAGTTCTTTTACTGTTCTTTTCCTTTATCAGTTCACTTAGGTATGAAGGTGACATTTCTGATTTGTTTTTAAACACTAAAGGAGCAATTTTAAATTATTCGTTACCGTAGCAAGTGTAGTGTCTTGAGACACTCTTGTGCAGTATCAAATTTCCTTTTAGCGAAAATCAGACGAGCCGCTGAGTTTTGTAATCGCTGCAATTTACTTAGTTGCTTTTCTGGTAAATTGAAAAACATTGAGTTTCCATAATCTAAGTGTGAGGTCACAAACGCATGAACCTACGTACACAAAGTGTTATTGTCTATATGTATTTCCTAATCTGCCTCAGTCTATTGTTGAAAACAAGGGACCCATGGGTAACGGCGCTCAGCTGATTGTGATAGTTATAACTGCATAGGGTTCAATGACTGGGAGGGGGGGGGGGTCTTAGGGTAGGGCCCATGAGAATAAGTGTATGTTTATTAATAGCAGGGGTGTTCTGCCAGTGCTGCATCACTTATAAGGTTACCTAGGCAAGGCTGTAGTGAGCAGGAGTGGGACCTTGGATATACAAAATGCAAATACATTAGAGCATCTGAAAATCTTCAATAATTAGAATAATTTATAAGCTTTTACTTACAATTTCAGAGTTCAACAGATTAAATCCACATGTATCCTGGCTGTGAAAAATAAATTAAATATACTTACGAGAAAAAAGCGTGGCGTGGTCAAATTTGGGCAGAAATTAAGGTACCAATTTTATATTTTTGCTCATATAACAAAAAATAAATTTGATCTAATTTTGAGTATACAATTAAATTTTGATTAATTAAAGTTATATTACTGAAAAAAAAAGTCCCTAGCTTTAACATTTTCTTCTGTAAAGTGACCAAATATTTTTCCTGATTTTTTACAAAGTGCAATATGTTTGGGCCCATAACTTTTTTTAATTATATAATACAGACCTAATTTCTTGCATGTACATAGGAACTATATAGAGGAATATTTAGGGTAAACATGAGGAAAAACAGATGGGCGGTTTTAATATTTGGCAGTCCTGAAGTGTGAATATAGGTTTTTAATAAAAAAAATTGAGGTTTCCCTAAATTTCTCAAAGGAACAAAGTCGCAAAGACCTAGTTTTCGTATTGGTTGGAGATCTTGGGGACATCTAACATTATGCCGAATTCTAGATTCCTAGATCTTACGGTTTCAAAACGTGCCACATCTACCTAAGGACGGACGGGCGGACAGACGGATGGACGACGGACAATGGACCACGGCTACAGCTAAGATGACTTATAGTCAGCTGAGCTAAAAATAGGTAAAAATACGAAAAGATACAGGTGGCGCCATCAGTCTGCAGACACCGATGAAACATTCCATGACCAATATCCATGCAAAGAATCATGGTGATCAATGGATTAGTTATTCAGATACTTGAACTTTTGTATCAAATTTTTTATTGATCGGGGGGGGGGGGGAGGGGGTACTTGGAAGCCCCATAGATTCCATGACCAATATCCATGCAAAGAATCATGGTGATCAATGGATAAGTTGTTCAGAAACTTGAGCTTTTGTATCAAATTTTCTATTGTTCTGGGGGGGAGTACTTGGTGGCCCCATAGCTCACAGGTTTTGGGTAACAGGGACCTAATTCCAGGTTTCCAAGGAGACTTTTTATGGGCCCTCCTGCATGTCAAAACAGATATTCTAAGTCCAGTCTTTATGATTTGTGCCCTGTTAACAGATGACGGCATCTTTTAAGGTCTCAAAAATAGAGAAGAAAAAACATCGCAAAAATGGAAAAATACAGGTGGCGCCACCATTCTGCAAAAACTGATGTAACACCCCATGATCAATATCCATGCAAAGAATCATGGTGATCAAATCATTAGTTGTTCAGATACTTGAGCTCTTGTATCAATTTTTCATTATTCTTGGCGGTACTTCGGAGCCCCATTGCTTGAAGAATATTGGTAACGGAGACCTAATTCCAGGTTTCAAAGGAAACTTTTCATGGACCTCTCTGGATGTAAAGTGAGAAGATTCCAGGTCCAGCGGTTACGATTTGTGCCCTGTTTATATATAACGGCATCTTTTAATGTTTAAAAAATAGAGAAAAAAAATTGTAAAATAAAATGAAAAAATACGGGTGGCGCCACCAGTCTGAAGAAACTGATGAAACACTCCATGATCAATATCCATGCAAAGAATCATGGTGATCAATGCATTACTTGTTCAGATATTCGAGCTTTTGTATAACATTTTCTATTATTCTGGGGGTACTTCGGAGCCCCATAGCCTGAAGAATATGGGTAACAGAGACCTTAACTCCAGGTTTTCAAGGAGATTTTTCATGGACCTCTCAGGGTGTAAAGTGAGAAGATTCCAGGTCCAGTGGTTACGATTTGTGCCTTTTAAACGACCGGACGGCCGGACGGACGACGGACAAAGAGTGATCGTTTTAGCTCAGATGACTTACAGTCAGCTGAGCTAAAAACCCTTTACTGCATACAGCATTTATATGTTCTTTCATACTCATGGTTTCATCGAAGATCATACCCAAATTACGCACTTTGTCTACCGCTTTTATTGAGATACTACCCACGTTTATTTAATTCAAAGTAAGTTTACTAAGCTGTTGCCTACTTCCAAAGAGTCTTATTGTCATTTATTTTTTCATTTATGTTGTAGCATCCACTCCCGTACTGCACTAACACAGGATATCATTTACCCGAATGCTTTGATTTCATCATCACCTTTAGGCTTAAATGATAAATATAGCTGATTGCCATCTGCAAAAGCACCGACATCTGGAAGGTACATTTGAATTATGTCATATAAGGAAGATAAATATGACAAAAACAACACTGGAGCTGCTACACGTCCTTTGGGAACACATCTTAAATTTGCCTGATAAAATGCAGTCAATGAGTACTCGACGGTAACAGTCAGTAAGATATTCCCTAAGCCAGTGAGCAACTGTTCCACCGATTTTGAATTTATGTTGAAAAATATCAGATAAAATATCTATATCTGTTGTATCAAAGCAGCACTAAGATCTAGAAGTACTAAAAGCGTAATCTTTTTAGCATCCATACTATTCAAAATTTCCGAGTGTACACCAAATCATATGATGTCAGTGCTATGGTTTCTCCTGTAGGCTGCATATTTCTCCGGCATCTGACCATTCCTGTGAAGGTGGTATAGCACATATTGGTCTATGGCTGCGGTTTCTACCAATTTTAAAATATATGAGAGATTGCTCACTGGCCTTTAGTTCTTGAATTCGAGATCTAATCCGACCTTTCTAATCAACGGCCTAACATAAGAGCATTTCTAACATTCTGGAAAATGACCCTGTTTTAGCGACATGTTAATGATGCGGGACACAACAGGTAACATAACATCTAGACACTGATGTGGTGGTCCGTGATGATACAGAATGTGGTCAGAGATCGTCGACCCAGTGGTCAGAGATTGTACTAAGTGGTCCGACTTCAAGTGGGCCGAGATGTTTAAGGTCCGAGATCTCCAGAAAGCAAATAAATCTGGTTCCCTTACTCTGGCTGCCCATCAACGCAAATTATGCTATAATCACCTCAAAAATAAAGCTTAAACAACTGTTGTTCTTCCTACTTAGCCTCTTCCACTAATGCTCATACAAGGTATGAAACCTGACATTAACTGCTTCTATGAACTATTGCAAGGTACTAGTTCTTGAAGTATTAAGGAGCCTCTTGTAAATAGATTAGGAATAGGTTAAAAATTAATGGGACCCTATAAACACCCTAATTATGGCCTCACGATGCCCAGTTCATCAAAATTCCATCCATGTTTGTCAATTCGGAACTACTTGGTCTATGTTTTCCCTGCAACTCTTTGGTCTGTGCTTAAGATAATGCATCACGCAAAGAATTCGAAGTGTCATACGAGTCTTAAATTTGACAATGCACATCCAGTCATGGGTGTAAACCTTCATTAAAATTTTAGGACAATTACTTGAACCATTCTTTAAATAATGCGATGGAAAATGAATTTCAAGATAGTTGACTATAGGCCATATCGTATTTCCGATGGGTCTGAAATTCGATAGTTCACATGCCTTCGTGGGAGTAAATATTCAATTTGTTTGGTGTGAATTTTTCATGGCCACTGTTTAAACGAGAGATAATGCACGAGAATGAGTTTGACGGACTTTCGTACAGACGGATGGACAGACTGACGGAGAGCCTTATTATTACTATAGGGCATCCGCCTAGGCGATGTCCTAATTACATCTTATATATCCTTTCCTTCAGTACAGCTCGGCTGAATATTGCTATATACGGACTTATAACCATGCAATGCGCTTCAAGTTGGCTGCACGAAATACGGAAGATTTACGTAATATCCTCACATTCACTTAATATCCAATTAACAACATTGCTCCTCAATAAGTTCATGAACTGATACCCGTGGCATCAACGTACCCTAAGATAAAGTTCAGTTATTGTTCCCGCTCAGTCACAAATTGATTCAAATGATGGTAGAGCATGTGCTGCTCTATCACAATTGAGCAGGTTGCAAGGCAGAAGCGGACGTGTAGATATATCGGCATGTATCTCTGATATACTTCAAATCTGTTGTCATATTAAATTAATCTATACTACAGCATGTTATGTACCTTCAGCGATTTTAATACTGAATATGATCATTATACGTAACCATGTTCCGTGGTAACCTTTTTTTTCTTAAATATTTTTTGTGGAGGTAACCGCCTTCTTCCGTGTTAAACGTGGGGCAGGGGTTCACACCAAATTTTATAAAAAAACGGGAATTGTGAATAATTATCAATGGCTTCAATATCACCTAACAAGGGATAGGTTTGTTTGACTAGAAGTCAAATTGGGACATTCTTATCGTAATGTGTGAATGAGAATCCTCTCATCATGTTTCATACTGCCCTCCCTTCACTCACATCAAACAAGGCTAACCGGAGGGGGATTCGCGTGGCCGGTCTGCTGAGCGAATCTCAACAGGGCCAAAAGGAACAGCAGAAAAAATAGCCATTTTTAAACTTGATTTAGTCAAAAAAGAATACACGGTTACATTCACCTTTGCGAATATTTGATAATATCTTTAAAACAGGTTTTATGGTAAATGTTACAACACAGCTGAATGAGAAGCGATACAAATGTTAAAAATCCTATGCTTTGATATTGACTTACACCTGATCTTATTTTTCAGGGTAACACATATTAGTGTAATTAATAGTAGACGCATAAAGTATAGATCAATTAAAACCGGGTGCATTTTTTTTTCATATGATAATCATATATTTTTTTCAAATTTTTGTATAATATTTCAACATGAATCTTCTTATATATTCATATATATATATATGCTATTTTAAGCACCCAATGACAGCCACTCTTGAGCCGGTTAATATTTACTTACCTGAATATACCTAGAAAATGTTTCTGATTTTACCTCTATCATTTCTATATTTACCTAAAAACTGAAATTAAAATTCTGATTTAATAAAAAAATTAAAATTAATGTTTAATTAAGAGGGACAAAAGACAGAGGAAATGCAAAACTGAAGTTGACCTTGAAGGTTAAAATCCAAAATAATATCAAATAGAGATAGAGTCTAAGAGGAAGAGGTAATATAGGCCAGGGTTGGTGGATATGATTGAAGAAATTGTTTCAAATAATACTTTGTGACCTGACCATGTGGTTCCTAGTGATGAAGCTGATGCATGTAATAGTTTATGTTGATAGGATCTATACTATTACCATGATCATCGGGCAGGTTTTTTATATAAGCTGTTGATGGTTCAGCATTTACATGTTTGTTCAATGAGATTCTATTTTTTATTATGCCAATTTTTTTTACTTTATAAAATGTATACAGTTGCAATATAACTTCCCCCGTCCACAGGTGGAAGGACTTGATAGTTTGTCCGGGGAGGGGGATGATGGAAGCTACAACAGCTCTGTATATTACATACAAGATATGAAATACGACAAATAGTTGATTCACAATTGCTGACAGACAGGCTGGTAGACAAATAAAACTGATCAATAAATCTCCCATTCTGCTGAGGCAGAAAAAAATAATTATGTTTTTTTTAATTCAATTTAATTCAATTTATTTAAAAGATCATAATTTTTTATTGTACTAATATTTTCCATTTAATATATTTTATACAGTTGCAATAAAACTAAAATATACAGTGCTAGGGTACAAGCACTCTCTGACAGGAGGGGGTAGGCGGTGGACTGTGGGAACACCTCTGTACATACAGGATATGAAATATGATTCCACAGGGCTTACAGGAATTGAAGTTTATTCATCATTATCAAATATTTTAAAATAGGCAGAGAGATGGAAAACAAAGCAAATCACTTTATTTCCCATTCATCTGAGGTAGGAAAATAATGAACAAATGTTTGCATTAGATCATAATTTTTTATGATACACATTTTTTTCAAGTTTATAAATTGTATATATTTAAAGTAAACCATATATATCTGAATATATCTGATTAACCATTCTAAATTGTATCACCATTTACATCTAACTTCGTCAGATAACATCACATTACGCAAACATATGTATTTCTTTATAAAATAAATTTCACAAAATTTGCAAATAAATAAATATCTGAAAATAACACTTGATTCAGAATTAACAATTCTAAACTGCACCCTTACCACAACATGGCATCTTCTGGATTACACTTTGATTACTATTTTAAGAAATGTTGTGTACATTGGAGTGGAAAGAGCTATACAATAAGTCTATTTGCAGTCACGCGGAATCTTGTTCTCGTTGTCGATCTCATCCCTCAGATCAAAGGTCAGGTGGGTAAAAACAACAACACCAGGTGCTCGTCTTTCCCTGCTGTCAGTGTCGGGTAAATAAGTCGTTTTCACAGTTTAACTTGACGTAAGTACACAATTTGTACGTATTTTAATGTTTTTACGGGATGATTAAAATTAAAGCACATATTTTATGTTCAATTAAGCGGTCAAGGAGATGTTTATAAATAAAATTATGACTTTTCGATGATCATTGCTTTGTTGTGACGGTTCGTGTGTCACTTTGCCAGGCGGATAGCCTGGCTGTAGTGGTACCAATACCACAACAGTCTTATTTTTACTCTTACATGCAACCAAAGTTTATTTGTAGTTCGATCTGGTTTGTCTTTGACTTTAAAGCACCAATTGTGACAAGACAGTTATGTCATTCAAATATGTTTGGAAAAAATCGATCAGTAGTGGGATATTTCATTAACCAATCAACCAGAGTAGAGGGTGTTGGTCCAGTGTCACTGTCTAGACTTGTTCATAATAATTAAATATTACTTTGAAATGTATTACATGTAATATATATATGTGTGTGTGTGTGTGCTCAGACTTCACAAGCCTTTACCATTAGGGGGAGAGGAAATAAGCATCTCTTTTATTCCACTCCCCCAGGGGAAATAAGGTCTGCCAAAAAATTATGGTTGGTATGGGCAAGGGGTGTTGTTGTTTATGGTATAGATAACTTTTTTTCTGTAGGAGTGGGGGCATATTGTTACTTAATTCTTATATGTAATATATATATATATATATATATATATATATATACACACATAAACACAACTACAATGACTACATTTTTGTTGTAATTTTTTTTCAGTGTCTCCACCACACATGCCAAAAGTGACCCCAAATTGGGTGCAGCAACAGCACCATGGCTTAACAAGTGTAAAGAGGAAGAGTGTGCCTTCCATAACTCAAGGAAAGGGCGGGGTAAGTGTGTGTGCTCTCCCCCCTTTGTCTTGTGGCCCTTTCCAATTGGAAGTACCCAGAACAGTCAACATGATAGAGACATAGGGATTAAGAATATAAACAGATGTGAAGCGGACGATAGAGAAGTTAAAGAGAAGAGAGGGGAGCAGTATTTTGTAATCAAACACAAAAAAGGAGACAACTTGATGCCAGCCTCATACGACAGGGTTTGTTCCCACCACTTCAAAGATGGCCAACAAATACAGGATAACCCATATCCAACATTAAATATGGGATTCACAGATATGCAAATAAAAGAAGAAAACAAAAGAAAACCTCCACTCATTCGCTAACCAAATATACCTGTTAAAAAGAGAATGAAGGTCAAAATCAGCAGTGCTGCCGTATCATGTGATGGACAGCCAGAAACTAGAGAATGTGCTGTAACTCATGATGACATTCCTACCACACACTCTCTTCATGACCATGATTATTATTACAATGGACCACTTGAATGCCATGAATGCTATAGGAAACAGGAAACCATAAATAAACTGATAAGTTACATTACAGAGATGGAAGAACGGCTAGATGAAGAAATAAAAGCAAAACAGTTGGCCGAACAAAGACCTTCAAAAGCTTCAGAGGTTGTCCTTAACTGTCTCAAAAATTATTCCCAAATCTCCTTTTACACTGGTATACCATCAATAAACATTTTTAATCTTCTTTTTAGTTATATATATCCTAGAGTATCAAAAAGTGTCATACTGGAGAGAGGCAAAAAAACACTGTTGTCAATAAAGTTAGGAAATTTGTGGGATCATCCCAAAAACCAGGGACTAAGCGTGCACTGACTATTAAACAAGAGTTTGTTCTTGTTCTTATGAAATAAAGATTAGGTCTATTGATTCAAAACATTGCAGATATGTTTGGTATTTCTGCAACAACTGTTTTAAGTATATTTAAAACATGGGTGAAAGTTTTATAAAAAAAAATCCGAAATTCATTATTCATTGGCCTGATAAAATATCAGCCAGAGCAAACCTTCCAGCAGTTTTTCAAAAATTGTATCCACGTCATCGTGTAACATTGATTGTACAGAATTTTTTGTAGACACACCAAGAGATTTGCAGTTACAAGCTCAAGTATTCAGTGACTACAAGCACCATGGTACAGATACAGCTTTAATTGGCATTACAGCCAGGGGTTCAATAAGCTTTGTTTCCAAATGTTGGGGTGGTCGCACATTTAATCGCCATATTACTTTGAACTCCTGAATCTTGGACTATGCAGATACCTTAGATCAGTGGATGGCAGACAGGGGGATTTTAGTCAAGGGAGAACTGTTAGAAAGGGGTGTGGAACTTATTGTACCACCTGGTGCAAGAGGTCATGAACAACAGATTCCATCAGATGTTAAAAAGACAAAGGATATTGCAAACCTTCATGTGGAGCGTGCCATTCAGCGCATGAAGTGTTACAGATTTTAAAAAATCAGATTCCTCTAACATATTTACCTCTTGTGGATCATGTTTTGATTATTGTTGCAGCTTTATGTAATATCCAAGGTCCTTTGGTAAAATAATGCCGGCAAACACCATATTAAAATATACATAATCAGTTTATTACAAATGCCAAATAGCATGTTCGTAGCATATATTGATGTTGTGTACATATAGCTACATGAATGCTGGCTGTATAAAATATTTTGTACCAGGCTTTGCAAGTTTTGTCACTGTCATTTCTGCCATGGTGCCTGTCCTATACTGGCTGAAATACACAGCACATACCTCTAAATATGATAATATATATATATATATATATATATATATATATATATATATATATATATATATATATATATAAGACACAGTCTTTTCAAATCAAATGTCTGTATTTTAATATTCTGTGTAAGTGTTATTACACTTAGAAGAAGGTTAATCACGATGCAGCATGTGGGTTATTAATCATGATGATATTTGAGAACAAATTATTCATTCATTTGTTCAACATTTTGTATATGTTATATTATCCATAACATTCCATTGTGGTAGAAGCTATGATGAAGCCAATATGGGTACAAAGTATTTAAAGTGACAATACATAATCTGTGGTTTAACATTATAACCTGTACAGTGGGTATATTATGATTTAGTTAACTGTCTATTAAATGAATTACAGATTGATGTTCTTATATAGAATATTTACAGTAGCAGTGAAATACACAGTATTCTCTTTAGGTCTGACCGCCATGAAAAAAATGCCCTTAAAGTTTTTCATGGTCATGTATAGACAGTACAGGTCCAATCAGTGCTGTATGATAAGTACTTGCAAAAGTACACTTGTGCCTCTGTTTATCTGTAGTTTAGTGATTAAAGGATAAACAAGTCACAGTGTAAAAGCTATATATTACATGGACATAACTAACCATAAGACTTGCACAATCTGTGCAAGGAATCTTGCACAATCTGTGCAAGGAATGCTAGCACAAATATTTGCTTACTGTAACATAACCAGTTCTCATATCTGAGAACACCTTTATTATGAGAGACACCTTATTTAAGCTAACAGACATACATAAATAGCTAAGAATGCTTATCTATACTTCTTACTAGACTTAATACATTAAATATTCAGTACATATGTATTTGATGTGTCCTCATTCGTAATAAGTAAAGCTGTATGCACTGGTACTGGACCAGTTTTAAAGCAGATATTATGTATGCACATTTGTCAATATGCAGTAGGTTAATTTCTTGATATGAAGGGAAGAAGGTATGCAAACCTGTTTGCATATTGCCATGTTGTTTCCTGAATTGTTGCATTTCTTAATTTTTTAAAAGGTTTCACTTTCTACTGCTATTACATAATTTTATCATTAATAATACCATGTGTCTACTCATTGAATGCTGAATTAATTTCATATTTCCATGTATTTTGAGAAAGGCCTGTAGTACCGTTAGGAATAATATAAAAACATTTAGTGGTAAACTGGGGACAAATATATTCTTCATCTTCCAGTTCTGGTGAATTTTCTGTTAAATTCAAACATGCCATATGGAACCACTTCTTACAAGAGTCACAATAAATGCTGTTATCAAACCACTGTGTTATACTGTCAACATTTTTGCATCTTTGTTTGCAAAAACCACACAGGTAAATTGGTGTTACCCTCTGGTTTGCACCCTTCCGCTTTATTTTTGCTTTACCATGACTTGGTTTTGATTTTGACTTTAAAAGACCTTCTGCTTTTTGATCTAGCTTTCTGCTGTCACTGACTTTTCTCATGTTCAGGTTGATTTCTGCTTTACCTAATATTATTTCTTGTGACAGGAAAACATTAAAAAAATTAACTAAATGGTCCTGGGTGCATCCCAAAGTTCAGCATCAAAAGAGATTTCCTCAAGATGGTAACCAGAGTTGCTGAAAACAAAAAAATATGCACATTTGATTTCTGAAAGAGCCATTTGTAACTGAACTTGTGTATAGTATGGGTGATGTTTCATTAAGCATTGTATGCCTTTATAAACACTGAGACAGTCAACATTGCCATCAGTTGGTACATTTTTTGCGCATTTGAGTGGACACTTTATTTCCAGAACATGGCTACCACAGCAGTCACATGTTACAATACTGTCAGGTGAGGCTCCAAAGAAACTATATTCTTTGGACACAAATAGTCCAAATTTTTTAACCTTGACATTTTTGTGTCCAAGCTCCTCCATAACGGCTTTGAACTTTTTGAGCAGCCGGCTCTTCCATGCGCCGTCCATATTTGAATGCTGCCAGCTCACTAGATGGTGGATTGTACTGCATAACATCTGCAAGTAAAGGGTCCATGTTGATATCATTGTCATCAGTGTAGGATTTCATGCGTGAACACACACGATGAAATTTTGAAGAGGTAATGCGTCCATTGCGTTGAGCATGCCATACATCACTGCCTTGCTCTCTTGTGGCAGATTCAATAAGTTCAGTTTGCTGTTTGATTTGATGAGTATCATGTGTTAATATTTCAAGCAATTCTTCATGCGTACTGCACTTATAAGCAATTTCAATAATACTTGGTGGAAGAACTTGGTGTCGAATGTTTTCCTCTGATCATATTTCATGTATTCAGCATAGCGCTCAGGTCTGCGTTCTCCCAAAGTCACTGACTGTGGACTGATCAAACTTAACTTTTGAAGGAAATCATCCGCTGACATTTCACTGTCCTTCTTATCAATGCCAAACAACTGTTTTCTCACAGTATTTAACCCAGATCTAGCAGCCCCAATGCATCCTGCCTTTGGTTTGCAGATAACCATCTGTGAAATAGGGACTTGTTCTGTTTTGGGTCCTGGAGCAATGTTCCAGGTGCTGCGTTTGGATGTACATGCAACCTCCCCCTCACTTTCCCCCCTCATTTCACCCATCTGCCATGCAGCATCGACACGAAAGAGCAGGGCTGCAACATGGTTGCATGTTTGTCGCAGGCTAAAAATAAATTTTAACTAGTAAGTATGAGTACACTGCATTTACTCATTCATAGTCAAACTTAAAATCTTGGCTGATCTGTTTTGTTATCATGTAAAGCAGTTCAAATGTACAAAGGTGTCCTTATCCATTTTCATTTTTTAGAAAAATTGCAATTTGTTATCATTATATACCAATCTTTTTCATAACATTATAAAAAAATAAATCAGTCCTTCATTATGCATCAGAAATTCTTTATTTTATTTTTAACTATGGATAAGTATTTTATTTTATACAAGGTATGTGGGTTAACTGTACTCCAAAGATGTTTAGCTCACAACTCAAGGTCTTTGAATTTAATAAGCCTGTTTCAGCCACCCAGAACTCTCAATACTATTTACATATTCCTGGTTGCATTGCAGTCAGCTAAGCACTATTATTGTAAGAAGGTGAACATTTCACAGCCATAAGGAAAGTAAAAAAACATCAATAGAATAAAATTTGTAAGTCAACACAACAATAACATTTCAAATGGAACAGAATACACAACTTTTAACTCCTAATTTATCAAATTTACCCAGCAAAACAGGTACAGTAAGCTGAATGAATTTCTCCGCTTTCTTTCTGTACACAAACCCAGGCCTCATGGGGCAGATTGTGTAGTCTCATTGATGGAGTACACTTGGTTTTTAAGAAACAAAAGAGAGATTCCTTTGTCACTGGATGGTACTGCACCTTATAAAGGAATTTGGATTTAAAATAGCTGAAAGCTTTTTGTTCTTTGTAGCCACATAGTAACCTCTTATCGAGAGATACTTTGTTATATTTTGTCTCACTCTTTTCCAAAAAGTATGAGATATCCCACATACCGATGTCTTCATTCAACCAGCCTTCAGAAAGACTGTCAAATGGGTTCGGTAACATCCCATTCTCTATTGTGAGGAGCCTACGATACTCATCTTCGCGTATTTTATCACATTCCGCGGGTGACTGTACCACTGGCACCTTGGCCTCATGGGCAGCAAAGACTCGAGCCACGAGCACATCTTTTCTTCCGATAACAGGAAGATTTCTTTTTCTTAAATATTGTTTCAAAGAAGCTATATCATATCTTCGAAATTTGTCAATTTCCAGACCTGAGTCGTCGGTCTTCTCAACATCCATGATCTGATTTTCAGAAAAAAGAAGAGGTGTCACTCTGTATGGACCATGGTATTATAATGCATGACACAAGTCCTTTCGTGTGATATTATGCATGTTGCGTTCTTGGCTGCCTGTCCTTGGTGAAAGCCACATTTAAAAACTATAATTTATTTTTTTTAAAATTCAGACTGAGATTTTATGGAAAATGAAGAGGTATCACTCTGTAGTCTGTACATGTACTGGAAGAAGAAGAATGTTATATGCACAGGTATACTTGTAAAACAGATAACCAGGTCCTCCTTGGCCTATTTATTTTTTTCTGATTTATCTTGGTATGGGTTAAATTAGCTAGTGCAAAAAATATATAATAAACACTTAAATGATTTTTAATTTCATTATTTTACACACACCTACACACAAAGCCTGCAGTGAGAAGTCTAACTGCATGTTATAACGCGGCGTATGTATCCATTCCATGGATACCCGCCGCATATGAAGCTTCAGGTAAACTGGAGAACGTAAATCCTGTACTGGGCTAAAATGTTGTTGTAACCCCTGCTTTAATGCCTAAACAGTACTCACTTTAAAAGTTTACCTTTCCTGGACCTGAAAGTTGTTCCTTAAGTTGGGACAATCGCCAGGTGGCGTGTGTGATGCATCATTCTCCGTACAGAAATTTATCATGAATGCTAAGGATAAACACAACCTATCTTAACTCTGCGCTGGAGGTTGAAAACGGGTATGACGTTTTATGTTTGGGAAATCCCTCCAGACATGCTTGTTTTTACCGCTTGAGCTCTGGACCTACCTGATTCAACTGTTTAATGGACATGAAGATTATAAAGTGGTATGTTGTGTTACCATATGATACAAATATGTTTGTATTCTTATATATGACACAGTTTTAGCTGGGAGATTGTTGTTTTATTGTCCAATGGCATGTCTCCAGTTTTAAAACACCTCGTACTAGGGCTCTCTCAGCGGAGGGAACCGAAGCGCAAGGAGAGAGCACAAAAGCTATTGGCTATAAGAAGTCAGTAAAAAATGAACAACTTTTATGCTCACTGTGAGTCTTTTACCCTTACAAGCTTCTAGTGTGATTATATAGAGCAGAACACAGTAAATGGTTTAAAGGAGTTTAGCTGAATCAAATTGACAGTGTGTAGATGATATCGATATTGTTTCACTGATAGGCCTATAAAACACAAATGGTATATTTTCTTCTCTAATGTTGTCTTGTAAAAAACAGGTGGGCCAGTGCGCTAAACAATGTAATTATGTTATCCACATAACGTTTTAAATCTATCGTAAACCTGTATTGCTTGTTTATATCCCAGGGAAGCAATCTTCGGTTCGCCTAGAGCCCATCCCTAAAACTAGAGGACCATTTGCCATCACTGGAGTGATTCACCAAAAGCGAATCAGCAGACTCGTTGACGGCTTCACTGGTTTTCAAATCCTGAACCTGCAACCGGCCTCAAACTTACGCAAAGTCTTTCTTATCTCACAACTTATGACACAAGTCTCAAATATGAAGTTGAATATGAATATGAATTCACTATTTGTCTAGACTAAGACTGATTGACAAATGAAGTAATTGCAACTTGCAAGTGTCGTCCCTAAGGAAGGTGCGCGAGTTATTCTTTAGTCATTTTTAAAAACACACGAGCAACAAACCTTCAGCATCCATGATTTACAGATTTCAAAGTTATACCTCAACTCCAGCATGTTTTATTGTTTACATTTATGTTTATGTTTACATGGGCGATAACTGGGGTTTACTAGCAACAACTACCCAAAAAAATCTACAGATGCATAAATTTACCCTTCTGTCACTTGATGGGACGGTTCAAACTTTCTTCTTTCCACCTTGTATGATCGCTTAATTAACGACAGCAGATATTATGCATGTTATTCGAAGTTAGGCGGAACACAAGCCAAAGGGAGCCGACATGAGTTATTTTTACCCACTTGACCTTTCAAGGTCACTTACCAGAGCACATCTCGCGAGACCGCGATTTGGCTTATTAAAGAAATACAGTTTTATGCAAGATTTGACAACACAAATAATAATACAGAGATATCATCTATCGTGCACGATGAGAATCAGGATATACCTATATGGTAAGGAAGCTGCCGGTCCAGATGGGCTCTCTTCCATGATGTTAAAGAGTAACTCCTGACTGGAAATATTCCTGTGTTAAGCCTGCGTCACATATCCAACGGCCTCCGGCCGAATTTGTGGATCGCCAGAAAGTCGCTGAATTCCAAGCCCGCCAGGAAGTCGAGCGTATTTTACACTTAAAATCTAACCTGTCACATACCCGACGGTGATCGGGCGGTGCACAATGAACAATGGTGATAAAAAATCGCCTGGCGGCCGACAGTAAACAAAAGGTAGTCGGGCGAAGGCCGCCCGGTATAATAGCAGGTGCCGTCCGAATTACGGTCCATGGTCATCTGGTCTGTCAATGCCCGCCAGACACTCGGGCTACGCCCGGGCGGGCTCCGCCCGACGTCCTGCCTGACGTCGTCCGACGTCAGCGCCTCGAGTATGTATATGACATGTGAAATGTTTGTTTCATCAAATTTTTAAAGTCTGACAGAGTGAAGAGCACTACACAGCTACTAAGTAATAGTGGCTAGCTAAGATTTCTCCAGAGAAGACCAAGGGAGCAAAGAAAATCGTTAGTAAGAAGAAATTGACACGGGAGCCTGAGTCAGCTTCATCGGAGCATGAACTGGAAGCTGAGTTGACAGAAGGAGCCCGGCCGGGGGCCAAAGAGCCGCCCGACGGCGGCCCGACACTAGCAGGGAGCGCGTTCGCAGCACGTACGCCTTTATATAAGTCAGCGGGATACGGGAGGGGGTCGTTCGAGTATCGTGGGGAGCCGATGCGGCGGCCGCGCAGCTCTGTCGACCTCAGTCCGAATTTTAAAACAAAGATTCGTCTAAAATCGTCAGAGTGCTGCCCGAATGTCGATCGCATGTTGGCCGCTGCCCGAGCGATCTACGGGCGACCTGTTTACGAGCTCCGCGACCTCAAAAATCGCCATTGGAAAATCGCTGATTTAAAAACAGGTTTCGGTGCCCTGCGATCGTCGGCCGACCCCTAAAAATCGCGGCGGATTCCGCAGTGATCGAGCAAACACCGGTCGTATTTCTGCCGAAAATGCCCTTTTCAGCTCGCAGAGGAGTCGGTCGGGCTCCGTTTTGGATATATTATGGAAGACTTTCACAATCATACCAGTTCCAAAGAAACCAAAACCTACTATAATGAACAATTACAGACCTGTGGCCTTGACACCTATCGTGATGAAGTGTCTAGAAAAAAAAAGTTTTGAGCAAACTACTGCCGGCTGTTTTACCCACAAACTGCAGTTTGCTTATTGTAATAATAGGAGAATAAGAGACGTTATGATAACCCTCATTAATTCCATATGTGAACACCTTGACAGATCTGGGAACTTAAATGAGAGCTCTATTTGTGGATTTTAGTTGTGCATTAAATACAATAATGCCAGGAGTCCGGTTGGAGAAGCTTCTTAAGCTGGGTGTCTCCTCGCATCTTTGTACCTGGATCTCAGTCTTCCTGACTGGTAGGAAGCAACGTGTGTGCATCAACAATCACGGTGACAGTGTGTGCTCTGATATGTTAACTTTAAATGCCGGAGCTCCATAAGATAGTGTACTCTCACCAGCCCTATTTAATATTTACACTAATTAAATCCAGGCAGTGAATGAAGTCTGGAAAAAGATTAAATATGCAGATGACAAAGTGCTTTTAGGACTCATATCATATGACACTGAAATGCCTTATAGGCAAGAGATATTACATATGGCTGAATGGTGTGTCAATCACAATCTTCTTTTAAATGTTGAAAACAAACAAAGGAAGTTTTATTCGATTTTAAAAAAGATGTAATGATGTCAACCAAATGTGTTTTAACAATGTCAAAGTTCAGATTGTTAATAATTACAGATACCTTGGTGCAACTATTCAGGATGATCTCAAATGGTCTCATAATATTGATGAACAAGTTAAGAAGGCAAATGAAAGGCTCATCTTCTTAAGGAGGCTAAAATCTTTTGGTGTGGATTTTAAGATTGTTTAATTCTTCAGTCATTGAAAGTGTCGCCATATATGGTATCATTATATGGTACAAAAGAACATCCTCTGTTGACAAGTCAGATCTGGACATTGTGCAACGGATACCTCAGACGACTATTGGCTCTCCTATGGACCTTTTAATGAAGTATACCAGCAAAGCGTGCTTAGAAAAGCTAGGACTGTACTGAATAATCCCTTTCACCCTTTGCATGTTTATTGTGAAATGCTGCCATCTGGCAAGGGACTTTGCTCAATAGCATGTAAAACTAGTCGACGTATGCAGTCATTTGTACCCTTTTCTATTACATTGTGCAATAGCAATTTTGGACTGTGAGTGCAAGTACTTAAAATCTAGTCATGAGTATGTGTTTCAGTATTGTGTATGTCCTAAGCAAAGCAAGTTACTGTATTTTATATGGGCTTAACAAATAAATCTTATTTCATAACAATAACAGTTATTGCAATACACCTGGGGGTGGGGGTGAGGTGACATGGGAAAAACTGTACGCCTGTTGCAGCGGGGATGCTCTGCCAGTGATGCATTACAAATCAGGTATAATCAGGCAGAGCTTTACTGACCAAAAGTGGGCTGCCTGGAGCCTAACAATGCAAGGGAATACAAAAGAGCATTTATATAAAAACAACTTAAATGACTTGCCTAATTTGTTAGCTTTTATTTTTAAATTTCAGAATTAAACAGGTTAATCCTTATGTGTACATGCTGTGAAAATTAAATCAAATGTATGTACAGGAAAAATGCGCCATAGTGAAAGTCTGGCAAAAGTTTTATTTTTATATTAATCTAATTTCGCTTATATAATTGAATTTTTATAATTAAATAAAGTTATATTCCTGGGCACAAGTCTCTAGCTTTAACACTTATCGTTTTAGTGAGTAAATATCTTTCCTAATTTTTACACAGTGCATTGTTTGGGCCCATAACTTTTACAAATTACATAACACTGACCTCATTTCTGGCATGTACATGAACAGTATTCGTACTCACCTGGCAGAAAAAAAATTCCAGGAGTTTTCCAGGTCTTACAGGGATTTTTCCAGGTCACAATAAATAACACCACTGAACAATCTATTACCGACTTATCCTATTGTCTTTAAAAAGAATGAATTCGATAGTAACCCAATATCAACAAGCATTAATATGCAACAGTGTTTCACGGAGGTTGCGGCAAGTTAAAATGGTAATCATTTCACCAGCCGTTAGTTTCTAAAACACACGCCAAGCGGCGCTACTGCTTTGAACCTCGTGCCCAGGCTATACATAACCTGCCTCCATCGATATCACATACCGCTGGTGGGCTATATCTACGGTCGTGTAAAATGACCTAAGCCAAAATTCAAGGTTTATTCCAGGTGTACATTGAACCCCCCCCCCCCCCATCCAGGACCTGGAATAATTATTTGGAATATCCATGAGTATTCCAGGTTTCCAGGTTGAGTACGAACCCTGATAGAAATATAGAGGAAAATATTTATGGTAAATATGAAGGAAAATATATGTGGTTTTCCTGAAGTGTGTTAATGGGGTTTTAATGAAAAACTGTGGTTCTTCCTTAAATTCCCGAAGGAACGAAGTCACAGTGACCCATTTTTGGGTATAGTAAGAGATTTTGGGGACATCTAACAATATGCCGAATTTTCGATTTGTAGGTCTAAAAGTTTCAAAACCTGCCAGTCTAACGGACGGGCGAACAGAACGATGAACGGACGACGGACAATGGACCATAACTATAGCTCAGATGACTTATAGTCAGCTGAGCTCAAATCCTTTTCAGATATGGTCATGTAGTTAATTTCTGCCCACTTTAAAGGAGCTCGATGTTACTAGGTTTATTTGAATATTCTATAAGAAAAATAATACAATATCAGCAAAAACATAGTCCCAGATTAAAAATGTTATATAATTCGAGGGCACAATCTTAATTTTAAATGACTGTTTGATATTTAAATTAGGGGTGTTTCTCAATGCCACTACCTTGAAAGCATGACACACAGAAGCTACTTAATTGATAGTAAAGGCAAGATTTGTATTTGATATGTGATACACAAAAAAATGGCAGATGTAAATGAAATCCTAGATCATTATAAAATGCAAACTACATTATGTACTGATATTCATTTCCAACAAACACTTTCACCTCATTTCATACTGTAAATACAATTTCTTAAAGTCAAGTGTATCTTATTACATCCTCCTTTTTGTGACTATTTATTTTAACAAGATTGCAATATATTTCCACCATTAAGAGTGACGTAAACACAGAATCTGATTCTAAACGTTTATAATACGTTTATATTAAATGTAACTTGTCCATTCTTTTGAAAAAGTATCCTTAAGTCTTTGGTACATTTCCAGAATAAACAACTGTGTAACTCCTAATTGTTCCAGTGTCCAAGTGTAACCACATCCCAGGGAAGTGGAAAATTTTTAATAGTTGGTGCCCACGTTTTAATTCTTGATTCATCTTAATATCAAAATTTACCATTAAGTTGTTTCGGATATCGGTTCCGTGCCATTCTTGATGTCCAATACTTAACACATATAAATTCACAATGAATTTTCAATGGCCATATTCACCAAGTGCAGCAGCAGTTGGTGATGAAGAGTTAATCTTTAAAGAAAAGAAAAGGGACAGATCAACTGTCAATCATAAAAACCAATTTATTGACATGATTTCCTAAAAGTTGTTTATATATTTTTTTTACATTTAAGACAATTTTGTGAAAGTCTCCCTAAATATGGTCTTATGATACCATTTTTCACATCTTGAGACACAATTTCTAACAAGTGACCCATGGGTCATGACGCTCAGCTGCCAAGCATGACCTGTGACATCATGGACTGAGATTCACAACTTCCAGTCAAATTTTGAAGAACCAATTTGCCAATTTGTTGAAAATTTTCTATGACAACAGAAATATATCTTCTATGTCTGGTTAAAACACAGTGAATTGATGGTCTGAGGAAAATGCAAGATTGTTAAGCTATCAGGAACTATTCCAACAGCTTGCTTGAAACATGTGAGTCTCAAAAGGAACACCACAAAGGGCAAATATAAGATCAAAATATATAGCAAAAATCAAGGAAATACATGCAAGAATTATTGAGAAACAGGTGCTTCTGTGTGAATTTTTATTCAATACAAGCCAACTGTACTGCACTTTTATAAATGATGGTAATATTTATTCAGAAATATTTGACCCAATCCTTTACAAGATTAAATAAATATACATCCAACTGCATTCACTTTAACTGTTCTTGAGATAAAATGATCAAAAGGAATTAAAAGATGGTTGCCTGGTGTCCATATTGGACTTCTGACAAGTCTGAAATCAGACAACAAACATTCTCTAAATCGGACCAAACATTAAAGAAAAATTACTGAAACTGCACTGAAGAAAGAATTTCTAAGGTGGCTAACTGGCAGACATAATGGATTTCTGACAAGTATGACATTTGATATCCCACATTCTCCAATAAGAGACCAAACTTTGGGCAAATTATCCAGTAATGGATGCCCAAAATAATTCAAAAGGCATGTCCAGGCCCTCATATCAGATTTATAGATATGCAATTGTAAAAAGTGTTAGTCCAATATTTTTTATTATCACTCTGCTTTTCAATGGGGTCAGCAGGGTAGGTAAACTGCCAAACCTGAAAGAAAAGAAATGCAGAAAGCATGACTAAGAGTCTTTAAATAAAACAAAAAGCCATCCTAAATCAAGGTACACATCCACATATTATGAGAACAAACACTTGCTTTTATATGTGGTGATATATATTAAAATATTCAGATATCTAGGAAACTAAGTTTATTGCTAGGATTCCATAAAATAAACTGCAAAATGTTCCCATCATCTTATAAATCAGTAGCTAAACCTTATTACTATACTCTCATAGTCTTAATGCCTGGCTGAAGCATTCTGACAACAGTGTTTTTGTTATGAAGTAACGAGGTAATTATCACTGAGCCTTATCACTTAATAGGCTGATACAAAAGGGAGTCATATGTCACCAGTGTCACTCACAATTACAGCCATACAGGGAGATGTACCAGCTGGAGTGGGATGGTTATATATACAAGAAAAATAGAGATGGTCTATAAAATAAGTAATTGTGAATATCCCTGACCTATGACCTTGGCCTTTTGCCCATATATCAACTGGATTCTTTCTAAATGATGGGTAACTACTAACCACTTAAATCTGGTGTAATTACTTTGCAACCAATGGGTAAATAACTTTGACCTGCAACCTTTAACCTGCTGACCAGCTGACCCCAAAATCAATAAGTTATTTATTCAAGCAAAAAGACCCATAAATATGAAGTTTGAGTCAAACTGAGTGATGCATAGATGTGGCATATGTGAAAGACTGAAGGTTTGGGTTGAACAGTTACACTTGAAATATGCTCACAGGCATTTAGAACAATTAAATATTGTGACCTTGACCTTTGACTTTTTGACCTCAACATCAATAGGCTTCTTCCCTTATTGGTAGGTAAGCCATATATGACAGATTGAAGGTACAGATTGAAATGTTTGCCTGAAAAAGACTCCACGCAAGAAGTGGGTGCTGTGAACTTGACCTTTGACCTCAAAATCAACAGGTCTTTTCCCCTGTTGGCAGAGAAGCGATATCAGTGCTGGAAGGTTTGGAATGAAAAGTCTAGCTTGAAATGTGTCCACAACCTTTTCAAAGTAGTGGATCCTGTGACCCTGACCTTTGACCTTGTGACCTCAAAATCTATAGGATTCTTCTTCAACTTAGTAGGTGAGCTATATGTGAAAGATCAAAGAATTGGGATGAAAGGGTTGGCTTAAAATGCATCCACAGGCTTTTCAAAGAAGAGGCCCCTGTGACTTTGACCTTTGACCTTTTGACCTAAAAAAAATTATGGTTCTTCCCCTGTTGGTAGGTGAGCTGTATGTGAAAGATGGAAGGTTTTGGATGAAAATTTTGTCTCAAAGAGTTATTTCTGGGGGGTGCAAACACACCCCATAACTTCGAAAATATAGGTCGCAGTGACCTAATTTCAGGTTTGCAAGGAGATCTTTTTATAACCTCTAAGACTGCATAGGGTTCATGGCCCTAGCCCCTACGGTTACGATTTGTGCCCTGACGGCCGGCCGGACGGCCGGCCGGACGGACAGACGGAAGGACGCCGGACAAAGACCCATCGCTATAGCCCAGCATGACTGAAAGTTTATTCAGTATTACACATGGCTTTAAACTGTGCATGAACATTTTCTGTTTACTGCACAACATTTTCTGTTTGTTCTGATACATAAATGAAAATGTATTTAATGAAGGGACATATACCTCTTTAGTCGAGCCCCCTTTGATCAATGGCATAAAATGTATATTTGCTTGTAACATGTCAGGATGTTTGAAGCTTGTTTCTATTTCTTTTACGGTTTGGTCAAAAGTTCAAGCTCAAGAAAAAGTGTCACAGGGTGAGTATAGTACTCATCGTCACCGTAGTATAAATATTGGAATAAGTTCAACTAAAATCGTAGAGCTTATTCATTTTTCAAATAAATTTGTGGAAATGATTGAAACGAAAATTTAATAAATTTCAACAGATTTTTCTATAAATATGTTTAATGAGAAAAAAAAATATTAAAACAACAAACCTAAAAATTACAAATATAAAAACTGAGAACAGACAAAAAGACATTCATGAAATATACGAACCGCGGCAAATATCATGTCCCGTGTAAAATGGAAGAGAGGGAGGAGAGAAAATGTCTTCATTCAATCTCCGACTAATAACAGAAAAACAAATATCCATGCAATTAATGAACTTGAATTAAATGGAGACTTTTTAATTAGCGATTATAAATGCTTTGTGGAATACGTAGGTATTAAGAAAAAGGGTCATGTGGGTCACGGCGCTCAGCTAAAATTGGTTATGAGAATATTTTATAACGTCCAGACCAAATCCCTATCTTTATTCAGACCAGTCCAAACCCTGATTAGGATGTGGTTCGGCCCAAATCCTGATTCAGACTGTGATTTTACGTAATACTTCTTCCCTGTGACACTGACCTTTGATCTCATGACTCTAAAATAAAAAGGGTTCTTTCTCTATTGGTGGGCCGTTTATAAATCAAGTTTGAGACCAATATGTTTATCCAAACTGGAATTTTCATTCGGGTACAAACATGTAGACAGATGGCAATTGCGACCTTGATCTGTATCCTTGTGACCCCAAAATCGATCAGGTTTATCTACTTTATGCAGGCCACCTATATGTGTTGGATGGAAGGTTTGGGATGAAAGGTTTGGCTTAAAATGCATCCACAATCTTTCTAAATAAGTGGGTCCTGTGACTTTGACCCTGACCTCATGACCCCAAAATCAATACAGTTCTTGAGGATGGCTATATATCAGTTAGGTTTAAAATCCATATATCTATCCAAACTAGAGTTATCATCAGGAAACAGATTTGATGGATATACAGAAAAGACGAGGAATTGAACAAACCAGTCATAATCAATGATCACACCATGTTTCATGACACTAGATGAAACCACAGCTGAGAAACTAACATAATTGCTGTTATCTGACGGTCTCATAAACAAGAAAAAAAAATCGTGAAAATTAGAATATTGCAAGCGGCACCAACAGTTTTTGGGAACTTTCAAGCCTAGTCACGGTTAATATCCAAGGCAAGATTCAGCGCAATCCATACATTAATTATCAAGATACAGAGGTTTTGTATCAAATTTTTAGTTATTCTGGGGGGGGGGGTACTTACAAGCCCCATTGCTTGGAGGATATAGGTCACAGTGACCAAATTTCAGGTTTTCAAGGAGATTTTCTGACCTCCCAGTATATTCATTAACAAGTTTCTAGGTCCAACGATGAGAGGAAACGTGCCAGTCAGACAGACCGACAGACAGACGGACGGACGCTGACCGTTCACTGTAGCTCAGTTGACTTATAGTCTTTCTAGGTCCAACAGTTACGATTTGTGCCCTGCAAACGGACGGACGGCAGGCCGGAAGGACGATGGACAAAAGACCCATCACTATAACTCAGATAACTTTCAGTCAGCTGAGCTAAGACGATGATATCACAAATAAACTTGAAATTAATTTTTTCTGTCAAACCAAATATCTTAGAATTCATATTTGACATGATACAAAAATACAAATGTAGTTGAAACTATCACTGGGATAAAAACAATCTGAACCTATTGAAAGAACGTTGTGTTCCAGGAATCAACGAATTCTATCTATGTAAGAAGAAAAAATGAGACGCTTGGTGCACAGAAGGGAGTGGACGTGTTGTCAGAGCTCTCAGTGAAAAGCCCTTTTTTGACCAGGAAGTATCTTTTGAAACATGTTGAAAAATTGCTGAGGATACCAAGAAGTACCAAAGATCAGGGTACACCTAAAATTTCAAGAGAAAGGGTAGTATTTACTTAATATTTTTGTATTTTAAAAATTCCTTTCTTCAGTTAAGTCATAACAGTGGGGAAGGTATTACCTAACCCATTGTTATTTCTGGTGGTCAGTGGACCATTAAGCACCAGGCCTCTCATTCCCAGGTCATTAGAAAATTGTAAAGGAGCAATACGATGGGTTGTTAAGCTCAGTTCAATGCCTGGCAGTTTGTATTGTGAAAACACGAGTACTCACAGGCTTCATAATATGTGACTCTGTTGATATATGTGACTCTTAAAATATGATATTTTAAGATCTGAATTATCAAGCTCATCCTCAACTTCTCCAGGTAGTCCACAGAAAACAATAAAAAATCATCTCAGAAGAATCTGTTGAAAAAATAGAACCTAAAACAATGGCAGGTATCTCTGAACAAGTACTGAAAACCGTGTTAAATGAGTGAGAAACAAAAATAGTTGAAAGAATAACAGAAAGGTATGAAAGAACAGTTCAGGTACTAGAATCCAAGGCAATGAATCTAGAAAAAGAGAACACAGAAATGAAAGTAGAAATTGTAAGTCTCTCTGCCAAACTTCAAGCAATTCAAGAAAATGTATTCAGTCAGAAATTGTAGCAGCTGGAGTAAAGAGAAAAGCTGTTGGAGCCATTCTCCAGAAAATCCAGTATAAGAGTATATGGTATTCATGAAACATAAGGTGCAAGGAGAGATGAAAATTGTAAACAGGTCGTCCAACAAATATGTAAAGAGAAGTTGGGAGTTGAAATAAATGATATGGATATTGATGTTGCACATAGGGTGGGTAAACATGTCAACAGTTCACAAAGAAACAATACCAGAGCTATTCTTGTCACATTGGTTAGAAAAGATGTAAAAATGGATATAATGAGAGAGAGACGGAAGTTAAAAGGAACTGGAATTGTTATGGTTGATGATCTGTGCAAGGAACTATATGAATTATATAACAGAGTAAAAAAGAATTCCAGGGTTCAAGAAGCTTGGACGTGGGATGGGAAAGTCTTTATCAAAGACTTGAATGGAGATGTGCGCACTGTGAGGTATGGGGAATCATTAGAACAGTTACCAGTTTTACCTGAAACAATGTAATCTAACAGATACTGCCAGGCCTAAAAATGACCTGAAATTATTTATCATGTTTATGTTACTTGTAATGTTGTATGTTTTTGTGTTTATTACATTTTTGCTTCCACCCAATACACATATATTCGATGAGCAAGTGAAGGGTTATACTGATTATACGTTACAGAAAGAATTGAAAAATATATTAAATAGTGTTAAGTGATACTAACTTTCAAATCCTCTCTTTAAATGTAAGAGGAATAAGGATAATCAACTGGAAGGTAAAACATAATTCACATAATGGAATTTGTTTTTTACAAGAATGTCATAGTAAACAACCTGATGAAATATCCTGGTCTAAGCAATGGCGAGGTTCAATGGGACAAACAATTCACGTGGTGTATGTATACTTATATTGATTATATTGATTATATTGGTTTTAAAGAAAATGCTAAGTTGATAGATACTGAGGGCAGATACATAATTATTAAATGTGAAATTGAGGGTTTACAATGTATTCTTGTTGACACCTATGCACCAAATACCGAAAGTCAACAGGTCAAATTTTATGATATTATTCTTGAAAACATTTTAAATTGAAAAGTGATTCTGATGTTGAAGTTATATGGGGTGAAGATTTCAATGTACATTTAACTGAACAGGATGCCGATGGTGGAAGATGGTTATTAAGCATAATTCTGTTAAGAAAATATTAAGTATAACTGTTGTTTTAAATTTGTGTGATATATGGCGTATAAAACATGATGACTCTAAGGAGTATACTTGGCGTTCAGTAACACCTCTTATTCAGAGACGACTAGATTACTTTTTTATATCGAATGAAATACAGTCATATGTTACAAGTTGTGAAATTATACCTGTTGTGAATACTGACCACTCAGCTGTGTTACTAAAAATAAATACAATTAAGGATGGAAGGAGAGGACCATCCAATTGGTGTATGAACAATGATCTGCTTAATGACAATACCTATATAAATAATATAAAAGAAAAAATTGCTGAATGGAAGCAGATGATGAATAATGAAACTGCTCAATGTAAATGGGAATACATCAAATTTAAAATAAGAGAATATACTATTACATAATGTAAAAATAAAGCAAAACAAAACAGAGAATATGGTGATAATCTTGAAAAGAGATTGGCTCAGTTTGAAAAAATAATTAATTCTACAAGCTATTTTGAGAGCTTACCATTATGTGATAGTAAGTTAGATGAGTCAGAAGCAGAATTGTGTGGAAAACCTATAACACTGAATGAGGTTCATGTATGTTTGAAGTCAATGAAAAATAACAAAACATCTGGAAATGATGGACTTACTAAAGAATTTTACTTAGCATTGTTTAGTGATCTTGGAGAATGCCTCATGGACTGTTTGAATGAAAATTATACTTATGGTTCTCTCACAACAACACAAAAACAAGCACTTATAAAGTTAATACCAAAGCCTGGAAAAGATTTGAAGTATATCAAATCATGGAGACCTATAAGTTTACTTAAAATTGATGTTAAAGTTATAAGTAAAATTCTTGTTCATCGTATAAGGAAGCATCTCTCTAAATTGATAAAGCCTGATCAATATGCCTATATACAGGGAAGATATATCGGGGATCCTATTAGAATTATATGGGATGTGCTTCATTATACTGATGTTGAAAATATACCAGGTATAATGTTTGCAGCGGATTTAGAAGCTGCATTTGACAGTTTAGACCATGACTTTATGTTTGCAGTTTTGAGATATTTTGGATTTGGTGATTCTTTTATAAAATGGGTGTTGATATTGCATAAAAACATTCAAAGCGCTGGTTTAAATAATGGGTATACAACAGGTTATTTTACGTTAGAAAGGGGAACTCGCCAAGGAGATCCACTTGCAGCGCACTTATTTATCATGGCAATAGAAATATTAGCAATAAAGGTTAGGAATGATAAAATTATACGTGGAATAGTAATCGGAAATACTGCAGTTAAAATGTGTATGTTTGCTGATGACACTACCATATTTGTTCAAAACTCAGAATCACTAGGCCAAGCACTTTCTGTCATGCATACATTTGAATATTATTCTTCATTGAAATTAAATGTAACCAAATCTGAAGCTACTTGTATTGGATCTATGAAAAGTAACAGTGTCATGAGTTTATACAATTTGAAGTGGATCGATTTAACAAGGGCAGCCATAAAAATTCTTGGTATATGGTTTTCTTATAATAAAGATATTATACTCAAGGAGAACTTTCAGAGAGTTGAAAATGACCTGAGAACTACGTTAACAATTTGGAAAACCAGGAATCTTACAATTTATGGCAGGGCAGAAGTTGCCCGTTCACTTGGGCTTTCAAAGGTTTTGTATGTGACTAAGATGTTAGTACCCCCAACATAGACTTTGCAAACCTTGAAGAGACTTCTATGTGATTTTATTTGGAATGCCAGAAAACCAAAAGTTAAATACACCACAATAATCGGAAAATATGAGCAGGGAGGGTTAAATGTGCCAGATATTGAGAGCAAAATAAGAACCCAGATGATAATGTGGGCCAAGAGATGTCTTGAGCCACAAGAATCTGTTGTGAAGGAGATGCTTAATTTTAGACTTATGAGTATCGGAGGTTTAAGATGTATCCGAAGCAACTTTGATATTAATGTGCTACCAAAAATATTGCCAAAATTTTATATGAAAATTTTAAAAATCGGGGCTGACTATGTATCCGTGGAACCACAGACAGAAGATGAAATAATCTATCAATATGTATGGAATAACAAATATATAAAAGTTAATGGCATGTCATTATATAATAAACGTTTAGAAAACCTGGGAATAAATTATTTAAAAGATTTGTTAAATACAGATGGATCATGGAAAAGCTGGAGTACTTTTCTACAAAACAATAATAGATGTACATTATTGAGCCCTATGTACTGGCTACAATTAAAACAGTCAATTCCACAAAGATGGAAAAATAATATATTGAACAAAGAGATAACAAATGAAAACGAGAGAAAAATATATAATTGTGTCTGCGAATGGGATTGAAATACTTGATAATATGAAGCCGAGGCATGTTTACTCTACCTACATAAGTAATAAATGGAAAGTTCCTACGACGCAGAAGAGCTGGAATGACATGAATGAAAAGAATAATATTGAAGTTGAATGGGAATATGTGTATAAGGGAATCTATATGGTAACACTAGATACCTATCTGAGGGAATTCCAATACAAAATTCTAAATAAGTACATACCTCTTAATGAACAGTTATATAAATGGAAGATAAGTGAAACAGAAAAAATGTTCATATTGTTTCAATTATCAGGAAAGTATAATTCATTTATTTTTTTAATGTATGGTGAGTAAGAACTTATATTATAAAATTCAGGCATGGCTACACGAGTATGAATTGGGCCTCCCTAATATATCACTTTCTATTGTAAAGTATGGTATTTTACCCGTTAACGAAAATAATAATTTTATTGTTGTACAAATATATACTTTACAAACAAAGAGAGGAGAAGGAATCTTCATTATTTTCAGTCTTTAAATCAAAACTCAAGTATACAGAGAGAATTGAAAGATGCATAACAAGTGGCAGAGAATTACTGAAAAAGCATAATGATAAGTGGAGCAAACTTAGAAGCTTGTTCGATGATTCAATTGAAGACAATGTGTGTTTGTAATGTCCCTGTGATCAGTCCTGTATCATTGAATTGTGATACTGTATAATATACATATGTTGATGATGTTTGACACAAAAAAAATCGCCTGTGATGAAACAAAACTGTATTACATTAAAATTTCTGAGGCGAAAAAAAAGTAGAAAAAAAAAGAAGAAAAATATTTTATTAAAATCATTGAGAATGTCTACTTTAACAATTTCATTTAGGGCTGGCCTAAAAGTATTATAACCAAGATAAAAAGAAGTGTTTTTACCTTTTTATGGAAATCAACAGAATATAATATATCTTAAAATATCTAGAAATATCTTAAATGCAGACCAGGGAGATGGTGGTCGACTCATGGTTGATTTAGCATTGTATGAGAAAGTGTTAAAAGAGCTTGGTGCACAAATTATAAGGGAAAACCAGTCACATAAATCCAATAGGGCAGTTCTATGTGAATCATATGTACATGCACTTACTGCTTCATGGTATTAGCTATGTACAAGAATTGAACGAAATGTCCGCTTTTTATAAAGATTTATTATGTAACTTTAGTCAGGGTAAAACAAAAACTTATATATATCTGGTACATTAGTAATAACCAATATTTAAACAACAGATGAGTTTTATCAAGAACTTTTGGTTCCATGATAAATGCTTATATTTTACAAACTAGGTAGATGCAGGAATAGTATTTGCAAAAGATATATATGATGTAAAAGAGGGTATTGATTTGTGAGCAAATTATTCTACATAAATTACGACAAGCAACAGGCTGGATCAGGGAATTATTTATAATCAGGAATACCCTTGACAGGTACAATGAACTATTTGGGTAAAAAATTATCAGTACTGCAATGTATATTGACAAAATGAGTATAGATTAATACAACATTAATACAAAAATATTATACAGGTGTTTTGCCAAGATTGATATAATTAAAGATACAAATTCTTCATTTTACAAAATGAATAAGAGTATATCAGATTCTGAAAAATGTAAGTTTTGAAATGTCAAAGAGGATGCAGAGCATATGATTTTACGAGAGTTTAAACAAATACAATTGGAAGAAAATTTGAAACCTGAAGATATTTTTGTCTGTTACAAAATAAAATATATGTTTAATACACAAAGACTAAAATTTTGAACATATAGATTTCAAGAGGATGTATGCTTTCCCCTCTTCTCACTATTTTATAAAGAACATGGCATAATAACCGATGTTGGATAGAGTCGAAAGCTATGGAAAATAAAATTATTAATTGCAAAAAATCTGGACTTTTTCTGAGATAAATAAGATTAAATTTATTCGATAAGAGTGAACATATTATCAACTGTACTATTTTTTTCTATAACCCACCTATTCCTCTGTAAATCTGTTGTGAACTTCAGTCCATCATATTTATCTTTAAAAGTATGATGAATAATGTGCCTTTTCTGTTTAAAGGTACTATGTCCCTTTAATTATTTGAGTCATTTGTATATCCTTTCTTGTACTAATGGAATAAAAGTTCCAGCGTTTCACAGAGACTTTTTAAATAATACTTTTGAGGCTGATATTAAAATAATTTTCTTTCATCTTTCTGAAATACCATCAGGTCCTGGTGTATAGTCTAGATTTTTGTATTAAAATTTCTTATCATTTCATTTGCATACTTTAGATAAAGTAGGCTATTACTTGCATTATTTGTAATATCCGTCACAGTGGTATATATTCATCTAAATAATAAAATCGTCATGCATGGTGATCCAGATTACCTTTAAATTTTAATGGTTTATTCCCTCGGTGTTATTTTCGCCCCTACAAAGTTTAACCAAATTCCGCTCAATACTTTTTTGCTAGGTTGCTGCTGAAAAAAAAACAAGACGAAGAAACAACTTCTATGGTAATTATCCAAAAACCAACAATCTAGTTTAAATGATGGGCTTTCAGAAAACAAAGTTCGCCCTTCAGTCGTATCCCTTGATAAACTCCAAAGTTTAAGGGTTTTTATAGGGTGTATTGTTAGCCCTTTTGTTGCCCTAAAGCTAAAAGGCCCGAGTATTTTATTGGAAAAGACACTTGTCTGCGCTTGGCCGAAGTACTTTTAAGTAACCAACAGTAGTATTCCAAGATACAAAAAAGTAATTAAGAAGGAAGAAGGTAAACTATGTCAATATTTCAGACTCAGTCGCAGGACTATATATCTATTGTGCATATTTGTATGAGTCAAACTGCTATTTATTTATCTGTTGTCTGAATTTCGTCATCATAGTTTGAATAGCGACTCTATTTAGTGACATCAGCCTTATTATGTCGGTGCTAATTTTAGTTTTGTTCGACAAGGAAAAGAGAAAAAAAACTTGCACATTATGAGTTGAGCGTTTATGTCTGCTGATATCAGATCCTCATGGAGATTTCTGTTCACCTTCCTTGCTTGATGATATCCTGTTGGCTATGAGGACGCCAGATAATCATGCTTGTTGACTTTTGACTTGTGAGTAAGATTCTAAACAATTTGTCGTACGGTTATATTTTGCTGATCTGCTTTTTGAGAAGATGTTGGACAGAGAGACATATTACAAAATACATTTTGTTACTAAATACCCACAATAAGGTCTATCATTCTGAATTATTATCTGCAAAATTTTGCCAGTTTTTTGTTTTGATATTAACTGCAGTCAAATATAGGCCTAGACAAGTTTACCTTGTCGGTTGCATTGCTTAAATATGTGTGTGGTTTATCATGTGGTTTATCAGCTCGACTTTGAAACAATGGCGGTGTATGTAAATGCAGACTAACGATTGATTTACCTTGAACACAATGCATTATCAAAGGATTTATTTTGATAAAAGATTATAAAAAAAGTCATTACTTATATGCTCACTTTTCAATGGTCATTAATAATCCCATGTCAGTCGGGTCTAGGCACTCTAGGGTTTTGGAAGAGGAGCGTCTGACCCATGAACACTAATTAGTCCTAATTTGAAAACATGAAAAAGGTCCGAAAAAGGGAAGGTCTCAACCCCCCCCCCCCCCCCGAATGTATATATACATATTGCAAGGGCGGATTCAGGATTTAGGAAAAGGAGGAGGTCGACCCAAGAATGGGGGGGGGGGGGGGCAAGACTACACAAATTGGTCTGAAACCTACGTCCGGACCCCCTGGATCCCCCCCCCCCCCAGATTGTGAGTATGCATGACGGAAGGAAAATAACGTTTCACAACGTTCGTCATCGTACTGCCTATTGATAAAACCAAATTTACATTAACCAACCTCAAGCAAGACACGAACATGACTGATCAGGCTCCGTTGTTTCAACCCTACATTTACACGTAAGTATGACATATGATGAAAAGAAATAATCTACTATTTACTTAAGCGTCTGAAGTCTAAAACAGTATAATATAGAACCCTATCTTGGATATATAATACGCTGTATTCACAATATGCAAGGAGGCGGAGGCGGAGGCGGAGGGAAGTTCTTGTGCCTGCATACGATCGCTGGTCTTGTCCTTGGACACGTGCCAAAACACATACTTCACTGTTATTGTGCAGTATCATGATGTACTCTGATCAAGAAATTAGGAATTGAATACAACCAGCAAAATGGGTTATAAAAGTATAATAATATACATAAACTTGGATGTGATTAACATTGTGGCCAAAGAAAAAAAAATGTTTGGATGATATCCAATTTTCCGGGAACCGAAACGTAGTTATGATGGTTGTGGGGAAAGCCTTCGGTAATTTGTATGAAAATCCGGTGACTAACCAGTGACGCTCTCATTATCCGAAGAATACCTTATTGAATATGCACATACCATTACGTCGTCTACTATACAGCAACACGGCGTAATTTAATCAGGCTTGGGTGATTCATGCATCAATATGTCCGACCCTGCTTACACCGCTGTGCAATCGACAACGACATTGTGGCTGACTCAGGGATTTCCCCTGATTTAAATGAACGGCCTACATAGTCACCTTACATTCACTTCCATTAGGTCACCGTTACTATGCATGGTGGACCTTTTTATCATTCGGAACACCTCGGCCGAATCCGTCGGCTTCCAGCCTCGGATGTATCACGATACACGGCGCGAAATAACAACAAAGCCACATGTCAGGATGTTTACAGGTGTTGGTCTGCTCCCTTCGAAACACCTTGATTTTTACTAGTCCGTTGATGGCAGGTTTACGAAAATTAATAATCCTATTCATGCAGTGCTTTAAAGCATGCCATAGTGTGACTATCTGAATGCTTCTGAACAAATATAGGCCTATGCAAATTAAAAGAAATATCTACACAAGCAAAAACGGCGTCAGGACTCGAGGCATTGCATGGCAGTGTAAAGTGACAAATTTACCCATGTTTGACTTTGCGTTTTGGGTGTTCTTTCTGCGGCATTTCCACAAGACTTGGCACTTTACTGCATTGATATATGAACAATCACAGTGTCAAACAATTATGATATGCCGCGACTGTGAATGGAGCAATGACACTTTTTCAAAATGTTACGGACGTATGTGTGGCCGTGTGATACATCACCAGTTATGGTACATTTCGCCGGAAATCCACCGGGTTGCCATTTCTACGGAAAGGAAATATCACAGTTTTCACAAAGAATACATTGATTTTCCATTATAATGTGCATTTGAAGGCTTGACATGTTGCATAACATCATACATGTATATGACGAGGTTCCGACAGTAATTTAACTAGAAAGTTCAGTTTATGACAAATTCCTCATACATAAGCAGCTTGGGATGGACTTACTGCCGTGAACTGTACCCTTTCCTCGTGCGGTCCAAATCAGTATACAGGGCATTTTCCCCATATTTCTTGGATTATTGTTGTCGGATGGCTTAAATTTAAGGTAATATATGTGAGGATGGCAAAACCTGTACACATAAAACATTATTTTGCTCTTAGAAAGCGCAAAGTTGAACTTGCCTTGACCTTGCCTTGTCGGAATATTTCCATTGCGGCCCCCCATATAACATCCGAGGTTAGAAGCGAACGGAGTTGCTCCGAATCCCCATTTATCACCTGCAGTGCAATGTTTTACTGGTTGCGAGTGTGGTTATACAGGGCTCGAAATAAGGCCAGTTGAAGTTCTCGCGGAAATCTGCCCATTGTCATTCCCCCTCCCCCCGTGCCGATTAAACACTCCGTAGCATGGAATTTTGTCTATCATATTCGCGGTATAAGCATGCCAAAGGTTGCAGGTCAAAGTTATTCACACATTTGTATCCTGACGTTAACTCGAAACGGAAGTGAATTGTTGTTTCCCATCATTGTATGTCATAGGTAATGTTTACCCTCAACAATTTTGTCACATATATCTATTGTTACATATATTCACCATCTGTATATTCTCTGGAATATCTCACTTCCTGGTCTTACTTGTGAGGGAGGAAACATCAGCCCGTTTCTTGTATCAGCTCATTGACTGATAAAACTTCATTATTGCATAAATACTTGCCGCGCGTTTTACTTTACCAGACATATCCCTTCCCTAATATATTTATATATATATATATATATATATATATATATATATATATATATGTATATATATTTATATAGTTATCTAACAAAATTAGCAAGCAAAAACAAATACTAATTCAGTATAATGATATGCAGTCATTTTATTATCTGCATATGTTGTCATGTATTCTCCAGAGACATCCCAGTCACGGCAGTTATATCTGTTTCTCAGCAGTGGATTGATGTGTTCCCGAAATACGTTGCTGTTTCGTTTGTCATGTATAGTTTTATCACCTGAACAAGAATTTTTTATCCATGTAACTGCTAATAATTGTTGTTACATATAGTTTCTTAATTCAAGTTACGTGTGACATAATCAATAATTAATGACTAATAAAAGAAAGTATGACCGATTTTTACCATTATTTAGACGCTATAGTTCTTTGAGTTAGCAAAGATTACCACAAATTATAAACCATAACTCACGTCTTCATAGATTCGAATCTGACCGATTGTTTTTTTTTTTTAGAAATGACAGTTGTCATCAAATTTTTTATGGTGTATGTGTGCGTGTTGGGGGGTGGGGGGGGGGGGATGGGTGGCAAGGGGGACGGGTAGAGTCTTCCTTGTCACCCACAAACATGGATAACCGGAAATCACAATTTTTACCGACTTGACCGTTAGTAGTCTTAGTATTATGAAATAAAATTTTAAAATCCATTATTTACTCGAAATTATTAAATGACGCATGCAGCAAATCGGTGTAGGAGGATATATTTGAGGAGTGCCCACCTGCCATTTAAATAAATCAGCAACTAGTTGCCATATATCGTGTTTTTTGTTGTAAAGCTAATTTAGGAGAAATTATATTGTAGCTTCTTCGATGCTATATATGTCTTATTACATTAATTTAAAATTTAAAGGAAGAAAGCTAGTGAGGTGACCGGATAAATAGCACTTTGCACGTTATCAGTTAACTACATAACTTTTTTTTTTTTTTTTTGCACCAGCCTGATTAAGTCGGTTTTGTGCCTGCAAAAATATACACCATGCATGTAACACAAAGTGATGCTCTGTTTCTACGTATTCAGAGAAACGGGGATTTCAGTTAAAATGTTGTTAACCTACGACATATATACACAGAAAGAAAGGAAATACAATTTCAAGAAATGACGATAATACTGCCTTCAGTGTTTCATTTTATCTTATTGATGAACTTTAAAACGGTTAGAGATAAGATACACTAATACTAAACGGTAATACTTGTTTATAATAATAAATCAGTAAAGTCAATATAAATATATGGTTACTGTACCCAAACGTAACACGAAATAATCCAGTAATTGACGTAATAAGCCCCCCCCCCCCCTTCCCTTCCCGGATTTGGGAGATCACCTTAAGAAAACTAAGGGATGAGCCATCCTAACCTCACTTTTCTCCCTAGCCAATATAACAGGGGGCAACGTATTGCTTTCATTTCTCCCCGCCAAGCTTTAAAGTTACCGCCAGTTTTTATTCTATCTCCGTTAGGCTTTATCAACAAATATAATAATGATATTAGTTACACACAACAGAATCTGTGGTCAAGTGTGTCATAAATAACATTGACGGCAGGTGGTCATGCTGATCGGAAGACCTGAATTCAGGTACGTATGTGGATGTATCATGCAATGAAATATATATACTTACTTTATTTGCTCGTGTACAGGATGATAAATTTTATCCTAAAATATTTGGCAAAGAAGGGCGGCCGTCTTATATACGGGTACAAGGGTAATTTACGGCAATCAGCATTATTACGTCGGTCGAACTGGACGCCGTGAATATCGAAGATCATGTCAGTATGGTGGTAATATACACTCAATAAAGAACATTATAATATTTGATTTGTTTGAATTTGTCGTTTATACATCAGATTTACATGTGCACATTGTTCAATAATTGGTAAGAAAAGGTTTGCCCTTGCCGCATTGACACGGGGATTTTAACTGAATCAATATATGAAAGCCCCTTTGACAGTAGAGCTAGTGATTTTCAACGATCGCGGATTTCAGAGCCCTTGATAAATTTGTGTGTATACAGCGCGCGCAAGGGATGTTGGGAACTTGCCTACTTGGCTAAAACTTTGCCATCCAGTAGAACGTAATATGCATATAAAAACCAAGGATGATTTTTTCATATGGTGCCGTATTTACCGCGCAAAATGTTCACGAGTCCAGTGAATGCGGACGCTGTCAGCTGGCTTGCACACTGACATACACGGAGACTCGCACATGGCACTTCGATTACAAGGCAACCAGTATATAATTATTTATAATTATAAATATGAAGCGGCCTTTCCTCAGGTGATGGGAAATTCAATGTTTGTCAAGTTTGTATTATTGGACTACGTCAAGAAATGAATGTATTATAACGGGTCAGCAAAGGTCAAGAAAGGGACCGTATTTCCGCGGGATATTAATATGACGAATTTCCTCAAAATTTTAAAACAAAACGCACTGAATTTAATATAATACACTGGAGTCTGAGGGCCAGTATTTCAGCTTTTTTTTAAACTTTTGCATGTAATATAATGCACAATGAAGGACAAAAAGGATAACAATTAGCGATATAATTCCATGTCATACATCGGCTCAGCTGTCAAAGGTATTTGCGCAAGGTGACTGACATAATCGGGGTACCGACGTCCCGTATTATATTTTTTTCATCTTTCAAATAAATATTGTTTTATAAACTTTTATATGAACATTTTATATATTCTACTGCCTTATTAGGCGGTGCAAATCAGTATAACTTGATTTAGTGATTATTTGTTAAAACTTCACACCACAATCGCTAAAAGATCGTTGGTTTTTCTGAATTGTCCTGAATGTGCTGTGAAGTCATACACGTGTACACAAGCCGCATTGTTGATATAGGGGAAATATTATGCATTTTGGAAGTTGGCAGATGTGGGGGGCGCTTTATAGGGTGTAAATAATATTTGGAAAATTTTAATTTTGAGAGCGCCCGGGGCGTTTATTACGTCGATACGGTACACGTACATACAAAGTGAGCACTCTGCCATCAGTCACAAAATGATGACTATTTACACCTTTACATATGTATATATATATATATATATATATATATATATATATATATATCCCGAGTATGAAGGTGGTACCCTATTTTCATTTGTTTTCAGATAAATCATGGAGATAATACGAAGAAAATCTACCCAAGAGTAAGTGTTTCCACCTTTAAATTATTAATGGGAACTTTATGCCTAGACTGGGATATCGGGATGTGATCATAATTTTAGGTTCCGCTATTTATCCTATTTTTATCTCCATGGACAGCTATTGCAATCGATGTAACTATTTTTCCAGAAGGCTTCAAATCTGAAGAGCATCATGGGTAAGAACGGACAACATGATATTGACTACATATTTGAAATATTGACCTTTGACCCCGGAATTTCTGCGAAGACAGTCATGCGCTCCGAGTTGCTCCGTCTGCAGACATACAGCAAATGGCCGCAGACGGCGTGCGCCCATCCTACCCAACTTGCAAAAGCTGGCTTCTACTTTCTGAAACCTCCAGACGAAGTCACCTGCTTTTGTTGTCAAGGTAAGATATCAAACTGGGACTTTTCTGAAAAACCAGCCGACGTGCACCGCAAACAATTTTCTACCTGCCCCTTCATCCTGGGTGAGGATCGGACCAACATCCCCCTGCAACCTAGAGAAAACACAGAAGGGATTGGAGCAGCCGGTCATCAAGAGCACGAGCCTCAGCATAACAATGGTGAGGCAGCAAACGCAGAAGATACTGAGGAAGAGGAGTCTGATAACGATATTCCTGAGGGATTGGATCCGAACTCGAGCCTTGACAGAGAAAGCAACAGCATCGTCCAGACCTCTGGAGCAAGCAGTGCAGGATGTCAGGAAACTGAATCAGGAGCGTCCCCGGCTACCCAGCAAACTCCTCCACCAACAGATGTAGGAGCGTTCTGTATGCCTCAGGCCCCTCCGAGACAACCTTTTCTTCAAACACAGACTACATCAAGTGGAAAGCGAAACCAGAGAACACAATTCGACACCTGCTTTACTCAAAGACAACCCGTTCTTCAAACACAGACTGTATCAAGTGGAAATGGAAACCAGAGAACGGAATTCGATACCTGCATCACTCAAAGACAAGATAATGTACCGAGAAACCAGGGAGTCACCCAGAGAGATAGCATGCAGCCATCCGGCATAGGTAACATGATTTCAGAGCAGAACAGGCTGAGGTCTTTCGAAGAATGGCCAAAACGACATCTGATTCTCCCGAAGCTGATGGCAGAGGCAGGGCTGTTTTTCGTCGGACCTGGGGATAAAGTAAAGTGCGCTTTCTGCAACGGAGCTATGATGAATTGGGACGAAGGTGACAACCCAAAAGAGGAACACTTCCGCTATTTCGGTGATCGCTGTTCATTCATCAGAGGAGAAGGAGCAGCCAACATGCCTATCACGGCAGGATCATCGGCTTCGTCCGGTCGAACTGAGAGAGACAGCGCTAAAACCTGTGAGATGCTTGGAATCGTGACCCAACGTCCCCGTCACCAGAACCTGGCTCGGGAATCAGACAGGCTGAATACATTCATCACCTGGCCTCAAGGAAAAGAGCAGACACCCGAGGTCCTTTCGCAAGCTGGATTCTTCTATACAGGTAGTATCACACGCACCACACGCACACATACTTTATCTGGGAGGGTCATTGTAGGCAGACAGTAATGAATGTACTTTAGTTATTTATTGACAATAGTCTTATATATGTGATGTATATGGGACAATTTCAGGTGAAACCGACCAAGTGCGTTGCTTCTTCTGTGATGGCGGTCTGAGGAACTGGGAGCGTGGTGATGACCCGTGGGAAGAGCATGCGCGGTGGTTCCCCCGATGTGGTTTCCTGCGCCAGGCCAAGGGGTCTTCCTACATACACGAGTCAAACAGAGGCGCTGCTTCAATCGACCGTGTACATTTTCAATTTATTTCCTCAAACACATTTTATGGCACATACCTATTTTATTTTCAAGAATAACTTAGCACCATCTTTGTCCTGTGATTGGAACGTTAATTTGAGTTTTGTTTAAATAATATGATAATTATACAAAAGAAATAATAACTCATCGAAATTATCATTTTGTCTTTCAATTCTTCCTCGGATATGGTAACATGAAACTGCATATTTGCGAAAAAAAACTATATTAACTGATTAACAAGGCCGTATATCGATAGTTTTCTGAAACTGTGTTTCACGAATAGAAAACGGGTTAACTTCTTTTCATAATAATGTTTTTACAGCTCTGATTCATGTTATGCACACACTTGTGGAGTAAAGTCAGAAACTTTAACAAGAAACCTAGGGGTTTTATGTTCACTTTGTGCTTTACTGATGCTGCATGTGGTGGATTATCAAGAAATATAACCATGACAGTCACAATACCATTTAAGCAATACCTGAGATATTTGGTGACATGCAATATATTTTTTTATACAATCGGATGAAATATAAAATTTAGATTCCCATGAAGACATAACTTAAAATAATTAATTAAATTAAAATTAATTAAATTAGTAATTCAATTCTTATCCTCCATATTTAGTTTCATTTCTCAACAGAATATTTATTATGATATGAAAGGAGTACTTTTTTTCTGAGTTAGTTATGAATAGATCGCTTAAATTGGCTTGCTGAATGTAGTTAAACATAGGTAGTAACACCTGTAGCTGATAATCCGATAGTAGTTACATTATCAATATTTCTGTAATATTTATTGCTTATTGCTGCAGCTGTTCTTGTGATATTGTTAAAAGACCTTCCATGATATTAACATGATATTGTCAATATCTTTCAAATTGAAACGCCTTCTTGAAAATATTTTGACTTAGTTCAAAATTTTTAAATATGAAAAGAAATCCAAAACAGTTATATTCAATGACTTAGCTCGATAAACATGGGGAAGATCGTTCGGCCAGCAGAAAAAAAGTCAAGGCAGGTGGCGCCACCTGCAGCTGATAGTCGCATAACATTCACATGATCAACATTATTATTTATACGATGATCACATTTATTATTCAAATGGTGCTACAATCATTCCTAAAATATTCAGTAAGAGATATAACACCATGTATGAATTTTATTAATTTATTTTGTTGTTGTTGCTATGATAACTAAGACAAAATAATTTTATACTTTAATACTGTATGACATAACTTTGGGGGAAAATGGACAAAAGCCATATAAGCCTGCAGAATGTAGGTCAAAATAGGTGGCATCACTGTAAAGCTTATTTTTTTGCATATTCATCTGATAAGTCTGCAAAATTTCACGAAGATTATTGTATGGCTCTTGAGATGTTTGGCCGGAGGAACTAAAAATGCAGTTTCACTTTATAGCTGGCGTTGGTAAAATTAATAAACGTAGTATTTATCGGACATGAGCTGCGATGGTACGTTATTTTGTACGTATTAATAATGTATTTCATCATATTACAGCAACCAAACAGGGACAGCCAGCAAGCAGGTGGGGGAAATGTAGATTGATGTGTGTGTATGAGAGAGCGAGGTCTGATTAATAATATGCTACTGAGTGCAATCGTAAACAAACGATTTATTAATCTGAACATATTTAAGATATGATCGGATTGGGTGTTAAAATTATAGTCACGTTTTATTGTATATAAGCTTTCATATTAAAGGTTATTCTGTCTTTTCTATGCTTTTACTATAACATTAACATGTAGGTTATCTTTAAAGTTGTATTAAGGTAATCTTCTCCACATATCCGTGTATTACTGGGGTGTTTGTGTTATGATAACTTTGGATTATTGTCCGGTTGAATGCCGATAGGACAATATACAAGGACACTAAATAAAATATTGAAATATTAAAATAATTTTAAAAGAATGTGTCAAAGATTAAAGTCACTTTATATACATCTGTAGTGGGAAACGGCTCCTCCAGTTCATCTGGCCAGTTCGACCGGCGTCTGGTTTCAGCGCAGATGGCTACAGACAAGGTGAAGTACGCTTTAGAAATGGGATTCCGCCGAGATATCATTCAAAGTGTGATCGAAACGAGGCTGCGAACCAGTGGCGACGCTTTTCCAAGGGCAGAAGAACTTGTTGAGGCTGTAATGGCAGCAACGGAGCAAAATACTGAAAACATCCCTCCGGTTACCAATGGCAACCAAGGATCCAGTGTCAACACGTCTCCAACAGGCTCTACCACAGAGAAGGACAGTGCTCCCCAAAACGGGCAACAGACAATGGAAGGAACATATCCGGCTGGTAATGCTCTTTTCTTTATTTTTTTAGTTTGTAATTCTCCCCGAAATGATTTTTAAGTATTTTTCCAAGATTTTCTTGTTGTGATAAATGACATAAAAAGAATATTTTATACGAAAGTGGTATGTTGGTAGAAACACAGATTCTAGTTCTGATACTGGAATTCAATTTTCCTAAAGTCTAAGTATTGTAAAAGTCTATTAAATAACTTTAGATTTGACCATCTTCTGTAGGAATTTTCCTGCAATTTCAATAAAAGTAGCTTCCACAGAGGAATAAAATTTTCACGAGTAGATATGAAAAAGAAGAATACCTACCGTTAAAAATGATTTAATTTTAAGTAATTAAGGTCTTTATTTGTGGTAAAATTTTTCTTAATTTTTCATGTTTTTTTAGTTCTGATATTATTCATAGGCTGAGCTGTGAAACCAGTCTTTTATTACTTTATATATATATATATATATATATATATATATATATATATATATATATATATATATATATGGCCATAAAGAATTATGAAATAAACAACTATATATATTGAAAAAATGTTAAAATATTATAAATTCCGTTAACATTAGTTTACGCACTATAAAAACAATGAAAAAGATATATATAAGATATTTATATTATATTATATATATATATATATATATATATATATATATATAAATTTGTAAAAATATAAGATAAAATTCTAAAACTTGTATGAACGTTTATAATTTCTATAGGGTCGTTATTGAAACCGTTACATTTGTTTCACCATTTAAGGTTACACTTGCTAATAGACATATGATAGTAATGACAGAGTAATGGCATGAACTCGATTCATGGTTTACCTATCATTTACAGAAATAAGGGAAATGTCAACCCTATGGGAAAATGCATTGCCTACCATATATAATACATTTCTTTGTGACTCTACTTGATATAAGACATTGAATGGTTAAATATTTGTTAAATTTAAGTGTTGAACGTTATGTTGTCGTGATAATTTTTTATTAGCTCAGCTGACTTTCAGTCATGCTGAGCAATAGCGAAGGGTTATTGTCCGTCGTCCTCTGTGTCCGGCCGTGCATTAGCAGGCCACAAATCGTAACTGTAAGAGTTAGGATCATGAGCCCTTGGGGGGGGGGGGGGGGGGTTCTAAGAAGATCTCGTTGGAAACCTGAAATTAGGTCTGTGTAACTCATATCCTCTGAGCTATGTTGCACAGATGTACAGAAATTAAAAATTTGATACAAAAGCTCTAGTATCTCTACCCCTAAGCCATTGATCTCCATGATTCTTTGCATGTATATTGATCACAGAGTTTTCATCAGTTTCTGCAGACTGGTGGCGCTACATGGATTTTTTTTCGAATTTTTACACATTTTTTCTCTATTTTTAAGACCTTCAAAGATGCGGTCGTCCGTTAACAGGGCAAAAATCCTAACCATTGGCCCTGGAATCTTTAAACTTGACATCCAGGGAGGTACATGAAAAATCTCCTTGCAAACCTGAAATTATATGTCTTTTTTCTCATATCCTTTGAGCTATAGGGCTTGTAAAAACCCTAAGTATAATTTAAAATTTGATTCAAAACCTACAGTTTCTGAACAGCTAATGCATTCATCACCATGCTTTTCTGCATGCACATTCATCATGGAGTGTTTCATCAGTTCCTGCAGACTGGTTGCGCTACCTGCATTTTTTTTCAAATTGTAAGTTTTTTTATAATGAATATTTTTGAGACCTTCAAAGATGCGGTTGTCTGTTATGGGGCACAAATCATAACAATTGCACCTAGAACACTCTAAATTGACATCCAGGGCGGTTCATGAAAAATCTCCTTCGAAACCTGAAACAAGGTCTGTGTTACCCATATCCTCCGAGCTTTGCTACAGTTGATTTGGGATTCCACCCACAAAATTTGGCATTCAGCTGATAGCATTCCTCTTGTCAATGTCTTCCTAGTTCTACTCTTCATGCATTCTCCCTCTATGTTTGAGACAACAAATGACAGCTTTATATCAGTTAATCGACTGTTGTTTTATCTAGTGTCCTGAAAGTTCATATGATTATTGATTACGACTATTTCTATCAGTTACTGAATACTGGTGGCGCTACCTGTTCTTTTAGCACAGCTGGGAAAAAAATCCTTGCAAACGTTAGATAAGGTCATGGTGATCTATATTCTGCAAGCTGTGTTCTGGAAACATCAATTTCACTATTTGAACCATTAGCAAAAATTCAGTCATGCCTAGTGTCACTGTTTTGCCCTGAACCATCAAATAATGTGCTTATGCGTACAAATCTTCCTGCCCCTTCCCAAACATTTAACAATATATCAATTATTTTCTTCTAAATAAGACAACAGTTGTAAAAATTAGGCCTTTGTTTCATGCTTGTCAGCTGAGCGTCATGACCATGGGTCACTTTTTTATACTTCCCTCTGTTTATTGTTATTTCAAACTGAATTCTTTATGTTGTAAAATAATAATAGGGTAATGAAAGGTCATATTTCGTTAAAGCTGAAATTCTAATAATTCTTGTATCTTGATCAGCTTGGTCGACGATCCTAACTGATTGGGATTCAGTTGATCCGTGACACACCTACTATCCTAGGCATATTAAACTGATGTGTATATTTATTTTATTGAAATTTCAGTACGTTGTATGAAGTTACATAATTTAACATAATGATCACTGGACACATGTATGATGTCAAACCAAAGTATTATTTTTTTCCACCTCTCTTCTTCTTCTCCTTATTATTATAATAAATCATATTTAATTAGTATGATTATAATAATTATTATAATCACTGTTAATATTATTGTTATTACTCTGCTATTTGATAATTTGCACATTTCTTATATTATCACTATATACAGGTCCGGTTGGTAAACAGAAAAACAAGAAGAAGAAGAAGGCTAAGGAGGAGAAACGATCCGGAAATCACCTTGAAGTGGTGGAGAAACCGGCGGAGGACATCACCGAGTCAGGTGAAAGGATCTGTTTAATGCTTTGAGTTTGATAACATTAATAACAATAACTATGCATTCTCAAGAATACAGGCCTTCGCCATGTTGGTGGTTCTTAATGGGGGATGCTCCCAAAAATGTGTTTTTTTTTTTTCTTATTCGACCCATACTCCCAGGTGCATTCGTGAAGTTTTCCCCCAAACCAGTGTTTGCATTCACGTATTCGGCCCATATTCATAGGCTCATGAGTGCATAAGTGAACATTTGTGAATATTTGGATGTCCTTCCCGGACCTGGAGGCGGATCCACACCAAAATTTGATCAATTCTTCCTTGGTCCATTGCCAAAATGCCCATTTCGTGAGATTCCAATTTTGGTTTTATAATTGATCAGTTTTATAAAATTTACTCTTTCATTTTATTGCTTTTGGATGAAAGGCCTCTATTTTGATGCCAGCTTTATAAGTATGTACATCTGCAGATAATTCCATTCCGCATTCGGATTCCGTGAGAGGACAGTAGCACACGCAGCCTCTCATTTCATATCCTGGTGTTAACCAGGCCCGGTTACTTCTACACCTGTTAGCCCTGGGTATGTAATTGTTCCCACGGTTGGGTCATCCGAGGTTTCCGCGAAAGGCGAACACGTTTGTGAGTGAAAAAGGGCCTTCCCATTATGCCTGCAGAGCGCTCACCGTGAGAACGAGCCGTCCGTGAAAAATCTCGGCTGAGATTCGAACTCACGATCTCCCGGTTTTGAGTCATGCGCTTTTCTCATAAACCAAAAACGTCGGTTTCAGTTTCACCCTTAATTGTTAATTGCCCATTCTCACTAACAGTATTTACCTTTTGTCTTCTCCAGCGTTCCGTTTGAAATTTTACCAGAAACTCTCTTAACTTTGTATATTGAAGAAAGAAAGGCGGTTCAGACATTTAATAACCTACCATACCGTCTCGGACACCGTTTTTAAACTGCTGTACATTTTAATAGATAACTTTTTTATACAAATCCAGTGACCATATGTTTTACATTTATTTCGAAATACCCTTATAATGACTGCAAATAGTTTTGTTTTCTTTAATAAATATTACTTTCATTTGGAGATAAACTGCAGATATTTGATCACATGCTTTTTTTATATTAAAGTAATCAAAATAAAATTCCAAACTAGCCATTTTTTATATTAAGACCGCGCATAACTTTTTAATGTATCATTGCAAATTATGTGATTTTATTTAATTTATATGAGTATTACCTGAAGATAAACTGCAGTTATTTCATCACGAGCCAAAGTCTGTTTCCTTTAATATAAATAAGTAAATTTTCTCAAGAGATAACTAATTCATGGATCATTCATAGATTTGCAAAATATGCTTTTCGGAAGAACATCCCATTATATTGTGTGTATTGAGAATAAACGCATGGAGCGCTTGACAGGCGTGTAGGCGTGAGTGCAGTCGTGGGTATACGCAGAATCTATTAATTCAGCTAACGCCTAATACGCCTGCTGTCAGATTTTGTGGACCAATAACACGTGCAAATACCTGCACTCTATAGGATGTGACACAAGTCTTGAAAACAAGGATATTTGGTTACATGCTAGTTTGTTCGAATATATGATCCTTCTGAAAATTAATATTTGGTCTGGTCGTCAATATTAATGAGTTTGTATTTATTAACATTTGAGTTTTATTTTACACAGAGAGCAGAAAAGCCAACCTACTGTCGGAGAACGAGAAACTGAAGGACCAGAGGTTGTGCAAGATTTGTCTGACGGACGAATGTTCCATCGTCTTTTTGCCTTGTGGTCACCTTGTGGCGTGTCCAGACTGCGCACCGGCCCTACGTAACTGTCCGATATGCAGGGCCCTTATCAGAGGCACAGTCAAGGCATTCATGGCTTAAGATTGCCCCGTATGGGCCACGGACAGGGTTAAGCATATATGAGAATTTCTAGTTGAGCCACATGAGCTATTTTTTTATATCCCCTTTTTATAGAAGAACTTTTGACTTTAAAATGAAAAAGGTACACACACTGTTTACTTTATCAATATTTTGTTATGAAAAAATGCAGTTATTTTGTTCTTATAAATTTTATAATAATAATAATAAAAATGAAAATAAATAATTATAATAATAAATAATTGTAAAAATAATAATATATAATAATAATAATATGAAGGGCCTACTTGGCAATCAAAACTTTCATGAATATAAGGAAATTGTTAATACACTTGTAAAAAGAAAAATATATAATATATAAAGCACTTATATCTTCTTTTATTAAATAATGGGGCAGGGATGTTTTATACGACATATAACACGAACCTGTTACATGACGAAGTGTTTATGCATTATTGCAAAATTATTTCATTCCGATAATTATTCCAATATTATTTTCTTATGTGACTTTCTTATGAGAAGATGCGAATACCTGAGATTGTGAATTGCAGCACTTTATTTCATGCCTTTCATTACTTTTTTATATTATTTTTTTAATACACCCATACAAACAGCATTATAGTGAGCATCACCAGGTTGTGTAGCTTGTTTTACTACATAACTACATAATATTAACTTCGGTAGGCTTTATAGTTGCATAACTTGGCTGTTTGCCATAGATTTATTCTTACCATGCAAACCAGATCTCTTAGGTACATTGTGCTCAGTTATTTCAAATAATTATATTTCTATAATACTGGCAAACACAAGGAAATAAAATATTTACATTTATAAGAAATAAAACATTAAAAAGCAATCAGGACTTCATATGTTATACATTAAAATCAAAATACATAATTTTCTATGAGGATAGGAATAATGATACATTGGTCAGAAAAATTAAATCGAATAACACAATAAATACTTGATTATATAATATATTCACTCTGTGATAGAAACTTTATAGGTATGAGGCATAGCAAATGCCTTTCATTTTGGTCAAAGTACTCAGCGGCAGAATTTTTACCAAAAAAGAGTGAATGAATACCACTGAATAATATTAATAACTGTTGATTCTCATAACTGCTACTTTGTCCACAAAGGCACGTTTGATAAACACGCAGGGTCCTCTGGTATTGAAGGGATATTTGATGTTACTTTTTATGTATTATTCCTTATGTTATATGCATGTATTGTTAACTGAGAATATTGAAAAAAACTGTATAGGTGAAAAAAGATTATAAAAAATACGAAAAAAAAAATGAAAAAAAAAAATGTATCTGTGATATTGAAAGTCATTCTCCTCATTTACTTACCATTACATCACATAGAGAAAAGTATATAAAAATAAAAAAATATAAAGGCAAACATACAAAAAAATATACCAGTTATTAAATATTTCGTGAGGGTCTATAATGCTTGCTTTAGTTATACACATGTCTTATAAGAATGTCTTGTGCAGGTCCGTATACTGTTCTGAGGTCTATACTTTGGAATTATATTTATCTGATGAAGTGCATCGCAATTGTTTGATATATTTGCATGTTTATGTCAAAGTCCATTTTGTTGCTGAGGCTAACGCTATGCACAAATTATGCCAGGAAGTGGCTATGGTGTGAAATATTGTATTTACTGTATATTGTGTAATACTGTTTTATACAGTATGGTGTGTATATAGTGTATTACTGTTGGTGGTGTATAGCACCATATTGTATATTTTATCCATGTGTTATCCTTTTAATCTCTTCATATATACCATGTAATAAACACCAGAGGACTGTTAATATGTTTAGCAATTGTGCTTTGTGGTGTATGCGGGGCGATCTGAAGCAAACCTTGTATATAGCTCATATATACTCTAGAGTAGTTTTAACTTAATATTATTTTCTTCAATTGACAAATTATTAATCGGAATAACTTCCGCATTTACATAATGTTTAATGGAAACACATACAACTGACTGGAGCAATTAAGACAAGCCATTTATCGTACTGAATTTTTAGTATTATTATATACGCCTTATCTTTGAAAAAACGTGTGGAATAAAATTCTAAATAAAAATGAAAATGTTCCTATTTCATTTGTCCAAAATAAAGATCAATAAGCGGTATGTGTGAGATTGTAAATATTAAAAATGAAATATGTCTTCTTGATTAGGAAGTACTTAGGGCGGAGTAAGCGACGAAAGCTTTGGCCAGTCTTTCGTGGGATACACCAAATAATTAAAAAGAAAGTGTGCGAACCCCACACAACAGGCAACAATTCAATGAACAGTTATAGAACTATATAGTACGCACAATTCTCTTTGTCAAAGCCCAAATCAGACCATACTTGCAGTTATGATTATATCCAATTGCTCACACAAGTTATTATTTAACCTTAAACATTAAGCTGTTTATTTGGAGAAAAACCTTGAGTCATGTTTGATTTAATATAACGTGCGCAATATTACAGTCAGTACCAGGGCCAAAGTAATATTTCTTTTACATATTCATGTGTCACTTGTTTAGTTTCTACCCATTGGATATCAGTAACGTCAAGGCCAGTCCTTCATGTATCAAGTATGGCTCTCTACAAAGCTTCCATCGTATGTTCTTCTTTTAAGTGTATTCCACGGAGACGGATTCCATTCCAGACTGTTGCTAAGATATCAGTATTGGCCGAAAAAGCTAATAATGGAGAAAATATTTCAGAAAGGATACCGGTGCATATACTGTGGAGAATGTTTTCAATTAATCAAAAGAAGACATCAGGCAAATATAGGTATCTACTTATTTTGAACAGATGGCAATTTCTGAGTTACAATTGTTCATGAACAGTGGCGTCAATTTATCTTCAAGGGTGTTCGTGGGGAGGGGGGGGGGGGGAGAGGATCGAAAGACTTGCAGACACACACACGTATATATATATATATATATATATATATATATATAAATATATATATATATATATATATATATATATATATATATATATATATATATATACCTTTTAGCGTCTGTATGGCACATTTTAAATATATTACAATTAAGTTTAAGGTTTTAGAAAATAAGGTATTATGTTTCCAGTATAGGTTAACTGGTTAATTCTAAACCCGATTTAGATATATAATTTTTTTTTCATAATAAGGAACCAAAGTGAGAGTTGACAGTGACAGTTAATGAAGGTTCTGATAAACAGGTTAGATTGCTTCAGATACGTCTTTTGTAACACAGGTGTGTTTGAATATGATAAGCGATCTTTTACTTCTCAGATGCAGATGGCATGCAAGATCCTTAGTAATCGCGGTGTGTACGAGCCCTGTGACACCTGTTTCAAATGTGTCATTATAGCCATAAACCTCAAGTAAGGAACAAGGTAAATGGTAATTATAAATGTCCGTGCAAACAATACATTTTGATCAGGAAAGTCATGTATCCAAGCGAAACATATTGCAAGTGGAAGCTCAATCTGCCTTCGTTATTTAAAACAATAAAAAAAACTATTCACCTACCTTTTCCAGGGACGGATCCAGGATTTAGGAAGGGGGGGGGGTTCAACCAAGGAAGACTAATAAAAAACCTAAAAAAAGGTCCCCAGGTCTGGAAAATGAGGGTGGGGTCCAGGCCGCAAAATTTTGTCTGAAACTCTTATAAAAAGTCTTGTAGCGGATGACAAAAAGGGGGAGGGGCGGTTCGGACCCCTGGACCCCTCCCCTAGATCCGCTTGTGTTTTCTTTAGAATGCACGTGATTGCTGGCTTACTCATCATAATATGAATGAACTCTAGTTAACTCTTGTTTAGAAAAGTCCTTTAAACATTTGTGATGGGTGAATGAGCTTTTTTGTAAGATGTTAGTAAATAAAACAATGTTAACAAACGGGGAAAACAGCAGTTTCCGTAAGAATGGTGGTTGTCTGTGTGCATAAGCTGAAGGGTCACTCGCTGCAAAGCCACTTCGCAAAACTCTGGCTCGTCTGAAGCGAGATATCCGTATTGAATGTGTTTGGATTATTCTGGCGGGCCCCCAAATGTTATAAACACGTGGATATATAAACAAAAAGAACTGGTCGTTGTCTGGCCTATTTTATGTAAACGTTACCACGGGTTACCTTCAGTTAATAGACGTCATGTATTGGAATAAATCCCTTTAACTGCAACTGTATAATTGAGGGGTTTAATAGATATTATAATGACTCGTCGCGTATGGTATACTATAACGGCAGAAAACAGAAATAGCCCTTTGCCGAAACTTTTTTTGTATTATTACGTGCACTGCATGTGCACTGATTATTCATACACTAGGTTAATCCGTTTCGGTGAAGATATTTTAAATACTGAAGAACAGTTTATGTTTATAATGTATATAAGCGTCTGACCTAGTTCAAAGCATGTTTGCAACGTTTATCGAAAAGACCCTATTCAACCACACGGGTGGCATCTGTTGGCAACTAATGAAATTAAGTTCATGCCCGTTACAATGAAGAAAAATGACGTATTTGTGATAAATCAAATGAAAAAAGTAATACGTTATACATTCTACTTCAAAGTTGAGGTTACATTGGGGGGGGGGGGGGGGTATTTGGCATGTATCCGTCTTCACTTGGAATAACCTCATAGGGACTAGAACCCAGCGGACGAGCGTTAAGCGCAGTGCGTTCACGGAGAATCTCCTTTTTAAATTACCATCGAAATAAGCTCACTATATCCACCAGCACTATATATTTACTAAATTGAAGTCATCTACTGGCAAGTGTTATGTTTGTTAACTCAATTTTATTTCATGTTATTTTTATTGAATAGGCACACACATATAAATATAAAATATGGCGTTTTAAGTAAAAATAATATTTTCATATTTCTCTATGCGCGGTTATGGTAATGTTATTCCCATATGAAAAGAAAGAAGAAAAGCAAGAAAGTTCTTGTCTGTAATGTAAATATATATATATATATATATATATATATATATATATATATATATATATATACATACATATATATCTTATGTAATATTGTATATTTATTATCAGTTCTAAAGGTTCCTGTTGACCTGAAGAGAAACTAGTTTTATTGTATTTGTTGAAATTTTGTGAAGAAAAAACAAAAGCTTAGCAAGATATTGTTCGTAATGTAAATGTAAAGAGTTTCAGACTTTGAAAATTTCTAAAATAAATCTAAACAGTAAAGGGATCATATACTTACACATTTCTCTCATGTTTTTACTATCTCTCTTTTCCCTTTCGTTTGTGTGCATAAGTGAAGTCTCCAACCCCTGTGATTGTTATGTTACATGATGGTGGATGGCCAAAAACTGTGAAACAATCCATGCAAGATATTTGTACTTTCACTAGACGCTTGCTATGCCTCATTTTTAAAATTTACCCTTGAATACAACAAGAGACTATATGAAAGCTTCCGGTTTCTTGATTCTGGGGTAATTAAAATCACCTCTAAATACCCAGCTACTGTCACTGGAGCTAGATAGCCAGGCTTAATGTCAGAAAGCCGCATTTTCAAAAATAATATAAACCTGAAAATGGTTTGCAAATAACAGTCATTGAGTATTTTTTACTTCTAATATTAAAAATAATAATTCTAATATATTAATGAGGGTCCCACGGTTAACATAATAAACAACTTAAACTAGATACCTTACAAAATAACATATAATAATCATAATAATTACGCACGAGCTAACAATATCTGATATGTTTAATAGGGGTATAATTTAAAAGCCACGCAGTGTGTTCAAACAAGTTTAAATTTGCTTGCTTCCTACTAATAGGGCTTTGTGGAATATCAATGTAATTTAGAAAAAAAATTATTAATATATATATATATATATATATATATATATATATATATATATATATAGACATGTCTAAAAGACACAGAACAGTCCCCTTTCCCGACTTTAGGGCTGCGCCCCCTCTATTTTCAAATCCTGGATACGCCACTGGGGCATGGCTCGGCAGGTGGCGACATCTGTGGTGCACTATAGTAAACTTCAGAAGCTGGTCTATAGCAGGAAAACGAGATACTAAACCCCCTGTTTTTCTGAAATAAAATAAATTTTCAGGTGTTGATCTTGAGTTTGATGCATAACATGATGCAATTATAGAGGTATCTCTTTACTAAATAAAAATATTTTCTAAAAATAATCGTCTTTTAGGGTATGTAAAAGAACATGAACTATTATCAGAAGCACAAGCAGGATACCGCAAAGGATATTGTACAGTGGACAACGCTTTTGTTTTACAGGGTATAATACATAGATATTTAATAAAACGCAGAGGTAGGTTTTACTGCATATTTTTTTTATTTTTCCAAAGCATTTTACTGTGTTCAACATAATATTCTATGGTATGTGTTACTGGAAAAAGGAATAAATGGAAAGATATTAAAGGTGCTTAAATCAATTTATACCAAAATGAAGTCATGCATTCTTACAGGCAGTGGAACCACTGAATATTTTAAGTGTTCTCTTGGAACAAGGCAGGGTTGTATGGTGAGTCCTTTAATTGTTATTTTCCTTATTTATAAATGAATTTTATCATCTTTTGAATACTTCAAACTGTCAGGGAATCTTTATAAATGAAAATATACCAAATTTAATGATGTAAATGTTTGCTGACGACATTGTCAATTTTTCAGATACAGTCGGGAGATTACAAAAACAGATTGATCACTTGAATGTATTTTGCAAAAAGTATGGTATGAAAGTGAATATAGATAAGACTAAAATTATGGTTTTCAGAAGGGGAGGCATTTTTCGTAAAACAGAGAAGTAGTATATAGGAGATAAACAGTTAAACGTAGTTTCATATTATAAATATCTTGGCATTATCTTTACCAGTAAATTATTCTAGACAAAAACTCAACAGCAACAAGTGATGCAAGCTAATAAAGCAGCCTGGTGGTACCAATTTTATTGTATGGTTGTGAACTGTGGGGTTACACCACGGTTGAATTAATAGAGAGGGTACAGTATAAATTCTGTAAATTTGTTTTAAATGTTGGATCAAATACTCCTAATGTAACAGTTTTAGGTGAATGTGGTCGATTTCCTTTATTTATAAAATACTCCATCCAATGTTTGAAGTATTGGATTAAGCTTTTGTATATGGAAGATAAGCGGTATCCAAAACACATATATAATATTTTATACCAGTTAGATGACAGGGGGAAAACAACTTGGGTTACACATGAAAGATCATTGTTATTTCAAGCTGGATATGAATATATTTGGATGGCTCAAGATGTTGGTAATGTTGACCACTACATCATTAGTATTAAACAGAGAATTATAGATATGGCACAGCAAAAGTGGCATAATGACTTTTCGGATTGAATAAAGTTGTCTTATTATGGGGTATTCAAGTCCATGCTTACCATTGAAAAATATTTATTATGTGTCACAAATAAAGGTTACAGAACTGCTTTAGCAAAATTTAGATGTGTAAATCATACATTGGCAGTAGAAAATGGTCGACATAAAGGTATCCCGAGAGAAGAGAGAATATGTTTATTCTGTTTAAAAATGGATATAATATAATTGAGGATAAAACTCATTTTCTATTGCAATTTTCTTTATATACTGATCTGCGGAACAAATATTTACCAAAGAAATTCCATGAACCAAGTGAATACAACTTCAAGTTGATACTGAATTTTGATAACCTATTCCAAATAACAAATTTATCAGCTTACATGTTTTATAGTTTTAAAAGGAGATCTACAGTAATTGAAAACTAGACACTGTCATTTTTCTAGAAATATTAAAACTGTAAATATTTTAAAGTAACAAAAATGATCCCTTACCCAGATTCAATCCATTCAGCAAAAGTCAGTAGAAAGTATATATATATATATAAATATATTGGTTTGAATATGTATATTGCTTGGACTATAGGTTAATATATGAAGGTTAATATAGGAAAGTATAGTTATATTAAAAAAAAATGAGACATATTAGAAATATAATGTCTTGCATGTACATGTATATATTTTAGTTGTGTAAGTGCTTGAATTTGGTATTGGAAATTATCTTTTAATAGAATGTAAAATTAAAGTTAAGGATGTCTATTGATTATAGATTATTATTTTAATAGTTATTACTATTACTATTATTTTCATGTATTTGCGAACTGGTTATTTTACCACTTCCTATTCCATACTTAGTTTTAAAATACAATATTACTTGTTTATATGTTTATTTATTTATTATTATTATTCTTTGTTTGTTTGTTGTTTGTTTGATTGTTTGTTTACAATTTAAATTTAAATTGATCATAACTATGAACTCTCCATTTTTGCTTGTATAATAAGACTTGTAAATGTTGATTGTATTGTAGGAACTATGGGCCTGTGGCCTTTATTTCCAGAATAAACTTTCTTCTCCTTCTATAACATGATGCCAAACACTCGATAGAAAAAACGTTTCCAGTGCACCCAACATGTGCACCTTATATGATAATATATACGGCTTGGAAATACTTCCCTCTAACCTAAACCGCTCACAGGGCTCCCATTTTACGTACAACTAACAGCCGGGTGTCACAGGTCGCATGTCGAAACTAGAAAAGCACTTAGAGAGTGCGGTCCTCCGCCAATGCAGCTCAATAACCTATATGGCATTGTAAGAAATGTGTGAAAACACAGCAGGACAGTCACTGAACGTTTGGCTTACTGACACTAAGCGCCATCTAGTGGGAACAAATTTAACAAGGCAGCTCATAACCTCCACATTGCAATGTCAGAAATGCAGTATTTTCCCTTTAACAGACTAACAAACAGAAAAGAAAAGAAAAAAAGTCCGCAAAAGCATTTATATAATCTCCTTCGTAATTATTGGTATACCGCTCTTAATTAATAGTTGATTCATAAAGCTTAACCATAAATTTCAACAAGTAGGAATGTGGTGTACAAAAAACATAAATATCATAACGTCATTTTGGAAAAAAAGGAATAGGCTACACGGTCCACTGAAATAATATTTAAATGCGACTATCAGAATAACTCCATTGTTGTTAGCATCATGTTCCGCTAAGGGGTCGATGGTTTTACCATGGAGATACAATAAGATGGAGAAACTAATGGGACCGAGACCAGCATCAAAGATACGCCTGGCAGCCCCGAGGTTTTATTGCTGCTGCCTATATTGTACTCGCAGGGTGCCTCGTAAATGGCAGACAGTACAATAGCTGCGTCCGATGTTGCTTGTGGCAGCTCAGTCCATGAGTTGCTGTGCTGGGTGATCTGCATGAAATTTCATGAATTTTTTTGCTAGCGGAAATCAAAATTTAGAGTATGCACGTACATTAAATAAAAGACACTTTTGTGCGCTGTCCCCGGCCATAGAAAATCCGTTTATACCAGTACCCATCTATCTATCTATATAATTAATACGGAGTTGTTTTTTTTTCTGGACCACGGTTAACCTGCTTCCGTTCTGATTTGACTCTCCAAATTCGGCAGACGTATCGGTGGTGTGCTCTTCTAGGACAAGTTTGTTTTATTTTGCGGGATTATGCCCTATTAAGCTGAATAATTAATACTTTTTATATTTCCCCTTTTGGTGCCCCTATATCTTTTGTGCTGCAAGGTCCTCCATAGACTGGTACCCTGCTCTATTAATGCTCTCAAGCCAAGCATAGAGACAGGCGTACAACGCCATCTTCAGTACTCCCAGTTGCAACTCCTGACCTACCTGTAGACTGGTTCCAACTCCAGTCTGTACGCTCACTACGATTGTCATGGACGTTCTCGCGATCCTGGCTGGTTATCCGTGAAGATTACTTATAAAATTACTTTCTTTAGTTATTTAAAGTTTCCAAATATTGAAAAATTAGTTTTTGCACAAAAATTGACTAATGGATGTATAGATGATACGAATCATACGATATACTGAATACTTGATATTCCACTGTACGTGGCATTGGTTTATTATCAATATCTATTAATCTAATCATAAATGTCACACGAAATGTACAGCCAACTTTTACAACTTCTCTGAGCAAACGAAATCCTTATTTTTATCATATATGATTCAGTCTTGAGTTGTAACCAGTCTGCCGGGAGTCCTGAAGATGGCGTTGTACGCCCGTCTCTATGATTGGCCTAGAGCAGCGGTGTCGTAATAGAGCGGGGTACCAGTCTAGGTCCTCCACGCCTGTGACGCTTTTTCAGGAGGCGCCTCGGGGATTTTCACTAACCTGTTTACACCGTGGCCAGCGCGCATGTCCTGCCCAAAAAGGCATTTCCGTGCAATATGCGGTCAGACGGGTCCACTATAATCCCTATAGATCCCCCATATCCTTTGTAACGCCTCTAAAGGAATTTTCTTTGTCAAAAGGAAGTAAAAGTTTTTAATCCAAAGACCACATGACTCCGCTTTCAGTGCGAGGGCTTTTCAGTTTGATCAACACTGGGCACAGAGTCCAGTGATGTGACTACCGTTTGACAAAATTTTATTGGTTTCCATGTTTCAAAAGTTCGGCCAAGTCATTTGTTTTATGAAGTTTTTTTTTCAAAAAGAAGCCCCACAACTTAATTATCAATTGGACGGGGGGGGGGGGGGGGGGGGTCACACTAGTTTTTAAGATCCGTTGTCTGTAGGAACGGTGAAAATATATCACTAGTACATCTTTAAATTGATAACAAACTAGAATCTGTATTCAGGGCGTATAGTAGTATAGGTGGGTTAAGTGACTTTTGATGCAAAGGTCCCCTTTTGCATAAAAGTACCTTAGGGTCATAGGAATAAATTTATCCAAAGACACAAGTAAGATCTCCCTTAGTATGTGAAATATATGCAAATTGTTCAAAGTGGCCGCCGAAAATACTCCAAACCCCATATGCTTGCTGCTGTTACAGCTATAATGACAAATTTTGTGTAAAAATATACATTTTCTTGGTCAAGGAATCCAATGAAATAGGTTTCCAGATTGAGAAAACAATAGTTTTCTCCATAACATGAAAATCTGGGGTAAAATGGGCACATTTCATAAAATATCAATGATTTTCTTCCATCACGGTAACCTGAGACACTTGAGACATCTATGTCCTTGGCATTTGGGAGGTATTAAACAGGTGTGAATAGACCATGAAGACGCGTCTAACTGAACACAATCCTCAGTCGACATACATAGAGCATGCAACCACAGGAAATTTAAAGCATTAACTAGAGAATTACTGGTACGTGGCACTAACTTAATCTGAGTTTAGGCAGTACAGCAAGACAATGGTATTACAAGGACAGATATACAGTTTTTTTTCTTTTTTTTTAAGAATCAACCAATGAAATACCCACATTCTTGCTCTATCACCCGATCAAATACCCACACACGATGCTCTATTACTAGCAAATATACATAAGACCTTGGTTGTGGTTTTTCCGCATGAACTGTTATTTCATTTACCTACATTATCTGGGTAATACGGCATAAACTGACCCTTCTGGACCACACAACATGCATTGGATTTACTTGGCAAAAACCAGAGTACCAGTACAAACAGGAATGGGAAGACATTCCTGTAACAAAACTCAATAATGTTGCCAACTGTAGTTTCTTCCCAGTGTCTAACATTTTCATTCAACAGAATGTTTTGTTTGAGACTCATATTATCTATCTCATGATGGTCAACCCTTAATAGTTGATCAATACCAAAAGCACAAAAGCCATCGGTCATTGACACTCTTGGCTTTTATGCTTCTCCAGTTATTTATTGGGTTTTATAGGGAAATACACGTATGCTGAAAGTTGTGTTCGTATTTCTATTTTTACAAGTAACGTCAGGTAACTGAAGGAATTAGATGTGTTATGTTTTTTTTTGTGGATGAAATGATTGTTGAAGTAATGAATAAAAGTATTCATCCAACCTTGAAATTATGGGGAAAGTATGCAAATTTCAATAAATTTTAGTATCATCATGAAAACTTTTAATATCTTTGATTGGTTTTGTATTATATTCCTTTATAAGTTCTTGTTTATTATCCTTGTATAGACAGGGGAGCATTTAATACCAGTGTATATGTACCCGATGTGTGCGATTCACTGCACACAGAGCATAAAACCACAACAAAGTGATAAACATATTTGTATTAGGTGGAGAAATAATTAAGCTGCATGCTATTCGAATAATATATAATTATGCTTATGATCAGATATAATTTAATTGAACGTAAGAACACACTTCCATAGTCTTGCTTCCGTAAGTTTTCAAATTTACTGCCATGTTCTCGAATACAGCATCTCTTTAATACCCTTAAACCATACGTTTTGCACGGCTTACATAGATTTCACTCTGTCACAGACGGAGTACACAGAGGTATTGGCAGCTGTACAAAGTGGACATGAGAATTTCTTTATTGCCAACAAAAGATTTTCGTCTGCTTGAGCTTCAATGTACAACTTTCAGGTCTTGTGCGATATAATCATCACATAATCTATTAAAGATGTGCATTTGATAAAAATGGAAGCACCTATTTCCCAGAATCTAGCATTCTGGATAGTGAAGTCCATTGGACGAATCACATAAGTCAAAGTTCCTTATGCCCAGAAAGTCAGTACTTTACTATCAGAGTTGTCACAGGACAGTCACAAATTGATAAACTTGGCCAAACATTGCTTGTTTACAGACCTAGTCAAACTGCATTTGAGAATGTGTGTATACTTCTGAAGCCAAATCCTCAAACATCTGTCTTTTAGATTGGAGTGATTCCTGGACTTTGGTGTTAATAAATATTTATAATGAACTTAATAGCCGCCTGATATCCGTTGAAATTCTAACGAGTAAGCACAACATGTATTACAATCTTAGAAATCTCCCTAAAAACCCAAATGTGACCTGGTATGGCCCTACTTGCCAAATTCATCTGCAGGTGACCCTGAAAAACTTAGGAGCATTGCACTTCAATTAAAACTAATGAATTGTGTGCATAGGAATTATCACATGGTGGTACCACAGCATAAATTAAAGAAAACCTATATCTTGCTTCATAGGTTAAATAAAATGTCCAGTACTGTTTATGTTATAGGCCCTTCGAATTTCAAGTGACATTTGTGGCGTGTCTTGCTGACGTCAAAGCAGTTTGAGCCCCTTTTCAGGTTAGTTGTGACCAACTTTAAAGGTATAACATACACATTTTATAAAATTATTATGAGCAAGAATTAGTTTTAAAAAAACCAGATTATTTGTTTAATTGGAAATGTGAGAGAATTTGCTGAAGAGGTCAGAGACAAGTAACATGACGGGCGCTGCTGCTGTTTATCAACGTGACCCATGCCTGAAAGGGTTATAAATAGTAACATAAAGCTGCTGGTGCGACATGACTGAATGGGATTTGCTAAATAAGTTCATCAGAGATTACCTAACTTTGGAGAATCATTGACAAATGGTCAGCCTTACAACCCTAAGAAAAATTTGTTTTCCACTGATGGATCTAAAAGGGTTATTTTCTTGGTGTAAGCCCTGACACTTGTATACTCCCAGGTACTGATAACTTAATTTCCTAGGTCTGTTCGGGGTATTGTTAAGGTTAAATGACATATTATTCTCACTTACCGTATGCATTACCGCGACTTGTGCATTTCTAGGTTTAAGATGTATTTTCATTGCATGAAGTAAGTAAATTAGTGTCTTAATCTCTTTATATGACGAAGGACACTACCATTTCAATTAACACTTCAATTTGGGTCTTACTGAGAAGAAAATTATTTACCTTCCCATTTGACATTGGACACCAGGAACATATGTGGACCATGGGTTGTGACTGGATCCTCAGGGAGTACATGTGAGATCCTTTTGCCTAAAGATTATAGCTGATTTTAGGCAAAGGAAAGAAATGTCTTTGGACGCACTGTTTAAATAAACAGCTAATCAATGAGAACATGGAACATAGGAGTCGAGTGGTAATAGACTTTGATCTCTGTACTGGCTATACCAAGGCTCAATTCCCAGGACAGCTATGAGAATAGATGACAGTGACCCTTTCCAGGTCAGTAGTTTCTCTGGGTCCATGTAAAGTGATAAAGTTACAATTTATCAAATTCTAAACTTTATTGAATTACATTTAGACATTACATTCAACACTTTCTGCTTTTCTGTTATGACTAGTATAAAAGGTTATATAGCACGGAAGTGAGAGGTAAAGCCTGTTAGGCGGACTTGGCATCTTGCCTTCTTGCTGTGCTTATACTTCAGTTGCAAGTTTATTATTGAATCATTAACGTGCTGATGATCGGTGGCATTATTGCAGTTTTTGTGAACAATACTGGATTCATTGATATAACCTGCACCACATCCTAAACAATCAGCACTGCCACCATTACTTCAACAATCATTTCACCCACAACCAAAATATAAGACATCTAATTCCTTCAGTTCCCTAACATTACTTGTAAAAAATAGAAATGTGAACAAAGTTTTTAGGATATTTCACTATAAAACCCTAAACTAATTGGCGAAGCATAAACACCAAGAGTGTCAAGGACTTATGGCTTTTTAGTTTTCAGCATTGATCATTTACTATTATGGGTTGGTCATCATGCTATAGATCATGAGATAGATAGGATGTATTTCAAGCAATATATTCTGTCGAATCAAAATTTTAGATTCTGGGAAGGAACCACAATTGGCAACTTTATTGTGTTCTGCTACTGGAATGTCTACCCATTCCTGTGTGTACTGGTACTCTGGTTTTATATATATCTCATGCATGCTGTACTTTTGTGAAGGTCATTTTATGCCGTATTACCCAGATAATGTATATAAATGAAATCACAGTACATGCGGAAAAAACCACAACCATGTGGGTATTTCATTGGGTGATTCTTAAAAAAAAAGAAAAAAACTGTATATCTGTCCTTGTACTGCTGTACTGCCTAAACTCGGATTAAGTAAGTGCCACGTACCAGTAATTCTCTAGTTAATGCTTTAAATTTCCTGTGATTTTATGCTCTATGTATGTCGACTGAGGATTGTGTTCAGTTAGAATTGTGTCTCAGGTTACCCAGCTGATGGAAGAAAATCATTGATATTTTATGAAATGTGCCCATTTTATCCCAGATTTTCATGTTAAGGAGAAAACTATTGTTTTCTTAATCTGGAAACATATTTCATTGGATTCCTTGACCAAGAAAATGTACATTTTTACACAAAATTTGTCATTATAGCTGTAACAGCAGCAAGCATATGGGGTTTGGAGTATTTTCGGCGGCCATTTTGAATAATTTGCATATATTTCACATACTAAGGGAGATCTAACTTGTGTCTTTGGATAAATTTAATCCTATAACCCTAAGGTACTTTTATGCCAAAGGAGACCTTTGCATCATGAAATGAAGTCAACAGCCTATTTTATGCACTTAACTCACCCACTATACAGACCTCCATCAGAATATCCTTTAAAATCAATCATGTGTTCACGTGTATGCATTTCATGTGTGAACACAGTCATACTTCAGTAAAAAGAGATCACCTTGTGAATAGCAGAATAAATAAATACAAATGGGTTGCTTTCACACGGGAACAAAGGAGTGGTCCTTTGTTAAAACGGTTTATAAGAAAATACATATATATATATATATATATATATATATATATATATATATTACAAAATATATCTTATTACCCCCAAAATGAAATGGACTATTGATATGTTTTTACCCTACCCCTCTACAAAAGTTCAGCAAAATATTTTCGCCTGGCACCCTTTTACAGGGGCTACCTGTATTCCCCACTGAACCCTATTTCCATTATATCCCCTGTTAAGGAATTTTACTCTGTCAAAAGGAAGTAAAGATTTTAAATTCAAGCGCGGAACACATGTCCACATGAATCGTTAAATAGGGAGCATTTTTCCGTTGAGTGAACACAAAGAGCTGAGACCCTTTACATGATCACCGTTTTATAGGTTTACAGGTATGTGTTGATTTTTTATACATTCAAAGTATCTTTTCATGATAACCATGGTTTTAATAGTTCGGCCGATTTATTTGTTGTTTGAAAAAAGTTTTCTTTCAAAAGGTTGCAGGGGGGTGGATGATTGCACACACTTCTTAGGGTCCTCAATCTCTTGGGGACTTTGAAACCCCCGCCAGAATCTATACTAATCAATCGTTCGTTCAGACGCGCACGCTTCTTGTAAAACATCGTTATGGTTCAGAAACACTGGTTCACCAGGCAGGTGGCAGAACAACTGCATACGAATGGGCGGCTTCTACTCGGGGACAAAGGAATAGCCCCTTATAATTTTTACTTTGTGGAATTGTGATTATGGCGCTTAGGAAAAAATATATTATGGTGATTCCGATTCCCTCCAAAAATGTAATGGACTACGGATGCAGCTTTACTCTACCCCTCTACAAATTTTCAGCAATATCGGTATATTACATTTTGCCTTAATCTGCTGAATGACAATGCAACGAACCAAGGCTGCCGTGGTTTCTTTGCTAAATGCTTTCATCGAAATATATTATATTTTATCTGGAAGAGTTGTCAATTTTGCATCAGGCCTGCTTATTCCATGACAATTTACAGTACTTAAACCAAAATTTAATACTGTTGGAATATATTTTTCTGGGCCTATCTTTATCACATTGGCAGCTTTACGTTTCGCGTACAAGATACTTCAACGACATTTGCCTGTGTATACAAATAACGCATGTGTCTGTAAACATACCCTCAACTGACTACATTTAATAAGCATCGTGTTTGACGATGTCGGCAGAGCTTCAAACAATACAAAGCATCTTTCATATAATTTCACGGCAGAATGCTTCTTTATACAATCGTTATATCAACGATATTTCCCAAGCATTGACCACCGCTTGACAAATTTTTGATGAGTTACAGGTATGCTGATTTTTATACATTCAAAAATATCTTTCCATGATAACCATGGTTTCAAAAGTTCGGCCAAGGCACGTGTTTTATGATTATTTTATCATGAAGAAGCCACACAACTTAATTATCATTCACCTTGCGAGTAGCAGAACAAATAAATATGAATGGGCGGTTTCCTCTCGGGGACAAAGGAATAGCCCCTTATAATTATTCCTTTGTAGAATTGTGATTATGGCACTTAAGGAAAAAAGAACAAATAACGCATATGTTTGTTAACATGCCTTAGACTATATCCTCAACTGACTACACTGAATAAACGTGTTTCACGATGTCCCCTGAGCTTCAAATAATAGAAAGCATTTTTTATATAATTTCACGGTAGAATGCTTCTTTATACAATCGTTAAATCTACGATATTTCCCAAGCAATGAAGCTGTCGGACCTATGTTGTTTATCGAAATAAAAACCTCACTAAAAATTCGTACATCCTGTATATGCCTCACGTCTCTTTCAAAAAAAATTTTTTTTTGGTGATACTTCAGGAATAGAATAATACTCTTTCTATGTTGATATTTTTGGGGAGGGTGTTGCTGGAGAATTCTAGCAGAGGTAATTTTTATATCATAAAAACCCCAAGTGAAACCTATGACAAAAGTTCCTGCAAAAACCTTAGGATTTAAATATGCCTCGTTTAGTTCCTATCAGTTTTTAGATTTTATAGGTTCTCTTGCAATAGCGAAATGAAACCCTCGCGAAATGTAAAAAATGGAGAAATCGCGAAATTTCAGCCTCGCAAATATAAAGCTTACCACAGTAGTTCTTGCAGATGATTTTCATGCGTGCAAATCCTTCGTGAAATCTAGTTCAACAAATAAGGTAACAGTGCTAATTAAAATATAGATTTCACAAATTCATTACAGTTGAAAAAGAATATTTATCTAGTGCGTGACTATGTCGATATGAAAGCTTTTTTGCCAAGCGAAACCGCGGTATCCGGTGTGTCAGGGATAACCCTAGGGCCATAGGCCAGCGCCGGTAGCCAGATCAAAGAGCTTTCACAGCTAGGTGCGAAATTTCTTATCAAGGTCGAAAGCAACATAGGACTCGATCCGCGTTCCTATTAGTTACTATATCATGTACCCCATGGTTTTACCGACGGTTGATACCGACGGTAGTGGTGTAAGACGTCAAGCCTACTACCCCTCATCTATATTTGGACTTACCCATTAATAGGCCAACCCTACTGTCAAGTAGGCTGGCCTACAGCCGGGAATCTACAGGCGTCCCTACTCTTCTGCTGGTCCTTGAAGGATCCAGACATGGGCCGAGTGGCCCACGTTTGGTTGGCCCTTGGTTAAGTCATTTTAACGTGTTAAGCATTTAAAACGTTAACCGACATAAGGCGAAGTTCAGTAGCCTGCTGCGACCGTTTTAGTTCCCCGTTTATCACGTTTAACTATTAGACTGTGGGTATTTGTTCTGGACAGATCTTTGGCCATTCTGGTATTTAAACCTTAAATTCTAAATTTTTTTTCTATCATCTGTAGGAATAATCCTACAATGGAGCGGTTATGGCATATATTAAGTACGAAACCGGCGGTTTGTGGCTAGAAGCTAGGCCGGACGGTCCAGAGCTCCGTAAAAACATTTTTATTCGTTAAAAACTGTGTTGAAGAGCCACAAAGAAAATAAGAACCGAACAGAACGTTGCATTATACTTTATTAAAAAAAAATGTCTTAAACTTCCTTTTTTAAAGTCTTGCATCAATCGACCTTTAACTGTTCCTGAAGATAGAAACAGAAATATGCATACCTCGTAAGCAGCAGAAGCTGAACAACGGGACTCCATGCAGAGGGTCCGTATCCCATTTTCAGCACTTTTTTCATCGTATCAGACAAATTTTGAGGGCTGAAACCCCCGACACCACCCCATTCCACCACATCCCACCACTGTTCCTGAAATTTGGTCTTTGAATTAGGTTTTGTCATTAATCCTCCTGGGTTGAACTCTCCCTTTCATAAAGCGCGAAACATGCGTTTTTCTCTTTTACTGACCACGCACGTGGGTGAAAGCCTCGTTCAAATGTAAGCCCTGAATAGCTCAAATCCCTCACTGAACAATAGTAGTGTTTGAGGTTGAGTGACCACGAAGCACGATGGTCATTGCCGAAGGCAGTTCGGCTGTGCTCGGTCTTAGCTCCGTGCAAGTAAGAAAAAAACCCGGAAAAATCACTCAAAATTATATGTTCATTAAAAATTATTTATTTTCATATCACCTATGTTACTGCGGGGATAATAGCCTTTAAAATGATGAATGGTACAGTATTGTACATCACGCGGTTTTAGAGAACATTGCGAACAGACGTGAACCGAATTCCTTTTGTAAGTATTAGATTATAGTGATTCGTGTTCAACGCGATTAACATTAACCATTAATACGCTTAGTTCTTCTGATGAACCCTTTAACCAAGAAAGCCACAAGTTATGTCTTGTATAATGGCCTGCCCAGTGCGAAGATTAATAGGTTTATAAAAATAAATAGGTAACTGCCGAAAAATTACACCATGACCCCCCCCCCCCCCCCCATACACGTAGTATGTGTGTTGGTAGTCCAGCCAAAATGATTACGTTGTGGACAAAATCTGGCCATTTGATGCAAAAGCAACAGTTATGTTTATTCGTGAAGACCTTGAAATTGTGGAGGCCTTTATTCTCACATCTTCATTAGCCCATTTTCAATTACATCTGTTCCGGTAACTTTGTTATACATTGTTCACTTTGGTAACTTTTGTAAGATATGATTTGCCGTGCTAGTCTGTACACATGAGTGTGTTTAAAAAAACTGTTAAGCCAGTCGGTGGGATGTTCTACCCAGCCCCCTTCCTCGCGTGGAAAATATTGGGCCAGTTCAGTGCTAAGCTTAGTTCGGACATCTTTAACCCTTTTTGAACGGTGTGTAAATTACCAAAACGTGAGGTCACAATTTGAAGACAGTATTTACATTCAAAATTCAAGGAGCGGCCCACTTTTAATCACTTATTACTTTATCAGTTGGCTAAACATGGAGACAAAGATCGCTCTTTACCATTCGTCCACTTCTAGGCATGGTTATAGTCTGTACGCTTCTGTACGGTGCACAGACTTGGACATCCAGTGGGCGTGGCTGCTGTTGTTCTCCGGGCTTGTATACGATTTTTCATCCGGCCCCTTGGCTGTTAGGCGGCGCTTATACTTGTTTTTGTGCTGGGTTTAGAGTTACATATACATCAGAATTATAACTTCCAGGTTTCTCAGCCTTATATTTTCATTCTCTTCTTATCTTGGAGAAAATTATCACTGACTTATTACAGAAATAATACGCATGCGATGTAATGAGCCATAGTCAACCTAAGTTAGAAGAGTAAACTAAGGTGAAGAATGTCAGTGTAGTCTCGTTAAGGTGGCTTTCATGCTTTTTGAAAATTTTCTAAAAAAAATCATGACTTTTTAAGTACTGATTTTTAAAACCTAAAAAAAATCATGACTTCTTTAAGGACTTACGAACCCTGTGCTTTTGAGGTATGATTATGATGATCTGAATATGTGGCTAGGCCAACATAGTTGTACCGTTCATTTTCTTGTCAAATATCTCTATATAATGCCTCATTTATTGAAATGAGATGACCGATAGGGATATAATTTTAGCTATTTTTAGCGCTGATAATGAGTTCTTGTGTATTAAATGATGTCATGAGCAAAAAAAGCCAGCAAAGTCGAACACGAATCGACTTTTTTATCCGCTCATCTATGGCGGAACGTATTATGGTATACAAACGGTCTGTCCGTCCGTTAACTTTTACCACCTGAGAGAAATTTTATGGAGGCGGTACAAAAAGGTTTCCGGGCCCCCGTCCCTTTTATCGTTATTTAAACTGATTCAGTTACACATATTTAATAACTCTGTATCGGTTTAGGCCCAAAACTTTCTCTTATGTTGAAGCGGTAATAAAGGGAATGTAAGGAATAAATGCACTGAAACGCTTTATTGTTTTTTTCTGCATTTAAGAAATGTCCATCATGCTTAGGGCCTGAAACTTTCGTATTGCAATATATTGCGGTATGTCGTAGCGTATTGCGATACGTATAGCGATATTTTCATTGTATCAAACTTATGGGGAATAACTGGTTTTTTTTCTCTCTTTTATATATATACATAAAATAATAATCATTATTATTATTCTATCATGCATTTCTCTTGTAACAATAAGTCATAGAGCAGAAATGCAAATTTCCTGTGACGGACCTTTCATCACTGGTATAACAGGCATACCTAAGCATTTCCTACTGAACATCTAAAGACTCAGTAGCTGCGTTCACTTATAACATGTCCTTAATCCTATCCCATTTAGAAGTCCTTAGTTGTAACAGAAACATTATTTTACTGCAAACAATCAGTTTCAGGCACGTTTGACATAGTATCGAAAACTATCGATATTTGGAAACTGTAGGTTCCATTCTAAAGTACAGTTCTTATTTATAAAAAGTAGATGTTTTGCAAGGTTTTCCTATCAAGAAGATATTTTAACTTACTTAAGTTAAAATATTAGAACAGTATGGGAAACTTCGAAGGTGAGAAAATAAAAAAGCCATCCTCTTACATAAAAAATGAGAGAATACTATACGTTCTATAGCATTGGTTTAAACATATTTATTTGGTTTAAACATATTTATTTAACCAGGATTACAAAAATAGCCGTTAGGCTAATGTAAATGTTTTCCTGGGAAACATATATACAAACAAAGATTTACTACAAATACATGGTGATGACAAGTTAACATAGTAACACTAACATAGTGTGAACAAACATATTACGTTAAAAAAAAACACACACACACACACATACTCCATATACAAAAGTGCCTATTACATAGTTACATCAGATCCATTAAAGTTTCAGACAGTTTAAATGAAATTACTATCAAAATCAAAATCGTTTTGTGTTCCTTATGTATCTGTATACGTGACTAAAGAGTTTAAAATTATCTGTAGTAGTCAGGGAGCTGCTGCCACAAAGTAAAATTCTAACTATTTCTAACTTAGTTTTCCTAGAATACTTTTCATTTATATGTGGCAATGCAAAACAGCAAAATTCCTGCAAACTAGCAAGAAGTGTGCGTCTCTGTTCAATATAAAGTGGGCAGTCCAAGAAATAATGAACAACAGTTTCGTCGGCGAGATCACATTCACAAGTTGGCTTTTCAGTTAAGTTGACCTTAAACAGAGTACCTTTTAGGGTGCTGCAGTCAGTGCGTAACCGCGTGTGTAGGATATTATCACTTCATATACCACTGAAGAAATAATTTGGGGGCTTTTTTGGATAAAACATATCGAACAGTGCGTTTTAAATGCAGTGGTAGAAGTAATTGTTCTGACCTTTTCTGGTAAGAAATTCCAAATTTTAACTGCCGTAGGAATAAATGAATGTTGTCCGGCATGGAGTCTGAATACTGGTACTCTGTACTCGCTGGCATTTCTTAGGTTATACGAGCCTTGTTTGCATTTATAACCGGATAATGTCTTTATCAGATAAGGAGGACCCAGGTTCTTTATTATTTTATAGAAAGTCGTGACAATTTTTACTTTCCTACGTACAGACAATGTAGGCCAACCAAGCTCGTTTAACAGTTGTGTGCTGCTGCACAATCTTGTTGCGCCAGTGCACAGTAGCATGCCTTTGCGCTGAACACTTTCTAGATTGTTCGCCTGTACTACAGAACAATTGTTAAATAGTATAGCCCCATATTCGAGGACAGAAATCACCATTGATTTATACAGTCTATCTAGGACTTTTTTAGATAGAATGAACTTGAATTTTTGAAGCAATCCTATTCGTCTTGATGCTTTAGTACAAAGATGCCGAATATGGTCACCCTAGCTCAAGTCTTGAGAAAGCAGTATTCCTAGATGAGATAACTGTTCTACCTCAGATATAACAGTTTGATTTAATATAAGGGCGGGATGAGATTGTTCTTGAAATTTCCTTGAAAATTTTATGACTTTTGACTTAGTACTATTGAATGTAATGTGCCATTGTGAAGACCATTCCTCTAATTTTAATAGGTCACTATTTAGAGAATGGGCCGAGGCCACAGGTGATTTAATCTGGGTGTACAAGCAAGTATCGTCAGCGTAAATACGTATAGTGTTTGTGATACCATAAGATATATCATTAACATAAACTAAATACAATAGCGGCCCGAGAATAGAGCCCTGTGGAACTCCTGCTTGTATATGAACAGTGTTTGATCTGTGGCCCTGGAGTAGAACTCTCTGTGATCGATCGTGTAGATAGGACCCGAACCATTTCAGAATTTGTCCTGAAATGCCCATTTGCTGCAATTTAAAGAGGAGGCCCCTGTGCCACACCTTGTCAAAGGCCTTGGATACATCGAGGCAGATTAATCTAGTATCCATACCTTTATCAAATCCCCTATATATAATATTAACAAGTTCAATCAGCTAGTACAATGGACTATCATTTTTCTTGTATGCAGAATTTATTGGTATAAGTACTTTGTGCCGAGTGAAGTATTCATAACATTTATTATAGACTAACCTCTCGAATATTTTAGATACATTATTCAACAGCGAAATGGGTCTATAATTTTGGATTCTGGAACGGTCTCCTTTTTTAAATACGGGAATAACATTAGCTGTTTTCCATGTAGAAGGATATTTTCCAGTTAACAATGACTTATTAAATAATTTGCAAAGCGGAGTGGCAAGTATGCAAGACATCTTTTTCCACCAGGACCTATGGCTTTGCCCAATTTAAGATTGTTCATGACCTGTTCTACTTCCGTAGGATTTAGTTGAAGTGATGACAAAAGATCATGTTGTATATTATTCAGAGGTGGGAGCGGCGTGGAATCGACATCTTCGGGAAGGATGACCTGACTGCTAATTATTGAAAGCTTCAGCCTTTTCAGTAGGGTCATGTATGATATCTTCATCCACTTCCAATGGTGGTATTGGGGAATGTGTTTTTGTGCCCAGCAAGCCATGACTGATTTTCCACCACAGCTTAGAATCATGATACTCTACGTCTAGCTGATTACTTATTTTATTCCAATAACTTTTCTTTTGCTTTCTGATCTCGGATACAACCATATTTCTTGCCTTTTTAAAGGACGCGGTGGTTATTATTTTAAACCTTTTCCATGCCCTATTTCTTTGTCTTATCATGCGTCTTATGTTTGCATTCATCCACGGCTTGTCAGTTGGTCGGATGGTTACTGTTTTTAATGGAACAGATTGTTTAATAGCATACGTAATTATGTCACAAACTGATACTGCAATGTCGTCTACGGAATCAAAAACATCATATAATGTATCCCATGGAGCATTTTGAAGACATTCTTCAAGCATTATAAAGTTTGTTTCGTTATATTTAAAAATTTCACGTTCATACGATTTCGGTTTATACACCTTGAGCAAAACCGACCAGGCCGTGACAGCATGGTCGCAATTTGAAAGCGGTGACATTAAGTGAACATTAGTAAGACGTCCGGGCGAATCAGTGATTAGTAAATCAAGCAAGCTAGAACTATTCTTTGTTACTCTTGTTGGTTCGGAAATAAGCTGCTGTAGTCCTAATTGTTGTAGTACATTTAAGAGTTCATTGCCAAGTTCACTATCATTCTTCTGTAACCTCCGTGTAACAGCCTATATAAAGCCAGAACTGTAAATAACAACAATGATAAAAGCAGAAACTGGTTTTACTTCAACTCCTTCCTAATTCTGGAATGACATAGACCGAGACAGGATATCAGGAAATCCTGTTTCAACACTGCCTCACTAAATTTTATATATTGCTGAAAAAGTAACTTACTTAATATCAAACGTCTGTTGTTGCTTTTGTTGCAATATTTTTCTTGTCATTTAAGGTCTGTTGTCAACCAGGCTCTGTGTACATCTGCGGGTCCTCGGTGTGTCACCCCCATTACTGTGTCATAACACTGAGGAACCCCCGAATAGGCACTCCTCTACGACTGTTGGCCACAGTCTGCAAAGTTAGCATGCGAAGCGCTCATCCTGGTCGAGGGCCGACGGAAAAAATCTAAGCGATTAACGAACTCGCAATTAACAAGTGACCCATGGAGCATGACGCTCAGCCGACTAACATATTAACCATATGTCCTTGCACAGGCAACTATAAGCCCTCCAGCTCAGAGAATATGAGTAACAGAGACACAGTTTAAGGTTTCAAAGGAGATCTCCCTGGATGTCAAGTAAGAAGATTCTAGGTCCAGTGGTTACGCTTTGTGCCCTGTTAACAGAGAAGCACATCTTTGCAGGTCTCAAAAATAGAGAAAAAATGGGTAAACGGTAGAAAAAAATACAGGTGGCGCCACCATTCTGCAGAAACTGATGAAACACTCCATGATTCATATGCATGCAACGAATCAAGGTAATCAATGCATAAGTTGTTCAGATACTGTAGCTTTTGTATCAAATTTTTAATTAATCGGGGAGGGGGAGGTGGGGGCGCCCCCCCCCCCCCCCCGTAGCTCGAAAGATATTGGTAACAGGAAATTCTTTTATGTTTCCATGGAGATTTTACATGGACCTCTCTGGGTGCCTGGTTAACGGACGGACAGACAGACAGACGGACAGAGAGACGGACGGATGCAAGACAAAGAGTGATCGTATAGATCAGATGACTTTCAGTCAGCTGAGCTAAAAACGTGAAAATTAATTTTTCTCCAGTGTCATCAACCAGGACCATAAAGAACGGGCCCAGAATCGATTCTTTGAGTTACCCCTGTCTGCAGGAGTTTTCAATTTGAATTCATGTTATCTACTTTTACTCTTTGTTGCCTATTTGTCAGGTAATGACGGAGTTATCCAAGTAGTTTACCTTTCATTCATACTGAGAAACACAAAGTAGGCCTTCAGTTCACATGTGGCTTATATCTAAAAATACCCCTACTGATCTTCCAATTATCTAAATCAGAAGTGATGGTATTATACAGATCTATATACTGCTGAATCTACAGGCAGGAATCCTGATGTGGTAATATTATTCTATGATTTCAATTTTTTTTTTCAAAGATCATGTTTACGTATCATTTTACATATTCAGCTTGTTAATAATTAAGGTCTCCAGTTTAATTAGCGAGCGATCCCCACTTATAAAGATTTTTCTTTTTCTGTTTTGCATAGGGTTGGTAACTTTCCTTAATTGAGATATTATTGCTGTTTAATAAATATGAATGTTTAAGAAGTATGAAAATGTAATTCTCTGTTTCATTTGTTAAGAATAATTGGATGTTTGTCGTTTGGCTCTTACATTAACAGGTGTCCACAGTTTGCATGATTGGTGCAATGTCGTTATTTCACATTTTAAAATTATCCATTGGTGATAAAAGGACAGTTTGACTAAGATTCAATTTTTGCATAGTCAAACAATATGCCCCTTTTCATTGGGCCATTTAGATAACCACACACCCATGCATTCGATCGAACAAAAATAGAAAACAAGGTCTGTGACTAATGTCATTTAATATAATAACCTAAAAACAGCTGACAGTACCCAAAGAAAATGTCAATCATTAAAGGCTAAACACTAAACAGAGTCCAAGATTGCCAGGGTGAGGATATTAACATGTTATTAATATGTACTGAACCCTTCTGACGGGGAACTGCCAGGTGAACCAAAACACCAAGTGATACAATAATAACAAAATGACCTTAATGTCACTTAATTGTACAAAAGTCCAAAATTAATAGAGACAAAAACAGCCCATTGAAAAAAAGGAACATTTGTACATTTTATTATCAGAACTTTGTAATCATTTATTTTCCCCTGATAAAAATGATTTTCAACATGAAAACTCATTTCTGGAAAAAATAACAATTAACTATGTGAAATAAACAAATTTATCAGACTAAATACACACAAAATAATTAATCAATGAAGACAATGTAGTCATGTATAAGCATGTGAATGTGTATATATACATGTATATATGTGTTTATATATATATAAGTATATAAATATATATATGTATATATTTTTGCGTATACACACAAACATGTAAATAAATATATTTATATATATAAATATATATGCATACATACATATTTACACACATATACATGTATATTAATACCGGACACACACACACACACACACACATATATATATATATATATATATATATATATATATATATATACAGTAGAGCGCAGTTTTTCCGAAAGCGTCGGGGGACAAGCTTTTTGTTCGTAAAAACGAACATTCGGAAAATGCGGACAAGGGTCTAGCGGGATGTTAGAAGGACAGTTAATAATTAATAACTTAATGCCATTTTACCCGAGAAACACGGTTTTTCTTTTCGATATTCTTAATTGAGGACCTGCACGTATGAAAGATATGTGAATGACTGTATGTTACAAATGATATGAAACTGATATGATTAAGTTTTTTATAATGATATGATTGTGCTGAGTTTACGTCAGGATTCAATGCTGGTGTTATTCCCGCCTGTGAATATGATTACTACAAGTTTCAAGGATGGTGGGATTCCCGCCTGTGAAAATGATTGGTTGATGAGTGTCATGCGTGGTGACGTGGAACGAGTGGTCGTCCCTGAGTGTGAGCGGCAGAGCTCTGCAACCGGACGTAAAAGTAATTGCTACAAATAGTAGCAGAGCGTGATTTACCCTGCATATTCGGAGAGTGAAGATTATTGCGGTATGGGACTGTAACAAGTGAATGAGCGAGAGTTTCATATTATTGGTGACTTCGTATTATTATCTCTCATGCTGAAATTGAGACATCAGTTCCCGGATGTAAATATGGCGGCGCCCAAGATGCACGACGGTAGACATTTTGTTCTGAGCTTGGACTGCATAATTCGCGAGTGTGAAAATCTTTATTGTCGTTGACATTTCTTCAGAAGTCGTATATAACTGTTATCAAACATTTGCTATCGGGAGAGCTCACTGTTAATGTGTATAGACCTGAGAATTGGCGCCGTGTCGCTGTTACGCGGATTGTCCGGTTGACGGTCGACCGGGTTACAATGTCGTCTTCACAAACTTGAAAAGTCCGTGTTCTGACGTTAAAATACTAGTATATTGAGAAGACTTTCACTACTTTTCATTAGTATGCAACTTCTTATAAGGATAATCTAAGTGGTGACTTTCTTTGGATTTTCATGGACATTAAATACCGACAGCGTCAATCAGTTTGAATATAGTGACAGTGGATAATGTATTAGTTACTTAGACATGGCGAGTAAGATTCCTGTACCGGTTTACAATCCTGATAAAAAGTATGAAATATTTAAGTCTGAACTGAAGCTGTGGGAAGCGGTGACTGATATACCTGCTGAGAAGCGAGCTGCTGTAGTTGTTTTGACTCTACCAAATACCGAACAATGTAGTATTCGTACCACTGTCATAGAGAAAATTGATCAAAGTAAGCTCACTTCTGCTAAAGGATTGGAAGAACTTAAAAAAGTATTGGATGAGTTGTTAGGAAAAGATGACCTTGAGGACTGCATCAGTAAGTATGATGAATTTGAGGATTATCATCGTACAACAGAGAACATTGTTGAATTCATATATGTTTTTGATTCTAAATATTCCAAAATTAAAAATAAGAGTATTACACTACCTAAGGAAGTTTTGGCTTTTAAGCTGATTAGAAAAGCTGGAATCTCAAATGAAGATAGGAAGTTAGTTCCCACTGGACTGAATTATTCAAAAAAGGATAAATTGTTTGATCAAGCTAAAAGTGCTCTGAAAAAGTATTGTGGTGAAGGCAGCACATGTTATGGAAGTACTATTACGAGAAATGACAGTATTAAGTTAAAAACTACGCGTGATCTCAAACAGGAAGTACAAGCTACGAATAGCATATATCGGGGTGCATATGGGCGAGGTCGTGGGGCTGTGAGAAGTAGTCACTACAGAGGCAGAGATTTTTGGCCTCACCTGAGAAATTATGACACGTCTTCTGCCCCACGCGGAAATTGGAGAGAGAGGAGTGGGGTCAGTATTTGGAGGAATGACTGGGGACCCATGAATACACGAGATGATAGAACTGCTGGAATCCGTTGGGACTCGATGGTGAGCCATTACTTTGCATGGGCTGTGGTAGTTATCGTCATTTTCTTAACTCCTGTCCTGATTCATGGGAAAGCATGAAAAGGGAAGTGAATAATGTAAATTGTGTCAATGATGGTGACCATTGTGATTCATCACAGGACTACTTTAATGATAATCCTCATTATTTCAGTGATCAGAATAAATTCTATGAACCATATGGCTGTGATCAGGTAAGAAAGTTAACCATGTTTGGGGTCTATGAGGAAGTACCTGACGAAGGGCAGCGATGTATTGACACTAGATGGGTCATTACATATAAAGGGAACGGTATCAAGGCGAGGATAGTTGCCCGAGGTTTCCAAGAACAACAGTATATACCTGCTGATTCCCCCACAGTGGCGAAGACAGCTTTTAGGTGTGTTCTCGTAGTTGCAGCTAGAAACAATTGGACAATAGTGTCAACTGATATCAAATCTGCATTTCTACAAGGAAAAGAATTGGATCGTGATGTGTATTTAAAGCCCCCTAAAGAAGCTGAAGCGCCACCGGGTGCATTATGGAAATTAAAGAAATTTCTGTATGGGCTCAATGATGGAGCGCGTCAGTTTTATTTATCTCTACGTCAAAAGCTTCTGGACTTACAATGTAAAGTATCCTCTGTCGATCCATCTCTCTTTTATTTTATCAGAAGAGGTGTTTTGTGTGGAGCACTGGTCAGCCACATTGACGATTTTTTGCATTGTTGGGACTCTGAATTTGATCAATATGTGATAAAACCACTCTTTGAACGCTTTATTGCTGGTAAGACAGAAAAGGGTTCTTTTCAGTACGTAGGATTTGAAGTGTCACAGGATGTACAAGGGATCACAGTGAGTATGAATAGTTATGTAAACAAAAAGATGTCAGACATCATCGTTAAACCTTGGAATCAAAACCGAGAGCTCGGTGATATGGAACAAACATAATATAGAGCAATAGTTGGACGCTTGAATTGGGTGGCTCAGGGTGCATGACCAGACAAATATTATGAATTGATTGACCTCAGCACAAAACTAAAGCGAACGGATGTTAAAACCTTAAACAGTTCAAAGAAAATATTTCTGGGTCTTAGAGAATTGGATTCAGTAATATTTTCCCCCAAGCTGACTGGTAACATACATATCAGTGTATTCAGTGATGCTGCTTTTGGGAATTTGTCTGATGGAATTAGTAGCACCAGTGGAATGATTGTTCTGTTAGCTGATGAGTTTGGAAATGTTTGTCCCCTCTCTTGGCGAGCCAACAAGATCAAAAGGGTCGTGAATTCGACCTTAGCGGCGGAGACTTTTGCTTTACAGGAAGAAGCTCTTTACATTCGTACAATTATAAGAGAACTGTATCCATTGTTTTCACTTCCCATAGACGTTTATGTGGACAATAGGTGCTTGGTGAACTCTATTAGGAGTACCAGATTGGTTGATGATCGTAGGCTCCGAATAGACATGGGCAGTTTGAAACAGATCTTCGAGAGGGATGTTAGGAATCTCATTTGGATCCCTGGAGATTATCAGATTGCGTACTGTCTCACTAAACGTGGTGCAAAATGTGATTCCCTGTTACAGATACTTCAGACAGGGAAATATACATCACAGTAATAGTGATGTACTTTTGATGTATATATGTAAATACCGTATTACTGGCACTGTACATATTTATTCTGCTGTGGAGTTCAGGAAAAAAAACACATTTGAATAAGATATTGGATTTTTACCGAGCATAATTGGCAAAGATCAGAATAACCTGCTTAAAGGGTACGTGCGTGCTCTTTTTTTCATCCAATTCACTGGAGGATAAGGTCAAATGACATCGCTAAAGAACATGGTGTTTCTTATCGATCTACGTAATTGATGACCGGGACATATAAAAGCTGCTCGAGCACAAGCGTCTAATGAATTATACCTTACCAATGCTGATGCGAGTAAACTGTTCAGTTATTTGGCATGACATCCTGTCCTAAGCCGACCAATCATGCTTGCTTGAGTACAAACGGGATGTGGTTGATAATACACAAGTGCTCTTGGATAAACTGCTCAGTTGCTTGCTAGGGGTACAGGGGGCCGAGCTTTGCGGGGCTAGCTGTAGTTTTCACACCTTTGCCGCGGCGACAACATAGGACCAGAACTAATTAATTAGGGTCACCAATGGGCTCAACACCTGACTGCAGGCCTTGTGACTCGTAATTACAATACTCATTTTAGTTTTTTACATATTTGAAATATATTTCGGATATACGAATAAATATTCGTTTCCCCATTTTAATTTTCGAAAAACGAATTTTCGGCATTCGGAAATAGTATGACTGGAGGGGATGTACATAGAACATCTGGTTGTACCTGTACAATCTGCATTACTCTTTGTGTTGAGTGTATGTAAGAGGAATGATTTAACCACCAGGTTTCTGAAGCACGACAGTGTTTATACATCAAAAGTGAACACATAAAATCATGACTGGTAAAATTATTCTGGAGAAAGTCTGTAGGCTCTGATTGCAGAACCTGTCTGTTAATAGAATCCCTATCAGTTTAAAGATGTATTGGTAATACCAGTATGTTTTCAACATCCTTTGAGATTGAGGATCCTAAAAGCTGCCTTTTCGTATATATTTGTTCTGCACTCACTAAGTGAAACTGGTTACTGAAGTGTGCATGGCAGTGTTCACACCTGATAGTGAACACAGAACACATGACTGATAAGAAGATTCTGCAAGAGGTTTGTAGTCTCTGACTGCAGAAACTGTTTCTTAATAGAATCTCTATCAGTTTGAAGATGTATTGGTTATATGATTTCAACATCGCTTGAGATTGTGGATCCTAAACAAAAATATGTTTGGTAACCCCTCCCCCCTTTTGAAATGTGTTTAAGTTATGGGACTTTCTTTTGAACATGTTTTTTTTTCAAACAGCCCCTATAATTACTGAACTGTCACAACCAGGGTTATCATGAAAATATTCTTATTAAAGATCAGATAACAACATACCATATGTCAAACGGTGGTCATGCAACAGGTCTTGATTCGAAGTGAAAATCCCTTGAAATCATTGAAAGCGGAGTCATTTGGTCTTTGTTCAGCATTTTAATTCAAAACCACTACTCCCTTTTAGAGAGTAACATTCCTTTAGAGGTGTTACTATGGAAATGGGGGTTAACAGGGATTACGGTGGACCAACAAGACCATGTATTGCACAAACACCTTTCATTTGGGCAGAGCATGCTTTCTGGCCATGGTCTTCACAGGCCAATGAGCTCAAAATCTGTTAAATCCCTGGGGCACCTCCTGAAAAAGCATGACGTGTGGAGGACACAAAAAATAGGGGCACCTTTTGAGGGAATATTAAAATGTTTAATAGTGCAGCTAAATAGTGCATAATCCAACAAAATAAAACAAACTTCTCTTAGAAGAGCGCACTGGTGATGTGTTCAGATTTTGGAGAGTCAATTCAGAGCAGGAGCAAGTGAACCATTGTCTAGAAAAAAACAGCTGCTTATTGACTATATAGATTTGGAATTTTTTTGTTCGATCCATTCCATCAGAGACCTTAAAGATGTTCCAAGTGGCCCTGAGGACGAGACCTTTGTCTGTCTCTGCTTACAAAACAAATCCTTTCATGGTCTAAAGACTTTAAACGTCCCTAGTATGATTGCCTGACAGATGGGACATTTCTTCAATGTTGGTGCACAGCCCTGACAAACACACAGGTCTCCGCAGGGAATAAATACTGTGTTGCTTTCCATTATCTTGCAGATTATACAGACATCTTCCAGGATTTCATCCACTGCAAGTGAAAATAAATGTATAAGGGTAGGATTCTTCATTTAATATTTCTGATGCATCAAGGGACCACTAATTAACTATAAAGATACTACACTCAAATACCAGGAATGATGAAGTTTTATGAACAGACAGACACAAGTAGACTGCAGACATTATAACGCATACTATTTCCAATTTTGACCACTGAACTCAATGCAAGCATCATCAAGCTTACAGGATTTCAAATCATACCATTCAACCTTTACTTATCCCTCATGGGATTTATTTTCTTTTGTTCTAACTGTACTTCAAATCCACTTGCATTACAAATAATGGATACATGTGGTTTGTTCTGATTAGCATAGTAACCCAAGCTGACTGGTGATAGCTTACCAGAGCATTATGGTAAATCATGGTTAATCATATGCAGTTGAGCCCTGGAAGATCTTTTGAGACAACTAGAGACATTTCACTTAATAATAGCTTGATATCTCAGCTAAAAAATGTCATATTCAGCATAAATCAAAGAGTTTTTTTGGCAGTGTTTTTCATTTAATATATCATTTGATAAACCTTATCAATTAATCTCATATATCCTGATTAATAAGATATTTCATACAGAAAACAGTAACATGAACACAAACCTTATCCTCAACTAAACAATCTTAAAAACCTGCAGCTACTGAATATAATTAAGCCAAACAAAGTTAAGACACCTCTAGACTAGTAAACATAATCTGGGGTTGAATATACCCTAGCTAAGAAGTATGAAAATACATTTACCTCGTTGATTACTCAGTTTTTTTAACAGAAAACAGTAACATGAAAATGAACCTCATCCTAAACTTAAAGAGCCTCCCTTAAGTGTGTTGCACTCCATCACGAATATAAATTCATGTTTGGCACTCATAACAAGTGGAAGGTTCATGTGGACATCATATCTACCTGTCCTTATGGTATGAAAGTTGTTAACTGACTGAGTAATGTATTGTCTAAAATTCCTGTTTTGTCCTACACGTCTTGTTGTTGTTTTCCCAAGCACAATACTAATCTGGTTTGAAAATGATGAAATACCTGTTCAAAACGAGGAAGTTAATGGTAAATTCCTATAATTCTGTTGTACACCCAGTTCCGGTTTTAGCATACAAGTTGCAAAGTCACAGCAAATATGTCAGATACATGGTTTTACCGGAGTCAAATAGAATAAGGCACATTTGACAGGTATGTTTACTTCTCACTACAACTGGAGAATGATCTTTTAACATTCCTAAAAACATTCCTAGCTTCAATGAATATTAAGCCAAACACAGAAAAGACAACTCTCGAGTAGGGGTCAAATATAACCTTTAGTAAAATAAAACCTGACCAATTTCTTGATGAAATTTACCAATTCCTTGAAAGAAAAGATATGATCTGGCTAGATCTCACTTACTTTCTGAAGGAATGTCTTCTGACAGTCTGTTTTCTTTGCATTTCTTTTTCTTCTTTCTTCTACTGCCAGCTAGAATGATAAATGAAGCATTCTGCAGTGAAACACTTTTTCTTTCTATACTAACCAGCAGTACACCTTGAATTCTGATATGCAACTTGCAACAGCTGGCTTTTAGTCTTTTATGAAAGATGCAGCTCATGAATGGGTTTTGAAGGCTTGCTAGGATAGGGGGGTACAGAATTACAACACAAAGATACTTCAAGGACAGTCTACAATTGACAATGGTATTGAGCGTGGTTGTATAGAGAATTTGGTGGTGACTGAATCCCTCTCTACCATGGAGAAACCAGGACAATGCTCTTCACTAGTAATGTATTGGTTATAGCCCTGTGAACTGTTATGTCACATAAGGTTTTACAAGGCACGGGTCATATACTTAAGCATTTTCGCCACTGAGACCTTGAAAAATGCATCAAGGTCATCCATGTTCGAACTTGACCTAGCCCTTGTTCAGGTGCATCAATGCTGCAAGTTTGGTGACTATACCTCAAATTTGTTTTGAGTTATTAAATTAACATCATTTCAGCATTATCACCACTGTGACCTTGGAAATTGCATCAATGTCATCCATGTTCGAACATGACCTAGATCATGATAAGGTTCATCAATGCTGCAAGTTTGGTGACTGTATCATAAATGCTTATTGAGTTATTGCATCAACAAATGTGACAAATGGACAGACAGAAATGGACAGAGGGAAAGAGGGCTTGACAGACTCGGCACCAACAGCAATTATTCTATAGGGGAGTAACCAGCCCCATGGCTCAGAGGATATGGGTAACAGAGACCTTATTTAAGGTTTCCATTAAAACTTTTCATGGCCCTTCCTGGATGTCAAGTTAGATCTTTCAAGGTCCAACAGTGACAATTTGTGCCCTATTAACACATGACAGTTTCATTTGAAGGTCTCAAAAATAAGAGAAAAACTGGGTAAAAATTTAAATCAGGGCCTACAGGCCTAATGCGAACCTGTGTAGTGGAATTTACATCAGGTGTAATCTTCTAATGATAATATATTTAACCATAATTGAAAAGTACTTGATATTTCAAGGACAGGGAAATGATTGCATGAACAAAACTTGCCAATTAAGCAATGATCTTGAATAAAACTCTACTAGATATATAAGAATTATTCTAGTAGAAATGCATTGAAACAATATTGCATGCATATATGTGAAGAGTATTATCACATGACCAGATGTTTTTACTGCTGTTGGTGACTTGAAGAGAAGTCCATGAAACTTTAACATACTTTTTACTAGTTGAACATCATACTGACAGCTTGAAAGTTGAACAATAAGAGTACCAGTTCCTGTTGACATATATTCCGGTCGTACACAACAGTCTCACATTTACTTGATTGCCTGGTGAACCATTATACTTGAACATATTAATTAGCTTTGGACCCCTCTCAAGCAACCTATGAACAGCTAATTATACATATTAGAATTACACATTGCTACGCTGGCAATGATAAACAAAGTTCTACATGAACACCTCTGTCATATACTGTAGATTCAGAAATATTAGTTGGGATTTTATTTTCGTGGTTTTCGTGGATCAAGGTTATCCACGAATTCATGATCCAAACGATAAAAAAATCACACGGTCAGAGAACATCTAAACGGCAGCTGGTAGCAAATTTCATCTACATTTATTATCGCAGGCTGAGTTTTCAATAAAGGTAAAACAAAAATGATTATTACTATTTTATGATTGTCATTGATGCATATAATAAATTTGTTGAATCATTTTTTTCTGCAAACTACTATAAACAATACGTGTTTTATAAATATTCAGTTGTCAATTCCCTAATTTCCCCTAATATCGCACGAACACGGCTTCCTGAAATGTTTACATTAAAACAATATCAATCTTTACTTTGAACTGAAAACATATCCCCACATTTCCTTTTTGTCAACATTTCGGGTGAAATATTCCAGAACAATAGGACATTTCTTTCACGGAAAGCGGTACAATACTGACACGACAAGAACGATACACATGTGCTAATGTTCGTTACCACGGTTACCGAGGCTCGTCCATGTAATCTCATTTGCATTACCGCGGGATGCGAATGTAAAGTGTTAAAAAAACACATATTCCGAATATTGCCGACTACAGCTTGGTGCATAAATGTGAGCCATTAATAAGACAAGAGGTACTTCTTCCGAATATTGCCGATAGCTGTGCATAAATGTTCGCGTAAGCAGGCCTAAGCATCGCAGAATATAAGTGTGCAAATTATGTCCCGCTAATTTTCAGATAAGTCGATCTCTGTCTAGTCGACACATTAAACCGATTTCTATTTGTTTTATAATATCCAAATAGTTGATACGTCGAATAACGAACGAACCTCTTGTCCTAGGGCCGCCTTCGGGATTTACAGGCGCCACATGTGACAACCGCCATGATGAACATAAAGTTAAAAACGGACGGGCCCCGTTTCATTTTCCTCCGATCAAGTGAGGGATTCGTTTTCTGTGTACGTAATGTGATCGGTTGTTATAACTAAAAGGCGATGTATCGTGTGCCGCGGGTAAATCATGGCTGATTAATTCCTTTGTTAAGCTCTGGCCGGGCGAAGCTTGTTTGCGCAACATTGACCAGACTGACCGCGGCACAGGCACAACCGAGTGATAAACATCTCAGTCGAACAACCGTCTGTATTACCTGCTCTCGTCTTGCGTAACTTCTATGGAGATGTTTATAAACCATGATTTCCTAAAATTTTCATTGTCTTTCCACGAATTCAAATACCCCACGATATGCGTTTTGCGCAAAATCCACGAAATTTTAAGCCCACGATAATATCTGAATCTACAGTATATATAGTACCCTTATATTAATGCTCCCAGTGCAGCATAAATATATTTGTGATCTGACACAGGGGTATGGATGGTTCTATGAATGAACAAATTTCCATTCAGTATTGAGTCAACTTAAAAAAGGTAATAAAAAGGTTAAAAAAAAACCCTTCACACTAATTTATAGAAAACCTAAACTTTTTTTGCATAACAAACAACCTGTGGTCTCAGAACTTCAATAAAAGCTACAGGTTTTTAATCAACTTTTTTCAAATTTCACCCTTTTTCAGTTCCATCCTGGCCACTTGCTGTATCCTTAGGTGTGTACATCAAGCAGATGTACTTTTTTATCATCTTATGAACAACTGTTTTACTGCAAGGCTTACAATAACTATGACTTTGAATTTTTAAGGAACAAATGGTCTCGGAATATTTTAAAGACAATTTCTGCAAATAAACAGATATTTGGCTCATGCTTTGTCAACAGGCCCCAGCCAGTATTGGGGGGGGGGGGGGGGGGTCATTCTCTTTGGAATGTCACGTGAATAATCACGTTTTATGCTGTGGTGGCCATATTAAATTGTTGGTGGGTCTGACAATAGATAGGAACGGAGCCCTAATAGCTACTAATCACCCCTGTGAATTTGAAAAAAGTCCATTGTATTCTCTGTGCAATATTACAAGAGAAAGAAAATCATTGAATTTTTGGCGGGTCTGAAATTTAAAAGGGATGGAGTCCTCATAGGTACCAATCTTGAATCATCCCTGTGAATTTGAGAAAGATCCATTGTGCTGCTGTTGAGATATCATGCATGAAAATAAGCATAACTGATAAACTGATCAAATGACGGACCAACAGATGGACTAACATGGTGATCATTATAGGGCACCCGCTTGTCAAACAATACCCAAATATCAAATGCTTACTGGATGTTAAATCTGATAACAGAACCATCACATAATGTAAGCATATCAACACAATTGTATGTAATTGTACGAAAAGACTATACACCTACCTAATACATTGCAAGGGAGCTAACAAGTTCCTCTTTTAGCCTTGGTATTGAGTCACACCTATTCATGCATCCTGGCAATGAGCCTCCCCCAGGTCAAGGGTACCTAATGTGCCACATGTAACCGCACCACTGGCTCTTACAGACTGAAACTTACCACTGGCTCTTACAGACTGAAACTTGACCTGTTGGCAAATCTGAAATGGCTGGTAGTCTGCCAAAGTTATTTATAGATACACAGCGTAACTTGACCTATTGTAAAATCTGACACAGTTGGCAGGTTCTAGACGTCTAGACAATATGTCTAGACACATCGTCTAGACATTTAGACTGTATCTGGTCACCAGGCAGAGCCAGGTCAGTTGCCATGATTTCTGGACTGCAGCATAGAATAATTCTTTTAAAGTAAAAAACCAATCAGCTAAACAGTTTCTTAAAACAACAGTGTATAAGCTAGAAGAGTCTAAACTTACATTTTTATGTGTAAAAACAGAACAATGTAGGTGCCACTAACACCTCAATTTTAGATATGACTCATGTGACAAACATTGGCATAAAATTTGGTGATGACAGCTCCAGATGTTTCTGAGATTTTAAGTTTAGTTTGTTTTTTTCCACAGATGACTAAGTTAAACCTCCTGTAACTGGAGCCATTCAAACAAACTTGTGAGAGGTTGTTCTAGGGATCATTATTAGACAATAATATTAGACAATTTGGCTGGACAGTGTCGGAGAAGAAGATTTTTATATCTTTTTTAACTTTTCCTGTATAAAATCTAAGAAAATCACTGAATCAAAACCATTTGAACAAATTTGAATTATCAACATCTAAGGTCCATTCATATGTGAGATTAAAGAATTTGATCCAGTGGTTTTTGAGGAGAAGACCGTTGTAGCCACTGAGCAGAAATGGGCTGCTGTAACATTTGACTACATTCAGCTTCCAATAACTCGGCCAAAAGTCATTGAACAGAAACAGTCTGAACAAACTTAAAAAGCACTACCCTAGGAGCATTTCTGCGCAATATTAAATAATTTGGCTTTACGCTTTCAGAGAAGAAGATTTTTGTAGCCCTCTGTATGCTTCAGGCACCGTTGACCCCTAGACGAAAAGACCAAAACAGGTGGCACCAAGAACACCTCAATTTCAGATATGACTCAAGTGACCAACATTAACATAAAATTTGATAATGATAGCTCCCGCCTTTTCTGAGATTATAATTTTAGCATGCAGATCACTAAGTTCAACATCCTGTAACTCTGTCAAAAATCACCAAACTGGAACCATTCAAGCAAACTTGAAAGAGATTGTTCCAGGGAACATTTCTGTGAAATATAGGACAATTTGGCTGAACAGTTACAGAAAAGAAGATTAAAAGTTTTTAAGCTTTTTCTCTATAAAATCTCAATTAATGCAGATACCCAATAATTAGCTCTAGGGCACCAAGTTTCACATGTGACTAATTCTTACATAAAATTTGGAGCTGCTAGCTCCGACGGTTTCTGACTTACAGCCATTAACGGCAGACAGCAAGCCATGGACGGTGGACGCCATGCCATCGCATAAGCTCACAGGTTCACTAAAAATAGGTGGCACCACCAGTCTGCAAGAACTGATGAAACACTCCATGATCAATATGCCAGCCAGCAAACATCATGGCATTCAGCTTTTGTATAAAATTTTTAATTTTTCTGGGGAGTTTATATGAGCTCTTAGGATATGGGCAACAGAGAACTTATTTCAGGTTTCCAAAGAGATATTTAATTGACCTCCCTGGATGTCAAGTTAGAAGATTCTAGGTCCGACAGGTAAGTTTGGTGTTTTGTTAACCAACATCCACTTCATTTAAAAGTGACAATTTGTGCCTGGTTAATAGATGACATATCATTTTAAGGTCTCAAAAATAGAAAACAAGGGACCCATGGGTCACTGTGCTCAGCTGAAGTTGACCTTGAAGGAAAAAATCAAAAATTATATCAAATGGAGATAACGTGTAACAGGAAGAGGTAATATAGGCCATGGTTGGTTTATATGATTGGTTTGTATTGATGAGTAAGAAATTGTTGCAAATAATATTGTGTGACCTGACCATGTGTTTCCTAATGTTGAACCTGAAGCATGTGAGCAGTTTGTGAACAAATGATCTGTACTATTACCATGATCATTAGTTGGCTTTTTGATTAACTGTTGACATTTAAGTAGTTTACATATTTGTTCAATTGAATCTATTTTTTGTATAATATACATTATTAAATATATGTATTTTTTTTTTATTTCATGAAAATGTATACAGTTGAAATATAACTAATTAACAACATTTACACGGGCAAACAAAGCCTGATCTCCAATTCTGCTGAGGCAGGAAAATAATGAACAAATGTTTGTATTAGATCCTCATTTTTTATCACATCAATTTTTTTTATTATAAGATTATATTTCTATACATTTCCAATATAACATGTATTTCTGAATAAAAAAATTGATTCATAATTCTCAATTGCATCATCATAAATCTCACACTCGTCAGATAACACCACATCATGCATACAAATGTTTATTTATTTTAACCACAAAAATATATCTTTTAAATCTGCAAAACAATAAATATCTAAAATAATACTTGATTTAGATTTCACAATTTTAAATTGTGTCTTTATTTTTCCATAATGTGCATCATATTTTATAAATTTAAGCATACTGATGGGTTTAATTATATTTGTTAAAATCATTTAAAAGAAAATTGATTTCTTTAAAAATGCTCCATTAACACAACATGGCATCTTCTTGATTACATCTTGAATTACTTTTTCAAGGAAAATTTTTGTATATTGGAGTGGAAACAGTATTACAATTAAGGAGATACAGTGAACACAATAACAATTACTGCATAACACTTGATGGGATGGGTATGCGGAGGGGGGGGATTCAGGGGGTGATCTGATAATAACTGTACACCTGTCACAGCAGGGGATCTCCCCCAGTGAATGTTACAAATAAGAAACCCTGGCACAGCTGACTTCAAGTGACCTGGGACCCTGCATCTGTAATCTGTAATCAAAGCAAATGACTACAATGGAGCCACAAGGAAAAAATTTAGAACAAGCCTAATTTTCATGGTTTTATTTTCAAATTTTAGATTTAAACAAATTAAATACTTATGTTTACATGCTGTGAAAATTAAATGAATGGTACTTACAGGAAAACAAGTGACCCCTGGGTCATGATGCTCAGCTGACTGACATGTTGATAATATGTCCTTTCACAGTCAACTAATTAAGATAGGTGGCATCATTGTTCATGCATATTAGCTTAAGTTCATCAAGACCCTTAAGCACAACAAATTTGATGACAATCCAACCAGCCTTTCATGAGGAATCTGGCACTTTGTGTAAATTTTGCATCCGGCTGTCTGTCCGTTAACAAGGCACAAATCGTAACCACTGGACCTGGAATCTTCTAACTTTACATCCAGAGAGGTCAATGAAAAATCTCCTTGGAAACCTGGAATTCGGTCTCTGTTACTCATATTCTTTAAGCTATGGGGCTCCGAAGTACCCCCCATAATAATGAAAAATTTTATACAAAAGCTCAAATATCTGAACAAATAATGCATTGAATACCATGATTCTTTGCATAGAGATTGATCATGGAGTGTTTCATCAGTTTCTGCAGACTGGTGGCACCACCTGTATTTTTTTGATTTTTTACGATTTTTTTTCTCTATTTTTGAGACCTCAAAAGATGCCGTCATCTGTTAACAGGGCACAAATCTTAATGACTGGACTTAGAATCTTCTGTCTTTACATGCAGGGAGGTCCATGAAAAGTCTTCTTGAAAACCTGGAATTAGGTCTCTGTTACCCATATTCTTCAAGCTCCGAAGTACCCCCCAGATAATGAAAAATTTGATACAAAAGCTAAAATATCTGAACAATTAATGCATTGATCACCATGATTCTCCGTATGGATATTGATCATGGAGTATTTCATCAGTTTCTGCAGACTGGTGGCGTCTCTCGTATTTTTTCGATTTTTTACGATTTTTTTTCTCTATTTTTGAGACCTCAAAAGATGCCGTCATCTGTTAACAAGGCACAAATCTTAATGACTGGACTTAGAATCTTCTGTCTTGACATGCAGGGAGGTCAATGAAAAGTCTTCTTGAAAACCTGGAATAAGGTCTCTGTTACCCATATTCTTCAAGCTATTAGGCTCCGAAGTACCGTCCAGAATAATGAAAAATTTGATACTGACAAAAGCTCAAATATCTGAACAACTAATGCATTGATCACCATGATTTTCTTTTCATGGATATTGATCATGGAGTGTTTCATCAGTTTCTGCAGACTGGTGGCACCATCTAAATTTAAAAAAAATTTTAACACATTTTTTTTTTGCTAGGCCTATTTATGAGACCTTCAAGGATGCGGTCGTCCCTTTACAGGGCTAAAATCGTAACAGCTGCATCTAGAATCTTCAAACTTGCTAATATACATAAACAATAATGGCACCTATCTAAATTAGTTGTCTGTGCAAGGACATATTATCAACATGTCAGTCTGCTGAGCATCATGACCCATGGGTCACTTGTTCATTATTCTTGGGGGTACTTCGGAGAAATATTTATGGTAAATATGAGGTAAAACAGATGAGTGGTTTTGATATTAGGCAGTCCTGAAGTGTGAAAATGGGTTTTTAATAAAAAGTCGCAAAGGCCCAGTTTTAGGCTTGGTAGGAGATCTTGGGGACATCTAACATTATGCTGAGTTTTGGATTCCTAGGTCTTTCAAAAAGTGCCACATCTATGGATGGACGGAGGACCGACAATGGACCACGACTGCACCTGGCTGCACTGAGTGAACTTTTGACCTTTACTTGGGTGCATTATGTGAACTCTTGACCTGTTGCATAATCTGACACAGTTGGCAGTCTGGCAAAGCTATAAATAGATCCAGATTGACAATTGGCTTGTTGCCAAATCTGAAATAGTTGGCAGTCTACCAAGCTATTTAGAGATACAGACACAATCTTGGCCAGTTGGTTAATCTGTTATACTGAAAGACTTCAATACTTCTTTTACAAGCCGACACATGCGTAAGATTTTTTTATCAAAACGTTTTGAATAATTACAGATGCAGTCCTTTTTTTGTAATGGTCATAAAATTCTGCCAAAAATCATTTCATTAAACTTGAACAAAGGCCTCATAAGAATCATTTTTTTGCAATATCACAGAAGTTGAAACATCAGTTTTGCAAAAAAGGATATTGCAGCCCTCAGTTTGAAATATGCTTACTAATGGCCACAAGACCATGTTCAGCTATCTACGACTCTACCAAAAATCAATCGACAGAATTAACTCTTATACATTTGAAAGAATAGGACCTGTACCTGGATAGGACCTATTTTCAGGTTTCCAAGATATTTCCTGGACCTCCCTGGATGTACATGTAGAAGTTTCTGGGTCTAATGATTACGATTTGTGCCTTGTGGCGGGACAGACGCCAAAAAAAAGTGTGATTGATATAGCTCAGATGACTTTCAGTCAGCTGAGCAAAAAAAAAAACAGAAAAAATGGTAAAAATTAGAAAAAATACATAATGCTAGATCCTGCTGTTCCTGAGAAATTATGGATTATGTATACTGGTAACCGATGACCCCGTACAAAAAAGGTCAATGCTGCTAGTGCCACTAAAACCTCAATTTCAACATGTGCATAAAATTTGGTGATGATAGCTCCAGTCATTTCAGATATTGTAATTTAAGTATGCTTTTTTGCAAAATGACAAAGATCATCTTGGCCAAAAATCACCAAACTGGAACCATTCAAACAAATCCGAGAGAGTTTGTTCCTGGGATCATTTCTGTGAAATATTGGAAAATTTGGCCAGACAATTTAGGGGGAGAAGATTTAAAAAATTTTTTTTGTAGCTTATTTTAGTATAAATTATCTACAGTTTTTTGATGACTGATTTTTTTGTGTAAAATTTGGTGATGCTAGCTCCTGCCATTTTTAGAAAGTAATGTACAGACGATGGAGGACAGTATTTGGTACGATGCCACAGCATCACACAAGCTCACAGAATTGCTAAAATGGAGCCAGAAATCAGCCCAGTAGATTTAGTTTAGGTACACTTAATTAATGGGAAATATATTTAAAATAAATAAAATATTTCAATGAGTGGCTCCACCTATTCTGATGCAACAAAACCAAAATGGCAAAATTAAATATTTTACTAATGGTTTTATGAGTAGAAACACATGTTGCCTGTTAGCACCATAAAGCACTATCCATGTAAAACATAAACAGCAAAATTCAAAGCATGATTTTTGTGAAACTAATTCCTGTCATTTTGAATTCTAATGAAAAGTAACGCAAGTGGGTGAAATTTCATAAATGCTTTACACGCTGAATATGTGCACAATTTTGTGCTTATAGAGCAAATATACACATGTCAATATCAAAATAATCATTAATCTAGCCCTATTATTTGCTACTGTTATCAGCTGTTGTGAAACAAAACATCCCAAAGTCTTGAAACTTATTTAAAGATAAACTAAATAAAGTAATCATACTTTTTGTGTATATATATTTACAATATGTAATGTCCCTATGTACACATTTCCATATTTCCATTAGTTTTAATTCCAATAATAAATTCCGGTGTATAATTTCCAAATCCATCTCTTTTCCGACTTCATAAAATTGATAGCTGAAGCCACTAAAGATGGCTAACTCATGTCATTTTACATCATATATTGAAAGTGTCAGCTCAGCTGAAATATATCAGACAGAAAGACCACTAGTGGATGTTGTATAAATAAAGTAAGCCAATTATTCACTTTCCACTTACACTCCAAAACAGGTAGAAATGGCCTGTTGACAAACATCATATCATCATTAGATCCTGAGGACTCTGGCCTTGGTATGGTACATCCTCCTAGATGGTCACAGTAAATATAAACATGTATGTTTAAAGCATATTTAAGGGTACGGGTGAAATGATTTACTGGTTTGGAAATAGCTTATACTCTGACAAAACATGCAACTATTAAACATATATGTTTAAAGCACATTAAGGTGAAATAATTTAAAAATAGCAAAATACTCTAACATGACATACAATTATTAAACATTTTTGAAATGAACAAAATATTTTATAAGGGAATTTATGGTGTTATTAAGTGGATACATCTATTAAAGCACAACTTATTAGGATTTTTACTAAAGATATATTGATATTTCATAACTTTCAGGTCACATTTATAGAGAATATTTAACCAAATCTTTTTAAATTGTTACTGGATTGTATATCTGATTAATGGAGTTAATTTCAATTTGATAACCCATCAATCCACAGCTGATTACAATGGCACAGAGTGTCTTAACTTCAAGCAAAAATGCATGAGCAATGATGATTCAACATGAATTAACCATAAAATGGGTTTGCTGGGAGAAACTAAAATTATATTAGTTTATCAATATGGTTGTATATGAAGTATTAAATCTGCCCGACTTTAAAATGGATTATGATTAAAAAAATCATAAAAACTCCATTACCGGTACTCTGGTTTGGACTGGTTGTTCTGTCAGCTCCTGCCTGAAAAACAAAACATGGGACCCATGGGTCACTGTGCTCAGGTGAAGTTGACCTTGAAGGTAAAAATCTAAAATAATATCAAATGGAGATAAAGTGTGAGAGGAAGAAGTAAGAAGCCATGGTTGGTTTATATGATTGGTTTGTATTGATGAGGAAGAAATATTTTGTGACCTGACCAGGTGTTTACTAATGATAAAAATAAAGCATGTGAGCAGTTTGTGAACAAATGATCTGTACTATTACCATGATCATAAGTTGGATTTTGGATTAACTGTTGACATTTCAGTAGTTTACACATTTGTTCAATTGAATATATTTTTTTATAATATATATTATTAAATATATATTTTTTTTATTTTATGAAATGTATACAGTTGAAATATAATTAATGTCCCCAGTCCTCAGATGCAAGGACTTGCTGGTGTGGGAAGGGGAGTGTGTGGAATATGATGGGAGTTACAAGATATCTGTATTGTTATAGTGTATATACACATAGGATTTTCACTTAATTCAACAATGGTTACAAAGTTCATTCATAATAAATTACTTAATATTTAAAAATGGACAGACAGACTGGTAGACAAACAAAGCTGATAATATATATATGAAATTTCGATTATTTTTAAATTTATTTATTATATCAAAAAGTTTAACATCTGCAATAAAACACAACTGAAAATATAATTTGCTTTCAAATTTCAGACTTAAATAGCTTAATTCCATACACATACAGCATATGAAAGTTTTTTCAACAGTGCTTATAGGAAAAATTTAATAATTATTATTATATGTTTTATGATAACGGAGAGATGATGGACAGAGCTGATCACTTTATGTTCCATTCTCCTATATGTTTCAATAAGATTTTAATTTTTTCTAATCCTATTATTTTTTAAATCAAATAAATTGTACACATTTGCAATAAAAACAGGGGGGCAGAGTGATGGTGTGATTAACAATACTTCTGCATACACAAACAGGGCAAACAAAGCCTGATCTCCAATTCTTCTGAGGCAGGAAAATAATGAACAAATGTTTGTATTAGATCCTCATTTTTTTATCACATCAATTTTTTTTAATATAAGTTTCTATTTCTATACATTTCCAATATAACATATATATCTGAATATAAAAAAAAGATTCATAAATCTAAATTGCATCATCATAAATCTCAATCAGATAACACCACATCATGCATACAAATGTATAATCCTTTTTTACAACCAAAAATATATCTTTTAAATTTTCAAAACAATTAATATATAAAAAAATAATACTTGATTCAGATTTTACAATTTTGAATTGGGCCTTTATTTATCCATAATTTGCTTCATATTTTATAAATTAATGCATATTGATGGGTTTAATGATATTAATTTGTTAAAATCATTTAAAAGAACAAAGATTTCTGTAAAAATGCTACATTTACACCACATGGCATATTCTGGATTAAGCTTGAATTACTTTTTTTCAAGGATAGTTTTGTATATTGGAGTGGAAACAGCATTACAATTGAGGAGATACAGTTAAAATACCTGTCACAGCAGGGGATCTCCCCCAGTGACTGTAACAAATTGGGAACCTTGGCATAGCTAACTTCCATAACCCGGAGTAGCCAACCTGCATGTTGACAAAGCAAGTGACTACAATAGAACCTCAAAAAAAAATTAATAACTTGCCTTATTTTTAAGCTTTTATCAAATTTCAGATTTAAACAGATTAAATACTTATGTTTACATGCTGTGAAAATTTAATCAACAGTACTCACAGGAAAAAAACGTGCCACGGTCAAAGTTGAGCAAAATTTAAAGTACTGATTTGATTTTTATGCTAAAAACTTTAAAAATTTATAAAATTCAGATCAAATTTTGGGTATACAATTTAATCTTAATTATGAACCTTATATACTTGGAAAAACGTCCCTGGTTTCAAAATTTTTCATGTTAAGTAAGTAAATATTTTTCCTGATTTTTTACAAAGTCCATTATGTTCAGGCCCATAACTTAAAGAAATTACACTTAATAGACTTAATTTTTCTGGCATGTTAATAGGAAATATATAGGAGAATACTTCTGATAAATATTAAGAAAACAGATAAGTGGTTTAGATATTAGGCAGTCCTGAAGTGTGATAATAGGTTTTTAATGGAAATTTTAGGTTTTTCCTTAATATCTCGAAGGAATAGTATGGTTTTGGTATGGTTTGAGATTTTTAGAACATCTAAAGATATGTCAAATTTTGGATTCGTAGGTCTAACGGTTTCAAAACATGCAAGTCTAATGGACGGACAGACAGACGGAGGATGGACAATGGACCACGACGATAGCTCAGATGACTTACAGTCAGCTGAGCTAAAAATCACAGGTATGAAAATTCCTGCACAGGATCCTATGTTACATTTAATATGGTAAATGGCTTGCTCTTTTGAGGTTATGCTTCACATAAATGTTGAATATTACAACTGACCTGTGGGTCATGGCACTCAGCTTAAAATTGATTATGAGAATATTTGTATACAACTGTAGCAGTGGTCCTGAAAGATTCAGAGGTCTCTCATGATGAAATATTTGTAAAACTATCCGTGTTTCAACTCACTGAAATGTGTGTAACAAAGGCCTAGAGGTACAACTAGAATACGGGTAGTCGACAAGCGACTACGTGTATCCGCCAAAATCAGAGAAGGACGGGTGAAGTGAGGCATGGATTGAGTGGCAAGGGGAAACACACATCACATAAACATGATTGTAGGTGGTGCCACCTGTTACTTGAACAAGAAACTATCCAAGATGTATACACATGCAAAATTTCATGTGGAAAAGTCAAACCACTGCAGAGATATGAGTGATTTTATCCCACAGCAGACAAACACTGTGCGAAAATTGCTGCCGGTGGTACCACCATTTTTGTGTATGTTATAAAGATATCCATGGGCTACATTTGTATAAATTTTTTTTCCTGATTGGTCAAACGAGTCCGGATATATAAGCATTAATGTCTGCAGCGTGAACGTGAAAGTAGGTGGCGCCACCTGTCATAAAATCAAGAAAGCTATGCGGGATGTATAAGCATGTCAAATTTCAGGTAATTTGGTCAAACCACTGAAGAGATATGAGTGATTTTAACCCAAAGCAGACAAACAGATGGATGCTGTGCGAAAATGGCTGCAGGTGGTGCCACCATTTTTGTGTATGTTATAAAGCTATCCAAGGGCTACATTTGTGTAAAATTGTTTTCCTGATCGGTCAAACGGTTCCTGAGATATGAGCTTGGATGTCTGCAGTGTTAACGTGAAGGTAGGTGGCGCCACCTTTCATAAAATCAAGAAAGCTATCTAGGATGTATACGCATGCCGAATTTCAGGTGAATTAGTCAAACAACTGCAGAGATATGAGTGATTTTAACTCAAGGCAGATGAACAGATGGTAACTGTTCAAACATGGTTGCAGGTGGCTCCACCTTTTTTTGTGGATGTTATAAAGCTATCTCAGGGCTACATTTGTGTAAAATTTTTTCCTGATCGGTCAAACTGTTCCCGAGATATGTGGGTTTATGTGTGGAAACAGACGCACAAACGGACGCTTGGTTAGGCACCAGTTCACATGTGACCTGATAATTTGTGTAAGTTTTGGAAAAATCCGTCCAGTAGTCTCAGAGGAGTTCTCCAGAAACGAACGCCGCGGAAGCGGCGGCGGAACCCGGTCAAAAACATAGTATCCGCAAAATTTCGTTTTGGTGGATACAATTTCTGTGGAAGAGTTTTTGTTTCTGATCTTTCAATTATTACGCTTTGGAGCTTATACTGATATAAGTAGGACCCCCATTAATTCATGTCACTGGTACTTGCTGGTTAAGTTAATTATTATTTTGCTGTCAGGTGCTGCTAATGTGCTACTTAATACGGAAAGAGTAATTGCAAATCAAATCAATGATCATTAGTCATATATATCAGTTTTAAACTTTACTTAGGTATAACAAGGCCTACTAGCCTAAATTGAAACCTATGCAATACATTAAGTACAATGCTTCCTGGATAACATGCTTGATTACTTTTCAAATACATGTGTGACCTCAACATGTAAAAAGCAAGTACAAACAAGTTTGAACCCCAGTGCAAAACACGGTTGCACATACATCACTCCTGAGATACTGGCAGGTATGTACATCATGCAAAAATGATTGCAGGTGGCGCCATCAGTCTTGCGTAAAAGAAAGCCATAAAAGATGTATGCATGAACAACCAGAATTTCAAACAGATATGTAAAACCACTCTTGAGTTATTTGCACAGAGGTATGTAATGCAAAAGCTTCTGTAGATGGCTGCACCAGTTTTGTTCATGAAAAAGCTATCTGAAATGTACGGACTAGAGCCCCGTGCGGGCTCTAATATGCTTCATGGGGTGTAGGGGCCTGCAAACTGCCCCCGGGCTGTTTTTTCAAGATTTTATGGGGCGAGTCTAAAAAATTCTCTGCAGGGCAGGGCGGATAGCCTAAAAGTTGGGACATGCAGGATGGGGTGGGTTGCATGATATTTCAATGCAGTTTCTGCAGCCCGAAAAATGGTTATATAGCGAGAAGATGATTACATTTACTCAAATATAGAGCACTGCAGGTCTGTTTATGTTCCTTCAGTTATTTAATTTTCTGAATTGCTATATTGTACTTGTGAAAAATAAAATCCCTGAGTTTTGAGACAGATTTATCTTTGTAGGGACCACTTTTCAGAATTTTGCACAAATGTACCTGGGAACAATGTTGCATGCATAATTCGAGTGTTCAGATATTATGTATCATGGCTGAGGGTTGAGCTCCAGGATTATATATGCTTGTTTTGTTATAACAGTTACTGCATGGTGCATCTGGCTCTGTCACCAGCTTGATACAGCTATACGTAACTCCCAAAGACTTAAGTGTGCTAATCATGGATGAGCCAAAGACCACTTTAATTGCTAGTTTAGAGGACTGCATGCATTGGCAAAGCAGAATGAGATAAGATCATGGTGTCCATTATAGATCTATTCTTGTGTAAACAAGCATGACATAGAGCTAATTCCCCTGTAGTTCCATAGCCTTCCCCTTTCAGATAACTAGAAAACGGGTAGTCGACAAGCGACTACGTGTATTCGCCAAAATCAGAGAAGAACAGGTGAAGTGAGGCATGGATTAAGTGGCAAGGGGAAATAGAGTGTTGCATATTAGCATGGATGTCTGCAGCCAAATTGTGTATGTAGGTTGCCCTCCCCTACCACAAAATCCAGAAAGCCGTCCAAGTTGTATACATATGCAAAATTTAAGGCAGATAAGTCAAACCACTACATGTATATGAGTGATTTTATCCCAAGGCAGACAAATAGATGGGAGCTGTGCAAAAATGGCTGCAGGTGGCGCCACCAGTTTTGCGTATGATAAAGAGCTATGTGAGATCTATACACATCCAAAATATTGGCCCAATCGGTCAAACGGTTCCCGAGATATGAGCTTGGATGTTGGAAGCATAAACGTGAATGTAGGTGGCGCCACCAGTCATAAAATCAGAAAAGCTATCCAGGATGTATACGCATACCGAATTTCAGGTGAATTAGTCAAGTCACTGCAGAGATATGAGTGATTTTGACCCAAGGCAGACGAACAGATGGACACTGTGCAAACATGGTTGCAGGTGGCGCCACCATTTTTTGTGTATGTTATAAAGCTCTCCAAGGGCTACATTTGTGTAAAAAATTTTCCTGATCGGTCAAACGGTTCCCGAGATATGAGCTTGGATGTGTGCAGCGTAAACGTGAATGTAGGTGGCGCCACCTGTCATAAAATCAGAAAAGATATCCAGGATGTTTACGCATGCCAAATTTAAGGTGAATTAGTCAAGTCACTGCAGAGATATGAGTGATTTTAACCCAAGGCAGACAAACAGATGGACACTGTGCAAACATGGTTGCAGGTGGCGCCACCATTTTTTGTGTATATTATAAAGCTCTCCAAGGGCTACATTTGTGCAAAAAACTTTTCCTGATCGGTCAAACGGTTCCTGAGATATGTGGGTTTATGTGTGGAAACAGACGCACAAACGGATGCAGAGCGCAGAGGAAAGGTCAGAGGTCAAAACAAAATTGGGGCGCAGCAGTTCACATGTGACCCGAACATAATCCTGGGTTTCGTAAAATTCCGCCCAGCAGTTACGGAGGAGTTCTCCGGACACCTACGCGGTGGCGGCGGCAGCGGCGGCGGCGGCGGCGTGCAGCTGAAAACATAGTATCCGCAAAACTCTGTTTTGGCGGATACAATTAGCAAATAATAACTGGACAGGATTAAGCTTTTTGTCAAATTAAAGGTGTGAACTATGGTGAGCAAGTATACTGTCCTCCAGCTACAGCAGCCTGTGACCAGAAGAACTCTAGGCATAAAAACTTAATAGAAATTGATTGTTCTATGTTTAAGGTTTATTTAATATTTCTGTATAGCAGCATATGCATGGTGAATAGCAGGTGTTTTGACCTGTGCCTGCATGTTGCAGCGACATGCAGTGTCAGGTCAAAACACCTGCTGACCAGTCACAAATTCCCTGGATCAAGTATAAGGAGCCCCGGCAAGACCACTCAGTGTTCCTGACGAGTGAGGGCCCCTCACGAAAAAGAGCTGTAAGACACAAGTAAGTGTGTTTAAGTCCTGAAATATATGTATTACAGCTCCTAGTATAAGTTGAGCACTTTAAAACCCCATGGTTTTTAAACAATCTGGATATATATGTATATATGAATATAATATTTTTCTAAGTATATTTCTTCTCTCTGATAACAATATATATACATGTTTATATAAATATAAAGCACCACTATAAATACATAATTCATTTCAAATACATCCAGAGAGAAAGCTTTAAATTTTCATGTATTCCGGACGTCTCACAGAAGAATATACAACTGAAAGAGAGAGAGATACAATATTTTTTTATATATATAAATAGATTTTATATAAACTATTATGTATTTTTTTAATAATAATATTGCAAATGTTTGGTACTACATTGCGATTTTGGTACTACAATGAGTGAGAGATTGAGGGACCAGTTTGTGGTGTAACCATAGTGTTGTCATACAGAGAAAACTCTTGACTGAACATGATCTGACATTGACCAGGGCTTCTGAGATAGCTTGTTCTATGGAAAAGGCTGCTAAAGATTGTGAAGAATTATCAGAAGCAACTGCAAAAGTTCAGTAGGTGCAAAGTTCTGTACAGAAGCGAAAACAAGTTTGTAGTTGAGGTATCAGAAACAGAGTGTTGTTCAAGTGAAACTTCAAACAATGAAGCTTATTCATAATTTTCAGTAAATAAAAATACTAAGACACCAGTGTTCAGTGTTCCCTTAGAAGCCTTTAGAGTGGAGCTTGTGATGAAAATTGATACATGGGCAGCAGCCACCATAATTGGTGAAGCCATCTATCAGAGATTGTTAGCACCAGTGGTACCCTTGCAGTCCACCAAGTGAAGACATATACAGGTGAACCCTTACCAGCAATAGGGGCATGTAAAGCTGAAGTGTTATATGAAGGAGACACTCACAAACTTTCATTATTAGTGGTCAAAGGTATAGGACCATCTTTACTTGGACATGACTGGCTCTCAGTGATTCAGTTGAATTGGAGCCAAGTTTTTAGAGGCAACCCTAAGAGTGTGACTGATAGAATTAACAAAGTGTAGAGCAGGTGTTATGCAGATATCCAGAAGTGATGGACAAGAAGCTTGGTACATTGAGAGATATTAAAGGAAGACTGTTAGTTGAGCCGGATAAAAAAACGCAATTTTTCAAACCCCAAAATGAACATTATGCATTGCACAAGAAAGTCAAAGAAGAGTGACTTGAGACAGACAGTGGATGGAAAGAGTGTGAGAATATGCGGTGATTTCAAAGTGACAGTCAATCAAGTTTCAAATGAGGAAAAATATCCCCTTCCTTGTGTGAAAGATTTATACACTAAGTAAGCCGGTGGTGTCAAATTTCAAAACTTGATTTAAGACATGCCTATTAACAGGCAGAATTAGAGGAGGACTCTAAGAAGTATGTCACTATAAATACCTTGAGGGGACTTTACTGATACAATCGTTTACCGTTCAGGGTCAGTTCGGCGCCAGCCATATTACAGCGGATAATTGAATCAATACTTCAGGACATTCCATTTGTTGTTGCGCATTCTGATGATGTGTTACTGACTGGATGAACTGATGAGGAACACTTGGGTATCCTAGAGCCAGTGTTGAAACGTTTAACAGAAGCAGAATCGGCTCGAATAAGGACAAGTGTGTTCTTTGCACCAAGGAGTTTACAGGGCTGGAGTAACAACTGTCAGAAGCCCTGCCAGGTCGCAAGTGTCAGTCGTGCGCTAATTGCAATTAAGACATGATAAGCCCATTAACTCTATTGTGCGCCTATTGTGCCGCTGTGTCAGGCGCAGCGGCGGCATGGCCTTTGATAAAGCGAGCCTGTTAGATGTTACTTCTGCGGTCCGCTTTAGCACGCTGAAGCGGAGAGCAATATATCCAGTAACTGAGCAGTAAATCACTGGAATAACATTAACCGAAATTATGAAAACGCAAATGGTTTGTTTTGTCAAGAATTATGCGCAACAAATATATCTAGAGAGGTCTCGTGTTGAGGAATCACTTGATCGATTTTGGGATAGATGCGGTCACTCTACATCGACTTCTGCCGTTATTCATGACGGACGACTGTTAAGTGTAAACCTTACTTTCCCTAAATAACTTCGAAATTATAAAAAAATTCCATCAGTTCCCACACTTTTGACTTATATTAATAATTTGCCATGGATTATAGTATTCCGTCGATAAAAAAAAAATTGACGCTTATGATCGGATGACTTTCATTTTGATGGATAACAGTGAGCCATCGCCCGATCTGTCACTGACGGCGTTGTTCTCGTATTATCGCCAATATTTACCGCAGCCAAGCTACAGCTCAGGAGTCATAAGCAACGACAGTTTCACACCCGTTTCCCACACATATGAACATATGGTGTTTTTAAACTTATGATTGTTTAACAATTTATATTAAATACTACCGGAGATAAAATTGGGGAGAAACTTACTCATCCTTGTCACAATAATGCCGAAGTCACGCCAAAGGGGGGTCTCTCGCCCTGTATCAATTAGCACCGGGCTTATCAGCGGCATCTCTTTGTGCCTTAGAGCAGCGAGTTTTATGACCCCCGTCAGCAACATCCGACACGGCCAGACTCTCACTTGATACTCCATCCCTGTAAACTCCTTGTTTGCACCAAGTGTTGTGTACTTAGGATATAGACTTGATGCAACCAGAGTCCACCCTGTAAAGAAGAAAGTGCGGGCAATATTGTTGGCACCTATACCTCATGATGTTAAGGAACTGAGGAATTATCTGGGATGTTTGAACTATTATGCAAAGATCAAACATGTCTACAGAGCTGACTCCATTATATGAACATCTTGGTAAAAATATGCCTTTCAAGGAAAAAGCTTTCAAGCATTCTAAGGAACTGTTACAGTCAGCATCAGTCCTCATACATTATGACCCCAAGAAGGAGCTGACTTCAGCATGTGACACCTCTCAATATGGGTTTGGAGCAGTCCTCGCTCATAAATTTCCAGATGGGTCTGAACGTCCTATTAGTTTTGCGTCAGGAACTCTGACAACTGCAGAAAAAAATTACTCTCAGTTGGAAAAGGAAGCACTAGCGGTAGTATGGGGAGTTCAGAAATTCCATACTTACATTTTCTGTAAAGACTTCCTGATTTACAGTGATTACAAGTCTTTAGAGTCTTTGTTTCATGAGAAGCACCCACTTCCTCCACTTGCTTCAGGACAAATTCAGCATTGGGCTCTGACACTTGGGGCTTACCGATACGCATTAAAAAACAAACCTGGTGAGCAGTTTGCAAGTGCAGATCCAAAGTTGGGCAAAATTAAAGGTACTGATTTTATCTTTTTGCTACCATTTACAAAATTCAGATCTAATTTTGGGTATACAATTGAATCTTAATTAAACAAAGTTATATATTTGGGAAAAAAGTCTCTGGTTTCATAATTTTTATGTTAAGTGAGTAAATATATTTCCAATTTTTAACAAGTCCATTATGTTTGGGCCCATAACTTTTAGAAATTACACTATACTGACTTCATTTCTGGCATGTATATAGGAAATATTTAGGAGATTACTTTTGGTAAATATTAAGAAAAACAGATATCGTTATGAAATTAGGCAGTCCTGAAGTGTGATAAAAGGTCCTTAATGGATATTTAAGGTTTTTCCTTAATATCTCTAAAAAAAAAGTCATATTGACCCAATATTCAGTATGATAGGAGATTTTGGAGACATCTAACTGTATGCTGAATTTTGGATTCATAGATCTAACGGTTTCAAAATGTGCCAGTCTAACTGACGGACAGACAACTGGCTGGACGGACGGACAGACGGACGGACGATGGACAATGGCCAAGACCATAGCTCAGTTGACTTAGAGTTAGCTGAGCTAAAAATGATAACGCTATCAACAAAGATGGCCATTCATTATAAATATATGAAAATAAACCATTTTTTTAGCTGGCTTCCTTTTTGGTTGTCCCTTGTGTTGATTTGTGAGTTGAATGCAAGCTGACTTTTGGTAAAAATGTGGTGCAGGCTGGAAGCTAAATAAGCAGATAAGCATAGATAAGAAGAAAAATAAGAAATAAGCAGGCCTTTTCACTGCAAATTTTTACTGCAGGTGGCACCACAGTCCTTTGTACAAGAAAAGTTAAAAAAAAAGGTGCATATAAACATGCAAAATTTCATGCAGATATATCAAATCACTCCTGCATAACTGATATGGATTAAGAAGCTCAAAGTTATTGAGGTTTTTCCTTAATATCTCAAAGGAATGAAGTGGCAGTGGCACAACTCTGGCTTACATATATATATATATATATGCAGAAAATATGAAGAGTTACAAAGATATATTTTGTTATTGCATGAATTTCATCAACAAGCAATCTTAACATCTTTAATGAATATTTATTTACCTGGCTCTGCTGGTTGACCAGTGCTGCACTTTGATTTGCTTCATGGATGAAGGTGGTACCCTTGGCTTGTTTCATGAAGCCACACTTTAGGAACCAACGGGCATGCTCCTGCCATGGATCATCATCCGGCTCCCAGTTACGGAGTCCCCCATTACAGAAGAAGCAGCGAACTTGGTCCTGGATGCCTTAAGTACCAACCAAAAACAATGGACTCATGGGTTACGTCACTCAGCTGAATTTTGGAAAATTTTAGCAACTGCAAAATAAACTTATTTCCTTGATCAAGTTAATAAATTTTATACATTTGCAATATATCGTAAATAACTGAATATAAAGGTTGATACACAATTCTAAACTGAAACAACAATGATTAATAATTTGGTCAGATAACATCACATTATGCACACAGATATATTTGATTTTTTAAGACAAAAATTTTATAAATTTGCAAAACAATAAATTTCTGAAATTAAAATTTGATTCAGAATTCAAAATTTTAAATTGCACCACTATATATCCATAATTAGGCTCATATATTATCAATTTATGCATATTGATGGGTTTAATTATATTTTGATTTCCTAAATTTATCCTTTTACATTGCTACATTACCACAACATGGCATATTCTGGATTACTCCTTGAATTACTATTTTGAAAAGTTTTGTAAATTGAAGTGGAAACAAAATTACAATTAAGGAAATACAGTTCAAACAATAACAATAACCGCTTAACACTTTGTGGGTTGCTATGAGAATAAATGTACACCTGCCACAGCAGGGAATCTCCCCCAATGACCCATGACAAATCAGGTACCCTGGCACAGCTGACCACCAGTGACCAGGTATTGGCTTGCTGAGTTTCACAATGCCAGTAATACAAACAAGAGACCCATGGGTCACGGCGCTCAGCTGATCCTGATTGGACTATAAATGTATCACCATTGTGATACTATATTGAGTAGATAAAGCTTAGAATATCATGGTCATGTTGGGTTTTATAAAGGAATATAATGTAATATGTGAGTAAATGATATATGAAATAACCTGACTGATGGATTAATATGGAGTAAAATATAGTGGTTTATTTTTTATTTATTTGGGAGGGGTCGAAAAAAGCAATTTATTTGAGCAAATATGAATGCAATGACAGTATGCTAAGCAGTGGTATAATGATGATAAGGCTATTTGTTGAAGGATCTATAGTGTATGGAAAACTGCAAGAGTTCAATTTGACAGATAAAAGGTTATGATTAACTATACTGATGAGGGGATTTATGAATTTGTGACTGTATGACATAATATCTTGACAAGATCAGTCTTGACAAGGTGCATTATTTTGATGCCCCTCACGTCTACATATTACACAATATTGACATAATTTATGGCATGTACATAGGTACCTATGGACAAATGGTCAACAGTACTGAACCACCTGGAAGGTTAAAATCTTAAAAATATGATGAAATGTAGATAATGTTTGAGAGGAAGAGGTAATCTGGGCCATGGTTGGTTTATATGATTGAAGAAAAGGTTGCAAATAATATTTGAGACCTGACCATGCCTTTCATTGGTTACCTTTTTGATAAGCTGTTGACAGTTCAACAGTTTACACATTTGTCTGATGAGATCCAATTTATTTGGTGAACCTTTTTTATCAATTTTATGATATGTACCGTAGATCCGCGTTTTGCCGCCGCACGTCGTCTAATGGCCGCACCCCATGTTCGTAAAATATCTGGAAGGTTCCTTCAGTGGAGTAAAAAATTCCCAAAACCTTACTTAATGGCCGCACCTCATTCTCACAACGTTCCATTGCCGAGTGGTGTATGGGAACACAACGAAAAAACATTCTATTCTTAAACGCTAGGCTGCAGCTAGGAACGCTGCGGTATGCTGATATGCGGTCAGGCATAACAGTTGCACCTGTGTATTTTGCTTGGCTTTGCTAATTAATTAATTTAATTAATTGGTTAAACAGCCTGATCTACCCGATTAGAATAGATGACTCATCCAAGACAAATCCTAGTAGGGCCACGAAATTATTTTGACACATCATGGAATGTCAGAGAATCTTGCGCCTTTAACTTGGATAATTAAAGTTCAGTTGGACGTCAAAGCTTTGTATGGTACGTCGGTAATTTAAATATTATTTAGACATTATACATCGTCTGTCATTTAACAACAAAACATTTAAATAAACGACACCTGCGTCAGTGATCATACTGCCAGAACACCTCGGGTTGTGCTGATCGTAGTATTTGCAAAATGGTGTCCGAATCGTCAATCAGCAAAACATACCACATAAAATGATTACGGAATTAGCGGGACTTGGGGTACCTTGCGCCTTTTCCCTGGCTAATTAAACTTCAATGGGACATCAAAGCCAACGGTTCTCTTTGTGATGACTTTTATTTACATTCTATACAACGTCGGTCAATTAACAACCTTGACAAAACTTTTGAATAAACGAATCCCGCGTCGATGTTGACACAGCCTGTACGCGTACTCCCAGGGTCCTGCTGATCATAATATATGCACACTGGTGCCCGAACCGTCTGCTAGCAATACGTGCCATATAAAAAGATTACGAAACTAGCTGGTGAGGGTTATGACCTTTGAGCGCCATCTATGGACAATGTGATGAACGAAGAAGTATCTGAACGTGAACGCAGGTTTAATTGCCGAAGAACTATGGTCTTTGATTATCTTTTGTTTTACAGTTTATTTTAAAAGAAATAATATGTTCAAGAAATATCGTAAAATGATGTTTTACCGGTATTGCAGCCATCCTCAAATATAGGTACAACCGTTAGTGTTAGAGTGCTTAATTTGGCGAGTGAATATCGATCTTTTATCAATTATTGCGTGAAAATGGCCGTGGTTTATAACGGACTCAGAAAAGTTTTATAATACATATAAGCCTGTTTAAAATATCAATTATACATTTAATAAAATTAAAAATGAATAAAATTAATATACAAATATGCAGTATCATAAAATATACGTTCTCAGTATTCACTTCCTTCTTCCTCAGCCTATTATCGCCCATTGCGCCTCGGCGGGCAGTCGAGTCTCTTGTACATGTTTAAATTTAGCCAAACCTGCGTTTTATAGCCGCATCCCTTGTCGAGAAATATTAGTCAGGAATTTTAGCTGCAAGTCTTGTTTTATGGCCGCGGCAGCAAAACGCGGATCTACGGTATACAGTTGCCATAACGTCCTCATTCCACAGGTGCAATGACTTGATTGGGGGGGGGGGGGGAGGGGTGTTGTGTTATGATCAGAGTTACAATGCCTCTGTCTCTCTGTAGATATTTTCTTTAATTATTAAATTTTATGCTATAGCCATAGAACTATTGTTCACAGTGCCAAGAAGCAAAGCCTCATGGGGATGAAGAAGGGGATGGTGAGAGTTACAACACCCTTGCATATACATACAGGATATGAAATTTAATTCAACAATGCTTATAAAAAAAAGTTTATTCATGAACATTAAATATTTAAAACAGAAAGAAAGATGGAGAAACAAAGCAAATAATTTTTTTCCCCATTCTACTGAGCCAAGAAAAAATTAACAATATTTGCATTTATTCCTTTTTTTCATTACATAATTTTAATCCAAGTTTCCGAATGTAACTATAAATTTACAGTATAACATACATGTGATTGTGAATATTTCAGTTGATTCACATTTCTAAATTGCATCAACATTTATATCTAATGTATCTAGTTTATAGTACCTGTCAACAGAATGGGATGGAGGGAGGAAGGGAGGCAATTAGGGAGAGAGAGAGAGAGAGAGAGAGAGAAAAAGGGAGACAGTAAGATGGAGAAAGAAAGAGAAAAGCAGAGGAGAGAGAGAGAGAGAAAGAGAGACCTAGACTGCCAGAGAGAGAGAGAAAGAGAGGCTCTCTGACCCAGACACTCACAGTGGCAGTAGGTCAGACCTGAAGGTGTCATGTAACTGCCCAGTACACTGCATTTATATACTGATCTGATGCAAACAATGAAGACATGGTACCTGGAAACTTGAATAAAATCTACAGTTTTTGATCAATTGGTTTCAAATTTCAGATTTTAACAGATGAAATGTTAATGTGTACATGCTGTGAAAATTATATCCGCAGCACTAACAGGAAAAATTTGAATATTTATATTTTTTTAAATGGTATTAGGAAAAAAAGAAAAGTATTCTCAGCTATAAAACTAATACATGTGTTAAAATTAATCCAAGGATCAAAACACCCAATATATCATATTAGGAGCAAACTGGAGTTGGGAATGTTTAATTTTATGAACTGAAATAAAGGACCAGCAATATAAATTTTAATTATTTAGCCAGTCTCAAGTAACAACTGATACAACCATGAGTTATAAGTCAAACAAATTAAAACCTTTAATGAACACTTGTCTGAGTAATATTTTAAATTTTTGACATATTTATTTATTATTTTAATTTTGTAATAAATATAAACCAACAAGTTAAAGACCTGGAAAAGACCTGAAAATTTAGATTAATTTAATATAATCAACTGCATCCTTGTCTATCATTATCTTGCTTCATATAATCCCTAATAGTAAACAACAATTTATTTTAATTATTTATTTTTCATTTTTATGGTTGAAATGAAAAATACCCAATGGTGACTGCATGGTGTTATTTGAAATACAATTTTGGCCATCCATGGAAGATCCATAAATGATCAGTAATTGCAAGGTAATCCTCTGTAACTCATTAACTATAAATTCCTTTTCCATTTATTTTTTTAAGTTCTTATCATAAACTAAATATTAAAAAAAAAGTTTATTGTTATGTTTATGGCCTAAATAAATACTAGTGGAGGGGGTTGGACAGTTAGAACCAGTTGAAGCCACCCAAGAGCTGGCTGGCTGCAGAGTGCCTCGCTTCAAGCATGCATAATTGGCCTGAAAGGTCAATGTGGGGACATAAAAGAGGGGCTTCAGTATAGCCAAGGTGTGATATGGTCTCATAAAAACTTTCATAAAAGCTAGTTTTTGACCAATTCCTTTTATAACTTCAGAATTTAGAAGCTTAAATCCTTACCAGTGCAAGATATGAAAATTAAATCAACAGTGCTTACAGGGAAAAAACATGCCATGGCCAAAGTTGGGCAAAATTTAAGGTACTGATTTTATATTTATGCTAATAACTTATAAAATTTGAAAAATTCAGAACTAATTTTGGGAATACAATTGAATCTTGATTAAATAATGTTATATCCCTGGCAAAAAATGTCTACCTTCAGCAATTTTCATGTTAAGAGAGTAAATATATTTCTTGATTTTTTACAAAGTGCATTATGTTTGGGCCTAGAACTTAAAACAATTACACAATACTGACATCATTTCTGGCATATGCATAGCGAATGTATAGAAAAATATGTATATTATATATTATCAAAGTCAGATCAGTGGTTTTGATATTAGGCAATCTTAAAGTGTAACAATGGGGTTTTAATGGAAAAATGAAGTTTTTTCTTAATATCTCGTAGGAATGCAGTCCTAGTGACCAAACTTTTAGTATGGTAGAGGATTTGAGGGACAACTATGCAACTGTATGCAAAATTTAAGGATCTTAGAGCTGAAGCTGGGGAGCTGAGCTCTAGTAAACTGCATAACACTAGCTCAATGTAAACAATATGTGACATGGTGCTTGAAAACTTGAATAAAATCTACAGTTTTTGATCAACTGGTTTCAAATTTTTTGTTTTAACAGTTGAAATGGTGACAAAAACATGCTTTGAAAATTAAATCCACAGCAGTTACAGGAAAAAAACATGCCATGGTCAACTTGGGCAAAATTTAAGGTACCAATTTTATATTTTTGCCAATATTTAAAAAAATTTAAGAGATTTTGATCTAATTTTTGGTATACAATTCAATTTTGATTATTTAAGTAGTATTACTGAAAAAAAAATTCCTACCTTTAACACTTTTGGTCTTAAGTGACAAAATATCTTTCCTCATTTTTTTTACAAAGTCCATTATATTTGGGCCCATAACTTTTTTAAATTAAATAATACTGACTTAATTTCTGGCATGTACATGGGAACCATATAGAGGAATATTTATGGTAAACATGAAAAAAACCAGATGAGTGGTTTTGATATTAGGCAGTCCTGAAGTGTGAAAATAGATTTCTAATAAAAAATTGAGGTTTTTCCTTAATATCTCAAAGGAACGAAGTCATATTGACCCAATTTTTGGCATGGTAGGAGATTTTGCGGACATCTAACTGTATGCTGAATTTCAGATTCGTAGGTCGAATGGTGTCGAAACGTGCCAGACTTACGGAAGGACATCCAGACGGACAGACGGACGGACAGACAGACGGACGGACGACGGACAATGGACCACGACTATAGCTCAGATGACTTATAGTCAGCTGAGCTAAATAAGCTTAAAAAATCAATAACTAGCCTAATTTTCCAGCTTTATATTCAAATTTGAGATTTCAACAGATTATATGGTTATGTGTATATGCTGTGGAAAATAAATCAAAGTACTTACAGGAAAAAATGTGCCATGGCCATAGTTGGGCAAAATTAAAGGTAATGATTTTATATTTATGCTAATAACTTAATCACTTATTATAAAATGTGCAAAATTCAGGTCTAATTTTGGGTATACAATTGAATCTTGATTAAATAAAGTATATCCTTAAAAAAAGTCTCTAGCTTCAACAGTTCTCATATTAAGTGAGTAAAAATCTGCATTATATTTGGGCACATAACTTCAATAAATTACATAATAATCATCTTATTTCTGGTTTGTACATAGAAAATATACAGAGTATTAGTTGTTTAAAATATGATCATTATGAGACTAGTGGTTTAGATATTATGCAATCTTCAAGTGTAACAATGGGTTTTTGTGGAAAGTTATTGGTCTTCCTTAATATTCTGAAAGAACAAAGTCATAGTGACTCAATTTTTAGAATGGTAGGAGATTTTGGGGACATTTCACTTTGTCAAATTTTGGATTTGTAGGACTTACTGGGTCAAAATGTGCCCTGTAAAGGGACTTCTGGACAGATGGCTGGACAGACAAAGGGCCATGACTATAGCTCAGATGACTTACATTCAGCTAATTAAGCTAAAACACAAATTCAACAAAGAGATCTTTAACACCTGATGTTCCACAATGATCTTATTCAATCACATGCAGGATTTAATTTATAAAAATTAGCTGAAAGGAATAAATGAACAGCCCATGCTTGATTAGTTTTTATATAATGATGACAAATACAGGATGGAGGTTCAGCAACTCACTGGGTGTTCATTAGTGTGGTCAGCCACTTGCGTCAGGGAAGAATACAAGGGAAAAGGGCATAACAATAAGCAGTATGATCCAACATGAGCTGAGAACATTCATCGAATTTACTTACATTCGGAATACTGCTTCATACCTATTTTCAATCAATTATAAATATAAGTAAAACATGAACTGATGCACTTAAAATGCTTCTGTATGTTTATTTGGAGGGAATGAATTGATCCTCATTCATTATGATAACATTTGTCAAAATAGTTTTAACATTATTGGTAAGACACTGAATAACAAATGTGGCATATTCAGTGCAATTGGATAAAACCAGAGGGAAATACTACTACAACATGATAAAGTCTCGTATCATACTGGTCTTACTAACCCATCTCACCTATGAGCTATTTTAAGTACCTTAATATGATGCAGAATGAATGATTTACCTGTGAAGTAAAATCCCGCAGCAGCAAGCAGTTCAGGTGTCTGGCCAAATATTAAATGTAACAAGCCGGTCAGACTCCCGAGCCAGTGCAGGCTGGCGTGGCAAATCAACAATAATACCAATTTGGTTGAGGGTTCTGTTATGTTCTGCCCTTCTGGAGCTCCACCCATTGTGGGGGTTGTCTGGCTGATTTGCAGACTTGGAGCGGGGACTGCTGCTGATGCCTGTTCACTTCTTTTATGACCATTAGTTGGAAGTTGAATACTGAAGTCCAGATCAGTTCTCTCTGGTCGCCCTGGAGAGCTGGACACAGAAATATTCTCTCCATCCTGACTTCCACATCCTGAAGCATTAGAAAATTGCTGACAGGAGAGCGCAGGTTGGGCAGCACCAGCGACAGTCCCACTGACTGACTGCATTCGGCTTATGCTACTTGTGTCACTCACAATAAGGGTGCCATCTTGCCCTTGTGGGGCAAGATCTCTGCCACCTGCTGCAACAGCAGGATGGTCACTGCGACGTTGCTGACTCAATTCTTGCATACTTCGGAGCAGAGCAGCAAGTCCATCTGAAATTTGAGACCCAAGGACTGAGGGGTCAAATCCTTCTCTGGGTTCATGCGGCTGATTGGTATCATCTTCCCCTAGTATTAATCTACAGGTTGGAAAATGTCTCCTGTGTTCCTCAAAAGGTTTATCCCCTGTTTCCCACTGCAGGACTCGGCCTCCACAGAGGAAACACTGTACTTCATCTGCGTATCCAGTGTAGAAGAAACCAGCTCGAGCAAGGTGTGTGGGATGTACTGGAGAGGTGTTGTTCCAGGAGGTAAAAGACAACAGTCTTAACACCTCAAATCTCATGGCCTGGGGCTGGTCTAAATGTCTTTCCAAAGCCCACCGCTCAATTGTTTTATCAAACAAAGCATGATCTGTTGTAGGCATGATGGATTTAGAACTGACACTCACACATATCAACCATATAGAATCCTATCGGGTCAATCCAGCTGTTGCAGAATGGTGAACTTACACGCAAAATCCCTGCCCTCCTTGCAAAATCACCAGTCCCCTTGTGATGCACTGAATGGTAATGTCAGTAATTCATCAATTTATGTTAACAGGTCATCTGTTTAAAAGCCAGCACAGAAATTATTTTTTTTAACTACACTTTTATTTCTAAGCATGCAGATCCACTCCTTGTTCATCACAGGTATCTGTACAGAGAGTAAGATGTGCACAGTGGATTTGGGGCTGAATTATTGGTTGGACCGGCTTCTCTTGGAATGTTTCATCTTCTGGAAGCAGATATCATCTTCTGAAATGACAAAACAAGGGACCTATGGGTCACGACGCTCAGCTGTTATATATGATAAAAAAATATTATTTAGAAATGAGGCACATGCTGGTTTTGTGTGGTAAAAATATAAGCTGTATCATGAGTTGTTGTTGTTTAGCTTATGTATGATTTTGATAGTACCTTTGGAGACAGGGAAGAGGATTGATTTCATTTATTTTATTAACAAATGGAGTGCTATTGTCACACAGATTTTGACTTGGTCATATAACTTATAAGCAGAAAATATAATATAAGGGTTTAACTATTAATTAAAAAAAATTACAAATATTGTCCCAAATATTATTTTTTTTTTAAATAATAAGAGAATCATATGACTTTTTTAAAATGAAATATAACTGAAATGATTATTAAAATAATATTAAAGAATATATTCATGAATGCATTCATGAATACATTTTGAAAGTATTTGCACTGGTATTTATATACTTTCATTTTTACCTGAATTCCCATTCTTTATGCAAGAAATTTTATAATGGAGTACATAATCATATTCGTATTTAAATACAATTACAAAGTATTCGCACCATGACTGGTATTTATTCAGTTTTCACCAAACAATGATGTTGAGAATCCAGAATATACAAAATTCACACATTTAAATAATGATCATAAGTACCTGGTTTTACGGCTTTTATTTATATTAAAAAATAACTGTAATAATTCATTTTGGACTAATTTCACATCAATGTACACACTAGACACAGTAGGAATCTAGATTAATATTATCAACTGCATCTTTGTCTATCATTTATTTCCATCATATGATCCCTAATGATTAGTAATGAATGATATGATTTACTTCTTTATCATTAAAATTGAACTGAAAAATACCATAGGTGACTGCATGGTGTTATTTGGAATACGTGACATTCTATCCATCGATACAAGATTCTTATATCATCAGTAACTGCAAGTTAATTTCCTGTTATTATAAACTAACAAATTCCTTTTCTATTTTTCTTTAATTTTTTATTAAAAACCAATAAAAATTTATTAATTTATTGTTTATTGTTATGTAGTTGGTTAAAACTACTAGATGAGTTGGGTTGGACACCTGGATCAACTGTGGCTGGCCATAAGCTGCCTGGATTCCCCTGTATGCCTCGCCTCAAGCATGCATAATTTGCTGAAAGTTCAACAAGGTCAACATACAGGTGACTCAAGAGGGGCTGGAGAGAGCCTAAGTCTGACAGGGTCTCATAAAAACATTTATAAAAGCAACAATTTTGGCCAATTTCTTTCAGCTTTCTAAACTTAAAAGCTGAAATCCTTATGTGTGCATGATATGAAAATTATATCAACAGTGCTCACAGGAAACAAACGTGCCATGGTCAAAGTTGGGCAAAATTTAAGTTATTAATTTTACATTTATACTAATAACTTATAAAATTTGAAAAATTCATAACTAATTTTGGGTATTCAATTGAATCTTGATTAAATAATGTTACATCCCTGACAAAAAATCTCTAGCTTCAGCAATCCCCTTGTTAAGGGAGTAAATATATTTCTTGATTTTTTACAAAGTGCATTTTGTTTGGGCCCATAACTTTGAAATTATTCTGGCATGTGCATAGAGAATAAAAAATATGTATATTATTTATGATTAAAGTCAGATCAGTGGTTTTGATATTAGGCAGTCTTGAAGTGTAACAATGGGTTTTTAATGGAAAAATGAAGTTTTTCATTAATATCTTGAAGGTATTAAGTCCTAGTGACCAAATTCTTGGCATGGTAGGGGATTTTGGAGACATCTAGCTGTATGCCCAATTTAAGGAACTAAGAGCTGAAGCTGGGGAGCTGAGCTCTTGCAAACTGCATAACACTAGCTTGATGTAAACAATATGTTACATGGTGCTTGAAAACTTGAATAAAATCTACAGTTTTTGATCAACTGGTTTCAAATTTTTGGTGTTAACAGTTGAAAAGGTAACAAAAACATGCTGTGAAAATTAAATCCACAGTACTCACAGGAAAAAAACGTGCCATGGTCAAAGTTGGGCAAAATTTAAGGTACCAATTTTTTATTTTTATTAATACTTAAAAAATTTAAAAGATTTTCATCTAATTTTGGGTATACAATTTAATTTTGATTAATTAAAGTTATATTACTGGAAAAAAGGTCCATAGCTTTAACATGTTTTGTGTTAAGTGATCAAATATCTTTCCTGATTTTTTACAAAATGCATTATGTTTGGGTCCATAACTGGTAAATATGAGGAAAAACAGATGAGTGGTTTTGATATTAGGCAGTCTTGAAGTGTGAAAATAGGTTTTTAATAAAAAATTGAGGTTTTTCCTTAATTTCTCAAAGGAACGAAGTCGAAAAGACCCAGTTTTCGGCTTGGTAGGAGATCTTGGGGACATCTAACATTATGCGGAATTTTGGATTCCTAGGTCTTACGGTTTCAAAACGTGCCACATCTACGGACGGACGGACGGACAGACGGACAGACGACGGACAATGGACCACGACTATAGCTCAGATGACTTATAGTCAGCTGAGCTAAAAATGAATTTACATGAATAATCAAACAACTAATTTCAGTCTTAATCATAAGACATGGAAACTTTTATTACATAATGTATCAGTTTTGTCAGTTTTACATTAACTGATCCTTGCTTCATGTACTTAAACTTAAACAAGCTTTACTTTACTTATTTTTTATATTAACATGATCATTAAGTTGACTTGTAAAAATAAGAATTAAACAAATATTTTTTTTTCTCCAAAGTGCTACATATTCATGTTTTAAAGGTACATTCTTAAACTACACGTTATACAATTGTGTGTCTGTTAAAAAAAATTAACTGAATAGTTGGTATCTTTCACACAAAAAAAGCATGTGGCTGTAGATTTATCTGTAAAATGTGAAGAAGTGACTCAAGGGTCAGGCTGACCAGCAATTGAACCTGTGACACTTAAATCTAACATCAGTTAGACAACTAGACATTTCTTGACACCGCAGGTGCCATAGTATCCCCAGACAATTAATCCCCTCCCTCTTTAAGAATAGCCCGCACCCCCCCCCCCCCCTCTTCAGCAGCATATATACTAACATTTGGCAAGCGGCCATGTTTTCTTCCATGTATCAACTTGAGATACAATATTTTTCACCAAATATGAGGGCCAATACCATTCTTGAGGAATGGGGATTAATTTATACTATAACTAGATGTGTCGGAACGACACGAATGCCCCGCCTTGGACAAATTAGAAACATTTGTAAAATTTGGAAAATTGTTTAAGTTCAGGAGGTGTCCTATGGTCAAAAGTAGGTCAACAAGGGTAAAATGCAAACTCAATCTGTAACGGGTCATTATCAAGCAACACACCAAAAATCATGCCAGTATATGCAGGCATTGTGAAAAAAAATCCATACATGTGCATTTTCCATAAAAATTTCTGTCTTTCATGAAATTTCTATGTTTATGAGCCGTAAAACAATCAAAAGTAGGTCAACCGGGATGAAACACAAACTCGATCTGTAACTGTCATTATCTGCCCACACAAAAAAAATCAGGGTGGTATCTGCAGGCATTGAGGAAAAAAAGTCAGTACATATGCATTTGTTATGAAAATTTATATTTTTCATGAAACTTTCTATGTTCAGGAGCAGTCAAATGGTCAAAAGTAGGTCAACTGAGACAAAACAAGAACTCGATCTGTAACTGGTCATTATCTGCCTACACACCAAAAATCAGGCCTGTATCTGCAGGCACTGCGAAAAAAAGTCCATACATGTGCACCTTTTTATGAAATTTTCTATGTTAGAGCACCGTCAAACGGTCAAAAATAGGTCAACTGGGACAAAACGTGAACTTGATCTGTAACTGGTCATTATCTGCCCACACACCAAAAATCAGGCCAATATCTGCAGGTATTGTGAAGAAAAGTCCGTACATGTGTATTTGTCATGAAATTTCATATTTTTCATGAAATTTTCTATGTTCAGGAGCTGTAAAACGGTCAAAAGTAGGTCAACCCGGACGAAACGTGAACTCGATCTGTAACTGGTCTATATCTGCCCACACACCAAAAATTAGGCCAATATCTGCAGGCATTGCGAAAAAAAGTCTGTACATGTGTATCTGTCATGAATATTTCTATTTTTCATGAAATTTTCTAAGTTTAGGAGCGGTAAAACCGTCAAAAGAAGGTCAACCGGGACGAAACGTGAATTCGATCTGTAACTGGTCTATAGCTGCCCACACACCAAAAATCAGGCCAATATCTGCAGGCACTGCGAAAAAAGTCCGTACATGTGTATCTGTCATGAATATTTCTATTTTTCATGAAAATTTCTAAGTTTAGGAGCTGTAAAACGGTCAAAAGTAGGTCAACCGGGACGAAACGCAAACTCAATCTGTAACTGGTCTATATCTGTCCACACACCAAAATTCAGGCCAATATCTGCAGGCACTGCAAAAAAAAGTCCGGACATGTGTATTTGTCATGAAATTTCATATTTTTCATGAAATTTTCTATGTTCAGGAGCCGTAAAACGGTCAAAAGTAGGTGAACCGGGAGGAAATGCGAACTGGATCTGTAACTGGTCTATATCTGCCCACACACCAAAAATCAGGCCAATATCTGCAGGCATTGCAAAAAAAAGTCTGTACAACTGTTTGATTTCGGAATGACGGAAGGACGGAATGACGGACATGGGTAAAACTATATGCCCCGGCCACTTTGTGGCGGGGGCATAAAAATGGTAAAGCAGGTGGCGCCACCTGTCTGGTCAAAGAGAAAACTCTCCAAGATAGATGTACATGCTAACTTGTAGACCAACACATTTGAATGACTCCTCAGATATGAGCAATTTTCACTTAAAACAAATGTACAGATGGACGCCACACAAAACAAAATGGCAGATGGCGCCACCAGTATTGAGTACAAGATTGAAGACTCCAAGACCTATGGACATGCAAAATTTTGGACCAATACTGAACACTACTCCTAAAAAAAGGGCATTAATTTATACACAGAAACAGGAAGGTAGGTTGTGCCACCTTGTAGCTAGAGACTTGACGTGTCAGGGTTGTTTAAGTCAAGGTTGTAAAGTGATAAACAGTCCAGAACTCCGATGTGAGATGCAAAAATATCACTTTTATTTTCTAGGTCAAAAACAGAGGTGATCTGGCAACATGCTCAGCATCAGGCCTCCAGTCCCTAACTGTCCTACCACTCCTCCTTTCTCCCCCAGCAGATTTCCTGCCCTTCTCACCTAGCCAATCACAGCATAGCACTTGCATAAATTATACTACTTGGTCTAGCACACAATATATTGAAAAGACTAATTTATGGCCGGATGCCTCTGGTACCTTGATTGCACTTTAATCTAAGAATAATTTTCAGGACTGACACAAAGTACTGGCCTCGAGAAACCTCACCTATGTGTTACCTAATTACAATTGAAACTACCCTTAATAAAAGAGCGGCACCTTAGCCATTCATTATGCCATGTCAAGGTCTACCAGTGTTACAACACAAAGCGATCCAGGTGGGTTGATTGCACTCAGACTTATACAAATACAATACTGGGTTCTGACACTACCTGCCAGGTTGTGAATAATTGTCTAGCAATTTCCCTAAGTCTGACTGTTGAAGAGAAATTGATGACAGAATGCGGGTCTTTGGCATACAATAGCCTTTACTTTCAATTGTATATTACCTAATCATCTTCCTCTGTTACATTATACGGCTTAATTCAGATTTTAAGTGACTCAGGTGAAAGATAGTCTACACAACTCCTTTATGCAATATTTTGTCTTTACTAGAACAGTCATGTATAAAAAAGAATCGTATTTACATATTTGCACAAAAAATATTGATGTTGTTGTTCTCCTCGAAGTATGATACACATAAGAACAGTGAAATTAATAATGAATCTAGTTACAATTATATTCAACCCATAGCTATCATGGTTCATTAATATACATTTTTTATATATGTTTACTCTACACATCTCCCCACCCTTTATAAAAAAAAAGTTTTCTTTTTTTTTTTAAATTTACATATAATTTGGTAGATGATAAAGATTGTTTCACCTGGCCAGGCGTCCCTGGCTTGTCCCTGTGGGGGTTTATTAACTGGTAAGGGGACCCATTGGAGGTTAGGAGCATTCTCGGTGGCTGGGGTTGTGAGTTGGGATGGGACCACTTTTTTACAACAAGGAGGAATAACCCTGCAGCATATCATTAATATGGCAATGAGTGTGATCACCAGAATTATGATAGTTGTTGTGTTAAGCCAAGTGTGAACTGAGCCAAAAGAGAGATAAGCTTGCACAGGGGGAATGTTAAAGTCATCTAAAACGGTAAAATTTGTTGTCAGGATTTCCTTTAAGGGGGTCCACTGTGGTAATTCTTGTATTTTCCTATAAGCTGTAGGAGGTAAATTGATTAAGGGAGAAACGATGTCTAACACATCTGGACTTATAGGAATTGTAACATTGCTGGAGGTTTGTTGCGCTCTATTGATAGTCCAGTCTGCTGTACGTAGTTTGCAGACTGGTTTAATGAGAAGGACATAAACATTAGGATTTAAATGGACCTTCTTGCCAGGTCGTCCTTCACAGTTTTGGGATACAGACAGAGAATGCGTTGATAAAATGTAACGGCCTGGTCCTGCTGTGCTGATAATAGGGCTTGTGGAATTAATAATAGTTACTAAACATTTGTTTACAGCTGTCTGATCATGGGTTATTATGGCATGTTCACATGCAAATTTAGTGTGATGATATGCAACCCCTTTTAAACATATTGATGGGGCATGCCCAATGCACTGGGTTGGAATGAAAAATTGGCCAGTATGGGTATTAAAAGCAATATCTCGTTCAAGTTTAACTTTAGCATACAGATCTTCAGCAATGGGGTAGGGGAACGCCTTTAAAAAATACCTTATATATGAAATTCCTTCGTGAAATGGTAAAGTAGCTTGATAAACGAGTCCAGAATGATCAGTCCATAGTTGGTTTACTGTAACACGTGTCAGTGAAGAGTATTTCTTTTGGGCCGCACATCTGATGATTGTTGTTAGTTCATCTTGTGGTAGAATGGCTTCAGTGAGTTGTTGATGTTCCAGTGAAAGCCTCTGGATATTATAATTGTCAACTTGGCGGGTGTAGACATAGAGCGCTTGTTCCACCAAGTTGAAAAGATGTTCTAGATACTGTTGAATGAATATAATTTTTATATTGTTATGTAGACTGTCCAGTTCTTGACAGATGCCGTGAGAGAAATTTGTGAGGAATTCTGAAATGGCTGATATTCTGTGACGATCTTCTTTCATTGAATTTTGCAGATTTTTTGTAACCGTAATTAAGGTGCTCACCATGTGTACAGTCCTGCTGGATGACATTAAAGCCCATTGTACAGCTGTCATGTAGCGTCGGAATTCATCATGAGATACTGTACCAATAAATTCAAACGGCGCACGTTTGCTTCTTGAGTGAATGACCACATTGGCTGATAGTAACTTAGATATCCAGCGTAGACGGCGTATGTAATTTCGTTTCACTGCATGCAGGAGAGAATTGTTGACCTTTCCGAGCACTGACTTGAGGTTCCTTGTTATTGCAGGCAATCTCTTGTCCAGTGCCTTTTCTGAACACCACCAGGATTTTCCAGCTGGCCTTCAGTCCAAAGATGGAATGCGTATCCCTGGCTGTGATCCCTTGGTTGAGTGGTGTTAACACAAGGGGTGGCACTGGCCTGTGTTCACTTACAACAATGACACTGACCATCAGTGAGACCCATGCACAAAGCAACAGCAGTAACATGATAATACAATGGTCAGAAATAATGTACTCTTTTTGATGGTCTAAGGCGACTGTCTGTTCTGGTACCCAAGAGCAGAGTGTCTGGCTGGAATGGAATGGGGGAGGGTGAATGGTCAAGCTTTATACCCCCTGCCTTGGTGGCCTGTGATTGGTCAGTTACGGGCCTATCAGAAGTAGGGGTCAGTCCAATGTCTTGAGTGGGGGTGTCAGGTCTAGGGTATTCTATTATCTGGGAAGGCTGTTTAAAAGCATCTTGTGGTGGCTTGGGGTTGGTCTGACCTCCTGGAATAAAGGTGTGTTGTAACAGGGGGTCATTAAGGTCAATCACATCATAATCCTTCAATAAGTCATCATGTGTGTTTTGGGCTGTTTGGGTGTCATTTGAGAGGGTTGTGGGAGCTGTTGAATGGTGGACAGTGGTGTCCCAGGGGGGGTCTGCGACGGCAGGATCTCTTAGGCCGGGGAGGTAAATCGTCCCACACTATACTAGGGTCCACAATTTTTACATGGCTCCTGTGGACTGTTTTCATTTCCCCTGTTCCTTGGTTACGTACATGGCATGTAAGGCCAGACGTTCGTGTGACAATCCATTGGGGGTCCCATCTGGTAGTGAAAGTGACAGGTTCCTTTGCTAATAGGACAATTGTGTCCCCTACCTTTATCTCTTGGGCATTTGCCCTTTGGTTTATTTGTTTATTTGTTCCCTATTGTGTTCCCGAGCTGATAAGGAATACGGGCTTGTGCATAAGCTGCAGCAAGCTCATCAAGCCTATTTCCAAAAGGATTATCATTAACCTGTGACTGCAGTAATTTGGTTAAGGGAACCCTGGGGTGACGGCCATACAGCAAATAGAAGGGGGTGTTGTGCTGATTCTGTGAGCTGCTAGTGCATCCCCCACATGCTGTTCCCAGTTGGAGGGTTGGTTATTGATTAATATAGCAAGAATTTCTTTAAATGTCCTGTTAAACCTTTCAATTTTGCCATTAGAATTTGGATGAAAAGCAGTTATATTCCGGTGATCAATATCAAGGTCCTTTAAGTACTGTTTGAAAGCCCTTGCATTGAATTCCCCCCATTATCACTTACAATAACCTCAGGAATATACCATGACTGGGGAAGAATGAGTTAGCTAACTTTTCCCACACCGAGTCATTACTTTTATCAGGTATTGGGTATGCTTCAGCCCATCCAGTTTTGTGGCAAATAACTGTTAGAACATACTTGTTGCAATGTGGCGATTCAATGAAGGGCCCGATAAGGTCGATTGATACCATTTGCATTGGGGATGCTGGTGTCGGAAGATCACCCATCACGGTGTGCTCTTGGCGTTTAGAATGAACAATACAGAGGGGACATGAGAGTAATTGTGTTCTAATATCGGATCTCATTTTTGGCCACACATAGGCTTCCCTCACCCTGTCTAAGGTTTTCAAGCTAGCCATGTGGCCTACATCCCTGTGAGCCCGTTCTATTACTGCGCGCTGACGGCTTAATGGTAGAACTAATCTAGGGTACACAGGTGATTGTGGGCTAGGTCTACGAGCACTATATAGCACGTCATTGATTACAAGGTAATCTGAGTGATCACTTGACTCTGCTTCCACAAATAAATCAGGGAACTCCTCTCTCTGTTCCTAAGCAAGTTTATTGAGATCCAGGCCATCATCAAACAGGGAAGTTGCCTGTATGATACTGTATCAGGGTAGGCCTGTGGATGGACCTAGTCATGTTGTGTATCAATGATTGCTATAGTGTCTTCTGGGTTCTCTGGTACCCGGGACAACATGTTGGCACAGACATTCCTGTTGCCATGGTAATACTGTATTGTGGCATTATATTCTGACAGCATGATTGCCCAGCACTGCAGCTTGTTGTTCAGTTGTTTCCTCTTAAACAAAGACAACAGGGGCTTATGATCTGTTAAAATGGTGAAATCTGCCCCATATAGATAAGGCCTTAATTTGTTGAAGGCATAGATGATAGCGTAGGCTTCACGTTCTATGGTAGCCCAGCTGCGTTGGACGCTAGATAAATGGTATGACACATACTGTACCACCTTTTCAGTACCATCTGGGTGGCATTGGGTGAGCACAGCACCAATACATGTCTCACTTGCATCTGTATATAGCCTATATGGTAGGTCTGTCCGTGGAAAGGCCATTACACTTGGGGAGATTAACGCTTGTTTTAAAGCGGTAAAGGCTTGATCATGTTGGTCTGACCAACAGAACCGTTGATGTTTCTTGGTTAGTTGAGTTAGGGGGGCTGCAACAGAAGCATAGTTCTTAATACCATAACGGTAGTAATTTGCCATGCTTAAGAAAGATCTGACTTGTCTTACTGTTTTGGGGGGTGGAATTTTGTGGAGAACAGCTGTTTTTGCAGGATCAGGCATGCCGTGACTGTTAATGACATATCCTAAGACTTTCACTTTCGGCTGTGCAAAGTGATACTTTGAAGGTTTAAGCCGAAGATTAGCTGACCTTAGTCTTTTGAGAACGACTTGGACATGTTGGATATGGCTCTCAAGGTCGGGACTGTGTATGATAATGTCATCAATGTAAACCAGAACACATGTTCCCAGCAGTTCCCGTAGAATGAATTCTAGGATTCGCTGAAAATGGGACGGGGCATTTGCCAGGCCGAATGGAACCATGTTGAACTCAAATTGGCCTCTGTGGCAGACGAAAGCAGTTTTTTCTTTGTCGCAATCCCTAAGGGCAATTTGATGGTATCCACTCTTGAGATCTAGGGTCGTGAACACTGTACTACCCCCTAGCTGATCAAGGATATCAGCTATCCTTGGCAGAGGGTAGTGATCACGCTTTGTGACAAGATTGACCTGAGGAAAATCCACACAAAATCGACTGCTACCATCAGGTTTTGGAACTAAAAGTACTGGGGAAGCCCAGGGTGATGCCGAGGGGCGTATAACTCCTTGCTTTAACATTTCATCAATACATTTGGAAATTTCCATGCGCTTGTTCAGGGGTGCCCTGTAAGCACGTTGGGAAATGGGAGGGCCATTTGTATCTATATGCATTGGAAGCAGATCACAATAACCATTTGGATCATCAGGCCCTGAGAACACATCTGCAAATGCTTTTATGACTTGATCAATGGGCGGAATATTGCTTGATGGATATAACTGATGTAGCCCTGCTATACCATGGGAGGGTTCTACTGAAAATGGCCATGACTGGTCAAACCATTTGAGGGTATTATGGTGAAAATCCAGTTTTGCTTTTCCAAAAGCTTAATTGTCCGTCCCTAGGATCAGCTCATGTGGGATGTTATCAACTACGTATATTTGTAGCAAACCTGCCTTTTTTTACCGGTAGCACTGTGGATCCCAGAACTTGTAAAGTCTTGGCCTGTGACTGACTTAACAAGGGACCTATGGGTCACGGCGCTCAGCTGTTATATAAGATAAAAAATATGATTTTGAAATGAGGCACATGCTGGTTTTGTGTGGAAATAAATATAAGCTGTATTATGAGTTGTTAGTGTTAAGCTTATGTATGATTTTGATAGTTTCTTTGGAGACATGGAAGAGATTGATTTCATTTATTTTATTAACAAAAGGAGTGCCACTGTCATACAGATTTTGACTTGGCCATATAACTGATAAGCAGCACATATAAGATAAAGAGTTTAACTATTTATTAAAATTTAATAACAAATATTGTGCCAAATATAATTTTTATTAAAAATAATAAGAGAATCATATGATTTTTTTAATAAAATATAACTGAAATTATTATTAAAATAATATTATAGAATATATTCATGAATGCATTCATGAATACATTTTGAAAGTATTTGCACTGGTATTTAAATACTTTCATTTTTACCTGAATTCCCATTCTTATGCAAGAAATTTTATAATGGAGTACATATTCATATTCATATTCATAAACATTTGCCAAGTATTCGCACCATGTCTGGTATTTATTCAGTTTTAGCCAAACAATGATGTTGAGAATCCAGAATATAAACAAAGGACCCATGGGTCATGACAACTAGCTTAAGTTTGAAATTTTTGCAAATGCAAAATATGAAAAATATTCTACTGTAATGTTTTTATTTATATAAGCATATGAGAAGCTAAGAGGAAAGGGCCCTCCTACTTGGTTATAGTAAAGTTCTCAATATATGATTGCAAACTAATACTCTGACAAGACTGTCATGAAGAAAAACATTAAAAGTTTTGAGATACTGTGATGCATATGAAAAAATTTGCAGATGGACAGGCAAGTGGACAGAATGGACTAATACCTTCATTTCACTTTCAAGGGAATAATGCAGTTAAGTTTATATATAACAACATGGCATCTACAAAATTATTTCTTGAATCCCTATTAAAACGTTTTGCACATTGGAGTTTTCAGTACATGCTTAATTTTATTCACTGAAATAAAATAAAAGATTCAGTACATTTGATAAAATAAAAACATCTTTTCAAATAAAGTATACACACTGTTGGTTGAATGAGGGACAAACAATATCATTATGCTAATTACAATCTCAGCTATAATTAATTACTGGAATTAATAGTCAATTTCACACCTGGTGAAGTTTTACTCTTCTGAAGTAAAGCATTACTTATCTGATGAACATCCACACTTTCATAGCAATACATCACTTTGTGGACACAATTAAATGTGCACTTTAATCATTGTAACCCTGGTGGTACAATACAAAATCTAAAATGTAGCATGTCCAAGAATATAATAAAATACAGAAAATTATAACATTCATCTAGTTTATGCACCAGCTAGCTGGTGGGGGGGGGGGGTGTGAGTGCAGGGCAGAGGGAAAGCCTGCTAGTAGTGGCCAAGCTGGGCCAAGGCAAGCTGCCAGGGGTCGGTTACATAATGCAAGTGAAGGCTGTACTACTAGGTGGGCCAGATTTAACAACACTTGACATGGTGTATGAAAACTTGAATAAAAGCTACTCTTTTCAAACAATTTCTTTGAAATTTCAGATTTTAAAAGATTAAATCCTTATGTATATATCCTGTGAAAATAAAATCAACAGTACTTACAGGGAAAAAACGTGCCACTGCCATATTTGGACAAAATTTAAGGTACTGATTTTTGATTTATGCTAATAACTTGAACAATTTGCAAAATTCAGATCTAATTTTGGGAAAACAATTGAATCTTGATTAAATAAAGTTATATTCCTGAAAAAAAAGTCTCCAGCTTCAGCAATTCTCATGTTAAGTGAGCAAATATATTTCCTGATTTTTAAAAAACTGCATTATATTTGGGCCTATAACTTCAAAATAATACCCAATACTGACCTAATTTTTGGTATGTGCACAGAAAATGTATGGAAGAATATGAATACTAAATCTGATCAAAAACAGATCAGTGGTTTTGATATTAGGCAGCCTTGAAGTGTAACAATGGCTTTTTAATGGAAAACGGAGGTTTTTCCTTAATATCTCAAAGGAACAAAGTTCTAATGACCCAATTTTTGGAATGGTAGGAGATTTTGGGGACATCTAATGGTATGCAGAATTTTGGATTCGTAGGTCCAACAGTTTTAAAACGTGCCCTGTTAACGGACAGACGGCCGGATGGCCGGACGGACAATGGACAAAGGACCACGACTATAGCTCAGATGACTTATAGTCAGCTGAGCTAAAAATTGAAGTGGTTTTTTGAATGATTGGAACCCGCTGTGAGTGTGAACATATTTTTCAAAGATATCCCGCCGTAGCAGCGTCCTACTAGCACCACTGTCCACTAGGGTTGTGACTGGGATGGAGGAGATGGTGACTAATATTTGTGGTCTAGTTGTTTGTAGGGCCACAGCGGTTATTAGTTTAAATGGGAGCGATTATACTGGGGTCTAGGGGGGCTCTATGGTTGGGAGCTTCCCGTGGATGACCCTTGTCCTGTCTGACCTGTCCTGCATAGCCTGAATGGTTATATTGGGGGTATCTTTGACTTGGTCTGGGTGTATTGTTTTGATAACCCTGTCGTGCTAGTCTTATCAGGCAACTGGCAGCCACATGGCCAGGCTTACCACATTCATAGCAGATCGGGCGTCCATCTTGAGTCCAGGCTAGCGGGTTAGTATAGCGCCTGTTTGTCTGGCGACGAGAGCTTGGTCTACTATTATGAATTTGTCTGGGATGGTCAGAAACTGCAGCTATGGAGAGAGCTGCCAGCTTGTCTTTAATGTCTGTTAATTTACTTTCTAGGTATTGTTGGTGGTCTGGCCTCCTTGATTGTTGGGCTATCAATTCTTTAACAGCATTTATGTCCATAGGTTCTGGGGTCTGTTTAGAATCTGTTGTGGGGCCCATAGCGGCTAGGCAATGTTCATTTGCATCTATGTCCAGCGCAAGGGACATTGCGACCTGAAGGGTGGCTGGTTTTTGATAGTAGACATGCCTGCGTACTGTGGGATTTACTAAGGCAGAGTAATACCACTGTTGTATGTCCTGTGTCTGGTCTGCATTTCGATTATGTGGGGGTAATTAAGCTTCGTCTGCTAGGGCCCTAAACTTTCTGTTAAAAGCAGATAAGGTTTCATGAGCACTTTGTTTTAGTTCAGTCAGTCTTGTACGGAGGTCTTGCAACTCATTTAGTGGGATAAAAATGCGAGAAAGGTGTGCCTTAATTTCTGACCATGGAGTATCAAATCTACTTACTGTTGCCTCTGGGTTCCCAGCGAATGTAGGGTCTCTAAATTCGATCAGGTAGGTTCATGCCGCAGTTCTCCTCGAGCTGTCTTTGTTGCAACTTCTATGAGCACATTGTTTTTGTTCGTGTAGTGTAGAATACCTTCTATGTCTGCAAACCAGGTCTTCAGTGGCTTGTAGGCTGCTCCATCACATTCAGCTACACGCTTTACCATATCTGCAACCATGTGTCTGGATTCCTTGCGTGAGTCATGGCTGTCCTGCCGTGCCTGGGCATTTAGAGCCACCTGTTGATTAGACTGTATCAATTCTTGTAGGTAGGTCTGTAGGGTATGTAGTGTAGCTTCAACCTGTTGTGGTTTGATCATAACCGGCTGGCCCTGGATTAGTTCAGCAGGCCTAGCATCACCACCTTGTTCCATTTTACTCTACGTCTTGTGCAAGCTTACTTTGTAAACAAATTCTTCCAGCTGGTTGTTATTGTCCAGGTAAGGGCACGCTCGCCAGTGTAGAGACTTAATGTGTTAGGGTTATTTAAGTCAAGGTTGTAAAGTGATAAACAGTCCAGAACTCCGATGTGAGATGCAAAAATATCACTTTTATTTTCTAGGTCAAAAACAGAGGTGATCTGGCAACATGCTCAGCATCAGGCCTCCAGTCCCTAAATGTCCTACCACTCCTCCTTTCTCCCCCAGCAGATTTCCTGCCCTTCTCACCTAGCCAATCAAAGCATAGCACTTGCATAAATTATACTACTTGGTCTAGCACACAATATATTGAAAAGACTAATTTATGGCCGGATGCCTCTGGTACCTTGATTGCACTTCAATCTAAGAATAATTATCAGGGCTGACACAAAGTACTGGCCTCGAGAAACCTCACCTATGTGTTACCTAATTACAATTGAAACTACCCTTAATAAAAGAACGGCACCTCAGCCACTAATTATGCCATGTCAAGGTCTATCAGTGTTACAACACAAAGCGATCCCAGGTGGGTTGATTGCACTCAGACTTATACAAATACAAAACTGGGTTCTGACACTACCTGCCAGGTTGTGAAAAATTGTCTAGCAATTTCCATAAGTCTGACTGTTGAAGAGAAATTGATAATAGAATCGGGTCTTTGGCATACAATAGCCTTTACTTTCAATTGTATATTACCTAATCATCTTCCTCTGTTACATTATACGGCTTAATTCAGATTTTAAGTGACTCAGGTGAAAGATGGTCTACACTACTCCTTCATGTGATATTTTGTCTATACTAGAACAGTAGTGTATAAAAAAGAATCGTATTTACATATTTGCACAAAAAATATTGATATTGCTGTTCTCCTCGAAGTATGATACACATAAGAACAGTGAAATTAATAATGCATATAGTTACAATTATATTCAACCCATAGCTATCATGGTTCATTAATATACATTTTTTATATATGTTTACTCTACAACCTTTCTGGTTTATGAGAAAATTTTCCATGATGGATGGACATGCCAAATTTCAGACCAATACCTAGAACCACTTCGGAGATATGAGCAATTTTCACCGAAAGAAAACAAACGGAAGGATGCCACACAAAAATGATTGCAGATGGTGCCACCAGTCTTGAATATAAGATGGAGGTTTCCAAGATCAATGGACATGCACAATTTCAGCCAAATCTGTCCATTAGTTTTTGACATATAATGCTCAAAGTACTGTCAAGTGGCAATGATGGGTTATTAAAAGGCGCAAAAAAAAAGAAAAAGACAGATGGTGGTCCCACCTGTCTTCCGAAGAAGACAAAACTATCCAAGACCTATGGTAATTTGATTTTTTGACCATGCATGATTGAGATATTTATGATTTTGTGTGATTTTCACCATATATGGCAATATTCAAGGTCAACGCCACTTTCATAGGAAAGGTCATGACCCCAATTTAAATATACTTCATCCCATAACCCATGTCTATTTATATGCATAATATGAAAGAAATATGTCCCTTAGTTTTTTACTTATAATGCTAACAGTACTGTTAGGGGGCAATGATCGGGGTATTAAATGGCACGAAAATAAGAAAAGGATAATAAGTGGCGTCACCAATTTCAAATACATGACAACGTTATCCAAGATCTTCAGTCAATTTGATTTTTGGACCAATCCATGCATCCCTTATTGAGATATTTATGATTTTGTGTGATTTTCTCCCAAAATGGTTCTATTCAGGTCAATGTCACTCTCCTAGTTAACGCCATGACCTCATTTAAATAAGCTTCGTCCTCTCATCCATATCTATGCACTTGTCAAGTTTGGTAAAGATCTGTTAATATTTTTTTAGATATTTCAACTGAAAAAATCTCTGCGGAGGTGGCAGCAGTGTGAGTGTGCCTAAAACATAGTATCCTTCATGACTTTGTCTGGGGGCACAATAACCATAGAGTTATGGATATAAATTATTTTATTATTTTAGTAACTGTGCTGAATCAACTTTTGATCTTAGTTAAGTAGAGCTTTTGATAGCTTTTAAAATAGCACTGTTTAAATTTGATATATTATTATTATTATACTGGAAGGCACTCCTTCATGGCAAAGACTTTAATAAGGAGTTTATCTTAAAGGCTAATCTGAACGGGAATGCTCTAATTTTTACATGATACCTTACACATATTTTTTTTATTCATGACTCATAGCCTAATGTTAAGATTTCAAGTGATATACCAAAGAATTAAGGCCAAAATAAAAAAAAGGTATGGTTCTCAGGCACTTTTTTTCAGAAATCAATGCGGGCGGGCGGTTTTTTTTATTTTTATTTTTTTGTATGTTTCGATAAAATTGTCAAATGATAAGGGAAAGACATGATAACAACAGATTTATTTTGCTAAACAAGCTAAACCACTACATAACAAAGGAAATTGCATGATTTTATCCACTTGAAAGAAATATCCGAGCGGCTGCAGCTCAGAATCGGTAAGTTTCTGTTGAAAATCAAAATAAAAATTTTTGATACGGGGGTTAAAATTGATGCGGGCGGTGCCTGAGAACCATACCTTTAATATTTTTTGGCCTAAGACAACAGTAGGGATGGTCATTGCATGGCACTTTTCTGTATAATGACTGATGTCATGAATTAGGTAGGCCCTATCAGTGTGATAAAAATGCCAACAGAATAATGTATATTGTAGTTGTTCAAGAAAGCCATGACACTGGTAATATTTATTAAAACATAATGATTAATTAGATTAGGGGAAGTCTTCAACAGGTTCTAATTACTGAGTAACTGTGTTTTACTTTTACTCATCTTCATGGTCTTACTATCAAGTTTGTGGCTATGCTTTCACAGACCTTGAATCAGAGTGCTGCTCTTGCTTCTTTTTCATGAACCTGGTACCCATTTCTACCATTACACCAGTGCCCCCACAAACAGCTTGTAACAGCTTGTGTTCTGTAATTGTCCGATGACATGAGCCAATGACAGTTGCTTATCAGCTGGGCAATGACTATCAGCCAATCACAGGCAGCTCAGGACTCCACCCACTGCCACTCTGGGGGTAAAACTGTCTTGCCCCAGTGACCCCCTCTTTCTTGAATGCGATCTCTGCAGGCTGGAGGGCAGTCCTGTTGCCCCAAGCTTTGGGAGGACCACAGGAATGATTGACTTCGGCCTTGCCGGTTACATCCCACGGTAACCCCTGTTTTACATAGCAGTCACTTCTACCTAGCCTGGTAAATATCTTTCAATTTCATTTCTGATTTAAATAATATTTGCAGTCCTGATAATTTGAAGGTTTAGACTCTAAATTTTATTCCAGCAAAAACTGTTTGTTTAATTTCTTTAAAGAGTGCAAGTGCATGATGTCCTGGCCCAATTTCCCCCCAGAATTAATAAGCAAACTACAAGCTTGTGCACGCTTGTTCTATCCTGATGTGATGTTTCATTTGGCAATGCTGGAAAGGCATTGAGTATCTAACCATTTAAAGGTGCCCATTCACCTACCTTTTGAAAAGGATTTTCTGATTTCTGACTTTCTTTATGTACATATAAATGATCTAAGGGTAATTTTGGTTGTAAAAAGTTCTTATAACACCTTTGTGAAGGATGTATGAACTTGTTTATCAACAACATATTTGTAAACAAAGCAAATGTTGACAAATGGCAAAAACATTTAACCTAAGGTGGTAGGTTGCATATATGCGGAGGTAGATCACTTGTTGCAAAATGCCATTTGCAAAGATCTTGCTTATCTTACTTGCTGCCAGATGCCCTATTTAAATTTGTTTCTTTTATTTTGGTGGGCCCCCACATATTATAAACATGTTGATATATACAAAACAAGCAGCCTCTGTGTGGTGATATCCACATTTTCTGGCCTATTTTTATAAAAGCTCCAAGAGATTACCTTTAGTTTTATATAAAGGTCAGACAGGTGATTGAGCCCCTTTAAATAAAGCCATACAAGACGATGCAGTTGCAGGTCCATGTGTACTTGTTCACAGATGGCATATGAACAGTGTACTGTTTGCATTTTGTTCATTGTATTTGATCAGCAGCTGTGATTGTGGCCGAAATGCAAATAAAATTGATGCCAGAGGGGCAAGGTGAACCAAGGTTTGTAAAAATGTAGTCACAGACCTGATGGTTCATCAACATATCCTCAGGGTTTTTCAGGGTTTCAGGGGTTTTTATGAAAAATAAATAAAATGATAAGAAATAATTTATAACCTAGCTGGGGCTTTTGTATTGATAAATTAAAGTCATGATGCTTTTAAAAAAATCCTGGCTTGGATTATTATCACACCAGTAGTTAAGACTGCAGACACCTGATTGAGAAATCCAAAATAAATCAGTTTTTTTTTCAAATATTAAAAGACATACACATTCTCTGATTTACCTTTATATAAACATAAATAAAGATTACTCAAGAGGTGTACACATGGCATACATGTTGGCATGACAGTTAAGATTCTGGGATTTTTCAATATCCTGGCTAAGTTCAAGTAAGAAATTACTAAAATATCTTTATTTTTCGGTGCTAAATTGGCATGACTCAACTCGAAAAGCTCAAAACTTGCAACAGTCTTCACTGCGGTGGCCTTGGGCAGCAGTAGTTCCACACCTTCATTGTAATGTCAATTTAAGTATATATATGCATAAAAAAAAGTCAACCTGATATATATATGTATGACAAGGTTACTCTTTTTCCCCATGTCCTTGTTGTAAACAAACCCAGACGACATCTGGTAATATGTTGCACATGACCTTACCAAGGTCAGCTTGTCACATCCAGTGTGTTGACCACGTCTGATAAATGAGAGTTGTGTTGCTGGAACATGTGGTCGAGCGTAAGATCATTAGTTTGTCATTGGCCATTGTCCACTTGCACTATAATCTTAAATGGTTCAGACAAAACAATTACACTTCCAGATGTTGCAAGGTCATGAGAACCAATAGGTCGAAATACCCTGGACCGAGATGCTAAATATTATTTTATTCATTTAAAGTCAGGGATACTTTTGGGGTACGTGGCTTTCTTCTACAAAAATTTGGTTTTCTATTGATTGTTCCGTTAATTGGTTCCTTTTACCCAGTATATAAGGAGAATGCAACCCCTCTTAGTTTGCGAATCTTCAGGCTATAGTGATGCTAAATTCATAAATGTGTCATCGTTTCAGTAGTTACAAATAGTTAGTCAATTTCAGTCGCTCTGCCACAGCTAAGTTTTAATTAAATGAATTCAAGTTTCACACTTCGGCATTCAAGCCGCTCCACTTATAGCATACTTAATATTCATGTCAAGGGAAGGAAGGAAGAGTGACAAACAAGCAAGCAAACTAATGCTAATACTTTCGATTGAGAGCACCGACACAGACTTGTGAGCTATGTACCACTGAAACAGTAAAGCCAGGTTCATATAGGAACAAGCGGCGATCCTCTGTGATTATTATCGCAGGGAAGAACCCATGAAAGTATTTTTTTTTGTTCATACTCAAGTTGTCGTAATAAAATGAGTCAAACCAATGAAGGTGTTGTCATCGAACCCCATCACATATGTATAAACTTGTAAGTGTCTGAAGCTATCTAAATTCATGCTGCTCTCCATAAAAGTTTACCTTGGCAGCTGATCATTTTGGAGGCACACCAGATATATATATCAGCTTCCTTGGTTTTATGTCCAGTAGGGAAAACGTCACAGGGTGTAACATAATTAATTTTATCAGCTCTTGTGCTATAGTGTCACATAAAATCTGTTCTCACTACCAAGTGTTTGTGTGCGTACAGCCACTGGGATAATTTGTAACAGTCCCCTCTCCCTCTCTCAGATTACACAATTAAGTCAGAACAGAATCAGGCAGACTGTTGCTGATTACAAAAAAAAGCAGTACATGTGACCTGCCTAACACTTGCTTCCTTTCTGACAGCCTTATATATCCTTATTTTTCATGCTCCCACAGGCCTGCATGAGATCTTATTGATGATTCCATCAACATTCACACATTTTTATATGATCACATAAAAATAAAACATTAAACTTTTTCATAGGAAAAATTAAGTATGAGTAATTCCAGTTTGTGGAAGGTCCCATTTACCAGTTACCATTCTTGTTAGTATCTGCATGGTATCAGTATTTGTATTCCTGATGAACTGAACACAGTAAAGTTTTATAAATCCATTCTTTTATGCAATGTTAAAGCCTGGTTACTTAAAATCAGAAGATATAAAAATCATTTTCCTCCCCTTGTAATGAACTAGAAGCTCAGCACAGAGTACTTTATCACTGGGCATATACTGGGTGTTCAGCAAGACGGCTTTCGTCAACATTCATTTAAAACTTTTTAGTGCTATATCCTAAGTGCAAGTCGGCATATACCGGTATATGTAAATATGTCATTGTAATTGCATGTATATGCTGAATGCCTGAATAAAACTGTCTATCCTTTTTATCCATTTGTATGCAAAAACACAGTTTGCCTTACACAGATGTGAGACCCCGGATGTTAACTTTGTCTCTTTCCATTTGGGCCAGTTAGCCAGTAACAAAACCTTGGGAGAGACTAACCAGGGTACTTTTATGTGCAACATAAGTTTTTTAACCTGTTTTTGTTTAAAATCAAGTAGCCAATGGGCCATGATGCTCAGGCTACTGCAGGTCATATAGCACCAATATAGGTAACAGTATCCTAATATGGGGTGACACAAGAAGAGTACAATGGGTATAATATACGTGCACTGTTGAGTATCATGCTGCTATAACTGAACAGGAATCAATTCATAACTGGGCAAATCAGTCAAATGAGGTGATTGTCTGACAGCAAAACAGTCTCCTGTGTAAGGATTATATGTATATAAATAATTAAGGGTCACAGAAATCTTCTGTGGTTATATCTAGGATATGCACAATTTTGGTTTTGAACTTTCAGGAATTATGCAGTACATGTGCCCTAAGAGGAGTCATTTTCCTTATTTTCCTAACTCCAAATTATGCATAAAGATGTATGAATTTTCTTTATCACAAACAAGGCCTACAGGCCTAATGCTAACCTGTGCAATGGGATATACATCAGGTATAATGCTTCCCTGATAACATGCTTAACTATTATTTGAAAAGTATTTGATTAGTTACATCAGAAAGCTAAAGTATCCCAAGACCATAAACTATGGACAAAACTAAAGATTAATGTACATGGCACCTGCATCTTTTTTTTGGCCGATAAATCAAACCACTACTGAGATAACTAAAATATGGGTAGTCGACAAGCGACTGTGTATCCACCAAAATCTGAGTGGCATGGGTGAAGTGAGATATGGATTGAGTGGCAAGGGGAAATAGAGTGAGATGTGTTGCATATAAGCATGAATGTCTGCCATGTACACATGACTGTAGGTGGCACCACCTGATATTTGAAAGAGAAAGCTATTAAAGATGTATACATATGCAAAATTTCAGGTGCATAAGTCAAACCACTGCTGAGATATGAGTGATTTTTACCCTAGGCAGATGAAAGGATGGACACCAAGCAAAAATGGTTGTAAGTTTGGCCATCAAATTTGTATAAGCTGTAGAGCTGTGTAAGATCTATACTCATGCAAAATTTCAGGCCAATATGTCAAACCAGTCTTGAGATATTGTCATGGATGTCTGCAGCAGAAATGTGTATGTAGGTGGCGCCACCTGCCACAAAACTAGAAAACTATCAAAAATGTAAACATATATGCTAAATTTTAGGCAGATAAGTCAAACCACTGCTGAGATATGAGTGATTTTATCCCAAGGCTGACAGAGGGATGCTATGCAACAAGTGACCCATGAGTCATGTCGCTCAGCCGACAGACATGTTGACAATATGTCCTTGCAAAGGCAACTAATTAAGATTTATAATGTTGGTGGCAACATAGTTCATGCATCTTAGCTTAAGTTCAACAAGACCCATAAGCACAACAAATTTGATGACTATTCAACCAGCCTTTCCTATAAGAAGATTATAGGACCAATGGTTACAATTTGTGCCTTGTTTTATGGATAACGGCATCTTTGAAGGTCTCAAAATTAAGAGAGAAAAATGTCCTAACATTTTATAAAAGTTCAGGTTGCGCCACCAGTCTACAGGATCTAAGGAAACACTCCATGATTCATATACATGCAAAGAATTATGCCGATCATTGCACTAGTTGTTTAGATACTTGAGCTTTTGTATCAAATTTTTAGTTATTCGGGGGGGGGGGGGGGGGTACTAATTCTGAGCCCCATAGCTCAGACAATATGGATGACAGAGACCTTATTTCAGGTTTCGATGGAGATTTTTTATGGACCTCCTGGGATGTCACGAAAGAAGATTCAAGATCAAATGGTTATGACTTGTGCCCTGTTAAAACACGACCACATCTTTGAAGGTCTAAAAGATAAAGAATAAAGATAACATGCATAAAAATTCTAAAAATTCAAGGTGGCACCACCAGTCTGCAGACACTGATGAAACATTCCATGATCAATATCCATGCAAAATATCATGGTCATCAATGCATTAGGTTTTCAGATACTTGAGCTTTTGTATCAAATTTGTCATTATTCTGTGGGGTACTTTGGAGCCCCATAGATTGAAGAATATGGGTAACAGAGACCTAATTCCAGGTTTCATAGGAGATTTTCATGAACCTCTCTGGATGGAAAGTTAGAAGATTCCAGGTCCAGAGGTTGCCCTGTTAACGGACAGATGGCCGGATGGCCGGACGGACAACGGACAAAGAGTGATCGCTTTAGCTCAGATGACTTACAGTCAGCTGAGCTAAAAATGGTTGAAAGAGGCGCCACCAGTTTCATGTATTATAAAGAGCTATCTGAGTTCTATCCACATGCAAAATTTCAGGAGGATATATCATACCAGTCCTGAGATATTAGCCTGGATGTCTGCAGCCTGAATGTGAATGTAGCTGGCGCCACCTGTCATCAAATCAAACAAGTGACCCATGGGTCATGTCGCTCAGCTGACAGGGAAGAGATTCGCTAAAGGAAATTTTATCATCAGAATGGTAGTATATACCCATTCAACTGAAGCATCAAACAGATTAACCAACAGGCCAAGATTTAGTCTTTATTTATATATCTCAAAAATAGAGAAAAAATGTGTAAACTTTAAAAACTAGAATACGGGTAGCCGACAAGTGACCACTTGTATCCGCCAAAAACAGAGTGGAACAGTTGAAGTGAGATATGGATTGAGTGGCAAGGGGAAATAGAGTGAGATGTGTTGCATATAAGCATGAATGTCTGCCATGTACACATGACTGTAGGTGGCACCACCTGATATTTGAAAGAGAAAGCTATTAAAGATGTATACATATGCAAAATTTCAGGTGCATAAGTCAAACCACTGCTGAGATATGAGTGATTTTTACCCTAGGCAGATGAAAGGATGGACACCAAGCAAAAATGGTTGTAAGTTTGGCCATCAAATTTGTATAAGCTGTAGAGCTGTGTAAGATCTATACTCATGCAAAATTTCAGGCCAATATGTCAAACCAGTCTTGAGATATTGTCATGGATGTCTGCAGCAGAAATGTGTATGTAGGTGGCGCCACCTGCCACAAAACTAGAAAACTATCAAAAATGTAAACATATATGCTAAATTTTAGGCAGATAAGTCAAACCACTGCTGAGATATGAGTGATTTTATCCCAAGGCTGACAGAGGGATGCTATGCAACAAGTGACCCATGAGTCATGTCGCTCAGCCGACAGACATGTTGACAATATGTCCTTGCAAAGGCAACTAATTAAGATTTATAATGTTGGTGGCAACATAGTTCATGCATCTTAGCTTAAGTTCAACAAGACCCATAAGCACAACAAATTTGATGACTATTCAACCAGCCTTTCCTATAAGAAGATTATAGGACCAATGGTTACAATTTGTGCCTTGTTTTATGGATAACCGCATCTTTGAAGGTCTCAAAATTAAGAGAGAAAAATGTCCTAACATTTTATAAAAGTTCAGGTTGCGCCACCAGTCTACAGGATCTAAGGAAACACTCCATGATTCATATACATGCAAAGAATTATGCCGATCATTGCACTAGTTGTTTAGATACTTGAGCTTTTGTATCAAATTTTTAGTTATTCGGGGGGGGGGGGGGTACTAATTCTGAGCCCCATAGCTCAGACAATATGGATGACAGAGACCTTATTTCAGGTTTCGATGGAGATTTTTTATGGACCTCCTGGGATGTCACGAAAGAAGATTCAAGATCAAATGGTTATGACTTGTGCTCTGTTAAAACACGACCACATCTTTGAAGGTCTAAAAGATAAAGAATAAAGATAACATGCATAAAAATTCTAAAAATTCAAGGTGGCACCACCAGTCTGCAGACACTGATGAAACATTCCATGATCAATATCCATGCAAAATATCATGGTCATCAATGCATTAGGTTTTCAGATACTTGAGCTTTTGTATCAAATTTGTCATTATTCTGTGGGGTACTTTGGAGCCCCATAGATTGAAGAATATGGGTAACAGAGACCTAATTCCAGGTTTCATAGGAGATTTTCATGAACCTCTCTGGATGGAAAGTTAGAAGATTCCAGGTCGAGAGGTTGCCCTGTTAACGGACAGATGGCCGGATGGCCGGACGGACAACGGACAAAGAGTGATCGCTTTAACTCAGATGACTTACAGTCAGCTGAGCTAAAAATGGTTGAAAGAGGCGCCACCAGTTTCATGTATTATAAAGAGCTATCTGAGTTCTATCCACATGCAAAATTTCAGGAGGATATATCATACCAGTCCTGAGATATTAGCCTGGATGTCTGCAGCCTGAATGTGAATGTAGCTGGCGCCACCTGTCATTAAATCAAACAAGTGACCCATGGGTCATGTCGCTCAGCTGACAGGGAAGAGATTCGCTAAAGGAAATTTTATCATCAGAATGGTAGTATATACCCATTCAACTGAAGCATCAAACAGATTAACCAACAGGCCAAGATTTAGTCTTTATTTATATATCTCAAAAATAGAGAAAAAATGTGTAAACTTTAAAAACTAGAATACGGGTAGCCGACAAGTGACCACTTGTATCCGCCAAAAACAGGGTGGAACAGTTGAAGTGAGGCATGGATTGAGTGGCAAGGGGAAATAGAGTGAGGTATGTTGCATATTAGCATGGATGTCTGCAGCCTAAATGTGTATGTAGGTTGTGCCACCTACCACAAATCCAGAAAGATGTCCAAGTTGTATACATATGCAAAATTTTAGGCAGAAAAGTCAAACCACTACATGTGTATGAGAGATTTTAGCCAACGGCAGACAAACAGACAGACGCTGTGCAAAAATGGTTACAGGTGGCCCCTACAGTTGACCTATGTGAGATCTATACACATGCAAAATTTTGGCCCAATCGTTCAAACGGTTCCCGATATATAAGCTCGGATGTCTGCAGCGTAAACTAGAATGTAGGTGGCGCCACCTGTCATAAAATCAAGAAAGCTCTCCAGGATGTATAAAACTGCAAAATTTTAGGCAGATATGTCAAACCACTGCTGAGATATGAGTGACATTATCCCACGGCAGAAAAACAGACAGACGCTGTGCAAAAATGGTTGCAGGTGGCGCCACCAGTTTTGCGTATGATAAAGAGCTAAGTGATATCTATACACATGCAAAATTTTGGCCCAATCGGTCAAACGGTTCCTGAGATATGAGCTTGGATGTGATCAGCTTGAACGTGAATGTAGGTGGTGCCATCTGCCATAAAATCAAGAAAGCTATCCTGGATGTATATGCATGCCGAATTTCAGGTGAATTAGTCAATTCACTGCAGAGATATGAGTGATTTTAACCCAAGGCAGATGAACAGATGGACACTGTGCAAACATGGTTACAGGTGGCACCACCATTTTTGTGTATGTTATAAAGCAATCCAAGGGCTACATTTGTATAAATTTTATTTCCTGACTGGTCAATCGGTTCCCGAGATATGAGGGTTTATGTGTGGAAACAGATGCACAAATGGATGCTGGATAGAGGGGAAAGGTCAGAGGTCAACACAAATTGGTGAGGCACTAGTTCACATGTGACAAGATAATTGGTGTAAGTTTCGGAAAAATCGGTCCATTTTTCTCAGAGGAGCTCTCTGGAAACAAACGTGGCGGCGGCGGAGGAACCCGGTCAAAAACATAGTATCTGCAAAACTTTGTTTTGGAGGATACAAAAATACAGGTGGCTCCACCAGTCTGCAGAAACTAATAAAAACACTTAATGGTCAATATCCATGCAAAGAATCATGGTGATCTCCACATTAGTTGTTCAGATACTTCAGCTTTTGTATCAAATTGTCCATTATTCTGAGGGATACTTCAGAGTCCTATAGCTTGAAGGATATGGGTAACAAAGATCCTAATTTCTAGTTTCCACAGGCACTCTTCATGGGCCTATGCATGACAAGAATGAAGTTTCTAGGTCCAGTTGTTGCAATTTGTACCCTGTTGACAGATAACCACATCTTTAAAGGTCTAAAAAAAGAGAAAAAAAATTCGTAAAAATTTGAAAAAAATAGAGGTGGCGCACCCAGTCTGCAGAAACTGATGGAACAGCTCATGATCAATATGTATGCCGAAAATCATAACCATCAGTGTTGTAGTTATTGAGATATTGAAGATTTTGTATGAAATTTTTGACTACTCTGGGGGGTACTTTGGGGCCCCATAGCTCAAAGGATATGGATAACAGAGACCTAATTTCTGGTTTCCATGGACACTTTTCATAGGTCTCTCAGTGTATCGAGAATGAAGATTCTAGGTCCAGTCGTTACGATTTGTGCCACGCTAACAGATGACAGCATCCTTAAAGGTCTCAAAAATAGAGGAAAAAATCGTAAAAAAAACCCAAAACAAATACAGCTTGTGCCACCAGTCTGCAAGAACTGATGAAACACCTCTTGATCAATATGTATGCCAAAAATCATGACCATCAGTGATGTAGTTATTGAGATATTGAAGTTTTTGTATGAATTTTTGACTACTCGGGGGGGGGGGTACTTTGGGGCCCCATATCACGATGGATATGGGTAACAGAGACCTAATTTCTGGTTTCCATGGAGACTTTTCATAGGTCTCTCAGTGTGTCAAGAATGAAGATTCTAGGTGCAGTCGTTACGATTTATGTGACGTTAACAGATGACAGCATCCTTAAAGGTCTCAAATTGAGGAAGAAATCGTAAAAAAATTCAAACAATGTAGGTGGCGCCACCAGTCTGCAGGAACGGGTGGAACATCTCATGATCAATATGTATGCCGAAAATCATGACCATCAGTGATGTAGTAATTGAGATATTGAAGTTTTTGTATGAAATTTTTGACTACTCTGGGAGGGTACTTTGGGGCCCCATAGCTCAAAAGATATAGGTAACAGAGACCTTATTTCTGGTTTCCATGGAGATTTTTCACCGACCTCTCAGTGTGTTAAGAATTAAGATTCTAGGTCCAGTCTTTACGATTTGTGCCTTGTTAACAGATGTTCACATTTTGAAAGGTCTCAAAAATAGAGAAAAAAATTCATAAAAAGCCAACGATACAGGTGGCGCCACCAGTCTGCAGGAAATGATGACACATCTCATGATCAATAGTTTTGCCACAAATCAAGACCATCAGTCAAGTAGTAAATGAGATATTGAAGTTTTTGTATGAAATTTTTGACTTTTCTTAGGGGTACTTTGGGGCCCCATAGCTCAAAGAATATGGGTAACAGAGACCTAATTTCTGGTTTCCATGGAGACTTTTCATAGGTCTCTCAGTGTGTCGAGAATGAAGATTCTAGGTCCAGTCGTTACGATTTGTGCCACGCTGACAGATGACAGCATCCTTAAAGGTCTCAAAAATAGAGGAAAAAATCGTGAAAAATCGAACAATACAGGTGGTGCCACCAGTCTGCAGGAACTGATGGAGCATCTCATAATCAATATGTATGCCAAAAATCATGACCATCAGTGATGTAGTTATTGAGATATTGAAATTTTTGTATAAAATTTTTTACTACTCTGGGGGGTACTTTGGGGCCCCATAGCTCTAAGGATATGGTTAACAGAGACCTAATTTCTGGTTTCCAAGGATATTTTTCATGGACCTCTCAGTGTGTTAAGAATTAAGATTCTAGGTCCAGTCTTTACGATTTGTGCCTTGTTAACAGATGTTCACATTTTGAAAGGTCTCAAAAATAGAGAAAAAAATTCATAAAAACTCCAACAATACAGGTGGCGCCACCAGTCTGCAGGAAGTGATGACACATCTCATGATCAATAGTTATGCCACAAATCAAGACCATCAGTCAAGTAGTTAATGAGATATTGAAGTTTTTGTATGAAATTTTTGACTTTTCTCGGGGGTACTTTGGGGCCCCATAGCTGGAAGGATATGGGTAACAGAGACCTAATTTCTGGTTTCCATGGAGACTTTCCATAGGTCTCTCAGTGTGTCAAGAATGAAGATTCTAGGTCCAGTCGTTACGATTTGTGCCATGTTAACAGATGACAGCATCCTTGAAGGTCTCAAAAATAGAGGAAAAAATCGTGAAAAATCGAACAAAACAGGTGGCGCCACCAGTCTGCAGGAACTGATGGAACATCTCATAATCAATATGTATGCCAAAAATCATGACCATCAGTGATGTAGTTATTGAGATATTGAAGTTTTTGTATTAAATTTTTTACTACTCTGGGAGATACTTTGGGGCCCCATAGCTCGAAGGATATGGTTAACAGAGACCTAATTTCTGCTTTCCAAGGATATTTTTCATGGACCTCTCAGTGTGTCAAGAATTAAGATTCTAGGTCCAGTCTTTACGATTTGTGCCTTGTTAACAGATGTTCACATTTTGAAAGGTCTCAAAAATACAGAAAAAAATTCGTAAAAAATTGAATGATATAGGTGGCGCCACCAGTCTGCAGGAAGTGATGGAAGATCTCATGATCAATATGTATGCCAAAAATCATGACCATCAGTCAAGTATTTAATGAGATATTGAAGTTTTTGCATGAAATTTTTTACTTTTCTGGGGGGTACTTTGGGGCCCCATAGCTGGAAGGATATGGATAACAGAGACCTAATTTCTGGTTTCCATGGAGACTTTTCATAGGTCTCTCAGTGTGTTGAGAATGAAGATTCTAGGTCCAGTCGTTACGATTTGTGCCTTGTTAACAGATGTTCACATTTTTAAAGGTATCAAAAATAGAGAAAAAAATTCGTAAAAAATCGAAAAATATAGGTGGCGCCACCAGTCTGCAGGAACTGATGGAACATCTCATGATCAATATGTATGCCAAAAATCATGACCATCAGTCAAGTAGTTAATGAGATATTGAAGTTTTTGTATGAAATATTTTACTTTTCTGGGGGGTACTTTGGGGCCCCATAGCTCGAAGGATATGGAGACTTTTCATTGGTCTCTCAGTGTGTTGAGAATGAAGATTCTAGGTCCAGTCGTTACGATTTGTGCCACGCTAACAGATGACAGCATCCTTAAAGGTCTCAAAAATAGAGGAAAAAATCGTGAAAAATCGAACAATACAGGTGGCGCCACCAGTCTGCAGGAACTGATGGAACATCTCATAATCAATATGTATGCCAAAAATCATGACCATCAGTGATGTAGTTATTGAGATATTGAAATTTTTGTATAAAATTTTTTACTACTCTGGGGGGTACTTTGGGGCCCCAAAGCTCGAAGGATATGGTTAACAGAGACCGAATTTCTGGTTTCCAAGGATATTTTTCATGGACCTCTCAGTGTGTTAAGAATTAAGATTCTAGGTCCAGTCTTTACGATTTGTGCCTTGTTAACAGATGTTCACATTTTGAAAGGTCTCAAAAATAGAGAAAAAAATTCATAAAAACTCCAACAATACAGGTGGCGCCACCAGTCTGCAGGAAGTGATGACACATCTCATGATCAATAGTTATGCCACAAATCAAGACCATCAGTCAAGTAGTTAATGAGATATTGAAGTTTTTGTATGAAATTTTTGACTTTTCTGGGGGGTACTTTGGGGCCCCATAGCTGGAAGGATATGGGTAACAGAGACCTAATTTCTGGTTTCCATGGAGACTTTCCATAGGTCTCTCAGTGTGTCAAGAATGAAGATTCTAGGTCCAGTCTTTACGATTTGTGCCATGTTAACAGATGACAGCATCCTTGAAGGTCTCAAAAATAGAGGAAAAAATCGTGAAAAATCGAACAAAACAGGTGGCGCCACCAGTCTGCAGGAACTGATGGAACATCTCATAATCAATATGTATGCCAAAAATCATGACCATCAGTGATGTAGTTATTGAGATATTGAAGTTTTTGTATTAAATTTTTTACTACTCTGGGAGGTACTTTGGGGCCCCATAGCTCGAAGGATATGGTTAACAGAGACCTAATTTCTGGTTTCCAAGGATATTTTTCATGGACCTCTCAGTGTGTCAAGAATTAATATTCTAGGTCCAGTCTTTACGATTTGTGCCTTGTTAACAGATGTTCACATTTTGAAAGGTCTCAAAAATAGAGAAAAAAATTTGTAAAAAATTGAACGATATGGGTGGCGCCACCAGTCTGCAGGAAGTGATGGAAGATCTCATGATCAATATGTATGCCAAAAATCATGACCATCAGTCAAGTATTTAATGAAATATTGAAGTTTTTGCATGAAATTTTTTACTTTTCTGGGGGGGTACTTTGGGGCCCCATAGCTGGAAGGATATGGATAACAGAGACCTAATTTCTGGTTTCCATGGAGACTTTTCATAGGTCTCTCAGTGTGTTGAGAATGAAGATTCTAGGTCCAGTCGTTACGATTTGTGCCTTGTTAACAGATGTTCACATTTTTAAAGGTATCAAAAATAGAGAAAAAAATTCGTAAAAAATCGAAAAATACAGGTGGCGCCACCAGTCTGCAGGAACTGATGGAACATCTCATGATCAATATGTATGCCAAAAATCATGACCATCAGTCAAGTAGTTAATGAGATATTGAAGTTTTTGTATGAAATTTTTTACTTTTCTGGGGGGTACTTTGGGGCCCCATAGCTCGAAGGAAATGGGTAACAGAGACCTAATTTCTGGTTTCCCAGGAGATTTTTCATTGACCTCTCAGAATGTAAAGTTACAAGATTCTAGGTCCAGCGGTTACGATTTGTGCCAGGTTAACGGACAGACGGACAGACAGACAGACGGACGACGGACAAAGAGTGATCGCTATAGCTCAGCATGACTGAAAGTCAGCTGAGCTAAAAAGCTATCCAGGATGTATACACAAGCAAACAAAATTTCAGGTACAACCCCTCAGAGTTATGAGTGATTTTAACCCAAGGCAGATGAACAGTAGGACGCTGTGAGGAAATGGTTGGATGTGGTGCCAACTTTTTTTATGTATGTTATAAAGCTATCCAAGAGCTACATTTGTGCAAATTTCAGCCTGACTGGTCAAACCAGTCAGGAGATATGTGGAGATATGTGTCAAAACAGACATACAGATGGACGCACTGCAGAGAAGAAAGGTCAGAGGTCAACACAAAATATTTTGGCTCCAGTTAACATGTGACCCAATAATAGTGTTAAGTTTCAGAAAATCTGTCCAGTGCATGGTCTCAGAGTTCTATTCTGAAAAACAAATGCAGCTGCGGTGGTGGCAGAACCCCGTCATAGTATCTGCAAAACATTGTTTTGGTGAATACAATTAATTGCATAAATGTATTCTACAAACATGTCATGCCCCCTTGTGTTCAAGAAATCTACCCCAGATGGATGGAAATGCAACATTTTATGATGTTAAATTGAACAACTCCTGGACTGACTAACTGAAGATGTTTTTCCCATTGTCATGCAGCTACAGGTTGTTGTAGTCAAGACCCCAGCCCTGTGGAATCCATAAGCATAATTTTGAAGAACCAATAGACATGATGCCAGACCAAGCAAAGCCAGCAGGAGCTGAGGGACTGCCAACATATTTTAACTGTACCGGTGACCTGTGGAAAGCTACACCACCCACACCCACAAAGGCAGAAGCAGCATACATTCCCTCCACCGATCCCAGCAGCTGAGACCAGCCTTGCCAAACAAGAGCCAAACAGGATCAATGAAACAACAGAGCTTTGAGATAAATGCCATTTTATACTTGAAGTTTCTGCCATTTAGACAATGTTGGCGAGTTTTTTCATCATTAGCAAACAACTCCTGGAGATAAGTGTGATTTTCACCAAAACAAATCTACAGATAGACACCAGATGAAATTGATTGTAGGTGGCACCACAAGTCTTGTACTCCAGATAAACATTCCAAGATCTACAAACATACAATATTTCATGCGGATACCTCAAACAAGGCCTAAAGCCCAAATTCGAACCTGTACAATTGAATAAGCATCAGGTATAATGCTTCCATGCTGGACCATTACTTTTCAAGTACACATGTGACATGTACATGTACAATGCAAGCACTTAACATTTTGAACCCAAGTACATGCACCAATTACACAAACGTCACCTCATATTATAAATTCGGACCAAATAGGATTCATTAAAAACAGATACATTGGGAAAATAATCATGATAATAGCAGATATATTTGCATATGCCAGAAAAAAATGACATTATATCAATCGATTTTGAAAAAGCTTTTGATTTTTCAGAATGGTCTAACATTCAGAATACTTTAAAGGCTCTACAAATTTAGAGAATTCTTTAAAAAAAAATGGTTAATATTCTTTACAGTAACATGATACAGCAGTTGTGTCATGAATATAGGTTGGGCAACTGAGTATTTCACAATTTCTGGAGGGGTAAGACAAGGCTGTCCTTTTTCTCCATTTTTATTCATTTTAGCATCTGAAATATCAGCTTGTAAAATCAGAAATAATCCTTACATTAAAGGAGTTCATATCAGAGATAAAGAATATAAATTGATACAATTTGCAGATGATACCTGTCTTATACTGACAGGGAGTTACCATTCTATCAAGGAAGCTATAAAGACATAAGAACACTTTGAGAAAACATCAGGATTAAAGATAAACAAAAATAAATCTGTAGGGATGCCAGTACATAATATATTAAATGATGAAGAAATTTTTTTTTTTAAGTTTAAATTTTGTGAGTCCTAATGATGCTAATCTTACAAATATGTGTTATACTCAACAAAACTAACTGCTTAAAAGTTTTATATTTATATATATATATATATATATATATATATATATATATATATATATATATATATATATATATATATATATATATATATATAAAACTTTTAAGCAGTTAGTTTTGTTGAGTATAACACATATTTGTAAGATTAGCATCATTAGGACTATTATATATATAAATATATATATATATATAAATTTATATATATATATATATATATATATATATATATATATATATATATTTGTAAATGTAAAGACACACCCCCATACTTTGGCAGCTTTCAAGCCTAAATACATAATATTGAGAAACACATAGCTAAACAAAATTATAGAGAAAAAAAAATTAAAAAATTACAGGTGGCGCCACCAGTCTTGCAGGAACTGATGAAACACTCCATGATCAATATGCATGCAAAAAGTCATGGCCATCAGTACGTCGGTTATTCAGTTGCTGGAGTTTTTGTATCAAATTTTATTTATTCTGGGGGGTACTTACAAGCCCCATAGCTCAAATGATATGGGTAACAGAGACCTAATTTCAGGTTACAATGAAGACTTTTTATGGACCTCTTTGGGTGATAAGTAAGAAGACTCTATGTGGCTTAATTTGAAGATCTCAAAAATAGAGGAAAAAAAGTGTAAAAATCGAAAAAAATCAGGTGGCTCCACCAATCTTGCAGAAATTGCAAAAAACCCTTGACCATCAGTGCATTAGTTATTCTGATACTGGAGTTTTTGTATCAATTTATGGGTGATACCAACAAGCCCCATAGCTCAGAGGATATGGGTAACAGAGACCTATTTTCAGGTTTCCAAGGATAGTTCTCATGGACCTCCCTGGATGTACAAGTAAAAGTTTCCAGGTCTTACGGTTACAATTTGTGCCCTGTTAATGGACAGACAAACAGTGATGGCTATCTCAGATGACTTTCAGTCAGCTGAGCTAAAAATGGAAACCAGTAAGCAAGTTTTTAGAATAGTTCATACACATTGCATATATACCGTTTATTTTTTTTTTTCAAATTCAGTACACTGTCCATTGAACAGTGATCTGTATTTTATGACCCTCTAGATCAACAACACTAATTAATATATAAATTTAAGGGTTTGTACTTGTATATCTAAGTAAAGGTATGATGTCTTTATTTCTTGTTCTTCATCCTGTAAATGTACTGGTCTTTTATATGTTATATGAGTGTATTTAATATTTTTTCTTATTGTTTGAATAAACAAGGCCTACAGGCCTAATGCGAACCTGTGCGATGAGATTTCACCAGGTATAATGCTTCAATGCTGGACCATTACTTTTCAAGAACATGTGTAACATGTATATGAAAAAATGCAAGTACTAAACACTTTGAACAAGAAACAATTAAACAAACATCATTGCTGCAATTCTGGCATGGGTGCACACAACACAAAATCTAGAATATGGGTAGTCAACAAGGTGCAACGTGTATCCGCCAAAATCAGACTGGAGAAGGTGAAGTGAGGCATGGATTGGTAGGAGATTTTGGGGACATCTAATGGTATGCAAAGTTTTGGATTCGTAGGTCCAATGGTTTTAAAACATGCCCTGTTAACGGACGGACGGCCGGACGGCCACACGGCCGGACAGACGATGGACAAAGGACCGTGACTATAGCTCAGATGACTTATAGTCAGCTGAGCGAAATACTGAAAATATAAGTTAAAATATTAGAATTATAAGTTGGAATCATTACATATCAAGAGTGTAGCTCATATTGGGTCATAATATTATGCATACACATATATTTTGTTATTTTTAAATCACAAATGTTTAACCTGAATTTAAAAGAAATAATACCACAACATGGCATCGACAAGATTATTCCTTGAATCACTATTAAAAAGTTTTGCACATTGGAGTTTTCAGTACATGTTTAATTTTATTCACCGAAATAAAATCAAACATTAAGTAAATTTGATAAAATAAAAACATCTTTTCAAATAGGTATACACACTGTAGGTTGAATGAGGGACAAACAATATCATTGTGCTAATTACTATCCCAGTTTTAATTAATTACTGGAATTAATAGTCAATTTCACACCAGGTGAAGTTTTTACTCTTCTGAAGTAAGGAATTACTTATCTGATGACCATCCACACTTTCATAGCAATACACCACTTTGTGGATACAATTAAATGTACACTTTAATCATTGTAACCCTGGTGGTACAAAAAAAAATCTTAAAAGTAGCATAGCCAAGAATAAAATAAAATACAGAAAATTATAACATTCATCTAGTTAATGCACCATCTGGGGGGGGGGGGGGGGAGGGAGTGCAGGGCAGAGGGGAAGCCTGCTAGTAGTGGCCAAGCTGAGCTGAGGCAAGCTGCCTCGGGTGGGTTACATAATGCAAGTGAAGGCTGTACTACTGTTATGGAGTGAGAAAGGGTGTATATGTGACTTTAAATATGTTATGGAGTGAGAAAGGGTGTATATGTGACTTTACATATATTTAAAGGAATATTTCAATATTTCATCTAAAACTTACTTTAGAGGCAAATATTGAAATATTCCTTTAAATATATGTAAAGTCACATATACACCCTTTCTCACTCCATAACACTACTAGGTGGGCTAGATGTAAACAACACTTGACATGGTGTATGAAAACTTGAATAAAAGCTACTCTTTTCAATCAATTCCTTTGAAATATCAGATTTTAAAGGATTATATCCTTAAGTATATTTGCTGTAAAAATTAAATCAAGAGTGCTTACAGGGAAAAAACATGCCATTGCCAAAATTCTCCAGCTTCAGCAATTCTCATGTTAGGTGAGTAAATATATTTCCTGATATTTTAAAAATTGCATTATATTTGGGCCCAAAACTTGAAAAAAATACCCATAACTGACCTAATTTTTGGTATGTTTATAGAAAATGTATGGAAGAATATGAATACTAAATATGATCAAAAGCAGATCGATGGTTTTGATATTAGGCAACCTTGAAGTGTAACAATGGCTTTTTAATGGAAAACAGAGGTTTTTCCTTAATATCTCAAAGGAACGAAGTCCTTATGACCCAATTTTCGGTATTGTAGGAGATTTTGTGGACATCTAATGGTATGCAAAATTTTGAATTCATAAGTGCAATGGTTTAAAAACATGCCTTGATAACGGATGGATGGCCGGACGGCCAGACGGCCGGACAGACAGACGACTGACAAAGGACCAGGACTATAGCTCAGATGACTTATAGTCAGCTGAGCTAAAAATTGCTAACTTGCATGTTTTGGCTACACATAGTGTATTTAATATTTATAGGGAGAGGTTACAGTTATATAAAGTAATTTACTCATTAAAGGTTACTGTTATGTGGATCCTGTTAATTGTCAATGGTATATACACATGATCACCCCAGTAATATTTCTACTGCTCATATAATCAGATACCAGTACTGGCCTGGTGGGTTATAAGTTAATCTGTTTATACATCTCTTTATCTAATCAGATGGTATGGTGAACTGTGTGGCTGGCTGTGCACTGATGCATAGAGGGTGACTATATACATCACATATAAGGCATATAGTGGTTTACTGCCAACCAGACCACACTAATAATAATAATAATAATAATAAAAATAATTAATTCAACTCAAGTGAACCCTTTCTAGGTTACTACAGAGTCATGCACAACTAGATTACAGTGTATATGCTGGATGTAGTGTGACTACATGCAACTACATATAATACTATAACATATAGTTAATACGTACACAATGAACACAACTCTTATTTGCTTGTGTTGGTGTATAAAAGTGTATATACAATATATAATGCAGAGTAACAGGTATTGAAGGAACAGGGTAATCTTCCAGTGCTTGTGTACAATCACGTATTTGCTAGAAAACACACCCTGGGTGTATAAAGCATATGTACAAAGCATACTTTATATATATATATACTGATAAACCAGACCAGGGGGTTGTTACAATAAACTGAATTAAGCCCGAAAATGACCCATTTTGACTTAAGCCACCCAGCTGAAGAGTCAAGCCCAATTCAATAAAAATACCAAACACGACTTAAGTCCGTTCCCGCGTTCTGCCGGCCGTTAGGTGGCGCTGAAAAGGGGCTTCCCAGGCTTAAGTCGGGCTTTGTTAAACCAGCGTTATTAATGAATCGGACTTACTCTCGGACTTAGGCAAGTCGGTTTTCGGGCTTTAGTCCTTGGTTTGGACTTAATTCAGTTACAATGTTATTGAAACACCCCCTAGTAGTGTTTATTTCTAGTCTAGACCGTACTGTTCAGGGTATGGAAATCAAATCGATGTGCACAGCTTTACCGCTGGACAGGTAGCGGAGGCCAGATTCAAAATTTGGGCCGACAATTCATTTGAACTACAGCGACGAAATTTCGTTGAATTCTACGCTTTTGAATATACATGACATAAACTTACTTTGACACATCAGTCTCCCGCCCACCTGAAGGAAACTGCTAGTTGACGAGTCCATGTGTAGGTCTACCTGAACGCCCTCTATCGGACACTTCTCGGATAATAAGGGGTCGTATAGGCGGAGGTGGCAGATAACTTGTCAGAAAAAAAAATAAATAAATAGGCCACACATAACTATTCTCTCACCCATCACCCCCTTAAAATAAGAAAAACCTAAAGAGTTTCATTGAAACTAACCGTAAAATATTCGAGATGATATATATATATATATATATATATATATATATATATATATATATATTATCTGTCATAGTGCTTTCGTTATTGAGTTTTAGTAAGGCCAAAAAAATGAAAGGTATGGTTCTCAGGCACCGCGCGCGTCAATTTTAACCCCTGCATTTTAAATTTTAATTTTGATTTTTATCTGTCAAGAAGATAAATAAAACAATTAATGTAGTTATTTTACCTGTTGAGCAAAAAAATGTTATTTTCATGCTTTTTTCCTGATCATATGGCATTTTTATCGAAACTTTCAAAAAAAGGTCAAAAATAAAATACCGCCCGCCCGCACTGATTTGTGAAAAAAGTGCTTGAGAACCATACCTTATTTTATTGTGCCTCACTGATATATTTTCTACTTAATTTTAGCTCATTTGTTTAGCGAAATTATACCTAAAATTCTTCAAATCTATCCTAAATGGTTCAAAAGTCATTAAAAACCAGCTTCCATGCCATGATAAAACAGAGCTCTGCAAACGTGCATAATACGCCCGACGTGTATCAGGTGACCTATAAGGCAATTATAGACGATTAAGGTGACAAACTTTATTGGTAAATATGTATGTTGAGTTTCATGAAAATCCATAGGATTTTTGTTTTGTTAAGTCCCCAGGCTAAAATAGGCATAGTTAAGGCGGGTTTGGTGAAAATCCAGCAAAGCCCCGGAAAGATATCGAGGCGACACTAAAAGTTAACTGACGGACGGACAGTGGGTATACAATAATACTCCCGAGTCCCGTCAAATGACGGGCGTATAAAAACTGTTTATACTCTTTTTTTTTTTATTAAAAATGTTAAAGCCCTTAGTTTTTTTTAAAAGCTCTTCATGTATATTATAATCGTTCCTTAAAAACGTCAACAGGTTTTTTTACATCTATCTATTTGTTCCACTTTTATTGCGATTAAAATGTCTCTCCGAAGATTTTTTTTCTACACCGCTTTAAAAACGATTTGATCGCTATGACATGCACGATGTCGATTGAATACTCCTTGTTTAAAACCCACCAAACTTGGAGTAACGTCACACAAAACCATCACTATCGGTATTTTTTTATTATTTATATGTCGGTATATTTTGAAAATAGGCATTTCTTCAAGATAAAATGACTTAAAACATATAAGAAAATACTTTTATCTTCCTAAGTTTTTATTAACCGAAGTAGATCGCTATATTTCCTTCTACTTACTGCATTATACCTTCTGTGGGTTCCGAGTGTATTTTGTTTCAGGATTTAAACGTAATTCATAAAATTAAAAATATGCATTTTAAAGGGTTAAAATCTATTTTTTATAATAAAATATATCGTTAAGGTGACCCTTTCTTAATTCTCTGACTTAAATCTGTGGGACCGTGAAATTGGCATGAAAATATCCAACTCAATCTTTCGTATAATTGCCAAGCACTGCTTAAACTCTGTAACGGTGTTGAAATTGATGATACATTTAGGGCATTAAACAAGCCAAAACTATTACTTTTAATGGAATAATCTGCTCTGCTGAAATTAATTTCATATGGTTTACATTTTTTATTTCTATGTGAGACTCTATTAAATGTTTATCAAGATAAATTATTTTATCAGATGTTGTACATGATGAAGTGGGCCGTTTTTTGTAGAATGACCCATATATATATATATATATATATATATATATATATATATATATATATATATATATATATATATATTCTTTGATTCTTTACAGCTAGTTGTCTTTTCTCATATTTACATTTTATAAAGATCAGTGCATATAGCTTACATTAAAGCCTATAATAAAAAAAATAACATGAATTATATGTAACAAGATACATATAAATATTTTTCATACAAGTTTGTTTTGTAATTACGAAAATTTGATTTAACTACTTTTATACCGGTATTTATTTAATTTAATTGAAGCAAATGGAAGGCGTAGGTTTATTTGAGATGGTCCCTCATTTTAAGATAACCACCAATATTAACCAGTATGACAACGTGCGGGGAAAACCCATGATGCAAGTCCTATAGACTAGTACCCCGCACTATCGGCATGCTCTCGATCTCCACCAGAGGGCGCTCCCACAAAAGCATGTAGCCGAGTGACATCTGGTTTAGATTGCGCTGCTCTCAGTCTATCACTAGAATAATGGGGGGGGGGGGGGGGGGGGGGGGGGGGATTATTGTTGCTGTTATTGCTTGTCGGAAATCTTCGATTTCGGCAAGCATGTGTAGACCTATGTCTGTTTGTCTGTTTGTAGTTTTGCCTGTCTGTCTCTACTCTATAGGGCATGTGTAGACCTATGTCTGTTTGTCTGTTTGTAGTTTTGCCTGTCTGTCTCTACCACAGGCGCTTGAATAATTGTTGGTATAAATTTGGGCTTAAACAGATTTCAATTAACTATACAAACCATCCCTACCCTTTTCTAAGCGCTAAATCAGTAAATAATGCTTGTCAGTTACTTGTTTATATAAATATACATATTTATATAAACAAGTAACTAACAAGCAGTGCATGTGGCCAGGTGAAAATAAACCAGCCTGAATTATTTTAGTCTTTTATTTACTTGAAAAGTTTACAGATTGTATATTTGGCGTACATTTGACTGTAGAAACTATTTGGTACATACATACAAATCTGCTGCTGTCTCTTAGTCTTGAGTACTGATCACCAGACACAATGTATGTAATCCATTGTCTTCCAGTCCACTGGTTATTCTTGTTTTCTGTGCTGGACCACATGTTTCATTGTGGGTAGCACTGCTGACACCATTTTATGTTATGTTCCAATGAATAAATAATCCACAAAGTATATATATGTCTGTATTTATTGTATCTGATACATGTAATAACTTGTAAACACGACTGTCCAGTCGGATGGTGTAGCACAGACTCTCATACTGTACTTGGTCAGTGACCCATTGTAACGGATACACATGAGGTTGTTGTATATGCATTAGTTCATATTACAACAAGTATGTTTGTCTGTTTGTCAGTTGTTGTCAAATTCGCCTCCCTGCTTATCCTTTCACCTGACATATGGCATTCCACAGGCTAGAATCTTTTAGCAATCCCTCTGAATGTTTTACTGTTGATATAACCCCTAAATTTCTAGAAGTCTAATTTCTTTTTGTAGCAATAGGTCAAAGGTCAAGGTTATAAAAAACACAAAATCGTTTCGCCTTCATATCTTTCAAATTTTATAGCAGCCGCATGAACTATAACTCATTTTACTCACCATTCAATGGCGATTTTTCTAATGTGTAGCTGTCTAAATCTGCTGTTACCATGGTTACTCATTTTATTTGTCTAAGTTTGTCATCTTTAAAGCTACACAGGTCTACATTTTTGCTTTAGGCAGCATTTGAACAGTTTTACTCGACTTTATACCCAATCTCAGAAAAGCTCGTGCCGTTTCTCGTCAAACGAGATTTTACGAGTTGTTTTCACTCTACACTCCATAACTAAAACTCAAGCAATAGCTCTGAAAGTTATTCAAGTAACAGAAAAACAAAACTACTGCGTCTTTTGTTTTAGTGAAGATAGGTCAAGTGTCGAAGTAAAGTTCACTAAAAAATCCCGAAATATTATTTTGCTCATAACTTCGTCAAATATTGTCCTATCAACATAAACTATAGCTCATGTCTTTGTATTCCCCATTCTGTCTGTCTGTATTATTTTAATATCCGGCAAGCGCTCGACCTAAGGTCGTCTAGTTTTACCAAGGCTCCTGCTGATTCCCAAATTTCCTATATTTTCCTATTAAAATTAGATATTAATAAAATTTCTTATATTTCCAACATTTTTTCTTATATTTTCCTACATTTTCTACATAACTGTAATTATTGAATAATTATTAAATAAATAAACAAATATATCTTTATTCTGGAAAGGGACCCACAGACCCATAGATCCAACACACACACACACACGCATATATATATATATATATATATATATATATATATATATATACATAATAAAGAGTACACAGTCACGTGAAAAATAATAATAATAGATAAATAATAATTTAAAAAATAAACAAACAATGACATTTATTTAGTTTTCACGGATGCACAGTTATCAATTACAAAATATTAATATAAGTGTAATAAGTTAACTATGGATATATTAATGCAATGTATAAAGGTTTAATATAAGTATGCTATGAAAAAAAAATATTTTACTTACATTCTTTTTAAAAAGAATGAATACCAAAAATGAATCTGAAAGAAAAAAACGAACATGTAATTGAAATAATAATCAGAAATAATATTTTTTTATTTTACACATAATGCTTATTACACAGAATGATAATATACATTTTAGTATAGGTGTATATCTGTGATAATTATATATAGATATATTATGTAAATGTTATAAATGAAAATTTGATTAAGCATAGCGAATTAAATAAATAGATTATTTTATGATCAACTATCATTTTTATGCAGATGATATACAGTTACATGTAGCTTTCAAATCTGGATAACTTGCAGTACCATTCGCCAGATGGAATTATGTGTTTCAACTGTACAAAAGTGGATGTGCCATGCAGCATCAATTGAAAACTAGAATACGGGTAGTCGATAAGCGACTACGTGTATCCGCCAAAATCAGAGTGGAACGGATGAAGTGAGGCATGGATTGAGTGGCAAGGGGAAATAGAGTGAAGTGTTGCATATATATAAGCATGGATGTCTGCAGCCGAAATGTGTATGAAGGTTGCGCCACCTTCCACAAAATCTAGAAAGCTGTCCAAGTTGTATACATATGCAAAATTTAAGGCAGATAAGTCAAACCACTACATGTATATAAGTGATTTTAGCCCGTGGCAGACAAACAGACGGACGCTGTGCAAAAATGGTTGCAGGTGGCGCCATCAGTTTTGCGTATGATAAAAAGCTATGTGAGATCTGTACACATGCAAAATTTTGGCCTAATCGGTCAAACGGTTCCCGAGATATGAGCTTGGATGTCTGCAGCGTAAACTAGAATGTAGGTGGCGCAACCTGTCATAAAATCAAGAGAGCTGTCCAGGATGTATAAACCTGCAAAATATTAGGCAGATATGTCAAGCCACTGTCGAGATATGAGTGATTTTATCCCACGGCAGACAAACAGACGGATGCTGTGCAAAAATGGTTGCAGGTGGCGCCACCAGTTTTGCGTATGACAAAGAACTTTGTGAGATCTATAACCATGCAAAATTTTGGCCCAATCGGTCAAACGGTTCCTGAGATATGACTTTGGATGTCTGCAGCGTAAACTAGAACGTAGGTGGCGCCACCTGTCATAAAATCAAGAAAGCTGTCCAGGATGTATACGCATGCCGAATTTCAGGTGAATTAGTCAAACTACTGCAGAGAGATGAGTGATTAAACCCAAAGCAGACGAACAGATGGACACTGTGCAAACATGGTTGCAAGTGGCGCCACCATTTATTGTGTATGTTATACAGCTATCCAAGGGCTACATTTGTACAATTTTTTTTCCTGATCGGTCAAACGGTTCCCATGATATGTGGAGTTATATGTGGATACAGACGCACAAACTCTGTTTTGGCGGATACAATGAATGATGACAACACAGACGCCATATTGATTGCACAAAAATAATTGTTAAGAGAAAGTGGTTTAACCATACTTCGCAGTGGCTCTGATCAAATTACACCCTCATCTAAAGTAAAAGATTTTGGTATTATTTTTTATTAACATGTATCCATGGAAGCCCATGTAATGGTAGTCTGCAAGGCTTCATACATACATATTCGTAATATCAGTAAAATAAGAAAGTTTGTGATCAGAGAGCCTTTTCAGCAAATAGATAATTCTTTTATTACTTCTAAATTAGATTATTGCAATGCACTATTGTGTTTAATTCTCTCATCATTAACAAATCGACTGGAAGGTATATAGAGTGCTGCGGCAAGAAGTGCTTATTACGAGTGCTTCAAAATCAGATCGTATTACACCAATTTTGTATTCTCTGCATTGGCTGCTCGTTGTGCAAAGGGTAAAATTCAAAATATTAATTCTTATGTAGAGGCAATATATAATTCATTCCCTCTTTACCCACAAGAGCTTATTCACAGTTATACTCCCCTTAGAGGCCTTCGGTCAGCAGCTAAAAACTTACTGATCATTCTTTTTACCAAATCGCCCTGGGTATACAAAATCAGGCATTCAGTGTTGTTGGCCCGAAAATGTGGAATGACCTACCAGATACCCTAAGAGAAAGCCACCAGTCTCTCAGAATTTAAAAGTAAATTAAAAACATATTTGTTTATGGAATATTTTCATAAAATGATTTTTATATATTGATAGTGAAATGTTTGAACATTGTAGTGGAATTTTGATAGTTTTATAGATGACTGAAATTTTGATTTTCAGCTGTCTCATTTAATACTGTAATCTTCTGAATGTAATATTTTAGCCAATTGGACTCTAATTTCATATTCTTTTTATAATATGTTTAATGACTGCTGATTGTATTCTAGTTATGTAACAGCGTTTTAGAGCATGTATCATCATGGATTTTACGCTTTAAAAAAAATTATTATTATTATGATTATTATTATAATTATTATTATTATTATTATTATTATTATTAATGAACCTGTTAAATTGTTATGTTTTATGCTGACCTAGTAACGCTAAATAATTCTTCTTCAGTGTTATATATATATATATATATATATATATATATATATATATATATGTTTAATATATATATTTATATATATATATATATATATATATATATATATTACCTATATATTACGTCTTACGTATACGCAAATGATGATTAGTTGTCCCTTGTCTTGACGGGGCTTTTAAATTTAAGTTTTCAACCGTTTTATAATGGTAATAATAATATTAAAAGTAATAATAATAATGATAGATAGATAAATAGATTGATTTAGATAGATTTAGATAGTTTGAGATCGATTTAGATTGATTAGATCGATTAGATCGATAAGACATATTAGATAGAATAGAAAGATTAGATAGATAGAATCATAGATAGATTAGATTAGATTGGATTAGATAAGATTAGATTAGATAGATAGGTTTAAAGAATGAGATAAAAAAAACTGTCTGTTGCTTGGGATTTAGCGGGCTATGTAGAGGGATATGTTTTATTCTTTGGAGGAAAATGTGGCTCGATTTACATTCCCCATTCATGCAGCTCCCAGTAAATTACAAATTATATTTAAGCTATAATTAACGATGTAATAATGGTATATTGCGATGTATGATCATATTATGAATAGCAGCTGTTTTTGTAAGCCAATTAAAGTATTTAATAAGGTTAGGATTGGTTGCTTCGGGAAAATGGTCTACATGACATCATGATTCTCTCTTTTACAGAAAGGAAAAGTATATATATATATATATATATATATATATATATATATATATATATATATATATATGTATATATAGCTATTTCTAGCAATGCACGCTGGCTTGACTGCATGAACTGGGTTGGTCAGTTTACAGAAAAAAAAACAGTTTTAAGCTGTGAACCTATCTGTAATGTATGTTAAATACGATCTTATCATAGAATAATCATTAACTGCAACAAAGAATAAAAAATAATTTAAATAACCATATCAGTGACACTGTGCAGGGGACACCTTTTTTTGCTAAAAAAAATGCAAAATTTAAAATTGTATATTAATACAAAGCCGGATTTCGCATCAAGATGCATTTTGAACAACCCAAGATTGTGCCATTACAGTCTAACTTTTCAATTGTCTCAAGGCTGTGGAAGGGGGGAAACCCTCCTTTATCCTCCCCCTTGTGCCCTGTGTTGCATGTTCTCAAATGTTTTATCCGCCTCTGTTAATTGACCGTTCATCCCGGAGAGACTATTTGTACTTGGGCAACTTGATCAACCAATGATAAGGTGGGATGGCAGAAGGGTTTTGCCGGTAAATACCGGTATCATCAAGAAAACTGGTATTTTCATTTCATGTTTTTATCGTGCGCCATATGGTAACACCTGCGCCGTGTTAATTTTCTTCTTTTTTTTTGGAGTTTCAAGTACCTGTTTATTTCTCTAATTTAAGTTTGATGTAATCTTAAAATATGCATTCGTTCCCCCAGCTTATGAATTCACTGTTTGCAATTATAAATACGCTTTAATGTTGATGAAATAATATTACTTTGTATAAGAATTATTATTTTTATGACTGACGTGTTATTTGAATTTTTTTGATTACTCATGTCTAAATGTTTAAAAGGGGCACCATAGTAGATATTTATTTCTTAATCTGCTTAAATGAAATTAAAAACTAAAAAGATTTTTTTAAATACATCGAATTACTATCTTTTGCATTTAAACATGTTGGTTACTGACAGTTTCAAATTTCCAAAATTCCCTTCTGATGTAAAAATTGTTGTAATCAGTATGTAATAGTATGTAATATTATAATAGTTTTATCCTTTAACTCTACATTCACAATTCGTCTTTATTGATCTTGCATATGAATTTACAATTATGGAGATATCTCGAAGATGAATTTTCCATCAGCTCTTTTATTTCACAATATTTACGATAGATGGCGCTTTATGTCGAAATTTAAGTCATTTTGAAAAACTCATTCCACAAAATCTGCTTTGTCATTTTCACCTGCACAGATAAAGGGTGTGACTGAGTGTATTAATGCTGACGAAAGTAAAGATATTTTCATTTTAAATGAAATTTTCATAATGTATTTGTTACTGGTGTGCCGATTAATTGATTTAATCGATGAAAGGTCGATTTATTTTAAAATCGATAACCGTTTAATCGATTGCATTTGTGTATAATCTATTAAGAACGATGTATGCATGAATCTTATCCTGTCATGGATATTAAGTATACAAACACAAAGTAACGAACAGCATCAAAACAGAGCCTTGCACAGTCAACAATCTACCGACGGCAAGTGGGCCTTGGATGCGGGTGGATATATGTTTTCATCATGAATACTGATGTACATGTCAGACTCTTTACTATAAGGTCAATATTTAAGGTTCTAGTATACAGTAGATTTCAAGGTAATTTAGAATATACATAAAATAATCCAGGGGCGTAGCCAGGATTGAGGAAGGGAGGGGCCGAAATATTTGGCAAAGGCAGTTAATACGGATGGTAATACGTGATATATACAAAACTTGCTCTTCTTAAAAAAAAATTTATATTAAAATTAGCCCCAGATCTGAGAAAACAAGTGTCAGGAATTTCATGATTTTTTAAAAATTTAATCATCATTATACTAAGTGAAATTGCGGGTGTACCGATCGAGCCCCCCCCCCCCCCCCATTGGATACGCCCCTGATAATCAGTTAATAATCGATCATCGGTCGTTTTGATTTTTCAATCATCGATTATGATTTAAAAAACAAATTCCTGCCACAGGTATTTAATATGTGTTATTACAGTGTGTAATTAATACTCCCATCTGTTTATGTGGGCCTACGATCTCATTTTACTGAGTTGGGCGTTATTACGTAACCTATACCATATTTTCGGGGAAAAACTACAAAATTTCTGTCTGGTCATATATCTGTAAAATTATATAAAAAATAAATTCCAAAATTCATAGCATAATCAATGTGTGTATATAGTCTACCAGATACATGCTGAAGTGGACTGTCTGGGGATTATAGATAACTTTCAGAGTTGTCCCGAACAGTTCAGTTCTATAGAAAAAACCTCATAAAGAGCTGACAATGTAACGGCTGTAATGGTAAGTTTCCGTTTGGATCCTTGTTAAATTTTTTTTTTTCTATTCAGGTGAACGGTCATTTATAATATAACCATATTGGCATTTTAGATGTGTTATCCACGCCTGTACGTGTATATGTCGGAAGGCAATTTTTTTATATTATAAATAATAACACAAATTTAATATTACCAGTATATTAAAGATCGAGTTATATATATATATATATATATATATATATATATATATATATATATATATATATAAATAATAGCAGATCTACCATGTTACCTGCCTATAAGAAGACATGAATGCCCTAATCAAATTGTCCAGATTCTGAGCCCATTACAAATAATCAATGTGATAATGGACATACTCTATGTAGGTTACTGCATGGTAAGATCGCGAAAATGGAACCGTCGCGAAACAATGAAAAAGTGGAATTCGCGAAAAATTACCCTCGCACATATGAACAAGACCATACTATACCTACGCCAATATTCTTTATCATCATACCTGAATTCATCCAGAATCTTGAACAAACTTTAATGTATGGTACCTAAGCTGAGGAAATTTATTATTTCAAGTCGAGAGTAATGTGTGTCACGTTTCACCATGATATAATAATACCCCGGTAATCCACCCCCTCAAGGTATGATACAAAAATACCCCGGTACTCCACGTCTTCTATGTATGATACAATAATAACCCAGTCCTCCACGTATTCAACGTATGATACAATAATAACCCTGTACCCCACTTCTTCAAGGTGTGTTGTCATGAAATCCCGTTTCCCCACGTCTTCACGTACGATAAAATTAAACCCCGGTACTTCATGTCTTCAAGGTATATGTAGCATGAAACCCCGCTACTCCTCGTCTTCAAGGTATGTTGCATGACACCTCGGTACTCCACGTCTTCAAGGTATGTTGTCATGAAACCTCAAATTCAGGTACATAGTGCTGGTAGATCCAGGACTAATCTGCTGTGACAGACATTTCCTATGTGTCCTTACAGGGAAGGCTGTGAGTCTATCTTTCAGTGATTCAATATATCGCCGAGTACGAGTGCGCGTACTTCAGTGGAGAACTGTGTCAACCCAGATGTGTTTACCGGCATGAAGCGCTGGTGATTACCTCAGTATACACGGTGATAAGCGGCTTTGACTAGAGCCGTTCATATCAATTTCACGTGCGCGTCGGTCATGTGATCAGCGGCTTTCTGGACAAGTGAAACTTTCGTTTGTAATGAACATTCAGAAGTAAACAGCACTCTGTCATTTAGTGTGTTTATATGGTCACTAGAGATCTTTGATTCATATGCATGGAACGCCTCTCCAAATAAGTGTAAGTTTACATTGAATTTACTAAATTGTTTTGTTAACTTATGTCTTTTTCTTTGTTTAGAGTGTATGTGAGGGTTTCAGCCGGTTGAGTTGACCATCTAAAAGAATCTGGACGTCCATGCCTACGGGGGAGAGACAAGCAATTTAGAACAGTTCTTTGGGTAAGATGGTTTAAAATAATGTATAATAATAATAATAATAATAAAAACCCAATTCTTTACCCAATTTCAGGTCTATACTACGTAGGCTTACTCTTAAGAACACGAGATATGGAACAACTGCGTGTTTAACCGCTGCGCAAGGCTTTTCCACTTGACCTCTGTCATTGCTTTGATAATCAATCATTTAGATATGCATGTAGGCGTTACAGCCATTTGTAAGATAACACAAGTTTTAAGTTACATCCAAATTGAATTGTTGGAATACGCACAGACATCTATGGTGAGTGTTTTATTATATAGTATCAATATATGGTTATATCATGGTTTTTGTAGTTTTAAATGATAGTTTTGTCGCATGATACTTGGCAGATGATACGATGCAGTATCGAAAACTCGCTACAGAGGACCGACAGGCTTTGTCGGAGGGGAGTTGCTTGAACCCGTTACACTTACAAAGCTCGTTTTCAGCCTTTCTTTCGCTCCGCATAAGTAGCGGACTTTATACCGACTTGGTTTACAGTTATCATGCAGGCCTATCTGTGTTTTATTGGTGAACACAGTAGTTATTTAGAGATTAACGTAACTCAGTATCTTTAGCTCAGTTGACTTGTTTTCAACCGTCCGTCTGGTTGCCATGAACATAATTGTTGAACCGAGAAATACTTGAAATTAGGTCACGTTGACCTATATTCTAAGATCTAAGGGACAACGTCATTAATATGGTCACTTTAAAAGTCACTGTTCTGTGCTGAACCGATACTTGGTGTCTATTAAAACATATGCCTAGTTAGCACCTTTAATACAGCATGCATAATTTTAACAGTGAAGAGAATTTGGCATTTATTTTTGGAGTTGCGAGTTAAAAAACCTATTATGAGCACTTCAGAAGCTAAGGCTAGTTAGTAAAACTGCATTCAAAGGCCCAGTAAACTCAAGAACGGCTGTAGCTGACATGTCATCACGATATTTTGCCCACATATTGATCATGCACATGTAGTCACAATTTACTTTTTTTTACACCTTTTTTATGCCGAAATACTGCCTAATCCAAACGAATTGTTTCAACTTTTTCAAACATTATAGACAATATAAATACTTCAAATAAATGTCATGGTTGACTAAGGACCTGCACAGGTGGTAACACTGAAGTAATCAGGTTGGATTTCTTGTCTGTCCATTTGCCTTTTGGTCCCCATTTTTAGCCCTCTGTTTATCTGAAGCACTCTTACATGCGTATTCACCCAAGAACTGCACCCGCTATCGCTGTAAAACTTTATCTGACGATGGCCCTTGTAACAGGATTTTTGCAAGCTATCAGATTTCAGACACATCACAAATCCAATGTATATGTTAACACGAAGCAGCGTTCACTGATTTTATTGCGTGAATATATCTAGTTGCATTAAATTTGATTTGCAGGTTAAAACAAATCAATTAGTTATATATTGTATAGTTTAATAAATGAAAAGTGTGGTCTGAAACCATTTAAACATGCTATATGGAAGCATGGTGATGAGCCTCAGAGTTATATGAAAGAATACATTTGATTAACAAAAAAACAATGTGTAGATGTAATTAAAAGTTGACAATACAATTTAAACATATGGTCAGAAGATGTAAATATTAAATTTCATGAGAATATTCTTGATTGATTTGTGTGCCAATGAGTCGCTACAAAGTCTATTTACCAATTTATTTTTTATTTATTTACATTAAAAAATCAACCTAGTAGAAAATGCAGGAGAGTGCATATACGAAATATTTATAATAGTTTAAAGTGCTTTTTCATCGTATGGAACCAGTCATTTTGAAGTGGGAGGGAAGAGAAGGGGAACATCTGGTGAGTTAGCTCCAATTTCAAAAGGTTACATAACCAGCCCCAGTATCAAACATCACCTCTCTGGTAAATTCATGCTTCCGACCTGTCAATTATGCGTTACCAATTGGCTTATGACGAAAAAACTTGCTAACATTGTCTAAATACCATGTCATTTATGACGTGGTCTCCACGTGTCGAGTGTCCGCCAAATTGTCCCACAACAAACCTCGCTTGTGGGACAATGGCGCACGGGGATGTGACAGTACGATGTTTTGTTCGGCTTTTGTCGACGATATATACCCTGAAAGGTTGGGGAGGGGCCAGGTTTATTTTACTCCCGAAGACTGAACTGGCGAAATGTTTCCGGTGGATCCAGACGTGTGGGAGGTTACAGTGCACAGCCTAGTCACCTCAACGTTACCAGGATTAACAATAACCACTGATAACAAGCACAAATCTGTCTGTTCAACGGTGAGTGTCATTAACTATCAAACTGTTTCTTTTAAGATCCTTTTTTATTTTCTTTTTATTATCTCATTTGTTTAGTTTTAACTGACACCGTATTAATTTTCATATATAGCCGACCATTGCTGCGTAAATGTGAAGATATAGTTTGGAATGACATTCTCGATGCTAAGTCATCAACCCTTAGTTACATCACTGATACAAGCTGCTATTGGATTAGATGGTGATGATGACCTGACATTTGAAATAAGTATGCATGAAGTCATATTATGTAACATTTTATTGACCTGACATATATCCAGTTATAGACTGACCTGCAGTCTTATTTCAATATTAAAATGGTCAGACAAACTCATCATATCAAGCAATTTCATGTCGATTATGAGAGCTGCCATAAGGCTGTATCAACATATCTGAATTATCATTAGATACTAGTTCATCTGATGAGCATCAATATTCCTTGGTCTTGTCTGAATACCACACCCTTTCAATCTCTGACACTGATCTGAATGTTTCTGTCACTCGGTGTATTTAAAGTTTTGTTTAATTACTAATTTACTAAGTGACCACTTCATAACATTATATATTCATGTAGACATGAAAGGAAACAGTCAACACCAACACCAAGTGAACTTTATTGCATGACACACCAAAGTGAAGTGGTGGTGACAAAATGACTGTGGTGATAAATGAACTAGCATCAGCTCGATTTGATTCAGGTTGCACACTGCAAGTCGTGCCACAGGTTCATTATTGGTTTGAACATATAAGGCAAAGTACTCATTTAAAGTGATTTTCCAATAGAAACTAGGTTTTGTTTTTGTTTCAGCATTTCATTAGAGGCAATGGTCCCACAGATAAACATCCTGACCCATTACCGGCAGATGGCTCTCGTTGCAAAGCAGTAACTTAGCAGTTAGACCACCAATGAAATGTTAAGACAATTAAGTTTCTTTTGAAGTATACTTGTATATTTTCTATGAAACAATGTAATTTAGCAATTTTTTTTTTTTTGGGGGGGGGGGGGGATATACGCCTGTTTACTTTTTTGCTTAAAAGTTATAGACTGATTTTGTTACATGAATTCAATCTGTTGTTCAATGTTTAGTGATATCATAATTACAGCTGTATCTTAGATAGACCAAGGGTCAAATCAGATTACACCCCATTGACTTCAATAGTTTGTTTTAAATCCTTATGCTCAGATAAATGTCAGGTCTAGGTCAATTAGTCATTTACATTCTTATGAAAATAGTTTAAATACAATTTTATGAAAAATATGATCAGATTATAAGATATACATAACATTTCACCTCTGATCATCATGCTTGATGTATTGCACATTAGTAGGGATTGGCCAGTGGTAAACGTGCGTTTCTTAACTTTACATAGAACTTCAAATATATTTAAGAGGAGTGTGTCCAGTCTAGAATCTGCAGACAGGGTTTGGAGACAAGTGGACGTGCACCACAAAGTTAAGATATGAATAATGCTTTCTTTGGAATACGCCCAAGTGATGACAGTAGGATTACATATTGATAAATGTTGGCCTATATAGTTGAGACAATTTAGGAGACTGTTTGCTCAAATTCCATGTCATGTTAGTAGAACTTTCAATTCCAGTTCATGCTTGTAGTTTTCCCTTTATCCATATTGTTTTACGCTGTATATAGTGTAAGAATGGGAATATAAAGTTGATTGTCATTATATTTCATCATTGTTTAACAGAGAGACTGTTTCATTTGCCAGTACATCTGCATTTGAACAACAGAGAAAGGTCACTACAAATGGAACAACTTTTAAACTTAGAACTTAGAGGACAGCACCCAGTCAACAATCTTTCTGCACAACAGGCTTAATTGTCATATTTCTGGTAAGATAGGGACATTTAATTTCAACAAGAGAAAAGTTAGAAGCTGTGATTCTGATATGTCGAGTGAATCTCCATGCATTGCGAGTATGCAGCCATTGTCACTAGTATGACATTCCAGATTTGCACAAACTTAGACATACACCCCAGATTCATTCCAAGAGTTCATTGAAGAGAAAAGACTGTTATAACGAACACATTCTGAATCAGCAATAAATACATCGTGACGCATAACAGAAAAATCATTTTTATTCTCCTTTCACGAGTCTATTAACGCCAATATTCCTTAAATCATCAACATTTATATGACAGTGTATCACTGATGTTTACAAAATAAACATATTACAAATGCTTGGTCTTGAGAATCATTTATATATCATTAAATATTTGCATTTGTGTCGCAGAACTTCTGGCTGTATGTCACTGTAACTCTCGTTCAAATGCCGGGTACTGTTCAGGAACTGCTGCAGGGGACGCATTGGGCAGGTTCAGATTCCTACATTCTTCCATCTCTGGGTTAGATTTTGCTTATTGCAGGGGCAAATATTTTGTCTACAAGCAGATATTTAAGTTTATAACATTACATTGAAGAACTGGCATCAGGCATTGGACCATATTTTTAATAGGGGTGGGGGTTGTTCCAGAATATTTACATTGAAAATTTTAATTTGTTTCAGACTTAAAAGCCCTGGGATTTGTCAATGACAGTACATTTATATCAAAGCATTGCATTGTTTACTATTTTAGGTGACTCCAATGTACCAGGCACATGGTTATAGATTCGGTTACATCTGATATTTACATATTTTCATCACAATAATGATCAAATAAATTCCTGGTAAATACCATACAGGTAATGTAAAGCAAGGAAAATGAAATGAGTTTGCACTGGGATCAACTATGTCAACCTAGTTCTTGGAGGCAAATGCTCTTTTTTTACCTTTTACTTGGCATTCAAGTTATACAGTATTAGTGTTCGGGTGGTGTGGCATATAAAAACATATGATATGGCCATCAGAGGTCACCAGTCCAGTTACTCAAAAGGAAATAAATTTAAAACCATTTTCTCTATTATATGGCATGGTAATACGTCAGCAGCAAGTGATGGAAATATCATATAAAGTATACATATACAATCTATTTAAAAACATGCATCAGGTTTTTTAACAAACCTTTTACTATTTAGCAGACCACTGGTTCTCTTTTCCTAGAATCTGTTGGTCCAGCTACCACAAGATGGTTTATTGGAACAGGTACATTCCACTTCTGGGGTATGCTGAGTATGCTCGTACTGCTGAGCTCGGCAGGAATGCCAGTAAATATGTGGAGTTTCAACCCCTGGAGGGATTTAATAAGGCTCACAATATGGGAAATGCCCATTTGATCTGAAATGATACACAATATTTATACTAAGAGAATAAGTTTATAATTCCTAAGCATACAAACTCGGCCCTTTTAATAATAATAGGCCTATCAGTAGTATTATTAATAATGCATGTGTAACATAGTCATAGTCCAAAATTTAGCAAGATTATAGTTAGAATTCACGCAGGTAGCTAAAAAGGAAATAAATTTGTGTCGCCTGTGAATTAATAATTGCGTGCCAAATTTATTTTATACTAATATTTTAAGACAACAGCAGCACTTTAAACCCCTTCCTTTTTCATTTAACGGGCACTGTTTTACGTTAAGCCGCGAGTCACATGGCATTTCTTTGTTTACAAACAACCGAGGTCAGTCATGCTAAGGATTTCCGTGCCGAACTGTCAGTATTACTCATCGTCATCATCAACTGATGAAAATTATATGATATGATTTGAAAGAAAAAGTAAATAGTGTTAGTTCATCTTACCCTGCTTTACAGGTGATATGTGACTCGGTTGTTATGTCGTCCTCTAGCTCGATCTGAAGACTGAGGCGTCTCGGCCTTTCGCATTAGCGCATAAAGGGCCATACAGCACCGGGCTGTTACTCTGACGGCATCGCACTTAATATTTTCCTTTATTACGATATCATGCACATATCTATGAGGGCCTTCTTTTTTTAAGTATTCTGTGACAAGATGAGTTGTCCGGAAAGAAAAATTTAGATGTTCTCAGGGATATGCATATATATGCAAGCGAGTCGCTGGGCGCCGCCATGTTCTCGTTCACTGAGCACATGCGCCCTCTTTGACTAAATGTGAGGCTTAGCAACCGTCGTTAAGGGGGCGGGGCTTGAGGCGATGCCATCGGAACGGTCAAATTACTTACATGAACGGTCTTCTAAAACATCTGAATAAAAGCTACCATTTTTATTTTCAATTGTTCTCAAATTTCAGACTTCAAAAGGGTACATATAAATGTGTTCATCATATGGCTTATAAAGAAAACAATGATCGCTCGAGTTCTGCACTCTGGATTCACTAGGTTTCTGTTGCTAGCCTAGTATCGGTGTCCGTTTGTGCCTACTTGGCCTCTGTGGCTGTGGGTGCTGTGGCTTTGCACAGGTCACCGGTATGGGTAAAATGGTGGCGTTCTCTCGCGGCTTCATGCTTGGCTTGTGTGGCATAACGTCTATCGGCTCCATAAAAATTCTCAAAGGGCTGAAGTCTTGAGTACAGCAACCTGTAGCTGCTCGACAAAGCGTAAAACATCTTCAGTCAGTCAGTGTTCATCATTTGAGACGGTGCTTACACCTAGGAATTAGAAAATAAATGCGCCATGGTCAAAACATGGCAAATTTTATGGCAGAGATTTAAATTTAAGCTAATAACTTGGACGCAGGTGCGTATCCAGGGGGGTCATGCCATGCCCCCTCCACACGATTTTGCATGTTGAGGGAAAACATTCCAGACAGCAATATCGCTGAGAAAATCAAAGCATAAAAGTAGATATAAAAATATGAACATTGCTATCATGTTTACTTCTGTTTTATTACTGTGCGCTTACTTATGCAGGTAACACACTGTTCCTCTTGTTTTCAGTCTTAAACTGGTACGAGGATACAAGAGTAGGCTGATTCAAGTATATATATATATATATATATATATATATATATATATATATATATATGCAGGTTTGTGTGTATGCAAAATTGACGCTACTGCTGTGTGGACGGGCCTGTGTAGCGCGGCAAAGCAAAGCTGGAAAAAGTTCAACTTTATCCGCATTTAACTTGAAGCGCCGCAAAAAAAAAATGCCCAGTCATTTATTAAGTATACCATTTACAGCGCTGCACAGCGTTTGGTGTGGACGGGCCATTAAGCTGAAAAAGTCACTTAAATAATTCATTGGGAGTCGAGATTAAGAAAAGAAGAAAAATTACCAGGGCATTTTTGCTGACACTCGGACAAGACGGACACCCGCCCACGTGTGGGGAATTCCCATCAGGCTACCACCGCTGATAGTTATTTCTTGGAACAGCGCTGGTGTGTTACCTGGCGCTGAACTAACATACATATTACATCAATTCTGGTCAGGATGTTCTCGCCACAAAAGCACTGGTTTACAATTGTAGACGCTAGACGCACCTGACTTCTGTTGGAGCGACTACAAACCACATCCATCTCAAGCTTTGAACTATCCAGGCCGTGTTTGAGCAGAAATGTTAGTTTTGCAAGACGATAACTATCCAGGCGTATTTGAATTTGAAGGAAAACGTTCGCACTAACCAGGCCGTGCTTGATCGGAAAAGTTAGCATTGCAAGACTTTAACTATCCAGGCGATTGAATTTGAGGGGAAACGTTCTCATTATCTAGGCCGTGTTTCCGGGAAAATGTTAGCATTATAAGACGATAACTATCCAGCGTGTTTGAATTTGAGGGGTAACGTTCGCACTATTCAGGCAGTGTTTGAGCGGACATGCAAGCATTGCAAGATGATAAGTATTCAGAGTGTTTGAATTTGAGGGAGAACGTCAGCACTATCCAAGCCGTGTTGGAGGGGATATGTTAGCATTGCAAGACCATAACTATCTAGGCGTGTTTGAGGGGAAATGTTAGCATTGTAAAAGGATAACCATCCAAGCGTATTTGAATTTGTAGGGGAAACAATCGCACTATCCAGGCCGTGTTTCTGGGAAAATGTTATAATATAGCATTGCAAGACGATAACCATCCAGGCGTGTTTCAATTTCAAAGGACATCTGACCGTAGACGAGAGAGATACTGCGATGGACCTTGATAATCTGATAATAGATGATGAAGAATTGCCACAGTCTTTTCCGTGACACTATTAAAATTGATAAAAAAAATTAGGAACAGTGTAATTTTTTTCTTTAATTGAATTATTATATTTACACCATCATGATTTTTTCTTAAAAATCATCAAGTGATAAGATCAAATCATAAATACTGAAGCAAATCAATAGCGTTTAAATATAAGGCAAAATAAATGTCCCAGCTGCTAGTGTTGTACACGGACTAACAATAGCTGCTAATAACTATAGTTAGCACACAGTGTGAAATGTGTACAAACGTTGAAAAATCAAAATCACAGCGTTTACTTTTCGCTAACAATATGAATCTGACGTCTAGCTGGCAAACGATATTAAAGGACGCAAAGGACACGCCCCCCCCCCCCCACCCCATTTTCACAGACTTGAGGCCTGTGAGTTTCAGCGCCATTTCACAATGCTTAATCCAAACAGTTATCACACCCAAATGACATTGCCTTTAAGAAAAATAGTAGTTTGAAAGAATATATTCGAATAACTGACATTTTTAATTGAACTTATCAGAAAATTACTTTAACATGCGGTCTCGAGAATGAATGTATCTCCGTTCTCAGTGATTTCTCTGGCCTGCTGTCTCGCACAGTATGGCTACCGGTATAAGAACATTCGAACACGTCGTTATTCGCATGAATGTGTTTTGAAATTATTGAATGCGCAGAATATAAATATTGACTTCCCTTGGTTCTAATAATTCTTAAAATCACAGCCAAGTGTCATATCGACGGAGGGTAGCGCAGACCACATCAGATAGGACAATTCGCTCGGGGGGGGGGGGGGGGGGGCTTTATGAGATGCACTGATTTCCATTAAAACTTCTTGGATTATCACAACGAAGGCAAATCATGGGCGTTCAATAAACTCTTGGTTTGTATAAGTATATCATTTATCTATATTACTATGGTTGAAAGGATACATTCGCAGCAGCCAATAACAGAAAATCCCGCAACATTCTCATTGTTAGTGGAGCAGTAGGCATGATCCAGGGCAGCAAACATTTGCATGATACTGATTTCATTTCTAGAATGCTTTGTGGTGCAACGCATACACTTGCTTACCCAAGTGGTTTAATTTGATAGACATATGGATCTGAAGATTTTATTAATCATTTTGTCATTTTAATTTGCTTTCTGTTTTATTTTTTAATGACTGTGCCTTCTATTTCAATTAACAGAATATATATTTGTACATGATACATCACAAATTCTGGTAAAGCCTAGCCTTGGTGCATATGTTTAATTATAAGTTTACAACTACTATGGTAAATCAAAGAAACTCCATTGAAAACGTTTAAAATTTCTTTGATTTGATATTTGGTTGAAATAAGGAGAAACTTGTCAAATTTGCTGAATATCAAGAATATTGACTGCTGCAAAACTTGTCAATTCAGCTGACCCCCTTATCATCTTGTAATGCTAACATTTCTCCTCAAACATGGCTAGGGTAGTTATCGTTTTGCAATGCTAACATTTCTCCTAAAACATGGCTTGGGTAGTCACCGTCTTGCAATGCTGACATTTCTCCTCAAGCATGACCTGGGGTAATTACCGACTTGCTGTTGTTACAGATGTTTCGGGTCTGTTCTTGTGAGTGCGAGTTGTCTTTGGAGTTTTTCTTTTCTAGAATTTTCGGGTAAGAAGCTATAAATTAAGGGCTGTGTTTAGGGCCGAAAGAAAGGAAATTACCAGCGAGCACTAAGAGTGTTACATCCGTCAGTTCTGGGACCTTTTCCTATAATTGCATTATGTCAGATATTCAACGGACTTCATACAGATTTAATGGCCTGGGTAGTTATCGTCTTGCAATGCAAACATTACTCCTCAAACATGGCCTGGGTAGTTATCGTCTTGAAATGCAAAGATTCCTCCTCAAACATGACCTGGGTAGTTATTGTCTTTAAATGCAAACATTCCTCCTCAAACATGGTCTGGGTAGTTATCGTCTTGCCCTCAAACATGGCCTAGGTAGTTATCGTCTTGCAATTCGAACATTCCTCCTCAACCATGGCCTGGGTAGTTATCGTCTTGCAATGCTAACATTCCTCCTCAAACATGGTCTGGGTAGTTATCGTCTTGCAAAGCTAACATTCCTCCTCAAACATGGCCTTGGTAGTTATCGTCTTGCAATTCGAACATTCCTCCTCAAACATGGCCTGGGTAGTTATCGTCTTGCAATGCTAACATACCTCCTCAAACATGGTCTTGGTAGTCACGTCTTGCAATGCTAACATTGCTCCTCAAACCTGGCCTGGGTAGTTATCGTCTTGTAATGATATCATATCTCATCAAACGTCGCCTGATTAGTTATCGTCTTGCAATGCTAACATTTCTCCTCAAACATGGTCTGGGTTGTTATTGTTTTACAATGCTAACGTTTCTCCTCAAAAATGGCCTGGGTAGTTATCGTCTAGCAATGCAAACATCCCTCCTCAAACATGGCCTGGGTAGTTATCGTCTTGCAATGCTAACATAACTCCCCAAACATGGCTTGGGTAGTTATCGTCTTGCTATGTTAACATTTCTCCTTAAACATGGCCTTGGTAGTTATGGTCTTGCAATGCTAACATTGCTAATAAACTATTGTCAGTGCAGAAAATAAGGAACTATTGCTTTGTTTGTTACGAGCATAGTTTACTTCAGACTTCGGAATGTCTCGTTTGAATATATTAATTCATTTTTATTTTGACTGTACAGTTAAGTGTCAAGATATATATACATTTTGTTATTGTTACCTTTAAAAATTGATGCACTTAAACAGGTAAATTTAAGGTGAACACAGGTAAACTGTATTTTTTTTTCATTCATTAGTCATAGTGTTAGATAAACAATCTTGACCTTAGAAAGGTACAGAATCATTTGCATGTTGAAAAAGTTAACTTAAATATATGTATTAAAGCTCTTTTTTTAAATCTCATTTGATAGTACAATATTGTAACACATTATAAGTAAATTTTTGCATTGGTTATATGTAGAAACATGTTCACCTGTACAGGGGAGTTCAGGTAAACACAGGTTAAAGTTTTGGTGTGTAAGTCATGTATGTACCCCTGCAGAATACACCAAAAATACTAAAACTTACAAAGGTTTGTCCTAGAAATACGTAATTCAGTTTGTGTGTTTGGCTTTACTTTGGTTAAAAAAAATAAAATGTTTGACAAATTAATTTCGATTATATACCAGAAGCACCCAGTTTCGTCTACTATAATCCACATACTTAGTGCAAGGAAAAAGGTGAAAGTCGTTCATCTGACCTACAAATTGTTACAGGTAAGACAGCCGAGGAGCAATTGACAGGTGCGCATTTCTGCTAGATAAGCAACTTAATGTTCAACGCGGTGATTATATGTTATTAAAATTTGGCATGGATATTAATAAAATCGTTTTAAGAAACAAAGATGAGTCCGTGGAATTTCAAAAGTTCCTAATTGTAGTTGTATACCAATAAAATACTTCTAATTGTCCTAAATAACTACAGCCAATCGAATTCCCGTTCCTGATTCCCGTCGTGGTAACCGAGCGACCATTGGGGTATAAATTAAGCGGGGCGTGCGGGCAACATGCAGACCCTTTGGCCAACGCTTTACCAACAGCAAAACCGGGAATAAAAATAAGTACACACAAATAGATTGGGATATTGTGATTGCCAACAATTTGTCTTCTATCAGGAATTCAAACAAAAATATATTCTGGGTCAGCCCGTCAGAATTTCTTTTACAATTTACTTATGAATTATTCATCTTTGAACTCGTGAACGTAAATTTTGTTATATTTTTTCTTGGAACTGTTTTTTTTAATTCTTCAAAGGTACATAACTATACACATTGCCAGACTACAGATAAATACTGCCGATTCTTTATCGATTAAGGTTATATCGTAGATTATATGGAATTAGGGGCTTAGGGGCGGGGCGGTTTCGTCTAATCATGGTGGTTCCTTTATTTTTTTACACCATTTATTTCGTATTTATAACAGGAAGAAAAAGAACTGGTGAGAAAAAAAAACATACACAGCCAATATATATATATATATATATATATATATGTGTGTGTGTGTGTGTATGTATAAAGATATTATTACACAAAACGAAATCCTTGCAGCTCATGTTAAAGTATAAACAAAGGTACTGTGTTATGAAACAAAATAATAATGAAATTACACTATAAAATAAGGCAGTACTTCGCTACCAGGAAGAAAGCCTGCCAGAAGGTTGACTCTCTCACACATTGTGTGGAAAATGTTGTGACGAATTAATTCCGTTGCTCTTTCCTCGCAATATGTAAATAATGTCCATGCACTCACTGAAGCAACGTAAAATGCCGTTTTCCATGATTCACCATATTCTTACAACAGTCTCGCTCAAATGCAAACGTTTATACTTAATTGAACATATTGATTACAACCTAAATTTCTGTACTGTAAATATGACCAGATCTTATAACATGACTAAAAATAATCTTGTACCAAGACTTATGTGTGAGTTACTTAAACTTAAAGATAGCAGATGTGATTGCATTTCAAAAATAAAACTATTGTAAACATCCGAGTTTGAATACATTATTCAATATACAATACATAACATAATATTTTTTAATGATACAATTACTTTAAATTTAATTGAATACTCTACTGAATAACAAATAATTAGTTCTAATAAGTTATTATTTTATAAATCAAAACCAAATATTTTATCAAAATATAGAAATACCATATCTTATTCTAACATGAAATGGATGTAGCTTTGAATAAAAGCATGGCTTTACCTTGATGATATTGAAATTTTACAGAACAAATTAAAGTTTATCCAAATATTTGGGTTGCTTTTAGTGAATATAAAACATGTCCTGCCGACACGTAGCTCATGAAATAACGTCCCGCGTTTCGAATGAAATAGTAGTGTCTTGCGTCAGCTCTATGCATATCATGGAGCTCTACTGCATGGAGCTTCTGTCAAGATATGGAATAAAAAAGTGGAATTTTAGCACTGACAAAGTATTTATAAGCGTTGAGCATTGAATAACACTAATAAAACAAAATTTTACCATGTTGAGCACAAGCTAATTATAAATTGTGTGGACAAAATAATTCAGTTACCACATTATGAGTTCCCTGCGGTATCATTCTTGTCTAGTTACAACTTAAAATTTCCTGTGTACTGTGAAATATATTTGTTTATTATCATAGTGATCTTTTGATTTGTATTAGCAAAGAGGTGAATTCTCTCTATTGTGTGGCAAAATATTCCCTGTTAATAAATTCAACGATGTTTTGCTTTTTGTCAACTACAAGCCAATATACAAGGGCTTTTCACGTGATATGTTTGTATATATATTTTGTCCAGTTTTGTAATGTTTAGTTAGAGGGGCTGATGTTGCTGAGACTGCCCCGGGTGGCATACAGACTAAATATAGGTACGCAACTGGTCATGGCGTCTCATGATAACGATATGACGGGTTTCAGGCTTGACCTTAATGACGGGATTAAGAGTTTGGCTGAAATTATAAACTTCTCTCTATAGACTTCTCCCTTTAAAAGGTCTTGTTTTTTGCAAATTGACAGTGTACCTACAGGCCATGAGGCGTTGTCAAAATGACGAAAATACTTCCATCCTCATGGGGCCTTATACTGCGTTCCTAAGACCTAGATGTAAAGGCACTCTGACAGCCAGTAATCTGGTCGTTATGTCAGAAGGCCGATATGGCGCTAGACTGTGCCTCAAATTCTTTTCGAGACATTGAAAGATGCGTCAAGTTCATCCATGTTCGAACTTTACCTAGCCCTTGATAAGTTGCATCAATGCTGCAAGTTTGGTGACTGTTCCTTTTATTGACGGACGGATGGACGGACGGAATGACGGACGCTCATCATATCTCTGTCCCCCGCAAACGGCGCCTTTGGTGAAGGGTGGGGGGGGGGGGGGGGACGAAAACAGTGATAATATCAAAAAATTCATATCGTACATAATTACTCAATATAATCGATAATACATGCAACACTTATTAGGCAAAAGTCATCTAAACTACCTTTTTATGTAACATGCAATTTACACATATTTATCAGAAAAAAAATATCAATGTCATCATTTAAGTCAGCTGGAGTCAGATGTTAAACTAATTTCAATTCCTTGTGATGTAATCTCTTACAATCCTATGCGCCTGCATGCAATGATTCATCTCACTTCCAATTTTTATTTGTTACAGTTTATTTTTTATCCAAAATTCCAATAAATTAATAAAAATGTAAACAATGATTCCAATGATTACAATTGACCGTAAAAGATGACGAAATCGAAATGTTGTATTACCAATTGTACATATGTTGTATAATTAACAAACGGTAATATACCTACTGCTATATCTCTTTTTTCATTCAAAGCTACTTAAATATACATTTATTTAACTTATTTTAGTATATACGTATTAGTGAATGCACGAGCTGTTTAAAAATCATTTGCAGTACACGTTCATTGCATAATTCTCTCAATAAATACTTCACTTAATCCATGAAAATATTTACACGACACGAATATATATCACTGAATTATAGTCATTTCGCTGTACACATGTTCAATGCATAATTTTCCCAAGATATACTTAGAATTACGCATGAAAATACGTACATGGACAAGCATATATGACTTAATTATAATCGTTTTGAAGTACAATATCAATGGATAATTTTCCCTCAATAAATACTTACAAGAATACATTAAATTATTTACACGGACGTGCATATATCACTGGATAATGATCATTTGCACAACAAGTTTCCAATGCGTGTTTCTAACAGATAATCAGAAGAATGTAGAAAAATATTTACACTGACTTTTGAAGTGTACCCGTGAAGAGTAAAAAAAATATTATCGCCTGATAAAAATAAAAAAAAATAAGAATATCTTAGACGAAAAAAAATGTCGGCGTTCGGGTTCGTATATTAGTCAGCTAATGAGTTCCCGGTTCGCATTAATTCCGAGAAATATTATATATATATATATATATATATGTATATATATATAAACCATGGGATTATTTTAATTATCTTGCTGCCTATGCTGTGAATTTGGAAAATTCATAACATTTCGGATGTGAAATTTTATGTCACCGTTTTTTTTTTAATTATGTGCAACACAAGTATTAAGATTTTTTTTTTTATTTATACAAATTATACAGATAAAATAGATAGTTTTAGCATTTTCAAGGAAATCCTTTCCTCACAAATATTTGCCTTAGAATTTACAAGGTTCCTTCAACTGGTATATAAATAACCATGAAGATGAGAAATGTTAAGCAAATACGAAATAAAATCATCAATTGCTTATTTTCGTGTAACAATGCATAATTTTCTCAATAAATATGTTTTATTTTTATCTTTCGAAGTGTTCATGTCCAAGGTATTATAGTCCCAAAAAATATTTATACGAATGCATGAAAATATTTACATGGACTAAGCATGTATGCTTGAAATGCAGTTATTAGCAGTAAACGTGTCCAATTAATAATTAAAAAAAACACTTATAAGAATGCAACAGAAAAATTACACGGACACGCAAATATCACTGAATTATACTCATTTTCAGCAGACGTGTCGAATGCATAATTTTCTAAATAAATATTTTTTATTTTTATCATTCGATGTGTACGTGTCCAAGGTATAATAGTCCCCATAAATACTTATACGAATGCATGAAAATATTTACAAGGACTATGCATGTATGCTTGAATTATATTTATTAGCAGTACACGAGTTCAATTAATAGTTAAAAAAATTATTTATAAGAATGCATGAGAAAATTAACACGGACACGCAAATATCACTGAATTATAGTCATTTTTAGCAGACGTGTCGATATGCATAATTTTCTCAATAAATATATTTTTTTTAATCATTCGAAGTGTTCGTGTCCAAGGTATTATAGTCCCAATAAATATTTATGCGAATGCATGAAAATAATTTTCATTGACTAAGCATGTATGCTAGAATTGTAGTTATCAGCAGTACACGTGTCCAATTAATAATTTAAAAAATTAAAATACTTATAAGAATACATGAGAAAAATTACTCGCACTCAAAAATCACTGAATTATAGTCATTTGCAGCAGACGCGTCAATTGCATAATTTTCTCAATAAATATGTTTTAATTTTTATCATTTAAAGTGTACGTGTTCAAGGTATAATAGTCCCCATAAATACTTATACGAATGCATGAAAATATTTACATGGACTATGCATGTATTCTTGATTAGCAGTACACGTGTCCAATTAATAATTAAAATCAATTACTCATAAGGATGCATGAGAAAAATAACACAGACACACAGATATCACTGAATTATAGTCATTTTCAGCAGACGTGTCCATATGCATAATTTTCTCAAAAAATATTTTTTTAAATTTTTATCATTCGAAGTGTTCGTATTCAAGGTATAATAGTCCCCATAAATACTTATACGAATGCATGAAAATATTTACATGGACTATGCATGTATTCTTGATTAGCAGTACACGTGTCCAATTAATAATTAAAATCAATTACTCTTAAGAATGCATGAGAAAAATAACACAGACACACAGATATCACTGAATTATAGTCATTTTCAGCAGACGTGTCCATATACATAATTTTCTCAAAAAATATATTTTAAATTTTTATCATTCGAAGTGTTGTTTTCCAAGTATAATCGTCCCATTTAATACTTATACGAATGCATGAAAATATTTACAAGGACTATGTATGTATGCTTGAATTGTAGTTATTAGCAGTACACGTGTCCAATTAATAATTTTAAAAAAATACTTATAAGAATGCATGAGAAAAACTACACGGACACGCAAATATCACTGAATTATAGTCATTTTCAGCAGACGTGTCTATATGCATAATTTCCTGAATAAATATTTTTTTTTCAATTTTTATCATTCGAAGTGTACGTGTCCAAGGAATAATAGTCCCAATAAATACTTATACGAATGCATGAAAATATTTACACGGAAAAAGCATATATGCTTGAATTATAGTCATATGCAGTAAACGTGTCCAATGAATAATTTAAAAAAAAATACTTATAAGAATGCATGAGAAAACTACACGGACACGCAAATATCACTGAATTATAGTCATTTACAGCAGACGTGTCCATAAGCATAATTTTCTCAGTAAATATATATATTTTTTTATTTTTATCATTCGAAGTGTTCGTGTCCAAGGTATAATAGTCCCAATAAATACTTATACGAATGCATGAAAATATTTACATGGATTGAGCATTTATGCTTGAATTATATTTATTAGCAGTACACGTGTCCGATTAATAATTTAAAAAAAAAATACTTATAAGAATGCATTAGAAAAATAACACGGACATGCAAATATCACTGAATTATAGACATTTTCAGCAGATGTATCCATTGCATAATTTTCTCAATAAATATGTTTAATTTTTATCATTCGAAGAGTTCCTGTCCAAGGTATAATAGTCCAAATTAATACTTATACGAATACATGAAAATATTTACACTGACTAAGCATAAATGCTTGAATTATAGTCATATGCTGTACACGTGTCCAATGAATAATTTTAAAAAAATACTTATAAGAATGCATGAAAAAAAGTTACACGGACACGCAAATATCGCTGAATTATTATCATTTTCAGCAGACGGGTCCAATGCATAATTTTCTCAATAATTTTTTTAAATTTTTATCAAACGAAGTGTTCGTGTCCAAGGTATAATAGTCCCAATTAATACTTATTCGAATGCATGAAAATTAATATGTACGGGCTAGCATTAATGATGGAATAATAATCATTTGCAGTACACGTATCCAATACATAATTTACCCAATACAAACTTAGAAGAATGCTTTAAAAAATATATACACTTGACTAGTATTATTAATTGAATTATAAACAATTGCAGTATACGTGTCCAATGCATAATTTCCTTAATAAATACATAGAAGAAAGTAAGTATTTATATATAATTATATATGAACGAATAATAACGAAACGCTCATTTGTGCCACTGTAAAATTTCCAGTGAAAACTTCACAGCATTTCCTACTTCTATTGATAACTGGTCAATACATCTATGGGTACTGACTATATGACGAGCGAAAAAAAATATTACTGTGCTATTTAGTATTCACAGCACGATTCTGCACCCAGGAACTGAAACTATGTACATGTACATAATAATACAGAGACCTGATGCGATTTAGGAAACTGTTGCGTTGCCGTCGGCGGCTACGAGCGCTGGTCAGAGAATAGTTAACCGGGTAAAAGTGGAGGTAAGCCTCGGATGTCTGTCTAACTTCACCCTCGTGTTTGAAAGTCGATGGAACACCACAGCTTTACTATTTTTATAACTGCCAGTGGAAAATGTCAGTACTTCTTGCAATGACTCACAGAAGGAATAAGAGAAGGAAACATTTAATAAAGAAGTTACCATGAAAAATGCTAGTAATAACACCCTGACCGCAACCGCCAATGAACAACATTGCAGGCTAACTCTGTAGTGACCGTATTCTTTCTCAGCAATGAAATTATTCCAACGTATTAATCGATTTGCAAATACATGTATATCACATGCGTTATATGTGATCTGTATTCGTATTGCCAGAATTTAGGGACGCCGTTGAACTTGCTTGCAAAAGCAGTAGGCCTATCTAGGGCCCTCTTCAGTTGGCCTACATAGTAAGCTGGCATTTGAAAACATGTGCCTGGTCAAAAAATAGGGTATTCTACACAGCATGACACTAGAAGAATAAATTGGCCCGCCCAGCTCAAGCCAAATGTAGGACACAAGCTGATTTGCTAAACCTGGTGAGTTACAATCGGTATAATATTCATAGAGAGGTTTGTTTTTAGCTTTTTTATCTTGATAATTAGTATTTTTGAACACGTTTCTTCCCAATAAATTCCTTCTACCTAGGTCTATTGTGCATACGGTAAACAGTGAGCAACTTATAAGATTCCCCTTTTGTTAAACTAGGTCTGCGCAGTACGGCTGATAGGCCTTATGACGGACCTTTAGTTCCACTGTACGTTGAGGGGAAACCGCGGTACGACTTACAACCAGTTCACTGCCGTATAGCATCACTCTCACACGTGTACCAGTATAGAGCTGTGTTGATAAACATCAGCATGTGGTGTGTCTAGGACTAGGAGTCCGAGATTTACCTTACGTGTTGCCAGATATCATGAAATGGATTTGCTAATTATTAAACCTCATTAAACTTAAAGAAACATTTCTATAAATTCATTTTCAGGAAGACATGATTCATGCCTTTTTGTGAAATATTCAGCAATATGATAAACAACTTATCAATTGACCGGTTGCAGGATGAAACTACGCAGTGACTATGAGTTTTACTGAAGCTCTTTTGTCTGACAGTTCTTCATGCCAGCTTACTTGATTGCTTAAGGTCCTTTGGTTATACTTTTTAATAACTTTTGTGAAATGCCATTCCTTGAAACATTTAGGCTTATATAGATATAGTATAATTTGAATATAATAAATATGAGCAATGCATTACTATCAGAGTAAGCCCCCATCCTTCTGATTAACGCAGTCATGTGGAATATTGCCTGGAATCCCCCCACCTCCACCCCCACACCATGACATACTTGTGTCTGAGTGGTCAGTATACCTTACCTGTGCAAACAGTCCTGTGAGTTGGGATGCAGGTTCATTGTCAAAGATAGATAGGCCTATGGTAAGAGTGGGCAGCATATTCTACAGACAGGAGGTCAATTTTGCTCAACACAGCAAACAATAAACATGCGTCCTCTTCATAAATTTATCATGAGTAACATGAGTGAAGACCAGTGTCTTACATTCAAGCCCATGCTCTTGAGGACATATACGTAATGCGAGTCTGTAAGGAGTTATTTCTCTCTTACAACCAGAACACGATAAAACTGATAAAAGACAATGAGACCTGGAATGAAAATAGCAGGGAGCTCAATGAAAGTGTCAGTGACCCTGACCAATGTGATAGCTGCCTTGGTTCTTTGTGTGAGACAACTAACCTGTCACACTGGATGGAAACTGAATATGCTTCTAAAACTCACAGGAAAAAAATTATTTTTTTTCTAAAATTTGTACAATATCTATTTGAACTAAATCAACATAAAGCAACATGTGAGGTGTTCATTCACATAAAGAGGCTGAGCACCTTTCCTTTTTTTATGTTTATCATTCATCGGCTCCTCCCTCTTCACTCATGTGACCCAGTCATGTGGCCCATATCGGCAAATTTAAATTTGATATTACTACGACTTTTGTTTACTCTCTCATATATTACGACACACAGGTGAGGATCTAATTGTTTTAACTAGCCAATGTTATTCACACAACTTATTCACAAACATTGAAACAGGATTGATACAGTTAGATTTAAACATGATACCTCAACAAATTCGTTAAAATCTGCCTGATCTATGTTCTGCATGTACAGGCCACTCCCAATGATGGTGTGCCCCCATTTTGCGCTTTATATACCAAGGGTTCCCCTGGGCATAGGCTAGGCTAGCTAGTCAAAGAGACGTAGATACATCAAGAGCGTTTCAATATGCGTGGACACATAAAATTAGCGTTTTAAATTTGTGAATATTCCTTGATGACGTTCCTGAATCAGATTCATGTTCCAGATCCACGCCAAAGTCTAATTGCTTCTTTTTTGGCCAATTAACAAAAGTTCTAAAAATTCATTAGATTCCGTTCATAATTGCGTGAGTAATGTTGTAAACAAACATATAAACGTACAAACGAATGGGTATGAACGCATACCCTCAAGGTGGAGGCAATAATTCTTGAGGTCATGGGTCATATTTTGCTGTAGACGACCGATCTACAAGTTCCTTGTCCTTCAGGCTCAACAGTTGGTGGGTAACTCAAAATCAATCCGAATCGTTACCTTTAAACCTTTGCACACTCCCCCACCAGGAATTTTTTTAAGTCCCCATGAAGGTCCTTTACAGTCCAAATTAGATCACAGTGGTCTTTCCTGGTCATTTGTTGCACCTTGGAAATCACTCTGTTCTTTGAGTTAAAAGTTAAGGCAGATTAATCTTGTTAAATTATAGAGTAAAATGACTCATATATCAGGTATAGGCTTAACAAAGGATGACCAAAGCAGTCAAATTGATGTTTTCATTATCTGGAAATACCAGTAGTTTTTTAAGGTAAAAATGTTTACCAAAGGTCTGATTTCTAAACAAAAGCTTACTCAAAATTAAAATTATATACTCCTTGCCCGTCAATAATTGACACACACGCACACACACTAAATATTTTGGAATACTGAGCTAAAAGAGTAATTGTGCTTTTCATTGAAAAAAGATCATGTAAGGATCATGTAAATAAGATTAAGGATTAAATAAATCATCTTGGTCGAATTAACATCAGGGAGATCATCAAACATGGTGGCCCCATCTGGTACTTGAGTCTTATTCACGGAGCACTAACGGTGCGATTAGAGTTCAATTTGTATAATCATACTAAAAATAAACCATTTAGGTGGCTTAAAACCAGTGTCGTGACTCTTGTGCTAGTCCATGGGCACATACTAGTTCACGACAAAACATTCCTTGGATGTCCAATTGTTTTTATAAAAAATGCCTAGAATGCTTAGATTATTGCTATTAATATAATCACTTATTAAAATACTTAAAGTATCCATTTGCTTACACTTTTTTTATCTGCAAGTAAGACTCATGTCAACATTATCTATGTCTTAACGCTCATCACATAATAAAAGTTTAGGAATAACAGTATGTTTCATTCTTCACTTTAAGGCCTGTTGCCAAATGGTGTTGATGAAACGCACACCTTCTCTGTCTGATAAATGCCAATGTGGACACGTTGACCAGTGGTATACACTGATTTACAGTATAGAAATCGGTGGCCCAATTTGAGGGTTGATAAGATATTTCATGGCGACTTGTAATATCCAGTTGATTTATCTATATTTTTTCGAAGGCTGGTAGGCAGACTGATTAGCGACAGACGCAGTCCGATCTCCATATCTCAGCTGAAATTATCTGGTTACGTCCTTGGCATTATATGGCATAATATTGGAAAGGATATATATCAAGGAAAAAGTTGTCAGTAACCCTTTCTCTTCGCAAGTCTGGAAGTAAATACATTATCAAAAACAAATTTTCTTCTGCTTAACTGCGTGCAATTATCCATGGATTTTTTTGTACCATTAGAAATACTTAATCACAGTTTTTAAAAGATTGAAAAACGCGAAACGTTACGGAGAAAGGTCCGTCCCATATAGATGGTATAAATACAGAAATTCGCTTGTTGCGCCTCAAACGCATTCAGATTATTTTAAGTGGATAAGTGGATACCATTTGGATCTAAATAACTTTTTTTTCAAACAAGTATTGTAGGATATAACATAAGGATGTTGGAATGAAGGATTTTGGGCTTTTCAGTCTGGTTTCACTGATTTTCCCAAATTCACATTCGTATCACAACCATGTTCCTTTTTTCTAAATCACTTGAAACAAAAACTAAACTGGTCAGAGGAGAAGTCATTCTCAAGCCACAGATGCTTTATTAAGAAGGCAATCTGTGAAAATTTAAATATAGTGAAGACCTGTTGCTGCAAACAAAAGCAGTCAGTTAGTATGGCCTGTTCCCTCATGCGACTTTTTTTTCCTATGCCTGTTACTTAATGTAAATATAGACAAGTATTGGTATATGGTTGTTAAAAAATAAACATTTTATTTGGGAGAACTCCCTCATAATGAGAGCAACATTAGTGGAGATCTTAATATCATTAAGCTAAAGTGTTATTGATGTTATAGGATACTCAGGGCAATTTGCCCTTTCTTCAGCATGTCCAATTTTTCACAAAACCCTGTAAACAGTCACGTGTTTGACACACAAACGTGAAATAGCGGGTCACAGAGGACAATATTCTCTCCAGTGCTAACAAAAAGTCATTTTCCATGCTTCATTTTATTTTTAAGGTTAGAATTGTAATGGTCTTTGTGGCAATGATATAAAAGAAGAAAATGACAGTAATTAGTTAAGTACTGACAGTATATTACGAGGGGGATTTTTCCTGGTGAGCATTTTCCGTGTTGGTCATTGTGACTACCCTGTGAAAGTTAGGCCATGGCCTGTATTTATATTTGAGAACATCTGATAATTTTAATCCCAGTCCATATTTACTTAATAATACATATGTTTATTAATTACTTATCCTAATTAACATATTGGTGACGATCATGTACAGTCGTTTACAAAATATCACTATATACCCTGTACTTTTTGATAGCACTTTAATCCGAGAATAATACATTTGAGTAAAAACATGAAGATTTAGTTTTTCTTTGAAATAAACTCCTATATCTGGTTTTTCTGTCGCTCATGGTCCATGTGCTCGACAGTACCTACTCAAGCAAATATATTGTGTAAATGGCTGTTAAACGCAGGTTTTTTTTTAGGCGCTTAGATACATACTTCATTGGGATTTTAAACAGCCATTGTTGTTTTAGTTCCATCGACTAGAGACATAAATTCAAATGAAGACACATGATACATAAGGAAATCTTAAAATAAACAACTCGAGTTAAACGCAGCATAAATACACATATGTTGGTAAAGGTGCACCTGTACGGGATGTGGGTCTGTACGGGAAGGCAAAGCCAATAAACAAAGCCTAACTTTTTCCAAGCTAAAGTAATACTTAAAGTGACATACTGAACTGGAAAATCATGACGGACCCGTGAACTGGAGTTTTTCATTCTATGCAGGCGCGGATGGAGTGTCATTTACATATCAACAACAACACTTGAAACTATGTTCATTTGGGGGAAGAAATTTCACCTGAACCGAGAATTATTTAACACACTTTAAGTCATTTGAGCTATGGTCATAGTCCTTTGTCTTCGTCCTTCCGGCCGTCTATCTAAATATATGGTTAGTTCTTATCAATATCATTATTCTGATGTATTAATTATTATGCTGACCATTGGCTTTGTTTTGGGGATGCGGCCAGGGAACATGTCCTCATCAATTTTTAAGTAGAAGAAAGAACCTTTGGCCCCTCAATCTTATGTGACAAACATCATTCGGATACATCAACTAAGAGATAAGTAAGTCATGCAGTGTATTTATTATTTCTTAAAAATTTCATCTTACTCTGCATCCTATATGGATAATATTTATGATAACATATTTGCACGACATCGCACCTGTACAAACAAAAAACCTTCACAATTTGTTTATTAGTATCACAAGAGTTGTTAAAATGTTTTGTTGTTTGTGAGATGTGAAAGAGTTTTTTTATTATAATTTACTGTGTCTGTTAAATGCCCAAACGAAGGATATTTGGGAGTACCTGTTAAATGCCCAAACGAAGGATATTTGGGAGTACCGGTAGTGTTTTCCATAGATTAACTTATTATCATAGTGTTTAACTATATTAATCAAATGGACGCGGGAAAGAAAAAATTAAACAAGCCTGTTTAAACCGCCTTGTTAGTTTTTTGTGTTATTTGGTAATAAATGATTTACAAATAAAAATAAATGTTGATGTCTCGTCACTTTCGTATGATATATTTAAGGGTACATTATTATTATTATTATTATTATTATTATTATTATTATTAGTATTATTATTATTTTGTTGATACAGAATATGGCCTAAAACAAACTGAAAGTGTATATACTGTAACTTATTCTGTGTATATAAATATACTCTCTGCATTAAAAGGAGAGCACCAATCCATGATACATTTACTGCTCCCATTTCCCTGAGTTTACATTAAGTGGAAACCTATGATACTAACAGCTATTAACGAGACGACCTATATAGTGTTCTTATATAGGCCGGCGCCTGATACCATTCGCTCGGGAAATCACGTGAACAAATAAAAAATGCAGGGCCATGTGCTCTGAAGAGATTTAGGGGTTATTCTTTCACCAAAGCAAGACCTTGTTCTGGAAGGTTTTCATATTATTTTTTTATAAATTAAGGTTAAATCCATTTTAAGAGTTTTTCATTATTCTGAGAGAATATGAATTTATTTATCGAAAACCGTGAATCATAATGCGGTGGTTCTCCTACTTTCCTGTTGTTGGTGAGTATATCCGTATTTTACTCGACATTTCAGAGACAAATATCCAGTTTATGAAGTGATGAAGCTTATAGATTCACATGCATTTATTTTCAGTTTACTTATACTGTGCGCTTACTGCCTACTCCTCTTTTCGGAATATCCCGATATTTCACATTTCACTTCAATGACTCACACATAGCATAGTCTTTGTTCTCAGCTCTAGAGTTCATTAGTGAGCTATTTCTCTTTTCTTTTAAACCATTCTCCATGCTCCAAAATTGTCATCCTTAATATAAATCCGTAATACTTGCACAGAGAAAAATAAATACATTACTCGCCTGTTAGACTGATTATAATATTATGTCATTGTTTTCTATATGACAGGATGACAGCAGCTATGACGAAAATGAATTTATTATGCTATTATCATGTTTTAAGAGTCTTCCGGGTTTCGTATGGACAGTAAGAGGATATAAAGTAAAGCGAGGATAGCGGTATCTTCGTAATATTCTAAATGAATATTGAGAAAATAGGCATATGCTTATATAGACAGTTGCTCAATATCATGTTTTAGGCCTGGGGCTATGCGACAGCTATATTGGAAAATGCTGTGCACCGTTAGACACTGAACAATTTTGCTGCTGTATATTCATTACAGGAAAAATGTAAAAAGTAGAAAACAGGAAGGAAAAGGAAATAATATATTATTGCCGAGAAATAGTAACAACGCATAATAACATGAAACAACAATTCTACGGAGTATGAAACCAATATGATCATGCAAAAAACAGTATTACATAATCAGTAGAAATATAAAAGAAATCATAATTTTGCGTAAACCGGATCATCATATGCAGGTACTGGGCTGTCTATCCAGAGTTGTAATCGCGCCACCAATCAGCTTTCAGGTTTGGTTGTCAGGGGCTACAAGTATTCGATACAAAGGTCGCTTTCTAGACACGGTAAGTGACAGTACCAAAACATACTGCTTGATATATATGTGTGCCGGAAAATATATACTTATTAATATTGGAAAAGTGTTTACTTCGAATTTAATACCTATATGTGCACATGATATGATGAATTGATATTCATTTTATATGCGGTATAAGGTTAGTGAACGTTTACCCTAACCTTAAATTAACCATTGTGGTAATGTCTCGTGTAAGGAATTTTGGAGAATGTACACTCTGCTTCGGTTTACAAAAGTAAATACTGTTTGACATTTATGGTAAATTTGTTTACAAACATCCTGCTCTATGATTTAATGTACTTCTATTTATGCCATCTATATCATTTATGTGAGAATTCTTAGCAGTTAGAAAGCTGTAGTTATTTCGAATTTCTTTTTGCGTGTGCCAGGACTAAATTTTCTTTTTTTGGGATAATATTGTCTAACGTCATAGTAACTGAATTAAAGGCTTTGTGCTATGTTTCAGTGGTGGATATGTGATCAGAAAAATGTAAAAGAAATTGTAACAGTAAAAAATATACTTCAAAATAATTGCATATATCGCTGTATACACTTATTTACCTTTTCAAACAAATTATGAAAATTAGATTAAAAAATCACCTTCGCGAGACGGTATCTATGCCAAATATATGTGTATTTTAGTGTTAAATACATATATAACGTAGGTGGACTTGTAAATGTATTAGCTTACCACGTGTACAGTCAGTCTATCCGATTCTGCCAAAGGAAACTGATATCCTTACTTTACCCGTGCAACTGCTCGTCTACTATCAAATGATTATGCGACTATGCATGCCTCATGCCAAGACTTATGTGTACGGTTACTGGTAGATATACCCGAGCGCCTGGAGTCATGTGAACTGAGACGACAGTAATGTTGAACAAGTGTGTACATTGTCAAAGACTATATCTTGTGCACATGTACCTATCTGTCATGATCTGCATATCTGGCCTTATTCTTAGCTGTAAGTGTATGAAGCTACACTATAACTATAAATAGATTGTTAAACCGAAGTGATACAAGCAGTACTCGCAAAGATTAATGTGTGCAGGTAACACAAAACCTGTACATGACAGTTGTGTTTTTTTGTGTTTTATATTCAGGCCGCTCCAGTAATGTGACAACGCAAGCTGCACTGACAATTAATGTTTACAGACTGAATAAAGATACATGTATATTTTGTTGGATAATATATAATTATATTCAGTAAATTATTAAATCTTATGCTATTTTGTATTAAATAGTCACTACCTATTTTAGTCAATCATAAAAAATAACACTAGAGTTTCCATTCATATAGTACAGTAAATACGAGAATTCTTAAATAAAGGACAAAACAAGGAAAGAAATCTAGAATTACGTTATAGTATATAATTTGCTTTATATTGAGAGGAACGGGATATGATTAATAGTATTTCTTAATTATACTTTCCATAAATAGTGTAATAAATTAAATCAAGTAAAATTATACATACTTCATGGAAGTCCGAAGATACGCTAATAATACATCATGTACCATTGGCTCTCCAAATGCTAAATGCAGGTCCTTAGGTGCTTATAAAATTATGATATCGGGTTTGAAGAATTATAACTTAAAGAAGACTAATGTCAACATCCAGAATTCTAAGTAGAAAACTCATGGGGCGAGATGAAAGAATAAGGGACAGATGAAATATTACTATAATATCGTAATATTATAAGCTGGATTATGGCTATCCCTGGATTATTTATTTTATGTCTTTCTTCCATTTAATCGATTTTATTTATATACTGTAATTTAATTATATGCTTCCTAGTTTTCTGAATCTTGTTTACATGAAATGTGATACCATCATGGGAACTAGCAGTGTGTGATAAACTGTGTAAGCAATCGAAGGTGCACCCAATGATGAGATTGCTCTTATTATAGCCTGCTCTGAATTAAGGCCGGTCTACTGTAGCGGCGGTTGTGAAGATTCCTTAATCAGCCTAAAAGCTAGCCTGAACAGAACTTTTGTTTATTGCATCCGCTAAAACAGAGTTTTGCGGGTACTATGTTTTCTGCCTACCCTCGCCATCAGATCCGCCGCCGACGTATAGGAGAACTCCTCGGTAACCACTGGACGGAATTTTATGAAACTTGGAATTATGATCGGGTCACATATGAACTGCTGCGCCCAATTTTAGGTTGACTTCTGACCTCTCCCTGGTTGCAACGTCCCTCTGTGCGTATGTTTTCACACATTAACCCACATATCTTCGTACTGTTTGACCGATCTGGCTGAAATGTTGCACAAGTGTAGCTCTTGGATAGAATTATATCATACAAAAATGGTGGTGCCACCTACAACCATTCTGCACAGTGTCCTCCTGATTGTCTGCCATGGGATAAAATCACTCAAATCTCGGCAGTGGTTTGACTCATCTTCCTACAATGTTGCAGATTTATACATCTTGGATAGCTTTCTCGATTTTGTGGCAGGTTGCGCCGCCTACGTTCTCGTTTACGATGTAGACAATATCAATATTTACGATGTACTAATATCTGATGACTAGTTTGACATATAGGCCTGAAATTGTGCATAAATATAGATCTAACATAGCACAACAGCTTATACAAATTTGGTGGCCAAACTAACAACCATTTTTGCATGGTGTCTATCTGTTCATCTGTCTAGTGGGCATTCTGACTGCGGTGAGATTTTTTGTTTTGTTAGGAATATGTTAGTTTTATAAGCAATTTCATTTAATCTTATAACACGGATATGTAATAAAAGTTTGTTATCCAAACGAAATTATAGTTTTTTAATCTTAGATACTGAAATTCGTATTGTTAGTGCATGTTTTATCAATACGGGATCATATTATTAATATGTGTATTATCTATAGGTGTTGGTTGTGAAAAAAAATTAATTAAATTGAATTATCGTATCAATTTGGATTTGAGAACAAGTCTATAAATGTCTATAAATTAATCATACTGTATACTATTAAACGCTTTAACGAATATTCAAAATGAAGAAAAGCTTCCTTATAATGAATAATTTCAAACTAATTGCTCTGTCCTGGAAAATCGATGTAACCTATATATCATGATCGTTAAAATACCTTCCAAAAAACAATCTTTCCTCTTGCGCATGTCATGAATGCTTTGGCTAGTTGGACTCTACCCAAGACCAGGTTAGCGAGCTTATTTCAGATCTTTTGTTGGTATGCACTTCAGAATATTAAGCTTTATATTCAAGTTATTAATCGTATTCTTGTACCATTTAAAAAAACACATCAGTTTCAACGAGCGCCATCTCCTGGTGACGGGGTTTTGCGAGACTAAACTACTTACCTATTTAGATAAACTAGATAAGTTATGAAATATGGACGGTTAGTAAGTTTTTGATAAAGCACTTGCGTGTTTAAATTAAAATTGATAAAATCCTTGGATATTGTGACGGAAACAATGTGTAAATGCTTAATCCGAAACATATACTTTGCCAAGCACACAAACAACCGGTATGATTACCCACAATATTAATGACGCTACTTGACCCAGTATCACTTTACTAGTAAATTCAATGTATTTAGTTTTTCATCTTAGTTGTGCAATTATGTTTGTGACTTTTAACGCGAGCAAGACTAATGCTTTACTTTCGCTGAACGATATAATATAAATTACCCAAAGATATTCGATACCAAAAATAAGACATAAATATCCATGTCTAACTTTAGTAGCTATATTTTGGCTCATATGGTTGTTAAAAGCTAATCCTTATCAGACCAGGATATAAGAAAATGTATATATTTAGATAAATGTAAATATCTAAGCAGATTACCGCAGAAAGAAGCTTGGTAAAAATAATATAAATAATGAATGATGCGTTATAACAAGGGTTTTGCACATTATTGGAAAAGTTTTATTCAGGAAAGCTGTTAATAAACGGCTAAAATATGGACGTTAGTTGGACAAAAATAATCAATGTTTTGAAAAGTTTGATCAAAATAATCAAATATATAGTCAAGTTATGTCTGATATTAGACCAAATTAACATTATGCTTTAGATATACATTGGTAGACTTGTACTCTATAGAATTAACAATAATTATTATTCTCAAGCTACCTTAAATAATCTATTGAATTAGTAACTGTTGCTCCAACTGAGGGATGTACACGGAAAGTAAAGTGTATTGAACTGTTGGAAAGAGGGGTAGCAAAAAAAATAAAAAAAATCGATAAACATGTACAAAAATGGAAAATTATCCAACCAGGCTAATTGTGATAATGCAATAATGTTATATTAATTATTAGATTTAACGTGACTGTTTGTAGATTATGTTTGACTATGTTTATTATTAAACTTTTCTCGGGGGATGTCGATGATGATATGAGCAGTGATGGAAAAAAATGATGCTCTGAGACAAACCGCGAGAGAGAAGAAGAAAAAAAAAAGAAAAAAAAGGGATGTACACGATACTGGTAGGTTTCTACTTAACTGCTTAGATAAATGCATCAAATAAAATACTACATGCTGTAGACAGCACAGCGGAGGTTAAGGCATCATTATGTAACACCTTGTCTATTCCCATATGTTGATATGAGTAACATAGAAATATCGGTGGTGTAGATATATAAAATATGCTCATTTAAAATATTAAAAATAAATTTATAAAAGCTACTATTTAGTACTATTTAAATAAAGGTACAAGATGAAAGAAATTACACTGACCAAGAAACTCCATAAGAATAACGGAAAAAAACGCATGCATGCACATTGTGTATTAGAAATTAATCCACTTTTTTCTTGTGTAGTTTTTATAACATATATTTTTTAAAATTTTATTACAAAATACTTAATACTATTTACGTACAGTTTCTGAATGTTACTCGATGTCATAAATTTATGCAGGCACCATTTGTAGTATTAGAAACTGAGAAATTGTTTTCATGTGTGAGAATTGCTCTCTGAACGAAATTAATCGTTCACGAGAAAAAAAAACATTGAAGGGAATTTCCATGTATTATGAACTGCAGGAGCCTATTCGCTATTATACTCGTGACTTTACCAAGTCGTCCTTTGTATCAATTCGAGTATCAAGTGTTGTTAGTCCAAAATTGTGGAATTACCTATCTGGTAATCTAAGGATAGCCACCAGTTTTTTTTTCAGAAATAAAAAATAAACTAAAAATATTTTTGTTCATTTAATATTTTTATGCCTAACCATTTTTATACGATGTTTTATATAATGAAAGCGAAAGGTTCAAACAAGTGAAATGTTCATAATCTAAATAATTATTTGTAATATTTGTTTATAGATGTCTTACCTAATATTGTAAATATCTTATCGTGATATTTTAGCCAATGGACTTTTATTTCGAATGCTAATCATTGTTTGTATAATGATTGCTGATTGTATTATAGTTATGTGAGCGGGTTTAAGAGCATTAATCATCATGGATTTTTACTCTTTACAAAATAAATAACATAGTTTACCAGAGCTTTATATGTACACGACACGCCTGTATGAGCTAGTGCAGATGGTGTCCTGGCTTGAGCGACTGGGTGATGTGACCCAAATCCAGCTGGCAATCAGTCAGTGTCACCTCACGTGACACAATGATCTGGAACATGCATAACAAGTTTCTGATAAGCAAACAAGCGCAACATTGGAGGCCATTTCAAGCACATGTAAGACACTTGCAAAGGCAAATACAGGCACATGTAACTTACAAAGAGTTCTTGGGGACTCGAAGCTTTCTTATCATGCAGTATATATAGGGAGTTTATGTTAGTCCTTTGTCTGTCTTTCCTTGTATTTACTGCATACCACGTGAACCTAATATCCGCTTCCTCCGAATGTGTCATGACGTGCCATACACACGTGCGATAATCGATGTCTGCAAGTAAAGTGCGAGGTAAATTTTTACTTGATTTTTAATCACAAAGCTAAACTTATAATTAACAATAATTCACCCTTTTTTTTAAATACAGTGCAGTTATATTCGTTCCGCAGCTCAGATTTGTTTCTTTAACTGCTATAATGGAAAATAAAAGAAAATAACGGAGCCTAACGTATTGGTCTAGGCTGTATGTTTCAGTTATCTTTATTATCATTATTTTAATATATTTATACAGGGTAATATGTTCAGAAATCATTCTGTTCTTCCACCAGGCCCTGTGAAAATTATATATTATGATTAAAATACATTTAATCATATACATACATATGTACACATTAAATATGTCAGACGTATAATGATAATAAGATCATGCATATTGTGAAAATATAAAATTATACCATAAAACATTGCATTCTCTGCGAATTTTGTTTGAATGAAGGAACATAAAAGAATGGCTATAAAGTATTCATATCGTTTTGATACAGACATCCAGTTCATTTTTTGTACAAACGTTGCACCTCGAAAATCGATATAAAAAACATTAAGGGCTGCCCGGTTTTGCATTTTGCATTTTGTGTATCCACATTTAGCTGATTTTAGTTGGAAAAAATAGGTCCTAAATATAGGGAATAAACAATACTGGTTCTAATATAGAGCCTTTAGGAACACCAATATTCAATATTCTAGGCCTAGATAACTTCTCATTGTATCGTACGATTTAAAGACTTACAGTCTAGTTCTTTTAGAAAAAAAAAACTATCCGGTCATGTTTACTTTTACGTCACCTTTCGCTAGATCGAGATAGCATGTACCAGTAAGGTACGTGCCCTTTATCCGTATGTATGTAGACATCACCAATGAAATATGCAACGCAGTGACGGTAGGTTTATTTGGCATATAGGCATGTTGACAATCCGATATAAATTGGCATGAATAAGGAATTTCATTACTTAATCTTTTTCTTTGTTTCTCAAACACCTTGGCCAGGTGTGGAATGCATGATCGCTATCGGTCTATAATTGGTCAGCTTATTATGTTCACCTTTACCTTTGTACACAGGTGTGATCCGAGGCATTTTCCAATCACATGGCTAGAATCCCGCAGCACGGATCAATCGATAGTCCATGTCAATTATATCTAAGGAAGAGCCTTCTATTAGCCATATTATTACAATGTAAATCTCAGGTACAGTGACTTCAGAAATATTAAATCCATCAGATCTTGGGCCAGAAGAAAATTTTTGGTTGGGGAGATATAAACATTTGATTGCTAGATTTTTTCGCCCACCTGACTAAAGAAGTCCTTGCATTGTTCAGGTGTAACATGTAAAGGCTCCGTTTCGTTTGTGATTATACGGGGTGATAACGTGTTTGATTGCTGCCCATACTCCCATTGAGGTACCTTTATTTCTCTCTGCGTTGGTTTTAAAGCAGATTAACTTTTCTTTTTAACACATACATCTGAGTACCTATGAGAGCCCTACGCGGGCCGCATCAACCCCGCAAAACAAACCTTCAGCCCGCAACTGCCCCGCCCCGCAGTTGTAAAAAAGTCGCCCCGCACTGCCCCGTAACTATAAAGAAGAAATTGACCCGCACTCGCCCCGCACATTTAGCTATCAGCCCGCACCCGCCAAGTCCCACATCGCTTTTTTACCAAAAGTTAGGCTGCATTCAACCTGCAAATAAACATAAGGGTCAACCAAAAATGTAGTCAATTTTTTTTTCATATTTTTATAATGAATAACCATATTTTGTGAGTAGATAGCGTTACCATGTTTTGCCGATGGTATGACTTTTCCAGTTCTTTCACTGGTAAGGGCCGAGGGTCATAGAATTACCATTTTTTAAAGAAGTATCACTTACCAAAATACAATTATTATAAACTGCCATATAAGTGAAAATGTCATTAACTGGGACACACTAATCAAACATTGCCTTTGTGTCTTCTTAAATATTTAAAGTTATTATAAATTCAACATATTCAGATTTTTATTGATTAAAATTTAAACATATTTTTCATGCTTGCTATAGTATGCTGCTGTACGGAAATATAAAATCAAACTAGAGCATGAAGCAATCAGTTTCTGTTACGTTTGTATGTCCATAGTTACACCACTCGTCACTATAACTCCACTAGCTGGAGGACAGTACAGCAGAGTGGGAAGGCTATGGAACCGCATAGGGGCGTCAGCTCCATGTCATTGTTGTGAATACAAGATTAGATATCGAATGAGCGCCATGCACTCTATCTCATTCTGCTTTGATATGTGCAGTCCTCTAAACTGGCCAGTGGACTTTGGCTCATCCATGATTAGCACACCTCAGTCATTGTGAGTTATGTGAAGCTATACCCAGCTGGTGACAGAGCCAGATGCAGCCCATGCATTCGACCTTTTACCAAGCACCCGCCCCGCCCCGCCCCGAAGTTAATATTTTTTTGGCCCGCCAAGCTTAATCAAATCATGAACTAGGGACCCAGGGGTCACGATGCTCAGCTGTTTCATCTATAAGGATATTTTGAAGAATCTTTTTAGAATGACGGTCCTGTGACCTTCACCTCTGGATCCTGAAAAGCAAAATGATTCTTACTTAAGTGGTGGGTCATTGATGGATCAAGTTTGAAGCCAATCTGTCTAGCCAAAGCAGACGTTAAACTAATTTGGGAATGAATTGGTCCTTTGACCCTGACCTTTGACCTTATGACCCCAAATCGAAAAGAATCTCCCCCTATCGGCAGGTAAATAATATATTGAATATAAGGTTTGTGATGAAAAGTTTGGCTTGAAAAAATACATACACATTCCTTTTAAAGAAATGGGTCCTGTAACTTTGACCTTCGGACACCAATATCGACAGGGTTCTTACATTAGTTGTGAGCCATATATAAATTAAGTTTGAAACCAATATATCAAAATATACTGGAGTTATTATCTGGAATCTAAATTTGTGAACAGATGGCCCCTGGGACCTTGACCTTTGACCTTGTGACCCCAAATTCATTTATGTTCTCCCTATATTGGCAAGTCAGCTTGTGCAAGATGGAAAGTTTGGATGAAAAGCTTGGCTTAAAATGCAGCCATAATATTTTTAAATAAGTCAGCCTTGTTACCTTGATCTCTGACCTCATGACCCAAAAATCATACAGGTTCTTTCTTTAGTGGTGGGCCAATTTTAAGTCGTGTTAGAATTCCATATGGCAATCAAACTTGACGGATGGACAGACAGACAGACGAACAGACAGACAGATAGGGTGTTTACTATTTGGGACACTAGATGGAATCACAGCTAAGAAACTGACATAATTGTTGTCGTTTTATATTAAAAAGAATAGAAAAATATTCGTAAAAATAAGAAAAAATACAGGCTGCGCCACCACTTTTCGGGAACTGACAAAACTAGTCATGGTTAATATTCAAGACAAAATTCATGACAATCCCTGCATTAAGTATCAAGATATTGGAGGTTTTATATCAAATTTTTTATTATTCTGGGGTGGGGTATTTACAAGCTCCATAGCTCGGAGGATATAGGTCGCAGTGACCTAATTTCAGGTATCCAAGGAGATTTTTTGGACCTTCCTAGGTTTTTAGTTACAGGTTTCTAGGTAAAGCGGTTACGATTTGTGCCCTGCTAATGGACGTACGGACGCCCGACGCCCGGACGGCCGGACGGACGACGGACAAAGCGCCATGCGTATACCTTAGATGACTTAAAGTCAGCTGAGCTAAAAAAATCAGCCCGCGGGGGTTGAAGGCCCCGCAGCTCGCGGGGTTGGTTTGAGCCCCCGCAGGGCTCTGCTGCCTATTCTGTACCATTTATCTGATGAATAGGGATGTAAACGATATGCATGAACCTGGCTTGTAACATTCGGTCACTACCCAATTAAATATTACGTCACAAAGACTGCATGGGCGGTCTAAGATGGATGATATGTAATTTCCCTTTGCTAGAGCAATCTGTATTCTCCAAAATAAGAATAGTATATAACAAGGAGAACTAAGCAATACATTACATTTTTAATAATACAAAATCATTGATATACGCTCAGACAAGGCCATTCGATTTAATTCGTTTTACATTGACCACGGGTGAAGACAATTTGAAAACTGTGTGCTATTATCGGTAAATGTTGTTGGAAAGGTTAACGCGCCATCAACGCGAAATGAATCATAGAGACTAGGAACAATGATAAAGAGAGTTCCCACATGCAGAGGAATCAGGATTACCTATGCTTTATGTAATGCAAAATTCCAAATTACACAACATACTGTGTCATATGTCAATATAGTCAATATAATTTCCATTTATATGTATTATTGTCATAGAGGGGCTATTGCAACATTCTAGGTTTAGATTTGTTTTCGTTTACGTGCTTTGTGAATATGACTACCGCCGAAATACATTTTGTTTCGAAATATTTATATATTTCTCTGGTTTTGAATTTAAGACCTCAGTCTGATGTCAAATAAGTAATACCCTTTGTTGGTTACATTTAGTGGTTTTTCAAAATGTCATCTATAGGCTTGATAGATTTATCATACATTCATAATTACAATTTTAAAATATGTAGCATTTCATGAAAACACCAACATATATATCATACATAGATTTCAGTAGTTGAATGATATTGTAGCTGATGTTTCAATAGAGAATGTCATATTTGTGATGGAGACTTTGCTCGTGTTGATTAACTGTTAAGCTAGTGTATGATAAGGCAGAACTTACAAAATATTAACATTTAGAAATCACATAATTTTGTTTAAATTGCAATTGAAAAGACATAATAATTGTTGTTATCTTAAAGCAGATGTTAATAAATACCAGATATATACCATTAAAATTGCTAATAACAATCAAAGATGACATGAAAATAGGAAGAAAATTCATGACTTAATTACCAAAATAATGCATGGTATCTGATTAAACATGAGTCAGGTTAATCAGGTCAATAAGTATTCCTTTACCACACAGAAACTAATATTAAAAAAATTTAAAACACGTGTAGTATACTCCATATATTATATGGGTGTGTAACAGTATATGCTCTCGATCGGCTTAATGCAGTAGGCCTGCATAATTTTAAATATCCAAGAATATGAAATATTATGTAAACAGAATATCTTATCATGATTAGTAAACGTATCCATCAAACTGAGTTTGATGATCTTGCTACTATAATCCTTATCAAGCACGCACACCGCACTGTAGCTTTCCTAAATGCTCACCATCATACTGTGTGCTCAGTGACATATGATACATATCAAATAAATGCATGCTATTTTTGTCCGACCTGCCTATACAGTTTGATCACGTGTGATCGTGTGTACGTTTTTACATAGTGATCTGTGTACCGAGCTAGTGTAATAAAAAACACAGGAGCGCAGCTAGGGCCAGATCACATGATGACTCTGGCTGCGTGCTCACAGCTGACATGATTTTATCAGTACAGTGATCTGTTATCCCTTCGGGCTTGTGTATATTACTGTGTATACTACTGAAATGTTACTCTACCCAGTACCCTATTAAATTTCAGCTTACTTGCTAATGGGCTTCCTGGTAAAATATCTTTGTATTAATTATTAACATTAAAACCATAATAAACCTCTGTGCCCTGTTATGTTCCAGTATCGCACGTGTACCCCGCCCGATCCTATTGTGCCCCCGAGGACAATTGGATCAGTGTCAGTCATTAAATGTTCCCCCTAATACGCACAAAGCATAATCTCTTAATCTCGTAAAGTCTTGGCTTTTCAAACCACGCCGTTAGCTTCATTTTATCAACATTCACCTGATGATCGGGTCGAATCCCGTGAAACAGACTGTTGTGAATTTACAGTGTTATTTTTCTTCAGAGTTATATATATATATATATATATATATATATATATATATATATTTATATGAGAGAGAGAGGGGAGAGAGGGATGAATGAATAGCCATGCTGGTTCGTTGTACGGAGAAATGGAACATGAATATATGTTCACTGCCAATGAGAATAAATGAAAATGTGTTTTAAACTGAACAAGCCACGGCGGTACTCTCTCTGGCTTGTTTCCTTAAACATTTCAGATATGAAACAGCTACAAGAATTATGAAAACAAACCTACGTCATACCGAAAATATAAGTGTCGTATTTCCCCTTCCTTTTTTTTGATGATTCATCTGTAACTTTATACACTTATTACGTATTTTTCGAGAGTTCTCCATATCATAGGAATATACTGTCTCCAAGGTGAGAATAACCATGAGTTCCCACTGAAACCAATCTTTGAAAGAATGTGAATTGTATCTTATACATCATCCGCCGAATGCATGTATGTTATGAATATTCGCTGCACAATATTATCCTCATATATATGTATCCTCAAGGTGTACTAGATAGGAAGCGATGAGTTTAAATGACAATGGCATTAAGAAACACTAGCATTTGTCGCTCTTTGAATAACGAAACCTTTGTTACTAATATAATGTTATATCATCCTGTGTTCTTGTAACTCACACTGGATGAACAGGTGGATTTTTATACTAGACAGATCCAACTTTTAAAAAAATATTATTTGTGTATCTATATCTTCTGTATCGATCGAACAAGTCAAGTAAGTCTCTAAAGTCGTACATACGTACAGACGTACATACATCCTTATTCATCACTCATATTTTTATTGGCTAAAATAAATTAAAACTAAAGGAAATAGTTTAAGGTATAAAATATGGCATGTTTATCTTCGATATTTCATTCAAACAGAAGGGTGTGTCGTTAAGCAAAATTACTGAAACAGCTGACGTCACTGGCAATTCGTAATCCGGTGACATTGACCTTCATGTTCAAGGTCAAGTCAGCACAAATAGAAATATTTGGTTTACATGATCATTTTTGAACCACTTAGTATATATTTTCATGGAATTTGATACGGTAAATGTATTAATTATTGGTATTACAATAATAATTATTATTATTGATTGCCTATCTTTAAGTGACCTTCACTTAAATCCACTATCCTGTGCTTTAAACAAAGAAGTCAATGGAAAGAATGTTTGTGTAGTATGCAGAACACAACTGATATAATTCATAGAATAAACACAGGTAATTGCAGTTTCGCCCGTCTTGACTCCTGGCTTGCCTTATGCTACTAGAAGCACTAGGAGTATCATCTTAATGCGGATCCCTGCTTCATATGTTCTCGGAAAGCCTAACCGTGATAAGCCGGTATAGTTATTTAGTTATATGAACCCTTCAAATTTAAGTAAACATATAGCTGGCACTAATGCTCCGCAAGCTATTATGCCTCGACTTGTATTACGCAGGGCATTATACATGTTTACGTTTTCCCGCTTTTTATACTTATAACTGGCAAAGATCCAATGCAGGAAAAGGAAGAAAACACCAACTACGTATTACTTCACAGCACCTTTGTCTCGGGTAAGTTACGGAAAAGGCATCAGTTGACATTGACATGATAGGTGGTATTCAAGTTGTGTAAACGAATTTAAGAATTTAAACTTGTAAAGTGAATGCTTTGCCGAATGATGGTTAATGACCTATTTTGATTTTGGTGTTTGTAAAGTAAGATTATTAAATGGTGGACACTTCTATGTCTGTATTCCAATGTACATTTATATAGATTTATGGCTTAAAACTAATAGCAAATTGAATATAAGTAATCATAATGTTTTCGCCTGCTCTGTTATATGGACGTAAGGCGATCTTTGCCGCGTTGCATTAAGTATGTTTACGTGTGCATGTTAAGGATATACGTTGTTGAAAATAACATAATGTTTAATCAAAAGATAAAATAAGAAATTTAAGGTTTGTGAAACCTGGAGCATTTAACAATGGTTCACTCTTAAGTTAAATGTTGTATTGGCAAACCATATATTTTTCAAAGATGTCATATATAAGCCCGCACATTATCCCAGTAATTAATAAGGAAGAGTTTTCATCGATAACAGGTAAAGTTTTAAAATGCGAGCAGCCTGTTGAAATATTGCAAAACTGTATGTTCTTGAACACATAATATTAAAGATGAATGAACAAAAGCCGAAAACCCAGGTAACGATTGTGGTACGTAAGTAAAACACCAGTCTTTATCATAAGAATAAATTTTACATATGCAAAAATATATAACTAAACACTTTTAGTCTAAGATGCAAATCTATTTCTAGAAATGGCCTGCTTAAAGTGTATTATATTCCACTGCATGGCATTACAAAGCACACACGTCACATGATACGGTCAAAGGGTGTCAGAATGTCAGAATGTCAGAATTGATTATCCGGATTAATACCAGAGTCTTGGGACAGGAAAATAGTGAAAGGTAGGGATACTGTAAAGAAACTGTGAGAATACACTGTTAAAACGAAACATATATGAAATTATTAAGTTAGAAAATATTTAGGTAGAAAACAAGTGACCAATGAGCATGGAGTATTATTTTAGATTAAAGGCAGTTGAACGGAATCAAATGTCATTTTCAGGGCATTTCGGCAATGGGTCACGGAGGAAAGTATTTAGATTTTGGTGTGGATCCCTATTTTGATCCGGATTCAGGAACGTCAACAAGAAAATTTACAAATGTACAGTCACTTATGCACGAATGTGCTAGGGAATAGTGGCCGAATAAGTGAAATCAAGCACATGGCAGAGGCTTGCATTCCTTAGAATGCAGATTTGTAGTCTTCTTAATTGTAAATACTACATATTAATGTGTTATTCAGCCTGGTTAAAAGCAGTGATAATCATCGACGATGAAAATGAGAAAATATAGGACTTCACTTTTGTGATTGAAAAGTGCTTCTAGAAAACACAATCATATACACGCTTTATTTAGACATAAATCTAATCTACCTATGGTAAACGTCTTGATAAATCAACCAATATGCCCAATTTAACATTACGTACTCACCAGATTGTATTGGCTTGATATATGATATAATACAAAACAGTAGTCACTGCAGTGTGCAACAAATCAATTCTTCCATCATTAATTGCTCATCTGCAAATTGCTGAACTTTCCCACCTTTTTGATAGCATTGTGATAACTATATTATTATATGGCTGTGACCAGTGGGGTTATTCAATATATATGACTATAAAAAGAATGCAGAGTAAATTTTAAAAGCATATTCTTAATGAAAATGCAAGTACGCCTTATGCAGCTGTTACTGGAGAAAGTGGTAGATTACCATTTTTTGATTAAAACTCTTTGAAATGTCTGAAATATTGGATAAGATTATTACATATGGATACAAAATATATCCGAATCACATATATTCATGTTTATTTAATTAAGATGATAAGAAAAAAATAACTGGGTCAGTAGTGTAATTATTATTTCAAGCAGGTTATGACCATGAATGGATGGCTCAACATGTGGGAGATATATGGTATATATAATCGTTTTTAATGTCATCAGACAGAGACTCACAGATATGGCAGTTCAAGGTTGGCAAAATGACATTTGCTCCTGTAATAAATTGTATTCATATGGAGTTTTTGAATCTATGTTAACATCAGGAAAATATCTTTTCTGTGTTCCAAATAAAAGCCACGGATGTGCATTAGCTAAACTCAGATGGTCAAATTACAAATTAGCCATAAAAAACAGGGAGACATCGAAATATAAACATAGAAGAAAGAATATGTATGTACTGCTTAAATCATGGATTCATTATAACACAGGATGAGATCCATTTCATATGAGAATGTCCAATGTATAAATTACTTAGGACAAATTATTTGAGAGGGGAAAAGTGTGAAACAAATGAAATAAATTTTAAAGAAATATTAAATTCTGAAAATTCAACATATATATATCAAAATTGGCAATCTTTGTTTATCAGTCATTCAATTTTCGACAGATATTTTATAAGTGAATGACACATTTTGAACATATAACAAATAATATTATGTGTGTACAATACTTTGACATACGTGTTTTGTTTTGCTTACGATGTTATAATTGTATAGTAATTACACAATTGTCATTCAGGATCATATTTTATTGTACTATTAATGAATGAATTATGATTGCATTTTCTTATGTTTTTTTTTCAGAATAATTGTATAGTATGATATTTTAATAACATATATTAGTAATATGTTAGCAATGCTGATGCATGTTTGTTATATTTATGTGGATTTATGGCCTGTGGCCTTCTTTTCTTCTTCTTGTTCTGGTGGCGTTTTGTAAAACACATTGTTAATCCCATTTTAAAGCATCAGCTGATATACTATATTACACTATTACTATATACATATCCACTATTATTTGTATAATTTCTCGTTTATTTTTTCATAATATGACTTTTAAAAATTAAAGACTGTAGAGAAAGCAAGAGAAAGATCCTCTTCTTCTCCTTTTCCTTTTTCTCTTCGATCATTTTCGCTGCTGTATGTCAGGGTTGGGGCCAGGTACTTGTACCTGTACCTGTACCTGTACCTAGGTACACAATTCAGAGTACCTGTACCTGTACCTGTACCTGGCTTTCATGAGTAGGAAGTACCTTGTACCTGTACCTAGGTACACAATTCAGAGTACCTGTACCTGTACCTGTACCTGGCTTTCATGAGTAGGAAGTACCTTGTACCTGTACCTGTACCTGGAACTAAAGTACCTGTACCTGGTATAAGGTACTTCAGGTACAAATGTGATACTGAAAATGGACACCAGGCTTGGGTCAATTGCTTGAACAAAGCTGTCACCCCTGTCAGGTCAGTTACCTATCTCAGGCAGGGGTAATTACAAAGCATTCATCCCTGCACCCTTTGTAGCTAGTGGGGCTAGCAAGCTGGTCAACCTCCAGCCTGTAAACAGGAAGTTCATTGTGACATTATCAGCACACGTATCAGGCAACTGACAAAGGATAGAAACAGGGCTTCCCTCATGCCCATGCAATGTAGACACAGAACAGGGTTGGGGCCAGGTAATGGTACTTGTACCTAGGTGCACAATTCACAGTTATGAGGATTACAGGTAATGATACTGGAAATGGACATCAGGTTTGGTCAGGCAGGGGTAATTACTAAGCTTTAATCCAAGCAGACTTTAAAGTTGACTGGGCTATGGCTATGCTGGCCTGGCTACCTCCAGCATCTACACAGGAAGTTCATTGTGGCATTATCAGACATAAAGGGTAGAGAGAAAAGGATATGGACAGTGTTGCTCACATGCCCCATTTAGATACCTGTTGTCTAGTATACAAAGAAAATTGGTGAAGATAAACGAAGAAGTGAAGAAGGTACATATCGTGTAACTGAACTCTCAACATATGCCAAAAAAAAGCAGAACATTCCATTTCACAGAAAAGAAGTCCCTGCTCAAGCATCAATTGCAGGTGCTCTTAATTCTCAAACCATTCCTCAGAGTGACTGACTGCAATGAACATGTTAATTGTTACTTCTAATTATGTATGCATTATTGTTTATGTCATGAAGTTAGTCTATAAAAACTGATTATAAGATTTTCCCCCTCATTCAAGTTGTCAAGCCTCTTTATTTTAAAGAGTGTGTGGTGCTTCAAGAGATTTTGACTTTAAAATATTACTCTAAAACTCAAAACTTGATTTGAAAGAGTGACCTCATATTTTAGTATATGAATGAAAGTTTATATTTCTGTATTACTAACTTTGTAAACTTTATCAGCTTCATCCACTTATCACATTTACTAAAGGCGATCCTTTACATTTGCAGCTGGCTCGTTTTTTTTCGTGATGACATAAAAAGATATAATTTAAAACTTTTTAATGATGTATTCAGCCATTCTATTACAAATTATGATCGCATATCTACTAGAATTTTTTTGCAATTATCATTAGTTCAAATATCTTTAAAATGTACCTGTACCTGTACATAGGTACTTTCTAAAGTACCTGTACCTGTACCTAGGTAATTTACAATAATGCTGTACCTGTACCTGTACCTGTACCTGACCATTTTGCAAGTACCTGTACATGTACCTAGGTACTTTTGCATGTACCTGGCCCCAACCCTGCTGTATGTAGAATACAGGAATATTTCGTATTAATTATATATCTTTTTCCACTGTGATGTAGAATCATGTATAATATCTGACCAACATGTTGTGGAATTATAGCCCATTTTTACGGTTACTGTTGTCTCTTTCAGGGTAAAAAGGTTGAGCTTTAAATATTAATATACGTGCAGAGTCAGTAGGACGAGACTCCAGTATTAAGCCAATCCATACTGATAGTGAAAAAACAGTTGTAAGGGGCGACAGTAAACAATTACCTAGACGCTCGTCTTTTATCTACAGATAAATGTGAGTCCGGTTAAATATACTGGATGTTGTGTATGTATCCCTATGCATGTACGTCGCTAAACAAGCATGTTGTATTTTTAGTTATCTTAATGTATCGGATTGAGGTTTCGTTGACATTGTTGAACACCTGTCATTATACTATTAACACGTGGAAAATAGTCGGACACTACAGTGACTTCAGTCCCTTATATAACGTCGCTATCCTTGAAAGTTTCTGTCTGATTCGTTACGTAGTCAGGGTTGATTGAGGACCGTTCATCATACATTAAACGCCTTGTGTTAGTGCCATCGTGGGATTTGTCGCAATATATGTTGGTCTATTTCTAAACGTTAGATGACAGCAATATTGAGAGTATAATATCTCTGATTTCTGCTAATATCTACAATTTTATCTTTATTTATCAAATCGAGATTATTGTTCAGAAAATATTTAAATCAGCCGTAAAAATTGTCACTATAAATGAAAAACTTTTTATTGCGAGATTTATAGTAATATTTGTTGTTCCCTCTCATTCTAAACGCAAGTTTCAAGCGTAAGGTATACAGTATGATTCTACTGCTTCATTTAGTATTTACCGTATAGGGATTACTTTGAGGTATTTGGAATACTATTTTTTTTTGGCAAAGCTTAAGGCAAATATGTCATAAAGTATAGCAAATATATATTCTCAATAAATGTTCTTTGAATAAGGTAAGGCATGGAAAAAAGCTTACCATGTGTCGTTGGTGTAACCAGTAAGTCCAAGAAATCTCTAGCGCATGATAAAAGTATAAAGCTCAAATCTTTTATGATAAAGCATATAAATATCTGTTCAGGACAGGTCACGTAATTATCCAACATGTTAAGTACTGTATATCCATGCTCACTTTATGCACTGCTGCCTGCCTAATTACCTGCTTACTATGCATGCTGTTTGAAACGAATGTGACGTTACATTATATTATTATTATAATTCAGGCGTTATCTCCTATCCGCTTTGGTAGCCTTGCGATGCCCTGCAGAAATGATTTGCTAATCTCATAGCGTTGTAAATAGGTCCCTGCAAGTATGTCACTGGTTAACATGGCATATTACTTCCCATTGCATTTTGCGACAAGCGTGGCTATATATAGCAGGGATTTCCCCGTGGTACGGTTTAGCTGACAGTCACAACACGGCGCGCGTAGTCAGGGAGAAAGACAGTGATTCTGACCTTTGTTGTGACAAAGTCCATAACCTTTATTTGAAATATAAAACTTATGCCACCTTGGCATCCTGACAATTTTGTTAGGACGGTTTTAAATCTTTAATTAAAAAAAAAATTAAAATATTGTAGAGCATTCCTTTTTCGTGCTAACAAAAGCCCAGTTCACATATAGAAGCACATATAATGTATCATAAGCATTTTGAGACGTATCCTTTGTGTGGTTAATCAATTTAAATAGTCATTAAATATATTCAATTTTTATGGCCTTTTTGTTTAGAAAACACATTGACTTAATTTTGGTCTGCTAAAAACAGAAACCTTTGCCTTGCTGTATTCTATTTTTGGATTTTTAAAGATCAAATTTAAATTTCTTTACATTTCTTTAAACTTAGAATATGGCGTTATGATTTAGGGTGCTATATCTACCATATAGGGTCACCATACTTTCTATTTAAAAAGAAAACAGTTTTTAAATATTTTAATTATTCATTTATTAAAATTGCAAATTTTTTTTGCTATTTCAGTCGTTGGAAATAGGTGCCATGTAGCAATCTCAAGATTGATTTGTATGCCAAATTCATTTACATATTCTCTGCTATTCGTGATTTTGCATTTGATCAAAAACGTATTTTGTAAATTTACCACAAAAAAATGAAATTGACAGATTTTATTAGCCCTTCACAGCAGGCGTTTTATGCTGACCGTGAAAAAAATATGGAATATGCATGATTTGGTAAATGAATATTTTATGGCATTTCCTCTGTAGACGCGTTTTAATATAAACATGATAACATCTAAAATAATGTGGTTTATGTTTGCACTAATCAAAATATTTGGCACGCTGAAGGTATTAAAACTCTCTGTTTAGCTGTAATCCGGATTTCTTGTAGAAGTTATTCACTATTAGCATAAATGAACTGTGTATTTCTAAAAAATACGCCCTTCGACTCATGTCTTTTTTCAACATATATATATATATATATATATATATATATATATATATATATATATATATATATTACAATATTATGTTGGGTTCGATGTCTTCGACATCTTTTTCGGTAATACTTTGGAAAGTGTACCTCAATCAAAATAAATGCAAATGTTCCAGACGTCCATGTCATAACACACTGGTGAAGTCGCCTCTGAGTTGGGTGATACCTTCTTGTAACTTAATTTTAATAACCTGTTATTTCTTCAGCTATGAACATTACTAATAGAAATAATTGAGCTATGACCTATCCTTTCAGATAGACAAAACAACACATATATGTTTTGTATAACTGTATTACAGTATTATACAAAAATAATTGTTTATAAAAACAAAAGGTATATCTTTCTAGAAAGTAATATGATTAACCCGAGGGTTTAATCTAATAACCACCTAGTGCTCATAATTACTGCTCTACACACTGGACACTTCTTCTCCAAGAGAAATAGTGTGCATGATAAACAAGCCACCACGTGACCACAAGGCAAATACAAAATGGTACACTCCTCTTCTAAGCAGAGTTTACATCTCCATTTTTCTTTCATTCGCTTGATCCCCTTGGTAAGCTCTTGTCTGAATTGAACATCTGAAATGTTAAAACACAACGACTATGATAAGTATTTGAATAATGAAAGGCATCATGAAGTTTAAATAATGTCTCTTGTATTATCTATAAGTATTTAAAGAGAGAGCAGAACAAGCTACCTAGCATATGTATTTTAGTGAAATGTTTAGACAAGGCTAGAGCCACAAAGAGGGACACTACGTGGCCAGTGATTAATCAGTAGAACCTTGGAGCTGAAAGGTCCTTGGTTCGATACCCGCCACCGCATCCAAGGCGACATGATGAAATCTTGATAGAACCACAGAGGATCTCTCTCTGATGATTTTATCGCATGTTATGATATCTTGATTATTCCTAGCTCCATGCATAAAACACCTGAAATCCAAGAGGATTCAATTTTTAAATATCACTTATATCGCATGATTTCATTCATTCTCGTTTAATATAAAGTGTCACCCATAAGCATCTCTTTTTGAAAGAGTTTAAATCTAGTAAAAAGGCGACTAATTTTGTCAGCACGTGAGAAAAACTTATCTGCGATCGTCATTAAGGTAGGTTTTAACTACCTATAGGGATGTTTGATTTTCATAATAACGCATTTTTCTGATAATTCGGGAACCAGTTTCTCTATGACGTATGTCTAGCTTACATGACATCGCCCTTGCTATACATTCAAACCCGCCTAAACATGTGTTTAACTCTACGTTTTTGCATATATGACACCTACAATATATAAATATAAATATAAATTTAGTATAAATTTACATACAAAGGGCAAAAACAATCGAATATATAGTAATTGTGTTTTTATCGAGGCCGATCGTGTATACATATCACGGGATACATGCTCCTGCAGACTTGCCAGGATGACATTTAAACAGTCGTTAATCTAGTATTCCAAATTATACTGTATGTCCAATAGAAATCGTTTTGTTCAACTTACTTGGCCGTCCATTACTTTGTCCCGGGTCCTGAAATAACCGTAACAAGAATTATAAAATGTCACGAAAGGTTTTCCTCCATTATTTTATGTCCAAAACTTTTCTCACATAAGATTATATTATATTTATAGCAATCATCAGTATATATAGTACCATCATAAGTGTCACCACATTAAATCTCACGGGCTTTCCACACATAGATCCAATAATTATTTAAACATATCACTATATATGACGTCCAAATTAAATTCATGAACTTCAGGTTATTTGTTCACAATCAAAATGAACTGGATTTTTTAACTTAATTTTTTTTCAAAGTAATATTAAGATGAGGGAATATGCAGATGTTTACATAAGAGACGTTAAAAGCTTAACAGAGCCAGAAGTTTATTTTTCTATATTTCATTCGACAAAAAAATTACTATCACAGACAGTAACCTTTGATTATGCCATTGCAAAAAAAAATTGACGTACAAAATTAAATGCGAGGTATGATGTCACCCCTTGGATTTTGCGCATGGTTATCTCAGGTTTATTGGGATCCTTTCATTAAGGCGAGCTAAAGATATATACGGTCTATGTGACATATCGTCTGGATATATATACACAGGATATTGCGCCGCTATAGTTTTATACGAAATATTCAAGTTAGGTGGAATTGCTTTTACATAATTGTTCGTTATTCACTGGATAAGCATAAATTAAGCATTTGAATGTACTGATCATTGCATACCCATTTGCTGGATGTAGTTGCATGGTTGGATGCCATACCATTAACGAAGTCACAGGCAGGAAAGCACCGAGCATGCTCCAGCATCGGACCATCTCCAGCCTGCCAGTTCTTCAGACTGCCTCCACAAAAGAAGCAACGAACTTCATCAGCGGTTCCTGCGGGAATTTCAAACAGTATTGCGAACAACGATACACAATATTGGATGCTGAAAAAATTAAAAACAAAAATTGATGAACATCAAAAATGCCTCTCAGGGATATTTCTTGTAACGTCTTTGGTCATTACTGTTCTGAATTAGCGCTGGCGTAAATAAAGTTAGGAATGGCATGTTGGAGTATGCATCACTCTTTCTATTCTATAAATTTTCAAATATGAGAGTAATTATGGGACTGACAGGTATTTGTCATGTGACAGATTTCCCTTCACACTTGTATAATTTGCATCGCACCATAAAATGTCAGACAATATCGTTGCAACAGAGCTGCGTCAACATGTCTTTGGCATCTGTGATTACAGCTATGTGATAATTTGAGTAAACGTGCACAAAGAATTACATTATTCCCCACTTTATACATTACTGTTACTGTTACACATCCACTATATAAAATCACTCACATTTGTGAAGCTTTACCAGTTCGATCATTCTTCAAAAATAAAACTGTCAAACAAAAAGTGCAAATTATAATAGTAAACGCATGATATGATGGCCATAGGCAACCTGTTATAAGTTTTGTCTTGAAGAAGATACTATAATTATAGGCAAAGACAGAGTGTTGTGCTTCTATATACTACCAGCGGTAAAATACATGAAAAACCAATATGTAATCGCTTTATTAAAGTTTGTCTCATCCGCATTGAGCATATTGTGAGAACTTTAGAACTTATACCTGTGAAGTAGAAACCAGCTTCGGCCAAACTCTCAGGCCTCTGTGATTTTGCAGGTGGCCAGTGCTGAAAAGATTTCAGTCTCTCGCTCTTCTCAGCCATACCTGGATTATGGGGATGGTCAGCCCTATGACCTTCGCATGCCCTGATCCCATCCTGCCTCCTGTGCATGGCAACGTTCACCTCTGATACCCGAGGGATATTTTCTGTCTGTTCCCCTCGAATGAAGGGACAGCGATCACCAAAGTACCGGTGGTGTTCTGCTTTGGGGTTGTCTCCTTCATTCCAATTCACCATGGCTCCACCGCAGAAAGCGCACTTGACTTTGTCACCTGGCCCGACGAAGTAAAGTCCTGCTGCGGCCATTTGCGCCGATTGAACCAAATGTCGTTTTGGCCAAGTGCGAAAAGACTGTAATCTCTCTCGTTCGGATAAAACATTTATATTTTCAGGAACCCTGGCGGACACCCGAATGTCCACCTCCATGACTTGTGTTGGATGTGTTACACTAAATAGTCCCATGTCTTCTTTCACTTCGAGGGGAATGTTTGTCTGGTCTTCACCCCGCATGAAAAGACAATGGGGGTAGAGCTTCCTGTGCCTGTCGACAGGGCTTTGCAAATCTTGCCATTCTGCTATACGTCCTCCGCAAGAAAAACATTGTACTGTATGATCTGTTCCAGTATAATATAAGCCAGCTTTAGCAAGTTGCGTAGGGAAAGCACACACTGTGTTTGTCCAGTTCGTAAAACTTTTTAAACGAAATAATTCGAGGTGCATTTTTGTTTTTTCATCAGCTTCAGGGTTCATTGTTAATTCTTCATACACCAGGCTAAGCGGGTCACACCCATCAGAAGCCATTATACTTTCCACCTGAAATGAAATACATAAGTATATTGGCACCGATTAACTCCCACGTTTGCAGCCATTATTATTATTTATGCATAATTTTCAATTACAATCCAGATTGTTAACTAATGCAACATTCATTTATTTGTTAAACATATTTTTCGAATATTATTATTCATACTAATATATGATTGTCATTTTTTCATAACATATTAATATGCATTGATTATTGAATATTTATTACGAAACCAGCGGAGATGACAAGGAGAATGGATTCAGTTATGCTGTCCCATTTCCCTTTCTAGGGTTGTCCCTTTCTCATTTCAATGTTTAGATTTGTATGTGATATTTCCCTAGTTGTCACTTGAGCACGGTGGAAGTAATGTGCAAAATTCATGATGATCATAGGTAATTCTATAACAGCATCCTTTTTCTATCCCGGATTCACTTCTTATCCTCAAGGGAAAGCTTGGTTATATATAATGGCGGTTTTAACACATATTACCATTAACTTTTGTTGCTTTATTATAACCTTTCCCCCAAGTTATTATACTTTCGCAGAAATGTTTGAAAATATGAAGCCCCTGTTATTCCCTTATCATCTTTCAATATAAGTTTAAGAGTTCTCTAATGATTTTTAAAGCAATCAATCTTTGTCCTTCGTCCGTCCGGCCGTACAGCCTTCCGACCATCCGGTCGTCCGGCCGTCTGTCCGTTAACAGGGCACAAATAGTAACCGCTGGACCTGGAATCTTCTCACTTGACATCAAGGGAGGCCGATGAAAAATCTCCTTAGAAACCGGAAATTAGGTCTCTGTTATCCATATCCTTTGAGCTGTGGGGCTCAAAATTACCCAGAGATTAATGAAAAAACTGATACAAAAGTTCCAGTATCTGAACAACTAATGCATTGATTATCTTGATTCTATGCATGCTTATTGATCTTGGAGTAATCATCAGTTTCTGAGGACTAGTGGCACCTATTGAATTTTTTTTTCGATTTTTACGCAAGTATCTGAAAACCTAATAAATAATTGACCATGATCCCTTGCACGTATATTGACCATGGAGCGTTTCACAAGTTCCTGTAGACTGGTGGCGCTACCTTGATTTTTCAAATTTTAACATTTTTTCTCTATTTTATGAGACCTTTTAGGATGCGGTCGTCCGTTAGCAGGGTACAAGGGGTAACGGTTTTACTTAAAATCCAGGAAGATCCATAAAAAGTCTCTTAGGAAACATGAAATTAGGTGTCTCTTGGCCATATTCTCCGAGCTATGGGGCCTAAAATACCCCCCCCCCCGAATAATTGAAAATTTGATACCAAAGAAGGGCACAAATCATTACCTTTGGACCTAGAATCTTTTAATTTGCGATCCTGGAGGTCCATTAAAAGTCTCGATCCTTGGAAACCTGAAATTAGGTTTCTGCTACCCATAATATTTGAGCTATGAGGCTTATAATCACCCCCCCCCCCCCTACATAATTGAAAATTCGTTACCAAGCAAGGCATAAATCATAACTATTGGACCTGGAATCTTCTAACTTGACATCCAGAGAGTACCTCAAATGTTTCCCACTGAAACCTGAAATTAGGTCACTGTTACCTGTATTCTGCGCGTTATTTGGCATGTTTGAGCACCCCAGAAATAACGCAAAATACACACAAATTGCCAGTTTCCTCAGAAACGGCTGGTTGGATTGTCTTCAAATATGGTTTGTTAATGGGTCATGCATGAACGATCATGCAACCCACATTTCCTTATTTAGTTGATGGTGCTCGGTTATATTATCTACATGTCAGTCGGTTGAGCCTCATGACCCGTGGGTCACTTGTCTACATAAGGTGTCATCAACTAATTGACAACCTGAATGTAATTGATAAAGCTGCTCCGACGACTATCACGTTGCTTAAAATGTGGCCTTGCAGTTTGAGTATACATTATGGTAAACAAACAAAACGAACAAAAATGTTTGATATAATGAAAAGATAAGATAAGATATAGTTTATATATATGTGTAATAAAATCATCACATACAACAGTATTTGGCTTGAATGGCTTGCTTAAACAAACACATTACACAAGAAATAATAAAATAAAATTGTGTATAGAAAAAAAGACGTATGACTAAGAATGTTTGACTAAATTTTTGTGCTGCAAGTGATATTTTTAATTCCCGAACGGCTGACGCGTAAGTGCTAGTTTGAGTTCTTTTGGAATTGCCTGATAGCGACCTATAGCGTACCCCAATTTTTTTTTAAACAAATAGTGGGCCGAATGACTATAGTCTCTATTATGTCGTTTGCTTTCTTCAACAATCGTGTTTGAAATATGGAGTCAACTGTGGGTAAAGGAACCCCAATGATCCTCTCAGCTGTTCTAACTACCCTCGAAAGACGGTTCCTTTCCTCGACCGTGATACTGCCTCCCCCTACAAACACTGACAAGTCAGAACCCCTGAATTACAGCCCGATAAAACTTTAATAAAATCACTTGACTGAGCCCAACATCTTTTAGGTTCCTTAGAAAGAATAAACGTTGTTGTGCCTTCCTTACGCAGTAATTAACATTTTCGGCCCACTTCAAATCAGAAGAAATAAAAATTCCTAAAAAATTAAAACAGTCAAAGATTTCAACCTCGGAGCCTTCAATTAATAAGGGTAATATTTCAGTTTTCTTCAGTTTAAAATCAATTATCATGTCTAAAATCATTAACAACTACCTCTGTGCTCTTGTTTAAATCATCGTTCAACAAAACAGACCATTCAGTGCAAGCGTAGCAGCCTTGAAGGGATTGAATGGTGGTTTCGCTCCATTGTGAAATGGACTTAACAATGGGCTTTCCACGCTTTAGTTGCTGGCGATACTGGGGCACAAGGTGAACCATGCTTTGATCTGAGTCTCCGAGCGGGGCGCGTCGTAGAGACTTGTACGCGCCTTTAATCGTGGTGTACCAGTGACCAAAAACCTTGCCATATCGTGTTGTACATTTAACATGTTGGTAATATTTCGGTAGGCATTTTTTTTTTCAAATCAGTATGGTTGAAGTCTCCAGCTATAATGTTAATAACCCCTGGGTTTTTATTTTCGTTTTCAGTCACAATGCTTGACACCTGTTCGATAGCAGACAAAGCATTCATTTGGGGGGGGGGGGGGTATAGACGACAATCAAAATCAGTGAACCAAATTCCCTTGGCAGGTAGAAGGGGCGACACTTAATTGACAGAGATTCCAACTCTGGGGTACATGATCTAGAAATCACTTTCGTGTCTTTACACCATTTTTCGTTAATAAGAAAACACACTCCACCTCCCTTTGATTAAGCAACACAGTCAAATTGACAGTCATGACGTAAAATAGCGAAACCTGGGGGCGTCATGGCGGACTCGGGGATATTATCGTCGAGCCATGTCTCGGTATAAAATATGCACAGCACTCACCATAGTCCTAATTAGTGGATACATGACAGCAAAATTCGTCGAATTTATTGCGGAAGGAACGGACATTGGCTAATATGATGCTTGGCAGAGGCACCCGCGTGTTGCGTCTCCGTAAGCGTACGAGTGCCCCCCCCCCCCCCCACGCTTGATACGCCTCCGTCTACGAGAATGTCTCTGTTGGCCTGAACAATGACTTGACATGTGAACTGAATTGTTCACATTTCATCGATTAAATTCACATTTGCGAGTGTATTATAATCCAATTGATAATCACTCCGGCGAAGATGGTATAAATCCTCTCTTCCGTAATTATGTGTCGAATAAAATCCCGGCACTAAGAGTGAACAAATAAGAAAAACGACAAGAGCAAGCACAGTCGTGTCGCCATTGATCGGCGCCATTTTCGGATCAGGGTAATAATTTGGGATAAATACTATTTATTTCATCGTTTATGTCGTCGTCATCATTTTGCTATTGTCATTCTTGGATTTGAATATTTCATTTAGGTATCTCGGAACTGATGTCTAATACACGTGTTGTCTATGCACCTATGTGTTCATATATTTAAAAAAGTTCATGTCAAAGCGATTTCGCGGTATACATTGCAAACATTGATATCTAACATCATTGATATTTACAAGGAAAATTCAACAGGCATCAATTGTGCAGAAAAAAATGTATCAAGTTAAAAAAATTGAACGACGTTGATTATTTGTCAAAAAGGGCATTATACTTTCCTACGCTTACGTGTCAGGCATATGTTGAAATGTAATTCGTTTATCTGAGCACAAGGTGTAATAAGCCATAACTATCACTTGGGGGAGCAATATTGGAAACATATCAACATACAATATGAGCAGACAAATTAAATCACTTCACACGTATGCAGTAACTAGGTTCACATGGGATGTTTAAACTAAATCCTTGCTGTATGGTACTTTTTATATATCACTTCTTGATTGATCAATCAAAAAGTTTGGATAACCCTTGCATCATGAATAATTTCTATAATCTATAGATGGTACTCAAAATTTCTTTAGGCATACCATATTCTTAAGGTGTTATCTCCGCTGCAGTTGTAGTTACAACTAAAATGTGTTACACGTTTAACTCAAAATTGTAACATTGGGAATTAATTATAAAAATATAGCAGCTTTTCATTGTTCCATATATATATATATATATATATATATATAATACGGTTAATCTGGTTGCTAGAGTGATCTGAAGTAATTATTCATATGTTTGTGTTAACTCTTAATCTCTTTACTCTTAAGGGAATTGCTTTTGCTGTGATTTTTCTCACGGAAAGCATTATACACACACGCACATACACACATACACACACAAATATATATATATATATATATATATATAGAGAGAGAGAGAGAGAGAGAGAGAGAGAGATGGTAGTAGGCAGTGAAGCTGTCAACAACAAATATACATTTTATGCCATTGATCATGCCATCTTTATATATAATGAACCGGCATGGTTATTCATTTAGATCCGTAAGTGATAGGTATAATAATAGCTTACTCTATAGGCTATAAAGTGTATGGTATTTGAATTTAGAGGAAAGCATATGCTGATCGTCTTGGCTCAAAATAAATTGCCCAGCTAATTTGTGGCTACAGACCAAATATTAGATAACATTTCGTGATGGGTACTAAAATCTAAAAATATTTTAAACTACGTTCAAATAAAATTGGAATCTAATATAAAAGATAAAACACAATGATGAGGCCAAATTGAACGTCTGAATTTTTTACATAAATTATTTTCAGCTGCCGGATTGAAATGGCATACGAGCCGCGCTTATATGTTCATCTATTTTGACAGGTGAAGTATTCCAGCGGAATTTACCACTGATTGGCGCTGTATGTGCTTATACCAAATAGGACACATTGGTGTAATAAAGGTATGTAATTTTAAATACAAAACTAATTACATGTAGATAGATAAAAAAACAGTAGTCTATTGATCATTCTAATATTAAAGATGCAGAACACATATCCTTTGTTTCATCTCTGTTTGATCAGGTCAAAAGTAGGGTCTACTATGTCGATGATTGGATAATGCGGACATTTTAGAATGTCATCATAATGAATTGTGATGTTGAATAAATCGAACACCTTTATATTTTGTAATTACATGTATATGGATCCATTCTCCCATCCATTCTTTATACTTCTGTAATGAAAATGACTTTGCATGAATCAGCTGCACTGTGCCCTTCAATGATCTTAATCACCCAGAACACGTCAACTAACACATACGGAGTTACAAAGAGGAAGTGATAATGCCAAAATGTAAAGACAACTACACGGAAGGTATAATGCCACAATATAAAGACAACTACACGATAGAGATTCAACACACAGCGATTGCTTTTAACTTTTTATGATGGGCTTTATATTATGCAAGGTATTCCATGAACTTTATATATTACCTGTTTTATTTAATGTACCGGTTTCTTTATGCAGTAATCCGCGAATCTCCGAACAATGTTGGTGACATACCTACCTTATACTTATATTATATTTTCTATTTTTTAAATGTTCCTGATCAAATGCAAAAAAAAGACAGAAAAATAGAAAAATTCATAATATCAATATAATCATTCGATAAAGAGTAGAAACAAGTGAAGATTTTCAAGGAATCATATTCATTTCCTCTCGTTTAAACTTGATACAGTCGATTTTGATTCTGAGCGAAGAAAACAAACACATGATATCTGCTTAGTGTATATCGCGTTTTACAGGTTTACGTGTGTACCATCGGGGATATGTGTTATAATTGTTATGATGAGTAATGTGTAAACAATAAGCCTTCGATTTATATTAGTTTGTCTAAACAACTAACATATAACCAGAATGTAACCTAAAATGTAACCAGAGGTTTCTTTTTAATATAAAACTGACGCTTATCTTCCCACACCCTATAATGACCCAATTTCAATTCCATGACTTGTTGATATCTATATAAATGGGCGTTATACAAAATTCAGGCAAATATAGCTCACGCACATATCTATACAGATGGCATGGGAAGGTAGAAAATTTCTATTAATATTAATATTTTCAAGTTTGAAGCTTCAGGGGTAGGCTTAGTGGTTAAGGCTCTGGACCTCGGAACTGAATGTCCCTGGTTCGAACCCTGCCGGTCCCTCGATAGCATATTTGTGAAATCTCGCTTCAACGTTAGAGGTCATCTCTCATTTTTAACTACGTGAGTATAAAACCTGCGATCAAGAAGGCTTTATTATCACATGAATGTGTGTAACCTAAGTATAGAATGTGTATGAGTGATTATAATAAACACATTGAAGCTGGGTATATTTACCTAACATAGGTCGTAGTAAAACAATACATGACAAAACAAAACTTACTTGGATAGGGTGTGTACATTATCAAATTCACTCACATGTATAAAGTATATATGATTCTGCCTTTAAGAAATAATGTACTCATGAATGATATGTATATTTCCAATATGCATAAGCGTCATAAGACGTAACTACACCTATAACAACCAGTATGATGTGATGTGACACCAACCAATCAAATCATATTTTACAAGTTCCTCCATGCATAGGGCCAAAAACATGTGGCTGATTATATATGTCATAACGCACGATCCCTGTCCTATCAACAAAAATGCTTCTACAGATAACCAGAGCCTATTAGCTTTCGTGTATATCTTTAATTAGGGTGCCAAGATTATTCAATATGCATTTACATATATCAGATATTGAACTTTTTAGGTTAAGCTGTTCTGTTTCTTTTCAGTCGCACATGTTTCTTTATTTCTGATGCATCCCTTTCTTTTGCGTTCCTTGCACGATATTTTCAAGAGTCTAATGTTGTGCTGACACCTAATCATATGGAGCATCTGAAAATAATAAACGTAATTTCAAAATAATAAACGTAATTAAAGATAGGTCGCGTGGTTCATGAATTTATCAATACGCTTTCCTGTTTACCATAACATACTGTAGCAACCATTCAGAGGGCGCATACGTTTCACATTGATGCCTGTATGGACACAGCAGAACTTCCTAGACTGAAATAACAGTAAGGGATATTTAGATTATATCATGTGTGTACATCCACCATAAAAATCCCACCCAAAAATACAAGATGAGAGAGAGCCATCTCACAGAGAACTTGTAAGTTTTCATTTTTTTCATAATAACCAACCAAGTCTTCCAAAAATAGTTTCTGGTTAAAGACTGGTTATAAAAGCGGTTGATATTTCAGAATAATGGTGTGTAAGTTACTCTGGTTAAAAATAAATAGAAATTCTAAATTATATAAGATTATATAGGAATGCATTTAAAATTTGTCACCAGTTCAGACAGAACTGCTAATAGTGTTTCTCAGATACAGTACAAATGATAGCTTCATATATTAGGAATGATATTTGAAACATGTTTCCACCTACCTCTATATATGATGTATATATATATATAAGGCAAAGAGTATCTGCCACAGAAGCATGTGCAAATGTAAAATTCACAAGCTTTGTGTATACATATGTATATAAGTACAGATTAAGCAAATCTTAATGATATAGATATGAATGTTGTTTGGAAAAAAATACAAGTGTTTTTAAATGAACACATGTTTATGAAACTGTAGCGGCCCTTTTGTTGTTTACCTTGTGACACGCTTTAAATCTATTCTTGTTTGACAATATCAACACACCGCGTGAATAATCTGAAAAATGAATAACTCCAAGGTATTCCCTGAGTCTGCTTGTGATGATCTATCATCATTAGAAACGTATTCGTTGCTGTATTTCTGCCAGGGAATCTTTCCAACTCCAGGATAGTTAAATTTTATTTACTGCTTGCAAAATGCCACTAAAAAACTATTCAACAAACTACGAAGATTGCTAGATATGAATGGGTCTGGACTAGTGCAATACAGTATACATATATTAGCATACGATTTATAATCAGTATAATGAATATTTTTCATGACTTACATAGGGATTTGGGTGGAACCTATGTATTCACGACAGCTGTAGCCTCTGCCTATAAATGATTATAAACACCATGTCCTAAATATACATCATCATATGAATATTTATACAGCAACCTGCTCTATGACTGTAACTTCTGCCATTCCATCACATATTAGCACCGTTTACCCAGGGCCATTTCGTGTACTTGATTGTATGCAGCAGGGGGCTCAACGAATGGCCAATCAGAAGGCTCCTTTTATTTATGACCAATCTGATGAGGCAACAGTGCATCCAACACTGTTCACACAGTTTGCTTAGTGGGTCAATTATGTGCAAGCCTAAAAGACGAGCGTAAGGTCTGACTGATGGTAAAGGTAAGCCGCCCCCGGCGACGCAACTGCAGGCTTCAGGTTTCTGTTGCGTCGGCGGCCCACCAAAGGGGTAACAAGGATTATAGATCTGTTACTCTTAGAAAAGAAATTGAATAAGAATATATCCCATGGTTTTAACATACCATTGTTGACATTATGTAGTATATTGAAAGGCCTGTAAAAAAGAAAAAGCATTAGTCACCGGTAACATCAAAAACTGATTTATTTGTCCAGAGGGAATTGAAGCATTAACAGCCCGACAGAGATCTTGCATTCGGTGGCAGTCCTGTATTATGCGTTAGGCTAGCCCATAAGAATGGACTCCTCCGTTGCTTTTTAGTGACTGACGCAATGTGGAGTCTATAGTTTGCCGCTGCAATTAACTGTGATTAAAAAACTCCATACACAGCTGTGAGATTTAACATATATCCATTGATTAATGTTCAGTACATCTATGTGAATTGTATATTAGACCATTGAAAAACATTATTACTCTATTCTCAGCACTATTTTGCACCAAGGAAGTAAAAATATGAACATTATGTACACAGGCCTAAAGCAAGATGTCTACCGGGCCGTTAATGAAAACTGTAAAACGTTGATCCTCCATAGTATCAAAACCCTCTATATTCAAGATACCCATTATGAGAAGATACTTGGAAATTATACAGGGACATTTTTGTTATTCCCATTAGATCGTAATATGATTATTGAAAGTTTACCCAGGGCTATAGCACGGTGTGATTGACATTTGTGTCATTTGTGTAATACTGTTGACAGGTGATAACAACATTGTTGGCCTTGTTCATGCACAGAAAAAAGGAGCTCACACATAGGTGATACAGTTAAAATTGTAATTTCATAAGTTATAGGTTGTGAACGTGAACATTGAACATTGTGTTTAAAAACAGAAGATTAAAAGCCACCTGCTGGAAGAGTAGTACTCCAGAATTAATTAAATTATAATGTTATTGTTGTTTGTTGTGGTTTCACTGAGATAGTGAATTAAGCGTTTAGTTCATCAAGGTGTGTTTCGAAATTTTTCGAAATAACATATCAACAAATTACAAATAAAGTTATACATATATACACATATAGATTACATACAGGTATAGAGACTAAACGCTAGGTTATCATTACCTTCATATCAGTCACCAATATTCTAACAAAATTGTGCTAACTGTCTTATCAGGTTTCAACAGAATTGGTTATCTGATCTTACAAATATATGGTTATTATATTATAAAATTCCATGCGTTTGCATTACAAACACAGTAATAATACCTGAATAGCCTTTGTAGTAAACTGGAATTTATAAGTCATATATAAATAATATAAGAATATATGAGTTTTAAAATGAGGAAGTTGTTGATGATAACTTCAAATAATAGTTTGTTTCTAGTTTATATTAATCTTGCACAGTTGTCCAGGATTAAAACAACGCTAACTAGTGTCAAATTAAAGTTACGTAGTCTCCCGAATATCCTCATTCATAGGCCTACTTAAAATTCAGGATGAAACCCAGATAAGAATATTATAATTCTAATAAAGAGGTTTTTTAACTATACATTTGAATATTTATGAGTACATTAATAAAAAAAGGAACACGCACACACATACACATATATAAGATGTCAGTTAACATTTTTTCATTAAATGTGAAGTAAATATCACATCAAACTACATACACTGATTTCCGAATTCAGATTCCTAATCTCTTTCAGAAAATCCTTACACCTTTTCTATAGTTGATCATTACCAAACTGCACCCTAGCCTTATTCGGATGATAAATTGCTAGCACATATTTAATCCACGAAATATATTTGTAAACCTACAGATACAGAGCCCAGTGGCAGTACCTCCATTGCCTACTTTCGTGTGACCTTGATCACGGACTGCACATTAGGCACATTCCAAAATATAGACCCCTATGATTCAGTTTACAGCATGAAGTGTTATTGTTTCTCACTTTTATGTTTGTTTCATATATTTTAATCTAAAGATCACATTATGGTAATGTACGTGTAATAAAAGCCGCCTAAGATTAAGAAAAGAACTGAATATGAACAAATCCGTCCAGAATGACATGTCATGCCCTTGGACTGGTGTTATGTATAAAAATATATCCATGTATACTTCAAGGTCTAGAAGTTTTACTAGTTAATAAAACAGAGTTTACCCCTAGTAAAGCCATATCCTCGATGACTTCCTGTCCTAAAGCTAATACATACGAAGAGACTATATGCTGCCGCTAAGTAACAGTCTTATGCAAATGTAGTTATATGAGATATTTGAATGATTGTACACAGGAATAGACTGCTTTTTTGTCTCAATTTACCGTTCGAACACAGTAGACTATATTTTAGTCTACATCACCGGCCTAGTGTTTGAATAGGAGACTTACATAATTTCTTCTTCATTTATGATGCCACTTATGTCATGCATACGGTTTGCAAATTAACAATCCTTTCCCAGACGCTATACAAATTTGTAATGAAAGCCTTTTATCGGGCGTATTACCTAGCTTTTCAGGTGAGTTACTCGCACGTCCATCACCTTTTTTATGGAAGAGAGAGAAAACAATATAATTCTCTCATCAGGTACATGTGTGTATGCACATGCACGATGCATTGAAACTAGAAGGAATGTTGGACACAAACGTAGCAAAATAGAATAGAATTCAGTTTAACCTTTACCTTGTTTAAATTGTCACGTGACTGATCGTTCAGTTCTTGTAATGTTTATTGACTCCAATTTTCACCACTTACTTATCTATGTGGGACCATTGGTCGGAGGGTTGAACTTTTACACACAATCTGAATAATTTCTATGTGTAAATATTGTGTTGTGAAACTTTTCATCAACATTAGCTATCAGTCAACGTCAATTAAGTTTTCAAAGATGTGATGGTTGATTTGGAAATTAATTCCTGTTGAACTACAAGCTTTTCCTGCCAAAAAGTAACACATGAGCTTACCACATGTTTGCTCTCTCAGACGAAGCATGCGTTTGTTCGTTTCATGTCTGATCACTGAATAGATCAAACGTAAATCAATCCATCTATTAAACAATGATATGGTCTCTCTCTGACAAACACAAGAGTGGCAGAGACACAATAACCATAAAACACCAGATTCGACGTGACCCTTTTGGCCTCATTCCTGTAAACAAACGGTTTTCTGTTGCCGAACAGGCATTTTTGATCTGTCATGTAACGTGACATCATATAGTGCGGTGCCCAAGTGGTGAGGATTCGATCATGATGCTGGTGATATAAACTGACTTCACGCTTCAGCATGCATGCACCTAAGTATCTGGTTTTTCTAATATCTTAACAATTTGTACGTTTCACCAATGAACTTTAGGTGCTACACAAACATAATGACCAAGGATTATTGATCCATTTATACATGCACAGCGCAAGCATAGGTCCCGACGCGATTACGACCTCCTGCATTCAACGTCTTCTGAATAGTGATACTGATAACCAAACATATGATAAATGTTGTATCATTAGCTCATTTTTTTCTGTATTGAATGCATAGTCTGAGATACAGCATAAGTGAATGTAGTTCCCCTAGTGTTTTGTGGTAGAACTATGTTATAAATGTGACACCATACTAGTATACTATTGTGCTTACGCAAGTATGTATAAACAGAATATATTGATTGTTATTCATACATATGCTGTTCATTCTTTGATTTATTCAATTTGCATTTTCTTTCTCCGTGTAAAAATTCTGTTACCTTGCATGGTCATGCCTATATTAAATGCTGCTACTAAACAGGGAACAGTTTAGTTAACTTTCTATTGCAATGGGCTACTAATTGTTAATATAATACCATTCTGTCACACATAATGGTGACTTAATGGAACCTCTCTGTAAGATTAAGACTGTCATTATCCGTAGTGTGTAATAACAATTGTTGTGATTAAAATAAATATTTAAGGATTATTTATCAAAAAGCCCGTAATTTAAATCAAACTGTCCATCAACTTGTTTTCAAAGTCTCGCATTTTACCCATTACACGACTGTACACAATACAATCCTTAGCACTTTTCTTACTAATTTGTATGAATTAAAAGTGGTGTAAAATAACAGTTAATTTGCCAGAGCATACGACTACAAGAATCAAGTTGAGAACTCATCTCATACATATAAAAAGATAAATATTCAGAACAGCTATTAGCTTAACTCAATGATACGTAATCGTACTTTGTTATTTGAATGGTTAAACACTTGTGGCCTCTTTTACTGTAACACTTCCTCGTGAAGTAATGAATAAATGAATTTTGTATTCAGAAATATAAGGCCTCAGGCCCATAGTTCCATATGAACACTGCTAATGCTTGTTGACTTTGACCACGAGAGGTGATCAGTGTATGGCTATTTCATATGTCTGAATGTAAGCACCAATGAGCTGGAACAATGGCCAATCAGAAGGCTTCAATTTATGAATGACCTATCAGAGGGCTTCATGCAACCGCCACAGTACACACAGCACCCTTCCGCCAGATGTCGTTTCTACTCTTAATGTACTCACCCGGATCAGTTATGATTCAAGTTATCCAACTAACGAATTAATATTCCCTTTGCATGTGAATATATCACTTTCCGAAATTCATAATGCCAAGCCATCTAAAAGGGAAGAGACCAAAAAAGAGTATACTGTAATTTTGTATTTCACAAATATAATCCTAGCTTTAGTGCAAAAAGCGTTGAACTGACAGGATCGCCAAAATTAGTGCATATATGCCTAAAGACGTGTAGTAAATGATACTCATACTAAATATCAACGTTTCATTTTATTGCATACAGGGTAGTAAAATTCCTCTTTGCATTTCCTTAGTGCTTTAAATTATTTCCACAGCATTATTTTAAAGAATCCTTCTATTTGCATCGCTCTGCTTAAAGCTTATCAAGGATAATAATTTGATTCTTGAACATAGGTACATAGTAATAGAACAAACTGAAAAAAAATATCTAGAGGAAATCACAAGTCCGTTTGTAGTTAATATTCATCTGTGGATAATAACATTTTAAATACAAACTTATACGTGTTTAAAACAACACATTACTTTTTTATATGTTTTCGACAATACAATTTTTGTGTATGGCTGTAAACCAAACGGTTGAAAAGTCATATAAAAAATCATTGCATATTCAACATTCAATACGTTTTCGATTTTTTTACTCTGGTTTATTCATTTAAACATGTGTACACCACTGAATGTTACGACTGAATTAATATGAATGTTAGGCTTAGTTCATATTTCCCTTCATTCTCTTTATTTACTTCAAATCAATTATGGAAGAAAGAATCTGCAAACATTTGCCTTCAAAACGTAATTTTGATAGATATTGCACGGAGGTTTACTTTATAACACATACATCTTAGAAGAAATGTATCTATGATTCATGCATTTGGGAAATGAGCTTATCGCAGACTTCCCATTTGAACAAAATAAGAACTAACATGCTGGCATGTATCTTATTATATTGCTGAGACTTCATTTTACTATTATAAAATGAAATGTCAGTGATAATCAAATAGAGAAAACTGCTTGACACATGTTTGTCCTAGATGTAACAAATCTCCATATACATTTTTTCCTCTAGTATAAGCTGATGAAATTTGCTTAATACCAAAGCCATCTCTTACTAATAAAAAAGAGTTTCTTATTTGATGAATCATACACATGACAGAAATGGCGGGAATATAAACTTCCGCCCCTACATGGCATGGATGATACACGTGAAAGCGAGGTGATGTGATCTTAACTCTTTATTTCATGTTCTATGATTTTATATTTTCGAGCCTTGGTAATGATTCGCAGTGTAAAGATGTATCATTTGGTGCCTTATTTGTTTAAATGTCCAGGAAATTTGTACCATGTTTCCTTCTTGAAAAGCAGCTTAGCGCTTCAAGTTTCATACACGTTAAAACATAATATATAAAATACAAAATATAAAATATTCACAAACATGTTTTATTCTCCTCTTTTAACAGTAAATATTAGCAAAACATCTTGACATTGACTTTTGAATTCAAACCCAGACATATGACAGTTAACTTACCATGTCGGACATTCTTTCTCATTTCTTGTTATGATCAACTAGTGATTTCATTACACACTTAACTTCACAATAATGACCGATAATTGGTTATAATATTCGTCTTTGTAAAGTTAATACACTAATACACAGCAGATAAATTCCTGAAGTCTGGGATTCCACGTGAGTATGGTTGCAATCGGCTTTATACAAACGCAACATACCTTGCCACAGCAGTAAAATCTAGAAAGCATTTTCTGTGTGTATATTCTAGACACGGGCGTTTCTAGATTATAATATAAAGCTATAGCATTACATTCCACATCATATTATAAACATTTGTATAAAGCTGTATGTTGCGCAGTCGCATGAGCGTTGCCTCTGGTGAGCTATCAGAGTAGGATTTTCCTCACTAGTGTTTACGCCTGTATTCGCCATACTTGAATAGTAATGGTACGGAAACCCACATAAGTTTAGCATTTTTTTTTAAATTAGTTTTACCTTTAACATAATATATTAAAACCAATATATGATTTTTAATTATTAAACGTGCATTGCGCGCGATAGACAGAGTTGATATGCCCTCACTTATAAAGACGTTAGACCCCTTGTTGTACTAGCTCACGGAGTGCCAACGTGTGTCTGTGTAAGAGACTAGTTTATGTACTGGTCCTGTTACGGGTGAGTTTTGTATCGTCCGTACAGCCTTCATATCGGCAACGAAAACAACAGATGGTACGTTTCCAGACTTTTGCGTTCTTTGTATATATAACCTGTCATTTCAGGCATGTAAATATTCTAACCATTCGATAGCAAAATATGATTAATATAAAGATCGGTTGCCTGGAGAGTATTTGAATTCCTTTGATATCTTCTCATCATACGCTTTACACTGAGTTGGAGTAGGATCAACACCTGTACGTTGTATAGTAATAGACTCAACATTTGTATTAAAGTCCTTAATTTGCTTTGTCTGTGCCGACGGGTCACTTACACACTTAAAACTACAATTGATAACCAGCTTACACAGGGGAAAGTGCACCCGACAATGTCGTTAGTTTATCTAGAAGCAATCCCCCTAAAAATATGCTAAGAATCATAAGTTAATCCCTTCAACTGCAATAAACGGGATTCTTACCCAGTGGGAGAGCAAGGCAAGACCTGTGAGTGAACGTCTAAGCTATGGATATGCGATTTTAATAATGAGTCTTCTTTGTTCAAGTTGGTTCAGACACGTAAGGTACTAGAAGCACCGGCGTTAAGAGCTGGACTGCATGAAGCCTAAGATGCTTTCCAGAAATGATAGTAGTATTTCTATTTTATTTCTTGAAAATTTTAATTTCCTGGGCATGATGATATTCCTTCTTATTAGTTTATTATAACCTTTATTACAATTATTTAATGCTTGTGCAACACTCTCAAACTGACCATGATATCAAGTGCTATATTAATCCTTGATATAACTGGCAGGACTGTTACAGTTTGGTTTAACTGATGAAGGTGGGAAACATCTGTGACTTATTCCTCCTTATTAGTTTATTAATACCTTTATTACAATCAGGCAATGCTTGTCACCCTAATGTCCCATGTTGTCATCTATTTAACATTTGCTTTTAACACTCATAATCCTTGATATAACTGGCAGGACTGTTACAGTTTGGTTTAACTGATAAAGGTGGGAAACATCTGTGACATATTCCTCCTTATTAGTTCATTAATACCTTTATTACAATCAGGCAATGCTTGTCACCCTAATGTCCCATGTTGTCATCTATTTAACATTTGCTTTTAACACTCATTATGACCGTGATATTTTAGTGTTATATTATATTCTCGATATAACTGGTTACAGTTTGGTTTAACTTATAAAGGTGGGAAACCTTCGTGACATATTTGTACATGGCATTCACAGATTTTTTTCAAAATATTTAATATTTCGTCAGTAATAAAGCTTACTAAAACATATATCGTCATACTTGGTTTATCTTAATTTCATTTGTCCGAGTATGTGACAATTCTACTCTGCGTGTAAAATCGGCAATTCTCCCCAGAATGTTAAAACCTTGATTGAAGAAAACAAGCGACCCTGGGGAAACATCATTTCGCTTTGGTTTCCTCACTTTTACATATCATGCTTATGGTATTACTCACACTGTAAACTTCTCATTAGAACATTTAAAATAACGAAATGCTGGTCAATAATTTCACCCTTGAATCTCCCCGCTTTAATGTTTGAGAGGACGTACAGATATTTATGTGTAAAATTCAAGAAGAAAAGTGTGCACCATTTGATGAGATTTAAAATTGTGATCAAACTAGTTATACCAAGATAAATTGGAGGGTCTTTTTGCCAAACAAACCGAGATGATTTGGCAAAATTAACCCTCTCAATGCGTGTCATCGTGATATTACCTAAATCTGAATGTTGGGATACTCTTTTAATGTCACAAGAAGCGTGTTATATTCTGAGTGATCTTCGTTATATAGAATACAAGGTTAATACGGTAAACTAGCTTACACTCACGTTAAGTTAAATTGAAACGTTACACGTTATGACACATTGACGTAATATAACCCGATAACGACTACGATAGTCACATCCTCCCCCAGCCCCCAGCTGTCAACCCTCTACACGGTAAAAAGCCAGATTAGAATAATGGTTGGGGTTTGAAGGGTAAAGACACATCTGTCTGATATATTTGCGTATTATACAACGTATTGTTTATACGTGTGTTCTTTGGTTATATAATGAATCGATTGCACATGTGACCAATCGAGGAGCATGAGATATACACATCATACGCTCGTGGTTATCTGATCGGATGGGCCTTTCCTAAAATCTTCAGTGGGACAAGAATGTATCATTCAACGGACTTAATGTTATTTGTTGAACGAACAACGATTCACAAAATACATCAGCTTTATCGATCGACATATTTCATTTCATGCGTTGTGCAAGAGCTTAATTGCGTGTGTATCAAACTGCAGAAAGGTATTTTTACTGCTTTAATACTCGGTTATGTTCGCCCATGACAGGAAGACTGTAGCAGGGTAGAAGTGATCATTTTAGGCATAGCCTGGGGAAAATTACGTACAGCAATCTGCTGTAAAATAAAACAGCATTTTATTTTATAGTTTGCTCCCTATTCCACCATAGCGATCATGTCCTTAATGTAAATATCCGAGACGTGGCAAAATTACATTAGATTCCTAAATATTCAAATGAAATTTTAAGCAAGCTTCTGGATGATCACTAGGAAATTATGAATATGCGGCACACTATAAATATATGTAAGATAACTTAACCTGTCATTTAAGTTCTTCCGTTCACCCTGTTTAGTAAGGCTAGTGGTCATAGACTATGAAATGAGTCATATTGTGTTTATCCTTCCAGTATGTGCAACATAAATGTGAACATCATGCAAAAATAGGGCCAAAGTACTAACCCTGCCAACACTAACGTGCAGCAAGCTTTATTATGGGGTCTTTTGACATTTCGAAAGTCTTTTCACTGCTTGTTATTTTGGAATACAAAGCGCGTCAACATATTCTTTGCACTATTCCAAGTCATTCTTCAGCAAACCTCATCCGCCGAATCGTAAGCATCGATCAAGTTTTGCTCTTGCGGCGTGAGTTAACTTGACACATACATACTGGGGTTTACTACTACGGGTATTAGCGACACGTTTGAGCCCTAAACAAATAAAGATTTAATTATCTTTTCTTCCACTTTTTCAGTCATTTAACAATGTGTACTGAAGTATTGTTGCAAAGTGAGTTGCAATGGGATATTTTATGTTGACACGGAGATTACAAAGGTGGCATTCCAATTAAAGTTTTTATTTCAAAACTTGTGATGTTATTTGATATTGTTATGTGCCACGTATTAGCATAGATTAGATTTTAAAAAATGTAGCGTGGACGCAAATGTTCCCTGCAACTGACAATCGAATACGAATAAAAAAAAAAATACTTTAAAATTTTGCACTCTTCTCTGATGTAATTATAGCGCCTTTGTGAGGAGAGACTATAGACATGTAAACAAATCTTTTTTATGAGTAGACCATGTACATTATCTACAACACCGCCGTGTTCCTCTGTGTATATGTGGACTGCTGTGGGAACCCTGTGGTTTAATGGGCGTTATGTAAACACTCGTCATCTTGAAAAGAGATTGATGTGTGTTTAAAAACAAAAATCATATTTCTGGTCAAATGCGTCGTTCTGCCCCTTTGTTTCATTACTTTTATCGACGTAATCGGTGTACTTATAGAAGAAGTGTAGAACTCTGAGGGTGAGTAAATTCAGGTTTACAAGTGGATTACTTCCGTCTTAATCAGTAAGAAATGTATATAAAATATAAACTAAAATTTGTTAACTGGTTGGTATTTTGTGCGAGTTCGGAGCAGTATGCCATAAAAACTTCTAAACTGCTAAGCATAACCAAGGCTATATTCGGCTATATTTGTATAAAAGATTTCATGCAGTCACTAATCGAGTAGTCAACCCGGAAGAATGTTAAATTTTCCCTTCGCCATTTGTAAATTCAAATGCGCGTATTCTAAGTCTATTAAGAATATTTCTATTAAGGCTAATAATAAATAATAAATTAGGTTATATTTTTCTATATCTATTTTGACTGAAAGCAAAAGCTGATCACAATGTAGAGAGACACAGCTTTCAAATACTGACTTAACGTCTGACCCCTTAATTAATGTTTTCCGTTTCAATAAATGCAACTCTCATGCGCTCACTTGTGAGTGTGAAATAAAATCTAGGGGAATGTTCTTCCCAGAAATCCTTCATAGAGCTCCCTGGTGCTACTCGAATGAGATTCGAACGTACCGTGCTCGATCACCAGTTCACAGGGAGCCTCTTGCCTTTGTAATCTAGCAAGAATTCTCTTGCTTTAATAATATTATCTATATATATATATTTGCTTGTGTCTGCTTATGATAAATATTCATCTCTCAAGCTCAAGAGTACCAAATAAAAAATAAACTATACAGAAATATAACTGTCAAGGTTAATATCATGTTTATTTCAAACATTTGATTTCAAATGCGATGCACTAAATGTTAAATATAAGTAAGTACATATAATCAATGTACAGTTCAAGCAACACATGGAAAATATAACAGTCTCACTTAGTCTAACAAGAAACCCTAACCAAGACCATGGCATTTACCCTAAAATGGTTTCCTGGAAGCAAGGCGATTTATTCTATGGAGAAAGTTGATACAAAATTATTTTTAAAAATGTGGCGTAAAAGACACAATAAACACATACATGAAATAAAATTAAGTTAACTAAGCCCTCTAGAAGGAATCTGGATAAAAAGTCCTTTCCTGTTTGTGGGCTTTAGCTGACATGCTGTTAAGAGGTACACACGAATTGTTAAAAAAAAACCGAACGAGTCACCGTTAACTGTCCATTATAACTTCAAGCAATGTTGGACTTTATCTCGGAATGGGTATCAGTTCGTTTCGGACGTTGTGACAATAATTTATACCAGTGTACTAACACTGCTGAACAACTGTGCTCAAATACAGTATGTTAGATGGATTGTGTTAGACATTTTGTTCCTATTGTTTACATCAAAAACCAAACGAATATTCTCCAGACAACATTATGACTTAAATATTTATTTTTTATCACATATGCTTACTTTATCGAAATCAGGATTTTAAAGATACTTTTAAATCTAGTGCTTGGTTTTGCTTAAATACTCTATAGACAATCTCTATAGCTCTTTTTGTATGTAAAATTAGGATGGCCCATTTCATGCAACTCAGGAATTTCCTCCACCCGTAAAGAAAGATAAGCTCAATGATGGTATTGAGAACACGATAACAATAATAAAACGGATACTCTTAAAGTAATAGGTCCATACAAAGAGGAATAAAATAAAGACTGAAACATTTAAAACCTCACGTGTTTAAACTGTATGAGGTTAAAACTAACATATGTAAAGAGTTCTCAAACATAAATAAATATGTTTGAAAAGCCTAATTTAGTGTGATTACGAAACATGAATGCCATATATTTTATAAGTAATATAAACAAACAATTTTTTACATGTACTAATTTCGTCTTTTAACGAGAAATGACCTTGGATTAAGTGTAAAACACATTTGAATACTTACTGAATTGAGATATAAATATGGTCATGCTCGACTTCCTTGCGGTCTAAGTATTGTGTCTATGTGTACAAATAATTATACCTTTTGAAGCTTGGTCATAGAATGGTAAAAACAGTTAATATTCACCAGCAGGTATAAGTGAGCCTATGGTAATAGATCAGGGTTGGAAACCCTAGTGATAACCATACCAAGCAGACGTAATGGATTTGTATATTAAGAATATAATAGATGCTCTGGCAAAATTAAATCATGAAAAATATACATGTACCAGTTATCATAACATTTAGTTTTCTACGCTCCAAAAAAAAAAAATAGAAGAGGGGATATATTCTCACTAGAAAGAGGGTGTTTGCTAACTTGAATATGTCTGATATATCTATCGCAAAACATTTCCTAAAGTATCGGTAATTCTAGCAGCACAGAACTTCACGATTCGGTTTTATAACAAAGAAATTGTGTTATATTAAAAAAACAAAAGTATATGATTTGTGAGAAGAGTGTGCGTAATAGTCAATACACATTTTATTAGAAAGGGCTAGCATATTGTGGCGCATTGAGTTGAGACTAGCCATAATACCTGCCCTGTATTCATTTTAATAGAATTATACGTAAGACAATCTGTAAAAATCTAATTTAGAAGGTAACGGCATCAGATCTAGTATATTGTCTAACATCTGTAGCACACCGTGTTCTTTCAGTACAGCTAAGCATTAACCAGTATTGTGAGGTCAGCATGTATTTTTAAATGAACATCTAGCAGTTGTATTATTATGCAAATTCAGCTTACCTTTATAAAAACTGCTTTTCTGTCAACTGATATTGAAAAAGTTCACTTCCAACGTGCAGGCTTACTGAAATACCGGGGAAACCATGGTTGTCTCATGCGACAAACTAGATAGTTTTTTGCACTGAGCCAAAGTCAAAATATGCAGACAGGTAACCTTTGCCCTCTCGTCTTTATCACGGAACTAGGTTTGTTGTCTTCCTTAACTGGAGGGATTTTTTATACAGAAATCCACAAATATTGACAATCCGGGGGTAGGACCCGTCTGTGTAACCACAGGTTTATTGTCATCATGCAACAAACTCGCAAGTAAAATCATGCCATGATCATGCCATGATCATGCCAAAATTCCCTTGAAGTCTGAACAGAATGTGTTCCCTATTCAGCATAGTGATATATTTGAGGTGAAAACCATGAATAATAGCTCTTATCTTTGTTATATTGCTACAATTATTTTTTTTAAATCATCATTGTGTGTCCTGAAATATTGATGCCCTATGAAAAAAGGTTGCAGTCTGCCCATTTTTTTCATTGGTTTTTCCATTGCATTTCATTAGTTGAACGCACACAAAACAACTGTCAGCAGGTATACAAACGGATAGGAAGACATCTATAAATATTATTGCTAAAATATGAATTTTGATTTAGTATGAAAAAATCAATACCCATACAGAATTATTCACATGCAGTCCTGATGTGTATCTGAATTTTATATGTTTAAGCCTCTTATTTTCTACTGCCTTGAATTCCCATAATTTTTGTTTGTTTCTGTACTTGCCAATAATAAAAGCATAGTATTTTTCATGGTAGAGATCAAAGACTGAAAAGTCAAATGAATGGTGAGATCTTAAGCTCTGAATGGCAACACCCCAAATTATATGGGAAGGATAAAAACAGTGCCTGTACATGAATATTTCATATCATATCACATAATTATAGCTATATTACGAATACTTTGAAAAGCATTTCAGTGCTTGTTAAAACAACTGGTAATTTGATTCAATTACTTCAAGTACTTCTGCCTTATTCTGTGTTATGGAAAGAGGAGGGAATGTTCATATTATGTTCCTTGTGTATTAAATCCATGCGTTTTATTTTATAAAAAGTATAAGTTCTTTTTTTTCAGAATAAAGCTCAAGAGACAAGAATTTTACTTCAGAATATGAATTCAGACCGTTTATATACATATCAGAAGACGCCAAAAGGGAACACTTCTGTGAGGTACAAACTTCAATATCTAACTAACTGCTGATACTGGTCAGAGCAGTCTAACAGCTAATCGCTTAGTGATATTTTTTTTAATGTTTTAAAGTGTTTATTCTAATTTTTATCTCATATGTTGTTAACAAAAATTACCAAATACATTTAATCGTGGCTTTTTATCATAGTGTAGCAACTGAGTATTTCAATCACAAAAGTACAGAATACAAATGAACAAAACAAACATAAATGTGTAAAATATGACACAATATATACATGGGCTATCTTAACGCGATATCAACAATTAACGAGTTTAGCTACATAGACAACTGAGATATGAACCTGATTAACAGCTGGCATGGATAGAAAATCATTATTATCATCTGTATACAAAAGTATATTATCCTTTGGATGATCCATCAACTTACCAGTCCATCCCTTTAAAATGTCCCAGCCCAATTTTGAGTTAGACAAAATAAATAAACCGTTCAAACTCTGGCCACTGACATAAATCATGGAGCAATGGTAAATAATATGTCATATATAGATTAACAGTGGACTGAAACTAAAATATCAAGGCGCAGGGGATATGAAATAGTCCCTTTCATATTAACATTGAAAATAACCAGACTTGGTAGTACAAAACTCATTCCCAATTAATATTATGATATGAATATTAGGTAGTTTTGTTATACCTTATTGGGCTCTTACTTAAAATGTGGAATATACATATATATATATATATATATATACATATATATATATATATATATATATATATATATATATATATATACATTCTTCAAGGCTGATAATAGCTTGAGAAAGATTGAGACAGTCAATTCCAAATGGTATCCTCTGCGTCAGCTTGCCTGAGATCAATTTTTTAACACTTAAAATTCGGGAAGATTGAAATTCTGGGAGAATGCTTAAAGAATACACATGTTCATGAGTTACATTGAATATAAGCCATGAAAGTAAAAATTTTGGTTTGTATTACAGGGCATCCAGTTGTTTTACGCTGTGTTCACAGGGGTTTATCATTGGCCTGGAGAACCACACAAAGTAACCCACTATATATGTTCCTGTGCGTTGTTGCATTCATGCAGTGTCAGCAGAGATCAATCTCGCTTGTTGCACCAGGCTTTGCTATGCTAAAGACCTGTACGAGTTACCCTTCTTATAGTTTGATAGAGTCATGCGCTACAAACGTTAACTTACAGGGTTAACTGCACGCCATTTTATATATACAGGATTAACTGCGCATGAGGGGTTTGGGTGTAGGAGGGGGTTTTCCTTCTCATTTGGTGTGGGAAAACATGAAAAACTAAAAAATAAAATATGCAATTTGATGGGGTATTTGATCTTTCCCCACTTTCAATTACATGATGCACCACACACAAACTTAGGCATGCATGGTATCAAGCATGGGGCAAATAAATACTGAGTGGCAAAGGATATATCATTTTCAAACTTTGATGAAGCTTAACAAATCAATATTACCATGAACAATTTGAATTTTAACGACCATATTTCAACCACACATTGAGCAATACGCAAATTTGTTATATTTCAAATCATCTTTTTATAAAGTTATCAATTTATTAATTACAGGTATTTTTCATACCTTTCTGTCTGAAATGAATCATCTTAAATCCCCCGGCCAAAGAGTGCACCCCCCCCCCCTTGTTCCAAAGCCTATGTAAATGATATACATACATGCTTATTGTCCAAAACACAACGAGAAAAAAATATTACACTTACTCTTTTCTTTATGCATTTTTATTGGAGAATATACCCGTTTACTCCTCTTCGTCTCCAAAAGTACTATATTGGACGGCTTTTTGCCGTAGTTATTGGATAAGGTCGTGAGGTACCTGGAGATTACATATTTTATCTGTTTTGAGGTATAAAAAATACAGTAACAGCTAATATGCAATGAGCAATCCCACCAAATACAAATTTTCTAAACTATCCGTTAACAACTGCTGTCACCTCTATTTCGAGAATTGACATCTATACAAAATGCATATATTCTAATCTACCCATATCTAGGAAATGAATTAAGCAAGTGTAACGAAGTGCATATAAACGTGGACTGAACTGTATCGCTAGCAAGAGTACAATCTAAATGCGGTATATACACATAACCGTAACTGATTGTTATATGCCGGGCCTCCTTTAAATAGTATATAATCGTTCATGTTGACTTTACTAACGAATACACTCATAAGAAGAACGAGTAACTAACCGAAAAACAGTCGAGAATCATTCAGTCAGGTGAGTCAGAATTGAAAATGTAATGAATAGGTCACATCCAAAGTTACAGCATAATTACTTTTTTAAAAGAAAATTCATATTTAATTTTAATTGCAAAAAAAACTTAGGATTTTTTTTTACGTTATAGTAATCTAATGTTTTTGTACATTTGTTCTACTTACCAGTTAAACATTACAGCTTGTTACATAGTTTGTGTTTATACCTATACTTAAGTAAATACGCCTATCCAAGGTACCCCAAGAAGCCTAAGATGGAAATATTCTAATCCATGTAGCCGAGCTTTATTTTCTACGCAAACGGTAGTGACATTCGTTTGATACTCATGCCGTTCCAGACTGACAATACGTAAACAAGAACAAGTGACTAAAAAGGCGGGAAAATATTTCCTACATAAATATCGATTTTGCCGGGGAATTTCAAAACGACTAAACATTTCTTTATAACCACCTATACATTCTCAGAGAGTAATACTAATAAGCCGTCTTTTATTAGCTGGTGGCAATTTCAACCGGGTGTTTCCGATAATTTTTAAGCTGCAATATGAAACTGTGATATGAACCTTATTAACAATAGAGTTAAAAACATGAACACTATTTTTATTCACACAGCAAAATGAGTGATTTTCTAATTAATTACAAATTATTCAGTTATTCCTTGTAAAAATATCTTGGTGACTCAAGTAGTGCAGTGCAGCTGAAATTATTCATGTGGGGAGCAAAGGGGTGAGAGGAATTTTATTATGCCAGGTCACCAATCACCTAAAACCATTGTTGGCCGACACAAGCGTTTGTCACATTAGAAGGGTTTAATCACAATGTGACACAGCGTTAACTATACAGCTGTCCTAACAGTTAAAAATAACTTATATAACAGAGAAGATAAGCTTCACAGGAGATATATTTACAGTTCAACATCCCTCGAATGAAGAATATAGTATTTCCTTTCTAAACATACCTCGATTTGTCAGCTGGGAGACAAGCGATGTACATGTTGACGCGTCTAGCTCCCCGGTCGTACTGAACGTTACGTCAGCCAAAGGGGCGTTCCTATCACTTTTAATGACCTCATGAATATGTAGATAGCTTACTAAAAGAGATTTATGTGTAATGTTACAGAATGACCGCGCAACGATCACGTCAGTGTTTGCTCTCATGCTCGCGATATGAAAAGAATACAATTATTCTGATCTAATAAAAGTAGTTGCAGTCAGTAAAGTGTACAAATGTATACCCTAATTTGTCACAAGAATATGGGGAACTAAATACATATTGAAAAATCCAACAATGCTATCAATAGGAACACTTTCCTATTGCTCACGTGTTCGTAGATTATCGTAAAATTCTTATATATTATGTCAAGATGTCGTGCGTTTTAATAAAATATGCGTTACCAATGAGGCTGTATAGGTGACGTCTATTATGAACAGTGAATTACGATATGATCTTCACAATTCAAATACAAATATGTCATTGGCCTCTACATACAGTTTTACAAATAAAATCGTTTATGGCCATTATAAGTGAAAAAAACATACGTTAATTAAAATCATATTCTTGCTATTGAGACAAGGAAGAAGCTTGCTATGTTTATACGTGTTCTATTTGTTATACTTTCTCCTTTAATTCAATTTTAATAATTAAATTTCCGAATATATATAATTTATCTAGGACGCAGATTATTCATGCCTTTAGTGTTCATTAAAATTTTGCATATTATTAATGAGCATCAGTCTGTTAATTATCTGCATTGGTTTAACTTCGAATATTAATTAAAAGTTTCATATTTTTTTGTTAATGGTATATTGTCTAAATTGACTATTAATTTTATGGGAAGGTTAACACTTGACACTTATTTTCAGATGAATTAATAATTTCTGTTAAAAAATATAATGCTTTCTAGGAAACATTACATTCTTTAACAGTAAATCAATTAATTCTACTGATCATAAGTGTCACTCTTACTACCTAAAAGGTAAACTTACCACAGCACCGTGTTGTGCAAAAAAATATCCTAGAATAAAACAAATCTGGATTTTTTACGCAGTCATCTCAAATCTATTTTTTAGGGTTTATCTGAGAAAAATAATTTGTAACACTCTTTATGTGCATTTTTGGCAAAGGTTATTTAACATGGTATTCAGTCGTCTCATGCAATTTCATATCCCAGATTCTTTCCTTATCCATACTATAGGTGTCAACCAAAAAAAGTTAACCCAATGTTTTATCTCCGCTGCAGTTTTAGTTACAACCTAAATAAATGTTTTACACATTTAATTCAACATGTTAACATTGGAGATAATCAAATATTACAGCTTTTCAATGTTTCTGTCACATATCTATTATAAATAGATACGATCAAGCTAAATGCTGGAGTGATCTGAAGTGTTTGTTCACTTATTTGCCTTTACTCTTAAATAACAAGAATTTGCTTTTACAGTGATAATTCTAATATGGAGAACACTATATATATATATATATATATATATATATATATATATATAAGTGTGTGTGTGTGTGTTTCCCACCTCCCCAATATATATATGTGTGAGTGTGTCACGAATCAATTTATTTTAATTTAGCAACGTAGTTAGTCATCAATAATTATTTAGGTTTTAATCTCAATTTCAGCGTGTATTAGCGGTGTGTTAATTCAAATGTTTCACATGAACACATTATATGTTGGTCCAACAAAAATTGTCACTGGAACTGGTACTATACTGAACTGCGAATCGCCATTATATTTTGCAGGGGTAGCCACGAAATTCTTAACCTTACCATTCAAGTCCAATAATCTGAATTAGATAAATATATATGACTAACAAGGACTATTTAACATAACTGCGCTGACACCAATAATACTTTTATCATACGATATAATCATGTAATTTATGAAGTAAAATAATAAAGTCATCTGATCATTATTAATTTAATACCTTGATTACCTAATGAAATAAGTTGGCCCATCCAGATAACCTCAGTGACGGGTCAACCGGTACTGATCCATGGCAGCATCACCTGGTCAGTCTCCCGGACTAGCGCAACCAGCACAGATGGCCCTGTGTACCTTTGCCTGAATAATTTGGCAAGTCCAGCCTGCCCAGGGATATTGCCCAACAACTGGCCAATCCAGCCTTCTGCTTTATCAATTATCCTGCCATATAGTCACACAATAAAACAGTAGGCCTATATTAAATTGTGAAATTCTTATGGTAATAACATCGTACCGTTCATATGCATTAATCTGCGAATATCCGAACTAAGATTATTCAATACTTCCCTCATAACCTGAGGAAATTGTATTTTATATTTACTATTTTCTATTTGTATTTTCTATTGAGAATGTTCCTGAACAAATGCAAAATACAGAAATAAAGAAAAAATCGATATATCAATATTATTATTCGACAAAGAATAGAAACAAAATTGTGTACATTATCAGGGAATCATATTACTTTGCATCCGCTTTTACTTGAGACTCGTACCCGATTTTTATTCTGACCGAGGAGAACGAATCCTTAATATTTGTTTGAGTTGTATTACATCTTTCCCATCCCTTCTAGGGGATATGTGCTGCAATTTTCGTGAACTGTTCGCCTCCGGTTTATTTGAGTGTGTGTAAACAGCACCTATATAACTACACAGTATACACAGTGTAACGCAGCGGTATGTTTTTTTGTAAAACGGACGAACATCCTCCCACATCCTAATGACCCAATAACAGTAGCATGACTCGTAAATCCGTATATCAGTGGGCGTTATACATAACTCACGCATATATATGTGGAGAACAGTAGGAAAAGGTAGGAAATTCATTGAAAGATAGGAAAATCATATTAATTATTACAGTTTTAAAATTTAAAGCTTTAAGGGTAGGCTTAATAGTAGAACTTCGGAGCCGAAAGTCCCTGGTTCGAACCCCACCGGTGGCTCCATAGCATAATGGTGAAATCCCACTCGAACATCAGAGGCTTGGTCTAACCCCGTGAATATAAAATGTATATATCCCAGAGCCAAACCCTTAGAAAGGTACATTATAACGGCCGCACGTTATGTACTTTCCGTTGGTTAAAGCTATGAAATCTATCAAATTAATGAATAACACAAGATGTAGTTTTAAAAAATTTACTTCTAAATGGATGATCTGGTTCCCCGATTCACCCTAATAATACACCGATTGGCTAGTAGCGGGTATAATGAGTGATTATGTTAACCACAATGAAGCGTGGTATATCCACCAAACACACATCATTGTATAACACTACATCACAAAATATAACTTACTCGGATAAGATGTATTCAACATCAAATACACTCCCTCAGTAAATTATATATGTACTCAATCATATGTACATTTTTCAATATACACAAGCTTCATATGAGGTGACTTCGCCTATAACCATCAATAGTGATGTGGTATAACACCAGCCAATCAAATCAAAGTTACCAAGATCTTTCATACTGCCTAACTAAATAACTATATATGGTTAGTTCATGAATGTTTACTTCATCCTCTTTATATATCAAATCAGAGGGTACATACATGGCGCCTTCAGGCAAGATAGGACACAGAACAACATCCTAAGCAAAAGTTGTAGTCACTGATGTTTTCCTGTGTGTAAATAAATAATAAAAAAGTAATGATGTGAAAGAGCCATCGCAACAAGAAAGTGTAAGTTTCCATTTTGGTCATAAGCTTAAACCAAGTGATCTAAATATTGGTTTTAAAAGTGGTTGAAATCATTAAATGATACGGTATGTTTTACTCTAATTTTCCCTGATACAAGTATAATTATTCATTTGTTATGTATATAAATATTAATATATATGTCATGAAGCTACACAGTTAATCATCAATAATTACATAGGTTCTCTACACCATGTAAGCGTTTATTGGATATAATATAGATATGAATGTTGTTTGGAGTTAAATTTAAAAGAACACATTTTTAAAGAAAAGTTCAATTCACAATTTGCAAAGTCGAGCACATCATTGGTTATGACACACAAATGTAAGTAAAAACCATGCAGCACCCTTCCGTTTTTTACTTTGTGACACTCTTTAAAGCTATCCTTGTTTGACAATATCAACACACTGCGCGGATAATCTGCAAAATGAACTACTCAAAGGTATATAATTCTAATTGTTATCAATTTGATTACAATTCATAAAACAGTTCCTGTTGTTTCAATTCAGTCCACAATCAATTAAGATTTGATCCCTAGTCTCCTTGTGATGATTTATTATCATTTCATTAACAATGTATTCCATAGTGCTGGAATCAATCATGCTGAGAACCCGCTTGACATGAACTGGCGTTTTTATATTCACGACAGCAGCAACCTTTGCTTATAAATTGAACAATAATTCCTTAAATAGTCGAACATACGTCGTATGAATATTTGTACAGCGACCGGCTGTATGATTGTAACACCTCCCATTGCAACACACACTAGCTCCGTGGACCCAAGACCATTTTATGTACTTGACTGTAGCACTGGGCTGCACGAATGGCCAATCAGAAGGCTCCTTTTATTGATGATCAGTCAGATGAGGTCACATAACTTCCAACATTGTTAGCACAGCTTCCTAAGTAGGTCAATTATATTTAAGTCATTCTACGAGCGTATGGCCATGCGTAATATCTGTCTGTGAATATCGCTTTTACTTGTAGGCATGCAAATGGCCTACTGATAATCAATTCATCTCCTTTAAGTATTGTACAAGGGTTCTTACCAAATAAATATCTAAATTCGGTGTTAATACCATTCAGTAAACTGTCAACAGCATCGGGGAACTATATGTTCTTGTAGTACGCAAAATATAGTGGCTGTAGAGAATTGTCAAAGTGGCAGGGTCATTACTTTGGTGATTGTTATCTTCTTTATCTTAAGCATCTTAAATGTATGCAACGTCTTATTGTCATTCATAATCTTCAACTGAGAATCTCCTTTTTTTAAAAATGGGACCATATACGTTTTGTAAAATTATCACCTAATGTTTGTTGGTGGGACTTGCGATGTCCAAGCAAGAACACATCTTTGAATGTTCTGTACTATTGATTTTCTTCTTAATTTTCTGTAGAAGGATGCATCTATAATTAGCAATAAATGGGGAAATTGCATGTCTGTATGTAGCATTAAACCTCGCATTTTCGCTGTTTGCATTCGCAAGTGTTAAGCAGGATTTCATCATTCAAAACAATTTTCTTTCCTGAAAAAATATGGATATTAAATATTTTTTAAAATTACTATCGTATCAACTTTAAGTGTATAATATTCAGTTATTATTTAGATTGGGTAACTAATTTTTAAAAAGGATACTTACAATTTGTCCTTGGAAGAAATGGTCAGTTTCATTGATCACACACACACATGTATATATGTATGTGTGTTGATCACATTTATATTAAAATTTATATATGTATATAAGACTATAGTTAAAATATTTGTCATAAAAGCCTTAAGTTATTATTACATCAAACTACATCTACTGATTTCAGAAACGAGATTCATGAACGCTTTCAGAAAACCCTTACACTTTTACTTTAGTTGCACATTCCGTGTGACCAAGATAACATGCTGCACATTAGAAATATTCCAAAGTATTTCCTTATCAGATTTTGGACGCCAGTGATTCAAGTTACAGAAAAATACGTTATATAATACCAAAATGTTTGGTTCATATATTTCATCATTCTAATGTATGTATACTCCAAACCACCTAACATTTAGAATTCCATCTGATAATCCCTTTGAACGATATATATATATATATACAGTGAAACCTCGTTGTGTCGAACTCGGTTAAGTCGAATTCTCGCATGTGTCGAAGTCGAATGTGGAGTCCCTGCAAAAAACAGTTAAAACCTTACTAACTTAACTCCTTTTGTGTCGAACTCGGATAAGTCGCAAAACCTGATGTGTCGAAGTGTTTTATTGGTCCCAAGCTAGTATTTATATCGCTTAACTCGAAGTCATGTCGCTTGAATGTTTTTGCACGCTCAATTAATCATATCAACGGCCGTGATGACCATTTACATAATTAATACGGGCAAGGATCTTACTCATCAAGCGCGATGGTTTACACACCTGGTCCATTGTGTACCTGTTTGGCCAATTATTTACTCATGATCAGGCCTTTCTTCTTTCGCCAACAAAGCCATATTGCGAAATGAGAAGTTATAAAAAAAATAATGGAATCCTTACCTTTGATGTGTCTCGGATACACTTGGTGATACTTGTGCGCTTTTTTATTAATAAGTAAAATTATTATAAAATCTGTAATGTTCTTTCACGCAAAAATTTGGTAGAACTTTATAATATAGGCCCTGTATACATGTGCAGTATTTATTGTTTTACTGAGGTTATTGAGGTTTTACTGTATATATATATATATATATATATATATATATATATATATATATATATATATATATATATATATATATGTTATCCACATATACTTCAAAGTAAAGAATTATTATTAGTGAATAAAACACAGTTAACTCGCAACAAGCGACAGAGCAAGAAACAGTCATTGACCTGCAGACATTAGATAAATAAATGAATCATATAGCTGTGACGCGTGCTTTTGGCTCACTTTACCTCCATACGGAGTGTGGACTGCCGCTGCTAAAAAGTAATCCCTACATAATAAGAACTCCAACTCTATTTCTTCTGGTATCCTCTATGCGTATCTGTCCTAAATCTAATATATGTGAAATGAATATATGTGACCACAAACGAATAGTATTATGCAGATGTAGACATAATGTCGTGTAGTTTACCTTGATTGATTGGTTACGGAAATAGTCTGCCATCTTGCCTTGGTTTGCCGTTTGAACACAGTATGCTGCATTAAATTGGTAGGTAAGTACGTATGCAGCCCTGTGTATGATTTGGCGACTGACATTATTTTTTTCTTCCGTTATGTTTGCACTTAACCGTGTTAAACATTAGATTATTTGAGTCACATCATGTTTGCGGTTCGAAAATTAACATTCCATTCCCAGATGGTATATAAAGTGGTAATGAAACTTGTTCGTGGGCATTTTACTTTCAGGTAGGTTACTCGCACGTCCACCACGCTTTTATTGAAGAGAGATAGAAAAACTATAGTCCTCTCATGTTCATATATATATATATATATATATATATATATATATATATATATATATATATATATATCAATAAATGAAATGGATTAGAAAGGAATGTGGAATATAAAGAGGTAGTAAAAATTTTACCCATACCTTGTTAAAATTGTCGCGTACACTACCGTCTATAGACCTCTCAAGTTCAAATTCAGAATTTGTAATATTGATTGATTCCAATATTCAGCACTTCCACATTAATGTGGGTTGGACCATTGATTGGTAGGTTGAACATAAAAGTGTTTATGGCACTGCAGAACATCGCGTCAAACAATAACACAAGAGCTTACCACACGTTTGCTCTCTTTGATGAAGCATGCGTTTGTTCGTTGGAAGCCTAATCACTGAATAAATCAGACGAAAATCACTCCGCCTCATATATATTAACCATAGATAAGATTTCAAGGATCTGAAATAGGCATGAGTGACAGTGACACCAGGTTCAACGTGACCCTCTGACCTCATTGCTGTAAACAAATTGTTCTCTGCTGCCGCCCAGCCTTTTATACCAGTCATAATACGTGCCATTCTACGCGTAATTTAGTCAATCTTATGCTGGTATGGTATACATATAGTGCGCTGCCTACGGGGACCGGCATCCCATCATGACGCTGGTGATAATAACAAACTTAATAACCTAATTATATTTTTCTTCCAATATCTTAATAAGTATACGTATCCCCAATGAATAAAATGCTACCTAATCAAAATGACTTCAGATTGAGGATTTTTGATCGATTTATACATGCTCCGTGCACGTAGAGCTCCCATTGCGGTTATCACCACCTTCATTTAACATCTGAATAGTAAGACTGATAACCAAATATCATACACATGATATACCATTAGTTCATTTATATGCATTGAATGCATTGTCTGATATACAGTATTAGAACATCTAGTTTCCCTAGTGTTATGTAGTGGAATTATGTTATAAATGTGATATCACACGAGCATACTATCGTGCATATACAAGTGTGTATAAACATGATACAATGATAGTTATTGGTACATATTCTGCTCATTCTTTGTTTACATTTTCTTTCTCCGTGTTAAGATAATGTACTCGTGCATTGGCATGACTATATTTATACTGCAACTCAACAGGGAACATTCCAAATTTCATGAATACCAATTATTTAGTTAATTTCATTATGGAAAGGGCTATTAATTGTTAACATACTTCTATTCTTTCACACTTAAATTGTGATCATGTGAAACCTCTGTGTATGACGGGGAAGGTGATTATCCATAGTGGGTAATAACAATTGTTTTGATTAATATAATAATATAAGGTTTTAATCATGAATAAACCCATTCAATCACTTAAACCTGTTCAACGGCTTTTCATCAACTTGTGATCAAAGTGCCTACTTACTTTTATGAATTATTTGTAATGTAATATAGCAGTTAAATGCCAAAGCATACCAGTATTAGAATGAAGCTGAGAACTCGCCTCACGGGAAGAATTTATATAGACAGATATATATTCACAACAGCTATAAGCCTAACTCCAAAATACTCAATCGTACTTCATTATCTGAATAGTTTAACAATGCCGGCCTCTTTGACTGTAACAATGCTTAGTTTTTGCTTATTATTATCACAAGAGGTGATAAGTGTACGGCAATTTCATGTGTCTGAATGAAAGCACCAGTGAGCTGGAAGAATGGCCAATCCAAATGCTGCATTTTGTGAATGACCATTCAGCGGGCTTCATGCAACCGCCGCAGTTTACACAGCCCCCGTCTGCCAGAGGTCGTTTCTACTCAAATTATGATTCAAACCACTTACTAACGAATAAATATTCCCTCCGCATGGGAATATAGAACTAGCCGAAATTTATTATGCCAAGCCAGTTAAAAGGGAAGAGAACGCGTGCGATTTTATCCATAGAGTATTATGTAAGTTTGTATTTCGCAAATATAACCCTTGCTTAAGGGCAAATACAATTACACTAAGATGATAACCAGGATCAGTGCACATGTGCACGTATATGGTTAAAGCTTATCAAGAATAATAATTTGGTTCTTGAACATAGGTAAACAGTATTTGAACCAACTGAACAAGGTTTGAGACAATCATAAGTCAATTTGTAATTAATATTCATCCTAGGATAATAACATTTAAAACCTAATTATAAATGTTTAAAGCAACATGATACTTTAATATGTTGTTGCTTTTAATATATGTTATCAGCAATATGTTGGTGGTGTGAGGGACTTATGGGCCCACTGGCCGAAAACATAATAACAATTGTAACCCTGCATATTTATCATTTGATAATTGTTGGATTGTTCTTGTCTGGTTAATCCATTTTAACATGTATAAACCACGGACCTCTGTTCAATAAGATGTGTAATACTACTAGTATTTCCCCCAAATCAATTGTATACTTGAACATACTTCATATTAGAATGAACTAATTTGAATGTTAGGTTTGCCTAATATTTACTTCATATTTACAAAGCAACTAAGGAAGAAAGAATCTGCAAACATTGACCCTCAAAATTGTGATAGATATTGCATGAAGGTTTAATTCATATCACATACATTTTGGAAAAATTGTATCCCAAATGTATGCTTTTATAAAAAAAAAAAGCTTCACACAGAACTCCGATATGAAAAAATCAGTACTGAAATCCTGGCATGTATCTTATTATATTTGCTGAGACTTTATGTTTCTATTATAAAAAAAACAAATGCCAATGAAGTTCAAATTAAGAAAACTGCTTGACACATGTTTGTCCTAAATGTAATAAATCTCCATATTTTTTTCTAGAATTAGCTGATAACATTCCCTTAATACCAAAGCCAGCCTTTAATAATAAAAAAAGTAAACTTTCGCCCCTGCATAGATTGGTACACACGAAAGCAGAAATGTGATCTTGACTCTTTATAATCAGGTTCTATTAATTTATATTTACAAGCTTAGGTAATGATGCGCAGTGTTAAGATATATCATTTGGTGCCTTATTTCTTTAAATATCCAGGCTGTTTGTATCTTGTTTCTTTCTCGACATACAGCTTAGTGGTTCAGGTTTTATACTTGTTAAAACATAAAATGTAAAATACAAAATATAAAAATACCACGGGTAGAACGGTTATTACAACAACATTAGGCACATGATATCATGTTTATTTCTACTCTTTTAAAAGTAAATATTAGTCAAAACATCTTGACATTGATTTGGAAAAACAAACGAATACATATGACAGTTAACTTTTCATGTAGGAGATTATTTCTAATCTCTTGTTATGATCAAATAGTAATTTCATCACAAACTTAATTTCACAATGATGACCAATGATCGGTTATAATATTCCTGTTTGTAAAGATAATGCACTAATACCCAGCACATCAATTCCACATGGCTGGTCCGCATAGTTGCAGTCGGCTGTATACACAACATCCCTTGCTACAGCAATGTTGACCTACTCGATAAGCAGCACTTGCTGGAAAGCATTTTGTCAGTATATCATGGACACAAGGGCTTCTAATTCCACAATATAAAACTATAGCAGTACATTTCTCTGCCTACATATTATAAGCACCTGTAAAGAGCGGTATGTGGCGCCATCGCCTGAGCATGACCTTTGGTGTGCTATCAAAGGAGATTTGTCCTCACCAGTGTTTATGCCTATTCTCGCCATAAATTAAGGGTAATGGGACGTAAACCTACATAAGTTTTGCATTTGTTTGAAACTAGTTTTCAGTTTAAAATGATACATTAAAACCATTAATATGATTTTGAAATATTAAACGTGCATTGTGAACGATAAACACAGTTGATGATATGACCTCACTTATAAAGCCGTTTGGCCCCTTGTTGAACTAGCTTCACCCAGTGCCACCGTATGTCTGTGTAGGAGAATAGTTTTTGTACTCGTCACACTAATTTTCTCCCTGTTACGTGTGCGTTTTCGTATCGTGCGTACATCCTACATATCGTCCAAGAAGCAAAGATACAACAGATGGCAATTTCCAGAATTCTGCGTCCTTTGTCTTCATCGATATGAACTTTGTGGTGAAGACATGTAAATATTCTGGCTCTTCGATAGGAAAAAAATGGGGGATATTAGTTCTATGATAAAAATCAAGATAGGTTGCCTGTGCAGAGGTAGAGTATATGAACTCCTGTGAAATCTTCTCATCATATGCTTTACACTGAGCAGAGGAGCCACCCGTACATTGTACAGTAATAGACACATTATCTGCAAGGTGGTACAGACACATAATGTACTGAAACCAACAGCGTTACGACCAAGACAAAATAACACCGTGCCTGCCGAACATAATAGAAGTAGTTTCTATTTTATTTCTTGGAAATTAAACATAATGCTATTTCTCTTCATTAGTTCATTATTACGTTTGTTATAATTAGGCAGCGTATTTGGTCACTGTGTTGGACGCTTGCTTTTATAACACTCTCAATATGACTGTGAAATCAAGTGTCATATTATATCTTTGATATAACTGGTAGGACTGTTACAGTTTGGTTAAACTGATAAAGGTGGGAAATATCAAGTGCAACACCATGTAATGAGTTTTGAATGTGTGATCAATCTAGTTATGTCTAGATAAAATAGAGGGTCTTTTTGTTAAGCAAACCAAGCTGCTTTGGCAACATTAACACTCTCAGGGCCTGTCATCGTGATTTTACCATAATCTGAAGTGTTAAGATGGGATACTCTTTTGATGTTGCAAGAGGACAGACATAATCAGAGTTATATTTCGTGATAAAGAATACAAGGTTATTACTGTGAAATAGCTCTAGTATGGATAATCATACCCCCCCCCCAAACACATACACCCAGATTTCATCAATTCATCCATCATCATGGTAAAAAGCCAGATCGAAATAATGGTGGGGGTTTAAAGGGAAAAGACAAATCTGTCTGATGAATCTTTGTATACAACTTATTGTTTATGTGTGTGTTCTTTGGTTAAAACATCGATATATTTTAATGAATTCTCAGATTAGCCTAAATTCAAATGAGTTCCTCAATGTGTAGTTAATTTCTTGCGTAAATAATACGAATGTGTTCAAGCATCTTTTCAACAAATTGTTTATGACATCTTTAAATGAAAAAAGAACATTTAATCAGATAAGAGATGTTTGGGTGAATAGCGTGAGGCAGGCATAAACTGTGTAAAACATGGGAAACCTTACCTCATGGAAACTTGCAACGATGATTGAACTGGACCACTGGTTAAGTCTTTAGGGCATATTGAAATCCATTGTTCGCCACATTCACTAATAAACATAGAATTGCAACTTTAGGTTAATCAAAATCACCTTCAGTGCTTATCCAGAAAAACGATGAAGCATATCCAGTATTAAAATATGTATATTACACAGTAAAGATGTTTTTCTGTTTTAAACGTAGACAATTTTATAACCAGTACTCCGTTATTTACTCCCTTGTGTGTGCGAGGCCATGCCTTTATTGAAAGCCTCTTCTTTGCGTAGCTCGGAAGTTAATCACTAGGTCACACGGTAACCATCTGACTGGGCTAAACACGAATGAAGGAGACACGTTTTTACTCGACATGCCAATATGGTATGTGACCTAGATTTGCACATGTGACCAATCGAGGAGCATGAGTTTCATACGTCTTATGCTCGGGTAAATCTTATTGGACGGGTCTTGTCCTACTCTCTTCAGTGGACATGACAGTATCATTCAAATGACTTTATGATATTTTTGAAAGGGCAACGACTAAAAAAATAAATAAGCTTAATCGATGGACATATTTAATTATCTAAGTTATGCAAGATCTTAATTTCTTGTGTATCTAACTTAAGAAAGGCTTGTCTACTGCTTTAATACTCAGTTATGTTCGCCCATGAGAGAGGACTGTACACAAACCAGCAGGTCTAACAGGAGAGAAGTGATAATATTTTGGCCAAGCCGAGGAAAATTTACATACAGCAATCTGAACAGTATTTAATTTTTAGAGTTTGCTCCCTATTCCACCATAGCGATTTTGTGCTTAATGTAAATATCTGAGACGTGGCAAAAATTACATAAGATTCTTAAATATTCAATTAAATATTTACCAATCTTCTTACTGATCACTATGAAATTATGAACGCACGACACACTATAAATATACGTAAGATAACTTTACCTGTCATGAAATTTCTTCCAGTCACCCTGGTTAGTAAGCTAGTGGTCATAGACTATTAAATGAGTCCTACTCTGTATATCCTTTGAGATTGTGCAGCATAAATCTGTATATAACACATTGCGAGATGTCGTTCATGCAACATTAGGGCCAAAGTACTAACCCTGCCCATACTAACGTGCCTTAAACTTTGTTATGATTTCTTTTGACTTTGTGAAAGTATCCTCACTGCTTTTCGTTTTGGAATACAAAGCGTGTCCACGTATTCATTGCACTATTCCAAGTCACTCTTCAGCATACCCCATCCGTCAATCATAAGCATCAATCCTGCTTTTGCTCTGGTGGCGTGAGGCTATTTGGCACATACATACACGGGAATACTACTAAACGGGTTTTGGCAACACTTTTGAGTCCTAAACATGTAAAAATTTGATTATCTTCCCTTGCACTTTTTCAGTCACTTAACAATGTGTAATGAAGCCAGCCATATGCATGAAGTGAGCTTCAAAGGAATATTCAATGCTGACACTGGATATTATAAAGGTGGCTTTCCAAATAATATTTTTTTTATCGTAACGTGTAACGTTTCTTGATATTGTTACGTGCCACACAATATCATAGACTAGGATAATAATAAATGTACCGTGGACCAAGATGTGCCCTGCAACTGATCATCGAAATAAAAAAAAAACATAAATTTTGCACTCTTCTGATGTTATTATCTTTTATTCTAAATATACTTTAACAGGAGAAATAGTTGTCACAGCTAAATTTTAAAGCAAAACGTTTAAAGCATAGCGCCTTTGTGCGGAGAGACTATAAAGATGTAAACAAATCTTTTTATGAGTAGTCCATGTATATTATCTACCACACTCCCGTGTTCCTCTGTGTATATGTAGGGCATGGACTGCAATGTAAACCCTGTGGTTTGATGGACGTTATGTAAACACTCTGGCATGTTGATAAAGGGATTGATGTGTGTTTATAAACAATAACCATCTCCTGGTTATATGCGTCGAACAGCCCCGTTGTTTCATTTCTTTTTTCACCGTAAACGGTCTAGTTATATCAGAAGTGTAGAACTCTTAAGATGAGTTAATTCAGGATTACTTCCTTCTTGATCAGTAAGAAATGTACACCAACATACAATATAAACCGTGTAAACTGGTTGGTAATTTGTGTGGAGCAGTATTCCGTAAAGGTTTCTAGACTGCTATGCATAACCAAGGTCATATTCGGCTTTTAAATTCGTACATGCAAGAACTGAGGACAGATTTCACAGTCATTAATCAAGAAGTCCATCCGGTTGAATGTTATATTTCCTTATTACAATTTGCACATAAAAAGACCCGTATTCTAAGTCTATTCAGAATACTGTTATAAAGGTAAATAGCATATGATGAAATAAGTGATATTTTTCTAGATTGATTTTGACTGAAAGGAAAAGCTTATTGCCAATGACACGATTGTGTAGAGACATTACTTTTCAAGTGCAGACTTGTCTGAAAAGTCTGACCCCAACCTAATGTTTTCCGCTTCAATATATGCAATAATGAGTTAGTACTTTTAGATGGTCTAATCTAATTTTGCATGTAATATTATGTCATTTCTTATTTCAAGAAATATAATTCCCTTGACTTTCGGACAGACGGTCATCCCTATTCAGTACAGTGATTGTTTGAGATGAAAATTATTGATTAATCATTGATTAATGTGTCACATTGTTACAATTATGTTTTAAGATCATCAATGTGTGTGTCATGAAATATTAATGCCCCTATGGAAAAATTGTGGCCGGCACTTTTGTTATTTGTATTTTGTTGGTTAAACGCTCACAAACGGATAGGAAAATAAATCAATAAATATCATTGCTAAAATATGAATTAGTATAAAAAGGCAGTGTCCATTATTTACATACAGTCATGTTGTGCATCTGCTTTTTAATGATTATGCTTTAAATTGTGTTCCGCCTTCACATTGTTTTCATTTACTTGACAATGCAAAAAGCATAGAATTTTTCATTGTAGATATCAATGACTGAAAGGTTCAATGAATAGTAAGATCTTAAGCTCTGATTGATTACACTTCAAATTATTGAAGGAGAGTAAAAACTGTGCCTGTGCGTAAATATTTCACATCATACTAATATGTATATTACAATTACTTTGTTTTGTTTAAAAGGCATATTAGTGCTTGTTAAAACAAATGGTTATTAATTCAACTACTTTTGCCTTCTCTTGGGATATGAAAGGAGGAGGGAATGTCAATATTATGTTCTTTGCATATATAATCCATCCGTTTTCTCATATTAAAAGTATATGTTCTTCTTTCAGAGAAGAATAAAAGAGACAAGGATTTTACTTCAGAACGTGAATTCAGGCCGTCTTTGATCATAGCAGATGACGCCAACAGGGAGCCCTTCTGTAAGGTACCAGTTTTATCATCTAATTTTTACCTCATATGTTGTAGACTAAAGCTACCAAATAAAGTGTGGCTATTGGTCATATTACTGTTTTTAACACTGTAGAAACTGAGATTTTTCAATCACAATAGTACAGAGTACAAAAGGGATAAATAAAACATAAATGTGAAAAATACGAAACAAATACATACAAGGGCTAAAAAAGAGTTTAGCTGTATTAAAAACTGAGACATTAACCTGATTAACAGCTGACTTGAATAGAAAATCAGAATTATTATATGTTTACAAAAGTATAATAACAGTTTCTGTTAACTTACCAAAATATCTCAGGCAAGTTGAGATAAAAAAAAATAATTAAAATATAGAATTATATAGATTGTTCAAAATCTGGCAAATGACTTGACATCATGTTAAATAATATGTCACATATATATATATATATATATATATATATATATATATATATATATATATATATATATATATGTACAGTGGATTGAAAAAAAGGTATTAATGACGAAAAGTATATTTTCATGACATTGAAATAAAAACTTATTCATCCTCAATGGATATTACACATGTGCATGTTTTACATGTATGTAAATGTACCAATAAAATAGATATTCGGTATATTTTACAGCCTGATGGATTTAATTATTAAATGTGGGAATGTTTTATGTATTCTTCGTTGTTGGATCAGACAGCTTGCGGAAGATTTAGACAGTCAATTTGATCAGGCAGCATCTGCGTCAACCACCCCGGGGTCAAAATATTTGGAACACTTACAATTCTTGGAAAGTTTTTGAAGAATTTTTAAAGGATCATGCACCACAGGTTTCTTACTGACCTGGAGAACAACACCAAGTGGCCCACTTTATTTGACATCACGATATATGTTCCTATGCATAGGTGTATGCATGCAGTGTCAGCAGAGCTCAATTATTAGCTTACTCTTCTTATAGTTTGATAGAGTTATGCGCTATAAACGAAAACTTACAAGTATAATGGCACGCCAATATATATATATATATATATATATATATATATATATATATATATATATATATATATATATATGTTGGCGTGCAGTTAACACTGTAATTTATCAGATCACCTAATATATCCGGAGACAGTTATGCTAATAAGCCAACATAATTAGTTGGTAGCAATTTCATCAAGGTGCTTATGAATACTATATAAAGCTGCAATATGAAACTTTTATATGAACCAAGTTTACCATAGAGTTAAAATATAAACACTGTCTTTATTCACACAGCAAAAACGAGTTATTTTCTAATTAATCCTACTAATTACAAATTAATCAGTCATTCCTTGAAAATTAAGTCGGTGACGTATTGTAGTGCAGCTTAAATTATTCATGTAGGGAGCAAAGGGGTGAGAGGAATTTAATTATACCAGGTCACCAATCACCTAAAACCATAGTTGGCCGACACAAGCGTTGTCACATTGGAAGGGTATACTCACAATGTGACCCAGCGTTAAATATTCAGCTGTCCAAATATGTTTAAAAAAACTTAGATAACAGAGAGGATAAGCTTCACGGGAAAATATTTACTAACAATTCGCCACCCGTCGAACGTAAGTTCAAGGTGACAACTCGAACATGCTATCGTTAGGAGGAAGCGTGTACGTAGATTATCGTAATGCGTCAGTAAAATGTTTATATATTATGTCAAGATGTCGTGCGTTTTAGGAACATATGTCTTACCAATGAAGCTGCTAAGGTTACGTCTATTATGAACAGTGAAACGATAAGATCTTTCCAATTCAAATGCAACCGTGTCATCTGCCTCTATATACAGCTTTACAAATGAAATCGGTTATAGCCATAATGCGTAAAAATCATATGTTTAGTAAAATTATATTGAAGCCGAGAAGGAGCTTGCTTAGTTTATACTTGTCCTATTTGTTAAACCTTCTCCTTTAATTCAGTTTAAATCATTGAATTTCTGAATATATATAATTAATCTCGGACGCAGATTAATTATGCCTTTGTCATTCATTAATACTTTGCATATTATTCATAAACATTAGTCAGTAAATTATCTGCATTAGATTAAAGTCGAATATAAATTTATATATATAAATTTGTATTTTTCTCGTAAATAGTATATTTTAACAATACAGTATTTATTTTAAGGGAGGTTAATCACCTCCATATTTAAATAATTTCTAATAATGACCTGTAAGTTAATTTTGCTTTTCCTCGCCTGAGATTCGAACTCACGATCTCCAGGCTCTGAATCTTGTGCTGCATGCATAAATTCAAAGGCGGTCGAAACAGTATGAGAAAAGAAAGGAAATCACATTCTTAAGGAATCCTGATCGAAAATGTCATCATGTAGAAGTCACACAGAGAATTAATTGTATGGTGTTTGGAAAGATGATTTGACAAAAGATTGATGCGACTCATAAAATCATTTAAGGTCACTATTAGAAATAGTGGCAATATTTTGCAATAGGTTTATATTTTTAACGTTCATTTATTCCTTAATTTAACACTATAAATCTTATTTGTTTAACTAAGACAAGTGAGACCTAGAGAAGCAAGGGTATTTTTATGTAAATGTAAATCAAATGTATATGATTGCCAAAAACTTCATACTTTGTAAATAGCCAGGTATAGCCATGCTGGTCTGTTGAATATAAAAATAAATACACAAAAAGGTTGGTTGACTCTGAATCGGAATTGAAAACATCATGTCCGGTTGATCCGATGTCCGCTTGGCTGCAGTAACTACTCAGCTACCTGAGATGCCAAACCAAACTGTATACAAGCACACTTTAGTAGTACAAACTGTGACGCCATGTAGCTTGTTACTATAAACAAATCACCTCACATTTGTGGAGGACACAGTGGGATATACTGAAGATCACCCAAAAAGACATGATGCAAAGTCTGTATGCACTTACTACTCTTTTGATTTTTAGCTCAGCTGACTGTAAGTCATCCGAGCTATAGTAATCACTCTTTGTCCGTCGTCCGCCTGTCGGTACGTTCATCTGTCCGTTTACCAGGCACAAATCGTAACCGCTGGACCTAGAATCTTGTAACTTGACATTCTGAGAGGTCCATTCAAAAAATTTCCTTGGAAACCAGAAATTAACTCTCTGTTACCCATATCCTTCGAGCTATGGGGCCCCTAAGTACCTCCCCCCCCCCCAGAATAGTACAAAATTTCATACAAAAACTTTAATATCTCATTAACTGCATCACTGATGGTCATGATTTTTGGCATACATATTGATCATGGGATGTTCAATCAGTTCCTGCAGACTGGTGGCGCCACTTGTATTTTTCGATTTTTTTAACGAATTATTTTTTCTCTATTTTTGAGACCTTAAAAAATGGGAACATCTGTTACCAGGGCACAAATCGTAAAGACTGAACCTAGAATCTTTATTCTTGAGACAGTTAGAGACCTAAGAGAGTCTCCATGGAAACCTGAAATAAGGTCTCTGTTACCCATATCCTTCGAGCTATGGGGCTCCCAATTACCCCTCAGAGTAATGGAAAATTTGATTTAAAAAACTGCAGTATCTCAATAACTACAACACTGAAGGTCATGATTTTCGGTATACATATTGAATAAGAGGTGTTCCATCAGTTCCTGCAGACTAGTGGCGCCACCTGTATTTTTTTATTTTTACAATTTTTTTCTCTATTTTTGAGACCTTTAAGGATGTAGTTATCTGTCAACAGGGTACAAATCCTAACGACTGGACCTAGAATCTTCATTCTTGACATTTAGATGGAGACCCATGAAAAGTCTCCATGGAAACCTGAAATTAGGTCTCTGTTACCCATATCCTTTGAGCTGTGGCACTCCAAAGTATAGCTCAGATTAATGGAAAAAAACTAACTCAGAGATCACAATAATTGTTTGGATGGATATTGATCATTGAGTGTCATCAGTTTCTGCAGGCTGGTGGCACCACCTGTATTTGTTCGAGGTTTTTTTTCAATTTTTTCTCCATTTTTGAGACCTTTAAAGATGTGGTTATCTTTCAACAGGGTACAAATTGTAACACCTGGACCTAGAATCTTCATTCTTGTCATGCAAGGAGGCCCATGTAAAGTGTCTGTGGAAACCTGGAATAAGGTCTCTGTTACCCATATCCTTCAAGCTTTAGGGCTCCGAAGTATCCCTCAGAATAATGGAAAATTTGATATAAAAGCTGAAGTATCTGAACAACTAATGCAGAGATCAACATGATTCTTTGGATGGATTTTGACCATTAAGTGATTTTATTAGTTCCTGCAGACTGGTGGAGCAACCTGTATATTTTTAAAGTTTACGCATTTTTTCCCCTTTTTTGAGATATATAAATGCAGACACAATTTGGCCTGTTGGTTAATCAGTTTGCTGCTTCAGTTGAATGGGTATATACTACCATTCAGATGATAAAATTAACTTTTGCGAATCTCTTCCCAATCAGCTGAGTGTCATGACCCATGGGTCACTTGTCATATTCTACATACTATGTTATAACATAGTATGTATACAATAGATCAATAGCTTGAAAGCACACCTAAAGAACCCTTTTCCAATAATTATGTTACAACACACAGGCACTTCATACTTTACCTGTTGTGGGTGGTTTTGTTGTTAGATAAACTCTGCTGGCTGTGCATGTCCGATTGTTTATGGTATTTGTGTAAGGGGTTACCCTCTCTTCCTCGGCTGATTCCTCTTTGATCAATCTTTCTGGTTGAATTAAATGAATTTTCTTGATGTTTCTTACTTTAATTGTCCTCACACAATATAAAGGAACAGCATGTAGCACCCTATGCGTGCATCTTAAATGGTACCCAATAAGCTCCAGTCAGGAGATTTGTACTCCACCTGACCTGCGCTCAACACTTTGAATAGCCAAACACTGCCTAGCAAGCCAAGGAAAGCTTTTATGTAAACGTCCTTATATCATACAATTCCCACTGAATCATGAATGATTCGTCTTAGAAATCGCTCTTATGGAGCAAAATTTTGTCATTTTCATGTTGCACTACCTGTTACTTATCTAAGATGAAAGCATATTTTTGCAGTCCGCATACATTTGCAATAATGCCTGGGAACATTATGTGGCGATTAGACATTGTCAGTTATGACAGCTTCTTTGTCAATTACACTCGTTATCACCAATTGTTTAGATGTATGCATTACCTTGCCTGACGGAGTTAAGTTATCCAGGTATGCTCGAGACTAGTAAATTGGGATTGGAGAAATATCTTAACCAACAACGGTCAGCAAATGTTCAAATATATCTTACTGGATAACACAAAGTGTTTATGCTATGTGTGCATATTGGACGTTTTGTAGGGATGCACTATTGTAGAACAAAGGCTTTCTGGATAATTTCTCACAATGTACCATAAAAAGTCGGCTTACTCTGAGTACTAACGCTTTTACTATTCCGTACTTCTTTTCTTCTGTTCATGCTCATGACACGTCCCCAGAGAAAGTTATCTCAAGATCATCAAACCATTGCTCAATAAATGCTTTGCCTACAAACGATTAACACGGTCTGTCAGAAGCCGTAGTGCTGCTGTGCAACGAGACACGTTTAAATGGGACACCTAAGTCTCAAACAAACAGTCAGATTGTCTGGTCCTTCTCTTCAGATAAAATATTGTCTGATCCTTCTGTTCAGATAAGATCCCGTTCTTAACATGGAGGTCGGGCCACGTGTGCATCAGCTTCGAAATTCCTGTCATCATATGTTCCTTTCTTATTTGATAGGGTGGAATGTTACCGGGCAAGCTTCCACGATAAGTCATTAATCTCTATCCCGGATATGTTAGTTTCTTACCCCTTATAGCCAAATATTCTCTCCCGTTATTAATTTCATTGCATGTAAAGTTTCAGGCAGGATTTTATTACGTATGTGTGTACATATATATATATATATATATATATATATATATATATATATATATATATATATAAATATATATATATATATATATGTCTTAGGTACAGAAAATAAAACACTTAACATATATACTTTCATATGCTAGAGGCAAGAGTGTTTGTAATTTTTTTTTAAACATTTAGACAGGATATCTTACCGAAAGGATTCCATTTGCAATAACAGTTTTGAATGTTCAGTATTGATCTAAAATATGCATCACGAATAACAGGTTACTCTCATTTTATTTAAATAATCGGACTGAGTCTGGAGTTAGAGTTGATTTCAGTCACAGCTGTTCCATGGATCGGATCAAATATTCGCTGGGTGGAAGTATTTCAAATGGAAACATTAAAACGTCGTGTTTTACTTGTACTGCGATTGAATTTATACCTAGATACACAGTCTGGTGGTGCAAAATACCTCCTCTCTATTCTAAGCACCAGCTTTCGTGAAAACTCCGATCGTTAGGTTGAACTGCCGCCATAAATTTCCCATGGGGGCGCTTTAAACGTATTATTTACAGATAGCAACAGGTGTCTGTATATAAAGGCCCCTTCTTTGGGACAGATATGTATAATGTATTGATAAAAATATTGACAATTATACTTAACATATTTCAAATAGACTTAATTGTACCTATAATATCGTTGGCCTGATAATATCATGAACAATTAATTCTTCGTCGGCCACAACGGATAACAAATTTTAAATAATACTTCAGTCAGTTCCAAAATATATCCATTTGTGATCAAGCTATCCGTATTTTAGAAGCATCTGCTTAATAAACCAGCAACTCGGCTTCTTTAGATTACCTTATCATTACAGCATTGATTTTCGAAAAATCATTTTTGTTCCCAGGCCAGGATGATAATATATTTAATTCTCATAATCATCGCAAGAATGTTGTGTGCAATCACGTAATATAATCTTATTTTCGCCGTGTACTTAAAGTTCATTTATAGACTATGGCAAAATAAATGATCATGATATTTGAATATGGCTTCCAAGCAACATGCTCAGAAACAGTGCGGTCTCAAGATAAGAGAATCTACATAAAACTTGTTAGCTGTATGTTAAAATTTACGTGTCATTACATTGTTTCCTGTAAAACATATTTACTAATGTTATGAAGGTAAACTGTCTAATGCTAAAATTCTAAAAAGGGTACTCGTATCTGTAGTTATAATACAAAGACTGTCTTTAGGAAGCTAGCCTTCTTTACTCGTTTCAACCCAATACGGTTGTGCATGTTAAAGCTTCAAAGTGAAGGGATTTGAATCGTATGTGCATAGTATAAAAAGCCAGTTGTTTGAATACGAGTCAAATCTGCTTAATCTTGGGTAAAGTCGGGGTTCAATCCCTAAGAATCAAAGTAATATATTACGAATATAGCACCTGTTGAAATTAGAAATTTGTATTACATTCTGCAAAGGAGATTGATAAACTTAAATTTAGAGCAAATATTTTATCGTAACTTGGTATGCGAGTGTTATCTATTGGGTCTTGTAATTCCTATACAAATAATTCTTCTTGAAATTGTAAGCGATTACTTTTGACGTAAATTCTCGCGATGTACACATTTTTATCTACAAATTGTTTTAGTTAAAACACATGTAATGTATGTATGAATAGATATGATTTTTAGCTCAGCTGACTGTAAGTCATCTGAGGTATAAGATGCATTGTAAATCAAACTTTTTATCCTAAACCTTTTATTTATCAACCTTTTATTTTTTTTTATTGGTCACAAGGTCAAGGGTTAAGGTCACAGGACCCACATTTTGAAAAGCTCATAAAATATCCTTGGTAATGAGCGTCGAGACCTTTAGTTTCCTCTAATTTTGGGACTCAATGAAGCAGTCCGGCCGTTGATAGGGCACAAATCGGAACTATTAGACCTAGAAACTATGAGATTAGGTTACTGTGACCTGTATTTTGTAAGTAATAGGAAAAATACCCTGTATGTCAGATGGGCTCAAATTGTATCCGTTACGCCTAGAATCTTCTAACACAACATCCAGGGATGTTCAGAGCAAGTCTCCTTGGGAAACCTTGAACAAGGTCATATTCTATATTTAGCGAGCGATTGGCTAAAAACATGATATAGAGTACCCAGATAGCTAAACATTACACAAATTATATACGTTAGACATAGAAACATTTAGATTAGGCCATTGTGACCTCTATCCTGCAAACTACTGACCGAAAATATAATTTTGAGCACCAAGACAGCTAGAAACCTGAAACTAAGTCATTATAGTGAAGATTATGGGTACCCACACAGTCAGATAGGGCACAACACGTTATTATTGGAACTAACACCTTCCAATTTGACATCCAGGGAGGTCCGCAGCAAGTGTCCTTTGAAACATGAAATTAGGTCACTCTGACCTATATTCTTTGAGCTTTGAGGATAATACCTAATTTTGAGTACCCAAAATGTCAACAAGGACACAAATCTGTTGGATCTAGAAAGGTCTTTCTGTATGTAAAGGGGTGTCATTGTAATATCTCTTTTAATATCCACCATAATGTAACTGCAACCTATATTCTGCAAGGTGTGTGAAAGAATATGATTTGAGTGCACTGTAAGTCAGATGAATAAAAGTGGTAGCAGTTTGACACAGAAACTTCTTACTTAGAATCTAGGTAGTTCCTGGTAAAATCTTCATGGAAACCTTCAATAAGAACGCTGTTGCCTATTTTCTAAGGACCTGAACAAAAAATGTTGTTAATTCTACCCATTACTCAAGGTTCATTAACAAATACAATTTCACCCGATCCTAATACAAATAATTAATACAACTTATTACGATAACATACAGTTTCTAGCCTTTACAAAATGACTTAACTTAAAATAAGTTGGAACACGTATATCCGAGATCGCTCCATCAGCAAGTGATAATATCAGACTTTAATGTGAATTCATATTTGAACCGGTTATAATAGTCCTGCCTATGTTATTGTTATAATATATATATATATATATATATATATATATTTATTTATTTATATATATGTATATATACGAAATGCATACCATGCACTGGATCAACTGGATGCTGTTCAATCTATGTTTCAGCGGTTGTTGTATATAACAACTTTCCTACTTATAAATCCAATATATCATACGTGTGATATTCAGCTAGGGATTCATATCATTCTTATGAATAAAGATACAAACCTGACAGCCACAAAAAAGAAAATACTATGATAAATATTATACATGCATTTTATTCACCAACTTACAGTTATACACCATCATTACCATAATTAGCAGATTACACAATGTCCCTTTTACATAACGTATTCGCTATGTTGACACTTGAACTCAGCTCTTTTCGATATTTTGTCCTGTAAACGCCTTTTCATTAGGTCCATCAACAGCACCATAACCTGAGCTTTAAATCAGTGCCTGTAACTACTGATATACGCATATATTACAAATGTTTCCTGAGGTCAAATATGGATATTAATTATTTTAGTATAAAAATCCTATAAGACCATCACAAAAATATATCACATATTAACTGGTGAAAAATTGTAATTAAATACTGATCAAATGTCCTTAATAGACAGTTTCTAAAAGGATTCTGCCGCTCAGAAAATGCAACATTAATATTTAAGCATTTTCGGTATATAAATGGTTAAATGTAGCTGGGATAAAAATATTTTACCTATATGTAAAATATATAAAAAAAATAAAAAATGCTTATACCTTTTAAATCATTATGGAATACTTTTGAAAGAGGAATTATCAATATATATGAGCTTACATAACACTGTTGCCACTTTTACATACACCATGTATGTACAGAAGCCAATCATTCATTCCAAAAGGTACCAGGGCACTCAAATGGTAGTTGTTTTATACACCTTTTATACACATTATACAGGTATTTTATTTCCCAATGTAGGGAGTCTATATTATACCTGATCGGATAATAGCACCATTTAAGTGTTTGCTTGCAGAAAAATTGTACAAATATCATAGAACAAGAAAACTACGAGATTACTGAAAGTGCTTTAGCCCCATTGAATCCTATCATAAATTTAAATGCATAGTTTATAAATATCTTATGGGGTTTAAGGCAAAAAATATGGAAGATCCTTGAAGTGCAGCACCTGATCGCATATATTATATATATATATATATATATATATATATATATATATATATATATATATATATATATATATATCTGTCACAAACGTTCATTGGAATGCTTCGTGAAACATGGCAATGGCGTTTAATTGAGATAAAATAGGACCATCATGTGACAAGATAAATGATAAAAAAAAATAATTAAATGTCCTTTTCTAAATTATTTTTCTAACATAAAGTAAACCCCGTTTCTTTTTAAAATGCCAAAATATGTAATGAAAAGGGCACAATATATTGTGTGATTAAAGAGTGTCAGAAATTCAGCGAATTTAAAAATAATCTAGACAGTAATGGATCAGTGCCATTATACGTTCTGATGTTCATGAGATATAACAAATTTAAATAAGACTGGGATAATAAGATGGTATATGATGTCATGATGACGGGTATGGCAGCGATTTGGTGAGATCAAATGCAGCATAGTTCTATAAAGTATGACAGGTCATTGAAGATAGAAATGCAACTGAGTAATGTTGCAATTAAGCAGTGAATATGATATCACACCAAAATGACATGGGGGGGGGGGTATCGAAGAGATAAGATGTCGTAATGAATGACAGTGATTTAAACTATGCTTAATGGAATCATCAGGAACAAGAGTAACCCATCACATGACGCAAACAATGGAAATTTTGTTGATTGAAAGGGAACCTAATCTTCCTCTGGTAAATGGCAATATCTAATATTTAACAAAAGGAACAGGAAAAGGCTTTATAATGGACAATTTAAAACCATTTTATATAAACTGGAGATTTGTTCAAAACTTGATTTTTGTTCCACACTTTTGCAATGCAGGTCGATCTGCAGGATACTGTATTAATGCTTACGGTAGTTTAAACTATGGACATTTTTATACAGCTATAACAAGTTATATAATCTTGATTCCCAGTTATATTATTTACGGTACACTCGTATTTTTCCAAGGATAGGTGCCTGGCAAACAGGACAGATATTGTCCAGCAACTGGCATGCACATTCCAAGCATGTGAACAGGTGTCCACACGGCAGAAAGAGAATAGAGACCTCTCCATCAAAACAGATCTTACACAGCAATTCATGCTTCAATCTCCTGTTCTCCCTTATGATTTCCTCGTACATCTCGTCTGAAAGGAAAATTAAGAACTGTTAGACTAGGATAACGTTGCAGCTTAGACTGGGAAACCTTGTTTCGATAAATATATTCACATGTGAAATATACAGTTGCTAGCATATGTTGCATGCTGGAAACTCCGTACTAAATACAAATTTGCTTAAATTTCACAATGCACATAGTTGATTAACATTTAAAATGAATTTAGTCTCACAACCTTGTGCTTTACCAGTAAAATCTTACCGCTTCCGAAGCACATGACACAGCCATTTAAAGTTTATAGTGTTAATAAGATCAATTATTCAGGGGAAAATACCAGGCCGATCCGGGAGTCGAACCGAAGTCGGTGGCGCACAAATCCGGCGTCGCAACCGCTTCCCTAGAAAAGCAAGCTTCACTAGCGAGCAGGGAAAAAATACTAGCCTGATCCGGGAGTCGAACCCATATAGGGGCGCACATGTCCGGCGCCCCAACGGCTTCGCTAGAAAAGCAAGCTTCACTAGTAAGACAGTTCGGTCCGCTTTTATGTCACCCCGTAACAATAAGCGTGTAGTTTCCTGATGACAAGGAATAATATCTTTCAAACATAATATCTTAAAACTTTTCATTTTGGATCAGCTGTTTGGTATCCAGATTCAAAATATATTCTAACATCTTTGCACCGTGTCTTTTACGTAATTTTTGTAACTCTCTCTCTCTCTCTCTCTCTCTCTCTCTCTCTCTCTCTCTCTTGAAATAATTGAAAAGACTTACATACTTTAAGGTGCTGTTCGAAATCTAATATAAAATTTGTAATGCTTTAATTTAAGGTTTAGCTTTACAATTCATTCACCAGTGAAAAGATCAAATTATTATTTTGAAAAGATTAAAAGGGAATGAATGAGGTGATCTCTATTGATTACAGGGTTGGGTTCAATTGCAGCTTGGCGCATTTAAAAGCAACTGCAAATGCTTCAAATTAATCAAATGCTATCACAAATGAAAAATACAAATGCGATTAAAATTTTTCAAATGCACATGCATTCGCAAATGCACTTATAAATGCATTTGCACTCTTTTTCTAGTTGGTTACAAAACATGCAAATTGAGTCGGCTTTCCGGAAATTTCATATATATATATTAACAAAATAGTGAATTTTCATAAAAGACTTATCAAATAGTAACATAAGCTTTTGTTTATTTATGCCTTGAAAATGTATTAACAGTGTATTGTATCAAGATATTTGATGGATTTTTTTTTAATTACGCACCGATATATTATGCCTACTTGGATGTTCGAATTCACATAACAGCATCATCATCATTAACTATTTACATCAGATGCCCATATGGTGTACACAAGCATCTCCAATCGGTTTTCTTTATTATCAAGTTAAAAATATTTTGAAGGTAGTTTATTTTCTTCTGAATAATTAATTAAATAATTAAATATCAATATTTTTGTGTTTCTGGATTATTCAAACCTTACTGTTTTTCTTTAAAACTGTGCTGAACATGAACTTGGGGTTGAACATTATGTGAAATGTGTACATAAATTTTATGGATGCTCTCCTAAACTGTAGTGAATATGAATCTACTGGTACTTGGTTTATGTCGTACTTATCACGAACTTACTTGAAATTAGAATGTTGAACTTATTGTAACTGTACGCATTCATTTCTAGAGAAAGATCATTAATAATAAAGGATTTAAATTTATATAGTTTTTATTTTAATTAAGAACAAAGTTTAAATAACAGTTTAAATATACGAACACGTTAAAATATCAAATACATGTTATAGGGGTGGGATAATGCGATAATTGGGGCAAGGTCAGGATATGCTCATCCCCTTATTTGTAAATAAAGTAATATAAGCCATGTAATAGCAAGACTAATAAATGGGAAAAAATGTAGCAGAAGTAAAAGAAAAAGTCATAGTAATAGTAATATGTATAGTAATAGTAATAGATGGATTAAGAAGTAACAGTAAAAGTAACCATAATAAAACTCCTATAATTGGACCCAACCCCGTTTTGTGCCCTGCATCACTGCTAGCCTTGGTCATGTACCATAACCTGTACAAGCTGCTCATGACACTTTTAGTCATAACAGAACTATTCATACGCCAGTTGAACTGTTGAGCTTTGTTATGTCCAAGAGTGCATTTAATGAACTGCATTTTCATATCTAAAATATCATACTTTGCATTTAAATGTAAATGCCACGCTATTGGTTGCTCTGTGGTTGAATGCAAATGCGATATTTTCAAATGCTTTGCATTTGAACCCAACCCTGAGTGATTGTCTCTTTTAATATTTATAATTTCGCCACTATTACTTCGTTTAAATGCAATATGATACATTTTTTTTTTAGATAAGAAGAACATATCAGAGTTACATCGAGGGATTCTTTAAAGAAAGCATGTAGCCGGGTTAAAGGTTACATTTGGATATGGGTATATATCACTGGTACTATTTTACAAATTAAAAACACATTACACTTAACATTTGGTTACATTTTGGATGTGGTATATATCACAGGTACTATTTCACAAATAATTAACACATTACACATAACATAGATTTAAAATACAACATGTGTCTTCCACTTATATTGCTTATTAGATAGTATACATGTTTTTTTATGATTTTGAAAAGTACTCATGTAATACGGAATATATATTTGGGAAAGTACTGGCTGCATAGTAAGATAATTGCAGATTGACATATAAATATCTAGTCAAGTTCTTCTTTGTTTTTCCTCTTAACTCCAGACTTCAGCCAAATTAGTTCAAAACAGCATGTGTACCAAGAGCAAGTGGACCATAGAAATTAAGTCCCTCTCCCGCATATCTTTCAGGTGTACACTCCTACCTATATTACTGGACCAGATACACTAATATCGCATACATACATTACATATAATTCCTGTTGTATTTAAAGTGTATAAAACAACTTGCAGCTATCTATGGATGCGTTTGGGTATGTGGATGTATAACTACTGTAATCTAATAGGTTTTAAATACAAAACGTATCCTCTTGGTGACGTATTCCAGTGTACATCAGAATCGTTATTTAAAATGTATATCAAACAAAATATAATCTGCCTGTAGCCTTAAGTTGGATATGGAGACAGCAAGATTATTTTTATCGGTACCATAATACGCAAAGTAACCCTTTTATATCAATTGAAAAATGAAAGACCTACTTTTTTGTTCCTCAAATGTTGTGTTAATTGCTTCAGCAATAAAAATGTTTTCTCTGGTTACATTTAAAATTGATAATTAAACACTGTGAAGGTAACACTGACTTAAACAAGTAAATATTGTAAATGTCGATATATCTAAGAAATTATGCCCTTACATAAGATGTGCTCTTTTATTTTAATTAAATTTTATTTAAATTTATTTGAATGAGAAGGTAAACATCACTGATATAGTGTTACATAAACGTATTATTTAACGTGCCATAAGAAAAGGTAATCCGTATGATTCTACTTACACCTAACCCTTTTTCCTCTTTGGTCTTTCCTTCTCCAAGTTCTGCCTCTCCCCTGTTATTTTAATGTCCTTTCTTTTTATTTTCATCAATGGGCACAACATCATTATAGCCCCGAGCCTCATCTGCATAACATGAATAACATTTAACTAAAGGGTCACTCCTTCCTGCTCTCATTCCTTTTCATAACTGTAGAGTTTCACTAAACGTGGTTTTGAAATTTGTTGGAAATATGATTATATATATATATATATATATATATATATATATATATATATATATATTCATTCTTGTAATGATTATAAATCACTTTATGCTTCATGTCTATACCATTGATGAATGGTATAACAATGTAAATTTAACATTAGTGTTCTAACCCTTTTAACCATAAATAAATGCCATAGTTTGTTATGCATGGATATTTCAAAGTGGAATTAAGTAGATCTCCCACCTGAGACGTTCAATCCAGCCCTTCCTAAGGCCTGTCGTTCAATAACTCTGCTGACGATACAAGATCCATTTGGTTGAATCACTGAAGCTGCGCCAACTGTAGTATCTGCTGAAACATTTGTTGCACTCTGTGTTCCGATATCTGAAGTATTTGAGGAAGTTCTGCCTTCTCTCACATTGACCATCAGCTCAGGCTGTATCACTTCAGGGCTCACTGTCAAGCCATTAAAGGGTATATTGGTATCGTCCAGTTGACAAAATGGAGATCTCCGTCTATGAAATTCCCTCAGAGTCCTGGTGTCACAACCAGACACATTTAGTCCACAAGAGAAACACGTCACTTCATTGTCGTTCCCCGAGTAATAGAATCCGACCCTTGCCAGCTGAGTTGGAAAGCTTCTTGTATTGAACGGCCAGTTTATAAACGTTCTTAAACGGTGCAATTCGTATCGCATCATTTCAGTTTCATCTTCAATATCAAACTGCTCATGCTCATTTTCTGTCATGTTCTTCTTTCCTTCCTTCAATTCTTCAGCAAAGCAGGATCTGAAAAGAGCCATGCGAAGGCATTTGTTTTTATTTGAAATTTTAAATATGTTGTAGCATTTATGATAATAAATAATAACAAATAATGACTTACAAAGATTCTTAATACCGACACGGGTAAAAGTAATTTATTTCTTCACATTTCCTGTTAACACTTGAAGCATTATCAGAATCGAATGACATTATGTTGTTGTGGCTGGTGATTTTCCAGAGTATACCTTGTGTATAAATCATTGTGATTAAGTGAACAACCTTGGTGGCCAGCTTTATGGAAATCTCGGACCTTTACAATCTCGGACAAAAAGGCATTTATATGGTTCTTTCAAAATGTTTGTACACCGTGTTAGGAGGATACTTCCTAACATATAACCCTAGCATATAGGTCTATATATATTTTTTTAATTTTTCGCCAGGCACAATATGAACCAAGGACCAAAGGGTTACACATTTAAAAAACTTATTTCTATTTATCTTTAAATATAAGTATATATATTAGCATATATAATCAAATACTAAATATATGTTTCCTAAACTAATACTGTGCACTGTTATGGACTATATTAAAGATGCAGGATCCTCTCATGGTCAAGTATTTCTAGAAGTATCTGTATTTTAGCTATGTGACAGAAATCTGAGTTTAAAGGACATGACCAGCGAAATATACCCCATCTGTGTAGAGTGCATCTTATCCCTATTAAAGTGACATACCGCTGTTGACTTGTGCTGACTGAGCTTAATTAATGAGCAATTAGGCAAATATGTGGCTACTCGCCACAGGGTCAGTGCTACAGAGCCGCTCGGATTCTCAAGTGCAGGCACAGCCTGTGACGTCAGCTCAGGAACTGCAGGCTTACTACGGCAGTCACCCTGTGTATACACAATGGCCACTGGTTTTTGTAACGATGTCCTTTCTGAAAGTTTTGAGTCCATCACGGATTCAACAGTCGATTTTGACTCTTCAAGCTACGACAACTTTAGTGATCATTCAGCTAAAGATACAAGGATACCGGGGAGCGAAAATGTACAGCCGTAACTGTTACATCTTTAAGCCGACCCTGAGCGGGGATGATGACAATTCGAGTGACGAGTCAATAATATACAATCACCGTAACGAATCGGGAACAAAGAATGGTTATTTTATAAGTCGTTTTTATTCCAAATATACATGTAAAATAGGTGAACGTTATGTAAATTAATTACACATATTATGTGATAATTATGTGACCAATTTTTAATACAAGATATGTCAGCTGTGAATGATAAATTCTCCACGTTAATATCGTCCCGCGTGAAAGAAAGGAGTGCAAGTCCTTTAAAATGATGCGAATGACTAACAGACGGGTATCCTTATCATATTAATATAATGCTTGATAATTTACATTTGCATAATATGCGATACATTTAACCAGGTCAGGGCTGACCGCAGTTTTAAGACGTCCTTAGATTTAGGAACGTGCTTCAAAGGAAGGACGGTCGTCCTTAAATCGAAGTACGAAACCCACAGCGTTCGTGTAACCAACTTGCGATACTCATTTTGCTGAGGTGATGTGATGACTGTTATAACCTTATGTTTTTTTCTAAACACTGGTTCATGCATTCTTCACACATATCCGATATCAGGCTGCACTCCCGCTGGTATAAAAGTTTGGATCAGCTTTTTCATATATGAATGTTGGTTATGTTGATATTTCGCTCAACTGACTGCAATAAACTGACCTATAGTAATTGGCCAGTAATCCTTCATCCATCCGTTCGTCCGTCTGTCTGAAGGTTAGGAAAATTACAAAAAATGATAAATTTTAACACCCTTTTATTTCAGTTAATAAATTCAACGTGTTTCATTATATTTTGATAAACTATTCTGCACTTTCTTCCTTTTAGTAAAGCTGACTGAAAGTCATCTTAGCTATAGCAATCACTGTCTGTCCATCTGTCCGTCTGACTATCCGTCTGTCCGTTAAAAGAGCACAAATCGTAACCGCTGGACCTAGACTGAAAACCAATGCAGTTTCATAAAAAAATCTCCTTTGAAACCTAAAATTTAGGTCTCTGTGGTCTATATCCTCCAAGCTATGGGGATCATAAGTATCCCCAGAATAATTTGACATAAGAGTTTCAAGACCTGAATAACTAAGGCATTGAATGCCATTTGTTTTCCATACATGTCAAATAGTTTTTAAACATTTCCTAAAGACTGGTTGTGCGACATTTTTTTTTTTAATTTCTACGCATTTTTTTCTCTATTTTGTTACGTTCGGATGAAGCAGTCCCTCCGTTAACATGACACAGATCGTGACCGTTAGACCTAGAAACTTCTAATTGTACATCCAGGGATGTCTTAGGCAAATCTACTTGGAAGCCTGAAATTAGCTCCTGGTGACCTATATTTTGCAAAAAACAGGCTGAAAATATGATTTCGAGCAACTGTCAGTAAAACAGGGCTCCAATTATATCCGCTATGCGTAGAATCTTCCAACCGTACCCGCTAAAACTTCTCATTGGAAGCCTGAAATTGGGTCTCTGTGACCTATATCTTATGAGCTAAGGGGCTTGAAAATAGCCCACATAATAATTAAAATTTGATACAAAACTCCAATATAATAACTAATGCATTGATGGCCATATTTCATTCCATGCTTATTGATCATATGATGTTTTATAATTTCCTGAAGACTGTTGCTTCCAACTATTTTTTTCCTAATGTTTGCGTTTACCTCCATTTTTGAGACCCTCAGATGAAGCAGTCCGTTCGTTAACAGGGAACAACTCGGATTGGACTTCGACCTAAAACCTTCTAACTGTACATCCAGAGAGGTGATAGGCAAATCTCCGAAGAAACCTGAAATTAGGTCATGGTGACCATTACTTTTAAGTACAGGATGAAACCATGATTTTAAGCACAGAGTCAGTTAGACGGGGCACAATTTGTACCCGCTAGTCCTAGAATCTTCCAACATGACATTCAGGCTGGAAAGCTTAAATTAGGTCATGGTGTCCTATATTCTGTAAACTATGACCCAAGAGTATGACTTTTAGCACCCTAAAAATCAGTTGGGCACAAATTATATCTGCTTGCCCTAGGATGTTCTAATGTTATATACATGGAAGTCTTTGGCAATCTCCAAGGAAACCTGAATTCAGGTCATGGTGGCCTACATTTTGTGCGTGCTACCGACAAAAACATCTGTGGCAGCTTCCATGGAAACCTTAAATTATGTCATCGTGACCTCTATTATTGGCCAAAAACACCCAAACAGTTAGACAGGGTACATAACTGACAACTGACAGTTTATAAAAAGGCTAGATTTCATAGGAATGGCTGTGCATATTATCAAGAAACTTCTTCTTTTCCATAGAAAATCTTTAATTTCTAGAGTTGAATGGAGATACCATTCGAGTTAATTGATAGTATTGTTATTTTGATGGGATGAGAGCATAAGACAATACAAGCGGACAAATTTTACCCTAGAAATATGACATGAAATGCCGAAATACTTGCTCTGTCTAGTTTATAAATCATTCCATGATTGTTGTAATATGTCACTTACTCAGGGAACTTGATATGCAATAAACCTGTGCTAAATACTTAGGAACGGACAAAGCCATCTCCTTTTTATGAGGGCAAGCACCAAGCAAAGCAATTTTAAATAAAGGATTTGATTATGTTTCTGGTTTTCTCATTTGTACCAAAAAATGTAATGTCCGAGCGTTCTCGTCCGACGCTGTTGCGATTTTGAATATCTATTCTGTTTGGTTCGATACAATACGTTTATTCTGAGCAGACCGCTCAACATAAGATTTCATTACGTTAAATGTCAGTTAGTAGCAATCTGAGGTTCTTAAATATATAAACAACAGAATTAAATAAACTAATAATGAACACAACAAGTATATCGTGTAAGTGATTATCGTATATCTGAAACACTTTGGGCATAGTTGCAAGCTGAAGGTACTCAGTTCATATCCTTTGATGCTGATAAGAATCATGCAAGGCCTTGACATATGCCTATATTTTGTTACGAAATCGGATACTCCTGACTTATCGACCAAGTGACAGTGACTATCCTGAGGTATAACTTCTGATAAAAGCCAGCAAAAGGGACGCCTGGCCATAACATGTGCATATAATGAACTATAGGTTGTTACGAATTAAAATAGCTGCTTCATTGTAGAGGTGGCCAAATGTGGCCAACATTGTTATTATCTTTTTATTCAATGTATTATTTAGAATTGCTTTATAGGTTAAAAGTAAAGATTTAACTTACCTTGCGGAATTTAACGTTAGAAGGAGGTCAACCGATTGTGCAAGTGATAGGATAGAGAGGTAATCCTTTGGTTTTAGGATGAAGCCAGGGAACTGCACAGTCCAACAAAGCACGTGGTTTTGCACCTTCTTAAACTAACAGCGCTACCTTTATGTTGGTGTTGGCATTGCAGTCAAATAAATCCGTCTGTAGCCTATTAAGTATAAGCAATGTCGTCCTTCATGTCACCGTATACCCTGTGATAACTCTTAACAATTTTCTTGGTCAGACTACTCCAGTGAATAAAAGCAACGCCAAATGCACGGATCAATCTGGGTGTGACATTGGCCGCAAAGCCACGTGTTTTCTGGCAATATTCCAACACTCCCTAATATGGTAGGACACGCCGCTTTTGCAAAACAGGGAGCAGGACAACAAGGGAGCATTATAATATATTCTAGGGTCGGTATCTGTATCAAGGTACCAGCATTGGGAGCCTACTCGGTTTGCGTCTTAACGGTCTTGAAATAATTGTAATGTAAGTGCACAAACTAACTTTCTGGCAACGCTGACTGAAAGCTATCTCGGCTATAGCGATCACTCTTTGCACGTTGTCTGTCCGTCTTGCAATTTGGCCGTCCGGTCGTCTGTTAAAAGAGCAATACTCATAACCTCGGGAACTCGAATTTCTAACTTAAAAATCCAGTGAGATCCACGAAAAAAATCCTTTGACCCTGAAGACCGCAAACAAGAATAACACAATAGCTTACAAATAATTTCATACACACGAGGGCAGACGAAGTTAAAACTCTTCACGCCATACATGGACATTACACGTATATACTGTGCGCGAAGGCTTACTGGCTTACCAGTATACTGCAGTGGAAATACATGCAGGATGTGTTGTTATCTTTATATATAGATTTATATTTATATTTATCGAACCAGCGAACTGACGTCACGGTAGTGATGTTATAGTCGACAGGAAATCAGAAGATCATGAGTTTTGATTCCCACCGTGAGTGAACCGACTTTTTGTGTATACCATCTCCATCTATAAACAATGAACCAGCATAGCTATTCATACATCTATATATAATAAATGCAGCACACAATATTAGGCCATTAGTTCTCCCTGCTGCATACAAAGTAGCCGTGCCGGCATGAAGTGGGTGAGACTATGACGTAACTTCCGTGACGTCGCGTCGCTGGTTCGTATAAAAGTGTGCAAATACACAGAGGGAAAGGAAATCTGGCGTAGCCAAGTGGTAAGGCCCCCGACCGGAAACGGAAGATCGTAGGTTCGATTCCAACTGTCAGTGAACCGAATTTTCTGTGTTTACCATTTCCATCTCTCCCTCTCTCTCTATTTATATATATATATATATATATATATATATATATATATATATATATATAGAAGGTAGAGATAAAGAGTGACGCCTGTTAGATAGACTTACTTGTGTTAATAAACAAGTTAGTCTAACTAAAAGGCGTCACTCTTTATCTTTAACTTCGCTTCTACCACAAACTAACACGGCTATACCACTTATTATATATATATATATATATATATATATATATATATATATATATATATATATATATATTACTGTAGCCGTACTAATTCATGTTAGCATAAGGATGGAAACTGATACATCCTTATATATCTTACAGATACTGTCATGTCTACTGTCTGTATTTCTACTGATTGGTAAAGAATATTACATTCACTTAAGGTATTTTATAACTTACTTCGTGCACAAAATTTTCACAGCAGATCCTATCCTGTCGCCGAAAATGTTCTTGCATTTGTAAGTTCTGCTTTTTCTTTTTAATTTTCTAATTAACACTGAAATAAGGATTCAATGGCCTGCCGATTCAGATACTTATCGTCAACGACCCTTACCTTTCGAAAAGGTATATTAACTGCCAACTTGATAACGTGTATATAAGGTAAACAGGTATTTCGGTTGAAGAGTGACGGAGAATTTAGGCCTTCTGCGATGACAACTGAGAATTTATAGGTCTCGAACGCCTTTCGTACCACATACGGTAGTCGTTATGACAACGGAATGACAAAGGCACACCCAAAGTCAAGGGGCTGTTTATTACTGTATATTACATGATTATATTATTGATGGTTCTGTATGTTCAATGGTTCTGTTCGCGAAAATAATCAAGGGGGTATTCATGAGGGGGCGCAAAGCCCCCCCCCCCCCCCCTTCCTTTTTAATCTGCAAACACTAATGCCGGTCAGTTGCTGACAGTGTTATGTTTCAAAGGTCACATTTACTTTATGTTCGATTATTTAAGGGTAGGAACAAATTTTTTATTTATTTATTTGTATACATCATATTTATACAGGGTAATAAACCAATCAGCTAAAACCAAGCTGGTCTACTTTTGTGCCCTGTTCCGTTTACAAATAAAAACATATATAAATTAAATTTCGATACAATACATTCATAATAGCATGGTAAAGAGTATAAAACATGAATTATAATTATGTGGACTCTACAACATAGAAGCATATTAAGAAAGTATATTATATTTTTACTTATAAAAGCAAACAGAGTACTAAAATATCTCAGTCAGTATATGTTTGTACTGTAAGGTACGAAGCACGTATAATGCAATAATCTGTAACATTGATAGATTTGGCCATAGCAATATTCTGAATAAGCAATATTGAAAGAAGTTAATTATTATTCTTATACGATCAATTTATGCTAAGTAAAAAGAGTTCTACCCACACCGACACAAAAATATGTATCTGTACTATATGTCATGAAGCCGATAAATTCTCTTAAATTTCTCGTTTAATTCGTTTCTTGAATAAAGCCAATGATGTGCTGATCTAGATTCACTGAATAATTTGTTCAAGACTTTTGACCCCGCAAACAGTGAAGACTTTTTCAAGTAGTTAGCTTTAGGCTTAGGAACCAATACGTTTTTCCCCCAACGGCTCGAGTTCAATGATTGTGAGCTTCATTAACAATATAAAAACTATCATCTTGTCAACCAGGACCCATTAAGCAAACAATGGACCCATGGGTCACTGTGCTCAGCTGAAGTTGACCTTGAAGGTAAAAATCTAAAATAATATCAAATGGAGATAAAGTGTAAGAGGAAGAGGTATTAAAGGCCATGGTTGGTTTATATGATTGGTTTGTATTGATGAGCAAGAAATTGTTGCAAATAATATTTTGTGACTTGAAGATGTGTTTCCTAATGAAACTGAAGCATGTGAGCAGTTTCTGAACAAATGATCTGTACTATTACCAAGATCATTAGTTGGCTCTTTGATTAAATGTTGACATTTCAGTAGTTCACACATTTGTTTAATTGAATCTATTTTTTTTGGTATAATAAATATTATTAAATATATATGTATTTTTTTATGAAATGTATACATTTGAAATATAACTAGTTAACAACATAAAACAGGGCAATAAAAACCCGATCTCAAATTCAGCTGAGGCAGGAAAATAATGAACAAATGTTTGTATTAAATCCCTTTTGTATCACATCAATTTTGTTATTATAAGTTTATATTTCTATACATTTCCAATGAAACATATATATCTGAATATAAAAGTTGATTCATAATTCTCAATTGCATCATCATAAATCTCAATCTTGTCAGATAACACCACACTGCATTAAAAGGTTTATTTATTTTTTACGTCAAAAATATGTCTTTTAAATCTGCAAAACAATAAATACCTTTAACTAATACTTGATTTTGATTTCAAAATTTTTAATTGTGTCTTTATTTATCCACAATGTGCTACATATTTAATAAATTTAAGCATACTGATAGGTTCAATTATATTTGTTAAAATCATTTAAAAGAAATTGATTTCTTTAAAAACGCTACATTACACAACATTGCATCTTCTGGATTACACCTTGAATTACCTTTTCAAGGAAGATTTTTGCATATCGGAGTGGAAACAGCATTACAATTAAGGAAATAGAGTGAAAACAATAACAATTACTGCATAACACTTGGTGGGTTGGGTTCGCGCGGGGGGGGGGGGGGTGATTGGGGTGGTGATATGAGAATAACTGAAAACCTGTCACAGCAAGGGATCTCCCCCAGTGTGGTAACAAATCAGAAACCGTGGCATAGCTAACTTCAAATGACCTGGAGATGGACCCTGCATCTGTAATCTGTAATCAAAGCAAATGACTACAATAGATCCTCAAGAAAAAAAAATCAATAACTAGCCTAATTTTCAAGCTTTTATTTTCAAATTTCAGATTTAAACAAATTAAATATTTATGTTTACATGCTGTGAAAATTAAATCAATGGTACTTATAGGAAAAAAAAGTGCCATGGTCAAAGTTGGGCAAAATTTAAGGTACTGATTTTATTTTTATGCGTATAACCTATAAAAAAAACTAACAAAATTCAGATCTAATTTTGGGTAAACAATTGAATCTTAATTAAACATAGTTATATACTTGGGGAAAATAGACTCTAGTTTCAAAATTTTTCATGTTAAGAGAGTAAATATTTTTTCCTGATTTTTTAAAAAGTCCATTATGTTTGGGCCCATAACTTAAAGAATTTATTCTATACAGACTTAATTTCTGGCATGTACATAGGAACTATACAGGGGAATATTTTTGGTAAATATGAGGAAAAACAAATGAGTGGTTATGATATTAGACACTCTTGAAGTGTGAAAATAGGTTTTTTATAAAATCGAGGTTTTTTTCTTAATTTCTCAAAGGAAGGAAGTAGCAATGACCAAGTGATCGGCTTGGTAGGAGATCTTGGGGACATCTAACATTATGCTGATTTTTTTATTCCTAGGTCTTACGATTTCAAAACGTGCCACATCTACCGACGGACAGATAGACCACGACTTTAGCTCAGATGACTTATAGTCATCTGGCACACCCAGTCTGCAGAACCTGATGGAACACCTCATGATTAATATGTATGCAAAAAATCATGGCCATCAGTGTTGTTGTTTTTGAGATACTGCAGTTTTTGTATCAAATTTTTCATTATTCTGGGGGGTATTTTTGAGCCATACAGCTTAAAGGATATGGGTAACAGGGACCTAATTTCAGGTTTCCATGGAGACTTTTCATGGGTCTCCCTGTGTGTCAAGAATGAAGATTCTAGGTCAAGTTGTTTTGATTTGTGCCCTGTTAACAGATGTTCATATCTTTAAAGGTCTCAAAAATAGAGGAAATTCGTAAAAAAAAAACCGAAAAAATACAGGTGGTGCCACCAGTCTGCAGAAACTGATGAAACTCTCCATGATCAATATCCATGCAAACAATTATGGTGATCTCTGCTTTAGATGTTTAGATACTTCAGCTTTTGTATCAAATTTTGAAATTTTTCTGAGCTGTACTTTGGAGTGCATTGGTTCAAAGGATATGGGTAACAGAGACCTTATTTCAGGTTTCCATGGAGACTTTTCATAGGTCTCTCACTGTGTCAAAAAATGAAGATTCTAGGTCCAGCGGTTACGATTTTTGCCCTGTTAACAGATGTTCACATTTTTAAAATACGTAAAAAATAAAAAATACAGGTGGCGCCACCAGTCTGCAGGAACTGATGGAACATCTCATGATCAATATGTATGCCAAAAATCATGACCATCAGTGATGTAGTTAATAAGATATTGAAGTTTTTGTATGAAATTGTTTACTATTCTGGGGGGTACTTTGGGGCCCCTTAGCTTGAAGGATATGGGTAACAGAAATCTAATTTCTGGTTTCCAAGGAGATTTTTCATCGGCCTCTCAGAATCCTAAGTTACAAGATGCTAGGTCCAGCGGTTACGATTTGTGCCTGGTTAACGGACGGACAGACGGACAGACAGACAGACGGACAGACGGACGACGGACAAAGAGTGATCACTATAGCTCAGATGACTTTCAGTCAGCTGAGCTAAAAATCATCCATCCTAGTTCACTTACCAACATCATGGAATTTACATTTTATCGTAGTTTATGCTCGTAGTTTATTTTATCGAAGGCAGCTCTGATTTGCTTCTTTTGTATCATATTGTTAGTAAACGATACGGAACAACCCCAGATGTTTACGGCATAAATAATGTTGGTTTGAATGATTTTCGCATAAACCTTGATCAATGCTTGCGGAGAAAGAAAACTAGATATAACTTGTGTGTTGGATAATTTTTGTGTACTGAGTTACAATATGGCCTCCATAATATATTAGCGTTTATTATCAAGCCAAGTAAATTATTGTACTCAGAACAAGGTAATTTTGGATCAAATTCTGATATCTGGAGTTTCTGATAAGAAATTCTTCTGGAATAACCAAGGAGCATAACATTAGATTTATTATAATTTAGAGTGACTAGGGTTTCGCCATATAAAGCAGGTTGTTACTTGATCTACAACAGTACGCTCTAATTTGATCTTAATTGAAATTCATTTATGTATATTAAAAACATAATTGGTCCGAGTATCGACCATTTAGGGAAGCCTACCCTGACAACTAAGGACTAGATAGATTATTATTGTATTTTACTATCTGTAACTTATTATGAAGATATGAATAAAACCAGGATACTGTGTTACTAACAAAACCAAATGTATAGCGATCACTCTTTGTCCGTCGTCCGTCCGGCCATCCGGCCGTCTGTCCGTTAACAAGACACAAATCGTAACCACTGGACCTGGAATCTTCTAACTTTACATCCAGGGAGGTCCATGAAAAATCTCCTTGGAAACCTGGAATTAGGTCTCTGTTACCTATATTCTTCAAGCTATGGAGCTCCGAAGTACCCCCTAGAATAATGAAAAATTTGATACAAAAGCTCAAATATCTGAACAACTAATGCATTGATCACCTTGATTCTTTACATGGATATTGATCATGGAGTGTTTCATCAGTTTCTGCAGACTGGTGGGGCCACCTGTATTTTTTCGATTTTTTTTCTCTATTTTTGAGACCTCAAAAGATGCCGTCATCTGTTAACAGGGCACACATCGTAACCGCTGGACCTGGAATCTTCTAACTTTGCATCATAGGTCCATGAAATGTCTCCTTGAAACCTAGAATTAGGTCTCAGATACCCATATTCTTCAAGGTATGGGGCTCCAAAGTAACCCCCCCCCCCCCCCCCCCGAATAATGAAAACTTTGTTACAAAAGCTCAAGTATCTTATCAACAAATGCATTGATCATCATGATTCTTAGCATAGATTTTAATCTTGAAATGTTACATCAGTTTTTGCAGAATGGTGGTGCCACCTGTATTTTTCGATTTTTTACGATTTTTTCTCTATTTTTGAGGCTTTAAAAGATGCCGTCATCTGTTAACAGCGCACAAATCTTGATGACTGGACTTAGAATGTTTTTTCTTGACATTCTTGGAGGCCCATGAAAAGTCTCCGTGGAAACCTGAAAAAAGGTCTCTGTCACCCATATTGTCCGAGCTATCGGGCCCAGAAGAACCCCCAGAATAACTAAAAATTGATACAAAAGCTATGGTATCTGAACAACATGTGCATTAATCGGCATTATTCTTTGCATGCATATGCTTCACGGAGTGTTTCATCAGTTCCTGCAGACTGGTGGTGCCACCTGGACTTCTTTAAATTTTTACACATTTTTATCTTTGTTTTTGAGACCTTCAAAGATGTGGTCCTCTGTTAACAGGGCACAAATCATAACTTTTTGACATCGAATCTTCTTTCTTTACATCCTGGGAAGTCCAAAAATCTCCAGTGAAATCTGAAATTAGGTCTCTGTTACCCATATCTTCCGAGCTATGGGGGTTATAAGTATCTCGAAGAATAACTAAAAATTTGAACACAATGCTCCAGTATCTGAACAACTATTGCATTGATCACCCTGATTCTTTGCATGAATATTCATCATGGAGTGTTCCATCAGTTCTTGCCGACTGGTGGCACCACCTAATTTTTTTAAAATTTTAACAATTTTTTTTCTCTATTTATAAGACCTTCAAAGATGCGGTCGTCCCTTAATAGGGCTTAAATTTTAACCATTGGTCCTAGAATCTTCAAACTTGACATCCAGGGAGATCTGTAAAAGTCTCCTTGGAAACGTGAATTAAGGTCTCTGTTCCCCATATTGTCCGAGCTATGGGGCTTATAAGCACCCCTCAGAATAATTGAAAATTTGATACCAAAGGAGGGCAAAAATCATAACATGGGGCCTAGAATCTTCCAACTGACATCCTGAGAGTTCCTCAAAAGTTCTCCCCAGAAACTTGAAACTCGGTCACAGTTAATCTATATTCTCAGAGTTTTGGGGTATGTTTGAGCACCCCAGCAATAATGCAAAATACACACAAATTGCCAGATTCCTCATGAAAGGCTGGTTGGATTGTCATCAAATTTGTTATGCTTATGGTCTTGATGAACTTAAGCTATATATGCTATGATATATATATATATATATATATATATATATATATATATATATCATATGAACATTTGCCAAGAGCAGTTACTTCTGATCTTCCCGGCACACATATAAAAGATGGCGTTTTAAGTATATAAATATCTGCATGCCTCTCTATGGATGCGGTAAGTTATTCCCATGGTATAATGTAAGGGTCAGTTATATTCGAATAACCGTATTTATCTAATCAATCATACGTTAAAATGACTGCGTTGGTCTATTTCTGGTAATTTCCATATGATTCAAATCAATCTAGAAAATGTGCTGCATTTATTCGTATTATCAATAATTTTTGCTTATACTAGTCGCTAATCAATGTTTTACGTTGGAGTACTATGATAAGGAAAACTTATTTTGCGAGAATCTCACGAGACCATCTCTCTATGTCTCAATGAAATAATCTTTTAACATGATATGAATCCTTTTTTTTTCTGGGCCCTGTGCTGCAGCAAGTCTGAATCATGTTCGATCACAGCCTCGTTTCTTGTCTACAGGAAGCAGGAGTTTCAGGCTTTCTACAGATGATGTTTGAGAAATTTCAAAACTCTGGCTCTTTGCTATACACAATATGCAGTCATCTGTAATAATACATTATTTTTATTAATATTTTTCAAAAGATTTTTGGGGTAGTTACAGTTTGAATCCTTCACTTCATTTATTTTACTGTGTATCTACACTTGCTGAATTCCATTTCAGATTGTGACTAAGGGGCATGGTGGTGGTACATAATTATTGGAATTTATATGATGTATCACCCAGACCAGGAACCTATGGCACCTGTGGGTCCTTAGTAGTTATTTTCCCCACCTCTGGCACGTAGTATCGATGAATCCCGAAATTTTGTACTTGTTTGTGAGATATGCACGGCCATGGGATATAGCCTTTCTTTTAAGCTTACAGAGCGCTTACCCTGGGTGACGGTCGATTAAGAAACATATACTAGGAACCGCTTCTTGGCTGAGACACACGATATCCAAGCTTTCAGTTATGTGGTCTTCTACTAGATTATATTGTTAAAGCTAACATTTACGATCACATGTCCGATGTATTATTGTAAAGGTGTCAAAAGAATAGTTTCCAACCAGAAAAATAGGAACATTCCTTTAATTTGTCCCCTTTAAATGTGTGTTAATACATTCCACCTACTAGACGAGTCATCAAACTCGTTCGTTTTAATGTCATGCAGTATTTCTTTCTCAAGGTTTTTTTTTGATTGATTGAACTATTAAATCTAGAAATTTGTTAGAAAATCTTTTATCCTAGAAAATGCCACACTGATTGATCATTTAGGTCCGGTAAAAGGAATATGTTAGAAAATTGTCAGTTAAATTTCAGCGTGTTGGAATAAGGTGGGTGCCTAAATATGACAATAGATACATTGGCATGTGCGTGTATCACAATGTTCAGGCTAAAATTATGAAGTTTTCACACATGCTCAAGCGATATCAAAACTGCAAAGAATTAACATTCTAATATTAAGTTATAGGTGATGATTTTTAATTGTTTGCAAAATAATCCTGTTCATAAATCACAAAAGCAACGCGAGATTATAAAGAAATTTAAATTATTAATTAAAACTAAACATTTGGTAGTAAATATGTACACAGTTAAAATCTAATATTTTTTTAGCATATCATTAAAAAATGTCTGATTTCTGTCTTGTATAACAATAAAATAAGAGTAAAGTATTAGATCGAGTTTGTAATCTTTCCCCGTTTCCGGTTTCCTTCAGCTAGGAGACGCACTTTTACGCTGTTAGATAAAAGAGGGCCATCTCTCAAGAAATCCGCCTTGTGTCAACTAAAATCATTAATTTTTAATTTATTTTAGGGACCAAGGGAAACAATATTCTAAACTAAGATTGTGAAGCATCACCATATTATATGTGTCTAACCTGTTGGTAAATAAATGTGCATACATAATAAAAAAATAAGGATTGGACATGCATGACTATACTAAATATGCATGTAACACAAGCAAAGCTAAAAAGTTTATATCAACCATATTCAACAATGTAAGAGAAATAAAATGTTTATTTCATGACCATTGGTTGAATATTAAACAAATTACAATTCATTTTGTTACCATACCCGATATCCGCTTTCTCTTTAAAGCAAAATTGCATTTTGGGTTTGATAATATATACAGGTCGCGGGCCATCTTCCGATCTAGCCCATTTTAAGCTGGGTCTGACCAAATAAACGATCAGATATTGGGTCGCCCATCTTAAAATGGGCAACTCATCTTTTGATGGGTGAAACCCAATATCCGATCATGATCTACCGATGCATGCTTACAGGTTTGAATGTAAAAAAATAGAATAAAATGATGAAATAAATGTTCATTTTGGATCCCGGAATAATGCAATTGTATATTTTACTGTACTAAGTGTAGAAGGTATAGTTAATGAAAAATTTAAAAAATTGTGGAAAATTAAAAACCAGCGAAGGTTCTGTACCTTGTAGAATGATTTTATTATTTTTTTAATAAGTTTAAATCAATATAAATTTGAGCCGGTTTTTAGCTCAGATGACTGAAAGTCATCTGAGCTATAGCGATAACTGTTTGTCAGTCTGTCCGTCTTAGATAACAGCAGTTTATTCAATACTGTCAGTATCAGTAAATGAATAAAGGGAGGTGGGCCAGTGCAAAGTTGATACTGTTGATCAGTTATTGGACCTGAACAAATCTTAAGATGGGTCTGAACCAATAACTGATATCGGTTTTTGGATTTAACCAATCTCGCCATTTCCAAACCCGATTATTAGATATTGTTGATCGGTTATTAGGCCTGACCAATCTAAAACTGAACTAATAACCGACATATTATCAATATCAGTAAATAACATCTGGAAAAGAGGTTTAACAAGGCGACATTGTTGATCGGTTATTGGGTCTGACCCGTCTAGAGATGGGCCAGATCGGAAGATAGCGCGCAATATATATATATATATATATATATATATATATATATATATATAACCTTAACATATTTGATATATTACAATCAAGTATGAGTAAATATAGTTAAGCAATGATATAATTTACTTCTAGTATATAAATCCAATATATAAATTTTACTCCCTTAATAACAGGGGGATGATTACATTTATCATCACCCTTAGGCATATTTGATGACATATATCTGATGACATAGACATACTGCATTCATGTTATTCCTATATATGATGCACATAACACTCGAGACTTTGATTAAATCAGAGGTTAAATAAATGTTTTATTTATGTACGCCCTGGCTATGTCATGATTCATTTAAGGAGTTAGTGATATATTAAATATGCGCATTTAGATTCATGACTGAATTGTTATGCAATATATTTCATTTAAACAAATTGGAGAATTGTTGCCGTGAGATAAATGTCTTAAATAATCTTGGAAAACGAATAAAATGGAAGCTTATGGGATCATGACAAGTAGCAACTACCCAATTATTTTCTAAAATAAATCGGCTCAGGGTGTATCAATCGGTTTCACCGTAACACGGAAAGGCCCCAGTATGTCAACTGAAGAAGGGGATGAGACAAACCGGAGGTCACCACAGGAACAAATATGTAGAAATGACTTATATTATGTCCTGCATGTCAAAAGTAAGCGACAAGGTGCTTCAGGTTTAATTTTCCATATTTTCCTAAAATCTTATATCGCACATTGAACGCAAATTTCTTTTTGTATTACATCTGCTGTCATTCCCCAGGTTCACTTTGGTTTCAAAAGCATTCATTGATACACGCATGATACCAGAGATCAACCTAATTTTTTCCTGCATATCGCATCTAAGAAGCTTTAAAACATCAAATCGGGTAAGTTCTTCACACTCCAATACACACTTCACGCTCCAATAAGCTTATCTATACATGAACCGTTCTCGTTTATACGCGGTTCTCAGATGTAAATTCCCAAGTGAATTTTATACTAGTGAAACTGTAGGAATTATATATTATGTTGGTTTGAGGACGGATAATATGCGGAAACAACCAGTTGATTTTTACAATTAAAGTTAATTTGGTGCCAGACTGGAATACACTCAGTCTGTATATTTATCTCGTTATACAATAACATATTGTAATCGTTACACTCTAAATACTGTTAAGAGAAAAGAAATAAGTTTCTCATACATCTGCAGTCTCACTAAGATACACCTAGATACACACGTAACCAGGTCATCCAGAAATAAGTCCTACTTAGACGAACCATAATTAGGGATTAAATATAACAACATAAAACAATATACCTTACAAATATACTCAACCAAATAATCGCACCATTGGACATTGACACGAATATAATAATAATAATAATAATTATGATAATAAAAGGATTGTCATTAATGCCATTAAATTGCCATCTTTTAAAACAAATCTTTGATTTATACAGAACACGCGGAGACCTTTTTTAGGGGGGGGGGTAATCAAGATCTCAGTTGGTTTTCTTCGCAAGAAGCCTGACCCTATATTTAGGTCTCACCAAAAAGTACAACTGGCCCAATGCTGATTTCTATGGATTCTTTGCTTCCGTGGGATAAAGTAAACAACACTTATTGACTTACAAATTCCTGTTCACAAAACCAACTTCCAAACGACTAATCACCAGACACTCTTCTTTGTGAATGCTGACAAATATACATTTTAAAACAGTTCCTTATTGAATAAAAATAAAAGTAAACGGAAATTTAAACGCATTTCTGTATATATTTCTGCTCCCATGGCACGAGCACTTCCTGATTCCTAACATTTTAAGACTTGATTTAATATACGGAGTTAAACACTTTAAGAAGTATATTGCCAGACAAACCTACCTTATATAATTATGAAAATAAATAAAACAATGACTAAAAATGGATGTGCTTCAACTCCATGAATCTAGCATTTTGTTACATGAAGAAAGTATATGCAAGGATATTTTTCATGAGGAGCCAACAGCGTGCATCGTACTCGGTTTAATTCCATACAAGATATCTAAAGGGCATACTCAATGAATTAAATTGACTGGATCTGCAATGCAACAATTATTCAGGACCAACGCTTGAGGAAACTGAAGGAATCCGACATCTTAACTAGCTTAAGAGTCCACGTGTTACCTGAACAATTTTAGCATCGTCTAATTCAAGGGCGTATTATATATTGCATGTATGTGTATTAAGTAGACCATACACAACCAATTAAGGTAATCGCCACTAAGAAATACCTATTATTACCTATTAACTGTTAACAGATTAATTCTAATTAGTATCCCCTCAGTTTATAGAAAGTGGAATAAATACACCACTTTATAGTATCTCCAAATCTTGCTTCAATCAAACTGTTCAGTGGTCTTCACACATTTAATCTCAGTTAACTTTCAAAAAGCGGATTCGATATATATGCGCCTTGACAAAATATCGTGTTATTGTCCTTTCACGCCAATATCTGTCAATGCTATAGTTAATTTTGAAATAATATTGAACTGTCCAGGAAGTGTTATACTCAGCAGACCTATTTATCAATTATATTTAACACCCATTCCTGATAACAATCGTCTGATTTGGATAAGTATTTTAGGTTTTGTCGTTTATTGGCCTGATTTTCGGTAAAATTATGCTGATGCATATGCATATTTCAAAGTCTTTCAAGGAGCTTGACAAGCGTTGACGTAAGCAAAAATGTGGTTCTTGATTAAAGTTTTCTCTGAAAAATCTGTTCCAGACTGCATATTTATATCTGCAATAATTATGCATTTACGCATGTTTATAACTGCAAAAATTCATTTATCCTGAATCTAATATTGTCAAAATGCCGTGAAGGTGCTTGATAAACAAAACAAATAAAAATTTGCAAATATTATTAACTACCTGATATTTTGTCGAACAAGTGGTTCGGTGTAAATTTAGTGTGGGAAATGAAATTATAAATAGATGTATAGGAACCTATATGTTGTTCAATTGTTTTCTTTATTTTCAACACAAATATGAGCAGTATAAACAGAATAAAATGGCCTATAGCCATGTAAAATTTCAACCACACTTTCTCCAAATTATTTCTCAAACGTGTCTTAATTACTAACCCATTTTTGTATATATTTAAAGATATGGCATCATTTTTAACGACATAGGAGAGGAAGAAGAGAGAATAGAAGCCTCAAATCTGCTAGTCACAAATCACATGGTCCTTATAATGATCAGAATCAGGCAGCGCAGCGTGTATATAACACAGAATTGTTTAATATGTGAAATTAAATATGTGATTATATATTTTATTTATTTACTAGCTTGCAGGCGTAGACCAGATCAAAATATAGTCCAGTTTAGAACTGGCCTAAACCAGATCTCGAATTGGTTGTAAATTATTCTTTAACTAAGTATCCTTTACTTAGTACTACAAAACTCATGTCAACTGATCTGGCTGTATCCCATATAGTTCTATAGTTATAGGTAAGAATAAGCATATGAGAACATTTGAGATGTTAATTTCACCTTTTGTATGAAGTTGGGCGTGGTTCACGTTTATTGTAAGACAGCTGGTGATTATTCTTTAATGAATGTTTACATAATTATGTGTAGCATGCGGTTCTATCATTAGCAAAAAAATTATTCTACAATAATCGGTTCACAAAGAATTAAGAATTTCTTGCATTTTACTACGTATAAGATCTTTGTTTTTAAAATGAATCCAAAACATTGTAAACATTTATAATATAATCTTACCAAAATTGCTTTATTAGCTATCAGTGCTTTTTTTCTCACACCAAGCACATACTTACCAATCGTGATTTATCTGCTGAGGGCTGAGGTATAGCTCTAAAGTAGCATTATTTTTCATATTTACGAGGCAACTATATATGTATAGATTGAATCTTTCAGTCTGTTGGTGTTCCCTGCTCCTATGTCAGTGACTGAAAACCACTTGTTTATATATTTATTTACATATGTAATGAAAGTTATGCGGAAATGCAGCTTTTCCTACGCGGTCACACAGGGCTCTATGTTTTGCAAAAGAGCATGATACATTTCGTTATATGAAAAATCGTCCGTTTCACATCATCGGCTCATCAGGTGCCAGAGATGTCAGTTCAATCATTTTATTTTTCGCACGGTTAGGTCCTCTTGTTTCATGGCGACAGGTGGATACAATTTCAGAACCTTTGTTCTGTACGTTCTAGTGTCTTGAACTTAAGATTGTCTATATCTCGGCCAAACACTAATTGCACTGCTCAGATGAGGTCATGAATGTGTTTGAGTGCTGGATTATGAACCAGGTGATGGTGAAATTTTGCTGTGTTTTACAGGGGTCATACATGGTTTGTGAGCCGTTCTGTTGTAGCGAGTCCTATGTTTGAAGGATTTGTTCTGATTGTAATACTTTCCAGTCATGCTAATGTACGTATTTATTATATCGTTGTTGTGCACATCGGCATGGTAAACAATGGATGATGCTTAGCATTTCTTATTGAGAGCACATTCAATAGGCCTAGTAGTTGCAAATCCTCTCATGTGTAGATGTTTTTATTGAATTTTTTGTAGAATGTGTGGATTATTAGAAAAAATGTTTGCCTACACGTTTCAAAAAGATTTTGCGGACATTGTCTTTATAAATGATCTGTATGTCGGGTTAAATAAATAATGTTTCCGGTTGTTTCCTGTGAGCGATGTGAGCTTTTGCATGTATTTGCTGTTTTGACCGCTTGCTCGTATTCTTTTGATGCATGCTTGATGACGTTCTCGTCTTGGGAAAGTTATGATCAAAACCATTGCTTTCGGACCGCGTCAATGAGAATGATGTCCTCACATCCTAACATGACCGAACGCTAAGTGAATGAAGGCGAAGCGCTGTGGCTCTGTTCATTTAACAGAGCCACAACTGGGTCTAGCACTAAGGCCAGAGAGATTAAAATGATGTAGCAATACATGTTGATGTTCGTAATATTATTTTTTGCTCCATTTATTTATTTACTGGTCTGCTTGTTTCCTTGATCCGTCAGTAATTAACCATGACAAGCAATGGACTGGCGAGTGCTCTTGTGTTTGTACCGTTTTATAGGGGAAGTGACTGAGCATAATACTGTTGTGACGAACATGTGTTTTTACTATCCTAACAGGCATCAGAATGGATAAATATTTATTATTCTTTCAATTTCACAGAATAAATATATAAATAATATATAAAAATTTATCTATATATATATATATATATAGAAGAGAAAGATACAGAGAGGGGGAGAGTAGAGAGAGAAAGAGAGAGAGAAAGAAAGAAAAATAAAGAAGGAGAGAAGAGAGAGAGAAAGAACAAAAGGAGAGAAAGAACGAAAGAAAGTGAATGAGAGAAAGAAAGAGAGAGAGAAAGAAAGAAAGAGAATAAGAAAGAAAGAGAAAAAGAAAGACAGAAAGAGAGATAGTAAGAAAGAAAGAGAGACAGAGAGAAAGTAAGAAAGAAAGACAAAGTTAGAATGAAAGAGGAATAAAGAAAGAGAGAAAGTAAGAGAGAAAGGAAGAAAAAGAGAGAAAGAAAGAAAGAGAGATAGAAGAAAGAAAGAGAGAAGGAAAGAAAGAAAGACGAGAGAAAGAGAGAACGAAAGAAAGAGAGAACGAGAGAGATATAAAGAGACAAAGAAAAAAAAAGAAAAAACAGGTAATCCTAAACAAGGATGGACCTAATGGCGAATCTCCTCAGTTCACAATAAATCCTTCAAATGGAATCCATATTTATGGAATCTCCCCTGTTCACAGAATCCAAAAACTGGCTGTGGAAAACATGTAAGTTTAAATAATGGTCCTTTCATATATCACCTATATATAAAGGTAACAGAATGCTATCGAAGGCGCGGATGCAACTCAAACAGAGTGTTAGATGTCATTTACGTTATATCCTGTCATATTAAACTGTTGCAAGGCCCGTCATAGGCCTTTTAATATTTCAAGTAAGTCTAAAGCGTAACCCACAAGTGAATGTGAATGGGTACATTAATATATGCGGTAAAAATGCTTCGTACCCCAAATAGAACGTTCTTGTTTGTGAGTTAGGCATGAACGAGCGTAAACATATATGCGAACATAAGTTTAACGTAAATTTCCATGTCCCTTATTTGCAGAATTTCGATACATGAGGAGCGTGACCATTGATCTAATTTGTTATAATAAATGATATACAGTGTATTGCAAAAAGGACCGAATATTTTAAATCAAATATAAAGTTTAAGTATCTTCACTCTTAAATTGTATCTTGCAATACATCCATTTTTCACCCGATAATGTCAATTCTAAAATCAGCATAGAAGTGTAAACAAAGTATGGTTTAAGGCATGCAATACATCCATTTTTCACCCGATAATGTCAGTTCTAAAATCAGCATAGAAGTGTAAACAAAATATGGTTTAAGGCATATATCACCTATCCCCTCCCAAAAGTATAATTGAAACAAAGTTATATTTACTAACAGTGTTGATATGTAGAAAGTTTCCTGTCATCCTAAATCTGGGGTTACAGATCTGGTTTATGATCAATATGATTCATTGTAGGTATTTCACAGATATGAATGTTGAAATTAAGAGTGACAAGTTTTTGTAACATTTGAAATAGGATAAATTTCAAAATGACGCTATCGAAAAATGAAAAAACAATTAAATTATAGTTATTGAATTATAATAAAAATAATAATAATAATAATAATAATAATAATAATAACAATACAGTCAGTTCTCCGTCAAGTCTTTATTAATCCATATATACATCCTTAATGATTCGTGATGACGAGATTTTATTTCATAGTGAAATGAGATGCATGTTACGTAGTCTGTGAAAAAATGTGTCAGATTTCCTTCAATATTACATCATTTTATTATCTTAAACAATTTTCAAATCTGTGTGCTTTCACTGTACAAAACTCCGGAGGAGCCAAGGTCAGATTTGTTTCCTTGGAACCAGGATGTAGGCTGGCCTAGCTAGCAGTGGCCCTGTTGAACGAATGTCAGGTCATACCGTATGGATTGATTTGAACATTACATCATTAATGGTTTGCCAGGATAAAATAAATACAATGCACTAAATATTTCAGTGCCTGATATATATATTGCTGTACAGTATTTTCACAGTATTTTCACAAGAAGGGGTTTCTCTTATAAATATATATGTGCTTCACTGGGCCAATGCACCATATGATCATAAGGTCCACCAAAGAGCAAGACAGACTTTGGATTTAAAATTTAAAAAGAAATTAGAAGATATGATGCACTATGACAGCTTTGTCTTCTTCCATCTGACTTTCAATCTGTTTCCAGGGCTTGTCTAAATGCGATATAAAACCATAGAGAAAGATAGGATAAATAGATAGGATAAATGTCAGAAAGGTATGATAAGTGCATACACCATACATGAAAAAAAATATAAATATATATATATAAAATATATCCCGGAGAGATATACCAGAATTTATGTTCTGGGTGCACACACATGTACATAGTGCCCGGCCGTTGATGGCTGCATGCATGGCAGAACATGCTACCGGCATTGAAGCCCGTGCCATTTGTTAAGCTTGGTGATAGTCGAACATGTTACCTTGTGACACCAGATGATTTTGGTTTTTGCATATAATAAAGATAATGTATGCCTTCATATATCAGCATGTGTATTTGTATTTTTATTAAATATAGCATATACTATAGGCCCCTACTATATTCTAATTTCTAAAAACATTATTGCGCATATAGGGCCTACTACCCAAAGCCTTGTCTAATATGTTCCTAATTCCAAAGAAAAAGTAGGATTTAGGAAAAGGAGGGGTCCAACCCCGGAGGACTTATGACAAAACCTAAAAAAAGGACCCAAGGTCCGTAAAATAGGGGGGGGGGGGTCCAAGCGGTAAAAATTGGTCTGGACCTCTTAGAAAAAGCTAGGTTGCGGTAGCGGAAAAAGAGGGTCCGGACCCCCTGGACCCCTCCCCTGGATCTGCTTCTGAAAAGCTTGGTCCGTATTTTGTTTAAAACTCCTTTAAGTTAATTGCCTTTTTATGCAAGTATCTCGATCCGAGTCACACCGAAAATGTTAATTGTTAGGCCAAGGTCAATCAAGTAGGCCTATGTAATATTTTAAAATAAATAAAATAAATAAATGTCAGTTAATACGTAACTGAAACCCGTTACATATGTTAAACGCGCGATTCTGCATTCCCATGGCATTATACCCATTGAAAGTTCCAGCAGCCGATGAGAGCGCCACACTATTGGTTGATTGGTTGAACGCGGGAGACTGGGAACGACCTCTGGCGGAAGGGTCACTCTGGAAAGTCCCTTGGAAATCCCCAGGTCTGTGTTGTCCACTGATTGGTTACGATGCAATAAGCCTCCACGCAGAGGCAAACCTAATAAATTCTCTGCGTGGAGAGTGATGCTGCGGGGACGATCTAGATTGGTACCCCGCGCTTTACACTGGTACCCCCGCTCTATTATGGTTCTCTACGGGCATACCATCTTTAGACTGGTACCCTGCTCAGCGATGCCATAATAGAGCGTATTCTTTAGTCCGTAAAAACCGTATATGTGTATCTCGACCGTGTCCGCAAGCCACCAGGAGCATTTTTTTCAGTACGCATTCAAAGACCTTGTCAATTTCTCGTTTAATACGATTTTTTAGGCTGTGTTGTATGAACATTCTCTATTTCCACTACTATAATTGGTGCTTTTAAATCAGTCTTCAGGGACATCAATCATGTACCATTTTGTTGAATTGTACGTTTTGTCTTTTTTTCTTTGTTCATGATGTGTTTTACAATTGTTTGAAGTGTACGCACCAGTACAGCGTATAATATATTACTAAGAACATTTTCGACATTAGCAATATTATTGATTCATTCAAACCTGATTTGTTGCTAATATACAAAAATGTACAAAAAAACCTGGTGAAATGGATGGCCTGCAAAAAAAGGAGAAAATGTTTAGTTATCGGGCACCCATCAACACAGAGTACGGACTACGCATACAAATTACGCATGCGGACTACGCGTACAGACTTCGCATATATAACCACCTGAAAAATAAGTAGTAAATTTACTTAATTTAAATATATACCAGGCAGTAGGTTTAATTAATATGAAATTGAATATAAGTGTGTATGTTTATACATGTTATACGCAAAATACATTGAAAAACTAATTCATATCATGACTCTCCTATCTGTTGGTGACAGCTGTCATGATGTGTTAGCCTGACGTCAGGCTTGGCATCCGACTTGGCATCCGGAATCCGAATTACGGCATCCGAGTTTTAGTGCATAGTAGCAGAACCGCGCCGAATATATAATTTTAATCTATTATTTGTAAATTTCGCGGCGCCAAGTAATAGAAGTAAAATGTGCCTATATTCAACTTTTATTTAAATATCAAAGATAAATAAAATACATTTCAACACAATCTCCGGTCTCATGTGTTGCGCCGAATAACCCATGACTGAGTCATTGTTTTCCCTTCGAAAACGTACGAAGACATGAAAATAGATGAAAATAGGTTTGTTGAAGGTGATATTATTGGCGTTATTCGTAACTGCCCAATGTACTAAACTTAAACTTGATCAACCTCCGCAAATAGGGCCTATGCACCTGAAAAGTAGACTGTAAAGGTACTTAACCTTAAGTTTTATGGACGATTTTCGTGAAAATAATGTTAGTGTCTATCCGCACGACGATTTTTATAGTCCGTTCCAGTACCCCTGTCCACCAGTTTTTTCGCGATTGTTTATTTGTGAACCAAAGAACGCCAAAACTGTTTGACCTTGGGGAAGAAAGAGGAAAAAACGTAATTAACTATTATGGAAATAATAGCTTACGGTACGACTTTACAATCAGTACCTACCGGTCAGGGCTCGGCCCCGAGTGTAGAAATGAGTAAAGAAGTAATAGTTATACAACCAAATAGCCCTATATTGCCTATTATAGGTTTAGATATACATAATAGGATTCATTTTACAAATATATTTCCTCTGGAGTACATATTAAATACCGCTAGTAGCATGTTGTTGATATCCAAATCCAGACGGGCAGCCATGATTTATTTTAAACAGATAATTACGGTATGGTAAACAATCTCCGTTCAGACTACCGTAAAGTATACCGGTCTGACCATGGGGGGGTTTGGGGGGTCTCCCCCCACATTAAAAGCAGTTAATAATGTTTCTTTTTTGTTGTAGGAAATCTAAGGGGGGTATGGGGGGTTTCCCCCCATCTTTTAAGTAGTTAATAATATTTCTCAATAAATATTTTCATGATATTTACAACCATCGTTAGGTGGCGCTATTTATTACTCCACAACCAGATTTAAAAGCCCTCTTTTTCCTGTGACCTTCACATTGTCTTGCATGGTGTAATGGCATTAGTGTTCGAGTACTGAGCCGTGCTGCACAGGATCGATTCCAGCGAGGACCAACTTCTGCTCTTTCATGTGATATTCATGATTTATAATGTATACATGTACATACACATTTCTGAATAATAATAAAATGTCTTTCATCAACAGATAATGCCGCGGTAGGAAATAGAAGAGAAGACAATAGTGGTAGCAATATTTTATTCAGCTGTCCCAAATGTAGGTACTGATTGTAAATTCGCTCCTAGCTTACCTTATGTAATTTTCCTGTAAACGATTTAAAACCATTTTATGAGTAACTAGTCTATTCTTTAGCGACATCTTGCCACTAATCTGTTAAATGGGCATATCAGGGGATAGTGATGACCTCATAATAGACGTGACGTACTAAAGAAGCACCAACATTCACGGTTCCAATAATCAAGAGCTGCCGACCTCTGTTTACAGCGAGAATTGTATTCTTCGCGTGCACGCGCTTCACTGTTACGTCTCATTACTTTATATCCAAATCCAAGGAGGATAAACAATGGCCGCATATTAGGGACGCCATGAACCACAGATATATATATGAGACATGTCAACCAGACCGTAAAGTAAATAATATTTATATCTCAAGTAGGTAAGGTACCAAAAATTACGCTTTTGCCTCTTTATGCCAATGGTGCAAATTTTGTTTGCCAAATTGTCTTATGTAGAGATAATCGCGAAAAATCAGGTGGACAGGGGTACAGGAATGGACTATAATAATTTATCCTATAGTCCGTTCCTGTATACGTACCCCTGTCCACCTGTTTTTTCGCTATTATTTATCTGTGAATCCAAGAACGCCAAAACTGTTTGACCTTGGGGAAGAAAGAGGAAAAAGCGTAATTAACTAATATGGAAATAATAGCCTACCTTATGTAATTTTCCTGTAAACAATTTAAAACCATTTTATGAGTAACTAGTCTATTCTTTAGCAACATCTTGCCACTAATCTGTTAAATGGGCATATCGGGGGATAGTGATGACGTCATAATAGACGTGACATACTAAAGAGGCACCAACATTCACGGAACCAATAATAAAGAGCTGCCGACCTCTGCTTACAGCGAGACTTGTATTCTCCACGTGCACACGCTTCACTGTTACGTCACATTACTTTATATCCATATCCAAGGAGGATAAACAATGGCCGCATATTAGGGACGCCATGAACCACGGATATATTTGAGACGTCAACCAGGCCGTAAAATATAAGTAATATTCATATCGTGAGTAGTTAAGGTACCAAAAATTACGCTTTTGCCTCTTTGTGTCAATGGTGCAAATTTTGTTTGCCAAGTTTGTCTTATGTAGAGATAATCGCGAAAAATCAGGTGCACAGGGGTACAGGAACGGACTATAGCTTACCTATCAGCACGACAGCCATGTGTACCCATATATCGTAAACTAAATATATTTTAATTTTTCATGATATAATTACTTCAAGTATCAGAGAAATTATAATTGTTGGGAAATTGATACAAAACAAAACTCGTGAACAGAAATAAACATACCTCAAAGGACTTGCTATGATAACTGGCCAAGGAACATTCGTGTATCTGGCCGGGACCAGGCTTAACCAGTTTTATGCACTGATCGTGTATAACTTGTAATTATTAAGTGTACGTAAATCACCCAGCATCTACAACTTTGGAATAGATCTGTTGTTCTAATGTGTCTGTTACCAGCCATGATATTGTTAGCAGTGGTCAGGTTTTATATTATAAGATGAGAGGCTGTAGTGCAGATTGTACTGCTTATCAGCACGACGGTCCTGGCGATTGCCTCGGCCCATAATAATTTGTCAGCCTATGATTTAAAATGAAGTTTGATGGTTAAACTGATTTTTGTTTTATTTTTGTCCCATTCAAGTTTTACAGGGTCATTTTCCATCTACTAAGTGACAAAAGTTTCTTCAGTTTTCACACACCTTCTGACGGAAAATATTAAAGGGACATAATCAGGAGCAATATAAAGCCTGTTCTTTCTCAATGTCAGTTCAGTTTTGCTTTATTCAAAAGTTTTCCAGCAAAACAATCCCAGCACAGTCTTAGTACCTCACATACGGCTGTGTAACACCTTGTTATAGTTCTGCATGTTAGTGAACACAGTCCAAGTGTGTCAGTTTACCAAAACAAGGCCACAGGACAGAAGGTTTGAATATAAGCTGCAACACACAATGTTTCAGCCAGCCAATACATGTATTACATTTTTTTGGCAAATTCAGTCGGGCATCTCCTGATTGACACGTGTTGTGGCTCCACGATGCACACGGCGCCACACAAAGTGTTCTTGTTTAAGACGTGATGGCACCCTGTCCACTGTTTTTAAGACTCGTTTACAGGAGTGAGCAAACGGTTTCAAGGCAATTTTTTGGCAAGTACAGATTTATTTGATAGGGAAGAGCTATTTTTCATTAATGTTAATTATACATACTTTATAGGTTATTGGGCCCCTTTAAGGAATGCCAAATATTAATATTGGATGATGTCATCAATACAATTTATTTTGAGGCCCTGTCAGACCTATTTATACCTTGGCTTAATGTATGACTTTGACCATTGCTGCATCAGTACTAGACCGAAGACTTTGTCTTTCATTTATTTATTTAATTTATTTATTTTAGAGCCTTTGATATGGTGAAATTCTTATTAAACTTTGTTTCACTGACTAACATTATCACTGATTATGTTTGGTACCAGTATCAGTTTTAGTGATAATCTTTATATTTGGTTAAGTTGTTCAGTATTCATCAACAACACCTGCTTGTCAGTGGCTGGAATGAGCCTTAATGCACCCCAAAAAGGTTAAAAAACATCTTTAATATAAGAAAGCTGATTATTACCAATAAAACATTCATCGCGCTGACTGAAACAATCACGCCGGCTCACCAGGGAAGGTACCCATAGGGTCACATAGCAAGTGCTGCGCAGACCGTTGTATGCATTCCATCTGCTAGACAAACATTTGTGTGACCCTGTGGACAGATTACTGTTCAGCATTTATCAGCTGGGCGGGCCACAGTGTCATGTATACAGTGACCTGGGGCTCCCTTAAAAATAGTGATTTGCAAATAGGTTATGCGGTCCTACAAGTGCAGCGCACAAGTTTTGTCTTGCTCTTGTCTGTATTATAGAAAAAGTAACATGTCTAGGCCCCTTTGTGCTCAGTCCAATGCATGTGTAGTAAATGTATGGAGGTGTAGTGTTTTTTATGACAGTACATATTGTTCTAGTTGTAATCTTAAACACAAATGGCTGAACATATTTGTTTCATGTTCAAAACTAGGTCTCCCTAAATCATTTTTTTTTTAATTTAAGTTTGACTCCATGCTTTGCCTTACCTTCACATAAATTTCTAAATTAAACACTACACTGACATGGACCCTCAGTAGGTGCCACATTTTTTTTTTAGATTGTACAGGGGCTAATACAGTAATAGCTCTTGAGCATCTGATATCAAGTAATAATTAACTTGAAGTCAGTGTGATTCTAAGTTGCCAGTATCTTCTGATCAATTCATCCCTAAATAGCTCTTAGGAGCTTGGCCAAAATTTTTATTATCATATTTTTACTGCCACCATGAGTGCTGTTTGTAATACCATGTAGTTATGTAGCTAGACTTGGCAGTACAGCTGTTGTTTCGCCATACAAGTGTGCTCAGAAGATAAATATGAGTGAATTGATAATATACCCCCAGTACACACTGCATGACTGTCCTTCAAGTTGCCCTCAAATCAAAGTTTATACTGTAAAGCCTCCCACGCACTATGACAAGAAAACATTAGCTAGAACTTTACCTCTGACACTCTCATGATATGTCCGACATTTCCTGTACTGTAGTTGAGTTCTAACATGGCATGCTTTCAGGCATTTGATTGGCTGTTGGTTTGATTTGTGTCAGGTGTTCTCATTGGTTAGATTAGTATGTCAAATAACGTAGACTGATTTGCACCCACATCATTCATATATTAGTGTACAGCCTTGGTTTTTATGAAGCTACACACAGTAAACCCCACAGAGTATGCATTTTATGCTTTATAAGTTTTGTGGTTGTATGTAATTAGTCCATGTGTTTAATATTTCTATTGACTTTGCACTCTATGATAAGGGCTGATTTTCAGGGTCTTCTACATTACGCAATTTTTTTTATCAGGCTAAGCATTAAGGCTTGTTGACCAAAAAGACTCGTTGTATACCCAACTGTATCTGTTGTGCTATTTCCTTATTGTCACAAGCATTGTGTATTGGTACGCATGTCCTCGGTGTCACCTTGTCCTGTTTATAAATGTGCTCATATGGGCTTTCACCTCCTTTACACACACTTTTAGAAAATGAAGGTCTTGGTTGGAGGAATGATATCTGCTACAGTTCAATTATTTCCTCTTGCATCAAAGAAAAATAGTAATAATAGTGTCTTGTTTGGTTTGCTGTTTCATGATTCTGGCCCAATCAACAACATGACATCACAAACAACCTTGTTTTGGTTGTAAACAAAATGGGCATTTACATCATCCAATTCAGGGCTGATACTAAAACAAATATTTAAATTTTATTGAAAATATAAAATTTCCAAAAGAAAAGATCATATGTGAGTTTTGAGAAATTTCAAGCAAAGACATCCATCAGAGTTTTCAGAGATGATGTTTAAATTAAATGGATCAAGTCATATTGAAATTCTACCCACAGGAATTGACAGGAAACATACCACTGATAGTATACTGACAATACTGAAAGTGTTAAAGTCTCTCTTTTAATAAATATAATTTTATCAAACTTATTATATAGTGGTATATTTAATATTAGTTTCAAACATTTTTAAATAATTGTTTGTGAAGGCTGTTGGCTAGGAATGACAGCAACAGTGGTAACTTTAACATTAATAAGCAAAGTTCATAATTACAGCTGAGTGTTGCCTACATTATAATAATTTATATTTTTGGGGAATACATTTCAACATCTTAACACGTTTTGCAACTTGTACTAAACTTTACCATCCCTCATATTTTAAAAGAGACTACAGAGTAAAGAAAGGGAGACACCTTCAGGCACTGGTACCAGATTTTATTCACGTGTTCCTGATCAAACTTCCATGCAAACATTAGTTATGGTGGCTGTGACTTTGTTGACTTTTTTTCAGGCCAGAGATGTATTTCCACTCATTTTGACACAAGATCTTGATGAAAATAACATATTGCTTAAAAAATCTGTATTAATGGGGAAAAATATGGCCTGTTCCACTTCCCCTATAGTATTTTAGTGTTGTGAGCTATCAAGAATAGTATTTCTTAGGGTTAAGACCCCTGGTACAGTTTTTTTTGTCTCTTTTTTTTTATTGTTTTGTAAATGTAATTGTCCATATTCTAGTGATCAAATAGGATTCTCAGATGAGATATGGGTATTCATGTACACATCATATATGCTAATGTGAGAAATAAGTAAAGTATTATATTGCTTAAAGGGGTAGGAAGTAGCCTAGTGGTTAAGATGTTGGATTTTGGAGCTGAAGGTCTGTGGTTCAAAACCCACTGGAGCTTCTGTGGCATAATGGTGAAATATCATTTTAGTTTATAATAGAACTTCAGAGATTCACTCTTAATGTCTTAACGACAGGTTATGACTTCTGTGTATATGAAACCTGAAACCCATAAGGCTTATCATATGGATAACTTCATCTTCTTTCAGTAGACTGTGCCATCAACAGGCCACAGACCTATCCTTTAAAAAAGTATCATAGTGTTTAATGTATTATGAGATGATGTATCATTGAAGCCCTAATTCTTATACTTGGTTTTTCTTACAGATGATGTACTGAGGCTGACAGTCTAGCTTGTCTCCGGAGACACTATCAGGGATAGATAACAGCAAGATGTTTCATGGTAAAATCCATAATGTTTTTGTCAAATAATTTCATTTTGTAATATGTATGTTGAAACCTATCACCTGCTTTCATGGTCTGGGGGCAGAGCACAGGGCTCAGAGCTGGGAGATTTTGAGTTCGAATCTCAGCCAGAGTGGTGGTTTTCATTTTGGGCCCCCATCCAGGCTTAACGGGAAGACTGTTCCCAACAGTTTTGCCTCACTAACAAATGAGTGCACCTTTTGGGGTTCCTCAGTGTTTTGACCCAGCAGTGTGGATCACACGCACACAGGAGCGATACACCTAGCCTTATTGACACCAGTATCATGGTGTGTAAGCTCCTGTCACATTGTCCAAAACTTAAATGGAATTCTACAAATAGACATAGTATTTTGTTTAGCAAGCATTAGAAAATGAACCGTTACCTCCACCAGAAACAAATTTAAAATGATCATTGATTGCTCTCATGCATACCTCGGTTGGGATTGGTTTTGGAGTATCTGTCTGAAAAAATATTTCTCTCAAGCTCAAAAACAATATATTTTATCAAATTTTGGTCAAATTTCTAAGTGTGTTTTAGTTTTTATGTTCGCCTGCAGATGTGTCCACATGTCATAGTGCATCTGTTTTAAGTTTTTATTAAGTTGTGCCCTCAAGATTTTCTCCACATGTCATAATTTTGGTTGCTTATCAAGCATGAAAGACAACTAGATCCCAAAGCAGGGGACATTAATTCCACGAATTTGCTTGTTAAAAATAGCTTTACAAAGAAATGGATCCTGCAGCATCTTACTACATGCAAGTCTCTTTACGCTGTCTTGATGAAACCATGCTTCAGGATGCTGTTTCAAGTTTTAAGATGAAAATTCTTGCTTTCCCAGAATTCATATAGAAACTGGCTAGTCCTATAAAGCCTTGTAAACTTATCCAGTAGCCAGTGCATGTATTCCTTATATATTATAGTGTGTGGACAGTAATGTATGTATGTACATATAGATTTATATAGCCCAGTTATTTATTTTAACAATGTTCAACTGCACTTCACAAAGGCTCTAATCTGTATAACAAAAAGCTAGTGCAAAATAATGTGACTTTTTTCTTGAAGGCAGAAATGTCAACAATTTGCCTTAATGGCTTTGGCAGAGCATTCCACTCCCTGGGTGCAGCAGCAATGAAAGCTTGGTCCACCAAGGACTTATATTTCATCCTGGGCACCTCCAGCATTATAATGTTAATAGAGGGGAGTGGACAGACAGACTGTCTGATCTTAAACATATCCTTGATGTAAGTTGGGCTGTGACCTTGCAGGTCTTGTATCTGATCTGATAGGCACCAGGGAGCCAATGGAGACTCTTCAGGACTGGCTTTATATGCTTGCGTCTTGGTACTCTGCACAACACGTGGGCTGCTGAGTTCTGCACCTGTTAAAGTTTTTGAATGTGGGTACTGTTAGGCATTGCAATAATCAAGATGGCTGAAAACCTGAGCATGTAAGAGAGTTTCTGCACTCCTCTGGTCCAGGTATCTGCATACTTTCTAAAAGTTGTGGAGTTGTGCATATGCTGCTTGACACTTCATCTTGATGTGCACTTCCATAGACCTGAGTTTGTCTGAGTATACACCCAGGTTGCAGATAAACTCAGATGGCTCGATACCACTGTCCCTGATAGTGGTAGATATTTTACCACATTTGGTGAGTTAAGAATTAGTGCCAATAACCATCTATTCTGTCTTGGCATCATTCATTTTAAGCTTCATTTTTTGCATCCAAACTGTGATATCCTTGGTGCATTGTTCCATAGAGGCAATCTCAGTGGCTATGCAGGTAGGATCACATTCTGCATATGTTTGATGGTCATCAGCATAACCTTGGCCCTCCTTGTTATGATGACCAAGGAGGCTGAAAATGGAGCTAGAATATTGACTGAACATCACCGGGCCAAGACATGAACTCTGAGGTATACCCTGGTTCAAAGGAAATTTATTAGAGGTCTCAATTCCTGTGATCACATTTTGAAATGATGATGCAAATATTATGTTACCCAGTCCATGGCTTTAGCAGTTTCTTCGAAAGATTCATCCATGATATTACATAAATTATTATGGTCCACAGTGTCAAAAACAGACTTAAACAGTTATGACTGCTGTGTAATGTTACTTGTCAGCTTTTGTTACATATGATTGGCCATTATGATTTTGGCCCCATTAATCTTGTAAGTTGTATGAAATACATGATATAGCAGACCAGGTTCCATCTTGGAGCAAAGTTTGTTCGTGACAGAGTGAGAGACATGCTAATAGGAATCCTGCACTGACATAGCATTTAAACCAGAAGTTACTCTAGATAGATAAATTCAGGGAGTTCAATACAAGTCAGTATTTTATAGTCATTTCAACCAAGGGTCCCTTTAAATTTGAATGTTATATTTAATATAATACATTTAATACGGGTTGGAAGTTAACTGAACAAAAGCCTAATATTGGATGAACCACTTCATGTATAGAACAAACATTTGCATTTTACAACTTTCTACGGGTGGTTTCTTATGTCCTGTAACCAGGCAACACAGCATCAGTCATTGGTTACCAACTCCAATGTGAATGTTTCATTTCTAAGTTCAATATAATTCAACACACTGAGCATTTGTGGTCATTTTTTGCTTGTTGTCCATGCATCTGGCCATCTGGTCAGCTGATAGTGAAGCACAGATCAGAGCCATTTCACCAAGAAAATTCTTGCTCAATATCCATTCAGGTCTTGGTGAAATCTCCTTGGAAACTAGAATTGAGGTCCCAGTGACCTTTGTTGTGACCTTTTACCTTTGTTGTGAAAATGTTCTTCTGAGCACCTTGAAGGTTTGCCTTCTAGTGTTAAAACAGTTTACCTTGGGATTACAAATTCAAAATAATGTATCTATGTCATTTTGGAAAACTGAACAAAATTGACCTAACCGGCTCTTATCATTAGCAGATTGGACATTTCACTGAAAGCATACCATTTTCAAGAAAAAAAATGTATGATAACTCAAATTTTTCAGTAAATGATGCATTAATTGCCTTGAATTTTGCTATGCTTTCTAATTGTAGATAGAGATTAGTTCCTGAGTGGTACTTTAAATTAGGGTCCTGCTTGAATAAGGGGGTGCCCTATAGTAATCACCCTCTCCATCTGTCTGACCATCTGTCTGTCCACAAGTATTTTCCGGATGCGAACTAAAGTTTGAATTAACATAGGAAATTCAAACTTGACTTATATATTACCAACTACAAAAGCAAGAACCCTCTGTAATTTGGGTTCATGAGGTCCAAGGTCACAGGACCCATATCTTTTTAAAGGTTGTAGATACATTTTAAGCCAAACTTTTCATCCAAGACCTTCCATCTTGCACATAAATCTTTCATCTAAAATCTTTCACTTTGGGATTACCTAACAATACAGGAAGAACCTCATTGATTTCAAGATAAAAAGTAAAAGTCACAGAACCATCTCTCTGAATTATATGCTGAACAGGCTTACAATTAAATACGTCTGATGAAATAATCATGCCTCTGTTGCTTGGATTGCTTCACTCCTACACCTACATACCTGACTATCATTGATTCAAACCTAAATATATTGGTTCAGATGTTTAAACCACTGGAGCTAGCATCACTATATTTTTTGCAAAACATCAGTCATCTAAAAGACTTTTGCTTATTTTTTTGCTAAGCGTTTACTTAGATTTTTAGCTCAGCTGACTATAAGTCATCTGAGCTATAGTCGTGGTCCTTTGTCCGTTGTCCGTCCATCCGGCAGTCCGGCCGTTAACAGGGCACGTTTTTAAACCGTTGGACCTAGGAATCCAAAATTTTACATATCATTAGATGTTCCCAAAATCTCCTACCATACCGAAAATTGGGTCATGAGGACTTCGTTCCTTTGAGATATTAAGGAAAAACCTCCGTTTTCCATAAATAGCCATTGTTACACTTCAAGGCTGCCTAATATCACTGATCTGTTCTTAGTTATATTTAGTATTCATATTCTTCCATACATTTTCTATGAACATACCAAAAATTAGGTCAGTATTGGGTATTATTTTGAAATTATGGGCCCAAATATAATGCAGTTTTTTAAAAATCAGGAAATATATTTACTCACCTAACATGAGAATTGCTGAAGCTGGAGACTTTTTTCAGAAATATAACTTTATTTAATCAAGATTATTTACCCAAAATTAGATCTGAATTTTGCAAATTTTTCAAGTTATTAGCATAAATAAAAAATTAATACCTTAAATTTTGTCCAACTTTGGGAATAGCACGTTTTTTTCTGTAAGCACTGTTGATTTAATTTTCACAGCATATGTACATAAATCTTTAATCTTTTAAAATCTGAAATTTCAAAGGAATTGATTGAAAAGGGTAGCTTTTATTCAAGTTTCAAGTTTTCATACACCATGTCAGTGTTGTTTACATCTGGCCGGCCTAGTAGAACAGCCATCACTTGTATTATGTAACCCACCCCAGGCAGCTTGCCTCAGGCTCAGCTTTGCCACTACTAGTAGGCTAACCCTTTGCCCTGCACTCCCCCCCCCCCCCCCTCGACCCCCCCCCCCCACCCCCGATGGTGCATTAACTAGATGAATGTTATAATTTTCTGTATTTTATTTTATTCATGGCTATGCTACATTTTATATTTTGAATTGTACCACCAGGGTTACAATGATTAAAGTGCACATTTAATAGTGTCCACAAAGTGGTGTATTGCTATGAAAGTGTGGATGTTCATCAGATAAGTAATTCCTTACTTCAGAAGAGTAAAAACTTCACCAGGTGTGAAATTGACTATTAAATTTTATCAAATTTACTGAATTTTTTATTTTATTTCGGTGAATAAAATTAAGCATGTACTGAAAACTCCAATGTGCAAAACTTTTTAATAGTGATTCAAGGAATAATCTTGTAGATGCCATGTTGTGGCATTATTTTCTTTTAAATTCAGTTTAAACATTTGTGATTTAAAAATAATAAAATATATGTATATGCATAATATTACCCAATATGAGCTACACTATGGACATATAATGATTGCAACTTAGAATTCTGATATTTTAACTTATATTTTCATTTGTTTTATTACAAATAATATAAAACTTGTAAATAAAAAAAAGGAATCAGATTTAAAACTATTAATGGAAAAAGTGGATATGCTAAAAAAATAGGCTTATATATAAACTTAAATGCATTATTCCCTTGAAAATGAAATAAATGTATTAGTCCATTCTGTCCACTTGCCTGTCCATCTGTTAATTTTTCATATGCATCACAGTATCTCTAAACTTTTACTGTTTCTTCTATAAAGTTCCTATGTACGTGCCAGTAATTTAGTCAGTATTATATAATTTTAAAAAGTTATAATCTAAAAAAATATTTTTAGAAAAAATTAAATACATCTGTGTTTCTATTAAATATCTATTTTCATACTTCAGGACTGCCGAATATCAAAACCACTCATCTGGGTTTCTTCATATTTACCATAAATATTCCACTATATAACTTAAATTTTGCCCAAGTTTGACCATGGCATGTTTCTTTTATGTAAGAACATTTGATTTACTCTCCACAGTCGATTTAATCTGTTAAATTCTGAAATTTCAAAGTAAAAGCTTAAAAATTGTTCTAGTTATTGAAGTTTTTCTGAGGCTCTAATATCCCTACAGCCTTGCCTGGGTAAACTTATTAGTGATGCAAAACTGCTGTCACAAATGTAGAATCACATGGCAACCCTGACCTTCCCCCCCCCCCCCCCCCCCCCCCGCCAACAGATATGTTGCATTAGTTACATACTTTAATTTGCATTGCTGTTTCCGATCCAATGTATACAACTTTTCCTGAATCAAGTGTTATTTTCAGATTTTTATTATTTTGCAAATTTAAAAAAATATTTTTTAAGAAAAAATAAATACATCTGTGTATATAATGTGATGTTGTTAATCAACTTAAATTTTCTAATATAATTGATATATATTGTAAATGTATAGTAAAATTTATAAATTTTGTCCAAAATTTCCTTTAACAAAAAACTTATGTAACAGAAAAAAATTAGGACCTAATGCAAACATTTGTTCAGTTTTTTTCTGCCTCAGTAGAATGGGAATTAAAGTGATTTGCTTTGTTTTTCTATCTCTCTGTCTGTTTTTAAAAATTCAATAATTATGAATAAAACTGTTTTTACCTGTAAGATTAAATTTTGTATCCTGTATGTTTATGCAAAGGTGTTGTAACTTTCCTCACTCCCTGCCACTGAGTTTTTGTTTAGGACAATATTCTTCTGGTAACTGCATAAAATGTATAACTGGTAAATAAAGAAATAAATATACAGAGTTACAAAGGTGTTTTTAAACTCTCATCCTCTCCCTCTCCCTCCCCCCCCCCCCCCCCCCATCAGGTCAAACAGCTGAGTCCCCATGTAACCCTTCACCACAACACAACACCAGATTATGAGTCATCTCTTCTCTATATATTCACACTTAGACTCAGTCACTTCAGATTGTTTTTCTCTATAGGTCACCCGCATGTCCCATCAGTAACTTCTTCTCTGAACTCCCAAGTTTTAGTCTCTCAAGTTGACCTCAACCTGCCTATTGTGATCATGGGCGATTTCATTATTGACATTTCTAATATAATATATAACACCAAATTGACACAATTATGTCAACTCTTTAAATGTCAACAACTAGTCAGAGAACCAACCAATGACCATGGAAATACCATAGATCTTGTCTTTACTAACTGTTTAAATGCTTCAGTTTCAACATTAGAAAACACATGGTCAGGTCACAAGATATTATTAGCAACAATCCCCCATTCTTCAATTCAGATCTAACATGGAAACTTCTCACAGCTTAATCTACAGTTTCTTCTCTATAGATGCTTTTTGAGACATTCTGTTTCCTCTCTAATTCAGCAACAACTGCTTCCCAAAACATATAAGTTTTCTACTATTCCATAAATATTTTGATTTATTAAATGTGTATTTTTATACTTGCAAATCTCCACTTCCTTCCTCTGCAATTTACAACATCTGGTCATTCCCATTGCAATATTTAAGACACACATTCTTGTTCATAATTAAAATACTGATACTTCTATATAACTATTCCGCTCAACTACATAATTAATACAAAAAATTACATTTGTCAAAATGAAATCTTACAGACCTACATACAACAATAGTGACAAAATTATTTCTGTCTCATTCAGCTGAGTGCCATGACCAATGGGACCCTTGTATAATCTAAGGCACAAAAATTTAAAAAATTCTTTTCCGAAACTGTCAAGCCAAATTGAGCAATATTTCAAAGAAAAATTCTCTGAAACCTGTCACTTTGAAGTATGTTTGAATGGTTCCAGTTCGGTGAATTTGGCTGAGTTAAAGGAAGCTGAACTTAGTTATTTCACTAAAAAAGGATACTAAAATTACAATAACAGAAACGGCTGGAGCTGTCATCACATACTTTTATGCAAATGTTGGTAACATGACTCATTTATATTAATTTTAGGTATTGGTGGCGCCACCTATCAACCTTTTCTGTACAAGGGTCATCGTTCATTTGTACATTAACCCATAATTTCTAAGGAAAAGGAGGAGCTAGCCTCCCCAAATTTTATACTAAAATCTCATATATCAACTGTTCTAGGATTGAGCGTTTTTGGGTGCCACCTGCATTTACTTACATTTTAGGGGGAAAGCTAAAAAGCCTTTGAAAATCTTCTCTGAAATCATTTGTCCCAAATTGGTCAATATTTCATAGAAATAACCCCAGAGATAAGCTCTCTCAAGTTTGTTAAAATGGTTTAGGTTTGATGAATTTTGGCTGAGTTACAGGAATCTCAGAAATGACAGGGACTAGCATCACCAAGTTTTGTTGGTCACATGACTCCTATTTGAAATTGCAATTTACATGGTTCCACCTACATAAAACCTCATAATTTTAGCCTCTTTCATTTAAAAAATGTTTTATGATGAAACTGTCTAGTGGAATCGTTTAATTTTAATAGATATTATCCTAGGGTAGGGTTCTTTCAATTGTATAAGAAAAGATTGGGTTTGTTAATTTTTGGTAGAGTCATAGAAAGCTGAAGTTGGTCTTGCAGCCATTAGTTTGCCTTTTTTAAATTGAAGACTGCAATAGTCTTCTTCTGCAAAACTGATGTTTCAACATTTCACAATAATGATTCTTAGGAGGGCTTCTTTCAAGTTTACTTAAATGATTTTTGCAAAATCATTTGACCTTTTATTCTTAACATTTTGATAAAAAAAATTTATGGATATGTCAGCTTGAAAAAAAGCATTGTAGCCAAAGTTTTTCAGTATGTGTTAACAGATTTACCTACAGGCCAAGATTGAGCCTGTTTTATAAATAGCTTGGCAGACTGCCAACTATTTTAGATTTGGCAACAGGCCAAAGGTCAGTCTGGATCTATTTATAGCTTTGGCACACTGCCAACAGTGTGAGATAATGGAACAGATCAAGAGTTCACTCAGTGCAGCCAGGAACAGGTCAAGAGATCACTCAGTGCAGCCAGGTCAAGTCAAGAGTTCACTCAGTGCAGTAGCTTGAGCAAGCAATTCGTTACGGTTCACTTGGGTAATTGCCTTTCTCACCTAAGCCTCAATAGCCCAGTGCAGCTGACTCAAGAGAAGTATGATGTAAAAATATTGTCTTGGCCTGATACAATGACTTTAGCACAGCGTATTTGCCTGCTTATTTCTCAGGAGGGATTTGATATATCAGCCTGAAATTGTGCATATTTATACATATCGGATTGATTTGTCTTATACAAGACTTGTGGTGCCACCTACAATAAATTTTGTGCAGTTTATGTCCCTGCTTATTTCTCAGGAGGGGTTTGATATATCAGCCTGAAATTTGGCATATGTATACATCTTGTATAGCTTAGTCAAATAAAAAACTGGTGGCGCAACCTCAATTCATTTTTGTGTTGTGTGCACCCATGCCAGTTTTTCAACAGTGATGTTTGTGTTATTGGTTCTTGTTCAAAATTTTAGTACTTGCATTGTTCATATATATGTCACACATGTACTTGAAAAGTAATGATCCAGCATTGATGCATTATACATGGTGTATATCCCATTGCACAGGTATTCATTAGGCCTGAATTCCTTGTTTTCAAGCATCACTCAGCCTGGACTAGAAGTCTATGGGCCTTTTGTGTGGTCCTTCCTGACCTGTCAGTATTCTAGTTTGTTTAACAATCAAGTTTTATTTTGATAGAATAAATTCACTATATTTATCCCATATCGAGGAAAAATTCTTATAGTATTTTTACTAATTCAAGCATGCATGGCCCTGTAAATTACTTTGCACGTTGATCTTGTATCACACTATAGCCTATTCATTCAATGCACCAGTTGTAACACAAACTTTTACTGTTTACTGGTTTAATGGGTATTTAAATAGAGCCTGCCATGTATCAGTAATATAACATCAGCTTGGCAAATTGTTCAAAATCAGTTTTACACTTGTGAATGTCACAGGTCATTCTCTTCAGCTGAGCTTCATGACCTGTTGGTCCCTTGATACACTAAATTTTGCAGTGACTTTACGTAAAGATTTTATCACAAATAGGGACATAAATTCAAGGTGTCTTATCACAGTAAGGTTAACTAATGGGTATGTACAATTTTATTTCCAGATGGTGCGGAAATCCCGCACTCATGATATTGTCCCCGAAGACAAGCCAGAGGATCCAGTCCTACCTTCTAAGGGACAAATTCCTTCATTTAATAACAATACATATAATGAAGATTTAGTGGATCTGCATATTAAAGAAAACAAGATAAAACCTGACAAAAGAACTGAATCTGTAGATGCTCAGGCATTAGAACAACAGATTGACATTAAACACACTGAGGACTTAATCGATAACCAGACTGAAGGAATAAGTTACACTAACAGTTATTCTGAATATTACCAAAGTGAGGACAGTGATATAAAAATACAAGAACTGGATGGTAACATCACCTCTTGTGAGGTAAACAAGGCGGGCAGAAAGAGGTTATTGGGATTATTTAAAAACTCTTTTACAAATATAGTCACAAAAATTGTGATAAGTATAACAAATATTGTGACTTTTGCTTCAAGGAAGAGGAATAGTGTGAGCATAGTTTGGAAGGGCGTTAAAACATGGTTAATATTTGGGAGTGTATGTTCTGAATCCATCATGCCTACAACAGACCATGCTTTGTTTGATAAAACAATTGAGCGGTGGGCTTTAGAAAGACATTTAGACCAGCCCCAGGCCATGAGATTTGAGGTGTTAAGACTGTTGTCTTTTACCTCCTGGAACAACACCTCTCCAGTACATCCCACACACCTTGCTCGAGCTGGTTTCTTCTACACTGGATATGCAGATGAAGTACAGTGTTTCCTCTGTGGAGGCCGAGTCCTGCAGTGGGAAACAGGGGATAAACCTTTTGAGGAACACAGGAGACATTTTCCAACCTGTAGATTTATACTAGGGCAAGATGATACCAATCAGCCGCATGAACCCAGAGAAGGATTTGACCCCTCAGTCCTTGGGTCTCAAATTTCTGATGGACTTGCTGCTCTGCTCCGAAGTATGCAAGAATTGAGTCAGCAACGACGCAGTGACCATCCTGCTGTTGCAGCAGGTGGCAGAGATCTGGCCCCACAAGGGCAAGATGGCACCCTTATTGTGAGTGACACAAGTAGCATAAGCCGAACGCAGTCAGTCAGTGGGACTGTCGCTGGTGCTGCCCAACCTGCGCTCTCCTTTCAGCAATTTTCTAATGCTTCAGGATGTGGAAGTCAGGACCGAGAGAATATTTCTGTTTCCAGCTCACAAGGGCAACCACAGAGAACTGATCTGGACTCCATGATTCAACCTCCTACAGTTGCAAGGGATGGCCCTGCAAGAAATGAACATGCATCGGTATCAGTCCCCGCTCCAAGTCTTCTCACCGCTAGAGACTTCATGAAGTCTGAACATAATCGTCTTGCAACATTTGATAAATGGCCAAAGAAAGATAAAGTTAACCCAAAGCTGATGGCTGCAGCAGGGTTGTATTTTGTTGGTCCAGCTGACAAGGTCAAGTGTGCATTCTGTGAGGGAGCCATGATGAATTGGGATGAAGGGGATGTACCTCAGGATGAACACTTCAGATATTTTGGAGACCGATGTGCATATATCCGTGGAGAACCAGCTGGCAACATCCCACTTCCTGGAGACCAGTCTGCCAATCAGCAGGACAATCCCCGCAGTGGGCGGAGCTCCAGCAGGTCTGAGCATGAAAGAACCCTCAACCAACTTGGTATCGTTGTTGATCGGCCACGTCAGCCTGCACTGGCTCGGGAATCTGACAGACTTGCTACATTTAAAAGCTGGCCACAAGGAAAGTCTCAGACACCACAACTGCTTGCTGCTGCTGGATTTTACTTCACAGGTATTTCATTTGCATCATATTCAGATGTAAAGTGCTCATTAATTTGTTAAATCTGAGGCCCAAAACAGACTTTTGTGCACATCTTTTGTTCAGTAATGTGTAGCCTTTCACCTTTAAAAAAAATGAATTTACCCATCCAGTTTGTGAAGTCACCTTTGTGAAAAGTCATGCACAGGAAAATTACAACATAAAGTAAACACCTTTCCATGTAGTTTAAGGTCAATAAAAATTATGCTTGTTAACTCAACATTAGAGAACATTTTGCTCCTGCCATAGGCATTTATCTACATATTTAAGAAAAAGTCCTCATTTATTATTCAAATTTGGTTGTCTTAGTAATATAGAGATTCTTCAGATTGCATGTAATATAAGGTTCAAATTTTAAAATTTCCCCTCTGTGGTAGGGGTACCCACCCCATCCAGCGACCCCTATAAAGCTGTGTGAACATCAATATGGCATTTGCAAATTAATCCTTTTGAAATACACCCAGACAACAAGCTTCATGATTGTTCTGGCTAGTGATCATTGGTGGAGAACCAGGGGAACCAATCGTTATTATAAAACAAGGTCTGCAGAAGTCACCGAGTGATATTCTTCACTCCAGCCAGTGATTGCACTCGGTTTTTCTGAGAGGATTTCTTATTTCACATGAATTCATTTTAAAAAATTCCATTTGCCAAAGAAGACTTCTCTGAATGAATCCAATCTTGTTTGACTTTATGTCCTCTGTCTCTGTAGTAATTTTTTAAACCTTTACAACAAGTTTCAGGCCTCATTTATGAGCAGGCCTGAGTGTGATGAGAGCCACAAGATGCACCAACTGGTCTGTTCACTTGACTACGACCTACCCACTTCACGACAGGTATCATTTCTGGGCTGCACAGTTCCACATTTCATTGCAGAAAACTGTGCGAAAACACCGATTTTAATTTCTAATTATCCAAAAATATACAACGGATAGGATATCAAAATTACACATCGCGACTTAATTCTCTAGAGCTGCGTCTTATCGCAAACATTCCATATTAACATATATTCAAGGCAGGATTTAAAACCTCTGAGAGGATTGCTACATATTCGATATTTCTATAAAGAAAAGAAGATGAACATCAAATGTGTGTTTAAGAGGACCAGGATCTAACATTGAATATGGAAGAATATACTTAAAGATGAATTTTATTTTATTTTAACAAGGCATCCAGGACCAAGTTCGCTGCTTCTTCTGTGATGGGGGACTCCGTAACTGGGAGCCGGATGATGATCCGTGGCGGGAGCATGCCCGCTGGTTCCCAAAGTGTGGCTTCATGAAACAAGCAAAGGGTACCACCTTCATCCATGAAGCAAATCGAAGTGCAGCACTGGTCAACCAGCAGAGCCAGGTAATAATTGTTTTCCTAGATAGAGCCTAGGATGAGACTGGTCATCCTGCTATCCTGGTAACCTAGTACAGCACATGTCAGCCAGTGGAGCCAGGTAAAAGTATTCCATAAATAAGCCCTAAAAAGACCATCCTGCCGTCCTGTTACAGATTAAATCTATAGATAGTCATACCCAGCATCCAACGCTCAGACAGTGCCTGTGAACTACCAATGTGGTAAAAATAAACTTTGGATATTTGAAACTGAAACCAAATAAAAGCCTCATTTTTAGCTCAGCTAACTATAAGTCAACTGAGCTATAGTCGTGGTCCATTGTCTGTCGTCCGTCCGTCCGTCTGTCTGGATGTCCGTCTGTAAGACTGGCACATTTCTACACCATTGGACCTACGAATCTGAAATTTGGCATACAGTTAGATGTCCCCAAAATCTCCTACCATGCCGAAAATTGGGTCAATAGGACTTCATTCCTTCGAGTTATTAAGGATTTTTTTATAAGAAATCTATTTTTACACTTCAGGACTGCCTAATATCAAAACCACTCATCTGGTTTTCTTCATATTTACCATAAATATTCCTCTGTATAGTTCCTATGTACATGACAGAAATTAAGTCTGTATTATTTGATTTAAAGAAGTTATGGGCCCAAACATAATGGACTTTGTAAAAAAATCAGGAAAGATCTTTGGTCACTTAAGACCAAAAGTGTTAAAGGTAGGGACTTTTTTTCAGTGATACAACTTAAATTGATCAGCATTTAATTGTATACCAAAAATTAGATCAAAATCTGTTAAATTCTTTTAAATATCGGCAAAATATAAAAATGGTACCTTAAATTTTGCCCAACTTTGACCATGGCACGTTTTTTCCCTGTAACTGCTGAGGATTTAATTTCCAAAGCATGTTTTTGTTACCATTTCAACTGTTAACGCCAAATATCTGAAACCAGTTGGATCAAAAACTGTAGATTTTATTCAAGTTTTTAAGCACCATGTCACACATTGTTTACATCAAGCTAGTGTTATGCAGTTTGCTAGAGCTCAGCTCCCAAACTTCAGCTCTAAGTTCCTTAAATTTGGCATACAGTTAGATGTCTCCAGAATCCCCTTCCATGCCAAGAATTTGATCACTAGGACTTAATTCCTTCAAAATATTAATGAAAAACTTTCATTTTTCCATTAAAAACCCATTGTTACACTGTAAGACTGCCTAATATCAAAACCACTGATCTGACTTTGATCATATATAATATACATATTTTTCTATACATTCACTATGCCAGAAATGATGTCAGTATTGCGTAATTGTTTTGAGTTATGGGCCAAAACATAATGCACCTTTTAAAAAATCAAGAAATATATTTACTCCCTTAACAAGAGGATTGCTGAAGCTAGAGATTTTTTGTCAGGGATGTAACATTATTTAATCAAGATTCAATGGAATACCAAAAATTAGTTCTGAATTTTTCAAATTTTATAAGTTATTAGTATAAATATAAAATTAGTACCTTAAATTTTGCCCATCGTTGACCATTACACATTTGTTTCCTTAGAGCACTGTTGATATAATTTTCATATCATGCACACATAAGGATTTCATCTTTGTAGTTCAGAAAGCAGAAAGAAATTGGCCAAATATTGTAGCTTTTATTAATGTTTTTATGAGACTATGTCAGACCCAGGCTCAATACAGCCCCTCTTCAGTCACCTGTATGTTGACCTTTCATCAGATTATGCACGCTTGAGCGAAGCATTCACTGGGGCAGCCAGGCAGCTAATGCCAAGCCACAGTTGATCCAGGTGTCCAACTTAATCATCTAATAGTTGTTTTGAAAAACAACAATAAACAATAAATTAATAATTTTTTATTGGTTTTTAATAACAAATTAAAGAAAAATTAATAGAAAAGGAATTTGTTAGTTGATGAGTAACAGGAAATTAACTTGCAGTTACTGATGATGTAAGAATCTTGTATGGATGGATAGAATGTCAGTGTCAATGTTATTCCAAATAACACCATGCAGTCACTTATGGTATTTTTCAGTTAAATTTTAATGATAAAAAAATAAATCATATTATTCATTACTAATCATTAGGGATCATATGAAGGAAATTAATGATAGACAAAGATGCAGTTGATAATATTAATCTAGATTCCTACTGTGTCTAGTGTGTAGATTGATGTTAAAGTAGTCCAAAATAAATATATTACATTTATTTTAATATAAATAAAAGCCATAAAACCGGATACTTATGATCATTATTTAAATTTGTGAATTTTGTATATTCTGGATTCTCAACATCATTGTTTGGCTAAAACTGAATAAATACTAGACATGGTGCAAATGCTTTGAAAATGTATTTGAATACGAATATGAATATATACTGCATTAAAAAATGTTATTGCATAAGAATGGGAATTCAGGTAAAAATGAAAGTATTTGAATACCAGTGCAGAAACTTTCAAAATGTATTCATGCATGCATTCATGAATATATTCTATAATATTATTTCAATTATCATTTCAGTTATATTTTATTTTAAATAATCATATGATTTTCTTATTATTTTTTTAAAATAAAAATTATATTCGCACAATATTTGTTATTAAATTTTAATAAATAGTTAAATTCTTTTATTATATGTGCTGCTTATAAGTTATATGGCCAAGTCAAAATATGTGTGACAATAGCACTCCATTTGTTAATAAAATAAATGAAATCAATCCTCTTCCCTGTCCCCAAAGATACTATCAAAATCATACATAAGCTAAACACCAACAACTCGTAATAAAGCTTATATTTATTACCACACAAAACCAGCATGTGCCTCTTTCCCAAATCATATTTTTTATCATATATAACAGCTGAGCGCCGTGACCCATGGGTCCCTTGTTTGTTGATTTCTTGATTCTTGGTATTTCCTACCTTTGATCATTAATTCAGTTGCTTTGGGTAATTATGTAAATTGCCCTTGTTAAGTTATTGACCTTTTTTTTCAAAGTAAATTACCTGAATTAACCATCCAAGCAGTGTAAATTTTCTGAAAATTTCTTATATTTTTTCTACAAGGACTAAGAGATTATCCATTAACATGCACACTTAGTCTTGTATTGACATATTTATCAAATTTAAGTAATACTTCAAGCATTACACTGACCCTTCATTTGGTCCTTTTTCCTGCCCCTTTGAGAATTTTTCAAATGAAATTACTTCATGCACCACATATAATTCTCCCCTGGACTCTAAAAGAATACAAAAAAATAATCCCTACTTTAAGAAATAGGCCCTAATTCCTAATTGTCAGAATAAAGACAGTCACTATGGCGGAACATGGAGTAGTATCATGTGACATCAAATTATACCATGAACCCTGTATTAAGTTATATCAGATTGAAAACCAGATGGCTGTGCTAGGCAATGAAGGTATTCCTGTAAATGATAAATGTTCCAGAGCACCTGTATTTGTGTATCCAAACTTGGCTTTCTCTGATCTGCTGGGAAGGACATGTTTGACGAGGACCAGAGTTGAGCACTGGATAAGGAAGGGTTTCCTAAAGCTACTATTAATTCATTTTAACAAGGAATCTATGACCAGATTTGTAATGGAGGTATTACCGGCACTGTGATTGTAAATGATCATACAAGTATTTCAGGGTACCTATTTATCTAAGTCTCCAAACTATCTTTGGTCTCCTGCAAAATACAGGAATTTTGTCACACTGTATTTTACTTCATGACAGAGTAAGAAATATACTCATTCACACATAAAAAGCTCAACATTGAGCATTCTGTATAATTAGTATTTTATTGGCATTTTACCACAGTGTTTTTATCATATCACCAGCAGCCTCTGCTTATGCTACATTTAATATCTTGATTTTCAGGCAGGGGGCAGCACCAGCGGTAAATCACAAGAAAGCAGCACCTCATCTCAAGGTAACAGAGACATTTGTGTTTTGTTCATCTATTGATATTTTGTGAATAATTAGCTCAGCTGACTAAAAGTCATCTGAGCTATAGTCATGGTCCATTGTCCGTCGTCCGTCTGTCTGTCTGTCCGTCCGTCCGTCTGTCCGTCTGGATGTCTGTCCGTAAGACTGGCACGTTTTGACACCGTTGGACCTACGAATCTGAATTTCGGCATACAGTTAGATGTCCCCATAATCTCCTACCATGCCAAAAATTGGGTCAATAGGACTTCGTTCCTTTGAGATATTAAGGAAAAACCTCAATTTTTTATTAGAAATCTATTTTCACACTTCAGGACTGCCTAATATCAAAACCGCTCATCTGGTTTTCTTCATATTTACCATAAATATTCCTCTATATAGTTCCTATGTACATGCCAGATATTAAGTCAGTATTATATAATTTAAAAAAGTTATGGGCCCAAACATAATGGACTTTGTAAAAAAATCAGGAAGATATTTTGTCACTTAAGACCAAAAGTGTTAAAGTTAGGGACTTTTTTCCAGTAATACAACTTTAATTAATCAAAATTTAATTGTATACAAAAAATTAAATCAAAATTTGTTAAATTTTTTTAAATATTGGCAAAAATATAAAATTGGTACCTTAAATTTTGCCCAACTTTGGCCATGGCACGTTTTTTTCCTGTAAGTACTGTGGATTTAATTTTCACACCATGTATACATAAGGATTTAATCTGTTAAAATCTGAAATTTGAAAATAAAAGCTGCAAAATTAGGCTAGTTATTGAATTTTTTTGGAGGCTCTTGTTGTATTCCCTTACATTGTCAAGCAGTCCACTTTGATGACTGCAGGTCATTCAGTGCACATCTCTATGCTCCTCAGGCTGTTGACATAATTTTAGATGTCCCCAAAATCTCCTACCATACCAAAAATTGGGTCATAAGGACTTTGTTTCTTCGAGATATTAAGGAAAAAAACTCTGTTTTCAATAAAAAAAGCCATTGTTAGACTTACACTTCAAGGCTGCCTAATATCAAAACCACTGATCTGTTTTTGATCGTATTTAGTATTCACATTCTTTTATACAATTTCTATGAACATACCAAAAATTAGGTCAGTATTGGGTATTATTTTGAAATTATGGGCCAAAACAATGCAGTTTTTTAAAAAATCAGGAAATATATTTACTCACCTAACATGAGAATTGCTGAACCTAGAGACTTTTTTTCAGGAATATAACTTTATTTAATCAAGATTCAATTGTTTACCCAAAATCAGATCTGAATTTTGCAAATTTTTCAAGTTATTAGCATAAATAAAAAATCAGTACCTTAAATTTTGTCCAACTTTTGCACTATTGATTTAATTTTCCCAGCATATATGCATAAGGATTTAATCTTTTAAAATCTGAACTTTCAAAAGAAATTGATTGGAATGAATAGCTTTTATTAGCCCTCAGCCCTTAGGCTGATGGGCTATTGTCGTCACCCAAGCTGTCCGTCCGTCCGTCCGTCCGTCCGGCGTCCGTTAACTTTTACCTTGTGAGTGGGATATCTTGAAAAGGATTCACCGTCAGAATTTTATTTCCTCGGTAAAGATGTATATCGACAAAATCTCGGTCAAGTTCCAAGATGGGTGACCTTGACCCATTTTTCTACATTTTAGAGCTGATTATAGAAAAACACTTAGATGCTTATTACTCAGGAACCATTTACTTGAGCAGCAGTTACACACCATCAGTCCCTATGATCATAGTAGGTATTGTAAAAATCCACCCAATGGTTCCTGAGAAATAAGCTTCTAAATGTTTTTTCTATAATCAGCTCTGTGACCTTGAAAAGCAGGTCAAGGTCACCCATCTTCGAACTTGACCGAGATTTTGTCAATATACATCTTCACCGAAAAAATAAAATTCCTACGGTGAAACCTTTTAGAGATATCCCGCTCACAAGCCCAAATTTACTTTTATTTTATTTTGGTGAATAAAATTAAGCATGTCCTGAAAACTCCAATGTGCAAAACTTTTTAATAGTGATTCAAGGAATATTCTTGTAGATGCCATGTTGTGGCATTATTTTCTTTTAAAATCAGTTTAAACATTAATGATTTAAAAATAATAAAATATATGTGTATGCATAATATGACCCAATGTTTTTTACTCTGTATGTATAATGATTGCAACTTTTGCAACAATTCTAATTTTTTAACTTATATTTTCAGGTTTTTTAATTAAAAATTTATAAATCTGTAAATAAAAAAATGATTCAGATAAAAACTTCTTAATGGAAAAAGTGGATCTGCTTAAAAAAATAGGATTATATATAAACTTAAATGCATTATTCTCTTGAAAGTGAAATAAAGGTATTAGTCCATTCTGTCCACTTGCCTTTCCATCTGTAAATTTTCATATGCAACACAGTATCTCAAAACTTTTACTGTTTTTCGTCATGACAGTCTTGTCAGAGTATTAGTTTGCAATCATATATTTAGAACTTTACTATAACCAAGTAGGAGGGCCCCTTTCCTCCTTGCTTTTCATATTCTTATATAAATGAAAAACATTACAATAGAATATTTCTACATCCACCTTCGTGCTGCCCTCACTTTTCCCTTCTCCGAACCCCATCCCAAAGTCAGCCTCAGTAAGCAAGAACAAGATGAATCAGATATATTCATACTTTAATATTTTGTATAACTATTCGTCCATAGATACCTATGTACATGCCAGAAATTATGTCAATATTGTGTAATATGTAGACATAAAGGGCATCACAATAATGTACCTTGTCAAGACTAAAGAGATATTGTGTCATACTGTCACATATTCATAAATCACGTCATCAGCATAGTTAATCATAACATCATATCTGTCAAATTGAACGCTTGCAGACTACCATACACTTTAGATCCTTCAACAAATAGCCTTATCACCATTCTACTACTGCTTATTACTGCTGTCATTGCATTCATATTTGCTCAAATATATCACAATTTTCGACCCCTCCTAAATAAATAAAAAATAAACCACTTTATTTGACTCTATTAATCCATCAGTTAGGTAATTTCATTTATCATTTACTCACATATTACATTACATTCCTTTATAATAGCCCAACATGTACATGATATTCATAAGCTTTATCGACTCGATATAGTATCACAGTGGAGAAACATTTATAGTCCAATCACGATCAGCTGAGCGCCGTGACCCATGGGTCCCTTGTTTTAATTAACCCTTTACTGTTTACAAGCCACTAAAGAGCACTCAAAATGGGCCACTAGAATGCCATGATATGTATAGATTCTTTCAGGACAAAAATATGCATATTATTTCTAAGTTTCAATTATTTTTAATAATCTTCAGCAAACATTATTAGTTGGAACTGTTGAAAATTTGATAAAGATATAAAAAAAGCTTGAAAAGATATGGCTGTTAGAGTTAATATAAATAGTGTTAGAATTTGTCGGAAATCTAAAATAAATGTAAACAGTAAAGGGTTAATGGTATCAGGATTACAGTTAAAAATGAACTATATCAGTGGTTAAAGTGAGCAGTCATTTGGTTTTTGCCAAAGGCAGAAGATGCTTCTGAGGTGATAGTCAAATCCTTACTCTGTTCTAGCGTCCATGTGTATTTAAATTATTTTTTTTTAAATTTGTTTAGCAAAATAAAAGCAGCAAATATGAGAGGAAACAAATTTGTTATTTTTTTTGCAAACATGAATTGAATGAATGCAAAATTACTTAATGGCCAGTTGGCAGTAGTTTTGGATGATATTGCCGAGTCTTTCATGGCTTTAGAATATACCCATGAATCCTGATCATGTTGTTGATTGGTGTTTATGTGATGTCACAGAGACCACACACAAACAAATTTCTAAAAACAGTCATTGTGACATTGATAATCATTCTCCTGAGTATGCTATTTTATGATTTGACATTAACAAGTCGTAGATTTAGAGCTTTGTCTGTTAGTGGGCACTAATCAAAACCATTAAAGCTGCAAACCTGAAATATTGTGCAAGTTTAAACAGGGAAGAATATTATACCAAACCTGTTTTTCTTCAATGAACACTTTAAAAAAATGTAGTTATTGTTCAAGCTTGCCCACTTCAAACTACTGGAGCCCTTCCATTTTCAAACACAAATAAATCTTAATAGGATCCATGTCCTCTTAGACATCTAAGTCACAAACTCTTTTTAAACTTTATGAAAATTGTAACTAGTTGATTGCTCCTGTTGTTTGCTTATTCCATAATTATTTTTATAACTCCTATTTCTACAGATTTTATTCCTTATGCCTATTATAGTCACATAGTTGATGTCTATTTATTTTGTAATTTTGCCAGCAGGTGTGATAATTGGTAAAAAAAAAAACCCTTAACTTTACATTTACCATTTAACTCACAAAATGTTGTGGGTTGACATCTGCATAAAAACAACGAAGGTTTATCAATTATCTAAATGTTATGCTTAAACAACTTCTAAAGTGTATGCAGACTTTAGAGATATCTGATCTGAAGGATCCTTTTATTTTTACAACCACTAGAGAATAGAGCAAATACATTTCTAGCAACTAATACTGATCTCCTACTCAGCCTCTTCCTTAAATGACAAATATATATTTGTATACAGCAGGACCCGCTGTGAGGGGACACCGGGATGAGCAGACATCTTCAATGTACAAACACTAAGCCGTTGTCCTGACCCAATTCCTTTTGAAATTGATCTGTCATAAGCGAACACCTGCTAAACGTTTACAGGACAGTCATGTTTGGCCCAAAATCCTGTCAGGAACAAACACCCAAGTCCAATATGTCAGCGTCCACTAGTAACCAGTGTGTACCAGCTGAGTAGCTCTGCTGAACGCTTTGTGCGCTGTGAATGGCACTTATTTAGATTCATTCAAGAGATCTCATGTAAATCGTGGGAATTTTGCATCACATGACTGACTGAACTAATGAGCATCAACATTGATTGACCAGAGTCTTTTTCCGTCTTATAAACATGGCAGTCGAGTGGTTTGCTCCAGCAAAATTTCGTCACTATTTTGATGCTGCAAAAATAATAACGATAGCATTTGATAATTATAACTCTTAACTGTAGCAAAAGATGTCAAAATGTTGATTAACAGGAAAAATGTGGCCTGTGCAATAATCCAGATATGACTGCGGGTGCACCTGCAGGTGACAGCAGCCAAATGCTCCCGAACACTCCCGAATCCCCCGGTGTTTCCACCATATTGAATGTCCACCTCATTTGAGGCCCAGTCATGGCAATGTAAATCTGACAAAATCATTGCTGAATTTGAGACATCCGGTCATAATCTCAATGTCAGGATAAAATTCTCATGTTGAAAATTATATCCGAAATCACGGTACATAGTTTAAATTTTATTGCGAGTAGCACTGGCTGGCGACAGCTGCCCAAGGTCGCCAACTCCCTATCACCCCAGCGTTTCCTCCATATTTAATTTGTGCCTGAAGTGAACCCTAGTCACCCATGTCAATCTGACAAAATCATTGCTGAATTAGAGGCATCCGATAATAATTTTAATGTTGGGATAAAATTCCTGAAAAAGAGTCCTGAATGGTATGTGTAGGAGTGGCTGCAGATGCTGTATTGGAATTTTAGTGAAAATCTTGATTAGGAATTGAGTTTATACCTTATTTTTGTCATAAATCGCTATTCATAGGTATTCAGTTAATTGTCCAAATTATTAAATACATATGTTTGGTTTCTACCTGTACCAGCTGCATCTATTGGTTGATTTTCCTGTAATATTCTTGAAATTTTTCCTGCCGTCAAAAATCTTCCACCTATACAGAGGTTTGCCCAGGCTGGTTTACCACACCAGTGGCAGGGAAACTTTGATAAACTGTATGCTCCTGTTACTGAAACATTGGTCTTGTACTTTCCAGTTTCATTTCATTGGGGAAAATCACAATGGACTGTTGTGATCCCTATCTATGTTTTGGTGATGAAAAGGGTAGGCTGCTGTTGAACTGTGAGCCTCAAAGAGGCCGCTGTCACAGCTTAAGGTCAGATATTGTGGACTAATATAAATGCTTACAATTCAGAAATATAAATGATAAAGTTTGAGCTATCACAAACTCCTACAGCTAAATAAAATGTAAACTTCCTGTTTTTTACATGGATTATACAACTAGTTATATTCACTAAGGCGAGGTGCTCTCCTTGGCTCTGATGGTGGCAATCAGTAGGCTGTAGGGGAAGAGAAAGTTTTAGAACCCTGAGAAAACCAGTGGAATATTAACAAATAGATAACATAGGGCTATAATGTATAATATAATTAGGTAGAAACCTTTCAATCAACAATTGTCCTGACACAGATAGATAATCTGTATTACATTCCTGTCCCTTTGTACATGCCACTTTTTTCAGGAATTTTAACTTTGTACATGCTTTGCATTAATCTAAGATTATTTTAAACTTTTTCTTGGTAGATTATAAAACGCTGAGTGACCGTACTGACAAGATTAACCCCCACCATCACCACCGTCATAATACTACCTGTGTTGACACTGATAATGATACCGTAGTACTGTCATTTTCAAGCTATGAGTGCAACTGATATACAGATACTTAACTTGATATATACACACTATCATCCAAAACACATTGACCTTTCACGTGGTTAAAAATACAAAACCAGATATGTGGTTGTCTGACAGTATCAGTAGTCCTGTAAACACACTTGAGATTAAATGCTACACACATGTTTACAGTTTAAGGATATTCAAACTGTACAGCGGTTATGTGGCTGAAATCATGCACCTAAAAAAATCACTTACTTGTGATTTATCTTGTCATGCAAGCACGAATTCCTGTCACAGTCATACCGGGTAAATCTACAAAAATGGCGGCAAAATATTGTGACACTTCATTGACTGTTTTCTTCTCAGAGCAGTGATAATAGACTGGTGCATGCTCATTTTCCATGCGTTTTGGAACTTGCTGTTACTGACCTATACTGAAACACGGCGGTGCTACCTTTTTACATTAATTACCCAAGGACTTTGGCTATAAATACACTAGTTCTAACAGCACAACACTAATATGTTACCCAGTCATTTGACACAAGCTCTACTGGATAAAAAAATTATCTGAACTTGCATTCATAATATCCCAATATTAAATTCTGAATGTTCCAATATTTTGACACTTGGGGTCACTAGGAATGTGAATTTGAACATTGTAAAACACAAGAATATCGAAATTTATGTGTGCATTATCTCTGGTAACGTCTGGCCAAAAGTTTTACTGGGATTGATATTATTTGCTATATGGGGGGGGGGGGGGGTGTTACTAAATCATACTGCAATATTCCAATAGTACAAATATGAAATTCATCTGTATATCTTATAGCAATTGTTATATACAGTTCATAACTTTTGTTCTTAAGTCCTCTTTAAAGTGATGAATGAGTCAAGGAAATATTTATAGGTAAACATGTCCTGTTTCTCTCAGACATTCCTGTTGTGTTCTTTTACAGTGATAATGTGATGGTCACATTCGCCAAAAGGTGAAAAAAATTAATACAGATAAAGGAAGTTAAGCTGAGTTAGTGACCTAGATTATCCCCCCCCCCCCCAGAAAAAGGTAACAGATGGCAAAATTCTCATGTCAGTATATTTAATGGTGTCAAGAAAAGAAAAAAACTTCTGGGTCATGTTATGTCACATTTGTAAGCCTGTTTGCCGGCTGGAGTTTTCAACTCCTCACTAATGTAGCAGATAAGATCATTCACCTAAGTGTCATACATACTGGTTGTAGGCTGAATAATAATATTTGTGAGCAATTAAAACTAGATATATGAAGCTGTCTGTGCAAACCTAAGCTGTGTTTCATTAGGTCTTGATGTTTAAATTGTATTACCCAAGAATCAACTACATCCCCGGGAATGACTGTTTGTGGTAATGAGGTGCTAATTAGGGCCTCGCTTCAATAGTAGCAGGTGCCCTATAGTAATCACCAGGCTGTCTGTCAGTCTGTCCTTCCACAGATTCATTTCCGGATGATAACTCCAGTTTCGATTCATATATGGATTTCAAACTTAATGTATAAATGGCCCACCACTAAAGCAAGAACCCTATTGATTTTGGGGTCATGAGGTTAAAGGTCAGGGTGTCAGGACTCACATTTATAAATACTTTGTGGATGCATTTTCAGCCACTTTCCATACCAGTCTTTCCATCTTACACATATATGACACATGCCAACAGGGAAACATATCTATCAATTGTTGGTCACAAGTTCAAAGGTCAGGGTCACAGGAGCCATCTGGCATCTGTCCACATATTCATTTCAAGATGATTACTCCAATCGTGATTCACATATGGATTTTAAACTGGACTTTTATATGGCCCAACACTAAATCAAACATCCTGCCTGATTTAGGGACATGAGGTCAGAGGTCAAGGTCCCCACGTCTTTATAAAGATTGTGGATGCATTTTAAGCAAACTCTGTCATACTAGAGGTTCTATTTTACACATACAGCTATCCTGCCCATAGGCAAATATCCCTTTCCCTGTTGGGGTCACAAGGTCAAAGGTCAAGGTCACTGGAGTCATCTGTACATGCATTCATTTCCAAAAACTTTCATAACTCCAGTTTGGATTCACATATAGATTACAAATTTAATATATATATGGCCAACCAAAAAAGCAAGGACCCTCTTGATTTTTGGGTTGTGAGGTCAGAGGTCAAGGTCTCGGGACTCAATATTTCTAAAAATGTGTGAATGCCTTTTAAGCAAAACTGCACTTGCCAGCCTTTCCATCTTGCTCCAGTGTTTAAACACTGTTCTGGGTCAGTTTCCTCTGTCTCTGCATGTAATCAGGTCTTTTGCTACATTTTTCCAAGCATCACTCAGCCCACACTAGAAGTCTGTGGGCCTTCAGCGGGGCCCTTCCTTACCTGTCAGTATTCATCTAGTTGTTCACTGCTGGATAAATTAACTGTTGGGCTTTAGAATCATCTAGCCAGTATGCTGTGCAAATATTATAAGAGCTAATTTATATTTTTTCTTGACTTTTAATGCAAATTTATACATATATAAAAACAAATTATTTAAAATAAAAATTAAATTGTATAACTTAATAGCCTGTGTGACTGCATTTTTGGTGTTATCAAATTTAATATATTGGGAATTAAATTTCATTTAGAGAGGTATAACCTTTATCAGATCAGAGTTTTCCTTTTATTTCTATCCTGTATGAGTAAAATTCAGTGAATAAAAATTCAATATATTTTTTATATTTTTCGTCAACACCAATGGATTGCATATTTATACATTCTTGAACAGTAAAATGTTCATATGTATTGTAATGAGGCAATTGCCTTTAAAAAAAAGATTGTTGGAAATAAAATCTGGACTGATAACTATATGTATCCTTGTTTGTGCCCAAAAGACTATTCAAATTTATTTTTTCTTAATGCTCGCTATTTATTAAAACAACTCTTATACCATCATGTAGCGCTTATATATATTCCTGGTATGACATATAAATTAATATATTAATAAACATTTATACATTTACAGGCATGCACAGACCAATAAATGTGTACACATATTTTGACATATGTTATTGTACATATACACAGTGGTTACAATCCAAATTTGATTATACCTTTAAAACCAATAGCAGCTATACAAGGCTGCCTCCTGTAGAGCTATCACTTAAGCCTTTGGGTTTGGATTTAAATTATAAGATCTCAGTCTGTATTCATCAACCAAGCCGTCCATCTGTCTGTTGTCAGCTAACTGTTAGTTTTATTGGAAAAAAAACTGGAACCTGTATCTCAGGAACATAAATGGCTGTGGTTCAGTGCGAGGATTAAAAGGACTTGTGCTGTCATTTAGATGCTGCCGTTGAACTGCTGTTTGTATTACATTTCATGTATAGTAGTGTAAATAGTGATGCATCAGTCTGAAATTTTGCATCTGAATGCATCTGTTCAAATAATGTAAAATTATGATATCAGGGAAGGATAATACCTGATGTTTATCCCATTGCACAGGTTCGCATTAGGTCTGTAGGCCTTGTTAATATATGCCTAGCAAACAGGGTACCTAATAGGGATCAAGAACAGTTACTTCATTTCTTCAGGGGAGTCAATATTGTAAGGAGTCTAGCCTTTACAAGTAATATATATATTAGTTTTAAGAGGTCAGCATATCTGGTGCAGAATAAAAAAAAATTGATGATAAATTATATTCAAGTAAATATGGAAATTAGGTCAACTGAACTCTCATAGACTGGGTGTCACAAACACTGTAAATTATGACATTTGTAAGAATTAGAATTCTGTGGTCATGGTCATCAGCTGAGCTCCGTGGTCCATAGGTCACATTTGATAGATTTTTACTTCAGCTGACTTTGATAGTAATGTGATCTAATTCAGCAAGTCCATCCTCCATCCAACTCTTATTAGAACCATGGACATAAATTCTGAACATCCCAAGAGATCCTGGTTAACTCTTTCAAAATGCAAAAATGAGGACACAGTGACCTATATTGTGTAAGTTACAGGGAAAAAAAAAACAATTTATATTTTCACATTTTCATCAGCTTGTGACATAGTGTACATAGAAGTGTAATATGTATAACTCAATAATTCTGGTGTCGTCAAACACCTTATATTAGAAACTTTAATCCTTTACAATTTAAACCCTTTTCCCACAGAAGACCACTCAAGATTGGCACTGAAATCTCCTATTAGACTGGATTCCTTTTGGTCAATTATAGTGCATATTTGTTTTGCAGTTCTAAAGATTCCCATTACCTTAAAGCAATCGTTCTCTGTATTAACTCTTGAAAATATTGAATAGATACAAAAAGAGCTTAGAAAGATATTACTTAAAATGTAAATGTAAAGAGTTTCAGAATTTTTTAACATTCCAAGATAATGTCTTGGTCGATCAAAAAAAATTTTGGTAACACTGTTGTCACTTCAACTGTGTATAAGTTTCCATATATTTATTAATTTTAATACTTTTCCATGCCATAAATCTTCAAGAAATGCTTTTTTGTTAGCTCAGCTGACTATAAGTCATCTGAGCTATAGTCGTGGTCCATTGTCCGTCATCCATCCGTCTCTCCTTCAGGTGGCACGTTTTGATACCGTAAGACCTAGGAATCCAAAATTTGGCATAATGTTAGATGTTCCTTTTAGAAATTAAGGAAAAACCTCAATTTTTCATTAAAAACCTATTTTCACACTTCAGGACTGCCTTATTTCAAAAGCACTTATCTGTTTTTCCTCACATTTACCATAAATAATTCTCTATATAGTTCCTCTGTACATGCCAGAAATTAAGTCTGTATTATATAATTTAAAAAAGTTATGGATCCAAACATAATGCATTTTGTAAAAAATCAGGAAAGAAATTTGATCACTTAACACAAAACCTGTTAAAGCTAAGCACTTTTATTCTAGTAATATAACTTTTATTAATCAAAATTAAATTGTTTACCCAAAATTATATCAAAATCTTTTGAATTTTTAAAAATATTAGCAAAAATAAAAAATTGGTACCTTAAATTTTGCCCAACTTTGACCATGGCACATTTTTTTCCTGTAACTGCTGTGGATTTAATTTTCAAAGCATGTTTTTATTAGCATTTCAACTGTTAACTTTAAAAATTTGAAACCAGTTGATCAAAAACTGTAGATTTTATTCAAGTTTTCAATCGCCATGTCACATATTGTTTACATCAAGCTAGTGTGATGCAGTTTTCTAAAGCTCAGCTCCTTAGCCTTAGCTCAAAGTTCCTTCAATTTGGCATACAGTTAGATGTCTCCAAAATCCCCTACCAGGCCTAGAATATGGTCTCTAGGACTTAATTCCTTCGATATTAATGAAAAACTTCATTTTTCCATTAAAAACCCATTGTTACACTTTAAGACTGCCTAATATAAAAACCACTGATCTGACTTTGATCATATATAATATGCATATTTTTCTATACATTCCCTATGCACATGCCATAAATGATGTCAGTATTGCGCAATTGTTTAAAGTTATGGGCCCAAACATAATGCACTTTTTTAAAAATTAAGAAATATATTTACTCCTTTAACAAAAGGATTGCTGAAGCTAGAGATTTTTTTGTCAGGGATGTAACATTATTTAATCAAGATTCAATTGAATACCCAAATTAGTTCTGAATTTTTCAAATTTTGTAAGTTATTAGTATAAATATAAAATTGGTACCTTAAATTTTGCCAAACTTTGACCATGGCACGTTTGTTTCCTGAGAGCTCTGTTGATATAATTTTCATATCATGCACACAAGGATTTCACCTTTTTAGTTTAGAAAGCTGAAAGAAATTGGCCAAAAATTGTAGCTTTTATTAATGTTTTTATGAGACCATGTCAGACCTAGGCTCTACCCAGCCCCTCTTCAGTCACCTGTATGTTGACCTTTATGACCTTTCAGCAAATTATGAACACTTGAGGCGAGGCATACACTGGGGCAGCCAGGCAGCTAATGGCCTGCCACAGTTGATCCAGGTGTCCAACCCAACTCATCTAGCAGTTGTTTTGAAAAACAACATAACAATAAACAAAAAATTAATAAATTTTTATTGTTTTTTAATAACAAATTAAAGAAAAATTAATAGAAAAGGAATTTGTTAGTTGATGAGTAACAGGAAATTGACTTGCAGTTTCTGATGATGTAAGAATCTTGTATTAATGGATAGAATGTCAGTGTCAATGTTATTACAAATAACACTATGCAGTCAGCTATGGTAATTTTCAGTTTAATTTTTATGATAAAAAAAATCATATTATTCATTACTAATCATTAGGGATCAAATGAAGGAAATTAATGATAGACAAAGATGCAGTTGATCTTTCGTCCATCCTACCCCAGCACTGATGCCAAACTTTCCTACTTAAACATATGGCAGGGGACTCTGTCTCTAAGCCCTTGTTGTGATGCTAACTCTCCATACTTAACATGAACTCGCTGTGACTGAGAAATCTGCATGATCAGTTTTTCAGGGCCAGTAACAAATCAAATGTATCATGTTCACTGAGGTTTTGTAAGCTCAGACCACATGACTGCAATATGCAAATTTAGGAGTTTTAAATCCTGAAATTAGTTCAGTGTAACATAATTAGTGCTGCCTGTTTGCTCTGAGAGCAAATTTCTAGTTGTTGATGCATTGCTGGAGAAGCTGTCTGTTTGATTGAAGGTGCCTCCAGCTCAAGATTTGACCGACGGATGGTGACTGCACAGATGGCAACAAGACAAGTACAGATAGCCCTTGACATGGGGTTTCCCCGCGGTCTTGTCCAGAGTGTGGTGGAGATGCAGCTGAGGAACACTGGTCAGGGATTTGCTAATGCAGAGAGTCTGGTTGAAGCTGTGATGAATGCTGAGTCTGCACAAGGTATCCCGCAGAATAACAACAATGTACCAGATAATATCCAAGCCAGTCCACCATCAGAGAACCCACAAAGTTCTGCTGCCTCCAATCAAGGACCAGAGAAGAAAGAGGCGAACCGTGCCCAGGAACAGGCAGCATGTGCAGCTTCGGAAAAACAGCCAGAGCAAAAGGGAACAGGAGGTGAGTGTTCTGATGGTCACATACATTAATTATCTCATTCCTTGTTTCTTAATCACTTCAGTTCTTTATTGATGAGCTGATAATTTTTAATTAAGTTCAGGCTCCTGGTGTTGTGGATCTGGAAATGTTTTAAATATTTATAATTACATTGGTGTTTTATGATTCCAAAATCTACAAACTCCATTACAAACCATGCAAACTTTTTTATAGTTTAAAAGTCTCAAGATGACCAGCTTGCCTCCATTTATATTTGATAAGTCAGTGTTTTAAATTATAATTATTTCTAAAAATAAGCTCATTCCAAATTGATGTTCCTCAAGTGAAATTTTTTTTGGTCTGATTTGTCTGAATATACTTAATGCATTGCCTAGCAATTTAAGGCTCTCAAGGTTAAGATATTTATGTCTCACTTAAAACAAAATTCTTGTTTTCTGTTGGTCCAGAATCATCTGAACACAGCCAGTTAATAACCCCATGAAATCCTATTGGAAACAAAACTAAAGAAATTAAAACCACTCAATTTTCTAAATCCAGCTATTCTAATCGAATGAATCTGTTACTTAGAGATTTCTGAAAGCACATTTTAATAAAAAGAGCCAAAAATTGCAGACTGCTGAAAATGCAGGTGATTTATGACCAAAATCATTATTTCTAAGAACTGATGCAGATTTCACAGTTGAAATAAATTGTTAAATTCCAAGCTGTCTTCTGGACAAAATATCAATACATTATTGTCAAATATAAATGATTCATCTGTTCATTGGCTCCCTTGATTTGTCATCACAGCTTTCTGCCTAAAGCAGAACATATGCTGCCCTTCAGACATAATTGTATACCTACAGTGCCCGAGTTTACCTTTCTGTTTCAGTTAGATATGTGTTAAGTGTGCTTCCAGCTACAGGTCAGTTGGAATGGAGCAGAATTAATAGAATCAAACCATAGAATGTTTGCTGCAGTCACAGTACCCAATAGTCAACATACCTATAAAAATAAGTTAATTTATACAACTTCAGTTCAGTTTCTGTATCAGATGAGGTATTTGTAAATGGTATTACATATATCTTTACCTCAGCCAGCTGAAAGTCAATTGAGGTTTATTGAACTGTCTTTGTCCATCTTCCTTCCCTGTAGCTGGGAGTTATCTTGGCACGTTCACTAACCATTACAGTTTCAGTGACATGTTTTGACATACATGGAGGTCACTGACAAAACTGAATTTACATCACTGTTTCTTCTTAATAATTATATTTTCTTCTTTACACCAATGTACTGCTTAGCATGCTTTCATACAGTGTGACAAAATCAAAACATGAACTGTAGTTTTGTCATTATAGCTTTCTTATAACATGACAACATCAAAACATGAACTGTAGTTTTGTTATTATAGCTTTCCTATAACATGACAAAATCAAAGCATGAACCCTAGTTTTGTCAATACAGTTTGTGTATTAGTACTGAAACAAAGACCTGTGATTTTGAATAATCATATATTTCTTTATATTTTGACACACAAGTTTGGCCAGAATTTTGATGTGTCTCAAATGTGTATGAAAAGTCACAGATTTCTTTATATTTTGATGCACAACTTTTGCCTATAATTTGAGGTGTCTTTGCATCTTGGATAGTTTATCTGTCTCAGAAGACTAGCATTGACTGATGTTTATGAAATGAAGTATGTCCATAAAATGACGATAACATAACTTAGTCTCTTCAACCTGATCCTATGTTTGGAACTGTTTTGACACAAATTATTTTTGAAATTTTACTGTAATTTAACTCTATATAATAATTCTGTGCAGCATGTCTGTTAATACAGCTGATCTAGGTAGATGTCCTATGGTTAATGGCTTTCCATCCATCTTGGCATCATGCAACCATCATAGAATTCCTTTCACATGCACAATCTCTAGAACCATTCAAGCAGCTGCCTTGAACTTTTGTCAAATTTGGTCTCTTTTTAATATTGTCATACTCTCATTGGGTTCAGCTAATCATCTGAGTGATTCAATCCATGGGGAAGTAGTTTATAATGATAACTTGATAATATTTCATGAAGAATTTACATATTGTTTCATTTAAATCTGTTGCAACTGAAAATGTAAAATTTTCACACAATCAATGATTTATTGATACATTGTATGCTTAATTAACATAGCAACTGCTGCTTGATGTTGTCTGGTGCAGACCTGAAACTGAACATGGAATGAAGCACACTCAGCAGATGAATTAATGTTGTGTGGTGCAGACCTTTAGTGAACATGGAAGGTAACACATTATGCAGTTGAATTGATGTTGTCTGGTGCAGACCTGAAGTGAACATGGAGTGTAGCACACTGTGCAGATGAACTGATGGTTGTCTGGTGCAGAAACTAAATAAAGTGTCCCTTGGGATATTGTGAACTGTACCGATGAATCGATGGCGGGCTTGTGCAGAAGCTTCATGAAGTCATGAAATGTTGCACACTATCCAGATGAATTGATGGTTGTCTGATGCAGAAACTATATAAAGTGCCCCTTGGGATTTTGTAACCTGTACAGATGAATTGGTGGTGGCCTTGTGCATAAACTACATGAAATGAACAAGAAATGTACCACACTATCCGTATGAATTGATGGTTGTCTGGTGCAGAAACTACATAAAGTGCCCCTTGGGACTTTGTAACCTGTACAGATGAATTGATGGTGGGCTTGTGCATAAACTACATGAAATGAACAAGAAATGTACCACACTATCCATATGAATTGATGGTTGTCGCCTGTACAAACAACATAAAGTGCCCCTGGGATTTTGTCGCCTGTACAAATGAATTGATGGTGGGCTTGTGCATAAACTACATGAAGTGAACATGGAATGTACCACACTATCAATATGAATTGATGGTTGTCTGGTGCAGACCTGAAGTGAACAATGAATGTAGCACAATATGCAGATAAATTGATATTGTCTGGTGCAGACCTGAAGTGAACATGGAATGTAGCACACTGTGCAGATAAATTGTTATTGTCTGGTGAAGACCTGAAATGAAGATGGGAGATAGCACACTGTGCAGATGAATTGATGATTGTCTGGTGCAGAAACTACATAAAGTGTCCCTTGGGATATTGTGACCTGTACAGATGAATTGATGGTAGGCTTGTGCAGAAGCTTCATGAAGTGAACGTGAAATGTTGCACACTATCCAGATGAATTGATGGTTGTCTGGTGCAGAAACTACATAAAGTGCCTCTTGGGATTTTGTAACCTGTACAGATGAATTGATGGTGGGCTTGTGCATAAAGTCAGTACATGAAATGAACAAGAAATGTACCACACTATCAATATGAATTGATGTTGTTTGGTGCAGAAATTACATAGCCTGTACAATTGAATTGATGGTGGGCTTGTGCAGAAACTGCATGAAGTGAACATGAAATGAAGCACACTCAGCAGATGAATTGTTATTGTCTGTTGCAGACCTGAAGTGAACATGAAATGTAGCACACTGTGCAGATGAATTGATGTTTTCTGGTGCAGACCTAAAATGAACATGAAATGAAGCACACTCAGCAGATGAATTGATGTTGTCTGGTGCAGACCTGAAGTAAACATGGAATGTGGCACACTGTGCAGATGAATTGTTATTGTTTGGTGCAGACCTGAAGTGAACATGGAATGAAGCACACTGTGCAGATGAATTGATGTTTTCTGGTGCAGACCTTAAGTGAACATGAAATGCATTACATTAAACAGATGAATTGATGTTGTCTGGTGCAGACCTGAAGTGAACATGAAATGAAGCACACTGTGCAGATAAATAGATGTTGTCTGGTGCAGACCTGAAGTGAACATGAAATGAAGCACACTCAGCAGATGAATTGATGTTGTCTGGTGCAGACCTGAAGTAAACATGGAATGTGGCACACTGTGCAGATGAATTGTTATTGTTTGGTGCAGACCTGAAGTGAACATGGAATGAAGCACACTGTGCAGATGAATTGATGTTTTCTGGTGCAGACCTTAAGTGAACATGAAATGCATTACATTAAACAGATGAATTGATGTTGTCTGGTGCAGACCTGAAGTGAACATGAAATGAAGCACACTGTGCAGATAAATAGATGTTGTCTGGTGCAGACCTGAGGTGAACATGGAATGAAGCACACTGTGCAGATGAATTGTTATTGTCTGGTGCAGACCTGAAGTGAATATGGAATGGAGCACACTGTGCAGATGAATTGATGTTTTCTGGTGCAGACCTGAAGTGAACATGAAATGAAGCACACTCAGCATGATATTTTCTGGTGCAGACCTAAAATGAACATGGAATGCAACACATTATACAGATGAATTGATGTTGTCTGGTGCAGACCTGAAGTGAACATGAAATGGAGCACACTGCAGATGAATTGATTTGTGTGGTGCACACCTGAAGTGAACATGAAATGAAGCTCACTCAGCAGATGAATTGATGTTGTCTGGTGCAAACCTGAGTGAACATGAAATGTAGCACACTGTGAAGATGAATTGATATTTTCTGGTGCAGACCTGAAGTGAACATGGAATGTAGCACACTATGCAGATGAATTGATTTTGTGTGGTGCAGACCTGAAGTGAACATGAAATGAAGCACACTGTGCAGATGAATTGATGTTTTCTGGTGCAGACCTAAAGTGAACATGGAATGCAACACTTTATACAGATGAATTGATGTTGTCTGGTGCAGACCTGAAGTGAACATGAAATGAAGCACATTGTGCAGATGAATTGATGTTGTCTGGTGCAGACCTGAGGTGAACATGGAATGTAGCACACTGTGCAGATGAATTGATGTTGTCAGGTGCAGACCTGAGGTGAACATGGAATGTAGCACACTGTGCAGATGAATTGATGTTTTCTGGTGCAGATCTACAGAAGAGCTAATCATGATGTGGTAGAGATACAACAACATCAGGAGTTTGCGTGGTTGAAGCATGATCCACTGCTGAAACCAAATTCTTTCTCATGTGAACACTACACATGAAGTTGTATTGAGGTGGTCTGGTGCAGAAACTGTGAATTGACTACAGGACTGAAGCACAATCTTCAGATGAATTTGAAAGTGGTCTTTTGCAGAAATTATGCCACATGACTGCTAGACTGAAGACAGTTTCAAGATGAGTTATAGGTAGGCTGGTTGCAGAAAATGTCACATAAATTCATGACTGAAGCACAATCTGTACATGTATTTTAGAGTGACCTGGTGCACAAACTAGAGTGACTGTTGACTGAAGTACAACCTGTGGATGAATATGAAGGTGCAGAAATTTTCACCTGACTGATGGAGTGAAGAACAATCTGCTGATGAATCTGAGGGTGGTCTGATGCAGAAACTATGAAGTGACTGTTTGACTGAAGAAAAAATCTGCAGATTAATTTGCTGGTGGTCTTGTGCAGAAACTGGGAATTTACTGCTTGACTGAAGAACAATCTGCCAATGAATTGGAGGGTGGTGTTGTGCAGAAATTACGTCACATGACTTATGGACTGAAGCACAATCTGCAGATAAATCTGAGGGTATTTTAATGCAGAAACTAGGACTAGACTGCTTGACTGAAAAACAGTCTGCAGATACATTTCAGGGTGGTGTGGTGCAGAAATTACATCACATGACTGCTGTGCTGAAGCACAATCTGCAGAGGATTCAGAGGGAAGTCTGTTGCAGAAATTCTCAGGTGTGACATCTGGACTGAAGCACAATCTGTAGATGAATTTGTGTGGTCTGGTTCAGGAACTGTTTTACCATAGGTATTTAAAAAAAAAAGCAATAAGTGGACCTAACTGTAATATGATGGACAAATATACGCAGACAAGCACAAATACAGGAGACCTGTTGCATGGACCAGGCTGAGAGCAACCACTGGATGAAACAACTGTGGCTTTTCTTGGAGAGCTTCAGGAACACAATTGTCAGAGGTTCATTCAGAATCTCTAAAGTAGCTTATGGTAATGTTAAATTAAAGAAATGGTTTTATTAGCTCAGCTGACTGAAAGTCAATCTGAACTATACCGATCACTCTTTGTCCATCGTCCGTCATTTTGTTGTGCCTTCTGTCTGTCCATCCATCTGTTAACCAGGCACAAATCGTAACCGCTGGACCGAGAATCTTCTAAAAAATCTCCATGAAAAATCTCCTTGGAAACCTTAAATTACGTCTCTGTTACCCATATCCTTCGAGCTATAGGGATCAGAATAACCCCCCCCCCCCAAAAAAAAATAATTAAAAATTTGATACAAAAGCTCCATTATGAACAACTAATGCATTGATCACCATCACTTTTTGTATGCATATTTATCATGGACTGTTTTATCATTCTAAGAAGACCAGTGGCACCACCTGGATATTTTCGACTTTTTAAGCATTTTTTTCTCTCTATTTTTGAGATCTTCCAAGATGCATTCCATTAAAAGGGCACAAATTGTAACCAATAGACCTTGAATCTCCTCACTTGACATCCATTGAGGTCCATGAAAAATCTCCTTGGAAACCTGAAATTTGGTCTCTGTTACCCATATTCTCTATGCTATGAGTCTCCTAAGTACCCCCCCCCCTGAATAATCAAATGTTTGATACAAAAGCTCCAGTATCTCAACAACTAATCCATTGATCACCATGATTGATTGCATGCATATTCATCATGGAGTGTTGCATCAGTTCCTGCAGACTGGTGGTGCCACCTGTATTTCTTAAAAATATTCACTATTTTTGAGACCTTCAAAGATGTGGTCGTCCATAAAGAGGGCACAATTGTAACCATTGGACCTGGAATCTTCTAACTTGACATCCAGGGAGGTCTGAACAACTAATGCATTGATCACCATGATTCTTTGCATGCATATTCATCATGGAGTGTTACATCAGTTTCTGTTGGCTGGTGGAGCCACCTGGATTTTTTAAATATTTTTAAAATTTTTTTTCTATCTTTTTGATACCTTGGAAACCTGAAATTAGGTATCTGTGACCTTATATTCTCCAAGTTATGAGGGTTATATGAGCACCCCAGAAATAATGTAAAATGCGTACAAATAGCCAGACTCCTCAGAAACGGTTAGGGTTGGGATGGTTACCGGTATACGGTATTATCACGATATCTGACAGCTATGGTTATCATACCGTCAACTTTCCTATTATCGCGATACCACAATATCATTTTTTGTTCACGATTTTGGTTCACAAGCAGGCCCTTGAGGCTCAAAATAAATTTATTTCAAAGAATCACATTTATTTTTATAAACCACATGTATTTGAATACACTCATGTGGGTGGAACCGTGTGCTTACAGACTTCAGGATTAGTCGGAAATGTCCGCGTGTAGGTGGAAAAGTGTGCTTACAGACTTCGGGATTAGTCGGAAATGTGCAGAAGTAGCAGGATTAATCAGAGAGGACAAAAGCTTGAGAATTCAAGGAGAAAATAACATTATAATCGAAGAGCAATAAACACATATTTATGCTTTTATTACATGGAACGTAAATGTCAACATAAAATTGTCACAACTGAATCGAACATTCCATATGGGTTGCATATTTTGCCATAAAAAATTAGGATGGTATATTTAGCCATGATTGGTATGACAAGCTCTCCGAAAATTCGCCAGGATTCTCCGGCTCTTATGTAGCTATAGGAAACTGATGGAAAGTTCTGACAAGCGTGATTCGACGATGGGGGCAGGACTTCCCGCGCCTCAAGCTTGCACACCTGCAGGACCTTCATGCAACTTACATCACTTAATGAGTCATTCAGTGGTACTGGCACAATAGGTATAAATGATATTAATACTTAACCCCTTGTATAAAGTCGAGACTTTAAAGGCGGTTGTTATAAATATCATTATTGATGGCTTATTAATGCCATTATATATAATTAAATAGATCGCGATATCACGGTATATCGCGATAAAATTTGAATAATTATCATGATATCAAAAACCGGTATCGTCCCAACACTAGAAACATTTAGATGGATTTTTATTAAATTTGGTGTGGTATGGGTCTTAATGAACCTTAGCTACTGGGCATGAATAATGATACAACCTACATTATCCTAATTAGTTGCCTGATCAAGGACATATTGTCAACATGTCAGTTGGCTGAGTGTCATGACCAATGGGTCACTTCTTTACCATACTTTAAGGACACAAATTTTTTTATTTTAACTATTTCCCATATAGTGTCAATTAACTATGCAAGATTAGGACTTTTATAATATGTTTTGAAATATAATTTTAGAAAAATATAAATGATTTTCAGATGTGTTGTAAGAATAAATTGTATAAGAAATGTTGTTGTTAAAGCTGACATTTCTGTTTTATTTGATAGTTAAGATGACTGCATTATTTAGATTTTGATTAGTTAAGCTTACAGCATTGTTTTGAATTTGCAGTATTGGCACCTTTGCCTTTTATTTAGCAATTTAAGCTCACAACTTTGTTTTGATTTTTATCATTGAAGCTTATAACATTGTCTTGATTCCAGTGAGAGTGTTTTATCATGATCAGTGTTTATATTAAATAATATGTCATTCCAAATTAGTCCTCCCAGGTTACTTTAGGAATTCAAGACTGCAACAGGAAAAGATCTATGTTATTGTTGCTCATACTGCTTTTTTTTTGTCCAAACTGGGGTCTGTACTAAAGACTTGGATATTAAGCCAGCTAGGCTAACATACCCACGTCTAATAGTTCTGGAGTCTAATAATTGGAAATTCCTTTATTTAGATTAGCCTCATGCCTTTTCATTGTCATTGTTTTTTTACCTTGATTTATTGCTTTACCATGAAGAAGTCCTAAGGAAGTTCACCAAGGATATACGTTGATCTTCATCCCTGATTTTGCACTGTCATTGTCATTGTATAACAGGGTAGTGCTGACAGAAAGGTAGGTGGTGATGGCAGAATGTAACATGAAAGCTGCACTGTCGAGTTCCAACATCCAGATTTCTTTTGCAACTCCCAGACTGTCAAGGCCATAATGCAGTCATTTGCAGGTTAAAGTTTGGTTACCAACATTAAACATACTCATAGTTAACACAAAAATCTTCTCTGAAATCACTCTATTATATGATGTGCTGAGGACAAAGGTATCTCTGTTGTCGATTTTTGGACCATCAAAACCATGGTGAGCATTGTCAGGCATGTCTTATTTATGTGGTACAGCTCTCTTATGTTTGAAATATGAGGACTGTATTATTTGTAATAGTATTAGACTCAGAGGAGTTATTTACTGATACATTCATAGTCTATGCTTAACCAGGAGTCCACATTTCATTAGCCAGTCTTATCAGATCCATATCATGAATCTAATGGAAACAGATTATTGATTATATATCCTCTCTTGAATGTTTAACCTGAATGTCAAAGCATTCTTTCCTTTTATTATTGGTCTGTGATCCTCCACTTTTCTCAGTAATTTTCTTCTTAAATTATCAGTCCTCTTTTTTTTAATTTCTTCTATATATTGTTCCATGACTCATTCCTATTTTAAATTCTGTGGTTCCATATAAGTTGGGAAGGCACTCTGCAAAACTTTTTTGTTGAATATATTGGTTTTCCTCTAAGCTCTCTGTCGTCCATAGCCCATGCCAGGTTCTGCCTTGTGTAGTCTTTCCCTTGAGTATGCATTATCACTTCTTAGATTATTTGACTGGATGCACTTGTGAGGTTTAACAATCTGATGATAGGGATTCCCCCTGGTGGTTTTGACTGTATTTCTTTACTGGCTCACCAGGTGTTCTGTTGCCTGTTCTTAAGGAGGATTGGTTGAGAATGAAACCCTTTCCATCTTTACTCAGGAGGCAAATGGTCCTTGGTAGACTTAGAATAATCACACTTATACTCTCTACACATGGAACATCCACTTTTCTCCATTATTCTTCTTTCTTCTCAAACAAATCCCAGCAAACCCTAACCATCAGTTAAGCATGCAAAAATTACATGTTGTATATATGCCAAATAACCAAAGGATAAAAGTGTGTATAAGTATCTTCCTTATCTGATTGTTGTATTTTTTTGTCATTATAGCAGGTGAAGCCACTGAAGGAAAAAAGAAAAAGAAGAAGAAGAAGAAGGGCAAGGAGAAAATGGAAAACAGAGAGGGTCAGCTGGAAGTGGTCGAGAAACTGCCAGAGGACATTCCTCCAGAATGTAGGTCATATTTCTTCAGAAAATTGTTTTATATCTCCTGGAAGTGTGCTTTTCATACCCAGCAAAGCAGGTATTATAAAGCTATCCATAATTTATTTAATATCAAAGAGAGGTTCTTTTTACTCTCCTGTAAAGTGTCATCTCTCCAGAAATCTCATATCCATCTACAAAGGTTTTCATAGTTCCAGAATTTTGGTCATGTTCATGCAAAAATTAGGTTATCTGTAATAATAATAGGGTTAATCTCCCACAAACCTGTGTCATGTATAAGTCATCAAATTGGAAACGCCCATTAATGAATATTCACAATTGTCAGATTCAAATTCTATGAAAAATCTCCTTGATATGCGAAATCTATGAATCATGATGTTCCTGTCCTAGATTATATATACCAAGAATAATCACTTGAAAACAAATTAATAAAAATAATAATTGTTCACACTCCTGTTCCAATCATTACATTTGATTAAAATCCATGAATTATTCTCCTGATATCATGCAAAGACACTCAAAGAATCCACTAAATATAATAACAGGTCCTTTCACTTACCAGTAATGATCTCAGTACTAATCAAGGGTAAAAAAAAACAGGTCGATTAGTAATCTAGTCACCAGGCAACCCTTTCTTGCACTAATTAAGGGTCAATAAACTGGGCCCTACTTTTCAAGAAAAGCAGTGTTCCAGCTCTAAAGACATGCTACTGAAGGCCATAATGTTTTATGACAATCAGTTCTTCACTCCAATGGCTAGACAATCATTAATTGAAGAATGTGATAGTTTCCTGTGGACATTCATCTGGGTTTGTGTACAACCACATGGAGTCGAGTAAAATTCTACTTTTTCTTACTGATGAACTTTATTGTCAGTAACATGTATGTTACAAGATGCATATAACAGTGACTCAGTAGGTCACAAATTTTCTGAAAAGTGTATCTTTTATGATTTATAGATGATAATGAGACTAATGCATAGTAATAATCATTGATCAGATTTGAGTCAACCAGGTTCTGCTAAGCCTTATGATGGGGTAAGATGATTGATAATTTGTAATTCTACCGACTTATGCTTTTATTATATTATTATCAGATTCTTCAAAACAGTTAAAATATAAGGTTCCTATTTTTTTATGATCAATAACTGTGGTTGGTTTTATTTTCACGAGATTAGATTTGTGTGATTTTTAAAATTTTCAGTATTTTGCAAGGGTTTCATTTTCGTGATTCCACAACACAGTAACCAATTACACTACATTTATAACTATATATAATTATTTGCTGACGACCCAAAGAACATCTAATGTGTGGAAATTCCTTCTTCATTTTTAGCTCAGCTGACTGAAAGTCATCTGAGCTATAGCGATCACTCTTTGTCCGTCGTCCGTCTGTCCGTCCGTTCTTACAGCAGGCACATTGTGAGCCTAATTGTAGGTAGAAAGTGACACTGCGAGCCTAATTTTCCCAGTGAGACTAGTCTCACAAGGGGGGTTTGTTCTGTGTGTACAAGTTGACATAGTGAGTCATTTAAACATAGTTAAGTTCACAAGGGTATGGACGATTTTTTCTTGATTTGTCCAAGTTGTCCAAGTCCACATTGATGGACAAGTATTTCAGGTGGCGCCATCTTGCGGAGGCTGGATGGAGTGACAGGTCACGTGGTTTAAAGCTCATAATGTACGGACATTTATTTAACTTGATTTCCACATTAAAATGTATGTGAATAAAAAGAATTGTTATGTTATTTGTAAATGTTTGAAGGGAACTAAAAATTTATATATCAAAAGGTTATAAAAATTTAAGTATTTTGAAGTAAACGCAATTTTTTAAGACGATGCGGGATGATTTTGGCGGGAAAATTTGCGACGTCTCACAGAGAGGGACTACTACTTTACGGTGCAGTTTACGGTCAAAATATTATAACTGTTTGCTTATTTCCGTGACTCGATATAAGTTAATTCAGATTAAGTTTTGACTACGTCAAGTGTAGGCCTAGCAGATATAATATGATATTTCGAGCGTGATATTTACAACAGAAGACGGTCGGGTGTTTTTTTTTTGGTTTTTTTTGCCATGCACTTATCGGCCCAATGATGCATGCGCAATGCCAAGACTGAAAATGGAGGACGAACCCAAAGCGAGGAAGCCCCGAGGCCGTGGCATTGCAAACGAAATTGTAATTATCAACATCATAGCCCGCAAGACAAGGCATAGCGGGCTGTCTTAGTGAATATAAGTTTCATAGAGGTTTACGGATCAGTGCCTGTAGGTTGTGTTTACCAAACATTGGCTAACATCGCAGCAGTTTTCTGTGGGGCACGATATTGAGGAAAACGCAAAATTAATACTACTTTTAGATTTTTAATTGCTCATAATTAATAACGGTTCATGGTATAAACATTAAACTTAATGTATATAATCTATAAATGTTTACCTTTCCTATGATATGAAAATTTGTCATGACATATCAGCAATTTTCTCTGTATAAGGAGGTTAAAATACTCTTTGCCTTACGGGCCTCCCGTTGCGTATTACTCGATTCTGAATGAGTGAAATAAAGCAAAATTATCAGAATATTGATGATAAAAAATCGTCATCCTGATTCTGATAGCCCATAACATTCTCTATTCGGTGGTGAAATGGTTTTTAATTAGAAGGAACTATTTTTTTGCGCATTCAATTATTTCGTGGCCGGGGTAAGTACGACGGTTTTGAAAACTGACAGTTCAGTCGGCCAGCGTGACCGGGGATAAGTAGAGTAAGTAGAGAATAGGTGATCTAACTTATACTGTCATAATTTCTCAAGAATTAGCGTATAATTTAGTTAATCAAATATTTTGGGTAATTTTGTGTAACGAAATGTTTTTAAAATATCACTTTGACCGACGCTAAAGTGAATCGTATGTGAGCGATTTTAAGAGAAATTAAGGAGAGTATCGACCAAAGCTTTGATTCCATGAACATGCTGCAGGGTTCGTACGTCCTTAAAAAGTCATTATTTTTGTGATTTTAAAAATCAGTACTTAAAAAGTCATGATTTTTTTAGAAAATTCTCAAAAGTCATGAAAAAGTCATGATTTTTCATTTTCTTACTGTTTAAAAATATTTTGTATCAACTTTATTATTTTTTATTAAAGATTGAACGTATACGTGATACATGAAAACCACCGAAACCAGACTGCACCTGGGCATTTCTCCCCTTAGTGCTGTTGCAAATTAGGTTGGCATCCGCTCTTCCCTATCTTGACCGCAGCAACCTGTAGCTGCTCGATGAGCGTATACTTCTTTTGGCTTGGCTGCATGGGCGGTCATTCCCCCATTGCCGTCATGCCATTCCTACGAATACTTTAGTAAAAATATGCCCGGGCAGTCTTCTTTCAGCTAAACATGCGATCAAGATACACAATTTCAAGAATTATGTATTGTTCGTAGGATACCAAACGAACCGAATTATAAGCTTTTCTTTAGCGGAGTTATCACAGCAGTGGCGAGTAATGATACGTAGGGGCCTATACATTTGAGACAAATAAAAGTGGTGGGTATTTCACCGTCGTTTGCAATAAAAAATAATCACTTAAGCCTATGAGTTTAAGATGTTAAATCATAAATAAAAATTCTTTTTACATAATTTTCAGTGACGAAAGACTGTCGTGTGTTGAAAATTGCAATTTAAAAAATTAGATTTTAAAATGAAAGAAAAGTAGAATATTTCAGAAAGGTATAAATAACAGAATGTTGCTCTTATAGTCATTACGATGGCATCATTTTAATCCAGTTAGAGATTCCAACACTCCCGTTTTCCGGGAGTCTACCAAGTTTTAAGGCCTAATCCGTGCCCTCCCGGGCCTTCTGTTGCATCGCCAATTTATAATAATGCCCATACTCCAAGCATTCTTGTATCTCTAAAAGTTCATTACTAAACAAAAACGGATTAATATTATATATACTTGTAAGAAAGTCTTATAAAAAATGCCAATGAGGTCTCGTGTAGCCTGGGCATTCCAGGTGGTTTGGCGGGAAACCGCTGCCGCCTACACCTGTATTCACTGATTCGGCCCGTACTCCTGTCAGTAGAACTGACGGGACGTTATGAATACACAAGCCGGTCTGATAAAAAAATCGCCGAGTTAAAAAAAATATTTAATGTTTAATAATCAAAAATGGAGGATTGACGAAGAAATTGTCCTGACAGATGCAGCAGAAAAAAAGAGCCACGGTCTACTTCAATGGAATGAGTAAACGAAACCAAGAGCGCCAAAGTTTTCCCGCCTTTTTACTACCCGGTAACTTTGATGGTGTTTTCCGGTGCAAAAAAATTGTTGCATGCTTCTAAATAATATGTATTATTTAACTAGCTGAAATTTGCGTGGTGGTTAAAATTAACTGTAATATCCCATATTTTTTCGAAAATTAATCTTCCTACAACTGGCTCTATTTCAACGCCATGTCTTGTACACAGCGTGTAAATGTGCGCGGCGGTGCAGACGTTCATGCCTCATGGCTGACGGCAATTAAGGGATGTTATAACAGGACTTGACTGCTTAAGAACCGGCCAACCCTTATATAGGTGTAGTTTTACTTTTTTTTTTAAACAGTAATTGAGAAGATATTATTTTCCATGAATATGTAGACAGGGACATGATAATTAAAAATATTTCTCAGGTAACCGTAAGCGTTATGTGAGCGATAATAGGGGAATTAAATGCCGGCATGAGCTCATATTAAAGTGACAGGTTCACAGTCATCCAGTATTACTAACTTATGTCACTGGACCTCTTTAAGAAGGTTTAATAAATTAAGATCTTTCTTTTTTCTTCAATATATCAAACTGATGACTTTATAATGAATAATTTCAAATAGTAATACATCAAAGTAAATGGTGCAGTTCTTGTTAACCTCAATTAAACAGTGTATGTTCTGTGACACCATATACCACCCTGATTGGCTCTTGGGTTGTTACATCTCTGTGTTTGAAAGTAATTTAAATGACAGTTTGAAAGCTTGTCAGGTGTTATATTTCACTCTCAATATTAAACTGTTTTCATTAAAACATTGAATCAAAAAAAAAAAAAAAACACACATTGCAAGACTGAACTATTAAACCGGCTTGTTTTTCCTTATCATTCCGTGTTCAAATTTATGGTTTAATATCCTAATGCCTGTGTAAATATTTTTTTTAACAAAGGAGAGGAAAATAAAAAAAAAATCCACATTTTAACACAATGACTCTTAAATATATATTGAAATATATGAACTATATATGTTTTCTTTAAGCTATATTCTTCATATAATAATGATCAAGGATGATCTGCATCAACAGTTTCCTAAGTAACATTTTCATCTCAAAGTGACAAGGAAAAGTCATGATTTTTTTGTCGCAGGTCCTGAAAAAGTCATGAAATTTTGATTTGCTGGAAGTGTATGAACCCTGTGCTGTTATGAGCCATAGAATGTTGATGAAAAATAATCATACGACTGTTTTGCAGCATAGATGGTTCTTTTACAAACAGATAGTGCAGATTCAAACATGCAGGTTAAGAATGTTTTTTTTTTTTTAAATTCCAAGTCCTTATTTCATATTTATCACTTTTGATGTGCAAAAATTCTAGTGTATTTATGAATATTTTTATGAACAATTTCTGTATATTTTACAATTTAACGTTTATTTTTGGAAGTGGCTAAACAACATAAACATACATACACAGACTAACACATACACATACATATATACACACATATAATGCATATATATATGTGTGTGTGAGTGTGCGTGTACACACACACACACACACACACACACGTTTTTACGCCCCCACCTTCTGATGGGGGATTTAGTGTTAGTTTTTCCATCAGTCAGTACGTCAGTCGGTACGTCTGTCATAGAATGTTAAAGTTTATATTAAAGTTTTTCTTAGGGCCTTAAACATTCAGAATGCTTACAGATGTCTCTCATATTTAATAATAATGGTATTCACCTTAGGAAACTGGCTGCTGCTGGAGCATATGTTTTATAAACATTTTCTTTTCTAGTTATATATACGAAGCCATCATTAGAATCTTGTCCTTTGTAAAACTGGGCCAGCCCAGATTCAAATTTGGATCTGGATTGGCCCAAATCACAATTATAATCCAATTAAAATTTTGAACTGACCTTGTCCAGATTATAATCCTGAGTTAAAGACTTCACGATTGAGATCTGATCTGGGTTATTTTAAACTGGGCCAGCCCAGATTAAAATTTTGATCAAGGCCTGTCAAGAAAACAGACCTGTGGTGGACTAATTTAAACTGGGCCAGCCCAGTTCTGAACCATGAATTACTTCAATAGGCTAGCTTGACTGCAAGTTTTTTGTTTACAGTTGATTCAAAGAGAAATTCTTTTTAACTTCTATTGCAAATTAATTTTTTATTTCATCTATATTGCAAACAGGAAGCAACCTTTTAAACATGATTAAAAGAGTCTCTCTAATACATATGTGACCATTTCAGTTTTTTTCACAATTCCTCACTCAGGACTCCTGCAGGGGAGGCTTTATCTAGTTTCCATTATTATTTTAGTTTTAACATTATAACAATGAGCTGACAAAAGAGTGCTGATTTATCAAATTAGATATTTTGCTGGTGTATATGTAAGAATTACCTTCTTACCTCATTTCACAACACATTAGACTCAACAGTTTTAATCAGGTATGGCAGGTGAAATTTACCTTAATTAATGCATACGCTTTTTCAGAGTGATATTCAGTAATTTCCATTATTATTTTGACAATGAGCTTGCTATACAGTTATACATTATTTTGCTAGCTATTTTGCTATGCGATAGATTTTGTAATAAAAACATACCAGAAATGTAAATGTGTGTGGGGACATACTGCAAATATTATAGTTTGCTAGCAAATTAAAGCAACAAAAACCACATTTTACTCAGTATTAATTTCATTTCACATTAAAAGAAATATTAACACAGGCAATGTGAAATAAAATGTGAAGCATAAAGACTGAGTATACTATGTGAACTTCTCTGTGTCGCGTTAGGGCTCGCCACATCACATTTAGCGAGTTCCCAGTCTCAGTGGCGAAGTCTTTTTGTTTACTCCTCGCCACAGTGGCGAATCCCCCTACCATACTTAGTCCAGCAGCTGATTCTTGGGGAACCAGTATCCTGAATAAATTTGTCTCAGAAGTCACAGAACATTCTAAGCTGTTTTGTAGTTTTTCCAGTTTTAAAATAATCCGAAGTAAGCGTCCCACTTGTGACATCGGGAGTTTTTAGGATCCCGTCCAATCTTATATCCAATCAATGTATGCCGTTTTGTCACATTTTATGGTGATTAATACCGTTAACAAATTAGATAAGCCGGGAAGCGCGTTTAATACATGAATTTTTAGTCCTTAACGTTATATGTATCGCATATGAACTAATGCTTCCATTTTTTTGCATATTTAATTTACGTTCAGGATCAAATTGAATACATAACAAGCCGTTTTGAATTAAGTGGTCCTTCTGATAAGACCTTGTATTCATATTCATAACTGGCACTGATCAGCGAAATAGTCCTCCCCACGAAATAGTACAGATTCTAAGCTTCAGTTTGGTATAAAAATCAACTGAGTTGGGTTTATATTTGTAGAGCTGCTTGAATACAATGTGAATAAAAAAATCCATCATTAATTTGGTTGAATTTATATTGAATTATGCAAAAAAAAATATCAAAATGATCGATATTGTGTCTACTATCGACATATGATGTTAAAATATAGATTTAAATTATCGCACACAAGCGCACCAAACGCACGTGCGGCAGCTAGCTCAGAAAGACAACAATATGGTGACCTCATGGAAGGTGATAGAATAGTGAACCACTCACAAAAAGCGACCGTCTGCAGCTTATACTCTGTGTGTTTGATGTGTGTTGCATTTGATTCGAAAATAAACAATTTTTTGTTGAATTATTGTCAAAATAAAATATAAATTGTTCTAGATTTAACTGAATCGGTCATTAATTTGACAGTCTATTCATGCTCCATTGCTGCCACACGAGAATCCAAGCGGAGCCAAACCATTGCTAAGAATTATTTTTTATTTGACCACAAGCAGACATAACTGCAAATAAAAAGTGTGTGGTTTTGTACAGTAATAATTTTAGAATGCATCAAATTTGGAAATGAAACTTAATAAGTCCAAAAAATAGGATTTTCAGAATGACACATGATGATGTTTTCACAACAGCCTGCATGGGTGATAATAAGGGAAATTAATGGAGCTGTCACGATGCATTCTAAAATTATTCACTATTTAAAAAAAATTTTTTAACAGTCCAAGCCAATTTTCATCCGGATTGTTGAGAATAAATCAATATTACACAACCATATTACCATTGCAAAATAAATCACCATGATTATAAAAAAAACTAAAGTCTGTATACTAGCTAATACAAATAACAAATGAGAATACTTTTATTCCCAGGCGTTTAACTAGCCACTATATATACAACCCAATTATTCCCCGGGCCCCAATGAAATAAAGCACATCAAGGCCAGCATGGGTCGTCTAAGGCTAGCTTTTTTTTTCAAAATTATATGAGTGTAACCAAAAAATTATTTATTTTAAAACATTATTGTGCTCTAAAGAAAATTCTTGGACTGCCAGGGCCCCGTTCAGGCCCTTCGAGCCCTGGTATGATGTACCGGCTGACCCCCCCCCCCCCCCCCCCCCCCGACGCCCTGTGCATTATTTTCATTTTTTGTCAATATATTATAAAACTTTCGCTTTATAAATTATTTTTTTAATTCGTGATGATTATGATAAAAATGTTGCATGGCGTACACAACATAACGTAATTCGTTTTTATCGCTAACAATATTGTAATATATCATTACCGCCAACAACATAGGCACACTCGGTAGGTTTAATAGTAGAGTTTTGCGGATACTATGTTTTCATTTCTCCGCCGCTGCTGTTAGGTGTCTTGAGACCGTAACCACTGAGTGGAATTTTACTAAACTCGTGATTTTTTTCGGGTCTGTGAACTGCTGAGCCCCAATTTTGTTTTGACCTCTGACCTCTCCTCTGTGCTCTGCGTCCATCTATGCGTCTGTGTTCACACATAAACCCCCATATCTCTGTACTCATTTGACCGATCGGGCTGAAATTTTCTAGTTATTTTTTATGCCCAGACATTTGGACCCAAAATGGTAGTTGTGACAGGTAAAAATAACTGTAAGCCCACAAGCTTGCACATAAATGTAAGCCCAGAATGTTGGACCAACAGTGATGGTGGTGACAAGTAAATAAAAGGCCTGAAGGCCCGAAGAAGGGACACATTTCAAGGCTTAGAATGTTGGACACACTGATAGCTGTCGGGGTGAATAATCTTAATGCTTTAGGTGTAATTATCTTTTACTGTTCAGATTTATTTTTTTTAAATTTACACTATAATATTTTTAACATGTAATTATTTGCCTAATTTTCATTTTATATTTATGAAATTTTCAACAATTGATTCGGAGATGAATTGCACCAGGTTCATAATTCCTATAATACCTATTAACAAAGTCAGGAAAGTCCAGGGAAATTTGGACAATGAGGTACCTCATGAATTTAAAGTTAGCATAAATATTACTGTAATATCTACACCATACCTCTGGAGACAGTGAATATGGAGATAAATAAGGAAAATGGCCATTTGCACCTAGTTCATAGCAGTTCTAGGTAATTTAGATTAAAGAAATACAATTAACATAAAAATTACACTTGTACAAGTTTGAAAATGAATGAGTCCTAAAACTGAATATTATTTGTCTCATGATATTTAAATTAAATAGACTTTTATAACTAAGAATGAAAAATAAATGTATACCTTTAGGAAAATGGCCTTTTATAGACAGTAAAATGTCTACACTTGTCCAATTGAGAAAACTGAATAAATTTCAAAGGAAGATAAAGGTAGAGCATAGGCAAATATTCATTGGAAATGTGACAAATATACATATAATTTTTTAAACGTTTGAATAGATCATTAATTATATTTTTCTGCATAATAATGTCCAGTATTGGTAAAATCTGCTGCCAGGAAGCAATATTTGAAGAAAGTAAACACACAGCATAATTTTGTAATATTACTGAAATAATGTGGTCTCACATTATTTTGCATAATTTCATGAATTTTTACTTTGAAATCATTAGTTATGTTTTAAAAGTCCTTATTTAAATTTCATCTGTTCAGCTTTATGGGCAAACAGTTAAAAATTAATAGATATTCATGAGGAATTAACAAAAATAATAGAAGTATAACCTAAAAATGTAACATTTATATTTGACCTTAAACAATTAAGCCAAATAGGGAGTTAAGGTGTCAATGTCCTTTGCAAATTGAACAAATTGTGAACAGTAAAGCGATAAATGTAAGCCCAGAGTATTATGCCACCAGTGACTGACAGATATCCAAGAACATGAGAATAATGTAGGCCCACAAGAAGGAACACATTTGTTCTGCCCAGAATGTAGAATGGACAGTGATAGTTGTGGAAGCCAGTATGGCATGCAGGCCCACAAGCTTGGACAAAATGGAAGCTCAGAATGTTGGACCCACAGTGATGGTAGCTCAGACATAAATGTTTAGCCCATAATGTTAGACACAGTGATGGTAGGTACTAAATATTCTGTAGGCCCACAAGTAAGAACCAGATTGAAGGCTCTGAATGTTGGATGCACAATGATATTTGTGGAAGGTAGTATTATCTGTAGGCCCACAAGCTTGGACATAAATGTTTAGCCCATAATGTTAGACACAGTGATGGTAGGTACTAAATATTCTGTAGGCCCACAAGTATGAACACATTTGTTCTGCCAAGAATGTAGAAGCACAGTGATAGATGTGGTAGGTAGTATGATCTGTAGGCCCACAAGCTTGGACAAAATGGAAGCTCAGAATGTTTGACACGTGATGGTAGGTACTAAATATTCTGTAGGCCCACAAGTAAGAACCAGATTGAAGCTCTGAATGTTGGATGCACAATGATATTTGTGGAAGGTAGTATGATCTGTAGGCCCACAAGCTCAAACATAAATGTTTAGCCCATAATGTTAGACACAGTGATGGTAGGTACTAAATATTCTGTAGGCCCACAAGTAAGAACCAGATTGAAGGCTCTGAATGTTGGATGCACAATGATATTTGTGGAAGGTAGTATTATCTGTAGGCCCACAAGTTCAAACATAAATGTTTAGCCCATAATGTTAGACACAGTGATGGTAGGTACTAAATATTCTGTAGGCCCACAAGAATGAACACATTTGTTCTGCCAAGAATGTTGAATGCACAGTGATAGATGTGGTAGGTAGTATGATCTGTAGGCCCACAAGCTTGGACAAAATGGAAGCTCAGTATGTTAGACACAGTGATGGTTCATACTAAATATTCAATAGGCCCACAAGGTATACCTTGCTTGGGTAATGAGACTGTTTAAATTGTGTTTCAGGATACTTGCACTGATCATTTAATCATTCTGTAACCATTTTATTATTATTAATTGATTATAAGATTTTTGAGTAATTGCACTTATTTGAAGCATTTAAGGTTATAAAAGAGATTTTAAAATTGGAACTTTATGTGACCACTCCCTTTTATGTGATTTAACTTTTTAAATATATTTGGTTATGGAATGAATGCTAAGTAGTGTAAAATAATTAGTGCCAAACACTAATTCATCTTTATCCAAGGATACTAAAATTGTCAGAGTAATTGATTAAGTTTTTAAGACTAAAATGACCAAAACAGGTTTTATGTAACTAATTTAAAAATTGTAGAGCTGAGAGAAATTGATCTCACAATTTTAATATAATTAATATTTTTAAAATACATTGACTTCATAATAGGATTTCTAAGACATTTTTGAAGATAAGTTTTTTTTTTAAAACTGAACAGTTTTGTCTCTTTTCAGAATGTGTGTGAAAGATGCATTTATTAGTAAATTTGAATTTTCATGTTCATCTTATTTTCATGGAACTGGTCTTAATACGTTTTATAATTGATTAGTATATTTGTTCACATAAAAGAATTGCTTTTCCTTATCTTACTGGAAGTTTTATTTGACGGTCTAAGGTCTTAATATTTTTCTGTCAAAGGCTTTTAATGTAATTCAGTTTTGAAATGCAAAAAGACTTTTTTTTTCCGAGAAAACATTTAAAATGTTTCCAGTAAATCTTTCTGTAAACAATAATAAATATATGGTATTGTGTATAATATTGTGATGCATGCATCAAGACTTGTATTGATTTTATAAGTGATTAAACTCTGTGTTCACTTTAAAGAATTGCTATTCTTTATCTTGTTGCCAGTGTCATTGGATGTTCGAAGGTTTCATTCAGCTTTTGACTCCTCTGCCATCCTTCTCATTGAAGGCCTGTTTAATATTTTTCTGACAAAGGTTTTAAATTTTTTTTTCATGGAAAAAAGGCCTTCGTTATGAGAAAACACATTTTTCCCCAATAAATCTTTTGGAACAAAGTAATACACATGGTATTGTGTATTATCTTGTGATCCTTTATTCAAGACCAGTATTGATTGATAACCTTGAAGTGTATTATTACATCCCTGATAGGCCCACCACACATGGATATTGGTTACCATATTTCAGGCTCACAGAGTAGAGACCCAAATTAAAACAAGACTAATAGGCTTAGTGTACAATGATCACTGGAATATTGGAGTGAAGAAATATAGAATGCAAAGACTGAAGGCTGAGAGAGCATGGACAGAGGCTGTGTAGTTACAGGTCCACAGAGTCCAAAAAAGTTAAAATTAAAGGCCCAATGTATGGATAAAAGTTGCAGTGATACTGGCTCACAGGGTACAGAACAATGTCACTATAATATAGGCCCAGAATGCAGGGATATAGGTTACAATGTTGCAAGCTCATAGAGACTAAGTTAACAATTATACAGGCTCATAATGTGTAGATGGTGGTTGCTGTGGTGAGCCCAAAGTGTATTGACAGTAAGGCTCACAATGTGTAGACAGTGGTTGCTGTGGTAAGCCCACAGTGTATTGACAGAAAGTCTCACAATGTGTAGACAGTTGTTGCTGTGGTAAGCCCACAGTGTATTGACAGGAAAGCTCACAATGTGTAGACAGAGGTTGCTGTGGTAAGCCCACAGTGTATTGACTGCAAGGCTCACAATGTGTAGACAGTGGTTTCTGTGGTAAGCCCACAGTGTATTGACAGCAAGGCTCACAATGTGGCTCTGGTGTGTACAATGAATGGTAGTCTCCTAAGGGTGTTTTGTACACACACAAAGGCCCACAATGTCAGTGACACCCAAAAGGCTCGTAATGTGGCTGTGGTAAGTAGTGCCGTCCGTCTGTCCGTCTGTCCGTCCGTTAACCAGGCACAAATCGTAACCGCTGGACCTAGAACCTTGTAACTTGGGATTCTGAGAGGTCCATAAAAAATCTCCTTGGAAACCAGAAATTAGGTCTCTGTTACCCATATCCTTCGAGCTATGTGGCCCCAAAGTACCCCCCAGAAAAGTCAAAAATTTCATACAAAAACTTCAATATCTCATTAACTACTTGACTGATGGTCATGATTTTTGGCATACATATTGATCATGAGATGTTTCATCACTTCCTGCAGACTGGTGGCGCCATCTGTATTTTTCGATTTTTTACGAATTTTTTTCTCTATTTTTGAGACCTTTAAAAATGTGAACATCTGTTAGCAAGGCACAAATCATAAAGACTGGACTTAGAATCTTAATTCTTGACACACTGAGAGGTCCATGAAAAATCTCTTTGGAAACCAGAAATTAGGTCTCTGTTACCCATATCCTTTGAGCTATGGGGCCCCAAAGTACCCCCCAGAATAGTAAAAAATTTCATACAAAAATTTCAATATCTCAATAACTACATCACTGATGGTCTTCATTTTTGGCATACATATTGATCATGAGATTTTCGATCAGTTCCTGCAGACTGGTGGCGCCACCTGTACTGTTTGATTTTTTACGATTTTTTCCTCTATTTTTGAGACCTTTGAGAATGCTGTCATCTGTTAGCATGGCACAAATCGTAACGACTGGACCTAGAATCTTCATTTTCGACACACTGAGAGACCTATGAAAAGTCTCCATGGAAACCAGAAATTAGGTCTCTGTTACCCATATCCTTCGAGCTATGGGGCCCAAAATTACCCCCCAGAATAGTCAAAAATTTCATACAAAAACTTCAATATCTCATTAACTACATCACTGATGGTCATGATTTTCGACATACATATTGATCATGAGATGTTTCATCAGTTTGTGCAGACTGGTGGCGCCACCTGTATTTTTCAATGTTCATGAATTGTTTTCTCCATTTTTGAGACCTTTAAGGATGTAGTTATCTGTCAACAGGGTACAAATCGTAACGACTGGACCTAGAATCTTTGTTCTTGACACACAGGGAGACCCATGATAAGTCTCCATGGAAACCAGAAATTAGGTCTCTGTTACCCATATCCTTTGAGCTATGGGGCCCCAAAATACCACCCAGAATAGTAAAAAATTTCATACAAAAACTTCAATATCTCAATAACTACATCACTGATGGTCTTCATTTTTGGCATACATATTGATCATGAGATGTTAGATCAGTTCCTGCAGACTGGTGGCGCCACCTGTACTGTTTGATTTTTTACGATTTTTTCCTCTATTTTTGAGACCTTTGAGGATGCTGTCATCTGTTAGCGTGGCACAAATCGTAATGACTGGACCTAGAATCTTCATTTTCGACACACTGAGAGACCTATGAAAAGTCTCCATGGAAACCAGAAATTAGGTCTCTGTTACCCATATCCTTCGAGCTATGGGGCCCAAAATTACCCCCCAGAATAGTCAAAAATTTCATACAAAAACTTCAATATCTCATTAACTACATCACTGATGGTCATGATTTTCGACATACATATTGATCATGAGATGTTTCATCAGTTCCTGCAGACTGGTGGCGCCACCTGTATTTTTCAATGTTCACGAATTGTTTTCTCCATTTTTGAGACCTTTAAGGATGTAGTTATCTGTCAACAGGGTACAAATCGTAACGACTGGACCTAGAATCTTCGTTCTTGACACACAGGGAGACCCATGATAAGTCTCCATGGAAACCTGAAATTTGGTCTCTGTTACCCATATCCTTTGAGCTATGGCACTCCAAAGTACAGCTCAGAATAATGGAAAATTTGATACAAAAGCTAAAGTAACTGAACAACTTATGCAGAGATAACCATAATTGTTTGCATGGATATTGATCATGGAGTGTTTCATAAGTTTCTGCAGACTGGTGGCACCACCTGTATTTGTTCGTTTTTTTTTACGAAATTTTTCTGTATTTTTGAGACCTTTAAAGATATGAACATCTGTTAACAGGGCACAAATCATAAAAACTGGACCAAGAATCTTCATTCTTGACACACAGGGAGACCCATGAAAAGTCTCCATGGAAACTTGAAATTAGGTCTCTGTTACCCATATTCTTTAAGCTGTATGGGTCCAAAATACCCCCCCCCCCCCCAGAATAATGGAAAATTTGATACAAAAACTGCAGTATTTCAATAACTACAACACTGATGGTCATGATTTTCGGCATACATATTGATCATGAGCTGTTCCATCAGTTTCTGCAGACTGGGTGTGCCACCTCTATTTTTTTTTCAAATTTTTACGAATTTTTTTCTTTTTTTTGAGACCTTTAAAAATGTGGTTATCTGTCAACAGGGTACAAATCGCAACAACTGGACCTAGAATCTTCATTCTTGTCATGCAAGGAGGCCCATGAAAGGTGCCTGTGGAAACTTGAAATTAGGTCTCTGTTACCCATATCCTTCAAGCTATAGGACTCCGAAGTATCCCTCAGAATAATGGACAATTTAATACAAAAACTGAAGTATCTGAACAACTAATGCAGAGATCACCATGATTTTTTGCATGGATATTGACCATTAAGTGTTTTTATTAGTTTCTTCAGACTGGTGGAGCCACCTGTATTTTTGTATCCACCAAAACGAAGTTTTGCGGATACTATATTTTTGACCAAGTTCCTCCGCCGCAGGGGCGTTCGTTTCCAGAGAGCTCCTCGGAGACTAATGGACCTATTTTTCCCAAACTTACACCTATTATAGGGTCACATGTGAACTGGTGCCTAACCAATTTGCATTGACCTCTGACCTTTCCTCTCTATCCAGTGTCCATTTGTGGGTCTGTTTCCACTCATAAACCCTCATATCTCGGGAACCGTTTGACCGATCAGGAAATAAAATTGATACAAATGTAGCCCTTGGATTGCTTTATAACATACACAAAAAATGGTGGCGCCACCTGTAACCATGTTTGCACAGTGTCCATCTGTTCATCTGCCTTGGGTTAAAATCACTCATATCTCTGCAGTGAATTGACTAATTCACCTGAAATTCGTCATGTGAATACATCCAGGATAGCTTTCTTGATTTTATGACAGGTGGTGCCACCTACATTCACGTTCACGCTGATGACATCCAAGCTTATATCTCGGGAACCGTTTGACCGATCAGGAAATAAAATTTATACAAATGTAGCCCTTTGATAGCTCTGTAACATACACAAAAAATGGTGGTGCCACCTGTAACAATGTTTGCACAGTGTCTGTCTGTTAGTCTGCCGTGGCCTAAAATTACTCATTTCTCTGTAGTGGTTCGACATAACTGCCTAAAATTTTGCAGGTTTATACATCGTGGACAGCTTTCTTGATTTTATGACAGGTGGCGCCACCTACATTCTAGTTAACGCTGGACACATCCAAGCTCATATCTCAGGAACCATTTGACCGATTGGGCCAAAATTGTGCATGTGTTTAGATCTCACATAGGTCTTTATCATACACAAAACTGGAGGGGTTACCTGCAAAGATTTTTGCACAGTGTTTGTCTGTTTGTCTGCCATGGGCAAAAATCGCTCATATACATGTAGTGGTTTGACTTTTCTGCCTAAAATTTTGCAGGTGTACACAACTTGGACAGCTTTCTGGATTTGTGGTCGGTGGCACAACCTACATACACATTTAGGCTGCAGACATCCATGCTAATATGCAACATACCTCACTCTATTTCCCCTTGCCACTCAATCCATGCCTCACTATCCGATTTTGGCAGATACACGTAGTCACTTGTCGGTTTCCCGTATTCTAGTTTTAAAAGTTTACACATTTTTCTCTATTTTTGAGATATATAAATACAGACTAAATCTTGGCCTGTTGGTTAATCTGTTTGATGCTTCAGTTGAATGGGTATATACTACCATTCTGATGATAAAATTTCCTTTTGCGAATCTCTTCCCAGTCAGCTGAGCGTCATGACCCATGGGTCACTTGTTAGTAGACAAAATGAATGGTCTGAAATTATCAAAAATATAAGTCTGATTTAGAGATAACAAATGTAGTAAATGTGATGTTTCAGAAAGGGATAACCTAGGCTAACATAAGATGTAAGTTGACATGGCTGTATATTATCAGTGTTCAGCTATGTAGGTTGGGCATCTTATTCACAAAAGTTTTAAATCCTCTGATAGTTTCTTTTTTTGTGAATATCGCACATTTGAAACCCTCGTGAACAAAAAGCCAACCACAGAATTTAAACCAGGGAGTGTCAGTCTGTTCAAGCAGATATAATATATGGTATAATGAAGGACAAATAGAATGATTTAGAGGTTATGTATGAGAGAGAATGATAGAAAGAGCATAAATATTTCACAGAAGCCAGCATTAAAAAAAACTTACATCCTTCATTGTGTGGAAATACTTCTGCGTCTCTGATGATGTACAGTAAGGTATTTTACGGGATAGTGAACTTAAATCACACAATAGTGATGCATTGCAATTAATAGATTAATAATACCATATTTGTATCCGCCAAAACAAAGTTTTGCTGATACTATGTTTTTGACCGGGTTCCGCTGCTGCCGCAGCGTTCTTTTCTAGAATAGAACAGTCGTCACCTGCAACAGTTTTTGCACAGCATCCACTTGTTAGTCTGCCTTGTGTTAAAATAATATCTCTGCAATGGTTGGACTTATCCACCTGAAATTTGCATGTGTATATGTCCTGGATACAGCTTTCTTGATTTTATGACAAGTGGCTCCATCTACATTCACGTTCAGGCTGCAGACATCCAAGCTTATATCTCAGGACGTATCATCCTGAAATTTTGCATGTGTATAGATCTCACATAGCTCTCTATCATACCCAAAACTTATGAAACCACCTGCAACCATTTTTGCAAAACATTCGTGTGTTTGTCTGCCATGGGATAAAATCACTCATAACTCAGTAGTGGTTTGACTTACCTGCCAAAGATTTTGCATTTATATATATATCTTGGATGGCTTCCTGGATTTTGTGGCAGGTGGTGCCACCTTCATTTATGTTTATGCTGCAGACATCCATGCAAATATCTCAGGACTGGTTTGTTGTATCCCCCTTATATTCTGCATGTATATAGATCTCACATAGCTCTTTAGCATACACAAAACTAATGGCGCCACCTGCAAACATTTTTGCACAGTGTCCTTCTGTTTGTCTTTTGTTGGATGAAATCACTCATATACAAGCAGTGGTTAGACTTATCTGCCTAAATTTTTGCATATGTATACAACTTGGATAGCTTTCTGGATTTTGTGGCAGGTGGCGCCACCGACATACACATTTCAGCTGCAGACATCCATGCTAATATGCAACACACCTCCCTTTTTTTCCCCTCGCCACTCAATCCATACCTCACTTCACCAGTCCCACTCTGATTTTGGCAGATACATGTAGTCACTTTTTGACTACCCGTATTCAAGTTTTATATTTTTTTTTTTACAGCAAAAGATGAACTGTTAGAAGAGAACGCCAAACTGAAAGAGCAGCGTCTATGTAAAATCTGCATGGAGAAAGAATGTAACATAGTGTTCCTGCCATGTGGTCATCTTGTTGCTTGTCAGGATTGTGCCCCAGCATTGAGAAATTGTCCCATCTGTAGAGCACTTGTGCGGGGGACAGTGAAAGCTTTCATGTCATAAAAGCAAGAGAAACAAGTTATTTAATGACAAAAGTTAAAATAAGATTTTAATATTAAATATGAAAATATATGATCAACACTGCTCACCAGCTGCAACTGAAGCTTACTTAACATTTTTGCATGTTATGCTCCAGATCTCATTCAGACATATTCTTTTTCCCCTTGATCAGAAAGCATTCCTTTTATAGTTTGTTCTTAAATGTTTAAAAAAAACTTCATGTGAAAGTAAATCAATTACGGAAACCTGATCTACATCAAGTTTAAAAAAGTGAATTTTTTTAATATTTCATATTTTTTATTTGTGATGCCCTCAACTTTAGAATTAATTGCTTTTACTTACTCACTTGGTGAATGAATGCCATGGTAATGACTGTAGTCTGATTGTGGTAATGACATGGCTCTAAGTCATATTCAGTGAAATCTGTGTAATAAGACCACCTGTATGACTGGCCAAAAGTGTTCTTTGACTTAATTTACAGGTGGTCCCATAAAACAGGTCAGCTGTAACCACTGTAAATGTTTTTGGTTCATTTCAAGGTTGGTCTGGATAGACAGGTGGTCCTATTAGACAGGTAATCTTTCAGACAGGTTCCACTGTATAACAGCTGTCATCCACCATTTTGGGTTTGACTTCTCTCTTTGACAGCCTGGACAGTTATAATTCAGTACAACTCCCCTTGTTCCTGACTCGGGAATAATTTGATATATCTTTCAAATCAGTTTGGTCCAAAATAAGAATCATTAGTCAAGAAGTGTCATTGATACAGGATCTTAACATTCCTGTCTCCATTGTTCGGTATATATTTAAGATGATTTAATATTTACTGTGATTAGTCGACTGGCGAAGACCCTATTTAACTTTAAATGGCATTTTTTTGTTTAAGGCTGGCAACTGCACTAGAAAGTATGACCATGGTCCAAAGGTGTCCTAAGGTTTCAGATCGTCCAGTTGTCAAGAAGGCATTTGACCTTCCAAGGGACAGTTCAAGGTCAAAAGGTCAATTTTAATTTTCACCTATATTTACAAGTAACCGGAAATTATAACCATATGAGGTTTTATTGATAAAAGCCTATTTTTGATCTCTGAATATTTAATAAATAAGAAGGATATTTTGAAAATAAATACTAATTCCCTTTAATATTGGCTTTATGTGAAACATAAGGATACTATCAGTTTCATATAGATTGAGTTTCAAGTCATATGTATGATGGTACACATTTTTTGGAAGCTTTCAGTTGGTTCCATCCAAGGTCAACAGGTCAAGTTAAATCAAAATAACAGACTTTTAATTTAAAAATAATGAAATTCGACCATTAAAAAATAACTGGTTAATTTTAGTATTTTAAAATTGAAAGTGAGTTATTTTGTTTAACCATGACGTGTTCACCTTGAATGGAACCATCTGAAAGTGTCCAAAAACTCATTTGTACCATCATACATATGACTTGAAACTAAACCTATATGAAACTGAAATGCAATCTTATGTTTCACATAAACCCAATGTTAAAGGAATAATTGGCATATATTTTCACAATATATGTCTGATCATATATTCTATCATATATTATGAGTAAAAATCAGTATATGTAAATAAAACCTCACCTTTAGGGTTACAGTTGCAGGTTACTTGTAAATAGAGGTGAAAATAAAATTTGACCTTTTGACCTTGAACTGAAACTTTGAAGGCCAAATGCCTCCTTGACAACAGGGTGATTCTGAAACCTGGGGCCATGGTCATACTTTCTTGTGTGGTTGCTAGCCATGAACAAAAGAATGCCATCTAAAGTCCAAAATAAGCTTTTTGGGGGGCTGGCCAGGCAACTGGATAGATTATTGTGTCAAATTGTCACATTTACCATGCATCATGCCATTTTTTTTTGTCCTGGACCTGTCCTTTAATTCTTTTATCTTTTATATATTTGAACCCTGAATTATAAATTGTAATGTGTTACTACCATCACTGTTGCGACCCTGAGCCATGGTGATGCCACAACAAGATTGAGATGACATTCCCAAATGAAATAGTAAGAACATGGTATCTTTTCATCAGGGAGAATTAATGGATTAATGGCAGTTAATTCTAATGTTCAACAACACCTTTTTATTTGTGAAACTTGGGGCTGTCTTGAAAAAAATTCATGAATCACTCAACTTGACATGAAATAACACATTGAAAAGTGATGAGGCCTCTGTCACCAAGTAAGTTGAGCAGTGTTAAAGATGTCCTCAGTTGCCAGGTAAATAATATTGAGCAGTTTGAAAAACTGGTTTGTAAATTAGCTTTTTTCTTTGCCACAGACACAAGTGCACAGTTTAAAAGTATGAACATTTGAATATCTAAATAGATGAACTGGTGAGCCTACAAACTGGAAGACAGTGGTTTGGGGAGAAATGAATTTCCTTCAAAAAGACCAACATGAACATGATGATTAAAAATGTCATCATTCAAAATGATGTTGGCACAGAATGGTGATGGCCTAACATTGAGCTGTCTGATCTCAACAAACGAAATTTATACTGAATCTATACATGTTGTATAGAAATAAGACAACCAACCAACATTGTGAATATATTCTTGAAACAGTTTACAAATGAAAGAATGATGCAATGACATGTGTGATATGGTACAAGAAATGAAATGCGCCATATTCACATTTTGTTTAAGACTCATCCTATAAACTACTTCACAGGATTAGCAAAGGCGTCTTGGATTGCAGTGTGATGCTTGGTGGATTATGGACAAAAACAGTATGTGCACCTCAGTATAAATATGTAAATACATGTATACTGCTAACATATATATTTATATATTTAAAACTTACTTTGAAAATATCCTGAAGGAATAACAGATGGACGCGTCGAGATATTATGTAGAAGAGCTGAATGTATATTACAAGGAGTACTTTGGGTTACCAGAGGAGGGAAGCTTTCGGGTGTTAAAGGTGAATTTTGTGTTATGATTACCACTGATCTCTTTTGTAATAATTGTCAACCATTTTTATCATCATTTCTTGTAAAAATTGTAAAAGCATATAAAAAAAGTACACGGAGAATGTCCCTTCAGCACATCTTATTCTTTTAACATAAAGTGAAAGAAAACTTTGAAAATCCTCAAAGTCAGAAAAATTAAAATATGAAGGGACTTGAAACATGAAATTTTAATAAATTATAACAGTCGTGGAAGTATATATTTTCACAGTTTGCAGATGTTTCATCTGTTTTCACATATTGTCCTGGAAATGAATAAGGCCCACACAAATGATCACAATAATTAACTCTAGCTTATCTACAAGATGACCTCAGTCTAGCATCTTCTTGGGAGGCAAAGAGTTATAGGATTTACATGTGCTTGCTTCATGTACCATACATCACTTGGTATGTCCTTGTCAGCACATGGATTTTGGCTATAATTAAAATACATGTATATGTAATAATGAATGTATTATTAATTAAAGCCCACATTAAAGCACTGGAGCTTAAGTTGTACATTTAGGCCCAAATGCACTAAATTATTCTTTGTTCAAATAAATATTTCATTAGTGTATTTTTATTTTCACATTAAAATGCTGATTATGTCAAAAGATACAAATGTCTTTTTCCATCTTAAAAAAAATTGATTTTTTTTTCATTGCAGACCCTATGGTGCATTTGCATTCTTATCATCTGTTGGAACATTGCCATGTAGCACATGGCAAACTACTGACAGTGCAGATTCCACGTTGTAACTCAGTGATGAAGTAGATATATTCTGTATGCTGATGCTTGAATTTCGTTGATAAGAAGCATGACCATTTCATAAAGGAATTTCTCTTGGCATTCTGGGACTCTCAAGACTAGATAATGAGGAATCTCAGCACTAGATGTGAGTATTTTTGTACTGTCTGTGAAATATTAATTATTATTATTCTGTTGTCATCGGTTTCCATTGATTATCCCCACTATGATGCCTGTATGATTTCTCTTAATAAAATGTTTTTAAAAAGTATGCTGAAAAAGTCCAGCTGTATACAGTTAGTGATTCTTGACCACTGTATGCAAGTACAATTCACCTGCTACCTTGAAAATTAGGCTAATGGGTCTTATTTTCCTCCTGCAAAGACGTTGCACAAGGGGGTATAGTAAAGCCTCTATTCATGTGTCTGACCTTCTATTTGTCCCTCTGTAATATTGGCTTGAAGACACAGTTAAAGCCAAACCTGTTATGCAAAACCATCAATTACATCTTGGACATGTACCAATAAGGAAAGAAACCTTTAAATTTTTAGGTCAAGGTCACAAGGCTCACTTTTTAGCTCAGCTGACTATAAGTCATCTGAGCTATAGTCGTGGTCCTTTGTCTGTCGGCCGTCCGGCCGTCCGTTAACAGGGCCGTTTTAAAACTGTTGGACCTACAAATCCAAAATTCTGCATACCATTAGATGTCCCCAAAATCTCCTACCGTACCAAAAATTGGGTCATTAGAACTTCGTTCCTTCGAGATATTAAGGAAAAACCTCCGTTTTCCATAAAAAAGCCATTGTTAAATTTCAAGGCTGCCTAATATCAAAACCACTGATCTGTTTTTGATCAGATTTAGTATTCATATTCTTCCATACATTTTCTGTGCACATACCAAAAATTAAGTCAGTATTGGGTATTATTTTGAAGTTATTGGCCCAAATATAATGCAATTTTTTTAAAATCAGGAAATATATTTGCTCACTTAACATGAGAATTGCTGAAGATGGAGACTTTTTTTCAGGAATATATTTAATCAAGATTCAATTGTTTACCCAAAATTAGATCTGAATTTAGCAAATTGTTCAAGTTATTAGCATAAATAAAAAATCAATACCTTAAATTTTGTCCAAATTTGGCAGTGGCATGTTTTTTCCCTGTAAGTACTGTTGATTTTATTTTCACAGCATATATACATAAGGATTTAAACTTTTAAAATCTGAAATTTCAAAGAAATTGTTTGAAAAGAGTAGCTTTTATTCAGGTTTTCATACACCATGTCAAGTGTTGTTTACATCTGGCCCACCTAGTAGTACAGCCTTCACTTGCATTATGTAACCCACCCCAGGCAGCTTGCCTTGGCCCAGCTTGGCCACTACTAGCAGGCTTCCCCTCTGCCCTGCACTCACCCCCCCCCCCCCCCAGCTGGTGCATAAACTAGATGAATGTTATAATTTTCTGTATTTTATTTTATTCTTGGACATGCTACATTTTAGATTTTGTATTGTACCACCTGGGTTACAATGATTAAAGTGCACATTTAATTGTGTCCACAAAGTGATGTATTGCTATGAAAGTGTGGATGTTCATCAGATAAGTAATGCTTTACTTTAGAAGAGTAAAACTTCACCAGGTGTGAAATTGACTATTAATTCCAGTAATTAATTATAGCTGAGATTGTAATTAGCATAATTATTTTGTTTGTCCCTCATTCAACCAACAGTGTGTATACTTTATTTGAAAAGATGTTTTTATTTTATCAAATGTACTGAATCTTTTATTTTATTACGGTGAATAAAATTAAGCATGTACTGAAAACTCCAATGTGCAAAACGTTTTAATTGGGATTCAAGGAATAATTTTGTAGATGCCATGTTGTTATATATAAACTTAAATGCATTATTCCCTTGAAAGTGAAATGAAGGTATTAGTCCATTCTGTCCACTTGCCTGTCCATCTGCAAATTTTTCATATGCATCACAGTATCTCAAAACTTTTACTGTTTTTCTTCATGACAGTCTTGTCAGAGTATTAGTTTGCAATCATATATTGAGAACTTTACTATAACCAAGTAGGAGGGCCCTTTCCTCTTAGCTTCTCATATGCTGATATAAATAAAAAACATTACAATAGAATATTTTTCATATTTTGCATTTGCAAAATTTCAAACTTAAGCTGGTTGTCATGACCCATGGGTCCTTTGTTTATATTCTGGATTCTCAACATCATTGTTTGGCTAAAACTGAATAAATACCAGACATGCCATTATAAAATTTCTTGCATAAGAATGGGAATTCAGGTAAAAATCAAAGTATTTGAATACCATTGCAAATACTTTCAAAATGTATTCATGAATGCATTCATGAATATATTCTATAATATTATTTTAATAATCATTTCAGTTATATTTTATTAAAAAAATCATATGATTCTCTTATTATTTTTAATAAAAATTATATTTGGCACAATATTTGTTATTAAATTTTAATAAATAGTTAAACTCTTTATCTTATATGTGCTGCTTATCAGTTATATGGCCAAGTCAAAATCTGTATGACAATGGCACTCCATTTGTTAATAAAATAAATGAAATCAATCTCTTCCCTGTCTCCAAAGAAACTATCAAAATCATACATAAGCTTAACACTAACAACTCATAATACAGCTTATATTTATTTCCACACAAAACCAGCATGTGCCTCATTTCAAAATCATATTTTTTTATCTTCTATAACAGCTGAACGCCGTGACCCATAGGTCCCTTGTTTAAAAAGCTTGTGGACAGATTTTAAGCCTAAGTTTTCATCACATACCTTCCACCTTCCACATGTGGCTCACCTGCCAGTAGATGAAAACCATTCTTGGTTTTGAGGTCATGACTTCTATTTCAGAGGTCATAGGACCCACTTCTTGAAATACCTTGTGGAAACATTTTTAGCAAAATTTTTCATCCAAGAACTTTGTTTGAAAAGCTTGTTAAAGTACTTTAAACCAAATTTTTTATCCCATATCTTCAGTCTTTCCCATATGGGTCACCTACTCATAGCAGAAGATTCCTATTGATTTTGATGTCACAGGACCATCCAACTGACTTTCACACTAACCAGGCTTAAGTTGAACACATCCAGCCAATTAGTGTTCCTCATTTTCCAGTGACAGTGAAACTTCATGGTAGGTAAGGTAAAGTCTGTTTGGCTTTTACACCTAAGCCTACAGGCTCAGTAGGCCAGAGCTTATCCCAGTTTCTGTAGCATGAAGCAACTTAGGAGTTAAATGCCTCCTGGATAGGATACTAAAGTCCATCGAAGGTTACCTTCCCTGTATTTACTGGTACCCATTTCTACTGCTGGGTGGTCATAAGCACACTTGCGGTTGGGACCTTGCCCAGGGGTCTTTGCACAGTGGGATTTTGACTGGGTTTCAAACTCATGACCTCTCAATCATAAGCCCGGTAGGGACTGAAACCTCATGGTGTTGAATTAATACTAGTCAAATACACCCATTGTTTATAAGACTTAATGTAAGCTTGAGAGCCTTGCAAAGTTATTTAAATTTTGTACAAGTAAACTTTTTCATTTTGAATGTTGGCTGTTTCATCATTTATTCCCACGGTCCATTCAGGGTCATCAATTTACTGTATACATGAAGTGATTAATCAGAATATTACTAAATGATTAACTTCTGTCAAGAAAAAATATATGACTGACCAGATAATGCTGAAGGCCTGTCTGCATGTCACCTTCTGTGTTTGTTAACCACCAGTGCACGGCTTGTCAACCAACCATGGAAGCCATTGGGGGCATACATGCAAATTCTGCAAACATGCAGGGATGTTTTACTGTATACAAAATTATTATAGAATCTCTTGTGTACATTGTAGGTGCTGTTAAAAATGAACACACATATTTTTTAGTTTGGGAGTTATTTTGAGTTAAATGGTACATATAAAAATTTGTTTGCTCATTTGGATTTTCACTGTACTTCTTGTTACCACAGCCACTGCCACTATCACATTGGTGAATTACTTGAATTAACAAAGGGGCAGGACTGCTGCTAGATAGTTTAGCTAAGCTAGACTTACCAGTTGTATTATTTACTTTAAATTTGACTTGATGAGTGGTTCACAAATTGAATATTTATACATAACTCTGTTTCAGATATGTATGTGACAAACTGGCTGAAGGAAGAAAGACCAGTAACAGGAGAAATCAGTGGAAGTGTGGTGCAAAACCAGTACTTGCGGTTAGTTTAGATTGAACCACTGAATGTATTCAAATCCAGCCTCTTGGAGCTTTCTTACCAGAGTTGTGAGAAAATGTTTGGAGACAGGAAATTTTTGCCAGTTCTATTTGACAACACATGATGGGTTCCACATAGACTCTACAGACTCGGAGAGTGGGCTTGTATGGGGGGGGGGATGTTTTGTATAACAGGTAACACAAACGCAAGGACAGTGCCAATAGGGTACATGTGACACTTCCCCTGACTACATAACACCAACAGATCAAATTAACCAAAAAACACCAAATATAGTACAATTTACCTGTTGACACATTACATATATAGCAGGGTGTGACATGATGCAGGGTTTCCGAGGACCATTTAAACGTATCAGTACAAGAGATAATTACATCTGAACGTGATGCAGAAGCTGGTACACCTGCATCAGCAGAGGAATGCTGACCATGGACATTTTGGTCTGGGACATTATGGCCAGGCATTTTGATAGGGTGGATATATAAGTCTTGTCAATATTTAATGGAATATTCATCAACACAAACTGAATTTAAATATAAAAAATATGTAAAATATAAAAAAGTGAAACTTCACATCCTGTGATACTTTGCTGCAGGAAGGACTTTTTTTTTTTTTTTAAACTGCCCCCTCTCCAAATTCTCCTGCCAGATGTAATCAATGATTTCATGTAAGGCTTAAGCCTTAAAACTGGGTGATTGTTTATCTGTGTTTTAGGTAAAATTTTGAGAAGTGAAAGGACTTTTTGTGAAACAGAGGAACCTGTCTGAAAGACCATCTGTATTATAAGACCTCCCTTTGGTGGATCGAAAGCATTCACGTTGGTTTTAAATGATCTGTCAAAAAGGTCACCTGTTAATTAAGACCTCTTTTGTCTGGTCCAATGGCTGGTCTAATAAAACTGGTTTCTCTGTATTTCTTGCACAATTTAAAATTAACAGTGAATTTAAATAATTTGACTGCTTCTGCAGTCAGTTATAGAATAGATCATTATTAAATATAAAAGTCCACCTTATTAAGGTGTGCCTGGCCAAAATGTCCATGGCCCAAATGTCCTCAGCCGAAGTGTCCTTGACTAAAATGTCCCTGGCCAAAATATGCTCTTGTTTAATTGCATTGGATAACTCATCTGAAATTCCTCCTGTACAAGGTACATGTCAAGCAAATGTAACATGTACTGTTGGCAGGATATATTCAGGATATCAATGATTCTCATTGACTGAGAACAAAATTAAAAAAAGTGGAACCCATACAAATTTCTGTTACTGAGACTTTTCCATCAGATGAAACAAAAAATGGTGACAGCATCTTCAGCAAATGTCAGTGTTAAATGCCTGCGGGCAGGATATATTTTAGACATATTGATTGACTGAAGAAAGTAAACTTAAAGATGGAACTGATACAAATTTCTGTGACTGGGACATTTTATGTGATTCAGAACTTAGAACAACAACTGCATTTTCAGCAAATGTCTGTGTAACATGTCCTGCTGGCGGGATATATTTAGGACAAATTCATTGACTGAAAAAAGACCAGCAGAACTGATACAAAATGAAATATGCCTGAATATGAGGCTAAGCTTAGAAGATAGGACTATGATTAAAATTGGGTAAAATGAATAAAATAAATGACATATTTGATTTTGTGTCATTGACCACCACAAGGGCAGGCCAGGGATGGACCTTTTCCAGCACAGACTCCACTTGTGACAATGTAAAATGAAAATAATAATGACAGCAAATAGAACTTGATTTATTACAACAAATAAGATATGTCACATGGATGTATGTAAGCATGATTTGCTGTAATTGTGAGCCAGGTGCTGGGGAATCAGCGTGAAGCATTATTAACACAACTGACTCCTATCGATCATCCTTAAACATGAGTGCATCACTCACTTCATGCACTGATCTTTTAGGAACCCTGACATGGAAACCCGACCATTGATCCTTCAGTTAACTCATAATTGGAATGATTGAGTCTAAGTGCATTTTGTCAAATATCAGAGGAATGATATCAAGCCAGATGTCAAGAGAAATTGATTGGTGCCAGATATCAGAGATTCAGAACAATAGTTTGGAGCCAGATACTACTATATCAGAGGAAGAGTTTGGAAACAGAAATATTTGAGGAAGTGTTGGATGCCAGATATTAGAGGAATGGTTCAAAGGTTCTTTAATGGTCTGGCAGCTTTGGATGTATGGAGACAACACTGTCTTGGATATCAGCTGGACTAGGACACGTGAAGAACACATGAACACATGATTCATGAAAGGTTCTCTTAAGTTATTTATATTGGCTTTTGGGTTTACTGCTTAGAAAATAAGTATATATCCTTGTTTATTGATGAAACACTTATTCTTGTTGTTATTGTTTGTATGCATTGCTTAAAGGTCAAAATCATCCAGTAGATTTGTATTCACATTGTTTACTTTTACTGATATTGTCATTTAAGCATAGGACTTAAGCACAGCTTATTTATATTTGGTTTGTACTGGAGAGAATGGTGTGAATTTTATTATGCATTTACTTCTTTATCATCATGTTGGATTAATATAAAAGGATAAAAGAGAAAAAAAATTACAAAGTGAAAAAAATGTAAAAGAATAGATATAATCAATATTTATAAAGTTACTTGGAAATGTATATTGTAAGAAGAAACCTGTGCTTGGGTTAGTCATTCACTGCCTATAACAATATGGGTATGTCAGTTATTTTATGCCTCATTTAACTTGTGTGAGCACAGTAATGAGAGCATCTAATTCAGAACCCACATTTGTTGTATACATGTGCTGCATATTCATGCACTGGTATTTGTCATTAACCAGGTGTATTGATATGAGGGCTTGGTCATGCATAGCTTGTGAGGCTTTTAAGTAAAATTCTTCTGTAAAATATTTGTAATTATAGCTTTTCTGTGAATTTTTTTTTTCATTTATTTCTCAAATGATGCACTGTATATATATATATATATAAATGGAAAAAGAGAAAAGAAAAAAATGTAAACTCAAATCTTAAAAAAAAGGAAAAATAGTATACTCACAAAAAAATAACTTAGTTTTACATCGTACTGGAAAGATTATTGATAAAAGCTGTATATATATATATATATATATATATATATATATATATATATATATATATATATGAAATAAAAATAAATAAGCACAAAAAAATCTAGATAGATCCAGAGCAAGATGGAAAGAAAAATCCTTTCATATAAGACTTTTGTGTGTACAAATGTTATGGTGTTTCTATATGTGCTCTGAGTACTTTCTTGTGTATGGTTGTCTATATCACATATTTAGTGGTGCTGGCTATATTGCAGAGTTGTTACACAGCCAACTTCACTGTTGTTGCTAACTTGCTTCTTAAATCATCCATAATGTTTGTCTCCTACACATTGGCACTCCATCTTTACTTAATAGGATGCCTTTCCATATTTATATGTTTAATATATGATTGCATGAAAGTAGCCCCTTTCCATGTGTGGGTCCCACATGCAAATGATCAACAGTCCTTTTGCAGGCATATTTCATTTGAATCACATTCTTAGATTTAACTTTCTGTTATATGTAACTTCCTGCCATATTTTATTATTTCACGCTGTCTTTTCTTCCATACTTGGCATGTTAATTTACAGCTTCTGTTTATATCTTTCTGTGCAATGTACATCCCCTCTGTCTTTTCTGTCTTCTATATTCTGCTTTCTGTTCTGTAGCTTGTAATGTGTTGTTATTATCCATTATCCTTGTAACCAAACCGTTCTTGACTATTGTGTGTTATTTATTGTTTGTACATTGTGGAAGTTAGCTTCCAAATGGTTTCACCTTTTTTCCAGGTTTCAGCATTTGCATGGATTTTCTGGAATCTAAAGCTGAAGCATTTTCTCAGCAAGACTTGCAGGTTTTAGTTGAAAAACTTTAATGATAAGGGGTATGATTTCAGTAAGAAATTTAAATTGCTGAGATTTATATCTCATATGTGGATTTAGGTAGAGTGCATTTTGATTGAATTTCGACCAAACATATTTGGTTATCAGTAAATCCTATAAACAGCGCTCGGCATACACATACTAATTGACCATGGCCCCATAATCAACCCACATCAGTTGTGATGACATTACAGGTCCATGGTTATAATATGTTGCATGAGCTTAAATAAATTTAGCATTTGGCTGGTTGCTATAGTAGACATTTGGTTGCTTCTGCTTGGAAAATCATTGTTATCTGTAGCAAAAAAAATGCAGGCAGCGTTAGTTTTAATATCAAGTTAGACATTATTTCTTCTTTTGCAGGTTTAGGAACAAGAATTATGTCAAATTTTGATGGCATGAATAAATATGTTTCTTCTATTAACATGGGTCACCTTATTGTTGAAATGTTGAGTGTGTGGTCTTGTGAAACACTATTCGATTGAATGTTAATTTGAACATTAGTTGTATCCAAAAAATTTAGCTGTATCAAGAAACCTATTTAAGTCTCCTTTTAAATGATATATTTTTTATATTCATCATGTATTCCAGTGTAATTATACTTTTTAGCTCAGCTGACCATAGGTAAAAAAAAAAATCGAAAATTTTGCATAGGTGTCCCCAAGATCTCATACCAAACTGAAAACTGGGTCACTGCAAATTTGTTCCTTTGAGAAATGATGGTAAAATCTCAATTTTCCATTAAAAACCTATGATCACACTTCAGGATTGCCTAATATCAAAACCACTCATCTGCTTTTCTTCATATTCACCATAAATAGTATATAGTTTCTATGTATATGACAGAAATTAAGTCAGTGTTACTTAACTGTATGAGCCAAAACAAATTTTTGCAGATACTATGTTTTCAACCAGGTTCCACCGCCGTGTTCGTTTCCAGAGAACCCCTCTTAGACCACTGGACCGATTTTCAGAAACTTTACCCAATTATCGGGTCACATATGAACTGGAGCCTAACCATTTTGCGTTGACCTCTGACCTTTCCTCTCTGCAGTGAGTCCATCTGTGCTTCTGTGTGCACACATTAAACCACATATCTTTGGACACCTTGGACGGATCAGGCTGAAATTTATTACCAGTGTAGCTTTTGGGTAGCTTTATATCATACAATAAACTGGTGGCGCCACCTTCAATCAATTTTGCACAGCGTCCATCTGATCGTCTGCCTTGGGTTAAAATAATATCTCTGCAGTGGTTGGAATTATTCGCCTAAAATTTTGCATGCATATACATCCTGGATAGCTTTCTTTATTTTATGACAGGTGACGCCACCTACATTCACGCTCAAGCTGCAGACATCCATGCTAATATCTCAGGACTGGTTTGACGTAACTTCCTGAAATGTTGCATGTTTAGATCTCGCATAGATCTTTATCATACACCGAACTTGGAGCGCCATCTGCAACCACTTTTGCACAGCGTCTGTCTGTTTGTCTGCTGTGGAATAAAATCATAAATCTCGGTAGTGGTTTGACATATCTTCCTAAAATTTTTGCATAGGTATACACCTTGGATAGCTTGGTCGATTTTGTGACAGGTGGCGCAAGCTACATTCATATTTACACTGCAGACATCCATGCTTAAATCTCCGGAATGGTTTGACGTATAGGCCTGAAAGTTAGCATGACGATAGATCTTACATAGCTCTACAGCCTATACAAATTTAGTTGCCCAACTAACGACTATTTTTTGCAAGGTATCCATCTGTTCATCTGCGTAGGGTTAAAAGCACCCTTTTATCAGCAGTGGTATGACTTGTCCACCTGAAATTTTGTATATACTTCTTGGATAGTTTCTTTCAAATAACAGGTGGCGCCACCTACAATCATGTTTACGTGGCAGATATCCATACTAATATGCAACACAGCTTAAACTATTTCCTTTTGCCACTCAATCCATGCCTCACTTCACCCGTCCCACTCAGAGTTCGACGGATACACGAAGACGCATGTCGACGATCCGTATGCTATAGTTTATAAAAGTTATGGGCCCAAATATAATGCACTTTGTAAAAAATCAGGAAACATATTTACGCACTTACCTTGATAAGTGTTAAAGCTTGAGAATTTTTTCCAGGTATATGAATTTATTTAATCAAGATTCGACTGTATACCCAAAATTAGATCTGAATTTTGTAAATGTTTTAAGTTGTAAGCATTAATATAAAACAGTACCTTAAATTTTGTCCAGCACTGACCAAGGCACTTTTTTCCTGTAAGTACATTTGATTTAATTTTCACAGCAGGTACACGGGTAATTAATCTGTTAAAAATCTGAAATTTAAAAATAAAAGCTAAAAAATTAGGATAGTTTTTGAAGTTTCTTTCAGATGCTCTATTGTATTCATTTGCATCTCAAGACTGTCCACTTCTGTTCACTCCACCCCTGCCTGGGTAACCTTATCAGTAATGCAACACTGGTCCAGCAACCCTGCTGTCACAGGTGTGCAGTTATACTCGTATCACCTCCCGAAGCTATCCCCATCATGAACTTCAAAATTGTTACCAGGTAACCAATAAAATATTAAATCAAGACAGCTTCTCCCATGTCTATAGGTTTAAATTTATACGTCCGTCTATGACGGGACGTATTATGGTTTACCCACAGTCTGTCTGTCTGTAAACTTTTAGGTTCACCGTGATAAATTACGAAACTTTCCATAACTTCTAATCAGTGGATTATCTTGCCCAGGTTAGATTATAGGCAAAATCCATGCATATTTAATGAGACCACAAGGCTACATTACGGTGTCGCCGCGATAAATTATAATGGATTATGATAGGAATATGATAGATTTTTATGAAACTCAGAAATATTAACCTATATAATATCTCACCTAAGTTCGATTCCTGGCAAAATCCATGCATATCTAATGAGGTCACCACACCTTTTTGTCACCATAATGACTTGCCAAAAATCTGATGGATTTTCATAAAACTCCTTATAAATGTCAACCGCTATTATAAATCTCATTTAAATTTTGGCAAAATATACGCATATTTAATGAGGTCAGAGTTCACAAGATCTGATGGGTTTATTATGCACGTTTGAGATGCTCTCTGTTTTTGATCCATGGAGCAACCACCTGAATTTCATGTACTGTGAACATGCTGATACAAAATGTCGGCAAACAGAACCAAAAGCATTTCCCCATTCCACTTTCTAACATTTACCAAAGATCTGAACTCCACATGGACTGGTTACTGATAAAACGTAATATAACCATGGCGACTCCCTGTTGACGTCCTAAGCTACTATCAGGGCATCAAGTGGGGTTTAATGGTAAAAAATAGAAAGACTAAGAGTTAAAAAATAGGGGGAGAATTGGAATTTTATAATAGTGTTAAAATAGGGAAAATTAGGAATATTTTTGTATAAAAGGACTTAGCGCCCCCGCCCCATCCCCCCCCCCCCCCCCCCCACACACACACACAGCCATTCTAGTTCACTAAAATAACCTTTCCATTGTTTAACAAAACGTTTAGGGGCTAATCAGGGGATGGGGGCTACTTTATCTTGGGAGGAACTGTCCGATATTGCAGGGGGGGGGGGGGGGGTCAAAATATGCAATAAAAACAGAAATTTTGGGAGACGTTCCTTGGAATGAATAAAGAATATCCACTGCAAAAATCCAAAAAGAACTGAATTATCATTTCTGCCTCCAATATGAGTACATGCATTCTTATAATAGCATTTTAGAAAATACACCTTTCTGAACATCTGAGTAGCCAATTTCTTATTGTTTCTTTTGATATACCATTCGTAATAGGATTTTGTGTTGAAATAATAAGATTATTTGTGTAAAGTCTAATTTTCAAATCAGTCACAAGACTATTTTTAATAGTATCTTTAAGATTTAGTTATAGTTAAAATTAATCTATTGTTAAAGTTCAAGAAAGAGGAGTGGGAAAACTTCCTCACCCCACCATTTCTAATGGTACACGCTCATTATTTTAAGCAAGCACCAGTGCTGCTTCAAGAGTTGAGGATGACATATAATGCCAAATAAAACCTTTCTTTCCAGTCATCCTAATTTTACTAGCCAACTCAAAAGTTTTTAGAGTGATTTGTTTGCCAAGATAAAAAAAAATAAAGACATGCCTTCACAGAAATAAGCGTCTCAATTTTCTCGCCAGACCTTTTCAGCGCAGAATTCCGCTACAGGGCACGTTTTGAAACCGTTGAACCTATGAATAAAAAATTTTGCATTCAGGTAGATGTCCCCAAAATCTCCTATCATACCGAAAATTCGGTCACTAGGAAAAACTTCCGTTTTCCATAAAAAAATCCATTGTTACACTTCAAGGCAGCATAATATCAAACCCACTGGTCTGTGTTTCTTAATCCTTTTTTGAGGCTCTATTGTAGTCATTTCCTTTGTCCAGATGCAGGCAGTCCACTCCTTGTCACTTGAAGTCAGCTATGCCAGGGTTTCTCATTTGTTACAGTCACTTAGGGAGATCCCCTGCTGTGACAGGTGTACAGTTAATTACATATCACCATCCCAATCGCCCCCCCCCCCCTCCCCCTTGCAAACCCAACCCACCAAGTGTTGTGCAGTAATTCTTATTGTTTTCACTGTATCTCCATAATGGTAATGCTGTTTCCAATATACAAAAAACTTTCCTTGAAAAAGTAATTTAAGGTGAATCAAGAATATGCCTTGTTGTGTTAATGTAGCATTGTTAAAGAAATCAATTTTCTTGAAATGATTTTAACAAATATAATTAAACCAATCAGTATGCATTAATATATAAAATATGAAATAAATTATGGATAAATAAAGGCACAATTTAAAATTGTGAAATCTGAATTAAGAATTATATTTAGATATTTATAGTTTTGCAAATTTAAAAGATAAATGTTTTTTTGGTAAAAAATAAATATACATTTGTATGCATGATTTAGTGTTATCTCACAAGATTAAAATTTATGATGATGCAATTTAGAATTATGAATCAACTTTTATATTCAGATATATATGTTATACTGGAAATGTAAAGCAATATAAACTTATATAAAATTGATGTGATAAAAATTGAGGATCTAATATAAACATTTGTACATTATTTTCATGTCTCAGAAGATTTTGTTGGACCACAGGCTTTTGTTTGCCCTGAATATAAACTATGTATAAGCAGAAATGTTGTTAATCCCACCATCTCACTCCCCCCCCCCCCCCCCCCCCCCCCCCCCCGCTGCCATTGATTCCTGTCCACTGGGATAAAGATTTTATTGCAAATGTGTAAAGTTTATTTAATTAAAAAATAATTGGATTAGAAAAATTAAGATCTTATTGAAACATATTCTTGCCTTAGGAGAATGGAACATAAAGTGATCAGCTCTGTCTGTCCGTCATCTCTTCATTATCATTAAATATATATTAATTATGAAATGTTTCCTATAAGCACTGTTAAAATAACTTTCACATGCTGTATGTGTATGGAATTAAGCTATTTAAGTCTAAAATTTGAAAGCAACTTTTATATTCAGTTGTGTATTATTGCAGATGTTAAACTTTTAAAAAAGTGATATGATAAATAAATTAAGAAATAATTGAAACTACATATATTAATTAGCTTTGTTTGTCTACCAGACTGTCTGACAGTGTCCTTTTTAGCGAACCTGTGAGCATTGCGATCGTGTGGCGTCGTCCGGCGTCCGTCGTCTGTACGTTAACCCATACTATCTTGAAAACGGTAAGAGTTAGCATAACGAAAATTAATGCAAAAAATTAGTCATCTTAAAAACTCAATCGGATTTTGCTTATTTTTTGGCTAACTGCGTTTTCTTAGATTTTAAAGAGAAAAAGCTAAAAAAAACTTTTAAAATCTTCTCCTTCAAAATGGTCGAGCAAAATTGTTCTATATTTCACAGAAATAATCTCTAATACCATCTCTCTCAACTTTGTTTGAATGGTTTCAGTTCGATGATTTTTGGCCGAGTTACAGGAAGTTGAACTTAGTCATCTGTCCAAAAAAGAGTATACTAAAATTACAATCTCAGAAATGGCTGGTGCTATCATCACCAAATTTTATGCTAATGTTGGTCACATGAGTCATATCTGAAATTGAGGTATTGGTGGCGCCACCAGCATCGGCCTTTTTTGTACGGGGGTCATCAGTGCCCATATCATACTGACGGCTACAAAAAACTTCTCTGAAACCATATGGCCAAATTGTTTAATATGGCACAGAAATGATCCTAGGGTAGTGCTTTCTGAAGTTTGTTCAAATGGTCTCAGTTCAGTGACTTTTGGCTGAGTTATGGGAAGCTGAATTTAGTCATATGCCATAACAGCCCATTTTAGCTCAGTGGCTTCAAAAATCTTCTTCTCAAAAACCACTGGGCCAAATTCTTAAATCTCACACATTTATTATCCTTAGATGTTGATAATTCTAGTTTGTTCAAATGGTTTTGGTTCAGTGATTTTTGGCTGAGTTATGGGAAGCTTAAATTAGCCAATTTGCTGTATTTTCCCATATGAGTTATAAACCTGCAAAACGTTTTTTGACTGACGCCACTGAGGACAATTTGTTTAATATTTTACAAGAATTTATCCCCTGAATAATTCTTATAATAATGGTCTTTTATGGTTCCAAAGAATGAATTTTGGCTGAATTATAAAGATTGAATTGAGTCATTTTACCATATATGTTAGCTGTGTGAAGCAGATACATGTAGCCTGGCATCAGTTTATCAGCATCCGTTACATCATGTCTCTAGACATTTAGATTTCTATGGTTAATATTGACAAGAATGTTTTTTAAAAGCTTTTAAAAATGTAGATTTATGATTTTAGATATTCCTCATGCCAGGCAATATTTACAATCACAGGTATACAGCTCTCTGTGGGTATATAAAGACAGCTGTATATGGATTATAAATAATTGGTAGCCATACTCAATTTAATTCAAGATTTGCCATCAGTGAGATGTATCTGTATTATAATTTTGCATTCAATATGCATCTGTAGTAATTTTTAGCGAACCTATGAGTTAATGCGATGGTGAAGGGGCGTCCGTCGTCTGTATGTCAACCCATACTATTTCGAAAACAACTGGAGCTAGCATCATGAAATTTTATGCAAAAATAAGCCATCTGAAAAAAACTCTGCATTTTCTTAGATTTTATAGAGAAAAAGCTAAAAAAAAACTTTAAGATCTTCTTCCGAAACGGTCAAGCCAAATTGTTCAATGTTTCACAGAAATAATCTTTTATACCATCTCTCTCAAGTTTGATCGAATGGTTCAAGTTCGGTGAATTTTGGCCGAGTTACAGGTAGTTGAACTTAGTCATCTGTCCAAAAAAGCATACTAAAATGACAATCTCAGAAACGGCCGGAGCTGTTATCATCAAATTTTATGCCAGTGTTGGTCACATGAGTCATATATGAAATTCAGGTATTGGTGGCGCCACCTGCATTGACTTTTTTTGCACGGGGGTCATTGGACATCTGTACATTAACCAATGATTTCTCAAGAATAGCAGGAGCTACCATCCCCAGATTGTATGCAATAATCTGTCACATATCAAATATTGTGGGATTCAGCATATTTTTTTGCTATCTGTATTTACTTAGATTTTATAGGGGAAAAGCTGAAAACCTTTAAAAGTCTTCTTCCTGTAAACGGTCCAGCCAAATTGTTCAATATTTTACAAAAATGATCCCAAAGGCAAGCCTTCTCAAGTTTGATGAATTTTAGTGGTGTTACACGAATTTGAACAGTCATTTGGCCAAGTAAGCATACTGACATAGTAATCTAAAAAATGACAGAAGCTAGCTTTACCAAGTATTGTGCAAATGTTGGTCACATGACTCATATTTGAAGTTGCAGATTTCGTGGTGCCACCTACATTGACCTGTTTTTTATGGGCAAAAACCTCATAATTTTAGCCTCTTTCAGCTTAAAATGTTTATGATGAAACTGTCAAGTTGAATCGTTCAATTTTTTAAAAGAATTATCCTAGGACAGGGTTCTTTCAGTCATATCAGAAAAGCTTAAGTTGGTCTTATTTCTATTTCAAACCGAGGACTGCAAAACTGTACAAAATCATTGTTTTAATTATAACTTCTGTAACATTGCACAAAAATTATTCTAAGGTGGCCTTTGTTCAAGTTTACTTGAATGAGATTTGGCACAATTATTGGACCTTTAACAATGAAAGAACTGCATCTTTTATTATTCTATATATTTTGATAAAAAGTTTAAGAATATGTCAGCTTGAAAAAAAGCATTTTAGCCAAAGTCTTTCAGTATGTGTAAACAGATTTACCAACAGGCCAAGATTGTGTCTGTATCTTTAAATAGGTTGAGAAACTGCCAACTGTTTCAGATTTGGCAACAGATCAAGAGTTCATTCAGTGCAGCCAGATATAGGTCATAGGTTAAGAGTTCAGTCAGTGCAGCCAAGCACAAGGCATATGATCACCTCATGGGTGACATGTGAACACCTCATGGGCACCATGTGGTCAGCTCATGGGTGTCATGCCCCTCAGGGCTGCATGTGGAGCCAATATGTGAGCTTATGCAATGGTGTGGCTACTATTTCAGATATGGCAACAGACCAAAGGCCAGTCTGGATCTATTTATAGCTTTGGCAGACTGCCAACTGTATCAGATTAGGCAACAGGTCAAGAGTTCACTCAGTGCAGCAAGGTATAGGTCAGTAGTTCACTCAGTGCAGTAGCTGCATTCTATTTATAGCGTTGGCAGACTGCCCACTGCATCAGATTTGGCAGCCTGGGTCTATTTTAGCTTTGGCAGACTGCCAACTGTGTCAGAATATGCAACAGGTCAAAGAGTTCACTCAGTGCAGCCAGGTACAGGTCAAAAGTTCACTCAGTATAGCAAGGTGCAGGTCATGAGTTCGATCAGTGCAGTAGCCTGAGCCAGCAAATTTGTCACAGTTCACTCGGAGCAACTGCCTTTCTCACCTAAGCCTGGTCAGCCCAATGTATCAGACTCAAGGTAAGTTTGATGTATTGGTCTGATGTTTTGACCTGTCTAAATGTCTATGATGGCTTTCTCGTTCACAAGACAGGTGTCGCCACCTACAATGACTTTTGCACAGTGTATGTGCCTGCTTATTTTTACAGAGGATTTGATACAACAGCCTGAAATTGCGGATATTTATACATACCGATAGCTTTGTCATGTACAAGACTGGTGGTGCAACCTACAATATTTTTTGCACAGTGTGTGACCCTGCTTATTCTCAGGAGGGGTTTGATATATCAGTCTGAAATTGGGCATATGTTTATATCTCAGATAGCTTCGTTGTATATAAGACTGGTGGTGCGAGCTACAATCATTTTTGTGTTGTGTGCACCGCTGCCAGAATTTCAGCAGTGATTTTTGTGTTATTGTTTCTTATTCAAAATATTTAGTACTTGCATTGTTCATATATATGAGAAGTAATGGTCCAGCATTGAAGCATTATACCTGGTGTATTTCCGAATGCACAGGTTTGCATAAGGCCTGTAGGCCTTGTTTAAATATTAAGTAATTGTGAATGAACGTTTTATCCTGTAAGCATTGTTGAATTAAGTAAAAATCCTATGTATATACACTATAATAATACAGATATGTTGTAACTCCCATCATTCCACCCCAACCACCACCACCACCAAGTCCTTTCATCTGTAGACTGGGGACATTTGTTATATTTTAACTGTATACATTTCATTAATTAAAAAATACATGTATATTTTATAATATATATTTAAAAAAAAAAGATTCAATTGAACAAATGTGTAAACTACTGAACAGTCAAAGTTAATTAAAAAGCCAACTAATGATCATGGTTATAGTACAGATCATTTGTTCACAAACTGCTCACATGCTTCAGTTTTAACATTGGGAAACACATGGTCAGGTCAAACTAGATGTGTCGGATCGACACGAATGCCCCCGCCTGGGGCAAATTAGAAACATTTGTTAAATTTTTAAATTTTTTTTAAGTTCAGGAGGTGTCGTATGGTCAAAAGTAGGTCAACAAGGGCAAAATGCAAACTGTTACGTGTTACGGGTCATTATCAAGCAACACACCAAAAATCAGGCCAGTATCTGCAGGCACTGTGAAAAAAGTCCATACATGTGCATTGTCCATAAAAATTTCTGTCTTTCATGAAATTGTCTATGTTTAGGAGCCGTAAAACAATCAAAAGTAGGTCAACCGGGATGAAAGCGAACTCGATTTGTAACTGTCATTATCTGCCCACACATAAAAAATCAGGGTGGTATCTGCAGGCATTGAGGAAAAAAAGTCGATACATATGCATTTGTTATGAAAATTTCTATTTTTCATGAAACTTTCTATGTTCAGGAGCAGTCAAATGGTCAAAAGTAGGTCAACTGAGACAAAACAAGAACTTGGTCTGTAACTGGTCATCTGCCTTCACACCAAAAATCAGGCCCGTATCTGCAGGCACTGCGAAAAAAAGTCTGTACATGTGCACTTTTTTATGAAATTTTCTATGTTAGAGCACCGTCAAACGGTCAAAAGTAGGTCAACTGGGACAAAACATGAACTCGATCTGTAACTGGTCATTATCTGCCCACACACCAAAAATCAGGCCAATATCTTAAGGTATTGCAAAAAAAAGTCAGTACATGTGTATTTGTCATGAAAATTTATATTTTTCATGAAATTTTCTATGTTCAGGAGCCGTAAAACGGTCAAAAGTAGGTCAACCGGGACAAAACACGAACTCGATCTGTAACTGGTCAATATCTGCCCACACACCAAAAATCAGGCCAATATCTTAAGGTATTGCAAAAAAAAGTCAGTACATGTGTATTTCTCATGAAAATTTATATTTTTCATGAAATGTTCTATGTTCAGGAGCCGTAAAACGGTCAAAAGTAGGTCAACCGGGACAAAACACGAACTCGATCTGTAACTCGTCAATATCTGCCCACACACCAAAAATCAGGCCAATATCTGCAGGCATTGCGAAAAAAAGTCCGTACATGTGTATTTGTCATGAAAATTTCTATTTTTCATGAATTTTTCTAATTTAAGGAGCCGTAAAACGTACAAAAATAGATCAACCTGGACGAAACGCGAACCCAATCTTTAACTGGTCATTATCTGCCCACCCACCAAAAATCAGGTCAATATCTGCAGACATTGCAAAAAAAAAGTCTGTACATGTGTATTTGTCATGAAAATTTCTTTTTTTCATGAAATTTTCTAAGTTAAGGAGCCGTAAAACGACCAAAATTCGGTCAACTCAGTCGAAACGCGAACTCGATCTGTAACTGGTCATTATCTGCACACACAAAAAATCAGGCCAATATCTGCAGGCATTGCGAAAAAAAGTCCGTACATGTGTATTTGTCATGAAAATTTCTATTTTTCATGAAATTTTCTAAGTTTAGGAGCCGTAAAACGGTCAAAAGTAGGTCAACCGGGACAAAACGTGAACTCGATCTGTAACTGGTCATTATCTGCCCACACACAAAAAATCAGGCCAATATCTGCAGGCATAGCGAAAAAAAGTCCGTACAACTGTTTTATTTCGGAGTGACGGAAGGACGGAATGACGGACAAGGGTAAAACTATATGCCCCGGCCACTTTATGGCGGGGGCATAAAAATATTATTTTCAACAGTTTCTTGCTCATCAATACAAACCAATCATATAAACCAACCATGGCCTATATTATCTCTTCCTCTTACACGTTATCTCCATTTGATATTATTTTAGATTTTCACCTTCAAGGTCAACTTTAGCTGAGCACAGTGACCCATGGGTCTCTTGTTCATATTTCTTTTTATTAATTAGCAGTTAGATTTTATTTAAGTCATCTGCAGTTTATTACTCTCACCGTACCAAGATGAACCGCTTGTGGGAAGGGGTACTATTTTTACGCAGCTTGACAGCACTGATAGCGTAAGCCTTTATTAGTGACAGTGTAGCGTTTATTAGAACCGGTGTTTGGCTTTAATCATAATGGACCATCGGGAACATTTGATATCTCTTATGGAAACAGGCATACACATAAGAAAATGAGGAAGGTATATAGAGGAATTAAACAAATTATCAACACAAACCGAAATTCATACAATCTCCTCTCAATTTGACTGGTAAATGCACCAATTTTAGTGACGAGAAAAGACATCTCCCGACAACATCGAAACTACTCTGACACCAGGCCTCTGCACAAGACTGTTTATTTTTCTGGGACATGGTTTTTCCCCGGCGACTAAATCAGATAGGCGACTATATAAGTCCCGGCGTCTGTTCAAGGATATACGGTATATTTTGTTTATTTGACTTACCTTGCAGGTAAGCTATCTTAGCCACAATTAATATTTCCATTGTATCATCGTCCAAATTAGGCCTGCTTTTTACAATATGACAATGCAGGTAAATAAATTCCTGTTTCCCAATCCGTGTCTCCATATATCCAGGTTGCATTAGTGAAACATTTCATTTTTCAAATAAATAATGCAAGCAAATAAAAAAAAAGGAAAAATGTGTGTCAATTTTATTTGCTGTTAAAATTTGACAGGCAGCAGTAGCTTGTCATTTTCAAAAATGAAATTCGAGGCCTGATTTCGGTGACAATTTTGCATAGAAAGACGAGCTCGCAATTCAAACAGAACACAATGAATATTTATATAATATTATCGTGCAAATGAACTGGTTTGCGACTACGTCCAACTTACTTTCCCGCCTTGAAAATTTGAATGAACGCGCAGGCGCGAATGTTTACTGCAAATATCTGATTCCTCTTTTTTTTAGTATGTAGCCAATAAAAGACATTTAGTCATGTGCTCGAGGTAACGGCTTCCAAGAAAAAAGGCTTCCAGAAACATTAACGTTGTGTCTGTCTTTCGCTCAAAATGTCACCATGTCACACAGGATAAGTGGGCAGTATGACCTAATGAAATTGAATCAGACATTTTCTGACATTGTTATGGACTGGCCAGTTACCTGAATGCAACTCGGTCGTTTTTGCATCAAACAATGGCGCAATTGGAACGAAGTTGAACATCAGGCCATGACACTCGGGGACCTGCATGTCAGACTTTGATATAAAATTTCTGAAGTTTGAATGCGTGGCCAAATGTCTATTTTAGATGTATGTGTGTGTGTAATTGCAAAATTAAGGTACATTGTGTGTGAAATGACATCACATTGAAGTCGTATGTAAAGAAACTGGCTATTAAGACAGAACAAAAAAAAAAGAAAAAAAAAAACTTTTACCTAACTACAGACCGGAAACAAAGGTTTTTTTGCCTTATATGGTAATTGTGTATAAAAAGCCTTTGATTTAAAATATTTTCCCTCCACAGATCTGTATATAATACCTACAGACTATTGTGTTCTACCTGTCAAATCATGAAATGTTAATATTAGGATGACAATTAAATTGATATAATTTTATTAAATTTAATCTAAGGCCTTAATACTGCATAATACACAAAAGAAAAAAAGTTTTTACGATGTAGCCTGTCATAAAGTAAACCGCATGATCCGGTTTGTTATTGTTTCATTCTAATTAATGAACAAGAATGTTATGTCCTTACTTTATCAACAAAAACTGAAACTTCGCACATGCTTAAGATTTTTTGCCTTTTTTCAGGAACAAAAACATTTTTGTTTCAGTCATTGTCCACAATACCAAAGCTCGGCACCGACACCACAGTGGGGAATTTTTTTTAAACAAAATATTATTTAATAAAGCAAAATGAATAAAGTTAAATATGAAAGAACTATACATCCGTTTACTTTAAGGTTTTGAGTCCAGATGCAAAGCAATTCCAATTCCTTGTTTTAGATACCACAAGTAACTTAGTCTCATTAGATATTTCCAATTTGTACATGGGAATGTGTGAACAATTTTAGGGTTTGAAAAAGTTTAGTTTATAATGATGGAAAGTTCTTCGATGTGAGAAATTTTATGCTTTACTTGACACCAAGTACACCATGTCTCCTTTCAGGGCTCCCACAGACTCCTATATTTTCCCATTTAAAAAAATTCTCCCCCAAATTTTCCAGCATCTCCTAAATTCATTTTCAGTGCACAATCGCGTTTCCTGAATAATTGTTATTACTGAATAATTAAAATTATATAAGCCTATTTATAAGTTAATTATAAGCCTATACAGCATATATACGGCTCTTTTGTAGAACTGTTACAATTACAAGTAAAGCCGTCTCAATCAAACTTTTAGATGCTGCTTTGAGATTAGATGGTCATGTTCATTTATGGGTGAACCACGATTGTACATTTGAAACCGTTTTTCCCATATTATTTGCTGGAAATTACGATAAAAATTCCTATATTTTGGACCCAGGTCGTCTTAGAAAAATTCCTATATTTCTTCTGGAGCCCTTTTCTGTTAAGTGTTTTTTTTTTTTTTTTTTTTTTTTCAAAATGGGCCTTTCCATTTTTGTTCCACGAAAAGGGACCTTTTGTCCTCGCTTGTGGTATAAACATCTTAAAGAGGACATGTTAAATATTGTCTTGACATTATTACATAATTTGCATTTGCAGAGTACAAAATAAATATAAGAAAACTAATAAATTAAACGTTCATATCCAAATCGAATAAACTGTAGAGTGCTGCAGTAAAGTTTACTGGATGTCAGCACTTGCAGCTGTTCATTTCAAACCTGTGAAGAAATGCTAAAGAAAGGTGCGGTTGGACCTCTTCCTGGCCTCATTTCTCTGCCATTACCACAACAAATTTCATAAAATTCATTCAAAATTTTCTGGCGTATCTCTTACACAGATGCACAGTACAAAATTAATATTAAGACTCATCCAAGAGTATTGGGCCAAGGTAATAAAAAACTAAAAAAAACATATGATGTGTGAGATTTTAATTGACACAAAACACCAAGTTCTATACATGACAAACAAAACTCACTGAACACCAAGCAGCTGTTGTGATGTTGGGTCACCTACTCATATCATTAAAGTGACACAGTTGATTACAGGTAAACTGTAATAAATGTTCATTCAGAAGGAACTACAGTTTTGGAGAATAAGGACAAGATTACTGGCCTAACAGTTTAAACCCTGTGTTATCTATAGTTATCAGATGTAGCAGCAAACCCAGTAAAACCCACTCAAAGTTCATGTTTATAACACCGGTAAACAATAATAAAACCCTTGTTTTCTTAAAGCAAACCTTCCTCTCTGATTGGTCAGACCTTAAATATCCTGGATTCAGGGAAGCTGTTTCATTGGTCAATTTTCCATCTGCAAAATGGCAACTGAATGCAGGCCTGGTAAAAGGTCTTGAAGTGCTCAAGTCGGGCTCGACACAGTGTTATAATATAAATGTGACTAATTCCTTTAAAGGGTCACATTGTTACATCACTGGTACACACCATGAGAAACAAGTCCCCTATTTGGTTTAAAGACGCTGCCAACGATCCTGAGTGTTATAACTTACATCTTCTGCGACCAATATTATAATCTCTATACAAATTATTTACATTCCTTTTTACAATGGCATTTTAGTATATAAAATAAATATATATTCCTACCATTAGTTTATGGTATAAATGTATATATAATGATTTACAAACTCATTTGAAAACTAAATCAGCCTAGTCAGTTCTTCATTTTATCAATACAATGCTCTGGAGCTAGTCAGTTGAAAGTTTTCTATTTTCAAGCATGTGATAGCTTTATGTGATGTAGATATTGAATTCTGCGCATTGGGTCAAGGTTATAAATCAACATGGCTTTATAATTTCCTCTATATGCATTTAGTATACTTCTTTCACATACATGCTAGTTGATATATTTCTCCTGTTTTAACAATTTACTGTATTTTTCAGTACTTGCTTTTAACACAAATTAAGAAACCACATGTATCAATATATGAAACCGTTCACTTTGAATCAAGAGTGAGCACTTTGCAAAGTAATCACCTACCTGTATGGTTCCATAACAGAAAACTACACTATTCACACAATAACAAACAGTGTGCAATGCTTGGTGTATTCTTCCGTCCATTACGATATCCTCTGTATCAATTTTTGAAACATTTCCCCTATATTAGAGAGTGAGCACTTTCCCATGTGATGCTTCACACGTATGGTTCAATAACAGAAAACTACAAAATTCACACAATAACAAACTCATGTGCAATTTTTGGTGATTTTGTCACATATTAAGTTATATATACAACAAAAAGTGTGAAATATGAAGAACAAAAAAAAAACATTTTTACACAAAAACAACTTTCTTATGCACTTAATGAATCCTGGACGGAGAGTTTCACAAAAGAACATAATTTGTGAACAATTGATAAGGCAATTTTCATCATCCTACAGCATGAAACGACCACCCGCACCCTGGCAAACTGACGCAGCTATACGGCTATATCACAGTGATAAACTATAGTATAATCAAAACACCAAGACATCTGCAGTCACCAATATGTCCAATACCACAGTGTTTCTCAAGTAATAAGGTAATGAATCATTGTAAAACATCAAGAGTTTTCTGTCTGTACCATTGAATGCTGTGCAAATTGTTTTTTTTTTTTTTTTTTGGGGGGGGGGGGGGGAGAGAAACCTTGATTCACCAAACATGGGATTATATTCTAAACATACAGTGAAAATCAAAAAGGTTTCTTTGGCAAAAACTCTTAGACTACCACCAGATTTCTGTCAGCTAATTAAGTTTTATCTTACTTTTGTCAATTATTACATCCTTTATGATGTTAACTTTTTAAAAAAGTTAAACTCAGAACTTTAAAACGCAGCCTCTCGGCCAAGATTATTATGTCAACATTAGGATACAATTTCAAAATTTTTGATTGACTGAGATTTAGATGAGAGTACAGTCAGTAGTTTAATTATGACGGTTTACAGCGGATAGACAATTTATTTTAATAAGACCCAAGGATTCACACATCATTTCTTTAAATATATTGTTTCAGGTCAAACTACCATTTTTTTATGATCCTGTATTTTCCAGCAGGAATTGAATAAATATATCACATGACATGAAACGGATTCCATTGGTTGGTACAGCTTTTCTTTTTACAGTGTGCCGCAGATGGAACACCCATTTATATATACATACATACACACATGTAAAAATGTGTTGTGTTCAGCTCAACAAATTAAATACCCTGCTTTTAACAAAGCCAGAATCTGTACATTAATCCGTGTAAAATGCTGTTAAATTATTAACAATTAACATCCCTACATATATAGATTCTGTGCCAAAGTTTCCATCAGTCGCTTTGACTTCAACAACAAGGCTTAATGTGCATATTAATGATATATATGATACAACATATACATAAATAGTATCAAATCCCTGGGAAACACATACTTGAACACTTCAATGTAGTGATGCAGTCCTATACAAAATAAAACATGCTAAGGTGAACTCCTATGCAAATAATAAACATGCGCTAGTGAACCTCTACGCAAATAAAACATACTCTGCAGTGTTTTCACATCTAGTCATCTGCAAGTGCTGAATGAATGTGAATATAGAAACAGAAGAATATAAAGAGATTTGTTCAAATCTAGCTTAAATGAATTATTTTTGCAGCATAGTTTACCCCCCAGCCTACAAAATATCATAAATTAGCACACACCAGTAAATGCAACTATACTTTTACCATTTAGAAAAAAAAATGTGTATCACTCATGGTATCACATTAACTTTAATCACCTACAGCCAAATTTTTATTGTGAAGAACCTTCAGAGTTTCATGTTGACTGGTGTTGCCTGTAAATTCCAAGAACACAATCTAAGACTGGGTTATGCATATAAAATACCAACAACAGAATCTGTAACACCCTCTGACCTGGAGCTTTGGGCAATACTGTTTTACAAAGACAACTTCTGAATGTGGCTGAAATTGAGTAGTTAATCGCTGATGGTTGATGAATCAGTAATTACCTTATATTGGTTCTTTGTGTAATAGATACAAATGTTATAGACTTCAATCCTGTTTATATATCCAAATGTTGGGTTGTTTAAAAGCAAAAAACAATAGCTAAGCATTATATGTGGTGAGACTAGAAACAGAGGCACATGTCATAGTCATTTTAGGGCTCCTGTGAGGCTCCTGAAGAAATATAGGAAAATCATGAGAACCTAAGACAAAAATATGAGTTGATATAAATTTTCTGCAAAAATACAGTCCTGACTTTTCAATGGATAATTGTGGTTTACATGGTAAATTAACTTGACCATCTATTCTTGGGGCAGCATCTTAAGGGTTTTTCATCTGATTTAGAAGGCTTTACTGGTATGACTGAGACACTTGCATGTACAGTTCTACAATGAGCTGTATAATGAAATCTTTTCAATAATAACAGATGAATGTTACTTATAATTATTCAGTGATAAGTTATATTGGGTTAACAAATGTGCAGTGATGAATTATAGGAAATAAATGAGACAATTTTTTCATAGGATACATAGAAATCAGCCCTGACACTTGCATGGAACCAACCCCCTACTCCAGAACGTTCTTTAGGCTAATTTGGACCAAAGTTTTAATTCCTTAAATGAGCTTTGGAGAGCAGGATGGCACAGTTTGTGCTACCAAACTATGAATGCAAATGAGACATTTCATGTCAGCCATAACAAGTTGTATGTGACCATGGCATCCAATCTGAAACCATAGCAACTTATCTTTAACCACAGCAACAAGCATTCAGCCATCCTTAACTTTGATACCAATGTATAGAATGGACAGTTAAGATGTAGAACATATGGGGAATTCAAATTATATATATATATTCCTTCCTAAGATGCAGATTACTACTTGCAATGAAGAATTATAACAATATATTGTGAACCGCTTTTGGCTTCTCTTCAATAAAATTTTACATCATTATAAAAATTATAGAAAAGATTTTAAGAATTAAAAAAAAAAATTGAAAACTGAAATAGAGTTAACACTGTATCCCCTTGTAATAAGTTGTATAAAACAATAGCCCAGGGTTATGACCAGATTTGATTGGAAAATTAGTAACATTGTGCATGGGAACTCCAACAAGGCTATGTTTTCTTTACTGGTTTACTCTGTGTCCCAGTCATTAGCCTGGAACTGGTTGGCAGAGTTCGGCTACGGCTGTTAGTGGCTCCACCTGGAGTGTGTTTTGTGCTGGAGTGCCCGGGTACGGGAGACTTGGTTTTGGATTTACCCCCTGGCTGGGTTACTTGGGTGCTTCTTGGTGTCCCTTTGCTTGAGCCCTAATTGAAAAATTATTAATTCACAAAGTAAAAATATATATTAATAGAACATTGCCTAACTTCACTGTAATCTATTATTCTATTACCACTGTAATCTATCATTTTCAGTATTACAAAGGACACATATATTATATCATAAATAAAAACAAGACATTATTTACATTTCCTTGATTTTATGTCAATTTATTACATTCAAGACATGGACTACATTCAAGATCTATGTAAACTACACATACCCATAATAAATGCATTCATTCAGGATATTAACATATAATTATAGAGAATACATATTTGATGACTTAAGTTTTAAACATTTTTTTTTTAATTAAAAAAGAAAAATCTTGTTAGTGCATAATACAGTAGACTTATTAAAAGCCCGTTTTCCATGATCTTGTTTCTGCAAGCAAAAAAATTGTGAGTGGAAAATCACTCCAGCGTTAACCATGTTTTTTTTTTCCATGATCGCGTAAATGCCATCATGAAAAAGAGGCCTAAGACTGCCAGACCACTAGTGATAGTAAAAACATGCAGTAACAGCTCTTAATAGACTAAATAGCTACCTACCCCAGCAGGCTTGGCTGGACTGCTGACTTTGCTGGTTTTGCGTGCTGCATTGTTTACTACTGACTGTGGGTAAGAAAACCGCCTGGGGTCTGCTGAGCCCTGGGAAGGTCAAAGGTCAAACAATGGTGCCATTTTCACAACCAACATCTATATCTCATCATGATATGTGAATTGATTATATCAATGATTATCCAATTTCTTTTGTAATCGAGGTAACAATTTTGCATAATCGATTGCAAAAGATTACTATGTTTGCCCCTTTGTTTGCGAGGGTTTTAATTTTGCGATAATCGCAAATGGAAAATAATCGCGAAAATGAAGCCCTCGGGAATAATTGGCCAACTGAGTGTGTCCTTCATATTTAGTGTAGCCAATACTTGTATGGGAATAGGTTAGAAAAGTTAGAAATTTTATAATAAGTTACATCTGTGCAGGTATAGGGAAAACGTTCCCTTAAATTTGAACTAAACTTCCTGTCCTGTGTGTACGGGACCATCGTTATATGAGAAGAATATCACAAACTCATGACTTATTTTCATTTTATAATACACACAGGTATGGATTTACCTAAGATATGATATAGGTTCTGGTGAGATTGCGAAAATGAAACCCTTGCGAAACATTTAAAATGGAGAAATCGCAAATTTCTGCCTCGTGAATATGAAGCCAACCACAGTATGTATGCATGTGTAAAGAAGTTGTATTATCCAGAGAATAATATTTAAATCCTATCGGAGATAAAACGTCATAAAGTAGTAAACAGCTTTAAAACTGAATCTTGTGCAGTGAACAAGTGTCACAAACCTATAGTCTGTTTCATCAACTGCTGTCCACCTGTTTTTTGTGGATGATATACTTAAAAGTTTATATTTTTCAATAATTTTCAAGAAAACAACATATGGAAGTGACAACCTAATATGGCAATTAAGAATATTACAATTAATTTCCTGTTAATGTTTTACAACATTTTAGTCTCTTCACCATGATCTGGCAGATATGATGTGACCCTCCATAAGTAGCCATCTACGTTTGAGCTGGTTATATTTCTTAGAGTGTTTACATGAGATGCTGTCAGTTGAGGCTGTTTTTGCATGTGACCAATGACCTTGACCGCCAAAAGTGGGTCTGGTATGTTGTAAAATATAGACTGATTTCTCATATTATCAGAAAATTCTGTTTCTCAAAAAATGCGTAAGGTAGGTATATAGTTACCTTGTTAAAAATGAGGTCCTTTAATCCTCTACACTACAATTGTTTCCCTCAAAATGAAACTATTAAAAATTTTCATAGCAAAAAACAGGTGGACATGAAGCGATGAAACGGACAATAGTACCCTGACTTTTTTAAAGGCTGGAGTGAATTTACTTGATTAATTTTTAGGATTACTTGAAATCTATACAAACAGATTTCAGGGTAATTTAGAAGGTACATAAAATAATCAATTAATAATCTATCATCGGTAATTTTATTTCTAAATCATCAAACATGATTTTATAACCCAATTCATACCACTACTTACTACAGCTTTAAATTGATTATTATTTATAATTAAATATACTTTGCTTTTACATATGCCAACTATCCTTCAATTTTCTCTGTGCCAAGGGGCATATCAAGGACACAGTTTTACACATAAGCCTTTAGTGATATTAATAACTTTACAAGTTATTTCCTCATTAAATCTCTATATCTCACAGAATTTTAAATACAGCTGCATAATCAAATGTAACCCAACCAGCAAAGGTATTTAACAAGATATGAATTCTCAAGACTTGTATTGAGTATCTAATTAATTATAATAACGATACCTTTCTTTTGGGGCTGCCAGCACTACCAGCTCTGGAACCTCCGCCCTCCGACCCACTATCTGTGACATGATTGGATGAGCTGGCTCCATTGACAGTGCTCTCTTCTATGCTCTCATCCTTGTTTTTAAGGTCTGGAGCCCATTCTTTCATCATTTCCAAAACATTTTTCCTGCTCTCATTATGTTCACCCTAATGTTATAAATAAAGATAACCAGTTAGGCTTTGGTATTTATTTAAAATATTTGTGCATGAAAGTGCTGCCACCTGGATAAAGCAGTCTGACTTATTTGGATAATTTTAAGCATGATTATTGTTATTTATGGTTATGCTTCCAACAGCCATCTGGTATTCAATCTTGAAATTATTTTAAAAAATATAAAGTATTTCTAAACCAATAACCATGTAATTTTCATTCTTTAAATACACCTGCACAAATTCCTGAAAAAAAGTTATTTTCTAACTGAAAGTTCTAAATAACGGCTAGATTCTGATTTGATTATATACCATAATATGGAGGGTACCTTTTTTACAACAAGAGGTCACACTGAGATATAATGTTATATTTAGAACATTTAGTCCAATGACATGTACTGAGCATTTTCAGCCCAGTATTAATACACTCTTTAAGCCTCTCAGCCTCAAAATGACAAGGTGACTCACCGTTATCCATGGGTGATCAAGCACCTCTGATGCTGAATACCTGTGGGCTGGATCAACTCTTAACATGTACGTGATACATTCTTGTGCTGCAGATAAACAAAAACCACTCAATGTCATACACCCAGATAATGTTGTACTGTAGGATTTTTCCTACAGATAAAAGAAAACAACACAGAATTTAAGGTTTAAATACCAGAATAGCCGAAAGATGTCCTGAACATATACTGCCAGTCTAATAGTTAAACAGGGAGCTAGAATGGTTGCGGCAGGCAACACAAATTCACCTTATGTTGATAAACATTTAGCCCCTTAACACGTTAGAATTTAACTAAGGAGCGACCAGATGCGGATCATTCAACGACCAGCAGAAGAGTGAACATTTGCAACCCACCGTCAATACAATAGATCTTAAAGATCATCAAAACACCAGCTACCAGCATTGAAACTTTGATTATTTATTAATCTAACTGCAGTTAATTTGTACCTCTGGATCATTAGTATGTTTACAAAAATGAATCAATTGAGAGCCAAAATAATCATTAAAAAATAGTTATAACACAGAACAAGACAAAGATAAAGCTTACATATTCCAAAACCGAGTGTGTGCACCTAGTGTAAATACCTGACATTATCATAATTTATGCATGATAAAATGGGGAATACCCCGGAATCCACTCTGTTATTGGCTAATTGCAGGGTTAAGATCACAGTGCACATGCCAGAAAGTTCAAGTTTAACTGGTCTGACTAAAAGTTGGAGAATCCACAGAGAATTTTTGGAGAGTTTTAGAAGGTTAGTTTATACAAGTGATAGTTAAAAACAAACATTAATATCGCTTGAAAACCTATACCATATTACTCTTAGCATGTTTTATCACTGTTAAAAGACCTTTGTAAATAATAATAAATAATAATTAGTCAATAAGCTAAATATAAGTGGACTTGTCACTCGTGTGTGTATAGTTTATGGACCCCCTGCCATGACCATCTCCGCTTGCTTCACATATGTCTGTAAATTCAACAGGCACTCAAATTTGTCTGGCTATAACCCAGATTATAGCTTAAAAATAGTAAGTCAAATAGTTATTAATTCAATCATCGAATATAATTTCACAAACAATTCCTACCAGTAATACATACATCTATTCACAGTGACCTAATTTGTGACCTACCGGTAAGAACAATTGGGCAAAAAAAAACAAAATGTTGTCTCTCAGGAACAAAGTGCATCATGGAAACTTTATAAGTTATAAAAATAAAATTCAGAGCACTCTCCATGGCTCCAATAATGGTGTTTGCTTGTCTTTTGAGGTGGAGGAAACCAGAGAACCTGGAGAAAACCACTGACCATGGATGGGCAACTACAACCTCACTTTCGTAGCTACACCAGGGATCAGGATCGCATGCGGAGAGAGCTGAGCGTTTTACCACTTGACTGCCCAGAGATCAATTTTGACTGTCCACATCAGGCAATTTTATTTTGACTTTCAGTATATATTTACCAATTTTAAGCTCCAGTTATGCAGACTTAAGTTAAAAAATGAATAAAATGATAAAATCTTTATAAGATTTTACTTTGTTACAATGTGTTTGAAAAAGGTAAAGAAAACTTGCCCTCCAACACTGATTTCTGGTGCGGGGGAGGGGGGGTGGTGGGAGGGGGAGGGAAAGCCCGAGGACCCAACTTTTATTGTGGTTTTTGTTGAAAGATATGGCGACTGTGCATGTGTTCAAGTGATTCTGTGTTGTTCTTACCTTCTTTGCTGATCTGTTTCCAAATATCATTACTAGTGAAGTCTATGTTTGCCGTTTTAATAATCTCATATAATGATTCTTCATCTTTACTATGAAATGGAGGTGACCCACATAATCTGAAAAATAGAGAAAAAAATGTATAAATAGCATTATATGAAAACCCAAAATGTTCACATTAATCTTACTCTAATTTTGGGATTTCAGTATGGTCCAAAGTGTTATTCCACTCTTAACTTTGAGATGCACATCCCTCTCCACCAAATTCTCTCTGCAGATTCTCAACTGCATGTTGTCCTCAAAGAGTACTTTCATGTCAGATCACCACCCCCTTAAGTTTAAGTCTTTCAGTTTCTTGAAACTGCTCAAGGGGGCCGCCTTTTAACAAATAAATTAAAATTCTTGATGCCACAGATTGCAAAACAAAATTAAGGGTATACCACCAGTTAATATAGAGTGTCAATAACAAATAAGTGTATATCAATCACAATATTTCTGAAAACCGGTATAACCCCTAAGATGTATAATTTACTAAAACATACTTTAGTTATGTTGGCATTAACATTAGGTTTAACAAGTTTAACTCTGCATGTTTATAAAAGTTAAGGTGTGCATTATTTTATTTACATTGTCATATACTGTCAAACTTTAATGTTAAAAGCCTGTAACAGGAGACAAATGCGTGTTTCAAGTAGAAGGGATCCACAGATACTCACAAATTGTACATGATGATCCCCATAGCCCATATATCACATTTCTCACTGTAAGTTTTGTTGTCTATGATTTCTGGAGCTAAAAATAAATAGAAAATAATACATCAGTCAGAAACTGTTTACAGTTGCAATAATAACAGGCTACTTAAATATGACACCTGAATTAAAAACAGAAAATTTCAACTGGACTTACAAGCAATGGGCCAAAGAATAATATTATAATTGGACCCCTGCATTCTATGGGGTAACCTGGGGAGGCCGGGAGGAGGGGTAGATATCCATTCCTGTTGACTGTGAAACAATATCTATGTTTGAATTTTAAGTACATATATATACAGATGTGATCCAGATACAGTTAATTTGTGCATAAATTTCAAATTCACTGCTGTACACTTGATCAGACGTACAGTAATTACTTGAAATATTTAACTGTGAAACCTGTACCTAGTATGTGGCCAGTTCTGCTATCACCCAAATTATCACTTTTTGCAGCATGGTAAATCCGTTTAACAACCAACTATGGACAGCAAAGGTTTTAATAAACAGATTCAGCTTTTTGTAAAGTCTACAGTGTGGCTGCAAAGCATACTACTTCAAGAATAAAGTAAACCTGTTAAGTTTAATGCGATTGAGATGCGAACAAAGTGCGGATATGGCCTAACTTTCTCATCAATGTGATGCTACCTGGTGCAGGAAAGACAAACTATGAATGCTGGTTGACTCACCCATGTACATGGGAGTACCACAAAGGTCCATGAGCATGTTGTCAGTACCTACACCGCCTTTCACTACTGAAAGCCCAAAGTCTGTTACCTGGAACCAGGGAATATATGATTTGTATTATAATATGATACACACTGACAGGAACAAACTAAATTATACAAAAATTTATAATGAATGAATAAATAAAATAATTCAGTCATGAGTTCATGCAAAAAAAACCTTCTCAAAACATTAAAAATATCATCCAGGTCCACAATGAAACTGTATTCTATGATTATTGCTGTGTTTGCTGCAGTATTCCTTTACAAAATAAACAGCACAAATTGCAGTGCAGTGATGACATCTATTGGTAGATATTGGAACAGTCGGAGTGCTTGTTTGTGGTGCCACCTGTTAACTTTATTAACTCTGTTAAACTATTATTTCAAGAATTATTTGATCAAACAGGAAATGCATCGCTGAAAATAGATTCTTTTTAAGGATAATTTAAATTCCTGTCAGTGGTAACTTACCTTAATAAATAAATGATCAGAGCTATCCTGTGGATTTTTACTTAAAAGAATATTTTCCAATTTTATATCCCTATGAACCATGTCTGAAATAACAGAAACAAAAATCAGCATATCTATAACATGATGTAATATAGGATATTACAGGTAAAAAGACTTTTATATCAAATATGTATGCAATATGTCTAACATTGTACATACATACTGACACTACCAGAGTGGAGAACCATGAGAAGAAAATTACAAGAAAATTAAATCACAAAAAAAACTTACATGACAGAACTAAAGAGACTGAATTTACAGCATATGGGTATAGAAAGGTGCACTGCCAACATCACATTGTTTAATATCCTATGTATTTTTATGAGCAAGAGTTACTGAAATAACAGTAAATGGCACCAGAACCATACAAGGTACACCTAAGAAAAGGACCAGTCAGAAATATTTAACCAAGACTTTAACACATCTCACGAGACCTGCCAAAAACCCAGGTTTCATTTGGTAATTTACTTATTTTTTTATGGTACAAAGGAATATTTCATACCTTTGTTTTACTTTACAAAGATTTAACGACCAGTGTCCTAAAGAAATAATAATTTAAGATCTCTCAATGCATTTATTACTATAGACTATTACAGCATAATATAAATATTGAAGTATTAAATTATTTCATACAAATAATTGTTAACAGAATATGAAAAAGTAACTGACACAAATGTACTACCAGACCAGGGTGTGTCAAATGGAATTTTAATTTCATAGAATCATTAAATTTAGTCAGGGAAACAGAGTAAATAATATTTAATGACCTACCCACCAACTAACGGAACTACTTTTCTGCGTGTATGGTGTGACAGTGACATTTTATATACTAACAATTTATATATATTATACTTAGTTTCAAATGCATTCCCCTTGACCTCTGTATCCAATTGGTCAACCTTACCATTTTTGTGAAGATAGGCGATTGCACTGGCGAGCCGGCTCATGATAGTTTTGGTTTCCATTTCTGAGAAATGATGTTGTTTGGCCAGCACATCGGCCAGTTCTCCGTCCTCACATAACTCCATCACCAAGTACATCCTCTGTGAAAATAAACCACAAACATCAAAATTGGATAGTCCTGTAAATACATCCAAATGCACATCTGTAATACTGAATCATATATTATGGTTTGCTTAATATTCACAAGGATAAATATTCACTATTTTTGATTCTTCAGTGTTTTTCGTGAATTTCATTTTCACAAAATATTTTAAAATTTTAATATACAGCAATAAATTTAATGAACACAATGTGCATAATCATTATTATATCAATTACCTAATTAGCAAGCAAAATCTTAACAATTGTACCAAGAGCCAAGGGAGCATCAAACAGGTGGAATTCTGCCAGCAATAGTGGGAGAAATATAAAAGAATTGACATCACCACAAGAGCCCTTATGTCCCGCCCTTTTAACCTAATTAAATGGTAATTAGCCCCCAATACACTCCCACACAGAAGGCCTTCCATGCTCATGGTTCTAAGAGCTCTTTACAAGACATTTAGTGACGTCACAAAGATCAATGGCGTATGATGTTGCATTTACTGACGTCATCAGCTGGAATTGCCATATCTCTGTTCTCCAGTGCTGAATATAATGCAGTCATTGTTAAACGTTTGGCCATATTTTGCATTATTTGTCTCATACAAATTACGTGCCATGTAAGACATTACTTTTCACTAGGTAGCCAGCGGAATGACTCCTGCAACCTTTTGCCTAAAACTTTTTATACAGTCTCTTTTATAAAGAAATATCCCGGATAACATGCGGACACAGTTACTGGTGCAGACTACATGGGTTCTGCTTGATACAGTTGCCCAAATAATCAAATGTTGCACTCGTAGGATAACTGACCGTTTTCTTTGCCAACTGTAACTTGATTGGTTCCTAGCAATTGCTCAGATCTTGATTATTCATTGAATTAATATGCAATTAAGGTCACATAACGTTCATGGATAGGTCAATTGATATTATTCAAATTATCAATCTCTGAACTACGGATAACACAAAATGTATACAAATACTGACACTAGCGGCACAATATACATGAGATGCCATAGAGGTTGTAGAATAAATTACTGTTCACCTGTGCAGATGTGGTATTGTTTTCACAAAACTTTTATTTTCACAATAAATTTCCCCTTTGTGAAAATTGCAAATTTAAAACACTCTTGTTATGCTAGCTCAGGGTAAAACAATTTCAATTTCCTGTGCAAGTATTTTGGATCTCATGGTTTGATATTATTATTTTGTATATTGCAAAGCATATAACCAGATCTGAATCACTCAGCTTAAATGTATTTTGGAAACTTAAAATCCTTTATACATATTCCTTGAAGAAAGGCTAAGCCATCCAAGTCTTATTCAACTAGGCTTACTTATAGTCCGAGCCCATGAGAATCAGAAAACAATATATTCACATGTACTTACACTGTTCTGATAATATTAATGGGAGTCAAATTTTATATATTTGAATGCAAGTTAATAATACTCAGGCTGGTCTACCTAGATCAGCAGTTTAGTGATGCTACTATAGGCCTTCTGCTAGCTTTAAGTCAAAATTAAGCTGGTACAACCAAAATGTTTCGGAAACTGACAATGACCATTTTCACTGTTTTCTTTTCTTTTATGAATTATTAACATATTCTGTGCATGGATGGACAGTGTAGGTGTTTTTTTTTTTAATGTATAAAAAAAAATATGTGTATGTAGCAGTGGCTAAAACCTTGTTGTACAAATTATAAATAGTGGGCGTGGCATCTTCAAGTGTTGTCAGTGGGCGTGGCATCTTCAAGTGTTGTCAGTGGGCGTGGCATCTTCAAGTGTTGTCAGTGGGCGTGGCAACTTCAAGTGTTGTCAGTGGGCGTGGCAACTTCAAGTGATGTCAGTGGGCGTGGCAACTTCAAGTAATGTCAGTGGGCGTGGCAACTTCAAGTAATGTCAGTGGGCGATTGGGCGTGGCAACTTCGACTCGGTTGTTTGTCATTGTTTACAACACGTCAACAGTTAACAGAGCTGCAACTGGGTCTAGTGGGTCTGGCATTTTACTGATAACATTCCACTGAGCCGGGTTATCTCGGCAAATTTGAGAAACAAAATTTCTATGCCTTGGTTCCGTATCTTTTCATCAATCGCTAATTCATTCATCTCAGTATTTGAATAATAGAATGGATCTGGAAACCTGGACATCGCCAACATCACAATGCACCAGTTTCCTCTGGTCTGGTCACATAATCTTGCATTTTATTGAGTAAGTCAGGATGGCCGAGCGGTCTAAGGCGCTGCGTTCAGGTCGCAGTCCACTTCTGTGGGCGTGGGTTCGAATCCCACTTCTGACAAGTCACCTTTTTTTTTCCCTTCAGTTTTTTTTCTGTTGGTGCATATTTCTTCAATTTCTAAACAATTCTTACATGTACATAATCCATAATTTTGTTACTGCATTCATTATTATTAAAATCTTTCATTATTATTAAAATCTAACACAAGATGACCGACCTTGCACCTGTGAAATAAAATGGCCGTTTAGTTAAGAAAATCACCACTAGATAGCATTAGCTGTACGGCTTTGCACTTCAGTTTTCAAAGTCGCCACCAGATGGCAAGCCTTGTCTGCTTTGCCATCATGGAAGGTGACATTTTAATGGAAGTACTGAGTATAAAACTAAAATTCAAAGTTATTGGATAGTACTTATCACATATTTTACAATTTATGATATGTTTCTATTAAAGATCAGATAAAAATTCTTCCAAACTAATCATGTATTGATTAAAATAACAGACTTTTGCACTGATCCCCAGTTACACTGGACCTTACCAGTTTCATAATATAATTTAATATTTTAGCACTGGCCATATTTTTGTTCCAATCATCAAAAATAATTTTAATAAATGCCTTTCACTCGCATCAAAATATGATAGCCACAAGACGCACAAGATGACATGACCCAGTTGTGGGACCAATGAACCTGGAGTTAATTTTACCAGTGCTCAGTGTGCTCACTGTATATCATTATCAAGTAGATTACCATTTATATTGCTGCCAATATATTGGACCTCAAGTAGACTTATTCTGCATTATTCTGGCGAGGCCTATAAAAGCCCTGAGTGTAGGTACAAGATGTATGCTGTAGGAGTGCAAGAAATGTCAACTGGTAATCGCAACAAGTCTTACCAGCTGCACTTAACAAAATGGATATTCAAGTGAAATTCAAGGTTGTTCACCCCAAGCCTCCCCACTAATGCTGAGAGTGAAGATTTTCCTGAGAGTTACATTTAGTTCCCATGTCAGCTATAATCAATACAAGGGAAGTACATTAAAAATTCAAAGGTTGATCAATGGCCTTTTGACAGACACTGAACGTCACTCTCAGAGTGTGTGTGACCAGTCAATATGAAGCTTTACTGCCTCTGCCAGGAGGGTATGGTTTCCTTCCTGTTTGTGTGTCTGCGTTTGTTCACAAAACAGCTTGCACAATCAGTAACAGAATCTCATGAAAATTTATCAGGACATTTCAGGAATGGGCCAATGAAGAATCAATTTTATTTTGATGTAGATCTTGAACATGATCTGGAACCTGGAACACCATCAAGGAATATTCACATATGTGCACAGTAAATAAGTGAATGTAAAAACGATTTTGGGAGCACCGAGGATGACTGGATTGAGGACTATGTACATTTCTAGTTTAAAATGTTATGCTTAGCACCAGAGAATGTGTGACACCTGAAAATATGTCTAGAAACATCAGTACAGTTATAATATTTCATGAACCAAAACAGATACTGCATTGTGTTGGTGAAGTCTCATCATCCAGTAGGTCCCATGTTTAATTTTTTTCTACATGATTTTAATAAATGCACCACACTTCATAGATGACAAAATGATATTTTAATGATGAGAAAACTGTTGCCCTCTGGTGGGCAAGTGACAAACAAAACTTGGCCATCCTGGAAGGACTTGTATTACAGGGATCAAACGATGTTCTGTGAAATCTAATGGCTTTCAGATACAAACCATTGTATAAGACAATAAGTTCTATTAAATCAAAAATACTTTTCCTCAGATACTTTGCATATACACACACAACCATATCTGCACTTGCAGATCAATTCACTTGTCTTTCTCTGCCGCAATTTTGTTATTGATGTGTGAAACTTTTCATTGTTCAGTCCTCACTAAATCTTATAGTTGTGTTGAGTTAATGTTTGGACATGTTGTACGTCCATTGTGCCAATACAGTTTTCTCATGTATGGTCTACCTGGAGGTATGCCAAAAAAATTAGAAAATAAAATTTTGGGACTCTCATAAGCCAAAGCTTAATTTTTCAGCTCCTATTCCTTAATACAGTATTCAATAACAGGAAGTATGCCACAACAGATGAAAAGTATGTCACATATTTAAATATAAGGTATTTTCATCTGTGAATCCTATTTCTGCATTTTATATTAATTCCTTCAAATTCAAGTCGGAGGGGGGAAATAAAAATGTTTGCTACATCAGGTAGTCCATATCAAGATTTATTTTGTACTCTGAGTATAAAAAGTTTACATCAGAGATGGAAAAGTGAATCTGTGTGTATGTGTCTTCAAATGGTAAGGTATGGACAAGTGAATCTGTGTGTGTTGAGTGTATGTGTCCTCATATGGTAAGATATGGACAAGTGTATGTGTGTGTGTGTGTGTGTGTCCTCATATGGTAAGATATGGACAAGTGAATCTGTGTGTGGGTATGTGTCTTCATATGTCAAGATATGGACAAGTAAATCTGTGTATGTGTATGTGTTCTCATGCAAGAAGATATGGACAAATGAATCTGTGTGTGTATGTGTCTTCATATGGTAAGATATGGACAAGTAAATCTGTGCATGTGTCCTCAAATGGTAAGATATAGACAAGTGAATCTGTTTGATGTCCTCATATGGTAAGAAACAGCTAGCAGAACGACTTGTCATTTGGGAGAAGTATCTGTGTTAACTTGTGTACAAGTGTATCTGTGTTTGTCATTGATAAGATATGGACAAGTAAATCTGTGTACATATGTCCTCAAATGGTAAGAAATGGACAAGTAAATCTGTGTATGTGTCCTCAAATGGTAAGATATGGACAAGTAACTCTGTGTATGTGTCCTCAAATGGTAAGATACTGACAAGTAACTCTGTGTGTGTGTCCTCATATGGTAAGATATGGACAAGTGAATCTGTGTGTATGTCCTCATATGGTAAGAAACAGCTAGCAGAACGACTTGTCATTTGGGAGAAATGAAAATGCCAGGATGAATTTCTACCCCCAACAGATTTATACATGATTTTTACGTCTATTTATAGTTTTGCAATACATTACTTTACCTGTGTCAGATTCAATCATTCTGAATTGACCTTCTTTGTACAGTGGCAATTAGCTATTAACCTGGGGCTGTGCCTCATTTCAAATAATACAAAAATAATACATTATTACAACATTAATGGAACATAATCAGGAGCAATATTATGCCTATTCTTTCACACTATCAGTTCAGTTCTGATTTATGCAAAAGATTCCCAGCAAAACCATCCCAGCACACATTCTTAGTACCTCCCATACAGCTGTTGAACACCTTGTTATGGCTGTGTGTTGTTAAATACAGTCCACGTGTGTCCGTTTACCACAACAAGGCTGTGTGACTGGAGTTCCGGTTGTGAGCTGCAAAACGCCATGTTTCAGCCAGTGGGAAAATTAACTTACTTTTTTTGGGCCAAGTCAGTCAGGACATCTCCTGATTGACACATGTTTTGGCCCAGCACGAGCTGTGTTTATGTTGACATCTGTGAATGTGCTACACTCATTTACAAGAGTAAGCAAACAGTTTCAGCTGACTATTTTGGCAGGTATAAATTTATATCAAAGGGAACAAGCCTATTTTTTAAGTTTATTCAACATGCTTCATAGGTGATGGGCCCCTATAAATTATTTACAAATAAAGGCAGTCTTTATATTTAAATCAGTTATTTATTTTTGTTATAAAATCCAAAGTGGCACCACTGTACTGTGTTCCATAGTCAACAGATTGTAATGTGCTTATGAATATTCATAAGATCCACATACCTTTGGGGATTCTAGCACCTCCTTCAGTCTGATTATGTGCTCATGTCGGACTCGTTTCAAGATGGACACTTCTCGTTCCAACAGCTGAATGGCCGAGCTTCCAGCCTGAAACAGTGCGCAGATGATAAAAAGATGACCTTGGTTGCACACAATAAAAAGATTAAATTGAGCAGATGGTAATTACTGACACAAGGCATATTAAAGAAAGTTAAATGAGACAGCTGCATATAAACTTATATTTCACATCTAAAAAGTAACAATATTGCAGATTTTGTTGAGAATCACATTTGGGTGAGATAGTTAACATGGTTAATATTTGTAGCTCGTTGCATGAAAATCCATCATATTCATTTAAGATTAATGTAGTGACCAAAAAGACAGATGGACAGACATGAGGATGCTGCACAAATTGTTACCACATTACAACCAAACTGTAAGATCAGCGTATCATAGTAAGTACAGAATTTATACTGTTTACAGTATATTGGGGCTGTAACAATCCACAATCAAACCACACTGAAGCAGCAGTGTCATTACTCATACATTATTCCTTAAGAATGGAGACCGCAGCATGGGGAACTTGTACAAGGAAGAGCAAAAGCTTAGGACCTGAACTCTAATAAAACTTTACTTATAATGATATCGTTGTACAGTATCTTGAGTGAAATATTGTAGTGCATACTATAACGTCAGAAATGTATCGTTGCATCCCTATTGTTTATATCTAACCTTTTCCTTGTTGACAGCTTTGCATGCCCATTTTTCTTTTGTCTGCAGGTGAGTAACTTCCTTCACCACACCAAAGCTCCCCTGTCCGAGCCGGGCTCCCAGGCTGTACCACTCTTCAACAGCGGTGTCATTTTCAATACGAACATGAGGGATGGAGACCACCTCTTGTCCGGCACTCCCCGAGCGACCAGCGCCCTTCCCCGCCATAGATTTGTTTAAAGTTTCAATAAGGGCACCATGGCCCACACACTGCAAAAATGAGAATAGTCTAAGCATGTAATTTGTAATTATGTATCAAAATGATTACAAAAAAAATTACAAAATATATTTGATACATAGTGTGGTGATTGACTCGATATATTTATGCCACCTTTCCCCAGCTAAATATATCCCTATGAAAATGTTTCCTACATGAATATTCATAATCCGAAACTGCATGTTGAAGAGGTATAGATTTTTGTTTAATTTTGTAGGTATAAAATTTCTGTCTTAATGAATTTTATTTCAGTAACTGTTTCTTTCATTTTTTCAGGGTTGATTCTCTTTAATTATGTTTTGTGAAAGTACAGCCCTCCAAACTAAATTTACAGCCCTCCCAATCAACTTTATTTTGAACATGTTGTGCCATCTTTCAACACACAACACATTGCTGATAGAATGATTGACCATAGCATATTTACGGGTAAATGATGTGAAATAATATCTCAAGTGTTATTGCTAAATATCATGTTTTTTAAACATTCATAAAAAAGCTGTTTTTTCATAAAATTGGTATTTTATAAAATAAATGACTGAGACACAGACAAAGCTGAGAATAAAGCAAAATGTGGACAACTATTTTCAGTTTTGGTTTTTTTTCCATTTAAATCTGTGACTTCTTTCCATACCTAAAATTAATTTATGCTCATATCTGTCATAGGTATGATGAAAATTTTTAATATTCAAGTGAATATAAAAGGATTCCGGCTGACACTTTACAGAACACTATCTTTGCCATAAGATAGGCAGACTACACCCTGAAAAGAGGATGGATCAATAATATTATAGAGTCAATATGTGATAGTTGTAATGTTTTTGTAATGTAAATTAGAAGCCCTAATATCTATCCCCCCCCCCAACTGAGTATGGTGATATTTTATCTGTTTGTGGGGCAATCTTAACAATCTGTCTGTACCATGGTCCTCGGTGTGAAACAATAAATAAGACCACGCAATATAAATAATTGTTCTACAGAATCGCTGCCCTTATTTTTCTCAAATCATTTTGTTTTTGTAAATGGGCACTGTTGTGAGCAAGTATTTATTTTGCTAACTGCCACTCTGGATAATTCCTGCCTTCAAAGAAAATTAATAATATTAATAATGCATTATGGAACTTTTCATTGCTCATTTGGCAGATTTTTACCAAAAAATTCTCACAAATTCATCTACATAATATCAGCACGTTCGAAAAAATTAATATTTGGTCTTGACCAGGAAATTAAAATTAAATAGAATGAAAAAAAATATATCGGAAGAATTAAGCATGGCAAGATCCATAATCTATGACCCAAAGTGTGTAGTTTTTTTTTTGTAGTGGAGATTTATTGGTGTGGCCTAAATATGTGTTACATCAACACTTCATCAAAACACCACCTGTCTTTATCATGGACCTGGTTATCAAATGTCAAAGTTGATCTGACAGTGACACCGGTAACAACAGTGAGAGTTCCACAGATGAGCTGATCTGCATTCTATTATCAATAGTAAAATAGCTCTATCATCAGAGACAGAAAACTCTTAACAGTTAGAAGACATCACTACTGTCAATATGTCAAAATGTCTAGCAGGAATCCCATATATAAAATATCCCATATTGCATTTTTAAAGGTCTTTTCAAGTATAAAAATTTTGGATTTTATTGTTGAGTTTCTAGGCATGGTCTCTTTTACCACTCCTTCAACTGTCCAATCTTAAAACATTTTTCTTTTTTTTTATATATAATAAATTAATTAATCATATAAGTATTCATGTATAGTCATGTAATAAAGGATATTTTATTTATCAATTATAAGAAGTCTGTATGATATGGCCTCCATAGTAGACATCCTTACATTTTTGACAAAAGTGCAAGAAGACCATCCTTTTTTCAGCAGTATTTATATACCTTGCTTAGATAATTTAACCATCCTAAGTTACTATTATTTCCACTCACCACAAAACAGGTTTCTGTAAACATTTGCGCCAAACAAGGTAACTACCTGGAGTATTTCAATTTTATCAGAATCTCTTTCCAAAGTCTGCCTTAATGCCTGCTCAATATTATAACTTGTGTTTTGCCAACAAAGCTTGACAACCATTGGTAACGTTTAGAGCCGCTGACGAGTTGAAATCTTCCACTCCAGGTGACAAGCCCACACACTCCGAGGATTACAATGACAACAATATCAACACTCTGAGTCCCCGTGGAGCTGAACCACAGGTTAAAAAGCCTGTCAAAAAACGGCCTTGTCAACTGATCTGGCTCACAAGCAGTGTTGGTAGATACTTGAGATACTGACCCTGAGATACCTCAGAAGCCCATACTACCTGCCCACGGTGACACGAATATCTCATCCCCACCACCAGCACAAGGCTACGTACATTATCAGATGACTCCACAACATAAGTGAGCTCGCTAAGTACCCTTGCCCTTGGCCTGCTTATCACCCCTGTTGTTCATTTGTGAAAAAATTCTCTACCAGACAATAAATCGTAGCTTGCTGGCGCTGCAATTTATCTTTCAACCTACAGGTACTTTGGCTCCTGCAAGTGGTTTTCATTTATATTTTGAATAATGGCAGCATGCAGTGAAAGCACCTGTTTTCAGTTAAGGAAATTAATCAAGACCAATTAATTGTATGAAGAGTTCAGTACTCAATATTGCTTCATAACCACAAGTTCAATATTATCACCTAAGGTTTGCATGTCTAAAGCGCCCTAAAAAAGTACCTGTGCCTGTCCTCTCAGTCTCTGTGTCATGAACGGTTAACCAAAGAACCAGCAATCATATTGATCATAATAAGGAAAAATACCATCAACCAGATTTTTTAAGCCTCAATCCTGAATGTGTAACATATAACACCTAATTATAAACTTCCGGTTCTTAGCCATAAAACGTTATAGCAATATCAAATACTGGATGGGGGGGGGGGGGGGTTATGTTGACATTCCAGCATACTATGGTTGATTTTTTATTCTTAGAGTAATCAACAATCTTTCAGTGTTTACCTACGGTTCCATTTTTGCGATCTTTCCATTAAATAACAAGTGACCCATGGGTCATGACGCTCAGCTGCCAAACATGACCTGTCACATCATGGACTGAGATTCACAACTTCCAGTCAAATTTTGAAGAACCAATTTGCCAATTTGTTGAAAATTTTCTATGACAACAGAAATATATATCACCTATGTCTGGTTAAAACACAGTGAATTGATGGTCTGAGGAAAATGCATGATTGTTAAGCTATCAGGAACTATTCCAACAGCTTGCTTGAAACCTGTCAGTCTCAAAAGGAACACCACAAAGGGCAAATATATAGCAAAAATCAAGGAAATACATGCAAGAATTACTGAGAAACAGGTGCTTCTGTGTGAATTTTTATTCAATACAAGCCAACTGTACTGCACTTTTATAAATGATGGTAATATTTATTCAGAAATATTTGACCCAATCCTTTACAAGATTACATAAATATACATCCAACTGCATTCACTTCAACTGTTCTTGAGATAAAATGATCAAAAGGAATTAAAAGATGGTTGCCTGGTGTCCATATTGGACTTCTGACAAGTCTGAAATCAGACAACAAACATTCTCTAAATCGGACCAAACATTAAAGAAAAATTACTGAAACTGCACTGAAGAAAGAATTTCTAAGGTGGCTAACTGGCAGACATAATGGATTTCTGACAAGTATGACATTTGATATCCCAAATTCTCCAATAAGAGACCAAACTTGGGGCAAATTATCCAGTAATGGATGCCCAAAAAAATTCAAAAGGCATGTCCAGGCCCTCATATCAGATTTATAGATATGCAATTGTAAAAAGTGTAAGTCCAATATTTTTTATTATCACTCTGCTTTTCAATGGGGCCAGCAGGGTAGGTAAACTGCCAAACCTGAAAGAAAAGAAATGCAGAAAGCATGACTAAGAGTCTTGAAATAAAACAAAAAGCCATCCTAAATCAAAAGGTACACATCCACATATTATGAGAACAAACACTTGCTTTTATATGTGGTGATATATATTAAAATATTCAGATTTCTAGGAAACTAAGTTTATTGCTAGGATTCTATAAAATAAACTGCAAAATGTTCCCATCATCTTATAAATCAGTAGCTAAACCTTAATACTATACTTTCATAGTCTTAATGCCTGGCTGAAGCATTCTGACAACAGTGTTTTTGTTATGAAGTAACAAGGTACTTATCACTGAGCCTTATCACTTAATAGGCTGATACAAAAGGGAGTCATATGTCACCAGTGTCACTCACAATTACAGCCACACAGGGAGATGTACCAGCTGGAGTGGGATGGTTATATATACAAGAAAAATAGAGATGGACTATAAAATAAGTAATTGTGAACATCCCTGACCTATGACCTTGGCCTTTTGCCCATATATCAACTGGATTCTTTCTAAATGATGGGTAACTACTAACCACTTAAATCTGGTGTAATTACTTTGCAACCAATGGGTGAATAACTTTGACCTGCAACCTTTAACCTGCTGACCAGCTGACCCCAAAATCAATAAGTTATTTATTCAAGCAAAAAGACCCATAAATATGAAGTTTGAGTCAAACTGAGTGATGCATAGATGTGGCATATGTGAAAGACTGAAGGTTTGGGTTGAACAGTTACACTTGAAATATGCTCACAAGCATTTAGAACAATTAAATATTGTGACCTTGACCTTTGACTTTTTGACCTCAACATCAATAGGCTTCTTCCCTTATTGGTAGGTAAGCCATATATGACAGATTGAAGGTACAGATTGAAAAGTTTGCCTGAAAAAGACTGCACGCAAGAAGTGGGTGCTGTGAACTTGACCTTTGACCTCAAAATCAACAGGTCTTTTCCCCTGTTGGCAGAGAAGCGATATCAGTGCTGGAAGGTTTGGAATGAAAAGTCTAGCTTGAAATGTGTCCACAACCTTTTCAAAGTAGTGGATCCTGTGACCCTGACCTTTGACCTTGTGACCTCAAAATCTATAGGATTTTTCTCCAACTTAGTAGGTGAGCTATATGTGAAAGATCAAAGAATTGGGATGAAAGGGTTGGCTTAAAATGCATCCACAGGCTTTTCAAAGAAGAGGCCCCTGTGACCTTGACCTTTGACCTTTTGACCTCAAAAAAATTATGGTTCATCCCCTGTTGGTAGGTGAGCTGTATGTGAAAGATGGAAGGTTTGGGATGAAAATTTTGTCTCAAAGAGGTATTTCTGGGGGGTGCAAACACACCCCATAACTTCGAAAATATAGGTTGCAGTGACCTAATTTCAGGTTTGCAAGGAGATCTTTTTATAACCTCTAAGACTGCATAGGGTTCATGGCCCTAGCCCCTACGGTTACGATTTGTGCCCTGCTAACTGACGGATGGCCGGACAGACAGAAGGACGCCACACAAAGACCCATCACTATAGCCCAGCATGACTGAAAGTCAGCTGAGCTAAAAAAAATCATGCAAGCATGATCTTACTAATTCAACAGGGATCAAAGGGAACATCACTTTTGGCAGATTTCTAAAAAGACCTGATATAATTGATAATAGGAATATTTTAACAAGCAAGATCTATTATTAATTTTATTATATATTTTAAACATTTACAGGGTTCTACATTAATTTTTGAAAGTACTTGCCCAGTAGGGAAACTGACAAATAGATTTTAACTGCCCACAAGAATTGTCAATTGTCCCACAAAAATCAGAGATCGCGGCTACTACCAGTGATGACATTGTGATCCACATGATTATTTTGCAACAATAAACAGTTTCATTTTTTTTATTCTAAATAATATTTCTCTTGGGCATTTGCACAGGCCAACATGCAGGTAATTTAAGACAGGTATTAAACTAGCATTCACCTCTGCTTAAAAAGAAAATGGCTAACTTAAGATTAGTTAAGATTCAGGCCTCTATGTAGAGGTTTATGTTGCACCTACTTGCCCAGTCGGGAAAGTAGGAGCCAACTTTAGATTGCCTTACTGCCATTATATAAATATGGAACTTTTACCTTCCCGCTGGCAAGCGGTTTACTGATAATGTCGAGCCCTGGTTTACCTTTCAACATTCCATGACAGGAACTCTTATTTTCAAAGGCTTTATTTTCATGATAATTCTTCTTTTGAGAAAATCATAAATTTGAAACCCTTGCAAACAATATGGTAACCATAGGATATAGACCTCTGGAAAGGGTTCTGACCTTAATTAATAACCTGTGGCACTTTACAGGCTCACTAAAGCACACTAAAAATTGGCACTTAGAACTCCTGAGGTCTCAGGTCAAACATATTGCATATATATTCTTATGTTTCCAAGATTCCAAATATCCTTGTGCACACTCTCTTTGAAAGAAATGCTGTAAAATTTGGTTAGATGCAACACAAGCTGAATAGGATATTGCTGGCAATGTAAATGTATATAACTTGTGTCAGAATTTGTCAGAAGTCTAAAATAAATGTAAACAGGAAAGGGTAAACAAGCGTCAGAGATTTCAGAACACTCATTACCTTCCAGAGTGCATAATGCAGTGCTGCCACCCAAGGTTAATTAAAAAAGTATCATTTCTCACCAAAAAAAGTATCAAACTTGCTAAAAAAAGTAAAAAAAGTATCAATTCCAGAAAATTTACCTGACATGCAAGCACTGTTACCTTGGGTTTTTTTGGGGGGAGGGGGAATTATATGTACAGTGTCGTGTGGAGTTGTTCCTGTTGAGCCCCCAGAAAGCCACTGACAGCTCAGTATAAACTCCACACAACAAAGAACACATATTCCTGAAAAGACATTAGGGAAAGCACGTTAACAGATCTCATTATAACTCTTTTATTCTTAAGATATACCACTGGATAGCCCAAACTGACCATGCTATTTTGTTTGTTTTTTTTTTAAGTATAAAAAAGTATTCACACCTAAAAAGGTAAAATAAATTTTAAAAGTAGCTTTTCTGAAAAGTTTAACACTTTTAACAAAAATATAAAATGGCAGCACTGATAATGTACATTGTATTTCTATCCAAAAGGTGTACAAACTAGAGTTGAACATAATATAAAATTTTACAAACCAACAGAGCTGTAAACAAGCTTTCACAGATCTGCCTGGGCAGATCACCATTTTATCTCCCAGACAACTCTGAACATAAAGAGCTTTATTCAATTATAGTATGAATGGAATAGCAAATCTTAATGACAAGAAAATTTTCAAAAATGGGATCAATAAGATGGAAAACAGTTTTAATCCTGAATCAATCAAGTGAATGGGGAGAGTCCCTGATATTTGAATGTAATTAGTGTTATAATTCTAGCGGCAAGTTCTGTAACTAATTCATGGGCTGAGAACTGTTTATTTAACGCATACCAAGTTGCCTAGTTTAGATCACCTCATGCTACTAAATTAGTGTGGCAACCTGCCATTACCTAGGGCATGAATATCACAAGTAAAATTATTCAGATGAACTCAGGTTAGGTTGACTAGGTTTACAGTTTCATTTCATAGGAAGAGGCTTTATTGTTTTGTTTTTTTTTTCATTTTTAAGAGAAAAGTATAAAAGGATGCTTCATACACTTCAAACATTTTAGCATACTAGGGTCAAAGAAATATTACATTGGTCAGTACTGAAACATTCATAATAGGTCAATATTCTGTGTAACATAATTTGAGGCATATCACTCAAATCTATGGCAGCTTAGATTATATGTTTATATGACTACAGTATAAACTGCCTCAATACCAGAGAAAGTATGTCACCTACCGTAACTATCAACCACCTGTAAACATAAGAACTCTTAAAGCTAAAATAAAAAAAAAGGGTATGGTTCTCAGGCACTTTTTTTCAGAAATCAGTGCGGGTGGGCATTATTTTATTTTTGACCTTTTTTTGTATGTTTCGATAAAAATGTCACACGATCAGGGAAAAGCATGAAAATAACAGATATTTTGCTAAACAGGTAAATGCACTACATAAATTGTACTATTTTATCTTCTTGAAAGATAAAATTCAAAATAAAAATTTTTTTATGCATGGGGTTAAAATTGAAGGGGGCGGTGCCTGAGAACAGTATCTTTTATTTTTTATTTGTCTAATAAAGCCTGCGTGATACTGGAAACTGCAACCCCTAAAATTACACAATGATTTCAGGATTTGAGCCAAAGTATTTCTAACCCTGTGGGTGTCATGGATAGTCCACTTACAGTTTTAAGAACAGGTATGGTCAATTAAAGTAATGATTTCAAGAGGAACTAACCAGTCTTCATACATTTAAGAATTCAATGTCATAAACTTAATTTCACTCATTTTTTTCACTATTTAAATTGATGCATCTGATTTGAAGAGGTTTGAAACAATATTTTTTCATTAATGATTAATATAGACTTTGAACAGCTCTAACAAGTAAGAACTGGAGTCAGTAACAGGTCTCTGGAATATCCGGCCCGCACTGTTTCTCTCAGCAACAACAAAGTTTTGACAGATTGAGTCAGTATACAGTTAGATATTAATGGCGAAAATAGAAGATACTGATAGAGTTGAAGATTGTAGTAAGATAGGTGCTGGAAGCCGGAGAACCCGGAGAGAACCACCGACCTTGGACAGGCAACTACAACCAACTCTCATGGCAGCACCTTGGATCAAACCCATGTCGCAAGTGGAGAAGGCCAAGCGTTTCAACGCTCAGCTGTATAGTATATGTACAAGTATCTCTTAAGGCTGGTACATATAGAAAACATAAAATTTATAAGATTAGAATGTAACTGTATGAGTAAAGCATATTCTTTGTCCAAGGCAAAACTTTCTACTAGACAGGGTTAGACACCCACCTTTTTTCTTAGCTGCCATGTCGGGCAGCTAGTTGTTAAATTGTTTTATAGTCCATTCAACCACGGGCTGTTGATAAATATTTAGAGAGATTAACTTGCAAAGTTTGAAAATGAAAAATTACTTTACAGTGCAAGAATTAGATACTCTGGTAATAAATGCAACAGAAACCAACATCACTGATGCTAAGAAGTTGAGTGAAACTCCTAAATTATTATATGCAAGAAGAGTCAATTTTCAACTCATGTTGACATAATCAACACTGGTCACATGTATAAGCAATTACTCGAGTCATTAATGCAGATGATTAGTGGGACCAACCATGGGTTTTCACCTGACCAGAAACCTCAACCACTTGCTCTGGGCATTGGGACAATGGTAAATGTCAATCCCTGCTGGATTTATCCAGATCTTTATGGGGATTGGCACCAAGGTTTAGTGGGGGTTGGTCCATATCACACCTCTCCACAGAGTCTTTATATGTTCAGTGCGTCTTTTTTTTTACATAATCCTGCTTATACACAAACAAATGGACACTGGTGATAACATGACCTTCTTGGAGAAGTAATAACCTCATGACCTGTTTGGAGACAAAACCACAAATTTATAGCCACACAAATTTCCTTATGGTGCCTATTCCAATATCTGAAATCCAATAACTAAAGAAAATCAGTTGAACCTTCTGTACAAGTGGGCAAGAAAATGCTCATGATCCTACAGCACATTGGCTGTTTATTTTGTTTATATCAATTGTGTTTATAACATGTTCAAATTCTGAATAGCATTTATCAATTCTTCTGGAAAGTCTTACTGATGCAGTGTTCCCAGGATTCATTTGATTAGTTTGTGACAGTTATTTTTCTGAACTTACTTGGTTAAATATCGTGGGAATATAAACTAAGCAAACATTAAGTGTACTTGATGACTGCTAGGTGTGACACTTGACAGTTCTTCAAAGTTCACTTGAATACAATGAGAAACTGGTTCCTGTGTTTATGTACCTCACACTTGAAAGGTTAAACAGTATAAACAAAGAAAATTTACAAGAAGTCCTTCAATCTGTCACTCATGAAAACTTTGTGGACAAATTATGTGCAATTAACCATCTGTTTGACATAAAGATAGTCCAACTGTATTAAGATTGATGATAGTTTAGAAATTCATTAACAAGCAACATTGGAAACACACATTATTTATTAAAAATTAATATTTAACTTGTAGAAGTACCGGGGAAAAAATCACAAGCATTAGTTTCAAAATTTTCAGGTTTACCTAGAGTGGATATATCATAAAAATTTGCTGTTTTTGGTGCAGCATGTCATGTTCAAGACCAATTCAGTGTCATATATCACATGTGGTGAAAACACCAGTGTTTCCAGGCCTGCCACTAAAATGGAGTAATGAGGTCAATGTTTTCCAGGTTTAAGTCACACTACAATGTTCAAATACTTTTTGTCCAAAATCCAGGTGATCAAGGGAGTTTGCATCAGTTCCAATTGTTTACAACACTGGTCTTGTATATCCACAATGTTTCCCTTAGAAACGTATAATCCAATGAACTCTACAAAAAAGTCTAATTGGGTACCTGCTTTTCTCCCATCACAAACTGTGTTTCAATACTTAAAACATATTTGCATAAACATTTGCAATAATATAAATTTTATATGTGTCTTATCTGATGCTAAATCCCCATTGTTCATTTGGGCTGAAAACAAATTTTTCACAGCAAAACCATCCAAGCATATGGACCCTCCAATTTACTTGTTTTTATATGTTGTTAGGATCTGTGTATGAGTAAACACAGTCCATGCATGTCTGTTTACCATTACAAGATGACCAGAAACACAGAAGAATCACTGGTCACTTAAAAGCTTGATAAACCTTGATTTGTGAAGTTGCACAGTGTAGCCACCAGGTGGCATGTGCACTATGTTCATATTTTGTGCTACTGATTGCATCCAGTGCAAGTTTATTTCCATTTGTGTACACAAGTTTTGTGCCACTGATTGTGCCTGGTGCAAATTTATTTGCACTTGTGAACATAAGTAGGCAAACAGTTTCAGAATTAATTAAATATTGGCAGAAACCATATTTTAAGGAGAAAACATCATACTTGGTGTATACATACCCAGTACATGGTATATGAATCAGTCCCTTTAATATTGTGACTGTGAGGCTTTAGCGTACATTGTATAATTGTAACAACCAGCTATGTTTTTCTTTTAATTTTGCCTAGCAGCAAGTACATGTGAGATATGACTCAATATCAAAAGCTGTATAAGTAATCCTGATTGGAGCTTGTTACGCTTACATGTTGATAATGATTAGTGGGCCCATGGAGCCCTCAACAAGCCTTGACTGTTTATCAATCCCAGCAACCACATTGCTATAAATCACAGGATACGTCGACTCATTACATATCAAGTGTATCATAACACTGGACACAACCACTCCAAGGTGCACATAACAGTTACATGAACAAGGCTCTGGTACCAGGGCCCATTAAAAACAACCTTGGCCAGAACGCATGTACCTGACCAAACCTGAGGCAAATAAACCAGCAGGGGTAGAATTAAGCAGCTTTCAAGTTGCTAAACCCTGCCTGGAATAGTAACAGAACTCTGGAACCCATAAAAGTTTACCCTTGTAAACTGTTTAATATTGTTATGCTTTCTGGTGCAAAGAAAGCAGTAGGGGTGCTACCTACTTGATAATTCCTGCCTGGAATAGTAAAAGTTGGAGCCCATAAAAGTTTACTCTTGTGAACTGTTTTGATTTCCTGATACTTTAAAGGTTAAAATGTCCTTCTTGATCCCTCTGACACAAAAAGAAATCAAACTTTAAAAAGAAAGATTTGGTATTCAAAAAGCAGTCACATGCCACCTGCATCCACCTGTGTTTTTATTGACAAAACCTCATAATTTAACCCTTTTATAGCTTTTTCATTACAAATTTTATATGATGAAACAGTCTTATCATGAAACAGTCTTATGAGCTGCCTGACAATAAACAGGCCTAACAAAGCCAACCAGAAATAAGAGAGAGTTCAGTATGTGTCGCTACCAGAGATACGGCAACCATACAGGGATGTACTCCACCGTACTCACAGCAACAGTCCTTCAAAGACACTGAGCTGTTGTGTGTGTATCTGCCACCTACCTGCTAAGATAATATTGACCCCTGCCCTTCACCAGTCTCAGTCCCTCAATGGCCAGACAAGGTCACACAACTTGTCAATAAGCACCCAATATGTTGAATATGGCTTGGGAAAGCCTTCTGGCTCTAATCGGCTGGCAGCAAATCCTATGGCCAAATAAACGTGTTATGCATGACCACCTTACTACCAAGGTAGGCCTGATTCGGTAGCTTGGACTAACATAGCACCTGCACCAATATTTGGCTATATTCTACCTACATAGTGACAAGGGTTGACTCCTGGTAAATTTATATCAGTACACCTCTAAAACTTACTTTTTTATATCTGGTAATTCAGAGTATTTTACACCTATACTGTTACCTCCAAAACTTTTTTTAAATATTTTTTTATATCCGCAATTCATAATATTTTTACACTTAAAACATGACCTCTCAAACTTACTTGTTACTTCTGGTATTGGCAATTCACAGTAGTTTTACCTCTGCCTTTATATCCGGCAATTAGCAATATTTTTAACCTAAAAACATGACCTCTAAAACTTAACTGTTACTTCTAGTATGGGCAATTCACAATATTATTACACCTAAAACACGACCTCCAAAACTCAACTTTTATATAGATCTGGCAATTCAGTAGAATTTTACACCTAAAACATGAACTCCCAAACATAATTGTTACTTCTGTTACTGGCAATTCTAATACTTTGACGTCTGCCAGGAGGTAAAATTTTATTATGTTTCTGCTTGTGTTGGTTTGTTATGAACAGATCTTGATGAAATTTGGTTAAATGTTAGGGCAACCTCAAAGGAACAATCCAATGAATTTTATAGAAACATTTGAATCACCATTGGGATCCAGGAATTTTTAAAAAGATTCTTTACCAATTACCTCTGTGAGAATAATGGCACTTCGTTTGACTTGGCCAGTGTGGAGACTGTTCTCATACACTGGTACCAGAAACCTAACGGATAAATTTCCAGAACAAAAGGGGTGAATATTTACACCACATACAATTTGTGCATAGGTGAGACCATGGTGGAGTTGCCTTTGTTTTGGCAGGAAGACCTAACCTGTGATGCAACTCATGCAAACAGCGCTGGTGAACCGTGATACACGTTTCTCTTGGTTAAGATTAATGTATTTCCTGTGATTACTAACTACACACCAAAAACTGATAAGGATCCTGTTAATATTCCAGACCAGTGAGGGAGGATTTGAGTCCAGACTTCAACTTGTACTTGGACATGGGGAGTTATGGACTCTGGAAATCAGGACTTTTTATCAGGTGTAGTCCAGAAGAAGGAAAGCTTGGTCAAATAAGGACATTCATATTCATGTGTGAACTGCTAACAGAATATTACATATAAGACTGTATACAAAGCTTCAGTTCTGCTTTGGGAAGTAGATGTTTACAACTAAACATTAAAAGAAGAGCACATGTAAACTAACATAAAAATAGTTATGGTAATAAATTTCAAAATTCCATTTTTAATTTCTTTTTATAACAAGATTTTTATTTGACTCGGACTCTGGTTCCAGTTAAGATTCAGACTTGGAAAAAGTGGACTTGGACTAAAAAATTCTGACTCAAATGCAGAAGAAAGACTGTGATTCAGACTCTAGTATTCTGGATATGGACTTTCATTGGATTTGTATGGGGTGGACTTGAATACATAATTGTTTCAGACCTGGTTATTCAGAATGTTGGAGATATGTGGTCTCTGGGTACCCTTCTAGTCTTTGCATTTATTTCCACCATTATGAAACAAATGTGGAAGAAACAATTCATATATAATTGATTTACTAAGAAAGTAGTATTATTATCATGTGTATATATATATTAGTTCATGAATATCCAGATGTTCATGAATATCCAGATATTCATGAAATGGAGTATAAACTACTTTTCCAAATAAATTAATCAATATTAATTTCAGATCAACAACATAAACCTTGTGAAAATCCTGGAAAAAAAGTAAAATTCTGTTTCTGGGTTAACTAATTTGCGATAAACCCTTTTTCCAGATACAGGTAAGCAGTGCTCCTATAAAGGGCGTAAAAACGGTCAATGCAAAGCTGCTCTGCCTAATTTTCATACCGACACACAGTATAAATGCTAGCTGAAAGTTGAGAAGTCCTAGTGATCTGAAATGCATTCAGGGACACCACAAGACACAAGTATAATTTGTTGAGCAAAGCAGCATAGTATGGTAATTTTGTTAACAGCAATATTCTCCTAATGATGCAGAATGAGACTACAGTATATATATTATATGGCTTGCACTAATCTGTCCTATAAGGTTTGATTCTCCAAATAGATTTCTGCTATGTGAACACCAATCACTTATTATCAGTATTCAAGTCAAAATACTCAATCAATCCAGATTTCCTATAATCCTAACGGGGAGACAAATAAATTAACATATTACCTGTTACGAATAATAACTGCCCAGTTTGTATGGACCTGCAGGTGGTATCATGTTACAATACGTGATTAAGGAATAATGTTTCACACAACATAATAGATAGGATCTGAACTGGCTCTGCACCACAGACAAGAATCCAGTCCATAACAATACACACAAAACCAGTGGTGTACAAACTATACAAACAGTACAGTTAGATCACAGATGGTGGCACTAAGTACGTGGTATAATGTTAAGGCAACACTGTAAATCCTTCCATTGAGTTGTTCTGCTGCATGAACTGCGATTCCACACTGGTGCATTAGATCGCAACAAACAGAATGAAACCTTTTAAAAACCTGTCCTAATGCGCCTCTGGCTGTTGCTAAACAACCACCAGTTTTCTCAGAGACTGTGATAATTGCATCAGTGAGCACGCTCAAAGAATTCACCTGATGTTACCTGGTATTTGATGACGATGCCAGTTCCAGCTCAGCCCCTTTATATGTTTCCAGGACACTGCTTTGCATGGATAGTATATTTCTGAAAAGAAAAAATGCAAATTGTCTAAAATTGCTCACATACATGATAAAATATGTTGTATGATTTATCCGTCATCATCTATCCATGGGGGTCAGACAAATTTGGATTTAAGCTCAAGAACTGTCAAATCATCTCCATGACAGTCCTTGCAGGCTTAGACGCAAACAAATTTTCGTCTACCATATCTATCAAGATGACAGGAAATACAAGTAAAACTAGAATGGCACAATCAAAGCACAGCATTCATACTGGATCCCAGAAGTTCCATTGTATACCCTGATACAAATCAAAATATATTGGATACTTCTGGTGGTATAAATTATACTGACTGGTAGTTTTCTTTAATAATTGATTAAACTGGATACATCTTTGCATAATTGTTCACAAAAGATTATTTTTGTAAATGCAAAGACACTGCTATCCAGACAAAATAAGTCTGACCCAGTGAGACACATAAATAGGGGACACGAAGTAGTAAACAACATTAAAACTTGATCTTATGCAGCAAACAAGAGTCAACCCGCAGGACCTACCTCCACCTTAAACATTATGTACTTATAAGTCAGTCTGAATGAACTCTTTCAATATTTTAGGTATATAAATTTACACAGCAGATTTCACAATGATAAAAGAATGTACCAGTTCATAACATAATTGATATAATAATCAATTATCAGTTGTTTTGTTTCTTTCAACAATGTGTTTACAACCAATTTCTCCACTTGGGTCTCTACTAGCAAACAGATCCACCCAAAATGTCCCACCCTTCCACAGTTTTGTGGTAAACAGTTCAGTATTTTTTTTCATAATCTTGCTACCAAACAGACTGAAAAACACGAGTGGCCCATGCCCCATGAAGCTCAGCTGATGACATAATACAAGAAAACATACTCATAGCACATAACATTACATACATGTATCAAAGTGACTTAATCTTGAGTTTCCAAGATTTTACAATAGCAAGTTAAATAGTCTGCATGTAAAGTTTGGTCTAAAGATTATGAGTTCATGCCCAGCTATGGTTCATACTGTTGTGTTTCTTAGGTTCTAGTACCTGTGTCTATGCACAAAGTCTTCTCAGGTATATATCAGAGATATGGTCTCACCATGTCTTGATGTGAAACTGGAACATTGCGTCTAACTGCAACCATTTGTGAATAGATGAAACAAGTAAACTGATAAACCACTGTCATTCTAAAAATTCATGTAAAATGCATTAAAAATTGAGAAATTTTGGGTGGTGTTTACAGTCTTTTCAACCTGTTAAAATTATATCCATAGCATAATTAGCAAATCAAATATCATGACAATTAGTCCAGCAGGTCCTGAGAAATTTGGCTTTCCACATGTTTTCCTGCTATTAAGGGTCTCAACTTCATACGTGCTGGAACCTGTGTTTTCATCTTGTAATTCAGAGAATACAGGTCACAGTGACCTCCTTTTTTCCCACAGAGGATCTATCTGGACCTGTCAGCATGTGAAGTTTGAAATATCTGATGTCATGGTTATGATTTTTGTCCTGAAAAAAAAGGAGAGATGGTTTCTAAATTTTTGTTCCCTAACTTGCAGTTCTAATATAGGTCAATGTGACTTACTTTTTGGATTACACAGAGGACCTATTAGGACCTTCCAGCATATGAAGTTTGAAATTCTTACGAGACTTTAGGATTGATGCGTTAGAATGTTTCATTCAATAACTCATATGGTACAGTGACCTTTGGTTTTTGAAATTCTTACGAGACTTTAGGATTGATGCGTTAGAATGTTTCATTCAATAACTCATATGGTACAGTGACCTTTGGTTTTCCACACAGAACCTTTCAGCACAAGTTTGAAAACCCTAGATTTTTTTTGCTGAATAACAATATAGATTATAGGCACTGAGACCTACTTTCAGTTTCTACAGAGGACTTGTCAGGACCAGTGCCAGAAAGTGAATCAACAGCTTCCTTTCTGGGTCTTACAGTTACAATTTATGTCTTGTTAACTGACACACAATCTGAGGATTTCACTCCATAACTTGAAGAATAAGGTAACAGTGACCAACTCTTTGGTTTCCACAGATGACCCATGAGGACCTTACAGCATGTAAAATTTGAACTTTATGGGCCTTACAGTTACAACTATGGATTGAAATATGGATCGCTTCTGAATATTTCAGAGAATATAGGTCTCAGTGACCTACTTTTTGATTGCTACAGAGAACCCATCTGGTCCAGTTAGCATGTGAAGTTGGATCTTCCTGGGCCTTATGGTTAGTATTGTGGCCCGATTAATAGACAGATAAAGGGTTAATTTTGATGTTTTTTGCTCCATAACTCAGATAATATAAGTCAGAATGACATAATTTTTGGTTTCCATAGAGGACTGTCCGGCTGACATTCTGCTGAGCTTAAACACCAACAGACACAAGGGTGAAAACATAACCTACCTGGCAGAGAAATCAGATTCAAAATCAAGTTAATTATAACAAATTAAAAACAATCCCATTCCTGAATAGAACTTTGACTCCTCTTGTTATGCTATCTCCAATATTTGCATGCCTAGTTCTGTCTAGTGTTGACAATACTTACTGAAGACTGTAGTAAATTAAGCTTGGCTGACACTGTCAAGCTTCATTTGTGTCTCAGTTAAAGCAATAGCGTACATCCACCAGTATTTTCCCATACACTTCAGAAATAGCTTGTTCTTCCATGAAATAGTAAGAAGAAGTAGTGAGCACTGTATTTATATATAACATCTTTATTGATTTTCTAGAAATGAGGAATACACTGTCTGGCTTCACACTGACAGAGCTGAAAACTCATAAAAAAAATAATACAGATGGGGGTATTTCAAATAATTTATTTATACTTTTTGGCAAAAGTAGCCTATGTATCTGAATGTAAGCCCAGACGAGATCCAGACTGAAAAGATCAACCCGGTTGATGTATTCACCAAATCTTATTATTTATCAACCAAACAGTGCACACACTCAATGTACCTGTGCCAAATTCACATGTTAAAAGGGAAGAGAGTTTTGTTAATAGACCAAGAGTACAATTTAACATTTCAACTGGTCTGGTGTGTTCATATATAAATGATTCAGAGCTCTAAATTACTGTTCAGATTCTTCAAAAGTATGATTGCAGTCTTTTCCAAAAGTTTTCCAATGCTTATATATTCACTTACAATTAATATAAAGGATTACAAAACTATTGAAAAGACTGACATTTTATGATAAGTAAGATGAATATGTTAGTACTACTTTTTTTGGGGCCATGATGATTGACCATTATCACTGATCAGTCATTCTTCTTGCTCGAATGGCAAGTTAACTATCAATAGCATCACATGTAAAAATAGTTAAAGGCTTAAATAGTCTAGGCCCAAGATAAATTGGTAAGTTATTGAGAATACAATGCATGTATATCCAGCTGATTCTATTTTGGCAGATTATGAACATGTATAGCCTTATTAAATTTCAACAAAATAAGATGAAATTTGTCAACAAAATATGATAACTGTATCCTTGTATTATACAGAATATAGGTCAATTTTTTTTCTTAAAATAAAACCTGAAATACTAAATTTTTCAGTCAAATAAATTTTTAATTTTACAATTGCTACTAAAATTTTTTGGTGAAGAATTTTTTGTAATCAGAAGAAAATAGAATTTAGGGGCCAAACCAATGTGATTAAAAAAACCTACACTATTTACAAACCTACAGATCAGGCAACAGTGGTTAAAACCAATGTGATTAAAAAAACCTTCACTATTTACAAACCTACAGATCAGGCAACAGTGGTGATCATCACACACTTTATGTCACATAATGTAAGTAAAAAAAAAAAAAACATTCAGTTGATAACCACAAGTAAGCTCACATAAATTGCTAGTGCAAAACCAAAATCACCACCTGTGAACTTATATAATGTGGCAAAACAAAAACCCACTGCACCTAAGCTCAAATAATGTAAGCACAAAAATGGTGATTACAACACCTAAGCTCACACAATGTCAGCACTAATACAGTAATCACCAGGGGTGTAAAATGCATGCCACTGCAGACTCAATGCATTGAATTGCAAGCCCATCTTTAATGTTCATTGGTGAACCATCACCGGTACACTTGCATATATAGTAACATATATGGTGGCAAAAAAGACAGAAAACTATATATTTATCTTTTAGTTGCTTTAATTAACAAACATCTTTTTCGGTAAAATTGCCTTTGATTGTTAAAAAGTCCACTACTTCAGTAAGAATTGAATCAAAAATTGAATTGAAGGTAAAGAATCAATAACTGAATCAATTCTAAGGGCCCTAAAAATTCACAAGCCTAGTAATCACCACATATGAGCTCACATATACTGTTGGTGCAAAAACATATATATATATACTGATAACCTGGCCCTAAATGTAAGCTCATGAAATGTAAGCAGAGATACAGTGACATCCAACCACACCTAAGCTCACAATGTCAGTATAACAAGGGACCCATGGGTCACGGCGCTCAGCTGATCGTGATTTGACTATCAATGTTTCTCCACTGTGATACTATATCGAGTCGATAAAGCTTATGAATATCATGGACATGTTGGGCTATTATAAAGGAATGTAATGTAATATGTGAGTAAATGACAAATGAAATTACCTGACTGATGGATTAATAGAGTCAAATATAGTGGTTTATTTTTTATTTATTTATGGGGTTGAAAATTGTGATATATTTGAGCAAATATGAATGCAATGACACAGTAATAAGCAGTAGTAGAATGATGATAAGGCTATTTGTTGAAGGATCTAAAGTGTATGGTAGTCTGCAAGCTTTCAATTTGACAGATATGATGTTATGATAAACTATGCTGATGAAGTGATTTATGAATTTGTGACTGTATGACACAATATCTCTTTAGTCTTGACAAGTTACATTATTGTGATGCCCACTATGTCTACATATTACACAATATTGACATAATTTCTGGCATGTACATAGGTACCTATGGATGAATAGTTATACAAAATATTAAAGTATGAATATATCTGATTCATCTTGTTCTTGCTTACAGAGGGTGACTTTAGGATGGGGTTCGGAGAAGGGAAAAGTGAGGGCAGCACGAAGGTGGATGTAGAAATATTCTATTGTAATGTCTTTCATTTACATAAGAATATGAAAAGCTAAGAGGAAAGGGGCCCTCCTACTTGGTTATAGTAAAGTTCTAAATATATGATTGCAAACTAATACTCTGACAAGACTGTCATGAAGAAAAACAGTCAAATTTTGAGATACTGTGATGCATATGAAAATTTACAGATGGACAGGCAACTGGACAGAATGGACTAAAACCTTTATTTCACTTTCAAGGAAATAATGCATTTAAGTTTATATATAATCCTATTTTTTTTAAGCATATCCACTTTTTCCATTAAGAAGTTTTTATCTGAATCATTTTTTTATTTATAGGTTTTATAAATTTTTAATAAAAAAACCTGAAAATATAAGTTAAAATATTAGAATTGTTGCAAAAGTTGCTATCATCATATATCCAGAGTGTAGCTCATATTGGGTCATATAATGCATACACATATATTTTATTATTTTTAAATCATAAATGTTTAAACTGAATTTAAAAGAAAATAATGCCACAACATGGCATCTACAAGAATATTCCTTGAATCACTATTAAAAAGTTTTGCACATTGGAGTTTTCAGTACATTCACCAAAATAAAATAAAAGTAAATTTGATAAGATAAAACATCTTTTCAAATAAAGTATACACACTGTTGGTTGAATGAGGGACAAACAATATCATTGTGCTAATTACTATCCCAGTTTTAATTTATTACTGGAATTAATAGTCAATTTCACACCTGGTGAAGTTTTTACTCTTCTGAAGTAAGGAATTACATATCTGATGAACATCCACACTTTCATAGCAATACACCACTTTGTGGACACAATTAAATGTACACTTTAATCATTGTAACCCTGGTGGTACAATACAAAATCTAAAATGTAGCATAGCATAGAATAAGAATGAATCAAATACAGAAAATAATAACATTCATCTAGTTTATGCACCATCGGGGGGGGGGGGGGGGAGTGCAGGGCAGAGGGGAAGCCTGCTGGTAGTGGCCAGGCTGACCCAAGGCAAGCTGCCTGGGGTTGGTTACATAATGCAAGTGAAGGCTGTACTAATAGGTGGGCTAGATGTAAACAACACTTGACATGGTGTATGAAAACATGAATAAAAGCTATTCTTTCCAATCAATTTCTTTGAAATTTCAGATTTTAAAAGATTAAATCCTTATGTATATGTCAGAGACGAGATTAAAATCCAGGCGGATTTTAAATTCGCCTAGACGAGATTGCGATTGTGATCTCGCCTAGGCGAGATTGCAATTGTGATCTCGGCTAGACGGATTTTAAACTCGCCTAGACAAGATCACAATCGCAATCTCGCCTAGGCAAGATTAAAATCCATCATGGAGCAGGCCAGGATTTTAATCTCGCCTAGGCGAGTTTAAAATCTGTCTGGTGTCATCCAGGCGAGTTTAAAATCTGCCTGATATTACTTAGGCGAGTTTAAAATCTGCCTAGGCGAGATTAAAATAGTGATCTGATCTAATTGTATCCGCCAAAACAGAGTTTTGCCGATACTATGTTTTCAGCTGCACGCCGCCGCCGCCGCCGCGTAGGTTTCCGGAGAACTCCTCCGTAACCGCTGGGCGGAATTTTACGAAACCCGGGATTATGTTCGGGTCACATGTGAACTGCTGCGCCCCGATTTTGTTTTGACCTCTGACCTTTCCTCTGCGCTCTGCGTCCGTTTGTGCGTCTGTTTCCACACATAAACCCACATATCTCGGGAACCGTTTGACGGATCAGGAAAATTTTTTCGCACAAATGTAGCCCTTGGAGAGCTTTATAACATACACAAAAAATGGTGGCGCCACCTGCAACCATGTTTGCACAGTGTCCATCTGTTCGTCTGCCTTGGGTTAAAATCACTCATATCTCTGCAGTGACTTGACTAATTCACCTGAAATTTGGCATGCGTATACATCCTGGATAGCTTTTCTGATTTTGTGACAGGTGGCGCCACCTACATTCACGTTTACGCTGCAGACATCCAAGCTCATATCTCGGGAACCGTTTGACCGATCAGGAAAATTTTTTGCACAAATGTAGCCCTTGGAGAGCTTTATAACATACACAAAAAATGGTGGCGCCACCTGCAACCATGTTTGCACAGTGTCCATCTGTTCGTCTGCCTTGGGTTAAAATCACTCATATCTCTGCAGTGACTTGACTAATTCACCTGAAATTTGGCATGCGTATACATCCTGGATAGGTTTTCTGATTTTGTGACAGGTGGCGCCACCTACATTCACGTTTACGCTGCAGACATCCAAGCTCATATCTCGGGAACCGTTTGACCGATCAGGAAAATTTTTTGCACAAATGTAGCCCTTGGAGAGCTTTATAACATACACAAAAAATGCTGGCGCCACCTGCAACCATGTTTGCACAGTGTCCATCTGTTCGTCTGCCTTGGGTTAAAATCACTCATATCTCTGCAGTGACTTGACTAATTCACCTGAAATTTGGCATGCGTATACATCCTGGATAGCTTTTCTGATTTTGTGACAGGTGGCGCCACCTACATTCACGTTTACGCTGCAGACATCCAAGCTCATATCTCGGGAACCGTTTGACCGATCAGGAAAATTTTTTTGCACAAATGTAGCCCTTGGAGAGCTTTATAACATACACAAAAAATGCTGGCGCCACCTGCAACCATATTTGCACAGTGTCCATCTGTTCGTCTGCCTTGGGTTAAAATCACTCATATCTCTGCAGTGACTTGACTAATTCACCTGAAATTTGGCATGCGTATACATCCTGGATAGCTTTTCTGATTTTGTGACAGGTGGCGCCACCTACATTCACTTTTACGCTGCAGACATCCAAGCTCATATCTCGGGAACCGTTTGACCGATCAGGAAAATTTTTTTGCACAAATGTAGCCGTTGGGGATCTTTATAACATACGCAAAACTGGTGGCGCCACCTGCAGCCATTTTTGCACAGCTCCTGTCTGTTTGTATGCCATGGGATAAAATCACTCATATCTCGGCAGTGGTTTGACATATCTGGCTAAACTTTTGCAGGTTTATACATGCCCGACAGCTCTCATGATTTTATGACAGATGGAGCCACCTGCATTCTAGTTTATGCAGCAGACATCCAAGCTCATATCTTGGGAACCGTTTGACCGATTAGGCCAAAGTTTTGCATGTGTATAGTTCTCACATAGCTCATTATCATACGCAAACCATTTTTGCTCAGCGTCCATCTGATTGTCTGCCACAGGCTAAAATCACTCATATACATGTAGTGGTTTGACTTATCTGCCTTAAATTTTGCATATGTATACAACTGGGAGGGCTTTCTGGATTTTGTGGTAGGGGGGGCAACCTTCATACACAATTTGGCTGCAGACATCCATGCTAATATGCAACACTTCACTCTATTTCCCCTTGCCACTTAATCCATGCCTCACTTCACCCGTTCCACTCTGATTTAGGCGGATACACGTAGTCGCTTGTCGACTACCCGTATTCTAGTTTCCTAATATATTAAGCATTGTAATTGACATATGAAAGATGTTTTCCGTCGGATTTTCAATATTTTAACACTGAATGGTTATATATAGTTAAAAGGTAATATATTTATTAATATTTACAGAATATTATAGTATTAATGTAATAATTAACTTTTTTACAGTAATGTAATAGTTATTCATGTGATAATTAACATTAATTTTGGAAACAGAATTATGAAATAGATATTTGATTATTATTTGCACCTTTGATGTGTTTCATGTGGTCTACAGCATCCTTATCATACCAATTATTTGCAAAACATTTATTAATCTTTATTTTTTTTCTCCAGTTTTTTTAACAACCTTGTGTTTGTAAATATCACTAATAATTTTTACAAAAAAATAATTTGTAATTGTATTTAAATATATGGCAATTAGAGAGTAACAAGAGGTATATTGAAGCACACTTATGAGATATTATGAAGAGCAAATCTGGGGGAAAAAGTCATCCACTTGCATATTGAATCAATCCTAGATAGATAGATAGACAGATAGATAGATTAGTCTAGATAGCTATTACTTCACTATTTAATGAGTATATTACACATTAACATAAACAATCATCCTATTTGATAGTTCTTACAGGACAAACAGAACAAATTAGTTGGTTGATCTAGTTCAAATGTTTCTTTTCACCCAGGTATTCAACACTCAACAGTCAAAACATGTACACTTATGGTACAAAATATGCAGGGTATCAGTATTTATGATGGACTTTGATACACCATCCTTTTTTTTGGTAATTAAACATCATATGAGAAAAGGTAAAAGTTGATACACAGATGTATGCATGTGAATATTTCTTTGTCTTATTTAGTCTTTTCTTATAATGTATATAATATTCTTCTGATCTTTTTTTTAATGTTTTGTGAGGCATTTTGTGAAGCTTCAATATTTATGTAGACTGTGTTACAAGATAACTGCCTTTTTTTGGACAGTATTATATCATATCAGAAAAAATATGATTTCTAGATTCATAGAGTGATAGATCATTTATGCATGTGAACATGCATTGAATAATATTGATTTATAATACTTATAAAAGGAATTGGGTTCACGTTTGTTCGCAATGTTCTCTAAAACCGCGTTGTGTACAATATTGTGCCATACATCATTTTAATGGTTATTATCCCCTCAGTGACATAGGCGATATGAAAATGAATAATTTTTAATGTACAAATAATTTTGAGTGATTTTTCCATTTTTACTGAATTGCACAATGGGAAGACCGAGCACAGCCGAGCTGCCTACGGCAATGACCGGAACGCATGCATCGTGGTCTTTCAACCTCAAACACTACTATTCTTCATATGAATAACGCTTGCTTTCAGTGAGGGATTTGAGCCTGTCACCCCTTTCAAATGAACGAGGCTTTCACCCACGTGCGTGGTCGGTAAAAGAGAAAAACACATGTTTATCGCTTTATGAAATGGAGAGTTAAGCCCTGGAGGAATAATGACAAAACCTCATTCTAGGTCCCAATTTCACAAACAGGCATGGGTGGGGTGGGGCGGAGTGGTGTCTGAAAGCCTCAGGCCTCAAAATATGTCTGATATGATGAAAAAAGGTTGAGGCGGTTGAAAATGAATACGGACTCTCTGCATGGAGTCCCGTTGGGTCCACTTCTGCCACTTACGAGGTATGCATATTTCTGTTTCTTTCTTCAGGAACTGTTTCCTTGCAACATACATTTAATAAATCTTGCATGTGTTACTCACATCAACCTAATCTTTAAACGTCTAACGATAGAATTCAATCAAATATCATCGAAAACCTGAATGCCCTCGCGTCTCATTCCGGTTCGCTATGTAAACACCATTACTGACCAGATCTTCAAGGTAAACATACCAGGGTATGAATTTCTTGACTCGAGGAAAGCCCAACAAAATAAATGTTAAAATATTGGAACAACTGCAGGATCACTCACGCACTGTCTCCACCAGGTTATCAGTTTATACGGACGGACGGTATGTTTAGGATTCACGTAATTAAAAAATAAGTTGCAAAATTAAGATACAAGCAGCTGGACATAGAAACGTTTCTGTTCACGGAAGTGTTACGCCTCAGAGAGGTGCGTGAGTTATTCTGCAGTCGTGCCAAAATGTTATACATATCTTATGGAGACAGTTTCCCCACTGAAAACCTATATTTTCTTTAACTTTTAGAATATAAAAAAAATAACCAGCAAACATTTCACATCTCAGTTAATAAATCTCCCCAACCCCGGTAATCAGCCCAGTATACCGGGTCTATCAGCTAGTCAATCATAAATAGATAGATAGACAGATAGATAGATTCGTCTAGATAGATATTACTTCACTATTTAAAGAGCATATTACACATTAACATTAACAATCATCCTATTTGATAATTCTTACAGGACAAACAGAACAAATTAGTTGGTTGATCTAGTTCAAATGTTTATTTTCACCAAGGTATTCAACACTCAACAGTCAAAACATGTACACTTATGGAACAAAATAAGCAGAGTATCAGTTTTTATGATGGACTTTGATACACCATTCTTTTTTTGGTAATTAAACATCATATGAGAATAGGTAAAAGTTGATACACAGACGTATGCATGTGAATATTTCTTTGTCTTATTTAGTCTGTTCTTCTAACGTATATAAAATTCTTCTGATCTTCTTTTTTAATGTTTTTTTGAGGGATTTTGTGAAGCTTCAATATTTATGTAGACTGTGTTATAAGATAACTGCCTTTTTTTTGACAGTATTATATCATATCAGAAAAGATATGATTTCTAGATTCATATATTAATAGATCATTTATATATATTGATCATTTATATATTGATAAATAATAAATGAGCAATGTCTCCTTTTGTCTTTATAAAATACTACATTCCTCATACCAGTTTCCCTTCAAATTAATATTGACAACAAAATTATTATGTAAATAATCAGCAGCAGCCCACATCATATATCATTTAAATATGCTATATACAATACCAATGTAAGTTTCTTATTACCTAGTTTATTAATAAAACTATAAAAAAAATTAATATTAATTATTACATTAATAATATAATATTCTGTAAATATTAATAAATATATATTATATGTGAACTATACATAACCATGTTAATAAATAATATATAATATAAAATATTCTATTTCCAATATTAATGTTTATTATTACATTAATAATATAATATTCTGTAAATATTTAAAAAATATATTACTTGTGAACTATACATAACCATTCAGTGTTAAAATATGACTGAAAACATCTTTCATATGTCAATTACAATGCATAATTTATTAGGAAATTAGATCAGATCACTATTTTAATCTCGCCTAGGCAGATTTTAAACTCGCATAAGTAATATCAGGCAGATTTTAAACTCGCCTGGATGACACCAGACAGATTTTAAACTCGCCTAGGCGAGATTAAAATCCTGGCCTGCTCCATGATGGATTTTAATCTCGCCTAGGCGAGATTGCAATTGTGATCTCGTCTAGGCGAGTTTGAAATCCGTCTAGCCAAGATCACAATTGCAATCTCGCCTAGACGAGATCACAATCGCAATCTCGTCTAGGCAAATTTAAAATCCGCCTGGATTTCAATCTCGTCTCTGACATATATATACTGTGAAAATTAAATCAACAGTGCCAAAGTTGGACAAAATTTAAGGTATTGATTTTTTATTTATGCTAATAACTTGAAAAATTTGCAAAATTCAAATCTAATTTTGAGTAAACAATTGAATCTTGATTAAATAAAGTTATATTCCTGAAAAAAAGTCTCTAGGTTCAGCAATTCTCATGTAAGGCGAGTAAATATATTTCCTGATTTTTTTAAAAATTGCATTACGTTTTGGCCCATAACTTCAAAATAATACCCAATACTGACCTAATTTTTGGTATGTTCATAGAAAATGTATGAAAGAATGTGAATACTAAATACGATCAAAAACAGATCAGTGGTTTTTATATTAGGCAGCCTTGAAGTGTAACAATGGCTTTTTTTATGGAAAACAGAGTTTTTTTTTCCTTAATATCTCGAAGGAACGAAGTCCTAATGACCCAATTTTCGGTACGGTAGGAGATTTTGGGGACATCTAAAATTATGCAAACAGCCTGGGAAGCATAGAGATGTGCACTGAATGACCTACAGTCATCAAAGTGGACTGCTTGACAATGTAAGGGAATACAACAAGAGCCTCCAAAAAATTCAATAACTAGCCTAACTTTGCAGCTTTTATTTTCAAATTTCAGATTTTAACAGATTAAATCCTTATGTATACATGCTGTGAAAATTAAATCCACAGTACTTACAGGAAAAAAACGTGCCGTGGCCAAAGTTGGACAAAATTTTAGGTACCAATTTTATATTTTTGCCAATATTTAAAAAAATTTAACAGATTTTGATCTAATTTTTGGTATACAATTAAATTTTGATTAATTAAAGTTGTATTACTGGAAAAAAGTCCCTACCTTTAACACTTTTGGTCTTAAGTGACCAAATATCTTCCTGATTTTTTTACAAAGTCCATTATGTTTGGGCCCATAACTTTTTTAAATTATATAATACTGACTTAATATCTGGCATGTACATAGGAAATATATAGAGGAATATTTATGGTGAATATGAAGAAAACCAGATGAGTGGTTTTGATATTAGGCAGTCCTGAAGTGTGAAAATAGATTTCTAATAAAAAATTGAGGTTTTTCCTTAATATCTCGAAGGAACGAAGTCCTACTGACCCAATTTTTGGCATGGTAGGAGATTTTTGGGACATCTAACTGTATGCCGAATTTCAGATTCGTAGGTCCAATGGTGTCGAAACGTGCCAGTCTTACGGACGGACATCCGGACAGACAGACGGACAGACGACGGACAATGGACCACGACTATAACTCAGATGACTTATAGTCAGCTGAGCTAAAAACAGTAACCACCACACTAAGCTCACAATGTCATTACAAAAACAGTGACTACCTCACCTAAGCTAAAAATTTCAAAACAAAAACAGTCACCAACACTTCTAAGCTCACAATGTCAGTTCAATTACAGTGACCACCACACCTAAGCTCAAAATTTCAAAACAAAAACAGTGATCACCACACCTAAGCCCAATATGTCAGTACAAAAACAGTGACCACCACACCTGAGCTCATATAAAATGAGCCAATTACATTGCATGTATAAATAATTCATCCATCTACAACTTCTTGAATCTGCTGTAGTATACTTGTCATACCAGAGCCATTAAAATGATTCATGATGAAGATTCCAGACAGATTAGAGTCAGACCATGGGCTGTGACCAACTTAACCCTGAATCATCTTCAGAGATAGCCAGAAGATTAAGATCTGAGATAAGGCCAGTTACAGGTATTCTGAGAAAAGGGTCCAAAACAGGGACTAATAATGGAGAAATAGGCCGAAAATTCTGTTTTTCATAGCATGAAATTTTGGCCAGGTTAATATTACATGGTTCCAAAAACAGTGATTAACTAGAATACGGGTAGTTGACAAGCGACCATGTGTATCCGCCAAAATCAGAGTAGGACGGGTTAAGTGAGGCAAGGATTGAGTGGCAAGGGGAAATAGAATTACATGTGCTATATATTAGAATGCATGTCTGCCACGTAAACATGATTGTAGGTGGTGCCACCTGTTATTTGAACGAGAAACTATCCAAGATGTAAACACATGCAAAATTTCAGGTTGAAAAGTCAAACCACTGCAGACATATGAGTGATTTTATCCCATAGCAGACAAACAGATGGACGCTGTGCAAAAATGGCTGCAGGTGGCACCATCATGTTTGTGTATGTTATAAAGCTATCCAAGGGCTACATTTGTGTAAATTTTTTTTCCTGATTGGTGGAACGGTTCCCGAGATATGAGCTTTGATGTAGCCATATATAAGTTAAGTGTGAAACCAATATGTCAAACTAGTAAGAGTTACATCTGGAAACTAAGTTTTGATCAGATGGCCCCTGAGACCTTTGACCTTGTAACCCCAAATTCATTTATGCTCTCCCCATACTGGCAAGTCAGTTAAATGCGCAAGTTGGAAAGTTTGGGATGAAAAGCTTGGCTTAAAATACAGCCATAATCTTTTTAAATAAGCAAGTTCTGTGACCTTGACCTTGGACCTTGTGACCCAAAAATCATACAGGTTCTTGCTTTAGTGGTGGGCCATATGTAAGTCAAGTTTGAAATCCATGTGTCAATCCAACCTGGAGTTATCATCTGGAAACAAATTTGTGTGGATTGATGGATCAACCTCAAGACACACAGACAGACAGACAGACAGACAGACAGACAGACAGGGTGATTACTATAGGGCATAATCATAGCTGAAAAACTGACATGATTGTTGTCATTTTATAGTGAAAAAATATTCAGTAAAATAGCTAAAAATAGAGGTGGCGCCACCACTTTTCCGAAACTGACAAAACTAGTCATGGTCAATATTCAAGGCAAGATTCATGACAATCCATGCATTAATAATCAAGATATTAAAGGTTTTGTATCAAATTTTTTATTAATCTAGGGGGTACTTTCAAACTGAATAGCTTGAGAGGATATAGGTCGCAGTGACCTAATTTCATGCTTCCAAAGAGATTTTTTATTGACCTCCCTGGACGTTCACTTTGAATTTTCTAGGACAAGCAGTTACGATTTGTGCCATGCTAAAGGAAGACCAGACAGCTGGACGGACGACGGACATAGCGCCATTCCTATACCTAAATTGACTAACAGTCAGCTGAGCTAAAAATTGATCTTTGTGTTATGGTTGAACTCTGCCTAACACTGTTCTTGAGTTTCCTTTAGCTGAAAAATTTGAGACTCACAATGAAAATGACTAAAAATAGCAAAAGAATAATAAAATTGTGTGGTTTGAAGGACGACTATATGTAAAGACTTCTATGTGTTGTTCAGCAATATTTCAACCAGTGAACACAAATGCCAGCTGACAAATCTGTAATTGACAGATAATTCATATACTGTAAAAACTGGTATACAATCACCAGATTAAATGCCAAAGGTGTGAAAGTTACAAATAAATTATGAAGGTTATCCGGTAAAGTAACTGACCTGCTGAAAAAAGAGAATAGTAACAGACTTAATCCAAGCTGGCCTTGGCCTGCAAAATCAACATGGTATTGTTCCCTGGTGCTGGCTCCTTTAGAAGCCTTCGCTATTTAGCAACCACTTGAAACTCAATGGTTCAACACTGGTTGACGATATGAATAAGATCCTATTGGAGATCTCTTGAGCAGAATGAAGCATTCCCCACAGATTCGCCTTGCATGCTACCAGCCAGAACAAATGGATTAGCTACAGGTGCCCATAGATTGCTTGTATTCAAGCTCCTAGTCCCACACACAACCATGTGCATACATATATTGGGTAAATAACCGTTAATGATCAGCCGGGCCTTTCAGATTGAGCTGATAGCAACCACATGAGCTCCATTGGAATAATCTGCCACATGCATGTTTGTAATTCTTCCAGATGATCCCACACCTCCACATGTTGGTAACTAAATCAGCGACACTCTGTCAACATGGGCTGCTTATGCATTAATTCTTTGATTCTATAGAGTTGGAGCCTATGAGGACTTAATCAATGCTTTGTTAAGCACTCCCTAATCCCTGTATGCTATTTCCAGACCTAACCTTTATGCCTGGTTTTGGGACACCACAAAACCCTGGAAGTATCGCTTCAGTAAAGCTGAATGCATGTTTTACATGAAAACTTTTTTTTAACCATACAAGCCTAACTTTTTTCAAATAGACATTGTAGAGGTACAGATCTGTGCAACATATAAACAGGTCATCTGGAATTAAAAGGCAAGGTGACAGTACTTGACCTTTGACATAACACAAGCATGACATTTGGGCATATTACTGGTTATATGTGAGTTTGGATATGTTGTGAGTAAATCTATACTCAAATGTGCAACAATGCTAAATATATACAGTTTTCAAAGATTAAAACTCATTGGATTTTAACTCCAGTGAAACTACAGTTATAATGATAGCTTCATAAACCTTGGCATACAGTGACAAAACATGCTGAGTGAAGTTTGATGAGAACTAGAACCAGTTTACAAACACATTGAACCATTTTACATATATATATATGTGTGTGTGTATATATATATATATATATATATTGTTATAAAAGTTAAGTTATTCAAATTTTCGTCTTAAATTTGGACAGACTGAAATGTTATAAAGGTATGGACAGTTACAGAAATCCAAGGCCTTATATGATGTATCCTCAGGGCTACAGACATCACATTAATTTAATAAAGGTTACAGAAAAAATAAGCCTCATATCTCCTAAAAGTTACAGACAACACAGGCCGTAGGCCTCAGTTGTCTTCAAGGCTACCTGTAGCTCTGAGTTGTCCTCAAAGTAACCTGTAGACAATCTAGGCCTCAGTTGTCCTCAAGGTTACCTGTACACAACCTAGGCCTCAGTTGTCCTCAAGGTTACCTGCAGACAACTTGTAGGCCTTAGTTGTCTTCAAGGCTACCTGTAGACAACCTAGGCCTCAGTTGTCCTCAAGGCTACCTGTACACAACAAATAGGCCTAAGTTGTCCTCAAGGTAACCTGTAGACAACCTAGGCCTCAGTTGTCCTCAAGGATACCTGTAGAAAACCTAGGCCTCAGTATTCCTGAAGTCTACCTGTATACATCTTATAAGCCTCAGTTGTCTTCAAGGTTACCTGTAGACAACCTAGGCCTCAGTTGTCCTCAAGTTTACCTGTACCCACCCTATAATAGGCCTCAGTTGTCCTCAAGGCTACCTGTAGACAACCTGTAGGCCTCAATTGTCCTCAAGGCTACCTGTAGACAACCTAGGCCTCAGTTGTCCTAAAGACTACCTGTAGACAACCTAGGCCTCAGTTGTCCTCAAGACTACCTGTAGTCAGCCTAGGCCTCAGTTTTCCTCAAGGCTATAGACAACATAGGTGTCTTAGGTGTCCACAAGGCTAAAGAAAACCAGCCCTGGCCTTCTCATCTATTCCTTGATTTCATTACCGGTACAGTAGCTGTATCAATGAGTCATATCTCAAAACATTGTTTACATCAAGTTATGGGTAATAATGAAACCTGTTATGTTCTCATGTTCAATAAATGATCAGTTACTATATGCTCTCCCGCATTCAAAACCTACTGCACTTTCATTTTCCTTTTAGACGTTATAATTGGTTATTTAGTGTGTTCTCTAGTGTTAGGCATAACACAGGCATGCAAAGATGAATAAATCAAACATTGATATCAACATAAAACAAGGTATGAAAAAACAGTGTGCTATAAGGTACAAATATGGTTATATATAAAAATCAAAGTCATTCCTGTGGTTTATACACATCATCTTGCACTTGTTGACCCTATTTGTTCTGTTCTTAATGATTTTTATGATCTAAAATATCTTGCCGTAATAGACATCATATGCACCTGTTGACCTTGAAAATTCAGTTTTAACTATGTTTATGATAGATCTAAAGATCTTGTGGTTTACGGACATCATCTTGCAATTTGTTGATCATGAATATTCAGTTCTTAACATTTTTATGATTTATGTCACTCAGTGATTCAGTTTATTCCTCCATCACAGTTAATGATTTCAGTTAATGAGCACTGTCTCACAGGTACTGACCCTGAACACACAGTTAAGATATTAACATATCATACAACCAGAAACAGAACATGACTGACAAAATGCCACACAACAAAATGTCACCAGACAAAATTGCATCTAGGACAAAATTTAACAATTAAAGGACAACATAACCAAAGAAGGAAAATCTCATAATGAAAAGGATGACATAATCAAAAGCGTTACTGTTATTAAGTCTGTAATGCACAAATGATACATATCATATAGATCTCAGGCACATGAGATAAACAGCCAGACTCTGGAATGCAATGTTAACATATATGAAACCTTTTCTATTCTTTCATATTTGTGTAATCAATTTGAATGGTTGCCTAATGTGTAATAAATATACACCAATCCTTTTCCAGTATTATTTGAAAACTCTAAAATGTGTGAAGCTTGGCGGAGTCCAGCTTTCAGCCAAGCATAGTGTATTACACGGTAATATAGGTACTATGAAAGTGTTTACTGAATAGGCAACCTGTGATTACTGGCTTAAATTGTATTGTACAACTTGCACTAAACACGCATGAGATTTATGACAAGGTAGACACACTGGACGACCCTCACATTTATAGGGTTTTTGGTCATGTTTCATGATTTGTAACTTGGTCAGCTGACCACCCAGCAGAGTACATTCAGGTGGTAACTTAAGGCTGTATCTCACTGGACTGGGACAGCTTGTGAATAGTTGGTAACGCAAAAATTTCGAGAAAATATGCAAATTAGCGACAATTTTCACTTGCAATCACACTGAATTGTACTTAAAACACCTTTGCGTACATCGCACTAGTGTCTGGCCCAAAATTAGGCTGGAGTTTGTATGCTCGTTGCAAATGTTTTGTGACGTTCATAGGACATCTGAACAACATTTGTGAAATATTTGCATGACAATTCATGCCCAGAATGTCAGATTCTCATTTTTATCTCCAAATATTTGCAATGTAGTTACATAGGTCATGAACCCCTCATAAAGTTGTCCCACATTTCTCACACTTCCCGACTCGCAGGAACTGACTTGAGAATAATAAGAGACAGGATCGAGACACCAGCGATGACTCTGCAATTATTTTGAGAGAAACTTTGTCATGCAAATTTTTTTAACATGTTCAAAATTTCTGCCACAAGAGAGTGATACTTTGCGAATCATGTGAGGAAACTGAGAACTGCCATGAATGTTTCATGACACTTTTGAAACTCTTGCATGATGCTGTTTGCAATGTGTTGCAGCCCAGTGAGATACAGAGTTCAAGAGTGGGACAAACATGAAGCAAACACTAGAGTTAACATGAAGAACATGAAGATTTTATTAAGCCTTCCCCGAGTATCTTCTAGTTTAGCCCACTGCTCACAAATTACCATCAGTCTTCCATCACATCTTAAACAATATGACCTGCTGAACATGCTAGTAATTTGTGTTGTGGGTGGGCTAGTAGCCTGATTATTAAGATATTTAACCATTTTTAACCAAAAAAAATCATAACAATTGGGACTTTTACTGGTATTCAGGATTATCAAGATATCTGGTAACTTTAGTTCCCATTACCTTCTTTATTATTGTGATATTTTATTATATCCAATTCTGTCCACAGTTTGGTTAACAAACCTGCTGTCTTAGGATAATTTGCTAAAGATCACAGCATCTCCAGGGTCTGTGTTCAGAATTTTTTTTTTCAACCAAGAGACTTATTTCAATTAACTGCATGAAAATCTTAAAGAATTTATAATTAATACATAAAAAATGTATGGGTATGCATTTTAACCATACAAGTTTGTTCAAAACGACAGTGTTCTACAAACTGATAGTACTGTGCACTTCAAAGAGTCTCTGGGAATTAAGGTATATTGTGGTGGAGTATGATGGGAGTTCTCCTGATTTTATACATTTTTGACAAGCTGGTCATTAACTGAGACGGGTAATGGTAGTTGTAAAATCATATCTGATGATTAAAAGATGTAAAATGACCCATGTATGATTAAATTGGATTTAATCAATTCAGTGTTTTTATACTGTACCATGAATATTACCTTGAAATATGTTGTATAGAATTAAAACTAAAATACTGATCAAGTGATTTCAGTCTCACTTGTAAATCACACTGTAAGGTCAAGGTAATGGCGGGATTGTTGACAGTGACACTTGTTCATGTCACAAGGTTAAATTTTAATGAAGGTTGTCATTTTGTACTGCGTCTTTCTTATATCTCTGACAGAATAAGAATATTTTATTGGGGTAGTATGACTTCTATAGATGTGCATATATAATCTTTTGTGATCGATTATGCAAAAATGAAATTTATTTAATCAATTATGAAAGAAAATGGCAAATCATCAATATAATTGATTAATTGGTACACCACTAGAGGCAGGTAAGTTAGTTTAAAAGCATTTCATTTGTAAATGGATGAGCAATTCTTCAGTCCTTTTTCTATCCCTGGGTATACATATGGGTTGAGGTGCTCTCCGTTTCAGCCTGTGCAGGGGAGCTACTCTGAGGCCATGTTTGAATGTCAAGCTGGGCAAACATATAGACCTGTGTCTTAGATAAGTAGAAGCAAAAGTCCAGGAAAAAAAGGCACAGTAACATGAAAAATGCAGTAACCAACCATCAAGACTGTTCCCAAGAATGTTCTGTCACCTAATATCAGTAATAAACAATTATCAGCGACATTGTTTTCAACTATGAACTTTACGAAATACCTGGTAACCTAATACAGGTCCTTTACGTATCCTTGTTAGCTTACCATCCTCAAAGGTCTGTCCATGCATGTTAAAGTGTCCTTTTCCTAAAAAATAGTTCATGTTGCCCAGAAGCATGGAGAAGTGTGTAGAAAAGACTTACATTGTAATAGTTACAATATGTTTTCACATAATGAGCCCCACTTCCGACCAGGTGGGCCACCTTTAACACTGGCTTTCAGTCTTACCTAATAACCCCACTGAAACAGACTTTTAATATTATATCTACAAAGTGTGCCCATTACGTTACTACAATCTGTGATAATAACAGGATCAGTATAACTTTGGTCTGAGTTACTTATTGCCTCCTCTAAGAGGGTATGCTTTCATTCCTGTTTGTGTGTGTATGTTTGTTCACAAGCATAACCCATGCAATCATAAATTGAATCTCATGAAATTTTCAAGGCATTTTGGAAATTAGCGAATGAAAAATTGATTAGATTTTGGTGTGGAACTTACCAGATTCTGGAAGTCATCAAGGAATATTCACAAATGTAAAGTCACTTTTGCACAAATGAACCAGGCTATATGGGACAAATAATTAAGTGAATGCAAACATGATGATGGCTTAAACATTCATTGGAATGTAGGTCTCTAGTTCTCTTATATATAATTTTACTTCTGTGAAAACTCTTTTAATTCACAACTTGGGAGCTGTTTTACCATTACTTAGAATACTGAAATGTAATAATGAAACTCAAAATAATTTCATTTCCATTATCTGAAAACTGGTTTAACTGAAGGAGCTGTTTTACCATTACTTAGAATACTGAAATGTAATAATGAAACTCAAAAGAATTTCATTTCCATAATCTGAAAACTGGTTTAACTGAAAATGTTTACCCTTTGTCTAGATAATTAAGTTTACATAATAAAGCTTACAAGGGTCTGTTGGCTCATCACTGAAAGGTATATTCATACTGGTATTGACTATTGAGTACTGGCCAAGCTTGGTGATCAATTATCAATAAAATATCAGTATTAATGTATAAGACAATATGAAAAAAATAAAGAGATGATCAGTCAATGTGGACATTTACAACCCTTAATACTAATTAAGAGCCCGGCTCCCCATACACATGAAAGAAACACTCAAGGGCTCTCCATCTACCCTGATTAAAAGTTACAGCATAATTAATACAATATTAAGGCTGTATGTGCACTATAAGAAAGCAATTGTGAGAAACTAAAACTGTGCAGACCCTAAATTATTCATAACAACTGTGTCTGATTTCTTTATTTCCTGTTTGTGGATCATAAAACACCGCCTCAGTGCTGGGATAATGATGCTGTCTACAGTATGATTATCAAAGGTACTTATTCACATACCAGGTAGTTTAACTATAGTATATATAAATAAAACATAGTGTTTTCTCCTTCAAAATAGTATGGTATGTGCCAATGCAATCATCGGCACAAAACACAAATAGACTGTACACGCAACCTGGTGGCCATACTGGGGGACTTCACAATTTTTTTTTATTTCAATTTTTGAACCACTGTTTGTGTTTCTTCTTACATGGCTATTTTATTTATTTGGAAATTGTGGTGCACGGAAACTATTGTGGTGCATATGCAAGATCGGACCCCTGGTCACCCAGAGTCTTGTTATGATAAAAAGACACATGTTGACTGATTATTCTGACACAAGACCTTAACAATATATCAAACAGGTGAGCACATAGTGAGCCCCTACTGTCACACAGTTAACCTGAAATCACATAAACTCTATAGAAAAGGTAGGTGAATATCTGGCTTTAATTAATATCACTAATAGCCTGATCAGCCACCAACTACTGGGCAAGTATATATTGCCAAACAGCATAGGTTTCTCCAAGATTAATGAGCATGGGTCTATATTATCAGGACCTGTCAGTCTGTGTGGCTAACCCTCTCTATACCTGTCATCTTACAGAAAAACCCCATCTGCTGCCACTTAATGAAACCCAAGTACAAATTACCTCAAGCATGTGCAGAATTAAACCAGATAAAAGCTGCCACTCAGCAGATCTGACGGATAAGGTCTGTTCCACCTGGAACGTGCTCTGCTCAGGGTTGGCATAATCTTGCTGGAGGGAAGGGAAGGGAAGTTATACTTTCTTACCAGAAGGGAAGAAAAACTTTCTTCCTACCATTTCTTCCCAGGGAAGGATAAAGTTACGCCATACTTGTAATTCACATTGTTCAAATGACATTTTGGCTTGTCATATCAGTGATTCAGTGCTAATAAGAGAGATTGTTTTTCACACCCTTTGGTAAATAAAGGACATGCAAACAAACCATGTTGATGTGACTGGTGTGTAATTTTATAATGGGGCTGGATGGTGTAGTCTTTAGCTGAGTATTTAAGTTGAAAGAGTCCACTCAGTCCATTGGTGTTGTTGTTGCTGAAGGCTTGTCTTCAGCTGAGTGATTAGGATGAATTCAACATGAGTACATGTATACCCTTCAGGGGTGAAGTTGGGTTTTACAGTTGAGCTGGTCTTTTATTGAGTAACTGGCAGTCAAGCCATGTCTTCTGGCAGCTCACCTACTCCATCCAACTTATCAAAGTCAGCAACTTGCCACTGGAATACCAGCTTCTTTGGCTCAGGGGTAGAGCACAGGACTCAAAGCCGGGAGATTGTGAGTTCCAATCTAATCCAAGGCAGTGAGATTTCTTGCGGTCAGCCCCCACCCAGGGTGAATGCTCTGAAGGCTTAATGGGGAGACAGTGCCCAACAGTCATGTTTCACTCAACAATGTGTGCCCCTTTCAGGGGTTCCTTGGTGTTGTGATCCAGCAATGGGGATGACAAATACCCAGGACCCACAGGAGTGTTACACCGAGCCTGGTTGGCAACAGGATAACTGGGTAGAAGCCACTGTCGCATAGTCCAAAAACAGAATGGAACTCTGCAGATGTACATAGTAATAGTTAAGCATAAAAAAATCAGCATGCATATTCTCTGCATCCATAAAATGGGTTGTCTCAACCATGGGCCTGGTTCAGTCAAAACTTCGAAACAGGTTCAGTGTGGAGCATACAAACAAGTTTGTGTCTGCATACAGGGTGTTGTGTAGAAGCCATGTTTTGGACTATTGGATTCACCATGTTCTATGAAATATTGGTCTACACTATATGAGTGTGTAAATAATGAATATCAATGTGTGCATAATGAACAACTGTGATATATTATTCTGTGGTTCTCTGTTATATATGCTTATATATAATGTTATATATTATTAAAAAAAGTTTTTGAACCTGTGGGCAAAAGGTCAGAGTTCCTTCCCTAACTTAACATGATGCAGAAAAAAAATAAATGTATAAATACACATAATAACCATGGTACACCATTATGAGACTAGGCTATCATTAGACACCCATGAGTGATCACGCCCACATTAAAGGTATGGTTTGCAAATTGTGGAGTATCAACTCTACGAAGTTTTTCATATTTATATCAGGGACTGGAATGTCATAACTACATCAAAGACTTTGATGGACCCTATGATCTCAGACTGATTACAAAATATAACCCAAACACCCTTTGTGCTTATACCCCAAAATAACAGTTCTAAACAAATTATCTGACACCAATGAGTGATCACACCAATATTAAAGGTATGGTTTTCAGACTATCTAGTCTCAATTAGTATGTCACCCTGTACTAAGTATGAGTTGTCCATATATATTTAAACAAAATGCCTATAACTGACCTTGACTCTTACATGGATTATAGTGTTTCAGCCCATTTTAGCCACTTTTGGTGGCTAAAATTGGCTAAAACCTGTTTTAGCCGGGAAGGTTTTAACCATGTTTTTAACTGGTTTTAACTGCTGGGTGGCTAAAACCATGCAACCCTGACTTAATCAGTTAACTGAAACACCACTACTCAGCACACCCCTTTTCGGTCATTATGAGTCTGTGATGTAGTCGAGTAGACCTACACCATCCGAGTGCCTGTCTGAGTCCAGACCACAAGAGTCCGAGCCAAAGTCTTGGCCCTTGAGGTTTGAGTTAAAGTACATCTTCTTCAAGTACAAGTCAGGTCAGGTATGCATTCTGTGACTGCTTCCTAGTTTAACAACTGAAAGGCCTGACCAGGTTGATGTTTCTCAGATTTTGAGATGACAAGGACACAGGTTTGATGTCATCACATTTTTTCTGTTTTCTGATAAATCACAAAATCTATGCAGTGACGTGTATGTATTACCTTATCAATGCTGACCCCCAGCCTCCTGGCCTATCCAGCTGAAAATATAATACATGCACCCAGTAAGCTGAAACAATCATGATTGTACCCAGTGGTTGGCTCACTCAGACAGTCACTCAAAGCAAGGGGTCATAATAAGTGCTTTGTCTGCACTCCATCAACCAGATAAATGGAGCCAGAGACGACTGGGTTAACGCTGTGACTTGATCTATGAATCCTAAAATCGATGTAGCATAAGATCATCATCTGAGTTCATAATTGATACCAGTAACGCAAGTCATTGTGATATCGAGTTCAACCATTTTTCCTTCTGAATTAATTAATTATAGAATCAATACATGACAGTCATTTTGCTGTTAGATAATCGCCACATTAGTCTGATTCACCTCTGAGCTAAATACAGGTAGCAGCTTAAAGCATTAGTGCATTTTTCTAATTATCACGAAAAAACAAAGGGGTCGTATTATTGCCTTTTTGCCTGTCTGAGACATGGAAAGGCATCTTTCATTTTGTACCTCTAACCGATCTGTTAGAAAGGTGAACACCTTAATGTTTTCCACATTAATAGCTGATAAGTAGTAACAAACATGACAAAAAACAAAATATCTTCAGGTGGTGTTCCAGGGACTACCTATATTTCCTATATAAATTGGTCTTTAAGTTCTTTTACTTTCCGGTATTTAGGCCCTCATCTCCTATACTTTCCTGTTTCTCTGATATAACACTGAAAATATTTAATACTGAAAACATTTAGTTCTTTTTGCATGCAAGTGTACATGTAAGATGGCATGTGTATATATATTTTATATAAATACAAGATGGCAGATTCAGGTTTACACACAGAGTGAAGTGCGACTGAAAGTTTGATAGATTGTATGATGCATCTTTAGTGAAAAGGCACTTTTTCTGCAGAAAGGCAAACCTGTATTAATGCCTTTCCTTTGGAAAGGTGAAAATTTCAAAGTATGAAGATCCCTGAAACAAGTGGACAGGGATATTGGGATAATGGAATGGAGTTAACTGTGTATTACTATAGTCTGTCTACTCCAGCTGTCCTCATTTTTTGCATTTATCTCCAAGTAAGACAAACTAGCCCAACAAAAGTTGCACAAATGGCAGCAAGAGGAAAATGCATATTTTTTGTACCATACCTGCTTATAATATACACATTATTCACTTAATGGTCTGGTTGACATGCCTCATATATATCTGTGGGTTGTGGCATCCCCAATAAGTTACCATTGTCTATCCCTATTTGATATGAAGTAATGTGATGAAACAGACTAACGGTAGAGAATGAAGCATGTGCACATGAAGAATACAAGTCTCACGCTAACAGAGGTCGACAACTCTTGATGATTGGTCCTGTGAATATCAGCATCTCTTTTGTGTGGAATGGCTATAATGATATCATTACTATTCCCTGCTATGCACATTTCACAGGTTGGTGGTCAGATGTCGCAATAGAATAGTTTCTAATAAATGGTATTAAACTGTTTACAGGTAAATGCCGTAAGGCAGGCTATTATTTCCGATTGTGCATTTTCCTCTTCTGTCCTAAGGGCAAAAAGTTCTGCCGTTCTTTGACTTGCATAAAAAAAACAATTGCAAAAACAGAAGGACCAGCTGGTGGAACGGACTGCACTGTCTATAGACACATAGTATATACTATAGACTTAGTATGAACTGCAGATCTATGCAAAATTAACTCTGTGTAAATGTTTATAATGAAACCAATGCCACCACATTTACAGTAACATTTATTACATAAATAAAAAAATCAGATAAAGCCTGGGGCATATACTATTATCGAGTTGACATTGGTACTGTCAGTTATGTTCCTGACGTCAACCTCCCGAGATGTAACCTGACCAGCTGGGTCGTTGTCAAGTGTGGCGTGGGGTGACAACGGACCTCAAATCACTGCTTGTGGTTTTACCAAGCATGGAATGGAGCCAAGGGTACAACGTACACATAGGACAGCCAATATGACACTGTTCGATTTGTAGTTTTAAAATTTACTTACTTGTTTTATGAATTATTCCAGTTATATATGCGGACCCTCTTGACAGCTAATGTCACGGTAGCTCAAGTTTACTTTGCCGCGCATCCGTTTGCGCAGGAATCTCGCGGCCATGTCTCGCAAACGAACGAGAATGTTTAGATTGGTTCTTTTGCATAAGATTTTTTGTGACAAGAACAAGTCTATAGCCTCTTCAAGTGCCATCTGTTGGAGAACGAGAACACTAAAACTCTTACCCGCTCCATGCAGGGTTTGAAGTATGTTTTATTGAAGTATGTCTTAATATGCCGACTATAAAGGTCTAGATGAGGTACATTTAATAAATAAGGTATATTTGGGCAGTTGGACAGCTCTCTAAGAATTTAAGAAATATCAAATAAATCGCAAAATTTATTTTAAAATTCCTAAAGGATTTAATAATATAGATCTACTGTAGGCCTATAGATATGAAAACGTTGTATATATAGACTAATATTTTAAACTTATACTATAATGTACATTAATGTACAACATACAAAATATAAGAAAAAAAATATTCAATAATATATCAGGAAAGTGCTTTCAGGCACTTGTTCATGGCATTTCCAAGAAAATGCTTCTCTTGAAATTTGGTCCTACCATCCCAATAGGCCTATATCAGGTGAATATAAATGATAAGGATTTACAAAAACTTTTTATTTCATTTTAATACTACAGTTTTCATTCTGTTGCTTATTCCGTGTCAGCCCTGGTGTGTGAACGAACCTCAATATATGATTTAATACTTATTGTGTAATGCGCTATGAGCATGACATATTGGATATAAATCAATATTTTAAATTTTTCTTGTGTGTGTTTGAATGTGCATGTTAAATTCGCCATATATCCTACAACTTGAAATTTAAAATTGCGTATAGGACTACTTATTAAAGTGCATAGTTTGAGCTGCATGTAAATGGGCTATTTTTACAGGAAGAAACGTATCGTATAGGCCATTGTGTGCGTATCTTTATGCTGTAATATATTTATTCGTGTAATGTAAATTTATCGATTATATCAATGATTAGTCATTTTCTTTCATAATCGATTAAATCGATTCATTTATTTTTTTTGCATTATCGATCAAAAACAATGATATATGCATATTCAAAGAACTTAAAAGAAGTATTATTATCCCAATGAAATATTTTAGTTCTGTCATCAGAAAAATAAGAAAAACGGGATACTAAACAGCGAATAGCGTTTACGTTTAGATTGTGCATCAAATAAGTATTTAAACAATCCGGCCATTATCTTGACCTTTCAGCGAGATGTACACTGAATTTATTCGGTCAATATTTTAGGTATACTTCAATGTATCTGATTTCACGGTAGATGGTAAATAAAAAATCAACTTATAATCGATCATCGAAATTTTTTTATCTTTCAGTCATCGAATTGTGATATTACAACCGATTCATACCACTAATATCTATAGCTGCGAGGGTATGTATGGCTAAAATAACACAATAAGCATATCGGTTTACTTCGGAGAACCCTCTTCGAAATATATTGGAAATTTCTTGATCGGGTATTTATTTCACCTTTAAGATATGCCTTTCGACCATGACATCAGACAAGTGATATTATTTATCTCGAAAAAGAAAAATAGTAGTGTGTGTCACTGTGTATGTGTGTGTTTACCAGAATACCAGTCATGTAAAGATAAAGGTCATATTCATTGTATATTTATAGCATTAAGGCAAACAAAAATAAAAGGTATGGTTCTCAGGCACCGCCCGCATCAATTTTAAACCCCCGCATCAAAAATTTTTATTCTGATTTTTAATAGAAACTTACCAATTATGAGCTGCAGCCGCCCGGACATTTCTTTCAAGAAGATAAAATCATACAATTTCCTTTGTTATGTAGTGCTTTTACTTGTTAAGCAAAATAAATCTGTTATTTTCATGCTTTTCCCTTATCATTTGACATTTTTATCGAAACATACAAAAAAATAGGCCTAAATATAAAAAACCCGCCCGCCCGAATTGATTTATGAAAAAAGTGCCTGAGAACCATAGCTTTTTTTTTTTTTATTTTGGCCTAATAATAAATAAGTAAAGAAATAGACCGGCTTCAGCATATCTGGGAGCGAATCCAGTCAGGTTCCTTCTGTCGGTAGAGCTCGAGCCATGCATTCTTCCCCTGCGAATATTATAGTGCATCTGTGTAGGCCTGTTGCTCGAACATATATATTAAAGGAGTTTCGGTCCCTAAATTAGTAATACATGGTATTATTTAGCTTACAGGATATTATGCAGTGGTGGACCCCCCCCCCCTGTGGTCCTGTGTTAGGGATGAAATTCGGAAGTTACCCCATGGTGATTCTGTCGATCCGGGAAGCTTTACTGCAAAAGCAGATATGTGTTCAACCCCAGACCGTCCTGGATGTTTAACCCAAATGAAATATACAAAATGGACGATAAGAAGCCTGGAATTGTATTTCAGTCTGATGATCCTTGGAAAAAGGTCCGTGGCTTTACTCTGACATAACTGCGAGATTTCGGTGTTAGTAATAGAAAAATATTGCTCAAGGGGAAAATACTAGAGGAAGGGGATATGGTATGCAACGAGCTCATGAAGTTCGGAGATTAACCGGTAGATGTCGCCACATTGATCCAGCAAGAGGTCAGTAATACCATGGATCTCGCTTTGAATACACAGGAATTCTGGGACCTTTTGAGAATGCTGAATTACAATGTCTCACAGTCAGGGTTTAGTGGCCCTGTTAATTTTATTCCGTTGCTCCAACTGACTCCAAGCAAATGTGGACACGTCGAAGCTTTTTTAAACGTTGATAATATCATGGCGTTTGTCAGGCGTCAAATTGACCAGTACCTAGTCTGCCACGTACGGACTCCATTTGATCAGTGTTTACTATATGTCAGCGCTGCAAGACTGCAGCAAACCAGTACCGTGACCACCGTCAGCCTTTTCAGCCTGGGCAGGTTCGGGATTTCGTCGATTTTTACTTAGAAAACGAGTTGAAAGGAGACGCTGACGCAGCATTCACTTTAGATATTGTGGAACTGGTGATCAGAGACTTGTTTGTCACAGGAACAGAGACGACTGGTTCAACCCTTTATTAAATGTTCCTCTATCTGATCAACCATCCCGATGTACAGATAAAATGTCAGCAAGAACTAGACCGCGTGGTTGGATCTAGCCGCCGTACATATTTGTCTGACCGAACCAACATGCCTCACGTTACGGCCACCATCCAAGAAACACAGAGGCTTGGTTATATTGTTCCGCTTTCCGTGCCGCCTTCTGTGAAATAGGATTCAACTCTTTGTGGGTATCATATTCCAAGAGACACATTAGTCATACTGTCCCTTTACTTCGTGCAAATGAATTCGAAATACTTGGACAGACCTGAAGATTTCCGTCCGGAAAGATGGATTGGACCTGACGGTTCTGTAGAAAAGAAGAATGGCTTCATACCGTCCTCTATGTAGGACCAAGGACGTGTCTCGGAGATATGGTTGCCAAAAATAAATTATTTCTCTTCCTTACTACCAAAGGTTTACCCTCAAAATTGCCAACTCCTCCAAATCACCGTCCATGGAAGGTCGTATGGGAATAACCTTAGCTCCTCCACGTTATCAGATATCACTGACAAGGGTATTTGATGGTCTGTCACGTAATATTGCGTAATATAAGTTTTTATACACGATTTCTCTAGTTGGTGGTCAAGCTTTAGCAGTACTTTCACATAAAATTTTTTTGACTTTATGAGACTATATACAACCTGCACAGATATGGTCGAGTATTGTAAAATAGAAAGCAAAACTTGACCAGTACCGACTTTGCTGCAGCTAAGATTCAGTGGATGATGTGTCTATGTTACCGGTGTTAAAACGGTATTGTACTGATTTAGACCAATGGGTATCATCTGGATCAAATTAATATATGCAGGTTAACAAAATTGTGTTTACAAGAATGTATAGTCAATAATTTTAATCCAATACTAGTGTCAAAAGGATCCAGTTGTTACCTATGCGTTTATTATCGTTATACAAATTTTAGTGTTTAATTTCATATAAAATATAAAGGACAAAGGTAAAAGGGAAATAAAATTAACAAAATTACTGATGAGGTAATATTCTTTATATCAGATTTGGATACATTCAAGACTTTAAGATCAATAATTGAAACTGTTGCTAGTATTACTTCATAGAGTGTTAATTACGACAATCAGGTGAGGCCAGGTCAGGCAAATGAAATAAAAACGTTGAAAACTCAAATAATATATACCAAGCGAACTAAGGCCAAATACGATACAACCACTTGGTGTTGTGACATGGGATAAATAAGATTCATAGACGTTATAACAAGAATAATATATACCAAGCGAACTAAGGCCAAATACGATACAACCACTTGGTGTTGTGACATGGGATATATAAGATTCATAGACGTTTTAACAAGATTATACATGCAATATATTATTCGGATAAAATAGCTGATCATAGGTACAGATATGCACTTGTAGCACTATCTTGAAGTATTAATGTAATCCTATCAAAGTTCCAAGTACAGTTTCATCTAATTCTGAAATAATAAGAATATGATGGATAATGTTGCCAGTGTTTATAGAATGAATATAATTCTGGTCACACGAAAGTAAAATGAATCAGCATAAGAGGTAACTTTACAGCCAAGAGGAATGATTCATATTTAAATATTAATATAAAGTGCCAAGGTTTGTAAAGCATTTTGACAGTCTAAACATGTAAAAGGTGTGTGACCTTTAATTTAATAATGAAAATGATTGCACATGGCAAGAACTAAGGACGAGATATCCAACATTAGTACTTGCAAGTACATGTGCTTGTTATCGAGATCTGTTGTAGATCTAATACCTACAGACTGGATTATTTTAAATAAATTAGACATTATGTTGAAATCAGTGCGGGACATATTATTACATATACCGGAATTATTTAATCACCAAAAAATCGCATCGAATAAGTTTATTAATAACTTATTTAAGAGAATGCTCTGAGTGAACAGCATCAAAGAGCTTAAATGAGCTAAAAGCACAGAAATCAATGGTAAACATATTAAAAAATACTATGTTTTGCTCATCAATTTTTATTTTACATGTTTAACAGGGAAATTAATTTTACGGTTTTTCAGAACTATCTACACATGATTTCTTTACGAGTGGAAAAAAAATCGATAGTCCTCGATGTTCATATTATTTTCTTGAAATAAATCAGTGACTAATCTGTTCTGTGTTTGCTGTCCAATTATTTATAAGTGAGAATCGAGTCATGACTGAAAGGAACGAATTAAATTATGTCAGCTGTTGATATAAACAACAATATTTTTTGGGTAATACAAGTTAAGCAATACCCCTCGCTGAATTAGCTAACTTTATTTGCATTTCAATACAAGTGACCGCGGCGCTAATATATTTGTATGCTTTAACCATAAATTTAAATATTTGCAAGATATATCGAGTATGAAATAGATATATGAAACCATTAAAATGCATGGGGTACTTACCTTTCCAAAATGTCCTTAAAATTCATGTTGTTTTGAGAATAAACTTCGTTTTCCATGTGAAAAATATCGAACAGAGTTAATATATATTACGAAGGAATCATCACCCCAGTGTAAGAAACAGAACAATCATACTCTTGAATGAACGCGGAGTTTATGTCACAATTTCCTTCGTCTTTTATGATGTTAAAAGCTAAACCTTTGGTGACATTATGACTCATATGCTCTTGTAGTTCTGTCCTTTCTCTCTCTCTCTCTCTCTCTCTCTCTCTCTCTCTCTCTCATTGACACAAACACATACATGCATTATGAAATATATGTATACAGCTCTTAAAGTCTTATCTTTTTCTCTATGTCCAAAATTAGCTTTCCGAAATTTCCCTATATTCCGGATATTTTCTCTGATTCTGGAATTTGGAAATTAAGAATGACACCTATTCCATATGTGACGTGTTTCACAGAACCTTACCCTATTTTTAATTAGGTACCTTTTACTGAAATTATATATATATATATATATATATATATATATATATATATATATATATATATATATATACATACATTGAAACCCCTCTATAGATGACAGTTATGAGACCGAACGATTTGTCCGTTATAGCGCGGTGTCCGTCCTAGGAAGAGTCAGGCTCGGTAGGGCTGTTGTCGCCAGATGTGCGAGATCTAGGCGAGGGATATATACATCCATGGAAAACTACATTGTTATTTATTTATGAAGCTGTTTTATAAATTTTTTATTGGATCATCAACTTAATCATTTGTTGGAGAATGCATTTCCAACATTGACCTTCAGCGGCAGTACTTACTAGCAGATACGCCGTGTATGGACGTATTTCCCATAAGTCCGTCAAAATTCTTTATTGCTCAGTCTTTTCTTAATCTTGATTAAAAACACGATTTCTTTCATCTTTCATCATTTAAATGTTAGTTATATCAACATTCTTCGCGACTGCAAAGTTACTAAAGACGATCAAAGGGGCATTCTACGTCCCCTGTGCTTGGACAGTGCGATCAGTGATCATGAAGAGTATGTTATGCGATCGGTGATTGGCTTATGCATGGGTCACGTTATTATTCATATTGTGATATCTGTATTTGAAAGGGCCGACACGTGAGCAACGACAGAGAAATTACGAGTCAGTATTTCAGCAATGACTGACCATATTAATCGCCAGACAGGTGCATAAAAAAGTCGTTTATCGCCTTTGATCAAGGCTGCTTGAACACCGGTTTGATAATGTGCCCCTAGTGCAGTAATGCCTATACTTAGTGCAACTGAATTTATACCCTTGGGTCAGACATGTACAGGTACTCATACACGAAATATTGAAAGTAAAGATGCGAGTGACAAACGTAAAGACTGTAAAGAAACCTACATGGTCCGTTAACGACTAACTGGGCATTGGCAACACACGTAAAAGGAGGCAACTAGATCATGGTCTGTTGCTTGTATACACGAAGACTCCGAGCACCAAATACACGTTAAGTTAGTGCGTACCTTTCTTGGTCTATTACGCGGAAATGCATGCGTGTAAAATATGAACCACGGTGCATATGAGCAGACTATAGGAGAGATTTGAATTGTAAATATGCTTCAAATTATCGACCTCCAGACTTTCCTGGTGTTTCTGGCTGCGCTGCTTATCATCTGGCTGTACAGAAGCATTTATGTCGAGAAGCATTTATCACACAGGCAGAAATGTTTAACCAAAGACCATCGTGGATGTTTCTATCGAAAAAAATATATGTGAAGGACGGAAAGATTCATGGACTTTTATTTCAATCTGGTGAACCATGGAAAAGAATTCGTCGTTTTACTTTGACGTCACTACGATATTTTGGTGTGGGCAAAAAAAGTATCGAGGAGACATACAAGAGGAAGGAGACAAAGTCTGCAGAGAACTCTTGAAATTCGGAGATCAGCCAATAGATGTCTCCATTCTGATTCAGCAAGCGGTCAGTAATATCGTTTGTTCCATTTGTTTTGGATCTTGTTTTGAATACAGCGACCCTGCATTCCAAGAGCTCATGAGAATGCTGAATTAAAATTTCTCGCAAACGTTATTATCTGGTCCAATTAATTTTATCCCATTGCTCCAAATGGCTCCGAGCAAAGGTGCCCTGATTTAAGAAATGTTGAAAATATCCAGGCCTTTTACAGGCGTCAAATTGAACAACACCGTAAGTCATTCAAGCCGGGTCAAATTCGCGATTTCGTTGATTGGTACCTAGAACACGAACTAAAAGGAGCCGCTGATATGACATTTACGCCATACGATGTGGAAAGGGTGATCGGGGATTTGTTTAGTGCAGGAACAGACACCACCAGTACAACCCTACGTTGGTTGTTCCTTTACCTGATTAGTCATCCAGATATTCAGACAAAATGTCAGAGAGAACTAGATCTTGTGGTTGGGTCTATCCGCAGTCCGTGTTTGTCTGACCGATCGAAACTCCCTTACATTGTGGCTACCATCCAAGAAACACAGAGATTTGCTAGCATCGCACCCTTTTCCCTTCCACGTTCCGTAAAGGAAGATACGACTCTGTGTGGCTATTCCATTCCCCAAAACACATTGGTCATCGCGTCTCTGTACTCGGTGCATATGAACACCAACTACTGGGAAAACCCTCAAGAGTTCCGTCCGGAAAGATGGATCGGCCCTGATGGAAATGTAGGGAAGAAGGAAGCCTTCATGCCATTCTCTATTTGACCCAGAATGTGTATTGGAGATAGCTTGGCCAAAAATGAGCTGTTCCTCTTCTTTGCCAGTATTTTGCAGAAGTTTACCTTCAAAATGGCCGACCCTTCCAGTCCACCATCTATGGAAGGACGTATGGGAATAACCTTAGCTCCTCCCCGTTATCAGGTTGTACTAGAAAAAAGATAACTCCGCTGGAGATATAAATGATAATCATCTTGATTAGCTTTTAGAAAATTGTTTTGCTTAAATTTGCCATGCACTAAAAAAGATATGATATGAAGGGCTTTCACTTTCACCTTTACCAAATATTCTCACATTAACATGCAAGTAATTGTAAGACCGTGCATCATCAGGTATAAACGCGTTTTGTAAAATAGAAAAAAATAGACTGATGTTCAGTGCTGATTTTGAGGAAGCTTCTTTTGTAGTGGACCAATTGCCTACATTTAACATTTTTACTGGTATAGATTTTGTCCTTTTTTGTTAACTCGATCAAATCAATCACGATCACAAAGCTCTGTTGTAAATAGGGGATTACGGGTGTACATCACGGAAAATATTTATCGAAATAGTAATAATACATATGAAAAATTCCTCTAGGGAATAAGCGACCTTAGATTCGATACAATCATTGATTCTTTTGACATGGAGGCTTGAGATTATCAGATGTAACAACGCGCTACAGTATGTGGATAAAACGGCCTAGCACAGATACAGATATTTTATGAATTAATTATTATTTGATTTACGCTTAAGGTACATACGAAATTTCATTATATATATATATATATATATATATATATATATATATATATATATATATATATTAAAGCATGTTGAGTGTTGCCATTTCATTTTGAAAATGCATGCAGGAGTTGTTACGCATTATTATTAACTACAGTGAATACGCCTAGGACGAATTAATGTTATTTAATGACTTTGTAAAGTGTCAATATTTGTTAAGGATTTTAATACTTGTCATCGTATAAAGAATTGATAATAATGTACACAGCATTTATCATTTAGAATCTTCGTGTCAGTAGGCTTTTTTACAGGTTATATACCTTGAGATTGGAATATTTTTGACAATTCAAGAGAAAATATAGAAATCAATATGGAATATATTGTTACATATAATGAAATCTTTGAACTCGGAGAGATAACATCTGTCTCACCCGGACGTTAACCCCAGTCTTGAATTAGCACGTTGTTATCAACTAAACGAGTCAATAGGCCTAATTGGGAATAAATAGGGATAGCTTTTATTTGTATAACAGGTCGTGTTTAGGGAAAGAGTATCTCCAGTTTTACATATGAGGAGCTAGGGCAATGATTAAAGTTAACAAGTGACCTATTGGTCATGACGCTCAGCCGACTGACATGTTGACAATATGTGCTTGCACAGGTAACTGATTTAGATAATGTAGGTGGTATCATAGTTCTTGCATATCAGCTCAGCATATATAGTTTATCAAGACCCATTGGCACACCAAATATGATGACAATCCAGCCACCCGTTTCTGAGGAATCCGACAATTGGCGTGTATTTTGCGGTTTTTTTTTTCTGGGGTATTCAATCATGGACTGTAACGCAGAGAATATAGGTAACAGTGTCCCAATTTCTCAGGTTTTTGAGGAGAACTTTTGAGTAACTCTCAGGATGTCAAGTGAGAAGATTCTAGATCCAATGGTGATGATTTGTGCCTAGCTTTGGTATCAAATTTTCATTTATTCTTGGGGGGGGGGGGGTGCTTATAGGTTAAACCGACATATTAATTTTTCCTCATTATCATGTTTATAAAATCCTCATATTGCTCATATATGGACCGAGATTCTTATAATACCCGTGCGTGTTCCAGGCCGCATGTAATCTGCGCTATTTAAAAAACACCAGAAAATCATATCATGTGTACCTCGATTTCGAGCTACTGTGAGTTCAAGGCGCCACCACCAGATGTCGCCTCCGCCCGGTCGCAGGATCTGCAAAATCGCTCCCTACTTTGGACGGCCTCTGGTACCTCTAGCGGTTGTTTAAAAAAATACCAGACCGGTTCCATAAAATAACATTTAATTTTTTTTTCTCATGCATAAACCACACACGCATTCACTGTCACGCGTATTACGCACGTTATGCACCTAGTAACCCCGGTCCTGCCTTCTAACCCGGGCCGGTCAATTTCAGCTACACACAGTCGGCACGGACGCAATATGGCGGTGTAACCTTTAAGCCCCATGGCTTAGAGAATATGGGTAACAGACACCTAATTTCAGGTTTCCAAGAAGACCTTTCATGAACCTCCCTGGCTATCAAGTTAGAGGATTTTAGGAACAATTGTTATGATTTATGCCCTGTTTACAGACAACAACATCTTTAAATTTTTAAAAAGTATAGAAAAAAAATTCTTACAAATTTTCAAAAATCCAGGTGGTGCAACAAGTCTGCAGAAAATGCTGAAACACCCCATGATCAATATGCATGCAAAGAATGATGGTGATCAATGCATTAGTTGTTCAGATACTTTAGCTTTTGTATCAAATTTTCCATTATTTTTGGGGGTACTTCGGAGCCCTATAGCTCAAAGAATATGGATAACAAAGAACTAATATTTGGTTTCCAAAAAGACTTTTCATGGACTTTCCAGGAGGTCAAGTTGAAAGATTCCGGGTCCTGTGATTACGATTTGTGCCCTGTAAATAGATGACCACATCTTTAAAAGTCTCAAAAAGAGAAAGAAATCGTAAAATTCGCAAAAAAAAGCTGTCGCCACCTGTCTGCAGAATGATGAAACATTCCATGACCAATATCCATGCAATGATAAATGGTGATCAATGCATTATTGTTCAGATACTTGAGCTTTAGTATCAAATTTTCCATATTTAAGGTGGATACTTCGAAGCCCCATACCTCAGAGCTTTAGAGTAACAGAGACTAATTTTAGGTTTCCAAGGAGACCTTTTATGGACTTCCCTGTATGTCAAGAAAGAATATTGTAGGTCCAGTCGTTACGATTGGTGCCCTGTTAACAGATGACCGCATCTTTTAAGGTCTTAAAAAACTGAGAAAAAAATCGTTAAAAAAAATCGAAAAAATACAGGTGGCGCCACCAGTCTGCAGAAACTGGTGAAACATTCTTTGAACAATATCTATGCAAAGAATCATGGTGATCAATGCATTAGTTATACAGATACTTGGGCTTTTGTATCAAATTTTCCTATATTCTGGGGGGGGGGGGGGGCGGAGTGGGTACTTCGAAGCCCCATAACTCGAAGAATATGGGTAATTGACACCTAATTTCAGACTTTTAATAGGTTTCCCTGTATGTCAAGATAGAAGACTCTAGGTCCAGTGGTTAAGATTTGTGTCTGGTTAAAGGACAGACGGACGCCGGACAAAGGGGGATGGCTATTGCTCAGATAACTTTCACATCATTTACACAATCATTCTCTCAATTAGATGCACCGAACAACAAAGATATATAAATGAGCCATTATGTTTTAAAGTTTTTCTAAAAAAATCTGTAACTCTCTCATAGGGAGTGCATGGCATATGATGCCCACACCTTCATAATATTAACTTTTAATACATGGAACACTTAATGCCTGATAAAACTTTACATTTATATCTTTACTTAACTTGTCCCGATATAACACGTCCAATCAAGTAGGTTAAATATTATTCTTAATGGTTATAGGTGTTGATACAACACAATGGTCAAATAAAGTGGGTTAAATATTACTCATAATGGCTATAGGTTTGATACAACCCATATGTAAAATCAAATAGGTTTAATATTACTTATAACGGCTATAGGTGTTGATACAACACATATGTCAAATCAAGATGGTTAAATATTACTCCTAATGGCTCTAGATGTTGATACAATACAATGGTCAAATAAAGTGGGTTAAATATTACTCATAATGGCTATAGGTGTTGATACAACACATATGTCAAATCAAGATGGTTAAATATTACTCATAATGGCTATAGGTGTTGATACAACATATATTTCAAATCAAGGAGGTTAAATATTACTCATAATGGTTAAAGGTGTTGATACAACACATATGTCAACTCGAGGCGGTTAAATATTACTCATAATGGCTATAGGTGTTGATACAACACAAATGTCAAATCAAGGAAGTTAAATATTACTCATAATGGCTCTAGGTGTTGATACAACGCTTATGTCATATCAAGGAGGTTAAATATTGTCCATAATAAATATAGCAAGCTTCAGGATATAGTAATCAGAATTGTGTAATCCCATTGTAAAGATCCTTTTTCTGGGCAAGCCAAACTATCATCACCCATTACAAAGATTACAGTGAGAAACATGGATGATGACATGGCTGTGAACAACCCAAACATATATGGACAAACCACCCATGTGGACAAAACCGTCCACATGATTACTTTCAGCAATAATAAAAATACCCGAATCTGAATTCTGTCATATTCCTATTAATTAATGTAATGTAATTTGGCCAATGTAAAGGACTTATTTATAACCCCATCCTCTGTGGACAATGGGGTCACCACATGGCCAATTATAGCTGTGGACAAAAATCCCCTACCCCTGTGGACAAACCTTCCATGTGGACAAACTGTCCACATGCTTATTCTCAGCAATAATAAAAATACCCGTATCTGAATACTGTCGTATTCTTATTAATAAAGGTAATGTATTTCAGCCAATGTGCAGGAATTGGATTTGTAAACCCAACCTCTGTGGACAAATCCGGTCATATAGCTCCAAACCCTCTCGATTTCGTCGGGAGCCTCCCGATTTTCTAGTTCATCTACCGTCCTCCCTTTTGGGAAAGATAAACTCCCGACATGGACGAAATATTGAGCATACGTTCAATTTTTTTTTTTTGCGATTTGTTCTCGCCATGGTGTACTTGCGCCGATTAGTTGTAATCACCCAGCGTCCTCTTCGAATAAAAACAACATGTTTTGCTAGATTTTAGTCATTTCTTAATTTTGCCTGTGACGTCACACTTTACACCAGCCAATCACATCAGGGCACAGTCGCTGTCCTAAATGAAATCTTTCGTGCACAGAACAAACCCACGTACTTTTAGTATTATGTTTACCAAGCCTTCAATAAAAAGTTGTTGAAGGATGGGATATGGGCTACAAAAGAAAATTTGTAATTTTGGGGGGGAATCTATTAACTTAAAACGCGGATCAGTCCCTTCCTTTTGTCTGCTTTCTCGTTTATTTTTCCCTGATACATGTCTGCAAAACAAATTTAATTATGGATCGGTTCCAAGATTTAACCACTTATTACTTGTCCTATATGGCCCAATTTTTGTAAGTTTTACCCCGCCTGCTATTATTTTTTTTATTAATTCTTCATTAGTCAGGCAAAATACGGGTTATTGGACAGCTTAAGGCCTAATATTTTTTTTTCACAACAAAGAATTATTAAACTTTCTTAATGCTTTTTAATGAAATTTTGTGGAAGGGAAGACATTCCCAGGTTTCTTTGTTTCGAATTTTAACTCTCTTGGCTCTCGCGGTGTCTAATATGCCTTCAGATCTAACCATATTTTGAAAGATTTTCTCCTTGGGGGGGGGGGGGGTACCCCCTCCCGCTGAGCTGGCATGGCCGTGTTTGCACACCTGCGCTACGCGTTAAGCCTACGATAGTACGATACCCCTGGCTGATTTAGATAGTAGTGTAAATGCCGGCTCAGACTTATTAATCTTGTGTCGGCCCTCAATGTCAAGGCAGGGGTAGCCAGGTAAATAGGGTAGCTGTTAGTGGCCAGTAGTTACGGCCAATAGGAACTCAAATCAGTCAGGATGGGTGGAGTTAGATGATGAATGACACCGAGAAAATAGGTAAAAAGGGGTAGAGAGTAGGAACTGGCAGATGTATATATATATATAAAGAATTGACCTCATTATCAATCTATTTGTATACTTCATAAATAAATCGAAATATCTACACAGTATAAAAAAACGAGACAGCTCAGAATAAATGTAAATTAAATGTCCACCTTTAAAATCGGCTAGAATAATTATAACCTCAGCTGTAAAATTAATATTGAAACCGTATTTTCTTTAACATTATTCAAATGAACATAGATCATCCTCCAATTCGAACAGATCGAAGACTCTTTATATAATAAGGTAAATTGACGTGCTGTTCCTCAGTGAAAATTGAATATATCACAGAGTGTGTGATCAGGAATTATCGATCCTATGCTTTTAATATGTTTGAAAGACATGGTAACAAGCCCAGAGGCGTCTTCATTGGACATAATCAGGGGTAACAGGCACAGAGGCGGCTTCAAGGGACATTATCAGGAGGAGTGTTACGCATATTCTTTCACACTATCAGTTCAGTTTTACTTTATACAAGAGTTTCCGAGCAAACCATCCCAGCACACGGTTTCAGTACCTCCCTTTCAGCTTGTATGTTATGGTCCTGTGTATGAGTAAAAATGGTCCAAGTGTGTCTGTTTACACTAACTAGGCCGCGTGACCGGTCGTCTTATTTTGCGCATGCTCCACAGGTCCCAAAAAGGATTAGTCCCTACTAGGCCATACAATGACCTTCCTGTCCGCTCTTATATCACTCCTGGATATCAATATGTTCATGGGCCGAATGTATATTCTTTGTGAAACCTATCGCAACAAATCTGTGCAATAGGTCCAGGGTTCTCAGCTGAGATGACACGGGTTGCACAGGGTATCTCCTGATTGAAAGGTGCTGTGACCCGAACATTAACGTATATGGTTTTGAAACAATGGTGGCGAGCCTGAGAAGAATAAGGACAACGCCGGTAATGTTCGTGCTATGTTTATGTTTTCGCCAGTGATTGCACTTTGATTAACACTCGTGTTCAGAATTAAGCCAATGGTTACGGGGCAAACTGTTGGCAGGTACCATTTTATTTCAAAGAGGAGAATTTTTTTCGGGATAATTCAGTAAGATTTGTACGTGAATAAGCGTCTTTAACAGGATCTTCACGTAACAGTCTCACATATGCTTGAGTTAGATATGGATAATATTAAAAATATATGGATCAATATTAAATATTCCCGCAAGGGCTCCCTCAATCCAACTATCCATCCTTCGCTCGAGCATGATTAATCGAATGTCTGTCAAAATAATTTAAATTTTCCTTTTATTATGCCCAAGCATTAATTTAACTAGAGATTTGAACATTGGCATTTTTTTTAAATTTGCAACAATCCAGTCAATACCCTCTGTAAATTCTTATTTAAAACAGCAAATAGAAGCACTTACTTAGCTAACAAAAACCTCTTCCAGTACCATCGATTTAGTCTTAACATCCAGCCTACGAATTCAAAATGCCTGGAGTGTAGGAAATATCCTAAGGCCAAACAAAAAATGTATGGTTCTCTGGCACTTTTTTTTAAAAAATCAGTGCGGGCGGGCTTAATCTTATTTTTTACTTTTTTGTATATTTCGATAAAAATGTCATATGATCAGGTAAAAGCAAGAAACTAACATAATTTTATGGCCAAACAGGTAAAAGCACTACATAACAAAGGAAATCTTATCAAAATTGTATTATTTTATATTCTTGAAAGATGAAAATCAAAATAAAAAGTTTTGATGCGGGGGGTTAAAATTGATGAGGCCGGTGCCTGAGAACCATACCTTTATTTTTTTGGCCTAAGTGATCACTATTCAATGTTTACCTACCTTTAATCCAAATCTTTACTTACCTCGCAGAAAAATACGGTGTACACCCTATATGCCTCCTTGATGGCCTAAAAAATGACACATTTACTCATCTGATTATATTCACTGCATCTGATGTAAATGAATCTCATGTTAATCAAACAATATGACTAAGATAGGCCAAGGTGGTGTTAACCAAAAGATATGGAAAGTTTTAATAAAATATTAAAGAAAGCTGAGGATGGAAATAACCTCCAGCACATTAATATTAAAGATGCGGGTGAAAACTTTGCTAACGATGGCTTTCAACTATCTGAGAAATTGCCCATGTCCTCGCATAGTTTTAATATCTCAACATCCCCCGGTAACTTTGAGTTTAACTTCATAACATCCCCCGGTAACTTTGAGTTTAACTTCATAACATCCCCCGGCAACCTTGAGTTTAACTTCATAATTCCTCCCACATACAACGTTACAGTCACGTCTGCCTTAAAATGGATGCTCACGGTAAAGTTTCTAAACTGGTGCGAGTCTACTTGAATTATTTGACTTGTAGCTGCCTCGATTTATCGATGTCTAAATGAGGCTACTTTTATCAACTGAATGGCCGTCCCAACAAATTACTGCTATATACAAATATTGAGGACCGAAAGATATTAAACATGTCTAGATCTGTTGTTCCTCGTATCGGATGCATATTTGAAAAGGTTATGCTTGGTCAAATTTTACACCACTTAAACCGGCATGACATATTATAACTCATGATCAATCTTCCTTTTGAATTGCAAGAACGAGTTTACATAAATATATATGTAATTATATTTATGTATTATATTTTACTATTTATGTTTATATATTATATTATTTATATATACATGTTTATATATATATATATATATATATATATATATAATATATATATATAAAGAGAGAGAGAGAGAGAGAGAGAGAAGAAGAAGAAGAAGAAGAGAGAAAGGTGTTAAGATAAAAAGTAAAACTTCAATTGACCTTCAGGTTACATGTCTGGCACGACCTACACCTCATCAACAGGCTAATCTATGTCGTGCACCATTACTTGACCCCCAACTCAGGGGCTTATGATTACCGATGCGTGTCTACCCTGTGTTCGGTCACTCGGGAATAACCAAACTCAAGAAAATAGAGCAAGTTCACGGGTATGAGTGGTAATGCTTTTCAGGTATATATGAAGAATTTGCACTGAACACATGCCAAGTTGATTAGTAATTGCTATGGACCAGCAAGTAGTGTGTGTGGTTCACGGGACAGGGTCAAGTAGCTTCCTTTATTGGTAGCCCTGTACGTAAAGGTGTCAAGTCAAGGGATACGTGCATCAAGTCTTCCATCTGTTGTAGCGTCATATCGACCCTCTGGCATTACGACCAGATTACTGGCGCCAGAGTGTCTTTACATCTAAGTCTGAGGAACGCATTATAAGACCTTAAGAAAATGCAGATATTTTCGTCATTTCTGACAACGCTTCATGGCCTACAGGTACACTGTCAATCAACATAAACCAGACCAATCGTTCGCATTTTTGTGTACTTTCTAATAATACCATACGTGAGCGAGGAAAGTTCCGTTTTAATCGGGCACATTGGTAAACCCCTGTTTGTTGAATTTATGACCACGTGAACACAAGCACGGTTCGCACGGGTTACAGGACGCAGACAGCTTGCAGGCGATATAGGAAATGACCCGTGTCCATGGAGACGGTGTTTCAGTTTGGGTTGTGAGCTCACATGTATATCATTTGTTAATTCATCATTCTTAGAATAAAATTGAGATTTTGGGCCGTTTACCACAATATGAATGCAACCTGATACATGACCACTGCGTTACATTCCTCGATATTACGTAGATCACGACTTGAGCAGGCTTACGAGCCCAATTATCCGATTGCCTACTGAGCCGGGTTGTCATGGCTACATCTATTGTTGCTCAACCAAGCATTATTTTCAGGGTGGATGAAATATGGAATGCGGGGTGCGTTTCCGGTGCCCATACGGGCAGATTGTAGTGTATGCTTCACAACAGTGCGTGTACAGAGAATATTCTTGATGTAACGTGAACTGAACGTTTCCATGATTCAAACTGTGAAAATGCTTCCGTTTATCAACGTTCAGACGTTCCTGGTGTTTCTGACTGTCCTGCTTCTTGTAATTATTTACAGAAGCACTAGATTGCCAAAGAACTTTCCTCCAGGACCTCGATGTTTTCCCATTATCGGCAGCCTCCATGCTCTTGGAACAGACCCAGGGAAATTGCACCTAGCGCTTGAGAAGCTGTTCCAGCAATATGGTCCTGTATTAGGGATGAAATTTGGAAGCTACCCTACCATTGTGATATCTGGATTGGAAGCAATTCAAGAGGCGTTCATAAAACGAGCAGATGCGTTCAACTCCAGACCGAGCTGGATGTTTTACATTAGAAAAATATATGAGAAGGACGGTAAGATGCATGGACTTATATTTCAATCTGGTGAACCATGGAAAAAGATCCGCCGCTTTACACTAATGTCACTTAGAGATTTTGGGTTGGGTAAAAGATGTATAGAGGAGAAAACACAAGAGGAATGCGACATATTATGCAGAGAACTCTCGAAACTCGGGGGCCAACAAATAGATGTTGCTACTTTGATCCAGCAAGCGGTCAGTAATATCATATGTTCCATTTGCTTTGGATCTCGTTTCGAATACACCGACCCTGAATTCATTGACCTCATGAGAATGTTGAATTACAATTTATCTCAAACAGCGTTATCGGGGCCAGTTAATTTTATTCCATTACTCCAACTGACTCCGGGCAAATGTGGGCTGGCTAAATCTTTTATAAATATCAAAAATATCAGAGCATTTTACAGGCGTCAAATTGATCAGCACCGTAAGTCATTCCAGCTGGGGCAGATTCGTGATTTAATCGATTTGTACATAGAAAGTGAACTGAAAGGTGATGATGACATGAGTTTTACACCATACGATATAGAAAGGGTCATCGGGGATGTGTTTATTGCAGGAACAGAGACCACCAGTACAACTCTCTATTGGTTGTTCCTCTATATGATTAGACATCCAGATGTTCAGACAAAATGTCAGCGAGAGATGGACCATGTGATTGGATCCAGCCGCCGTCCTTGTTTATCCGACCGACTAAATATGCCTTACATTACGGCCACCATCCAAGAAACACAAAGACTTGCTAACATTACTCCGCTAAGCGTTCCGCGTTCCGTGAATGAAGATACGACTCTGTGTGGCTATGACATTCCCAAAAACACGTTGGTCATGACATCTCTCTACTCGGTCCATATGAATCCGGACTACTGGGAAAACCCTGAAGAATTCCGTCCTGAACGATGGGTCGGACCTGATGGACATGTAAAAAAGAAGGAGGCCTTTATCCCATTCTCTATTGGGCCTAGGATGTGTATTGGTGATGTCATGGCCAAAAATGAATTGTTCCTCTTCTTCACCAGCATTTTGCAGAGGTTTAGCCTTAAACTGGCCGACCCCTCCAATCCACCATCAATGGAAGGACGCTTTGGTATTACCTTAGCCCCTGCTCGTTATCAACTGATTTTAGAGCCAAGATAACTCCATGGAAGTGTAAAAGAGAATTTCTCAGATGTTTCTATGTACATATGTGTTGTGTTCCTCATAATTTTCCAAAGTACCAAGTATAATACTTTTACACTTTTTAATATTATATTTGATGGAACACCTTAAGATTTTTAAGCTCCCACATATAATGTTATGCGACTATAAGATTGCTTATCTTCAAAATTATCTACACTGTTAATATTCACATTAACCAGTGTACAATATTCATTATTCTTTTTTTTTCTTTTTGTTACATAAAAAACTTGGGAGCTATTTTCTTCTCATTTTTGTTTGGATACAGAAGATCGAACCACTCGTCCCGCAGTCCTATTATGACAGGAGCGGACCGTGATTTCCAACAAACAAGGCTACAAAAACCTATAAAATAGCGAACTTGAGATAGTTAGCCTGTTATGGTTTTGTCTTGAACATACCTTCAAAATGGTTAAATACAATGTAATATTAATTAATATTCTATATTGAATATTAACAGAGAAATAACTGTATTAATTATAATGTGGAATTTGATAACAATTTTAAATCTTAAAAAAAATATTAACCAGCACCACCACCGAATTATCATTCTTTTGATTTCAGACCATTATTCCAGGGTATAACAATACTAATTATTGCATTGCGTATACCTTACGGGATACATAAATATCAGTATATCGATATATCCCCATCTGCTGACTTGAACCACTCAGTTTTATAAAGAAGCAGTTGAGACTAACTGTCCTCTCGTTACTTCGAGGTACACTTTCCTCTAACTCAATACTCTGACTTAAGTCTCTAATATCCCTAAATTGAATTAACTGACAAGATGTTTTAACGATTAACACAAAAAAAGACAGGTTATAAGATAAAGCCCAATCTAACAACTGAATTGTTTACATCTTATATTTTTATTATGTGTGGATTTAGCTACATATAGACCTTGTGGACCAATCGATACGGCAGTTTTAGGCTCAATCTCTGTTTAAAATGATGTGATTAAAAAGCAAGTATGTTCATGAAAACATTTATAGAGTTCTACTTTTGATACAGACAATAAAAATGGGTATCCTTTAATTTGCAAGCCACTAACTCGCCGCACCAATAGCGTGCGTGCGTGCGCTTGTGAAAACGCGTGTGTGACAGACCAGATTATTTAAGAATCCCATTCACGGTAACTGCAATACATCCAAATCCAAGTAATTAGAAAAACATATTTTGCCATCATGGCCACCTTTTGCAGCCAATTACCCAAGCTTTATGTCTGCAAGGACAGGATGTCACCCAACCATTGCTTTTGGCTCGAGGTCGCACATATTACGAGTGAACAGGGGCAGGGGGCATCGAACGGAAATTGATATACAAGTTTCAGCCCTAACCGCCTGGCGTTAATTCTGACGGTCTGTGTATTGTCACTCTTTAAATTATAGGTACAGACCTTTGGTAAAAGTCATTGAGTCGGCGCAGTAAAGACCAAGATTTCATTATTATTACCTTTGGGTAAATCTTGTTGAGAGTTCTATATAAGAGTTTAGTTGTTTTCAAAGTATAGTAGATCTAAAGATGTTCAAAACTGACAGCTTCGAATCCTTATTTGACCAACGGTATAATACTTGGAGGAAAAACTGCCAAAATGTTCAGTTACTGTAAAATGACCAAAGTTAAAAATAAATCCGTTGACAACACATTTATGGACAACTAAGAGAATTAAATGCAGATTTATGTAATATGACAGAAAATGATCAATACAATTTTTATTGTTGTAATTTGGACACTGGCCTTGCACAGGTTGAAAGAATGGAAATGGACAAAACAGTTACAAGTTTAACATACTCATAATCTGTAATTATAAATTATAAATTGTTTTTTTTTCAGGTATTATGCTGATCTGAATGTATATATGTACATTCAGAGACCAATTCAATATTCATTACAGCAGCTAACACAGTATATGTATATACAAAATATGCACAATAAGGCATCTTATTATGCGATAGCAGCGTGCAGAAGAAAGACAAAGTTGTCGGGCAAAAGTACAAAATGAAGACAAAGATCAAAATTGAACGAAATGAAGTGCTTTTCTACCTCTATTACAAGATGGATCTGATACCTCATGACACATTAACAGTATTTTATATGATTGAAGATGTATTGGGCCTTGTCCATTGTCGACAAAATCATAGGAAATGTAATGATAATGTTGAGGATATCATAAGAGCTATACATATATGTCATGACAAAAGACATGCTAATCTCCTTTCTATATAAACGAACTGGACTGGTCATGATGACCTCCTTTGGAAATACACGAAGCTTGGGTTGGAAAATGTGCGCTGAAATAGCCTCGTTACAACAACTCTGAAATATAATCATTATACTCCTGTGACAGTGAAACAATGACTATCTCTGCTGAATTCGGCCACACAGGTTCCGTCACGGGAATTGACAACTGTTGAGCTCCATCTACAGATCCAGACATTAGCTGTCAGCTCTTTTGTACCTTCTAAAGCTTCATCGGACTCTTATAGTGTCTTCCTATGATTGTTCAAAACGGCTCTGGATGGAACATGAGGTGTCTAACCTATTGTTTCTGAAGCTGCGTAGCAAGTTTAGCATCTTTAGACCACAAGGATTCTACTAATGGATATAGCCTAAATAAATAACATAGAACTGAAAAATTATTTTGACAACAAGTGAGTCGACAGGTGTCAACTAGTTCCTATGAGGACCTTGGACATATTATAAGATATGTTGACCAAATATAGTTCTTCCATGTAAAGAGTAATATGTTTTCATTTTTGCTCAGTTGAAGTGAAGAACAGATTGTTCCTGTACATGTACCTTTGTAGCAATTTTAGAAAAAAAAGAAGTTATCACAAATATATTGTTACTTATTCCAATGAATAATAATTCTCTTATCGGATATTTTTCATAAACAGCGATGGATTTATCCATTCTTTTTTTTACAAAGGTGGTGCAGAACGATATCTGACACATAGATTAGCTTGTGATATGTCAAGTTTTATTATATCTTACACTGGTCATAATAATAATAATAATAATAATAATAATAATAAAAATAACCATAGGAGGGGAAACGAAAATATTTTAAAATTGTACAGGTATGGAACAAACCTCCCATATAATTTTAAACAGAATGTGCTGTATATCCTTGGCTATGTCATATTATCCCATGTATGATGAATGCATACAGTTATCATGATCATTAAAACGAATTTGTGATTCGTAATTCTTATAGCACGGTTTAGAATGAAGCACATTTAATATTTGTTTGTTCCTCGGAACACTTACTCTACGATTGAACAACGTCACTATGTTATTAGCACACTTTCATACTGAATTCAAGAGCAGTAGAAACAACTAGAAATAACTGGTTAGAATAGAAGGTGTAATATATGTGTTTATACTGGAAGCTATGTACACAACCAAATAATCATTTTGTTTGTATTTGCTTACTCTACTCAACCAAAAGTTTAAATAATATATTTTTAGCAAACCTGTGAGCTTATGCGATGGCGCGACGTCGTCCGTCCGCCGTCCAAGGTTGGTTGTCCGCCGTCCATGGCTGTAAGTCAGAAACCGTCGGAGCTAGCAGCTCCAAATTGCATGTAAGAATTAGTCATATGTGACACTTGGTGCCCTAGAGCTTATTATTGGGTATCTGCATTAATTTAGATTTTATAGAGAAAAAGCTTTAAAACCTTTAAAAATCTTCTTCTCTGAAACTGTCCAGCCAAATTGTCCAATATTTCACAGAAATGTTCCCTGGAACAATGTCTCTCAAAATTGTTTGAATGGTTTCAGTTCGATGATTTTTGACCGAAATACAGGAGGTTGACCTTAGTCATTTCCATGATAAAATTACAATCTCAGAAACGGCTGAAGCTATCATAATCAAATTTTATGTTAATGCTGGTCATTTGAGTCATATCTGAAATTAAGGTATTGATGGCGCCACCTGCATTGGTCTTTTTGTACGGGGGTCAACAGTGCCTAAAGCATACAGATGGCTAAAAAAACTGAAAGCGTACAGCCAATATTGTTTAAAATTGCATAGAAATGCTCCTAGGGTAGTGCTTTCTTAAGTTTGTTCAAATGGTCTCTGTTCAATGACTTTTGGCCGAGTTATGGGAAGCTGAATATAGTCAAATGTTATAGCAGCCCATTTCTGCTCAGTGGCTACAAAGACCTTTTTCTCAAAAAACAATGGGTCAAATTCTTTAATCTCACACATGTATGATCCTTAGATGAAAATTCAAATTTGTTCTAATGGTTTTGATTCAGTGATTTTCTTTGATTTTTTACAGGAAAAGTTAAGAAAAAAAAAGATACAAAAATCTTCTTCTCCGAAACCTTTCGGCCAAATTTTCCAATATTTCACAGAAATAATCCCTTGAACAATATCTCGCAAATTTGTTTGAATTGCTCCAGTTCGGTTATTTTTGGTCGAGTCACAGGAGGTTTAACTAAGTCATCTGTGCATAAAAAAACTTTTAAAAAATATACAAAGCTTAAAATCTCAGAAACAGCTGGAGCTGTCTAGACATCTAGAACTTGCCAACTGTGTCAGATTTTAACAAAAGTTAAAGTTACGCTCTGTATCTATAAATAACTTTGGCAGATTGCCAACCATTTCAGATTTGCCAACGGGTCAAGTTCTAGTCAGTAAGAGCGAGTGGAGAGTTTGAGCCTGTAAGACCCAGTGGTGTGGTTACCTGTGGTACATTAGGTACCCTTGACCTTGGGGAAAGCTTAGCCTCAATTTCCAGGATGCATGAGTAGGTGTGACTCAATACCAAGGCTAAAAGAGGAACTTGTTCTTAGATTTTATAGGAAAAGGCAAAAAAAAAAAACATGCTGTCAATTGTCCGCTCATCTGTTCCAATATCCCTCCATGGCAAAAAGAACATATCGGAAATATCCTGACTGATACATCCTAGTTTTAAAATGTCCTAGTCCGAAACGTGCAGGTCTGAAACGTTCATTTGTCTGAAATCATAATGACTAAGGTAGATGGTCAGGACATGAGACGATCAGTTTTAAATTTTATAAATAAACATTCATACTAGCTAACTTTGCACAGGTTCGCATTAGGCCTGCAGGCCTTGTTTAAATTTTTGAATCAATGAACCCTACATACATTTACCTATAGAGGCTTAACATTCAACGCCTTGGAAGTTAATTTGATCCATTCCAAGGGATAAGGCAGGTACAACACATGTATCAATCGCATTCATTATACGTTAAACCAAAATGGAATTAATCCGTATATATATTTTATATATTGTAAAACATTTATTGATATCTATATAAGGGTCTGAATTATCGATATTTCTTCTATATACTAAGGATGAATTACATCCATGCCTCGAGTCTGATCTGTAGCAACCATTTTTGCAATTAATTCCTTGATTAACAAACACGTAGACAGGAGGTATAGTGGAAGAGAATGTAGAAACAAACCCAATTCGTCCTAATGGTATTTGATCATCCGCAGGTGACCATCATCGTTAGATTTTAAAACGAAAAGACCTCGAGCCAATTATGCTACTTCCATAGTTTACATATATTGAGCAATTCATTTAAGTTTACAATGTTAAATATCCCTAATGAAATGCTCTAATTTTATTACTAAGCAAACGGTAAAACGAAAAAAAAACCGGCTCAGTTGATATTTGACGAAAATTGGGCTAAAAAATGAACATTTAAAATTGACCAAAAGCGTGATTATATTATATTACACGTTATTATAGATTAATGAAAATTTGTTCAGACACATTTGAAATATCAAAAAGAAATAGGCAAGGCAGACCATGACAACGTTTGATTTTTTTTTTCAATAAATCATAGTTGTAGTATTTCTAGCGCCAGATCGGCCCTTTGACATTATGACCAGATCACTGGCCTGCCAGAGTGCCTGGACATAAAACACCTATGTATATGTAATTTGCCTTGATAAAAATATCCAACACACTTGAACGGACGACATTGTCCCCTTCACTATATTTATACCTACGCCGCTGACGGATTTAGACAGCAGACGTATTGATTATGGCAGTTAGGTTTTGACCCCAACAATCCCTAAACAGCAAAGTCCTACTCTGGGATTCCAAGTCTACGCAATATGGACTGAACCTGGGGCGTGTTTTCGTTGTCCGAACATGTTCCTGTTCTTGTTCGCAAAAATGATACAAACGAGAACATGTAACAAAAACTCATTCTTCGCATACGTACGCCTTAAAATGCCAGTTATTACTTTTCAACAATGCATGTCATTTTATTTCATTATTTTCATCAAATATATGAGATGCATTTTAATAATGACAAATAATACGTTATACCAGACAATGAAATAAAATTAAAAGTCCGAATGTGGTTAGGCACTTCTTTCCTTGCCGCCATTGTTGCCAGTGTTTACCTTATTCCTGCGCCCCCTGGTGGTGTAACCCCGAGAGTTGGTTATGATTTTCTTGAACAACGAATAGGAACATGTTCGTGTTCGTGGGCTAAAACGGTCTTTTTTCATGAACAGAGGTATGAACAGGAACATGTTCATGGAACGAAAACACGCCCCTGTTCGGAGAATGACGTTTCCTCAGCCGACCATGTTTATATATACATGCAGTGGCAGAGATATCGTGATTTCAAGGTTTATTCGTCTGCTAAACATTTCGTTATGCAAATTTATAAAAAAAAAACTTCATCGAGAAATAGAGTTATCTCATAACCTAAATTATCAGATTGTTTCTATTAAAACATACATTTCCCAATGCACAGAGACGATAACGACCTTAGTGACCTTTGGAAGGTGTTAGAACGTTATGTACACAAACACTTTTTTCCAGCACTAAATGGCTTAGAAACTGTCACACTGAGTACTCGTGTGTAGAAGTGACATTTATGTAAGACAAATTAATGAACCAGTCATGCACTTCCTTCAAATGTTTCTTAAGAGGTAGGTTATGAGCTATACAAGGGCCCGCAGTGACAGCAGGCATACTTAGGTTAATTTATTATACGATCAAGTTTCCCTGTATTATACAGAGTTTGTGTTTATGACAGGTACCCATCCGAGAATATAAGCATGACTCGGCGCTTTTACACCCTCTGGTATTCTTATTAAAGAGAGTAATAACGCTTTTTGTGTTAGCTGGTGTTTACCATTTTTTTTTGTTAATTGGGGCTTTTGAGTTATGGATCTTGATTTGGTCAGAGAGGCGGTTACCCTCCTTAAGGTCACGTGGTTATGTCTATTCATCTCTTGTGTGAGTCATTTTGTAAGTAACAATGAAAAGCCTAAGAGAGCAGATAGAGAGCGCATACATACCTCCGCCGAAATTCTTAGTTACCAGAACGGAATATTACCAGGATCCTTTTTAAAAAAACCATTAAGTTGGTGTGTGCTACATAAAATCATAAAATATATTAAAATAGCTGGATAAATGTGCTCCACGGTTCACTACATGGTTGTATCAAAGGTCATCCGTGCTCACTAGAACAATAACGGTCTGTAATAAAAAGGGAATGACGATCGTCGGTCTCACTCTCACCGGGAAAAAACAAATAACCTAATCTCGCCGCAATGGTAAAGAATCCTTTAAAATTAGATAAAATGTATAGTAATTAAGATTACCTCCAAAATGTAACGAATTAATATTTGAGTGTTAACTGAACCTTCCTACAAATATCAAATTCCGTCCAATCGGGAAAGAAAAACTCGCGACATGGACAAAATATTGAGCATACGTTCATTTTTTTGCGATTGGTTCTCGCCATGGTTTAATTGCCGAGTGTCCCCCCCCCCCCCCACACACACACACACCAACACACACACAGAATGAACAGCAAGCATGTGTATCTGTGCGGGTACCAGAAATTAGGCGCACAGCATACATGTTTCCCAGCCTGCCTTGCGTTGCACTCACGAAATGTAGGGGTTCCCTCTAGGAGAATTCGACGGAGGTTTCTGGGGAGTAATACATGTAGCGATTAGCCACATATTTTCCGGATATTCTCCGTCTTTTAGATATTTCCCTCCCGCGAGCACCACCTGAATTTCAGGTCAAGCAAACGTATTCCAAATCTCATTATATTTTCATATAACACAATTGCCTATAAAAAAAATAATAATATAGATTTTTTATAAAATTAACCCAATACCTAGAGGATAAACATTTTTTTCTATTTATTTTTTCCACAAAAAAAACATGAGGTTATGTGTTTTGTTCAATATTATTGGCACATCAATGAGCACTGGCAACTCGGGAGTGACGTACGTCACACACAGGGTAAATCCACATGTTCCTAAGAATTTTAGATCTCATTAAAAGCTTAAGTAATATATCTGACACTGCATGTCCAAGATTGTCAGGGAAGAATAAAAACTACATGTATTTCTAGATTTAACTCATTTCTTAATTTTGCCTGTGACTTCACATATAACACCAGCCAATCACATCAGGGCCCAGTGGCTGCTCTGAATGAAATCTTCCGTGCACATAACAAACCCATGCACTGTTAGCATTACGTTCACCTAATCTTCAATAAAATGTTGATGAAGGATTGGCGAGGGGCTACAAAAGAAAATATGTAATTCTTAGGCTGATCGATTATCTTAAACGCGGATCAGTCCCTTCCTTTTGTCTGCTTTCTCGTTTGTTTTCCCTTGCTAAATCTCTACAAAATAAATTTAATTATGGATTGGTCCCAAGATTTAACCACTTACTACTTGTCCTATATATAAGGCCCAATATTTGTAACTTTTACCCCGTCTGTTATTTTTTTCTTTTAAATTTCTTCATTAGTCAGCCAAACAACGGGCCAGCTGTAGGCCTATTATTTTTTTCACAACAAGGAATCTCTAAACTTTATTAATGCTTTTAAATGAAATTTTGTGGAAGAGAAGACATTCCCAGGTTTCTTTGTTTCGAATTTTGGCTCTCCTGGGTCTCGCGGTGTCTAAAATTCCTTCAGATCTAACCATTTTTTTTTAAAAATCCCCCCCCCCGCGCTTGATCGCTCGCGCTTACTATAGTCTCCCGATTTTACCTTTATAAAAAAGTTGAGAGATATGCAGTCAACACATGGCGAACCCCCCCCCCCCCCCCCTCAGCTTAGCAAAATACTATGTTTTGGCTTAAATTGGTCCCCAAAACAAGTCATCGGGTAGAAAGGAAGAAAGATTTTTTAAAGCAGGAACTGGAGTTTACTACACAGTTATCTAGCATATTTGAGGTATCTTTCCATTTACTTGCGAAATGGTTATAAAGCATAGACATAATTATCAAAAATAAAATAAAAAAGATAAGTGAAGATAAGTGAAGAATTTCGACCAAAAAGACGGATCGGTCCTGATGGAAACCTACAACATAAAGAACCATCCATTCCAGTTTCTATTAGACCAAGAATGTGTTTTTTGGGGGATATGTTTGCCAAAAATCAGCTGTTGCTTTTTTTCACAGATATCTTGCAAAGATTTACTTGCCAAATGGTCAACCCATCGAGGCCACTTTTGTCCAAAGCCCGTATGGGTGGAAACCTGACACCAGAGCGATTTGAGAAATAACTCACATGATTATAAACCATAGGCAAAACTTAAGTAGATTTTTTTCAAAGGTCTGTGTCTATAGATGATATATTGGTATGAAAACTGGTCCAAAGTCGTAGCTTAGTCATAGTAAACGCTACTGAATGTAATGACCCTGGATGAATGTTTAAACTTTAAGCTGCATCGACTTTTCCAAAGTATTTAGTTAATAACTTCATGAATACAAAAGATATTATTACAAATTTAGTCTCAATAGATAGCAGAGATCCGGGGCTTTCTTTTTTTTTGTCAAATGTGGCAGGTTTATGCATTTATAATCAGTGGCAGATACTTATATTTACCCCTACCCCTTAAAACTGTCTAAAGTTCTGTATCTTTATTATTGTCAGCTGGTTATATGGAATTTATGCTTGTTTCTTTATGGTTTTTAACTGTATAATGATTTGCTAGATTTTTTTTGTGTTTTTCTTAACTGTTGCATGAAATATCATGCACAATGAAGGACTAATATTGGCCATGCCATTCATTATCAGATACCAGCTGTCAAAGGTATTTGCGCAGGGTGACTAGCTTTATCGGGGTACCGACGCTCAATATATGATTTCAACTTACAAATAAGTACTTTTCCCCATAGTATCTGCCACTGATGACAAAAGCATAAAATGCATCATTTGCCACCCGAGTCTTACCTATCAATTGAGACTAAATTGTTATGATATATTTTGTATTCATGAAGTTATTATCTTAATATTTTTGAAAAGTCGATGCAGATTAAAGTTAAAATTTTCATGCAGGGTCACTACATTCAATAGCGGATAGCTACGACTAAGCTAACACTCTGGATCAGTTATCATACCCAAATATCATATAGAGACATAGACCTTTAAAAAAACCTACTTATGTTTTGTTCACCCAGGGTGCGACCAATATGTGGAAAATGAGCTCTGGACCCATAGAATAGTTCAGCTAGCGTTCTCGACTGGTTACTTAAGGTCTTATGATCAAACAACCTTGGCCTAATTAAGCTTTAAAAATCATATTAAAGTTTTAGTCACAATGACATATATACATATTTTGAATCCTTAGAATACCCTCTATTAGAGGAGATATACATGAACAGTGTCTCAGATCTTGAATTGAAGATTTAAAATTTTATATAATTTATTTCATTTTTTTTAAACGTGTAGTCTGTTGAATTGTTCCTTTTAGAAAAAGGAAAAAATATGTTTGGAAAGAGTAATTCTGTTTTCAATGAAAACAGGAATATATTTTCATTATATATTCTGATCTGAATTGGTTTAGAAAAACAAAACTGAAAATTATATAGTTTATCATGGTGAAAAAGACGAAATTTTAACACGAAAAGACATCTCAAGAACTGTCACACAAAAGTAGGCTGAGCTTACTGTTGTGAGGGGCTGGTCATCGGTATTTAAGTTACGGGCCACTGTGCCGGGACACGCGTCAGGTGTGAAGTGACTGATTTAGCAACGATAACTCTATTCACTCTGACCAAACAGTCGAACTGCCATACATGCACCCTTATATCCAATTAACAGTTCGCGTCCTCCATTCACAATCATACGTGAACACTGTAGACGTGAACACTGTAGACACAAAAAAAAATAGCAGCAAAATATGCTATACTGATATCATCAGAGAATGAGGAAACACAGATTACCGAAATTTTGAATATTTATCATAAATAAGTTATTTTTGTTGTTAAATTTTGAAATGACTGACATATTACTATTTTAAAATTGTATCTTTACTTTAACAAAGAAGCATAATATAAAAAATAACCATCAGTGTTGACTGATTGATTGACAGCGTGCCCGAACAAGATCCGAATTTGCTTTTGTGTTAAACAGGGCTTGCGCAAGGCATGCTGGGAACTTAGCTATAAGCGACTCATCATAATGTAATATGAATATTTAAACAATGGTGACTTTTTCACAGGTTGTCGTATTTACCACGTAAAATGATAAGGATTTTAGTGAACGCGGACGCTGTTACCTGGCTTTTACAGTGACAGTTACGAAGACACGCACGCGTACAATACAATGCTGATCAATGTAATGTTTAATAGGTTTGTAGTATTTGGACTACATCATGACACAACATATTTTAAAATCAGCTTGTGAAATATTTAAAGTACATAGAAATATTTAAATGTTTTGCATAAAATAAGATAAAAAAATAATAACATGGGTGAAATAGTTACAAGCCCTATCAAGGTAAAGTTTACTGAAATAACAAGCGGTAAATTCATATGTCATGATATTTCATGATACCACGACCTGTTTTGGTTATGAATCAATTATCAAGTGCCAGTTATAAAGATAAGCACAGTCCCGGCTGACTGACCAGCAGCCTTCGCACACCTGTCAATCAAGGATGTGCCACTGTTAATTATTAATTATAAATTTTTGGTGTAAACTAGAGGGTGAAAGAAGCACACAACGAAATATGTGAAGTAGACAAGATCATCAGTCAATTATCATATCACGTTTTTGTCATTTGCGCCAAACCCGTTCATTATTGACCTGCCATTTTGGGGTTAGAGAAATCGGTTTGTCCTCCAGTTTTATACATGCACACACACACACACACACACACACACACATATATATATATATATATGATGTAACGGTACGAATTTTTTTCATAAACGACCAGGACCAGCATCAACGAGCAGGACTATTGTAGAAAATATTATTCTTGGACATTCGGTAACCCTAACTAACGTGAGTGGATATGAACACATGAACCCAAACAGTAATGAACTGACGGATATGAGGGCCGAGCTGTCAAGAATGAACAAGTAATAGACCCGAGGCCTAGTAAATAAATGAGTAATACACCCGAGCCATAGTGACTCAATATCGGCACAAAATCCTGGCCCATGGGCCATGACACTAACAAACTAGTGTGTCACTAGGATATTATTAAAATAAAGTTATTTTATCAGTTTATTAACCATCTTAGATTTATTTCGCGGGGAAATTAATAACTTCACTAAAAATAATTTCACTGTCAAAATGGGGAAGTGACTGATTGTGTTTCATTTTTAGATTAAACAAATCATGACCTTTGTATAATTGTGACATACTGTGACATATCATAAAAGTCTGAGAAAAATAAAAAGACAGTCACTGAAGGTTCGCTGTTAAGTGTATTTTTCCTAGAAAAAAAATAAAAAGGATAAGGTGTCTATAATTAAATAACCAGTTAACATGTTAGGGCTAAGATAATAAAGTTAATATAAATTGTAACTTGAAATTCAAGATTCATGGATATGTTATTCTTTTAAAATACCAAATTTTGAAGACAGAGAAAAATGCGGAGAGAAACGTTGACACATTTATGACTTGTCTACTGTTTAATGATAACATGCTCGAAAAGTGACATATCAACAGTGAATAATCTCCAATGTAAATGAATTTATACTTTTACAATCAACAAATGTCAACAAACGACTACGTGTATCCGCCAAATCATGGGTAAAGTACGGCATTGATTGTTCCTGACATGACTCCAAATTTGTGGCATCAGTGGTGAGTATTAAAATCCTCATATATGTGCGATTGTAACCAAATGAAATTTATAGATGGATACAACATGCAAAAGTTCAGGCCGAGACGTCTATCCAGTAATAAGGAAAGTGAATCAATGTTTTCCATAAAACCAGAACAACAGGTGGAGCCATCTGTCCGGTCTACACCAATGCTATCCAAGACGGATAAACATGCAAAATTGCGGGCTGAAACATCCATCCAAACATGAGATATGGCATTTTTTCCCCAAAGCAAATGGACAGATGGACATCATACAAAAAAAATTGCCAATGGCGCTACCAGTCGTGAATTCAAGATGGAAGTATCCAAGATCTATGAACATGGCAAATTTCAGGCCATTACGGCAAAACACTCCTTAGGAAAGGGCATCAATGTATTCTACGTAAAGGTAGGGTAAGAGGCGCCGACTGTCTTGTCTATCAAAAAATCTCCGAGGTGAATGGACAAGGTAAAGTTTCGGACCAATAAATTAAAACACTCCTGAGATAATGGCAGTTGTCACCAAAAGCAAACGCACGGTTTAATGCCACGCGAAAACTGTTGCAGAAGGAGATCGAGGTATAAAAGATCTGAGGTCCTGCACGATTTCAGCCAAATACGACAAACCACTCCTGAGAAAAGGACATTAATTTTCTCTTCGAAAACGGGAAGGTAGGTGACGCCACCTGCCGGTCTACGAATTTACTTCCAGAGATTGATGGACATGCAAAAGTGCAGATCAACACAAAGAATCACTCCTAAGATACTCCTGAGATATAAGCCTTTTTCACTGAAGCAAATGTGCGGATGGACACTACGCAAAAACCGTTGCCGATGGCGCCACCAGTCTTGAGTACGAATTTAAGGTATCAAAGATCTATAGACATGTACAATTCCAGCCCAATACGATGAACCAACCACTAAGACGCACAGATGGTAATTGCATGGATTGACGCCACGCAAAAATGTTTGTAGGTTGCGCCACAAGTCTCGTGTTGGAGATCGAGAGATCCAAGATCGTTGGACATGCAAAATCTCAGCCCAATACATTCAACCATTCCTGTGATATGACCATAATGGCTGTTATCACAAAATCAGCCAGATTCATTCGGCACATAAAGAATTGCAGGTGGCGCCACCTGTCTTTGTAAGGCACACCTACAGAGGTGTGCAATGATACTATGTCAGGTTTTTAGAAAGATCGATCCAAGGATCTCAGAGGAGTTCTCCAGAAACGAACGCGGCGGAGGCGGCGGAACCCGGTCAAAAAGATAAACTTTATTTTTGCTGATACAAATACTTAACAGATTAAGGGGAATTATAATGATTTGTGTCGGTTATACAATCTGTCCATAATTAAGAGATGATATCTTAAATATACAATTAACATGATCATGTTTACACATTTAAATAAATGTTTTAGAATACAATAGAGCCCATATTTGTCTATGTATACGTCTAGATTACTTATGACAACTAAATATTATTCAGTAGGTCCCGGCGTCACTCGATTGACTGAATTAAAAATGGCCCACGCTCAGCTGCAAAGCATGACTTGCGATATCATTGGCTGAGATTCACAACTTACATTCAAATATTTGAAGAACCTTTTTCCCAATTTTGTTGAAACTTTCTACGATGTCAGAAATATATATCAAATATGTATGATTAAAACACAGTGACTTGATGGTCTGAGGCAAAATGTATGGTTGGTGAGCTATCATGAACTAATCCCATAGCCAAGATTACATACGTTCCACTGCATTCACTTTACAGTTCTTGAGATAATATATTCAAAAGGTATTAACATGGCTACCTGGTGTCAATATTGAATTTCTGACATGTCTGAAATTCGACAACAAACATCCCCTCAAAAGGACCGAACATTTATAAATCACAGAAACTGCACTGACAAAAGGATATCGATGGTGGCTGCCTTGCAGACATAATGGATTTCTGACAAATGTGACATTTGATATCACACATCCTCCAATAAGAGACCAAACTTGTGGCAATTGCTCCAAAGAATGTTACAGTAATGAATGAACAATTCAAAGGACATTATCAGGTCGGAGAGCTCTCATATCTTATTGGACAAGCAAATGTAAAAAGTGTAAGTCCATTATCTTTTTATTAATCACCTTGCTCTAAAGTGGGATCAGCGCAGTAGGTAGACTACAAAAAAAGAAAAGAAAAGAAATACAGAAAACATCACTTAGAGTCTTGTAAAACAAATAAAGCCACCCTAAATCCAATTATAGACCCATGTATTATCAGAACAAACACTTGCTGGTTTAACTGATGATTTAAATAAAAAATATTTATAAAACAATTCCATAAAATAAACTGCAAAATGTTTCCATCATCCTACAAATCAGTAGCTAAACCTTTATATAATACTCTCATAGTCTTAATGCCTGGGCGAAGCATTTATAAATACCTCCGGCAACAGAGTGTTTTTGTTATGATTTTTGTGTTTTTGACTAATGATGTCCTTTTCATTCAATGGGCTGAAACAAAAGGGAGTCATATATCAGAAGTATTATACACAATTGCGGTCACACAGTGAGATGTACCAGTTGGAGTGCAATGGTTGTATATTCAAGACAGATAGAGATGGTAAACTGGCCCAGTCAATGAAATGACTCTTAACTTTTGCCTCTGACAGAGAAATCAAACGTTCTCTCACTGTATCGCACTTAATGTCGGTACTGCCACCTCGCGGCGACTAATATAACTAATTACCACTCTCTGACTTGCTTAGTATCGAGTTTCGTCTATCGGTACATGGAATCACGTTTTATTTTCAACATTTTAGTAGCAAACGTAAATATATACTAAATCCAAGGCAGGGCTATAGAGATGGTCGACAATGTAAGTTTTTTTGTGAACATCCCTGACTTATGACCTTGGCCTTTTACCCACATATCAATTGGATTCTTTCTAGAATGATGGATAACTACTTACTACTTAAAACTGGAGGAATCACTTGGCAACCAGTGTGTGATTACTTTAACCTGCAACCTTTAACCGCCTGACCAGCTGACCCAAAAATCAATGAGTTATTTCTTCATGCAAAAAGACCAAAAAAATATGAAGTTTGAATAAAGTTGAGTGATGCATATATGAGGCATATGTGAAAGACTAAAGATTTGGGATGAACAATTTAGCTTGAATTTGTTCACAAGCATTTGGAATAATTTAGTACTGTGACCTTGACCTCTGACCTTTTGGACTCCACATCAATAAGGTTCTTCCACTATTGGTAGGTAAGCCATATATGACGGATGAAAGATATAGGTTAAAAAGTTTGTCCTAAAATGACTTCATGCAAGAAATGGTTGTTGTGAACTTGACCTTTGACCTCGAAATTAGCGGGCCTTTTTCCTTGTTGGCAGAGAAGTGGTCATTCAATACTGGGATGTTTGGAATGAAGAAGTCTAGCTTGAATTGTGTTCTCCCACTTGGTAGGTGAGACATATGTGAAAGATCAACGGTTTTGAGATGAAAGGTTTGGTTTAAAATGCATCAACAAGCTTTCAAAGAAATGGGTCCTGTGACATTGACCTTTGACCTTGTGACATCAAAAAATTATAGTTTTTCCCCTGTCGGTAAGAGAGCCGTATGTAAAAGATGGATGGTTTTGGATGAAAATTCTGGCTACTATAATTAATTCTGGGGGTGTAAACACACTTCATAACTCGGAGAATATAGGCCGCAGTGACCCAATTTCAGGTTGGCACGGAGATATTTTTAGAACCTCTAAGACTGCATAGGATACATAATCCTATCCCTTAATGTTACGATTTGTGCGGACGGCCTGCCGGGCGGACAGACGAAATGACGACGGACAAATACCCATCGCTATTACTCAGCATGACTGAAATTCAGCTGAGCTTAAAAAAATTGCTTACGCGAAATCATGGACATTGCTCCCATCCTTGACGTAATTCCTCGCAAACTCGGTTCTGATTCCTAAAGTGCTTACCCCGTTGTTTTGCTGACACAGCTATTCCAATAGCAACTTTTAAATAGCATTATATACCACTGCACCTTTCAAATGCGTTTAGATCTGCAGCAATGAAAAAAATAACACGACGAAAATACATACAGTTTTGTACCCTCGTTTATTCAAACACAATCATATACTGGGGTATATGTTATATCAAGTGAAACCTCAATAATATGGGCCCCTTAGGACTGGTACAAACTGTCCACATAATAGAGGTGCCCACCATATGGTCCACAACATAAACTAGAAATTTCTGGCATCGGAGATGCCGTAGTGTCCCCAGACGAATAAAGCATACCCCTTCTAGATAAGACAACCTTCATCTGCAGCATATTTTGACACTTGACCAAGGCCAAGGCCACCAGGGCAAAGGTCACAAATGTTTGAACTTGTCCGCCATTTTAGTGGAGATTGTTGTGTCAAATTTGAAGGAAAAGATGCAGTACTTCAAAAGGTATGGGGTTATATATATAAAATTATGTAGAAAATATATATAACTCCTTATGAACATTTCATCTCCATTGGAAATAAATAAAATGCTGCTGGTTACTCTCGCTCTGGAAATTATTAAGTGTGCTGCACGAGGTTGTGTCTACTTTTTCCTGTCAAGTGTTACCCCTTTTGCATACATTTAGGACAGTTACTTTACAATATTAAGGGTTATGAACCAGGCAAGTTTAATTCCAAATAGAATCCCACCCTCAAATGACTATGCTTACCGTACCTTCCCTGTTCTTAACCACAGGTCTCTTTATACTACCAATATCCTGTCAGCATTCTGGCGTAGGGCAATTCACAATGGCCTCTCCATCTCACTGATACAAACATTGTGTTTTTCAGTACTTTGTAAAATCTAGTCCTTTCACGCATATACGTATTTGTTTAAGCTTTAGGAATACGGTTCAATATCTTCATTTAATCGGAAGAGTTCGTAGTATTTTTTTCTCTTTCGGAACGGAAACGAAACTTTAACGAAATTAACGATGTTAGGGTACATTTCCGTGGCCGATGAGCCTGACAATTTATCGTTAGAGAGATACCTTTTCAAGGTTATTCATCTGCTATGTAAACTTTTGTAAAAGTTGGTAGAAAGTTGACGTTTATTTTTTTAAGTGTTGAATACATTGACCATATCCTTCTATAGACGTAATTAACAGCTGTGTTAATGTAGATTGTTCTAAAAGTATTTTATAATATTAGTGGAAAATGATAGTCAATAAATTTTAGCAATAAAAAATCCTATTCAAATGCAAAATATAAATGTAATCAGCCAATTTTACTTCAGAAGGATCTGTTATGTTTTATAAAGTTGTTATATATGTGTTTACCATTTATGTCATGAAGCAATATGCAACCAAACAATATTAAATCAAAATATTAAAATTCATTTGTAGTGCAAATTTGTCTTTCCATTCTTTAATTTTAGTTAATAAAAAGATGAGAAATTCTTCCAGTACAATTCATGATTATCATTATTCTTTATATTAAGAGACGTAGAATGTACATAACATCAGCGAACTGAGATATATAAGAAACACTTCTGTCCTCATAACTATTGAGTGGGCGAAGTAGGATCATTGCACTAATAAATTTTGTGTGTGGGAATCGGTACACAAGGTCACTGTAATATCATTTTATTACAATTAATTGCGTATATCTGCTAGACAGATTAAAGAAAAATACATTTATATTCAGTATCAGACAGTGCACAGATATATTCTTGTGGATTCAATTACCGTACAAATCCATAATTATTAGACATGAAGTTAGTTCTTTACTATGAATTAACTGACTCTTCATTGCATATTTGAAGCATACACACAGAAATTATCCCAGTATAATCAGCCATAGGAATGTGATAAAATTTACATATGGAAACAAATATGACAAGATTTAATGCTGAAATAGATTTTCAGATACTTCACCTTGAACGTTGAAAAATGTATGAAAAGCCTTCGCTCGCGCATGTGCAAAATTGGATGAAAAAAATATTTTGCAATCCGGTTACTGTAATGTAAATTATTAAAATGCAATATCAGCCAATGTGTGCATAAATGTAAGCTTATTAGTCGCACACAGTTTTTTCTCCAATAATTTACGAATTATTTTGCGTACAAGATTTTCTTTACAAAATTTTTAACTCTTTTCTTAATTCAACTCGTGCTCAGTAAAACAATTACACATAATCGAGTGTGTATGAAGGTAAATGCGTCGGTCCCGTGGAATCAAGATGGACAGCTACACGTTAAAATGGAATTTTACGAAATACCGTTCAAAAATGTAACAGCAATTCATTTAACAAAACTAAAAGCCTTTTGTTTTCGAGAACATTACATCGGTCCATTTTCATTCATGATAGATCGTGATGCATTTACCGGCAACTTCATCTTGTTTGGACGTCTGTATCAAAACGAACTAATATAGGGATTTTAATATAAACGCTACATGTCATCGTTTCCATGCAACTAATATCCCGAATCGTAAAAATGAATGTTTTTTAACGGATGTAAATGAAGAGCAAAGTAAGTTCTTTAACACAATATTCACAAAGACAAAAACAATATTTAACATATAGATATTATATGTGAAAAAAATATAAAAAAAAATCAAGAATGGTATCGTCATCACTTATTCAGAATAGAGTCTACCCATTCTTTAATATGCATACAGTTTCAATTATAAGATTCAATATGTTCAAAGAGAGATGTCTTGTTTGTGAGTTCCGTGAGTTACCTTTGCTCCAGCACAATCTGATAACGTTCGGGAGCAAAGGTTACACCCATGCGGCCTTCCATGGATGGTGGATTTTTAGGGTCGGCCATTTTGAATGTAAATTTCTGCAGGAAAGCAGTGAAGAAAAGGAACAGTTCATTTTTGGCCACCATATCTCCGAGACAAGTTCTGGGTCCAATAGAGAACGGCATGAAGGCTTCCTTCTTTTCTACGTTACCGTCAGGGCCGATCCATCTTTCCGGTCGATATTCTTCAGGCTTATCCCAGTATTTTGGATTCATATGCACCGAGTAGAGAGACGCCATGACCATCGTGTTTTTAGGAATTTCATAACCACAAACGGTCGTATCTTCCTTCACTGATCGCGGAGGGGAAAGAGGACCAATGTTACCAAGCCTCTGTGTTTCTTGGATGGTCGCCATGATATAAGGCATGTTAGAGCGGTCAGACAAACAAGGACGACGGCTTGATCCGACCACACGGTCTAGTTCTTGCTGACATTTTGTCTGGACATCAGGATGATGGATCAGATACAGGACTATCCAATACAGGGATGTACTAGTGGTCTCTGTTCCTGCAACAAATAAGTCTCCTATCGTCATTTCTATATCGTATGACGTAAACGCAGTATCCGCATCTCCTCTTAGCTCATGCTCCAAGTACAAGTCAACGAAATCCCGAACCTGTCCGGGTTCATATGACTGGCGGTGCTGGGCTATTTGACGCCTGATATACTCTTGGACGTTTTCCACATTTTGTAGGGCTTCAGAGAGTCCAAGTAAGTTCGGAAACAGTTGCAGTAAAGGGATAAAATTAATGGGACCGGATAATAATGGTTTCGAGAGATTGTAAGTCAGCATTCTAAGGAGTTCCTGGAATTCAGGGTCGGTGTACTCAAAACGAGAACCAAAACATATGGAACAAATGATATTACTGACCGCTGACTGGATGAATGTTGCGATATCTACCGGTTGATTTACGAATTTCATAAGTTCATTACATATCATTTCCCCTTCCTCTTGTATTTTTTCCTCGATGCTTTTTTTGCCCACACCAAAATCACGAAGTGACGTCAGAGTGAATCGACGGATCTTTTTCCAGGGCTCACCAGATTGAAATATAAGTCCATGAATCTTACCATTCTTCTCGTATAATTTTCTTGGAAAAAACATCCACGATGGTCTGGGGTTAAACACCTCTGCTTGTGTGATGAAAGCCTCCTTTATGCTTTCCAAGCTCGATAGAATTACCGTAGGGTAACTTCCGAATTTCAACCCGAGCACAGGACCATATTGCTGGAACAGGACCTCCAGTTTCCGGTTTATTTTATTTGGGTCCGTCCCCAAAGCATGAAGACCACCGATGATTGGGAGGGACCATGGTCCTGGCGGAAAATTCTTCGGCAATCTGGTGCTTCTGTACAACCAGATAAAGAGCAGAGTAGTCAGAAACACCAAAAATGTCTGAACGTCGATAAACTGAAGCATTTTCACCGTAAAATCTATACTTCCCGTCTACTTCGCAGTTGTGCCCGATACACGGTTGTGTGATGTATATACAAAAATGTACCCGTATCTCTACGTGTTCGACCGTGTCAAGTACACACACTTGGCAAATACTCGGCGCTGGGACTCTTTATATAGGCCACTACTGTTACGCTGTGCAAAATACAGGTCATATACTTGATGCAACTTCGTTCTCGTGTTGCATGTGCTACCAAACAGAGTTTCTTTCATAGATCTTACCATGTGCCCTTGAAACGTTAATATATATCAATAGGCTCCTTAATTGGAGGAACGGACTCTGCCTTGATCAAGTTTGTTGACCGTTGTAATAAGGCATAAATCGTATGTGTCGATCACCTTTCAAATGCATCACAGATAAAGCGCCCCGCCAGCGCCTGTACTAATTGTCACCAGTGAGGTCAGACCGCTAACTTGATAACAACACGGCCCGGATGTGGGCTGGGCGAAAGCCCGAACTTTGCTCATGTCCATAACGCTTGTCTCCGAACTATAGCTATTGCTCCGGTTCTTTCCCCCAGCCCGCATCAGTGACTCAGCCTTTCCATTAAAAATATGTTTCCCTCCAAATATTCATATGATATTGCATAATTCTGTTGTATTGTTTCGTCAGACTGATGGTTTATATATATATATATATATATATATATATATATATATATATATATATTTATCAGTATTCGAGTTACAGTCGATGTAGAAAATAGCTCAATACTGCTAAGTAGAGCATATTTACTGAATGTGAAACACGCTGAGGCATTGAGTCACTACCGATTTTTTCACAACCACAAATATAAACTACATGACAAACATTTCACAAAACCCTACAAATTGCATAAAATATTCAACGAAAATTCCATCAAAATAAGTTACAGTTGCATGAGGAATATGATGCAAATAATTGCAGAACATAACAAAAAAGATCATGACACAAAACGACCGAACGCCCCCGGACAAAAAAAAAATCTGTAACTGCAGAGAAAAAACAGTTTCCCCTTGTACGGAAAATGCCCAGCCACGAACATAATATATAAAAGCAGCGTAGTAACTGACCAAAATACCCAACCTCAGGACAGGGTCAAGGTATATTGATATATGCAAGCCGTGACGGACTGTAGCATGTTTGACCTGACATTTGACCCAATCAACGGCTCACTTGGATGATCAGTAAATGTAAACAACATGAGACTCTGGTTCCCTTGGGATTCATGTCTTATTTCAGCATGCAGTAATAGATAATCCCCAAATACATGCCGGTAATCCATTTACATGGTGTTGAAAAGAATACAACAAGTGTCGCTGCACTATCATCGTTCATTTATGTCTTCAACAACTCTGGCAGCAGTTGTATCACGTAAACTATCAATTGAAGCACGTGCACAAATTTCTGTTTATATTTACAATACCGTGTCACAGATATGACACCGTAAAATACAAATAAATCAATACACAAAATAATTTTCACGGACAAAATGCCGTTACGAAGCATACTGAATATTTGCTATTTGCCTTAATTATTGTAATTTTCAATAGCGCGGCGATAAAGCTCGCGTTCGACTGGAAATAGTTCTGTGCGCACATTGATTGGCAGGAGGTCTATCCCTTCATAGACGAGATATCGCGTGTGGAGAATGAAACATACCGCCTCCTACATCGGATTAGCTGGCAGAAATTTCAAAACTAGACGACATTAGATCGAGCGCTTGTCGGAAATGACGAATGAAGAAAAGGAAGAAAATGAACCATTGCTTGTGAAGATAGGACCAATACTGTCAAAGTTATGAGGGAAATAAGATTTTGACGCGTTTTGGTGACCTTGACCTTTGGCCTATTGAGACAATACACATAGAACTTCCAGAAATATTTAAGAGATACGATATAAGAAAGTTTCAAAGTGATTCCAGCAAAACTGAGGACTGAAAATGTTATGTGTAAGACGCATGAACCAGTAAGCAGGAGAAATTGAGACAGCTGACAAACAAACAGACATATTGACAAAGTGATACAAGACTGAGACCAGATGATTAAAGCAGGTTATGTAGAAGACTCAGAGGAAGAAAATAAACTAAAGTTTTTTTTAAATTAAGGTTTATAGTTTTGGAGATATGGCCAAAAAATGATATGTTTGGGAGGTTCGACTGTAGCACCCCTGAGCGGCCATATCCGGAAAATGAAAAAAAACAGTTTCGAGATATTAGTGTTATACAGAAAATAAACTAAAGTTTTTTTTTAAATTAAGGTTTATAGTTTTGGAGATATGGCCAAAAAATGATATGTTTGGGAGGTTCGACTGTAGCACCCCTGAGCGGCCATATCCGGAAAATGAAAAAACAGTTTCGAGATATTAGTGTTATACAGAAGATGTACAAGTTTCAAATTGATTCCTGCAATGTGGCCTGTAGTATGCTATAAGTAAGACGCAACAACCAGGAAGCAGGCGAAATTGACGACAACTGACAAACAGAAAAGCATACTGACAAATTGGCGCAAGATCAAGACCAGTCGACCAAACCTGGTTATGTAGAAGGCTTAGGGGAGGATATTGAGCCAAAGTTTGTGAAGATAGGACTAATATTGACGAAGTTATGATGAAAATAAAAAAAATATGATTTTTTATGACCTTGACCTTGACCGTTGACCTATATTGACCAAAATAAGAGGTTTCCAGTACTTTTAATTGTCTATCAGCTGTGTAAGTTTGGAAGCATTTGCTGCAAAATTGTGGCCTGTAGAGTCGTGACAAACACACACACACAAACAAACAGACATACGCAGCTGACCAAACTGCCTGCCGAAATCGAAGATTTCCGGCAAGCAGCAAGATATAATAACCACAAAACCGCAGTATGAATGATACGAAAAGGAAAAAGAACTTTCTAAAAACATCTGCAACCTAAAAGGACATAACCTTACCCATTTGATCACTTGAGATAATCCGGAAATCCCACCCAACCCTGCTAAAAGAAAAAAGCCGATTAAACAGGAATAGCTTGGTGCCCTTGTCAGGCAACAGTAACCTCCCGATCGCCGGTGTTTTTAACATCGTCGTAAAACAAAAAGAGCAAAAAACGAGTTACGAATAAGGCTTATAGACAGTATACATAACCTACTCATCACAGCATTTTCAATAACAATAGTTCATATAGCGTGTTAAATTAAAATATTAATGTGAAGAATCGATTTATCAGGTAGTTATTGCCGTCTATCGGATAATTACATAATTAAATCCAACAGTGCATAATGTATATATATATATATATATATATATATATATATATATATATATATATATATATATGGTAAGTATACAATATTATAATACATATATATATATATATATATATATATATATATATATATAAACCATAGACCTACAAACCTTAAGGAAACAGTTATGATAATGGGTCACGGTACCAAAATCTTTCGCCTGTTCTGTTTATGGCCATGGCTGAACTATAAGCCAGGGCTTTACAGCTTGAACTATAAGAAACCAATTTTGTACGGTATCTCAGTTATTGTAAATAAACTTTTAAGGCAGCACCGGTAATTTACATGTGCTTTCTATCTGAGGACAAGCGACCTCATTCTGCAGTGAGCATGGCAACCTATTGTGGGGGCAAAAGTTGTAAAATGTGAAATAGCGAGCTTTTTTTATTTCTCGGTCACATTTTATGCCATAGACAGGTCTAATTTTTCTGCATAGGATAACATTTGAACATCATTCACAAACACAGTTAAAAGTCTCCTAAAATTTCGTTATACGTTTTGCGTCGAGAATAACTGGAAATGGTTTAAAAGTGTTGTAACCCGGTGACTTTTAATATACACAGTGAAACACACTAAATCTTAATAAAATTCGTCGAGAATAATCGCGAATTCGCAAAATGCGTATAACTCAGTCATTTTTTTTTTTTTTTTTTTTTTTTTGCTAAAGACATTTTTAAGTAGAAACTTTAATGGTGTGGTGTCGTAAAGATAGGTCTGTTTCTTCAACTGCCGACTGTGTCATGATTATAAAATGTTATTTTCCTTTGGATTTTAACACCTGGTGTATTTCAATTTGTTTGCTTGGCACCTTGTTTGTTTCGGCTTTTTTGCTGACACCATGTCTATTTCAGCTTGCTTGATTGACACCTTGTTTATTTCAGCTTGTCCACTGACACCTTGTTTATTTCAGCTTGTTTGATTGACAACTTGTCTGTTTCAGCTTTCTTACTTGACACCTTGTCTATTTCATATAATTTGATTGACACCATGTCTGTTTCTGCTGTTTATGCCCTGTGGCCTTCAACTGTCATTGTTAATTTCATCAGGTGATTCCAACTTTATCAGCAAATCGGAAAGAACTGACTTGCGGTTCATGCTTGTTACAACTGCACTTTTGATTTTGTTCTGTAATTATCCGATAAACGGCAATATATACTTGGTTAATCGAAACTTCACATTTATATTTTATTCAAAACGATATATGTACGTGATATAATCTTACAACTGATCTTCTCCATCACAACAGCGACATCTTTTGGCGATGATTGACACTAAATTTCCAGTTTAAGAAAATGTTCATTTATTTTTCATATCCCAATATGCATGATAAAAAAAACTTATCCAAAAGTCGAGGTTCCTGTCGAAGTTTCCGGTATGTTACCTAAACTGTTTCATCTTATATACCCCGTAATGCTGGATTACAGGACCAGAACAAAGAAGACGACCGTTTGGCCTAATCTCCACCAGATGTCACAACCGCTATGCTTTATAAACGTAGCGGTAGTGACCTCTGGTGGAGATTGTGTGTGGCCTACGCCCACTGCGCAAGCTCCTGCGAATGGTCGATTACACCTCATCAAAAGTATAACTCACTTTTGTGGTTTCTGCTCGAAGAGAATCTCATTTTTGTTTGGGCACTATGGTCTTTGGGATGGCCGGGACTACTCTTCTCGACCGTCAAACTGAAGTACAAAAAAATTGGTCCATTTCAAGCAAGCACCTTTTATTTACTTTCCACACGCGCATGCTTGCAAAATATAACTTACTCCATAATGTCCACAACACAAAACACCTATGTTTATGTAATTTTCATTGATATAGTTCTTATCCAACAGACTTGAACGGACCACATTGTGCTTTTTACTATATCTATACCTACGCCGCTGACGTATTTAGAAGCCCCGGTGCATTATGGGAGTTAAGTTTTGACCCAAACAGTCCCTAAACAACAAAGTCCTACTCTTTGGATTCTGTGTCTGCGCAATATGGGCTGAACCTGTTCGGAGAATGTCGTTTCCTCGTCCGACAAAGCTTAGAAATACATGCAGTGACAGAGATGCCGTGATTTCAAGGTTTATTCGTTTGCTAAACATTTCGTTATGCAAATTTATAAAAAAAAACTTCACCGAGAAATAGAATTATCTCATAACCTAAATTATCAGATTGTATCTATTTAAAAAATACATTTCCAAATGCACAGAGTTGAAAACGACCTTAGTGACCTTCGGAATGTGTTAGAACGTGATGTACACAGACACTTGTTTCCAGCACTAAATGGCTTAGAAACTGTCACACTGAGTACTCGTGTGTAGAAGTGACATTTATGTAAGACAAATTAATGAACCAGTCGTGCACTTCCTTCAAACGTTTCTTAAGAGGTAGGTAATGAGCTATACAAGGGCCCGCAGTGACAGCAGGCATACTTAGGTGAATTTATTATAAGATCAAGTTTCCATGTATTATACAGAGTTTATGTATGTGACAGGTACCCATCCGAGAAAACAAGCATGACTCAGCGCTTTTACATCCTCTGGATTTCTTATTAAAGAGAGTAATATCGCTTTTTGTGTTAGCTGGTGTTTACCATGTTTTTGTTAATTGGGGCTTTTGAGGTATGGATCTTGATATGGTCAGAGAGGCGGTTACCCTCCTTAAGGTCACATGGTTATGTCTATTCTTCTCTTGTGCGAGTCATTTTGTAAGTAACAATGAAAAGTCTTGATAGAGAGCGCATATATACCTCCGCCGAAATTCTTAGTTGCCAGAACGGAATATTACCAGGATCCTTATTAAACCATTAAGTTGGTGTGTGCTACATAAAATCATAAAATAGATTAAAATAACTGGATAAATGTGCTCCACGGTTCACTACATGGTTGTATCAAAGGTCATCTGTGCTTACCAGAACAATGACGATCTGTAATAAAAAGTGAATGACGATCGACGGTCTCACTCTCACCCGTGAGAAAACAAATAACCCAATCTCGCCGCAATGGTTAAGAATCCTTTAAAATTGGTTAAGTAATATAGTAATTAAGAATACCTCCAAAATGTAACGAATTATTATTTGAGAGTTAACTGAACCTTCCTACAAATATCAAATTCCGTCCATAACCTTTTGAGGTTAAAGTTGTTTTTCTATTATTTTTTTATTATTTATTGATCAAGTTTACTATTAAGTAGCTAACAGCGAAATAAACCAAGTAACCTACTAAGACGAAATCATATGTCCCTGCAGACAGGATGAGTCAGCTCCCACGTTTTCGGACAATAATGAATCACGTGCATGTGACATGGAAACGCCACACCCACGTAGTTGGATACTAATCGATGGATGGTCGGGTTCGTGATGACTGACAAATTGTCTGTAAGGGATATGTCTAGAATATCATAATAATTACTACTCTTATCATAACCCCCCCCCATACACACACACAACAGACGGGTCATGTGTCAAAATCACTCACCTAGAATAAATACACTAAAGCTGAGGTAACTGTCATATGTGCCAAATTTCGGCGAAATTTACACATACACACACACACTTATATATATATGTATATTTATATATATTTATTTATATATATATATAAGAGTGTATATATATATATGTGTGTGTATGTAATTGTGTTTGAAATCATCATTTGTGCAAAACTTTGGCGAAATTTACAGACATATCTCAGATCTCGATTTACACACACACGCAAATACACACACATACACACACATATATTCATATGCGCGTACATGTATTCTCACGCCATTGAATTCCCTGAAGGTCGTACTTAACAATATAATGGTGGGGTAGGTGGTTCAATTCCACTCAAAGAAATTTGCACGCACGCCTTCAGTTTGGCTGATGGACAAGAAAAAACTAACGGCACGGTGGTGTTTATTTGAAATATACGTGATGTTAATGCTATTCATAGTTGTTTGTGATACCGTCAATTGTGTCTGATTGAGTCTGATGATTTGAACCAATGCGGGTGTGCAGAATAAGGAAAACAAGGACTTCATCCCGAAGGGTGGCTGGCAAGTGAGGAAATTGAGAAGAAGAAAATTAATCAGGTAAGAGAGACTGAATATGTACAATTTATGTAGTAGGAATTAGGCTTGTATAAAAAATTGATTTGATTTCTTTAAACATAAATGGTAAAATCTTCATAAGATTCTAACCTCTCTTCCGGATTATTCCTTACTCCTTGCATATAAATATGGAATCCCACATGCTGAATAATAACATTTCCTTTTTATGGAATGGTAACCATCGTTCGCATGGAACAAAAAAAGTTTACATGCAATAACCGTGGATCTAATAATATCAAGGTACATAAAACCAATATAGGTAAATAGTGGAGGATGTGAAAAACAGACCGTCGTCTTCCCATAATTATTTGCCGCCTAGTGGTAAGACTGGTATAATTCTGCTAGGTACTAGTGTATGTATGTTTTTTTTTTTTTTTTTTGTTTTTTTTTTTAATGTAATGCAAATGAAATCAAATATTAGCCAGGAGCTCCGGGAGGAAGCTCACAGTAAAACAAAAATGTTTTATTGTAACATTGAATCATCTTATGCCTAGCTCACATATATATACACAGGGCGCCGTACGTTTTTCTTTTTCAACACGGCGGCTTGCCGTTGGTTGTTAGCACTCACATAATCTACGGCGACGGTACGGTGACCTCCGAAACATGGTTGATAAGAAGGCCGTCCGATGACCGGCAGGCGCTCAGCCGGCGATCGCTGGCACCGTGCGGCCACCGTATGGGTATTTCCTGCTTTATATATATATATAGCTGGACTTAAATATAAGTCATATGAAGCCAAAGGATAAGAATGGGAAAGGAAAGAAAAGTAAATGCAAGTCGAGGTAAAGAGTGGAGAGACCAAGCTGCGAAGATGTGGATGAGACGGAAAGCAAAATGAAACAAGAGGATCTTATCGTAGACTTTTTTGAAGGGCATTTTATTACTGTATTATTATATGCAATGTTTCTTGGATAATTGACCCTATAGATATATAGTCCTCGCTCCGTCTCAGTTTTACATGGATAAATGAAACAGGTGTATCCTGTATATATTGTATAACAACAATATTCTTTAATGATATTAATTTTTCAGATATAAATTAATTTAGGGAACTTTGGCAAATTGGATTTTGCTGTATTTATATATCCGACAGCTCAGGTTCAGGGCACCGTGAAGACACCGCACGGGCAAAATTTACGTTGCACACCCATTCGAATGTTCACATATAACACGGGGCCCTTACGGGGACCGTAACGCTGACACCCCAAGCCCCCCGTAAGGCGCCTGTACGAATATTGTCTAGAATATCACCCGGAATATCATATACGCGTGCCGCACGGATACCGGCAGGTGCCCTCGGACGACCGCACGGGCTGTGTACGGCCTTTCTAAGGGCTTACGGTGAGTTGAAAACGCCGGGAGAATAGAGCCAGCCTGCTCAGCACCACGGCGCCCGTACGGTGGGTAAAAATTGAACCTGCGCCCGTGAAAATAGAATGGGTATCTTGCGGTCACCGTGCGAATATGGCCGAAAATGTTTATTTTACTCACTGTACGGGCCCCGTAGGATTTATTTGATAGTACAACAGGGACCCGAACATTCAGTATTAATAAACGCCGATAGGTGTTGCAAGTGTAGCGAAAACGGTCTGTTATCAGGGATTTATTCTTAGCATGATCTGATGAAGAACCATCTGACTAAGGAACGTTTTTCAGGTTTTATCTTGTTTTTTTTTTTAGCTCAGCTGACTGTAATTTAACTGAGCTAAAGTGATCGGGCAGCGTCGGTCGTCCGTCCGTCCGTCCGTCTGTTTGTCTGTACATTAGGCAAAAAAAAATTAAGGTATGGTTCTCAGGCAACGCCTGCATCAATTTTATACCCCCGCATTAAAATTTTTATTTTGATTTTCAATAGGAACTTACAAATTTTGAGCTGGAGCCGCTCGCACTTTCCTTCAAGAAGATAAAATGATACCATTTTTCTCTGTTATGTTGTGCTTTTACTTGTTTAGCAAAATAAATATGTTTCTATCATGCTTTTCCCTTATCATTTGACATTTTTATCGAAACATACCAAAAAAAAATAAAAATAAAAAAAAACACCCTCCCGCATTGATTTCTGAAAAAAAGTGCCTGAGTACCAAATCCTTTTTTTTTTTTTTATTATTATTATTTTGGCCTTAGACTGGCACGTTTTGACACCATTGGATCTAGAAACCTATAACTGAATATTCCAGAGAAGCCAATAAAAATATTCTTGTAAACCTGAAATTAGGTCACTGTGACCTATATCCTCCTAGCAGTGGGGCTCGTAGGTACCCCCAAGAATAATTTATAATCTGATACAAAACCTCCAATATCTTGACAATTTATGCATGGATTGCTCTGAATTGTTGATTTAATATTGTCCATGGCTAGGGTTTTAAGTTCTTGAAAATTGGTGGCGCCACTTGCATTTTTACTTCAATTTTGACGAATATTCCCCTGTTTTTGAGACTGTCAAATGATAACAATTGAGTCTGTTCCTCAATATCAGTTTCATCTAGTGTCATGAAACTTCACGTGCATATTGATTATGACCGGTTTCTTCAGTTCCTGAAGACTTATGGCGCCTGCATTTTTTCTATTTTTACGAATTTTTTTCCTTTGTTTTGTGAATGCCTAATTATATTGAAACTATCAAATTTGCAACTGTGATTTCATCTCGTGTCCTGAAACCTTGTTTGTTATTAGGGTCCAGCTTGAGTAAGCGGATGCCCTATAGTGATAACCCTGTCTGTGTATGTGTCTGTCAGCCCGTCTTTCTGTACATTCGTCATTTTGGTTTAACATACAGATTTCAAAGTTTACTTTTATATGGCCCACCTCTATCGCAAGAAATCTATAGATTTTTGGATCATGGGGTCAAAGGTCAAGGTCATCCAACCCACTTATCAAGAAAGACTGTGGATGTTGATGCATTTTAACCCCTAACCTTGCACCTTGCATATATAGCTGACCTGTCGATGGGGGAAGATTCTGATCGATATTGGGGTCACAAGTTAACAGCTCAAGGTCACACGGGCCATCTGTCTGTATATTCGTTTCCAGATGATAACTCCAATTTGGAACGACATATTGGTTTCAAAATTGACTTATTTTTGACCCGCCAACAATGTAAGACCCTATTGATTTTGGAGTCAAAGGTCAAGATCATAGGACCCACTTATTTATAAAGATTGTGGATGCATTTTAAGCAATTTTTTTAATCCCAAACCTTCCATCTTAGACATACAGGTGACCTGAAATTAGGAGATGAACATTGATGATTTGATGGTCACTAAATTAAAGGTCAAGGTCACAGTTGCCATCTGTCGATAAAATTGTTTCTGAGTGAAAACTCCATTCTTTGGATTAATATATTGCTTATTGCTTTCGTACTTGATTTATATACGGCCGCTCAACAAAATAAGGGCCCTTTTCATTTTGGAGTCATTAGGGAAAAGGTCAAGGTCACAGGACAGAAGGCATTATTCAGTATGATGACAAATAACAGTCTAAATCAAGATTTTGTCTTGACCACATCGTGATCAGGGTTTGGGATGGTCAAATTCCTGATCGGGATTTGTTCTTGACGTTACAAAAATTCAGCTGAGCGCCGTGACCCACAGATGCCTTGTTTTTAAATATTATTAACTCATGGCTCGACAGGTCTGTAATAAAAAGGTAGGAATACAACAGTAATTTACTCTGCGTCGGAATTAAATCGTTATAACTTCAATTTGAAGCTGATATTAATTAATGTTGTCGTAAACTGAATGATAATTATTATCAATTGAAGCTAAATTGAATATTTTTATCATTTCAGCTAATTAAATATTTATTATTTTTATGGAAGCCAAAGCTTTAAATTGTTATCTTCTATTGAAGCTTAATTTAATGATATAATCCTTATTTGAACATAAGTAAATAATTATTTTACACAGTTAAAGCTAAGAAATTATTATCATCATTAGACCCTTTCACAAAACCAAAATGAATCAGTGTCATGCTTTAAGAGAATTTCTGTTACATATTTATGGTAATTGTGCATGTCTTAAAAATGATTATTTGGCAAACAAATTATTTGTGACAACATGACAATGATACATAAAGTAGAGAATCAGCATATGAAAAAAAAAACTGACGAGTACATGTGCCGCCATTTCTTACTGTTGTGTCCCTCATAACAAACTCTGTCTGCAAGCAGGTGTGGGCCAGGTCCAACGTCGCGTCAATACACTCCTGTCTGACTGAGACGGCGTCTCTCCCGTCGATACTCACACATATGGTGGTCTGGTGCCAGTTACAGAACGTTGCGGTCTCAAGATGTTGAACACGTGTTTTACACGCCATGCCTCATGACAACATCCGGACCGCCAAGACCTACATATCAAACACAGGTGTCCAAGTATCAATGAGTCGGAATAAAATTTGTTATTTCGCAAGGATGGTTAACTTGTACAAATTTGACACGTATCAAATAATGATGTGCTTATTATTTATGAGCCAGGCACATGCATTATTAAAAGGGTGATCCGGATATCATCCCAATTTTTCTGATTTTAGCACGTTTCCCTGCTTATATATTCTCTGAATTTAGGGTTCTTTAAAGGATTTTAACACCCATATGTACACTGATATATATATATATAAATACATATACATGTATACATATATTATTTGAAGTCAGCTAATCACCCACCTTATTGTAGAGATTTGTGAGATTTCCTGCTTACTCTTAAAAAATAATTAACTATGTAATAATTACTGCAGAGGTGTATTCTTAACGCCCCTGTGAAGGGTGTTTGAACTTTTTTTTTATTTACAAGCTTTAAGTAAGCATGGTACATGTGCCCATGTTAACAAGCTGAAAATCATGTTACCGTATACTTTTTTTTTACTGCGCAAGCGCAGAAGTTGAAAAGTCACTTATTAGAGAGAACGTGCTTTGCACAATTTATGTCTGGTAATTAACAAAACTTTGTTTCATTCGTTTACTGGCAGATGTTGTTGGCTATTTATGCCAGCACCCCCCCCCCCCCCCGCGCCACACACACAAACACACAGACGCACAAACGGGTTATCAAAACGTGAATATAAACAAACTGGCAAACTCTGGATACTGGTGCTCTTCGGTTCAAGATATTATGTTTTTAACACGTATGATGTCGGCATCGGCCTCAGACACATTCCATAAGATGCATGTGATCTCGGGGTCAAAGAAAAGTGTACATATATACTGGAATTATTAATTAGAGCGAGATCGAGAGTTCAATGTTACAGCGCGCATTTTCCGCCCATGCACGCTCCTTAATTGACTTCATTTGATTATACTTAGTAATACATAAATTACGTCACGTGGCATAGTAAGTCATATAAGAATGATGTCAACGTGGCAAATCAAGATCGGATTTTGCGACCTTAAAAGTGGAATCTAGGACAAAGAATTATATATACGCATTATATCTAAACGAGAGATGTACTTTGCATCTTGTGCCGTTTTCTTCATTTCCATATATTTGTATATATATAACATCTTCTGCATGTGAGTTTTATGTGTCTAGTCTGTTACACATATATATATATATATTAATATATATATATATATATATATATATATATATATATATACACTCCACAAATCACGTCATTTTTCACCTGCACCTGTCATTGTTAGTCATGTGAAAAATATGTCGCCGTGACGAGCCATGGTCCGATTTTGCGTCCTGAATAAAACATAATCTAGGACAAAGAAATATATATGCATTTTTATCTAAAGGCAGAGATGGATATTGCGTCTTCAGCCAAGTTCTTCCTTTATATTACTGTATATGAGTGTTATGTACAACTTAATCAACTGGTATTCCCAGTGCATTCACGTTGTGTATTACCTGCATGTGCCTCGGTGTACGGCCCCCTCCCCCTTTTTAATTCTTTTTCAAAGATGTTTTATCTGCCCCTGCAAGCAACATTTATCAAAGACGCAAATATGTTATTTCTATTTTAAAGATTAGAATATGCAATAACAGTAAAAACATTAAAATTGCCAAAAGGAATTACAGATATATTTCATGACAAAAAGTGTGATAATATTCATATCACACAACAGAGCTAGTAAGTATTTGTGAACAGGTGAATATCTATGTATACACGGTGTCCCTCAGATATATATCCAGGTAACCAGCCACACCTGCTGATAACACGAATGGAATGTAAATTAGGAGAGATATACACTAGCTCCACCAGTGACTCGCACGTGATACCGCAAAGATGGGCGCCAAGTTGGGACGCAGGTTGCTTGGTACTAAAACAGAAGCTCAGCCTGCACGGTCCATTAATTCAATGGCGCGTATCTCCCCTCGGTTGGTTTGCTTGACTCATCAACGCTTACAGGTACCTGTTGGCATCTATTCCTGGGCTCGTTATTAGAGTGAAATTAGCCCAGGTAAACCACAAGTAGCGCAAAGCAAACATTCCAGAAAAAAATACCAAAGGAATACTTCTTTGACGAGCAATAAAATGAAGGAAAAATCGCCCCGTTTACCTTATATAAATGTCAGTTTTATTGACCCTGAAGTCTATAAGATAAAGGTAAACAGGTGGTTAATTACGGCATTTTTTATCATAAACCAGGGGCTCATAAACAGGATGACGCAGTTTAACGTCGGAATGTAAATACTTCTTATGCAATTCCTCATTTTTCAAATTGGATTTATTGGTGATATACTGCATGATACATCTATGATAGGGCCAATCTATTCATTACACTGGGCCAGAGCATACATATGTAAGAGGAATAAGGAGTGAGTTCACAGAGGACAATCCTGATGAAACTTCTGTGATGGATTTGTGGCCGATCCAGTCTGCCTTGCGTCATATCCAACACCCAGCAGACCAGATAGTCCAATTGACCGTTCCTATATAATGTATATAAGAAATCTGACGCTCGGAGCATTTTTTACATCTTTGCAGAAAATATTGAAATGTTTATTATTAGGAATATAATAACAATGATAGAAAAATTATAATAAAAGCGAAACCACACATGCTTTGAAGGTCAAATTTAGATGCCTAATTTATGCGAGCCGTTCACAGCATCCCCCCCCCCCCAAATAAAAAATGAATTATAACCTAATAATAAAGAAAATGAGGCACTAATCTTTTATTTTGATATTCACGAGATCTAATAGGTCATTACCGACACACAAACACACACACACACACACACACACATATATATATATATATATATATATATATACAGTAATTACCTGTGAGATCTCATGTGATGGTGTCACAAAGGATATTTACATGTACATGTATATTGCACATTTTCTCATCTCGATCGTTTCATCGCCTGATTGACACCATCTCTTGTTCTTTGTCATCGTCAAATTCCTGTATCAATGGGGCATATAGAGTATTTCAGACGAGGAAGTTGGCCACTATAGCCCATTATTATACACCCCGAGGCTTGACACTGTGCTCCAAGCTGCTACAAAGGTATACTCCGATTTCTGACGGGTTTTGTACGGTGCGTGTAATATTTCAATGTAAGGGTCACATATATTTTCCAATATATAGGGCCTTATAAATTTGAGCGTTATACAATAAAATCTGGTGAGCGTATTAGGTGGCGTGTCGCTAACCACGGAGTGTCGGTCAGACATTGTGAACTTTATCGACGCAGCGTGAGGAAGAGTGCATAGTGTAGTATTTCAACAGCGTGACTAACTGGGTGTACAAGTGATAGGACAGAAGCAGATCCGGGGGGGGGGGGTGTTTTAGGAGATCCAACCCCCCCCCCCCACCCCACCCCCCCCCCTCCCCTCTTTTTCAGCCGCCTCAAACTTTTTAAGGGTTTCAAACCAAATTTTCTGGCCTTAATCCCCCCCCCTTTTTTTCAGATCTGGGGACCTTTTTAGGCGTGTCATACGTCCTCCTGGGTTTGACTCCCTTTTCCTAAATCTTGGATTAGCCCCTTAACGATATATAAAAACACGGGACAAAAGTGTGAGTTATAATTTATTATGTATTTATCAGACTGTTTTGGGGCGTAGCTAAGACTTACAGAAAGTGGTGCCGAAGATTAGGCAATAACAAACGACGCAAAGTCGAAAATACATGTACATATCATGCAGGCCTTCCAAACTTCTCTTTTTAAACAGTGTTTCTTAATTTTAGGATTGACTGAAAATGGAGCTTATTACCCTTTTTAACTCTTTTTTAGCAGCGCTCTTTTTTGTACTCTTCTTAATTGAAAATAAATCAATATATACCATTTCTCTCCTGCAATAATAGTCCAGTTGGAACAAGGATGGGGCATTTACAATTTTGTGTGGGCAAATTTCCAGCATGTATCACAGCCTGTGGAAAATGCTCCAATATCTTCATGCAGGGGGATACGAAATGTTTGTTTCTGACCTTTGGAGCGATATATATATATATATATATATATATATATATATATATATATATATACTGTCATTATAATAAGTTCAATGCTTGCATCTTCATTTAATTAATCGATTATTATATCCCATGCACTGACACCATTATATCAAAAATGTAAAATGTATAATCCACCTCAAGATGTGTAACCATTCGTTATCATTTTGTCAGTTATGATATTTATATTATAGATGGCGCCACTTCTCTGTGGCCAAGCCTCGGTGAGAAAGAACTTTTGTGATTCTTGAAATGTCGGGAACGATGCCAAAAATGTCCCTAAAGGAGATTTATTTTAATATTTAAAAATTTAACACTAATTCGTCATCTATGAGAAATTTTGGTATAGTGTATCAAGCAGGGGAACTCGTTCCATTGAAAACCTGAATATGGCCGATCGGAAGTCGGAATTGAGCGTATACCGCTAGTCCCTATGGTAACTACAACTATAAATCCTGTCTGAGTACATGTGTGCTGACGTGACAAGATGGTATATATATCTGCTCAGTAAATGTGTTGCTACTTATATTAGACACACCTTTTTCACATTATGGTGTAATTTGTTTGGTGTAGCATGTCGAGAATGTAATTTTACCTAACGATAATGTCTTGTTGTCACATAAATATATTATAAACGCCATGATGTAATAGGATCACGCTTATATGAAATGATTACACCGATTTAATTTATTATTGAAAAACTTATCAACTGCCAATATTCAGTATACGAGTAAAAAGAATAAGAACATCTAAAGGCACATTTTAATATTCTATAACTTAAAATTATCAGGTATTAAAAAAACGAGTAGAAAGTATATACCTGAATAAGAAATCTAAAGACAAAATTTAATATTCTATTATCATGTGTTATATACATATGTAGAAAAGTAGTCACCTGAATAAGATATCTAAAGTAATATTCTATTTCCCCTGTGATATAAAAAAAGGAGAAGAACAAGTCTAAAACAAAAAAATGGCGTATATAAATATGATTAGTAAGCTGCATTAAAGATTACAACATATGGTTTCATTTATGGACATTTCAGTAGGGAGCAACCCTTGACATTCTATACTTTATAACTATAAACATTCAATACACGAAATAAAATATTTACTCCTTATATACTCCTTGCGTTTCATAATTTTAAATGATTCACTGAAGAAAACGTATAAATTATCAGAGATTTTATATAATGTTAAATTAACGTTTACCTATATATATTTGTATTTTATACCTGGAGGCGGTATGATATGCTTTTGTGCAAGGAATACAAATTAGAACGTTTAACAATATCCAGGGCCGCAGAAAAGTCAGCCATGCATGCATGTGAAAAAACAACGTACATCACTGTTTATAAAACTCCTAGGCTATAACTCCCTCTTTCAGGACATCATAAAGAGGACATCTGTGACAAAACTTTTTTTTTACCATTTCTGCCATCTGCATCTGTTGTCTTATCTTCACTGGGCTGCCTAAGTCTCACAAACAAACAAAAAACACGCGAAGCCACGTGTAAATACGTGCAACTGACCCACATTATCAGATGACGAACGTGGTTTTTCCTTACACTACCAGTGACATTACAGTGGTTTATTCTTTTGATGTCTTGAATCACGACTGAGACAGGCCTCCGTCGCGTTCTATGATTGGTAGGAATTTTCAACTCGTGACCACGAAAAACGCTTTTGGTGCTTTAGATGACAATTTCCGCTTCTCATACCATATGTTGTACAATTGGTACCTCGATGGAACCAGGCCACTAAAAAAAACTGGCCGCATTGGAGAAGCAACGCTTTCTCTTTGGCCTAAGCTTGCGTGTGTGTGAGCATGACAACCCCTCATCACTGTTCACGCATGGGCCAGCTGCACTCCACAACAAACAAGCACACGATCGTAATGACCAGGAACAAGCGTATAAATTCGTGTGCAATAGACCATAACCACAGGTAATCACTGCGCAAAACACCGTGATATAGGAGCTTTATCATGCATAGGGCAGTGTATCCTCTGATCTGAGGAAAAGTTCCCAGCAGTTAACATAACTTGAGAGAAGATGGAAACATCGTAAACTGGGTTTTATTTTTCCCTTAGTACGGATTTTCTTAGCGCTGCCGGGCACAAGTCACTCAAAATAAACTGACAGCTGGGATATATTTTAGCATGTAATTCCCCTTATATATTTACGGGCAATAAACATAGGCGAAGCAACAGTTACTGGAGCGCCAAATGACAGGCGGACGCATAAAATACAACCTCGGATCTGGGCTGATTGGAGCCTTCCTTTGCCCTTAAATGACAACCCAATCATCTTGTATCATCAGGGTTGCGGTGGTCATATGTGATGTACTGACAATACTCGCTTAAGTCTGAGGTCCATCATGTATACCTAACTGAATGGCTGCGGAGGATATAATTTATATAATAAGAGACCCATCGGAGATTCGTTTGTACTTGACACCCCTGCACCTGAGCGTACGCTGATGACTGGGCTGCCGTCTGCCTGATAAGCAGGTTTATACAACAAATCAAAAATAAAGACCGCGCTGCAACCCAGGTCAGCGCTGTTCAGTGAAAAAAGTGTAAAGATGGTCATGGTCAGAGTTAGTACACCAAAGTGAGTAGTACGTGGTTATGGTAAGCGGAAACAAAGGAGCGTTGAAGAGACGCGACCATATGCGGTAGAAAAGTGACTCTCTTTAAACTTTCACAGTGGAGAATCACAACAAATGTTGAACTTCGCGTGGTCTGATGTTATGATGGAACATGTGATGCGAGCAAGCATCGTTTAAGTCATGTTATTTATCATATATTTCACTGGAACAGAGACCGCAGGAACTTAGCCAAAATATGTCAGTGTCGCAGATATAGCGGCGCCACCGTGTCATAAAGACGTCACGCTTATTCAAAGAAATGTCCTCCACGTTGTGAGCTGCTAGATTTAGGTGTCATACTAACTCAGGTGTGGTGACATTTCGTGCTAGAATTACCACTCGGCCTGGAATAGCAATATCATGCGTAATTATACGCCCGGCCGGCGTGAAAGAAACATCCCGAGTTAATTACCGGGCTACTAATCACGACCAGTAATATCAGCTAGCGGCAGATGCGGACCTTACATCAACACTTATTCCTCGGCTTGAACCCGACTGTCCAAGACTTGGACACATACAAGGTAACATAATCACAGGAGGATTTTCCCAGAAGCGGCGTGGTTTACGGACCATGTTGCCCTTCAGTCTCGTAAACCCTCTGGTTGGGTATTCCATTTCAGGTAAGTAACTCATATGTTATGTCTGATATTATGTGGTAACGCTCAATTGTCGGCAATAAACATGTATATCAAATATACCCCAGTTTACTACTAAACACCACCACATTAAACTGTTACCCAGACCCACTCGCTCATGTTATTGTCAACTAGTTGAATATCCATATCATTAGGCCCTTGTTTAACAATCACGACCTTTCACCATTATCCCTATGGATATGGATTATTGTTATGTAGTTACGACCCATCACCATGGGTTACTGTTAGCCAGAACCAATCAGCCTGCATGGATTACTAGTGGACAGGCACGACCTCATCGCCCCTACTTGCAGGTTACCATGGTCCATCCCCTGGGTTACATGTTAACAGACGCAACCCATCGCCCTAGGTTACAGATTTACTGACACAACCAATCACTCCGGGTTACAGATTTACTGACACAACCAGTCACTCCGGGTTACAGATTTACTGACACAACCAATCACTCCGGGTTACAGATTTACTGACACAACCCATCGCCCTAGGTTACAGATTTACTGACACAACCAATCACTCCGGGTTACATGATAACAGACACGGCCTATTTTCCTGGGTTACAGGATAACAGACACGACCCATTTTCCTTGTTTACAGGATAACAGACACGGCCCATTTTCCCGGCTTACAGGATAACATACACGACCCATCTCCCCTGGTTACAGGATAACAGACACGGCCCATCTCCCCGGGTTACAGGGTAACAGACGCAACCCATCGTGCTTGGTTAGAGATTTACTGACATAACCTGTCACTCAGGGTTTACAGGATAACTGACACGGCCCATCTCCCCGTGTTATACATAACAGACATGGCCCATCTCCCGGGGTTACAAGTTACCAGAGACGGCCCATCTCTCCGGGTTACAGGTTACCAGACCAGACCCATCACTTTGGGTCACAAGTTTACAGACACCCCCATCACTCTTGGGTCGGTCTGACAGACACGACGTATCACCCTAAGTTCGGTCTAACAGAGACGACCTATCACTCTTGGTTCGGCCTGACGACGCATCACTCTTAAGTTCGGTCTTACAGACACGACGTATCACCATGGCCACTCTTGGTTCGTTCGATAGACACGACCTATCACTATGGCCACTCTTGGTTCGTTCGACAGACACGACCTATCACTATGGCCACTCTTGGTTCGTTCGACGGACACGACCTATCACTATGGCCACTCTTGGTTCGTTCGACAGACACGACCTATCACTCTGAGCTGCAGGTTTAGAAATACGATCCGTCAACTAGCTAACAGAATAGATATCCACATTCTTTTTTATTTTTTTTTAATTATAACAGGATTACTGATTGTGTCTGTAGTTGTAACTATAATTATTTAATATCCCGAAGTCGTCTTACCAGTAACAAACATAAGCGTTTCAAGTTGAATACAGGCAATATACCATAACCTTCACGGTCTGGTCACGATCATTAGTGATCCTGGAAGGGAAAAAGAATACTTTCATGAATAATTTTAATATGCAGATATACGATGCAGTCCTTTATACAAAGATCAAACAGAATGTGGAGTTTTTGCGGGTGTATGCTATTAGTATATACATGGTTTGCACTTATATTCACGGACATATCACGTTAATGGATCATATGCCAATTTTCTTTTCACGACTACTTTACATATTACCGCACACACACATTCAATTAACAAGCAAAGTAGTGGGTTAGTAGTACACGGGATTTTTGGTAACATATACTAGAAATACAGAATTCCAAAGGGGCAGACTAAGGGCACTACAGACAACTAGAATTATCTCTTTACAAATACATATACACAAAATAAATATATAATTGTTTAATTCATTTATCAAGATGTCTACTCAGCCACTGATGCATAATTATAGGCAGGTTTTTATATGCCCGCGATGGAAATATATGAGTACGTTTACGCCTTGCTGTAATGGTGATTTATTGCAAGATACACAGCTGAAGGAACTCGTGATTACTACACCTCAGGCAAATACCTCAGGCACATACTTTTGCATTTAATAACCGCTCATATATGACATTCCAGTAATTCTTTAACAAAAAATTTAGTAAAGAAAGCTCAGTGCGACATCTGTTTGATTGGCCAACTTTGGAAGCACCTGCTTTACACCTTTGTTGTAGGTCCAACTGGGGCAAAGTCAAAATCCCAAAAGATGATACAAATTAACCTGAATATTGTGTGCACATCATTTATCACGTCACGGGCATATCATAATGCATTTAACTGATCCGTTGCTTGCAGCAGAACTGATCGTTTGTATGCTAACAGGAGTGATCTGTTGACTGCCGACAGAACTGATCTGTTGACTGCTAACAGGAGTGATCTATTGACTGTCGGCAGAACTGATCTGTGGACTGCTAACATACAGGAGTAATCTGTTGACTTTCGGCAGAACCGATCTGTTGACTGTCGGCAGAACTTTTCCGTTAACTGTCGGCAGAACCGATCTGTTCACTGTCGACAGAACTGATCTGTAGACTGTCGGCAGAACCGATCTGTTCACTGTCGACAGAACTGATCTGTTGCCTGCTAGCAGAATTGACATGTTGTCTCTTAGTAGAACTGGTCTATTGACTGTCAGCAGAACCGTTCGGGTGACTGCTTGCAGAAACTGATTTGCTGACTGCCTGCAGAACCGATGTGTTGACTGCCATCAGAACCGAATTATAGCTACCAGCTGGACTGTTCTATTGACTGCCAGCAGATCTGTTTGATTTGCCATACCTACATACTTCTCTACAGAGATTAGTTAACATGTAGAAATTATTCGAGAAAAAGTTCTTAGGGTTACATAGGCGTTATAATCATGGGAGGTCGTGAAATAATCTAGTATTATTACGTCACTATTACGTCACATGTAATATAAAAGATTTAAAGAGTGTCGTGCGTAAATGTATAACGTATAGTTTGCTAGAGGGTGTTTCGCTGTGTAAGTATACAAGAGGAGGTCAAAGTAATTTTGTCTGGCCGGAAAGACATGTTTATTACATTGACAGGGCAAATAAAAAATACTACTGTTAGAAATCATATGGTAATGATAAAACCATTGGCCTCAGAATATCAAGAGATTGACGATCTAATATAAAAGGACTTATAAACAAAGGAGAGCTAAACGTACATGGTGAGATTATGAGATCGAAATGTTTTAGTCCGAGTGGAAAGGAAATGTATCGGCCGTGAACGGACAAAGGAAAACACTGTCGACAATACGTGGAGGTATACAGTTCAAGATATTAAATTTCTGACATGGCTTCAAAATTGCTCGGAAGTTGTATTTCGCTGAGACGATGTGGCTGATCGTTGTACCGGAGTGAGTGGTCCTAACCTCAGGAATAGTTGCTCGGACGTTTTACTTCGTTTGAAATGGAGTTTGCGAACCCGGCATAATTGTCACGATGAGAGGTTTTTGTGACACTGTGTAAATGATCTTAGCTCGATGGGTCCTCATCCATGACACTTTGTGATGGCACTACTTTACAACAAGAGTTTAACGTGTATTGTGATAACATTACAGACGACCACCTATATACAACAGTAATTTGTTATTGTAAAAACCTCTCGTATACTGTTGAGTTGGTTCTCGCATACTGCACAAAAAAATGAGGTACATTAGGTATACCTTCCAATGAGTCACCAAAACAAAAGAAAACTATTTAAGGTATAATTTCCAATGAATTAAAAAAATACTTCGGGGATACTCTACAGTGACTCACTAGAAGCGGATCTGGATGGGGGTTGGGTTCAGGGGGTCCGCCGCCCCCCCCCCCCCCCTTCCCCCCTTTCAGCCGCCACAACCTATTTTAAGGGTTTCAGACCAATTTTTTTTTGCGGCCTGGACATCCCCCCCCCAACCCCCAATTTTCCGGTCTGAGGATCTTTTTTATGCTTTTTTCATTAGTCCTCCTGGATTGGACCCCTCTTTTCCTAAATCCTGGATCCGCCCAAGGCCATGTTTGTTCTTAACACATTTACGGTATCCATTGTCTCGCTCGCAAAGAGAGGACTGGATTACTTCCTTGTTGAGAAGACTCACCATTCAGTTTAAGTCGTGCGTGAAACCATACCAGCTGCCAAAAAAAAATAAATAAATTACTGTAATGTCACATCGGGACGAGGACAAACAGTCACGAATTCACAGCTTGTTCTTTCAACAAATGCCCTTGCACTGTTTTTGTAAACATTTTCCAAAATCCCAGACTTCATGGCCAAAGGATATATTCCAAATGCCAGAGTGAGTCAGGGATGTACTTAAATGGGAGAAAACCACAATTTCCTTTAATACTATTGGTATGTGTCTAAGTAATGTATTTTATCCAATAAATAAGGACACTTTTCTTCATTATATACCAACCGTGCCAGACACTAAGAGCGCGTGCAGTAACAAACCAATTAACGGACGTTAGTCGCCTAAACGTCTTGTCCGAATGATAAAATCAATGTTTTCAATTCATTGGTGACGCAACTGTACAAGGCATCATCAAGAAAGCACCAAGAAGAAATGATATAAATGTATGTACGTTTAAGGAAATGTTCACCACACTCCTCTTGGCCTTGAACTGAAAAATAAATAGAATAAACATCAGGGCGGCATAAATAAAGAAAAGAAGAGGAATGAATAGGAGTAAGGCGACCATAGTGAGAAGGTTTTCGAAGAGTGGGCGAGAACAGAGACATCAGAAGTTTCTTCCAGGCCGCTGAGACTTTCCACACAAAAAAATATAACTTAGTACACTTGGTAATTAAAGTTTTTCTCCAAAACAGACATAGTCTTCTCAAAATATTTATATATACTATCAAATCGTATTACTTCGGCCGGCTTTAACAGTACAGCAATATCATACGTGAATCGCAAGAACATCGGAAGTAACAAAGGGACCATTCGTTGATTTTATTATTGCCATCACCGACCGTGTTTGTGTGTGTGTGGGGGGGGGGGGGGGGGTTAACGATTCTGCATGGTGCACACATCTCCTCATGTCATTAATAAAGTTGTCTCTAAAAGAGGGCAAATACCATCAACGACTAAATCTAATTTTTCATAATTCCATACGTAAAAGATTCTCACTTATGACCTATCGTTTAGCGAAAATATTTCCTATAACGATATTAAGATATAAGATGACTTTAAAATCTATTTATATCCACCGCACCATACTTTACAGAATCGTACTGACAAGAGAAACGTTACAACTCTGCATTGTCATTGTCATTCTAAATATCAGCGGCGTAGGAATCATTGAAATGTGACGATGAAGTAAATGTAGTCCGTTCAAATATGTTGGACAAGAATTGTTTCAAGGCATATAACATAAACATGGGTGTTTTTGTGGTAAGGACTTCGCGGAATAAGTCATATTTTGTAAGCATATGCATGCGAATCGTTAACCTTGAAATGTAGCAACTTTTGATTTTAAAGTTTGATAGATGAGCTTAGCAGCCCCGGCCGTCTAACACTGCTTATAGGGTTCGTAGTGATTAGAAACGACTTCTGACGGAAGGGTACCACCGCACCACCTACCGTGACCCCCGCACTCCAAATAGCATACCCTATGTTTCCGCGTCTCAAATAACATACCCTGTCTTATTTTCTAAATACATATATTAGTTACGCTTTGAATTTCCAATCTGCCTTTTGCATGAACAACCATTCTTAGTCAATTACATTGTTGGGTACCTGAATAAAGGTCATCGGTCAGTCACTGTCCGCGGTCCTTTGGTCCTTTCCGCCCCCCTGCTCACACCATGGTAGCATTTCATCAGAAATATCTAAATCAACAACGTGACAGGTTTATATTGGTAGGACTTCTGTGGGAACCTGAGATTTGGTCAGTGTGACCTGTCTTCTACAACAATAACAATATACATGCAGCTTCACTTTATAATTTACCGACGAAAGTGTGAATTCATTTCTACAATTTTTTTTATCTTTTATATTAATTAATTAATTAACATGTCATTTTTGGTCTAATTTGGACAAAATGAAAACGAGCACAGCGTTACTCTCTGCTTTAATGCCTTGAATTCTGCAAAATAACTTGTCGATGCACTCTTACCGTCACCCGCCTTACGTAGTGGTTTAATACGCTGCATTTGCTCTGTACAACACCTTCAACACTTCCCTGCTCGTTATGGCCGGTTTTTCTGGCTTTCGCCATCAGGCTTTTTGAACAGGGCCAAGAAAGTGAGAGCCAGGTTTTGCATTAATTTGTGAACCATGTTTGAAAATCGCAACAATTCGTGTGTTTCATCGTATAGATTTGAATACTGTGTTACTGTGTGAGTATTATCTACGGTTTCTATGGTGCATAATCCTAGAATCTCTTGATAAAAGTTTGCATATGTGTTTTGTTTTAGATATTATCCACCAATCGTGGTTTATGTTACCGTGAAGGCAGGGCAAATAGAGAATACTTATTGTATACCAAAATGTATGAGAAGCTTTGACAGTTAATTCAAGCTGTGACCACAATATCAGCAGCTGCCTCACTGATACCTGAATGTTGGTAAACTGCATAAACATAACCTCATAAATAAGTCAGTATTTACTATGTAATGAAAATTTCCGCTATTAAAGTACACAGCGTGTACAACGAGTTGTACAGATGATTGAAAACGAAGTTCATACCCCAGTCATGAGTTCATTTTTCCAAAGGGTCACAAAGTTAAGATGCTTTCTCATCTGCTATATATAAAGAAAATTAAAATATTTTTTACATAATTTTCTTGTTAAAATTTTAACATTTTAATAATATGCTGTATGTATACATTGTGATATACACATTAATCTCCGTTGTTTGTTTTCTGCTACAAAATACTGTACGTACTCTTTATATGAAGGCACTAACCACTAATGACGGGCCCTGCTATAATCTTATATTTCGTGTCATCTGTTTATTTCATGACTGATAGGATAGTGCGGGGGCTCCAGTATATTAATGAGCATTTCAAATCACAGAGACAGTATAATACATTGACTAAAACCACTATATAAACAGCTCTTTTAGTATATGGCCCTGTGTCATAGCCTCCGTACTTCAAAAGACAGTGTCAAACGAGTAAAATATTTTAAAGTTCTCTCTCTCTCTCTCTCTCTCTCTCTCTCTCTCTCTCAAAACAAACATATGTACACAGTTTTTTCTTGGCTTGCCCCCACTTTGGGCGGTCTATTGATGTTACAGCAAATAGCTATTTGTAGAGTACAGTTGTATTTTGTTAGGGCCGCTAGTCTCTCTTATTAGACAGCTCCCAGCTGTGAACAAACCAGAAACACTCCTCCCCGCCAGGTGTGGTTGGACTCTAAACGTCTGATGGTTAGGTTCGGAAGAGGTCTGCATGGCACATCAGATCGTAAGAAAATACTACATAAATATACAGACGTACAGTTACTTGAATAATTGACCGTTCAGTTTTTATGACTTGTTTATAGAATGTTTCATACAGAACATGTTTGTTCACTTTATGAATTATAAAGAAAGTAATTTGCGATATTAATTTTGAGAATGAACCTAATAAATATCGAAGGAGGAAAAATGCATCTTCTTGAATATTCTAGGAATCCAAATCTTGTGGACACCTTTAAAACGAAACAACAAAATGTCTACCCCTGCCTGAAGACTTAAAGAATTCCACGAAAGAAAGTCTATAGAAGGTTAAAAATAAAACGTTCATATTCATTATCAAATAATTCATATGACTTAATATTGGTCTTTCATTTTATATCAAATTCAATATTTAAATTTTGCTGACAATTGTCACAAAACCAAACTTACAGTAATTTGTGAAATAAGGTATAATATTCTAAATAGGTACAGCATATAGTGGTATTTCATTTGAGTTTCACCAAGTGCTTAACTGTATTGCTTTTAAACAGCTGGAAAATCAGCTTGTTCCTTTGCGATTAGTACTGGCGTGTATTAAAGTATTAGCACCTGGAACATGTTGTAAGGATTTCTTTCTGCCTCGGTTAGACTAGTATTACAAGCTAAGCTGCCGTGAACAGCTGGTAACTCAGGGAGACCCTTTCCACCTTGCTTATGTCTTTATTGAGAAGATGCCGGTATCCCGTGATCATTAAGTTCTCTCCAGCATCCTGGAGTTCAACAGTCTCGCCTCATACAGATTACATTTATTACTCGGTATATATATATATATATATATATATATATATATATATATATATATATATATATATATATATATTTACAGTTCGGGAAGGGCTCTCCTGGTGCTGGTTTTTCATTAGCTCATACATGGAAGATAAATGTGTACCTCCGCGTTTGTTGATTTGTTTGTTTGCTTTCATATGAGCATCGATCTTATATTGTTAGTTAGGTTTCCAAATTATTGTTTGTGTTTGAATTTTATCCAGAGTTATTCAAATCATTTAAGTACTTTTGTTAGGTATAAAAATTGTTTCTATTTGTAAATATAAAAGTCATATCTACTTAGCATAAACATAACATGGGGAGAAACTTAACTCTTTGACAAAATGTGAGATCAACACGTACTCACAGTATTTGAGTAATATCAGTCTTGTATGTTAATAAATATTTAGAATTCATTTTATAGATCTAATTTGCTTAAATGAAATTTACTATATATGTACTATATATGTACTATATATGTACTCAAGTACAGACACCATGTCCTTAAGGATCCTGAAATTTCTGTACTTGTACCTATCCTTATTCTCGTCAGATTCTGAAGTACATGTAATCAAGTACAGCCCTCTCTGCCCGACCAAAGTCCTACACGCCAATAAAAAAGTATACTTATTTGTGAACTGTCAGAAACCAATATATACAATTCATAAGTCAGCTTATGGGTAGAGGAGGATGGATTTATATTAGGCCACGCCAGAAATTTATTATAGGCTCTGGTACCAAAAAATAAGGCGCGAGAGGGCGAATATTTTATTCCAGTTTTAATATACCTGTCGAGACAAAACATTACATTTGACTAAAAATTAGATATAGAAAATATTCATTTTCTTGATTTTTGACATGTTAGTAGAGATGCATGAAGCATTTCCCTATTATTTTGGGGAGTTGGGTCGAAGCAAGCTATAGCACAAATATCGAAGGGTTTCTAAATATATATATGTGAATCCGCAAAAAAAATGCAAAATCCGAATCCACGATTTCCGAAACGGCGAATCCGTAAAACACATTTCTTTGGTGTGGCCTATACGGAGTATCTGTTGTTGTAAAATCTTCAGCCTATGAGTTATGTGAGAATCGGCCATTACACGGACACGTGGTGAACAGGTGATATCTGATGTTACTGACTCGTAGTCCCAGGCGGATGAGAGGGGTGAGGCAAAAAATAAACACCCACAGAGGAGATTATGTGGGGGTCAGCTGTGCTAGTATAGCAAAGGGTCGGAGGATTTAAAAAGCATATAAGCAACAATAAGATCTTACAACTCTGTTTCCGGTCCACGTGTATATGACGTTGGTGAGGTGTTTTGTTATGCCTCCTGACTTCAAACAGTCAACAGGAGGTCTATACTTTTTTTTAAATTGATGTAAATTTTCTCCAGTGCATGTGAAAATATCAAAATATCAAACCACAAGTCAAAGAACAAAAGGAAACATAGTAGTAGGAACAGACACAAATATATATATATATATATGCCTACCCGGAAGCAATTCTGTATGAACGATTACCTGTCAAATATGATGATAGTTTATAACATTATAAATAACTGGTGCGTTCTTATTGCACAAAACTTAGCACGTGTTATTTCTTAAAGATGGCAACTGCCTTAGAATGTATACCTTATGACGACACAGAAACTCCAGGCCTTTATAAAAATAATCATTCACAGGCCGCGCACACTGGTATTAAAACTCAAGCTGCTACCAACAGAGCGTTGTCTGGTTGACCAACAAGCCATGAAAAGGATCTAATGATTCTCTGTTCCAATATTTTTTTTATCAAATAAGAGAGCAAAAAGGGAGAATCTCGATCTGCAGTGATCCGAATCAAGACCAATATTTAATATAATCTTCTTGACATTTTAATGCGTAGTATCATGGAAATTCTCGAACGACCTGTCATCCTATTGACCCAAAACAAGCAAATACATTAATATCAAAACAAGTAAGCACAGGGAGCTATTTAGAGGACTGAATTTTGGAATGTATAAAGCTATGGATATGTGGGGATATTAAGTGCATCACGTTACACCGCCCTCTTAATAATTAGTCAGCAGTCTGTGCTTACATAATGTACCTTTTATGCTGCGTCCTCCCTTGTTAATGTCAAATATATGACTGTCGCCTCTCCGTCTTCACCGCCTCCAAGTTATACCTCCAGCAGAACGATCATTTTCTTATAAAGTGGGATATCAAACTATGGAAAATAATATGTCACTTTCTACACGTATAAAAGACATGTTAGTTTTTCCGAGCTTGTTAATTGTTTCCGCTTTTGGTGGCAGGTTGCAAACTTTTTCCTCGTTTCTGTAATGTAGTGATACACTTTCGTCGGTCCATTACTATAAAGTGTGTTAAAATTCATTTGACCCTTATATGTTGCTAGGTACTACGGATATAATGGAGGCGTTGTTTCCTCTTTTTGTCCTGAAGCTTTCTGTTTTAAGCCAGTCTCCTTCTACAGATTTTTCCAGCCGATTTTTATCCGGCCTTTCTATTCGGTAATTGTGATGACGGAATCGAAATAATAGGCTGATTCACAACCTATAATCTGTCCTTGTAAATATCATCATTTGCACCGCGAATAACAATCCTCGAGACAAAACAATAAGTGACCAAAATTATCAGAAAATTCTTATGATCTGCACGGAAAATTGGTAGGTGCGCGAGCACTCGACGGCCGGCGAGGCTTGCAGATTTTTCCAGCCGCTTAAAAATTTTGGCCAGTAAGGAAAATCGGAAGTTGTGAGGGTGACGTAACCCTGAAAGAACTATCACTTTTGCTTTAAATATAATATCTTCTCTTCTTGCCCTGAAGCTTACTGTGTTTCAAAAAATGCCCTCTCTTCTTGTCCTGAAGGTATTTATGTTAGAAATTATGTCCTCTCTTTTTGTCCTAAAGGTCATCATGTTGGACATAATGTCCTCAATCCTTGTCCTGAAGATTTTTATGGTGGACCAATGTTCTTTCTTCATGTACAAATGCTCACTTCTTTGACCGCAATGTCGTGTCTGCTTGTCAAAAATCTCAATAATGACACAGCACCCTCTCCCCTAGTTCAAATATTTATTGTGTAATGCATGTAATGTCCTCTCTATTTGCTCTGAGCTCAACTGAGGAAGACAGTGTCTGTTTTTTTTTTTTCATTCCTTTTGTAGATGGACAGTGGGATGGACACGATCTGCTTTCCTGTCCTTTGTCTCATTAAAAGGGACACAGTGTCCTCTCTTCCTTGATCAATGTCTCACTGAGGTAGACACACTGCCCTCTCTTTTTGCGCTATGTTTCATTGAGATGGACACAGTGTCCTCTATTCTTTGTCCTTTGCCTCATTTAAGTGTGCACAGTATCCTTTCCTCCTTGTTCTATATCTCACTGAGGCAGACACAGTATCCTCTCTTCCTTGTTCTATATCTCACTGAAGTAGACACATTGCCCTTGTATTCTTGCGCTATATTTCACTGAGATGGACACAGTGTCCTCTCTTTCTTGCTCTATGTTTCACTGAGATGGACACAGTGTCCTCTCTTTCTTGCTCTATGTTTCACTGAGGTGGACAGAGTGTCCTCTCTTTCTTGCTGTATGTTTCACTGAGGTGAACACAGTGTCCTCTCTTTCTTGCTCTATGTTTCACTGAGGTGGACAGAGTGTCCTCTCTTTCTTGCTCTATGTTTCACTGAGGTAGACACAGTATCCTCTCTTTCTTGCTCTATGTTTCACTGAGGTGGACAGAGTGTCCTCTCTTTCTTGCTCTATGTTTTACTGAGGTGGACACAGTGTCCTCTCTTTCTTGCTCCATGGTTCACTGAGGTGGACACAGTGCCCTCTCTTTCTTGCTCTATGTTTCACTGAGATGGACACAGTGTCCTCTCTTTCTTGCTCTATGTTTCACTGAGGTGGACAGAGTGTCCTCTCTTTCTTGCTCTATGTTTCACTGAGGTGAACACAGTGTCCTCTCTTTCTTGCTCTATGTTTCACTGAGGTGGACAGAGTGTCCTCTCTTTCTTGCTCTATGTTTCACTGAGGTAGACACAGTGCCCTCTCTTTCTTGCTCTATGTTTCACTGAGGTGGACAGAGTGTCCTCTCTTTCTTGCTCTATGTTTCACTGAGGTGAACACAGTGTCCTCTCTTTCTTGCTCTATGTTTGACTGAGGTGGACAGAGTGTCCTCTCTTTCTTGCTCTATGTTTCACTGAGGTGAACACAGTGTCCTCTCTTTCTTGCTCTATGTTTCACTGAGGTGGACAGAGTGTCCTCTCTTTCTTGCTCTATGTTTCACTGAGGTGAACACAGTGTCCTCTCTTTCTTGCTCTATGTTTCACTGAGGTGGACAGAGTGTCCTCCCTTTCTTGCTCTATGTTTCACTGAGGTAGACAAAGTGTCCTCTCTTTCTTGCTCTATGTTTCACTGAGGTGGACAGAGTGTCCTCTCTTTCTTGCTCTATGTTTCACTGAGGTGAACACAGTGTCCACTCTTTCTTGCTCTATGTTTCACTGAGGTGGACAGAGTGTCCTCTCTTTCTTGCTCTATGTTTCACTGAGGTGAACACAGTGTCCTCTCTTTCTTGCTCTATGTTTCACTGAGGTGGACAGAGTGTCCTCTCTTTCTTGCTCTATGTTTCACTGAGGTGAACACAGTGTCCTCTCTTTCTTGCTCTATGTTTCACTGAGGTGGACAGAGTGTCCTCTCTTTCTTGCTCTATGTTTCACTGAGGTAGACACAGTGTCCTCTCTTTCTTGCTCTATGGTTCACTGAGGTGGACACAGTGTCCTCTCTTCCTTGTTCTATATCTTACTGAGCCAGACACAGTATCCTCTCTTCCTTGTTCTATATCTCACTGACAGAGTGTCCTCTCTTTCTTCCTCTGTGTTTCACTAAGTGGACACTGTCCTCTATTCTTTGCCCTTCGTCTTGCTAAAGTAGATACAGTGTCCTCTCTTCCTTGTTCTATATCTCACTGAGGCAGACACAGTGTCCTCTCTTCCTTGTTCTATATCTCACTGAGGTGGACACAGTGTCCTCTCTTCCTTGTTCTATATCTCACTGAGGTAGACACAGTATCCTCTCTTCCTTGTTCTATATCTCACTGAGGTAGACACAGTATCCTCTCTTCCTTGTCCATATCTCACTTAGGTAGACACAGTGTCCTCTCTTCCTTGTTCTATATCTCACTGAGGTAGACACAGTATCCTCTCTTCCTTGTTCTATATCTCACCGAGGTAGACACAGTATCCTCTCTTCCTTGTTCTATATCTCACTGAGGTAGACACAGTATCCTCTCTTCCTTGTTCTATATCTCACTGAGGTGGACACAGTGTCCTCTCTTCCTTGTTCTATATCTCACTGAGGTAGACACAGTATCCTCTCTTCCTTGTTCTATATCTCACTGAGGTAGACACAGTATCCTTTCTTCCTTGTTCTATATCTCACTGAGGTAGACACAGTATCCTATCTTCCTTGTTCTATATCTCACTGAGGTAGACACAGTGTCCTCTCTTCCTTGTTCTATATCTCACTGAGGTAGACACAGTATCCTCTCTTCCTTGTTCTATATCTCACTGAGGTAGACACAGTATCCTCTCTTCCTTGTTCTATATCTCACTTAGGTAGACACAGTATCCTCTCTTCCTTGTTCTATATCTCACTTAGGTAGACACAGTGTCCTCTCTTCCTTGTTCGATATCTCACTGAGGTAGACACAGTATCCTCTCTTCCTTGTTCTATATCTCACTAAGGTAGACACAGTATCCTCTCTTCCTTGTTCTATATCTCACTTAGGTGGACACAGTATCCTCTCTTCTTTGTTCTATATCTCACTTAGGTAGACACAGTGTCCTCTCTTCCTTGTTCTATATCTCACTAAGGTAGACACAGTATCCTCTTTTCCTTGTTCTATATCTCACTAAGGTAGACACAGTATCCTCTCTTCCTTGTTCTACATCTCACTAAGGTAGACACAGTATCCTCTCTTCCTTGTTCTATATCTCACTAAGGTAGACACAGTATCCTCTCTTCCTTGTTCTATATCTCACTTAGGTAGACACAGTATCCTCTGTTTCCTGTCCTATGTCTCACTTAGGCAGTCAAAATGTCCTCTCTCCCTTGCCTTGTTTCCCACCAATTTGGACACAATATTCTGTCTACCTTGTCCTAAGTCTTGCTAAAGTGGGTACAATTTCCTCTCTTCCTTGTCCTATGTCTCAGTGAGGTAGACAATGTCCTCTCTTCTTTGTCATGCTTACGTTATTTTCTATAAATTATGATTTTTTATGACCAAACGTCAAAACACTCCATCAAAGCCCAGTGAGAGAGAGAGAGGGGGGGGGGGGGAGAGATTCTTTATCTATAAATTTTGTTACCGGTACTTCTTGTGGCGATACGTTAAACCTCCCCTATAGGCCCATACAGAGTGAAAGAAGGAGAAAGAGAGAAACAAATATTGTATAAATGTTGTTTAAACAAATGTATGGCGCTATTCTTGATAAATAGTTTATGTTATTTCTCTTGACAACACGTTGAAACATCCCATCAAAGCGATAAACAGTCACGGGGCATGACGATGCTACTCACGTTATGTTGATCTGAGTTTTTATAATAATATATAACACCTCACTGTCAAAGTGCAGGACGTGACCGTTATGCTCCGTTGCCAAGGAAACGCCCACTACTCGCGACCTGTTACATTACCTCGACTCGATAAAATGCTAGTAATTGCGAGTTGTCCATATAATTAACAGCTGTGTTTTTGTTTACTTGTACTGGGAGGCTAAACTCTCACTTGAAATATGTGCGGGATTCCCTGCAGAACAAGGTCAACTATAGTGGCCCATATATACTGACGTTAAAGTATTCTTGGCATTCTGTATACTAGCATATGCTTTAGGATCACATGCGCTGGTGCAGCTTTTTATTATATAACATCATCCAATGTATACAATGATTTATACATTATAATTTATGTCACGGATATTTTGAATTCATTCCCAAGGTATAGAGGTGTATTACGTAAATAGAGCCTTACGAGGTTTACATAAAATCATAAAAGCATTACTTTTAATTTTTTCTCGACTGTGACTTCCTGACTATTTTGCCCAATCATTGGTGAAATAACCTCTTTCTGATTCGAAGGTATATCTAGCTACACCCCCTCCTCTCCCTCAAGGCATCTGTTCATCCACTTGATACGTACCTGTATTTATGCATCCATATTGTAATGTCGTAACAAGTTCCGTTGCCGTGTTCACGGTTTTTGTTTAGTACAGTGATGATCTCGTGAGATTTCGCGAGTGCAGAGACTACGTGTATAGTTCCAATAAAAGTCGTTATGTTACCTCTGATTGTTACACATGAACACTCTAGTTCCGTATGTGTGTTCAAACCTCTCCCCCAATCATGTACACAGATATACACACATACACGCACGGGGCAAACCCACGTCTTGTCCCTTTTTAAGGTATTCCATCCCTCCGGTCAATTCAACTACCTGCTTCATTAAATCCCTTTTTCGCACAATGCTCTTCGTTTTGTTCATGCTAATCAGGCCTGGATTCCATTCTGAAATTTTACTTTATAAGAAAATTTTACGCATTTTAATTGAATTTAATGAAATAAAAGTTAAAGGAATTTGAACTGAATTGAAATTAAAGCAAGGCCTCCCATGACTTGATCGGCAATTGCTCCAGCTCTCACATTTTGGCAGAGGAAAAATGACTAATGCAACCGGCTTCTGTGGTGTTGGGATAGAGCATCCGGGAGGTCATGTGCTCAAATCTAAACCAAGGAATTTTTTTAAGGTCGGCCCCCACCCTGGGTGAGCGCTCTGCAGAAGTAATGGGAAGGCTGCACCCAACAGCCTTGTATCACTCACAAAATAAGTGCGTCTTTGAAGGGTTCCCCGATATTATGACCCAGAAATGGGAATGAATGTTTACACACCCAGAACCCGCAGCTGCAGTAGGCACCAGGCCTGGATGACACATGATAGGAAGCGAGTGCCACCGCCCTGTCACGTAGTCAAAAATTCTGTAGATGTAGATTAAGAATACTCAGAGTAAGAATTAGGTAAGACATCATACAAATGTAGGCAGTTGCCTCCACCAAAAATATTATAAAATGTCAAAGTTTTATGTTTCCAATGGGAGATTAACGGAGTATGATTAGGTGCTGAAATGCTGTTTAATCTCTCTTACTGTATTTTGTGTATCAACACAATTGTCGATTAAATGTCTTTTCCAAAATTGACTTTATTTGATTGCGAATTGAAAAATGTATTGATCTGGAATTGGTATTTCCTCCGATAAATTGATTTGATTTGGGATTGGGAACAACCTAATTAATCACAGGTCCGGTGCTTTTGTTCGCCCTATTTTACCGTGTTGTTATTTGTGTGTAACAGACGCTATTTTCCTATGTCCATCAACCAGACCAAAACGTACCCAATACCCCATTAACATATGAAATTAGATTACCATAAGTCACTTATATATGGTCATACGAGACACAACTGTTAAAGTATTTATATTTTCTTTCACCAGGGGGCAGCTGTATACGTCCTCCGTTTGCAGATGCTCCGAGTTCCTTCGCCACGATGCTGCAGACGCAGTCAGCTGGACTGTTACATGTTCCTGCGGGTACGTACAGAAGCAGATAATAGATTGAGAAACCTGTTGAACCTGTTTAAGCATATAACTAATAAACTTTTAAGTTCATGCAACTTCAAGGTTATGCATATAACCAAGTTTATCTGGATTAATATCCACGGTGGTCCCATTCCCATGTGTCCCGCAACTCCCCTGTTGCCACGCCTTAGAAATGGACGTTTCTATTCTTGAGCTGTCCGGATTCATACCACGTGTGTCCTGGGAGGGGCATTATCCTTATTTCCAAATAATCCTGATAGATTTAACATAATTTGTCGGATGGGCTATCGCAGTGCAGTCTATTAAATATTACGATTTTGTATCCATTCTATGAATTTGCAGCGCCATCTGTCGCTTTTGGAATGAAACACATGAAACTAAACTTTTCCTCAGAGGCAAAATAAAGAACGGATAATAAGATAGAGATTATAAGTGTGGGTTGCAATATATCTACCAAATGTTAAATTAAGGCGTCGCTGAAAGCCGTGTGCGCGCATTTGCTCCGAAAGATTTGTTTAAAAGGAAGAAAATAAAACATGTGTATGTATTTTCACTGAGAGACTGACATCATTTTGAAAGAAATCTCAGTGAAAACATCTCCCTATAGAAATGTGCAATTATAGCCTACTGTTATGCTTGAATGATATGGAGCTTTCACCATTGTTTGACCAGCGACATTATAAAAAATTATATGGAAATATTGGCTTTAAGCAGGTGTACATTTACACATAAATACCAATTCCATGGTTTCAAATTTAGTAACTGAAAGTTTGAGATGGCTCATGTGGTAGCTCGAAAGTTCTTTTTATATTCTCCAGGTAGCAGCACAAGTCTGCTCTGTCCGGTGCCTATGATGTTCAATTCATGCCAAACGGGGACCACAAATCAAGCTAACCATCAGTTGCAAAGTGCTGATCTCCTGCAAGGAAATGAGCGGACGAGGGCAGAATCAGCTCTCAAACATGCGCAAATGGGATACCTCCCTCAACAAATTACGGCGAATACGCAAGCAGTCCCGGGAACAGGGCTGGGTGGCTTTTCTGATAACGTCACGGAGAGTTCAACGTTATTGTACAACCAGCTGTATGCGCTCAGCAGCGTACAACAACAGATGGCAGGTGGAAACCATCCGTCCAGTTTACAGAACATGTACACATTTAGGACACCTGTACCATTTGTTGGCACCAACCTGTGCCAAAATTATGACGTGAATCAGACAAAGAGTAATTCTAACTGGACCATTCCAGTAACTATTGGTAACCATGCGAAGGCTGTGTTACATTCTAACAATCTATACCGCACGTCACCACCAGGGCAAGGAAATGGCCCAGTAACGCCGAGTGGAGGGCTTGAATTACCTGAGAAGGTCCGTAGCTTCGGAAAATACACAAAGCCAACGAATGGACTTAACGGCTGTAGCTACGGCATGAACGCACATAATGGTCACTACAGCCAGAACGCCCAGAATGGCCACTTCTCTCAGCAGAGAACTTACAACGTAAGATGAAGTCACCGACACTCTCTCTCTCTCTCTCTCTCTCTCTCTCTCTCTCTCATACATAAAATATCACCAGATGTTTATTTATTATTTTTATGGATTTTATTATTTGGCACTTTTTATCGAAGACTAAATAAATACGATATCAACTACCCATCGTTAATATTAAATATGATGTAAACATTTTATTTGCGATTTAAATTCATTCCGATAAAACTTTATGCTTGGTTTGTGAATAAAATAAAGGCGAATTTTAATTTATTTGTATATAAATTAATGTCTTACCTGTTGATTCAACCTGGTAAATGTAATATATTTTGTACTGGCAACTCACGGAACTCGCAAAATTAATGACTTGTAAATGCAAGTGAAATAGAATACTTTAGATCCAACCATCCAGTCCGTCGAATCATAAAGCACACTTTTACATGTCTTCATTGACAGAAGCGCTTATTCACCATTAGACTATACGTTCACGTCTGTTTATTACACAGAGAGACAAACGGGCGTTTTCTAGGAGCAACCTTCCGGTTCACAATGATACACAGAGGGACAAATCAACACCAGGCAGCAAATTAAATAATGGAGGTATGAGTGTTTTCGTGTTATAAAAGCCAATAAGATTTCTACCATGCGGGTGGCGAGGTATTGTAGTTTTCATGGTTGGTTATTTCGTTGGTTTGACTGTTAGTAACTTTATTTTTTTTTAAATATGAACTAATGATATTGAAAATTTGTTAATGGGTAAGGATAACACCAAAGAGCTAAACCATCACATTTTGGAAGTATTCTGGATCGTCATAAGAGGAAGCGATTTCTTTATCCCAAACGAGAATGCTAGCAATTTATTGGTATGATTGGCCGTCTTTCTCTAAAGCGCACATTGATCCAACCAAATCAGAGTTGGTAAATTGTGACAAACATTTTTATAAGTGTTACACTACAATGTTCGGTTAGGATCCAAAAGAACATGTCGGCTTGGACTCTTATTTTTTTTTTTTTTTTTTATTTAGCTTAAGTTATTCACTTCGTGATCCTGTTTGTGAAAGAGTCCAACAGATTTTGTATTTGTGTATTCGTCACGTTTTCATGGTTTTTCCTGATTTGTTCCTAACAGGGCGTTTCTTATATCATCAATGTATGCCGCGCCCGTGATCTTCCCTTTGTAGAGCGTGCAATGTTGCTGAAAGATAGAATGTAAAACACTGATAACGGTAACTTCTTCTATATTACAGAAACCGTGACTTCTAATAAAGAGCCGGTGGCTGATGGACCCAAACCGGCCTCACTCACCTGGAAAGATTATCATTGTCAGGTTGGTAATTGAATTTTACGTAGATTTTTTTATAACAAACTAATTGCAAGTCCCCTTAGATGGCGTTCAAATTCATGTAAATCCGGAGTACAATCATTTTACATCTATCCATGCGCACGAAGTGTTCTTCAGTGGCTTTACACCATGTAGAGCTCATGAATTAGACTTTAACAACAATGTTCATAAAGAATACAATAGAATTGATTTTAAAAATCAAACTTTAGTTTAAAAAAAATTATAGGAACAGAGAAGGGAAATAAAAATATTTATCTGTATAAATTTATAATGGATTAGAGGTTAATTAAAAGCTTTATTTAATTCTTAAGAAGATTTAAGTTTAATTTCTTTTTGAACTCAATACAATTCTTGCCTACAATATCAAATCCAATATTGATTATGAAATGTTTCCCGTATATTTTAAGACGTATGTTTTCTAAATTCCTTTTTACTGATTTGCGTGTGTTGCGCTTAATTCATGTTGTGGTTGATCGACATAATGTGAGTGGTCTTGGCTTAGCCTTGCCTGAGCTTTAGTATATTTACGTTTACTATTAAAATGCCTAATATAAAACGTGATTCTATGTACCGATAGAGGTAACTCAGTACTAGCTCTTATGAAATAAGAGGGTTAGAGAGTGGTAATGAGTTACCGCGAGGTGCCAGTACCGACACTAAGTGCGATACAGTGAGAGAACGTTTGATTTCTATTTCAGAGGCAACAATTAAAGGCCATTTCATTGATGGGCCAGTCTGGTCATGAGCGTTAATTTCTTTCTATACTATTTAACTATACTTCTATGTCTTACCTCCTCAGCTGTGTGACGTATGGGCCAACAGTGAGAGGAACTTTACCATGCACGTGAATGGAAAGATGCACAAAATGGTGAGAAAAATGCTTCTTTAGATTTATATATGATAGTAGTCGATGCTGAAGCAATGTTTTGAAAAAAATAAGTATGTGAGCTATATTATATGTTCCTGACCACCAAGCCCACATGCACAAAACATGATTTACCTGCTATTTTTCAAAAATACATAGAAAAGAACAACCACTGCTTGCACCAGTATCATTCGCCGTGGACCGCTACCCGTTGCTGGCACAAAGCCAAAATTCAGCTAGTTGTTGTTTCGACCAATGAAAGCAGGACACTTAGCGAAGTTTGAATGCTTGGCACGTCGCCAGTAATATATTGCTGCTCTAGATACTGGCATTATAAACAAATGCTACCAGTGCAGGCAATGTTTGAATGAACTGCATCGCGTGTTTTGTTAAATAACACATGTTTTATGCTAAAGACTGACACAAAATCAGGGACCTTAAGATTAAAATTGCTTTTTTACTTTCATAGGCTGTGATTTGACAAATACAATTTTCCTTTGTCGATATAGCGGATCCTGAACGATGTCAGTCAGCGCCAAAAGATGTCGCTAATGTGGAGAACGGTCTATCGCGGTTTTCGTTCGAACTTACTAAATAATAACAAGTTTATAGAAGTTAATATTGAGTGTCGAGACACGATGCAATCGCGTAATTGGATCATTGAAAGAATTTATCGATCAGTCTCCTTTTCAATTGTAATTTCTTCTTGCAAATACATATAGCACTGCGAAAATAGGTAATTGAAACAGTCATTCAGAGATCAAATTCCCGTAACATACAAATATATATTGTTACAGGTTATTACATTTGAAAGACGCCGGAAAATTGGATCGGTACGCAAAGTGAAATACGTTGCCTGAATTTCGTAGTTTGGCAAGTTCCTGTTAACCGTAAAGATGGCGTCACCTTACAGTATTAATGCTATATTCTGCCCTCATTTATTCTCGAACTGCAGTGCCCATCTTGTCCAGTGTATCATCCACGGTAATCACGTTAAACTGCGCGGGATTGCAACTGGTAACTTAACAGAAGTCTAAAGGAAAAATCGTAAAAAAACTGCAGCAACTCTTGATTGGGCGCTTGGCTTACTGTTACTTGAAAAAACTTGTAGTAAATATTACCTGTTGATAGTTTCATAAAGTCATATTTTTATTTATACTTATATCGCAGAACATTGTATTATCTTTATGTAAAATGTTTCTTTATCTAATCTTTATTTCAAAACAGCTGCTGAAAAGCATAAAACATAGTATGGACCCAGATCGGATGGCTGAACTCTATGGCGACCCCAACAAACCAGTCATTCACACTGGAAGTAGACCGGCGGAGGGATACATTCCAAATCAGTGTAGCGGTTCCAGTTCTGAACTTTCCAACAGTCAAGAAGACGTGACGAACAATGAAACAATGTCACTGTGAGTAACAGGATTTATTCAAATAACATCTTTTCCTTCCATGGGCATCAATGGAATGATCCTCTGATTTTGTTTACATTTGTTCTCACAAGATGTCACTCCATTACAACACTTGTGTTTTTTCGCCTGTTTCTTGGTGACTGTATCTTATCTCTTCAGCCAACTTATCATAATAATAGACTATTTCTTCAGATTATAAACTGCTCCGTAAGGTGACGATATCATACCAAATAATTGCCGGAGTACCTGTTATTCATGGACATGTATATTTAGTATATTTGCTATCTGTGTACAAACATTTGTCGGAAATCAATGGACACCCTGAACTTGTGGAGTATCCGATAACACACCAGATGATGGGCCAGGCATACGCAATACCCATGATTGTTGAAACTCTCATAAAACAACTTTCAAGTCAATAGTTTATTTTAAAGCCAACTATCCGCCTACCTTTTTCTATAGCATTTATGTTACATCTGGCTTTTTTCTGAATCCATTAACTGTAGGTATTTCCAATTTAAGAAAAGTTCTTATGAAGAATCGGTGACATATGTATCATTTTGTTTTATCTGCAAGCTGTAATTAAACACTGAACAATGGCCAATGTTGTATTGGTTGCAATGGGTGCGGAAGTTCAAAAGCCACTTGATGCAAAACTCTGGTTCGTCTGACATGCCGCTAGATGTCCTTATTGAATGTGTTTGGAATACTTCGGATTATTATGGCGGGCTACCAAATGTTGTAAACACATGAATAAAACAAAACGAATAGCCTGGGTGGGGTGGCATCGGTGTTTTCTGGCCTATTTTATAAAAAGTTCAAGAGATCATCTTCAGTTTATACATGTCAGATATCGGAATAGGCCTCTTTAAGTTTTAGGAAAGATACTGAATAGAAATGTTCTGGCCATAACACAGATTAATGCAATATATAGAGCAAAAGGGTTATTGTGCATGTGTTTTGTAACATTCTCCCGTTATTCTAACAGAGTACTTCGGAACACAAATTTAGTTATTTACTCCAATACCATTTTTGCTTCTCAGCGCCATCTTGTATTCATACTCTGAACGATTCACATTTTCTCGCTTCCATTAAATTGCTGCTTGAATTATATTCTACGTCTTTGCATTGAAAATATATACATATATGTTTGTAGTCGATTATACTGGATAATGATATAAAAAAAAATTAGCCAGTATAAATATTCAATTCATACATTATGTGTTTCACTAAATGAACACAATATGGCGCGGAGATCAATGCAGAAGACGCATCACCGTAATTAATTTGAAAACATTTTGAGGTACCAAATCAGATAGGTAAAATAAAAACGCTCTTGCTTTTTCTGACAGAAACGATTCACTGCCAGGACAACAAGTGGGACAACAGACTCCAAAAGATAATCTTCAAGTAAGTTTCATGTCCATCAAATAACCATTTTCGCTTTACCTTTACATGTTTGTTTTGAAAAACCCAAACCAGGATTCTTCAGGAAAGTTGCATTATTATATTTTTTCCTATGCTGAATTATAAATTACATATCTCTGCAATCTAGTTTCAAAAGACATTAAGTATATATATATATATATATATATATATATATATATATATATATATATATATATATATATATAAAGTTATATATCATTTAGCGATATGTATCATAAATACCAAGAATGTTTTAGGTTTGAGAATATAATTGTGTACATCGTATTTGTATTACATTGCAGTTGGTGGGTACACTATTAAACAGTGTGCAGAATGGCAAAACACTGGAAGAATCCATCCACAAATGCTCAGGTGAGGCGCAAAATACCCACATACACTCGCTCATACGAACAATACTGACACGCACATATATTCATCAGTCATCTTATTCCTGATATTGAATACCAAAACCTCCTGATTAAGAGTACTAACAAGTTTATTGCTAGTCCACCTTACGGGAGCAGGATTGGGTTGTAATTACTTTGCTCTTTGCTCTCGATACAATACATATATGAAACATATATGATACATATAAAAAACATATTTTAAATTCCAAGACGAATGTTCCCTTGTATATTGAAATGCAAATAGGCTTACTCTCATAAAATGCATGTCCAAACCATAAATAAATTTCACTTTTGATGTCTTACATGGTGCTGAGACACTTTGTTAAATGTTAGATTTCACTTCTCATGTGATGATCAAAAATCATAAACGTATCGAAAAAGGAACATCTACGATACCGATACGATATTTGACCTTGTATCGCGATGTTTCCGTTCATATGTTTAGTACTGAAGTGCAACGCAAAAACGTTTGGTCAGTCAGACTTTGATTTATTTTATATCAGGCACTAATGTCCCTAAATGATTCATATTTTCGATACGGCTTCGAGCTTTAATCACAGATTCGTTAACCCAGATTTCATTGGCACAGATTCTTTTTTTTTACACCCACGAATATTCTGTCTCTGTAGACAATTAGATAAAAAAAAAAACATATAATACTCAATTTGAATTCCCATATTGCACATCAGATATGGAACAATGGTAAAGCGTGCCTTCCTTTTAGTATCACACTAACGTTATCTGCTTTACTTGGTGACGGCATCGGCATGTTTTCGGACATGATAACTTTAGTTCTGTCGCCCATTAGGTCGTTTCACTTTTTAAACTTTATTAAATGAATGTGAATATGATAAAGTGGCGCCCATGATGATGTATTATCGATCCTCCATTTAATCCGTTTTTCTTTTTGCCGCGCTTCAGATTATCAGATTTCCCGCTAAATTGCCTGATATTATCGCCGCAGAACAGGCCTAATATTAATTAAACACAATCATTCGGTTAGCAGGAACACCGTTTGCATTCGCATGTTAACCTGAGTTAAGCGAGGGATAATTCCTAAATGGATTGCACACTTTTCTTGATTGAAATCTATCTAATCATTATTTATGAATTTTAGGAGCTTAACTTGCCATCCCCATCTCACTTAGATTTTGGTTAAGTTGAAATATTGTAATGGGATGTAATATCACATAAGATAAAAACTCTCCATAAAGCATGGAATAAGCCACATATAATTGAAATCTTCTCTTTTCATGGGATTTGAAAATGGGATTAAGTGAAGCTCATTTGCAATGGGAATACTAGTTGCTTCCGACCATAAAATCTTTGGGCTTAGATGATTAGAAAATGAATCCTTAAAAACTAACTATACAGTATACATTAGTAATGATATATAATTCAAAACTATTAAGCATATCTTATTTTGGTTATAAAAAAAACTTTACAGCTCTTTTCATTTACCTTTTCATTAACTTGGTGTTTCAGCAATCCGCTTTATATAACACCATACTCTGCTTAGGACAAATCAATGGGCATTTTAATTCGAAAGGCTCTTGGTTATTCATTTGCATCTGTATCACATATTTACTCTTCTTGATTCAAAACAAGGTTAACTAGAGACGGGACAGCCTTGAAAAGAGTATAAAATTGGTTCTAGATGGAAGGTGTGTTTTTATGTGCATGTTTGTCTAATTATCATAAAATCTGGCGTAATATAGGAACTATTTATTATCCTAATTATATTTTATTATTATTATTCTTTAACATTTCAAATCTGGGAACAGATGACGGACCGCCCCCAGTCTTGGATCTAGAGTATGTACAACAGCACCCTGACGAATATTGGACCCATTACTGGTGCAAGGTGGGTCAGACAAATCCTCAAGATCTGTCGCGGTCACTCTAAATGTGAAGTTAAACATTAAAGGGCATTTCCTAGTGGTTAAGGTGCTAGCCGTTGGAGCTAAAGGTCCCCGCTTCCACGCAGTGCATTTAGGGCAGAATCGTAATATTACGATAGAACCTCACTCTCAAGGTTATCCCTTTTTTCTCGACATGTTTTGCTTTCTGGGTCATTGCTAGCCTCGTGCATATAAAACCTAAATTCAAAAAGGTTTAACAATAACATATCATTTGTATCGGACACCTGATAGCCTCACTCCTCTGATAGATCCGTAGTACATAGACATAATATGAAAATCAATATAAATAGCTATCCGTCATATCTTTAGCGAACCTGTGAGCTTATGCGATGGTGTGGCGTCGTCCGGCGTCCGTCGTCCGTCGTCTGTACGTTAACCTATACTATCTTGAAAACGGCAAGAGTAAGCAGAGCGAAATTTTATGCAAAACATTAGTCATCTAAAAATCTATATCGATTTTTGCTTATTTTTTGGCTAACTGCATTTTCTTAGATTTTATTGGGAAAAAGCTAATAAAAAAGCTTTAAAAATCTTCTTCTCCGAAAACGTTCAGCCAAATTGTCCAATATTTCACAGAAATGATTCCTGGAACAATCTTTCCCAAATTTGTTCGAATGGTTTAAGTTCGGTGATTTTTGGCCAAGTTACAGGAAGTTGTACTTAGTCATCTGCCCTAAAAAGCATAGTAAAATTACAATCTCAGAAACGGCTGGAGCTATCATCACCAAATTTTATGCCAATGTTGGTCACATGAGTCATATCTGAAATTGAGGTATTGGTGGCGCCACCTGCATCGGCCTTTTTTTACGAGGGTCATCAGTGGCCGTATCATACTGACGGCTACAAAATAACTTCTTCTCTGAAACCATATGCCCAAATTGTTTAATATCGTACAGAAATAATCCTAGGGTAGTGCTTTCTGAAGTTTGTTCAAATGGTCTCAGTTCAGTGACTTTTGGCCGAGTTATGGAAAGCTGAATTTAGTCATATGCCATAACATCCCATTTTAGCTAAGTGGCCACAAAGATCTTCTTCTCAAAAACCACTGGGCCAAATTCTTAAATCTCACACATTAATTATCCTTTGATGTTGATTATTCAAGTTTGTTCAAATGGTTTTGGTTCAGTGATTTTTTGCTGAGTTATGAGAAGCCTTACTTAGCCATTTTGCTGTATTTTCCCATATGAGTTATAAACCTGTAAAACTTTTTTGACCGAGGCCACTGAGGCAAATTTGTTTAATATTTTACAAGAATAATCCCCTGAATAATTCTTTTAATAATTGTCATTTGTGGTTCCAAAGAATGAATTTTGGCTGAATTATAAAGATTGAATTGAGTCATTTTACTATATATGTAAGCTGTGTGATCAGATACATCTAGCCTGGCATCTGTTTATCAGCATCCATTACATCATGCCTCTGGACATTTAGATTTCAGGTTATCTATGGTTAATATTGACAAGAATGTTTTTAAAGGCTTTTAAAAAATGTAGATTTATGATTTTAGATATTCCTCGTGCCAGGCAATGTTTACAATCACAGGTATACAGCTCTCTGTGGCTATATAAAGACGGCTGTACATGGATTATAAATAATAGGTATCCATACTCAACTTAATTCGAGATTTTGCCATCAGTGAGATGTATCTGTATTATAATTTTGCACTCAATATGAATCTGTAGTAATTTTTAGCGAACCTGTGAGCTAAAAACACTTGAGCAAGCATCATGAAATTTAATGCAAAAAATTAGCCATCTGTAAAACTCTGCATTTTCTTAGATTTTATAGAGAAAAAGGTAAAAAAAACCTTTAAAAATCTTCTCCTTCGAAACGGTATAGCCAAATTGTTCAATATTTCACAGGAATAATCTTTTATACCATCTCTCTCAAGTTTGTTTCTATGGTTCAAGTTCGGTGAATTTTGGCCGAGTTACAGGAAGTTGAACTTGAATATATGGACTTGGAGTACATGAAGGGAACTAGCCCGCTCCTTTAGTCATAAGGCCCCTCCAGTATTCATCTTCTTCTTGTTTATAGGGATACCTATGAGGCTTTAATTTTGGTAGTTTTGGACCTTAAGTGTTTGCCTTCAATAGGAAAGTAGCAGTTCATCACTGGGCTCAGAGATCGTTACAACATCACAAAGTCACTTTTTGATTTACATTGATCTATACATGTTATTTCGCTGCGCCAATATCAAGTAGAGACCGGGCGCGGTATCTGGGCCGGCTCTGTGAATTCAATCTGCTTGATAAATGGCGGACAATAACCGCGTATGATATTAGGGTTTCTCAGAAATAAATGTTCTTAGTATTGATCACTGCCATAAATCAAAACATTGGTTCTTTATAAGAAGGATAATACCTTTTGCTTGGCATTCTTCCTCGTTAAGACCTCGTATCTTGTATACTTAGCAGGGCTTCTTGTGTATCTTACATTCCGGCAAGGGCTTATTTTAACAATCCAAACCCTACTGGCGTTTGCAGATAGCTACCCGCGCAGGTTTACTGAACGTTTTGTCTGTTTCCAATATTTCTTACATTGTGTTCAGAGTCAGCTTATTTCATTGTTGACACTCCAGTGCCAACCAAATACAAAAAAAATGTTTAACCATTCTTTTCTGTTATTAATATAAACACACTAAATCTTATCCTTTTTCCACTTAAAATACCATTACACTGATTAATTATGCCAATGCTTAAATATGGCAGGATTAACAGACGGTTATTTGCATTTTGAATAAATTGAAAAATGTTCCAAACATTTTTTCTCATCGTTTAAAATTTATTACATATAGTGATATTTTTTTCATATCAATAAACTTCTTTTAACGTGACGGGGTGTTAAGAAAGAATGTAGGCCTAATACAGAGAGGCAGTTGCAGGAAATGAAATCAAACTTATTTATCAGCATCACCTTCTACAAATCCATACACCTTTAAAAGACTACAGACAAACTTGACTTCACGTGTTCTTTTTTTTATTTTAATGGTTAAACCTTTTCCAGCTGTGCGACATCTGGGCGAGCTGTGAACGGAATTTCATCATGCATGTCCGGGGCAGGAAGCATAAGAAGGTTGGTATTTAATACCTGAAGAATATTTACGAATATTTATCAAGGACCAATCTATTTAATTATCATTTCCATGATTTCCATTTTCGAAATTACTATATGTATACCTGGCAAAACTTTAAATGTCAGAGACATTAAAATGGTTTATACAAATTCATAAAAATTTATATGAAAACAAACATTTATAATTTGTTAAAAATTTAATCTCTTTAAATTTTTCTTATGAGGGAAGAAACATTCAACTATTATATTGTCTGGAGTCTTAATGACCAGGTGACCAACACATTTAAATCCACACTGTTGCCAATATGGTATTGCTGGGTTTGTTGTTATTCTACTATGCATACAAAGCTTATCAGTAAAATAGTCTAGAAACAAACTTGCCAGATGTATAAATCTATAAAACTAAAGATGTTCAATAATTTTGTAGGTCTTAATAATAATTCCTATTCACCGGAACCAAGTAAAGACTTTTACCTTTGTTAACTGGTTGTGTCTTCTTTCTAAGGTTGCAAACAGTTTGAAAGTAACTCTCGGGCAGCAACGTTTTACTGAAATGTACCAAGATCCGGATGTCCCTGAAATACGCATCAAGAAAAGGCCATCAGAAAACCAAGATGGCGTGACTGAGAAAGGTGACATGGAAGCAGGAATGACATACAGAGAAACTCAACACTGTGTCACGCAAGAATCCACGCGTACCATTGTGACGTCACGAGAGACTACGCCAGAAAATAATGAGAAGTTACCTTTAGCAAGGGCGCTGGTTAAAACGCTCTACAAGGAGAACAAGGTAGTCATGGCTAAGCTTGCTGAATTGTCAGACAGTACAAGCCCACACAATGGTCAGATAGAACAATCGCATGTGCCCCCGTCGGAAGTGTCAAGCACGTCAGAGGAGTCCAAACTGCTTGTGAAAGAGTCACATAAAACAGCAATGTCATCAGCATCTCTCCCCTCAGATGGTGCTTCTAACACCAGCTCTGGTGAAGGTGAAACTAAATTGAGGAACGACGAGACTTCAGAGCTAACTGCGGAAGTGAGACAGGAGTTAAAAAAAGTCTTCCGGGCAGCTGGCAAAATGCCAGCGCCAGCCGAGGATCCGTACCACGCATCAACACAAGCGCTGTGTCAGGTGGGTATTTATCTTATCCCTTGTTGGAAAAACTAGAAAAATCTTCTTCAGATGGTGAGGAGTTAATCGATATTTGCGTGCTTACACGTACTCCATCACAGTTTATAGTTTTGGAGATCTATAGTAAACAGAGTTGTCAAGGATCAAAACGCGGTCATAACTAGGTCCTCCTTAGATATTTTTACAGAAGAATACATATGGAAGGTATATCCAAATCAAACTTGTTTAATTATGCAGAAAGGAACTAACTAGAAATAGCGATGTTTAAAATATAAATGTTTAAATCATCTAACAAAATTTGACTGGCTTCTTTAACGGGCGATTTGCTGTTAAAATGTATGAATCTCAGTGAGAATCGCCAAATATAAAAATCATAAGAGTTGATCTGACTGATATTAAATGATTTATTTGAAAATGTTATTATTATATAAATATCAAATTTGTTCGCCTGTAAGACAATTTTGTAACGCATTTATTTCTAAAGAATTCAATGATGAAAATCACTTCTCCACAATGTTCAGTTTGTAATCTTTATGAAGTTATTGTTCAGTGGTATCGTAGATGATATCGAGCCTGAAACCAACAATTAATTATTTTTATGTATACCCAGCACAGCTTAGTAGCAAGTGTTGACAGGTACAGTGCTGTGCAAATATTGGACTCATCAAAGTGTCTATTTGACATGTAAGGCGTTAAAAAGATTTAAAAATTCAAACTCGGTTTTTTCCAGAGGACAAATTTTATTGTTTGTTACCGTGACGACAAAGATTCGTCATTATATAGTAACATGGCACTAGTACTTCCTTTGGGAACGAAAGTCACATGGTCACTGTCATCTTAACTCTGTATAAACACTAAAAGATAAGAAGAAAAATAATAATCTGGTAAAATCATTCGAACCATCAGAAAACCTGAAATTTGAAAGTGAGGAGCGTAGAAATAATTTTTAATTAATATATTGATTGAGTTAGGGATTTGAAATTGCACCACACGCTCTTTATATTGAAATATGATCTCAAAGATCAGCATATGTAAGATTTTAAACAAGATAAATATTCTGCTTTAGTGATTATCTTTTACTACCAAGCGTGCTAAAAACCGCTTATTTTTGGAATAAAAATACCAAAGAAGGTATCCCTTGGTGCAAGAGACGGCCGGAAATCTTTAAAAATCTGAAAACACATCGATTCGATACTGAAGTGTGAGAAGGCCTTTCTCCAGAATAAAATTGTTCTGTTCCAACTCAAGTGTGAGTATGCGTGTTTATGTTTATACAGGTGTATGTGGTTTATAGAATTGTTAATTCCAAATTTAATCCATGGAATCAAAATATGTATTCCTTACAGGTGCCCTCAGAGTGTTCGAACAGAAAGAGACCGGGTGACAGCGTGGAGCGAGAGGGATTCGCCAAGCGGAGTAGAGTTTCAAAGGTTTCCCCGGATAGTACAGACTTGGACAAACTGGCATCTAATACTTCAAAGAGAGAAAATAATAATCGTCTGAACATGGACACAATGCACAACTTGAGTCATAACTGGTCCGACATTGACAATATAAGGGAAGGAGCAAAGGTTCAGAATGAACGTACTTACCCTTTTTCATCTCCAAATGGTGACACGTGGCACAGCAGTGATGGCCATAACAGTACCATTACAAAAGGGGAGGCATTTATAAAGAAGTACCAGTCCACACACAGCAATGCTAAAACTCATACAGAAAACATGGAAAATGGAAAATTATCTCGAATATCCGATGGAGAACAGGAACTAATGAAAATGATAAAAAAGCAAGCTGGAATTTCAGACTCTTCAATTTTACTGAAGGCTGTGCGTGTGGTTCAGACATTGGAACCTGACCTTCTGACGTCACTAGGAAGCCTCAGTTCGGCTACTATTAAAGGTTTGGCCTCCGGTGATATTCCTGTCCACGGGATTCTAAGTCAACTGCCTTCGAAAGTTGCCAAGGCTTTGGAAGACGGTAGGCTTCATCTGGATCATGCAAGCATGGGTCAAAACCAGGCGCAGGAACATTCTGTCAAAAACCAGAGGTTATACCAGATTACACGGAGCACAAAACGATCTGTCACCGAGATCTCTAGTGATATTATTAAATACAACCAGCTGGACGTCCCGACTGAAATGGTTCTTGGGCAGCAACATTTGTCAGATAGGAATGAATCATTTAGCAAAAGAAAGATTAATTATGAAACTGGCTCTGGCAATAATTATAAATTAGACCGTTACAGTGGGGAAAATGACATTAAGAAAATTAGGGGCCGTCACTGGTAGATTACTCCAGCGAATTTGCTTTAATAATGAATACAAAATGGTGAACTTAGAGTGGGTTCCATTTACACACACCTATAGAGTGTTTTAAACCTCATTTCATCTTAAGAGTTATTTTACGGTTGAGGATTAAGTTCAGTGTGAGTACAACTTTATTTGCGGAGGAACACATGCTTTTATACTTTGCAACAAGGAGGCCTCGAATGGTTCGATCCCTTTTCTACGGTTTTCTACGCTGCGACGCGCTACTACTTTATAAGCTATAACAACTCTATATTTCTAATTAATCCTTCAAACTGGTCCCAGTATTATCAAAACCACTTATATGTACACTTTATGGTTGCCGTAGGAGTACTAAGGCTGGGATCTAAGACCCTTCCAAATAGAACGCTCGGCATTTGACAGTTGTTTGCAACAGAACATTGTCTGCAGTTGTCTACGATCGCTCCTCACACGCTGCCAAAAAATACAGAAAGTTCAAGGACCTACAATTTACTCCGATTAACTGCAATTTCCTGCGCTAAGATGTCCTACCATTTTCTTCGACAGAAGTTTGGCGTTAGTGTTCGCATATGCTGCGAGTTCCTCGGAAATTTTAGGGAATCGCTGGATATCCTCCCGAGTGAGCTCTGCTTGATCGGCAAAGGTGCAATTCGATGAAAACTCTCATCGGGTGGACAAAAGTGTGGCCCGTAGTGCTGTGGACCATTCACGAGGCCGAAACCTGTTACAAGGTGCAGCGTTTAAATATATATCTTGTACCTGTGTTGCGCATTTCTTTTCCCCTTATTGATTAATATTTGAAGGCAATGGTGGTGAGGGGAAGGTTTCAATTTCAAAGTTCGCTGTTTTTGAATAAGGCATTTGATGATCTCTACAAGATGTAAAGCACAAAAAAAGGAAAAAGTTAAGTCTTGTATTTAGCTTATAAAAAAATCATGATGAGACAAGGAACCAATTTTACTGGAAGTGGATAAAATGCCACTTATTGTAGCAAAGTAAATCCATAATTGGAAAACCCATTCCTCTCAATATTTATTAAAATGATATAATATTTAAAGCTAGTTTCATCAATGTCACTTTTTAGTAGGATTAGCACTGTTAAACGAAATCACCGCCTGCTTTAATTTGTTTTAAGAGTATTGGGATTTCAGTTATGAGAGTCGTTGCTATTTAAGAGCGCTAATTGGGCGAAGTATAGCTCCATCTAGATAAAAAAAAAGCCACAGAAGAAAGGAAGAAATCTTTATAAATGGATATCTGTACAGACATATCAGTAGTCACATTTCATCCTATGTATACATTAAAACATCATTTAAAGTTTGTGGTCATATTAAGAATCACTTGCCAAAATTTCAATAAACCTATAAAACAGTCTGAAGTGGTAAGCTTATATTTTTTCAACCATGGCAATTTGTCTCACTTAGAGAAGAGGACTGACAGAGAAAATACCTCATTTCCAACTGCATATATTGAATGGTTCAGTTAACAATGTATGGAAATGATTGTAAAATGTCCGTATTAATACAACAAGTTTAAGCACACATGTTAGTAAGTGCTCGATCTACCGTAAACATACCGGGCGGTAAATAATTATCTTTGCCACTTACATATACGTAACATAGATCATGATTCCATGCATTTATGGACGGAACTTGAATTCTGTACTGACCCAAGCTTACATTTAGAATAGATTCATCTTGATTTAGTGCTGCATGCCCGTCCAATAATTTGTATAACCCCTGTCTCCTCCTGGTATGCAAGTTTAAAACCGTTTTTAATTATTGTCTAAAACGTTTTGCAACCATTTTCTGTGATATTAACGAGAAGTAACTTAAGAGATGCTGAGTGGAAGAATACTTCATGCAATCTATCATGTTACTTGTAATGTAATAAGTGTGTAACTACTAAAATAATGACATCAGTTATAAATCGTCTTCCAGTTTACCCTGAATGCCTTGAGTGTAGAGAAATTACAGAAACATTTGGATCTTGAAGGTACAGTACTGCAGTGTTTAAAATACGAACATTTAAATACCATCTGATTGTAATCTTCAAAATAATCATGAATTACTGATCTTTTAAAATCAAGATTGATTGGATTTTCATATAAACCTTGTAATTATTGCGTTTCACTAAACATGTAATCACCTTATGACCCTGTTCTCTCAATATGAAAAGTTCATTTATCTGTTCAACTTTAACAAACTTTGTACAATAAAAAGGAATGTAACATTATATTTTTTTAAATGTCTTTTCAATGGCAGAAATGGATTTCGGTGGGGGTCTAAAAATGGGAGAAGTTTTCCAGAAAAAAAAACATACTAGCATAAGCAAGTCACATTATTTAGTTTATCCAAATAGTATTTCAATGTGGATCTCCCAACCCTTGTTCCTTCTTGGAAGTTTAATAAACATGCGGATAATCGTCCTGGTAATAGTCCGGATGTCCGTAATACTCGTAGTATTTGTGGTCACACATCTGTATCATACTGGTTTCCGGTATGTCCTGTAAAAGCAGGCCCTGAACTTCAGCGGGGAATGAACAGCGCAAAAGATCCAGGTCAGCTAATGTCATGTTGCTTGGCAACTCCTCATGCATCCAGGAAACGTTGCAGTCACATACCCAAGCATTGTGGGATAGATATATTTTGAAATCGTCTGCACTTGATACCGTGATTGTCTCTTTGTATAATGTTTCGATAGCATTAAAACGCAGATCGAGTATTTCTAGAGAGTTCAAGCCGACAAAGGCGTCTGTATCTATACTGTGGATCCCGTTATGCCTAAGATCTAGCGTGATTAATCCAGATAGTTCCTGGAACGAATTTTCTTTAATGATATCAAAACGGTTCCCAGATATTTCTAAATATTTCAGTTTGTTCAGGCTTAGCAGTGCTGATTTTGGAATACGTACAAGTTTGTTGTTGTTTAACCCTAAGGTTTGAAGGGTGTCCCCTAATCCTTTGAAACTCTTTGGGTGTAGTTTCTTTAGCTTGTTATTATTAAGATTCAGATTGCGAAGCGAGTGACAGCGTTTGAACCAGCCCGCGGGCACCTTGCGTAGTGACGTGTTGGCAAGGGACAGCACGCGCAAGTGGTGGAAGTCATGCGTTGGGAGGCTTGCGAGTCGGGGTTGCAGTTTCCCATCCGTCTTCTTCTGCTGTTGCAGGGGTACTGAATCCAAAACCAGCACGTAGAGTTTAGATCCAACAAAACTATACAGCGAGATATGATATATTGGGTTCGAGTCTAAAAACAAAATCCTCAGCCCAGCCATGTATTTGAACTCTCTTTCTCGCAGGTATTTGATTTTATTATGCGACAACTTCAGGATACGCAGACTGCGTAAAGTTCGTAGAGCGTTAGAGGGCACAGTGTCCAGCAAGTTGTGGGAGAGATCCAAGACTTCCAGCTGGAATTCAAGTCCCCAGAACGCCAGGTCGCTAATGTATTGGATGCTATCATTCCGCAGCACCATCTTGCGGACATTCCAGCCGAAAAACGCGCCTCCTTTGAAGTATGACGTGTTCATGCCCTCCACTCTGATAGCGTTCACCTGTAGGTGGATTTGGTTGAAAGCCGGGAAGTGAGGGAGGCCGTCCACGATACATGTGACCCGAGGCCCGCTGTCGCTGCGGCATTTACACCCATCAGGCATAGACATGTCCTGGCAAGGGTCGGCCGTCGTGATGGCTGCTGGCTGGCAGCATGGCAGTACAGCAAGTATGAGCGCTAGGAAAGTCAACTGACTTAGGGCAGGCATATTTATGTTTTTTTCCTGTAAATATACAGAACATGTGTGAATTAGATTGTTAATGAACATAATACAATCAAACTCTTCCTGAGTCCATTGTCTGTCTCTATATCTGTCTGCCCACACACGCATGCACACATGCAAACACCAATTAAGGGAAAATTTCATTTTTAAAGATGTGAAAGTATAGTCATTATAGTTTATACTATAGTCAGTACAACATTAAATATATCTCCTCAAACAGATAATTTTTCTTTCTTAAATTTGCTCCCTCCCCCTACCCTCTCTCTCTCTCTCTCTCTCTCTCTATATATATATATATATATATATATATATATATATATATATATATATAATATATATATATATATATATATAATATATATATATATATTATATATATATATATATATATATATATTTGTAAAATATTTTGGCCCACTCTTATATTATAGTTGTTTGTATCTTGCTTGTTCCTATATTTATCCGCAGGCATTGACCGGTTTATTTACTGTTAAAACTTGACAGCTCACAGTAAAAATTAATTGTTCTACCGAATCGCCGCTACGCTCTTTACAAAGCCCTAAATACCTGTACGCCTACCACCTATATCGTTAGCGCTGTTTGTTATGACCTCGTATCCTGAATTGCTACACCAGAGGGGAGCACTGTATTTTTGTCCAATCAGATGAGACCTTGTGCTGGACACAGGCAAGCGGGGAATACACGGAGCCAATGTTGTTCATTTCGTTTTAAGTGACAGCTCATCGCCCCGGTAACCGTCTGAACAGGCCACAGGCTCAGAGAGAATGTCCCCAGACGTGGTTTGCTTAGGGCCTTGCGCACATAGGATGCCCTGCCGATGAGCTGTAATTCAAACGAAACGTAACAATTAAGGCTGCGTGCACACCTCGCTGGCTGGTTTCAGTTCTGCAGACAACAGATACACAGTCATAATGTCATAATCGAATCGATCGATGATGCGAGAATGCAGAGGGAGCAATTAAAATTCGACCATAAACTGTCATCAAGCGCCGCTTGTAGCGCAGCTATGGGCGGAGTCAGGATGCCTGCCGAGTGTTTGTTTATTGGCATCTGGTTGGCTGCTTGTCACATCAAACGCACTTTTTTATAGCGGTCAACGAACCGCCATCTGGTGTCTAAATGTATCATAAACGGTCAAAGCAGGCAGCGTGAAAATCAGTTGCTTCTTTCGAAGCGCAAGATTTCCGCTGCCTCGAATTTTACAAATATCACTGGTGTGGTTTAATGAGCCCCTAGGTAGTATTGTTGCTAATTGGTAATCTTATCTCATGTACTTCAAAGAAATAATCTTGTGTACTATTTATATAATCATTTCATTTATAAAGTTGTCAATTGTAATGGATTTAAGTTTGTGTGGTTCACCCGAGCCGTTCCTAGATTTCTCGGATATATTTATAATCTTCCTCTCAGCTGACAAAATTTAGCTGACCGTTAAATTAACAAAATATATACCCACTCGCTCAATATTTTGGCCCTAGATCCCATGGAACAATTTATTTTTCTGACGTGGCCTTACACAAATCCACCACTATATCACGACTCTCAATTGACACTTAAACCAATTCTGATTCAGTCGTCGTGGGCGTCAACGTGAGAGGTACTTTTAAGGAATATACAAAACATTTCCATCCGTGTGTTTAAATATGCTGATATTCTTAAAAATAGCCTGAGGGATTAGAGCTTTCCCTAAAGTCTCCTCTCGTAGACAACAAATATTCAGATATGCTGTCAACTGTTCCTCACGCAACGCACTTGGATTTAACCAAATATAACTGTCATTATGCGAAAATCAAGACAACGCTGGAACTTACACAATGAGCTCCTGGTATAATGTACGTCTATTTTAAAATAGAAACATATCAGCTTCTATTGAAAGCTTTTTGGTAGAGTGTTCTCAATATATCATCCGTTAAATATCAATGTCTGCCATTACAACTTAAGAGTTAAAAACCAGTGCTGGTGTATATGAGTGGTTAACTAATGAGCCTGGTAAACTGTCAGTTCAGACAGCGTTTATTTTAAGGAGATTTTAGAACTGCTTATAAACTTGTGATTAAGTGTACCGAGTCAGAATTAAATATGGCCCTAGGACCAAATTCTAATGCAGCTGGCAGCCAAGAGAGATTGGTATAATATTATATACGGATGAAAATTAGACAAATAATGCACGATTTTTACAGTAATATGACAGAATTTTATACTAGAGCATGTTATACGGCTCATTAAGTTTATACCAGTGATCGATCACATTCAATTTACCCAGCAGCAAACAAAGTGGTTTTTTTTAAGATTGAAACAAAACTTTTAATTTCAAAACTGCACGAATCCGGAATTGAAACTGCACACTTTAATATAAAATGCATTTATTGTACAACCATTTATAATAACTAATACGAGGCACTCTCCATGGCTCCGATGTTTGCGCTCGGTAACCTTTAAGGGTGGAGGACCCGGAGAAAACCACCGACCTTGGACGGGCCACTACAACCCACTCTCATTGTCACGCCGGGATTCGAACCCGGGTCGCCAGCGGAGAGGCTGAGCGTATACAAACCATACAGAGGAAAATACTGCAATGATCCCCCATCCTGTAGCATGGATATCGCTGTAAACCACCGCTAATCTTAATACTGGACTACAAGTGATGATTTAACAAAAAATAATACATGTTAACTCGCACACCAAACTGAAATTCCGTCTCTATGGTAACAAATCATTTTCTGTACCAGTTGGCTATCGTCCGGTAACCCGTGCGGGCCATGCTTGTATACATGCGGTCAGACATTCAATAAACATGCAGAGGAATTTTCCCATATGCTGAGTTAACACGGCATTTTTTCTCGTACCTGGTAGGTGTTGTTAGAAAGTATACTTTAGAAAAGCTAACAAATGGTCTGGTTTATGTCAAGTGATAGTATACATGAAGGTCATGAGGCTTGTAAAAAACGACAAAAATATTTGCATCCTTATCGAGCGTTACAGTGCGGTCCTCTTTGAAGGAAGTAAGGGCACTCTGGCGCTAGTTTTGATGTCAGAGGGCGGAAACGGCACTAGGTTGATACGTGATTCGGGCACAGGGGAAGACTGTGTGACAAGTAGAGGCCTACGTACAGTCTCGTCGGTGTCAAGCGTGTTTAAACCAGCTGCTGTCTGGCTCAGGTCTACACCTGAGAGAGCGCTGAGCTAACTCTATCAATTAATCCCCCACGCCTGACAGGGAAGAAGCCGCACTGACACACACCTCAAATACTGACTGATACACGCCGGACAATACCAGATTACATCAGTATTTATCATGACAAAGGGGCCATGTAAGCTTTGATTAAAAAACCTCATCTGCACGCAGTGAGCCCGCAGTTACGCGGCAATGGTAGATTTGTCTTGATAATGCTGACTAATTAAAAAACTTAATGGTTCAACAGCATTAAATTTGCCTTGAAATAGCTAGACAGACTGTTAAACCCTATGACCAAAAGTTTCTGTTTCAGATGAAGAATATTGTAAACCTTTTTTTTTTCTGGTTGACGTACAATTCTCTATAATGTACTGTGAATTATTTCTAGTTCCGGTTTCTTCCGTATTTGTTTTCTCATAGTATAGGAAAATCCAGAAACATTTAGGGATTTTCTGTCTCGAAACGGTTTCTGATGTAGTAGTTAAGGAACCGTTGCGTGTTACATAGATTAGGTTGCCCTGTAAATGGCAAAATACGGAGTGTTAGATTGCATTCTCCAGGAAAATCGTGTCATTTTCCGGAAATTACACGCCACAGCTTGGGGAAAACGGGCACGTAAAAAGTAGACAGCTGAAGATTGACGGACTTACAGTCGGTGGGTTTGATGTATCTCGTTGCTTAAAACACCAGATTTTTATGCATACGTTGGGTATGATTCCCCCGCGGGAGAGGGGGGAGGAAGGGTCACTTGGTTAAATTATTCTGGGACAGCTCAGACTCAAAGTTAGAGTTTTGAGGAGAACGGAAGAGTTTTTGCATACAAATCAGGGGCGGGTACAGGATTTGAGAATAGGGGAGCGCGCAGAGAAAAAGTGAGGGTGTTCCCCCCTCACGAATGGAAGACTTTTCTTTGGGGGGGGGGGGGGGGGCGCCTACAACCCTGAACCCGCACCTGAAGCTCCTTCGAATGTGATGCTATAGCTAAGATGTCTGCAAAATGCAAACATGTCTTGAGTTTCTTTTTATATTTCTCTTGCTCTCACTGATTATGAAATAATGTGGTCTATATGAACGCCAAATTATTTATAATTTTTTACGATGTAATTATATCCATGCCCGGTCACATGGTTTCAGATGCTACGTCATGTCGCTTTTGTCTTATACGTCACGTCCTGTCTGTTGTATCATAGGCCTTGTATTGAGAAAAAGCCACCACTTCTCCGAAACAAGAACCTCCCGTCAAAATCCCCCTCGGCCAAATGCCCCTCTCCTAATGACATAAAGGAACAAAAGGAAAACTCAAGCTGTAATATTTTTTTTTCTTCCAGCCATATATGTTGTACATATTTTGCCCTTTTGAAAATGATTTTTGCTCATCTTTCAAAACTACTTTTCACAATTTAAATCTAACCAATTACAAAAGAGTACCAATATTCATTTTTGTACTTTGACACGTAATCTTTAGTCAGAATTGTTTATGTCGAGACTTAAGTCTTTTGTATTATGTAAAGAAATCAACAGGAAATCGTTAGGAAATATGAAAAAACTAATGTAAATATACAAACTCCTGGATGACTGATTTATCTCGCTGATAGATGTGACAATTTGCACATTTTGTTCCCCTAAAAAGTAAAGGGGACAAAAGAGCAAAATGTATTTTGTCCCCGTCCTTAATGTGACGGGGACATGACCCCTGTCCACCGAAAAACAAGACCTGTGTTTTGTACTGTCATGTATATTTCGATAACTATCACATACGGTAGTTTCTCGGTAGTTTTATTGTTCGTCATGACGAATTGACGAATGTACATTTTTTTGTGTGTAGAAAAATAGATTAAGTCTATGTTGCATCACCGGTTTTACCCGCCACTAAATATTCCTATTTTGTTCCTGTGAATAAAAGAAGAATGTATTTTTATATGAGAGCTAAACATACATATTTTTATTATTTCTCAATCTTTCTTTCTTGTTGTCTTTTTACTTTATAATCCCTTGACAAAGCAGTATTTTTATATTTACTGTCGATAAATGTCTGCACTTGACATATGAAGTACTAAAATCAGCAGGTAACAGATGGCCTGCCGAGGGACATTTGCCACATGCTGTTATACCTAATCCCTCAAGCATTATTATCCCAGTTAAACTGACACTGCAGAGAATAAAGAAATCTGTGCTTTCATAAATTCATATATTTTTAAATAAATTTTATTTAATGTTCTTCTTGGATCTAGAAGTAATTAATGCTCTTTTTTTTATTTTTCTTATTATTCTTTTTTACTTTGGCTAGATTCACTTATTAATTTTAGCGATATCAGGCGGAGTTGTATATACGTCACCTATTGGTTTTGCAAACAAAACACAACAGACAAAGACATAAACTTCATGAGAAGTTCGTTGGTTGATAAAGTATAGGAACTATTTGGTAATGCAGAACTTTTAAAAAAAGCAATGCTAAACGTCACATGGAGAGTTTCTGAAAAAGCGACGTTGAGAAAAAATAGCAAGCATTACAAAAAGATTACATAGGGCGGTCTCCATGACAACCGACCAGACTGCAGGACTTTCTGTAATTTCTATTTACGATATTTTTGTCTTATTCTTATATCATGTTTCCAATATTTTTATTATTTCAAAGATCGAACAGACTAGTTTATCTAACCTTCTTCTGTTATCACTGGATTAATGCAACATGTAGACCATCTCCTTAAATCTTTCGAGTCACACTTATTTTGATATCCAAAATACGCCCTCAGTATCTGTGGTATCAATTAAATAAACTTACAAGTCTAAATCGTTTGTTTTTAAATAGTATTATATACGGGGTTTCATTTTAAACCAAAAGGGACATTACTTATCTAGGTATGGGCTTTTACTTTCAGAACATCAGATTTATACCTACGTTCAGATCAATTTTGGATGTTTCAAGATTACCAGGGATAACTTATGGAAATTCAATTTTCAGGGACACAAGAAGTTCGTTACAGAAGATATACTTTTTAAAAAAAGAAGAGTGAAAATTATTCTGAAGTAAATATAATGAAAAAATAATATAACTGCTTTTAACACACGTTAAATAATGAACATTTTCCAACAATATTAGTATTATGTATTCATATAAATGGTTGTCCTTATAATCTTTGTAATTGGTGAAAATCAATCATCAAATATTCACAGGTTCTTCAATTTAATCACGCTTTTATAATAATACAGTTTAACAGACTACTGAAACAAGTAATAATATGTTGATGGGGCTGCAGTATCAGTTGCTGTATATCTTTTGTAAGGAAACCTAAACATGTACCAATCGATCTGGACTAAACAGGCTCTGGCATCGGACACGACAAGGCTTCTTAGAATAAACAGACACGAAAGGGATTGGAAATTCTTCCAGACAATACCGGGTACCAGTAATACAGGATCATAGAGTCACCGAACGACGAGGGCAGTTGTAGGGTAGCCTGTATCTGATAGGGAGAATTTACTTGACCACAAAGTGAGCTTGTTATTCATACTGCGAATTGAATACGGTAGTGGTAATCAGCTGGTTCCCAGACCTCCGTGGAGAGTTGGGTACTACCGACTGACGACAAGGAGCTTAACAAGTAGCCCGACAACATCGGACATATGTATGGCAAGGCTTAATACGGAGCTGGACTTGTTCACAGGAAGTATGGTATTTTCCCAGGTGTAATTAAGGTATTAACGAAAGAAACGCAGTTTTTATTAATACTTGATAACCTAAATATTGAATTAAAAGTTCGAGTTTCGACTGCTGCTAAAGGCGGAGAACGTGTAGTTCAGCCATTTACTGTATTTGCAGGGCCGTTTTTTTCCATTGGGTTCAGAAGCCGTTTTTTTCTGTGTCGAATGCCCTAGTTTCATCCCAAAATGATAGAAATAAGATAAATAAATACACTTAAACTCGTCGATATTCTAAAATAGAAAATAGTGCCTTGTATATTTTTTTTATTTTATAAATCAGGCATGTTTTACGAAATTATTGTATGCAATATCCCTATCTTATAAAATTAAACAAAGTTAAGTAAAGTTATCATTCCCAGGTTAAACCATTGTGTTCAGATATGATGTGCTTATGTTGTCCCGATGTCAACCGATGTTTTCCCGTCGACCTAAAACGAGAACCACGTGTTACATCACGTGACGCATTTGCGTCAACATCGGGACACATCTATATCCTAACCACATCAGAATAAATCGGGATTTGTGGGGAAATATCGGGAGTCAGTGTCTCCAGAGGACCGTGACTTAGTTATTTCTATTGCATGTTCTAATAGGGAGTATAACCAGATGATTGTTTTGATAATTTCCTGTACATTTATATGGAGTATCATGTTAAGATATTAGCGTGAGAAATTTGGTTAAATAGCACAATTGTCTCGTTTAATGTTAATTCCAGTACAGTTTAATTCTGTCAGAATCGTCTCTGTTTTGCGGTCTCTATAGTAACGAGTGTTTGTTGTAGATTTCAAAGGACTGACACCTTTTTAGTTTAGTTTTCTCAGGGTTTTATCTCTGGATGTTCGACACATTTGCCCAATCAGCTTGCTAGGATGGTATAACCTGACGATGCCTGCAGTCCAGGGGCAGGTCTGCGTGCATCAAGAGTCTAATCAACTGAAATATGATGTCTATAAGCGTAGATAGTCAATGTCTGAGGAAGGCCACGGACTTCAGAGCGAGTATCGCATTTTTCCGACGGACTGGTAATCTGGCGATTATACCTGTTGTGAGCACTTCCAGGATCAGACCGCTGTGTTGAAGCATATTCTGCTACCTAGAACTGGATGATTTCAGGAGATATCAGCTGTGAAAGATATTGATTCTAAGTCAAGATAGAATTGTCTGTACGTGTTGCGTGAACTGTACCTCGAGAGGTAAACGAGTATACTCAAGCAAACGACTTGGTGTTGATGGCTGCGTGTAACTGTGAGTGGACTAATTGTACTATGTACACAGCGCGAGACAGCAGAGAGACGACCAGTGCAACATTCCGATGTCAAGTGCGCGATGGTCATGCGAATGCTTTAACACTGTAGGTATTACTGAAAGAAGTATTCGAGAACCCGAGTCTGAAATCAGGACTTAAATATGTTTAAACCTTTAAATATATCGGTTTGCATTTTCCAGTGAATTAAAAGATAAAATATAAAGACATTATACCTACTTTTGTGCGAGAAGAACATAATTAACACCAGAAAAGGACGAAAAAAAATTATTATTCCGGTTTCCATTTAGAATGTTCTGGTGCAGACTGTTGTCATATTAACAATCACTCGAGCCCGTGTCGTGTAGTATCTATGCCCGTGTCGTGTAGTATCTATGGAGTACCCATAGGCTAAGTGTAGAATCTATGGAGTACCCATAGGCTAAGTGTAGAATCGGATGATAGCGACGTCACTGATATAAGACTATAAACCACCTAAATTCAACTTTACAAGTTTGAGGACGGTAAATATTTAGATGCTATTGGTGCTAGAATATCTGGGTTTTTTTCGGTATCACAAAAGCTGCTGTTACAAAGGAGTTCCTGGTACACTTTAATTCAGAACGAGGCCTAATGGTAGACTGCTGGGTTTTACCGAGATCGCACTGGTCGAATACCATCAGAACCACCCATCCCGCCAGAGGTCGTGTTTACTCAAAACGAACTTCTTTGGAACCCTCAGGGATTACCTGGGTCAACTCTAAAACTTTTAAATCAATATTTGTTACATTTCAAGGAAATACCCTCTGATAACATTTCAAATGCGCATGCTTAAGAAATATTACTTGTTTTGCAAACTCCTTACCACAAAACACCCATGTTTATATAATTTTTTGTAACACCCATGTTTATATATTTTTTTTACAATTCTTATAACGTAAATACACCAACCACATTACCCCCTTCACTAGATTTATACGCGGCGCTGGTGTATGTAGAACCCCATGTGCTTCAGGGCTTAATACGGTGCTGATTTATATAACACATCGGATGAAAAATTTCATGTCTCTTGAGTAGCTTAAGGTCCATCTAATAACGTTATGCTCGACAAATACACTTTGGTCTGCCTGAAAAGCCGGTGTTAAAAATAACTATACAGTGATTTCTAATGTAGTGCAAATTGGTTTGTGATAACATTCTATTGTAACTTTGACCAGAAAATATATGATACCATAAATAACGGCTACCTCACATTCTAACGATTTGTACGGAACTAACAGCAAGAGGCAGAAACCACTTTACTCTGACTGATCTTGTGATCTTGTGATATGGATTCGCGTTTTGCTAAGCTACAACTGGTGTGTTATATATCCAGCGAGGTCTTTCTTTAATAAATCATTCAACGAATTACTCCACGTTTATTGCTTTCCAAATTTCCTACCATTGAACTCAATTTTGCTAACACCGGTCCACCTAGTGAGGTATCGTCTCTCTATTATGTATATATATATATATATATATATATATATATATATATATATATTATTATTATTATTATTAGATATTAATGCTGACTAATTATATTTCTGTTGATTATTTTTCATACAGAATCACAAAAGAAATACGTATATAGTAAGATATTAAATTATGCTAATTATATTTCTGTTTAATATTTACTCACAAACGCTTTTAAGAATCACAATATAATATATATATATATATATATATATAGAGAGAGAGAGAGAGAGAGAGAGAGAGAGAGATTGAATTATGCTGACTAATTATTCTTTTGATTATTTACACACATTTTTTCAAGAATAGATCATAAAGGTCAATGCCCAATAGCTTTTTTCTAGGGAAGCCTTAACAGTATACGAGTCACAGTCAATGAACAGAGGAAATTAAACGTGGCCCGGCCTTGCTGTATTGTCGGGGAAGAAAGCGGGCCGGTCTTTGTGTAGTATTTGATGTAGAGAGGCCGTCTAAAGAGAAATCCCGCCTGCACAAAGACCGGCTTACGTTAAGATGAGAGTAGATTGCTTCAGCTTTCCAAGGCTCTCACATGGTGCTCAGACGGTCACAGTGAATGATTGAGATAAATCACATATAATTACCCAAAAGAGTGAAAAAAAGAATCAAGGAAACACTGCCAATCCAATCAAGGGGTATTATCCTTTATATGATAGCACTCTGGTATAATCTGCCCAGTGTCCTTTTTTTCTAATTTTTACCGTCTCCTGCGGAGACTAAACGAGTTATGGTGTTACAGGATCGTTTAACGGGAGAGAGCTACCAGTCTATAGATGAATTTTATATCCGGCCAGGGTGACATGCACGGACACTTTGGGAATCGTTAAATCATTGTGTGTGACGTCACGAGCCAGACGAACGGTGTAATCGCTGGCCTGCACCATCCTCAAAGGTCAAAACAAAACGACCACGATGTCTCTCTGAGGACGGCCTGCACACAGCCATCAGACGATTGCTTTATTATTAGCAAGTAAGAGAACACATAAAACATCTGTTTTTCCCTGCTCAGTGACTTTCCCGAAACAGCATTTAAATCTTCCATACACACGTACTTCATGGTATGAATTTTTTAAAATATATTTTGCAGTTCCCTAAAACAGAGTTTGATGTTAACTGTAACGTTATGGTTTACTGCATATTTTAATGATAATTTTAGTGTTAATAAATCATTCTCAATTGTGCCTACTATATACTATATAATGTCTCCCAAAATCTTCAGCCTTGAATTATTTTTTTAATATAATTGATGAAAAGTCTGATATACAAAGAACATGTTCACTTGGGTATCAGTGTGGAGCAATTATTTAGAAAATAATTGCATTTTTCTCCGATTTTATGCCCAATCGTTTTCTATAGATTTAGTGCGAAAGTCGTAAATAATCGTGACAAGTCGTAACATTTCGCAAGGTAGAAGGAAGACCCCTTGCTCACACGCTAAGATTCCTTGCGTCTGTCCTCGACTAGCGTTCAGTGTCTCTAAACATGATAGTCGCTCATGACTATATGGTATATGACTGACGGCAATAGTTTATGACTCTCTGATTGCAATACAGATGTCTGTCAGATTGTCCAAGATCTTCTACGATTGTCTGCAATCATCAGCGATATCGCTCGATTTCTTAATGTAAAATACGGCGCATCCACATCAGGGGCGGATCCAGGATCTAGGAAAACGGGGGTCCAACCTAGGAGGGCTAATGACAAACCCTTAAAAGGTCCCAAGGTGCAGGCTGACAAAAATAGTCTGAATCCCCTAAAGAAAGGTTGCAACGGCTCTGAAAGGGGAGGCCGGACCCCCTGTACCCCCCCCCCCCCCCCCCGGATCTATACAATTCTTTCTTAGAGAAAGTCTATTTACAGGATATAGGATTTGCCTGAAATGGAGAGTAACCCGAGGTCTTTATTACACTGGTCGGTACCTGGTCACCAAAAAAAATATATACGACATGGAGTTGCTGACATGATTGTGTTCTGCAGACCTTACCTGCGTAATGTTTTGTATTTACATGTTTTATGAGATTCATAAATTAATCAGTATGTATACATCTGTATTTATGAATATTTAAACATGACTGTACGCAATGAAATTTTATGCGATCGATGTTGCTAGCAGAAAACAAACATAACATGTGCAAATCACTCTATTAATGTCATTACCTCATGTTAAAAGTATAACACACGGGAAAAGGTCTTAGAAATCGTACAGTCGTTCAAATTATACATACACTTTGCAACTGTTATGGAGGAGCCTTTTCATTTTTTTCATTAATACAGCTAATATATATATATATATATATATATATATATATATATATATATATATTTATATATGGATTCTAACAACATTCACCTGATGATCGGGTCGCATCCCGTGAAACAGACTGTAGTGAATTTACAGTGTTGTTTTTCTCCAGAGTTATATATATATATATATATCTTATTCATTTATAACATTTGATTACTAGTACTATAGCAATTCAAATGTTGACAAAATCGGGTGATCCATGGATCAGCCCAAAGGCCGATGCATAAAATCCGTAAATTACACGACAAAGCAAATTATTTACTGTCTCTGTATAATAATTCCTTCTAATCAACAAAGTACTCCCTTTCAGTATATTCCATTTTTGACCAAATATTTTATGATGGATTTCCTCATGTTTTGAAACAACAACATCTTACTTATAATGTGTACTAGTAATTATACTCATAAATACTAGTGGTAGTAGTTTTATGTTATACAAATCATAAATAAATATAAAACTTTAACACGGTATCAGTATCTAAAGAGGAGGTAGCTTTTAGTATTTGCAGTTGTTTTAGTAGCTATTGTTGCTTTATTGTCTTCAGGGGTAGTAGACGAAGGAAAATAATAATAATAATTATGATAATAATTATAAACTTAGGGATTCAATTAATTTAATCATTTGATAAATATATTATATACGTGTTGATATCTTGATACTCTTATTATAACACCTTAATTCATTAAATTATTAATTAAATCATTAAAAGCATTAAAATTTATATGAAGAAAAATTAGAGGCTATTGTATGAAAGAAAAAAAAACATTCATAAGAAACAGTTAATTACACATATGCATCAGACTTAATTTTCATTTGCGGTGGATGTACACTATTGGACTCTATTGTCCTGTATTTTTTTTTTCGCTCCGCCTCTCATTCCGGCAAGGCAATTGTTCTCGGCTCCCGGAAATAAATTGATTCTCACGAGAACGAAACCGGAAACAGCAACAGACTTGTAAATAATGAAAAAGGCTATTATACTTTTGGCTTGCTTTGTAGTCAATGAGAGATACACGATTTCCGTGTCAAATGCCGTTAAAGCCAAGAGATATAAATATACTCCATGATCGAGTGTAAACACACACATACATACAACTGTTCTAGAATTATGTATGGTGTATATTATTTAGGTCATTTTAACAAACATTTTCTTACTGTTCATAAGTCACCCCCTTTTTTGTCTGTTTGTCTACCTGACTACTTGTCTGACCCCCTTTATTCATTTCTCTAATAAACATACGTCCTAACTGAGCTCCAGCTTAATATATGGTTTCCGTAATCATATTGGTTTTACAGTTATACGAGAACTAAACCTACATTTCGCTATATAATATTACAATCAAAACTTGCCTAAATAGTTCACATCAGTAAGGAATCATATGCATAAACATAAAGTAATTTATTTTTGTTAAAGGAAATACTGTTCCAAACCAAATGCCTAGATATCTATATTGGTATTTCTCATCTCAGAATTCGTAAAGATATAGAATAAGTTTGATGAAGTTTATATTACAATTAACATATGTTAGCAATGATATATATAGATATAATAATTTGTACTTACGTTATCTTAGTACCTTGTGCCTGTTGCCATTGGGCTTTCTAGGAGAACGTCCAGTGCGCGTCTTCAGGCGGCGACTTCTATCGCCAAATGGATGCAGAGATCCTTGGAAGCCGAAGAAAACGATGCTCTGAGATGATAATTATGAAACAGCATCGGGTTAAATGCAGCAACTACGCGAGGAAACAATATAAAAAGTAGGAAAAACAATCTTTAGTTTATTCCGTTAGCTCTGCTACATGATAGTCCATTGTCTGTCCGTCTGCAGCAGCGCTCTATCCACCAAAACACGGCTCCACAAACACGGCCGCTGGTCGTTTGTTGAAATGTTGTTCATCAACCGGTTAAAACCACGCTAAGTTTGCGCGACCCCGCAGGGGTTCGCTAATCAATAGGTAATTAGTGCGGACAATCTATTATTAAACTTATCATGCTGTAACTGCTTATGGCTACATCGATTCGGAGGGGCCCTCGGGCGAGCAGCTTTCCTCAGCTGTTTTACTGAGTAAACACTGATAAATGTTTATGAGGTTTCCGGCAGCCCACTCGGCTCCCCGAGCCTTTTTTGTAAGGAACGTGAACACATATGATGTCTACCAAAATACGCTTCCATGAAATGTTTTAACTCGCTGGTAACTCCACTCCAATCACGCTCCATATTGGACGAGCCCTTGAAGAGTTTAAAGCCAGACCTATTCAGAAATCTTTGCCTTTTAACGATCGATATTTGCCAGTGCACTGGAGAAGCATTCGATCCTGACGTTTCTAAACGTCGCCTTTCATTGTCCTAAAGTCAGCCCCAGGCTGAACAGATTACAATTTTATCAATAAAATACAGAGAAAATTTTATTGGGTTCCGATCTGTGTATATATGTTTACTAAAAGTAAAATTTCTGTGCGCGGTGGCCGTCCCTCAGGTGAACAGATACAGAGAGCATTTCTTTTAAACAATGCACACGCCCTCATTAAAAACTACCGATATAAGAAAGCATGTAATAAACATGGCGTCTCACATATTTTGATTCAAATTATAAGAAAAAACTCCAAGACACAGTTTAATATATTCTGAGGTTTTAGCCTAGCCAAAAGAATCTCATTACTTTTCGCCGGTCTGACACTTGAAAAGGATTTTTGTGAGTGAAAACGGTCTCCTTTCTCATGGCATTGATGGGAATCAGGTGGTGCTGGGAATAGAATCAATTTTGAAAAGATTTCCTTTGTCAGCTAATGTTAGTGGAACACTTCGTTTTACCTGTCGATATTTACCAAACAACCCGCAGTTTTTTGCCCCGCTGTTCACCGCTGTATGTTTGTCTTTGTCGGCAAAAGTTGTCTTTATTTGAACGAAATATTCGAATTCCATCAATTTTTTACTCTAGCACTCGTGAGTTGTTCCGCTTTTCTGACTGGGCTACTTTTCACAATAACAACACTCTAAAACTCTTCAATAATTCAGAAGAGAAATATTTGCGAAGATTGGATTTGATTATGTTCCCGTGTGATCCATATATATAAAATTATTAATAATGAATAAGCAATAACCATATGTAACTATTGAACAATAATCAATATTCAACTTCAATTAAATGTTTTATTATGCACCCTTACACAAATATACAAAAATCCTGATTCCTGACTCAAGAACGACTTTTATTGGTTAAAATTCATTAGATTGCAAGACTCTGTCACCCACTTATTCGGGCCATATTCCCATGTACATTCGTACACATGTGCCTGTACATATTTAAATTCCTTGTTGACGTTCCTTGATCCGGATTATGTACCGGATCCAAACCAAAATGTAATCAATTCTTAATTTGCCCATTCCCAAAATGAAATGAAACTTGAAAAAAAAAGATTTTGTTTATGACTGTGTGAGGTATGTAGTGAACAAACACACTCCCACGAACGGGAATGAACGCCTGGCGGGGGTAATAAATCGGACTCAAGTACCTGAGTACTTATTTTATTGAGTTAATCGGACAATTTTGAGCAATAACTATATAAAGAGTTCAGATTAAGGTCCCATTTAACTTTTTATTATTATATTAATACATACTGCAGAACTGCGTAGAGTACCCGTATATGTCAATACACCCTGAATACCTTATGTACACCTAGAAAAGTCTTTGTCACCATCCATCAGTTTTCACAATCTTTTCCTTTGGTTTATATCGGAAGGGCAAGAGATTACTCTGTATATAGGATTGTCATTCAGATTTCCTAGAAGTGACAGGAGAAATATTAGAATTTCTTCAAGGTTACGAAAGAAAAGCAGCTTTCCCCAAGCTATAGACATGTTTAACTGGATTCTTAGGGTCACCGCTTCAAATATATCAAGCTGGGTTATAAAACCACCGCCTACTGGTAACCCTTGGCGGGCCGTCCTGCCAGCTCACAGTGAGTAAGGAACACCTTTGCTACCGCTTAGGTCACAAACGTTCATAAAATATGACGTCAGGCTCAAAAGGAAATTGATCTCAACTTGCTATAGCCAAAGAACTTTTTGAAGTTTACCTTGACCATTGAACCCATGATACACTGAGTAATTCCAATGCTTACACAATCTGGCAGAAAGTTGGCTCAGGACGTGCATTTATTTTTATGGATGTTTAGTCGGAGCCTACACACATCCGCAAGAATCCTAATACCAATATCTGTGTTGATGTATACACAATGTCATGGTTCACCAACCTGGTTCAAAAGTGAGCTTTAGAACAAAGCCACTTCGTAATACCTATGATTGAATGTATCTCAAGAAATAACCGTATATCAAAATACTCTTCAGTCTTTTGATAAACAAAACAAATGATAGGGATCTAGATTACCACCAAAGTAATGGTTTTTCTTGTATTATCATGCACAAAATTCAATCTAAATCCGTTAATTCTTTAATTTCTTTTTTGCTTAAAATCGATAACAGAAAGCAAACCAAGTAATGAACCAAGTGGAGAATACAATAATCTCTTCCTGGTAGAGGTAAAAATTTGTGTTTCATTTTTTTATATATATGTGTGAATTTGGACTGGCACTCGAGTATTTCAAAACAAATTTATGGTTATTGTGATGTCCCATGCTTTTACTTTCTTTCTTTTTTTGCCTGTAGACGTAGTTTACCAATTAAGAGAAAACATATGCATGAACGGGATTAAGATGAATTTCCGTACGGACAACTTCGATGGTGACGGATGAGACAATGGACATTACTTTTTGTATGATTTTTAAAGGTATTCATTCCAAAGAGCTGCCCAGAGCCTTTATGGTTGCACTCACGAAAAAAAAAATGTTTTGATATAATACCATGCAATCAATGGAAGAATGCACTAATTAAAAACAGTGTTTCATAAAAAATACACTCTATTAATCAGATTAGATTAATAGATGTTATTTTTATTTTAAATAAATTTTATTTTTTTTTATTTCAGAAGTATGTTAATCTATCCTAGGTCATATATGTACCTTGACATTCAGGTTAGTGTAATATTTAAATACAATACTTTATTGCTTCATTATATAATGACAGACACTATAATTATTAATTATTAATCGATTTGGTATAAAATTTTCCAATTTATACATAAAAAGAGCATTCTCTGGTTGACAAGTACGTTATAAATTACTTTGAATTATTTTGAAATTCATGAAAGTACTTATATAATTTAGTTATCCTTCTAGACGTTACCATTTCTGCTCCAGGAAGGCTTTAGCGCAAAAGCTATGCCATCTGATTTTTTTTTTTACATATTTTTAGATTGCAAAGCATATCATTTATGACAGGAACATCTTGGAGTCTGTCATATTATTGATTTTATTTCGGATTTATGACGATAAAAGGTTGTTTGATGCATCGAAGCAAATAAAACACCGCACTTGAACACTTTTTATGAATGTTTCGCTTTCTAACCCAAAGCTTTGCAAAGAAGGAACACATTTGACACTTCCAATCAGTGCACTGATGTTGGACTCGAGTCCTATTTTATAAGGACTCTGTCACACCCCTAAGGATGGGAATGACTAGGTTCTTTTAAATGTCAAGCCAACTGGCTGAAACTTAGACATATGCACACTCCAAAAGATGATTAAGTTATGAGGAAATAAAAAATATCAATATATTAAAGAAAAAGAACAAATTTCTCTGGAGAGGCGCTCTACATATACAAGCACTGATGTTCACAAGGCTCCGACAATAAATTGAGAAAAAAATCACGAAATCCGTTAGCCACACTCACAAAGAAGTCCATTGTTTACACTTCTCTCGATCACATGACCATCGCGCACACGTGACATCGGAAAGTTGCGCTGCCCGACTCAGGGTTTAAAACCCTACTGAAAATAACATCAAACGAGACACGTGCTCTCTAACAAAGGTTCTCACGCTAATAATCACCATGATATTAATGTTAAATAAATTATGAAAACAATCATCTGGTTATACTCCCTACCTGAATGTGTAATACAATAACTAAGTCACAGTCCCCTGGTGACAGATTCTATTCGGATTCGCAGGTCTTGGATCTGGACTTATAATCGGTCTCGGAGTCCAGTAGAAAAGAAAACTCAAAGAAAACTCTTGTCTACTAAAAAAAAGACATATAGGTGCATACAGGTGAACTACTAACTAAATAGTACAAACAATAAGACTATACCCACCAAATTTAAGCTCTGCATCAGGGGCTAAAATTAATTACACCTCCAAGTAAAGGGCACTTGTAAACTAAAATAAAGTTTGCGTAGTGATCTCAAATATCATTTTTTTCATTTCTTTTAATCAGAAGATTTGTATTTAATTAGTTTCGGACTCGGACTTGCAGTCGAGTTCCAAATGACTAGGACTTGAAGAAGGTGGACTTGCACTCGGACTCGAATGGTGTGGACTCGACTATATCACTGCTTCAAATGGCAGGGGGAGGGGAATCGAAATATTTTGGGACACCTTGTTTTGCAAGTAAAAGCGGCAGGGTCTATAGAGACATAGCCTGGAGGTTTCGCCCTGTGCCTGGAAAAGCTACAGGTCAAAACCTCAGGGGGTCGTCATCAAATTACCCGGGGCACAATGAAAACGACGTGCAGGGATAAATAAATGATGAACCGTAAAAACGAGTCAGCAGTTTTTAATTAAGTAATATTGCCAAATCGACACAGCATTAAGTTCCCCTGTAGAATTGGACCCTGTGGAAACAATGAATGTTTAATGTTAGCTTACGTTTTATCAATAAAATGAATGGCCCATTATTGTATTTGGGGAGAAACAATGAGGGAAAATAATGAGCATACACTGAGCATCCGAGGTCGACAACAAAGCCTTTTCTCTACAACTTGCCGATTCTGTAAACAGAATGTGGGAAAAGGCTTTGCAATTTTTCCTTATTCAGGCCCTGGATCAAAATGTTACTTCTCCTTTTGAACTTTTCTGTGTAGTTCAATAATTGCTTGTTTTTTTTCCATGCGATGACATATAAAGCATTAAGTCAAAGGGGCCCTTCATAACATTGTCCTTCAATGTCGAATTTAATCAGTAAATATCCTACTCATTATTACAGGAATGTCTTATAATTCCTTCAATTATGAATGTGGTAAATAAGAAATAAAGTTAAATCATTAGATTATGTAATGAAACAGAAAAACGAAATATTTCAAGGGAAAACACTTTTGCATCATCATTTCGGATGATGATAAAATTCAGGTATAAAATACATTGAAAATGAAACGTCTTTCGGCTTTCCGATTCTCTGTGATCTGTTACCCAAGCTTTTCCGTGAAATATCACATTCTCAGGTGTCCAAATTGCCAGTTGTGATTTATAATACCATAACCACACTTTCACAGCAATTCACAGCATTTAACGAGAAAATAAAAAATAAAGGAAAGTAGAACAATATGAAAATAGGACTAAAGCAGCGTTTCCATGAGCGTGTATATGCGTGGAAAAACGCTCATATGATTTTGTAACTGGGGTGTTTCAATGTGTCCGTCAGCGTATAGGCGTGTGTGCGTATATGCGTGAAAATCGCCACAGGAGCGATTTTCACGCAAAGGGTCTGCGTAAACACTGGGATTCAGGGTAAAATGACGTCTTTCACCATAATTTTGTGGAAGGCCTGCTTGATCCACTGTACAAATATATACACGTTTGCCAGTTCACCCATATAAGCGCACATGGAAACGCTGCTTTAGACGAAAAATAATTGGGGAAAATAAGGAAAAATAGGATCTGTGTTAATGAATCCCAAAATGGTGCGAATTTTCCCAAACGAATTTTCACACAACGAGAAGCAGTGACGTAAGACTCTTGAGTCCGGACTCGAGTCTACTTTTTAAGGTCTCGGACTAAGACTCGAGGATCCTGGACACGGTAGAAAAGAAAACTCGGTCACATATTACATAAAGATTGTGCACATGGCTGAACTACTAACATAATATTACCAAACAAAAATAGGACTACATACTAAGTTTTAGCTCTGCAGCAGGGCCTAAACGTAATTAAACATTCAAATAAATGGCACCTGTAAACTAACATAAATTTTGCATGATTATCTCAAATAGCCGTTTAAATTTCTTTTAGTAAGAAGATTTGTATTGGACTTGGACTGGACTTGGGACTCGAATTCCAAATCACCCGGACTCGAAGAAGCTGGGCTTGGACTCGAACCTCAAGGACTCGGACTTGAACTTGGACTCGGGGGCCTGGACTCGGACTCGGGCTAAGATGATGTGGACTCGACTACATCACTGACATTAAGCAACCTCACAGTGTTAACTTTTTTCTTGAAAATGTTCAAACTCTGTGATTTTTACAGTTCTCTAATTCCCAAGGCCTGCTACAATAAAAACTCTCTTGGATTTCCGAACTATCAGCATAATCTTCCGTTTTTTTAGAACTTCCTTTTGAACCAATTACAAGCCATTTAAGCTCCAGTAATACTCAGTTTAAAGTATAACCAAATGGAATCAGCTTTTGTCGAACCACGGACGTTTTGGAGATATGTCGGATATTCCTAGCCCGTCGTTATATGTTTCCAATTTTCAGTGAAACTTTCAATAGGCATAATATAAAATACACGAAAATATCGCTCATCTGTCACATTTTTTTCATCTTTCATTATTAATTGTAAAATTTTGCTCGATAAAAATTGACGTTTTAGGTAGAAAAACTCATTACTTTCTTCGGAGTAAAACTTTGGACGTTTTGGAGATATGTCGGATTTTCCTACCCGTCGTTATATGTTTCCAATTTTCAGTGAAACTTTCAAAATGCATCTGTAAAATACATGAAAATATCGCTCATCTGTCACATTTCTTTCATATATCATTATTAATTATAAAATATTGCTTGTGTAAAAATTTACGTTTTAGGCGGAAAAACTAATTACTTACTTCGGAGAAAAAAATTGGGGAAAACAGGAGAATATACGTTAAGCAATGATGTTTGATTTTGTAGGTATTTATGGTAGTAACGGGTTTTGAGAAAAAGGCAGTGCGAACGGTCTATCCGATTTCTTATTTGAAAAAAAAACCTACAGACATAAATCTTGTTTTTGCGTTAATATTTTAAAGGAGTCAGTCTCTGGGCTCAAGGCCAGCAATACACTGAGCACCTCAAAGTTCAAAGATTTGATGCAAGATGTATGGGCTGAAGTTTCATGGGACTTAGGCCAGACTAAAAAATGGGTAAATTGTTCCAAGGATTAATTCTGGAATCGAAATAGGGAGCAGTAATAATTTAGAAAAAAAACATGCGATTAATGACGAAATGCAAATGTCAAGTTTTCCGTGATATCCTTATGAATACTTTAGGGGGTCAAGGCAAAAGTACTAATCAGTCACATTTCAGATGACATAGTGCTCGTTCACCAATCATATGATTCAAAGAGGCGATGCCGTCGAAAAAAATATTCTTTTGTTTAGCCTTAAGGAACACACGAGTTGAGATCATTTGCTCCTGTTGCCACTCTAATGCCTGGATAATTGGCATGTCGAACTACCAACCTCCGCATAAGGTAAAGATCTACTGTGGCACAACCCACCGTTTGGAGAATGCATTGTGACTTTATTTATTTCACGATTTTTTTTTTAATATGTCTTCTCCAAAGAGTCTGAATATCTCTAAATCATACTGAGGAGTATAGATATTGGTACAAATAATAAACGTTTGTATCCCAAAGCCTCATAGATAATGACAATAAGATCAAACCAAACATAGTACCTCTTAGGTTTTAAAGTTTGAATCTAAAGGTTGACAAGAAAAACTCAGCCGAATTGCGAATCCCAGCGGCACGTTATGTACTTTATTGTGCATACTTAGGTGGGTGATTTCAATTTAACGAATCGATAGAACATTGGCGTATTCCATGCATGTAGACTTTAATATTGGAGTAACTGATAAACAAAGGATTGAATGTATGTACGATATCAGGGGCGTACCCAGGGGGTGTCGCAGATGGCCATGCCCCCCCCCCCCCATCCGACTTTGCATGTGATATTCAGGGAAAACATTCCAGACAGTAATATCTGTTAAGAAATATGCCATTACTACTGAGATATATGTGGATCCTTTTAAACTAGCATCGCACTGCGCGGATCGTCTGTTCAGATTAAATGAACCAGCATTGCATACTCTGTCAAATAAAATTACCATATGTTTTGTTTGTCCCCCTCAAATGCTATGATTGGAGACAAAGTATTTTTTACCACTCCCATACATACATTATAGATCAATAAATCGCATGAAACGCATTTACGAATGTTTTTGGTATTCTAATTTGCAGCTTCTTCATATTTTCTTCGATAATCTTTCAACTATGCATTTATCAAATTTTGGGAAAAATCATTTAAAAAAGTATGCGTCAAGTTGTCCCATTGAATCGTAAAAAAATAAGCATAGCTAGCTGCTAGTGTTGCTGAATATTTGCTTACGATAGCTAATTTTATCCCAATGAAAGTTATGAAGATTAAAATGTTTGAAATCTGTGTAAAAAATTGGCAAAAACTACTTTTCGTATACCCAAAATGTATATTTCATGATATGTGGTTAGATTGAAGAAATTATGTTACACTGTTATAGGGGAGGCTTCAGTCTTCTTCTCAAAGGGATGTCTGGAGAAAATTTAATTTCGGAGGAGATTTTGTGATAATTCGAATATCTATTTAACATTTTAAACTATTTTAATGTATTTATCCTTTCACATAGTAACTGGCTACATCAGGGTGTATTACTTTTTATGTAGAAACCCTAGTGCATTATGGGAAAATAGATATTTTACCAACAAACCCTGAACAACTGAATCGTAATTTATTTTAGAACGACTGAGCGCAGATTGCATACCCTGCGTGACATCTGCTGCGACCAGTGGGCCCTATATTCGCACAGTGGCGCATTCTGACGGTCAAAAGCAGTAAACCGGACAGCTTCTTCATTTCTTATTTAGTGCAGGTCACAAAACAGATCGAGCACAAGGCGGGGGGAGGTCAACAGTGCGCTATTACATTATCTGAACTATCCAGAGCTCCTTTCCGCATAAACCATAGGGTCAACGAAAATACGAGTGGGGTCAGAGGTTGGATTAAAAGAGCAGGAAAAATTGTAATGAAGAGCCCCGTGTTCCGGCTTTATATATCTAAACCACTAGTGTATAAATTCAAACCGCGGTCCCGTTCCCGATAAATTCTTGTAGTATTTGTTCAGCGGTCACACCGGGCCGATGGATCCTTTTAAAAATCGAAAACTCAGTCTGTTGCGAGGGATACCATACACAAAGGAAAAGTATACGAGGAGACTAAAATATAAAATTAAATAAATAAGCGCGGTGCGGGCAGGGGCACGGTTTTTACGCATGTGCCTATTCCCTTGCAGCGTGACAGCTGGACTCCAATACACTTTGTGGAAACAGGCGACTTATTTTCTGTTATTAAATTCTGTCGATGATGCTTGCGTAATCATAACCTTTGCTAAATAATTACTTGTAAAGTTAAACAATAGCAGAAGAAGAAGAAGAAGATAGATCTAGTGGCGTATTGATGATTTGACCACTTGAAATTCTTGGTTTAAATTGTCAGTATTGTTAAGTAAATTTGCGATCCTCAAATTATCATTTAATTGAATCGACAGTTAACTTAGAACTCCTATAGATTAAAAAAAATAAATCAGATGACAGACTTAAATTCAACATCCAAGAGATGGCCCATTCAAATTTGTCCGGAAATTCTCCAATTATATGGCTTTGTCTAATGTTAATTTTCCATGTCTTTCATGCATTTTTATATTTTCCGCTAAATTAGCGGTTCTATTCTCCCCCTAGATGGTTATTTTGGAACAAAGGAAAATAAACAAAAGAACATCTTGTTTAATTGGATCTGCACTGAAACAAAGGAAACAATATAAGACATGACGTTCCCTTAGAAAAGATAAGACTTCTTTCCATGAGATTTACAGCGGTGTTAAGCCAATTAGAGGCATCCAAAGCAGGTGGGCCGACCAAGAATAGCAACATTTTTTTTTCTGTTAAAAGTATGACTCCTTTGCCCTCACAGCAATAGAATGCGATCTATGAGGACGAGAAAGCCCCCTACAAGTTTGCCCGTCATGATTAACCCCCGTCTCCAGTTGATATGTTCAACATATACAATTGGTCAAATATAATACATGTAGGTACTGAATTTCAATACATGTATACATCAAGTGTAATGCTACTCGTTTTCATATTTTTTGGACATTTCTACTTTTTGAAAATCAAGTTTTGTTAAGCATTACACAGACATCATGCATTTAATTTGAGTTCAACAAAGTGCACCATTCCTGCACGTATCCCTGCCATCATGCAAAGTTTGATGGGAATCTGCCGTACTTGTTCATTAGAATTTCAAAAATACACAATTTTGTTAAATTCAGGACACCATTCGTAGTCTTTCGCCGGTCTTGAAAGGATTTCACATGCATATTTATCTTGTAAAAGTTTCTATATGCTGTTTCAAACCTATTATGTCCTGTTTTCAGGCTTTTGAAATCAGACCATTAAAATTTATTTAAACCAAATATTTGACATTTATTTTCATATGCTAAACATAACAAGTACGATATGGGTAATTAATAATCTATTTAAATGATTTTCATGACTTTCTAAAAGATTAATATTAATGGTGACCTAATAACCTTCGGCATACAAGTGTTTCGGTTACAATTTAATTTACCATTACATCTGAACAGGTTTAGTTTTTGAGTGTAATTGTGAGTGAGATTTCCGCAACAGGATGCCACTGTAATCGAACGCCGCACCTACGGACCAAACCTAAAACGTAATAGTGGAAAAGGTGATGTCGTGCGTTTGTTGCATGCGACAATTATACCATATACCGGGCCAGTGGAAAAACAGCCGTCTTGCGTTAAAGAAATATTCATAACACATGCAGAGTTCTTATGACTTTATTGTTATTTATTCACATTGTTTGACCATGGTAACTGAGATTACAATCAATATGTTATATATACTGTAGTTTCATAAATTCCGGTGGGTCGGAAATCTCCTTGTAGATATGTGACTGGTAGGGACTTTTTCCCCTACACATACAAGACAATCTTACATTAGATTTTCTTTTTAAACTATGACACGTTTGTCCAGACCAGTATTTCTGAACACACAGTAACGATTTGAAACTCCGCTTCTATCATTCAGTAAACATGTCCTACAGCTTTGATAATGGTCACGATTCTGACGTAACGTTAACAGAAAAAGTCTTATTCCAGCATAAAAATATGATCCTGTGCACTTTAAACAATGGATTCTGATTTTCGTATATTAGGTGTTGCTTTGCTCCTTAATATTGCAATCATACAATCAAGTGTTGGAGTTGCTCCTGGAAGGTGATATAAGGTGATATGAATAATAAAATATATTCAAATGCAGAAGGTATGCCCAAAAAATATAATAAAATGAAGGTCTTCTGCGTCTCTGTAGTGTCGTTATCACGTGGAAGCATGAGACCCTGTGACTGTAAAGGAATTTCTTGAAGGAATCTTGTCCAGGATTTGGGTGAAATCCAGGTGAGGTTTAAAATGGAAGTGCAGTTTCAAAAGGAGGATATCCAGTAAACAATACAAATGGCCTGATCGATGCTTTCCTAAAAGTTTAGATCTTGTATTTTTCTTGAGTCCGAGAATACAACTCATCAAGTCAAATTACAAAACCAATGTGGAGCTGTTACTTCTTTCTCAGACGGTGTAGTTGCTGACAAATTGTCCAACGATGCCCAAATCTGCATAGTCTTAATATATCACTATGAGTCCTTCAGTATTTTATTTTGCCAACTGTTTAAACTAAATCCAACAAAAAGAAATTACACAAACTATACCCACAAAACAGCTGAGACTATACTTTTCAAGAAACCATTGCTACTCAATAAAGACCATATCAACTGGGGTCAGGGGGTAAACAACAAAGATAAATCCTGACATATTAAAATCTGATATATGCTTCATACATAATTATAAATGAGCTGCATTACAGATACAGCCATACACAGTTATGAGATCTATTCAATACATATGATGCATACCTGGTTGTTATATGTACCACAACCAACTAATCACATTGTGAAGTGAGAAAACACTGACCATATTTATTTAAATTATTGAATGCAAGACCAGCTGAAACATGAAAGACTTGAAAAGATTAGTGACTGATACACCCTGGGCTTCGACAAAACTGTCAAAAAAGGAATCATCTTTTAGAAATAACCTCTGTAACTCAAACAGCTTTACAGAAACAAGTATACACTAATGAATAATAACTAACGTATCATATATAAATTTAACAATGTAGAATCTGTAAACAGCTTTAACAAATAAAGATAACGATGTATAATGTATGCCGTCTTTAAATATTTTGTACATCCATTATGAATAGATATAGATGATTAAATGAAAATACAGAAAAGCAACATCAGAAAGCACCTGGGTAATCATCCTGAAGATATTTTTTTAATAGAGGGTACTCAGGAGAGAGCAAATCTCTGCCAAGGCAAAATAATTTGACTGAATCCAGCAGCTCATCTATCTGGATCTGCACCAAAGTTATTGTGACCCAACCTGGTCCATATCCCAGCCCTGTTTAATGTTTAGTGGTATTGGTTTATATGTACAGTAAAACCTCAAATTATGAACACCAATGGGACCTGGATAAAGTGTATGCATTTTCCATGTGGTCCTTTTAGCAGGGTCTTATATAAAGAGCAGAAAAGAATCAGAATCATGAATACCGGAAGGTGGTCATTATTTTGAGGTGGTCACTCAAAGAGATGTGGTCATCAGGTGACGTTTTACTGTACTCACATAATCCTGCTAACAGACAAACAAACAAACACAGACTTGGGTGAAAACATCACCTCCTTGTTAGCCTAGTTTGACAAACACGATCTCTATGCTGCCTTTGCATCATCTAAACATAAAAAACTAGTAGGTGTATAATATGAAACGGCAAAGAAGCACCTGATGGTCACTGGTGCCAGCTTTCAATGTGCTTAACTCTTACTGTTATGATAGTTTCTGCGAAGGACACTTAAAACTATTACAAGCATGGCAGGTTATTCTTTTTCTTATGCTACCTCACCTAAATGATATTTTGTATTAAATATTTTACCTTCTTGATTACTGGTAGTTATGATATTCCATTGTAGAATATATCATTACTGATAAACATAATTTCTGTGCACATTCTATTAATTCTTTATAATGTTCTTTATAATTCTTCACATATCATATTTTATCATTTATGAACATTATCACTCTTTATCTTTTATTTCTTATCCATATGATTTGTACAAAATTCTTATGATTTTTGTCATAACATGTGTAAATTATTCTCAGTCTATAATAATATAACATGTACATTATTTCTTATAGATCATTCATAACTAGAACCATCCCCTTAGTCTGCTATCAGAACTGAAGTCCCGTTGCTATATTTTAAACAATACTACGGTTTACATTTCTGGGCCCTGTAATAAAGTTTTAACTAAACACTGATATATATCAAGTTGAATGTCAGCCATCTATACTAGAACTTTAATAATTGAGTTGATCTCTTACTTTGTGCTCTCACAGATCTCACCTCATTATGTGCATGTACAGTGATGTACATCAATCACACCCAAAGCTCAAATCAAAATCCAAAACCCAAAAGGGGTTCAGTGGCTTTGTAGTGGTGCATCATCCTTAATAGATATCTAAAATTAAGAAATACTGCTGAATATTAAAATTTAATTTTTATATAAAAGTGAGCAGATAGGATTAATTTTAATATTATAAAGTAGCTAAAGCACAAAAAGTTATATGAATCATTACCTCCAAATGCTTTAATGCCATTGGTTTAAGTATGACTCAGATGTACCTGATCGATGTTGTTTCTATCTATTAAACTTCTGTATTATGCACAATAAGGTTTTATGCACTACAAGGTAGGTTAACCTGATGCCCTCAGATAATGAGCCTTATATTTGTTAAACAACTGAGGAGACTCATTTTGATTTTCACAGTCTCTGAATGTAAGAAACAGATATACCCTGTGAGTTTCAACCTGTAATGCCTGAGACAGCCAAGGACTACTATCCAATTAACATAAACAAGTGATCAACTGTAAGAGCTTCTCTATCTATGCGATAAATAAAACATGATAAGTGTAGCATATATGTATATATTGATGATTTCTGAGAACTGTCAATGCATATGTACATTAACGTTCAATACAGAAATGATATTTAGAATACAGCATGTGTGTTTGTTCTTGGCTGTCCTCATGAGCTGGGGGTTGAGCTTTGGTCCATACTGGCTAGGATACGGATGACCTCTGCCCTTTGACCTTCATTCATGCCCTGGGTGATGTGGATGATTGAATCCATGGCAACCTCAGGGTTGTCTTGTATGAGACTAAAAGAAAGAAAAGAAAATATGTAAACAAACGTGATGATGAAGAAAAGAAGGAACACATTACCCATACGTATAGTGAAATACATTTTATCTGACGTTCTCAGAAGGACGAGGTTATTGTACAGATAACGTTTTGTGTAAAATAACATACTGACATCAATATCATAATTTTTGGTATGGTGTTTTGGATCCCATAGGTTTTATGTCAACTGACAGGCATTTTAGACAGGGATAATATATATGATGGGAAGACAGAAGATAAAAGCAAAGCCTTAACGTTTTATCTGAACATTTAAGGGACAACCCATATGTTTTGATAATTAATCCTTTGGATAAAAAAGCTCTAAGTAAGAGTAAAATATATGAAATACTTGGATTTCAGATTCAGATATGTAAAATTTGAGATAACTAATTGTTTTCCTAATCAAGGCCAAGGTTTAGCATGAGATTTAAAAGAGAACTCTCACTTCCTCATCTGTTGGATCACATGGTCCCTGTGAACACATTTAATGTTTTCCTCGATGATCGACTTGCTCACATCCCCATGGAGCTGTTCTGATAACCACTCAACCACAGCCTTGTTGTCTTCCCAGAGGTAAGCCTGAATCAAAAGGTCAATAACCTACAGGTAAACCTACATCATAAAGTAATTAACCTACATCATACACTCTTGAACCTACAGGTAGCCTATATCATACAGTCATACACCTACAGGTAAACCTACATCATAGTCATTAACTTAAAGGTAAATCTACATCATACAGTTATTAACCTACAGGTAAATCTATGTCTTAGACATTAACCTACAGGTAAATCTACATCATACATCTACATCAGGTAAACCTGCATCATACATTAACCTACATCATACAGTCATAAACCTACATCATACATTAACCTACATCGTACAGTCATAAACCTACAAGTTAACATACATCATACATTAACCAACATCATAAAGTCATTAACCTACAGGTAAACCTACATCATACAGTCATAAACCTACAGGTTAAACTACATCATACATTAACCTACATCATACAGTCATAAACCTACAGGTTAACCTACATCATACATTAACCTACATCATACAGTCATAAACCTACAGGTTAACCTACATCATACATTAACCTACTTCATAGTCATAAACCTACAGGTTAACCAACATCATACATTAACCAACATCATACAGTCATAAACCTACAGGTTAACCTACATCATACATTTACCTACATCATACAGTCATAAACTTACAGGTTAACCTACATCATACATTAACCTACATCATACAGTCATAAACCTACAGGTTAACCTACATCATACATTTACCTACATAATACAGTCATAAACCTACAGGTTAACCTACATCATACATAACCAACATCATACAGTCATTAACCTTCAGGTGAACCTACATCATACAGTCATAAACCTACAGGTTAAACTACATCATACATTAACCTACATCATACAGTCATAAACCTACAGGTTACCCTATGTCATACAATTAACCTATATCATACAGTCATAAACCTACAGGTTAACCTACATCATACATTAACCTACATCATAGTCATAAACCTACAGGTAAACCAACATCATACATTAACCTACATCATACAGTCATAAACCTACAGGTTTACCTACATCATACATTAACCTACATCATACAGTCATAAACCTACAGGTTAACCTACATCATACATTAACCAACATCATACAGTCACAAACCTACAGGTTAACCTACACCATACAGTCATAAACCTACAGGTTAACCTACATCATGCATTAACCAACATCATACAGTCATTAACCTACAGGTTAACCTGTACATCATACAAGTCATGAACCTACAGATAAACCTATAATATACATTACCCAACATCATATAGTCATTAATATACAGGTAAATCTACATTATACAGTCATTTACCTACATGTAAACCTACATCCTACAATCATTAACCTACAGGTATACACTCGTCATACATTAACTTACAACATACATTATAATAAACTACAGGTAAACATCAATAAGTGATTAACCTACAGGTGATCCCACATCATACAGTCATTAGTCTACAGGTAAACCTACATCATTCAGTCATTAACCTATAGGTAAACTTATATTATACAGTCATTAACCTAAAGGTAAACCTACATAAAACAATCATTAACGAAAAGGTAAACCTACATTATACATTATCCTACATCATACAGTCTTTACCCTACAGGTAAACCTACATCATACAGTCATCAACCTATAGGCAAACCTACATTAGACAGTCACCATTCAACAGGTAAACCTAGATCACACAGTCAGTGATCTACAGTAAAACCTACACCAAACAGTCATTAACCGACAGGTAAACAAACATCATACAGTCATTAATCTACAGGTAAACCTACATCAATTAAAAATTAACCTACAGGTAAATCTACATCAGACAGTCATTAATTACAGGTAACCTTTATTACAGGCATTCATTGGTATTAGTGTGTGTGTGGGCCTTGTTACTATTAATTCAATACACAGTATACACCAGCTAAAATGCAAAATAAAATTTTTGGATGTGACATACCTCAACTACAGTCATCTATTTAACAAAGTCCGCACCATACAGTCATGACATATCCCTTTGTTGCTCTGTTTTATATGAAAATTCTAACAATGCAGTCATAAAAACATTATACACATATTACTACAAAGTAAGTGAAACTTATTGCCAGCACAAATGTACCTCAGGTGAGTTTTTGAAGCATCTAGCATTAACCATGACACATAAAAATAAATAACATTTTTAATAACCTATTTTATAATTAACTTATACAGCAATTAAACATAATCTTTAGTATGAAGAACACATACATCATGCATTTTTAACGGTAATGTTAAAAAACATTCATAAATTAAAGAAGAAGCAAAATGCATTATCACTCTCAGCAACATAGGTTTTCCTTTCTTTTGGTTACTTATAGGGTTGACAATGGATGAGAGAATTTTTTATTATTTTTTACTTGTAAATGGACACCTTGGGATTTATGTATGTGTATGTGTGTCTGTGTGTTACTTGGACAAAGCATTCCCAATAATTCATGAAAACAAAATTCCCTGCTTTACCCTTCATTTTCCTGGATGAATTTACAAAATTCCAGGATAATTAATTCAGAATTCCACCCTAAAAACCCACCACAGTCAATCATCCAGTGGCTTTGTCTGCTATTTGGACATGAGACAAAATATAACTAACCACTGTGTCTCTAGGACTAGTAAAATTCTAGGATTTTAGTAATTTTTCTAACATTTGCTGATTTTTTTCCCTAAATGGAAAACCGGAAACTCTTGTTCCACAGTTTCCCTGATTTCAGAGTTTCCCTAATTCCAAGATGACTGGGAATCCTAAGGAGAAAATCCCCCCCCCCCCCACCCCCACCCCGAAAAGTCTCCATTTACCACACACAGTGGAACAAATTCATCCAGACTTAGATCAATGATTAGACCAATGTGTGTGTCGGTGTGTAACACTCACGTTGACTGCTCCTCGGGACTCCACGAACCACCTCCTCAGCATCGACTTGATCTGACCAGAGCTTTGGTTTTTCACGGCCTTTGACACCTTCACCTTGACCTCATCTTCCAGCAACAACCGTCTGAGCCGCCAGTAGAAGAATTTACGACTAGTCTTCCAGTGTAGTACATCCTGAAAGTACAACGTTCATGGCTGGAAACCGCAAAAGTCATACACAGTAGAGTTCCTGTCATTTTTTTTTTAAATTATCATTTATTAATACAGTGGAACCTGTCTTAAAGATCACTTGTCTTATAAGACCACCTGTTTATAGGGACCTCCCTTTGGTGAACCAAGAGCATCCAAACAGGTTATAATGGACCTGTCCAATAAGGCTACCTGTGAATTAAACGTACTGCTGGCCAGTCCCATGGGTGGTCTCATAACACAGGTTTCACTGTACTTTTAAACTGTCTTCATCGTTGAGTATAAAATATCTTACTGAAATTTACAGCAAATAAAACAAATTTTGAAATGAGGTCACAAAAAGTAGAACTAGCACAAGCTGGATATGCTAATTTATGTGAGAAGACGGTAATAACTATTGACGCCTCTTACAAGAAATGACTTAATTATGGCTCTAACAAGATTTAGATATTTAAAGTACCTAGAAACTAGAAGAACAAGCAGATTCAGGAAAACACACAGTAAATTAAATTATATTAATACACAAGTACAATTTCTCTTGAAATTTTCAACAGTCTTCCAACTTACTGTGATGACCCCTTTCTCCTGCATGCGTCCAGCTGTATCATGAAGGTCTGCAAACATTACTGCCACCTGGTGGTAGATTGGCATGAGCTCATCTTCACGCTGTGTAAGCTCTCTCTCAAGCTGAACCAGCTGGGCTTTGCCTATTTCGGGGCTCGCCATCTGTTCCTTCAGTCTCTTACACACTGGGTCTAACCTGCGCATAGTTTTACTCAGATCCTTCTGCCGGAATTTAATCTCTACTGTCCCCTCAGGTTCAAGCACACCACCCCTGCAGGGGAAAAGAAAATATTAAAATATAAAATATAAAACCACATGTTGTATGGTGTGGTCACAGGAGGACTAGTAATCAAATTAAAAATATATGGATTGGTTTTGAGTTTATATCAGGCCATGGGGTTTGAGATTATAATCCTAATGAATCAGTTTTTATAATTAGACCTTCTATACATGTACAGAGATCTGCTTTTGAGGTTATAATACAGAGACCATTGTTGAGATTACATTATACTAGGGGCTAGTCTGAGATTAATTTAATGATGAACCAGTACTGAGATTAGTTTTGAGATTAATATGGTATCAGGTGTTTTGGTTTTGAGGTTATAGCAGATAACCTCTAAATCCAAGATATGAGTGTTTTCATTAGAAACTTGGTTATTGTATCATTCATTTATTTATGCAGATTTTATTGCCATAGACAGTCTGACAAACTATTTATCACAATGAGCTAATCTGCAGATACAGAAAACTGCCTTGTGTTGATAGCCAAATGACAAGAACAGTAGGTTTTCATTTATCCATCTGCATTTTGAGTTTCTGGGGGTCTGCTCAAATGAACCCATTCTTACTTGTAGGCTTGAGTATAGTGTTCTATCCCATGACTATCAGTCATCTTTTTCAATACAAAATACATGTATCACTTATAAAACAATGACACTAGGTATCTTAATCATTCACCATGTGTAACAATATAAAGAAAATTCTGCAATCAACTATTCTAATATTAAAATTATTTATCACAAATGGAGATTTGCACTTAATGTGTTGAATTTTGCTGCATCATCATATTCAAATCACAAGACTTCTTTTTAACTGTTTGCCAACAAAGGCTGCATGCTTAACAAATTTCTCAGCTGAGGTGTCCAATAGTTTCCCATTTCTAGCCTGCGGTGCAGAGGTATTCACCTTGCCAAGCTTGTAATGTACAATAGTCACGACATTCTACGCATCAGCAACTACTGGTAATAATAAATCAGTAATAGCATTCCTATTCAGGTGCCTGGAAAATTTACTTGGCACAAATCCATCTCTTCAAGATGCCGTAGAACACACCCAAATAACACAGAAAACTGTTTTTTTTTTAATCTGAGGCAGACACCAGAGAGAACCAAACTGGTTACCTCCCACAAGCGGCAAAGGTTCCGCTTTTGGTGGGTTTGTTTGTCTGTTAGCAATAATACTATAAAAGATATTAACAGATTTAGCTAAAGGAACAATTGATTTAATTTTTCTGGTGATCTGGAGATCATCATCAGGATCTAGAAATTAATAACAAGTATATTTTATATTATATGCTGCCACCTGGTGTGAGATTAGTTAACAAGGCAGCTCATTATCCCCATATAAAAGTTAATTAAAAAAGACTGACCTGCTTTCCTTATCTGCATACATTTCCATATGTTCTGGGTTGATTGACGGGTCCACCACTACCCAGGCTCCGCCCCTCAGCTCAGCATATGGTGGTATGTAAATGAGGATGGGTTGTTTGTACTCTCTCAGACCATCAACGATGTACGAGCCAAACTTCAACACCTGGTCATACATGTCTGAAATGATACAAATAATGATAAGTTATTGAGGTATGATACATGACTTGCCTACCTTGAAAAAAAGGGAGTGGGTGTTTAATGACACTTTCACTGGGGTAACTTTGTAAACGCATCAACAAGAAAACCATGGGCAGTTTGTAACCTATAGTGGACAAAGCCAGCAATTCATCTGCCTTATTTGTAGAATTTATTTGATTTCTGGCATACTCTGGCTAAATATTAATGAACTGTAGTCAATTCTCAGAAAGAAAAGTTTATAAATCAAGAAACCTGTCCAGGATGTATACACCTGCAAAATTTTAGGCAGATATGTCAAACCACTGCCGAGATATGAATGATTTTGTCCCACAGCAGACAAACAGATGGACCTGTGCAAAAATGATTGCAGGTGGCACCACAAGTTTTGTGTATGATAAAGAGCTATGTGAGATCTATACACATGCCAATTTCAGGAAGATACGTCAAACCAGTCTAAAATATAAGCATGGACCTCTGCAGCGTGAGTGTAAAGGTAGGTGGCGCCACCTGTCATAAAATTAAGAAAGCTATCCAGGATGTATATGCATGCAGAATTTCAGGTGAATTAGTCAAACCACTGCAAGGATATGCGTGATTTTAACCAAAGGCAGACGAAAAGATGGACACGGTGCAAATATGATTGCAGGTGGTGCCACCATTTTTTGTGTACATATATTATAAAGCTATTCCAGGGCAACATTTGTACAACATTTTTTTCCTGATCGGTCAAACAGTTCCCGAGATATGTGGGTTTATGTGTGGAAACAGACGCACAAATGGACACTGGGCAGAGAGGAAAGGTCAGAGGTCCAAGCCAATTGGTTAGGCACCAGTTCACATGTGACCCGATAATTGGTGTAAGTTTTGGGAAAATCAGTTCAGTAGTTTCAGAGGAGTTCTCCGGAAAATAATACGGCGGCGGCAGAATCTGGTAAAAACATAGTATCCAGAAAACTTCGTTTTTGTGGATAAAAAAATACTTCATCCCCCTCTAATGCAGAGAGTTCCATAAACAGTCAATGTGCTAACAAAAAACAAGAAAATAAAAAAAAACATAGCAAATAACTCATGGAATAGTTCTTAAGATAAGTTTGTACCTTAGCCTTTTTATATATACACAGTACCTGTACATGTAGCACCTAATATCATTCTGTATACGTGATATGAGCCATTTTTGTAAGTAATTTACCAAATTTGAATTTAATTTCTTTACTCTGTGACATAACACTCCATGTTGTGTACTAGATGTAAAAACGATACTACAAATGTATCATCATTATAATATTCAGTGGAAAAAGTTGCTGTCATCTATCAAACTTTAAGTATGCCTCCAAAATCAAGTCACTTTCACAATAAGAATTCATTAAACTGTTCTTTAAAAATCCTGTGATTTCAAAAATGGCTACCTAGCTGCCACATTTGATTTCCCTACTGGTCCATGATTTGATAGGTAATATGCTCCAAGAGGTAACAATCACTATATTAAACTTCAGAAAAAGCGCATGAACAGTTCTCCAGATATGGTAATGCTTGCAAAAGGAAAACTAAATCTTTAAATATCATGGAGACACACATATACCTTCAAGCACATAGTCCTACCCTATGCCACAGTAAGCACGGGTTAAGAAGATTAATTTGAAGATCTAAAATTTTACATATACATAACCATCAAAGTTGGGGAAATATAATAAATTAAGAATGTAATCCCCTTAAGTCAAGGCTGCATGCATAGACTATCTCAAATCATTAAATTGTAATGCTAGCCAACTGATTATACATAAGCTTAACAACTACTGAGTCAGACAAAAGAACAAATCTGTTTGGTGGACAAATGATGTGAGTGACAGATGATGTCACATACAGTAGCTTGTACAATGTACCTCACAGGTTAATTGGGTATCAAATTTCAACCCTGTCAGCTGACCAAGTTAGTTGGTCATAAAGAACACAATTCAATGTAGCTGGGGGGACTGTGCACCTTGTGCACTTCATCAAAAACTATTTAGTGATAATATCTAATATAATATAACAAACCATCAGTGGTTCCTACCATTCACCTTTACTGAAAAGGTCTTACTATAAGGAATTTTCATGCTGTGCCCAAAACCAATGTTTTGCCCAATTAGTGTGGTCCCAAATTCTTCTGGATTGAGAATTGGTCCTTTCAGAGACTGCAGTCTGCTAACACAAGAACTAAACCTATTCATAAACTACACCGTACCATACAGGAGTTTTCAGGCCAAAATCTCGTGACTTCTTTGTAATGCACAGATATATAAGTTAGGCATCATGTAAGGTGTAGCCAGACCTATGCAAACATGAGTAGTCTGCATACAGTGCTGTGTTTTCTGTTCCTGGCAGCCCTAGCCGCTTCCCAAGGCTTCAACAGCCAACCCTCGGGAGGATCCAGACAGCCACTGTTTTCTTTCGGAAACCAGCCAACCAATCAGCGCCCACTACAGGCATCAGCTGGAACTAGTGGATCTGCAGCAGCCGCTGGAGCTCCAATCCCGGCTCGTGCTAGCTCAGCAACAGCAACAGCGCAGTCCTTGAGAGAGCAGCTACGTCAGCGCATGCTGCAGATGATGTCCAGTGGGAGGCCGTCTCGAAGCATAAATCCACAGCCCAGCATGGCAGGTAGTAGACCTGCTGGCCCAAGCAGCACAGCAGGTGAAACGTCCAATCATAGAAATACTGGTGATGTCAGCTCAGATACAAGAAGTGCTGCAAAAGCAGTTCCATCTAATCCACGCGGGTCTGACATGAATGGCAACTCTTCAGGTTCCCCAAGTACTGCCAGCAATGGAGAAAACCAAAGAAGGGGTCAGATTATACAGAAGGATTCTCCCAGAGCTGCCAGTGCCATACAACAGCCTAGGGAAAACCAATCTTCTACCAACCTTCCCTCAGCTACAAATAGGACCACAAGACTGGGACAATCTTTTGCGCATCAGAGAGGTGGCCACCATGAACTCCTTAAGAAAATGCAGGACATGAAGGAGCTGCTACAGCTGGAGAAGTCCATGTGGGAAAAACGCAAAGATGAAGCTGACGGAAAGCGGACTACAGGCGGCATGAAGGTGAGAGAATTATATCACGGTTAAACTAGAAATCTACATTCTAAGGAATGCAAGCCTCCACCATATGTGGGGTTTCTATTGTGGAATGCTCCCAAAACTGTGTTTGCAATCATTTATTCACCTATATGCTTTCTTTTTCTCTGCCATGTTTGTTCTTGCTCAAAAGAGAAATTTTATATTTTGCTTGAATAAAAAATTAAAATTTTATTTAAGAAACATGGTACAAAAGAGATCAAGATATTGTCCTGTATTTAAACATTGGTCTACTTAAAAAGTTTATTCTAGATACAAAATTTAATGTGGAGTAACTTTACATTTACCTGTAAATACATTTACCTGTAATATGGAGTAACTTTATAAATGTATGCAATCACTGAGCAATCACCAGAAGCCTCCCAAACATACACAACTGAGAGGTAATGGGGTACTTAGCTACAGGGTATACGTCAAAAATAAATATCAGGTGAAAATCTGTAATGTAGGACTAATATTGTGCAAAATTTCAGCCATAATGGGATCAAGCACAAACAGAAAATGGCACAAGAAAGAAAACAATGTGTAAAATTGTTGGTTTTGCACTCAGGGGACAGTGGCAGAATCCCCCCCCCCCTCCCCACCCCGGGGTTTAGCTGTAACACCACCTCTCACATTATCTAATTCTTTTCCGATTTATTTGTGATTAATTTTCATTTTGCATATTTCTCTTTTAAAAGTCTTATATTAACATAAAACTTCAACATGCACAGTGGTCAGTCTTCTCTTCAAGTCTTAGTTGCCAGGTCATGGAACCACAATTTTCCAAAGTTTCTGGACTAATTAAGGATTAATTTTAACAACTGGTCTTCTTTGGGGATTTTGCATCTAGTTTAAATAAAGGTCACGACAGTGTCTTCCCATAAGTACTATAAAAGGATGCTTAAATAGAGAGCTTTTAATTAAATCTATATAAAACATATAATGGACTGACTTTCTTACTATGAACACTGTGAATCTCTTTTAATTTGTGAAGCAGTTCCAAAACAGCAAATATGGTGTGAAACCACTAACTCACTCCACACCACAACATATACAGTTAGAGTTTGTGACTGTGAAAAACTTAGCAAAAAGAAAAACCCTGCTAACTTACAGCATCACTATTTATTTTGTAGCAAACAAGTGATTTCATGGAGCACATGAAGAAGCTCGAGATGGAGATGAAAGAACTGAACCATAAGGAGCAGATGGGTAAAAAAGAGATGATAGGTGAGATGAACCATGACATGAAAAGCTTCCACATGATGCTCTTCAAGATCCTGTGCAAAACTGAGCAGACAGATGAACGTCTCAAGGCCATGGAGGTCAAACAGGATTACATCTATGAGGTAATACAAAATATATTTGTCACAGTCATGTTAATCCAACCGAGAGACATGTTTCACAATTTGCAAACTCAATGGTTGCATAAAAAGTCAGCTCTGTCTACCTGAACAAAGGTGACTCTAAATAAGTCATATCCGTGCACATCAACAGAATGGGAACTTTGACCTTTGACCTACATTTAAGTTACTCCTTGTAGTAGTGAAGGATGACAGTCTCAATGCCTACTGGGAACAAAAAAAAAAAAAAAACAAGGGACCCATAGGTCATGAAGCTCAACTGATTGTGACAGTTATAACTGCATCACCATAGATTTTTTGAAGTTGCAATAAAAATACTATCCTCAGTGCTCAGGAACTAGGGCTCAATGACTGGGGTGGGGGGGGGGGGGGGGGGAGGGAGTTACAACACCTTTGGATATAAATACAGAATACGGAATCAAATTCAGTGGTGCTAACAGGGAATGGTGGGAGTTACAGCACCTCTGCATATACATAAAGGATAAAATATAATTTTAAATGAAATTAAATTTAAATATTTAAAAACATGCAGAGAGATGGAAAACAAAGCAAACTAGATATTTCTTGGCACCGCAGGTGCCATAGTATGCCTAGACAATTAACCCCCCCCCCCCCTTTAGGAATAGGCCCCCATCTTCAGCAACAATTAATATCAGACCACACCCACAATCATAGAAAAGGTCACTCTCATAGAAAGGTCATGACACCAATTTCAATATACATCATCCCTTAACCCATGTCTATGTATATGCATAATATGAAAGAAATCTGTCCATTAGTTTTTGACTTATAATGCTCACAGTACTGTTAAGTAGCAATGATTGGGTATTAAACGGCACAAAAACAAGTAAAAGAATAACAGGTGGCGCTACCAGTTTTTGGTACATGACAACACTATCCATGATCTTCAGTCGAATTGATTTTTGGACCAATCCATGCATCCCTTATTGAGATTTGTTGTGATTTTCACCATATATGGCAATATTCAAGGTCAAGGCCACTCTCTTAGGAAAGGTTATGACCCTAATTTATATATACATCATCCCATAACCTATGTCTATGTATATGCATAATATGAAAGAAATCTGTCCATTAATTGTTTACATATAATGCTCACAGTACTGTTAAGTGGCAATGATGGGGGTATTAATCAACACGAAAATGATATCTGGACCAATCCATGCATCCCTTATTGAGATATTAATGATTTTGTGTAATTTTCACCATATATGGAAATATTCAAGGTCAAGACCACTCTAATAGGAAAGGTCAGGACCTCAATACGGGATATCACTAATACCAATACTCTCGTGTGTTGAGGTAAATGACTGCCTGCTTGAAAAACTGCAGGCAAACAACTAGTGCCCCTAGCGTCCAGCCTGACAAGCCCATTCATTTAACACGGCAGTGTGGCCACTGGACATTGTGTTTTTAATTGATGATCATCCTGATACTTATTATTCATCATATTTATTTTGTGTGTTAAACCATAATACAGAACATGAAAAGACAAGAAAATTCTGCATTCCGCACGGTTTGCCTTAGAATTTGATCTTGAATCAACTGCCTTGTAGCTGATGATATAAGGGAAACGTACATAGGGTCTTTTGTCATTTATAAACATCATATTTTGCAAGTTTCCTTGAATTATGATACATTATGGTACGGGACAACTGTAATGTCAAATTAATTCAATGATAATATTAATTAAAGAGATTCCATAGCGCGTATAAGCTAACAAAGTTGAGACTGTCAGTTTCGTCCGTGTTAATGAGTGTCTGGCAGAATCACGCTTGCCTGCACAAACAAGCTTCCGGCTGCGCCAGCCAGTCTTTTTTCTCCTCCATATACACAAGAAGCTGCGTTACTGATATCCTGTATTTATATATACATCATCCCATAACCAATGTCTATGTATATGGATAATATAAAAGAAATCTGTCCATTAGTTTTTTACTTATAATGCTCACAGTACTGTTAAGTGGCAATGATGGGGGTATTAATCGGCATGAAAACAAGTAAAAGAAAAACATGTGGCGTCACCTGTTTCCGGTACATGACAATACTATCCAAGATCAAGTTGATTTTTGGACTAATCAAAGCATCCCTTACTGAGGAATGTCCCGTGTTACATGCTGAGGTACAAAAATAACAAATAAAGTCAGAGAAGTCTCAGAGTCTTCATGAAGTTGAACCCTATAGACCTAAAATTTAAAGATGCACATCCTCAGCTGCTTTTAGACTGATTTAAAGACCAACATCTGGAACATTGACCAAGTTTTGCATCCATATACCACACAAGGCAAGGCTGTCCCGTTTTTGTTATTTGAAAAACTAAATATTGTAATGTCATTCTTATTCAGAATACATTTACAGTTTTGTTTTTTCTGTTTCACTGCAAAACTGCTCATAGCAATTAGCTTTGATTGATGTATCAAGTTATGGATTCTACACAGGCATTTGTCTGTAGCAGGCTCTTCATTTCATCTTAAACCTATGTAACGCTGTACATTTTTACCAAACATTAAGTAGTGGTTCAGTTTACTTTAATTCCTCTTGGCTTTACAAAGAATATTAGGATTCATGCAAGTATGTGAGCCTAATGCTCATTACATAAGCTTTTATTTTGGTATATTATATGTTATGCTTACAATAAAATATATTCTTAGTTTAAGCACCTCAAATAATATTCAACTTTTTTAACACTGCAGTTTAAAAGCAGTTTTGTAAAATATTGATGTTAATGTTTATTTTTATGATTTAATATTAAATTTTTCAGTTATTTCCTAAAGATCCAACTGTGTTTAGAGGTCACTATTTTGATTTTCTTAAAGATATGAAATCAGGATCTCAGTATAAGTTAAGCAGGAAAGAAGCTTAAATAAAAGTCCATGCGGACTGTGTTTTGTATGTAGGCATAATCATAGAAGGTAGGGTTAGGTTAGGGTAGGGCCCATGAGAATAATTGTATGTTTATTACAGCATGGGGTGTTCTGCCAGTGCTGCATCTCTAATAAGGTTACCTAGGCAAGGCTGTAGTGAGCAAGGGTGGGGTCTTTGATATTTACAAAATGCAAATACATTAGAGCATCTGAAACTTCAATAATTAGAATAATTTTTAAGCTTTTACTTTCAAATTTCAGAATGCAACAGATTAAATACACATGTTTCCCGGCTGTGAAAAATAAATTAAATATACTTACGAGAAAAAAAAATGCAATGGTCAAATTTGGGCAAAATTTAAGGTACCAATTTTATATTTTTGCTAATATTTTAAAATATTTTAAATTTTGATCTAATTTTGGTTAACAATTAAATTTTGATTAATTAAAGTTTTATTACTGACAAAAAGCTTTAACATTGTTTTGTGTTAGGTGACTGAATTTTTCCTGATTTTTTACAAATTGTAATGTGTTTTGGCCCATAACTTTTTCAAATTATATAGTACAGACCTAATTTCTGGCATGTACATAGGAACTATATAAAGGAATATATATGGTAAATTATTCTCAAAGGGACGAAGTCGCAAAGATCCAGTTTTCAGCTTGGTAGGAGATCTAGGGGACATCTAACATTATGCCAATTTTGGATTCATAGGTCGTACGGTTTCAAAGCGTGCCACATCTACCGACGGATGGATGGATGAACAGACAGATGACAGACGACAGACAATGGACCACAACTATAGCTCAGATGACTTAAAGTCAACTGAGCTAAAAACTGTCCTGTCAAGCAATTGTAAAGAATTCTTTACACAAAAGCATAAAACAGTAATCTACCTAACCTTGCAATTTTAGAATTTGTAAACCTGTTGTTACCCTAACTCTCTTAAGTTCATTAAAATCCATTTTAACATAGCATTTTGAGTAATGTTGCAAACAAACAAAAAAACCAATGCCAGCAAAAGTATACTACTTCCTGGTGGAGGTAAAAATAATGTACCTGCCTTAACATAATATGTTATAATTAGATCTGGGAGCAATGTTCCTATTGTTTTTCAGGAAAAAAGATATGATAAAAAAAGACCAAGATCAGATCAGATTAAATACATTTATATTGCCAAAAACTAATTAAGTAAATTAATATAGTCTACATGGAACAAGTTTTCCAAAACACATTATAAATCGGAATACAGACTGAAGAATATATATAACTATTTAATATAGTTTAAGAAATATATGGATCACATTATAAGCAGACTAGAACTGGACAAAAACAAGGCAGAGTTAAAGACTGTCTTATATAAAAAAAAATATATATTTATATTTAATTTTCTCAGGTTTAGTGTAACAGCATATAAATATTGTGAATTTGCAAAGCTGCCCTAAGAATTATGTGTTGGAGAGATAGATGTCCACATATTTTGAGCAGATTAAATCACTTAATTTTTATTTATCCTTGTATTTAAGAAAATAAAGATGCAACTTTTCCTGGATGATGGCCTTGATGATGATGTGAAGACTCAGGATGGAGATTCTATGATTATAGGGAAAACAGATACCCAGGAGGTGGAAGCAGAGGAGAACACCAGTGATGCTGAGCGTGAATCAGCCGGTGACTCTGACCAGCTGCTGGCAGCTGCGGAGGAGGCGGGAGGGGATGAGGAAGTTGAGGGCATCCTTAGGAAAGGTGGTGATGGACCATCAAACCCCAAGACCCAAAAGTAACTCAACAGCGAACATTAGCCCTATTTACACACATGATCTGGACCACCCTAGGTCCCTAGAACTTCTTTAATCTGTTCCAAATGTGCCAGGTTTTGGTTTGGAGTGCTGTGAACTAGACTGGCAGTATGAGGTTCTAGCTTGTGCTAGACTGCAGTTAGAGTATGCTTAACTCATGCTCCAAATGTGTTTGAACAAAAGAAGTGACCACTCTAAAGCTGGAGAAATTGTTCTAGAGCAAGGGAAGTCTTAACTGCTGCTACAACACATGCATGCAACAGAAGAACAAATTAAGACCACCTGATTTTGGCTAAAGTGTGTGTGTGTAAATACAAGGCAAGATCTGAACACAGCTTACCATAAATTTTAAAGGTCAAAGCTAAATAGAGAGGACAAATGCAATGTAAATGCAAGGTGAATTGTGGAACCAACTAAATTTTGTATGGTTGATTGTGATCTTTCCAGTGTAAATGGGGCTAATGATATGTACGGAAAATAATGACTAAACACTGTATGCCCAGGACATATGGACCTGATATTTTTCACAAATCGTTATACATGTAGAGGTGCCATGTACCACAGCAGTTCCATCTTTGTTTGTGAAAATTTCACAAGGATCGGTGTGCTATTATTTGTCCCCATCACAGGTTTGATGCTTATTTCATATAGTCTACTGCTTTGCTTAGTTCCTTTTCTGTGACACCATGAGGTGTGTCATTTATTAATTATGTCCTGTTACACCAACTTACACTTTTTTTCTATGACATTGACAGATTTAAAGGGCCTATTCCAATACATGATGTCTGTTAACTAAAGATAGTCACTTGAACCTTTTATAAAAATAAGCCACAAAATGCCCACCCCACCACACACCCGTGCTTTTTGTTTTGTTTATATCCACATGTTTATAACATCTGGGAGGCCACAAAAATATCCATTGCCTTAAAAACTGACTGAAAAGCAACTAATATGTGCCTTTAGTACTGCTGATTTGGAGGTTCCTGGTTTGGAATACAGTCAACTGTTTTACCGGATTCCTCCAAGACCAATCATCCCAAAAAGATTAATCTAACTGACAGAGGAACATACAAACATGGGCAGAAACATAACCCTCCTTTGCCAAAGCAGTAATTTACTGAAAAGTAAGTTCAGTGTGAAAATCTGTGTAACAAACATCTAAAATTTTATTATATTGACCAGCTTCTTTGTTGTATACTATCATTTGCATGGCTACACACTGTCAATGCAATAGGAGATAGGAGGCTCTGTACAGCTCATAACAGGCACTGTCTGTGCACCATTTCTGTGAAATGAAAATAAATGCTAGATACCATTATCATTCATGCTAATAACACTTTCCGAAAAGAGAACCAATGTTATCAACCATATTTGTTGAATGTAAGCCTCTGCACTAAGCTTATTAAAACACTGTGAAAAGGATACAACTTTTGTCTTCTTTATTCATACCAAGTCAGAATTTTCTTGCATGCTACACTCATATAAGCCTTGTATGTATAGGACAATGTAGAGAGCATGATGAATGGTATCTCTAAGTGTAGCTAAAATTGTATGCTTTCAAAATATCTGTCTATGTTTGCTTGTGTGTGTGTGTTTTAGAGTTATCAAACGTATAGGCAGAGGAGGAACTGGTGACAGAGCAGCTTAAACCAGACCTATAATTATAATTTAGCATTTAAAAGTTAACCTAAGAGAATAGACAGTTAATGGGGCACATTTTAATGACAGTAGTGAATTTTATGTCCATGGTGATATCTGGTCAAGCAACAATGCTGAGACATCCATATATTATACTGTGATTGGTTTCATCTTTGTGGCATTAAAAAATCACTTTGTTAACTTTTGTCAGTGTTTTGCAAGGGTTCTTTTTTGTGATCTAAACAGGCTGTAACCTACCTACAGAATAACTATCATAAATTGAATTTTTTAATATGTGTGCACATTTCACAAAGACCAAAAGGAAAATACAACAAGTAGAAGTCCTTTTTATTATGGACAGTAAAAATAAAAAATCAACTTGTATGTGTAATATCAGTCTCTGATTCATTGATAACAAATTTTGCATTTTAAGTTTACTAGCATGGATTACATTAATGAGATATCTATTACACTTCAGTATAAATTACTGTTCACATGTGAAGATGAGGTGACTTTTTAACAAAGGTTTAATTTCCATGACAATTTAGGTTTTCTGAATGTCGCAAATATGAAACCCTCACAAACAGGAAACCAACCACAATGTGTGACCTTACAGGACAACAGTGGCTGGGCCCTTACCTTTCATGCCTCCAGAGAATCCTCTCCAGTTGGCAAACACAAACAGCGGCAGCTTCTCACGGTTGAAATCCTTTATAGCCTGGGCTGTTTTGAAGGCTGAGTCTGGGAACCACACCTGACCTGCCTGCTGGAGAACCTGCCAAGCAAAACAAGCTTGATTTATATAAATACTGCTCTTATATATGTTAAGACTTATCTCCTTATGATGCAAGACTTACCCCCCAGTCCAACATGAATTACCCCCAATATGATCTAAGACTTACCCTATATGATATGAAACTTAACCCTTTATGATCTAAGGCTTACCCCCATTTGATCTTAAGACTAACCCCCAAAATGATCTTAACTTACCCCTATATGATCTAAGGCTTACCGCCTATATGATCTAAAGCTTACCCCCTACATGATCTAAGGCTTACCCCCCACATGATCTATAACTTACCCCCTATATGATCTAAGATTTACCCCCCACATGATCTATAACTTACCCCTATATGATCTAAGGCTTACCCTTATATGATCTATAATTTACTCCTAACATGATCTAAGGTTTACCCCCTACATGATCTAAGACTTACCCCCTACATGATCTAAGGCTTACCCACTACATGATCTAAGGCTTACCCCCTACATGATCTAAGGCTTACCCCCTACATGATCTAAGATTTACCCCCACATGATCTATAACTTACACTCTACATGATCTAAGGCTTACCCCCTACATGATCTAAGGCTTACCCCCACATGATCTAAGGTTTACCCTCTACATGATCTAAGGCTTACCCCCTACATGAGCTATAACTTAGCCTGTTTGAAGACTTACCCTTGCATCAGAGTCTAAGTTGGCAGGATCAGCTGGAACAGTAACCTCAACTGTTCTGGTTTCCACAGCAATCACACCTGCAGGGACACCTCCCAGCCTGCAGGAGACATAAAACAATATCATGTAAAGGAGGATAGTATATACCATTTTACAATATATGCTACTGTACTGTGACATAAACACTTAGATCTGTTATTATGATACAATCATGATGCATGCAGGTTACATCTGCCAGTTTGTTCATACCTTTAAAATCATTTTGGTTTAATGTCCACTGAAATGTAAGTTACATATTATTACCTCCATCAAAACTATATGATTTCAATACTTTTTCACATATCAGTCAGTGAGACCTCGTTGTGTTGTAGTTGAAGGGACCCTCAGAAAACTTCAACACATCCGAGGTTCAACACAAGCAGGTTTTATTTGTTTATAATTTAACTAGAGTTGTCCAGAATATCGAGTCTGTAAGTGGGGTATTCGACTTAAGCGAATTTGACACAACGAGGTTTCACTGTATTTACAAAGACAGTACAGTGACAGAATCCTTAAGATTGCAAAAGAAGAAGAATGAGAAAAAATACATGAAGGAATTCTGTATTTAATGAAGACAACAATAAAGGTGATAGAAAATAATATATTCAGATACAAAGAAATCTATAATCAAATATTTTAAATGACATCAGCTATTCTGATCTTGTATGACCTCTCTCACTACAAATTACAAACTACTGATAACATTTTGCTGTACTTAATAACCACATCTGAAGGCAGAGAGCAGCACATACCTTGCTCTACCTGTGACAACCGTCTGTGCCCATGGGGTGAGGATTTCCCGCCATGATCCCTTGTCGAAGAAGCCACTCTGCCAGTCCTTAGGGTTCTCAGGGTTGGCTCTCCCAGCCAGCATCCAGCGGACATCGTAAGGTGCTTTTGTGGGCATGTACTCAATGGGGCGATCAATGGGATCAAATGGTGTTAGGCATGAATGTGGCCCATTTACAGTCTGCAAAAATCATAGTAACTTCTAGCCTTGAGTTTCATTTGGTCTCTTAAACTATTTATCATTATTATGTTTGTGCATATCAAACTGCTGTAACTGGCATGAGGCTCCTCAGCTCAAATATGCATGTATCTTAATTAAAATAATCCTGCCATCAGTGGCATCAGCAGGGACGTAGCCAGGATTGAGATAGGGGAGGGGGCCATGATCAGTGGCGGATCCTGAAATTCTAAACCTGGGGGGGGGGTAGTGGCGCTAATATGCATGTAATGGTACTATGAAAACTGTTATATATACAAGTATATATATGTATATTATTATTATTATTATTATTATTATTATTATTATTACTATACGTTATATATTTTAGTGTATGAAAATATATATTTTTTGTTTATTTTCAATTACGAACCATGCTTTTATTAAGGTTAGTTACAGGCACATAGGGAGAGTATGTGAGGGGGTATCCCCTTCCCATATTGGAAAATTTTTTGAATATACAATGTAAAGAGACATTTTGAAGCAATTTTCACCAAAAAATGAGGATTTCTGTTCCCTAATGTCTTCGCGTCATGTAGTCAAACTGTAGAGAGGTTCAATATTTAATATTTATATTTCTTCAAAATTAGGATATAAAATTTCAGTCGTTTTCAAACAAGTCAATGGCACAAAGTCGCAATAACTGTATGAAAATATTTTTTTTTGTTTATTTTCAATTATGAACCATGCTTTTATTAAGGTTAGTTACAGGCACATGGGGAGAGTATGTGAGGGGGTATCCCCCTCCCATATTGAAAAATTTTTTGAATATACAATGTAAAGAGACATTTTGAAGCAATTTTCACCAAAAAATGAGGATTTTCTGTTCCCTAATGTCTTTGCGTCATGTAGTCAAACTGTAGAGAGGTTCAATATTTAATATTTATATTTCTTCAAAATTAGGATATAAAATTTCAGTCGTTTTCAAACAAGTCAATGGCACAAATTCACAATAACTGATAAGTTGAATTCTTATGGTAAACTTTGCATTTTACCCGGTTCCGTGGTCTCGACAGCACACAGGACTCCTCAGAGCACAGATCGCGAATTCGAGTACCGGTATCACCAGAGGAGCCGTATATTATAAGATTGTTCACGGTCCACCGCAACCAGGGCCTGGTGCTAGATCGATCTGCAGTTGTTCTGCAGCTGTTCATAAATATCCTTATACTCTACTAATAAATTTGTAAGAAATCAACTGCAGATAACTTAAATAAAGTCTAATTGCGTATTAATAATACGGAATATGAAACGAAAATTAATCACGAAAATCGGGAATTAGATAAAATGAGAGATATTGCAGCTCAATTGGGGGGGGGGGGGCAGCGCGCCAAAGGCGCCCCCTCTGGACCCTCGACTGATAGCAAAGGCATTTTAATATATATATATTTTAGGATCAGATTAAGTGAAATTCAGAAAAGGACGGCAAGTACTGGATGCGACGGGGGGGGGGGGGGGCATGGCCCCATGCGGCCCCCCCTTGGCTACGCCCCTGGCATCAGGACACTTTTAATATGTTGGAAAAGATGCTGCATGAATGATTGGTGACTGAGCCTGTTATCCTTATATCATAAGTGAAGCATGCATTTGGTTTTTGGTTGATGATAATTGATATTTTGTTGATAATAAATGATGTAAAAATATCAAAGTATAAAAATTAAGTTTTATGCAAGAAAGTTTGACTACATTTCAGGAGGACCAACCATTAATTAAAAGTTAAAGTAAGGATGGATGGACTGACTGTGGGTACACCATAATATATTCCATCGTAGTTAGGTGTATAAAAATCTTATTTACATATAATACATTTGCTAGGTGAAAACATTGTCATTATTTGAAAAGACTGCCACTTCAGCCATTTTTTCTTTAATTAGAAACAGCCATCTACATAGTTCCTTTTTATATGTGAGCCATCGGCTTAAGATTACAGGCCATTCTAAGTTCAAACTGCACAACTTACCTTAGGTATATAACTGAGCCAATCCAGGATCTTATAGATGCCCTCAAAGTCGTCAGCTGACACGGCGTGAGACACACCGTTGTTATGCATGATCTGTATCCCACCAAGCTGGTTGTTACTAGTGTATACCTCACGGCCAAGAACCTGTCAATATAATCAAGATTTAAACCTCATGGCCAAGCACCTGTCAATATAATAAAGATCTGTACCTCATGGCCAAGAACCAGTCATAATGAAAAATTCAAGCTCCTGACAATAAAAGATATGCATTCCTCAAATAGTATTTTAATGTAGCATTCATTGTGTAACTGTTGGGCCAAAACTTTATGGTCAAAACCCTAATTACAATGGCAAAACTGCATATGTCAGTATTATAAATGTATTATCTAACATAAAAGTGCATGTCAATAAAATAAAGATGTAAACATCAGACAGATGATCTGCCCTCACCTTGTTAAGAGCTCCGGCTCCTGTCAAGATGATGTGGGAGTTCTCTACCTGAACCACACGCTGACCGAGACGCACCAGGTATGCTCCAATACCAATAGCTCTGCAGCTCACCTGGTAAAGTATACATACTCATAGATGTGGAAGTGAAACAGTTTAAATTAAAGGTAACCAATCAATTCTTAACAGTGTGCCAGTCATTAGAAGTTACACAGTACTGGTATTTGTCTTTACATTGGCTATAACTGTAATTTAGTAATCAAGAGCAAATTGTTATGTATTCCTGAATAATCATAATAATACTCAACTACCCTTATTTTCTAAGCTTAGAAAAGCTTTTTGGGTACATTTTATATTAAGCCACAGAATGCTGTGACAGAGCAATAGTCCATTCCACCAATCTGAGTCCACATGTTTAAGATAATTTATTAATTTTATTTTTTCAATAATTTCAAGGAAAACTGCATATGGAAGTTAAGATCATGACTTAATATGACAATTAAGGATTTTACAATAAATCTAAAGTTTATGTTTCACAACTTTTTTTACTTTTCACAATGATCTGACAGATCCGATGTGTCTCTGCATAAGTAGCCAACTTTGTTTTGGCTTGTTATATTTTTCAGAGTGTTCACATGACATCATCCAATCTGCAGCTGTAAATTGAGGCTATTTTTGCATGTGACCAATGACCTTGACTGCCATAAGTGGGTCCGATATGTTGTAAAAGAAAGACTAATTTCTCATATTTTAAAATAATTCTTTTTCTTGAAGCTGGTGTAAAGTAGGTGTTTATTTACCAAGTTGAAAACTAGGTTCTCTAATCTTCTCCCCTACATGACAATTGTTCCCTTGCAATGCAAATAATAAAAATTTTCATAGCAAAAATCAGGTGGACATGTGAGGATGTGATTTTTCTGAACTAACTGCAAGACAAATTGTGAAGTAAAATCATTATAAATTGTATAAAGCCTAACAATACACATCACTGACCAGACTGATGGTGGGGATCTCGTTGTAGGCTTGTGATGTTTCACCAGCAATCAGACCAGATCCCTTCAGGTTCTCAACACCAAGTCCTTCTTCTTTCCCTGATGAGGAGAGATAAAACATGATCATTACTTCATAAAGCAATTACCATCATTACAGTCATGAAGTACAAACTGTATTTTTAATCATCATGCAGGTATATTATCACAATGTACAGACAGATGGATTTAAAAAGCTGAAATTCTGCATGTATTAAATGTGAGGAATCATGGTAATGATAATTCTTTCTTCTTAATATGAGAAAAAGGGTGCCCCAAATATTCTTGAAACTAATATTTCTTTGTCTTCATGGACAAAATTTAAATTTCTAGGAATAAAAATGTGAATGTACAGTAGTTAACAGATTGTTACAATATTTTATGTCTGATTCATAAGAGACACCAATGCTACCATGATCTTTAACTGGTAATTTACATATTCTCAACAACTTCTTATTTCAGTAATATGATGGACATCTATAAGATTTCATAAGGCTTTTGCAGAATCCATGATGTCTATGGGTATTCATGGACACAATCACAAGGAACCTTGATCAGAATAAAATTATCAGAGGAAGGAAATTTCAAGCCCATTACTTATGGAACATTTTCATTTACAGTGAAACCTGTGTAATAAGACCACCAGTTATAACCAATGTGAATGCTTTTGGTTCACTCAAGGGTGTTCATAATAGACAGGTGGTTATTAAGACAGGTTTGACTAACTGCAAAGGGATGGGAAAACAACCTTTACAAACTGGCAAAATCCTTTACTGTCTGTATTGTCTTAACATTTTTACTCTTACTTATCAAGGGCCATATATTTTATTACCTGGACCTGTGATCAGCATGCATGTCCATAACATCACATGAACAAATAAATAAGCATAGTGGAAGTATGGTAAGATGACTGACCTATAATATCAATGATCTTGTAGCGGGATTCTCCATACTCCTCTATCAGCTCAGCATGTACTGAGTTCATGGCGCTGACTTTTTTAAAGTCTTCAGGTGACAGATACAGATACTGGAATCCCTGAAATCAAATGGAAGATAAATCATGAAAATTTATCTGATAAGGCAACTGCTTTGTATGTAACAAACAATTAATGCTACTATTTACATCGAATCAAAAAAAAGAACCAATGCCAGGAAGTTTTGTATTACTGTAAGTAAATGACAAAAAATAGTTACTTTTACAATTAGTGAACAGAACTGAACAATGCAGTAGTAAGGCATGCTTTGTGATACATGTCAAATAAACATTAAATATATAAAATTAAAAGTCACTAAACTTAAAATATGATATTATGCATAAAGAATGTTATATATAATGTATACACTGTTACAATGATAAACCTTTGGTAATTAATTCACTGGCATGAACATTTGTAAATTAAAATTTTTTCAACAATAATATGTGATATGAGAACCGTTGTGTCTCTCTCAAGAAGCCTCTCAGACTAACCTTTTCTGGGTTGTTAGGATCATCCCAGGCCACTTTGAACAGGTGTTTAATCTCCTCAGCCAGGCCAATTCTAGCCCCACTATTAGCTGACAAGTATATCCTAGGCAGGCCGAGCTGTCGTGCCATCTCGGAGGCCCTCTGTGGGAAAGAAAAGGAACAATGATTTCCTAACATTTAACAAAAATTCTTCCAAATTATATGTGTATAAAATGCTAAAGGATTGACCAAGAATAATGCATAAAATATCCATTTTTCTTTACTAATAATTTGATCCAAGACCTGTGCATGCACTGATGAGGTTGAACAAAGGATAATGAAGATTTTTCTAGGCATTTGAGATGGCATTCCATATATGCTCCTATTATGCCCTGTTTAAATTTGAAGTCTTTCACATTCAAATTCAAATACAGTTACAGTAAAACAAACACACTAAAAAATAACTTATCAAAAGTTTTGATGTGAATCTTTATATTATATATGAAAGATAAAGCAACTACTTCTAAACCAGACCTGTACACATTTAACATTACTTATATTTATTGTATAAAAAATAACAGTTTATTCAATATGGGAATAAGGATAAAATTATGATTAACAGAATTAACTTTCACTTGGTGGTATAAAATATCACTAACATAGAATAGAAGATCTTCTCTTGGTCCAAATGAGCCGATCTGAAACGTGATGTCATTGGCAATTACAATAATGTCCCGACCATTGGGAAACTCTGGAGTCTTCAAGGTCATTCTCCATGCTACCATGCCAATCTGAAAATTAATCAAGTCACAATATTAATTATAATTGTTAAATTGAATAATGACAGGTATATTTACAAAACATGAAAATGATCACAATCTGAAGTGTGAAATAAATTGTAATAATCTGAAGTGTTGAATGAAGACACCAATGAAATAAAAATTCATATATATATATATATATATATATATATATATATATATATATATATATATATATATATATATATATATATATATATATATATCAAACATCATCTTACTGCAAGCATTTTCATCTAACAGAACATTTCTGCAATGTGTACATCTATTTTAATGGTGAACAGAAGTTTGACTTCCACAACAAAGAATGTCAACAAGGGACCTATGGGTCACTGTGCTCAGCTGACGTTAACCTTGAAGGTAAAAATCTAAAATAATATCAAATGGAGATAAAGTGTAAGAGGAAGAGGTAATAAAGGCCATGGTTGGTTTATATGATTGGTTTGTATTGATGAGCAAGAAATTGTTGCAAAAAATATTTTGTGACCTGACCATGTGTTTCCTACTGTTGAAACTAAAGCATGTGAGCAGTTTGTGAACAAATGATCTGTACTATTACCATGATCATTACTTGGTTTTTCGATTAACTGTTGACATTTCAGTAGTTTACACATTTGTTCAATTGAATCTATTTTTTGTATAAAATATATTATTAAATATATATGTATTTTTTTTATGAAATGTATACAGTTGAAATATAGCTAATTAACAACATAAAACAGGGCAAACAAAGCCTGATCTCAAATTCTGCTGAGGCAGGAAAATAATGAACAAATGTTTGTATTAAATCCTGATTTTTTTATCACATCAATTATTTTCTAATTTAAGTTTATATTTCTATACATTTCCAATTTAACATATATATCTGAATATAAAAGTTGATTCATAATTCTCAATTGCATCATCATAAATCTCAATCTTGTCAGATAACACCACATCATGCATACAAATGTTTATTTATTTTTTACCACAAAAATATATCTTTTAAATCTGCAAAACAATAAATATCTAAAAATAAAACTTGATTTAGATTTCACAATTTTTAATTGTCTTTATTTATCCATAATGTGCTTCATATTTTATAATAATTTAAGCATGCTGATGGGTTCAATTATATTTGTTAAAATCATTTAAAAGAAAATTGATTTCTTTAAAAATGCTACATTACACAACATTGCATCTTCTGGATTACACCTTGCATTATTTTTTCAAGGAAAGTTTTTGCATATCGGAGTGGAAACAGCATTACAATTAAGGAGATACAGTGAAAACAATAACAATTACCACATAACACTTGGTGGGTTGGGTTTGCAGGGGGGGGGGGGGGGTGATTGGGATGGTGATATGAGAATAACTGTACACCTGTCACAGCAGGGGATCTCCCCCAGTGACTGTAACAAATCAGAAACCCTGGCATAGCTGACTTCCAGTGACCTGGAGTGGGACCCTGCATCTGTAATCAAAGCAAGTGACTACAGAAAAAAAATCAATAACTAACTTAATTTTCAAGCTTTTATTTTCAAATTTCAGATTTAGACAAACTAAATATTTATGTTTACATGCTGTGAAAATTAAATCAATGGTGCTTACAGGTAAAAAACGTGCCATGGTCAAAGTTGGGCAAAATTTAAGGTACTGATTTATTTTTTATGCTAATAACTTAAAAAATTTACAAAATTCAGATCTAATTTTGGGTTAACAATTGAATCTTAATTAAACATAGTTATATACTTGAGAAAATAGACTCTAGTTTCAAAATTTTTCATGTTAAGTGAGTTATTATTTTTCCTGATTTTTTACAAAGTCCATTATGTTTGGGCCCATAACTTAAAGAATTTATATATTACAGACATAATTTCTGGCATGTACATAGGAACTATATAGAGGAATATTTATGGTAAATATGAGAAAAAACAGATGAGTGGTTTTGATATTAGACAGTCCTGAAGTGTGAAAATAGGATTTTAATAAAAAATTGAGGTTTTTCCTTAATTTCTCAAAGGAACAAAGTCGCAAAGACCCAGTTTTCGGCTTGGTAGGAGATCTTGGGGACATCTAACATTATGCTGAATTTTGGATTCCTAGGTCTTACGGTTTCAAAACGTGCCACATCTACGGACGGACGGACGGACAGACTGACGGACGACGGACAATGGACCACGACTATAGCTCAGATGACTTATAGTCAGCTGAGCTAATAAAAAATCACAATTAACATTACATATTAAGACTCTCACCAAATAAGGACCATGAATTATATCAGCAAAATTTATAAATGCTATAACTGTTTTTCTGAACTTGTTAAAATATGAGAAATAATTACCAAATAAAATACACTAACCTCGTTCTCCCCCTGTAGTCTGTTGAGTTCACACAGTTCACCCTTAGAGTCTAGGACCAGTTCTATGGTGGTCAGGCCGTCTGTGGTCTCCACTTCACCATGGGTTGCTTCATATTCCTTCCAAATCTTGTACAGAGCCTAACGTAAAAGAAATGTATGTCAGCTTCTGTGTATTTTGCCGTACTTAAGACCAGACAATTTAAAGGGGCCTATTCAGATATCTGAATAATGAATAAAGATAGTAAATAAAGATATTACATGAAGATAATAAATAAAGATATTAAATAAAGATAATAAATAAAGATAATAAATAAAGATATTAAATAAAGATAATAAATTAAGATATTAAATAAAGATAATAAATAAAGATAATAAATAAAGATATTAAATAGAGATAATAAATAAAGATAATAAAGATATTAAATAAAGATAATAAATAAAGATAATAAATAAAGATAATAACTTTACCCTTTTTGTTCCAAAATGGGTGACTGAGTCAGGTAAACAAAGTTTAAAATTAATACTTTGAGTTAAGGGTATATCATTTAGTGTTCGAGGCATATAATTGTAGAAAAAAAGTTAATAAGCCTTACCACCTGTCACCTACCCCCGTAATGTTTTGTTCTTGTTTGCTATTTTAAATGCAAACTTAAAGGGGAAAAGAATTTGAATATGTAAAATAAGTTCTAAATTTGTAAACAAAATATTTATACAAAATGAACAAACATACATAAAGACAGACCTGACTGCAATACTCTCTCACTTTAAATACATACTTGTTGAGAATAAATGACATAAAGTTAGTTCTGCAAGTGGAATACAAGGCACCAGTAAGATATAATCAATTATACATATCCACAAAATAAAGAAATATACTTTATATACGTCTTACCTGTCTGAACATCTCAGGGAAATCATAGACGTAGGTGGTCCCCATGGATTGGGCCTGGAATCGTTTGAGCTGTAGATGGTCCTTTGTAACGTAAGGTGTACTCAGTAGCAGCCCGTGCAGTGGACCCTGCTTTGCTCCGTAAGTGTGGAACATAATCTGTACAGAAAAAAATAAATCAGAACACTGAAAACTCCATAACATGTTACATCATGTAAAAGAAAGATTCACAATGTATCAGGTGCTTAAAGTGTTCTGCAGAGTATGTTAAAGAAATTTCATCCATTATATTCCCTAAAGGACCAATGTCAATGAACATGTACTTCACCTACAAAATACCTGAAGGTTGATTGGTCAAGCTGTGAAAACACATCATTTGCAGGTCATTTATTCATATTTCAAAATCTTAATAGTACATTTCAATGTATTCCTATTAAAAGGGGTGCAGATTAAGAGGCGGAAAATTTCATGATGGTAAACTTAACTAGTTGAGCTTAGAAAGGATATCCTTTTTAGGTTATATTTATACATGTATTTGAAACTTGTAATATAACATATCTTAAAAATCACAACCATGTTAGAGTTGAACCAAACATATAATGCTAAACTTAATCAGTTTGAAGACACAATTATCATAAATTAAACTGTCTGTGCTGATGATTTTTTTTATCAGACAGCACTGACCTGTCCAGTCCGCTGGTCTGTGACCTCCTTGTACATGCTGATGTCCAGGTAGTAGCCGCTCTCATTGGTCAAAAACAGACGGATTGGGATACGGTTACCCTTAGTCTGTAACCTGTCAATCAAATATAAATGACCATTTTTACACAGGAAAAGTACAGAAAGGAGGTTGTCATGTCTTATCACAAAATAAAATACAGCAGAAGTTTCCTTTCATAAATAAAATAAACACAATCTAGAAAAAATTATAACACTGTTGTTCAAAAACAGTCATTTTTTTGCTTTTGTCAAATGCATTAATATCATTAAACTTCATGATATATAGAAGTAAAACCATGAAGTAAGACATTTCAAATACAGATTTTCAATAAAGATTTAAATAATTTTTGTGACTTTCTTCACACATCTAGTATCCTTCCTACCAGTAAACAAGGGACCCATGGGTCACGGCGCTCAGCTGATCATGATTGGACTATAAATGTTTCTCCACTGTGATTCTATATCGAGTCGATAAAGCCTATGAATATCATGGACATGTTGGGCTATTATAAAGGTATGTAATGTAATATGTGAGTAAATGATAAATGAAATTTCCTGACTGATGGATTAATAGAGTCAAATATAGTGGTTTATTTTTTATTTATTTAGGAGGGGTTGAAAACTGTGATATATTTGAGCAAATATGAATGCAATGACAGCAGTAATAAGCAGTAGTAGAATGATGATAAGGCTATTTGTTGAAGGATCTAAATGTATGGTAGTCTGCAAGCTTTCAATTTGACAGATATGATGTTATGATTAACTATGCTGATGAAGTGATTTATGAATGTGTGACTGTATGACACAATATCTCTTTAGTCTTGACAAGGTACATTATTGTGATGCCCACTATGTCTACATATTACACAATATTGACATAATTTCTGGCATGAACATAGGTACCTATGGACGAATAGTTATACAAAATATTAAAGTATGAATATATCTGATTCATCTTGTTCTTGCTTTCTGAGGCTGACTTTGGGATGGGGTTCGGAGAAGGGAAAAGTGAGGGCAGCACGAAGGTGGATGTAGAAATATTCTATTGTAATGTTTTTCATTTACATAAGAATATGAAAAGCTAAGAGGAAAGGGGCCCTCCTACTTGGTTATAGTAAAGTTCTAAATATATGATTGCAAACTAATACTCTGACAAGACTGTCATGAAGAAAAACAGTAAAATTTTGAGATACTGTGATGCATATGAAAATTTACAGATGGACAGGCAAGTGGACAGAATGGACTAATACCTTTATTTCACTTTCAAGGGAATAATGCATTTAAGTTTATATATTATCCTATTTTTTTAAGCATATCCACTTTTTCCATTAAGAAGTTTTTATCTCAATCATTTTTTTATTTACAGGTTTTATAAATTTTTAATAAAAAAACCTGAAAATATAAGTTAAAATATTAGAATTGTTGCAAAAGTTGCAATCATTATATATACAGAGTAAAAAACTGAAACTATAAGTTAAAATATTAGTATTGTTGCAAAAGTTGCAATCATCATATATCCAGAGTGTAGCTCATATTGGGTCATATTATGCATACACATATATTTTATTATTTTTAAATCATAAATGTTTAAACTGAATTTAAAAGAAAATAATGCCACTACATGGCATCTACAAGAATATTCCTTGAATCACTATTAAAAAGTTTTGCACATGCTTAATTTTATTCACCAAAAAAAAATAAAAGTAAATTTGATAAAATAAAACATCTTTTCAAATAAAGTATACACACTGTTGGTTGAATGAGGGACAAACAATATCATTGTGCTAATTACTATCCCAGTTTTAATTTATTACTGGAATTAATAGTCAATTTCACACCTGGTGAAGTTTTTACTCTTCTGAAGTAAGGAATTACTTATCTGATGAACATCCACACTTTCATAGCAATACACCACTTTGTGGACACAATTAAATGTACACTTTAATCATTGTAACCCGGGTGGTACAATACAAAATCTAAAATGTAGCATAGCCTAGAATAAGAATGAATCAAATACAGAAAATAATAACATTCATCTAGTTTATGCACCATCTGGGGGGGGGGGGGGGGGGGGGGGGGAGTGCAGGGCAGAGGGGAAGCCTGCTGGTAGTGGCCAGGCTGACCTAAGGCAAGCTGCCTGGGGTGGGTTACATAATGCAAGTGAAGGCTGTACTACTAGGTGGGCTAGATGTAAACAACACTTGACATGGTGTATGAAAACATGAATAAAAGCTATTCTTTCCAATCAATTTCTTTGAAATTTCAGATTTTAAAAGATTAAATCCTTATGTATATATGCTGTGAAAATTAAATCAACAGTGCCAAAGTTGGACAAAATTTAAGGTATTGATTTTTTATTTATTCTAATAACTTGAAAAATTTGCAAAATTCAGATCTAATTTTGGGTAAACATTTGAATCTTGATTAAATAAAGTTATATTACTGAAAAAAAGTCTCTAGGTTCAGCAATTCTCATGTTAGGTGAGTAAATATATTTCCTGATTTTTTTAAAAATTGCATTATGTTTTGGCCCATAACTTCAAAATAATACCCAATACTGACCTAAGTTTTGGTATGTTCATAGAAAATGTATGAAAGAATGTGAATACTAAATACGATCAAAAACAGATCAGTGGTTTTGATATTAGGCGGCCTTGAAGTGTAACAATGGCTTTTTTTAAGGAAAACGGAGTTTTTTTTCCTTAATATCTCGAAGGAATGAAGTCCTAATGACCCAATTTTCGGTATGGTAGGAGATTTTGGGGACATCTAAAATTATGCCAACAGCCTGGGGAGCATAGAGATGTGCACTGAATGACCTACAGTCATCAAAGTGGACTGCTTGACAATGTAAGGGAATACAACAGGAGCCTCCAAAAAAATTCAATAACTAGCCTAATTTTGCAGCTTTTATTTTCAAATTTCAGATTTTAACAGATTAAATCCTTATGTATACATGCTGTGAAAATTAAATCCACAGTACTCACAGGAAAAAACGTGCCGTGGCCAAAGTTGGGCAAAATTTAAGGTACCAATTTTATATTTTTGCCAATATTTAAAAAAATTTAACATATGTTGATCTAATTTTTAGTATACAATTAAATTTTGATTAATTAAAGTTGTATTACTGGAAAAAAGTCCCTACCTTTAACACTTTTGGTCTTAAGTGACCAAATATCTTCCTGATTTTTTACAAAGTCCATTATGTTTGGGCCCATAACTTTTTTAAATTATATAAAACTGACTTAATATCTGGCATGTACATAGGAACTATATAGAGGAATATTTATGGTAAATATGAAGAAAACCAGATGAGTGGTTTTGATATTAGGCAGTCCTGAAGTTTGAAAATAGATTTCTAATAAAAAATTGAGGTTTTTCCTTAATATCTCGAAGGAACAAAGTCCTATTGACCCAATTTTCGGCATGGTAGTAGATTTTGGGGACATCTAACTGTATGCTGAATTTCTCGTAGGTCCAACGGTGTCGAAACGTGCCAGTCTTACTGACAGACATCCAGACGGACGGACGGACAGACAGACGGACGGACGACGGACAATGGACCACGACTATAGCTCAGATGACTTATAGTCAGCTGAGCTAAAAATTACATAGACTCATTAGTTTGTGATTAATTATAACACAACATATAACAATATAACAGATGACTATTTAATCGACTATATCTGTGATACACTATGATGTATAAATACATGTCCCTGTAGAACTATAGATCTGAGGCTTTTTATTTCTCAATAAAACTTATTTTATTTATTCATAGACACTTAAACCCTTGTTTGGTCCTGAGTTTAATCTTTACCTGATGGTAAGTTTGAGCTCTGCCTGCAGTACGCGTAGCTTCCACAGTCGACTTCCATATCTCATCACCATGCTCCGAACCACATCCTCAAGCTAAATTCATGAATAATTATGACAATTAGTCCACAGAAAAGTTAACTGTTCTTAATTGCTTCATTATTTTTCACAGATCAATACCTCTTTGGGTAAGTGAGCAGCAAGTCATTTGTGTTGATAATGCTAGTTTATGCTCTTGCCGTAAAAGGGCTATTCTAATATCCAACTTCTTTTAACTAAAGGTAAACCCTAGAACCTTTTATAAATATAAGAAAAGAAAACATCAATCCAACTGCATATGCAGACTGTTGGTTTTAATTATATGAAGGTGTTTATAACATGTGGTGAGCCTGCCAAAATAATCCAAACATGTTAAAAAAGGACACCTGGCATTAAGCCAGACAAACCAGAGGTCAGCAAAGGGCATTTACAAATAGTGACCTTTCACCTTTATGCAAACAACGACCTTAAGTTAAATGGTTTTCCCAATTGTCATTATTGCTGTGTTTATTAACAGCCTGTAAATTAACATCTGTGATCATACATCTGTCACGGAGGCACTAAATGATCTTTTCTTTACATGGATTACAGTTCATTAATATGTACACAGAATCAACCAGAATTCACAAAAACAAATCCTCCAGAAAATGTAGAAGAATAGCTTGCTTTAATCCCTTCAAAGAAGCCATCATGCTTACCGGCTAAATTGCTAAGTTTTCAACTATAAAGGTTTCATAGTGGTGTATGAATGTATGCATTAAATTATAAATAAGTGCAGAGATTAATTTACAATGAGATCAATATGTAGCTTATATTCCTTAATCAAAAGCACTGTTGGTGGTGCCGAAACCAAAAGTTATTTTAGAGACAGACATGGAAATCTTAGTACTGCGAATCACAACTCACCTTGGCTGGGTCTGTGAGGGTCAGAGTTGGTACAAAGTTCAGGAAAATGTGGTTACAGTCAGTCCTCTTGGACTGTAACAACAAAACAATGTGTTTAATATTTGTAATCAATGATTATATCAACAACAGGCATATACTACTCTGGTGGTTTCAAACTAAAAGAGTAAAAGGCTTTTACCACATAGTCATGTAAGCAATCTTAACATTTAAGCTGATATCCTTACAACTGTATCATCATATACTAAACACTGTAACTGTTTCAAGGATGAAAACCCTGCACCCACTCAGCTGCTTTTATTTACTAAGATATTATTAATATTTTTAATAAATTTTTCTGTTGATATTCTAGTATGTATATTGGTCATGTAACCAAAATTTCAAAACTGTAAAATTTTTCAAAATAGAAATCGGAAACACTTTTATCCAATCAAAGCTGTGATCTACATGGTTTATATGCAATAGGGTAGAGGCATTCACTGAAGAATTAAAGTACCATCGGATGTGAGAATGCCAGCTCCAGGGCATCCATAGCCTCCAGTAGTGTCCTCTCTCCCTCGTTATGGAGGTATTCAAATGATGCATCCTTGGTGACCAGGTCGGAATGACGGATGATTGACAGCACAAAGAAGCGGTAGTCTGTGACCTCCTGGCATTTTGCTACAGGCTGCAAACAGTGCAAGACTCAGTATTATATGATAGTGCAAGTTTATACTGGTTAGAACTAATGGCAGCAGGTGGCACCACTAGATAAAGGTAATAATTTATTCAGTATTTTTGTGCATACATTTATGTTTATGTAGTCCCTAGAAGCTAAGTGCAGAAAACCTTTTTTTATATTGTAACATAAAAACACTGAAACCAATAACACATGTATATCACATAATACATGTGGCATATTTATGGTATTGCAAATGATCTGAAAACCTGTAGAATCTGTCATTAAATGTTAGTTGTATAAATTTTTATTGATGATCAAGCATGAAATTTAAACTTATTCCCAACATATAATATAAAACCAAAACAATATAACTTACTTTGGCTTTCCCCAGGTACAAATGCATACGGTGGTTTGCAATTGGAATGGCCTCTAGTTCAAAGTTACGCATGCGGTTGATTTCAAGCTGGAATGCTAGAGCTGGCTCCAAGTGCCGATAGATACGATCCTCAGTGAACTGTAATGAGATACCAGTATATGAGTATGGTAGTGGTATGGACTGTATGGTAGTGTTATAGACTGTATTGTAGTGGTATGGACTGTATGGTAGTGGTATGGACTGTAACAGTATATTTATGTATTTTAATTAAAGTAGTTTAAGAAGTTTACAGTAAAACCTTCATGAAAATAATCAGCTCTATGGACTAAATCTTATAAAGAATGGTCAAGTATATCACAGTTTACATTAACAGATAAAAAAACCTGAAACTTTCTTGCAACCAGTGACCTTACGGTTGCTGTATTATTAACTAAATTGCATAAAATATGTGTTACAAATGTGTTATACAAGTTTAAAAGTCACTTTCACCCGAGGTTAAAAGTAGCAAAAGCTGTGTTGTCATAATAAGGACAGCTCATCTGTACTAAGTAGCCAATCAGAAAGCCTGTAAGTGGGCATCAGCCAATCAGGTCACAATGTATGAACTAGTTTGTATTCAAACAGGTTTATTCAGTGTTGCTGCATAGCAGTCCCATCACCACTTTGAATGTTCAGCATTCTTTTATTTATATGATGTGTCAGATTAAAGCATTTTAGTGTACATGCATTACTGTAGTCTCCTAAAAGGGACAACTGTATAGATATTAATATCTGTATAGGAAAGCAAAACTAGAACTGTAGTCAGAGCCTACAAAAACCTCTGCCAGGATATTAACAAAAACTTGTTGGTTTTGTTTTGTTATAGTTGTTGATTCACAGGTGAGCCTTAAACAAGGACAGTCCCAAATACTAGTGAACAGCAACACAATGGAAAAGATTAATTTTTATGAAAAACATTGTGGTGATTAAATTATCAATTACCTTCCTGGGTTCAGTGTTCAGTGTTAGCTTAACCCTCCTCCCCCCCCCCCCCCCAAAAAAAAAATATCAAAATTTGTTCAAATCTTTTTGCCTGAATTTGCAAACAGACAAAGGAAGTAATGAACCAACAAAAATGTAATACATGGCCTCCTTGGCTAAACGTTCAAAACCCCACAGATAATTCAAATTCCTCATAAAGCCAGGAACGTGAATAATCAATAATTCCTGTAAATTGGGTGCTGGAGTAACTTATGGTTAGTTCTGAAGATTGGCAACAGGTGGCATTACTTAAGTTAGAATGAATTTTACCACATTGTGATGGTTCCGTTTTTTTTTTTTTTTTTTTTTTTACAATCAAAGAATTCATACAAACTGACTAAATAGATAAACGAGCAGCACAGACCATGACACTCTTTTGTTACAAAGTTATAACTAGTGAACCAATCATAACTGAATGCAGTAAATGAATGAAGACAGAAACAATTTTTTGAGTTCAAAGGGGTATTTTCACAATTTTCATTTTGCACTGTCAGATAATATCATTTTTCCAGTGCAGATATTTAATAGTAAATGCAGGTTTAAATGATCAGTGCTGTACTGTATATGCTAGTCGCTGGAGATGTATAAGGCCTGTACTTAAGAAAAATAAAATGAATAATAAATATTATATTTTTTTGTAAAATTAAACAACAGTTATACTTGTTAAGTAAAATTAAATATATTTAGCATACCAGACTCTGTTAGGCAGTAAACTGATCTAAAGCATGGCAATATAGAAATGATTTCTATTCACATAAAAAAAAAGATAATTCTTTTATTACATGTTCACCAATGATCATATAATCATCACCCTGAATTAAATTTTATTCTCTGAAAAGCAACTTTTTAGTGGTACATACCAGCTGTATCAATTATAGCAAATTCAGTAGGTATGTCTTAGGATTGACAAAACATATTAAATTAATATCTGCAGCTGGGAGTGAATCAAGCGTAGCGGACTGTATAAAGACCAGCATGTCAGCCATGTGGAGGAAGTGTAAGATGTGGAGGATGTGGAAGATGTGGAGGCCATGCACCATGTAAGGTGGTGAGAACAAGGTGCCTCAACCAGCAATGTTAGATAACTGCTTATATAAACCAACGCAAAATTGTAACAGCAACACAGGACGCTTGCATGATTTCATAATTTGAGAACCAACAAGAAACTTATAAGACATTTCAGTTGAACCTCTACTAGTGCCACCTATTGGTGATGACTGCCACTAAGTTTTAGGTTTGTTATATAAATAAACAAAAGTATTTTATATCTCAAAAACAGAAAGCAACAATTTTATCATTAAAGGTGAGCCTTCTGTCAGAATCTTTAGTATATTTGTTATTTCATTTAATAAAACCCACAATGGGGGCTCACTGGACCCAAAGACAGCAGATGGCCGGTACCCCTGTGCAGATGCTTGTTGAATTAATTCAATTAAGGACACTGGCACACCGGGATTTGTGCCCACATTAGAGAGTGTTTGTATTAGAGGTAATGGGTTTCTAGACCTTTTTGCCTGTGGGACAAACTCCATAATAGGGAGGGGATTTAAAATGGGTGTGCTCATAAATTTAAGTTTCTCTGTATATGATAATTCTATAAAATGATTTAATTTAATTAATTATTTTGTCTTTAAAACCTCAACAATGGATGAAACAAGAATAAAATAGTTTCCTTGGAGTATCTGGTGAGAAATAGGACTAAATTACTCTGATGACTGATTTATTTTGTAAATACCTCATTGCAAAACCCTGGCTGACAACATTAAAATTGCAAGAAGTCAAATTTGTAACTAAACTAATATTGAACACTGCTGAGCATTGCAAAATGAAGAACCTGTCACCAACTTGAATGTGATATGAACATATAATCTTGAAATAATGTCCTACCTGATATTCCCAGGGGATAGTTTTTTTTTATTTTCCAGAGGGAAGAGGAGCTCCCTAAATATCTGCCTTACTTTTTCAACAATATACAATTTGGCAAGCCTGGGCTTAAGACTCAGAATGCAATCAAGTCTCTCATTTTCTAAATGTTGTATACCTATCACCATTTGAATTAAATAATTAGAAAATATGCATTTTAGCAGATATGGCCCTGTCACATTCTAAACATACCTTGACAAAACCTTTTATTTGCTTCTTTTATTATTACTTTTATTCTTAATTTTATAAAGACTACATATTTGATTTAATTAACAAATCATCAAAACATATGGCAAAATGACAAATATGTCCTTTGACAGAATCAGTGTTGCATTTCGTAAAAATCGTATGAGGGGTGCTAAAACACTGTTGCTGATTATTCTTATTATTAATAATATTTGCATTATTATTATCATTATTATTATTATTATTATTGGAAATGTTCTATTTCTGCAGTACTTGATTATCTACAAGAACTACTGACAGAAATAAAATTTGTACTTTAACCCAGTCACAGCTCCTGTACCCCCTTCAAATTCATAGACTAAAAGATGAAAGGAAATCCCTATGATCTACTGCTGACAGAAATGTTTCTCATGTACCAAGCCATAGAGTTTTTGCTTGTACTGCAAAGCAGGGGATGAAAGAAGCATGAGAGAGCAAGCAGCAGCCTGGGTTGTTGCTATGGCAACGGTGACTTACGAAACACCTAGCTGATGCCGTGAAGCTGGTAGCAGCCAGCTCGTTTTGTGGTACGTCATCATTAAACAAGAAACCAGCCTGAAATCATCAGGGCCTCTTATAACAACAAGAAATGTATTTTCCTTAAATGCTTATATAGGTATTTTATAAACCTGGATTGGAGTGTAGATCATGTATAGACACAAAATATGTAATTCCATCAATACTGCATCCAAAGAAAGGAATGTCCTGCACAGATTTGCATCCTGACACTTCATGCAGTAGATTTTAATATCTCAGTCAATATAAAAATGTAAGCTAGTATTTCCATGTAAGTCCACTACTACAATCTAACACGCCTCTTGAATAAGTTATTCAGACCATAGGTATAACCTGTTAGTAAGCATTAGCAGTTAGTCAGTTGGACAATATTTGGAAATTTCAGATATGAATATATCTCAAATCTTCCTCTATGAACTCTCAATCATTACATATAAAGTAGAGCTTCATTTATCTGAAAAGCTCATTGGATGGGGTTTTTTGTTCAGATAAATGATCTTTCAGAATAACAATATCGCATGATTCACCATGATTGCCAAACTGCCTCCAAGCACCAGACTTAAACAGATACTGACAGACACAAATTAATGAAACTAGTCCAAAATAAACATTGGCAACAGCTTTTTGAAAGGTTTTCCATCAATTTAATCAATTTATCATGTTAAAATTCATTGAAACTATTGCTAATTTTCCGTGAAAGACACAATTTTTTCGGATAAAAGGTGTTCAGATAAACGATGCTCTGCTGTTATAGCATAGCTGCATGTAGAATGTCTTTACTCTTTACCATGATAGTGCAATTCATCTCAGTTTTACCATACCCTGTAATATTATCATTGTATGATGTTCATGCACAACCTGAACTTATTTTGCTTGGATAGCTGGTGGAAATGCAAATTCTGGTCTGACCTACATCAGGACAACTACCAGATTTTGCATTTTCTAGATTTATCCATCAAAGAAAATGCCTGCCCTGCTTAAGAAAACATGAGAAGGGAAGATGGAAAGAAAAAAAGAAGGACAGATGTGAGGAACAAACAGACAGACATACAAATAGAGACAGACAAATTACCAACAAGGACAAATTGCAATATTCAACTGAAAGACAGCTGAGCTAACATGAATTATGAATATTCAAATGAAGTTCTAATGAAGAAGGTGAATAATGCAGTCTCTGCCAGCCTGGTCTAAGAGAAATGCTAACAGCTAGGTCAGCCTCCTATGATCAAACATTCACATGCACACACAGGTCTGTTTTCCTATTCCTTTTTCATTTGTATGAAGGCCAGATGACAGCTGATCCTTATTAGTTTCAAAATTAACAGAACATTTAAATGGGGTTAACTAATCATAAAACACCAAAAAAATTATGGCCCTGAGGGAATCATATTTTATAAAATATAATGTATAAACCTTGGGGATCACTGGAACGTCAAATTGTTCCGACTATTAGACATTCAGGTCTTTATACGGCTAGGCAGCGGTGTATAGAGAACAGCGTAGGTGTACATAGAAAGCGGTGCTAGGAAAATATACTATAGCAGTTAACGTATATAGATAACATATATTATACAATGTTATACCAAGTTATATCAGCCCTACCTCATTCCTGGCTCTGTAGGTGTAGTACTTGCAGAATTCCCTCTGAAAGTAAACAATTTTGATTTGCGTAAGATTACATACTTAAAAAGCATAAGCTACAGGAAAATCAATTTCAATTTCAATCCAACTATAATTCAAGATTTTTTTTTCAATTAGATTCAATTATGTGTTGGCAAAAAATAATCACTTTCAACTCATAACAACCATTTTTTCTTCAAAATAAATTTGCAATTTCAAAACTCTGATCCTGAAGTGAACAATAAAACATGATTTAAATCAGTTTAAGATTTTTTAGAATTATTATTTGTAATTTAAAATCACTGCAACCTTTTGATAATAATAAATCCAATGGTGAATGTATTTCAGTGCCCAATATGTTCTTTGTAACACATATTAGAGCCATCTATGTCTGGCTTCCAGTCAAACAGTGCATGGCTTATCTACAGGTATACTACTTTAAGAGCAACTTCTGATTATTATCAGCAATAATTGGGAAAATGTCAGATCTGGACACCTGATCTCTTTAGTGTAAATTCTGGATCCTTTTAAATACATCATGCATATTTCTGTACAGGTCTGTGTGATTTAAACCTTTGCTGGCCTGTTTGAAAACATATAGATGTGTTAAGTTATCAGGTAAGTCACGTGTTATCAGGTTTACCTTGTGAAGGACAACAAAGGTAAGTCTTCTGATCCCCTTCTCACTCAATACTGCCCTCTGTAAAAAAAGTAAAATATAATAATGATAAAATATGTGGGCCTGAGCAGTGTAAACCATGTTAAAATGACAATGAGCACCGCAAAAATACACCTGCAAAATTAAAAACCTTCCTTCAAAGATGTTAAAGTTGCCAGGGTGGTCCTGTCATAATTTTATAACAGATTATATATACTAAAGTGGCAGAAATAAGAGACAGTAGTTTTCATTGCAGAATTTATGAAGATTTTACTGCAAAATGTGCACATGTCAACACCTTCACATAATATCTGAAATGATAATCATTTCAACATATATTGGGTGTTTCTAAAAAACTGGTATACTATATAGGCTCCAATATTTTGATCAGCACCCCCTCATGATTTTGTGGTGGTAAAGACAACTTATAATTAGAATGAGGTAAAAACAAATATATATGTATCCCCTCCCTATGGGCCTCTCATCCCCAAAATTTGAGAGGAAAAATCTATTTCAAGATGAGGATCAGGGTCACAGTTTTCAGAACACTTCTGAGATTTTTCAAGAAGTATTTCACATATCAAATTTGATGAAAAAATATTGAATTGTTCAAAAGTAATAGTGTGAACAACATATTTATATTTATGCTGTTTTGACCTTGAAGATAAAGGTCAATGTTGCCAGTTTTTAAACACCTCCCTCATTTTGGTAGGAAAATTTCACAAGTCAAATTTTAAGAAAATATATTGAGTGGTTCAAAAGTTATAACCTTTACAAATAGTTTATATTCCAGATGATTTGACCTTGAAGGTTCAGGCCAAGGTCACCAATTATCGAACTTATCACTGAACTTGGTTGAAACAATTAGTGTTCAAAACTGAGGAAAAAATATGGGGTTCACAAGAAATTTCTGTTTTGACCTATTTGACCTTGATGATGAAGGTAAAGGTCACTGATTTTGGAACTTGTTCAAGTTAGTCTAGAAACAAAATAAATTTCATATTTCATGAAAAAATAATAAGTGGTTCAAAAGTTATCGCTTTAATAAGAAATGACACAGACTACCACGGGTGGCAACAGACCAAACACTGTATGTCTCCCCCAATGGGAGAGGAGACATAAATAGGTACAACTACCAATAACCACACCAGTCGTCCAGAGGTTTTGTGCAGTATCAAACACTTCCTTAAGACCGATTTTCTCTTAATGATGGTTTGCGACCACCAGCGATCACCAGTGACCTGTTGCATGAATGTCTTGTGACTGTCCGTGACTTTCAACAATTGCCAGTCATATCTAACCATAGCCTGTTGTATCCCTAATGTGATTAAACCCTTACCTTAGCAGCACAGAATTCTTCAAACATGGCAGCGTATGTTTCATCCTCCTCCTGGACGTTCATCCTGATGGCGATGTTCAGAATATGGATGGGCTCATCCACCACTTTCTGAAACATAATTAAGCTTTTGATTATTAAAATGAAATTTAAAATTTTTAATTGAATCAAAATTTTAAAATTCTATTATAAGTTAGTAAAAGACATGATACAAAAAAACAACTGTTTTTGAGATATTGTCATGTTGTTTGATATTAACCCATTAAAAACCTTCTTTGCTTTTACTGGTTGCTTAAACTTGTGTACCATTTTAAATTAAACTTGTGTACCATTTAAAAATTTGAAATTTTCAAAATTGTTGAAATTTTCATATAAAAATGAATTAAGATTTTGTGAATACATGTACCATAATAAAGAGCTCTGTAACAGGTTTAAAATGATATATACTTTATGGGGTGTAATATGCATTTTAAATAACATTTTGATTCATTTTAAATTCACGGGTTTTTGCCAGTGATGCTACCTTAAGCTGACTATTATTTATTCAGTGATGCATCAATTACAATGTAAAGCGTTGTAATGATACAATATTTCACAGTACAATATGTATGGTTATACAGTAGAATTTCTCCTACAGATAAAATAAGACAACACAAATTTTGTTTTACAACACCAAAATAGCAAAAAGATCTGTCCAAATTTAAAATGATTATTAATATGCCAAAATTGATCAAAAATGATTTTTTGGTCCAAGCAAATCTGTATAGAAACCTATATAAAATAAATACAAGCCATGAAATTCTAAAATAAACATAAATGATAAAAGTATAGGAAATATATAATGACAAAGTTCTCATTTACAGAATGCTTCTGGGTGTGTAAATACTGCACCAAAAATAACACCTGGTAATCAGAATGGGTAGGAGTAGAAACAGTATACTGTTATATGGCAGGTTACACATTACAAAGTTACCTGTTCCTTGGTGTCATAGTTAAATCCTGTAGTTTTCAAAAACTTTGGACTAGGTGGGGGCGTGGCTGAGAAACGCTCCATGATTTCATCAAAACAACTGTAACAGTGATATAAATTTATAAATATTAAACAGTTCAAGTCTATTAATAAAATCAAGTAAATATCAAAAGTTGTAGTAATTATAAATAGATAACTTTACCATTGGATAACATCTCTAACATGCTTACCATGTGCACTATACATAAGTTAAACCAAATTCAGCTATACAGTGACTTCTGCTCTATGTAAAGAAGACTTACCCACTAAACATATATTTTCTCCTTCAATGAGCTGCACTCACGGTCATCATATTTTTTTTTATCTTGGTTTATATTTCATCAAAATTTACTCAAACATCTTGGAATTAAATTTTTAAATACTTGTAGGCTCGGCCTCTGATAATTTCAGAGAAAACTAAATATTCCCTTTGCATTGACTCCCTCTCTAAATTATGAGGGTGCTTCCAGCCTGACTAAAGCAGGGTTCTAGGGTCAGTCAGTAGTCAGCAGAGTTGGATGCAAAACTCCCCCAACATCTTTAAGTCTTTACTCTGGGTTTCATTAGAAGAAGTGCATATGCTAGTTTATTTGATATGTTTCTTTTTTGGGTTAAAGTGATGCACTTTAAAGCTGAAAGCTCCTGGTTCAATCCCAGCCTGTGCCTCTATAGCAGAATAATGAAATATTGAGAGGACATCGAAAATATTCACCAAAGTCTCAACTGCTGTTAATGTTCTCTTGATTATTCATAGCATCATATATATATATATATATATACAACCTGTTAATAATAAACATCAGTCTTATTGCACAGTATCCCTAATCCTCATTCAATAGACAGCTCCCCACTTAGTCATGGATTTATACTTTAAGAAGAAAAAAATACTTGATATTTTTATGAGTTTACCTCTTGAAGTCTTCAAATGAAGAGAAAGCCGCCATGGCTCCCATACGCTGACACTGCGGCAGGTCGGGTAGGCTGTCCATCATAACAATGTCCTCGCTCAAACTCGCTACTCTCGGCATGTTCCACGATGAACGTCTCTGTAGAGGCCTGAAAAAAAAAATTCCATGACATTCATTGTCTACTACTCTTTACCTGCAAAAAAATGTTTTAAATTTATCTGTTATTAAATTTACCCAGCACATGATCTAAAAGGTTACATGAAATTAGGAACATTCAGTTACAACATAACAGTTGTAACGGCAAGTTATATAAAAAATAATACAGCAGATAGTATGAACATTGTGTCAGTTTTACTACATACCTTTGGACAAAATCCATGATGAAATTAATAGGAGTCCTGTGGGAAATCTGTATAGTGAAACAGCAGTATTTGATTTCATCAATATGAAATTTATGTTCTGATATAAGCAGAAAACTAAAGTGTATATGAAATTTATGTTCTGATATAAGCAGAAAACTAAAGTGTATATGAAATTTATGTTCTGATATAAGCAGAAAACTAAAGTGTATATGAAAACCCTACAGTAATTACCAGTCTGATGCTGTTCACAGCTCAGTTGAGACCCACCAGCAAAGTTTAAAGGGAAGGTATAATAAAACTGCATGTCATATGCAAATAGTTAATAATTTTATCACCACCAGATCAAGACAAATCCCACCCACCAACACTTTGCACCAAGGTCCGAAAAAACATTTGACAGAAAAAGGTGAAGTTACATGCCAATCTTCCTTGAACAAACACCAAATCCCAGGAAACACCATAAATTTAAGGAATTAAAAAAAAACATGGAACCCAAGCGGTAAAGAAAACTTTCTAAACCCTTGTGTCTCAGTCAAATCTTTTTTACCTATCAATTTTGTCAAATATCAGAAAACAAACCAAATAATACATTCCAGGAATACCATGAAACATGAAAAAAATGGAGAAGAAAACCCTTCATAAACCAATGTGTCTTTACATAATATTTTACATACCAGGTTGGTCTGGAAGGTTTGTAAAATAAAAAAAGAACAGTCAGTACAGCTGGCAGTACAAGAGCAAACAAGGACCCAAGGACCCAATGCTCACCAGTGAACATTTTGCATATGACAGGATAAAGCAGGAACCATTCTAACTCAAATGCATATGAAGTTATCTCAACCCTTACAATGCACCACTAAATTAACCAAATGAGCCACTTTAAAATGGATATATACTTTTTTGTAAAATATAGTGATATCCATAAAACATCTGTAGAGAAAAGCTATCAGATGTATCTGAATAAGCACTGATTTAAGCATCTTTACCAATATGTCCTCAATATTTGTGGAAAATTGGTCTTACCAATCTTTATTAAAATTTGCATGGTATTACTATTAGGATTACATGTGGTGATGATGCACATTCCTCTTTAGTTTCACCATGACCACTTAAAAGACTGCATTGCTTATAAAGGTACACATTTCTAAACAGAAATCATAACAAGAGCACCGCAAACACGCATAAAAATGCCCATTGTGTATCTGGTGAGCTCTGACCTCATTAAATATGCATGAATTTTGAGGAGAAGGTAATTCAGGTGAGAAACTCTACTGGTAAATATGTATAATGAGTTTCATGAAAATCCATAGGAGTTTTGGTAAGTCTTCAAGGTGCCTCCAAAGTGTGATGACCTCTGACCTCATTAAATATGCATGGAATTAGCTGGAAAACAAACTTAGGCAAGATATTTTACTGATTAACATTTCTGATGAGTTTTATCAAAATCATTCATATTCTTCGTAAGTAATAGTGGCGACACCACAAAGAAGCCTATTGACCCTAGACCTTGTTAAATATAAGTGGACGTTGCCCATAATTGAACTTGGGCAAGATCATCTTTTTGCAAGTAGTTATGGTGAGTTTCATGAAAATCCATCAAAGCCCTGGTAAGCTATCACGGTGGCAATAACAGTTATCGGACAGACTGATTGATGGCGGGTATACCATAATACTCCTGTCATATGAAGGGCGTATAAAAATGTATATGGCATCATTAAATTTGCCTTGCAACACAAAATACACTTGTATACAACATTTGTGAGAATCTTTCAGCCATTTCTCTCATAGCTGCGAAAAAAAATGACGGACAGATGACAGACAGATGTGATGATGGCAATAATTCACAGGTGAGAAAATGAATGTTTCAGACTCAGATGAATAAAACTACGGTCAGTCAATAGTGATTTAGCTTTGTTTAGCAAGAAAGCATTAATGGACTGAAATTTAGCTTAAGCTTAACTATGCTGCACTCCAGGGGAAATGTTAATGCAAAGAATTTGAATGATACAATATTTCTTAACAGGAAAATGTAAAGAAGATAACATGTATTTGATACATCATGCATTTTTCTTGATGAAGTTCAAAATAAAAGTGGGGAAAATAAGAGATAAATATTAAGAAGCAAAATAGAAATATAGCAAAACACAGGAAACCACAATAATTAAAATACTGTCCCAAAGCAAGTTTTAAGGTATTTCAGGTTTTCAGTGAACTTGTTATCACAAACAGGGTCTTGTGGCATAATTCAATTATTTTAAAGGTATTGTCTTTTCACTAAGTAAATAATTACAGGTAAAAATGCCCAGGCAAACTGGTAAAATGCTCCAAAATTAAACTGGTTCATTGAGTGTTGTGTCTGTGTGTTTTTGATTGTCCCAGTATGTGTGTGTATGTGCAGTCAAGCAGTTTAACCAACAACCTTTACATCATATAGAAGCCTTTTTATGTTTTATCTCAAGGAACTATAAAAAAAACCCCCACAAATATAGATAAGAATATAAATACAGGTATAACATGTTTCTGTAATATATGGATAAGCTGAACATCTGTGATGCAAAAAGAAAACAAGACAAAAGACAAAAGTAGACAACATCAAACAGCAAGAGGAAACTAATTTCACTTACGACAGGCCCCTTTATTATAAAACAAGAACAAACAAGGGCAGTGATTAGTGATTATATCTGAACAGTAAGTAATTTTTTTAAAAAGATCGGTATTTCATATCGTGGTGAACACTACATTCACAAGCCCTTGAGCTCATCCATAATTCTTGTTTACAACCGCAATAGCAATATACGGTGGTGGGTTTAGTTTGCAAGAGAACTAATTTTCATGATTTTCATTTTTTATCAATGTTTCATTTTTCACAATTTCACGATACAATATCCTACACATCATACCCAATAGTACTGTGGAACCCAGCCTTGCAACCACCCCACAATTGAGACCACCTCACAAAAACAACCAGTTGACTTGGTCCCAAATATGTGGTTCAGGTAATTTCACAAATGTGACCATGCCCAAATTAAGACCGCTTTGGTCAGTCCCCTAGGTGGTCTTATTGTGGAGTTCCACTGTATATATAATCTGTGAAGAGAACCAAAAGAAACATTGAACTAGGTAGTGAAATTTACTTCTTCAATATAGGTAGATAAATAACAGGTCTGACGCTATCTGTAATCCCAGTATTTTATTAAGAGATAAGAAAGATGTGTTATCATTTAATATTTAAGGTATCAATCTTTAGACTTTTGACCTGCGAAACTACAAGAATGGATAACTTACATGAGATATCAGTGTATGAGGCTACAAAGAAGGAATGTTCATCTGTGTAGGCTGGGCATCTTTTATTCATGAAGGTTTTATTTTCATAATTATTTACCTTTCACAAATATCGCAAATGTGAAACCACAATGAACCACAATATGTTTTTATAACAGAGAAATGGTAAGAAATGTTATTGCCAATGAAAAACTAACTATTTCCGACCTACTTGCTGTCAGGTAGAATTTACCCAAGTGGGTTTGAAAAACAATGAAGGGATCCATAATATAATAATTTACCAGTTATCTTAGTGGGATATAGTCACATTTATTCAGTAGCCCTGATGATTCTTCAACCTGTTTCTCTTACCTTCCCATTCTTTACAAACATGTGACATATAACAAATGGGCTTAAAAAAAAAGAGTTACAGATAATTTCAAGAGCCTGTGCTACATTTCATATCATGAACAGATACACAGACAGTATGACCAGTGAAAAACAACTACTGGAATGTTGTTTAGTTCAGCACTGAAATTGTGCAGGTCCACACATTCACACAAAAAATTCATTAAATCTGTAAGGGGAAACAGACAAACTGATATATTTTTCTGAATACCTGTTTTTCTCCATCATATCATAACATGGTCTGGAAAATATAATGCCAACAGTACAGGAATATATGTTATTATTGTCACACAATTCAATGTATATTATGAAAACTTAATTGTCCAAGGATACCCATGGTGCTTTTATTTTTTTAAATGAATTCATGAATATAAAATACCAATATGGGGAGGGCAATGGGAATTGCAGAGAATGTTCCCAACTATTTAAAATATTTTTCTAGTACACTTCACTACATGAAATATTTTTATTCGAAATTATATGCTGAAACACTGCACAGAACTGTTCATATGAAAAATGCAGTAAACACAGTTCAGGTTCAAATTTGCAATAAGTCAAATAGCTGGTAAAAAGTTACATTATTTTAAATTTCATAAACTTGATCAGTATTACAAGGATAATTTGTATTAAATGTTCCATCTGATATTCATAAAATGGAATTCAGGTAAAACCATTGCCAGTAATAAAAACCCTTATTTTTCAAAATTATATATACTGTTCAGAAAAATTAATTAAAATTGACATTATCCAAACTACTTTGTTGATGAACTTGGTGGCTCTGGGTTAGGAAGAGTCCTATGCATTGTTCTCCTTGAGGAATAATTTTTATAAACTTTTATATAACATTTTAATTTTTTTTAAATACTAATTTCATATAATTAAGTCTAACATTTGATTTGAATTCTTCAAATTATGTGAAATCAATATTCTGATAAATCAATACTATTATCAGATTTTACGGTGTTTGACTGCATTAAACAAGATAAGATTTGAAAGTTCACTGGTAAGGTAGAAGTGCCTACCTGTTGGGATGAGAAGATGGCAGTAGAAACTGGAACTCCACCACACATTGGCCATTTTTCAGCTGGTAGTGCTGTAGGCAGTTCAGCTCATATGCTATGTAAGCTCGCCTCACATAAACCTGAAAGTGTTCTCAAATATAATCTTCATATATATAAACTATATAAGTTGTCTCATGTACACTTTAAAGTTATCACAAAAACAATCTATATATATATATATATATATATACAATATGAGAGCTTGCCTCATGTACATCTTCAAGTGTACATGTAGTGCATGCAGGAACACATAGATGATACAGAACTTAATATTTCAACAAAAATTTATTCTGAATTTATAATGAATTTATAATAACTAAGTGTAACAATCAATCTTGTAACAATGCTTTGGAGAATATTTATTATTCAATAATATAAATAGGGAATGTCAAAAGTGACTTTTTTCTTTGATAAATGTCCTTGAATCTCATTTTGATGACATACCTAATGATCATCTTACCTCTAAGGCTGCCATGCGGACCAGCGTGTTGCTGTGATAGAAGAAGTCTTGCAGCACATCAAAGATGGACGTCTCAGACATAATCAGTTTCTACAATACACAAGTCAAATAACACTTAAAGTATAGGCAACAGACCATAGACTGTGTATGTAGTTCATTTTCTTAAAAAATATGTTTAATAAGTCCCAACAATCTGAATCAGAATTTGAAGGATTTAAAATAAAAGAAAAAAAATTACTTAATTATTAAGTGATAAAATTGTTTATTTTACAGTACACACATATAAACATATTAATAACAATAAATAATAAATAATGGTAATATATAAAGTAAAATTTAATATACTAAAATATGAAAAATTCATATCTATCATGGGTACATGCACAACTATATTTAAACCATTATATTAGTATAATTCTTGAGTTAAAAATTAGTGAAAAAGGCCAGCTGTTTACCAATGGGACTGAAAAAGACTAGGTTAGGCATGTATTAAGACTTGTGGAAACACATAAGGACTAAAGATTACATTCAGGCTGCACATATGAACCAAGGGATATGGCTTTAAAAATATGTTAAACTCTCTTTACAGACAAATGTGTACTGCTGGATTGTCATCAGATTTTTTCCATGTTATATTTCCCTGCCCTTGTCAAATGCTTGAGTAATACATTCCTTCAAGAATTACACAAACTTTATAATAGCTCCAATTGTTTGTTTCATATGGACTAGAACTTGAATGCTGGGAGTCAGAAATTGGTATTGACTAAAACTTAGATGTCACATGTCAGATGTTGGAAGGTTAATTAGCAGGGTGACCTACCTGCAGGTTTTCAGGACAGAAATCATGTCCATACATATCTATGGCAGACAAAAAGATGGACTCCACGTTATTATGCCTAAGCTCATATGGGGGCTGGTAAGCTGCAATCAAAACCTGAAATAAAAATTTATTGCATATTTAAATAATATGATATTAACTTTTACACATTGTCCTCTGAACATTGTCTTTGATTACAAATACAGTAATTCCCCATTTAAAAGACTAGGACCTTAACTTTCATACAAGGTGGTCCTGTCAGTAAGCAGACATCAGCTCAGAGTATAATTTCTGGATTAAGTCAAGATTTTTACTACAAATTTTATTTTTTTAATAATTCGATCTGTACTTTTTTCACTTAATCAACCATTCATAAATTAAGAATCCTCATAACATATATTCATTTATTAAATTCTAGAGGTGTTTGGCATGCAGGATCACCATTTTTAATGCCATTTTTCTGTATATAAGACATATCAACCAGTAACTGATAAATATTAAAAGAAGTGATTTCTGAGGTCAGGAAATGTTGATTATTACAGTAAATCCTGTTTTTATAGCCGCAGCACTGTAGCTGATCCGTAACTTGGTTTCAAATCATAAATAGTATTTGTGCAGTGTACAACAGCAATTAAATAATAAAATCATAAATAATGACAGAGACTCATATTTTCCAGAACATCCCTACCTGCCTTGCCCTGAGTGCTACTTTTGCGTTTTCTGCTTTATTCAGGGTAGTGAGATCACTGAGGATGGAATGTAAGTCATCACTCAGACCCGGTTCCCGCCCAAACAGGTGGTCCTGTCAAAATACATAATAATTAGAGTCACAAACCGTGAGCTAGTTCATAATACAATCAGTATTACAATATACCCTGGTGATATAATATATATCATGGTATCTTTGATGTTTAAGTTTTTATGTGCTAAACATGAGAAGCAGTAGATTGTGACTGAAATAAAGATCTTGTACTATATATACTTTATGTTAAAAAAAAATTCACTTTCAGTATAACATAAGTTTAATTCAAGCCAAGGGCTCTAACAGGAACCTAGGTGGAAATTTTGACCTTTTTAATTTTGATATATAACAAAATATGATCTTTTATGTCAATATCACAAACCTAAGGCTTTCAAGCACAATTTTATAAAAACACAGGACAAAAATAGGATTGAAAATACAGAAAATGTAGGACAAAAGTAGGAAAACTGAAGTGGAACTGAAGCCAAATAGTAGGATCACTTGATAGCCTAAAACCTGAACACTCAGTGTCTGTCATTACCAGAAGATGGCACTACTGAGCTGGTAAATGTCTATTAATTTTCCTTACACACTGAAGTACACCAGAGCAGGGACATACAAAGAGAACGAGTTTACTGACCACGAGCGTGATGACCAAAGAGTTCTTCTTTGACACCTGAGAGTGTGAGAAAATGTTGGCGACCACTGAGGCCATGTCATCCTTATGTTTGTCCCGAAGCATCGCAACGCACTTGTCATAATGACCTGGAACACAAAACAAGATCTCTAACATATAGTTCCTGTACGTAAATAATGTCAGGGTAATGTTAAACCTCGTCCCTGATGTATCAGGATATATATTTTTTGGTGCTTGCCAGGTGAAAATATTCTATAAGTAGCATATAAAACACATTAGCTGAAATGCCATTTGTCAGAATTGAGTTTGGCATCTGACAGGATTACTGTTTGGAAACAAATTGTATTTAAAGAGGAAAGTTTTGTTAAAGACAAAAAAGAAAACTGGCTTGGAAGCTTATTATTAATATTCTTTATATGTTTCATAACTTGTATTGCATTATGAGTGCAGTACTGGAATACATTATCACTAGCAGATAATGTATCATTACAGCCCTAAAAGCAGAGTGGATATTCAAGAAGAAATTGAAGGAAATAAATCTTACATTGTTATACTCTACATACTATAAACAAATAATACTGTCATTTAATTTTAAGAAGATTGGTACTAAAATTTTCAATTAATTTACAGCTTATACACATGTACAGCTGCAGGAGAAAGACATTAATGATATGCTATGTCACTGACCTTGCTGGAACTGTGTTTCCACTGCTAAGTAGTGACGCAGCAAGCCTTGTATGACATTTTTCATGTGACCCCTGATTCCACTTCGGTACCTGTTAGAGTTAACAAACAACAAAGCTTATCTAACCATTATCATATACAGTAAAAACTTCATGTGTGCACTTTTTCACATCCTGTATACCTTCTCATAGCAAAGTCATATTCCTGCATATTTAAGCCAATCTATTATACATCTTCTAGGGGTTGGTGATATTATGTTTTCCCCATGGTTATTTGGTTTGTCTGTTTGCAATTGTATGCAAAATGTTCTGAGAAGCTCTTGTTGAAATTTAAAGTAGGGTCAGGATAACACACAAGGAACAATCCATTAATTTCTTAGATAATCTGTATCAACATCATGTTTTTTTTTCATTCAAAGACTTCATTTCCACTGTGATATATGGCTGTTTCTGTTGTCCCTGTCGATGCCCAGAACAATTGTTATACAGAGCATACCAGGGAATGGAGTTATTGAACTGTGACAAACATTGCCTTTGTTGCTGGATAGTATGATTCGGATGCTGGTTGAGGCTGTGGCTTTTGACCACTTTCTTGTTATAAAGTAAAATCTGCATGCATTTACATTGAAATGAATCATCCAAATAAAATTTAAGTTTAATGAACTTTTGACTAACCTTTGAACCAGCTGTACAATGCCCTGTGTAGTGAGGAAAAAGACATCACGATCAGCTCGACGAGTCAGAGAGGCTGCGTACTTGTCTATTTCACTGGCAATCTACAAATACAAACATTTTGTTAATTTCACCAATTATCTGCTCACATAAGTTCACTGTGTTTATATGAGGTTGGCAATTAGATTAACAACTTAAAGGAATCCGAAAGCTCTGTGTCAACAACAACACCATGTATATTTCAATATTTACAAATTGTCATTTTTAGTATTAAAGACATGTCAGTTTTAATAATAATCTACATACGCTGTTTGTCCATTTTACCAGTATATTGCAAATAGCATGTAAATGTCAAAGCAACCAAGTTAGGCCTTTGTGCTCTAACCCTTTACCTCACATCTCTCTCTCTCTCTCTCTCTCACACACACACACAAAGAACTATCTAAAGGCAAGAGAATCCTCTGTGCTTGGTGAAATAGGATCATACCCACATAGATTTTCTGTTTTTAATGTCTTAATACTACTAGTCAAATTTGACTGGTAGTATATTTTTAATTCAAAAATAAAAAAAAAAATATTCGTCAATTTTTCTCAAATATTTTCAGCCCCATGCTCATTAAACCTGAAAACCAGCAGGATCAATTACAACAAATCTATTTCACTTAATAATTTCAATTCTTTTTCCATAAAATTCCCAGATCCAGCGGATGATGCCAATCTTTATTGAGTTAACTTGTTTCTCAGTCATAATCAAAAAAATGTCGCAGAACAATCTCATTATTATCAGCAAATACAGATGTATTGTTCTTGGTAATTACTTGCTGGCTGGGGAATTGACACAGAACAGATGTAATGTTGCTGGCATAGGCAGCCATCAGTTTTCTGATAGCCTTCTCCAGGTCCGGTGGGATCCTTCCCGAGATGGTTGATATCAGCTCCTGTACAAAAAAAAAAGGGAATTTGTGAAACCTTGACAAGCTTACAAAATCATTGGATTAAATTTCAAACATGTCCAGATGTACTATGAAGACAAATTTTGACTGTGTGCACTGGTATCTAAGTCTGAAACTCAATGAAATAATGGAATCAATTTCTCACTGATGTGGAAAAATAATCTAATGATCTTTTGTTAACTAAACAAGAGCATCGCAAACGTGCATTATAGGCCAGTCGTGTATCTAGTGACCTCTAACCTGATTAAATAAGCATGGATTTTGCTTGAATTCAATCTTAGGTGAGGTATTTTATTACTATACATTTCTTATGAGTTTTATCACAATCCTTCATACTCTTCTTAATTTATTGTGGGGACACCACGAAGCAGCCAAGTGACCTGTGACCTTATCAAATTTGCATGGACATTGCCCAAAATCGAACTTCGGCGAGATAATCTGATAAGTACTTATGGTGAGTTTCGGGAAAATCTATCAAAGCCCCTTTAAGTTATCGCGGCGATACTAAAAGTTTACAGACGGACAGACCATATACCATAATACTCCCATCATATGACGGGCATATGAAAAAAAGTAGGTAGTATATTTTCCTTGTATGTGGATTACATGGTCCAATTGATATAAACAGAGCTATAGCTAGTTATGGGTCAAAGCTAAAGGTAGCAAAAATATAAAACAACTCCAATGTTCAAATATTATACATTTTGTATATATTTTCAGGAAAAACAACACTAGTGTGGTATGTTTAAACTTTGGCAATTAATTATTCAGTTGTAAATTAGGCCCAACTTTTCTGAGTTTCTGTAGACTTTGTCATATAAATTTCATCAGAGGACTTGGGCTATGCTGAAAAATGTAAGTACTTCCTGCTATCTGATATCTGGTATGTATTCATCATGAAATTAATGAGATATTCTATAGAGCATTTGTATTTCAGTTCCAACTGACCTGTAGTTCTAACAGAGGGAGAGCAGGGTCTCTTAGACACTTCATCAGATTTTCCACGACCTGTGTCAGCCTCTCGTTGAAGTAGGGATCTGGAAGAACGTAGCCTGATAAGATGTTCTCCAGCGAGGCCCGGGATGCGGTGAATATGTGATGTAGCTTGTCTCCATACTGGTCAGTGTTCTGTGAGCTCGGGAGTGACCCTGTGTACTCTTGGGCCTTTTAAACACAGACATAGACAAAGCATCATTAAGTAAACACAGTTTTATGGTATTATTCATGAGACAACCCTACACATGTTACAGTAATCCACAGCAGAAACTATCCCCACCATTGCCTTGTAAATTATAGGTAATATTCATATACTATCTGGTCAATAAAGATATTAAAGAAGCATTCTCAAGTTGCATAAAATCAGCTGTACCCATCATGTGCATGTTTTTTCATCTAATTTAGTTCATATCCTCTAGTAAACATTGCATCTGAAATATTAGTAATGACAGGTCAACCTGAACACTATTTTCATAACCTGGTGTGGCAAAAGGATAAATGGCTTTGATATAATACATCGTCATTTTTAACTGCTTTGTCATTTTCAAGTGCGTTTGCATGAGCCATGATGCAGCTGATCCCTGAGGTAGTGCTGTGTGTGTAAATAACAGATTACTTGCGTCCAACACACAGACATACCACACTGTGCAATATTTGGCCAGTTGAGCACCTGGGGCCCAAGGAGGTTGGGCTAGGGATTATTACTTAGATCTAAAGCATTTAGAGACAACTTTGTATTTTTGTTAATCTTTACCCAACTAGATTTATCTTCTTTAATTATAATACCTTAGTTACCAACATAAATCAACTGAAGCTTAATTACTGTTGATTAAGTTTTATTGCTAGAAAACTATACATTTTATATTATGAATGATCATCAGAGTGTGGATGCTGATTTACATTAAATCTTTTTCTGTACATATCATTTTTATTTACTAAATCTAATTTGATAAATTCATTATATTTTGATTTAAGTTTTTCCTTAATTCCTAACCTTAAACTACATGATACTGAAGCCTGAATCCACAGTCTATATATCAGAAAGAATTTTGTGATCAAGCGTAATCCAGTGAAAATGATGCAGTTAAGGTAGCTCTCAGAGAGGATCACTACCTTTTGTACCCTGCTGGGGTCATCAAGATCAAGTCGAGCTATCATACAACCTGCGTCAAGAACGGCTCCTGGACGCTTCACGTAATGCACACTGAAATGAGAACAGGTAAAACAGATGTAGTTTCAATAATACATGTCCTACTAATTGCTTGAGGAATTTTAGAGAAAAATAAAGTGTAACAGGTTACTCTGCAAAGAAAAAACTGTAAAATAGGCAAACAGCTACCTGTACACTTATTCTTTCATACAAAAAAGCAGAAATTGATGGAGTAAATATATACATAAAAAAAGTAAATGATTAATTTTTTTTTCAATATATTTAAAAAAAAGCCAAAAGCTGTTTGAAGCAGCAACATGCCCTATGACAGATGTCATATTAAAACACTTGGAGTGGTCTGTAAGACCCTCTACAATAACAGTGTTGGGATTATAAACTGAAGATTACCAGCCACTTTCATCGACCCGCAGTTCCATCACCATTTTCATGACTTCTATCTCAGCGTACACATCCCCGGCGAACACATGGGCACCATCTTCAACTAAGTAGTTAATCAGCTTGCCAGTAGATGGCGACCTGTGAAAAAATTTTATTTTTCCAAGTAAACTTATGGAAGCTGTAGGCCAAATGCTGGGTTCTCAGGAACTTTTTTTCAGAAATCAGTGTATGAAGGCATTTTTTTACCTCTTTTTGTACGTTTAAAAAAAAATGTCATATGATCAAGGAAAAGCATAATAATAACAATTGTTTTGCTAAACAGTAAAAAGCACTGCATAACAAAGGAAATCTTATCAAAATTGTATTATTTTATGTTCTTGAAAGAAATGTCTGAGCGGCTGGAGCTCAAAATTGATAAGTTTCAACTGAAAATAAAAATTTTTGATGCATGGGGTTAAAATTGATGCACAGTGCCTGAGAACCCCAAATTTTTTTTTTGGCCTAAAAATAATTTATTTTCAATGTACAAAATCTTCAGGAGTATAGATGCATACAAGATACTGTAAAATGTAGGTGCAATTAATCCCCTAATATCTATTCAAGCTCTGTCTGTTTGTGTAGAGGCAAAAAAACAGCTTAAAGGAGAAAAATTACCTGTTTTGTAATCACTTTTATTTCAAGATGTATAGCTATTGTTTTTCAGTTGTGTATTTGATCAAGATGTTTAGTTATGAACAATATGGTCTTCTAAGCAGCAAATATAAAATAAGTACTCTTGTCAAAATTGCTCAAAATTGTGAATTCAGCCTCCGCAGCCTCATTTTGGAGCCAACCAGAATCTATGACAATTACAAATTTGATTAAAAATAATAAATAATTGATTCTGCTTACAAACTATAGACTGAACTGAAAAGATAATGAATATTAAATATGGACTCAATGAATCCTGTCAAACCATTTTAGATTGAAAATCAGCTATCGTCATCATATCTATGTAAAAATTCCCTGACTTTTCCATCAATTTAATACTTGTGCATCACTTTTCCGTCCCTAATAATCAAAGAAATTCATTACATTTGAGGAAATTCCCTGATTTTTCATTTTTCCTCAACTGCTGGCAACTCAGAGATCAGTGAGGGAATACCCTACCTGAGCTGTGTAGGATCATTTTCCTTCTCAAACACACATGTCTGGTTACCAATGATGATACGGTAGCTACCGACCTCTTCTTTCATGTAAGTGGTGTAGCTAGCGCCATCTAGTGACAGCAGCAAGCCTCCATCACTCAACCTGGAATATTGGAAATTAAACAATACCTGTAACAACTGTAATGCCATTAATTCCTGCTTTTTCCATGAAACCTGACATATTAATTAATGTGGATAGTTATTTGAATGCTAATAGTGTTTGCAATATAAAATGCGTTAAAACTATGTACCTGCTGATATTATTTTGCACGCCTAAAAAAATTAATTAAAAATAGAATTTTCCAGTATATATAACATCTACAAACTCATATATGATAAAAAGCAGGTCCTATAAATCTCATTATTATTGATTAAAGCCTGAATTAAAAAAAAAAGTTGGATTACTGAGAGCTGACAATGTATAAAAATCGAGTCTACTCACCTGTGTGCTTCAACATCAATGTAAGAGCCGTTCATGCTAACAAAGTACCAAGTTGTCCCTGTCTTTGTTACCTACAACAGTCCAAGCTATATATCAAAGGAACGTAAGATTGTTTCACTTCAGAGAGTGGTTTTTGGGATATGGAGCTTTTGTACATAAATTGTAAGCTGAAATTGCCTGGTGAACATTTGACAGAAGGGGCACATCAAGGTAGAGAGGGGGTTTAGAGGGGTTAAGGGGGGTTATACCTCCCTCAACCCCACCATTACTAGGTAAAACATTTTTTTACACCCTCTTTACTGATTTTTTTAGGTAACCCCCCCCCCCCCCCCCCCCCCTTCCCTTTTCTGGAGTTGTAGAACCTTTTTAGGGTGTGTCCCTTAAACTAAACAATTAACTCCTACAATAAAAAGTTAGGTTTACCGTCTGATATCACTGGCAATATCAGTCTCATCAAACTATATACTTTGCCTTCCTGGTCTTTAGGGTCTGTTCATTCTCATAGCATTTCTCAATCTCTTAGGGAACATCCAAAATATGAAGTCACAACAGAGAAACCCATGACATGTACTGGTTTAACTCCTGGGTGGAGTTGGCACATCCTTGTGGTAAAGACCTTGATCAGGGGTCTTGGGGAGAGGACAATCCCAACAGAATATAAAACAAAAACCTCACAATAACAATAATAAGCCAAATGCCGTTAAAATTTCACTATCATACACCATAAGTTGTGACAAACAAAAAATGCAATGAGACTTTCAATAAATTCCAGTATTAACATCCTTATATTGTTACATGGTAATCTGTACTGTCAGTTAACAGAGTTGAGTACCATTACAATTTAATAACAACATAGAATGTTGCTCACCTTCAGTGCATACTTGAAACCATCACTAATAAACTCCACATCCACTGAGTTCTTCAGTGAATTAGCTGGCAGGATCTGTCCCCTGGTTATATAAATAACACTTAGCATTAGGTTTATCTTATTAATTAGCTTTAAATTAGCATCAACAGTATTTAGAAAAGCAATTGTATAGTAACTATAAAGATTAACTTAAACAGCAGTTCACCGGAATTTTAAAATATCAAAGTGTTTTGACAATCTGAAGATCCCATCATCAGTTGCCAGATATTATTTACAATTGTGACAATACATTCTGTATAAAGAATGAATATACTTCCTTAATGGAATAAATGTTCATAATTGTATGAAATTATTTTATTGAATTAAAAGAAATAACACTAGGTGCACACAGTTACATATACCCAACTAGTCAGAGACAGGGCAACCTATTATGAAATAAGAAGATAGTCCTGGGTTTTAAGATTTTGTAGAGAAGTCGGTGCTACAGATCTTGCAGTTTCTTATATGAAAGTGAGCAAGAGATTAAAACAGCAGAAAGTGTTTTGTGATAGTTCATCATGAGTGACTTTAATAAAAGATTACATTATTTGAGGCAGGACATGTAATGGAATGAAATCTTGTAATGTTATGACAGGTAGTCAGTGATAAAAATCAGTAAGTGATATCTTACAGGTGAAATGTGAGATCTGGAATTACAAAATACTGCTTTATGAGGTCTAGTTTTGAGATTTCTTGCAGTGTGTAAGTTTTCAGCTTATACATATATCTAGTGAGCTTGACACATTCTCACCTCTCTAAGCTGCTCTGGAAGTTCTGGAAACTTTGAATGATGGTCTGGTCAGCCACATGTAGGGCCACGCAGATCAAACTCAGCATCTGGTCTGGTCTCTCTGTCTGTAACAGGTGAAGGTTATCACATGATCAACTCATGGTCATTACATGATCTAGTCACATGAACACTTCAACATTGCAAAGGATTAGTCTTTATTTGACTCTAGATATCCAATACTGCAACTCCAAACCAGGCCCCTGTCCAACCATCTGGTATGGATTTATGAAAAACAAAACAACTGAATTACTTTTATTGATTCTTTGCAGCAGACACTTAAAATGTAAGGTTTATTTGAAAAACAATAAGAAATTCTTCAGCTCTATCATGATTAAAATTATAAATTATAAAGTTAAAGTAAGCAGAATATTAATTTCTAACCTCTTAATACTAATTAAAGCTATGTTCTTTTTAAATTTTTGTTGTTGAGGTGACAAGGATCTATAAATTATACTGAATTTTTTCAGTCTTGTTTATCTCTCTACTTGGTACTGAAGTTCTCAGCTCATTAATATAAAGGCATGGCCATTGTACATGTAAAGGACAAGATGAGAATGATAACATACTGTGACTTTATCAGTGATCAGTTTATCAAGCCAACCAGTGTCGATGGAATTTCCTTGAAAACTATCTGTCTCTAACAGTTTGATAAGGTATTCCACAGTTGTTCGGAAGTCACCACGGATTCGCAGTTCTTTGAGAGCAAACACCATATTCCTGAAAGTATAATAAAAATATACAACATCTGCATGGAGTACCAGTATTCATGTTAAAACCTTTTTATTATCATCTACAAATTATTTTAGTCATTACAATGAGGAAAACAATATACATTGTACTAGTAAATAAAATTCTCTCTACAGCTATATACATTTCCTTTATGATAAGCCTAATCTGTTATGATCTTTAAGTACGGCCTGCCAGTGTTTCTGTGTATATGATTATATATATATATAATTATGTATTTAAGGGATCATAAGTGGAAGACAACTGCTCTGATGAAGATAAACATAACAGATAACTCAATACCATTATATATATATATATATATATATATATATATATATATACATATATCATAAGTTCATGTCTGATTGTAAATAACACAAGTTAAAATTTATGTTTAAATTCTTATTCAGGGAGAATACTCATGATAACGCTTTTATTGTTCTTTCACATTTGCCTAAATGTTTGACCATGGTGGGGGTATTTACTAATGCTCCCCTAATTTTCAATAAATCCATTTTCCAAACTCTCAGACATTCCGGTTTATGTGTAAATATAAAAAAAGACTAAGGCATACTTACTTTCTAGCCATTTCTCTGTCTTCACCCCACGAGAAGCAGTGACCGAACTGAGAGTCAGCAAACTCGTGAAGTCCACCGGAGGCTGCCACACTGAAGTATCCCCATACGTTCTTACTGCTGCGAAAGTTCAGCTCCTGAACTGTACCAGCACTGGGTTTGAAGCCCTGTGAAGAGGTGTTAAAGGTAAGCTAAGTGAAATAAATATATTAACAAGTTATCTATAAATATTGTTCCAAAAATGTGTAGTTTAACACATTTAGTTTATGGGACATTATGACAGACAAATTATAAATTGTATGGGATTAACATGAATAAAAATGAGAATAAGTGTATAATAATATACAAGAAAGAATCATATAAATTGTGAGAATATATATTAGTCCAATTAAAAAAAAAAGTGAGGACACTAAATTAGTTAATATTAAATGAAGTTTGAATTACTATTAATAAGTGCAAAGACAATATCTTAGCTAAAATTAAACTGAGTGTGAAGACACTTTATACGCCAAACTTAAATATTTAAGGATATTAAATTAACAAATACCAACAAATGTGATAATTTTTAATTGTACTTGGATTTAATGTTATTCACATAAATGGTTCAGTAGCCAATTCTTTCAATAATGAATATTCTGACCTCATCAGGGTTTTCGCTGGTTATACGGGCAGCGATCACATGACCTCTTGGACTGGGACGATGAACAGGATTATCAAAGTCGATGGTTGATTCTCCCCATGGGTCTTCTCCATACAATATACGGATGTCCTTGATGCGGTGTAGTGGAATGCCCATCGCAATCTGTCACAAGAAGATAATACAAAACTAACATGGAGGGAATGCTTAACTGAAGGATGGTACAAACATGATTGACAATCCTTGAAATGATGCATATGAAAAACGAATATGGATGAAAATTTTACAATATTTACACATTTAGAGGGTAATAATATGGCCAATATCAATACAGAGGACTTGGTTTTATATCTATCAAAAACAAAAAAAGATCCACAAAAGATTCTGTTTTGTTTCCATGTGGCCTTCATAAGACTCCTTATAAACTCAAGCGGGCTGATACATATCTTGTGTCAGGCTGATGTAACCTGTATTAACTGACAACTATACAGACCTGTTATTTCGTATCATACTGGGGAGCTGAAGTACCTGTTTTCATTTGTTAACATGCATAGCCAGTTAATAAGATACAGGTATGGTATATCATCTATCATGTCAACATTACCTGGAGCTGAGCTGCGGGCAGGTTGACATCAGCCACCATCTCCGTGCAGGGATGTTCCACCTGAAGACGAGGGTTCAGCTCCAGGAAGTGGAAAGTCTCGTCTTCATCACTGTACAGATATTCAACTGTACCAGCGCTCACATAACCCACCATCTTAGCCAGAGTTACCGCAGCCTGAAACAACAATGTACCAATATGTTAGTACTGTAAAACCTCGAACTACAACCACCAACTGGACCTTGATAAAGCGGTCACATTTTCGAAGTGATCATCTAAGCAAGTTCTTATATGAGCTAAAAAAGAATCAGGACCGTGATCGAGTGGTCCTTATTTGGAGGTGGTCACTAAACTGAGGTGGTTGTAAGGCAAGGCTTTACTGTATTTTTCACTTGAAAATACACAAAATCAGGCATTTCTTTTGTATCAGTGATGGGAGTTAAAATGTAAACAATGTAATATTGGTGACATTTTCCTACCAATTAGATATTAAACTGAACCACAAAATGTTTTATTTAAACTCTAGTAATGAAGAAACATTAAAAATTATTAACACATTCTCAGCTTCAAACTCATCAATAAATGTATTATCATTTTATATAATTGATTAAACAGTATTACAACAATTTGTTAAAATTCATAACAAAATCTTACCATTTTCATTTATAACTGTAGGCCCAGTATGGAAACTGAGACAGATATTTGCATTATAATATATTACACTTTACCACATAAATGTTCCTTCTCAAAGAGTTGTTATAGTGCTGAACTGGTGACTGTAATCTATAAATTTATTATAATTTATTTCATTAAATTTCAATATAAGTTAATTATAAATGGATTTTACTTATTTTATTATGATTTATTTCATTAAATTTTATAACATTTATTACAGTTTTTCAAATGATCCTACCTTCTCCATGCGTTGTTGGAGGGCCAGCTTGGCAACAGAGACAGGTGCTTCTTCAATGATTTTCTGGTGCCTACGCTGAATGGAACAGTCCCTGCCGAACAGAGAGATGGCGTTCCCATACATGTCGGCTAACAGCTGTACCTCCAAGTGGCGTGCATGTTGAGCCAGTTTCATGATAAAGATGGGGGACCCTGGCACCTCTGATTGTACCTAAAGCAATAACAATACACCTTCAAATAAAGCAATATCACTGAATATTAATTTAAAGATTTACCTTGAATTGTACATATGCTATATGTATGCTACAAGAGTGTATATATACAAACGTAACATGACTCTAAATCCCTGTAGCCCAATGATCAATCTATATAATTTGCCATAAAGTGCAAACCTTATTTTTATATTAGTAAGAAAAAGATTGAAGGGCCCTTTCCATAATATATTATATTTATATCTGAATACACAGGCTGATAATAGCTGAGCATTGATTTTGGCCAATTGTGTTTAGTTTGAAGTATTCAGACTTGAGTACTGACTAATTATCCAATTATTCTGACTTATGTAATACTCCTTTAAGTTTGAAGTATTCTGACTCAAGTACAGACTCAAATACTGACTACTTCTCAGTATGAAGTATTCTGACTCAAGTAATGTCTGAAGTACTGAATACTACTCCTTTCACTTTTTAGCAATCCGAGTACTGACTACTATTCGTTTCAGTTTGTAGAATTCTGATACAAATACTGACTACTACTATGATATGAGGACTGACTACTTCTCCTTTCAACACTATTTATTCACTGTTCATATGGTTTTATGAAGTCTACTCACCTGTCTGAAGAGATTAGAGAAATCACTTTCGTTCTCGACCTTCCTGATGCCTTTCCCTCCGCCGCCCTCGGACGCCTTGATCATGACTGGGAAGCCGATGTTCTTGGCCGCCTGTAGTCCCTCCTCTGCAGTGTTCATGCAGCCCTTCAGGTACGTCTCCTGAGGTACCGTGACCTGCTTGTTCTCACCCAGGTCCTCAGGGTTCCAGTCAACCTTCAGTTCTGATATAGAAATAAAAGATGTTCTAATTACCATTAATTTAACCTTAATACTGTTTCATTGTGGATATCCTTTAAATAAAATGAATTTTTTAAATATCAATTATGTTCTAAATTTTATTTTTCAACACAATCATCAATACTTGGCTTTTCCTGGCTGAACATGATCTGTAGAATATACCAGTTATTTCAGTAAAGTTACAATATTAGAATAAATACAGTAGTTCATTGAACTATGGGTGAAAGTGCATATTACAATACGTCACTCAAGTAAGACAAATAAGTGCCATTAAAAGTGACCAACTTCACCAGATGACAACAATACTGTGATTCTGAAAATGATGCATCCTTTTAATGTAGGTTTCATTTTTGTGATTATTTTCCTTTTGTGATTAGTGTGAAAAACCCTTAAACAGATACAATTATAGCCAATTATAACATACAGGTTTCATTGTTCTCTTAACTCCCCGACCTGAACAACTACTGTGGTCTATGGGAAAAGCACAGGGCTCATAGCCTGGAGATTGTGAGTTCATATCTCAGCCAAGGTTTGGTGATATTATCACAGTCGGCCCAAACACAGGGTGAGCATTCTGCATGTGTAATGGCAAGGCTGTACCCCACAGTTGTGTTTCACTCATAGACAAGTGCGCCTTTTGGGGCATGCAGTCCAAAACCATTTTACAGATGTACATAGTACTAAGTTAAGCCAGCAGCAAAAAGTATGGAGGTGGTTACCTACACAAAAATAAAACTCCCAGACTTACCTAAACCGCTCCAAGGGAGGGTTGGTACTCCTGCGCTCTGAGCCACAATGGTGGATGCTATTTTGTCACCAAGAGCCCACATGGCATTCTCTGGTGGACCTGTCAATCAAAATATTATGATACAAGACATTATTCCAAAGATCCACATGTGTTTTACATTCAGTAATAATGCATTAACCAAGTACCAGTTAGAAATATCTTTAATATTTAGAACTATATTTTGCAAGAAAAAGTCGTGCAGTTGAAATGAAGTGTGTGATATTGGAGTGTTCGTTTAAAACACTATTACAAATAAGCATATGTGTGTCTACTTATTCAGCCTAACAACATATCCATATAATACTATTTCTAGATTGATCATTAGTAAAGATTAACTGTAAAGATAAAAAACAGTGCAACAAATATTCATTGGTCAGTAACAATATCTGCTCATGAACAATTAAGAATATCTTGCCTAACAGGAACAACAGAAATAACCACTTACCAATGAAAACAAGTCCATTCTTGTGCAAAAGCTCCGGCAGCTTTGGGTTCTCAGAGGCGTGACCCCAGCCAGCCCAGACTGCCTGCAGTCAAATACAAATTGTCACATATTATTTGTTCACCCCTTTCACTTATTAGTCCCCCTACGTAACTTAGGGAGGACTACTAAAATGGTCACTTCTGTCTGTCCATTCGTCTGTCCTTCCATCCGTCCTTCCCATTATTTTACCATATATCTCTAAGACCCTTGCTGCTTTCTTCACCACACCAAAGTTGACAGACTTACTCAGCACATGACTGACATGAGATTATAACCTGTAGGTGGTGCCACCTGTGTTTAGTGACTTTATCAGATGCAAAAGGTCTTTTTCATATTAATGATGCCACACTTACCTAGTTAAACATATGGCAGGGGACTATTTGTGCCTCTAGGTCTCTGTACCTTTATGATTTAAAGTTTTGCATTATTTGTACATGTAGTAACATTTTTCAAGACATGGAAGCATGAGCAGTAATTGACCTATTCATGAACTGTACGTGACCTTAATTAGCATTTTCATTAAATGAATAATCATGAACACAGCAGTTGAGCAATCAGTCAGATAACCAGTAGCAAAGCAAAGAGCCAATCACCTGACAAGTGCAAAATTTGCATAATTTGTGCGACTCTCCCAAAATCTTCAGGAACACCTATAGTCTGTACCAGTATCTGTGTCCACATGTTTTTCAATTATATCATTTTATACAAAGGACATTCTGCCAGCTGCTGACAGAAATGTCTAACCTTACACAGAATTTGTATGAGGCTACTAATCCAAAACATGACAAATCTTTTTACAATGACCATGCTATGTTCATCACCATAGCACACATATATACAAGCACCTCTAGCTGATGACATCAGTCAATGAAAAGTTATGCGTGACCAATCTTTGTGATGTCACCATTGTCTTAGAAACAGCTTTCACCACTATAGACATGGAAAGCCTTCTGTGTTGGAGTGTTTTGGGGGCTCATTTGCATAATTAGGTCACAGGGGTGGAGCGTAAGGGCTGTGGTGTGTGATGGTCAGTTATCAACATTTACTTCAGAATTAATGCTCTGTGTGCAAAATTGGTGTAGCAACTCCATAAAATAATTTTCTTTTGTGTGGCCTAAATATAATATTTTGTTTAAACAAGAATATATTCCAAAACAGTTATTGTAAGCCATATTCTACTAAATGGATAAATAAGGCAATGTTGAACTTGCAAAGTCTTACCTGTGCCTTTGTTCTTCTGGCAATATCCACAATCAGCTCGACATTTGCGTAATTGTTATTGTTTGTCCCTCCAGGGACCAGAACATAATGGTCAGCCATCTTGATGTACTCAGCATTAGCCTTCAAGTCCTCAGGTGTAACCATAGCAACAAAGCGAATGGCTCTCTCGTTCCTGAACATCTCATATGCCCAACGTCTAACTGAACGCATGCACTTAACAGCTGCAATGCCATTGTTAGCGATAACCACCTGTAATTAGATGTTCAAAATATAAGATACTCCAAGCAGACTTCAAATTACAACTAATTTTTAACAATATGAGATACTCCAAGTAGACTTCCAATTAAGGCTAGATGTTCTCAACATTAGATAATCCAAGTAGACTTCCAATTACAGCTAGATGTTCTGAACATTAGATACTCCAAGTAGACTTCCAATTACAGCTAGATGTTCACAATATTAGATACTCCAAGTAGACTTCCAATTACAGCTAGATGTTCTCAACATTAGATACTCCAAGTAGACTTCCAATTACAGCTACATGTTCTCAACATTAGATACTCCAAGTAGACTTCCAATTACAGCTAGATGTTCTCAACATTAGATACTCCAAGTAGACTTCCAATTACAGCTAGATGTTCACAATATTAGATATTCTCAGTAGACTTCCAATTACAGCTAGATCTTCTCAACATTAGATACTCCAAGTAGACTTCCAATTACAGCTAGATGTTCACAATATTAGATACTCTCAGTAGACTTCCAATAACAGCTAGATGTTCACAATATTAGATACTCTCAGTAGACTTCCAATTACAGCTAGATGTTCACAATATTAGATGCTCCCAGTAGACTTCCAATTACAGCTACATGTTCTCAACATTAGATACTCCAAGTAGACTTCCAATTACAGCTAGATGTTCACAATATTAGCTACACCAAGTAGACTTCCAATTACAGCTAGATGTTCTCAACATTAGATACTCCAAGTAGACTTCCAATTACAGCTACATGTTCTCAACATTAGATACTCCAAGTAGACTTCCAATTACAGCTAGATGTTCTCAACATTTGATACTCCAAGTAGACTTCCAATTACAGCTAGATGTTCACAATATTAGATATTCTCAGTAGACTTCCAATTACAGCTAGATCTTCTCAACATTAGATACTCCAAGTAGACTTCCAATTACAGCTAGATGTTCACAATATTAGATACTCTCAGTAGACTTCCAATTACAGCTAGATGTTCACAATATTAGATACTCTCAGTAGACTTCCAATTACAGCTAGATGTTCACAATATTAGATGCTCCCAGTAGACTTCCAATTACAGCTAGATGTTCACAATATAAGATACTCCAAGTAGACTTCCAATTACAGCTAGATGTTCTCAACATTAGATACTCCAAGTAGACTTCCAATTACAGCTATGTTCACAATATTAGATACTCCAAGTAGACTTCCAATTACAGCTAGATGTTCTCAACATTTGATACTCCAGGTAGCCTTCCAATTACAGCTATGTTCACAATATTAGATACTCCAAGTAGACTTCCAATTATAGCTAAATGTTCTAAATATTAGATACTCCCAGCAGACTTAAATTCGAACTTCTTCAGTGTTCAAGTGATCTTCAGCTAAATTTGAATCCATACTACATCAGATATGTTCAGTATGTTACACCTTCTTTTAGTAATCAAGTATTAAAGTTAACATTCAATCTATGAAAACAGATACCAATCAGTTTTAAAAATGTTATTCATATATATTAAATCAGTTTTATCCATTTACAATACATTAATAATCTTAGTTACTTATAATTTTTAATATTGAATCAATCAAAACCACCTGAAATAATTTTGCATTGCAAGAGTTGAATCTTGAATACAACTCATCAATGTATTTATTGTCACAAAATATACAAGTCTACTTTTGTGTTACAAGTTTACACTAAAACATAAAAGTTGTCCTAAGTTAATGGCCTTGACCCACAAGAACTGACCTTATTAATGAGTGTGTTTCCCCCTGACCTCCTGACAAACTCTTCAGGGGTTGCCACGGTGAAATCCGACATGCTTCCATATTTCCCACGTTGACCTTTTAAAAGGTTCTTACCAGACATAGTCCTGAAATACAACTGCCATGTTAACACAAGTAAGCAGTATAGGCTAAAACCTCTAAGCCAGCTACTCGCCTGCCTTTTCTGCAGAAGTTATGTGATGTCTGGCCGACTCTATGTACATATTAATGAACTCTAGCTATTATACGTTGATCAAAGTTCATATATCACCTCTGTGACAGATGTATGAGCTTGTTTATCTATGCACTGTTAGTCAACACAGCAATGTTGACAAAACACGAAAAAAGTGACCCATGGGTCATGACGCTCAGCTGATTGACCAGTTGGTATTGGCAATGGTGTGATACTAGATGGATTTTTGATAGACTTCCCAGGATGTCAAGTTAGAAGCTTTTAGGTCCAACAGTTATGATTTCTGCCCTTTTAATGAATGACCACTTTTTTGAAGGTCTCAAAAATAGGGGGGAAAACCCATAAAAGTTTCAAACAAGGCTTACAGGCCTAATGCGAACCTGAGCAAAGTTTAGGGGTATGAATGGAGGTTTATTTTTAAAATTTAATATTGATCCTTTTAAGTCCTGCATATCTACCTTAGTCATTATGATTTCAGCAAAATGGGCATTTCAGACCTGCAAGTTTCATACTGCGACATTTTAAACTAGAATATGGGTAGTCAACAAGTGACTATGTGTATCCGCAGAAATCAGAGTGGGATGAGTTAAGTGAGGCATGGTTTAAGTGGCAAGGGGAATAGAGTGAGGTGTGTTGTATATTAGCATGGATGTCTGCAGTGTTAACGTGAATGTAGGTGGTGCCACCTGTCATAAAATCAAGAAAAATGTGCAGGATGAATAAACCTGCAAAATATCAGGTGGATAAGTCAAACCACTGCTGAGATATGAGTGATTTTAACCCAAGGCAGATGAACAGATGGACGGTGTTCATAAGTGGTTGAAGGTGGTGCCACCAGTTTTGCTTATGATGAAGAACTATGTGAGATCTTTAACATGCAAAATTTTAGCCTAATCGGTCAAACGGTTCCCGAGATATGAGCTTGGATGTCGGCAGAGTAAATGTGAATGTAGGTGGCGCCACCTTCTTAAAATCCAGAAAGCTGTCCAGGATGTATAAACCTGCAAAATTTCAGGTGAATAAGTCAAACCACTTATGAGATATGAGCGATTTTATCCCAAGGCAGATGAACAGATGGACGCTGTGCTTAAGTGGTTGCAGTTACCGCCACCAGTTTTGCCTATGATGAAGAGCTATGTAAGATCTATACACATGCAAAATTTTTGCGCAATTGGTCAAACGGTTCCCGAGATATGAGCATGGATGTCTGCAGAGTAAACCTGAATGTAGGTGGCGCCACCTGTCAAAAAATCGAGAAAGCTGTCAAGGATGTATAAACCTGCAAAATTTCAGGTGGATAAGTCAAACCACTGCTGAGATATGAGTGATATTATCCAAGGCAGATGAACAGATGGATGCTGCGCAAAAATGGTTGCAGCTGGCGCCACCAGTTTTGCCTATCATGAAGAGCTATGTGAGATCTATACACAAGCAAAATTTTGGCCCAATCGGTCAAACAGTTCCTGAGATATGAGCTTGGATGTCTGCAGAGTAAACGTGAATGAAGTGGGGCCACCTGTCATAAAATCGAGAAAGCTGTCCAGGATGTATAAACCTGCAAAATTTCAGGTGGATTAGTCAAACCACTGCTGAGATATGAGTGATTTTCTCCCAAGGCAGATGAACAGATGGGTGCTTTGCATTAATGGTTGCAGGTGGCACTACCAGTTTTGCCTATGATAAAGAGCTATGTGAGATCTATACACATGCAAAATTTTGGCCTAATCGGTCAAACGGTTCCCGAGATATGAGCGTGGATGTCTGCAGAGTAAACCTGAATGTAAGTGGTGCCACCTGTCATAAACTCGAGAAAGCTGTCCAGGATGTATAAACCTGCAAAATTTAATGTGCATAGGTCAAACCACTGCTGAGATATGAGTGATATTATCCAAAGGCAGATGAACAGATGGACGCTGTGGAAAAATGGTTGCAGGTGGTGCCACCATTTTTAGTGTATGTTATAAAGCTATCAAAGAGCTACATTTGTGCAAAATTTATAGCCTAATCATTCAAACTGTTCCCAAGATATGCGGGTTTAAGTGTGGAAACAGACGCACAAATGGACGGTAGGCAGCGAGGAAAGGTCAGAGGTCAACCAAAGATGAGGGCGCAGCAGTTCACATGTGACCTGATGATAAACCTGATACGCTTAAAATGCAAAAGTTATTTCAAACATTTGAAAGATATAGTTCCAATAATCTGGGAATTCTGCATCTAAACATTGTGTCTAGACGTCTAGACACTGTGTCTAGACGTCTAGACACCCCCCCCCCCCCAGCAAGGTCAGTTGCCATGGTGATGTCTGGACCCTACCTGTTTGTACTGAGTGACCTCTTGACTTGGCTGCTAAAACTCAGCATGTTGTCAAATCTGAATACAGAAAGCCTTTTTCAATTGGCTACAATGCTTTTTTAAAACTGTATTTACCAAATCTATTCTTATAAAACTGGCAGAACCCTACCATAGAATAATTCCTGTAAAGTTTAAACCAATCAGCTTAACAGTTTCATCATAAATTAGTGTATAAGCTAAAAGAGTTTGTAAAAAACACATCAATGTAGGTGGCACCACCAATACCTCAAAATCAGATATGACATATGTGACAAACATTGGTATAAAATTTGGTGATTATAGCTCTAGCCGTTTCTGAGATTTTAATTTTACTGTGCTTTTTTGGACAGATGACTGAATTCAACCTCCTGTAACTTAGCCAAAAATCTCCGAACTGGAAACATTCGAACAAACTTGAGAGAGATTGTTCCAGGGATCATTTCTGTGAAATATTGGACAATTTGGCTGGACAGTTTCAGAGAAGAAGATTTTAAAGGTTTTCAAGTTTTTTCTCTATAAAATCTAAATTAATGCAGATACCCAATAATAAGCTCCAAGACACCAAGTTTCACATGTGACTAATTCTTACATGTAATTTGGAGCTGCTAGCTCCGATGCTTTCTGATTTACAGCCATGGACGGTGGAAAGCCAGCCCTGGACGGCGGACGGCTGACGGCGGATGGCTGACAGACGACGCTGCGCCATCGCATAAGCTCACAGGTTTGCTAAAAAATACAGGTGGCACCACCAATCTGCAGGAACTGATGAAACACTCCATGATCAATATGCATGCAAAGAAAAAAGTAACAGAGACCTCATTTCAGATTTACTAGGAGCCTTTTCATAGACCTCCCTGCATGTCGAATTAAAAGATTCTAGGTCCATTGTTTACGAATTGTGCCCTGTTAACAATGACCGCATCTTGAAAGGTCTCAAAAAAAGGAGAAAAAAATATGTAAATATTGAAAAAATACAGGTGGCGACACCAGTCTGCAGGAACTGATGAAACACTTCATGATCAATAGGCATGCAAAAAAATTTTGAGGATCAATGCATTACTTGTTCAGATAATTGAGCTTTTGTACCAAATTTTTCATTATTCTGGGGGGGTACTTCTGAGCCCTATAGCTTGGAGGATACATTGGAGAGACATTATTTCTGGTTTCCAAGGAGATTTAACTCATGGACCTACCTGGATGTCAAGTGAGAAGATTCCAGGTCCAGCAGTTATGATTTTTGCCCGGTTAACGGACAGACGGCCAGATGGCTTACGGACAAAGAGTGATTGCTATAGCTCAGATTACTTACAGTCAGCTGAGCTAAAATTGTAACATAAGGTGGTTGGATGCATATATGCGGAAATTGAAAGGTCACTAGTTGCAAAATGCCCTTTGTAAAATGCTGGTTTATCTGAACTGCCACCAGATGCTCTTGTTGACTGTGTTTGGATTATTTTGGCAACTCCCCCCCCCCCTATGTTATAAACCTGTGGACATATACAAAATGAAGAGTCTGTGTGCTTTAGGATAGGCATTTTCTGCCCTATTTAAGTAAAAGGTCCAAGCAATTATTTTTAGTTATTAGACGTCAGATACTGGAATAGGCCCCATTATTGGAAACTGGACTTTGCTTAAATACTCAACATTATACTGCCTCACTCCATTCTATATACTTCATTGGGGCCTATTCTGATATCTGACATCTATTCACTTAAGATAATCCTTATAAAAAAAATAGGCAAGAAAATGACAATCCAACTGCACATAGGCTTTATTTTTTGTTTATATCCAGGTGTTTATAACAGGTGGGAGGGGCCTACCAAAACAATCCAAATATTAATCAAGGACACCTTTTAGCAAGTCAGATGAAACAAAGAGTTTTGCAACTTTAGGGCATTTTGCAGCTGGTAACCTTTCAACTTCTGCATTAATATGCACCCAACCACCTTAGGTTACATGATTTTTGGGTTGGTCAATATTGGTGCATGTACCATGTTCATTTACAGCCTGTTGTTTATATACAATCTCACACATTCGACATAGAGACATAAAAATAACTTTTCTTAACAGTAAATACCTGCAGTTATTAAATATGTACACCGAGTGAACCAGACATCACAGATTCAACATATCTGGCAGGTAAATAACTAACTTTAACCATATGTAAAGCTCTGCAGTAAGTACAGATGTCCTCAAAATAAAAACAAAATATAGTTCTCTTGGGTGTATGTAGCAATAAACAAGCAGACCATAATATATGGCAATGAGATAAAAAGAACACTTGCTCATCACGACACGTGGAACACATTGACATTTTGTTGATTAATCACCAAACTGAGTTTAATTGTACCTTTCTGCTGTCTCATGTGAATATGAGGCCAAGGGCACACGAGGAGAGACTGGACTGGGTCAGAAACTGGGACAGTATTGCTATTTTAAATCAGACAGGAGACTTACCTGAATATTATTACTGTAGGTGGCCACAGCAGAGACTCTAGTGTATAATCTATACATGAAAAATATTCCTAAAATTTCCCTCTGACAGAATAGCACTATAAATTTGAAAAATACAGCTCCCTAAAAAAGTGACTAAATTTGACATTTTAAGAATGCCAATTGACATTTAGAAAGGATTAACATATAGAAATCCATAGATGAATTCAAAGCTATTAATTTATTGAAAATTCCTTATAAAGTATTTGTCTTATTATTTAGTCTAAATTTATTTTTTTATGAAAAATGTTTCTCTAAGCCTTGTGGTTAACCAAAGACACATTTTTTATAGAAAAACATTTAAAGCTGTATTGATAAAATTGTTTTAGAATGAAAAGTAATTTTTTTATTTAATTCCAATTTCTAGAGAAGCATGCCACAAAATTAATTTGTATTGCAGCATCATTATAACAGGTCAATGATGAGGTTAGCATAATAAAGTTTAAATCTTTGTATTATCTTATGGGGGTCAAGTTTTTATCATTTTTTTAATTGTTATCATATGCATCACAGTAGAAACAAACTTGTTACTGCTAGTGAATTTGATTATAGGTACTATAATGATAATATTATTGATAAGAATAATTCTACAAAGTAACCAATGTCCTCAGATAACCATTACAGGTGGGCTGAAGATTAACCATAACAGATGGGTTGCAGACTAACTTTTACAGGTAGGTTTCAGGCTAATCATTACAGTTAGGCTATAGGTTAACTATTAAAGGTGGGTTATAGGTAAACCATTACAGGTGAGCTGCAAGTAATTCATTACAGGTAAGTTATAGCTAAACTAGTGGGCTGTATGTACAAATACAGAAGGGCTATAGGTTAACCATAACCAAGTAAGCTGCAGCTTAACCAATGCAGGTGGGCTGAATGTAAACAAGTATGGATGGGATATAGATAAACCATTACAGGTGAGATCCAGGTAAATCATTACAGGTAGGCTCTAGGTAAATCAGTGAGCTACAGGTAAATCATTACATGTGGACTGCAGGTAAACCATTACAGAACAGCTGTAGGTAAATCATAAATAATAGGCTTTAGCTAAATCAATACAGGGGAACTGTGGGTAAACCATTACTGGTGGGCTATAGGTAAACATTACTGCTGGGCTAAAGGTAAGCTGTAATAGGTGGGCTGTAGATAAACCTTTTAAGGTGGGCTATAGGTAAATCATTACTGGTAGGCTTTAAGTAAATCATTACAGGTGAGCTGCAGGTAAATCATTTCAGACCTACTGTAGGTAAACTATCACTGGTGGGCTGTAGGTAAACCAATATAGGTGGGCTATAGGTAAATCATTACTGGTAGGCTTTAGGTAAATCATTATTGGTAGACTTTAGGTAAATTATTACACGTGAGCTGTAGGTAAATCATTACAGGTGGGCTGTAGGTAAATCATTACAGCTAGGCTGTAGGTAAACCATTACAGGTGGTCTGTAGGTAAATAAATTCAGCTGGGCTATAGGTAAAAACTAAAAGGTAGGCTGTAGATAAACCTTTTAAGTGGGATGCAGGTAACAGGTGGTAAGTTTATAAGGAAACCATATTACTGATGTGCAACTTAGTTTATATATTGACACTTTAATAACAGGTGTCATGTTTTAGAAAAAAATAGATGTTACATACTTCTATCTACCTAATTTATCAATCTTTTATTTCCTATAAAAATTCATATAACACTTACCCCAAATTATCTATCACTATTACATTTTTTTTTCAAGGCTGCATAAATATCAGAGCCTAAGTATATAGTATAACAGTATATATATTCACATGCCCTAACCTACTAAACAGGTATCATAATACATTCAAAGCTAGATGTCATATATCAGAATGTCAGAAAATCATGACATTACAGAATATTATAGATACCTCCACCTTCTTGGCGAGCATCATCATAACTTACTGACAAGACTTGTATATCACATCCTAAATAAAATATAACAGTATACATACATACCCCTGTGAGGCACAGGTGTGCAGGTGACTGTTATTACACACAGGTGAGGTACATTGAGTGAACCCTGACACATACTTACCTGTGCTGTACTGTTTGGTCATCCATGGCTATGGTTATATTTATATTCCAGGACACCTTAAGTACTGATTAAATACTCCTATATTGCAGCAGTTCATTCAGTATATAATCAAATACACCAGCAGGGGATTACGCTTCTGTTGAGGTATTTCTATACAAATATGCACATCCCAAGGCCAGTGCTAAAGAAAACATCACCCTCTGGTTGACAGAAACATCTGCAAGCCTGCATAACTTTAACCCTTGCGGTATCGCTCTGACATCATGACAGGTATTTTCATGTAAGCCAAGGGCACCTGACACACTGGATTTGCATTTCATTGATCAGTGATCTCAGAGATAATGGTCAGTCTGCCACATGAATACTGTGTTTTGTCCAAAGGTCTGCTCATGCCATCCATGCTTGCACCAGACTTGGTCCCAACCCACCCATACAGGAAGAGGTGGTGATGGATATCCATGTTACAGGGACTCATGTTTATTAATTACCAATGAATATGCATTAGGTGAAGTGTGCACTCTACATGTACATCTGTGTACACATATCACTAGTCCCAGCAATGATCCCTTGGGACACTTGTTACAAGTGCATTTTGCAAAATTGCAACCTTTGCTAACATTTTCTGATCCTTAAAAAAGACCAATTAATAAAAGACAGATTTAAGATAATGAATTTTAAAAAAAAAATCAATTGAAAAAAAAACCCAGCCATGCTGCTAGTAAATCATCTGTAAACATAAAATCCAGTTTTTGATGAAAGTAAACAAATGTTTGGGTCTGATATTATATGAATTTCTATTTCTTTAAGACTGACTTGTTTTAAAGCACAATGTATATAGGCACATGACTTATCTTTGCAATATTGTAAATGGTGATGACCTAGCTATTACTTATGTGCATCATGCAAAAAGGTCAAATGTGTGGATATTTAGATGCATGAAAAAAGATTTCAACTGTTCCTGACTTTGTTCATGAAGTTTTAATTACTATTGCAATTAGGTCTGTCTGTCTACTTACATGTATGTAAGTATGTAAGAGCTATTTCGGCTCTGAGATAAGAGATTCTATGACCAGCGTATTTTTTCTAACAATAAACCTACATTGTGTTAGAAAAATTCCGTTTTAACTCAGCATACTGGTAAATCTTTCTGCATGTTTAATTTCTGACCACATAAATACAAGCATGGCTCACTTTTGTCACTGGATGATAGTCAACTTGTACGTAATACAGGTAATGATTCATTTCCATAGAGACAGATTTTCAGTTTGGTTTGTGAGTTCCCATGAGTTTATTCATCACTTGTAGCCTAATGTTAATATTATTGGCTGTTAACCATGACATCAATGAAACAGGATGGATAACCATAGAAGTACATTCCACCATATGGCTTGAAGTACAACACAAGTTAGGCTTACCCATAAATATTAATGCCTACTGATTCATGTTCTCTTGGCTAGTACAATAGGTATGTCTGTCCACATCTGTAACTCAGACACTTAAGAACATTTCAAAATAAGTAATGGAACATAAAACAAGAACAAAACTATCAACAAAATATATATGGAATTTAATTATACCCACTCCGTCTGTAGATGCCTGGGGTTTCTGTGTATGTGACCAAACCGGCTGAAATAACAGGATCAAAGTCTCACGTAATCATTTTATGACGCAGTGTCTAAATTCTGGGTGCCTTGGTAGGTGCAAAGATGCACTCAAAACATTTTTTACAGCCACCTTAACACTGCAAGGTGCATAGTGGCAAAGTGCACCTTGGACACTACTCTGATTAAATAATAGGTCATATTCTAGTCCCACTTTGTTCCCACTTAGCAACCTATTATGACCAAGAAAGTATTTTATCATAGCAATGTTCTGGTCATCAGTAAAAACAGATACCAGCCCAGTGAGGACTGCCACAGGACTAGTGTTGTTATGTTTTGTTTGATTTAAACTGACAGCACACTGTTCCGGGCATGTAGCTTATTGCACAATTGTGTAAACTATATTTTCTTTGCATCAAGCTGATATGCTGTTATTCTCAGCATGCATGGGCAACAGATGAAATTCCTTATCTGTTGATCCAGGAAATCAAGGCTTACAACATTCTAAGACAATTCCTGCAACTACCTGGACTTTCTTTTGGCATTTTCCTGGACAAATTAATTAAGATGGTGCAATGGAAAATGCGGCAATTTAAGGTAGTAAATGAGTAAATTGACTATTATAAATGGTAGCTTTTTCTAACCAATGGTGATAAAAAAAAGACAGGAATATTAGATGACTCTAAATCAGTACCAACTGGGTATCAAAACAAAGGTTTGAGGGAGTTTATAAATATGCCCGATTGATAATTTGGAAGAATTACAATAAAGGAGCTGGTAGTGGTAGATACATTCAATAACATACAAACATTTTTGGTTCACTAAACTTGACCTGATTTGTATTTCAGCTCTGGTCTAACCAGTTTTCTATGATGCTCTAACTAATTTTCAGGACACATGCTCAAAAACCGTTTTCCCAGGACTTTCATGGGCTGGATTTAGAAAATGCCATTGCCAGGACTTTTGAGGAAATCAACAACACATGAACCTTGCCAACAACCATGTTGTAATGCTGCAAAACCATCCTAAAAATCCTTTGGCAAGGGTTTTTACCACAAAAGTATACTCTCTTTAACTAGAAGAGGCTGGATATTGGCCATATATGCAGCACTAGCCTCAATGCAAAAGCCAATTAAATAGCACCCATAACAGCAGTGTGACTCTGTAGGGAGTCCTGGAAAGTTACAAATATGAGCTTCGATGAACGGAGAGTAAGAAAACATAATACAGAAATCAAAAAAGACAGATTAGACAGGACTTCTTTGATTAGATTTACACTATGAGCATTCAAAGGCAGTACAAAAGCACTTCGTCATGATCAAGAGACACCAAATGATTAGAAATTAATGGACCTTTTTCAAGAGCATGCTGCAGGAAAGGGTCATCTGCTGTATATGGGTCCTGTAAGCCAGCATTTAATTGAATTAAACTATATACATGTCAGATACTCTGAACCCCATCTTTAGAGATACAATTGGGGTTTTCAATTGCTGTATAAAACAAATATAAGGGGTGGACCCAGGATTTTGTAAAGTACCAGAAGAACATTAAGAAAACATAAAGGTGGTCCTCAAGTCAGGATTAGGGGAGGGTAAATACCGCAAAAATTGGCCTCAGACCCTCAAAAGAAGATTTTGGCAGCTGGAAAAGTAAAGGTCCCAAACTCCTGGATCCACTACTAAATATGACCTGTTATAGGTCAATATTACAGACCTGAACGCTAAGTGTCTGTCACCACTGACAGATGTCTCTAGTGTAGCAGAAAGACTATTGAACAGACACAACTTACCTTGACATCTTTGTGGGTTGTTCAACCTTTGGGGCGCCACTCCCGACATTGGAGTGGACTGATGATAAGGAGGAGAATGAAGAGCCGCTGCTCGCTACACCGGGAGAGTCGCAGACGATGTCATCTTCACTGATGCTGGGTAAATCACTACTCTCCCCACCCAGACTAAACTTCACCTTTCTCTCGTCCTTCTTGTCCTCAGCCATCTCTGTAATGAAAGAAAGTTTTCTTAAAAATTACTGATGATGGGTTTAGTCTAATTAATTTATTACATGCAGCCTGGAGGTCAATTCAGATTTTACTATTGGACAACTTTAAATATGATTATTGTTATTTATGGTAATACACCGAAACCTGTCTGAAAAACCACTTGTGTAATAAGACCACCTGCATAATTTGACAACCCTTGAGCGAACCTGGTTGAACATGACATTTATTATAAGACCACTTGTGAATTAAGACCAATTATGGCCAGTCCCAAGGGTGGTCTCATTACACTGGCTTCACTGTACTGCTTCTCCCTTTCCAGTGCTGTGTTGTTGTTCAATCTCTGAACAATTTACTTGAATTACAGTAACTTAAGCATCTCTGTTGTTTTCCTTTGCAATTCATTCTGTGGTATAAGGACACACAAAAGGAATTATGAAGTCTGAATGTCTTGCATGTTTCAATGAATGAACACAAGGGGAGCCAAGCAGTAGTGGTATTATTTTACTACATGTATCTTTAACAAGAAATTTCTGGCATCAGAGAAGCCTTAGTATCTCATGACATTGGCCATATCGCGTGATTCAGAAAAAATGTTCCAAACTTTAGGGGTTAATAATTTTATAAATACTGCATTTAAGTTGTTGGCAGTTAGTGTGTAGAAAGATGCCTATAATTTGAATATGCCTGTAAAATTTCATTTCCATTGGTGTATCAAATTTGAGTAAAAATATGCACTACTTCAGGAGTTATGGCATTCACAATAACTGAATATTTCAGCTGATCTGACCTCGAGGATCAGGGTCAAGGTCACTGGTTTTCAAATTTCCCTACAACTTGGTTGAAACAATGGGTGTCAAATTTGAGTAAAAAGCATAGACAGCCTCATTAGTTATTGGCTTCAAAATAATCCTATCTTTTGGCTGATTTGACCTTAATGATAAAGGTCTCTTCAAGGCCTAGATCTTTCATTTTCATTTTAAGAACCATCAAGCTACTTTAGAAATATGTTTTATGAGTTTTCCACCAAATTTGGTCTTATTGAAGGTCAAGGCCACTTTAAGAATAGACAATTACCCAGTTTAAATAGGCTTTATCTTATGATCCCTATCTATGCATGTGCATGATATGAAAGAAATCTGTCTATTAGTTATAATTTCAATTTTCATTATATTGGTCACATTATTGTGAAATGGCACTGATGGGGTATTAAATGGCATAAAAGCAAGAAAATGATTAAAGGTGGAGGTACCAGTTTCCCATACAAGGGACCTATTAGTCACGGTGCTCGGCTGTTATATATGATAAAAAATATGATTTAGAAATGAGGCACATGCTGGTTGTATGTGGTAATAAAAATAAGCTGTATTATGAGTTGTTGTTGTTTAGCTTATGTATGATTTTGATTGTACCTTTGGAGACAGGAAAGAGGATTAATTTCATTTATTTTATTAACGAATGGAGTGCGATTGTCACACAGATTTTGACTTGGCCATATAACTTATAAGCAGAACATATAATATAAGAGTTTAACTATATATTAAAAAATTACAAATATTGTCCCAAATATAATTTTTATTAAAAATAATAAGAGAATAGTATGATTTTTTTCAAATAAAATATAACTGAAATGATTATTAAAATAATATTAAAGAATGTATTCATTAATGCATTCATTAATACATTTTGAAAGTATTTGCACTGGTATTCATATACTTTCATTTTTTCCTGAATTCCAATTCTTATGAAAGAAATTTTATAATGGAGTACATATTCAAATTGTTTAAATACAATTGCAAAGTATTCGCACCATGTCTGGTATTTATTCAGTTTTCACCAAACAGTGATGTTGAGAATCCAGAATATACAAAATTCACACATTTAAATAATGATCATAAGTACCTGGTTTTATGGCTTTTATTTATATTAAAAAAAATGTAATATATTCATTTTGGACTAATTTCACATCAATGTACTAACTATAGACACAGTAGGAATCTAGATAATAATATTATCAACTGCATCTTTGTCAATCTTATATTTCCTTCATATGATCCCTAATGATTAGTAATGAATAATATGATTTACTTTTTTATCATTAAAACTGAACTGAAAAATACCATAGGTGACTGCATGGTGTTATTTGGAATACGTGACATTCTATCCATCGATACAAGATTCTTATATCATCGGAAACTGCAAGTTAATTTCCTGTTATTATCAACTAACAAATTCCTTTTCTATTTTTCTTTAATTTGTTATTAAAAACCAATAAAAATTTATTAATTTGTTTATTGTTATGTTGTTGGTTAAAAATACTAGATGAGTTGGGTTGGACACCTGGATCAACTGTGGCTGGCCATTATATAATAAGCTGCCTGGAGCCCCAGTTTATGCCTCACCTCAAGCATGCATAATTTGCTGAAAGTTCAACAAGGTCAACATACAGGTGACTCAAGAGGTGCTACAGAGAGCCAAGGTCTAACATGGTCTCATAAAACATTAATAAAAGCTACAATTTTTGGCCAATTTCTTTCAGGTTTTTTAACTAAAAAGCTGAAATCTTTATGTGTGCATGATATGAAAATTATATCAACAGTGCTCACAGGAAACAAACATGCCATGGTCAAAGTTGGGCAAAATTTAAGGTACCGGTACTAATTTTACATTTATACTAATAACTTATAAAATTTGAAAAATTCAGAACTAATTTTGGGTATTCAATTGAATCTTGATTAAATAATGTTACATCCCTGACAAAAAATCTCTAGCTTCAGCAATCTTCTTGTTAAGGGAGTAAATATATTTCTTGATTTTTTACAAAGTGCATTATGTTTGGGTCCATAACTTAAAAACAATTACGCAATACTGACATCATTTCTGGCATGTGCATAGAGAATGTATAGAAAAATATGTATATTATATATGATTAAAGTCAGATCAGTGGTTTTGATATAAGCCAGTCTTGAAGTGTAACAATGGGTTTTTAATGGAAAAATGAAGTTTTTCATTAATATCTCGAAGGTATTTAGTCCTAGTGACCAAATTCTTGGCATGGTAGGGGATTTTTGAGACATCTAATTGCATGCAAAATTTTAGGAACTGAGAGCTGAAGCTGGGGAGCTGAGCACTTGCAAACTGCATGACACTAGCTTGATGTAAACAATATGTTACATGGTGCTTGAAAACTTGAATAAAATCTACAGGTTTTGATCAACTGGTTTCAAATTTTTTGTGTTTACAGACAAAATTCTAAAAAAAAAACATGCTGTGAAAATTAAATCCACAGTACTTACAGGAAAAAAACATGCCATGGTCAAAATTGGGCAAAATTTAAGGTACCAATTTTTTATTTTTGTTAATATTTTAAAAAATTTAAAAGATTTTGATCTAATTTTGGGTATACAATTTAATTTTGATTAATTAAAGTTATATTTCTGGAAAAAAAGTTAATAGCTTTAACATATTTTGTGTTAAGTGATCAAATATCTTTCCTGATTTTTTACACAATGCATTATGTTTGGGCCCATAACTTTTTAAATTTACATAATAAAATAATATCAAATGGAGATAAAGTGTAAGAGGAAGAGGTAATAAAGGCCATGGTTGGTTTATATGATTGGTTTGTATTGATGAGCAAGAAATTGTTGCAAATAATATTTTGTGACCTGACCATGTGTTTCCTAGTGTTGAAACTGAAGCATTTGAGCAGTTTGTGAACAAATGATCTGTACAATTACCATGATCATTAGTTGGCTTTTCGATTAACTGTTGACATTTCAGTAGTTTACACATTTGTTCAATCAAATCTTTTTTTGTATAATATATATTATTAAATATATGTTTTTTTTATGAAATGTATACAGTTGAAATATAACTAATTAACAACATAAAACATGGCAAACAAAGCCTGATCTCAAATTCTGCTGATGCAGGAAAATAATGAACAAATGTTTGTAATAAATCCTCATTTTTTATCACATCAATTTTTTTTTAATTTAAGTTTATATTTCTATACATTTTCAATATAACATATATATCTGAATATAAAGTTGATTCATAATTCTCAATTGCGTCATCATAAATCTCAATCTTGTCAGATAACACCACATCATGCATACAAATGTTTATTTATTTTTTACCACAAAAATATATCTTTTAAATCTGCAAAACAATAAATATCTAAAAAAAATACTTGATTTAGATTTCACAATTTTTAATTGTGTCTTTATTTATCCATAATGTACTTCATATTTTATCATAATTTAAGCATACTGATGGGTTCCATTATGATTGGTAAAATCATTTAAAAGAAAAATGATTTCTTTAAAAATGCTACATTACACAACATTGCATCTGGATTACACCTTGAATTACTTTTTCAAGAAAAGTTTTTGCATATCAGAGTGGAAACAGCATTACAATTAAGGAGATACAGTGAAAACAATAACAATACTGCATAACACTTGGTGGGTTGGGTTTGCCGGGGGGGGGGGGGGGGGGGGGGATTGGGGTGGTGATATGAGAATAACTGTACACCTGTCACAGCAGGGGATCTCCCCAAGTGACTGTAACAAATCAGAAACCCTGGCATAGCTGACTTCCAGTGACCTGGAGTGGGACCCTGCATCTGTAATCTGTAATCAAAGCGAATAACTACAATAGAGCCTCAAGAAAAAAATCAATAACTAGCTTAATTTTCAAGCTTTTACTTCCAAATTTCAGATTTAAACAAATTAAATATTTATGTTTACATGCTGTGAAAATTAAATCAATGGTGCTTACAGGAAAAAAACGTGCCATGGTCAAAGTTGGGCAAAATTTAAGGTACTGATTTTATTTTTATGCTAATTACTTAAAAAATTTACAAAATTCAGATCTAATTTTGGGTAAACAATTGAATCTTAATTAAACATAGTTATATACTTGGGAAAATAGACTCTAGTTTCAAAATTTTTCATGTTAAGTGAGAAAATATTTTTCCTGATTTTTTACAAAGTCCATTATGTTTGGGCCCATAACTTAAAGAATTTATACTTAACAGACTTAATATCTGGCATGTACATAGGAACTATATAGAAGAATATTTATGGTAAATATGAGGAAAAACAGATGAGTGGTTTTGATATTAGGCAGTCCTGAAGTGTGAAAATAGGATTTTAATAAAAAATTGAGGTTTTTCCTTAATTTCTCAAAGGAACGAAGTCGCAAAGACCCAGTTTTCGGCTTGGTAGGAGATCTTGGAGACATCTAACATTATGCTGAATTTTGGATTCCTAGGTCTTACGGTTTCAAAACGTGCCACATCTACGGAGGACGGACGGACAGACGACGGACGACGGACAATGGACCACGACTATAGCTCAGATGACTTATAGTCAGCTGAGCTAACAAGACAAATTTATCCAAGATCTTTAGTCTATGTGATTTTCAGACCAAAACATCCAGACTTTCTTGAGATATTTAACATATTGATTTTAACAAAAAATGGATATATTCAGGGTTACGGTCACCCCCTTTCAAGGTCATAACCATTTTAAATATTGTTTGTGGGACTTCATCTTTATCCCATATCTATGCAAATATAAAATTTGAAAAATATCTGCAAAATATAATTTGTTTGGAGCCAATTCAAAGGATTGAAGTTCATAATAGCGTTTACAACTATTTCCTGTTAATTTTTCAAGGAAAAGTAAAAAACCTGGGAAATGTAACATAATAATTGAGGAATAGTCAGAGGAATCAAGAGCTTGAACTGATTCAAACTAAGAACTCCCCCAAAGCAACAACCAAAACATCTGAGCAACTTGCAGGTTGGAAGGGCTAGTGTCCACAGAATTTTGATTTAGTACTGAAATCTGTGGATAGGTGGCAGCACTACCTGATGGGTTTCACTTGCAAGACCATCTGTGGCTTTCATTAAATACACTAGAAACCAGTGCAACTTTTTAAATGTGTTACAAACAAACAAATGCAAAAATAATAACTGACATGATAGTTAAACAAAAGGATGCAGATACAAAAGTCAATATATTGGTCAAACACAGACATTTAAATTCAGCAACTAATACACATGATATGTCATTGGAAGAATGAGAAATTGGGAAGATCCAGGATCTTCCCAAGAAGAATGAGAATTTTTCAGGAAAAAAGGGAATTCTCTTTCTTCATGAAAAAAAGGAAGGATTTCATTCTATCTCCTGATTCTCATTTTCACAGGACAAATGATAATTATGTTTTTTTTTTTCTCAGGAACAAGAGGAATTCTCATTTTTCTTGAGAACTAAATAAATTGTAAAGCAGTAACTTTTATAAAAATAAAGACCATGAAAGTTGGCATGAAACAATTCCTGTTTTTCCTGTTTTAAATAGGAATTCTATTTTTCTCAGATTTTAATTTTAAATTCCAGCCTCTCCCAGGAATAATGAGAATTCTAAATTCTCCTCATTGAGGGTGGAATTCTCATTTTTCTTGGGGGAAAACTATAAATTGTAAAGCAGTAACTTTTATATCAAGTGACCCATGGGTCATGACGCTCAGCCAACTGACATGATGACAATATGTGCTTGCATTGGGAACTAATTAAGATAATGGAAGTGGCACCATCATTCATGCAAATTAGCTTAAGTTTGTTAAGACGCATAAGCATACCAAATTTTAGGACAATCCATTCACCAGATCCTGGGGAATCTCGCAATGTGTGTGTATTTTGCATTATTTCTGGGGTCCTCAAACATGCCGCATAAATTGGAAAATATGAGTTATAGACACTTATAATTTCAATTTGCAAGGAGACTTATTATGGACCTCCCTGATTTAAATTCAGAAGATTCTAGGTCCAATGGTTATGATTTGTGCACTGCTTTTGTTTAAAACTTTTAATTGTTTTTAGGGCACTTTTGAGCGCAATAGCTCAAATGGTATGGGTAAGAGAGACTTAATTCAGGTTTCCTTGGAGACTTTTCATGGACCTTCAAGGATGTCAAGTTGAAGATTCTAAGTCCAATCAATATGATTTGTGCCCTGTTAACAGATGACCGCATCTTTAAAGGTCTCAAAAATAGAGTAAAAAAAAATAATCATTACATAAAAAAGGTGGTGCTACCTGTCTGCAGAAACTGATGAAACACTCCATGATCAATATCTATGCAAAGAATCATGGTGATCAATGCATTAGTTGTTCAGATACTTGAACTTTTCTATGAAATCTGCCATTATTCTGGAGGGTACTTTGGAGCCCCATAGCTGGAAGAATATGGGTAACAGAGACTTAATTTCCGGTTTCCAAGGAGATTTTTCATGGACCTCACTGGATGTCAAGTAAGAAGATTCCAGGTCCAGCAGTTACGATTTGTGCCCTGTTAACAAATGACCAAATCTTTAAAGGTCTCAAAAATAGAGGAAAAAAATCGTAAAAAATTGAAAAATATAGATGGCATCACCAGTCTGCAGAAACTGATGAAACACTCCATGATCAATATCCATGCAAAGAATCATGGTGATCAAGGCATTAGTTGTTCAGATTCCTAAGCTTCTGTATGAAATTTTCCATTATTCTGGGGGGTACTTTGGAGCCTCATAGCAGGAAGAATATGGGTAACAGAGACTTAATTTCCGATTTCCAAGGAGATTTTTCATGGACCTCACTGGATGTCAAGTAAGAAAATTCTAGGTCCAGCGGTTACGATTTTGCCCTGTTAACAGATGACCACATCTTTAAAGGTCTCAAAAATGTAAAAAAAAATCGTAAAAAAATCGAAAAATACAGGTGGCGCCACCAGTCTGCAGAAACCGATGAAACACTCCATGGTCAATATCCAATTGCAAAGAATCATGGTGTTCAAGGCATTAGTTGTTCAGATACTTGAGCTTTTGTATGAAATTTTCCATTATTCTTGGGGGTAGTTCGGAGCCTCATAGCTGGGTGAATATGGGTAACAGACTGAGACACCTAATTTCAGGTTTCCAAGGAGATTTTCCATAGACCTCTCTGGATGTCAAGGAAGAAGATTCTAGGTCCAGCGGTTACGATTTGTGCCCTGTTAACTGACAGATGGCCGGAAGACCAGATGACTGGACGGACGACGGTCAAAGAGTGATTGCTAAAGCTCAGATGACTTACAGTCAGCTGAGCTAAAAATAAAGACCTGAAAGTTGGCATGAAACAATTCCTGTTTTTCCTGTTTTCAATAGGAATTCTATTTTTCTCAGATTTTAATTTTAAATTCCAGCCTCTCCCAGGAATAATAAGAATTCTTAATTCTCCTCATTGAGGGTGGAATTCTCATTTTTCTTGGGAGGAAAACCAGAGTCATTTCATACCGTCTTGATTCTCTTGAAAGAATGGGAATTCTCTTTTATCCTGGGAAGATTTTGAAAATTCCCCAAATCCTCATTCTTCCCGCGACATATACAGCTATGTCGAATGCCATTATCATTTGCGAATAGGCATTTACACCAACTTGAGTGGGAAATGATGTGATATCATCTGACTATCATTAGGATACCACATTGTTCATATGACCATACCGACCATTCTTACATGCTGTACAATGATTTACGTATAGGTCTATGGCCATCATTTAACCCCCAAAGAGGCAGTTGGTGCCTTTGGATTTCAGCCTGTCATGCTGCATAATTATCTTTTCACTGAGTAATAATTATCTAAATGCAGGCCAAGCTAAGAAAATCAGTGACTGACCTATGATTGATTATAATCGATGATCAGTCAGTCAGTAGTAAATGATCTGATAATCAATCTTGCCCTGCCATAATCAATGGCAACATTTTGCACATAACTATGGCTCTTTGATGAGAAAATGTGTCCCCATATAATTCCTGCCTGCAAACTTGAGAAAATCTTGTGTTCACTAATAATGTCATACCAAAGTTTTCTGTATACAAATGCAGGCTCTAAAATTATTACAATTATTATATTATAGGCTAACAAGTAGGTCAGTTGAAATGATTTACAGGTCTAAATATGGTAAGAAATTACATTCTTCTAGACAACCAATTATTTCCAATTATCAGTCAGTAGAGGTCAACAGATTTTTGCTGATGATCAATCAGGGATTCCTAACACTTAGAGAGAATACATAAAATATTAATTTATTTACCTCAGATTAATACCTGATAACATCATCCGTCTTAATAGTTATCTGAATATTAGTTACCTGTGTTAGAGGCTGGCTGCTCTGTTCTCTGAAACATCTTGGCTATGTTTGTTATTAAAGATATCATTGACATATCACCTACATCCATTTGAACTTGTCAGTCATGTTTGTATACATGGTTCTTGAAATCCACATTGTCCAGTTTCCATGATAAACCATCCTCCTGAATGTTAATACAATTATTATTCCACAGAAGCAAAAATATGATAACCAACCAATCTTTCTCCTTATCAGCAGTTTTATTATCCAGAAATCATCTGTCCATCAATGTGTCCCTTTTCTGGTGACCTTAAGTTGATTCCTGACGAGATGACGCGGTGACATGAGAAATAACATTTATCATTGCCACTATTGACCAAGGTGTTCTTACCTAGTCTACTCACTCCTAAGCTGAACTGTACCCTTATCAGTTCCCATCTTATCACAAGATTGGATAAGACTGATAAGACTTCACAGGACAATAACCAGATATCTTGATGGTGCTGTACTATATTCACTTGTAACCAATGGCAACCACAGCTCGTGTGGCTGACCATGAACCTACTTGTATGCTCATAAGAATACATGGGAGCAAATCTAGGATTTTGGAAAAAAAAGGGGAGGTGACCAACACAGTATCACTGAATGCAGGGTTGGGTTTTATCCGGATAAAACTTGTTTAATCCAGGACAATGGATAATATTGGGTTTTATCCGGTTTAATCCAGTTTTATCCGGATTACAGGATTAAACTGGATAAAACTAAGAATCACCTTGTAAAATTTAATTAAAATAACATAAAATGATATTCTGGTTAAATAAGTTCAGAAGGTTTATTAATATATTAACAATATATAAGTTTTATATCCAGCAATATAGCAATTTCCTCCAGGTTCATGTTTCACTGTTGTCAGCATCCACTATTACCTTATAAATGCTCAACACACCAGATTGAAGAGCTCTCCCTTTGATCTTCTATGTTACTTATCTGGCTGGTAGTCAATTTCTCAATAGGATGTATCATCAATACAGCATTATCCTCGATCAGTCATCAAATATTTGCCCAGTAACAAGGCAGGCTTATCCAATGGAGGTATCTCCTCTCAGGCTTTCATGACTGGATGGTTGTCAAATGTTAGCCCACTGTTGCTGCTTGTGTAAACATGCCTTTCCAGTGACAAAAGAGTCAAGGAATCCCACTACTACCCCACATTCAGGGAAACCTACTTGGGCAAGATATAGTTTTTCAAGTATTTTATCATTTTTGTCTTGTAAGGTCACCCCCCCCCCCCCCCCCAAAAAAAAAATTATTGACATAGTGACTGATGTCACTGTACATCTTAAGTCATTTATGCAATAAATAACTGGATTATGTACATCTCTCTCAGATGTAAGAATAGATGTTTATCTGTGAATATATGATATTCTATAGTACCACTGATTGTGGAGTTTAACTAAACATGTGTGAATTGCAGTAGTTTAGCTGTTTAATAGTGGAATGTACAAAATAGGTGACAATGTTTTAATAAGTCATACTCTAACTGACCTCACTAAAGAAGAGAAATAATTTCAAGTTTCAAAATCACTATTAAAATTATGGTATGACTACCTGTGACAAAAACAATGAGTTTTATGTATAAATATAAGGTCACATAATAATTTCATTTAACTAGACATAAATGTTCCTTATAAGAACTGTATTTTTTAAAGTGGAAAGCTTAACTTTATATAAAATGTCTTCTTCACATACAGTTTACAACCAAACTTCGGACAAAACTGGATAAAACCTGTTTTATCCAATCCGGATTAATCCAGATTGATCCAGTGGATTAAATCGACTGCGGAAAAAACTGCCAACCCTGACTGTATGACTAATATGAAAACCTTAAAAAGTACTCTGGTCTAGGAAAAGGGGAAGGCAGTCAAGGCAGCAAAAATTGGTTTGAAACTCTAAAAGAAGATTACAGCAACTGAACAGTGGGATATCAACACTAGACTCCTGGGGCAAACCAGGATTTCCGTGTAAAAAAAAAAGAAGGGGGAGGGTGTCCAACTCATGATTACTAATGAGAAAACCTTAATAACTCATTTGGTGTGGAAAGTGGGGGGGGGGGGAAGGGAGTCTAGGCAGCATAACTTGGTATGAAACCCATAAAAAAATATAATGGCGACTGAAAAGGAGAAATTTAGACCTCTTGGAGGGACCTAAGCCCAAAATTATTAGTTATTTTATGAATTTGCCGCACCTACTTTTTTTTGTGAAATGGTTTCCATTTCAATTGAGACTCAGACCCTCAGTGGTGTAGCTACTTGTGCTCTTGCCATAAAATAGATTTCTAAAAGTTTTTAATTAGATCATTTTTGTTTTAATTGTTTGCAACATTTAATGAATTAAATTTAATGAATTCCCAATAATTTCTGTTTTAATTTTATACCTGCATGCTTACACAATAATTGGTATAGGTGCATTTTATGGGGCTGACCTTCTGGGACAAAAACAGTAACTGAACCTACATTTTCATTTTTTTTAAATGTGGGTTCAATGCCTAATAGGCTTCTACTATACCCTAGTGAAAAATAATATATCAATATCTGTCATTTGTATAAGTTGTTTGGAAAAATAAGCATAATTTTTTTTTACTTATTTTTATATGTGATATATGTAAGTGACATCATTGACATAAACAACAAATGTGGGTTCACCATAAACATTCATAGATCAACTAAAACATGAAGTGAACCCACATTTTGTTTGAAACAAGGCCTACAGGCCTAATGCGAACCTGTGCATATGGATATACACCAGGTATAACGCTTCAATGCTGAACCACTACTTTTCATATATATGAACAATGCAAGTACTAAACATTTTGAACAAGAAAAAACACACAAACGTCACTGCTTAAATTCTGGCATGGGAGCACACAACACAAAAATTATTGTAGGTGGCACCACCAGTCTTGTATACGACAAAGCTATTTGTCATGTACAAATATGCCCAGTTTCAGGCTGATATATCAAATTCTTCCATAGAGTTAAGCAGGAACATACACTTTGCAAAAGTCATTGTAGATGGCGACACCTGTCTTGTGAACGAGAAAGCCATTAAAGACACACAGACAGGTCAGAATATCAGGCCAATACATCAAACTTACCTCGAGTCTGATGCACGGGGCTGACCAGGCTTAGGTGAGAAAGGCTGTTTCCCCAAGTGTACTGTGACATATTACTGGCTCAGGCTACTGCACTGAGTGAACTCTTGACCTGCACCTGGCTAGACTGAGTGAACTTTCGACCTGTACCTGGCTGCACTAAGTGAACTCTTGACCTGTTGCATAATCTGACACAGTTGGCAGTCTGCTAAAGCTATAAGGCCAGACTTTTTTAATTCTTTGGTTTACGAACATGTTTGACAAAAGTGATAGGTAGGTGGTCAGAAAAAAAAAAAAAAAATTGCAACAAACCTGGATACTAGTGTTCGTGAATCCTGTATTGTGCAGTTGGGTTATAAAACTCATATTTAAATGGCTCCATATAAACCTGTATAAAATATATAAAATAATATATAAAAATTTAAATATTATCATCATCCTCTTGAGTTTTCCACATGCATCTTGCGTGTGCCATGTTATTTCAAGCCATTCAAATGTCATTGAAGGTAAATTAATGACAAATAAAAGTTTAAACAGTAAAACTTATGATTCATACACACCTGAAATAAAAATTCAGTCACTGTCCCTGCTAAGTGAACTGCCTATTTTATAAAGTTTTACAAATTAAAGACCAGTCAAACACTTATACAAATACAAAATAATATATTTTTGTCAGATATGCAAGGAGAAAACTAAATATTCACTGCTAGCATGATAGACTGCAGTTTTTATATTTCAGTCGTGAATGACAATAACAATGACAATATGCGACTTGCAGCTATTCGCCTATTGTTTATCAAATGTCAACAACATGGAACTTGAGTTGTTTGATTCATAACCATGTCCTTTCCTTTTTGGTGTTGCGCATGTTTGACAATGACAGTCCTTTGAATATACAACAACTGCTAATAAAGTGAGGTTTCCATTGGAGATCACATTGAATTATTCAACTATTTTAAAATTTTAAAAATAGTTGAATAATCTTTATTTATTCATCTGCATTTCTTACCATGGCCGTGACAGTACGTACCGTACTCAGTTTAATATGCCGTCACTTGGCCACTGTCAGTCCGGAATTGCTTTTCTGCATCCATACACATCAAAGCTTCCATCACATCTGTTTGGAACAATTAAATGAATCCTTTCAAAGTTTCTGCATTTTAAATGGCTTTCATTTAAGCTTGCTTTTGTTTTGACTATAAAAATATCTGCAAAGCCAATGCCTCACATAAAACCGCGCCACTAAGACTACAGATAGTCGGAAATACTGCAGAAACCCTGAGAATTCCTGGAGTTTTCAAAGAGTACATGACGACCTCATGCAGTATATAATTTCATCTGTTCAGTAATTTCCTTTTAAGCGTTACAAGACTACGTTTTTAAGTTTTGACAAGTTATAATATTTTTTAAGAGTAAACTTGTGAAACTTAGCCAATTTGCAGTAATAAATAACGTCTGACTTTGAGTGCAATAATTAGTCTTAAGAAGTAAATTTGTTTGTATATCCAGCAAGTTATTAACAGTGGCAAGCTGGTAAAGCCGCTATGCAACCTAACTAATTTTCTTTTCTAATTCACATCTATCTATAACAAATATGTTTAACAAATATGACCTAAACGCTGGTTTGAAAATGTACTGTAGTGCAGAAAACGAACTTTGAAACCCTCCAAGAATTCTCAATTTCCCTGCTGAATCTTTTGACTACTTGATGGCCAATCATTTGCATTTATGGCCCAAGGATACCCTATTGTGATTGGCTTAAACCCTCCATCTGTCATTATGAAAGTTACCTTATTAGCCAATCATAAGAGTTTTAACGTTTGAGGTGATCTAATACACACGGTCACTAAACAATTCATTTGTCAACAACCGTGCTGGATTCGGCGACGCAATATAAAACTTAAAAGGAAAAAAGTCAAAATGCCAATTTTTTTTTTTTTCTGAAATGAGGAAATCGGAGGTCGGCGGGTTTGTAAACCGAAAAATTAAAAAAGTCTGGCCTAAATAAATCCAGGCTACCTTTTGCCTATTGCTAAATCTGAAATAGTAGCCACACAATTGCATAAGCTCACAGATTGGCTCCATATGCAGCCCTGAGGGTCATGACACCCATGAGGTGATCACATGATACTCATGAGGTGATCACATGCTACCCATGAGATGATCACATGCTGCCCATGAGGTGATCACATGCCTTGTGCTTGGCTGCACTGATCGAACTGTTGACCTATATTTGGCTGCACTGAATGAACTCTTGATCTGTTGCCAAATCTGAAACAGTTGGCAGTTTCTCAACCTATTCAAGACACATGTATACACAATCTTGGCCTGTTATGTAACTCTGCTAAAATTTATCCAACACAAACCATTTGAACAAACTTGAGAGGGCTCGCCTCTGGGATCATTTCTGTAAAATATTGAACAATTTGGCTGGACTGTTTACAAGAAGAAGACTTTTAAAGTTTTTTTTCAGCATTTTCCTTGTAAAATCTAAGTAAATGCAGATAGCAAAAATAAGCTGAATCCATCAAAATTTGACAGATAAAAAATGTGACAGATAATTGCATAAAATTTGGGGATGGTAGCTCCTGCTATTCCTGAGAAATTATGAGTTAGTGTACAGATTATATGTTATATCATAAATCTACATTTTTAAAAGCTTTTGAAAAACATTCTTGTCAATATTTTCCATAGATAACCTGAAATCTAAATGTCTAGAGGCATGATGTAATGAATGCTGATAAACTGGTGCTAGGCTAGATGTATCTGCTTCACACAGCTAACATATATGGTAAAATGACTCAATTCAATCTTTATAATTCAGCCAAAATTCATTTTTTGGAACCATAAAAGACAATTATTATAAGAATGATTCAGGGAATTATTCTTGCAAAATATTAAACAAACTGGTCTCAGTATCATCAGTCAAAAAATGTTTTGTAGGTTTATAACTCATATGAGAAAATACAGCAAAATGGCAAAGTTCAGCTTCCCATAACTCAGCCAAAAATCATTGAACCAAAACCATTTTAACAAACTTGAATTATCAACATCTAAGGATAATTAATGTGTGAGATTTAAGAATTTGGCCTAGTGGTTTTTGAGAAGAAGATTTTTGTAGCCACTTAGCTAACGTGGGCTGTTATGGCATAAGACTAAATTCAGCTTCCCATAACTCAGCCAAAAGTCACTGAACTGAGACCATTTGAACAAACCTTAATTATCAACATCTAAGATTGATTAATGTGTGAGATTTAAGAAATTGGCCCAGTGGTTTTTGAGAAGAAGATTTTTGTAGCCACTTAGCTAAAATGGGCTGTTATGGCATATGACTAAATTCAGCTTCCCATAACTTAGCCAAAAGTCACTGAACTGAGACCATTTGAACAAACTTCAGAAAGCACTACCCTAGGATCATTTCTGTGCAATATTAAACAATTTGGCCATTTCATTTCAGAGAAGAAGTTATTTGTAGCTGTTAGTATGATACGGGCACTGATGACCCCCATACAAAAAAGGCCAATGTAGGTAGCCCACCAATACCTCAATTTCAGATATGACTCATGTGACCAACATTGACATAAAATTTGGTGATGATAGCTCAAGCCATTTCTGAGATTGTAATTTTAGTATGCTTTTTTGGACAGATGACAAAGTTCAACTTCCTGTAACTTGGCCAAAAATCACCGAACTTAAACCATTCGAACAGACTTGAGAGAGATTGTTCCAGGAATCATTTCTGTAAAATATTGGACAATTTGGCTGAACAGATTCGGAGAAAAAGATTTTTTAAGCTTTTTTAGCTTTTTCCCTATAAAAACTAAGAAAATGCAGTTAGCCAAAAAATAAGCAAAATCCGATAGAGTTTTTTAGATGACTAATTTTATGCATAAAATTTTGTGATGCTAATTCTTGCCATTTTCAAGATAGTATGGGTTAACGTACAGACGAAGAACGACGCAACATCATTGCATAAGCTCACAGATCGCTAAAAATATGGGTTCCACACCTAATAGGCTTCTATATATATATACTAATATAATTAATATATTATAATAGTATTTTATAAGTTAGAAATATGTAGTAAAAAATAAGCATCAATTCTTTGGCTTATTTTTCTTGACGTTCAAGTTACACAACTTCATTGACAATAATACCAAAACTGCAAAAGTGGGTTCACTTTGCACAAAATAAATATGGGTCAACAGGCAGATATGCGATTTTGTAAAAATAAAAATGTTGGTTTACTAGTTGAGTGTCTATTACGTATTTAGGCAATGACTGAGCCAACATTTTCCTTGATACAAATGTGGGTTCACTAGTTCTTTTAGCCCCCTTAAATCCAACCCAGCACAATGCACCTATACCCCATATTTGTTTGTTCTCAGACGCTGTAGAGCAATTGTTTTTGGGGTGTGACTTTATGGGCACCACCCAATTCATTATTGTGGGCAAAACCTCAGACACAGCTAGTGTCTGTAATACAGAGGTTGTACTATATATACAACTGAGAGATTTAAAATAGCACAGACAGCCTAATTCCACTTAAGTAAATTTCTGGATCATTAAATTGTAGCCATGATTCAGATTGCTTTAATGGCCAGATTTTTTACCTGAATAGTAGCAAGGTGTTCCAATTGTGACAGAATCCTTGTATTTATCAGCTGATATCTTATTCAACTGATACTAGTGATAGTGATACATGTACTATTTGAGAGGCATTGTCTTACTGGAGTTAAGTTCATCTGATAAAATCATGTCTCTACCACAGAACCAGTCTGGCCTGTAAGCATTTACAAAAATATCAAGATTTACCAAATGCAAAGCATCCAAAAAAAACCTTGAAACATTTTCCTTTTTTTTAAGAGATGCAAAAAGTCACAGCATAGAACTTAAAACATTAGCATCTAGATGTGTGCAAGCTCATAAGCTTTCTGTCCATACATAGGATGTTCTCAAACAGGAAATAATCAGGGCTCTGTACGGGAGTACAACTGTACAAGACTACAAGTACATTTACAAGTCTAAGCACAAGTACACAATTTCTTTCAATGTACTTGAGAACAAGTACAGGGGATTATATCTGAGTACATTTACTTTTAATTTGATTTCATCCAATGAATTGGATAAAAAAAAGTAAAATTATTTTTCAAATATCTAATAACTTTGATTTATCTTGTAAGTACACATCTTTATCTATCAGTTTATCATAAATCTAAAATATTCTGACGACCCTTTAGTCTCCTAATGCTTTGTTCAGGGCAAGTAAGTCTCAGTTTTAAAACTTAAAACAACACTTGTACTTAGACAGTAATTAAAATTTACTTCATGTTTTTCAAATACATTACAGGATCTGTACTTCATAAAAAAATGCCAAGTAAAAGTACCCTGGGACAAACATGCAAACACTACAAATTTTGTACTTAAGTACAAGTACCAATTAAAGTAAATATACTTGACCTGAGCCTGACCAGTACTGGCTTATAACATGTGGTAGTCTTTGTACCTATATTTGTAATCTGTGTACAGTGTATGGGGGGTTGATTTCATGAATATCTTCAAAGATGGCACCTATTTAATGCATATCATTATCTGTATTTCCTGATTGGTTACACTTACAGAACAATACGGTTCCTATGGCAACCATAATTTGTAACCAATCAAGAGTGAAAGCTAAAAGTCCACATGTGACATACTTCATGACAGAGAAAACTGCAGAAACTTACCATTGCCAGATAAAAAGATCCCAAATATTGGTACTTGATGCATCTTCAGGCATAAAAAGTTTAAATTTTTCACTGACCAGGAAAAAGACAGAGGAGTATGTGTATACTCATGTTTCAGATAGTTTCCAGAAGTTAGTTTTTCACACAAGACAGGTCACATGTTTCTGTATTACTGATTTATTTCAAGGATATTTTATGGTAATTTTAGTTTGGTCTTGAGGCTTGGTATTAAGTGCCAAACACTAAAATAAAAGTGAAGATCTAGATGGCCCTTCTGAAAAAAAAAAGAAAAGAAAAAGGAAACTTTTTTTAGGGGCAGATATAAATCTGTGGGCCCCTATGGGGTATTTTTTAAAGTACCTTCCCTTTTTGAAGTGCTTTCAACAATTTTGGAGACAGGTTGTGTTCAACCTTGTCTGTCTGATAAAATTTTTTTGTGTTGAAGAAATCCCGAAAGGTAAAACTGAGTGGTCACAGAAACACACCAAAATACTGATTAGTGGTATACATTTAATTTATAAATGAACATTTGCATATCTTTGTTAAAAAATTAATACTTTTGGTGATTTTGATGCACTGCACAGCTCTTATGGCTAAAAAAGTTTTAGATTTCAAATAAATTGATACAGGAGTGAAGCAAATTCAAATCTAAGTTTTAATTTTTCAGTGGATCCAGATAAGTATATTTTGTCTGTCTAAACATATATCTGCCTATTTTTACCTCAGCAAGGTGTTGTAAGGTTTTATCACCATTGTTGTTTAGCTTAGGGGGTCTGCTAGCAAGTTTACTCAAAATAGTAAAGAATAGATTTTGATGGAACTATTGGAGAATATTATAATATCATGGTGGTATAACAGCCAAGGGACTCCTCCTTGAACTTTTCTTTAAAATCTTATTTATAGGTATAAAAATTCTGCTCAATTCTGACATATCAAAATACTGGACTGCAAAATACTATGATGCTAGCTAAAGTGCAATAACAGTACTTATGTATGCGAGCAGGGAGTGAGAGAAAATTAATGTCAATGCTCTTTTGACCAGTTATGACAGATCCATGAAATGTCAAATTGTCATGTTTTAACTGAACATCGATCTCCTCTTACCTGTACAAGAAACAGCCAAGTGCTGCTAAACAGCCTCTGTCAAATCACCAGCCGACAGCAAGGGGCTAAGTTCATTTACGATCCCGTACAGTTTTTGTACAGTTGAGTTTACGCTGGTGGTTGTCACAACGTGTACTTGCGGGTACACGCGTCCTCAGCCGTGTACCTGGGGTGATGTCCCCTCGCCGATGTGTAAAACATGTGCATGAATGAAATTCATCGCCAGATGAGTGGCGTGACAGCTACGGCATTCGTAAACAAGGATGCTCGATCGGGGGCCCTAATCTCGTTCACTTTGCAATTCTTTACATTTATGGACCGTTTTGAAACATAAGAGACATCTGCACCACATAGTTAGCTATGTGCTAAGCTTACATTATTTATTTTGTGCGTATTTAAGTTTAGAGGGCTAGATTTAATAATCATACCTAAAATGGTGTATGAGATTGCATCCGCCTCATTCTGGACGCCATATTGAGGACGAGGTTGGATTTTGTTATTTCGAGGTTTGTGACTCGTTCTCAAGTATTTCGTGTCCTGCGGGTTCCTTGGCCAACAATAAACATCCCAATCCACGTGCCTTCAGGTGCCGGCTGATCCCAGCCAGCTATCTGGAGACAGGGACTGCTGTTTCTATGAATCTGGCCATTTTTACTCTATTGTCCATAGGTGTTGCAGAATCCAGTGTCATTGAACACTGCTAAACATGCTAAGACAAGTAAATATGTGCAAGAACCCGCCAAATCCGGAGATAACAGCGGTGTGCCAAGGATCCCTTCACGAACCAAGTTCCTGGAATATTTGGCCATGACGAGATTCCTAAAATTCTTGAAAATTTCAATGTGACGGTGTTCATGTAATCATTGGATTGTGGAATAAAACTCATTGAAAGTGGAATAGTGGTTTAATGAGATAATTGTGCATTATATTTTAATCTGATAATTTTTACTAAGCCTTAAATTTACTGAATTTTTAAATAAAATCTTTAGACTTGTGAGATCCAATAGTTTTATCTATGCCCATGTTTTATTAATAAATAATACTTGAGGTGCTTTGTTTGGTCTTGAGGTCAGGGTCTAATTAAATTGATACTGAAGTAAAGTCTGCAAATTATTCTGATAAAAATCTCTAAAAAAAAATAATACCAACAGAGAGCTTACAAAGATCGCAAGTGATTGCTGAAAGAAGTACAAGCTGACAATTGTGTTTTTACAGAAAATTATTATGAAAGGAACAGTGAAATGAGCTTATTAATCTTAAAACTTGCCTTAGTTATTTGCTGTTAATTTCAATAATTTGCACATGCTGAGGTTATGTGCCTATCAGTTGCCATAGTAACTATTGTGATGTCATATACAATATATGAATGATCAGAAACAAATAATAAGGCATAAATACAGGCAATTATAATAAAACAGTATCTTTATTTGCAAAATCTTGGAACAACTTATGTACAAATTTAATTGCAGAAGTTCAGAGCCAATTTATCTAAAGTAACTTGGGAATTAGCCTGTGCTACCATTCTAGAAATGAAGTGTTGATTATATCAATACCAGAGAAGTCTAGCCCACTGAGAAAATTGGTTATATCTATTTTAAATGTGAAATATGTCTTTAACTAGTCCTATATTATATACCGAGTTGTTTCTACTGGTTTATCTGGATAGTTTTTATATGTCGACTAAAACTACATGACTTTATACAGGCTTGTTTGTGGTTTTATCCTTTTGAGATCCTCAATTTCACTCAGTCTGTGGGTTACATAAAATCAGTTTGCTGACTTTAGCGTAAAAAATTAAGATAGCAACTCCAGGTATGCTTGATTTTATCCTCTCTTTGCAGGCGGAGGCACAAAATGGTGATTGTGCAAGGGTTTCTTCATTAAATATGGCTGTCATAATTTTTATTGAATAGGTCATGTGGTATACAGACTATTGACCTAACTTTGAAATAAAAGTTTATTAATTCCACTGACATCAATAAAGTGTTCCTCTGAAATGGAATGAAAAGGTCCTTATGTTGGATGCTCCCCAGAAAGTGTTCACACTCTCTTATTCAGCCCATACTCCCAGGTTTATTTGTGCATATTTTAGTGACTGTACATTTGTGAATATTCCTTGAAGTCATTCATGGATCAAGATCATGAGCAGGAAGCATACCAAAATTTAATAGTTTCTTCCTTGACCCATTCCTGAAATGCCCTGAAAATTTCATGAGATTCTGTACTTGATTGCATGAGTTTTGATGTGAACAAACACATACAAACAGGAATGAAGACATACCCTCCTGGCAGAGGCAAAATAAAATTTGACAAAATGTTTAAGAGCAGTAGCTTAAAATAAGCAGTACTGCTCTGTATATTCTCATATACTACAGATCTAAGTGGTATTCATAAAATTATGAACCTTTTGATTGTAACTTCAATCCTGTTGTTAATTATTCCTGATGCTCACTTCAGATTTCAAAATATAATAGTGATAAAACAAGTGTTCTTAGTGTTGTCACTTGTGACAACATACTTGGACTAGTGAGAGTACTATTGGCATGATTCATAAACAGATTCAAATTAATCTCTGGCTGACTCCAGAAAAGTTGCTTTAAATCTGCACTTACAGTTGCCAGACTTTTGTAAAAGTTTATTGGCATCTGTCCTTATGACAGCCAAAATTCTGTAAAACATAATGTTGATGAAAGTAATTGTAAAATTCAGTTGTAGAAGTTTATATGGTTTATTTGTAAATCGCCTATGTTGTAATAGCATGTAAATATAGTTTGTAGTAACATTTTTTTTTCAACAGGAGTCATGCTCAAGTATTCCTAGAAGATGGCACATGACCTGTCCCATGATGCCTTGGGAAGTGCTCCGATGAGCATGTGTCTCTCAAACCCAAACACAGATGCGATCGCACAAGCTGTCAACAGTATTGGCATGGATCCAGGAGGGCTGCCACTGGAAACTGACGCTACCGGAATAGACTCCACTCATCCTGATACATACTCACTAGAAGCTCAGCAAGATCACGATGGTCTGGAGGGAGACGAAGATGATGATGGATGTGGTGTAGCCTCAGATGTACCTCAAGGACTTACTGCAGGTAATAAAGAAATTCACCTTCTTCAAGGATCATAATACTTAGAAATGTTCACCTGTCCAACGAAAAGCACTATTCTAGTTTTGCCTAATTCAACAGGAAAATTTGCCTTTCTCCTGAAGATGCATCTAATCATCTTATCATCCTAGTGGTGTTTAATGAATTTGCTTACAAAATAAGGACGGGCTGGGGTTTAGACTGATACTTGGCTCTATTATGGCCCTGCTGCTTTTATCAAGTCACACAGGTTGATTGTATCAGCATCATGGAGCCATAATAGGGTGGAGTTTCCAAGTTACCATAATATGTGGAAATATTTTGGTTACTACCAGGGTACAAATTAGGCTAAAAAATGTACATGCTTCAGGTGCACCCTTGAAACAAAACCTACATGCACCTAAAGATTTCAACTTGCACCTTGTAATAGTAGAGTGAGAAAATTCACTGGTTAAGGTGTTTCTGTTGCTCAAAGAATAGAAATGCTAATTTATGATTGTGATGTTTATGAATAGTAAAAAAATAAGTTACTGCACCAACATTTTTTTCATTGGTTTATAATACATGCACAGTGTGCACCCTCAGTATGATTTCTACCTGCACAAAAGAAAATGTACATGTAAATGTGCACATGTGCACCCTCTATTTCTCACCTTGTACTACTAATGTGGAGAACATACAGGAGGTAACCTATCCAGTGGATCGGTATAAAATGAAATATGCCTTCGATGGGTGTGTATGCCTATCTGAGACTGGTAGAAAGGCGTTATTATGACCCCTGGGCCCAGTTTCTGTAAGAATGTGTATAGCTTAAGTCAAATTTTACTGAAATATCCCCCAAGTCGGCCGACATAAGTCTGCGAGATTAGTCAGTTTCAATAAAAGCCATTTGGCTTAGTCAGTCTGAACCTTGGAAATTCCCTTGCACTGAGTTAAGCTGCCTCGGTGCAGGCTTAGCATTTCAGCCCACCTGGTGACAGTTACTAACATTATTTTTATTGAAACTGACTTAAAATTCAACAAAAGTGACTTAAGTCAAAGACACAGGATAACAGGCTTAAGTTGGTTTACTGAAACTGGGCCCTGTTCCTACTTTTATACATTTCCTATAGCTACAATTATAGATAATCACTGTATACCAAAGCATGATTTGACGACCCCATGTCTGCAGTATGTATGATTGTTTACGCTGATATCATTGTCTGTGATTTAAAAAGGTAAAGCTTGGGTTTATAGTCTGATCTGACTCCATGAAAGTCTTATCAGACTTTACACTTTTCCTTCCTGGTCTGAAGGCTTGTTTATTCTAGTGGCTTATCTTGGACCCCCTTCGGAGCATAAACCCTAACACACGCCTTCATAGACAGGGTTGGGGTCAGGAAAAATATAACTGTCATTCATATACTAAAATATCATGAATCTTATGTCTATATTCAGAACAATAAACATGTTAATTGCAGTAAAACAACGCTGAGGAATGTTTTGAGAATTAAGAGATACTGAACTAAATGCCGGTTAGGGGACTGTTTTCTGACAATTGGAAAGTTTTGCTTTTTTTGGCTGATGTTGAGAGTTTGTTGACATAATCTTTATTTTCTTCACTTCTTTATTATCTCTTAACCAGAGTACTATCAATACTAGACAACAGGTATCTACATGTGAGCAACCTTATATTGACACTGTGCTGATAATGCCACAATGAACTTCCTGTTTACAGGCTAGATGTAGACCAGCTTGTCAGACCAGCTAGCCCACTCAACTTCAAAGGCTCATGGATTAAAGATATGTAATTACCCCTGCCTAGATTAGGTAACTGACCTCACAAGGGTGACAGCTTTGTACATTTTTATTAACCCAAGTTTGATGTTCATTTCCAGTATCACACAAGTACCTGGAGTACCTTATACCAGGTACAGGTACTTAAGTTCCAGGTACAGGTACCAGGTAGTACCTACTAATGACACCCAGGTACAGGTACTATGAATTATGTTCTGGCAGCAGGGTTAGGGATACAGTGGGGTTATCCATTCTACATTTTGCCTGCTACCCATGCATGACCATACAATACCCACTCTCTCCTGGGTGGAGAGGGCTAACCCTTCTGGTAAAGACTTTTGTCCAGGGGTGTTAGCAAGGAAGGTTGTCTGATCAGGCTTTAAACCCACAACCTTACAATCACAAGTCCAGCACCCTGTAAACATGATACTGCCACGCTCCACAACTAGAAGCCAAAACCTTTTACATGACTTAGTCCCAGCAATTTGCCATAATTTACACCAGTTTACTACAGCAGAATAATAGTCATGGAGTCTCTCATGCTGTATTGTGCTGTAGGATATTGCCGGTCAGACTAATAACCAAAAAGCACCAATAATGCTTCAATAATCCCACATAGTTCTACTTATTCAGTTGAATTCGGTACAAATATTAATGTATTTGTCAAAATAATCTGCCAGCTGTCACCGACCTCATCTAGTGCCTGTATGCACTGTTGACACCTGTTGGCCACTTTACATACTAATTCACCATGAGCCCAATCACAGTTGTCAGTATTTGGGTTATGTTGACAATCTCAGTTTACACATTTTTGCAAGCTAATTTGTACCAGATTCAAGCAAACGCACTATTTAAGACCACTTGAAAGTAGAAGTAAGTGATAATCTTGGTGCTTTTTAGACCTTTTTGGTGCTTTTTGGTCCTTTTCAGTTATAAGTCTGTCCAATATATTGCACCATGCTTTATTCTTACATCAGCACTATCATCACTGTTCTGATCTTGAGTTTTTCTTTTCTTTCAGTATCAATTCCTGACACGATGAGTCTTCAGAGTCTTCTGGCCACGATGCAGGGATCAGGCACGGGTCAGCTGGTCAACAATGGGAACGGACAGATCATCCAGATAGTCACCTTGTCCAATCCCGGTGACCTTGCTGCTTTGACAGGAAATAATGTCGGAGCTAAGCTGGTCCAGCTTGTACCCACCACAGATCAACAACTAGTCAGCCAAGTCGATGGGAGTTTGTCCTCAGGTACCTGAGTGTAATATTGCTATCTGTCTTGTTATATAATAAATGCTTTCTATCACACTAGTGACATCTGTTGGAAACAAATTAAAAATGAGTGTTTGGGTCTATTTGAGGTGTAACAATGCATCAAATAATTGATGCATTGAATTGCAAACCCTGATTAAATTGTAATTCATTCTTAACCTCCTTATTGATTTATTTTGACTATTAATTGTTTGCATATACCACCCCAAAACACTCTGTGAGTTATCAAATGTTACAGGGCATGCAATGATTTTGGGGCTCTTTATCATGTATGTACTCTTTACCTATATCCTTGAATGCTTGCCGATAGACCGCTCCACTCTCATAGAAACAAAAATAGTGGCGATAACAGGGAGAGAGCTGCATTGTTCATGAACTTGCTAAAATTGAATAACATTCCTTTCTGGTTAAATATTTACTTATTCCAAAAGAAAAGTCTGAAATTTACAACTAAAATAATAATTGAATCAAGAATTGTGTCAATAATAAAATCAATATGATGGCATTCCACAATTCACATGCATATTGTCCATTATTTATAGACAATAAAGATCATATTTCGTAAAATCTTAGATGATTATTGTATGTCGTTCATGTCAGTGAGGTGAGATTTTACTATACAGGTGTGAAGTCACTGATGAGCGGTCAAGCAGCGTCCAGCGACCTCGTTACTGTACCTTCCCTCCTCTCTGTACCTCAACCACCTCCTGTCCAGTCGATACCCCCGGGATGTCCAACCTGGGCTGCCAGACTCAGGGACTGTGAGGTTGGTATATAATTTATCTTGTACAAACTTAAAAAGTGAATTCTCTGGCTATATGATTGTATGCAAGATATCTGAAGAATAGTTAAACCAAAAAAATAATAGGTGTGGTTCTCAGGCACCGCCCGCATCAGATTATACTCCCCACATCAACATTTTTTTTTTTATTTTCATCTTTCAAGAAGATAAAATAATACAACTTTGATAAGATTTCCTTTGTTATGTAGTGCTTTTAACTGTTTAGCAAAAACTTCTGTTATTTTCATGCTTTTTCCTAATCATATGACATATTGATTGAAACACTTAAAAGAAGATACAAAAAAATCAAATATCGCCGACCCGTACTCATTCCTGAAAAAAAGTGCTTGCGAACCATACCTCTTTTTTTTGCCTTCATGGGTTTTAGTGAAATTTGGCATACATTTACAGTCATTTAAAAGTTGGCAAAAAAAAGCCCACTCTGAGCATTTTGTGGGTTTTGACATATTGTTTCTGTGAACGGAGGCAGCAAGTCCACATACAACAAAGTGATGACTGTTGATTTTTTGTTTGTTTATAAAACAAATGAGCAAAATCACAATGCCCAGGTGGTCTTTTCTGGAAACATCATCTAGATCAATTTCACTGATAACAAAAATGTCCAACCAAGAAGAATACAGGTAAATGTAAAACATATCAGGGCGCCATCTTATAGTGCACAGGGTTTGCATCAGTCAGTTTTTAATATCCTATGTAGACTTACCCAACAGTTATAGATGATGATTCATGTAAGACATTGTCTCATTCATTACCACAGCAAATTGGGGATTCCTACCGTGGCTGGGTGGAGAGCGAAGTGGAGCTTGACCTGCTGCTGACCTACCATAAGCAGCAGACTCAGAGTCTGTGGGGGACGCGACAGTCTCCGAGCCCCGGTAAACCCTCCACCAGACTCATGTGGAAGAGCCAATATGTGCCATTTGATGGTGTACCTTTTGTTAATGCAGGTAAGTTGAACAGTAATGTTTTCCTAAAGTTCTTTGATCTGCAGATAACAAGGCAGCATCCCTAGAAAAAATCCCATTATATAAAATTGCTCCAAAAATTGTTAAAAATTCACAATAGACCCCATAAAATATATATTATTTTAAGCCGAGCACAGTGTTCTGTCTAATGGTGCTTGTATTTATGGAAATTTCATTAAATTTTTTTGCTGTTTTAATTCATTTTTTTTTTTAAAAGAATAAAAAAGTGCATTATTTAACCACTCTGTAAGAGCTAGCCATTATTATGTGGGTTATTATAAAAAAAATAATCAGAAATAATAAGAAATCTTACTAAGAATTCCAATTCCAAGAGCTCCATCTTAAAATATTTTCCATTTGTTGCAAACTGTTGAATATTTCTATAAATTTGACCATATATAATAATATACTGTTGTCTGACTGGCCAAAAATTGCTTTAAATACTGAATACAGTCACGGACTTATAACCTTTATTAGATAATATTTTCAACTTAAATATTATTGATAAATTCTATATATTTGTAATTAGCAGTTATGTATGGATCTGTGAGTGTGTTTGCTTATTTGTTGGTTGTTTTATTTTGTATATTAGTATAACTGCTAAAACAACTAAACTAATTTCCACAAACTTTGAGTAGGGATGGAGCATTGGTCATGAAAATTAATTTTTTTGTGCAAATCAACATGGAGAGGCTGATGGAGTGTGGTTGTTTTACCACAGGCACTTGAATCCCTATTTGTTTATTGGATTAAATAATGATTAAGAGTCTTAATAAACAATCCCCTACCCTGTACTCCACATTAAACCAGCAAATAATGCTTGCCGGTACTTATTCATATAAAGAATTGACAAGCCGGCATGCAATTGATGGGCAATAATACAAGAAATCATTGCAATTTCTTATGATCTTCAGGTATTTCTGAAGAAAGACACTTACAGTTGCTAAATGGTCAGTTTTCTTTCTATTAAAACATCAACCTTTCCTGTACACCCAGTGTACCACTTGAAATGAGCTCTCTCTGCAACTGATCTGCATCCATTAAGCAGCTTTTACCCAAACCAAGGAAATTCCATGGATGTATCTAGGTCCGCAGTAAGGATTTCCCCCTGGAACCTAACACCTGATTGGTAGGTAATGATTGAAATGTTAATCTGGGATAAATCTTCTGTTCGTCACTTAATGGATGTAGAGTAGTTGGCAAATGTGCATGCCGGCCTTGTCAGTTCTTTATATAAACAAGTAGCGATAAGCGTTATATCCTGGTTTAATGTTGAGTACAGGCTAGGAGGTTGTTTATAAAGGTTTTTGAACATTATTTAAGCCAGTCTCTATACAAATAGGGGTTCAAGTGCCTGTGGTTTTACCTTGGTAGAGGTATGCTCTCTCCAGAGCCCTGTTCTAGTTATGTGATGGTTTACTTTATCTGTGACAGGGAGTCGAGCAATAGTGATGGAGTGTCAGTATGGTCCCAGAAGGAAAGGAGGTCAGCTTAAACGTCACCAGGAGGTCCTTGGGCCGAGGGCAGCAGAGTACAAGCAGACTTGTCCAGCCAGGTAAGATAAGTGCAATAGGATGTTATAAACAAGACTTCATATGATCTATATATCTTAGCACTTCAGCAAGATAGTTGTTGTAACATTAAAAAAAATAATTGTGTCCTCAGACTCGAAAGTGCAAAAATTTGGCTTCAGCACCATTTTGCCCCCTGGCTGCTGCAGTGACTCCTTGCTGGGGGAGATAACAGTATTTAAACACAAACTTTTTTGGTAAATGGATTGTCCTGAAATTTTGCATGAAGATCTTGCAGAGCTTTCCCATGTAAAGAAGACTGGTGACACCACAGAGAATGGTTTTACATTTTGTATGCTTGAATTTCCCATTTATTAAACAATATGTGAGTATTATAATTTAAAAATAATAATTAAACAGTATAACAGATATTTTTATATTTAAATGTATATAGGTGTTGGGTCAGTGCCTTATTTTGCATACTTTTAGCATGTCAATAGATATACACCAGAGGAAGGGGTTTAAATTAAAGAGGAAATTCGTCAAAGTTTGGGGATACTATGGCATTACAGATACAAGAAATTTTATATTACCTCCAGTTTTTAGAAGGGCTATCTCTAGTTAATGATAAACAGACCAAATTCTGGATTTAATAATATGCCATTAAAGAAAATAATATTTTGTCATATATTCTGCACACTAGCTCAGGTATGATCAAGTTTCCAAATGTTTATTAAGCTTCATGTGTATATACCCGTAGAATAAAAGTGCAAAAGTAGAATTGTAATGTTTATAGGGCCTCAGTGTTTTACCTGTATAAATATTATACACACATAAGCAATGGTCTGTTGTAATCTATCCTCAGAATTTACATTAAGAAGGTCAAAAAGTTCCCAGAATACCGGGTGGATGTCACTCAGGACAAAAAGTCCCTGAAGGCGGCGATGGAGAAAGCTTTCATGGAGCTTAAACAGAGAGGAACAGAATATCCGGGAGAGGAAAGGTATGGATAACAAGTAGAATTTTAGTGCAACAGTTTGACCCCCCACCCGCAACCACCACCTCCCCTTAAATGAATTTGATATTTACTTTAGAAATTTAATGATTTTGAACTCCATCTGCTCAGACATTTCTTTCAAGAAAATAAAATAATAAATTTTGATTAAAATTTTCTTTTAAAAAAATTTAAAAAAAGTGCCCAGGGAACCCTTTTTTTGGCCTGGTATTCTGTATGTTACCTTATGTTTGTATGATAAACATCATCAGATTTAAGTATTCATTGTCATTAATCAATTAAAGACTGGTTAAATCATGCTGTAATCCTTTTGAGAACTGAGATCATACTCGTCAGTACTTGCCATATCTTTGTGTCCTGCCTTCCTTTTGTGTCCTGCTTTCCTTGAGAAATTTTCCAAAAATATATGTCTTCATATTTGTGTCCACAATCACTAACAATTGATTACTAGAAATCTCAAACAGTTTAATCAATTATAAGAAAAACAACCAATCCTTGGTATAATCTATGAATTAGCTACAGGTGATTATTTCACAATTTTAATGTATTATCTTTCAGGTATTTTGTCCAGCTACCCACAGAGAAAGCCCACGAGTTCCACATAGAAAAACCAGCAGAAGAATTAGAAACCACTCCCCACCGACTTCATCCCAAAGTAGCCAATAAAATCAGAGATGTAGTGTCCACAGGGGAGACAAGGCTTTATGTCATTAGGAAAGCATTACGGTGAGGATATGCCCTGAACTTTAATTGTTTACATTTATTTTTCAGATTGATATTATAACAAATCTAGGCACTCTGTACGGTTAAGGTGGTGGATTTCGATAATGCCTAGAGGTGGAGGAAACTGGAAAACCCAAAGAAAACCACCTGCAACTACAATCCACTCATAATTGAAATCAAACGCAGGTCTCCAGCAGAGAGAGCTTAGCATTTTACCCCTCAGTTGTCCAAATGTCAATGATACCTGTGCAATAAAACAACACTTCTTTAGACAAAAAAAATTAACATGAGATATATGTGATCCACAAGTTTTGTTGTCCCTTGAAGTAGTAATTATTTTTAGCTCAGCTGACTATAAGTCATCTGAGCTATAGTCGTGGTCCATTGTCCGTCGTCCGTCCGTCTGTCCGTCCGTCCGTAGATGTGGCACGTTTTGAAACCGTAAGACCTAGGAATCCAAAATTCGGCATAATGTTAGATGTCCCCAAGATCTCTTACCAAGCCGAAAACTGGGTCTTTGCAACTTTGTTCCTTTGAGAAATTAAGGAAAAACCTCAAGTTTTTATTAAAAACCTATTTTCACACTTCAGGACTGCTTAATATCAAAACCACTCATCTGTTTTTCCTCATATTTACCATAAATATTCCTCTATATAGTTCCTATGTACATGCCAGAAATTATGTCTGTATTATTTAATTTATAAAAGTTCTGGGCCCAAACATAATGCATTTTGTAAAAAATCAGGAAAGATATTTGATCACTTAACACAAAAAATGTTAAAGCTATGGACCTTTTTTCCAGTAATATAACTTTAATTAATCAAAATTAAATTGTATACCCAAAATTAGATGAAAATCTTTTAAAATTTTTTAAAATATTAATAAAAATAAAAAATTGGTACCTTAAATTTTGCCCAACTTTGACCATGGCACGTTTTTTTCCTGTAAGTACTGTGGATTTAATTTTCACAGCATGTTTTTGTTAGCATTTCAACTGTTAACACCAAAAATTTGAAACCAGTTGATCAAAAACTGTAGATTTTAATCAAGTTTTCAAGCACCATGTAACATATTGTTTACATCAAGCTAGTGTTATGCAGTTTGCAAGAGCTCAGCTCCCCAGCTTCAGCTCTAAGTTCCTTAAATTCGGCATACAGTTAGATGTCTCCAAAATCCCCTACCATGCCAAGAATTTGGTCACTAGGACTTAATACCTTCGAGATATTAATGAAAAACTTCATTTTTCCATTAAAAACCCATTGTTACACTTCAAGACTGCCTAATATCAAAACCACTGATCTGACTTTAATCATAAACAATATACATATTTTTCATTCTCTATGCACATGCCAGAATGATGCCAGTATTGCGTAATTGTTTTAAGTTATGGGCCCAAACATAATGCACTTTGTAAAAAATCAAGAAATATATTTACTCCCTTAACAAGGGCATTGCTGAAGCTAGAGATTTTTTTGTCAGGGATGTAACATAATTTAATCAAGATTCAATTGAATACCCAAAATTAGTTCTGAATTTTTCAAATTTTTTATTAGTTATTAGTATATATATAAAATTAGTACCTTAAATTTTGCCCAACTGTGACCATGGCACGTTTGTTTCCTGTGAGCACTGTTGATATAATTTTCATATCATGCACACATAAGGATTTCAGCTTTTTAGTTTAGAAAGCTGAAAGAAATTGGCCAAATATTGTAGCTTTTATTAATGTTTTTTATGAGACCCTGTCAGACTTTGGCTCTCTCCAGCCCCTCTTGAGTCACATGTATGTTGACCTTGTTGACCTTTCATCAATTTATGCACGCTTGAGGCGAGGCATACAGGAATCCAGGCAGCTTATGGCCAGCCACAGTTGATTCAGGTGTCCAACCCAACTCATCTAGTAGTTTTAACCAACAACATAACAATAAACAATAAATTAATAAATTTTTATTGGTTTTTAATAACAAATTAAAGAAAAATAGAAAAGGAATTTGTTAGTTTATAATAACAGGAAATTAACTTGCAGTTACTGATGATATAAGAATCTTGTATCGATGGGTAGAATGTCACATATTCCAAATAACACCATGCAGTCACCTATGGCATTTTTCAGTTCAATTTTAATGATAAAGAAGTAAATCATATTATTCATTACTAATCATTAGGGATCATATGAAGGAAATTAATGATAGACAAAGATGCAGTTGATAATATTAATCTAGATTCCTACTGTGTCTAGTGTGTACATTGATGTGAAATTAGTCAAAAATGAATTTTTTACAGTTTTTAATATAAATAAAAGCCATAAAACCAGGTACTTATGATCATTATTTAAATCTGTGAATTTTGTATATTCTGGATTCTCAACATCATTGTTTGGTGAAAACTGAATAAATACCAGACATGGTGCGAATACTTTGTAATTGTATTTAAATACGAATATGATTATGTACTCCATTATAAAATTTCTTGCATAAAGAATGGGAATTCAGGTAAAAATGAAAGTATATGAATACTTGTGCAAATACTTTCAAAATGTATTCATGAATGCATTCATGAATATATTCTTTAATATTATTTTAATAATCATATCAGTTATATTTCATTTTAAAAAATCATATGATTCTCTTATTATCCTTTATAAAAATTATATCTGGGACAAAATTTGTAATTTTTTTTAATAAATAGTTAAACTCTTATATTATATGTTCTGCTTATAAGTTATATGGCCAAGTCAAAATCTGTGTGATAATAGTACTCCATTTGTTAATAAAATAAATGAAATCAATCCTCTTCCCTGTCTCCAAAGGTACTATCAAAATCATACATAAGCTAAACAACAACAACTCATAATACAGCTTATATTTATTACCACACAAAACCAGCATGTGCCTCATTTCTAAATAATATTTTTTTATCATATATAACAGCTGAGCGTCATGACCCATAGGTCCCTTGTTTACGATAAAAATGTATGATTAATAAACACTGATGCTGCTGGGGTTGACTGTGTAAAACTAAATATTGATGCTAATGGTATTAAGGTCACACTGTTTTCAGTTAAATTTTCAGGGCTAGATTTCCACCCCAGCCCAACTTTGTTGCTCACTAGTTTACTTTTAATTGCAGGAGGTTTGTGGAGAGAGAATTATTTGATGGGCCTGATGATATTCCGGAGCGTCATAATCTCGCTTACTTTCCTACAGTTCACGACCTCCAGAATCACATCTACCAAGCCATTAAAGATATTGAAACTGGTATCCTGCCACTCAAACCACACTTGGTAGGTAGTACAAGGTTTTCATGAACTGGCATGGTAGCTGAAGAAGTAACCTTCTATAATAGGAGGGTTTGGGCTTGATAAAAAGAAGTGTTATTCCCCTCTAAAATTTTGCAGATACACATCCCATCGCAAACAAACTCTCTTCACAAATAGATACTTTCACATCACATCCCAGCACCCATATCAAACCCTGATAGGTTTATTTCTCCAAGTTTCTTGAAACTGCTCATGGGGGCTGCCATTTTGCATACACACTAAAACCTGCATGTCACAGGTTCAATGTTGGAAGTATAGGTTTACTGCTAGTTAAAATAAAAATGCCTGGAAACCATGCTGAGCAGTTACTGAAGTTTAAAGAAATACAGTAGAAGCATAAATTTCTCAGTCTTAAGTTTTCAAAAATTTGTATTTCTGAAATGTACCTCTATTAATCGAAAAGAAGAAAGAAAATTGGGAAAATATATTTTCCCTATTTACTGAATAAAAATAGATTGAAAAAGGTTTGCTGCTTTTATAAAAATAAAATTTAAGAGAAAATGTTCAGATAAAGTAAGTGACAGCGGTGAAATGGATATATGATGTGTTCATGCATACTAGCAATATACTTGTAGAAAAATGGTTGACCTATCTCTATTAACCAAAAAGGAGAAAGAAAATTTGGAAAATAGGTTTTCCCTATTTACTGAATAAAAATAGATTGTAAATGGTTTGCTGCTTTTTATAAAAATAAAATTTAAGAGAAAATGTTCAGATAAAGTGATAGCAGTGAAATCGAAGTATGATATGTTCATGCATACTAGCAATATACTTATAGAAATGGTTGACCTCACATATCCATTACCTCGGATGTCAGAACAAAGTTCATGTCCCCTGACCTATTCTGATATTTGAGGTTGTACAGTATATAATTATTTTTATCACAAACTTAATGAATGAATTGCAGATTAAATTTTTTACATAATTCTTGAAGAAACATAGTTATTTTTTTTATTTTGTGTTTAAATTTAGATAAAACTGAAATATATTTTTATACCAAAGTTTACAATATTCTTCTTCATTATATAATCTTTTGTAATTGTTATTTATTGATTTCAGGTGAATGTAGTTGCTCAGCCGGATCTGAGTAACGACATACAGGAAGTGGATGCCTCGGCATTGTGGGCCACTGCTAACGAGGGTCCACACGCAGAAACAGTCACTGTCACTCTCACACAAAACTCAAGTGAAGGCAAGTATCGACATGGTAATTTTGTTTTACACTTGATTGGTATTCACTGGAGACAATATAAGATACTGTCAACTTCCTGTTCACATATTATTTTGCATGTGAATTGTATACAGGATAACATTTAAAATTTCATAAAAAGTTGGCCGAGGATGTGGGGATGACTAACCTTCTGCAGGGTCCCTGGGCAAAGTCCCTGAGGAATGATACCTTGAATCCAGTTGATAACAGAATGAATTTATATGAATAAATCATATGTTTGACTACTTTTCAATGCAATGGTTTATTGCAAAAATAGGCCAGAAACAATAACCATTGATATTTTATAGAAATTGATGTTAATTAATTTTATCCTGTCAAAGAAAAATGTTGCTCTCCCTCTGATTTTCACCACCATTTTTGTTTCTATTCAAGTGGAGTCATCCACTGGTAAACATTTAAACTATATCTGAGGCACTACTACAATTAATATCCTTGAAATCAGAGTGTCACACTGTCAAATTTTATGGCTAACAGAGGGCACCAGATGGGTTGTGCAAATAATTAATAATTAAAACTAATCTATTAAAGGCATAGTTACATCCCTACATATCATACCAGAAGTTGATCACGCTTTGATCAGTGACAGCAAACCCATTCATGAGATTGCTTTGGTATTTGACTTATTTATTAATTCAATATTTGCAACAGAAAAAGTATTAGTTAGTTGAAATCGTACTAATTGAAACAGTATTTGGTTAAAAAATTAATTAATCATTAATATTAAACAATTTTATTATTTACTCTTTTTATGTATTGGTACAGTAACAGTGGTCTTTTTTCACACTGCCTGAACAGTTTTGTAAATGTGTATCTCTTTGGTCAGAATCATTGACTAAAATACATATATGGTACAAGTAAATTATTCTTACAATAAATTAGATTATTATTATTATTAGTCTTGAAGCTCTATAATAATTATTTAACAATTCAACACAATATTTCTATTATAATTGTATGGTTTGGGCATGGTAATTTAAACCTTATTCCCCTTAAACCTTGCTGATACACATCCACTTGCCACTGATACATTCTCTCATGGATGCTGTCTTTGGAGTCCTTTATTTCTCACAGTTTCTTGAAACTGCTCATGGGGACTTCCATTTTGGATACATACTTAACTTAAATGCTGTAGGTCACATGTTGAAATTATGGCTATACCACTAGTTTTAATAACTCAGTTGGTACAAGATTATTTCATATTATTAATTTAACATTTTAGGGATGTTGGAGTTCAGAGTCACCTTTCTTGCTAAAGCCTGATAATAATTTGCACATATAAAAGATTTTGTACCCTTAATATCTGTATAATAAACCTTTAAAACATAATTTGTCCTTTGTTTTATCTAATTATATCATTCTGTTTCTTCAGCAGAAGGCAGCCATGTGATATCCAAGGTTGAGACTCATCTAAGTGATGGGACGACGCAGATAAGCTCAACGCTAAACCAGGAAACAGCGCAACTCCTCCAGAAACTCCACCCCCAGATGTTCCCTGTAGGCACTCTAATACAGGTACTCACACTTTACTTTGAAATTTTTACCTTTTCAACGCAAAGGCATTAATACAGGTTTGTCTTTCTGCAGTAAGTATTTCTGCTAAAATGCATCCTACCATCATATCAAACTTTCAGTCACACTTCGCTCAGTGTAAACCTGATTATGCCATCTTCCATGCCATCCTACATGCACACATGCAAAAAAGAACTTTTGTTTTCAGTAGTATCACTGTTATATCAGAAACACAATTGTAGAAAATAATTGGCTTAAAGTATAAAAAATTATAGCCCATTTTTATAGGAAATATAGGGAGTCTGTGGAAGACCACTTGTAAAATATTTTTTTGTGTCTAGTTTGTTACTACTTATCAGCTACTAATTAGAAAATATCTTATTGTTAACCTTTCCAATGCATGGGTAAAAAATGAAAAATGCCTTTCTGTGCATGTGTTTGCCTGTCTCAGACATGCATAGATCAGCTCCTTGTTGATACAAGACAGTCAGTGATTACAGACCATCATCCCTTTGATGTAACTCCTTTTCATTTAATTCTAAAAAACAGCTTTTTAACCCTGTATTTGTTAACCCTGTTAATTCTAGAATCAGGACTCAAGATCAACTTTGAGGGGGACCAAGATATTGTAAAGACCTTAAATAACATATGCTGAAGTCACTTAAGTGCAGAAATACATTCACTGAAAATATATACAGTAAAACCTTGCTTAACGACCATATTAGTTTAGTGACCACCTCAAAATAACAAACACTTTTACGAGTCCCAATTTTTTCTTGCTCTTATATATTAGACCTCACTTAAACGACCACCTTGAAAATGCAAGTACTTTATCAAGGTCCCGTTTGTGGTCATAATTTTGAGGTTTCACTGTAAATACAGGTATTTGATGGGTCTAACTCACTGCCACCATTTTCTGCTCATTAGGTGGCTGAATTTCTTCACAACCAACTGTGTAATAAATAAACGATAATACCAACACTGTAGTAGTTGAAATTGAGTCACCTGATCAGCTGATGAGGCTGTAATACAATTTATACAGTCAAATAGAGAGGGGCCCCTAAAATATAAATATCTTTAAAATAAAATATTGTTTTGTTGTTTCAGCTCCAGAATCCGAATTCTGCATCAACCATTGACCTCTCCGGGGCTCAGGCACATCTTGTTTCTGTCCCAGCCTCTGGTGATCAAGCTGTTGTCACCATGGCAACAGAGGGTCAGTCAAGCTCAATAATAAGCACTGGAACTCTAGATGTTTCAAATGTAGGAACACACAACTTAATATCGCAAACATCGGACTCTGCAGCCTTATCACGATTAATTACGCAAGCAGAGGCCATTACTCCGTTAATGAAACTAGAACCTAGCACTGCAGACTGTATGGCTGATAGTACTGACTTAAGCAGTGCTGCAGATAGATTAGGCGCTGAGGCTGACAGCAGTATGGACACCAGTACGGGAAGTGTAGGTAACCTAGTGCCCGGTACCAATGGACACCTGTCTGCAGGCGTAGAACCTGGAGAAATCACGGACATGCATATCCCAAACATAGATGGCACTTCAGTAACCGGACTGCCAGTTGATGGTACTCAGTTGGTTCATGCTGACACACAGATGGCAATCTCTGGAGATAACAATATGGTGACTTTAGCAATGTCAGGTAAGTCAGACAGAAATATGATCACTGATATAGATCTTTGATCAGAAGAATACTTTGATAAATTAATGCTCACTTACAACTTAAAATTTCTCATGAATCCATATTCTAATTTCAGTTAGGGTTATAGATGATCCATTTGGACCTTAAACAGTGGTCATTGAAATCCCACCTGACAACCTTTCCACTTACATGACCACCCCTCTAAGATGACCCCTTTTTTCAGTCCCAGACATGTAAATTATGATATAAAACCTCCTGCCTATACAACCAGCCCACTTACATGACCACTTTGGTGTTTTAATGGAGATGGTGAATATGCCATATATGGAGGTGTTTTAATTTTCCTTACTGATGTGCATATGGCTTAAGTGCTGTGTGCATTTACCTAACAAGTCTGATATCCATAGAATGATTAACAGTAACCTCTAAACTATGGTACAAATATTATTCAAGTGGTAAATCTGCAGATTTACCAGCAGGGTTGTATACACCTGCTGCAAAGTCATTCTTTTCCCATTGAATATCATAAATTTCATTAAAAGTATAATTTTGGTTATATTTCAGAAACTGGTGATCTGGTGAAGCTTGTCAATGAGCAGGCCCCTACAGAAGGGACAGAAGATGACAACCAGCACATGCAGTGATAACATGTGTCAGTCATACAAAATGAGTCAGAATGTCAAGGTCCTTATAAACATAACTCATAATGCAGCTGTGAATGGCCAGAGCTTGTGATGACAGTCATACAGAAATATTCAGGTCCATAAAATACAACACACAATTTAGCACAAGATAGAGTTGGCAGTATTCATCAAGTGCTTTCAGTTATACAGAAATAAATACTTTAATGTGTGAATCCTCTGTAATACAAATCTAATATTACTATAAACATGGTAGCAAATACTGGTCAGTCAGACACAAAAAAACTTTATTTTGAGATCCTGAGTATTGTTTACTCTGATAAAGCAATTTATTTAAATTGGTACAGTAGTTTTGCAAAAAATTTTTCCTAATTGACAAACATACAAACAAACCAACATGGATAAAAACATAACATCCTTGGCAGGAGGCAATAATGAAACCTTTCCTGCATTATGCTTTATATGGATTTCAGGGGAGTTAAAATCTTGCCAGTGATATTTATGATGATACTTATGCATAATATTGAAATCAGGAAATATGGAATTTCTTTAATACTGTGTGGTCATCATGCCTACATGTGAATGGGAATGTTAACATCATTTTATATAAATATTTTTTTCCATGTGGTTTCCCATGTAAAAAAAAAACTTTCTATCACACAAGATGATTTGTTAGGACCTGCTACAACTATGACAATCAACTTATTAGTCATTTTTTTCCTGTTAGTCATTATTCAGCAAGTGTCATAAGGAGAAGATATTTTTTTTTCATATGGTTTGTGCTCTGTGATACTTTAAAATTGATGATAGATTCTCTTGGGGTGTCTGATATAGTTCTTGAATTTTCCACCAGATGGCGACAGTGGAGCCAGAAACTGGATAAAAATTATGTTCATTTTAAGTTTTTTTACCACAGCTGATGAATCTTTATCTTTAAACTGCAGTTGACTACAGTATGTAGTATACATCCTGTTTTTATTTTCTCCACAAGGAACTTTTCTGCTTTAATAAGTTTATATGTGTGAGAACACATCTAATAGGTGGATGGAATCTTGTTTGCCTGTCAAATTGAAAAAGGGTAAAATGAATAGCCAATCAGATTCCATGATACATTGGTTTGATGTCAGTAGCAGAATGAACGGCCAATCAGATTCATTTTGAAATTGGTTTCCTGTCAACTTCATCATGTGGGTAGCCAATCAGATTATGTAAACCATTGTTATCCTGTCAATGCATAACGAACAGCCAATCAAATTCTGTTAGAAATTTGTTGCTGCTCAAACCATCAAGAGCCAATCAGCTTAGCTGGAATAAAAAAAAGATGCATTTTGGGAAGAGGAAGAGGGTGGCAAGGTGGTGTTATTTATGGAGGAAGTTAACAGAGGCTCATGTTTCATTTGAATTTCCATTAGTTTTATAAATCTGTGAAAGGGAACTAATGCAGTCCATCTACTTTCTTAGCAAAACATGGCCAGAGTCAAAGTGACAAAGATTAAATATTATTTCTTTTTAGTACATTTTGCTGCACATGCATATCAACATTAATATATATATATATATATATATATATATATATATATATATATATATATAAACAAAAAATTCCTGTGCTGAATGTGTAAAGATTATTCCTGTCAGGTGTTTTTTTTTATATCTGTTTACAAGGTGTGGTCCTTAACACACACAAACTGGTATTTTTCACTTCATCATAGTGATTTACCAACAACATTGTATTGTTTTGAAATTTCCCACATAAGGCCAATAACTGAAAGTAGTGTTCTCAGGCACTGCATGTGTCAATTTTAACCCCCCACAGCAAAATTATTAATTTTGATTTTCAATAGAAACTTACCAATTTTGAGCACCAGCCACTTGGACATTTCTTTCAAGAGAATAAAATAATACAATTTTTATAAGATTTCCTTTGTTATGCAGTGCTTTTACCTGTTAAGCAAAACAGTTCTGTTATAATCATGCCTTTCCCTGATCATATGACATTTTTATCAAAACATACAAAATGTGGCAAATGGCCAACTTGTCAAACTGCCATCTAGTGGCCAAACCCAGCATACTAAACCGAATGAATGCTTTATACTATATATGGTATGAGTAAAGCACTGTGTAAACAGTGTGTATATAATTTATTTCAGTTCAGAAACTTAACCAAAGGCACTGTATATCATTACCCATATAGCACGGTTCACAGACAGATCATGTATTCTACAGTTATAGTAGCTGTATTTGATTCGCTAGCTCTTTGTCAAGAGTGACCATGTGTATGCTATCTCTCGTATTCTTTAATTCTCTAATGAGTTGGTGCTGTTCCATACCATTATGGCCTTCTTTTACAATTATGTGATTGGTGCTACTGATGGATAAATTTATATTTTACATTTGGCAGTTGGTTCATTCCCACTATTGGATAAACGAAAACCATCATGTCAATACACCTAGTAGAACATTCAGAAAAAATGATACATATTGTTTCTAAACATTTAGAAAAATGATGAATTTAACAGAAATTGATATTTATGGACTGATTGACTCATCCAGTTAACTGTGGCATCATTCAAATTTATTGATTTTTTTTTATGATATTAAGATATTTATAATAAACATGTCACATGATTGCATAAATTCTGCTTTTTTTCAAATTTACATCAGACAAAAATGTATTAGTGGATTATTCTGTATGCATGGTACTTTTAAATTATGTTTTAAAGTTTTAAGTAGAACCACAGATGAACTATCCTGTGTTATTGTATCATCTAATTTTATGAAATTCAGAGACAACAAAATTTATATGTAAAACTGTTATCCCTGCAGTTTACTCAGTCTTACACTACAATTATATACAGTGGAGCTTGTGTGAAAAACCACCTGTCTAACAAGACCACCTTCCTTGAGTGTACCAAAAGCATTCACATTGGTTAAAACTGACCTGCCTTATAAGACCACCTGTTAATTAAGACCACTTTTGGCAAGTACAACGGGTGGTCCTATAACACAGGTTTCATTGTATAAGTGTACACACACTAACATGTGTCCTAATGTGGCTTACACCAGATATTGACTACCACTAATTCCTTATGTGAAGTAGGAATTGATCAGCATTATTCAGTGTATACCAACTTCAGTGGATATCACTGCACACAGGCTGCTTGTTTTGTTAAATAACGTGTTTATAATATGTGGGGGCCCGCCAAAGAATAATTTGTCACCTTTTCTAGTGCATATTATGAGGTTCACAGAACAAGGTGTCCTATAGGCCTCATAAGGAATACTAAGTAAGCCATATCAGGACTTACAGTCACACTTAAACATCTGCTGTGATAAACAGAAATTATTATGATCTCATGCAGATGACAAATTTGAATATAGGGAACTAAAGGAGGAATCTTGAATTAAAATCTGTAACAACTTCATTTTCTTGTATGTAACTGACATCCTGACTGAACATATTGTGAAGTGTGAAGAATACGGAGCCAACTTGGAAACATTGTCATTCTATGTCTCTGCTAAACCTAGGGTAAATTGCTTCATTATTTCATACATTGTTGTCTAACTTCCAATATTTTCTGGTGGAAAGTTACATGAGGAATGTTTTGTGTTGTCATTTTTTACTCAGGCTTGATATATGCATCTCAATGAAGCCAGAAAAAATAGGGGGGGGGGGGGGGGGAGGGCTGGGCAGGTCATTTATGAACTGATTTTCAAGGAAAGTTCAAGCAATACTTTGTACTACTTGACATACCATTGTATATGGCCAATGAGAATGTTGTTCCCTCTTTATGTATTTGTTTTGTACCTTATTAAATTATTGACCTAAAATTTAGTTTTGCTGTTTTGTTTCTGAGTGTTTGTTACTGACTGAAGAACATTTGTCTTTATATCCAACATGGCTTGTATTGGTCTTTTTAATATTTAAGTCCAAGAATTCAAAGCTGCAGAATTGAAGTACATAAATATCCTTAATTAAAAAAAAAACCAAGGGCACTGAAAAGCAGAGCATCCCCTCGCACGGGAGCATAATCATACGGGGAGTTTTACATAAGTGTAAAAATAAGATGGCAGGTCTTTGACCTTGACCTTAGACTCTCTGACCTTGAACTCGATAGGGTTCTTCATCCATGTTTGGGTGAGCCATATGTGAAAGATGAAAGATTAAGGTAAAACGGTTTGGCTAAAAATAGATCCACAAGCTTTTTCAACAAGGCCTACAGGCCTAATGCGAACCTATGCAAAGTTTGGGTGTATGAATGGAGGTTTATTAGCGAACCTGTGAGCTTGTGCGATGGTGTGGCGGCGTCTGGCATCCGTCGTCTGTACGTTAACCTATACTATCTTGAAAACAGCACGAAATAGCATCACGAAATTTTATGCATAAAATTAGTCATCTAAAAAACTCTATCGGATTTTGCTTATTTTTTGGCTAACTGCATTTTCTTTGATTTTATAGGGAAAAAGCTATAAAAGCTTTAAAAATCTTCTTCTCCAAAACTGTTCAGCCAAATTGTCCAATATTTCACAGAAATGATTCCTGGAACAATCTTTCTCAAGTTTGTTTGAATTGTTTAAGTTCGGTGATTTTTTGCCGAGTTACAGGAAGTTGAACTTAGTCATCTGTCCAAAAATGCATACTAAAATTACAATCTCAGAAATGGCTTGAGCTATCATCACCAAATTTTATGCCAATGTTGGTCACATGAGTCATATCTGAAATTGAGGTATTGGTGGCGCCACCTGCATCGGCCTTTTTTGTACAGGGGTCATCAATGCCCGTATCATACTGACAGCTACAAATAACTTCTTCTCTAAAACGAAATGGCCAAATTGTTTAATATCGCACAGAAATGATCCTAGGGTAGTGCTTTCTGAAGTTTGTTCAAATGGTCTCAGTTCAGTGACTTTTGGCTAAGTTATGGGAAGCTGAATTTAGTCATATGCCATAAAAGCTCATTTTACCTAAGTGGCTACATAAATCTTCTCAAAAACCACTGGGCCAAATTCTTAAATCTCACACATAAATCATCCTTAGATTTTGATAATTCAAGTTTGTTCAAATGGTCTCAGTTCAGTGACTTTTGGCTGAGTTATTGGAAGCTGAATTTAGTCATATGCCATAACAGCCCATGTTAGCTAAGTGGCTACAAAAATCTTCTTCTCAAAAACCACTGGGCCAAATTCTTAAATCTCACACAATAATTATCCTTAGAAGTTGATAATTCAAGTTTGTTCAAATGGTTTTGGTTCAATGATTTTTGGTTGAGTTATGGGAAGCTGAACTTTGCCATTTTGCTGTATTTTCCCATATGAGTTATAAACCTACAAAATGTTTTTTGACTGATGATACTGAGGCCAGTTTGTTTAATATTTTGCAAGAATAATTCCCTGAATCATTCAAATAATAGTTCTTTTATGGTTCCAAAAATGAATTTTGGCTGAAATATAAAGATTGAATTGAGTCATTATACCATATATGTTAGCTGTGTGAAGCAGATACATCTAGCCTAGCACCAGTTTATCAGCATCCATTACATCATGCCTCTAGACATTTAGATTTCAGAATATCTATGGAAAATATTGACAAGAATGGTTTTTAAAAGCTTTTAAAAAATGTAGATTTATGATATTACAAATCATCTGTACACTAACTCATAATTTCTCAGGAATAGCAGGGGCTACCATCCCCAAATTTTATGCAATTATCAGTCATATATCAAATGTTGATGGATTCAGCTTATTTTTGCTATCTGCATTTACTTAGATTTTACAGGGAAAAAGCTGAAAAAAAAACTTTAAAAGTCTTCTTCTTGTAAACAGTCCAGCCAAATTGTTCAATATTTTACAGAAATGATTCCAGAGGCTAGCCTGCTCAAGTTTGTTCAAATGGTTTGTGTTGGATAAATTTTAGCAGAGTTACATAACAGGCCAAGATTGTGTATGTGTCTTGAATAGGTTGAGAAACTGCCAACTGTTTCAGATTTGGCAACAGATCAAGAGTTCATTCAGTGCAGCCAAATATAGGTCAACAGTTCAATCAGTGCAGCCAAGCACAAGGCATGTGATCACCTCATGGGCAGCATGTGATCATCTCATGGGTAGCATGTGATCACCTCATGAGTATCATGTGATCACCTCATGGGTGTCATGCCCCTTAGGGCTGCATATGGAGCCAATCTGTGAGCTTATGCAATTGTGTGGCTACTATTTCAGATTTGGCAATAGGCAAAAGGTCAGCCTGGATTTATTTATAGCTTTGGCAGACTGCCAACTGTGTCAGATTATGCAACAGGTCAAGAGTTCACTCAGTGCAGCCAGGTACAGGTCAAAAGTTCACTCAGTCTAGCCATGTGCAGGTCAAGAGTTCACTCAGTGCAGTAGCCTGAGCCAGTAATTTATCACAGTACACTCGGGGCAACAGCCTTTCTCACCTAAGCCTGGTCAGCATCAGACTCAAGGTAAGTTTGATGTATTGGCCTGATATTCTGACCTGTCTTAGTGTCTTTAATGGCTTTCTCGTTCACAAGACAGGTGTCGCCATCTACAATGACTGTGCAAAGTGTATGTGCCTGCTTAATTCTATGGAGGAATTTGATATATCAGCCTGAAATTGGGCATATTTATACATGTCAAATAGCTTTGTTGTATACAAGACTGGTGGTGCCACCTACAATAATTTTTGTGTTGTGTGCACCCATGCCAGAATTTCAGCAGTGATGTTTGTGTATTGTTTCTTGTTCAAAATGTTTAGTACTTGCATTGTTCATATATATGAAAAGTAGTGGTTCAGCATTGAAGTGTTATACCAGGTGAAAGTCCATATGCACAGGTTCGCATTAGGCCTGTAGGCCTTGTTTTTTAAATTTAATATTGATTCTCTTAAGTCCTGCATATCTACCTTAGTCATTATGATTTCAGCAAAATGGACGTTTTTGATCTGCAAGTTCCAGACTAGGACATTTTAATAAACTAGAATATGGGTAGTCGACAGGCGACTATGTGTATCAGCAGAAATCAGAGTGGGACAGGTGAAGTGAGGCATGGATTAAGTGGCAAGGGAAATAGAGTGAGGTCACTGAAGTGTGTTGCATATTAGCATGGATGTCTGCAGCGTAAACATGAATGTAGGTTGTGCCACCTGTCATAAAATCGAGAAAATTGTCAAGGATGTATAAACTTGCAAAATTTCAGGTGGATAAGTCAAACCACGTCTGAGATATGAGTGATTTTATCACAAGGCAGATGAACAGATGGCACTGTACATAAGTGGTTGCAGGTGGCACCACCAGTTTTGCCTATGATGAAGAGCTATGCAAGTTCTATACACATGCAAAATGTTGGCTCAATCGGTCAAACAGTTCCTGAGATATGAGCTTATATGTCTGCAGAGTAAAGGTGAATGTAGGTGGCAACACCTGTCATAAAAAACAAGAAAGCTGTTAAGGATGTATAAACCTGCAAAATTCCAGGTGGATAAGTCAATCCACTTCTGAGATATGAGTGATTTTATACCAAGGCAGATGAACAGATGGACACTGTACATAAGTGGTTGCAGGTGGCATCACCAGTTTCACCTATGATGAAGAGCTATGCAAGATCTATACACATGCAAAATTTTGGCTCAATCGGTCAAACAGTTCCTGAGATATGAGCTTGGATGTCTGCAAAGTTAACCTGAATGTAGGTGGTGCCACCTATCATAAAATCAAGAGAGCTGTCCAGGATGTATAAACCTGCATAATTTTAGTTGGATAAGTCAATCCACTGCTGAGATATGAGTGATATTATCCCAAGGCAGATGAACAGATGGATGTAGGTGGCGCCATCTGTCATAAAATCAAGAAAGCTGTCCAGGAGGTATAATCCTGCAAATTTTCAGGTGGAAAAGTCATACCACTGCTGAGATATGAGTGATTTTATCCCGAGAGAGATGAACAGATGGATGCTGTGCATAAATGGTTTTAGGTGGCGCCACCATGCAGTTTTTGCCTATGATGAAGAGCTATGTGAGATCTATACACATGCAAAATTTTGGCTGTATCCGTCAAACGGTCCCTGAGATATGAGCTTGGATGTCTGCAGAGTAAACGTGAATGTAGGTGGCGCCACCTGTCATAAAATCGAGAAAGCTGTCCAGGATGCATAAACCTGCAAAATTTCAGGTGGAAAGGTCAAACCACTGCTGAGATATGTGATATTATCCCACGGCAGATGAACAGATGGAAGCTGTGCAAAAATGGTTGCAGATGGCGCCATCATTTTTAGTGTATGTTATAAAGCTATCAAAGGGCTACATTTGTGCAAAATTTTTAGCCTGATCGGTCAAACGGTTCCTGAGATATGTGGGTTTATGTGTAGAAACAGATGCACAAATGGACGCTGGGCAGCGAGGAAAGGTCAGAGGTCAACCAAAAATGAGGGTGCAGCATTTCACATGTGACCTGATGATAAACCCGATTCACTTAAAATGCAAACCAAGTTTTTTCAAACAGTTCAAAGATATAGTTCTAATAATCTGGGAATCCTGCATCTAGACATTGCGTCTAGACGTCTAGATGCTCTGTCTAGACGTCTAGACACATTGTCTAGACACCAGCCAGAGCCAGGTCAGTTGCCATGGTGATGTCTGGACCCCACCTGTTTGTACTGAGTGACCTCTTGACTTGGCTGCTGAAACTCAGCATGTTGCCAAATCTGTTTTCAAACACAGAAAGCCTTTTTCAATTGGCTACAATGCTTTTTTAAAGCTGTATTTACCCAATCTATTCTTATAGAACTGGCATGCAGAACCCTACCATAGAATAATTCTTGTAAAGTTTAAACCAATCAGCTTAACAGTTTCATCATAAATCCCCCCCATTCCCTCCCTGTGAATGGTGGTTTTGTTAGTAAACTGTTGTCAGCTTTTCTGTATTAATGAGAATTTTCTCTGTTAAAGTTTATACGCCAGAGTAAGCCAACCGAAAATTTTCCCTTATTGGGCCTATTATCGCCCATCCCGCCTCGTTCCCGTGTATCTAGGTCACACTTCCATTACCCATAACCACATTTTCGAAGGCATAAGGAAGAGGACTGGGAGGGAGCAATGTTTGTAATACAGAAAAGCTCACAACAGTTTACTAACAAAACCACCATTCACAGGGAGGGAATGGGGGGGGGGGGTTTATTACGTAAACATAATTGTGAGCTGTTTCTGTATTAATGAGAAAAAAACAGACATGCCTTGGGGAGGGAGCACCTACCGGTAACGCTGGAACGAGGAATCTCAGTGCTGGGATGGAGCAGCAGTCGACGGCGGTGGCGGAACCAACGGAGAGGAAGAAGATGGCTGGGAAAATTGGAGTACCTCACCAGACGCGATCACAGGGCCCATGGAGTAGAGGCCCGAAGCCTGGAGCTGAACATCTTTCAGATAGAAGCGTGTGAACGTAGATGGAGATTTCCAGTATCCCTTCTTGACCAACTGATTGGGGGAAATCCCGGAGAAATGGGCCAAGGAAGTCGAAATTGCCCGAATGTCATGGGCCTTGATGTGAAATTGGTCCAACGTGGATTGAGAAGCAGAGTCATATGCGGCGACGATAGTAGCTTTGAGCCACGAACTAATTGTGATAGGGCTAATCTCCTTATTGATAGATGTGACTTTTGTAGAAATAAACAATTTCTTGCGCCACCCCCCGTAAAGGATGAGTAGCCTTTAGATAATAACGCAACGCACCAACCGGGCAATTGGTAGCCCCATAACGGTACTGACTGTAGGGAGGGCCAGAACGTGCCAAGCAGACGGAGGGTCATCGAAATTTTGATTTTTCCTATAAAAATCCGGCGGAAAATGTAGGGTGGCCGACGAAACTGTCGGCCGCAATTTGCGTGAATTTCGAATCAGCCACGAGGGCATGAAGCTCAGAACGGCGACCAGCCGAGGCAAGAGCAAGGAGGAAAACCGTTTTCTGAGACAAATGGAGAAGATGGGCCGAACGCAACGGCTCATAAGGGGGTTCCCGGAGGTGACTTAAGACGACGTCCAGGCGCAAGGAAGGCGCAACATACCGGGGACGAGACGCACGGGCATGAACCCCCTTGAGAAAGTCCGACACCAACGGGTGATGAAGGACACGATCGGGACCCAGCGGACGGAGCACCGACAGCAGGGCGGCGCGATAGCCACGCAGAGAGGGATAGGATAAATGTTTATCCTGGAGTAAGAACACGTAAAAATCCAAAACAGCCGCAAGCTACGGATCTAAAGGGGAGATTCCGTGGGAAGACGCCCACTCCGTGAAGAGACACCACCGGGAGTCGTAGATGCGGTCTGAAGAACGGCGACGGGGAGCCGAGGCAAGGAGAGCAGCCGGACTTGAAATGCCCTGATCCTTGAGGTGTCCGATGAGAGCAGGCATGCGCATAGAGGGCACGACCGAAACTGGCGACGCGCTCGAGGGAACGACGGGAGCGCGAAGCGGAGCGGTAGTATAAGCGGGGGGCGAGAGAGAAGCGAGCGCCACAGAGGAAACAGGGAGCTGCAGGATGAAACGGAAGGATGAGAAGCAGGGTAGTCTGGTCCGCGCGGGACAAGCGGAGAAGGACACGGCGGATGAGCGGAGGGGCTGGAAACGCTAAGAGAAACCCGTGAGACCACCCGGATGGCGGCGTGTCGGGGAGACGGTCGCGAGGGTGACGTAGACACGTCTCGGAAGGCACGAGAACGGGGGGGGGACGGAAAATCGAACAGATCGAATTCCGGCCGCCCCAGGCGAGCGAAAACACTCCGAATAACCGGGAGCGGAAGGAGCGGTGGGGAAGGAAGAGACGCCGGATGACGGGAAAGGGCGTCCGCTAGGATGTTCGACACGCCCGGAAGATGGGATGCACGAACTGATGCCCGGAGAGAGAGGCATAGATCGAACAAAAGGTAAGTCTCCTGCATGAGCGAGGGAGACCGAGTACCACCCTGCTTGTTGATATAGGCCACAACCGTGGTATTGTCGGTCCGGATGAGAATGTGACGTCCGAACAAGCAGGGAGACCAGTGGGAGATCGCGCGACGGATGGCACGCAGTTCAAGGATATTGATATGGAGCAGACGTTCCAACAGGGACCATATCCCGGAAGTGCGAAGATCGGCGAGATGGGCCCCCCAACCGAGGAGAGACGCATCGGTATAGATGGTGCAATCGACATCCCTGGAAAAAGGAACGCCGCGCAGGAGAAAGGAAAGGTCCAACCAGGGACGAAACGACCGCCAGGTGTTCCAAAACGGGAGGACCGTAGGACGAACCGAGGTGAACCGGAGAAGGCCATGACGGCACAAGATAGACTGAATCGGACGGAGGTACAGTCGGCCGAACGGGATGAAGGACGCGGCCCAGTTGAGAGCACCTTGGAGAGAAGCCGCTGTGCGCGAGTCGACACGGCGCTGCGTGAGAAATGAACGAATCAGGCGGCGGAGGTTGAGAGCAAAATCGCGCGGGAGCGACGCTGTGCCGGACGCAAAATCGAGGGTGACACCCAGAAATTGGAGGGACTGGGTGGGAGTGAGAAGAGACTTCTCCGCATTGACCAGGAAGCCGAGGTTCCGGAGTAAGATGAGAACCCGGGAGCGATGCGACAGGAGGAGGGAGCGATTGGCCGCATGGACCAGCCAATCGTCCAGATAAGGGAGCACAGAAATGCCCTGGGAACGGAGATAACTCGTGACCGTGTGAACCAACATGGGAAAAATCCAGGGGGCCACGTTGATCCCGAACGGAAGGGCCCGGAATTGATAAACGAGGTTCTGGTACGCGAAGCGAAGAAACGGTTGAGACGAGGGATGGATGGGAACGTGAAAATAGGCATCCGTAAGGTCTATCTTGAACACCCAATCCATCCGCCGAACAATGCGGAGCACAGCATGGATATTGAACATCCGAAACGGGGGCGGACGGATGGACGAATTGAGGCGCTTCAGGTCTATGATCGGGCGCCAACGGCCGTGCGGTTTGGGAACGAGAAAAAGGCGAGAGTAAAACCCCATGGTGGAAGGGGAAACCTCGAGAATGGCCCGTTTGTCTAACATCGATTGAATGGCCTCCTCCAAAGCGAGGCGTTTTGCCGGATCGGGCGGAGGCGGAGTGAAGAATGGGTGCAAGGTGACGGGAGGTGCGTGCAAAAACGTAAGACGGAACCCGAACTTGACGGTGCTGATAATTAAACGCTGTGAGGTGATACCTGCCCACGCGGGAAAATGGGCGCTGAGACGAGCGCCGACCGGAGCGATAGAGTCATTTCTTGGTCGAACCTCGTTTAGAGGAGCGACCACGAAAGGGCTGAGAACAGCCGGAACGGCCTGAAGGACGAGAAGACGTAGCAGGCGCGCGCCGAGGCGGAGCGGAAGCTGGAACCGGAGGCCGAGGGCGGGGAACGCGGATGGAGGGCCGAGGCGCAAGAGAGGCCGAGCGGAGGCGGGCCTGACGATCAGAGCGTTCTAAGGCGCGGTCAAAGAGAGGTCATAAGTGGCCGCCAAACAGCAGGGAACCGGTAAAAGGTTGACAATAAAGTTCGGTTAACTCCGCCTGAGTAAGCTCCGGCTTGAAGTGTTTTAACGACTGAATGCAAGCCGTGCGGCGTAATAAGATGCAATTTTCCACCAGGCGCCAAACGACCAGATTTAACACAGCGCATGTATGGGCAGAAGCCTGCCAGATGTCGTTGAGAGTGAGCGTGTCCGGAGAAACGGCGAGCAAGCTAGTGACAGCCTGCAAGTCGTTAACCATGCCGGCCGCTTGCCGGCAGAGCCCCTCCAGATCCGACAAGTGACGATCCGAAAGGTGGACAGAGGACGGAAATAAAGACTTTCCGTCCGCAAACGGCTGTTCCAGGCCGGACTCGAGGCGCATGGGAGCCGACGGAATATCCGGGTTATCCGGAAAAGGGAGCAAGCGATCGAAACCCACGTGAATTCCAGAGGGTACCGGGGGACTAAGGTTTCTCCGAACCCGGCGGAAGCGGGGCCCCAGTAGCAGTGGAGCGAGACCCGGAGACCACCGCATGGTGCTCACGTAAGAGAGCCCCCGTGTGTTCGGAAAACTCCATACACACGGCGGGCGCGGCCGGGGGCGACTGCAGGGCGGCAGGATTCAAAAATGAACCCGCCGCCGATGCCGAGGAAGTCAGAGGTTGTAACCTACGGAACTTCGGACCAGAAGGGTAAGCCTCCTGGGTGGAGGTAGCCACAAGGTCCAGAAGCGCAGATTTGCGCGTACGCCAAGCCTGGCGTTGCAGCGCGATCTCCGACCACTGGTCAGGTGCCAGGGTTGGATCGGCTGACTGAGAAGACGGGGACCCTGGAGAACCCCGGGGAAGAGGAGCCAGAGAGACCCGCTGAGCCGGAACAACCGGAGGCTGGAAACAGGAAGCCGGGGAACGAGCAGCAGCAGTACCCATCCTGGAAGGAGCCGGAACCGGATCCGTCGGCCGCACAGCAGACGGCGTCTGAAATAAAGAGCCGGCCGGCCGGGCAGTAACGGCGGGAGACGGAGGAACCGGCCGGCCTGAAAGGAGGCAGGAGGGATCGACGCACTTACCTGCACCCCAGGAAGGGCCGGACGATCCAGCGGAATGGCTCCAGCCGGCCCCGGTGACAATGATGGAACACGGCGAGGAGCCGGGGGCGACAAGAACGGCCAGGGAGAAAGGACCGGGGGCGCCGGGGAGGGCGCCGGACAGACAGCTGCGGGTCTAGACGAATCGTCTAGATCCGACATCAAGGATGAACAAAACTGGGACAATTTATGTAATATAGAATATGCAGATGATCTGTCAGAACGGGAGGCCGTGTGAACTGGGGAAGATTTCCGTTTCCGGGAAAGAGACAGCAACGATATTACAGTCGAAACCACAGGAGAGGTGACAGGACCGGCAGGAACGGACGGTGAACGCAGCACGGCCATGGTGCGGTCAACCAGGGTAGGCTCCCCCCCCTCCCCCCCGGAGACAACCACGGGGCCAGACAAGGGAAGAATGGAGGGGGAATCCCCAATAACCGGGGAATGAACCCAATCCTGGAATAAGGCCCACTTGTCAGTGGACCACGTCTGGCAATGGAAACAAGGATCAGCCGGACCGCAGCAGGAGTCATTGTTGGTGCGGCAACTATAACAAGTGGGGTGGGAGTCCCAAACCGGGATTATAGTGCCACAAGAGACACAAAAGGAGGGGTTCTCCATGGCGGGCAAGGGAAAATAAGAATAACTTACAATCAGTTGGCAAACTCAAAACGACAAACCCAACAGTGGACGAATCTCGCAGCGCGGGATCATACGTCCATCATGGCGTACGCCAGAAGAAAAATGTGGTTATGGGTAACGGAAGTGTGACCTAGATACACGGGAACGAGGCGGGATGGGAAAATTTTCGGTTGGCTTACTCTGGCGTATAAACTTTAACAGAGAAAATTCTCATTAATACAGAAACAGCTCACAATTATGTTTACGTAATAAAACAGTGTATAAACTAGAAGAGTTAAAAATTATATTTTCGCTTGTAAAAAACGCATCAATGTAGGTGGCCCCACCAAAACCTCAATTTCAGATATGACATATGTGACAAACATTGGTATAAAATTTGGTGATTATAGCTCTAGCCGTTTCTGAGATTTTAATTTTAGTGTGCTTTTTTGGACAGATGACAGTTCAGCCTCCTGTAACCTCGGCCAAAAATCTCCGAACTAGAACCATTCGCACAAACTTTAGAGAGACTGTTCCAGGAATCATTTCTGTGAAATACTGGACAATTTGGCTGGACAGTTTCGGAGAAGAAGATTTTTAAGCTTTTTTAGCTTTTTCCCTATTAAATCTAAGAAAATGCTGTTAGAAAAAAATAAACTAATTTCGATAGAGTTTTTCAGATGATTGATTATTTGCAAAAAAATTGGTGATGCTGGCTTCTGCCATTTTTGAGATAGCTATGGTTAACGTACAGACAACGCACGATGTACGACGGACGCCGCCGCACCATCGCATAAGCTCACAGGTTAGCTAAAAAGTGGGTTCTGTGGCCTTGACCTTTGACCCCTTGACCTCAAAATCAATAGGGTTCTTTATCCATGGCTGGGTGAGCCATTTTTGCAAGATGAAAGTTTTTGGTCACACAGTTTGCTTAAAATGGGTCCACAACCTTTTTATTAAAAAGTGGGTCCTATGGCCACGACATTTGATCTGTGACCTCAAAGTCAATAGTTATTCATCCATGTGTGGGTGAGCCATATGTGAAAAATCAAAGGTTTTGGTGAAATGGTTTGGATCAAAATTGATCCTTAAGACAATCACAGAATGACAGACTGACACACAAAAGGAGGCATTATTATATCCCCTCCTGCAACTTTGTTGCAAGGGGATAAAAATAACCAGAAGCCCATTAAAGTCCTTATCATTTTGTGTTTGTGCAGTTCTGTGTTTTAGTTTTATCAGTGGTGGATGCTGGATAAAGTTATTTGAACAGTATGGCTGTGCAGCATGTTTGCCACTGCAAATTGGCTTTTTTCCAAAGAAGTAATGTGACGATATTATATGATTTAATTAAGCATGAAATAATATAAATACTTTGCAATGCCGGGACGGTGTAGACCTGTCTAGAAAGAGGTGCAAAACTGATGGTATCAGTTCAAGTGGCCATATCTGTTTATCAATGTAACAGATGGAAGTATCTGTAATGTAACAAACATAATATGACGTACAAATACCATTGAAGTCATAACTATGAATCATTTAGTGGATGTAATTTTATTCCGTCATCTTAGGTCATTACTGATAAGTCGCAAGACCAACATCTGTTCAGTCATATTTCTTTCTGAATTGATCATATGGAACCTATACACTGAGGAGTTCTAGTTTTGCTGTTAGATAATCACCAAATTTGTCTGATTTGCCTCTGGTGTAAATGAAGGTAAGCTTTAGTGCATTGTATCACGAAAATTCAGGTGGACAGGATGCTGGAATGGAGTATAGGTAAAAGTAATACATTTTTCCATTTACAAATCCATATCTTAAAAATAATACCATTTTCTATCAATAAATCCATATCTTTTTAATCAACGTCTCTTTTTTTCCCTTAAAGTTTTGATGGAACCCTCACAAAACAATGGAATAGAGGAACAGAGGAATATTAATGTATGAAGTCAATCACAGCAAATTTCCTTTCATGTTTTGCTAGGGTTTCCTCTCATCAGACCAGATTCACAGGATTGTGTAAGGACTGATTCATGACCTAAAACAAAAAATTTGCCCTTTCCCTCATGACTATGGATATTTCAGTGAGAGCATGGATGAGTGATATTTTTAGACACCCTGCTTATAAAGTTCCATGATATTTGAAAATACCCAAAAAATCTTGACCTTTTTAAGAATGGACTTGTGTGCTCAATCCTGCCAGAAAAAACTACATTTTGTGGATTCAAGCAGAAGTTAAATTCAACTGATATCCTTGATTGTTGACTTTTATACTGGAGATGTCTCAACAGAATGAAGTTAGACATGATAACAGACAAAAAACCTGAATACTGCAGCATGCACTTGAAAAGTAACCAAAATTATTTTGCTCAGACAAAGAATGCTGTTTTGAAAGGGAGTCATTTGTAAGAGCAGAACAGAACAGAGTTTATTCAGGAAAAAGGCCTCAGGCCCAAAGTGAGAGCAAATCTCGTAACATAAGGTATGTTTATTTGGTAATTATGGGCAAACTGATATTTGGGGTTCAGACTCAATGTGGCAGAGTCAGTATGCTACACTTACATTAGTTTCACCAGAAGCTGTAATAATTAATTATGGGATTTAGAAAATAATGTCATGTGAATTATAGAGAACAAGCTGCTATAGAGTTTGGGTTTCATTTTTAAGTTGTTGAATGAAAAATTATTTTACCATTAAATTTTACGTTCTTCCTCTTACTAATACTTTAAGTACCATGTTTTCTGTGAACATGTTCAAATATTTTTTTACTAATATAAATACATATCAAACAACAAAAATAACTGTTAAAAACATGACCTAAGTGATGCTATTGGTCAATTGATGGAATAAGAAATTAGCGACAAAATTTAATTATTTTAATACCTACATGAAACTATATTGAGATTTGCTTGTAGGTTTAATGCATTTTTCAATTAGAATACAAGACTTCTTTCTGTGATTTACACATCATTTAGGAGTAGCTTTTTGTTCCATTTCTACCAAGTTACTTATGTTACAGATCATATGCAACAGAAAAAAACAAGTACCTTCACACAAACACAAAAACACTCAAGGAAGATCATGTTTGTTGTTTTATATAAAATATTTCATGGTTTTATTTCATACAAATTATACATGGCATTGTGCAGAATGTCATTCCTGTCCCCAAACCTGAAGATTCAAAGTCTATCGAGATGGTTAATGCAATGCATGGGTTCTTTTGTCTCCTCAATTTATCCAAAATATTCAAGAACTGACAGTGGGTATTATTCAAATAAACACTGAATAGAGGACAGGTTGTAAGAGGATCCAAGCAAGGAGTCATGAAAATATTCCAGGTGGAGGACTGATACTGCAGTCTTGCATAATCCATTACTCAATACTCTGCTTATTCAGATAGTCACGTCTCCCTCCAGCAGATGTCACCACTGGGTATGTTGTTACTAGTATCTACCATGTGCTTCCAAACACACTAGATATCACAACTGGGTCAGTCTATTCCTTCACTGGATATCATCCCAAACTGTTGAAGTATGGCAGTATATTGAATATGACAGGTGAATCATCTGACAGTTAAACATGACAATTAAAATGTGCAGTAAAAAACACACTGCAGTCACTGAAACCTTCAATGAAACATATTTAATGGATGGTTCAATTTTTGGGTTTTCAGGCGGTGTTGGCCAAGGACAAAAGCAGTTGAAGGTGTATACATTTAGTAAACTACAAATGTATTAATTGTCTCATGTCACATGAGCTGATTCCTGAGAAAATACATGCCTATCATGCAGATTGGTTTTATTTTTATTTTTTATTTTTAGTTTCCCTATGTCATTCTGGCCACACCCAAAGAACACCAGATCTTTCTGACCTGCACAGAATTAAAAGAATCTGATGATCTGAAAATGTCTTTTTTTTCTCTTGTATTACATGAGCTGAGGTTGCTTTCTTATTTATTACACTTCACCAATCACATATTTCTGTCCAGTGCAACTACAGTAAAACCTCACCTTACGACCACCTCAGTTTAGGGACCACCTCAAAATAACGACCACTATTTCATGGTCCCAATTATTTTTTGCTCTTTATATCAGACACTGCTTACAGGACCCCCCTGCAAATGTGACCACTTTATGGAGGTCCCTTTTGGTGGTCTTAATTTCGAGTCACCAGTGAATGTTTAGTATATATTAGTCCCAGAATTTTATCAAGCCGTCCCATCCTGCTGTGGCTACTTTGGACGTCTCGTGAGGGTGCCAGATTGCTGAAATACACACGTCATCGTGTGCCTTGAACTTGCTGTACAACTTGGTTGTCCTCCAGTCCCAGATGTACAACTTACCGTCCGCATCACCTGAGATCAGGTACCTGGAAAAATACCAATTACAACAGTCTTATCTGGTCATATTATATTAAATCTAGCCATATTAAATTATAATGAATGAAGATAATAATCTCATAACATAATACAGATCATTTACATTACTGAATGCTAAAATCATATCATGGTCAAATCATATTACATTTGGCACTGCAGACAAAAAATAGTTAGATATCTGATCACATCAGGCAAAAATAATCATATTTTATTCAGGATTTGTGCAAGCTGAATTATTCTCAGCAGTTGATGATACATCTGAAACTTATCTTTTACTTTCCTTTCATGCTAAGGTGATAAATGGAATCTAAAATTATTATTATAATATTATTACTTACGTCATTTCTGGTGAAAAGTCAACTGTGCAAGCATATCCTGCCACCTTAAATAAGAAAATATATAGTCCCTGTAATTCTTTTTAATTCTCAAGAATAAATTAATCTAAATATCAAAATAAATCATCATTACTGGTAAAGGCATAGTCAATAAATGTTAAGTATACCACATTAATATAAAGTATTATGGTTAACAATTAAAAGAGTACATGGTGACCATATATATAACTTATAATATAATTTTTCATGATGGTAGGGCTAAAAATAATAATTTAAATTCTCTAAAAATAAATAACTTCTCCAAAGATATATTATTTTGGTAAAACATTGTGACTATAATTTTACTTAAAATTCAGTATATTTTTATGTTTAGTTGTTTTAACATGTACATTTAAACATGAGTACTAAGAAAAGTACTCAGATTATCACTTGCTACTGTTTTGAATATCATGGAAAATTCCATCCAATTCAAGAAAAGGTCATGTGACAATGATCATGTGACTTTTTACATACCATGTGACCCTTGAAGACTTTTTTCCTCATCATTTTGAAATGACTCAGGACATTAAATATGACCACTTGATTATCCATGGACTGACAGGCCAACCATTTACCTAAAACATAAAACAAGGGACCTATGGGTCACTGTGCTCAGCTGACGTTAACCTTGAAGGTAAAAATAATATCTTATGGAGATAAAGTGTAAGAGGAAGAGGTAATAAAGGCCATGGTTGGTTTATATGATTGGTTTGTATTGATGAGCAAGAAATTGTTGCAAAAAATATTTTGTGACCTGACCATGTGTTTCCTAATGTTGAAACTAAAGCATGTGAGCAGTTTGTGAACAAATGATCTGTACTATTACCATGATCATTAGTTGGTTTTTTGATTAACTGTTGACATTTCAGTAGTTTACACATTTGTTCAATTGAATCTATTTTTTTGTATAATATATATTATTAAATATCTATGTATTTTTTTTATGAAATGTATACAGTTGAAATAGAGCTAATATACAACATAAAACAGGGCAAACAAAGCCTGATCTCAAATTCTGCTGAGGCAGGAAAATAATGAACAAATGTTTGTATTAAATCCTCATTTTTTTATCACATCAATTATTTTCTAATTTAAGTTTATATTTCTATACATTTCCAATTTAACATATATATCTGAATATAAAAATTGATTCATAATTCTCAATTGCATCATCATAAATCTCAATCTTGTCAGATAACACCACATCATGCATACAAATGTTTATTTATTTTTTACCACAAAAATATATCTTTTAAATTTGCAAAACAATAAATATCTAAAAATAATACTTGATTTAGATTTCACAATTTTTAATTGTGTCTTTATTTATCCATAATGTGCTTCATATATAATAATAATTTAAGCATACTGATGGGTTCAATTATATTTGTTAAAATCATTTAAAAGAAAATTGATTTCTTTAAAAATGCTACATTACACAACATTGCATCTTCTTGATTACACCTTGAATTATTTTTTCAAGGAATGTTTTTGCATATCGGAGTGGAAACAGCATTACAATTAAGGAGATACAGTGAAAACAATAACAACTAGTGCATAACACTTGGTGGGTCGGGTTTGCGGGGGGGGGGGGGGGGGGATGATTGGGGTGGTGATATGAGAATAACTGTACACCTGTCACAGCAGGGGATCTCCCCCAGTGACTGTAACAAATCAGAAACCCTGGCATAGCTGACTTCCAGTGACCTGGAGTGGGACCCTGCATCTGTAATCAAAGCAAGTGACTACAGGAAAAAAATCAATAACTAGCTTAATTTTCAAGCTTTTATTTTCAAATTTCAGATTTAGACAAACTAAATATTTATGTTTACATGCTGTGAAAATTAAATCAATGGTGCTTACAAGAAAAAAACGTGCCATGGTCAAAGTTGGGCAAAATTTAAGGTACTGATTTTTTTTTATGCTAATAACTTAAAAAATTTACAAAATTCAGATCTAATTTTTGGTAAACAATTGAATCTTAATTAAACATAGTTATATACTTGAGAAAATAGACTCTAGTTTCAATATTTTTCATGTTAAGTGAGTTATTATTTTTCCTGATTTTTTACAAAGTCCATTATGTTTGGGCCCATAACTTAAAGAATTTATACTTTACAGACTTAATTTCTGGCATGTACATAGGAATTATATAGAGGAATATTTATGGTAAATATGAGGAAAAACAGATGAGTGGTTTTGATATTAGGCAGTCCTGAAGTAAGAAAATAGGATTTTAATAAAAAATTGAGGTTTTTCCTTAATTTCTCAAAGGAACGAAGTCGCAAAGACCCAGTTTTCGGCTTGGTAGGAGATCTTGGGGACATCTAACATTATGCTGAATTTTGGATTCCTAGGTCTTACGGTTTCAAAACGTGCCACATCTACGGACGGACGGACGGACGGACGGACGGACGGACAGACGGACGGACGACGGACAATGGACCACGACTATAGCTCAGATGACTTATAGTCAGCTGAGCTAAAAACATGAATTTTAGTAAATAAAATTATACATATTGAAAGTAGGGGTTAACATTAATAGTTAACTGCTTGCCTGGGGCAAGTAAAAGTTCCAGAAAATGGAAGTAGGGCAACCAAAAGTAAGCTCTTACTTGCCCAACTGGGCAAGGCAAGTGGATCCAACATAAATACTTACCAAAATGCCTCAATCTTAACTAATCTTCAGTTAGCAATTTCCTTTCTTTGAGAAATGAAATTATTGTAATAATACTACTATCTTGAATTACCTGTATCTTTATCTGTGCAAATACTAAAGAGAAATATTATTAATTACATCTGAGCATGTTTATTATTGCAAAGTAATCATGTGATTCATTTGTGGTTGCTATTACTGAACTTTGTATGACAAGTAAAAATTAATGCAGAGCAAATAAAAGTTAGATTTTACTTGCCCTCCTTGGCGAGTACTTTCAACAGTTAATGTTGAGCCCGGGAAAGATAACTATGCAAAATTCAATAAAATACTAGAATATCAGCAAAAGCTGACAAAAGCCCTCAGCCAAAAGAGGAGTATTTATGGGTGGTAACAGTAACAAGTATTCATGTAATATTTGTTCTCACATGGATTTATATCTGTACATATGTCTCTTGTTCAAGTTGTGAATTGGAACTAGAGAGGTATATTGTAACTTTGTAAGTCTGGCCCCAGTCTTTGTAAGTCATGCAGCACCTTAGAGATCATCAAGGCCAATGACCATTCCACATTCACAAACAATCCATCCAGGGTTCCTGAGAAATAAGCTCCTATGTTTTTTCTATTATAAGCTCTGTGACCTTGAGAAGTAGGTCAAGGTCATCCATCTTTGAACCTGACCGAGATTTTGTTAATATACATCAGCACCCAAGAAATAAAATTCCTATGGTGATTCCTTTTCGAGATATCCTGCTCACAAGGTAAATGTTAACACACGCTCACAAGGCAAAAATTGAAAAATCCAAAAAAAATTCTTTTAAAATCAGAAATTGGAGGTGATGCCCCCAAACCCGTGCAGCAATTACAGACCATCAGTGCCAATAATCATAGCATGTTTCATAACAATCTACAAAGTGGTTCCTGAGAAATAAGCCTCGAAGTTTTTTTTCCATAATTGGCTCTATAATGTCGTAAAATAAGTCAAGGTCACCCATCTTCGAACTTGACCGAGATTTTGTTAATATACATCAGCACCAAAAAAATAAAATTCCTATGGTAATTCCTTTTTGAGATATCCTGCTCACAAGGTAAATATTAATACATGCTGTTTTTTTTCAATTATTCACTCTAAAACATCGAGGTAAATGTTAACACATGCTAGTTTATTTCTTTAATGAGCTCTAAAACATTCAAAAATAAGTCAAGGTCACCCATCTTTAAACTTGACTGAGATTTTGTTAATATACATCAGCACCAAAGAAATAAAATTCCTACAGTAAATCCTATTCAAGATATCCTGCTCACAAAGTAAATATTAACACATGCTAGTTTTTTTTCTATAATTCACTATAAAATGTTGAAAAATAAGTCAAGGTCACCCATCTTGGAACTTGACCGAGATTTTGTTAATATACATCAGCACCAAAGAAATAAAATTCCTACAGTAAATCCTTCTTGAGATATCTGCTCACAAGGTAAATGTTAACACACACAAGATGGACGGCTTGGGTGACGACAATAGCCCTTCAGCCTCAAAGGCTGAGGGCTAAAAAGTGTGTTGCAAATGTCGCATAGTTTTAAGAGGATCAAGCACAGGTAAGGTTAGGTAAGATCATAACTATTGACTGGAGACCCAGAGATTGGGTGCTAGACTTGACCACAAGGTTGTGGGTTCACATCCCATTCTGAATGCCTTAAATATTAAGACTCCTAGCTAAATTATTTACCATAATAGTATGCCCTCTCCTCCCAAGAGTGAATGGGTAATGGCCAGGAGGTAAGATGGATGGAAAACGTTATTACTATAAGGTGCCCACCTAGGTGGCATGATAATTAAGAGCTGACATAAAAATAATGAATAATATTATTTAAATAAAATAGTACTCACCGTTGGGTGATAATGTGACGGCAGGCATTGAGTGCATAGTTGGGTCAGCTATGTACTTAAAATCTACTGGGATGTCCCTGTTGTGAAGAAAATATAATACCAATTGTTATAAATCTACTAGTTCATATACTGTACTTATACATTTATGTTGCAGTGCTATTGTTCTATAAATATAATTTGCCTTAAGCAAATCTAAACCATGTTGATGATAACATACTATGAAATACAAACTTTATAATAAATTGGTGCATCTGCAAAGGAAAAAGACACTGAAATATACAGAAAGTTACCACAGATAAGACAGCAGTGAAAATGTTAAAATGATTAAAATGATCTGAGACCCAATAGAAGTAGGATCCCCCCAGCCCTCTTGACAACTAAAGTTCACCGAACGAGTATTACAAGAAAAGAATGTAATAAGAATGTCTTAATTTGACAGCAATTTGTTATTATTAAACGTATAATTTATCGGTTCATATAGATTTACCTTACAAGACAATGGTTGGGTATCTATATCAATATAAGGTGTAAAGCATGAGGATCTCATTAAGCCTGCAGCCTGAACATTGGATAAGCTCTGTATTACCTTAATGAAACCCTAAAGTAATGGATGGTAACCTTTTTTTCTAATTCATTTTTTACCATAATGTGGTCAATATAAAAGCATTTCAGTTGTATTTAATCATGATAAGCCAGGAAATTGCATCTACTGCATTCTAGATCAGCATAATTTAATATATAATTTGTAACTTTCAAAAGTCACAAAAACGACATCCCACCAGACAAACCAATGTGGTCATGTTAGTGGGATGGTTGTGTTAGTGAGAGGTTTTCATGATGATTAATATTTGTCTTACAAGATTGGTCATGACAGTGGAGTGGTCATGTTAGCGAGTGTTAACTGTATATGCTGGAACAACATGTATATTGTGATGCTAATCCAGCAGATTAAGACTTGAACTATAAACTATGAATAAATATATTATTCAATTTATTTGGCTTGAAATACACCATTCAGAAAGTTAATACCATTTTAAATACATTTTACTATGTCCTTACCATTCCCAGACTCGCAGACTTTTGTCATCTGATGTACTGACAAACCGTCGATTCTGGTCAACAAATGTGATGGAGTTGACTGCCCCTAAATGCCTGTCATATTCCTGTACAACTTCTCCTGACCTTGTATCCCACTGTAATAATCAGTACAGCTCATTTAAGTGAATACCATGAGGTATATAGTGACTAAAAACTCTTGAGGCATGTGAGCTACAGCAGCATAAAGGAATATGGATAAGGAACAGCAAGATATACAAAATAGGCCACACCAAAAATCACACAGAGCAATCCTTTTCATTTATCCATTTATGAATAAAATTTTGCATTATTAAACCCCCCCCCCCCAAAAAAAAAAAAATTAGGTAGTTTTTCTTTTGTCATTTTCATTTACCATGGGTATATATATTGAAGTATAATATAAGAAAAAATGTGCTTTACATACCAAAAAGGATAGGAACAGGACTAGAGCTATATAAAATGATCATGATCTTTTCACATATTTACATTCTTGAAAGAAAAACCATCTATGCCGTGTGATAAGAATTTGATTACTTGTACAGTACAATACTTACACAGACGATCTTCTTATCTGATGTCCCGGCCACAAACAGATGCTGTTTGTCTGGTTCAGGATGGAACTTGACGCAGTATGGGACTTTTTTATTGGTGAACCTACTGATACATTCCCCTAAACAAAAATAAACATAGATCAGTAAATAAGCAAATAATCTGACAAATACACTGCTGAAGATAATATCAATCACCCTCAGTTTCTGGAAAAAGAACAATAGAATATACTAAAATATTTTAATGTTACATTTTATAACATTTCTACACTCTGCATCTACTAAACTGACTTATTTGTGTATAACAGGTATAATATATATACCTACATTTCTGTATCTGACAATTGACAGTATGTATCATACCCACCTGTGTCTCTGTCCCATGATGCAAAATATCTCTTATACCCTTCTGTGCCATAGAGAAGGGCATCTATTATATCCACCTGTTTCTGTATCGGAGTTTGCAGTTTCAATCATACTTTTCTGTTTCTGTATGACAGTATCAATAATACCCACCTGCTACTTTATAACATATTTACACTATATATTATACCATTAAATTTTTGTATTCCAAAAATCACAATATCTATTCTACCCACCTGTTTCTGTATCCCAGAGTTTGCAGTATCTATCATAGCCACAACTGAGGAATTGTTGACCATCATTACTGAATGACACATCTCTTACAGCTTGCTTGTGACCAAGATAAGTTCGCACACATCGTCTGTCATTATACACTTCCCATATCTAGAGAGATCAAACATATATATAAACCTCCCAAAGTACAAAAGAACCAAACACAATTATAAACCTGTCATACCTGACAAAAACTTATATAAACTACAAACAGTGGAACCTTCCTGGGAGACCACTTGTCTAATAGGACCACCTGTCTATCAAGGCCATCCTTGAATGCACTTAAAGCATTCACACTTGTTGTGAATCTTCTGTCTGATAAAACCACCTGTAAATTTAAGACCATTTTTGGCCAGTCCCATAGCTGTACTTATTAAACAGGTTCCACTGTAAATATATCTACATTAATATATATTTATACATTATCATACTAAAAGTATATCTAGAAATGTATACATTGTAAAACCCAGTTTAATCTGATTCTGCATGTTGCAGTTTTTATATTTACTTCATAAATAAAAATTCTTAATTTTGTAATCCTAAATCTGGTTCTCCAATTCATAATGTCAATTTAAGTATTTCTTGGGAAACCCATAGATAACTGCTCTGATTATGATACTAACTGGTTTATTAACATATTCATGTGACCTGACCTTGATTTTGCTATCCATACTGCAGGATAAGAGTAGATGAGCAGTTTTTGGGAACCACCGGATAACTGAGACACCCTTGGAATGTCCTGACCATGTATGTATAAGTTTTTTGGGTATGAAACACTTCTCTGGTGGATCCTCTGTTCTCAAATTAACACCAACATCTTGAGGAGCGTGAAGGAATGATCGACCCTGGTAATCGTAGGCATCCTTGACTGAAATAAGAAAATTAAGACAAAGTATTTGTAGATTATTTGAGAAAATTATTTTCCACAAGTTTAAATTTTAAATTTATCACACCTTGCATGAATGGAGAGACAAAATTTCAAGTAAAAATCTGCAGATCTTAATAATAATGCACAAATACTGGATCTATCTTGTTTCAGCACCTTACACTTACCATATGACTGTCACATCTTTTGGGTCTTAATATTTTTTTTTACAAATTACTTTCATTGATCATGTTTCTTATGACTTTCATATAACATGACAAAACTGCAACAACTGCTCACACTTTATTAATCTTAAACATGCATAATTAATAATTTCATATCTCAGGTTCTGTTTAAGAAGATAAGACATTTATTAAGTTATATTTAAATTTTATACATATATGAAGATTATATATGACACCTACTGTGTAGTGTTGTTTTTTCTTCCATTGGTTTTTCCTCCACCCTCTTTCCCTTCTTCTGTCTTTTGGCCAATATCTCATCCAGAACTTCTTGCTCCTCCTAATACAAAAGATGACAAGTACAACTTGAGGATATCATTAATAATGATCCAACCACCATTCTTCACCTCATCAATCCTATAACCATCACTAAATTTATACTTCTTTTGATTGTCTATCTGCTACTTTTGTTTTTTTTGTTTTTTTAAAATGCACTGAAACTTACCTTTTTCCACTGACAGACTAAGCTGATGTTTGGGAGGAAGATGCATATTTCGACTCACAGAGGTGATGCTACAAGGGTATTTGTACACAAAGCTTTCACCTGACCTTTGTTATTGGGGCATTGTATTGCCAGGCAGTTTGTGATATGAAGTGATTCACGATATAGCATGGCAATATGGAAATCAGTTTGTAAATCTTGTGCCTTACAACATACATAGCAAGAAATAACAAAATACCCCCGCTGCATGTTGATTAAAGTGTATACATAATGATTTGATTTAAATTTGGTTCAGTGTCAAAGTATAATATGCAATACAACATGTGCTTTGGGACCTAAGGCTTTTAGTGAGTACCAATGACACAGCAAAAAGAGATTGTTTTATTCATTCTCTGCTATTTCTGTATGCCTGTATGCCTGCTTCGAATAAGATTTGTGAACCTGTAATATTGCAGTAGGTAAATATTTGTGCTCAAATTTTTCACATAGACTGCAAACTCTTGAGCTAATTTAGTGTTTGTTAGTCCTATTTGTTATGTCACATATAATTCTACCTCCTACCATACATCTTTCCCTACCTGTTGTGGTTCACTTTGTATTTGCGAGGGTTTCATGTTCACAATTTTCTCAAAAAGGAAGTTATTGTGAACATAACACCTTCACAATTAAGATGCCTTATTTACACAAGGGACCTATGGGTCACGACGCTCAGCTGTTATATATGATAAAAGTTATTATTTAGTAATGAGGCACATGCTGGTTTTGTGTGGTAATAAATATAAGCTGTATTATGAGTTGTTGTTGTTTAGCTTATGTATGATTTTGATAGTACCTTTGGAGACAGGGAAGAGGATTGATTTCGTTTATTTTATTAACAAATGGAGTACTATTGTCACACAGATTTTGACTTGGCCATATAACTTATAAGCAGAACATATAATATAAGAGTTTAACTATTTATTAAAAAAAATACAAATATTGTCCCAAATATAATTTTTATTAAAAATAATAAGAGAATCATATGATTTTTTAAAATGAAATATAACTGATATGATTATTAAAATAATATTAAAGAATATATTCATGAATGCATTCATGAATACATTTTGAAAGTATTTGCACGAGTATTCATATATTTTAATTTTTACCTGAATTCCCATTCTTTATGCAAGAAATTTTATAATGGAGTACAAAATCATATTCGTATTTAAATACAATTACAAAGTATTTGCACCATGTCTGGAATTTATTCAGTTTTCACCAAACGATGTTGAGAATCCAGAATATACAAAATTCACACATTTAAATAATGATCATAAGTAACTGGTTTTATGGCGTTTATTTATATTAAAAAATAACTGTAAAAAATTCATTTTGGACTAATTTCACATCAATGTACACACTAGACACAGCAGGAATCTAGATTAATATTATCAACTGCATCTTTGTCTAATTTCCTTCATATGATCCCTAATGAATAGTAATGAATAATATGATTTACTTCTTTATCATTAAAATTGAACTGAAAAATGCCATAGGTGACTGCATGGTGTTATTTGGAATATGTGACATTCTACCCATCGATACAAGATTCTTATATCATCAGTAACTGCAAGTTAATTTCCTGTTATTATAAACTAACAAATTCCTTTTCTATTTTTCTTTAATTTGTTATTTAAAACCAATAAAAATTTATTAATTTATTGTTTTTTGTTATGTTCTTGGTTAAAACTACTAGATGAGTTGGGTTGGACACCTGGATCAACTGTGGCTTGCCATAAGCTGCCTGGATTCCATGTATGCCTCGCCTCAAGCGTGCATAATTTGATGAAAGGTCAACAAGGTCAACATACAGGTGACTCAAGAGGGGCTGGAGAGAGCCAAAGTCTGACAGGGTCTCATAAAAAACATTAATAAAAGCTACAATTTTTGGCCAATTTCTTTCAGCTTTCTAAACTAAAAAGCTGAAATGCTTATGTGTGCATGATATGAAAATTATATCAACAGTGCTCACGGGAAACAAACGTGCCATGGTCACAGTTGGGCAAAATTTAAGGTACTAATTTTATATTTATACTAAATAAAATTTGAAAAATTCAGAACTAATTTTGGGTATTCAATTGAATCTTGATTAAATAATGTTACATCCCTGACAAAAAATCTCTAGCTTCAGCAATGCTCTTGTTAAGGGAGAAAATATATTTCTTGATTTTTTACAAAGTGCATTATGTTTGGGCCCATAACTTAAAACAATTACACAATACTGACATCATTCTGGCATGTGCATAGAGAATGAAAAATATGTATATTATTTATGATTAAAGTCAGATCAGTGGTTTTGATATTAGGCAGTCTTGAAGTGTAACAATGGGTTTTTAATGGAAAAATGAAGTTTTTCATTAATATCTCGAATGTCCTAGTGACCAAATTCTTGGCATGGTAGGGGATTTTGGAGACATCTAACTGTATGCCGAATTTAAGGAACTTAGAGCTGAAGCTGGGGAGCTGAGCTCTTGCAAACTGCATAACACTAGCTTGATGTAAACAATATGTTACATGGTGCTTGAAAACTTGATTAAAATCTACAGTTTTTGATCAACTGGTTTCAAATTTTTGGTGTTAACAGTTGAAATGCTAACAAAAACATGCTGTGAAAATTAAATCCACAGTACTTACAGGAAAAAAACGTGCCATGGTCAAAGTTGGGCAAAATTTAAGGTACCAATTTTTTATTTTTATTAATATTTTAAAAAATTTAAAAGATTTTCATCTAATTTTGGGTATACAATTTAATTTTGATTAATTAAAGTTATATTACTGTAAAAAAGGTCCATAGCATTAACATATTTTGTGTAAAGTGATCAAATATCTTTTCTGATTTTTTACAAAATGCATTATGTTTGGGCCCATAACTTTTTTAAATTAAATAATACAGACATAATTTCTGGCATGTACATAGGAACTATATAGAGGAATATTTATGGTAAATATGAGGTAAAACAGATGAGTGGTTTTGATATTAGGCAGTCCTGAAGTGTGAAAATAGGTTTTTAATAAAAAATTGAGGTTTTTCCTTAATTTCTCAAAGGAACGAAGTTGCAAACACCCAGTTTTCGGCTTGGTAGGAGATCTTGGGGACATCTAACATTATGCCGAATTTTGGATTCATAGGTCTTACGGTTACAAAACGTGCCACATCTACGGACGGACGGACGGACGGACGGACGGACGGACAGACGGACGGACGACGGACAATGGACCACGACTATAGCTCAGATGACTTATAGTCAGCTGAGCTAAAAATTAAACAGTTATTTTTTTTCTAGAGCCTAATAAGCATCTCATGGACCAAATCAATGCCTTATGATAATATGTTGAAAGACAAAAGATGTATAATAAATAATAATATATTTTGTTACATGTAAGTCAAACTGGTTTTGTAAATAATATTAGATCTTTTAAATTATCAGCCAACTATGAAGAAGATTTAACACTCATTTGACATTCCCTCCTGTCCTCATCAAATCTGCTCAGATTATATTAAACAAATGATACAATAACTGGTATATTCAGAAATTACATCAAAACTGTTCAGATTATATTAAACCGATAATACAATAACTAGTTTATTCAGAAATTACATAAACTGTTCAGAATATATTAAATAAATAATTCATTAACTGGAATATTCAGAAATTATTTTAAGATAAGTACAAGAAAATACAAAAATTTACAATATACTGAAAATGTGATAATCACGAAAATTTAACCCTGGGAATATGAAGCCAACCTCAATACTTGATGTATGTATAACATTTTCCCAATTTTACTTGCTTTTATCACATTACACTTACCTCAGATGGTTTCATTGTTGTTTGTTCATCAGTGTATTTACCCCATGGACCGAGATATCCTTCCACATCAGATGGGTCACTGTTTTTCTGTTTCTTTCTCTTGTCTCCAGGCCTTGTTTTGGCAGTTTCAAAGACTGTTAAACCTGCATGACATAAGCAAAAAATATTTGCAAAGCTAACTGCAAATTACGCTAATAGAGTTGCAATGTGACCTGTTGGATAAAGTATTTAAGCTTGAAAAGAAAAATAAATGGTTACTAGTATTCATGGTAAAAAAAAATTATATAAAACAAAATCGTATTTTTACCAGCAGTCACAGTGGATGAAAGTATGATTAAATTTTAACTTTTTCTTTGTCATCAGTTTTTTTATCATGATTTAATGAAAGTGCTTAATCAATAATGTGGTCTGCTTCTCATGTCTAAAAGCTGAACAAATGTACAACATCTGGATATTTTGAAAGATGTGATTATGCCTTACAGCTGACACATTTTTTTAACATGGGGATGCAGATAATCAAAAGATGTTAAAAATGGCATAAGGAAGCCTTTATGACTATGAATGTGGATAAAATCATTCAGAATTTTTTTGGTGGTAACTGCCTTAAATTTTTAATGCTGGCTGAACCAAGTATCATGTATATCTGCAGAAATACATTCCTATTTTGGACTATGTGACAGGGCAGAAACACAATTATCATGGCATCAGCCAGCCTGTGTTCCTGTGTGTAACAATGACGGAAACCTGAAAAATGCACTCATTTGTGAGTGAAACAGGACTGCCGGGTACAGTCTTTAAAGTGAGGTGGGTGAAGGCCCACCATGAAATTTCTCACTGATCCTTGGCTGAGATTTGAACCTATGACCTCCCGGCTTTGAGGCCTGTGCTCTACTACTAGACCACAGAAGCTGGTAAATGATTCAGAAATTTTAGGTAGTATTAATTTAGGCATTGGAATGAACCTATTATTTCACTAGGCTTTACGCCTAGTTAAGTTTTACTTGGTGCATTCAGAAATCCTATGTCTAAATCATTGGGTGATGCCCCATCTCTTGTGCAAAAGAAAGATTCTTGTGGCTACCTTAACTTTTACCAAGGAGTTTAAAATCAGTAATATCTGCCCTTGCAAAGTGAATCTACTGGCCCACTATTGGATTTTACTTCTAATATAAGAAAGCTGAAAGAAATGTTCTAAATTACAAATTAAGAGGACATTTAATGTTATCTTATACATTACCTTAATCACTTAACTTCCTTATTGTACAGTAGTGTCTTACCTTTACTTTCTTCAGCTTTATCTGCATCTCCAACCAATTTATCATGTTCCTCCCCTCCTCCCACACTGGGGTCTACTGCATAACCTATCATAAAGGAATAAAGGTGTCAATAAATCAACGTACATCATGGGGGGGGGGAGGGGTCATTGTTCTTCTTAATGTTTATAGTCAAGGACAGCAATACCATATATCTAGGGTGTTTTTCAAAACATTATCAGTTAAAATGTTCCCAGGAATAACACAGGTTTAATTATAACATTCCATGACATTAACTTTGAACACAATCATCTGTGTAGGGTGTGTGTCCCCATATGGGATGCTTTTTTAATTATTTTTATTATTATCAATATTATTTTCATTATTATAATATTTTATCATTTCATAAATTTATCATTTTTGTTTACAATCATATTTACAAAAACTATTATATATTTTGCATCAAATATACCAAATAAGTGACTTTTTTCCCAATTTACCATTCACTACTCCTTTAAAATAATATTACCATAGCTTTGGAAAGTTCTCCTCTGCAACTCAAACTGGAATTCATTGAAATGACTGGGCTCTGCAAATCCTGACAACATGTTTTTGGATGCCAACTGCTGCTGGGTCTTGTTTGGATGTGCTGGTCCAACCTGCAGGTAATCAAGATGGTGGTATAACAGGGTTTGAAATACTTTGAAATTTTCACCAATCCAACAGAAAGGCATTAATACAGGTTTGCCTTTCTGCAGAAAAATTTGCCTTTACACTAAAGATGCATCATATCTAACTGTCAGTCCCATTCCACTCAGTGCAATCCGGATACTGTGATCTTACATGCCATCCTACATGCATATTTGCATCCAAAAAGAATTGAATGTTTTTCAATTTTAACACTGTTATACCTGAAACATGGTTGTGCAGTAAAAAAAAACAGGAAAATATATGAGATGAGGGCCTAAATACAAAAAATTATGGACGATTTTATAGAAAATATATGAAATACAGGGTAACATATAAAATATATCATTTTCGTGTAATATTTGTTACTACTTATCAGGTACTTATGTGAAAAACATTCACCTTTTCAACGGACTGGCACAAAATAAAAAATACCTTTCCGTGCACATTTGCCTGTCTGAGACAGGCAGAAAGACATTATTTCAAGCCCCGGAAAAGTAATATAATTTCCTTATTTTATGTAACATAAACCTAAATTGTGTTGGTGTGGAGCTCTTGAAACATTCACACAATTTCCCCATATAAAATTTAAATACAACTGCTGCTGCTTTTGGTGTCACTAGATTAAAAGCTTGACAACTGATTTGCATCATCAAACTGTGTCATAAGAATTATATTTGGTGAAACTGAATTGAGAACAGGTATCACAGGTAATGCATATATATCAGGATTTGGGGCCAGGTACTTGTACTTGCATCCGAGCATAGGCACACGATTCAGAGTATCTGTGCATGGATGTCACAGGTAGGAAGTACCTGGTACCTGTACCTGGGACTGAATTATTGTTAATGTATTCCAGGCATACATATGTTACTGAAAATGGACAGATTGATTTAAATATTGATAAAATTTATGGAATTATTATTAACTGAAATGTCTATGAATTGAACTTATCTGTACCTGTACAAAGGCCCTTGAAATCTAAATACATGCACCTAGGAACTTGTTAAAGTCATGTACCTGTACCTGATCGTCTCACAGGTACCAGTACAGCCGCTTGTACATGGCCTGGACATGGGCATATATATAGAACTGTGCTAAAAACTAACATTGCATTACATTATGCTACCTACCACTGGAGCAAAAAGTTGCTCATATTTTGGGTTGAATTTGACTTCTTTTGTAGTTGGGTCCACAGGCATGACATTGTCAACATCTTCCTGAAATGAAAATACAATTAATGCAAACAGGTATTCATGAATAAATTTTATGTGTCAGAATGGAGTTAAATTGAATAAACTGCTAAACTCCCATTAACCAACCACAAGTACATCACTATCATTTGGTTTAGTAGAAAATTAAACATTTAAATGTTAAATATTATCAAAATATTATTATTAAATTTGAAAGATTTAATATAAACTGCTTTTTTTTAATTCAACAGGTGATTTCTTGTCAACTAATTCAGTTTTAGTGGTGCTTTGAAGTGGGTATTCCAGTTTCATAAGATAGATATATGTCAAAATTCAAATTCAGAACTGTACAAAAAAATATATTGCCAGGTAGAGCTTGAATTCAGAATCAATAATCTGTTTGAATGAAATTAATCTGATTAATATAAACAAAGTTATTGCATTTTTTCTGTTGCAGGGAATGAGCCTAATCTGACCCCCACCCCCTTTCCATGAAAACCTGTGACCACTAGGCAGTCCTGGCAGGCAGCTTATTAGTGAGGAGGCACGTCTAGGTCAGTCAATTAGGGAGCGTGTTCTGCTGTCCACTATTGCAGGGTGACTGTCAAACACAGCTGTCAATACTATCTCAATTAAGAAGTCACATTCTTGCCTTATGATTCATTTGTAGGATTTTAAATAGTAGGAAATTACATGATTTGAACTTTTATTTTAATTCTAAAATGCCAAAAGGGATGGGAAAACTACAATAAATATCTAGAAAGGCAGAAGCAACACAAATTTTGATCACAAATTTATTTATATCCAATACAAAACATGATTAGAAGCACCAGAAAGACCATATAACATATTTCTTATTTTCTTTATTCCTTATTTCTAGAATTATTTATATTTTTAATGTAACATTTATATTTTATATCTACATATACTGTGAAAAGTATATTATTACAGAAATATCAATAATTTACATATTCTTGGTGGGATCGAATAAAAAGATAAACCATCGGGGGGGGGGGGGCTACCACACTCCTAAATTAACCAATTATCGCTCACAAGACGACACAAAAGTTACGACAATATTTCTGTAAACAAGAGTCCCTTGTATGACATATACCGGCTAGATCAATTCCGGTCATTTTCCGCACCATTAATTAAAACAATATCCAAAACTGGACGTTGCTATTAATCCCTAAATCGTGATTTATTTTTCAAGCACAGGCCATCGGAGTCAAGACGCGAAATGAGATTTGTTTGACATTTCGAATAAAAACTTTCAGGGATACCTTGACAGCCACCACAGGTGCAGCTACAATACGATTTTCTGTTGATAAGACACAACTTGATTTTGAAATTGGCTTGAGATGTAATGTCAGGTCTTCCTTATTTTGCTCAGATTCCGAGTCTGAATCGCTGGATTCACTCCCGTAATCTTGCAATGCGGCAATGCCTGCCATGTTTGTTGTTGGCTAGGGACCATTCCTTTCATTGTTTATTCATTTTTGTGACTGAACGTACATAAAACGTTTTAGCACAAACTGGAACTGGATGATTGGGCCTTTGAATTGGTGATACCAGCATAGTTTATGTTTGCATTGAATAATGGTCATTAATAGATGTTGGTCGACTATGATAAAAATTTAAAAAAAAGTTTAAAACATTTCTTAAACCATTTGGCAATCGTTAAAAGTAATCAGATGCAGATATAGATTTTGATACAAAAATACCAGGTATTTTTTCTATGAAAATAAATCATTTGAAACGATTTTGATGAACTTTCAAAAGATTTTTATGCTATAGACATATAATATAATATGATATAATATGATATAATATAATATAATATAATAAAAATATTAATTATTTGCTCCAAGTTCAGACAAAACATCAGGCAATTTGATTTGCGATTTATTTATTAAATGTGACAGAGGGACGGAATGCAAAAAAAAACAGCCATTATAATAAAATAAGAACATCATAGACATATAATATGAACTAAAAATAAGGATAAAATGTAGAATTGTGTCAACTGAAATTAAAATAGTACGTACATTAAATTTATGTGTCATACATATACCCTGATCTCCGAAAGTGATACATATATAATAAACACAAAATTCAAGCCATTAAAATCTCGATTTTGAGTTAATCTAATCTAATTCTCTATATGTAATCTTTTATAATAAGTCCATGTTTTCACTTTCACAGATGTTATGCCTTCAAAAAATAACATAGTTTTATAAACAATTTTTGTGTAAAATTATGTTGGATGACCAGCTGAGGGGAAAGTATTTTCGAACTTCTCCCCTATTAAATAGAACTCTCGTGTTTTGGGGTCTATCTAAAACGCGGAGAATCCGCGGAGAGATGGAGAATTCGCGGAGAATTCGTGGAGAATTTGCGGAGAGTTTTTATATGCAATAATACTTTTAAATACACGTTAAAATTACTTAAAATCTGCAACTATATTACTCTTCACATATTAACGTATCTGTTTAGTTACCAAAATAATTAAAAATCTGTACATTAATGTAAAATTCAGCTCTCAGTTCTTCTCTTAAGATTTTATTTGTGCCATGCCAGAGACAACGAATATAGCATCAGGAGACTGTGGACTATTTGTGATTGCAAATGCAGTTGATTTTCGTTTCAATCTAGAAATTGAACAAATTAAACATTTTGACAATGGATTGATGCAACAACACTTAGTTTCTTGTTACGTATCAGGCATTTTTACACCATTTCCTCAAGCAAAACGTTCTCCTGGAATACCAAAACCTAACTAACCTAAATATAATGCAACTGTGACCATTCGGATTGAATGTGAATGATGATTAGGAGATTTATTCAAAGACATGAATGGTTGTGAAAAAAAATGAAAAAATGTAATAAATCGTTTCATTTTAATGTGCATATGTCTTTAAAATAACTAAAGCAATTAAAAAATGAAATGGTTTTGTGAAGATTGTACAAATAAGTTCATGTACTATTGCTGTATGTATGTGTACATTGTGCTATAGTTTTAATTTTTTTTATTATTATACTCTGTATTGATATGGCCAGAAAGCAGTGTGGTGTATTGTGGTGTTTTGTACAGAATAAGAAAAATATAATTATTTAACTGTGATTACAATATATATTTACTATTTTTTCTTTTATTTTATTTAATCCTACTGCCAAGTTGATTCATTAGCTTAAAGGGGCAATCTTTTATTTTGTGTGTAAAGTGTGTAAAGTCGAATGTTTGTGTTTCACCTTTGTGCATGTAAATTGGGTCCATACACTATAAATGGCGATAGTGGTTTTTTTATCTATCAATAAATGTAGGTAAAATTATGATTTATTAATCATATTATATATATATATCGTTTAACACCTGTAAATTTGATACACGTGCATGGATTTGTTATTGTTTGCACAATAAACTGTTCAAATATTAGGTGTTTTGCGTTTTCGTCTAAAGATCTGTCAGTGTCTGCTGGTGACTCAGACGGGTGTAAATTAGATTTTGTGTAACGCATTCACTCGGCGGCGTGTCTACATTGTTAAGCATAAAATGCTTAATTATATACAGATTTTAAAAATTATTTCGTTCATTTATTAGTGCGCAAATATGTTAAGAGTAATATGGTTGGGGGTTTTAAGTGATTTAAATGTGGATTAAAAAGTATCATATTGAATATAAAAACTCTCCGCCAATTCTCCACGAATTCTCCGCAAATTCTCCGCGAATTCTCCATCCCTCCGCGGATTCTCCGCGTTTTAGACAGACCCCGTGTTTTGACTGTCTCGCGCAAATTCGCGAGACAGGAAGCCATTTTGATCTGAACTTTCGCCTGAGGAAGTGTCAAATCTGTGGCATTATGTCTTCCAATTACACACTGGAAATAGAGTCATAGCATCAATAAACAAGCATACACAAAGGTAAGAAGGTATTCTGTGTTACCAGATCCAAATGGCATACATTCAGTCCAACGCTTCCATAAAAAATTAATATATATTAAGGGGTGTGACCCATATTAAATTATGTCATTTATGACAGTCCAGGATAGCTATGCAGTGTTATTGTTGGTCAGTGATGATAAGTGGTAACTTTTTGTAACTGAAACCATCGGTAGATCGATGCAGGATTTGGCAGTCTGCATCCAGAAATCTAGCGAAATTTCACTTGTTTATCCGCAGATAACATTCCACTTCATATACAATATTATGAGTGTCTGAGGCACCAATTTACCTCATGTTAACAGCTGTCATCAGTGGACATGTCTGCACTACTGCAGTCCTGCACATCATGTTTCACAGGTTTGCACCACATAAATGCATTTATATGATTATCTGTTTTGTGACACAATGATTATTCTTATTCCAACCATATGGGCTGAGTTTAAAAAAGGAAATACCTGCTCTTAGAACACTTCATTAACTGATGTTTGAGATGAGATTTTGTGTTGTCACTTTCAGTGATATCCATGTTTATTTGTTCTCTTAGACATCATATCATGTAAATTCATGACTGAATAGTATTTGAAATAGTGAAAATGAATAAATGCATGATTATCATTATTAATTTATAAGCAAAAATAAAAGATTTTAATTGAAATTTTCTGTTACGCACATGAATGTTTTTAATTAGATATAAACGCTTCTTTACTTTTTGCCTGTGAGAGAGACATATAAATTTATGTAAGGACTTAATGGTTATATATCCATTAATAAATATCTTTATATAGTACTAATGTATCTTATTCAAAGAATGGCCAGAATAAGAGTGAATAGTTTTGTCATTTTTAACGTTATGCAATAAAATGTCTTGCAGTTTTTAATGAATTTAATTTTGCTACATATTTATGTTGGGCCAAAGGCAACCCACAGCATCTATGGTTACATGAAGAGCTTGGTTTGCTATATCTAGAATTTACAATAGGGGTGCATCATCTTGCATTACACTGCATGTGATGGGGCAAAATCATAACTGCCAATCAAATCTATTGTTACAATATAAAAACACTACACAGACATGAAATCCGTTCATACACTTTATCAACAAGAACACATGCATGAAAAACTGGCCAAGTTTATAAGTCTTTATTCATGTGATTGGTCACATTCTTTATAACGACCCCCATCACCAGATGGTCGGTCCAAAATTAGTTGTCTCCATCACATAGACAGGCTGTACACAGTCACCTGATTGGTTCAGAAATTCACGAAATAGCATGCTTCAGGTATGCTGAAGCAAGATATCTGCTCAACCTAGCTTACAACCAGGCTCTGAGGAGCTGGAAGATGTATTAAGGTGCATGTGTACTCACATTGTTTTGTCAGCGATTCTACTATTTCGTTTTAGGGCAAAGTGGAATCTATTCCTGTGTGTTTCACCTAAAGTAACTGTTAAAAAGGGACATCTTTTCAATATGAATATGAAGTCTGTGAATATTTTCAAACTTATTCAGATGCTTCATATATCATTGGGAACATAATATAATTTCACATAACATCTCATATTTAGAAAAAAAACAGGGTAACAAACTTGGTGAATCACATCTTTCCCCTTACTGTTAGATTAGGAAAAGTGATTGCTCAACTTTTGTGCCTCTATTAGGGCTGAAACGGGTACAAAATTTTGGACTCGAGTACCCGATAGGCATTACCCGACTCGGACTCGAGTACTCGTTACCATGGCAACGCTGTGAAGATAAAACGAACATCTGTAAATATGCATAAATTTGACTTAGTGACGGCTTAACTTTATCACAACGAAGGAATATGTCATAACAAGACCTCGGTTAATTTGACTAGCATATGTTAAGAGCCCTTTGCCAAGCTACGACAATGGATAAATAATCCTACAGTCTGTCCTAAAATTTGCAGTAATATACATATATGCATGTACATACAAGAGTACTCAAGTCCAAATCTTGGACTCGAGTACTCGATAAGTATTACCCGGACTCGAGTACTCGAGTACTCCTTTCAGCCCTAGCCTCTATACTAAGATATTACATAGAAATGAATGGATTTAATGACCATGTTATGCATTATGTCATGTCGCAATTTATGGCTGTTTTATGTGTAGTCATAATGTATAGTGAGCAAGCTAGGGCTGGTTGTAATTGGAATGTGCATAGGGGATGATGCCATACTTGTTTTCTTATTCACTAGTTTAAATGGTTATGATTTTCATGTATTTAGTGTTTCATGAGGGTTTTGTTTCTGTGATTTCACAACACAGTAAATTCATAACTCTGTATTTTTTATGAGAACCTAATCGAACAACTAACAAGTGAAAATTCATTTTCATTATTGGAATATTGGTAGATAAAATAAAAGGTATGATATTATGTACATGTGTTTGATTTAGAAGAAACAAAACTCTGTTGTTATTATTTAAAGTATAAATCTTTGGCCTGTGATGCTTCAGGAACGAAAAACCTACATAAGATGTCAGTTGATGAAGCTGTACAATATGAATGTTCACCTGTATAGGTTAACTCTTTTTTACAAAGTTTTAATTTTGGTGATAATTCTCTTTTGCAAACATCGTAAATTTGAAACCCTCACAAACAAAAAGCCAACTACAGTATCTGGATGATATTAAAGCCATATAAATTCTGAAGGCGAGAGAAATCAGAGAATTAACTCTACCACATTGAGCATTTCAAGCTTTATTTCTGTTTGAAAATAGTAATGAAACTATTGGTCCTATTTGGGGTAAGTTGGATATTGTTGTGTATAGCAAAGAGAGATTTCTGTTGATCCAGCTTAGAGTTGAGAAGATTTTCCAATTGTTATACAGTTGAACAAGTCAGTGCATGTGTTTAATTTAAATAGGATATGAAATAAGATTTCTAGGTCAGTGTACATTTGGAGTAAATTTGTAATATTCTATTTGCATGAGGCTGAATACATTAATCATGTTAAAACGCAAGTCACTGTGGGGATCGAACAAACCTTATTAAGAAAAAAATGTTTTATAATATGCATAAAAATGACTTATTTACATACACTTTTCTAATATGTCTTTAGTAACTAGAGGGAACATTACAGCTCTAGAGTATTGGGTCCATTTGCACTTGTCTCAGACAGCTTCTGACTTAAGTAATATCTGCGAGTGCTGATAGTTATGTTGGGAATCAGTTGTAATTTCATGATCAGTCATCCGTAAATCTGTCGATTGCTACCAACTGATAATCAGAATCTATTGGTTGTTTAGGAGTATGAAACTCCTGACTGTATAAAGACTTGTATGTTGTCTCAACTGATATAAAGGCCTACATGTTTGCCAATATTTGTTATAATTTATAGCCTATATATGAGTAACCTTGGCCCTTTGATATGAAGTTAATAATTAGAGAACAGAGACTTTTCTAGAGTTTGCTTCTGTGAATGAAATGAAAGCATACATTCGACATCACAAAGCCTTATTTGCAAAATTTTGTTATAGAATATGGCACTGCAAGATCGATGATGTGATCATTTTGCACTAACTAGTCGATTATTGATTATAATCAGTCATCAGCCCATCACTAGCTGATAGTGCTATGTCAGTCATTTAGACAAACTATCTATTTGGATATATGATTTGCAGTTTCCTTACTTTCCATGTTTATTATTGTATGAGCATTAAAGCATGCTATTGCTGTCTGGATTTTATTCATGAACACAGAGTAACAGTTCAGGATAGGACATTGAGGGTTTATGAGCTATTTAGTTTTACCCAAAAAATGGCTGCTCTGAATAAAACCAAGGAGTTTATAAGCTTCTTGGTAAATTAAATATTATTATTGAATAGTCAAAATTAAAATTAAATATCTTATCTTTCTTTGGAGCTTTAATTGTTCAAATGCTTGCAAAGATTGAGATTCTGGATTTTAAAATTACAGCAGGGAAATAAAGGGATTCAGTTTCAATGAAATAAAGAAAACCATGTGTAATACCAAGTCATTAATTTGAAATTCCTTCTAGACATTCAAACTGGTGTATTGGCTTCAATACTTCCTGGTTCAAGTTCTTAAATCTCTGTACCTGGCAGCAACCCAGGTATTCACAGAAGATCTATTTATATATTCATTAAAGGAAGATTTCATGGTTAAGTGCCAGTGATGCATGTTATATAAATTAACTTCCAGGAAAGGTTGTTGTACAATCCTGTTTTGGCATGAATTGATCTGATTCAGCTGTGATCCTGACTGATCCTGCCAGTGATATAAATGACTCTTGTGGCTGATTCTCAGTAGACCTATCCTCAGCCACAGTACATTGACTACATTCCCAAATGTACATTTTATATACCAGCTGTGTTTTAACAGTGTAAAAAAAAACTACATGAGATTATCTGATTATCAACACCAGGCATGTCATATAACTGTGTGTAAACAACACTGGCCATTGTCTGATGCTGCCCAGGAAAATATATGCATACTAGTATATATATGAATTTTCATTTTTAAATTCCCTCGTGTGTGTTTTCTGAAATCTGTGAATAATTCAGTCTGTGAATGTGTGTTGTTACTGATTGTTAAATTTTACAATTACAACTGAAGATAATATAATCTAGCCAGTGATTTTGGAGAAGGAGCAAATGTTTGTTCTATATGGCAGGTGGGTTGGTTTTGAGAAAATATATATCTTTAACCTTAAGTAGTGACAGACTTAAGTAAATATATAATTCATGGTACCTTGTTTAACATAAGATAAATAACTGCAGACATTCAAGATTCAGCAGATTTTTTACAGTCCTGGAATTGAGGCTGTAATTTCAGCCGATGAAACTACTTTGCCATCATGTCAGATTTAGCTAACAGATGCTGCAACAATATTCAAGGTTGTCTACAGGTGCTTCAACAGAAATCACTTACTAGAGCAGTAGTGAACCTATGGACAGCTGTTTGTAGGCTCATATTGACTGGGGTGACTGAATTAAACACAGGTGCTTCATATCAATTTCAGGCCAACCATGTCAGTTTCAGGGCAACCATGTCAATTTCAGGGATGAATAATGGAAACATTTTTTTTTTCACAGAAAATCTTATTCAGTCCTGTTATTTATCTGGGTCTCGAAACTTTATATATATGTTTGATGGAATCATGTAATAGCTATTTAATAACTACAAAAGCCAATTCACTTGAGTTACAGAATCAGTCAGGGACTGTTTGCCCACCTGCACAACTGGATGTGCTGAGTTAGACCACATGCATAGATACAGGTCAGAAGGTTAAACCTAAATCAGTTGTTTTAGAACTTTACTCAAACAATGGCTTTGATCTTGAGTGCTTCCAGGTTCGTGGAAAATCAGACAAATTATTGATTTATCAAGAATAGGATAAAGGTTGTTCTTTAAAATGCTATGATCCAAAGATCTTGGAAAGCATTATCTTATAGATAAGACTGGGGAGGGGGGGCACACATAATCCTTTCTGTTTTTGTGAAGTTCACCTCGCCATCACTGCTGGTCGTGCTGCTTAAAAAATGTGAGCAAAACAAGTAAATACTACTCAAAATTTGATCAAGAACATTGATGCCTTAAACATTTTGTTGTGAGAGAACTGACCATGTATATGTGGTACTAGTGTTCATATGATGAGCAGATTTAAGACAGTTGCAGTGTCTAGAGCTTATGTCCTCAGCCCTGGCCTGCTCCTGTAATGTAAGGTTTGCTGGACATAGTGGAACCTTGCATTACATTCCTGGCAAGCGTATATTAATCTGACCGGACTTGTTTTTCATCACCCTTGTTTGCATCCTCCATCTGTGTGTCTAGACAAACCAGGTGTCAGGCCAGCATCCTGGTCAGTAATCAGCTGGGAGTGCTTAACCTAGCTGCCCCACACTACTGGAACAAACTAGGGTCTGTTTGTGGTCAACCGGCCAGCACTTGAGGGTGGCCACATTATGGCTGCCAATGCCTTTTCTTGGGTTTTAAAATAGCCCCTTTCACATGCATTTCATTTACATACAGCAATTAAAACACCCAGTTTTTCTGGTTTAACAATTTATAAATTCCTAGCAATATTACCAAAAAAAAAGAAAATCTATCAGTTCAAACATTGTACTTGGTGTCCCTGGGCGGTGTGGGCGCAAAGTGCTTGTCTTTTATGCATTGCAGGTATTCATGGAAATGATGTGTATAAACATACAGGACTGGGATCTGTCACTGGATTTGCCAAATCGTGAAAATAAATTTTCATAGGTCTGTTGGCTTTAAGAAAATTCATAATTAAAAAAAAAAATCTAGGGGGGGTCTATATTATAAAGTGCCCCATTCTCTGAGATTTGGACAGATGGTAATAAATTAACCTTTCTTTTCTGTGCATTTCATGGTCCTTGAATGAGGTTAAAAAAGCACCATTTTATCCTTGAAATTCAGAACACAAACAAATACCCACAACATTTGGAAGCGTTTCCATGGGACCAGCAATAAGGCATTACCTTGTCAGACTTGCTGTATTTTATTACTGTTTTTGCAACCATTAACCTGTAAATGGACATATAGCCTCACTTGAGTTTTTCTGAGTAGTGTATTTACCATCTTTTTCTTCCTATTTTCTGTTCTCCATCAGGACCAATTATTATTACCTCCAAAGGAAGTAATTTCTCTCCCAATTTGTTTGTGTATCAGTAGGATATCTAACATGTTTACGTTGTTCAGGGAGGGGAGATGAGTGAACCATTATCAGGAGGTTTGGTCGTGGACTGAAGAAGATGATTAAATGCAATGGCTGCCTTTTTGGTTGCTAGGAATTAAGGTTTAATACACCTTTCATATGACAGGAGTATTAGGGCATACCCACCGTCTGTTAGTCCACCTTCTGTTTGTTAAACTCACCATAACCACTTACCAACAGATTTTCTCGCCCAAGGTTCGATTATGGGCAACATCCACACATATTTAAAAAGGTCACTGTTCACTAGGATACTTTGTGTTGTTGCCGCTATAACTTATGAAGAATATGAAGGATTTTGATAAAACTCATAAGAAGTGTTAATCAATAAAATATTTCTAGCTTAAGTTCAAATTCCAGCCAAATCCATACATATTTAATCAGGTCAGAGGTCACCACACTTTGGAGGCACCTTCGTGACTTACCAAAAATCCTATGTTTTTTTATGAAACTCATTATACATATTTACCAGTATAGTTTCTCAACTGAATTACCTTCTCATCTAAATTCATGCATATTTAATTAGGTCAGAGGTCACCAGACACACAACCGGCGTATTATGCATGATCGTGGTGCTCTTGTTACCACTAGTTAATAGTACTGCATAGTTGGTTTGTTGTTTCATTTGTCTGCTACCAACAAGTCAAAAGGTATGTATTGGTGAAAGAACCAGAATATGGGTGGAGACAGGCAGTTTGTGATTTCCAGTTTCTGTAACAATTTATTCATCTTATTTCGCTGAGATAACCTTTAAAGAAATCTTTCTGGATATAGAAAGTTTATTCTTGAATGAGGTTCTGCTTTGAATGATTGTACCTGTAGTCATCAGTATCATATTTTTCTACAGGTATGATTGTTTCTTATGTTCAGAGTTCCAGTTTCCTCACTATATTGTCAAATCCAGCCAGTGATGTATTGTGTGTAAGTTAAATACATGGAAGATTAAGTAATCCAAAAGAGGTTGGCAACACATTAATGATATGCTTGCATTTCATGGGAAGAATTGTAATTCAACAAGGAAGTTATTAGTTTGTACAGGTAATAGTTGTAGGTTTGACATTGTATTTCATCCATGAAAAGACTTATTTTGTGTATAGAATGTAAGCACAATCATTAAGAGGAAGCATTGTTGGTATTTGCTTGAAAGCCACAGAAGTCAGATAATAAAATCAATAGTACTAATAGGTTAATGTACTTCAAAGAATGTACATACTGAATCTTTACACCTGGAGAAAAGATTTATCTTGTTTACAGTATGCTAACCAACCTTTTCATATCTCATTAGTATTCCATTTTGATGCACAGTTAATTTTCTTTTATGTATAATTTCTAAACAAGACTTCCGTTGGCTGTCTTATGATATTATAGAAATAGAGTAAAACATGCCGTCTATTATTTAAAGTACAAAGGTATATTGTTTTCATATTTTCTTTTTATCTTGTTTGAACGAGACTACATACCCCTTCATGCACTGAATGCAATTTACAGATAGTATGCAAAATGGAAACATAAATTATAACAATTTTTTTTGCATGTGTCATTGTTATCCCATTTGTAATTTCCAAAAGACTTTTTTCATAGCCAGATGTTGAGTCATCTGTTGAAATCACCAGGGAATAATTATAATGATGATTGAAAAAGGCCCAGCACATTCATTGTGTCCATTTATATTTATATTATCTACCAGCAATGAGGTAGTGTATTTAAACAAGGGCGCCATCCCTCTGAGCACTGAGATGTAATATAAGGGGAGAGGGATATATGATTGTGATGACAGACAAACAAAACAGAACAGCTCAGGTGGGGGAATGATATCCTGATATTTACACAGCAGACAGTCTGCAGATCCAAGATATTAAAAATCCAAATGCTGCAAGAAAAAGATAATTGACTGCTCCTGTATTTATGCTCTGTGTTGCCTATATAAACCACATGATTGGGGTATTAAGTCTGGCAGACTATGACAGGGGATGAAAACGACACACTTGCTGGATAGTAGCCTGGTGTACTGCCAGTTGGTATTTAAATTTTGTGTGGGTTGATGCTGCCTACCCAAGTGGCTGTTTGCTGTTGGTAGAGCCAGCACCTGCAAACAGAGGGGTCAGAACTGTATTTACGGAGACTGGCTTAAGTCGGGTTCATGTTGGTCATGTTCTTTATGCTGTAGTTCCACATAGAATGTATTGCTCATCTCTTGTTAGATGGTTTTATCTTTAGTTATCCTATATTGAGTGTACTTCTACCTCTGGGCTTGTGTAAATACAAGCAAATCCTGCACACGCTGCCCCCTGGTGTGCCCTGATCAGCAGTCAAAACTTGCTCACATGCTGATAGCTGTGGGTCACTGCAGTATCCTGCCCTCTAATAGTGTGCTGAGTAGTGACAGACTTCAATCTGTAGGCCATCCTGCTGGTGCTGTTGCAGTCACATGACAGCCAGACTCCCTATCACAACCAGCTGGGCTCCCAGTGCTTGGCCAGCCTGTGTTGGATGAGTCACAGCCAGTCCACTGAGCATTTAATAACTTTACAGTTGTTGGTCAGCAAGTCACCAAACCCAAGTCCCCTGATTATGATTATACAGGGCTTTTGAGGTCAGACTGTCATTAAACCAAGACTGCCAATCATAACTGTAGAAATCATGCAAGGCAAGCCTAACACCAATTCCCTTGATCATAACTGTAAATATCATGCAAGGTCAGCGCAAGTCCCTTGATTACAACTGTAAAGGTCATGTAAATTCAGACTGTCACAAAATTAACTCTACCAGTCATAACTGTACAGGCCATCAAGGGTCAGACTGTCCTCTAATCATGTCCCCAGATCATAACTACACAGGTGACCTTAGACCAACATGTCACCAAGTCATATGATCATAACAGATCCTTAAGCTAGCCAAGCAGGAAATCAAGTCCCGTAATCATGACTGTACAGATCTTATGAATCCAGCCTGTCACCATATTGAGTCTCCTCATCTTAGAGTCATCTGTGGCCAGCCTGTCACCAAACAGAGTCCCCTGAAATGAGAACATCCTGTATAAATCTTCTAAGCCCAGTCTGCTACCAAGCCTAGTCCCCTCGTCATAAATTATACCTGTATATGGTCAGAGGCCACATGGTCACCAAATAAAAGTGTCTTGATTGTTACTTCACAGAGCATCAGATCTGAGGCCAGGGTTATCAGCAAACCACTATTTTTAGTCATTGTAACTGTACAGACATTTGTCAGACAAGACAGGTTTTGTATGTGAACAAGGGACTTCCCATGCACAAAACGACAAGCAAGATTTTATTTTTTGTCCCATCTCCAGTAGATGAAGTCCTTTCTAGCTCAGCAGAGCTTCTTGATTTCATCATGCAGTACTGAGAAAAGCCTGTTTGATCATTCCCTTTGATGCAGTGTCTCTGTGAACTGGACCAGCCTAAGGATGATGATTATATATAAATAACATGATTGGCAGCATCCTATATGTAGCATGCTGTCATCATGCTCATAAGTTGTTTCATCTCATATACAAAAAGATCGAATCTCACATCACCAAAGAACTGAGATTGAATTTCACATCACCAAAGAACTGAGATTGAATCTCACATCACCAAAGAACTAGGTATATAAATATCATGAGTGTCTTTTCATTGTTCACTTTAGATTCAGCACCAGAGAACCAGGCATATATGTAATAAGTGACTGTTCATGGTTTGCTTACTTGCAGTTGCTGAAGACATTTCCCAACATTAAACCTGACCATCCAGGCAAATGTATCATAGGGATGCCACTAACAATAGTTAGTCAGGGATGCAGACTTCAAGACTGGTCTTGCACAGTCTTGAAACTACTCTTGGTCTCAGTTTTTGAAGTTCTCACTCTCAGAGGTCTTGGTGATTAACACGAAGCAAAATGGTGTCAGTCTATTTTTGTCTCAGTGACTTTGAGAACTTGCAGAAATTCATGTTTTCTTAAGTGTGATTCATACTGTATATTTTGCTCTTTGTTTTAACTTTTTTTTGTGTGTCTACACTGCTAGTAGGCTAGCTTAATATTAAACACTAACTGCACTGATGTTTTCTGGGAAAACTGACTTTGGTGTAAGGGAGACAAGCCTTCAGTATGTGAAAGTGGAATCTGTCTGAAATTCCACCTTTAAGTATAAGACCACCTGTCTATTAAGACCACCCTTGAGTGAACAGCAAGCCTTCACATAGGTTATAACTGATCTGTCTAGTATGACCACCTGTGAATGAAGACCACTTTTTTCCAGTCCCACAAGTGTTCTGATTACACAGGTTTTACTGTACTGTCATGTATGGAACAGCAGTTGTGCTCCTGGTATGTACCCACAGTTCATATTTCTGAAATGTTTATCACTACTTGGATGGCTGACTCATGTATCACTATTGGTTTCACATGTCTATGTTTATATAGCAGCATCAACTCTTGGATCTCGACAAAGGAGAAATTTTGGCCTTAGCATTTAGCTTGCATTGCAGAATATGTTATGAATGCAATTTATCATGTTTTCAACTTGATAACTAACTTGATATGTGTGGTACATTTCTTTAAGGTAACCCAAGACTGGTCATAAATAGAACCAGACATTAAATATAACTTATCAGTTTCACTTCGTATTGTCATTTGTTGTCTCTGCATGTTTATCAGCGGTAGAAACGTGATATATTGTAACAAGCCTGTTTTATTAAGTATGTCTTATTTCATAAAAAACGTATTATAGATATCACATGTTTTGCTAGTCTATTAACTTAAATTTTGTTGCTATATTAAGAACCTGATGACGTGTTCTTGTTTCAGCCATGTGCCTTCTTTTTAGGTGGTCTTTAATATTGTGCTATGCATGAGAAATTGTCTTTCTGTCTTGAGTTCCATCCTACTGTTGAACTATAAGAAAATTTCCCTCACAGTATACAGACAAAGGCTGGTTCTGGTTAACTATTGGTTTATCATCCTTGTTCTTTATTATAAAGTAAGAACAGTGAAACCTAAAAGTTCCGACCACAAGTCTAAGCAATGTCTGATAAAAAGAGCAAACAAGAATTCAGACAAGAAAATGTGTTTGTTATTTTGAGGTGGTTGTTAAACTGAGGTGGTCGTTAAACTGAGGTGGTCGTTAGGTGAGCTTTTACTGCATTAGGTTCAGTTTATCACAAACAAAGTTTCCCAGATAATATATGTTAAAAACATTTTAAAACACTTAATCATAAGAGAGTGTTTTAACCGTACTGTACATGAATAAAGTTCAGGGAATCCATCTTAGAGGATGAGGAGTTAATATTAAAATATTTCTTTGGTTGTAGTATACCTAAATAGCACCACCCCTTTAAGCTTAAAAAATCTGTATAATCTTAACATTTATACTCTAGGCTCATGTCTTATGAAAAGACATCAGTGTGACTGGAAATCGCCAAACATGCAGGAGACCAGCAGATGAAACATTTTAAATCTGTTACAAGAGGTCGGACAAGCTGTGTTCCATCCTCTGATCCCAGGCCCTGTAGCTGGCAGCCCTGTCACAGGGTGTACATAATGTTTCTGATGTCCTGGTGGTCAGATACCAGGACAGGTCTGGGGTGATGGATGTCTCGTGTGTGTCCTGTGTGGCCATTATGGACATCAGGTAGTACCTGCTACTGTTTTATTACTGTTGTCTCTCGGGCTTCCAGCAGTGTTAGTAACCAGTTAAAACTCAGTGCTGCTGAGCTGTGTTCACAGGCTGACTGGAAAACATGGATAGTTTGTCATTTTGTGGTGCTTCTACCGGGTAGGAACGTGTGTTGTGTACTGCATGAACTAGTTTCAGCTACAATGTTAGCAGGTTTCCAGCCTGTAACATCAGTTATCTCCCAGTCCTACATGATCTGTAACAGTTTAGTTTGTCTCTTGAAAGATTGATCCGGCCAGTTTGCTTCCAGCTGTTGTCTGTGACATTAGGAAGATGCCCCAGGAGACAATGGCAACAGTCACTACAGCTAGTCCTCTCATCAGCTCATCCCACCTTTCAGTAGAGCAACATGATAAAGGTTTACTGAGGTCAGAAAAGTTTGCTTTTCTTAATTTCGGTTCACAAAGTCATGTACGGTATATATTTCCTCCACATTATTGAGGTTGACCTAAGTTGTGTGTACATATTTACCCCAGATCTGCCATGGCCATATGGAGAAGCCACATGCCAGTGTTATTGTTACTGTCACACTGGTAATAATCTTTAGAGCAAGGCAAGTATTACTGTCCTGACTTGATTCACTTGAATGATATTATTGTGTAGCAAACAGGACCTGTTGTCATTAATTTAACACTGAGCAGTGATATTGTCTGACATTTGCACTTATTATGTTTGTTGTACTTGCTGAAGCTTGCTGACCCATCATAATAATGGCTCTGTTTACCGTACTGACTGATCTTTAGTAAATATTATCCAGTGTACATGCTCACCTGGATTTTGCTTCAGTTTGGATTTCAGTTCTAAGTTCAAAGGGCTAGGAGCTGCAAGCAAGACCTGAGGATCCCTTGGTTATCTGCTGTTTGTACAATGATAGGGTCAGTATACAGAAGTAGAACATCCTGTTGGTTTTGATGTTCAAAGAAACTGAAGGCTGTTGAAGGAGTGCCTAAGGCACGGGGCCCCAGATTCTTTGGACTAGAGCGGTCAAGCACAACTTTTCTTTTCTTTAGACTTCAGAAAATAAAGTATTAATGAAATAGGCTGAGGATGCAACATAAATCAGATGTTTGAATGAGAGTAAGGGGGACCTTTAATTAGACTCTTAGAGCCAGTAATTTTCAACTATTCCTTCGAATGTGATCACAGGCATGGTCTTACTAAGTTTTGCTGTAATTTACTTAATAAATATAAGAATTGATATAGCAACTGTCAAAAGCTTATGATTTATAAGCTGACACACATACTGCAGTTCTCTTCTAGAAAATGACAGTATTTATTTTCAGTGGAAATATTGAAGGTGCATGTTTTTTTAATATTTTAACATATGCAGCAGTGATTATTATAGGCCATATTACATCAGACTGATGCTGTGGTATTGTTTCATTATTTTCAGTCTTAGGTTTGTCACTTTAGGGCTGTCCTGTGGACCAAGACAATTTAATTGGCGAGGTGGATAGCCTGTAGTTTACTCTAGAGCCTGTTTGATTGGACAGCCTCCAGCTGATAAAAATCATCTAAAGCCAGGGTAGTGGAAGAGCCAGATTGTAAAATTTATTGTCTGGCCAGTAATGAGCTGTCTTGATATTAATTGTTATGTTCCTGAGTGCATAGTGTGGTTTGCTTCATATTCGCAATGGCTGAAATTTGGCACTTTCTTCATTTTGAACATTTCACAAGAGTTTCATTTCCATGATCACACCAGAGCCTATGACATCTGAGTACAACAGTATTTGCATGTATTGTAAAGTAAGAATTAATCACACAATAGCTCAACCATTTCTGTTACACTTACAGTCAATGTATTATGGCCTGTGTCACAGTCAATTACCACATGTTTTAACAATATTATCTCATAATTTACATCAGCCGGTTCTGATACCATCTACAGATTACTTTGTTGATTAACAAACCATGTTACAAGAGGTGTGGTAACTAATCCTATCATAAAAGATGCATCATCCCCTCTTGTTCATCATAATTAATGGGGCATCTAATTCCCGATTATTTAATATTCATGATTATTTCCCAATCACAAATATTGCGAAATTAAAACCCTAATGAACGAACAGGCAACCACAGTATATGATGGCACCTTAGGATAGAACTGCAACCTTGGATGCACAGCAAGGTGGTGTTATCTGCTGTGCTGTATTCAATACCAGTATATCACAATATGGATGTGACCTCAAGGATCCCTGGGGGTACTTTGTGGTGGGGGCGGGGTTACCAACATAAGGACCCCAGATGGCCTGAATCAGGTGCATCCTGTGTCAAGACATAGATCAGACAATCACAGTGAACTTACAGTGATAAACAACTCAGTCACTGTCAACCATATTGGCAAAATTGCAACATAGATTTCATTTCAAAGGGCTTGGCCTCATGCTGGTAAAGTAGATACTGTAGTAGCATTCACCTTTGGATGTATAAGGATGTGTTAGCTGTCCCAGTGCTGCCACTTTAAATTATTTACTGTCAAAAAGTAAAATATTTACTGTCACTGTCAGAGAAACTATTTCTATACTTTTGTATTATGTTTTGCTTAGGAGTACTTTTTACTCCAAAATGTGTTTACAGAATATTCCCTCATGTTGAAGATAAAGTGATATTTACAAGTTATAGAGTGCCAAACCATCATTTCCTTACAAATAAACTTGTGGCTTTATCTTGTGGGAGGATGTATTGTTGAAAGCACAGTTAATTAAATTTGTGCTTTGGAAAACACCAGGATTAATATGACTGAAATATGCAAAACTGAGGCGTGAGAGCCAACGCTGCCAATGGAACAACTGTATCTCTGATCAAATCATTCTTGATACTTCATAACAAGGCCTAGGAAGTTTTAGAGGCCTAAGCATTGATTTGATTAACAATTCTATACCTTTGATTCAGTTCTCAATTTAATTATTACTTTATTAGTAATTTTCAGATTTCTTTTAAATTAAATATTTTACCAGGATGGATGTTTGTTAATTTTATGTAAGCAAACAATGTAGCTCTCTGTCTGTTTATTACCACTGTCTCTGCCGTTGGAACAATCCACAGGTGATCATTTAACCTGATCTAGGGCACACACATGATAAATAATCGAGGTATGCTCTAGAATTGGGGGACTTTGGGGTGGCACATGCGAAAAGGAGTATGCAATTCGGTGCATTGCTTTTTCAGTGCATTGCCACATCCCTGTTTGTTACATGTTGTGGAATAACATGACTTCAAGATCAGGCTGTTTACATGACATGATGCTTTTCCTTACATTTCACACACTAGGCCATTAATCCGTTATGAGTTTAATACAAATTATAAACATTTGATTAAATCAGGCAGCTCTGAATTTGTCAGTCTTTATATGGTATCAAGTATCTGTGGTCGGATTTTTTGTAAAATCATGTTCGATGATTGAAAGTGTCTCGAAACATTGTCGTTCACAAGATGGGGTTCGGCTCTCGAATGGCATGGCTGGGTCTCCGCTGCTGGGATCGGTAGAGGGAATGTAGGTTGCTTCTGGCTGTGAATGCTGTAGCTTTCCTGAAAGATCACCGACTTGAGATGGACGGTGTCTGCCTTTGCGGCTCTCTGCTTGGCTTGGTGTGGCATTGTGTCTGTTGGCTCAGAGAACGTCCTTAAGGAGCGCACAGGGCTGAGGTCTTGACCACAGCAACCTGTAGCTGCTCAAAGAGCGTAAACTTTCTTTGGCTTGGATTGAAAGATAGTAAATGACAGATGATTGATAATCTTATGTTCCTTCCATTTTACTGTGAAAGTTACCAAGTAAATCCAGTCTGTCTTATATGTCATACTGGAAGGTCAAGGTCATAGCCAAGTTGTTGCCACTTGTTCGCTGCTCAAGATTCAGGTTTATTTGTGTCATCTTTGTGTCTTATCTTTCTTATATCTCTGACAGACTGGATTAGAATATTTCTTTCTTGTCAACGACTTCTTTGCATGTACATACATAATCATTTGTCATGGATTTTACAAAAATGCAACCAATTTAATAGATTATGAAAGAAAACAACAAAGCATAAATATAGTCAATGAATTGGCACACCACTATCAGGTATGTTCTTGATCTTATCTCATGTTGAGAAGGGAGTCTAAGCATTCCAGTTGAAGACAACCCATCCCTTTTTATAGGTCACTCTGTTGTGCTGATATAAAGGCTTTCAGGTGTACCAAGCCCATCCAACCACAGTCAATAAAACCCACCTCAAGGCCATGTTGATAATATCATGTAACAACATCATTACTGACGATGAAATTTGGGCTTAGAAAAACTCCAGGTTAATATGCAATTCCCCTTAGCATGATTTATTAGGATATTATACCCAGGGTTACCTTGTGGCTGCTCCAGAATTTCCCCAAGGCTCCAGGATGGCTGCTAACATCTGCACATATAACCAATATTCTGAACATAGCAGCTTTGCATAATCACACAATTACATTACAGTTGAATTAAAATCTCAACTAGACGGTCTAGACATACCTTATTATCTTCTTACATTTTGATCTGTCTACGGAGTTCATTGATAAACATATCTTTTTGGTGATTGTGACAAACATTAATTCAACATATTCATATTACATCTGTCGTCTGGAGGTTTTTCTGGCACACAGATCTGCAATTCGTCTTTAAATATATATGGATATGATATCCTTTGATTCCTCAGATACAACTCTATGACACACTAGAGACAGCCAGATTTTTCTGCTGTGCTGTGTTTTGGTGACCTGAATTGCTGTTTGAAGACTGTATTGATTGGCCACTGTTGCTGCTTCAGCGGGTTTGCTGTATTTATGATCGGGGAAGCAACAGGATAGCGATCAACTATTCTGGAGTGTATCAATAAGTTTCTGATCGGATTGACAGGACCCAGGGTGCACCATCAGTACTGACCTGCCTGGATAAAAAAAGATTTATCTTATGGTCCCTGATCATACATAAAAAAAATCTAATATGATGCTGGAGACTTCTTAATTCAGATTGTTTATGGGGATGTTGTCTGCATGCCTTTTTGCAAATAAATTCAAATCCACTTCTCAAAGCTTCAACAGCATATGGCTCTTATGTTAAAAATAAAATTATCTTATGATCCCTGCTCCTATGTCAAAAATATTTGTACAATCTGATATTACCATCAGTTACTTAAATATTGAGTGTTTAGAGAGGACCTTTGTTTGCCTATGTATCAATTTACAGTTAAATTTTAATCTAATTCTCACAGCCTCATATCATTATATATCAGTGAAAATTAATATACCTTATGGTATTTCATTGCATATCAGAAATGTAAATGTAATCCTTTGAAACATATGCCCTCAAATGCTGATTGGTTGTTATATAACGTGCGTGCTTTGAATACCCCGGTCCACCTTGTCAGAGACTTGGACTTAAATTCCAGGGTTCTGTTCTAGAACTTGCACTCGGACTTGGAGGTCATGACTTAAGATATCCGGCCGAGTCAATCTCAAGTACAAGGGTAAAAGACTGTCACATTCAGTTGGACGTTCAGATGGCGTAACACACATTTAGAGAATCCTACATGAACTATTGACAGAAGATATTAAAAAAAGCATGTATAAATAATAACAGTTCTAAATATCCCTAGTTTTCTTGAATATCCAACGTAAGCTGTTGTGAATAAAGATATTATTATTGGACTCAAACCTAGACTCAACCTCTGAAAGACTCGGACTTGAAGACGGTGGACTTAGACTCAAATCTAAAGGACTTGGAATCTGATGGGTTGGACTTTTGACTTGCACTCGGACTCTTTGAGTCTGATGGTGTGGCCTGGACTACAGCACTGAATGTTGTGTCACCAGAGATTCCTAGATAATTGACTTCTAGTGACAGGTCACTGAGTCCTTTACATGGCTCTCCAATAGTATTTAGGTCAATGGACTCCCACACACACACTAGTAATGAATTTCATTAGCTAATGCATTGCTCAAGTGACATGCTCCCATTTAATAATAAGCAGAGGAGCTTGAAATTTGGTCAGAACAGCCCTTATAGTGAGAAGTTGATAGTTTTCCTTGACCTTTGAGTAACATTTATAAGGTATTAATGACTCAGTAGTGTACTGATACAATACAAAATGAAGTACAGTATAACCTGTCTGAAAGACCACCTTTCTAATTAGACCACCTGTGAATTAAGACCACTTTTGGCCAGTCCCACAGGTAGTCTTATTTCACAGGTTCCACTGTATGTATATGTACATATTGAGTATCATAATGTGACTGATGTATCGTAAAATAAATCACATCATGAGATTATGTATTATGACAGCCCCACTATAAACGGTGAAGCTGTACCTGCTCTCTGTGAGGGAGTTCATTCCGGGTCCTGGGAGGGAAGTGGGAGAAACTACAAATCATTATCCGAGTGATGTACTGTTCTGTAACCTTTGAAAGTCAGTGCCGTTGACTTGTCGAGTTTACATATATGAGAGAAGTAAATCACTTGGGCCTGGTTATTTAAGAATGGGACCGGACGTCATCTGTGATCTTCTTGCATGCCACTGTTCTTCTGTCACCGATTCTCTTCCATGGTTCACCTGTAGTCATAGCAACCATACAGCATTGCCTGTTGGGATGCTGTATCAGTATTCCTCTTCTTTCAGTCATGTTATAGTTTTGTCATGTACGGCTGGCTTCAGAGAGAAATGTACTTATCGATTTTCAGCCAGTGTGCGATGATTGATTGTCAGTTAAAATGCAATATTTCTACCCCCGGAGAATCTTATGAAATTGTTTATTTAAATAACGTCCATCAATTTTCAGATGAGAAATATTGTTTCAATGTGAGCATGTCAAGGTGTACTTTCATCAAATGTGTCATGATTAGACAGTGAAAGGGCTTCTTATAAAATACTGTGATAGACTTTAGGTTCCTTTATTTTTAATGTGTCTCTTCTAAACAAACTAAATATCTGTGATTTCTATTGTACCAGTTATATGAAGATTTCATTCTTTGTTAACAGTATCATTGCACCTGCATCAATCAATATGTCAATGAAATGTGCCAACTATACTATCTTTTACATTCTGTATTGCTCATAGTCTCCGGAACAGTTACAGGTAAAGATTCTGGTCATTTACACATGCCATTTCATGCTATCGACCATTTCAGATCCTCAAGTTTTCTTACTTAAAGTCAGTTTCTTAAAACTTAGCTTTATACATGTGTATATAAACTATGTATATTCAGCATTATCCATAGTTACTTTATAAAGTCTAAGCTATAGAGGGTTGCAGTGACATTCATGTTTCAGGGTCAGTCACATACTCCTACAAAAAGACCAATTACTGGCAATCAGTCATTTTGGTGCTTTTAGTTTGCTTGTGAAAATATGTAGCAGAAAATACTTGGAGCCTTTTAAGAGTTTAATTTAGTCTAGGGTAGACATAGGAACCAGTGTTTCACAGGTGTCCAGGCCAGAATCAAGTACTTTCCTTGTAAACATAATTTGTTTATCAGCTGCATGCTATCATCAGGTGCCTACACCAGTTCTGGTCTTGAACCATGTTTTGTTTTGAACTTACCGTTTGGTTTCAACAGATAGCAAGTGTTTGTTTATAAAAAGTCTCCTGAGTACTAAAAAGCCTGTTAAAAAATTATTCTTCTGAAAACCAGGAGTTACTTGTACCTAATTGAATGATAGAAATGTTGTTACACTAGACCTAGGAACCCTGACCTTTTCCTGTTGCGTGGTAAGGGTGTTTTAATGAGGATCCAGAAATTTGAATGCCACCTTTGCCTTTGTATTGTAATCACATACCTGGGATTATAATATTTATAAAAATAGAAAACATTGAAAATTTTTAAGTAAGAATAGTTTTTAACTTAAAATTATATTTTTTTATCTGTTCATATTTTCATTAATATAGTTTCCAAAATACATATAGTTTAGACCACTTCTGAGCAAGTGAAATTTGATGTGTACTAAAAGTTTTTAGGCATGCCTGGGGGGGGGGGGGGGGGAGTGGAGGTGCAAGCTTCTCTGATGCTCAGAATCTATTTGGACGTTTGCGGATATGCAAATTTCTGGCTTTAGGACCTTGTATCAGTCAATGACCATTACAGCCTACCTCAAACGAACCTGTCAGTGTAAACACCATGCTAATAGTACCTAGGCTTACATTTCGCTAGATATTTATAGCAAATGTTCATTTAATGCTATGATTTCTAATCAAATTATAATAAGATAATTACATAAAATACAAAAAAGATCCAATTTTACACAACCCTCTAAAATTCAACACATATCATCTCTCTTTGAGACGCTCTTAAGTCAGATGGGACTCCCCCCCCCCCCCCCCCCCCCCCCCCCAAATTATTGCCTAAGTATCCTGGACTCTTGAAATTTTCTTCCTTTTGAAAGCCCTGTGTACTGGCAGGACAAAACAAACAAAGTGTTAACTTTGTTTATACTCATCATGGGGATATATGTTTTATTTGAACTTCCACTGAGGAAATGTGATGGCAAATATAGTGCGTTTGTAAATCATGTTTCGTATTTACCAGGCCATTAGGAGTGAGTACAGTGGAAATAATAAAACCATATCACAGAGCTCTAAACCAGGAAGTGAGTATGAGGCCAGGTTTTTAATGTGTTGGCAGTGCGTGTACATATCAGATTAAATCATATGTGACATGCAGCATTAAGTGACTTATGAGCATATACATACATGTATACATTATATACTAAAATATTTATGTTGACACTAACCTATGATATCATTTGATAAGTGCTAATTGAGTGTTTAACATTAATTAACATGATTATATTTACAATGATGGACATCTTCCCTTGCTGTAGTTTAGGACCACATTTGTGATTTTGCATACAGGTCCACTAAGAATATTGTGTTTAATAGTTTATCCGAGTTATCATATAAGATAAGTTTAATGCTGGATAAATAGTTCCTCATCTGAGCTGCTTTGTTTATTAATAAGATAAGTGACTGTTATCAGAGTAATTGAATGGTTTATCAGATTGATTGTGATTCTTTGATTTATAGATTAAGAACAGTGGTTACACTTAATCCTGGTTAACTCAAGTGACACACTCCTTCATAATGAGCATTGTTTTTTTATTTATTTATTTTTTATTTAGTATAACCAAGAAAGTAAGTTCCAGAAGGGATGTTATATGAAATAAAAGATGAAATAAAAATATTTTTTAAAGTATATTCTAGTTTCTTCATTCTTGGAGATGTCACAAACATAATTTTTTACCAAAAAAAAATCTCAACCCCTAAAAAAAATTGTGAAAACTTCAGAAAATAAGTTGAAAATGAACAATGAAAAGTCAGCAGATTTTTTGCTGGATCAACTTATCACCACTTTCTCTCCTATATATTCCCTATCCTTTGTAATTTACATGGTTTTGTACATTCCCAGTGGGTATTTTTCATTTATAACAGTCACTTTAGCTGAGAAACTGATACTTATACAAATATTTGATCAGAGAGGCTCTGCATCTTTCATATTGTTCATAAAAGAACACAGACACCTGCATATGTGTGGCTTGTGTACATTTATCAAATAGTGATATATTCCAAAAATTAAACCTGTTACCTCATTTCCATATGCTAGGATTTTATGCAAATGTTCTCATAATTAATTTCAGCTGAGTGCCATTACCTCCAGGTCGTGCATGTCCATTCATGTTTCATATCAAAGTTTTTATTTTCTTCATTTACTCCTTTTAGATCTTTAGCAAAACAGACATATGCCAGTAAATACTAAAGTTATCTGAAATATTCTATTGCAGGCCCACTGCCCTGGTCTTTTACATTGTGCAGGAAAGTAATGAAGATAAGTATAGTATACATGAGCTCCTATATTTTACATAGGCAAGACATATTTCCCATCCATGTCATCGCTTCTATCCCTGATATCAGCTGCGACTGGCACATGAGGAGGAATGTTTTGTACAATTTTCTCCGGACAAGAATGAAGAGACAGCACTAGGTGTAGATAGAGTAAATACCAGTCTGCGAAAAACATTGCTCAAGATAACAGTATAAAACCTGAGAGATACGGCTCCCGGTAGCTGACAAACGTGTGAATGATAGACAAAACCAGGTGGGCATGGCACGGTACCTGTGGTATTGATGATGCAGCATTTATATAGATATCTCTCAGTCTCAAGGCTGATTTGAGAAGAATTCTCATTTCAGCTGTAATCAGTATGGCCGTTACTGAGGAATATAAAAATGGCAGGCTCAATTTATTTGGAAGACATTCTTTTTGTAGGTTTAAGTCAGCCTGTCTTGTGCTCTTTTTTTTACGTATAATTTATTACAGCAGGTGTGTAGTGCGGCTGGCAGTGATAGCTCTGTGATTACTGCTGATAGGGAAACTTCTAAGAATTTATGATGTTATATAAAACATACCTGCATGAAGGCTAAGAAAACAACAGGAGTCAATGCGTTTGATGGATGTGAAGGATACAGTAAACACTAGGTTAGGGTTTTTAAACAAAAACCTTGCAGTTGAGCACATTGATGCTATATCATTACTGGCTTAGATTCTGGTAGGTATACCTATTGAAGTAAATGGTTATTTGAACAGACAACTCTCATTACTTAATATATACCTGCATTTTCAAAGGCTAACATTCACTCTTATGTTAAGGAATTATTTTAAAATTATACATCACTTGTGCTCTTTATAAGAATTTGAAAGATGGATCACTCATGTGATGAGCTTGTTTCCACTCGACCACATTGCTTACTGTAGAGTCATCATATTGTATAAGCATAACTGTAGAATTCCTTACTACACAAGGAGAGAGTTGGACCTTGGTAGAATAAGATCTGTTTTTTTGCTACCAAGATTGTTTTATATAAAAATATTATGGACAAGGTTTTGAAGGGACCCGTTGTCTTAATTAAGCAGGGAGTCCTAATAAAACATTTATAAGCTGGCAGAAAATTAAAAAATGCACCTGTAGGTACTTAAATAATTTGCATGTCCTTATAGCTGTGTGATGCAGTCTCACTACTGTGCTGGTGATCCAACCTGTCATTAATGGATCAAATTAATAAATATATCGTCAACAAGAGTGCCAGAGCACCATCTTTCCTCTCTTTGGTTACCATAGTAATGTGTCGGTGAGTGAAGGTAATTTGGTCTTCATAGCAGGTATATGATTCATTGATTTTTATGTACACGGTAACATCCATATTTTGGTTCCCTGGTAAACTGTTTCCTGTGTCGTTCAGCCATCCCTGTACCGCTGCAGAGTCACAGACTGCACTGGAGGTCAGAGGTCATTGTCATACAGGATCTGCAGTGTGACATCCCCTTAGGGAACTAGTACATCCAGGATATATATGTATGAGCTGTCAGTGATACACAAAGGAAGTAATATTAGTTAGGTGCTTCATTAACATCTTTAGTAGTACAGATCTCACGACTGTATTTGAATATTTTTGCACTTGGCTTAATAGGTATTACTCCTTCAGAAAAATCATAAAAAATGGCATGAGAAAAGAATGATGAAGAATTTTCCTCTGTGTTATGAATATTCTACGCTCCTGAGGCAGCGGAAATCTTGCGCTTCAAAAGAAGCTACTAATTTTCACGCTGCCTGCTTTGAACGTTTATGATGCATTTAAACACCAGGTTGTGCACATGGGCCTGTCTGCTTAAGAAACTGCTGATGTGACTATGAGCCAACCAAATGCAAGTCAACAAACACTCGACAGGCATCAGGCTCGGCCCAGAAAGCACGTGTGGCCACTGTGTCGGGCAATTCTCTCTGAGCCTTTGGCCAGTTCAAACAGTCGCCGGGGCGATTAACTGTCACTCAAAACAAAATGAACAACATTGGCTTTGTGTATTCCTCGCTTGGCTGGTAAACCATTTTGCTTCCAGCACAGGGTCTCATCTGATTGGACCAAAATACAGTGCTCCCCTCTGGTGTAAAGATTCAGGATACAAGGTCATAACAAACAGTGCTTACAATATAGGTAGTTGGCCTATGGGTAATGCGCTGTGTAAAGAGCGTATGAATATTCCAAAATTAATTGTTTCTGATGTAAAATAACATCAGAAATGTAGCAATATTTAAGGCCTAAAAATGAGTGTAATGTTTTGTTTAATTTATATATTTACACACATGTACAAACAAAAACATGTACACGTCTAAATATAGATGTAATTCACTCTCCGCATTTATATAACTTAAATCATTGATTAATGTAACCCATAAGCTACTGTACAGCTTATAATGGTATTATATTATATAAAAATACATCCTCTGTCAGCATATATTTACATTATTGAATATTGATATTTATATAATCCATGAAAATGTCACAGTTGAGATTGAAATGTGCAGAGGTGAGTTTGTGATTGACATATATAATGGATACAAGGTGGGTAGTATACAGTGTATGTATGTCAGTGAATGTGGTTTATAAACATGTCAGTATAATGAACCAGGCCAACTCTCAGGTTTAACCATCCATAAAGAGACTGCCATTTGAATGAGAATAAGCCCTCGCTATCATCAAGCATTAGGGATCGGTCAAGGATGGTAAACAACCCAGTTAAGTATGATACTGTGCATATATGTAGTTCCATAGGTAATATATAAGAAAAAAAAAGTTTTCTAACCAATATGTTCTTACTTCCTCTTCTTTAATATTAACATGCATATAGTTTTCTTATGTGTGCATATTATTTTAAGAATAGGTTGTTAATACATGAATATGTAATTCAGTATTTTATCAATAATCACATCATGTGTTATTGAATGACAAACCTGTTGAGTCCAAGTTGCAAACTACTTAATGCTAAACAGGTCTGAGGTTTTGTAAGCATTTTAACATCAAAAGACAGGTCATCTTGCTTGATCTGAGGTCATCATTCATCAAACGGTACCATATAATTCCTGATTTTTGTCATGCTCCACCAGTATGAGTACCTTCAATCCTCACAGAGTTCTCGTGTGACTGCTGAAGTTGGTCCTTTCAACTCCCAATTTTTATCAGGCCTTGAAGGTGCAACTCTTTAAAAAGCCTCAGTGAGTAGGAAAATATAAATTTGTATTTATTGACACCAACTTAACTTGTATCATTGCTTATAAAATTGTTTAATTCATGGATGTCATGCAGATCTGCACATGTACTTTGGACTGAAAACAAATCCCTTAGCAAAATGTAAAATTTTGCAGCCAAAATATCAAATCTCTTGCATTCTCACTTAGCCAAGTCATGAAGGGAAGAGGCGTGAAGCATTTAAATAAGATGAAATACTGAATATTAAATGAGCTCATTGTGCTGTAAATTTACTGAAGGTTAAATTGACAATTCAAAATAAAATGCATGTTTGAGTAAAACAAATATGGTATTAAACTTAAGAATAATTTTGAATGTTGTGGCAGTATTAGCAAAATATATCCCTGTTACAGGGCTTCAAATAGAGTCACATTGGATTTTGAGGTATCCTAAATGGATGCTGTGCTGAATGTTTTAGGGTGATGTAAATTGAATCAATTTTCTGACAGCATTATCGTTAGTATGATTATTATATCCTGTCATTATATGATTATAGTGAAATGTAAGACCAGTTGTCTGTCTGGCTTGTTTGGCTGCCACAAGAGCCAACTTGATCCTCTTAGTCCTACAGCCTGAAATCTATGTCTGATTGGGCAGTGTTTAAAACCTGGACCCCACAGATCCAAGACCCTTTACCCCAAAAATAAATTTTCACATTTTACATTATTTATGCTGATAAAAATGCCCCTATTACTAGTATAAGATCAAAGTCCTTAAATGTTTCAACTTTTGCATGTTACCAGTTTAGTGAAGTATTCAAAATTATTTTGATGAAGAGGTATCCCAGCTGCTTGAGTTGGAGGAATGTTCTTTTATGAAGTAATAAACCACATATTTTCATTTGGCACTCATGCCACACAGTAAATATGATATTTTTTATTTTAAGTGAAAAATAATAGTGTGGGCAAGCTATTGCAGATTTATTTGAAGAAGTACACCACAATTCATTGCAGACCTAACTCGAGAGATATCAGCCTGCTTGAGAGCTCTTCCACATAAGAGGTTTTATGTTCAATTAATTTTTCTCTAAATTTGAAGAGCCATGAGATTTTAAGTTGCATTTTTACCCAAAGGAATTTGATTTCTTGCATTTTGTGTGACATTTGGTACAAGAATAATGATTGTATTAATGAACTTGTTATAGGCCTACTTTTTCAGATGATGTATAGACATATGGAATAAATAGCAAATGTAAAAATATGAATATAAAAGAATACATCAATTTATGTAAAAATATAGATACAAAAATACAATACCTAAATCACATAAGTGTTTTGCCTGAATGGGTTGGTAAAATATGTACTTAAGTAATGGTAAAACAATCAGTAAAAGGGGCCTGTGGGGTCCGCGAGTCCATGCGTCAGGTTCCTTCAGAATTAATTGTCAGATTATGTTGAAAAACAGACTAATTTTTATGTGTTCAACCAAACAATTTATATATGTCTAAATACTTTTCTCCTAAATTTCTCGACAAATTTCCATTAGAGTTTTAACATTTGTAGATTTCTCTTGGGGTCTTTGGGGTCCAGGTTTTACTCACTTCTGGATGATTGGACTCTTGGACACCAAGAATCAAGCGTCAAGATAAATTTTGTGCATCACAGATGCTTACACCAGGTCAGGTTCCTGAAACCCCTAATGTTTGAATAGTAGCAGCAGCATATAGTACACTGTAGTACAGTAATAAGAAACAGCAACAGCAGCAAGAACAGGACTGTAGCAGCCTTTTCATCAATGGAGACAGTAGGGTTAATACATCAAGTTGGCAGTGTGTGTGTGTGATACAAACAGCACCAGACCCTGGGCTGCTACAGGCTGGCAGGTGCTGCAGTGATTTGTGTCCCCCAGCTGTCTCCTGGATCATTACAGGCTCACATACACAAGGTCCCAGTTCTTCACATATACACACACATCTGGTGGACCACACCTATATATACCACAGCTGGCCAACAGCTACCCATATATGTGCTCATCTTATTGCACTCCCTGTTGTGTAATGATATCATAACCCAGAAAAGTGAATGGATGATTGATTTATGTGATATTATGTCACATGAGTGTTTTTGAAGAAAATTTGGAGATACTTCTCTCTTTGTGTTTGTAAATTTAAATCACAAATTATGTGACTGTCCCTTGTCAGTATACAGGAAGTGTTATTGGTATGGGGAATTGATTCTGGATGAAAGAGTAGTCACTGGTAAAATTTGTGATTGAAGAATAAATATATGCATATAAATAGTTAGATTTCACAAATGACATTCACTCAAAGGTATATGGTTTAACTACATGTTGTTATTTGGTAGTACTGTGTACTTCTGCATATGGTGCAATGTTTCAATGATAATCTATAGTATTACAAAATATGATACTTTGTATACAAGTTTGCTTCATTGGAAATTACTGAAAAGGTGGGAAAGTACCAAAAAGTATAAAAAAGTGTACTGGAAAGTGCTCCCATCATACTAAATACATCTGGCATTATTCCTTAAATGCTGAAGAGTGTGGATCTGGCGACAGTGGGGTTGTTCCAAGATTATCAGTTGTTATAATGATTTCATCACAGGGTTTCTCAGGTATTAAGTACCATTAACAATTTATAGACTCCAACTGACAGGATGGGATCAGATACACTGAGGATCATGCATTAGTAAAGAATCAAACACAGGCATTCTTCTATCATGGGATGGGAGTCCACATAGTCAAATAAAAATGGAACATAATATATAGAAATACTGACTTGAAAACACCATGAAAAATACAAATAAAATGTGAACATGAACTGATTATGATCTGACTATATATACATGTTACTATCTCTTTCTGTTTGAAATCAGAAAATAAATCATAATACAGTGTTTGTATTGTAATTTTAGGTTGTTTTACTGTACTATACTTTACAACTCATTAGATTAAGTTTGTGTGAACTAATCAAGTAGTCATACAAGGCAGTAATTATGATAATAGATTCACAAATTCCACTACATAAATGCCACAATGTCACCAAATCCATATGCAAAATTGCAAAAAGTGCATTATTCTGTAAATACAAAGGTAAATTTATTTGCTCCTAAGCTGGATGTTGAAAGGAACCCAAGGTTTTAGTATAAGAAGCACTGTTTTGTTTGATTCATGTTGAATGTCTGAAACCAGACAGAATAGATTATCATATGGGACTGTGACACCAGACACACATATTAGGGGCCAGTCTGTGTGCTGTAAAGCATGCTGGTCAGGGTAGGTGGTGTTACAAAAGCAGGTAATAAAATATTCAATGCTGTGCACTGTCAGCCACCTTATTATCCATGGAATCCAGGATTATGTATTCAAGGGTGAAATGCCACAGGATTCCCATGGAACCATAAAAAGAAAAGTCCATTGTGTAAATGGTGTTTCATTTTTATAGCCAAGGGGTCTGATTGAATTATTATTGGATAATGAGGGAGTAATTTGAGATGATCTGATCACTGAAACATTGTTGATACAGGCCAGCTTTCTAGATATGATTGGTAATTTCCAGTGCTTGTACTCACAACTACACAAGTGACCTTAACATGATCAAATGAAGTTATGTTTTGATGTACATTCAGCTCAGAATGGCACAGATTTCACCTTTTGATTATTAAAGTGAATTTTTTCTCATTTCTTCTGAAAAGCATTTTCATTGAACTTATGAATTTTGTTTATGTTGCATCCTTTATATGCCAGTACCATATTGAACCGGCAAAAATCGTTACGTGGCGATTTCTTTTGCCGGATATTTTCCGCATACCAAATCCATGCATATGGTATTCTGTTTATTTGTCAAATTAACGAACTCTGTCCGCATGCTGGATCAGCATTCCATTTATATGGAATCTTAACCTTAAAATACTGAATTGAACAAGCAGTTCAGCTCGCTTTAATATGTTCTCTTCCTGTTTTGCAGGTAAAGGATGCCACTGATCAAGCGAAGCATTGAACCTGTGGACCTGAGCCGCGGGACAGTGGCTCCGGGTGTCCGCAACGAACTGGAATTTGTTACCAATAATACGCTGGCTAATGTCATACGACAGATCAGCAGTCTCAGCCGATTTGCTGAGGATATGTTTGGCGAACTGTTCACAGACGCTAATAAAATTTTCCAGCGAGCCAATCATTTGCAAGATAGGGTTGACAAACTGAAGGTGAAGGTTACACAGCTCGATTCAACAGTTGAAGAAGGTAGGTTTTCGTCCGACCAGTCAAGCATGTTGTGTCATTTTGTCCATTGTGTGCTGTTATGATATCAGGTATAGTCTGAATATGAAATAATAATTTCTTGAGTTCCTTTGATTAAGAAATTGAGGATACTTGAAAACTGGTCTCAGTGCTATTATTACACTGGCAGAATATCCCCAAGAAATGTAACTTGATATTTAACCTTTATTTGTTTGAAGGTTGGTTCTGGTACAGTGTGATTTGCATTAGCATTTAACAAGTTAAGAATTTCATCATGATAAAACAAACTGCAGACAAATTTGATCCTTGGCTAGACCTGCACAAGCCTAAGCATTATAGGGGTTGTCCTGCTGTCTGGGACAGGTAAATTATCAAGTGTGATGTAGAGTCCAGCTCTAGACCAGACTAATTCAGTGTCTTCAAGGACCTCCCAGATTCCTTCTATTTCAATCCAGCCTGTTTAGAGTGGACACACGAAGGTTAATACAGTTTAATTTATCTTGCTTATACAGGACCATGTTTAGATGTTTATTAAACTTTTATTTTTATTCAACATTAAATTTCATTTAAATTTAATGTTGATTAATCACCAAAATACAGATATATTTTGGGAAAAATATTTAACAGGAATTTTACACTGAAATTATTCTTAATTTAAATTCATCTTTCTGAAGTGTAAGAAATCATGTGACCAGTTAAAAATGAGCTGACACAAAAAAATTGTCTGTTAAGAGACAGATTTAATCATTTATCACTTGGACAAGTGGATTTGCTCTTAGACGATTGGGAGCTTTGTCTATCCTGCCCAGTGGGACATGCCAGTCATAAAATTTATATCAAGCTTCTTGGATATGATTGGTGGTGAATTAAATGTTTCTGTGTGTCAGCATCAGGTAATCTTATTAATAGTCTATCATGAGGTTGATTAATTAATTAAAACAGAGAGATAAAACCATCATAAACATGTCTGTAACCCTTTTGATCTCTCTGCTCAATTGCTGTGTGACCAAGCACTCCTGTTATCATTTATGAATACTCAACATCAGTAAATTATGCAGAGTTTGAAATGTTACAGGGCCTGGGATTAGGTGTAAGATTTAATATAGATTCAGATGCTTGTACATTCAACCAGCTTGATTTAGTCGGCACTGTTACCAGTTGATTAAGTTAGCACAGAGACAGGAATTGACCATCTGTTGGATGCTTGGGACTCCATAGCCAAGTGTCCCAAGCTGATCTCCAGCATCACAGAAGCTTACTCCCACATTCCTGAAAGCCCTGTGATTTGCAATTTGATCCAATTGTACTGCTGTTTAGGTCACAAATTGGCATGAAACATGCAAAAAGCAGTTAAACTTGAACAGCAGATCTGTAAGAGCAGAGGTCGTATAGGTATATTTGAAATTCTTGATCAGCATCAAACATTGCTAGTACTGTCTTCTTCCTGTTTGTGTTATATTCCCTGTGACTCATAAAATCTCAAATATTGATTTTTATCTGGTGATTCTAAGAAACACATTCAACTTGCCGACTTGTGTCTGCGGTCAAAAACACTATCAAATTTAACAGACCGGGGGGCGTGTTAGCTAAACGAATCTGTGGCGTGCTATGGCAACCACAGTACAGTTTTTGAAAAATTAAAAAAAAATTAGTTTTTAAAATAAGCTTAAAGTAGAGCAATGTTTTATCAAAGTGCATTTTACTAAAATATTTTAGCCAATTTATATCACTAGAACATATAATTTCTGCAGACCCATGGGCTTGCATTGCATGAAATAACAGGTCCACACCTTAAAACATAAACATCGGGCCAGTGGGCCCCCTACAGTTTCTATCCCTGCTCTTATAGTCTTAGTAATTATATCAGGTTCATATCTTTGAGCATTTGTTGACTAGCAGTAGCAATGAAAAAGGGAAAAACCACAAGAAATGGCAGCTTACTGAATGTACGTTCACAATAGGTGTGTCCCAGTGTATATAGGGAGGAGCCATCCTTGATATCCGGGTGAGTTGGGCACTTGTTGAGTTTACAGTTTCAAAGAAGGGTGGATAATACATGGATATAACACTGTAGTAGAGACCAATAGATAACAGATTTACCATGAAACAATGTGATACTTCCAGGGTTATCAGTGATGTGAATCAGGTCATTTTTATAAGTGCTGTATTTATATATATAATAATAATAATATATATATTTGGTTGGTTAGTGTATTTGATATGTGATCAAGGAACTTACAAAATGCAGCTGGTATGTGTGGTTTTACTGCTTAGAGCAGTACTGTGGAAAATGATAAACTGATTGATTCTGTTCTGTTCATAATCATTACAGATATTATTATAAAAATAACATTTTTGCCCTAGCGAGGAGGGTATGCATTCATCCTGTTTGTGTATGTTTGTATGTTTGTTCACAGCATGACTCAAGCAGTTATAGACGGAATCTCATGATATTTTTAGGACATTTCAGGAATGGGCTAATGAAGAGTCAGTAAGATTTTGGTATGGATCGAGCACATGATCCAGATTCAGGAAAACCAAGAAATATTCACAAATGTACAGTCACTTGTGCATGAATGAACCTAGGAATATGTGTAAATAAGTGAATGCAAATACAGTTTTGGGAGAATCCCACAATATTAACCCCCAACATTGCGGAGGCTTCCATTTTTCATAATGCAGATTTTTAGCTTAGGAAATAATTTCAATAACCATAAAGTTGACCAGAGAAAATATTGATTTATTGTAAGTTTATTTATCATATAGCGTATACCCGTAGTCTTGACACATCACTATTCACTTGTAGCCAGCCATTAAGAGGAGGTTATATGTGTCAAGTTTGTTATTCTGAACTGTCAGCAAGTAGCAACAGTGCCACAGTGGTTAAACTCAAAATATTTCACACTGGTGGTGTTATTTGATATCGTTGCTGCAAACTCAAGTACAGTTTGGACACTTGTAGTTAATTTGCAAGCAGCAAATGTTGACATTTCTGGTGTGAGGTTAGTGCAAATGTAATATTATCTTTACCCTTGCATACTAGTGGTGTCCTTTACTTAGTGGTTGCTTTGTCTGTCCATCCTTCCGTCTGTCCTTCTGTCCATCAGTGACCCTTTCTTTCTCGCAAATTATCTCAAAAAGCATCCATTTGATCTTTCTCAAATTTGTATCCATGGATGATTGGTGTCTTTGAGGACTCCAGTCCTTCTGAATTACAGACCTGGATTACAATATGGCCGCCAGAGCACAAATTGGTGATTTTCTTTCACACGCAATATCTGAATGAGAATATGTTTGATCTCTGTCACAATTCACATGAACACCAGCTCTGTCATATAACAGAACTGCTGGAAATTCATTATTGCCACCGGAACACAATTGGTGATTTTTTTGGTGTGCTCAGTATCTCAAAAAGAATTAAATGATTGATCTTTCTCAAATTTATAGGGATGATTGGTGTCCATAAGGCTTGACCCTTTCGAATTTAAGACCTGTCTAAATTACAGTATTGCAGCCAGAGCACAGTCAGTGATTTTCTTTCATGTGCAATATCTCAAAGAGAACTTGCCTGATTTAGGACCCAAGCATCTAGTTATAAATATATTTGACACCTACTGTGGAATGTTGTGCCTTAAAGTAAAGGGAACCTTGTCATCAAGATCATACACCTAGTTAATCAGTGGGATGATCGGAAGTGTTAGATTTGGTAAGCTCGCAGCCATCAAGGTGTGGTGTGTACAGTAATAAGTATGGCATGCTTGACTCTCACTAGGGACCTCAATGACTGATCTGGTCATAGAGTGCAAGTACTTCAGAGACCTGACTTGTGTGGCTGATCATATCATACCTGGCTGGGGCTTAGTAGTATGTGGCATTATTAGTAACAGGGTGCTGAGACATCAGGAGCTACTTCACACTGCAGCTCTTCATCTGCTTGGTGATCCTTGTACCTGCTCAAGTACTGCATAAATCACTCTTGTTTGCTCTGATCCTCAGGGTTTAATAGTTAAGCTATGGTCTGTCCCATCTGAATGTGAGATTGGGATGTATGTCACATGCAAGGGGTCCCTTTGTATCAGTTATAATGATGCAAGCAGCCATGATCTAAAGACACTACTCAGTAGCCATTCTTATTGGACCAATAGGGCCTACTTTGAGATGTGACATCAGTCATAATGAAAAGTGCACTTCAGTGGCTATAATATTACAAGTATATTGCTCTTCATAGGCTATCAGTGAGGAACTAACAAAAAATAACATTTGTCTGAATATTCAAAGTGTAAATCCCATCACTATATGGTGACTTTTGTTATTTTGTGTACCTCGCATAACTCAGCTGTCAGTCACATAATCCTATTATGAGGCATGCTTCCATGCAGTCAGAAATTGAACTACCCTGCATTGAGTTTGACCAATATGCTGACTTGTAACAGAATCATTTTTGGACATGGTAGGGATTTTTAAAAGAAAAACAAATATATAAATTAAACAGTTTGTCTTGATTTAGATAATATTAAAATTGACAAAAAATGTTTCCTTGTCAACATTTTCACTAAAGTTTGGACAAGGCTTGTGATGCCACAATGACATCTTGGAAGACTCTATTATATGAGAGGGGAGAAATGTCTTTAAGGTGTAGGCTGATGCATATATGATACTATGTGAACTTTGTGAAGTGATAACAAGGGATCTATAGAGGTAACCAACATGAGAATATATAATCTGAGGCTGCCACCTGATAGCTCAAGCCAGTATCAAGTTTATCGTATGACACTTTAAGTTTTCATCTTGTCCGTATAGCATATTTTTTTATGTAGTTTTACATTAAGACAGCATTGATATATTCAAAACATGATTATTTATGAACTTTTTCCAGTTTTATGCTTTAAATTTGACATTAAGTGGGTTTTAGCTTTAAGTGGTATTTCATCACAGGGGTCCAATATACCATTCAGTGTTTCCTGTGTTTTAGAAGACCAGAGCAAATTAGTAGCTTTCCTGTGGCAGGCTAAATGAGTTCTAAGCTATTATTCTAAAGCTTCTGAGTATTTCTCAAATCACCAAGTCTTCCAAGGGGAACACTAGGATATTTAATACTGTTGGAGCCGAGAGACTTACCACAGAGCTTCAAGCTCCATCAATGAAATAAACTTTATTAGTAATTCCCTGTGGCACGAGATTATGATGTCACGATGGGCTTTGCAAGTTGCTGGCATTTAAAGGAGTCCCAGTTATGTCATTGCAGTGTTATGTGAAACAGGTACCTATAGCCCAGCTTTTGTCAGACTTGCGTTGTATTAATGTTTCATCAGATAACAACAGTATACACTTTAGTTACACCAGAGATTTAATCCCACAGAGTACCTTTTGTGTTGCTGTAGTTTAGTGAATGGTCCTTACAGCATATTTACCCAGAGATTTTCGTCAATTCATGTTGTAGGTCCACATTACATGCAGATCCCAATGTTTCTGTTCTGTCTGGATTAGACAGAGGATTTTTGCCCATACTAAGAATGGTTTGTGAGAGCTTAGAAACTAGTTACAGATTTTATGTAGTTCCATTTTATTTTCCTTCGTGAATCATTGCTGCAATATGCTGAGTCATCTTTTTCCAATACCCACCCATTGCACAATTTCTTTTTCAACATATGAGTGATTCATTATTATCTGGGGGAGGGTGGTTTGTTTTTCATTTAGAAGACTAATCCTGTGGGGTTTTATTATTAGGAACCTGTCTCAGTAGTAATTCTTTTACTGAGTTCTCCACTGGTTTTGCTTTAAAATATGTGCACAGTTATTCCGACGCAGTTTCATATACCATGTTGTCATGAGACAGAATAAATTGATCATAGTGACTACCAGGCACATACCAGATTACATATACAGTGAAATCTCACCAACACAACCGCCTGTGGGACCAGCAAAAGAGGTTGTCTTAGAAGGGGTGGTTGTCATAGCGCCCAGGGTGATTACACTGTATATACAGGGTTTCTGCAGGTCTTTTAAAACCTTGAAAGTAAAGTCTTGAAAGTCCTCAAAAAGTTTAAGTTATTGCCCCTTAAGTTCATACAGTGCATGGAATTTTGTGTTATTATGCCCACCTACACAGTCAATTTTAACTTTCAGGGAAAACAGATCTGCACATTATGCCAGGTATGATCACTCATGAGTTTTTTTGGGGTAATTTGGACCATCATAATAACATGATTGTTCATTATTGTGAGATAGTGGATCAAGACCATTGTCATTCACTAGAAATCAAGAAAACCTAATGTAAATTTCTGAATTGGGTGAATGTGCAACATTACTACCTAGCTTGGGTACCTTTTGTCTGGTGGACAGAGCTAACCTATGATACTGTGATTGATTTTGTGAACTGTCAGCTTCGATTACCTATAATATTTCTTGCTCTTGCCTACCACACATCAAAGTTTGATCAGGATCCTGGCATGGCTATGAGAGTGGTTGTTGTGGCCTTTCCAAGGTCGCTGGTTTTCTCAGAATTCTCTGGTTTCTTCCACCCCTGCAGACTGCCCAATGCCGCCACCCAAGCCATAAAGAGTGCCCTATTTTAGTTATTGTAACTAGTCATAGAGTCCATGTAAAGTAAATACAGTTTATATACATATTCTGGATCTGGTGATCTGGAATGTTGGTGGAGGTATACTTGAGGTCTCTGAGTGCTTTCTAGTTTTCATAATATTTTGTTACATTGTATAACTGTCACAACATTTCATGTTAACATTCTCCAGTAGCATAACTAGCTTACATAAGTTATAACCAGATAGAACGAATGACCCCTGTTTGTTGTGAATAGAGGACTCATTAAAAACCAGTTGTATACAACCATATAGATCACTGATGTCACTTCATTTTCACAAAGCAAGTTTACAGTTAACAGAATTAATATAGTCATATGTTTACAAACCAGCATGGTGTTATCAAGAGATCATCCTACTGATTTGCCTATTTAGGGACAAATGAACCTTTCATTATGGGCATGTGGTTCCAACTTCGATTTTCATCAGTTTGAGCTGGATAACATGAGTGAGTTCACAATATAATTTGTATTGCAGTACAACTGGGAGATCTGATATATATAATTAAATATTGTGTGTACAAGTTTTTATGCCCCCGCCACAAAGTGGCCGGGGCGTATGGTTTTACCCATGTCCGTCCTTCCGTCATTCCGAAATCAAACTTTTTTTCGCAATGCTTGCAGATATTGGCCTGATTCTTGGTGTGTGGGCAGATATTGACTAGTTACAGATCGAGTTCACGTTTCGTCCCGATTGACCTACTTTTGACCGTTTTACGGCTCCTAAACTTGGAAAATTTCATGAAAAAAAGAAATTTTCATGACAAATACACATGTACGGACTTTTTTTTGCAATGCCTGCAGATATTGGCCTGATTTTTTGTGTGTGGGCAGATAATGACCAGTTACAGATCAAGTTCGCGTTTCGTCCCGGTTGACCTACTTTTGAATGTTTTACGCCTCTTTAACTTAGAAAATTTCATGAAAAATAGAAATTTTCCTGACAAATACACATGTACGGACTTTTTTTTGCAATGCCTGCAGATATTGGCCTGATTTTTGGTGTGTGGGCAGATATTGACCAGTTACAGATAGAGTTCCCGTTTTGTCCCAGTTGACCTACTTTCGACTGTTTTACCGCTCCTGAACATAGAAAATTTCATGTAAAATATTAATTTTCATGACAAATACACTTGTACAGACTTTTCTTCGCAATACCTGCAGATATTGGCCTGATTTTTGGTGTGTGGGCAGATAATGACCAGTTACAGATCGAGTTCACGTTTTGTCCCAGTTGACTTACTTTTGACCGATTGACGGTGCTCTAACATAGAAATTTTCATAAAAAAGTGCACGTGTATGGACTTTTTTTCACAGTGCCTGCAGATACAGGCCTGATTTTTGGTGTGTAGGCAGATAATGACCAGGTACAGATCGAGTTCTTGTTTTGTCCCAGTTGACCTACTTTGACCATTTGACTGCTCCTGAACATAGAAAGTTTCATGAAAAATAGAAATTTTCATAACAAATGCATATGTACTGACTTTTTTTCCCCATTGCCTGCAGATACCACCCTGATTTTTTATGTGTGGGCAGATAATGACAGTTACAGATTGAGTTCGCGTTTCGTCCCAGTTGACCTACTTTTGATTGTTATACGGCTCCTAAACATAGAAAATTTCATGAAAGACAGAAATTTTTTATAGAAAATGCACATGTATGGACTTTTTTCACAATGCCTGCATATACTGCATGATTTTTGGTGTGTTGCTTGATAATGACCCGTTGCAGATCGAGTTTGCATTTTGCCCTTCTTGACCTACTTTTGACCATACGACACCTCCTGAACTTAAAAAATGTTTCAAAATTTTACAAATGTGTCGTTCTGACACATCTAGTTATTAAAAGTGTCAAACATTTGAAGCTGTAAAATTATCTTATCATAGTGTATTAAATATAAATTATATTATCTTAATATATATTAATTATATTAATATATTTATATATACAGTGTCGAATGAAAAGTTATAACCATTAGTTTCACCATTTATTTAAATTTATAAATAAAATTAACCAAACCATTCACTCCAGTTTTTCATATTTTATTTATTTTATCAAGTTTTATTCTTTTTATTGTGTTTAACATATATATTCACAGATTCTTGGCTTCACACTATGTATAAAATATATATGTAAGTGAAGAGTGATCACATGATTTATGTGGAGTAATATAGAAAAATTTTTCCTAATAGTGCATTTTTCCACCAACATAAAGCGGTAAACACACTACAGCAGGGAAGGATAGGGAAGCCATCCTGCTTGTGGTTAGAGAGGGAGCGTACGTCACCCGGAATTGATCCATCATTTAGTGGAATTTAAACAGCCAGAGCAGACCATTTGCAGTGATGGATTTGTGCTCCCTGTGTAGATTAACATGACATTAATGGTTTTCCTCCCTCCTTCCTTGGGAGTATTTTTATTTAGACTAGAATGCTTGCTGAAACAGATTCCACAAGACAAATGGTGTCCAATATTTGATAACTTATTAATGTAAAGCTTGATTTATTGAGAAACATGACTGCAAGCATCCAGACAAACTGCAGTGACCATAGTCCAGTACATTTATATATAAATATATATGATATATCAATGTTCCCCAAATAAATGCTTCACTATAAGTTATCTTAATTTGCTTTGACCTACTGTATAAAATCCATATTGGTACAGGCTTAATCATTATAAAGCATCAATGGCCACAGTATTCTGGCTATTTCTTGTACATTAAGCATTAGGTACACTATATTACTTGAATTTATATATGATAAATTACCTTGCATCATCTAAAGGGAAATGCAGCTTCTGTTAAATTGTAGATTCATTTCTTCTTAAATGAATTTCTTAGAGAAGGAGTTCCTGATAAATTGCCCATTTTCACTTAAAACCCTCTGAATTCACATTGATTTATTGCCCACAGAGGGTAGAAGGGTAATTATTTATCATTTATAACTGAAAAGCAATTATCCATCAGTATTGTTTTTAATCTTTCAGGAACAGGACTATACCTCATTGCTATATTATTGAAACAGTGTATTATTTAATGCTGCCAGTCAAGCCCACAAGCCAGATTAACTGAGATAAGCATCTAGTAGAATATTAAAAAGAACATCAAGATGATATCAGCCTGCCTCCGTTTACCACAGTATAACCAGATCTTTTCATAATTGGAAGCAATATCTAGGTCATCCAGTCAGGCAAGGCCAGTGGTTTCTGAAGCAGCAGAACTCACTCACAGCTGCAGGGTAAAAAATACTCAGATTTGCCGAGGTTAGTCGTTTTCAGCCAGTTGGTGTGGAAGGAATCTTGCTCGCTAGCTGCTAATTGAGTAGAAAGGACAGTAATGTGCCTTTTTTACTCTAATGGCATGCTTCAGAAAGGGTTTTCTTTTCATTAAGGGTTTTCTTCAGGGTTTGTGTATTGTAAAAAAAAATTACACAGTGTGTCATATTGATGCACAGTGTGGAGGCCTTACTTTAATTATGTTACACTGGATCATGGAGTTACTGTTTGATGCAGAATTTTTAATTATTTTTTACCCGAGCCACTGTATGTTATCCAGGTTATATGGCATAGTGTATTTTTTTTTTACAACCTCAGTATCAGCTCTGGCAATAGCATTTCTGCCCTTTAGTGCCACTTTTGTTTGACCAACTAAATTTGTTGAATAGTGCAGGAGTTTTGTTCCTACCACTGCAGTTCTGTTACCACCATCTATTCTCATTTGAATACAAGAGCAATTTTGTTGCCATCTCAGCAGTTATGCTCCACTGCAGTTTAATTACCACTTCTTATCTCTTTGATTGTTGTGTTTCCACCTTAGTGGTTAAATTTACCACTACTGTGGTCGTTGTATTTCAGTTAAGTTACCATATTGACATTCTTTTTATCACCATTGTAAATATGTTACCACTATTGAAGTCATATTACCACCAGTGCAGTTATGTTACCATCAAGTGCTGAAGTCATGTTAACACCATTGCAGTCGTGTAACCACCATTGTAGTCATGCAACCACCATTACAGTCATGTTACAACCATTGCAGTTCTGTTACAACCAGTGCAGTTATGTTACAGTCAAGTCCTTCAGGCAGTCTTTATACCACCGTTGAAGTCATGTTACCACAGTTGTTACCTCAATGGCAATTCTGTTACCCCAGCTGGTGTTCTATTACACCATTGCAATTCTGTGAAAGCCCCTGCAGTTCAGCCATTAACCTTTCAACTTTTGTCATTATCCTGTCAACAGTGGGTTAGCCTGCCATGTCATAATGGCACATAAGTGTTATAAATAACACTTGATACCAAAGTAAGTAAATATGGTTCAAATTGATACGTAGCAACACAGGTCACCTACTGAAAAGTAATCTTGCACCAGTGTGACCTGGAAGGACCCCCCCCCCCCCCAGTGCTCAAAGGTGGAAATATTCTGAATTTGGTTTTACCCATTAAATTACTAAAATTCACCATGATAATAAGTGTTTTCATTTCCAAATGCAAAAAAAAACAAGAAAGGTAGTGTGAGACTAAATATATACCACCACCTAACCTGGTTAATGCTACACTGAAAATATACCTAAGCAAGCCCAGAGGGATTTGTGTCATCTTCATCTAGTCCATGGTTGCATCAAAGGTCATCTCTTTTGACCAGAACAAAGGCTCCTAATACAAATTAATGGCTCTGACCCTGGGCCAGGTAAACACAGTACCCTATCTAACTATAGTTATTAATAATTTGTGCGAAAACATAAGGTGATCAAGATTACCTCCACACTTCAGTGGAATTCATTCTGATTTCATCAGATCTCTTCAGTATTTAATGTCTTAAACTGTTCACTGACAAACTGACCTGATAACCATCTAACAGCAATGGTATAATATAAGTCCTGGCAGAGGTCAAATCAGAATACTGAATAATTAGCTGAGGGGAGCTTTGTTTGTATTTAGTTTGGTTTGTGAAGCGTTATCAGGTTTGTTTAGCTGCAGGAGAGCCAGAACAATTAGTGTGATGTGTAACAGGTTATTGGCCATTTCTGTGTGCTGAGTAAGGGTGCTGTGCTGATGTAGAGGCTGGTTAATGGTGAACATTGGTACTGGCTGAGTCATCTTCAGAAAGAACCAAAGCTGTGATGTACAGCTGCCCAGATAGCATTGTAGCAAGCAAAAACGGGGATTTTGAATTTTGTTTTCTAGAACAATGCAATTTTCAGGCTTGGCGTTGAGATTTTATGAAGGAGACAGTGTGTATAGATCTGCTGTATGCAATGATGTATGTTAAATAAGTGTTCCCTTATACCAGTGTTATTAATTAATCATAATAGCACAAGGCTGCAGGGCAAATTTTTTTTTTGCTGGAAAGAATGAATATTTCAGTGTCCCCAGTGTCCCAGAAAACTATAGAAAACTTGGAAAATGATTCCTTTTTATCAAGTCAAGAAAAAGTTTGGAAAATTTTACCAGAATGCCTCAAATTTCGGAAAAGTTAGAGAATTTAACTGTTCAGACATGGATCAGTCTGTTATATTGAGTCTTATTCAAACAGCATATCCACTGGATGGTAAACTGCCGTGGTTTTTAATGTGGGAATTGGTTGAAAAAATTCATCCTTGAAAATAGACATTTCATCAGGAAATCTTGATTTCTTTGAATTGATCTAATTGAATTTTGCCAGGTGGTAAAATGCAATTGCATGTCCAAGGTTGATGGTTTTCTCCTTATATTCTGGTTTCCTCCACCCATACAAATTACCTGATGCCATCACCAGAGCCTTGCATTAGTTATTAAAACTAGTTGTACAATCCATGTAAAATAAATTTATATTTAACTGAATTTTGTTCAACAATTCTGACAGGACTTAAGGTTTTGAAAGATGGAGTACTGTTCTCAAAAAAATTGGATTTTTATATTCAACTAATCCATTTTTTCAGATTTTGTGTGATAGATGGACTTGTGTCTTGTGATGTTGTATGTTAGACAGCCCTTCTAACTGAAATAATTTGTAGAGTCTGTCAGCAAGTTTATGGGATGTACTTACTAATCATAGTATTAATTTACTGATAAAAGGAAGAAGCGCATATAGGTTTTTAGGTCAGAGTTGTGTAAATTAAACCATGGTCACCACCACCCTGTGGTTAACCAGAGCTGACCCTTCATCATGAGAACATGTAGCCTGGCTCCTGTATTACTGTTTTATCAAACCCCATCACCCTGTTTTCTGATCATTCATCTTCCTATTATATACTGGTACTCCGTTCTCGGTGAATGATATGTTTGAATTGTAACTGGTCAGTGGTTTTGTGTTTATTTATGGCATTGAATTTGTGCTTCAGTTTCTATATTAAAACCAAAACTGAACAGCTCTCACTAAGCATGCTTTTGTGGGAGAACATATAATTGTCTATTTACCCAGGGACATTTGAGGTAGAGTTGTCAAAGCAGAAAACTGATGGCTGTGTTATGCCAATAAAAGCTTGTAAAACTGTGTGATGTTTTGAGGTTTATATTGCTACCAGTCTGTGGTGGTTAAATTATTGTAATAGCGCATGTTGAACAAAGCCCTGTGCCAATTACAGGCTATTTTTACACCTTCAAAAGTAAGGTATTGCAGAGGTACTGCCTGACTGCCATCTGGTGGTGAAAGCAAGAACTAAACCAGCTGTAATACTACAGAATGAGTGGCATTTGACCACTAGTAATCACAGTCAGAAGTGATCTCAGTTATTAAAAAATGCTCCCATCTGTCTGTAAAATTGATCCTCTAGCACTACTGTCTGTAAAGGAGTGTGGTCACTATTTCATTAATAAAAAATAAAGAAATTCATATATTTGAACACTTACTGTCTGAGGAGCTATTGTTTTACCTTGATAGGAATTATCCCACCTTAAGCTTAAACAGGGCTTCCCTTTTGACTTTTTACCCTGCCAGCTAGATAGCTAAACATAGGGAGAACTCTTCACCTAATTTAATGCATGAAAAATCACTCATATGATATGTAACTGTGGTGTTTCCATGTGTCCATCTGCTTACATGCATGAAACTCACTACAGCAGTGATTTTCACACACACGGTCTGTGTGCACTCAGTGATTCCCAATAAAATGTCACTTCAGTATCTTCTTGTGATGAACTGCGAGATCTAATGTACCACTGTATACTTGTGCCAGTTCATCAATATACACGCACATGGAAACAGGAATTTTCAAGCTTATATGCATATACACATACAAGGAAACACAGTATTATCCAGTCTCCACACACATTTATATGAGAACAACAGTCAGGACCACCACCAGTCCTGATTATGAATAGGCAGATCACAGCAGCACCATGATAAAGAAAAAAGTTCACATTGGTATTACAGTGCTGACAAACATTATTTATATACTTGTAATCAAGCTATGAAGGATGTTGTTGGCCATCAGTACATGCTATACAGAGTATTAATAGTACAGTTTTTCTTTCAGTGTCATTACAGTATATCAACTTGACTTGTACTACATGACTATGTAGACCATTAATATGAAAGTTTGTTGTGTTTTTCAGTATCATTACAAGATATCAACTTGAGGAAGCCCTTCAAGAGCTCTATTGTACAGGACCAACAGATCATCTCACTGGACACCAGGCCTCATGCCGTCCACATTGCTTACAGAAAATGTGACGCTCCACCGTCACTCAACAAACTCAACCCTTACAGGTAACATTTGATTACAGGCGTATGCTGCACCTTGTCTTGTGACAAGTCACAGCATGTATGATAGACTTTAGGACTGGATGCACAAAATTTCTGGCTGTTGGATCAAGAGGATTTTGAGTTTGTTTTTGTAACAGTGACTGACCATTGCTGACTACCACAAAAATCTGTCAGTTTTGTAAACACTGCTGACATTTAACCCAACTGAGAACTAAAGTTACCCAATGTTTAATTATATAATTATAAAACAATGAAGTAACAGAAAAAAAAGATTCAACAACCTTTCAAATTTGACACAAACCACCTGCTATTGGGACACTCCAAATTTTCATTTGACATGCCAAAATGTTTGCCTGAACCTCGATCACCCATAACAGTAATGGATTAGTATCACAGGGGCTAGCAGTTTCATCTAAACTTAAATATTGATTAACAGTGTTAATGTAATATTCATGTACATAAATATATTAATAGCTATTAGATTATAATAGCTCAGAAAACATGACCAGTGTTTATTTGTCGCTGTTACAACTAGGATCATTTTACTTTCATGATATAATTCCAAATCAGTATTCCGAGTTTGTTTAATACACGTTTGAAGAATAAGTACAGATTAACATTAAATCACAATAACATTTATATATTACAGATGTTTTTTATCCTCTTTTATGTGACTTCATCTAATACAAATTATAAAGGTTTTGGTCAAGATATTCAGTAAATCACATGTAGGCATCTATATGAGCCTTTGAAACAGATTTGCTGATGTTGCATAGAATATATGATTAACGAATTGTTGTTTATTGCTCCAGGGAGGACGGTAAAGCCAGTTTGAAATTCTACACAGACCCTACATACTTCTTTGAACTTTGGTGCCAAGAAATGAAGAAAGACACTGCAAAAAATAAGTCTCATATGGACAATATGAAAAAGAAGAGGAAGGTATGATAAATCTTAACGTGATGTGATATTCCAACACCACTTAGGAAGACTTCTCTTTGTGTTCTTTGGTCGGTATTAAGCCTGCATGAAGTGAGGGTTATTGTTTTCACTCGATTCTCAGTGTATGTGTGTCTGAAAGATACCTGAAGAACGCAGGGCTTGACATTAACGGTTAACCGCTTGCCCGGGGCAAGAAAATAGTGTCAGGGCAACTAAAAGTCACCTCCTACTTGCCTGACTGGGCAAGTGGGTCCAACATAAACCTTTACCCAAAGGCCTGAAAAAGGATGTTTGTGTTCTTGAATACAATCAATGACTTGACTACAACTTTATGAATTAAGTATACAGGTAAATTATAAGTGTTGATCTGTAGAATAAAGACTGGCTCACTCATTGGCATTGTCACTCAGATGTGTCCCAGTATTCTGTCCCAGTATTCTAAAATTTTCAAACATGTTCATTAATGTTTTGATGTCTCCTGAAGTTCTCTACTGTCTGATGTCATCCTGATGTATCCTCAATGTTACACTGATGCCAGGCAGATGTCAATTTTTGGCCCATCTTTGATGACACTGGAAGTGTATGATCCCTGTCTTTTGATTTGTTTTTTGCTTCTCACAGAACTAACAATCATTTCATTTCTCCTTTGTTTAGCATCATCGTCCAAAGCAAAATCAGGGCATCAGACAGCCGGTGAACCAGTTGATGAGGAATCAGTTGAGAAAGCACGGGGTAGAATTTATTCCCGAACAACCAAGGATGAACCCCAACACCCCGGCGATGAACGGACAAATACAACATCATCAGCCAGAGATCATACATAAACCGACTGACAGTCCACACCCTGCGGAGAGTCACTACCAGCCAAGTATGGTCAGCACCCCCAAAGCAAACGGGCCGATTCCACGGCCACACCTCCCGGAATCCGCTGTGCCTATCACGCCCCCGCCATACGATGCCCCTCCTGCATACACCCCATACTCTACCAGTGGTTCACCTGCATTACCACAACCATCAAATCATGTTAGCTCTCCGGGGGTAAATATGTCGCCAGTCAGTACAGGACAAAGAGGATCAAGGACATCCGTGAACATTAACCACGCACGGCCATCACAGCCCCCGCCTGCACCACCCCCGGGATTAGCCACACAGCTGAATTCATCATTAAATCGATCATCGAGTGCCAGTCGTGATTCTCTGCCGCCTCCCCCGCCACCCCCACCTATGGAGAATAACGAAAGGCAGACTCCACCATACAGGGCTATGAGTCCGGGAATGTCCCCGCAAATGAGAGAATCACCGAGAGATTCTCCGATTAGATTCAGGCCCGACAACCAAGGGTCACCTCTGATAGGTACCCCTGACAGAGGAGAACTGCCACCTCCCCCTCCTCCGCCCCCATGTGTAGATTCAGTTGGTACACCAGTCATGGACGCAGGCATGCCACCCCCACCCCCAAGTCCTCCCATGATACCAGATCCTGGTATGCCGGCCCCGCCCCCTCCTCCACCCCCGCCCCCTGTCGGGATAACAATGGGCAACAAGGCAAGGGATACTGATGGTGATATGGATCACATGCTAGCTCCTCATGATACGACTTCTATATCCAGCTCAACTACTGTTTCCTCTAGCTCTACGCTCAAATCAGACGAAATCGCTGGAAAGGCAGCAATGCCCGCTGTGAACAATGAGAGGAGTGACCTACTAGCAGCCATTAGGCAAGGTGAGATAACTTGGAAAAATTTTTAAGTTTTACTTAAACTATACATAAGGATAATAGGGTTGAATGGATACCAAATTTGTCAGCATTTCCTGACTCAGACTCAAGTATGTATTGCCATGGCAACACTGTAAAGATATAAATAGACATCTGTTTAAGGATGAAAAATATTTGACTTTTCCCAACAAAGGAATGGATGTAAATGATAGCTTGGTAATTGCATACATTAAGTTTGACTTGTATATTTTCTCATTCCAGGTATCCAGCTGCGTAAAACTGAAGAGATGAGACATAGAGAGGAACAGAAAAAACAGCCCCAGGGTGGGCTAGACGTACAGTCCATCATGGAAGCTGCATTTGAGATGAGGCGTAAAGCCATGGAGGATGTAGACTCTGACGAAGGAGACTCCAGTGGCAATGAATGGGATTCTGACGACTGAGATAGGAAGGGCTTGAAATGGTGCAAAGAATATATGGTGCATTTGTAGTGCGCAGGCCTATCACCAGATTATATAACACTGAATGTGTGTGTATGTGTCAGGTGTCCGGGTTAACAAAGCACTGAGTTTACAGAAAACCAGTGCTGTGCAACCAGTGTAGCCACCTATTTTAATCATCTATCAAAAATATATATATCTATATATAATTGTATAAACATAAAATTATATATATTCAAATTAATTGCATTTAATTAATTGAGTAACTATTTTTATATACCATATGTGTTGATCAGTGATTTGCCTACGCATGCATGTCAAGTTATCACCCTCATCTTCTGATGAACAGTAAGCTGCTGATAATTTTAGTCACAAAATGCAAAACCAGACTCAAGACTAGAACTCAAGTTATGATATCACTTGCAGGCATTTGACAACATATACCTAAGCCCTAATCAGTGGCAGTCCACCTGTGCCAAGTATAATCCAGTGACGCTGCCATTTCGCACTGTGTGCCGGCGGAAAATGGTTCAGGCCACGCCAAGTTTATGTGCAATCACTGGCCTAATTCCAGTAAGCAAAAGAGAGCCATTTTTATCCAACCTAGTCTGGTCTGAGTAAAAACTGTGGTTCTCAAAAAGACAAAACACACAAATAATAATGTTTGGTCAATTAAGAATTAGTTGGCTGACAAAACTTCCCCAAGGTACACAACCAGTAATGTAATCAAAGATTAGTTGTACACATGGCTAAAATGTAAAACATTTAAACTAGATAGTCATCCTGCTCTAAGTTTATGTTACATTGTAATATTGCAAAATTAATGCAAATTATCTCAAGCTATTTGTAGTCAACAATTGTTTTTCCAACCCAGGTTGAGCAAGGCAAGTTATTTGATTACTGAAGTCAGTCTGGTTTTGTCCAAGCCAGCATCGGGACATATGGCTAACACAGCTATAGGCTCAAGTAGTACGGTTAAAGATTTACAGCAGTGGTGGTTTAACACTTACACCTGTGCTGTTATCAGAGGCTCCATGCCTGAGCTCAGGTTATTTACATCATACACCAGGGCTCAACTTAATTACGCTAGATATCAATGGTTAATTTCGCAAATTAATTACTTGTGCTGTGGTGACTGACATCATACATTCACTAGGTTGATGACATCACATACAACTAATTAAATTAGATCATACCTGTTCTTAGTTTATGTATCATACCTGTGCTCAAATAAATGACATCGCACCTGTATTACATCATAACCTGATTTGTGAATGATGTAATGCCTTTATAAGTGATGATATCACATTGGGTCAAGATTAATTGCATCACACATAGATATAGGGTTGTAGCAGCACATACACATCCGATAATGGCATCGCATGTCCTTGCTCAGTGCTTAGATTAACATCTCAACAGGGCTGGGACACATACAGATTGACTGTGAATGGTGTATGGTCTGCTGTAGCACAAGAATGGGGATACAATAGAGACCACTGGTCTTTAGGCAGATCATGCAAAATTGAGATGGGTCATCCTTAGTATATTTTCATTGAATTCAATCTTGGTAACCTTTGACAATCAGTAAACTGACTGTTAATTCTCCAATTGTGATGACAGGTTTTGTATTTGTGGCTGGTTAAGCCAAACTCAGTTTGCCAAAATGCAGCCACTGTAACAGGGCCATATTGGCCTGCAAGGGAGGTCTGCAAGGACACCTGGTGGCAAACAGGAGAAGCACCAATAACTAATGAAGGGACAGCAGGTTGAAATGAGATCATTCATGAGATCAATTTGAAAGGGTTTATTTTATGGATAGAGGGAGTTATACGAAGATACACATTTTGTTGCAATCAGAATTCAAATCATAATGTTATATTTATATACCTGGTAAGATTAGTAGGAAATACTTTGTATTTTACACCATCAGCTCAATGTTATACATATAATATGCCTAACTTGAATGATTTATATTGCTCGCTTTGCCTTTTACCATGACCTACTTTGCATCTGTCTACTAGTAATTCTTCTGATGGTAGTTCTAAGTTATACCAAAATCGTAATCTTCAGTTAAGTGCCATGTTGTTCAGAGGTGGCTTATTTTCTCCAGCAACTCTGCAGTTCTTTAAATGCTGCTTTTCAGGCACACTGAAGAATCTGCCATGATCTGTTGCATTCTGGTTGACCACTAGTTTATAGCAGTATATACTGGTCTCACAATATCTCAGGACATGTTAAGTCTGTAGCACAGAGTTTGACTCAGAAGCTAAGAGTGAACTCTTACTAGTGGCTTTCTACATAACTTCTCCTATAGTTAATTAGTTCCACAGGCCTAGCAGCATCTGTTAAGAAAAATGATTCGTTTTAGGAGAAACACACCTGGTGTCAGGTATTAAAAATTTTGACTAACCCCTCGAATGTATCTTGCAAGGTAAAGTAAAAGATGGTTCATTCAAGGTTGACATTGCATATCTAACTTCACTTGAGCATGTGTATGTGCTGGTGGGTATTATATTCTAAATACTACATGTCATTAAACACAAGCTCTGGTGATGAGTTTGTGGTGAAGTCGTGCATACATAATGGGGAGCCCATGTTTTATGATATAATATGCGGTGTAGAACATACATGACATATATAATATATAACTGTGTATGTGTGTTTGTGTGTGCATGTATGTGTGAAAGAGTGCCACTAGCATGTGAAGTTTATTGGGGGAGCACTTCAGATGTGTGTCAAAATATGTTAAATATCACTTGCAGTAATACCCTAATTGCTGATCAGTGCCACCTGCTTGTTATGCTTGGAACAAGTTTTGGTTTTATATTTTATTTTTATTTTAACATCAAATTGGATCATGAATAATGTTGCCTTTCATGGCATTGTAATTCTCTCCATTTGTTTTGATGATCTATCCCATCTTTCTGTAAGGGTGTCTAAAAATATTGTGAACATCCCCATCAAGAGTAAGTTTGTTTTAAACAGCGAACACTAGGGGGTGCTGATTGGCAAATGAGATACTACTGTAAATTTCACATTTCAGAAGGGCCTCCCATTGTCAGTGGTGGATATTTTTACACACACATGATCTATTTGAAGATGGAAGCTGTTGACTGCCTGCTATTGAGACTGCAGCAGGTAGATCGAGAGCTGCCAATTTGTTCTGGTTCTGGTGCTGGCTAGGAGGTTTTGCGCTGAATCATCATAAGCCAAATGTTTCATTAGTATATAAATTCCTAGTTGTGACCTTTTTTGTATATTCAGCATTAGCACCCTAATATATATACCTGTGTATATTAATGTGTGTATATATAGTGCATGTGAACCGTGAAGGATTAATGGGAGATTAAAATCCTAGGTGTCCACACGGGTGAAAATAGTGTGTTTTGTAGCAAGTCAAGATTCTAATTTTCTATGAAATTCGGCAAATTTTCTAAACATTGTGATTATAATGGTTACCATTAATACTGTAATGTTAATGTCAGGGTGATAAATCTTTTTATTTATGATATCATATCGTGATATAATGCGTAAATCTTGCACCCAGCAGTATTCAAAGCATGCAAGTTTTGTCCTGTTGTAAGTATTTATATTCATTACATCAATTCTAGATTAGAAGTTAAAATTTTCATACTCAAAAAGTTCATTTTGGAAACGATAACCATTTAAACATGTAAAAAGAGCAAATCAGAAGTGGAAATTTTGTATAACTACGATCAATATTATTTACATTAACTGGCAGTTTTAGCATCATTAATGTCCTTTTCATCTGTGCTTCTGAATTTTATGCAGTACTAGCTTGTGTTTGAAAGAGTTTCCAAAATACAGTGGTATCATAATATTTTACAGGATACTTGTGTACCCATCTCACTGAAACCATTGCTACTTGGAAACTATGTTACTATGGGCCTTGTAACCATAGTGACATTTATAACCATAGTGACATGTACCCATGGTGATAAATAGTCATTGTGGCATTTTTAGTCATTCAGGTATATAAATGTCATACAGGGTCAGTATGGGTAAAGGAGGAAAGCAATATTTTTTAACTGCAGTCAGAACCTGCAAAATTATCATATTTCTGAGTGGTATATTAATATTATTAAACAATACAGACTGCTTAAAGGTTGAATGATTCTTAAACCATTTGTAATGATTTAAAAAATCACTGTAACATAATACATGATTAAAAGATCACTTTTAGTTAGTCCTGTCTTTTGTAATACCTGTTTTATCAGTTTGTGCATTATGTGAATAACTAAGCTGGTATGTTAAGTGTTATGTTCAAATATGCACATAATTTAATGGAAAACTTAGAGGTTTCATAGGGATCCATGTGACATTGAAAAATTGTTTGTGTGGTAGACAATTTGTTTACATACCTCTACAATAAGTCCTACACTTTTCCACGAGCATTCGCATGGCACATAGCTGCGGTTTTCTGGTTCTCTGAGCCGGCACTGTGGATTTCTTAAAATGACACAAATTATTCATCCAAGACTCCGCCAAGAACCTCCCATTTGAGGATAAGTTTCTTACTTTTATGATTTATTGTGCGAGATAGTACATACTGTTTCTGAACGGACCTGAACATGTAATGTCATTAGTTGCCAACAGATGTCACTAATTTGGATTAAAGGTCTATTATACGTAACCAGTCTGTACAAAATTTCTGTTTAATATTGTGTTAATCATTTTCATCATCATCATCATCATCAATAGTTCAGTTATAAGGTTCATACCATGTTTCTTGCTAAGATGGACTACTCCTTATGACAACTTGAGGTTCTGTTTGCTCAGCTGCACAGTGGGATATATCACTTTAAAAATGTTGTGAAAACTAAGTTTCAGTACATGATATTGACTGTAGCTGGGATTTAAGCAGTTTACAGTTATGTGTATGAAAGTTAGATTATAATTGCAGCAAATATTAGTAATAAAGTATGTTCTACAACTGGTAGCTGAAAAATATAGCTGTTACTGAAATACATATTCATCACAAGATGTTATTATTAAATGAAGATTGAAACTAGAAATTATATAAAGTGTAAAGTTTTGAGATGTTGACCGCAATTGTCAGTTACAAGGTCGGATGGTTATAAAATGGACTGATGTTGGTTCATGTATATTTAGAAAAGTAAGGTGTTAAGAACATTGGCCCCTTCTTGAATGGTATATAATATGTCTCAGTGTTTTGGTTTTGGTGCTGTGTGATCTGCCCCTGTATAACAGTGATCCATAAATGACGCTATTATGTACATCCCTCTAAGGGATTCTTATTCACCACAAAGTATTATACCTGTGCAGCTTAATTAAACATGTTGCTATATTCACCTTAAATATTTTATGTTAAAATATAGCAGGTCTTCCTTTATAAATTGTATGGAACTAATAACACTTTTCTTCACTGTTTATAAAAGGAAACATTTTATTTCTGTTAAATTAAATAAAAAATTCGGTAGCAATCATCACACGCTTCCCCCTGAGAATAGGCCACTTCCACAATAATCAGCACTTCCTTGCCTCAAGAACAACCTCTACAAAAAGTACAAAATCCCTCCTACAGGTGTCAGGAGTGTTGCCTGTTTTGTTCTGAGAGATGTGCATGAGGAAATTCATACAGGTCAAATTCTGAATTCTCATCTCAATCTGCATCGCTAACTTATCAGTGTTCCATGCCCCAACCCACCTATTCATAAAATCTTTGACACCCGTCAATCACACTCTTTGTACAATGGTTAGGATACTTTCCTTCTATACCTTCATCCATTTAACCACTGTTTACAGTAGCAGGGTCTGCTATGTGTTATTACCACCAGGGATTTGGCACAGATCCAAGAATTTTCTCACCAATAGGAGTGGAGTATTGGTCAAATTGTTCAGACCCGCAACACCCTGCACTCTGGTGGTAACAATTTGTGCCAACCTCCCAGGTGGTGATAGCCAGCAAACAGTGCTATAGGAGGCAGTGGTTACATGGAATGAATTTTAAGAACGAATGTACTGTTGCCACTGCGCAAAGAGTGCATCATGTTTCAATCCGTAAATTGATTCAGACTTGGCTTGAAAAACATAAATTCTTGGATCATTTGTAAAGAAATTTCATCTGCCATTACATTGAGTAAAACGACGTTTAAAAATTTAAAAAAAAAATGTTTAAACATTAACATGTTATCAGCTGTTTATAGTTGAATCTGAAATATTTGAATTACAAAAATATCATTGGAGATAATTAGATTTTTGTGGTCAAATCCAGACTTTATGGCAATGTGTTCTGTTAGATTCAGCTTTGGCTTCATTTTTACGTAACAACAATTAAACAGAACTTTTTGCTATGTACTGCTCCACGTGCACATATCAAGGGAGCCAGAAACCACCCATACGACTTTACAATATATTCTTTCAGTTGTACATTTGCCAAAAGTTGGTGTATCCCAGCTGTACCAAAAATCTTGATTACACAACAAGAGCTAGGCTTTTTGTGTTGCTGACTTTAGGCTGACTTGTTTGTTGTTCTGTTTATTACTTATTTACACTGTTGTAGGTGACTGCTTTATATTCAGTATTTTGCCTATGTTGCTTTCTTTAGCATTCAGCAAAAAGATTTTCTTTACATCTAAGAGATTCTTTTTCTTGAGGCCAGAAAAGTTAACAAAACCTTGTAAACTTGCACGTTAAGAGATCACATTTATAACAAAGAAAATACCCTCCTCATTTGCATATACTGGTATATATACATATATATATATATATATATATATATATATATATATATATATGCACATATGTGCAAATGCAAACCGGATGCAGTTATTAAACAGTTTATTATATGTAATCTAATACAGCATGGCAATCGATCATACACCATATTTTAAATCCAAAACTTGTTTTTTTTTTTTTTTGTAAATTTTAATGCAGGTATGTTTCGTTTCTTCTTCTTTTACGTTGAACAGATTTAATCAAGTGTATTACAGAGGTGTAAACGTTGAAGGCGCCTTCTTTTAAAATATTTCAAGGCAGCTTTGGTCGTGAAATAATTCTTGTTTTTCTGTGCTCAGTTTAATGATAATCCAATATAACGCGCTCTTGTGGACTGTCGCAGTGCTCAGCCGTGACAACTAATAGTAACCCATCCCCCCCCCCCCCCCCCCGCGCCACAATTCTTATGTGTTATAATGTTAACTGTACTAATGCTGCACTGCTATCAATTTTTATTCTCCCTCTGTATATAGCATTTTGTGTATATGACTGTAACATTGCAGCAATAAAAATATTAATTCCTTGTTCGGTTCGTTGGTTTGTATAATGGAATGGCTTCATGTGTGAATCATCGGATGTATGAGGGATTTCTATTACATGTTTGGATATTTTGCTTGATTTCTGTAATTCTGCATTTTCTGTAGATAAATGAACCATAGATTGAGTCATTTAGTTCTGTAACGAAGGATACTCGCTTATCTTCTTTCGGCGATTTAGGACACGCTGTGATGCAGCATTTAGTTTGATCGCAAGAGATCTGTCACTGGTTTGTATTTATCTCTCGATCCATACAGGCTGTTGGGCTTTCGCTATCACCAGGATGTCCGTCCGGCGTCAGGCCGTTGACTTTTTACCTTATGAACGGAAATCTCAAGAGGAATTAAACATGCACAAGGCGTACTTCATTTCTTTAGGACAGGTGTATACCAACAAAATCTCGGTAAAATCCTTATAATCAGCTTGACTTTGCTTCAAGGTCAAAGATTTATATAGAAAAATATGAGCACATTTCCCAAGGAACATTTAATGGACCGTTATGAAACTATTTGTGCTTACTGGCCTTGAGGATCGTAAGTGCTGCACCGGGCTAGTGCATTTTATTTCTTCAGGGAAGTTTCATATAAATATAAATCTCCGTCAAGTCCAGATGGGTCACCTTTGCCTTCATTCAAGACACAGACATATTAGAATCAAAACAAATGTGAGCATGTTTCTCAAGGACCACTGAATGGATCGTTATAAAATCTTGCGTGTTTATTGGCTTTGCTCATCTCTAACTGTTGCACAAGGCTGGTGGCGCCACCTATACTACCTGAATTATTTCTTAAATCTTTTTTTCCTTTCTTTTGAACTTTTTCCTTGTGAGCGCAATATCTCAACAAAAATTTAACTTGGATACTTAGGGGAGATTTACTACAACAGAATCATTATTGGATTCGAATATCGATCACCAGTATCATACTGTTAGAAGAACAAAATCTCGTGAGCCGGATTTTACAAAATGGATTGATTAAACATAAGTACTCCATTAGTTCAGGGGATATGTATAACAAAACAAAAGTAAAGTCGTTTGTGCTCTCTACTCTTGTTAAGGACACCATGTTTTACAGATAAAGATAAATCCCCTAGAACGTTTATTTCGATCAGATTTGTATCACTTCTATTATGAGACTTGCAAAGGTTACTGCACTACAGGCATCTCTAGTTAAAATTTGGGACCTCATGACTTCACCAAGTTCATATACGACTGGCATATGGTCTTGAATAAGTAAAATTCTGAGATTCCAGCCTTAGGCGTTACTTCAACAACTAAAAAGTAATGGCTTAAGGCAAGTGTTATAAAAGGAGAAATCTAGACCCAGTTGTTGCTCTGTGGTGTACCACCAGACCACAAACGAGTCCATGAGAAATGTAGAGGGGACCCAGATAGATAGCTGACAGTTTTAAATTGTGATTGTTGAATGTCAAGTCCACACTTGACAAGTTATTCTTATTTAACAATAGGTCGAGTTTCGCTTCCTCCACATTCCCGCATCGCTGCAGCAACGAAGAATGCGGTAGGTGGTATCTCCATTCAAGTGAGATTATTAACTTGTAATCTAATCAAATGAACGCGATGTAAATCTGTATATTTGGGTTTGTAGGATATCTATGGTCTTTAGCAATGCAAGCCTGACACGCAAGCATTGAAATTCATAATTTTGAAAAAAAATGAGAATCAGACGATTGAGAAAATATGTAAAGGATGTTGTGAAAAAAAGACTTGAAAACACATTCATATATCCTTGGGGAAAATATCTTGCAAAGACCTTGAAACTGAAATCCAAAAATTTTGTTTGAACCCGGTATGCCTCTGCATGGGCCTTCCTGTTGACTTGCCTTCTATCCCAGTGGGATTTCTGAGGGAGTATAGCTGCAATGAGTTCTCATTTGTCGTAGATACTGAGCCTTGGGTCCGAGGTCCTGACTAGCGTGTACAACATCACACACATACTATGTTTTTTAAGGATCGCCTATCGAGTACCATCTCCTGGTCCACGTTTCCTGGACTGTTTCAAGGACCCTGATCTTGATCCTATCTTTATTACAATCGTTCTGGCGTAAGGGCAAGAATCAGACAAACGAGAGCGGTAATCGCATGTTTAAAAATTGGGCTGGATGCACAATGCAAGACCACGCTCTCGAGACCTCATTGGATATTATTACAATTCTTAGATCTGTGCGCACTCTGGAGTTTGAACCCAGAGAACCTTGCTATACAAAGCAGCGGTTACCCAAAAGAATGTCCGGGACGACTTTATGGGAAACACGTACGAAGTTTAAGATCATGTTATCATTAAACTCCTGTATATATTTCGAAACCCAGTAAATCCTGAATGCATTTATGAAAGCAGGAAACTTGAACAATTGGTAGAATGACTTATAGAGTGCTCAAAATCATGTGGTTTTTTTTTTTTTGCCCATATTCCTAAGAAAATAGGTAACAATGACCTGCGACCTTATTTAAGGTTTACAAGATTTTACAAGGATTTCCCCCGAGATGCTAAGTTGATAGTTTCTACGTTAATCTCGTACGACTTGTGTCCATCTGACTTACAGGGTACTCAAATCATGTTCGTTCACAGAATATTCAGGTCACAGTGACCTTATTTTGGATGTCTAAGAAGACATTACAATCACCTCGGTTTACATTAAGAAAGACATTTCTAGATCCAACAGTTCAATTTGTACCCTGTGTGACTTTTTGGGTGCTCAATATTAGGTTTTCTGTTCATAGCTCACAGAATATAGATCAGTGTCTTAATTTCAGGAACAAAAGGAGACTTGCCCAAGACTTCCCTGGATATTGCGTTAGGGGATTCTAGGCAAAATCGATACAATTTGTGTCTTGTCCGACTCTCTTGGTACTCAAAATCATGTTTTCAGCCAGTTGCTTGCGGAATACAGGTCACTGTGATCTAATTTCATGATTCCAAGGAGATTTGCCTAGGACTTCCCTGGATGTACAGTTAGGTTTCTAGGTCTAACGTTTAGTATTTGTGCTTTTTTAACTTCCGGACTACTTCATTGAAAGGTCATAAAAACAGAAAAATGCATACAATAATTTTTTAAAAAATACAGGTGGCACCACCTGCTTCAGGAATTGATGAAACACGTCATGATCAATATGCATGGGAAGAATCATGGCAATCAATGGATTAGTTATTCAGATGCTGGAGCTTTTGTATCAAATTTTCAATTATTCTGGGGGATACTTACAAGCCCCATAGCACAGAGGATATAGGTCACAGTGACCTAATTTTTTGTGTCCAGGGAGATTTTACAAAGACCTCCATAGATGTCAAGTAAGATTATTCAAGGTGCAACAGTAAAGTTTTGTGCCCTGTCTGACTGTCTGGTGCTTAAAATCATGTTTTTGGCCAGTAGCTTGTAGAATATAGGTCACTATGACCTAATTTCAGGTTTCTGTGGATATAAAAATTAGTAAACAACAAGTGACCCATGGGTCATGACGCTCAGCTGCCAAGCATGATCTGTGACATCATGGACTGAGATTCACAACTTCCAGTCAAATTTTGAAGAACCAAAATGCCAATTTGTTGAAAATTTTCTTTGACAACAGAAATATATATCACCTATGTCTGGTTAAAACACAGTGAATTGATAGTTTGAGGAAAATGCATGATTGTTAAGCTATCAGGAACTATTCCAACAGCTTGCTTGAAACCTGTCAGTCTCAAAGGAACATCACAAAGGGAAAATATAAGATCAAAATATATAGCAAAAATCAAGGAAATACATGCAAGAATTATTGAGAAACAGGTGCTTCTGTATGAATTTTTATTCAATACAAGCCAACTGTACTGTACTTTTATAAATGATGGTAATATTTATTCAGAAATATTTGACCCAATCCTTTACAAGATTACATAAATATACATCCAACTGCATTCACTTTAACTGTTCTTGAGATAATATGATCAAAAGAAATTAAAAGATGGTTGCCTGGTGGCCATATTGGACTTTGACAAGTCTGAAATCAGACAACAAACATTCTCTAAATCGGACCAAACATTAAAGAAAAATTACTGAAACTGCACTGAAGAAAGAATTTATAAGGTGGCTAACTGGCAGACATTATGGATTTCTGACAAGTATGACATTTGATATCCCACATTCTCCAATAAGAGACCAAACTTGGGCAAATTATCCAGTAATGAATGCCCAAAATAATTCAAAAGGCATGTCCAGGCCCTCATATCAGATTTATAGATATGCAATTATAAAAAGTCCAATATTTTTTATTATCACTCTGCTTTTCAATGGGGTCAGCAGGGTAGGTAAACTGCCAAACCTGAAAGAAAAGAAATGCAGAAAGCATGACTAAGAGTCTTGAAATAAAACAAAAAGCCATCCTAAATCAAGGTACACATCCACATATTATGAGAACAAACACTTGCTTTTATATGTGGTGATATATATTAAAATATTCAGATATCTAGGAAACTAAGTTTATTGCTAGGATTCCATAAAATAAACTGCAAAATGTTCCCATCATCTTATAAATCAGTAGCTAAACCTTAATACTATACTCTCATAGTCTTAATGCCTGTCTGAAGCATTCTGACAACAGTGTTTTTGTTATGAAGTAACGAGGTACTTATTACTGAGCCTTATCACTTAATAGGCTGATACAAAAGGGAGTCATATGTCACCAGTGTCACTCACAATTGAGTGGGATGGTTATATATACAAGAAAAATAGAGATGGTCTATAAAATAAGTAATTGTGAACATCCCTGACCTATGACCTTGGTCTTTTGCCCATATATCATCTAGATTCTTTCTAAATGATGGGTAACTACTTAAATCTGGTGTAATTACTTGGCAACCAATGGGTGAATAACTTTGACCTGCAACCTTTAACCTGCTGACCAGCTGACCCCAAAATCAATAAGTTATTTATTCAAGCAAAAAGACCCATAAATATGAAGTTTAAGTCAAACTGAGTGATGCATACATGTGGCATATGTGAAAGACTGAAGGTTTGGGTTGAACAGTTACACTTGAAATATGCTCACAAGCATTTAGAACAATTAAATATTGTGACCTTGACCTTTGACTTTTTGACCTCAACATCAATAGGCTTCTTCCCTTATTGGTAGGTAAGCCATATATGACAGATGGAAGGTACAGATTGAAAAGTTTGCCTGAAAATGACTCCACGCAAGAAGTGGGTGCTGTGAACTTGACCTTTGACCTCAAAATCAACAGGTCTTTTCCCCTTTTGGCAGAGAAGCGATATCAGTGCTGGAAGGTTTGGAATGAAAAGTCTAGCTTGAAATGTGTCCACAACCTTTTCAAAGAAGTGAATCCTGTGACCCTGACAATTGACCTTGTGACCTCAAAATCTATAGGATTCTTCTCCAACTTAGTAGGTGAGCTATATGTGAAAAATCAAAGAATTGGGATGAAAGGGTTGGCTTAAAATGCATCCACAGGCTTTTCAAAGAAGAGGTTCTTGTGACCTTGACCTTTGAACCTAAAAAAATTATGGTTCTTCCCCTGTTGGTAGGTGAGCTGTATGTGAAAGATGGAAGGTTTGGGATGAAAATTTAGTCTCAAAAGAGTTATTTCTGGGGGGTGCAAACACACCCCATAACTTCGAGAATATAGGTCGCAGTGACCTAATTTCAGGTTTGCAAGGAGATCTTTTTATAACCTCTTAGACTGCATAGGGTTCATGGCCCTAGCCCCTACGGTTACGATTTGTGCCCTGCTAACGGCCGGCCGGACGGCCGGCCGACAAAGACCCATCGCTATAGCCCAGCATGACTGAAAGTCAGCTGAGCTAAAAATGATTCTGCGCTTTTGAATAATTTTTATTTGGTAAATTTGGTTTGTATCTTTGCATCAAGTCAGGCTGAACATTGACAACTGTTAAAGGGGCCAAATCACCTGACCTTTATAAACTAAAGGTAATCCCTTGAAGCTTTTATAAAAATCGGCCAGAAAACATGGATATCATCGAACACAGTCTGTTTGTTTTATTAAATATATAATCGTGTTTATAATACGTGGGGCCCACCAAAATAATAAACAAAACTAACAAGGGCATCTGGCAGCAAGTAAGAAAAGCCAGAGCTTTACAAATGGTGTTTTCCAACATGCAATCTAACATCTTAGGTTACATGTTTTTCCCCGTTTGTCAACATTGCTGTGTTTACAAACATTTTTATTGATAGTAAAACAAGTTCATACATCCTTCACAAAGGCGTTATAAGAACTTTTTACAACCAAAATTACCCTTAGACCATTAATATATACATAGAGGAAGCCAAAAATCACAATTTTTTTTTTTTCAAAGGTATATGAATGGACACCGTTAAATGTTTAGTCACTTAATGTATCATGTTCAGAATGAGAAAAGCATAATTTTCAATAATGACAGGCTTTCAAACTGTCCACACTACAGCTGTTCAAAATTATATATCTTTCAAAGTAAAGACAAGTCTTGGAATACAATATTTTATTTTATGGCAGATGAAACATTCTCACAACTGAATACAAAGTGAAAGTCTGCATTTCAATAATACACGCATTCTAATCTCACAATAACAAGCTTTGTAATTTGTAAAATGACCAGAAAAAAAAGAGAATCGGAAACATGATCATAAATACCAAAAGCTGGATATATTACATTTAGCTATGAAGATACAACAAGAAGAGTAGACTTTCAAATATAAACATCAAACTAAGCACCATCTCTTTAATGAGCATCCCTTGTAGCTCCATATTTTTACCAATAATCTCAAAACATTTTCCAACTTTCTCACTGATATCTGAAGATATGTTTCTTCATAAGATGTACATCTGAACCACCATACTGATTCACTTTTTGTCATATAAAGAACATTACATATGTATTTGTTATCTGACACATTCATGCAAACCCAAATTACGCATATATAAGACTATAATTTCAGTCAGACTCCAGCTCACATATCAGTTATAGATAACAATATACATGTTACAAATACGTGGAAAATCTGAGTTGGCTGAAAGGACAAACTGAATCAGAAGTTGGTGGAAAAAAAACACTGCAAGGCGGTATAAAACTGAATTTTTACATTTGAAGAACAAATATCAAATTACACTCATGAAAACATGCCTCGATTACAGAATCATACAAACAAGTGAAAAGTGATTATAACAAAAAGCGAGTAAATTTTTTTTTCTTTACTCATTAGACGAAAAGTGAAAGAACTATTATTTTGGTGTAACCTGCTGATCATACCTGGGACTAAAGTCCAAAATAAACTGCTGGTTTTGAGTCAAATCAGTCAAATGTTAGTCAGTAAATAATTTCAAGAACACTATTATTCAATCAAGTACAGCTCAAAAGAGACATACCACCGGTTAACCATCAGATATCATTGAACAAACCAGACAAAGATATCAGATTTATTAGACTGGGTGACACTGTTTTCATATAATTTCTACTGTTACTGTTCTATTTAATAATTTATCTGACTTCTGACAAATAAAAGCCTCCACTGGAACTCAGCAAACATTGCCTGTACAATAGCCATTACAGATATAATCAAGGGTGTGATGGCACATTGTCTCAAACATTATTTCATAATATTATATATGTTGTGAAATACATGGCTCACAATAACATGCACAATACATATAATGTATGTTATAATTTAGATTCCAATTAAATCTTCTTTCTTGTTCATTGCAAGATGTCATTAAATATATAGGCAAAACTTTATTTCTATATTATAAATTAACTTTATTTTTAGATGATTTGAATTTTGTTTCTGAAAAATTATGTTCAATCTTGCACTCTTGACTGGTGCTATCACATCATTATTATATTTTGGACATTGCCTGTCAAAAGACGATTAGATATCATCAATGCATTGATCCATGGAAAACTGACAGATGCTATTTTGATTCAGTATACCTTAGCAGTGTATTCGTGCACTAATGTATTGGTACAGCCCTAACAATCATTAACCTTATATAACTTATTAGTTCTCAGGTAATACATAAAACTGTGTCATCACATTATCCTAGGATACTAGAGATTTATTGTAGGAAATATCATGAAGACCTTTCACACTACAAACAGGTGTTTAAAATGAACATTTTACTCCTTTCTTTTGTGCATATAAACCAGCATCGGACAATCCTTGGTCAATATCAAGCATTATAATAAACCCCCATACCTACACACATGATACGCGCAAAGGGTATTTGTGCACCAAATTGTAAACAAAAAAGGCATACTTGTATAAACTGTAAACAATACACAGATGAATAAGTGAGGTACAATATCAATACCAAAACATTACAAATTACTGAAATGTATGAATTCTAATCATTCCCTACACAAATATAGATGCTACATGCAGGAAAATGGACTGATAACCAAGCAATACTAAATATCTTACTGGTAAAGCAAACTACACCTCACAAAAATATTTATTAATCTTCAATGGATACCTATAAAATCAAGAGCTAATGATGAAATGTACTGTGGTGAACTAACCAGGATGGAATATTAAAGATTAATGCACCAAAAAAACTCTTCTCCTTAACTATTATGAAAATGTTGCTATAGTAACTTATTTCCATGGGAATAGTGTCCATGATCCCTACTTAGTACCACTCAATTATCAAACTACATATAAATAAGGCCACATGAAGTTCAAGAGCAAAAGAAAATTTAGACCAAATTTAATTTTCATTTATTTGAAAGTCCTAAAAACCAAAACAAATGAGCATAATTATCCGCTAAACAATTATAAAAAATATATCTACGAACAGCATTTCAAGAGATTGAGCACGTAAATGTTTGAATCCTTATGGGAATGAATGTTTGTTTTAGAAAAAAAGTCGTTTGAAAGGTTAAAGGTTCACAACACATAGAAAGGTTTGTAGAAAAATAAGACACAAAATTTCCTTTTTTTAAGTTTTGCATAGTGATTTGTAACAATTAACAATAGGGTAACAGGTAAGGCTACATCAATTCGGACCTTGATCTTACTGTGTGCAGGTACACCATAACCAAACACAAAGCAAATTTTATTTGTTTGTGATCACATACTGTCAAATCTGTGATAAAACTTGATATGGAAACTTTCACCTCTGATGGTAGATACTGATGTGCAGCTCTCTTGAACACATATGTTCAAGAACAACCCACTGTCACTTATATCCAGAAACGATTCTAAAGATACATGTATGTTACAATTTTATCAAATAAAATTTGTGTTTTGCTGTATCCTGTCTGAAAAATATTCGCGCAATCACTGGTGCAATTATAATTATGCTAAATCAGCATACAGTTGGATCAGTCCCTAATGGTCCTTGTTGTGATTTATATGTTGTTGCTTGGCAACTTGTATATTTATGTATAGTTATAATGTATTTAAAATTTCAGTTCTTTATATAAAGGTATCACAGTTCATGGTAACAATATGTTACTGTTATCCTATCATGAACACATTATCTTCATTTAATATAACCTCCCAATCAGAGAAGAGACACCACACAAAATATTCCAAAATCAGTATAAAGTGCCACACAGAATGACATACTGGTGCTCCAATAATAACAAATTTACACACATATATACTAACACAGATAAACTAGTTTCACTTTGGATTACAATGGTAATTTCTTCAGTGAACTTTAGATGTGCACTTGTTTTGCAATGTGTTCGGTTTGTTGAAGGTTTTGTGTAATTATTACAGGTTATTTAATCTTTGAGTATTAATAAAAAATAAATGCACAACCATACATATGTATAATCAAGCTTCTGAAAGGAAAAAATAAACTGTTCTGTGATGTCTGGCAAGAATTTTGACTGTTTTTTGACTGAATCTGTGACTGCACCGTGTCAAATATAATAACAATGTTTTTATTCAGATCACAGGAACAACTCCATTAACAATAATTTACTCTTAATTATCAATTATATCAATGTTGCCGAGACTCAAGGATTGTCATAGTAACAACACTGCAACAACTGAAACTTTATCTACATGGTGATGATACTAATGTGTCACCAATGGCAACATATATTTCACCTTATTACAAAGTAAATGAAATATTTGAAATATTATAATATCATATCAATATTCCAATTTGTATGGAGGCCCAGCTGAAGAATCTCATTATTGATAATATCTGACGGCCACAATTACAGCATATTATTAACACCCTCCGGTGTAGATCCCCCCCCCCCCCAAGTCAGGCTTAATACTTGTATGCTATACTACATATTGAGGATAGTGGCAATCAATACTAGATTTGTTCCTTTTGTTAACAGCAGTTAGTAAATATATTTACTGCACTTATACTGAAAAAAAAACCTGTTACATAAGTACTCTGTACAGATTAAATTGTGAATTTACCTGTTAGGTTGTATGCAGGAATGTTGTTGCTTTTCCCATAAGTATTTCATCTTTATCAGTTACAAATTTCCATGTTAGAATCCTAATCAATTTAACATATCAAGCTTATAATCATAAGAAACCTGGAAACTTGAACCAAAATTTTACAAATTTCCAACATGTCAAAGATGACCTGCGTGCTTGTCTAATGAATGGATCATTAATATACAAGGCCTTGTTGAATGTTCAACTTTGTATTATTCGGTCAATATATTCTGTATTATTAAATAAGCACCTCTAAGCATACTGCACATTATAGGTATATGCTGGGTTGGGACGAAATCAGTTTTTTTCATATCATATTAATGATATAAAATGTATTGTTGTATATCATGATGTCATAATATCAGTATCTGATGTCAGAACTCTAGCACTTGTCCTCATATCAATATTATAAGTGCTTTCTACCATATTTCCATACACTATACCTATAGCTATAAGCTTGGAAATCAACAATGTTATTAAAGAATGCAACTTTGTCAGTTTGTCAAACACCCATCATTTTGAACATACAATAATGGTTGCTTCTTTATATTATTTCATGCAATTCATTGTGATAAATGTTATTCTTGAGAATAAATGATTTTCTGAACACAATAGTTCCCTTATGATGCCAGCATCTTTAGTGAAGAACTGAAAAATGGCAAGTGTGTGTGCCGAAACCCTGAACAAAAATGAACATTATGATATCATCATATAAGAGATAATAATGATACCATTAGTTATCACTGACAATATCGGTTATCATCCCCATCCTACATATAGGTTTACCACTCATACCTTCATTTCACAATGTATTCTGCGCTTATCCTCCAACACCAGCACCAAAACACATACATAACCACACAGCAGCAAAAGCTGATGCCTGTACATTACAAACACTGCAAATAAACATAAAATACTGCAACGGAGACATAGACAAGAAGCTGATAGCCATCAATATCACATATTAAGCATGTATATACCTACATAATGTACAAATATGAGACAGAAGAAAATAAAGTTAAATAAATTTATGCTGCTAATACATCATTTAACCACCTATACGCCCATATAACCTGCTTAGTAGAAACTGGAACTGGCAAATATGGCCTACTTTGACTGAATTTATTGCGAAACTTTCATACACTGGACGCGGGAAAACTGTCACCACTACAACTGTTGCCCTTTGGTTTTGAGTGAAAGGCTTGAATGATAATTCATTGTAGATACCATAAATTAATCACTTGATTATAACAATCTAAGTGGGTCTTATCTAAAATATGAAGAGTAAATACTCAGTGTCAGACTTGCTTAATTGGAATACCCCACTTATATTAAGCAAGAAAATTTTGCAAAATTTTCCAAACTGACACTGCATGTTAATAATGATAAATATTAACATATTTCTAGGCATTATAACTCTGATTCAAAGATTGGGGCTGTACAGTGTTCAGTTTGTTTATGTCAGCACTCGCTGAATACTGGTACATAACCAGACAACATCTACAGAGCATACTGTTATTTTGTATCTACAAAACTCTGGTAATTCTAGCTGATACCATTAAAAATCAAATAAAGAACACAAATTTATTTGTCATTCAAATATATCTTAAGCAATATCCTCTGTATTGTAAGATGCGGGTCAATTTGCTGTATCATAATTTTCATAATACATGATACATCAAAATTACATAGCTCGGACCAAGTGTTCACACTGTGACCAATCTCAATAGTCCCAGAAACAGCCAAAAAAAAATAAATAAATAAAATAACTCATAGAGAACACACAAAACTTTGGACAAAGCTGAATACTACAGCACTCCTGGCAGCTAAACTTTATAGCAATAATGTCAAAGCATTCTACAAGTTATAAATAATGAAATGCATGTATCTGCGTGAACTTTAAAAAGGGCATAGATCTACCAGAATTACAAATCCAAACAAATATAAACCAAGCAGGTAAGCAAATCCTGATGCTAACAACAAAAAAGAAATCCTAAATTCCTATACAAAGATACAACTGCTTTACTCTGGGAATCCAGGCCAGCTGTAGAACTTAGGAATGAATGTTTCATAGTCCAAATCATACTGGTTTTTACGAACAAACGCAACTTTATCATGAGGCTCTGGGTAGTAAGATGCAGCATCTGTGTCATAAGCATGTTGGATCAAGCGGGCAGCCAGCTGAGTTGATGTTTCGCGTACAGTTGAGAGCGGAGGATACACCCGACCTTCTGCTAGATGTTCATCTGTCACCATCTCAGCTAGATACTGCAAACGAGATCACAACAGTTGCTGATGAAAGATTGTGCAAGAAAGATCAAAGCAGTTCCTGATAACAACAATCTGTGTTTACAAATATAATCCTGCCTAAGTTTACAATATACACATGTAAGGCTATATTAGATTTATTAGCCAATATTAGGCCTACCGTATTTATGAGTGTATAAAACGACCCTGTGTGTAAGATGACCCCCCAATGTTGAGCCTCAAATTTTGGTTCAAATTATTTTTCAGAATCTTAAGTTGGAGCTGTCAGCTACTGAGGATCACTTTGTCACTTTAACACTGATGACTGAAATGGGATTTTATAATTTTTTTATTCTTAAAATGGTCAGTGGTATATTTTTTTATGATGCTACAAGTGAAAACAGGAAAGTAATATAGAAAGGTATGGAGCAGACCAAAACGGAATTAATTACACATATCAAAGAATGAGTATTATACAACAATTCAAACTAATATCATAAGAGACATCAAAGGGGCAATTTTAGGGCCCCAATTAGGGTAATAAATTATTATCCAGGAGATGGCACCCACTAAGAATTAACTTGTCAAAAGAATGTGTATTACAGGGCATTGACACCTTCCTCTTTATAAAAGATAAATTTATTTCAAAGAAATGTCAGTCTTCTGCATAATTTGAGGGAGATCACCCTAAACACCAACTGCATATCAGCGTTCACATCCACAAGTGGCTTAAGGTAGACAAGTGACAGCGCATGAAACCAAGGCTTCCTCATTTATTATTTCTTGTTAATCTTAAACTTTTGAAAATTACATTTTCCTGGCATGTCCACAACCATGTAACAGTCATCAAATTTTCCAACAAAATATATCACGTTTGCATAAACGACATCGGTCAGGTTCGAAGTTATTCTGTTGTACCAGTGAGGAAGGAAAAACGTTATTAGGTAATGACCCAGTAGGACTTTCATGAAATACTTTATTATACGACATTTAACTGTGTGCAAGTTCAATGCTACCTTGTAGAAACCAGTGTTTCCATTTTGTTACTATTTAATAGATCATTGCCCAAGAGGATATACGCACCAAATCCGGGGTTAAGTTATAAAATTGTGAGGAAATTCATCAAATTTATATCCCGTGGAAACTCGGTCCATTTTTTTAACTTTGTTGACCCGTTATAATACATTCATTTCTTGACATAGTCCAATAATACAAGCTTGACAAAAATTGAATTTCATGTCACCTGAGGAAAGGCTGCTTCAAATTTATAATTATAACGCACTACTGGTTGTATTGTAATCGAAGTGCCACATGCGAGTCTCCATGTATGTCAGTGTGTGCAAGCCAGCTGTCAGCGTCTGCATTCACTGGACTCGTGATCATTTTACGCGGTTAATATGGCACCATATGAAAAAATCATCCTTGTATTAATATGCATATTACGTGCTACTGGATGGCATTAGCAAGTTCCCAGCATCCCTTGCGCGAGCGCTGTACTCTCGGATCTTGAGTACATGGGTAAGGCCCGCAAGCTGATAGCGGCATCGACAATTATATCACTGCGTACCTGTTTAAAGTGCACTGCCAAGATATTTTTGGCAAAATATACTTTAAAACAGATATTTTCAGGATTGGGAATTCCATTTCGGTCTGTCAGTTCCGTGATTCTGTCCGTGATCGCTGGAAATCACTGGCTCTACTGTCAGAAGGGCTTTCATATATTGATTCAGTTAAAATTCATGTGTCAATGCAGCACGGGCAAACCTTTTCTTATCAATTATTTAACTATGTGCGCATGTAAATCTGATGTATAAACGATAAATTTAAACAAAAACAAAGCATTGTAATGTTCTTTATTGAGTGTATATTACCACCATATGGACATGACCACTGATATTAACACCATCCAGTTTGACTGGCCTAATAATGCTGATTGCCGTAAATTATCCTTGGTGGCCCTGAGGACGCTGAAAAACTTGAACCCGTGTAAAAGAAGGCCCCCATCTTTGCCAAAAATTTTTAGGATAAAATTTGTCATCCTGTACACGAACAAATACGATATATATCAAGGATATGCAGGTCTATATTTGATAAGAAATTTCATTCTCCTAGAGGTCAACTGACTTATCAAAACTGACTAATAATCAATTATCTGTTGCTGATATGGTGTTGATGATTGATCAAGACCAAGGAAGTGACTAGCAACACTACTTTTTTGAGCATACTGCAATTTTTTATTGAGCAGCCTTGAAAGTTCACAAAAATTTGCCTTCCATGGTTTTCAAAATCATGTTTTTGCCATGTAGAATATAGATCACTGTGAAATAATTTTTGGTTAGCAAGAAGATTTCACCTGAATTTTACACAAGAACTCTAGGTCTAACTATGCAGGATGTCCAGGAAGTTACACTGCAGTATAAATTAATAAAAATCACTCTTCTGCTTTGAAAACAGGAAATGACACCTACCTGTGCAGATCTGAGAAAGAATTTGTCATCAATATGTCTCTTGCCAGACAAGAGAGCTGCCATGGCAACTCCAGGGAAGATGTAGGCATTGTTTCCTTGTCCTGGATAAAGGGTCCTGCCATTGATAGTCACTGGATCAAACGGGCTGCCACTGGCAAACACACAGCGACCCTAAATAAAATAAAATTTTTAAATTGATATATATATTTAATCCTTAAGAGATCACTCGGTTCCCTAAAGACCAGGTTGGGGCTTTATCATCAATTTTGAAAGACCAATTTTATTGCAAGACTTATAAATTTAGACTATTTCTTTTTTCCTCTAATATATCTGTTGTCCTAGTAGGGTAGAGAACAGACCAATAAAAACTCTTGTTACAGAACTGATGTAAATGGGGATCCTTTAAGTGTACAATTATAATGCTAAAGCAATGACTCAGCACAAATAGAACCAATTAGTCAAAGATTTCACAAACTCATTCTTATTTGCTCCCAAGTTGTAATTTAATATTTATCAATGGGTTGATTTTGGTGCAATTGAAACCTGCTCAAGAGATGGTTTTGCAAGGGTTTTTAATATATGGACAGATTATCCATCTCTCACTTTAAGTATGGCTCATTAGAAATTGCTCTTGTCTCAGAGTAGTTCATTTTGCAGATTAGCATGCACTGACTGGAGCTGATCAAAGATGTCCCTTATGGATGTCACAAGCAGTATGGTGAATGACTGAAATTCTTCTGAAAACATCTGTAACTCATACACAAACTCAAACTAAATATCTGCATACTAAGGAATGTTAGCCATGGGGGGGGGGGGGGGGGGGGGGGAGCCCTATTGTGGGCTGCTCCTAAACCATGGTTTGAATTCACTAATACAGCCTATATTCCCAGGTTCAGTTGTGCATAAGTGACTGTACATTTGTGAATGTTCCTTGATGATGTTCCTATTCCAGATCATGTTCTGGATCCACACCCAAATCTAAGCATTTCTACATTGGCCCATTCCAAAAAGGCCCTGAAAATTTCATGAGACTGTTCATGATTGCATGAGTTATCAAACAAACACACACACATGTACACAAGCACACACAGGAATGGGGATGAATGTTGAAGGCAACAGTGTCTTGTTATGGAAAGATGGCAACATGTTTGAATTGCAAATCAATTGTAACTGAAGTGTCATAATACCTCTTGAATCCGAACTGAAAAATCTGAATCGACCTCAGATCTGTCTACAGTATATGATGTTACAAACAGAGCCTGAAAGACTTACATCAGTGTACCTATAGGCCTCTTCTGCAGTACATTCAGACTTGCTGGTTGGGTTACTGAGTGCAAACACGACGGGATGTTCATTGAAGCTGGCCATATCTCGCAGGACTTTCTCTGTGAACGTCTTTCCTATAGCAGCCACACCTAGCAAAGAAAAATTTCTTCAGTGCCCAACAACCCTGAAATGTGTAAATTTTTAAATTCTTAAAATGCCGCTCTGGATTATTTTTATCTTAAGGGTTGAAATATCCCTTGATGTGATGTTTATGTTCTTGCAGTACAGTTTATCATATGCAATTTTGATTCTATTAAAATTGATTTATTCCAAGTTGCCTCTGATTTTACTAGACCTAAAGTATACTTAGAATGAGAAAAGTGTCCGATATGGGGAAGCAAACTCTGAGCAGTGTCACTAATGATGTTGCCCAGGAATGTCAACCTTTATAACCTGTGAACTTTTTCCATTAATAATGTCTTGAAGCAGTGCTGTATGCTGACTCTGCCACTCTTCCAGGAAACTGCACATGCTTTTTATATCATACTACTCAGTGATGTCATGTCACCTATTTGCACTTCATGGATGGCTGCATGATTACATGATATAATCCTTAGTAGTGAACAATATACAACCAAACCCTATAAAACTGTCATACTATGGTTATTTATGCATGAATTTGTATAAAAATTCATTCACTTTGAGATTTTTACAATTTTGAAATCTATGTTAAATTTGAATCAAATCTATGAAACTGTTCTTCAGAAATCTTACTGACAAACACACAGAACAAACTGAAACAATAACCTAATTAAGGGTTAACTAGACAGTCAGAGACTGCAGACCATCACTGTAATGCTATCTGGGGAGTGAAGAGTGAACAATAATTGGATATTTCTTTTTACCCTGTGAATAACAGATACTTGACTGCAGATCACCTTCAAGAAGGACCAAGAAATTATAAAGACTTCCCTTGTGTGAAATTATCAAGTGGTATTGTGCTGTAGTTTTCAAGTTACATCTTTGTAAAGACATACCTGCGAATTTCCAGGGACAGACCTCATATATGGCCATTTAAGTATAATTTAGCAATTAAACATTTCCTGTGGTAAAACATGAACTGTCTGTAGGAATGGAAGCGTTTAACATTACATATGAAGTTTACTATTACCTATAAACATTGTATAGTGTATCCTATAAAATGAAATACACTATACTTCACAATATTAACTAGTGAAATATTGTGAAGCATATCATACCTATGCTCCTAATGCAGCGGTTATACACTTAATTCATCCTAGGTCTCCTTGTTTTAACTGCTGCTTTGTATGGCAAGGTTCTCTGGGTCTGACCACCAGGGTGAGCACAGAGCAGAGAATTGTAATCAGACCAATAAGAAAATGAAATAACATTGTGCATCTCGGATTTCATGAGTTTTTGCACAGTGCCAAGAATCAGACCAACAAGATCGGTTATTGGAGTAATCAGGCCACTGAAAGCAGGTGTCCCATGTTTAAAATGTGGAGCTGATGCACAATAGGATAGTATCATACCATGCCCTAATTGGTCTGATTACAATTTTTTGCTATGTGCCCACCCAGGTGTTCAGACCGAGAGAACTATGCCATAAAAAACAGTGGTTAAAACAAAAGGAGACCTATGGATGACTGCAGGTTATAACTGCTGCGTTAGGAGCGTAATCATATCATGTGACAATGTAACATTACAGGTCTAGTGACCAAGGTTGTCCTATGAATGAACAAACTCGTGGACTGTTGAGCCTGTGCTGCTTACCAATGATGGCAGTAGGCTGTAATTCCTCTACAGTTTCTTCAAAATTGTTGATGGCCCTGAAATTCTTTGCAAAATAAACTTTCTCTCCCTTAACGCCTCCACTTGGGCGATCCTATAGCAGAAAAGCAAACAAATAATTAATATGAAGAAAGAATTATGTGTTTAAGGTATATCTGTTGACCTGTTTTATATTCAAGTCAATTTTTTAATTCAAATCAAAATTCTTGCTCAAAACAATGAACATGTATGCTGTATAAATAGTTTATTTGCCTGCACAGTTATAACTTGGGCCCTGTCGAGTAGCTAATGAAGAACTGGACACACAAAGCCAATTTTGTTATAGCTCAGTATGGCTAAACGTCAGATCAGGTTAATTGTGATATGGGAAGTTTAGAGGAAACTGGGAAAAGTAACTTTGTTATAGGATGAAAATATTCTTAAGATATGGTCTATCTGTATTTGTACTGCTACTGACCTCAAATATTTGCATTAAAGTATGGCCTACTTATATGTGATCCACTTAAATGAACCACCAAACTTTTAAATGCCAATAGTCATTTTAATATTTTCTTCTTCATAATACAGCTATGTATACATTTATAACATTCATCCTTACAGCTGGTGTATTGATAACTTAAAAAAAACTGTACTGATAGGAACAACTAAGCCATGTTAGTATATTATGTATTATTTCACTTTAATTTCCGACCTAAAAAAATTGTAAATTTTTTTTGATTTTACTTACATGGACCACTAATCCTCGAGAGTCCACCATCCATATCCTGTCAACAGCCTCTTCCTCTGACAGCCCCTCCTCAATCATGGCTCCAATCAGCAGGTGAGCTATACCTACTGCAGCCTGTCAAATATGAGAAAATCAATAGGTGAGCTATACCTACACTGACCTGTCAAAAACGAGAAAATCAACAGGTGAGCTATACCTACAGTAGCCTGTCAAAAACAAGAAAAACAACAGGTGAGCTATACCTACTGCAGCCTGTCAAAAACAAGAAAATCAACAGGTGAGCTATACCTACAGTAGCCTGTCAAAAACGAGAAAATCAAAAGGTGAGCTATACCTACAGTAGCCTGTCAAAAACAAGTAAATCAACAGGTGAGCTATACCGACTGCAGCCTGTCAAAAACAAGAAAATCAACAGGTGAGCTATACCTACTGCAGCCTGTCAAAAACAAGAAAATTAACAGGTGAGCTATACCTACAGTAGCCTGTCAAAAACAAGAAAATCAACAGGTGAGCTATACCTACAGTAGCCTGTCAAGACAAGTAAATCAACAGGTGAGCTATACCTACAGTTAGCCTGTCAAAAACAAGTAAATCAACAGGTGAGCTATACCTACTGCAGCCTGTCAAAAACAAGTAAATCAACAGGTAAGCTATACCTACTGCAGCCTGTCAAAAACAAGAAAATCAAAAGGTGAGCTATACCTACTGCAGCCTGTCAAAAACAAGAAAATCAAAAGGTGAGCTATACCTACAGTAGCCTGTCAAAAACAAGAAAATCAACAGGTGAGCTATACCTACTGCAGCCTGTCAAAAACAAGAAAATCAACAGGTGAGCTATACCTACTGCAGCCTGTCAAAAACAAGAAAATCAACAGGTGAGCTATACCTACTGCAGCCTGTCAAAAACAAGAAAATCAAAAGGTGAGCTATACCTACTGCAGCCTGTCAAAAACAAGAAAATCAAAAGGTGAGCTATACCTACAGTAGCCTGTCAAAAACAAGAAAATCAACAGGTGAGCTATACCTACAGTAGCCTGTCAAAAACGAGAAAATCAAAAGGTGAGCTATACCTGCAGTAGCCTGTCAAAAACGAGAAAATCAAAAGGTGAGCTATACCTGCAGTAGCCTGTCAAAAACGAGAAAATCAAAAGGTGAGCTATACCTACAGTAGCCTGTCAAAAACAAGAAAATCAACAGGTGAGCTATACCTACAGCAGCCTGTCAAAAACAAGTAAATCAACAGGTGAGCTATACCTACAGCAGCCTGTCAAAAACAAGTAAATCAACAGGTGAGCTATACCTACTGCAGCCTGTCAAAAACAAGAAAATCAACAGGTGAGCTATACCTACTGCAGCCTGTCAAAAACAAGAAAATCACCAGGTGAGCTATACCTACTGCAGCCTGTCAAAAACAAGAAAATCAAAAGGTGAGCTATACCTACTGCAGCCTGTCAAAAACAAGAAAATCAAAAGGTGAGCTATACCTACAGTAGCCTGTCAAAAACAAGAAAATCAACAGGTGAGCTATACCTACAGTAGCCTGTCAAAAACAAGTAAATCAACAGGTGAGCTATACCTACTGCAGCCTGTCAAAAACAAGTAAATCAACAGGTGAGCTATACCTACAGTAGCCTGTCAAAAACAAGTAAATCAACAGGTGAGCTATACCTACAGTAGCCTGTCAAAAACAAGTAAATCAACAGGTGAGCTATACCTACTGCAGCCTGTCAAAAACAAGTAAATCAACAGGTGAGCTATACCTACAGTAGCCTGTCAAAAACAAGTAAATCAACAGGTGAGCTATACCTACAGTAGCCTGTCAAAAACAAGTAAATCAACAGGTGAGCTATACCTACAGCAGCCTGTCAAAAACAAGTAAATCAACAGGTGAGCTATACCTACTGCAGCCTGTCAAAAACAAGAAAATCAACAGGTGAGCTATACCTACAGTAGCCTGTCAAAAACGAGAAAATCAACAGGTGAGCTATACCTGCACTGACCTGTCAAAAACTAAAGAAAAACAACAGGTGAGCTATACCTACAGTAGCCTGTCAAAAACAAGTAAATCAACAGGTGAGCTATACCTACAGTAGCCTGTCAAAAACAAGTAAATCAACAGGTGAGCTATACCTACAGTAGCCTGTCAAAAACAAGTAAATCAACAGGTCAGCTATACCTACAGTAGCCTGTCAAAAACAAGTAAATCAACAGGTGAGCTATACCTACAGTAGCCTGTCAAAAACAAGTAAATCAACAGGTGAGCTATACCTACAGTAGCCTGTCAAAAACAAGTAAATCAACAGGTGAGCTATACCTACAGTAGCCTGTCAAAAACAAGAAAATCAACAGGTGAGCTATACCTACAGAAGCCTGTCAAAAACTAAAGAAAATCAACAGGTGAGCTATACCTACAGTAGCCTGTCAAAAACTAAAGAAAATCAACAGGTGAGCTATACCTACAGTAGCCTGTCAAAAACAAGTAAATCAACAGGTGAGCTATACCTACAGTAGCCTGTCAAAAACAAGTAAATCAACAGGTGAGCTATACCTACAGTAGCCTGTCAAAAACAAGTAAATCAACAGGTGAGCTATACCTACAGTAGCCTGTCAAAAACAAGTAAATCAACAGGTGAGCTATACCTACTGCAGCCTGTCAAAAACAAGAAAATCAACAGGTGAGCTATACCTACAGTAGCCTGTCAAAAACGAGAAAATCAACAGGTGAGCTATACCTACAGTAGCCTGTCAAAAACAAGAAAATCAACAGGTGAGCTATACCTACTGCAGCCTGTCAAAAACGAGAAAATCAACAGGTGAGCTATACCTACAGTAGCCTGTCAAAAACAAGAAAAACAACAGGTGAGCTATACCTACTGCAGCCTGTCAAAAACAAGAAAATCAACAGGTGAGCTATACCTACAGTAGCCTGTCAAAAACGAGAAAATCAAAAGGTGAGCTATACCTACAGTAGCCTGTCAAAAACAAGTAAATCAACAGGTGAGCTATACCGACTGCAGCCTGTCAAAAACAAGAAAATCAACAGGTGAGCTATACCTACTGCAGCCTGTCAAAAACAAGAAAATTAACAGGTGAGCTATACCTACAGTAGCCTGTCAAAAACAAGAAAATCAACAGGTGAGCTATACCTACAGTAGCCTGTCAAGACAAGTAAATCAACAGGTGAGCTATACCTACAGTTAGCCTGTCAAAAACAAGTAAATCAACAGGTGAGCTATACCTACTGCAGCCTGTCAAAAACAAGTAAATCAACAGGTAAGCTATACCTACTGCAGCCTGTCAAAAACAAGAAAATCAAAAGGTGAGCTATACCTACTGCAGCCTGTCAAAAACAAGAAAATCAAAAGGTGAGCTATACCTACAGTAGCCTGTCAAAAACAAGAAAATCAACAGGTGAGCTATACCTACTGCAGCCTGTCAAAAACAAGAAAATCAACAGGTGAGCTATACCTACTGCAGCCTGTCAAAAACAAGAAAATCAACAGGTGAGCTATACCTACTGCAGCCTGTCAAAAACAAGAAAATCAAAAGGTGAGCTATACCTACCGCAGCCTGTCAAAAACAAGAAAATCAAAAGGTGAGCTATACCTACAGTAGCCTGTCAAAAACAAGAAAATCAACAGGTGAGCTATACCTACAGTAGCCTGTCAAAAACGAGAAAATCAAAAGGTGAGCTATACCTGCAGTAGCCTGTCAAAAACGAGAAAATCAAAAGGTGAGCTATACCTGCAGTAGCCTGTCAAAAACGAGAAAATCAAAAGGTGAGCTATACCTACAGTAGCCTGTCAAAAACAAGAAAATCAACAGGTGAGCTATACCTACAGCAGCCTGTCAAAAACAAGTAAATCAACAGGTGAGCTATACCTACAGCAGCCTGTCAAAAACAAGTAAATCAACAGGTGAGCTATACCTACTGCAGCCTGTCAAAAACAAGAAAATCAACAGGTGAGCTATACCTACTGCAGCCTGTCAAAAACAAGAAAATCACCAGGTGAGCTATACCTACTGCAGCCTGTCAAAAACAAGAAAATCAAAAGGTGAGCTATACCTACTGCAGCCTGTCAAAAACAAGAAAATCAAAAGGTGAGCTATACCTACAGTAGCCTGTCAAAAACAAGAAAATCAACAGGTGAGCTATACCTACAGTAGTCTGTCAAAAACAAGTAAATCAACAGGTGAGCTATACCTACTGCAGCCTGTCAAAAACAAGTAAATCAACAGGTGAGCTATACCTACAGTAGCCTGTCAAAAACAAGTAAATCAACAGGTGAGCTATACCTACAGTAGCCTGTCAAAAACAAGTAAATCAACAGGTGAGCTATACCTACTGCAGCCTGTCAAAAACAAGTAAATCAACAGGTGAGCTATACCTACAGTAGCCTGTCAAAAACAAGTAAATCAACAGGTGAGCTATACCTACAGTAGCCTGTCAAAAACAAGTAAATCAACAGGTGAGCTATACCTACAGCAGCCTGTCAAAAACAAGTAAATCAACAGGTGAGCTATACCTACTGCAGCCTGTCAAAAACAAGAAAATCAACAGGTGAGCTATACCTACAGTAGCCTGTCAAAAACGAGAAAATCAACAGGTGAGCTATACCTGCACTGACCTGTCAAAAACTAAAGAAAAACAACAGGTGAGCTATACCTACAGTAGCCTGTCAAAAACAAGTAAATCAACAGGTGAGCTATACCTACAGTAGCCTGTCAAAAACAAGTAAATCAACAGGTGAGCTATACCTACAGTAGCCTGTCAAAAACAAGTAAATCAACAGGTGAGCTATACCTACAGTAGCCTGTCAAAAACAAGTAAATCAACAGGTGAGCTATACCTACAGTAGCCTGTCAAAAACAAGTAAATCAACAGGTGAGCTATACCTACAGTAGCCTGTCAAAAACAAGTAAATCAACAGGTGAGCTATACCTACAGTAGCCTGTCAAAAACAAGAAAATCAACAGGTGAGCTATACCTACAGAAGCCTGTCAAAAACTAAAGAAAATCAACAGGTGAGCTATACCTACAGTAGCCTGTCAAAAACTAAAGAAAATCAACAGGTGAGCTATACCTACAGTAGCCTGTCAAAAACAAGTAAATCAACAGGTGAGCTATACCTACAGTAGCCTGTCAAAAACAAGTAAATCAACAGGTGAGCTATACCTACAGTAGCCTGTCAAAAACAAGTAAATCAACAGGTGAGCTATACCTACAGTAGCCTGTCAAAAACAAGTAAATCAACAGGTGAGCTATACCTACTGCAGCCTGTCAAAAACAAGAAAATCAACAGGTGAGCTATACCTACAGTAGCCTGTCAAAAACGAGAAAATCAACAGGTGAGCTATACCTACAGTAGCCTGTCAAAAACAAGAAAATCAACAGGTGAGCTATACCTACTGCAGCCTATCAAAAACGAGAAAATCAAAAGGTGAGCTATACCTACAGTAGCCTGTCAAAAACAAGAAAATCAACAGGTGAGCTATACCTACAGTAGCCTGTCAAAAACAAGAAAATCAACAGGTGAGCTATACCTACAGTAGCCTGTCAAAAACAAGTAAATCAACAGGTGAGCTATACCTACTGCAGCCTGTCAAAAACAAGAAAATCAAAAGGTGAGCTATACCTACAGTAGCCTGTCAAAAACAAGAAAATCAACAGGTGAGCTATACCTACAGTAGCCTGTCAAAAACAAGTAAATCAACAGGTGAGCTATACCTACTGCAGCCTGTCAAAAACAAGTAAATCAACAGGTGAGCTATACCTCCAGTAGCCTGTCAAAAACAAGTAAATCAACAGGTGAGCTATACCTACAGTAGCCTGTCAAAAACAAGTAAATCAACAGGTGAGCTATACCTACTGCAGCCTGTCAAAAACAAGTAAATCAACAGGTGAGCTATACCTACAGTAGCCTGTCAAAAACAAGTAAATCAACAGGTGAGCTATACCTACAGTAGCCTGTCAAAAACAAGTAAATCAACAGGTGAGCTATACCTACTGCAGCCTGTCAAAAACAAGAAAATCAACAGGTGAGCTATACCTACTGCAGCCTGTCAAAAACAAGAAAATCAACAGGTGAGCTATACCTACAGTAGCCTGTCAAAAACGAGAAAATCAACAGGTGAGCTATACCTGCACTGACCTGTCAAAAACTAAAGAAAAACAACAGGTGAGCTATACCTACAGTAGCCTGTCAAAAACAAGTAAATCAACAGGTGAGCTATACCTACAGTAGCCTGTGAAAAACAAGTAAATCAACAGGTGAGCTATACCTACAGTAGCCTGTCAAAAACAAGTAAATCAACAGGTGAGCTATACCTACTGCAGCCTGTCAAAAACAAGAAAATCAACAGGTGAGCTATACCTACAGTAGCCTGTCAAAAACGAGAAAATCAAAAGGTGAGCTATACCTTCAGTAGCCTGTCAAAAACAAGTAAATCAACAGGTGAGCTATACCTACTGCAGCCTGTCAAAAACAAGAAAATCAACAGGTGAGCTATACCTACTGCAGCCTGTCAAAAACAAGAAAATCAACAGGTGAGCTATACCTACAGTAGCCTGTCAAAAACAAGAAAATCAACAGGTGAGCTATACCTACAGTAGCCTGTCAAAAACAAGAAAATCAACAGGTGAGCTATACCTACAGTTAGCCTGTCAAAAACAAGTAAATCAACAGGTGAGCTATACCTACTGCAGCCTGTCAAAAACAAGTAAATCAACAGGTAAGCTATACCTACTGCAGCCTGTCAAAAACAAGAAAATCAACAGGTGAGCTATACCTACTGCAGCCTGTCAAAAACAAGAAAATCAAAAGGTGAGCTATACCTACAGGAGCCTGTCAAAAATCGGAAATTCAACAGGTGAGCTATACCTACTGCAGCCTGTCAAAAACAAGAAAATCAACAGGTGAGCTATACCTACTGCAGCCTGTCAAAAACAAGTAAATCAACAGGTGAGCTATACCTACAGTAGCCTGTCAAAAACAAGTAAATCAACAGGTGAGCTATACCTACAGTAGCCTGTCAAAAACAAGTAAATCAACAGGTGAGCTTTACCTACAGTAGCCTGTCAAAAACGAGAAAATCAACAGGTGAGCTATACCTGCACTGACCTGTCAAAAACTAAAGAAAATCAACAGGTGAGCTACACCTACAGTAGCCTGTCAATGACAAGAATTCACATGGATTTATTTTACGCATCTTCATGATTGTAATAAACTGTCCAACACAACCCGATCCAAGATATAACTAAAGGCTAACTTTCTGCAAAATTAGAATGAAATCAGGATTGCAAGCCTCCGCCATGTGGGGGCCCTACTGTGGGATGCTCCCCAACCATGTTTGCATTCACTTATTTAACCTATATTCCTAGGTTCATTTGTGCTTAAGTTACACAACATTTGTGCATATTACTTGAAGACATTCTCTGAATCCAGTTCATGTGCCAGATCCACACCAAAACCCAATAGATTCTTCATTGGCCCACACCCAAATAATATGAAATCTTCTACATTTCTGCCTAAAATGAACAAGAGTTTCCATATTTTCTAAATCCTCCTCAAATTATAAGGACGTCGTGAATGTATCAAATAATTCATACCTTTACAAAACGCCCAATTGTAAACATAACAAAATATAATTATTATTAGTTTCTTTTCATGTATGTTTGATCAGAAAGTCATATATCAGGCTCTTCAGATGCACTCAGACCACAGTTTTACCTCGCCAGCTCCCAGAAACAGGATTTTCTGGTCAGAGAGTTTTTTCTTTGTGATGCGAGAGGAAGCAATGACACCAGCAGTAGCAACAGCAGCGGTACCTGAAGCAGACACAGAGTGTCTCCAATAAACATTTCTGTTAGGATTAAAGCAAATCAATAAATATAGCAAAACTTGTTGGCTATTCCCCAAAGGCTCATGGCCATATAAGATTTTCAAAGCATAATGTATTGGTTGTTCTGCAAAGCTACATCAATATATAATATACTGCAAGCACTGGTAATCTTGTATAAGATGGTAACCCTTTAAAACCAAAATTACAAAGTGGTAATTTTATGCAATGAAATGTTCATATGACAAACATATTTTTGTTGATCAAAATAAAAAAAGTGTAGAGTCTGTAAAGACACCCAACATGACCCCAAATAAGACTGGAATAACGTTAACAAGAATCAAGAAGTCAGTTAGCAATTATGGCACAGTTTGTTCTTGTATACAGATCCTCTTTTTTTTTTAAACAAAAATAACATCTGAAATTAGTTCCATCTGTTTAATACAGGATGTCACACAGTGTCATTGGGACAATATTACTACATCTTCAACTTACATGGGATAAAAATGTTGTAATCTTAACAGAGAGAACAACTTACTGTCAATCATTTTCAATGGATCTTTGACTCACCTTGGATGTCATCATTAAAGGTCAGGTATTTATGACGATACTTTTCAAGAAGACGGAATGCATTAGTGTTAGCAAAGTCTTCAAACTGTACCAAGGTATTCTGTCCAAACCTGCAAGGAAAATTCCAGGTCCATGAATACCACACAAAAATAAACACCAACAAATGGTAGGAACTGGTTCTAAAAAATAAGTTTGATGATTGAAAGAAAAATTAAACAACAATCAAAGATTGATTATATTAGGCCAAAAAAGATAAAAGGTATGGTTCTCAGGCACCACCCGCATCAATTTTAAACCCCCACATCAAAATTTTTTATTTTGATTTTTAATAGAAACTTACCAATTTTAAGCTGCAGCTGCTCGGATATTTCTTTCAAGAAAATAAAATTATACAATTTTGTTTGTCATGTAGTACTTTTACTTGTTTAGCAAAATAAATCGGTTATTTTCATGCTTTTCCCTTATCATTTCACATTTTTATCGAAACATACCAAAAAAAAAATTAAAAAAAAAACGCCCGCCCTCATTGATTTCTGAAAAAAAGGGCCCGAGAACCATACCTTTTTTATTTTGGCCTTATGTACCACCTGTATTACTGAGGAATGTGCTGTATAGAATTATACCCAACATATGAACCTAGTTATTACAGCTGGACCTGTACATCATGCTGGAAGGTCAAGGTAATAGTCTGCCTGTTGACACTTGTTTCCTGCACAAACTTAAGTTTCAAAGCTATTTGCTACTTCATTTCCCATCTTTCCTATATCTCTGATAGGATTGAAATGGGTTTTTTTTTTTCGAGATAATAGGACCTTTTTGCCTGGGCATACATAATTGTTAATGACCAATTATGTAATAGGGCACCAAATTAAATAGATTAATAAAGCAAACTATAAATTGGTACTATAATTGATGAATTGGCACACCACTAATGATAATCAGATTTCAACTCATTTTGACTTAATGGGGAGATAAGAAAAAGAATCGTACACCTGTCATTCTCTTTTTACTTCAAGCATACAGTAACCTAAAGAGGTGAGTATACAGTAATCTAAAGAGATGAGAATACAGTAACCTCAAGAATACTCAGTTTAAATTTAACTGTGGCACTTTTTCTAAATAATGACAATCATTATCTGATGTACCGTAAAATCTCCACTTAAAACCGCGGTTTAATCAAGAAATTCAAAATCTTGAAATCAGGTTGATTTCCTGAAAGCACTGTGGGGTTTATACTAGAAGGGTTTCCTGAATATCTTCCTGACAGTCATCGTTTTTGGGCCGGTGAGTGAGCGATAATATTGCAACTTTCAAAGGCCGTTCTTAGCAGCAGTCTCGCATGCAAGGGAGCCGTGTGTAAATGTATTATTTACGGTTATTTGTTATTTATAAATTAAAATATTGCTGATTAGTTTTCGTGTGATATATAACTTGTTATAAAATCTTGGTAATTGTTACCAAATAATACGTTTACAACAACCCTGCTGTAACACACAGTGGCCTAACTGCATTAAATGCGGCGGTATCCAGGACCCAGGATACCGCCGCATAAAAAGCTTCAGAGTAAACAGGAGAACTTCAAACCCTTGTCGGAAACAAATCGTGTAAAATCAAATAGTGCGTTTATGACAAGGAAACTTTAAGTAATCTAAGGGAGATATAGTACTTTATTCGAATGACCACGAAATTCAGCTAAATATTATGTTTTAGTATGTAAACAAGACTCACTTTTAAAACTTTACAATCCTTGCGCTTGAAACTGTCTCAGAATCTAAAACAATGAACTGCGTGACCTTTGCTCGCTGAGCCAACAAGGCCCGTTACCACTGGTTACACAGCCGGCTGCCGGCCAGCCGTGGTTGGAGGGAAAACCCAGAGCAGACGTCATTCCCGTGTATCACCGTTTATTAGGATAATACATAATCTTCTAATCAACATTTAAAGTGGACAAACACTGTCTAAGTGGAATGTTATACGCGTATTTGATAAGAATATCTTTATTTCTTAACGAATACATTTTCAGACGAAATTTAAGAATTTAATTGTCATGTGGAATGTCTCCAGTTTCCTCAAATTATCTTCTAGGGCTCTCGCACAGCGTAGCGTAGTAAGAGAGGACGGGTGCTAGGGCTAACAGCGGCCCACATCGTTGGGCATGGTCAAGCAAAATTTAAATAAAAGCCTACTATAAACCCATTTGCGGCATTATTTAGGAATGATTATTTGTTTAAAACGTAAAGTAAATAAAAAGCTGACATCGCAAAGAGTCACACAATGGCAGACGATTGTTTTAAAATCAAGTTTGAGTGCCGCCATGTGCTGAAACGCCCCGGTATTCTGCTAAGAATATTTTGAACGGCTGTACGCGGTGGGTGGTAAACAGAACAGCCACCTATTTCATCCCAGCGTGCCTTGCGCGAACACTGCCTTGACAAAATGGCTCCCCACACGGAAACTTTCTTCAGGGAAAAAACTTGTTTACCACGACTGGCCACTTTAATTTTACCTTAAAATCACTCGTTTTCAAGCGTCATGTTTCCTATACATGCGTATCTCGACAAGGTAACTTCAGTTACTTTGATATTTAGTTAAGGTGACCAGCGATGTTTTCAAACGAACCAGCAAATTGTAACATGGAGCGATGTCAACATACCATGTGACGATGATAATACCGAAGTAACCGGTATGAATCAGATTTGAATCTTCCGAGTAATTCCAGAAAATGGAAATTTTCATCAAAAATTAAGATTTCAAAATATTACTTTTAGAATTAAAATATACAGTGACTTGAAATGGATAAGCAGAATATTTTTCCCAAAATATAATGACAAATCAGTAGCAAACAAGAATACGGCACGGAATATAAAATCTGTATAAACAGGCAGAGGTTCACCGGCCCTTGCGTCTTCCCAAACTTCATGCTTGAGTGACCCTGCAAAAAAAGTCTTATGATGTGTTTAAATAAAATGCCCAAGGAATTTTAAAGTGGACAGGAATGGCCGAGCCGCAACCAACGCATTTTCATTTCTAGATAGCTTGATTGTGTCTTTTGTCAAATCATTCCGTAGCGAAAGTTGGTGCGGTTTTAAAGGGGGGTTTTTAGTATTTGAGCCCCTCGCGGCGTCTCACCAGGAATTTCATCGAAGTCTGGGTGCGGTTTTTATCAGAAGTGCGGTTTTAAGTGGAGATTTTACGGTAGTTTTAAGTTTATACTGAGCCCATATGCTATCCATGGAATTGTTTAATGTTAAGTAAATCTTTTAAACCCTTACCGTCTGACTACTGCCTCAAGGAACTCATCAATCAACTGATCGTAGCGTGGTCCTCTCACTCTCTTGTGTTTGAGACCAATGTACATGGGGTCCTCTAGCAATTTCTGTAAAAAAGCATCCACAGGAATATTGATGAAAAACATATATGGTCAGATCAATAGATTCCAGCAAATTATTAAAGATAACCTTATTATAAAACTGATTTTCCTGATTTTTTCCCGTTTAAGATCAAGGCTGATGTCCTAATTAAGTGCCATGATCTAAAGTTTTTTCCTGCAATATACAGAAACTAACATAGTAACTTGTAATTTACCTGTCATTTAAACAGAGACCTTCCTCAATATACACATCGGACACCTGTGGTGCTCGGTCTTTAATTCTTTCATTACGTATTACCAGTGATATCAAGGTTTTTGTCTGTATGTACATACTACTCATGATATTCTGGTTTTATTGAATATAAACAAACAACAGTGCCCACAGAAAAGCTGTTGCAATACATTTGATAAGGGCAGGGAAATACGATAACAGATTTTGAAGAGAGTGTCAATAAAGTGCAAATTTATCAAAGAAGTTTCCCTGCAATTTAAGCTGTAGCAGCACAGAACTCTGCCAAATAATAAGGTGGCAAATTGTAGAAAGAATTATAGCAGCTTATACAATAAAGAAACCAATTTGTCATGCATATACAATACTTCCCGCTTAAATCCATTTACAAAATACTGAGGTGGCATCATTATGATTACCTCGTTATCTGTGCCGACGTCCAGCAGGATTGGCAGTGTGTGCTGAGGCTGAATCCCTGCCAGAGCTGTGTATAATGATAGCTTTCCTACAGGGATACCCATACCATAAGCTCCCAGATCACCCAGGCCCAGGATCCTCTCACCATCTGTCACCACAATGGCCTGAAACATAAAAAAATTGTTCATACAATATCACAGCCTGGCCATGTTACTGTGTGGTCAGTATGTAAGACCATGTTTAATGGAGAGGGCTTACATTAACAGTTCCTCACTTGCCAGGGGCAAGTAAAATATTAAGAAAACAGTGGTAGGGCAAGTGGATACAGTTTAAACCATCACCTTATATTTAAACAAAATACTCTAAATTACCTGTTAATTGCCTGATATACAATAAAATTGGCATAAAGTTATGTGGAGCACACTTTGCAATATGACCAGTTACTGATTTTTGTAGGGCAAGTCCAAATTTATGAAGGGCTAGAAGGTAGAAGTTACTTGCCCGATGGGGCAATTTAAAATTTTGAGCCCTGATGAACACTAGGTTGTGAGGCTCAGAAGCTGCAAAATCTATAAAGAACAAATAAATATTAAATTATATATATAAATATATATATATATATATATATATATATATATATATATATATATATATATATCTGAATTACTGTAATAATGGTATAAATGTGAGCTAATGCTCACATGATACACCATTACATATATAAATGTCAATGCAAGAGAACTCACCTTGACTGCATCCTCTGGCCAGTTACACAGGATTTCATAAACATTTCCGATGTCATTAATGGTCACATACAGGCCTCTGCAGTGAGAGAGAATATTTATGTACATAAACATGTGAAAAATTTACATTAAATTACCTGAACAAATTTCAAAATTTATGCAAGTTACAAGAGAGGAGTAGAAAATGGTTGTAACTAATTAGCAAAAAAAACGTTCACGACAACATACAACCATAATTTTGCTATTGTCTATCTGCATGAGAAGAAGGGCTTTCTGTTAAAATAAGTTAAAAAAATATATAAAAGGAAGAGGCAATTTGAGCAAACATACCAATTTTTGTTGTTATTTTAAGGTGTTAGTTTATGTTCTACCAGCATATATGCCACTTATGATAATGCTTAAGGAATGAGTTATAGTGAGAACAGAAGCTTCTGCTATGAAGTCCTTTTGCACATTTCAATCAGTCAGTCACTGGCAGTGCAGAGTAAAATTTAAGAACCAACATACATGCCAAAGTGCTACAAAACTAGGCACAGAGTTTCACATGGTTTCTGAAGTGTGTATGAAAAATTTTGATAAAACAGTATACAAGCAAGAAAAGTACTGAACAATGAGAACATTAGGTTTTCCATTATTAACAATATAATATGTTGACAGATTTATACAGAAAGTGACAGCACTGGACCCAGCTTTAACCCTGAAACCTTGTAATTCACTCCCTACCTTGGTTTTCTGTAGATGAGTCCATATTTCTGACAAGCTAGACCAACTGTTGGTGTGTATATAATGGGGGCCATCATTTCAACATTTTCAGTGACCAGACGGTAGAAGAGTTTCTCGTTACGGTCCTGGAGGGAGATGACATAGATGTGGCGATCAAGGTCATTGTCCCAGCGTTTGATGTTTTCCAGCGTACGATGGAGCTGCTCCTCTTGCGTGATGATGGCTGGAGGGAGGAGGCCATGGATTCCCAGCATCTGACGTTCCTTCAGGGAGAAGGCCATTCCCTGTAACAGAACAATGAATAAACCTCAAATGAGATAACACATTGGAAAGGGCATTACTTGTCATGAAATAATGACTTCATGTCACCTGTCAATCAATACTGGAAAAAGCCAGTCACAGGCTCCTATTCTGACCATTATCTGAATTTATACAACTATAAGTGTGCTTACAGTTAGCCAAAATATTGCCTTCAAGAATAATGATGATAGACAAACTGTGATTGCTATAGCTCAGATGTCTTTCCTCCCAACAGGAGGTAATAAGCCAAAAATGTTTCAGGGGGAGAGGGGGTCCAGGGCATCCTGGCAGACCTTCCTGCCCTAACTCTTAGGCAAAGTTGAAAAGTAAAAGGTTGACATTTTGTATATTAAAAGAAATTGTTTATGTTCAAAGAATGATATTTTAAATGATATCAGATCTTTACAGTTGTCTGCAATTAATTAACAATATTTTTGTTAATAAGATTGTGTGCACAAAATATGTGGTATAATTACTTCACATAGCAATGGTTATACTCTCTATAGAGGTCTTTTGTAAAGTGAGATTGTGAAAATAGAACCCCCGCACCGCTGGAAAAGTAAAAATCATGCATTTTTTTTGTTCATTTGGTTTTCTTTTGTCCCTTTTAGGTACTGTCATTTGGAATCAATTTTACTTATATTATATATATATTTCCAACAAATGGCTTTCACATCAATGTGAGATTTAAATTTGAGGTAAACAGTGACTTAACTTATGTTTTACAAGATAGTAATGCACCATAGATTGTAATGTTACACACACAAATCATCCACATTCACCTTTGCATTCAATAACAAGGTCTACCGGCCTAATGCGAACCTGTGCAATGGGATATACAGTCTTGTGTATGAGAAAGCCATCGAATATGTATGGATATGAAAAATTCAAGGCAGATACTTCAAATCACTCTTAGGCTATGTGCACAGATGCATAAAACAATTGAAGGTTGCACCATAAGTCTTGTATACAACAAAACTATCCAAGATGTATCTGCATGCATAATTTCAGGCTGATAATAGTGAAATGTAAAATCACTCCTGAGAAATAAGGAGGGACATATTATGTGCAAAAATTATTGTAGGTGGCGCCACCAGTCTTGTTTATGACAATGCTATCCAGGATGTATACATATGCCCAATTTCAGGCTGATATACCAAATCCCTCCCAAGAAATAATCAGGGACATACACTATGCAAAAATCTGTGTAGGTGGGGACACCAGTCTTGTGTACGAGTAAGCCATAAATGATGCATGGACAAGTCAATATGTCAGGCCAATACATCAAACATCTGTTCAGTCAGGTGCACTGGGCTGACCAAGCTCAAGTGAAAGGCGAGGAAGGCAATTGCCAACTGCAGCTACTGCACTTAGTGAACTCTTGACCTGCACCTGGCTCCACTGAATGAACTTTTGAACTCTGTTGCCTTATCTGATACAGTTTGCAGTCTGCCAAAGCTTAAAATAGATCCAGACTGACCTGTAGCCTGTTGCCAAATCTGGAATTGTAGGCAGTCTGCCAAGCTATTTATAGATACAGACACAATCTTAGCCTATTGGTAAGTCTGTTTACACATACTAAATGACTTTGGCTAAAATGCTTTTTTTTCAAGCTGACTTATTCATAAGAATTTTTATCAAAATGCCTCACAGTCCACTCATTGTTAAAGGTCAAATAATTCTGCCAAAATCATATAAGTAAACTTGAACAGAGGCCACCTAAGAATAATTATTTTGCAATATGACAGAACTGTAAACAACAGTTTTGCAGTAGAAGACTATTGCAGCCCTCAGTTTGAAATAGGCTTACTAAAAGCCACAAGACACACTTCAGCTTTCTATGACTCTACCAACAAGTGACCCATGGGTCATGACGCTCAGCTGACAAGCATGACCTGTATTTAAAGCCTTATGGTATACCTTATGATATCTGATCATACTTGCATGGAAGATGGAAGGTTTGGGATGAAAAGTCTGACTTGAAATGCATCAACAAGTTTTTTCAAGAAGCTGGTCCTCTGACATTTGACCCTAAGACCTAAATATCAAAAGGTTTGTTCCTCTATTGACATGTAAGGTTTGGGATGATTATTTTGGCTATAAGAATTAATTCTGGGAGGTGCAAACACACCCCGTAACTCAGAGAATATAGGTCACAGTGACCTAATTTCAGATCTGCAAGGAGATCTTTTTAGAACCTCTAAGACTGCATAGGGTTCATGTATCTAGCCCTTACAGTTACAATTTGTGCCCTGCTAACGGCCAGACTGCTGGCCAGACGGAAGGATGACAGACAAAGACCTATCGCTATAGCACAGCATGACTAAAAGTCAGCTGAACTAAATATCACTGAAACTGCACTGACAAAAGGATTTCTAAGGTGGCTAACTGGCAGACATAATGGATTTCTGACAAGTCTGACATTTGATATCACACATCCTCCAATAAGAGACCAAACTTGTAGCAAATTTTCCAAAGGATGTTACAGTAATGAATGTCCAAAACAATTCAAAAGGCATTTTCAGGCCCTCATATTAGATTTATAGATATGTAAATGTAAAAAGTGTAAGTCCAATATTTTTTATTATCAATGCTTTTCAATGGGATCAGCAGGGTAGGTAAACTGCAAAACCTGAAAGAAAAGAAATGCAGAAAGCATGACTAAAGGTCTTGTAAAACAAGCATGACCTGTGACATCATGGACTGAGATTCACAACTTCCAGTCAAATTTTGAAGAACCAATTTGCAAATTTGTTGAAAATTTCCTATGACAACAGAAATATATATCACCTATGTCTGGTTAAAACACAGTGAATTGATGGTCTGAGGAAAATGCATGATTGTTAAGCTATCAGGAACTATTCCAACAGCTTGCTTGAAACCTGTCAGTCTCAAAAGGAACACCACAAAGGGCAAATATAAGATCAAAATATATAGCAAAAATCAAGGAAATACATGCAAGAATTATTTAGAAACAGGTGCTTCTGTATGAAATTTTATTCAATACAAGCCAACTGTACTGCACTTTTATAAATGATGGTAATATTTAATCAGAAATATTTGACCCTATCCTTTATAAGATTACATAAATATACATCCAACTGCATTCACTTTAACTGTTCTTAAGATAATATGATCAAAAGGAATTAAAAGATGGTTGCCTGGTGGCCATATTGGACTTCTGACAAGTCTGAAATCAGACAACAAACATTCTCTAAATCGGACCAAACATTAAAGAAAATTTATTGAAACTGCACTGAAGAAAGAATTTCTAAGGTGGCTAACTGGCAGACATAATGGATTTCCGACAAGTATGCCATTTGATATCCCACATTTTCCAATCAGAGACCAAACTTGGGGCAAATTATCCAGGAATGAATGCCCAAAATAATTCAAAGGCATGTCCAGGCCCTCATATCAGATTTATAGATATGCAATTGTAAAAAGTGTAAGTCCAATATTTTTATTATCACTCTGCTTTTCAATGGGGTCAGCAGGGTAGGTAAACTGCCAAACCTGAAAGAAAAGAAATGCAGAAAGTATGACTAAGAGTCTTGAAATAAAACAAAAAGCCATCTTAAATCAAGGTACACATCCACATATTATGAGAACAAACACTTGCTTTTATATGTGGTGATATATATTAAAATATTCAGTTTATTGCTAGGATTTCATAAAATAAACTGCAAAATGTTCCCATCATCTAATAAATCAGTAGCTAAACCTTAATACTATACTCTTATAGTCTTAATGCCTGGCTGAAGCATTCCGACAACAGTGTTTTTGTTATGGTGTAACGAGTTACTTATCACTGAGCCTTATCACTTAATAGGCTGATACAAAAGGGAGTCATATGTCACCAGTGTCACTCACAATTACAGCCACACAGGGAGATGTACCAGCTGGAGTGGGATGGTTATATTTACAAGAAAAATAGAGATGGTCTATAAAATAAGTAATTGTGAACATCCCTGACCTATGACCTTGGCCTTTTGCCCACATATCAACTGGATTCTTTCTAAATGATGGGTAACTACTTACTACTTAAATCTGGTGTAATTACTTTGCAACCAATGGGTGAATAACTTTGACCTGTAACCTTTAACCTGCTGACCAGCTGACCCCAAAATCAATACGTTATTTATTCAAGCAAAAAGACCCATAAATATGAAGTTTGAGTCAAACTGAGTGATGCATAGATGTGGCATATGTGAAAGACTGAAGGTTTAGGTTGAACAGTTACACTTGAAATATGCTCACAAGCATTTAGAACAATTAAATATTGTGACCTTGACCTTTGGCTTTTTGACCTCAACATCAATAGGCTTCTTCCCTTATTGGTAGGTAAGCCATATATAACAGATGGAAGGTACAGATTGAAAAGTTTGCCTGAAAATGAATCCATGCAAGAAGTGGGTGCTGTGAACTTGACCTTTGACCTCAAAATCAACAGGTCCGTGTTGGCAGAGAAGCGATATCAGTGCTGGAAGGTTTGGAATAAAAAGTCTAGCTTGAAATGTGTCCACAACCTTTTCAAAGAAGTGAATCCTGTGACCCTGACCTTTGACCTTGTGACCTCAAAATCTATAGGATTCTTCTCCAACTTAGTAGGTGAGCTATATGTGTAAGATCAAAGAATTGGGATGAAAGGGTTGGCTTAAAATGCATCCACAGGCTTTTCAAAGAAGAGGCTCCTGTGACCTTGACCTTTGACCTTTTGACCTAAAAAAAATTATGATTCTTCCCCTGTTGGTAGGTGAGCTGTATGTGAAAGATGGAAGGTTTGGGATGAAAATTTTGTCTAAAAGAGTTATTTCTGGGGGGTGCAAACACACCCCATAACATCAAGAATATAGGTCGCAGTGACCTAATTTCAGGTTTGCAAGGAGATCTTTTTATAACCTCTAAGACTGCATAGGGTTCATGGCCCTAGCCCCTACGGTTACGATTTGTGCCCTGCTAACGGCCGGACAGCCGGCCGGACAGCCGGACGGACGGCCAGCCGGACGGACAGACGGAAGGATGACGGACAAAGACCCATTGCTATAGCCCAGCATGACTGAAAGTCAGCTGAGCTAAAAATCAATGAACCCAATCTATTCTTATACAATTGAAAGAACCCTACCATAGGATAATTCTTGTGAAAAAATAACCCATTCAGTTTGATAGTTTTATCAAAAAACATTTTTTAAGCTGAAAGAGGCTAAAATTACAAGGTTTTACCTGTATAAAACATGTCAATCTAGGTGGAGCCAAAAAAACTGCAATTTCAAATATAAGTTATGTGACCAACATTTGCACAAAACTTGGTGATGCTAGCTCCTTCTGTTTTGTCTCTGAGATTGTTATGTTAGTATGCTTTCTTGCCCAAATGACTATGTTCAAATTCCTGTAACTCAGCTCCATTCATCAAACCCAAACCATTTGAACAAACTTAAAAAGAGCTCGCCTCTGGGATTTTTTTTTTAAATATTGAACAGTTTGGCTGAATGATTTCAGAGAAGATTTTTACAGGTTGTCATGACTTTTCCCCACAAAATGAAAAGCTCAATCCCACATGTTTGATATGTGACGGATTTTTGCATAAAATTTGGGCATGCTAGCTCCTGCTATTCCTGAGAAATTACGGGTTAATGTACTGATGACCGATGACCTCCGTATAAAAAGGTTGATGCAGGTGGCGCCACCAATACCTACAATTTCAAATATGACTCATGTGACCAACATCTTCATAAAATTTGGTGATGAGAGCTCCATCAATTTCCAAAACTGTAATTTCAGTGTGCTGTTTTGAAGAAATGACTAGGTTCAGCTTCCTGTAACTTGGCCAAAAATCACTGAACTGGAAAATTCAAACAAACATGAGGGAGATAAATTCAGGGATTATTCTTAAGTACTGAACAATTTTGACTGGACAGTTTTTTGAGAAGAAGATTTTAATATTTTTTTTATCTTTTTCCTTGTAAAATCTAGGTAAATGTAGATAGCAAAAAAATAAGCAAAATCTGATAAAGTTTTTTAGATGACTGATTTTTTGCATAAAATATGGTGATGCTAGCTCCTGCCTTTTTTAGATAGTATGGGTTAACTTATGGAAACATAAGTTCACAACTTTGCTAAAAAGATAAAGAATCAATAGCCCTTATAACTGTGCTTATTATATATAAAAGAAGGGACTGCAAATTTGTACATGTTATCAGTTACCTTGATTTAATTTAACATTAGCATGAAAAAAAAACACCACAGCAACATGTGTTACTACTTCTATATATCTAACAGCTGTTAGAAAATAAATAAGGGTGCCACAGAGAAATAAAAGCTATTGTTTTCATAGAGAGTGATATTAAAAAACATAAGAATTTGATATGTGCAAGTGAAAAGAGGTTTTCATAAGAGCACATATATTAAGGGACATAATTCAGATCAGTGTTTTCATGCTGCATCCTACATCACACAGACAGCTGTGCTGACAGATGGAGTCAGCTGATGCTGGTGAGACAAAGACATATAATTATAATCACCCCATCCTCTTATGAGTCACAGTCACATGATACACATGTGACTAGTTACAAGATATCACATGATCAACATGTGACTGACCATGTCATGCATGACTTTCAAGTTGTCCCGACAGAACAGCTTAATTGACAGCTGTCAGGCCAACAGCATACTTCTAAGTACAAGCTTGGCTGTTTCATTAAATATATATATATATATATATATATATATATATATATATATATATATATATATATATATATTGTTTATGCTGGGAAATTGTTTGATAATCATATATGCCTGTTCAGGAGAGTACTCAGCCCTCTGTAATGGAATAATAAACAACCCTCCCAGGGGAAGTCCGTTAAATGAATTTCCTTATTTTGATTCACAGAAATAATTTGTATATAAATCTATGTATCTATTCTTTCAAAACAATGGATGCATCTACCTATCAAAATAAGCCTATTAATTAAAAAATCTCTTTATTTTTTGCCTCAAACAAAATTGTTCATTTATACACATTGTGTATTGTTACAGTTTTCAATACCCTCAACATAAGCAATGACAGGTATACATCCAGGCTTTACAATCGCTTCAGAGAGAGTATGACATTGGTAATACATTGTCACAATAAGACTAAATCAGTCCTGGTTTTAAATCAGACAAACATGGAATCTCCAGCTTTAGCTCTGGTTATTTTTTTTGGTACCCTATAAGGTACTCTCTACCACAGTAGTGGAGGGGGGGCTATTTTTATTTTCATCCTAATTTTTTACATAGGGATTTGGTCTGGTGCTCAACAGAGGGCTTACCCCCTACCGGGAGGTCGGGGAATACTAGTTTCATTAAATAATAAACACAATATTAAAAAAAATCCATAATTTATTCTGTTTAGTAATCATTTTTTGTAACTATGGATTTCTTCCCCTGTGGGATACAAGTAGTTAACATTCATTCTCAAGATATGGACTGCAGGAGAATCCTGATATAATTGTGCACACAGATGTCATCCGTAGTGATAATTACTTGTACTGGCCAACAAACTGCAAAGGTTGCAAACTTCAAAAACGGTTTTTGCACTTGGTTTAATTAATCTTTTTATCTTAAAGACTTAAACAAATGATAAGGACCTACTCAGGTCTAATCCAAACCAAGTGAAAATTATCCTAGCCACTGGATCCACCCATTCATACATATTTGCACCAAAAATAAAGTTTCTCTTGCTCACATCAACACTTTCAGTGTCACAATTGACTAACACACAGCAACAGATGGACACTAGCAACAGTTATTCATGCAAAACATTTGAAAAATTTAATTGGGACTTTCCTTGCTGGTGCCCTTCACCGCCACAAAATTTTACAAAAATCAGTTCGGTGATTTTTACACAATCCTCCAGATAATCAAATTTAAAACTAGGGTGAAAACATAACCTCCTTTTCTTAATTAATTATTAAGTGCCTGGCATTTCTTGAGGCAGCTACAGTGGCTGCTCCCTCCAGTGAGCCAGCAATGTTTTTAATCAATGATCCTAATTATAACTTAGGACCTGTGTGGTAGGCCCTGGCTGGCCTTTCCTGCTCTGTCAGCACTATCTGGTTTCACCACCTGTGGCACCTGATCTACAACCAGGTATCTACTGATCTGTCTGCAGTATCATGGTAGGCAATGAAGGAGGTGAACCTGTATATACTTGCTGTGTTAACATGACTTGTACGTATCAAATATAGATTTCAAATAGCTGCCCAGGGTCTCCTGTGGTGCTTGCACATTTGTCCACTATGGTTTGTCAATAAAGATTTACATAAATTTTTCGAGGTCTGACATGACTTGGGTTTAATACATTATTCAACTATATGCAGAAAACCTAAAGGTACCGAATAGATCATCTATATACAAAACGATTAGGAAATTTCTTACATATTTTTTATCTTAGAAATTTTTTAGACAACATTTTTATATGGACAGAGTTCACTACTGGACAGGTAGCAAATAATTGATTTCTTGATGCTTAAAAAAACTTCTGAATAAAGTTTTTTTTTAAAGTTTAATCTTAAATATAAAGTTTGTCACTATCAACTGAATCATTAGGTACCTGTGTACTGTGCAAATTTATTAACTCTATCAAGCCTGCCTATTTTAGCATATCTTTCCATGAAATACATGTACTTTAACATCACTTTCATATTTACTTAATGTGACCCAAATTAACCACAAAACCTGATTTTAGCTTGCAAATACATAATGAGCACATGTAATGATACTTCACAGACCAATAGGACACAGCTTAGTGAAAATGCATGCCAAAAAAATTGTACATTCTTTATCAAGATTTCTTTACTGCTGGCAGCCTGTATTTGATTACTAGCATAGTTACATATACCTTAAATTGTTACAGAAATACTGATTAATGAGAAACAAGATTACAAAGGAACATTACAGGTCGCCCCAAGCTGGATATTTATATATCATGAATTGCTTATGAACAGCTTATTCTTACTTGCTACCCACTAGCAAGTTTTGCTTTGCACAGGAAATCAGGTATAATGAATAACAGGTCCTGGCCATGAAAATAAATGGTTGATTAATGACACAATGCCATTCTGCAATTAACAAACAATATGAAAATGAAATTTAACAACCCAATCTTGGTATGGAATATTCTATTAAAACATGTTGACAGAGATATGATTAAAAATTAATAAATACAACTGCAATGATTGTCATTTCAAGGTAAATCTGCCAAATTTGGACAAAAAATTGTTCATTACCACCAATACCATCAGTTTTTTTACCACTCTATTTACTTGTAATGATCAATCAAAAAATGCTCTTTTAGACTTGTTCCTTAATTTACCCACATATTTAATTTGCAGTATCCAGACCTGAGGATCTATTGTAAATGAAAGGTTTTTTTCATCATTTTTCAGGTCTGGACAGTCCCTCTTTGAAATCCTGGATAACAAAACCTGTCTCCTGAAATTAAGTTCTGACCAATTAGGGTAATAATAATATGTGCATTTTAGAGGGTTTAGTTCTTTAAAAAGCTTATATTAGTATGTTACCACTTTTAATGTATTATTTCCTAAATTTCAATATTTGATAAATTATAATAAGGATAAATGTATACTTATGTAAGAATAAGGCTTTGATAACCAAAAATATATATGTATTGTTTCACTGAATAACGTATTAATATTAGACCATATTAATATTAGAGTGCCTTAATTTAATAATTGATTTCATGAGATTTGATAGCCAATATATTTTAAATGAAATGACCAAAAATGATCAAATATAGCTTGTTTTCTTGGCAACGTCATGCAAAACATCATGCATAATGGTGGAAGATGAAAATTTGAGCCAATATATTCGACTTTGAAGACATGATGACTGTCAAACAGCAGTGGTGTCAATTGATCTTCCATGGTGGGGGGGGGGGGGGGGGGATGACTCACAGTCACCTACCCACACATAAACACACACACACATAAAAATATATATAATCTTTTAGCATCTGTGCATTACATATCAAATATATTATTTACAATCACATTTCAAATATATTAGAATTAACAATAAGGTTTTAGAAAATAAGGTATTATGTTTTTAGTATAAGTTAATTGACTTAATTCTAAATCAGAATAAGATATAATATTTCAAATTAATCTCATAAATGGAAGAAAAATCTATAATTCTATTTGTTAATATATTACTTTTAAAATATATAAATATCATCCTCTGAAAAGTGGGTTGGATTATGACATTCCCCCCCCCCCCCACCAAAAAAAAACTGTGTATTATAGAAGATTATTTTTTGTTAATAAATAACCCCATTAGCGACCTTTCATTTTTTTAATTCAATATGGTCTAATTTCCAACTTGACACTTGAGTGAGATCATGCTGATATTGCATATTTTTCTCTTTATCAGTGGCATCAGAGACACAAAGAAATGACTCAAGGCCAAGGCCAAACAGCAGCAATCCAGGCCTTGTCACTGAACGAAACCCTGGCAGTAGCGATCGTCATGCAAAGCATAATGGACTTACAGCTTGGATAACGTAATATTTACCTGTAAAACAGGATAATACATACCTTATTAAGCTTAGGGTCTCGTAGAATATCGAGTCCCCTGACTTTAATCTGAGAAATGCCACACTTCCCTGGATGGCCATGGTAACGCCGACGCTGACGATCGACCGCGAAACATGTAGCATCGGTGCCGAAAATACCACAGGCGCCATTGAGAATCTGTCTGGCGCCAAGCGTCACCCGGAAAGCTGTGACAGGGCTGCTCATTTTGTGTAGAACTAGTTTTACACTAGGCCTAATGCAGGTAAAGAGGCCGCACAAACCCAAACCAGCTGATTTTGACAGCAGGTGCCTTACAGGAGCAAGGTCACAGGATAACGGCGGCAGAGAACGCCTGTTGTTTATACCTCTGTACCAGTCAAAGAGCAAATCATTTTCAGTTACTTTTATTTATCAGTTTACAAACCAATATTATCAAAGCGGTAATAATATTTATAAAAGGTGCATTTTGTATTCAGTGGCAAAGACAAGTTTCATTTTATATAAACCACTTAATTAATACACAAAAAATTTCATTGTTGATATAAACGATAAAACAGACGTGCATGTGAAATATATCATCAAATCAATTACTAAACTAAGACAGTCTAATATTAATATGATTTTCAGTGGAACAATACACAATAATAACGTTGTTATTAACCGATAATACAGTAATGTGTGAAATATTATGTTATAAATATAATATCTATATATATATATAAATACTGAAAATAAAGGACATTAGAAATTATCGGTTTAAGCGATTTGCGACTGCGAATAATTGCAGACAGTCCGAGGTCGTCTACGATTGCTTTCGGTTATATATAATCTGATGTCACTTTATGATTAACAAAGTCGTTTTATAAGCCTTTTTGTGAATCGGGAAACAGTATATCATTTTATAATTTGACCAATATTTTTGTTATAGTTATTCATACCACCATGCCTATAACATAATACACGGCAACGGTTTGTAAATCAGGAAAACATACGTAAAACTAATGTTATAACAATTATAAATTATAACCGTACATGCCAGACATATAGATCTCGAGCATTTAAAAATTTACACATGTTATATATACATAGAATGACAAATAAATATTCATATCAAAACCTAATCAGGTCTTATTCTCGATATATCCGTAACCTTTTCATTTCATTGTCTGCTCGTATAAGATCACGAAATCGCCAGCTTGATTGTTTAAAATAGGTCTTATTTTCATCAGCCAATAAATGTTCAGTGATATTACCCGGGCTGCATTTAAGTATAGTTCATATAAGATACCAAACAATGATTTTACTGATATACATAACTTGCATGCAGTTTTGAAATGTGAGTGCGCCATAGACCGAATTGATTTTTTTTTTGGCGTATCATTGAACAAGATGATCAATCTGGAATGCTTATAAAAACGATGACGTATTCATGCGTAGGGTATTCTATAGCATATAGATGCGGGGGGGGGGGGGGGGTGATCGGGGGGGGGATGCGGGTCGAACCCCTCCCCCCCCTACTCTCAACCAACGATCTTTTTTTTAGACAATTTTTCTGCATGACACCCGTTGACCACTCCCTGCGAAAAATCCTGGATCCGCGCCTGTGGTCCGTGAAGAAGTCGCGAGTCCACAACATTCTTAGTGCAAGTCCGAGTCCAGGCTTCACGAGTATATTTGTATATGCTCGTTAAGGCAAGCCTTTTTCATTTAAGGTTCAATTAAATTAAGCTCCTAAAACAGGCTTCTGTTTGGATTATACAGTCTATTTTTTTGTAATATTCTGTTAGTAGTGCGCATATATTTCAATTTTCTTTATGGCTTTGTTGACAGAATTTTCCTTCTGTTGCACTCGAGGTGGACTTGGCCTTATTTCTCGAACGTTCTCCCCGAGTCCCAGTACGCTACACGTCCGTGTCAAGGACGCTCGAGTCCAAGTCCGATACCCTAAAAAAAGTGGACTATAGAGTCCGGACTCACGTCACTGCCTCATGTCCCATAAACTTTCTTTAAATCGACACGCGGGAATTAGGAATACAACGTTTGTAGTCTTTCAAATATAAGGGTTTTAACTCCTGGACGATTTAAGAAAATGTAAACCCTCTTAGTTCGTTTAAATTATTTTAGGGGGGTGGATGACCCCTCTGAAAGCGCCTCTAATTGAACAACCTAAATCATTAAAATGTGCTTAGACGTTCTAATTACACGTGGTCAGAAGAAAATGATTATTCATTTCATCATTAACAATTGATGGTAGCACTCAATAGTTTTCAAGCTGCTCCTCTGTTGCCATCGCAACATCTAGCATAGCAGATTTCGTTTTTGTCTTCAACTGTCGGGAACGATATACTAATTGTATCCTAAGGGGGCCATTTTCAATGTGTTCCTCCAGAATTTTTTATGTTACTCCAGAAATCCTGAGAAATATGACATTTTCCGTAGGGACTGTTTTGGCACCATCTAACATGCAGCGTCATCTATTGTATGTTGAATGAAACTAATCTTCAAGTCCGACCCAACAAGTCCAATACTTTTACTACACATTTACGGGTCGTCACGTGTGTTTGTGTACTCCTATTTCTGTTCTGTCCTAAAAAACACGTTGTACAGTTCCTAAACATAACTGACATCAAATCAGTGGGGGGGGGGGGGGGGGGTGGGGGGGTGGGGGGGGGGGGGGGGGTAACAGAAAATGTTTTTTTTAGGCCTATGTGATTTTCAAAACTTATGAATATTAAGTTCATCCTCAGAGTAAAGATCATGACCCTTCTTTTTTTTATTACCAGTCGATATACAATAAGTGTTATTTTTTTAAACTTGACAAGAAAATAAAAAGATGCATCCGTCCTTGAAATGGTGTGTGTGATCAACACAAATATTAGTATATTTCAATACCTTTAAGGGTTCTTTTTTAGGCTTCATTACCGAGGACCTGGTCTTTATTTGCAAAAAGAAAAGCATCTACAAAAATGTGAGAAACGAATCCGTTGAACAATGAATTTTTTGTTCTTCATAATCTGACTCTTAGTAGTAGGCGGTAGTGGCGACGGCTTTGGAACCCAGCTGATAATATAATACATATATCTCCTAAACTCTGCTGAGGTCTTCATATAGTTATTATGCCTTGAATACTGCCTATATATCCCCATGAAGATAATGTTTGCCACGAATATTTTCTATTTTTTTTTCTTCTCATGTGGATCAAATTGTATTCATGGTAAACGCTTTTCAGTCAAGCGCTGTAGATGGCGCCACCAATACGACGACCCTTCAAAACAGATCATGCGTGTTACTGTAGTGGTGTATAGACGTCATTTATATTTATGGTAAAGCGATTTGACAAATTGATTGAGTCAGTATGAAATTAGATACAAATTTGTATTCAAACCTAGGGTTAATACTAGAACTGAAGGGAAAGTGAAGTGAATTGAATCTATAAAAATATAAAAAGACGAAGAAATGTAATTAATTGAAGTCCGCGGGCTCGCTGAATTAACTGGGGAGATAATCTAAGCGCTGTAAGTATTACTCATATCTCATGCACGTTAACAGTCAGTATGTGTTAATTCTGACTTAATTTAGTGCACATGCACGGGAAATGCTGTTGCGAGATTTTATTTAGAAAAACTTTTATTAACTATGGCTTTTTTGTTTTTAATTAAATTGGAATTGAATAAAATTATTTGAATTGAGTTGCCCAAAAATGATTTTCTTTAACATATTGAATCGAATTGGTGTTGAAGAATCATCAAAATATTGCATTGGAATTAGATTAGATTTTAAAAAAATTATTTGACACAGATCTGCTTTTGTTCATACAGGGCCTTTATATACACCAGAAGTCTGGGACTTCAGCCCTGCGAGCTCCGTAGCGTAATACTGATGGAGATGATAGACGAGCCAAGCAGGAAACCGCGAGAGGACGCCGCCGTTTATCCGTAAACCGGTGACGGGAGAAAGCTACAGCATCCACACCCCAAAAGCCAGAAGGCAGGATACAACCCGGCAGCGGTCCCAGCAACATGTACCAAGCCAATCCAGAGAGCAGAACTCGTGCGAACGTCAGAGTGAACGATCAGTATTTTCATCATCAGCCACCAGGGGACATTTTATTATGTTTTGCCATTAGTCCTCCTGGGTTGGACTCCTCCTTTTCAAAATCATGGATCCGCCTCTGTACACTCATATTTACACCATATTATGGCTTTCGTGTATGCCAGAATTATTATTGACTACCACGTGTCAGGAATATAGTCCAGTCATGACCATATAATTATCATGCCAATAGATGATTCATTTCAGAAACGTGACCAACAACAATGGCCTCTCTAGCGCCTTCAAACGTACAGTATTAAAATCCGGCAGAGGTGGACAACCTTTGGAAAACAGGTGCACAGAGTCCATGTGCATTATTTTCTGTTGTGTAAACAATCGAATATGTTTAGTTCCTCGTGCTTCCTAGAACACCATTATGACGTCACATCCCATGCCTGTGGTTGACGCGTTTGTTATAATGTTGAGAAACAGAACATTATACTCATGCATTATACATCACATCGATTATTAGTGATTACACGGGGTACTTGCATACACGTTTCACGCAAAATGGGTGCTGCATCGAGCAAAATACATTCAAGCGAGAAATCACAGGTAAGGTTTATTTTTATCTGATTGTCTATACTGACCTTTATTTTCAATATTCTATTACGTGTATTATAAAGAATTAGGGATATATAAACATGTTTGCGGCCCGTACCGCTTATACCATATATTGTGCACATTCATGCCTTTTCTGCCATTTCTGTCTGTGCTTAATATAGTTTAGGAGGTCTTTTCACTTATTAAATGAAATGAGCTAAACGAAACATTGTATACACACATGTATGTATTAGGAGATGCATGTTGCAGACTGATATATGAGAAAATGGTCATGTAGGCTTATAATGCCAACACATTTTGTACGACATATTATTACATGTATATATAATGTGATCATTGCAGTTTTTCTTCATTCTTAAACATTTTTGTATAAAAATGATAAATACTAAAATGTAACCATTTGATAAATCACTAAATACGTTTGTAAAAGAAAAAGATGAGTGCATATATGCACCTAAAGCAAACAAAGTCCAGTCTTAATAACGACATCAAGTAATATAGCCGCACCATGAATAATTATTTTCGAACATCTCACGTAAGGAACTTCGATCGCCTTCTGATTGTACCCCCTATATATTGAGCAATAAATAATCGCATTCTTTCCGGTCAAATCCTGTTCCGGTCCTCGCCTCTATCCGAAATGGTGTACAAACTGTACACTGAAGATTTGTGTAAACCAAAGAAGGTCTGTATTGTTTTTTTTTTTTTTTTTTCTGGGCATGAATTGTCTAACTGAAGGATGTGTCTGTTCGTGTGTGCACGTGTTTGTGCGAGTTTTATTGTTACGTGTCAGTGTACATGAAATCAACACTGTCATATATATATATATATATGTGTGTGCGCGCATGCGTGTGCAAACGTGTGTATGTGGTATATATATATATATATATATATATATATCATAGTGCCCATTGGTGCCCATGCAGTACTGATGCTGGCTCTCTTTGTCTGTCTGTATGTCTGCCTGTCTATATACTAGTATATCTGCCTGTCTGTCTCCCTGCTTTTATGCGTCTCTCTCTCTCTCTCTCTCTCTCTCTGGATGTATACAGGTATGTTAATATAACATTGGATGTATACAGGTATGTAAATATAACATTAGGTCTAGGTGTGTGTGTGTGTGTGTGTGTCACACGTGTATTTCTCATGCATACATCTACAAGCATCTTGCACAGATAGACATGCACAAGTCCGAAGTGTGATAAAACAGAGAGAATGAGTCGACGTTAATCTTATTTGATTCTTATCAGTTTTTTATCTGTTTAAATCGAGATAATCCTATCTGAAGTTGCCCTTTTGTATACAACTGTTCAGAAAGACAAATCAGTATGACTGAGGCTGTGCGGGTTTGGTGTGTGGACGGTTAAAACCACGCTCTGTCATTTGAACAGGTTTACTGCTCCAAGATGTCGGAGGCATCAAGGATGTACAATCAGGTCCGGGAGATTAGAGGCGTTCACATGCTACGAAACCCACTTTACAACAAGGTATGTATAAAAACAAATGGCTTGGACAAATAAACTATTAAAAATCAGACTAAACCCGCTATATAATGCACTTTTTCCATCACCAATAGTGGTCGTTTTAAGGTGGATTTCCAATTTCGCGGTGCGGATATGGATACGGCTAGGGATACAAACGGATTAATCGGACACGTTCAATATTTCCTCTTCTGATGATAGTCATAATCTCCGAGTTAATTAACTGGGCGTAACCACAGGTAAGTGTCTTTTAAGTGCATTCGGCGACGAAAAGTTCTAAGTAATTAAGGTATCATTATCGTCTAAATCCCCTATATCTATAATCACTCCAAAAGTGGTTTATATTCATTAAGACCCCATAAAGTACACATTATTTTAAACCTGGAACAATGATCCTTCTGATGATATATACTTTATTTTAAATTTTAACCCATTTTCACATGATTTTGTAACATTTAAAAAAATAATTTTTAAAAGATGCACGATTTTACATGACAATATCTTAAAATTTTTGTTTTGTTTTTCCTCTATCATGTTTTTATCTATCCTGAAAGTGCGTTTTAAATTTTTTTTTTATAATAAATTTAAATGTTCATTTTTCAACAATTTAGACACACAGTATAGAGGAAAAACAAAAAAAAGGTTTATGAGATATTGTCACGCATGTTATTGTTATTTAGGGCTTAAAATAATGTACCTTTTAAAAATTTATTCTTTTTAGATGTTACAATATAATGTGAAATGACTGAAAAGTTAAAAAATATGTATACCATCAGAAAAATCACGCAAATTGGCACCAGGAACGCATCCTGGTGATAATCACTGGCACTTGGATACTCTTAAATCAGAAAAGTAGACAGAGACTACATACATACCTCCGCCAGAATTGAACTTTACATTAAACATTTTAATTAAAAAGCAGAGGAATGTACCACAGGGTTCACCAACTTGCATCAAAGGTCGGCTCCTCTGACCCAGACCAAAGGAACCTTATAGAATTCCAGCGGCGGATCCATGATTTAGAAAAAGGAGGGGTCCAACCCAGAAGGGCAAACGACTAAAAAATTCTCCAGATCTGGAAAAAGGGGTCCAGGCGGCAAAAATGTGTCTGAAACCCCCTAAAATTTGCGGTGGCTGATAAAAAAAAAAAAGGGGGGGGGGGGGGGGGGCGGGGCGGACCTAAGCAGATCGCATTTTCAGAATGTTATTTTTATTTCATCATATTCGAAGCGTTGAACGGATCGAGAGTTCAACGACGTAAATTAACCGATTATTTGTTTCTCCTTTTGTGTACTGGGAGCTGGAGTAATTCGCTACGTGGCCAGGTACTTTTTCTGACTGAATTGAGAGAATATTCATATATGGCGCATGATAGGCAATCGGCAGGGCGAGCTGTGACGTTGTTGTATGCGACGTTGTGAACCGCGCCGTATATGCTTCATCTTCTCTGTGTCAATGTTTTGCCGCATGCATAAATCCGTGTTCGTATACAAGTGAAACTATTCGTACCAGTGTGTTTTTTTAATATAATGCTTTGAATTTCCTTCTTTGTTTCGGAGTCGTGTTGAATTTATATATATGTGAATATATATAATATATATGATAATGTAGCGATGCTAATTCATTATTCATCTTTGTTAAAAATATAAAGAGAGGAAATGATTCATCTGGCTTGCGTGTATATTCTTTTGCCATGTTTCTGTACTCCCGCCAGAAACAAAAAAAAAAACCTTAATAAAACAAAGTTGTATCTTTGTAAATAATATTTACGCTATTTAAAATGCATCGTGTCATGCAATGGTATTGCATGAGTTTTAACAAAAGAGTCACATTTCGTCCCTTTCAGTGATTTAGCATATGGTATCATGGTTGTCTGTCAGGCTCTGTATACCGGGTTCTGAATTTGTTTGTTTGTGTATATCATTCTTTGCTCGAACATAGCGTATTTTGGACGAGGTTAAAAAATAAAAAAGGTATACACAAATAAAAATGAACACGTGCACAGAATGCCGACGGGTCCTGTGGATTCGCCGCCAGGTGGCACTGTGGAGTGTGGCCTCCAGTTTGTGTGTTTATCTCCCTGAGACCTCGATATACGCAAACAAAAATTACTTTTAATTTCATTTAAAATCAGTTAAACACAATAATCATCTAGTTTTCTATGTATGAACTCTTTAGCAGTGCTATATTACTGTTCATACTGAAAATTTAGATCGTGCATGTTTGAAAGAGGTTTTCAGGAAACAATTAATATATATTGCCGTATAGCCTGTTTATCTTAAAACCTACCTCATAAACCAGACCTGGGGTCAATTCAGATCTCCAGTTCCAGTTCATAAAATGTGATGACACTTCAGTGCCAATACAGTCATTTGTTCCGTTAAAATATCAATTACAGCTCTATTGAATTAGTTCGTCAATTCAGATTCAAATCTTAATTTGAAAAAAATTCTACCGATTAAAAAGAGCTCAATGCTCACCTTACAGTTGTGAAACCCATCAGACACAGCATATTCATATTAACTTAAGTCAAACATTGAACTTAAGTCACACACCGCTTTGTAAAGAACAATGTTTCAAGAAATAAGCAGCTTAATATAATGGGAAGTACATAGGGAAATGCAGAGACACACACATTTTTTATCACGTTTCTCATTCCTATATCAATTCAAATGCATGTATCAGTTGTGCATCGTACACAGTGAGACCATGAGAACCAACGTAGTAATGGATATTCGGAATTAAACCGAGTAAATAAAAAGTTATAAATTAATCTCACTCAGTATTGTTAGGTTCGTTTCATAATTGCTCGACAGGCCGCACAGTATGTAGTCTCACAGGAGACTCCTATCGAATGAATCTTCAGAAGAGGATGATATTTTTAGCGAAAATGAGAGCTAATGCGATGGTATGGTGTCGTCCGTCGTCCGGCATCCGTCGTCCGTACGTTAGCCCATACTATTTAAAATACTGCAGGAGCTAGCATTACCAAATCTTATGCAAAAAAATCAGTTATCTAAAAAACTATCAGATTTTGCTAATTTTCCTGCTATCTGCATTTACTTAGATTTTATTGGGGGAAAAGGCTAAAAAAACTTTTAAAATGATCTTCTTCGAAACTGTCCAGCCAAATTGTTCAATATTTCATAAGATTAATCCTTTGAACAATCTCTCTCAAGTTAGAAAATGATTCCAGTTCGGTGAATTTTGGCTAAGTAACAGGAAGCTGAACTTATTCTTTGGCCAAAAAGGATACTAAAATTACAATATCAGTAACGTCATGAGCTATCATCACCAAATTTCATGCAAATATTGGTCACATGACTCATATTTGAAACTGAGGTATTGGTGGAGCCACCTGCAAAGAACTTTTTGGGGGTCATCAGTCATTAGTACATTAATCCAAAATTTTTCCGGAATAGCGGGAGCCAGCATTCCCAAATGTTATGCAAAAATCTGCCACATATCACATATTGTGGGATTTAGCTTTTTGAGGCGCCACCTGCATTAACTTACATTTAACGGGATGAAAGCTAAAAACTTTGAAAATCTTCTTTTCTGAAATCATGCAGGCAAATTGTTCAATATTTCACAGAAATGATCCCAGAGACGAGCTCTCTCAAGTTTGTTCAGATGGTTTGGGTTTGATGAATTTTGACCGAGTTGCATGAATTTGAAATGATCATTTGGCTGAGTAAGCATACCAACATAACCATCTCAGTAACAACAAGATCACCAAGTTTTTTTTCCAAATGTTAGTCACATGACTCCTATTTGAAACTGCAGATTTTGCGGCGCCAGCTACATCAACCTGTTTTTAACAGACAAAAACCCCATAATTTTATCCTCTTTCAGGTTAAAAATGTTTTGTGATGAAAATGTTAAGCTGAATCATTTTATATTTCACAAGAATTATCCTAGATAATTATCCAAGATGTATAAGAACAGATTGCGTTCGTTTACTTTTGGTAGAGTCATTGAAAGCTGAATTTATTCTTGTGGCCATTAGTAAGCCTTTTTCAAACTGAAGGCTGCAATAGTCTTCTTCTGCAAAACTATTGTTTCAGCTTCTGTTACAATGCACAAAATGATTCTTAGGAGGCTTTTGTTCAAGTTTACTTATATTACTTTTTGCAGAATTATTTGACCTTTCGTGATGAAAGGACTGCATCTTTTATTATTCTAACCATTTTGATAAAACAATCTGAATATGAATATGTCTGTTTAAAAAAAAAATCAAGCATTGTAGCCAAATTCTTTCAGTATGTAAAAACAGATTTAGCAACAGGCCAAAGGTCAGTCTGGATCTATTTATAAAATTTTGGCAGACTGCCAACCGTATCTTATGTCTTTTATATTTCGCGTTGTACATGTACTTTTATGTATTTTTATTATCATGTTCCATTGTTTATAATATCTTGTATATCTTGGAAGAGGGCCCTGCTTATAACAGAATTCTTATTCTGGTACAGGCCACCCTTCAGAATATTATAATAAATAAATAATAAATAAATAAATAAATTTGGTAACAGGTCAAGAGTTCACTCAGGGCAGCCAGGTACAAGTCAAGAGTTCACCAAGGGCAGTAGCTGCAGCTAGCAATTTTTTCCATTTCAAACGGGGCAACTGCCTGACTGAGATGAGCCTGGTCAGCCCTGTGCACCTGGCTCACTAGAAGTTAATTTTACCTTTCGTGATGAAAGGACTGCATCTTTTATTATTCTAACCATTTTGATAAAAATCTGAATATGAACATGTCTGCTTGAAAAAAATTAAGCATTGTAGCCAAAGTCTTCAGGTATGTAAAAACAGATTTAGCAACAGGCCAAAGGTCAGTCTGGGTCTATTTATAAACTTTTGGCAGACTGCAAACCGTATCAGATTTGGTAACAGGTCAAGAGTTTACTCAGTGCAGCCAGGTACAAGTCAAGGGTTCACCAAGGGCAGTAGCTGCAGCTAGCAATTTTTTTTTTCCATTTCAAACGGGGCAAATGCCTGCCTGAGATGAGCTTGGGCAGCTCAGTGCACCTGACTCATTAGATGTTTGATGTATTAGCCTGATATTTTGACTTGTCCATACATCTTAAACGGCTTTCTCGTGCACAAGTCTTAAGTCGCCTCCTACAATGAATTTTGCAAAGTGTATGTTCCTGCTTATTTCTCAGAAGGGATTCGATATATCAGCCTGAAATTGTGCATATTTATACATATCGGATAGCCTTGTGATATACAAGACTGGTGGCGCCACATACAATAATGTTTGCACAGTGTTTGTCCTTACTGATTTTTTAAAGGAGGGATCTGATATATCAGCCTGAAACTGGTCATATGAATACATCTCAGATAGCTTCGTCATATGCAAGACAGGTGGGACCACCTACAATATTTTTTGCAGTGTATGTTCCTGCTTATTCCTCTGGGGTGATTTGATATATCAGCCTGAAATTATACATGTCGATGCATCTTGGATAGTTTTGTTATATACAAGGCTTGTGGCGAAAAAACAATTATTTCATGCATCTGTGCACATAGTGAGTGGTTTGAGTTTCTGCCTAAAAATATTGTGTTTCCTTACATCTTTAATGTCTTTCTCGTACATAAAACTGGTGGTGCCACCCACAATCATTTTTTTACAGATTTGGTACCAAAGTTCAGCCTGTATATATTTATAGCTTTGGCAGAGTGCCGACTGTGTCAGATTATGCAACAGGTCAAGAGTTCACTCAGTGCAGCCAGGTACAGGTCAAAAGTTCACTCAGCTAGCCAGGTGCAGGTCATGAGTTCACTCAGTGCAGTAGCCTGAGCCAGCAAATTTGTCACAGTTCACTCGGGGCAACTGCCTTTCTCAGCTAAGCCTGGTCAGCCCCATGCATCAGACTCAAGGTAAGATTGATGTATTGGCCTGATATTTTGACCTGTCTATGTGTCTTTGATGGCTTTCTCGTTCACAAGACAGGTGTCGCCACCTACAATGACTTTTGCACCGTGTATGTGCCTGCTTATTTCTACAGAAGAATTTGATATATCAGCCTGAAATTGGGCGTATATATACATATCGAATAGCTTTTTCGTACACCAGACTGGTGGTGCCACCTACAATAATTTTTGCACAGTGTGTCTCCCTGCTTATTTTCAGGAGGGTTTTGATATATCAGTCTGAAATTGGGCATATGTATACATCTCTGATAGCTTTGTTGTATAAAAGACTGGTTGTGCCAACTACAATCATTTTTGTGTTGTGTCCACCCATGCCAGTATTTCAGCAGTGACGTTTGTGTAATTGGTGCATGTACTCGGTTCAAAATTATCAGTGCTTGCATTGTACATATACTTTATTCATGATGTATATCCCGTTGAACAGGTTCGCATGAGGCCCGTAGGCCTTGTTTAAATGAGATCGCATGATTAATCAGATTCAGCTGATCTAAAATTTAAACTATATTAGTTTCTTTGATTCTTGTTATCCTTAGCAAAAATCTCTTTTGTACAGCAGCTGCTTATAATTATTTTATGTAATATTTGATAATTCGATCGTTGGTCTCTGATTTCTTCAAAGAATATGTACCATATTCCAGTTTGAACCCTTTGTAGAAGTCGGATCAGTGCACAGCAGGAACCTAAATGTATACACGGTGTAATGTTAAATATCAATCCCTCGTCCGGGCACCAATTAAAGCGGCCCTTTTTGCTTTCCCTATAGTATCATTACAAATGAAGCATCCATTTAACAATTTTATATTTCACAAGGATATGGTCCCTACATTTTCACGATTACATGCAAATTTACCAGTCTAGAACGCTGATACATTTAAATTATTCCTAGTCCTTATGAAAATATTGTTGTGATGTAATGCCATGCATGCACTGAAATAATGGCCTCCGTTAAGCCGGGTGCTCACTACTCGATTTTATCAAGCGACATTGTCGGGTGAATTTTTGGGCAGATTTTCTTAAAATCGGCTCGGTTTAGTTGGCCGATTTTCGGTGTCACATTTACAGACACACGTGTTCCCACCACTCGATTATCGGCGAAGAGGTCTGTCTCATTATGGCGATCTGATACTGAGCTTTCTATGAGAAAAACTTAAAGGAAGTATTTGTTCGCTTTGTGGCTTGTCCGAAGAAATATTCTGCGTCGGAATAGTGACCTGTCGGTTAAATCTTGGCTTGAGATAATAGAAGAACTAGTGCATGGCATATAAACAATACACTTGTATGCGAACTGAGACAGGAGGGTTGAACCGTCCTTCATTAATTTAATGGTTTTCTCCGCATATATCAGGGGCGGGTCCGGGATTTAAGAAAAGAGGGGGCCAACCCAGGAGCACAAATAACAAAAACCTAAAGAAAGGCCCCCAGGTCCGGAAAAGGTCCGAAAGGATTTGTCTTAAACCCTTAAAACGATTGCGGTGGCTGATCTGCACGATTTGGTAAAACCAAACATCCCTGCAGCACCAGGATACTACATTCAGAAGGGCTATTTCACTAGACACGAACTCTAAGTTTAGAAAATGACTTTCTACTTGCATGTTTGTGTGATTTCTAGGATTTCCTGTTTCTAAAAATTCAAAGAAGTGACATGTTTTCTTCTGTCCTGTATAAACGAGCAAACACTTTGATGAAAACCTTTTTCATTTGACTGCTACACGTACACACAACAAACGACAACAGCAGCAGATATGTTGCGTCATTAGGTTTTAATTTTTATTATTAGTTTCCGTAGCAAGTGATGATCAGTTATATATCCGGCGACTCTCTGTTATCTGTCAAATTAAATATATTAAAACGTATAAATGTACAGCATCGCCAACAATGCCGCTGACTCCGTGAAAAAAGTGTACCAGAGATCCGTTCTTATGAACGCTTTTGCCTATTGGGGCTACATGTAAACATCAGGTATTGCTGCACGCACTGGACTGGATATTTCACTCAAAAGTTTTCGGCTATTCATTCTTCTCTTCTCTCATTTCCTTTTACTTTTAACTTATTTTTTATTTATGCACTTTCTTCCCTGGCACCTTTGTTTTTGCTGACTTTAAGAAGAACCTGTGATAGGATAAAAAAATGTGAAAGGACAAAAAAAACTATCTTAAGGAAAGACATTTATAATGATGGTTAGAGATTACAAGCAGATATACAGTTGATTATTGCCATCCATGAGTTGTAAATATTGAATTGTGTTATTTTTTTCTCTCAGGAAACTCTTACATAAGCTTGAGTTAATTGTTCAGAGTTGCTCGTCACACAATTGGAAGGACTGCTCAACGGCCCAGCAATAAATGGGCGTTGCAAACATAGACTTGTTTGTTCATTCTAGTCTTATGTTTACAGAAATGTTTGCATATTGTAATTATATGAATGAATACTCCTATATAATGATTAATAAATTACAGGTCGTCTTTTAGGAATACATGAAATTTGAATCTTTACCAAAATCGGTCTTTAATTCTTTTTAAAATACAGAAATATGTCATTATACAAAATATATACTAATAATGTCTAATATAGTGACAACGAATAGAACGTGAACTCTGAACATACAAAAGTAAACAAAATCGACCGACTTTGTCGTTAACATTGGCTCACTACACGATTTCGCTAATTGCACGACAAAATCGGCATATTTTCTTTGACAGTGCCAGACTCTTTACACGCCGACAAAATCGCGTGGCTTGCATGGGGTGTCCCACTACAAGACAATGTATCCCCGTCGGTGCATAGTCGATAAAATCGGTGAGTGAGCCGGCGGCTTTAGGGTCGTTACACCACTGATCATGTGTCCATAACTCGACCACCAATTTAAAAAAATCGACAGTATCTTGGATTTTATATTATACCAATTATTTTTCAAACTTTTACAAGTGAAATGGGCTATACATTAATGGTAATGGGGCATCTAAGATATACAAGTCATCACAAATAAAACCCGTGCTATTTCTGTTTGATGAATCATTGCAAAATATTTGCCAGAACCTATAGTGGCCTTTAGTGCTGACTGTTATAAGATCTGAGAATTTAATGCTAAATGTTCCTATTTATAGAACCGTGCCTTTTTTTCCCTACAGAATACAAAATGTTTAGTTCGCCGTGAATTTATTTTAGGGTTTCAAGCTCTTACACACACCAGTATAGAAATCAATCGATAATAAAAAAAATTACCTTAATTAACGACTCGACCTGTGAATTGCATGCATAACAGGAACGGATCCAGGATTTCTGGAGAGGGGAGAGTCCATCCAATAAAGGAAGACTATATATAAGAAAACCTAACAAGGCCTACAGGCCTAATGCGAACCTGTGCATTCGGAAATACACCAGGTATAATGCTTCAATGCTGGACTATTACTTCTCATGTATATGAACAATGCAAGTACTAAACATTTTGAATAAGAAACAATTACACAAACATCACTGCTGAAATTCTGGCACGGGTGCACACAACACAAAAATGATTGTAGCTGGCACCACCAGTCTTGTTGACAACGAAGCTATCAGTGATATATACATATGCCCAATTTCAGACTGATATATCAAACCCCTCCTGAGAAATAAGCAGGGACACATACTGTGCAAAAATTATTGTAGGTGGCACCACCAGTCTTGTATACGACAAAGATATTCGATATGTATAAATATGCCCAATTCCTCTGTAGAAATAAGCAGGCACATACACTGTGCAAAAGTCATTTTAGGTGGCGACACCTGTCTTGTGAACGAAAAAGCCATCAAAGACACATAGACTGGTCAAAATATCAGCCCAATACATCAAACTTACCTTGAGTCTGATGCATGGGCTGACCAGGCTTAGGTGAAAAAGGCAGTTGCCCCGAGTGGACTGTGACAAATTGCTAGCTCAGGCTACTGACTGAGTGAACTCATGACCTGCACCTGGCTAGACTGAGTGAACCATTGACCTGTACCTGGCTGCACTGAGTGAACTCTTGACCTATTGCATAATCTGACACAGTTAGCACTCTGCCAAAGCTAGAAATAGATCCAGGCTGAACTTTGGTGCCAAGTCTGATGCAGTGGGCAGTCTGCCAACGCTATAAATAGAATGGAGCCACTGCACTGAGTGAACTCCTGACCTATACCTGGCTGCACTGAGTGAACTCTTGACCTAATCTGATACAGTTGGGAGTCTGCCAAAGCTATAAATAGATCCAGACTGACCTTTGGCCTGTTGCCAAATCTGAAATAGCAGCTATGCCATTGCATAAGCTCACAGATTGGCTCCATATGCAGCCCTGAGGTGCATGACACACATGAGGTGATCACATGATACTAATAAGGTGATCACATGCTACCTATGAGGTGATCACATGGTACTCATGAGGTGTTCACATGTCACCCATGAGGTGATCACATGCCTTGTGCTTGGCTGCACTGATTGAACTCTTGACCTATATCTGGCTGCACTGAATGAACTCTAGATCTGTTACCAAATCTGAAACAGTTGGCAGTTTCTCAACCTATTTAAAGATACAGACACAATCTTGGCCTGTTGGTAAATCTGTTTATACATACTGAAAGACTTTGGCTAAAATGCTTTTTTTTATTAAAATATCTAGAATAATAAAAGATGCAGTCCTTTCATTGTTAAAGGTCCAATAATTCTGCCAAAAATCATTCAAGTAAACTTGAACAAAGGCCACCTAAGAATAATTTTGTGCAATGTTACAGAAGTTATAATTGAAACAATAATTTTGTAGAAGAACACTATTGAAGTCCTCAGTTTGAAAAAGACAAAATAATGGCCAAAAGACCAACTAAAGCTTTTCACAACTCAACCAAAAATCAACAAACTCAATCTATTCTGATATGATTGAAAGAAACATGTCCTAGGATAATTCTTTTGAAAACAATTCAACTTGACAGTTTCATCATAAACATTTTAAGCTGAAAGAGGCTACAATTATGAAGTTTTGCCCATAAAAAATAGGTCAATGTAGATGGCAGCACAAAATCTGCAACTTCAAATATGAGTCATGTGACCAACCTTTGCACAATACTTGGTAATGCTAGCTTCTGTCATTTCTGAGATTACTAATTCAGTATGCTTACTTGGCCAAATGACTAAGTTCAAATTCGTGTAACTCCGCTAAAATTCATCAAATACAAACCATTTGAACAAACTTGAGAGGGCTTGCCTCTGGGATCATTTCTGTAAAATAATGAACAACTTGGGTGGACAGTTTACAAGAAGAAGACTTTTAAAGGTTTTTCAGTTTTTTACCCTATAAAATCCCTATATAAGTAAATGCAGATAGCAAAAAAATAAGCTGAATCCCACAACATTTGATATGTGACAGATTATTGCATAAAATCTGGGGATGGTAGCTCCTGCCATTCCTGAGAAATTATGGGTTAATGTACAGATGACCAATGACCCCCGTACAAAAAAAGTCAATGCAGGTGGCGCCACCAATACCTGAATTTTATATATCACTCATGTGACTAACACTGGCATAAAATTAAGTGATGATAGCTCTTGCCGTTTCTGAGACTGTCATTTTAGTATGCTTTTTTGACAGAAGAGTTCAACTTCCTGTAACTCGGCAAAAATTCACCGAACTTAAACCATTCAAACAAACTTGAGAGAGATGGTATAAAAAGATTATTTCTGTGAAATATTGAAAAATTTGGCTTTACCGTTTCGGAGGAGAAGATTTTTAAAGGTTTTTTAACCTTTTTCTCTAAAAAATCTAAGAAAATGCAGAGTTTTTCAGATGGCTATTTTTTGCATTAAATTTCATGATGCTAGCTCCAGTTTTTTTTCGAGATAGTATGGGTTAACGTGCAGATGACGGATGCCGCCACACCATCGCATTAGCTCACAGGTTCGCTAACAATTACTACAATTGCATATTGAATGCAAAATTATAATACAGGTATATCTCACTGATGGCAAAATCTCGAATTAAGTTGAGTATGGATACCAATTTTTTATAATCCATTTACAGCCGTCTTTATATACCCACAGAGAGCTGTATACCTGTAATTGTAAACTTTGCCTGGCATGAGGAATATCTAAAATCATAAATCTACATTTTTTAAAGGCTTTTAAAAAAATCTTGTCAATATTAACCATAGATAACCTGAAATCTAAATGTCTGGAGGCATGATGTAACTGATGCTGATAAACTTGTGCCAGACTAGATGTAACTGCTTCACACAGCTAATATATATGGTAAAATGACTCAATTAATTCTTTATAATTCAGCCAAAATTCATACTTTGGAACCATAAAAGACAATTATTATGAGAATTATTCAAGGGGTTATTCTTGTAAAAATTGACCTTAGTGGCATTAGTCAAAAAACGTCTTGCAGGTTTATAACTCATGGGAAAATACAGCAAAATGGCTAAGTTAAGCTTCCCGTAACTCAGCCAAAATCACTGAACGTAAACCATTTGAACAAACTTGAATTATCAACATCTAAGGATAATTAATGTGTGAGATTTAAGAATTTGGCCCTGTGGTTTTTGAGAAGAAGATTTTTGTAGCCACTGAGCTAAAATGGGCTGTTATGGCATAAGACTAAATTCAACTTCCCATCTAGTAGTTGTTTTGAAAAACAACATAACAATAAACAATAAATTAATAATTTTTATTGGTTTTTAATAACAAATTAATAGAAAAGGAATTTGTTAGTTGATGAGTAACAGAAAATTAACTTGCAGTTACTGATGATGTAAGAATCTCGTATGGATGGATAGAATGTCATTGTCAATGTTATTCCAAATAACACCATGCAGTCACGTATGGTATTTTTCAGTTAAATTTTAATGATAAAAAAATAAATCATATTATTCATTACTAATCATTAGGGATCATATGAAGGATTTTAATGATAGACAAAGATGCAGTTGATAATATTAATCTAGATTCCTACTGTGTCTAATGTGTAGATTGATGTGAAAGTAGTCCAAAGTGAATATATTACATTTATTTTTTTAATATAAATAAAAGCCATAAAACAAGGTACTTTGCAAATGTATTTGAATATGAATATGAATATATACTGCATTAAAAAATTTTATTGCATAAGAATGGGAATTCAGGTAAAAATGAAAGTATTTGAAAACCAGTGCAGATACTTTCAAAATGTATTCATGAATGCATTTATGAATATATTCTATAATATTATTTCAATAATCATTTAAGTTATATTTTATTTTAAAAAATCATATAATTTTCTTATTATAATTTTTAATAAAAATTATATAGGCATAATATTTGTCATTAAATTTTAATAAATAGTTGAACTCTTTTATTATATGTGTTGCTTATAAGTTATATGGCCAAGTCATAATCTGTGTGACAATAGCACTTCATTTGTTAATAAAATAAATGAAATCAATCCTCTTCCCTGTCTCCAAATATACTATCAAAAATATACATAAGCTAAACACCAACAACTCATAATAAAGCTTATATTTATTACCACACAAAACCAGCACGTGCCTCTTTCCCAAATCATATTTTTTATCATATATAACAGCTGAGCGCCGTGACCCATGGGTCCCTTGTTTTTCTAAATTTATCGCGGAACATTTTATTTTCGGGGGAAGGGTTGGGTAAAGAACACCATTATTATTCATTGTTATTCAGAGAATAACTGTAATATATTGTAAATAATATATAAAGATTTAGAATTTACCCTGAAATATTATATCTTAACCTGGTTTAAAAGTCCAAACGTTTTGTCCTCAAATGTAAATCAAATTAAGTGGCCAAGCGGCGATTGAAAACTCCTTTGATTAAAATATAATATTCCTCAAGGAAATATACATATTATATAAAAAGTGATTTTAATGTATAAATCATTGGAGCTAAAAAGTTATCAATTTCTGTCTAAATCAAATAAATTAATTGGAATATAAATGACCCTGGTTTTATATTTTTATTTTATCAAATAATTTTAGAAAAGTGGACAAGGAAACAACATTTCTTTGTTGTACAGTATTATATATCAAATAGGTAACGTACAAATGAACCAGTCTGGTTATAAATGTTCCAGCTCTTTTGTGTTAAAGGTAAAAAGAAGCCAATTTTATCCGATGTGAACGACAAAAATAAAACATGTTCTATTTTTTTTCGTTCGGATAGCATCGTTCGGATTAGGTGTGTATGCAACAACATAAAATAAAGGATTTTAATTTTTCGTTCGCACAGCAAATTTTCGTTCGGACGTAAAATTCGTTCGGACGCATCCGGTGTGAAACCGCCTTTAACCCTAAAAGAGCTAGGTTGTTGCGGCTTTAAAGGAGAGGGTCCGGACCCCCTAGACCCCCGCCCTTGATTTCCTCACTGCATAAAAAAAGGATGATAATATAACGTTCAGCATGAATTACTGATAGTAGAACATGTTAAAGCCTTTGAAAACCTTTAGAAAAATTTACTAGGGTACGAGCATGGTTCTATTCTTTTATGAGTAGTTGATCAGTATATATATATATATATATATATATATATATATATATATATATATATATATATATATATATATATACCTTCGACAACGCTGGAACATTACATATTATTTTTGACACTTAAAAACTAATTGGCGAAACTTATTCGAAATAACAGTTACTTTCATCGCTTTATCGTTTGGTTACAAACAACGAATTGAATAAATGAAATATAACCGATTTATCGATATTCTCAAACCTTAAACTACCTTTAGGCCTAATCTAATACCAAGCATGTAGACGCCCCGTTACGCTCAAATAGGCCTACGCCAGTTCAAAGCCTGGTTTCCCAGGCGCTGCTCAACAATTTGACCTCCGTCCCCGCGACCATAATTGTATCCGCCAAAACAGAGTTTTGCGGATACTATGTTTTCAGCTGCACGCCGCCGCCGCGGCCGCCGCATAGGTTTCCGGAGAACTCCTCCGTAACCGCTGGGCGGAATTTTACGAAACCCGGGATTATGTTCGGGTCACATGTGAACTGCTGCGCCCCGATTTTGTTTTGACCTCTGACCTTTCCTCTGCGCTCTGCGTCTGTTTGTGCGTCTGTTTCCACACATAAACCCACATATCTCGGGAACCGTTTGACGGATCAGGAAAATTTTTTTGCACAAATGTAGCCCTTGGAGAGCTTTATAATATACACAAAAAATGGTGGCGCCACCTGCAACCATGTTTGCACAGTGTCCATCTGTTCGTCTGCCTAGGGTTAAAATCACTCATATCTCTGCAGTGACTTGACTAATTCACCTGAAAATTGGCATGCGTATACATCCTGGATAGCCCATCTGATTTTGTGACAGGTGGCGCCACCTACATTCACGTTTACGCTGCAGACATCCAAGCTCATATCTCGGGAACCGTTTGACCGATCAGGAAAATATTTTGCACAAATGTAGCCCTTGGAGAGCTTTATAACATACACAAAAAATGGTGGCGCCACCTGCAACCATGTTTGCACAGTGTCCATCTGTTCGTCTGCCTAGGGTTAAAATCACTCATATCTCTGCAGTGACTTGACTAATTCACCTGAAATTCGGCATGCGTCTACATCCTGGATAGCTTTTCTGATTTTATGACAGATGGCGCCACCTACATTCACGTTTACGCTGCAGACATCCAAGCTCATATCTCGGGAACCGTTTGACCGATCAGGAAAATTTTTTTTGCACAAATGTAGCCCTTGGAGAGCTTTATAACATACGCAAAACTGGTGGCGCCACCTACAGCCATTTTTGCACAGCTCCTGTCTGTTTGTCTGCCATGGGATAAAATCACTCATATCTCGGCAGTGGTTTGACATATCTGGCTAAAATTTTGCAGGTTTATACATCCCCGACAGCTCTCTTGATTTTATGACAGGTGGAGCCACCTGCATTCTAGTTTATGCAGCAGACATCCAAGCTCATATCTTGGGAACCGTTTGACCGATTGGGCCAAAGTTTTGCATGTGTATAGTTCTCACATAGCTCTTTATTATACGCAAAACTGGTGCCGTCACCTGCAACCATTTTTGCTCAGCGTCCATCTGATTGTCTGCCACAGGCTAAAATCACTCATATACATGTAGTGGTTTGACTTATCTGCCTTAAATTTTGCATATGTATACAACTGGGACGGCTTTCTGGATTTTGTGGTGGGGGGGGGGGCAACCTTCATACACAATTTGGCTGCAGACATCCATGCTAATATGCAACACTTCACTTTATTTCCCCTTGCCACTTAATCCATGCCTCACTTCACCCGTTCCACTCTGATTTAGGCGGATACACGTAGTCGCTTGTTGACTACCCGTATTCTAGTTTACTTTTGATTTTCAGTAGAAATTTAATTTATCGATTTTGAGCTCCGACCGGTCTTACATTCCTTTAAAAAAATCAAAATGATAAATTTTCGATCAAATTTTCTTTTGTTGTATATTGTGCCCTTTTTCTAGTGGGCAAAACAATTTTGTCATTGTCGTGTACTCCCCCGATTATATGAAATTAAATTTTAAAAAAATCTACAATAAAAAGGTAAAAATTTTGCCTATCCGCACTTATTTAAAAAAGTGAGTGGGAAACCGATGGAACTTCTTTTGCCCAAAATCTATCATTTATCATGAACTAGCAATTACCCGTGCTACGCACGTTTTGGAGCGAAGACGACGATCCGTACGGTGGTATCGGAAATCCATCGAAAATCCGGAGATACGGAAAATCATACAAATCGCCTTACGCTATTAATATATAGTTCCATTATATGTATAGTGTTGTGGGTAAAAATCTTTCGAGATTGTTTCGGATCAGCGTACAGTGGCACACGGTCTCTCGAATTAAGCCAGTCCCTAAAATGTGGTCGGGGTCTTTGACAAATAGTCACCTATACATATACCATGTGACATGAGAAACTGATCTATAATATCACATATATACATACAAAAGAAACCGTCCAAGAAATAGACCTTAGACGAAAATGCAAAGAAAAACAGCTTTATTTGTAGAAATAGTAAAATGATGGCCATGACTTATACGCAGTAAGCATACATACTGAATGAAAGAAAAAGTCTTTCAAAACAAAGAGTATTACATAAACGTAATTGAAAATGAAATGCCATGGCACCTGCATGTAAAAGGAACTAATATCAGCACAAACTTATTAAATTTACAATTTTACAGAAGATTTACATTTGTAACTGCTGTAATGAGGAAAAATCTCCATTTCAAAACATTTCAAGTCAATATTATATATATACAACTTTGGTAATGTATAATGGCACTCAACACGTGTACACATCACACTGTACCAACCAAAATGTGAATTTGGTTAACATTTTCTTTACATCTGTCACATGGTAGGCCTACATGTGTTGGTGAATATTTGTCAAGGACCTCAATCTCATGCAAGGCCCTGGACTTCGTGCGACCGGTGATTGTATAAGGCCAAAAAAAAAAAGGTTTGGTTCTAAGACACCGCATTCGTCAATTTTACCCCCCCCCCGCATGTTTCAAAATTGTTATTTTGATTTTCATCTTTAAAGAAGATAAAATAATACAATTTTGATCAGATTTCTTTTGTTATAGAGTGCTTTTGCCTGCTTAGCAAAACAAATCTGTTATTTTCATACTTTTCCCTGATCATATGACATTTTTATCGAAACATACAAAACAAAGGTAAAATATCGCCCGCCCGCACAGGTTCTGAAAAAAGCCTGAGAATCAAACCTTTTTTTTTTTTTGCCTAACCATCACGATTTTCCTGTTACACGGTAGATGTGCACTCAAGCATATCAGGTCATGTGAAGGAGCCCTCTTTTGCAACCCCCCGGTCGCAGGAAGGCCTGCAAAACAATTCTTTCAAATATCCCCCTTTTGAGAAAGGATCGCCGATGGGGATTATTTCGGGCCGGTGACCGCAAATATAAGAAAACCCCAAATGAGGCCCCCGGAGTAAAACCCTGCCCCGCCATCACACACGCTGTGGCCATAGTGTAACCGGGCTCGAAGACACAAAGAAAAGAGGCGCCCGCGGGGGAGCAAATATTAAAATTATTAATTATGCACGTAATACGCAAATATTGTATTTAAAAGTGGGTGGAATCTTTTCGTAGAAACCCAAAGCATATGTATGTCGAAAATCACGGCTATCCGTACGGTGGTATCAGAGGAGATACGGAAAATTACAAAATTGCCTTTCGCTATTAATATATAGATTAATATTTTACCATCTTTAAAATAACGTTTGATTGATGAAGAGTTAAACACACTTATTTTCGATAAAATATTCTTTGATATATAATTGCCATTTTCTGGTTGGAAAAAGATTTAGACATTATCATGTTCTCCCCTGATTATATGATATTTTATCGAAAATCTATAATCAAAATGTAAAACAAATTGCCTACCCGCACTTATTTTTAAAACAAAAGTGCGTGGGAAACCGATGGAACTTTTGTTTTGCCTAAAAGCTTACCATCTTTAAAATAAAGGGTTAAACACATCTACACATGATAAACTAGAATATACAGACAGGAAGGCATGTATGCAAACAGACTGTCAGTTAATTTAATCTTCATCTAACAACTCAGATTCAAGGGAATTTTGTGCGGCACGAAAGAGGCGATAAATGTAAACAGACGTTCAGTAGTGAATGTAACCACGCACTCACACACGTGCCAAAGTTACTCCGCTGAATGTAATACTCATATTAAAGAAAATAAAGGGTAGTGAATGCAGCGTACATGGGGTGTCAAATCAGCTGATTCAGAGGTCAGAGGTCGGAGCTGTCAGTTTCAGAAGCAACGCGCGGTAGTACACACGTTCTGACAAGCGGTTCTTGATGCACGGCTGCAGCAATGGCGGAGAACTCCCCGAAAGCTTGTGCCTTAATGAAAAGAGAACAGATCAGCCACACCCGAGTGAGGGGGTATGATATTCTCAGAGATCCCAACAAAAATAAGGTAATTATATATATACATACGTAGCTTTGGGAACATCGCGTGTTTGGGTCCCCGATTCGGCGTGTGAAAGTTGCCTTGTTCTCTGAGTGTAAGTTTGTAGTTGAATGACACAGCAGCCCAAACGATGGGTTCAGTGTTTAGATAGGTATATGCGGTTTAGATAATGGGAGTGAACGCGACTGTTAGCTCGTAATAAGTGGAATTAAGTTTATGTCATAAATCCGCACCCCAATATGCATGAGAGAATGTCTCATTTTCAACTGTGGAAAATTACTTCTCATTGTGCCACAGTTGACAGATCACACATGACCAACGTTGTGCTCTCTGGTCCATGTCATCACTAAGAAACATTACTGCACCCCTTTCCCAGTGATACCAGATCTAGGCACATATTTTTTTTTTAATGTAAAAAAAATTTCAAAAGGAGTGTATTATCTCTTTAGTTTTTATCATTTTTATTCCGCTAATTCTTTTAATCAAGGTATTCATATTTGAAAAAAAATCATTCCATATATCCATATATATGGTATATTTCGGGGCGGATCCAGGATTGAGGAAAAGGGGGATCCAACCCAGGAGGACTAATGTAAACCCTAAAAAAAGGTCCCCAGGTCTGGAAAAGGGGGGGGGTCCAAGCCATAGAATTTTGTCTGAAGCCCTTAAAAAACGTTGTTGATGAAAAAGGGGGGTCCAGACCCCCTGGACTCCCCCCCCCCCGGATCCGCTTCTGATATTAGGTTATTTAAAACACCCATCTGTTTAATTCAGTTATTGAACTACACCTGAAATGCCTTATTGGAATGAGCTACTAATACAACAGATTAGAATCTTGTATACTTGTAACCTTGTTTTAAAATCACTAGAGCTGTAGCCAGTTTAATACAAATGATTATATATGCAACCATATGTGAAATTGCCAAGCATTCCTTTAAAGAAAAAAAAAATCAAATATTCCTTAAATTCTGTGACATTTCTGCAATATTTAAACATGTATTGTCTCATTGACATTTCAAAATTTGGTTTGAAACCCTAAAAAAGTGGTTGTCTTGGATCAAAGGGGGGGTCATGACCCCCTTGACACCCCCCCCCCCCCCCCCTGGATTGGCCACTGTTGTATTTTAGTAGTGAATAGGCAAAGTACATGCAACGGATCCAGGGCATGTACTGAGGCTATCAGTGGAGAAATCTCATCTTATTGACAATGGACTAATTTTGGTAGGCCCTGATAAAAGAGTCTGATTCAACTGGACTACTTAAGGCCTAGCATTTATATTTGTACATATTACGCACTCCTTGATTATACTACATGTAGCTTTAGTCTTGGACCAAGAGGATAGCAGCTCAATGTGGCTTCATGCTGGCATGGGACAAAGAACTTAATATGGTTGTTAATGAGGAGATCAGTTGACACTCTTCTTTACATAAAACCTTAGCTTATGTTGCATAACATGCCAAATGTTGAACAATCACTGTGACAAAAGTTGATAAAATTTAGCATTTACATGTATAGCTTTACATGTCATTTTAGAAGATTTTGGGCTTATTTTTCCCTTAAGCTCTGTCATTATACAAATTTAGTGGATTGCACATGCAGATATTGTTTGATATCAGAAAATAAAGGCTTGTTCTAATTGGCCAGCGGAGACTTTTGTCTTGCTCGACTTCACTTTCAGTCAGTCATTCAATGAGTCTAATTGGACAGAATAGATGAATGAAGAGCAATTTGCAAACACATACAGTATAAAAAGTTCTGTCCTGAACTTTTGATTTTATGTATTGAATGTTTGTATGTTGTGGGTGTGATTTTAAGGGATCTGGTCCTGTAGTGTAGGTTCTATATAATTATTATAAAATAACAATAGGTTGACTGTACTTAGTATAAAGCAGGACCGCATGCAATGTGTCTGTTTGTTTTACATGTAGTATGTTTTTACATGTTAAAGGGGTATCTGTTATATGGGTTATTTTATGATATGTATCAGGAAGCTTTTAGGGATCCAGTCAGAAGTAGCAGATCAGATGTACTATACCAGGATGGTGATGCCTGATCAAGATATATGTGGTATACACAACCATTCTATAGGTCAGCTGTAGTATGAACATATGGTATGATCACATACATAAAGTCTATAGTTGGTCCTCTAATGGAGATTTTACAACTATACTCCTGTTCTAACACCCCTGCATACATACATTTTAACAATAATTCTTTCAAATTTATTTGTGACTAAAATCCAGGGGTGCATGATTGTGAGAACAAATGATAATTCAAATTAGTATGAAATCAGTATATTTATCTTTGAAGCTTTGACAGTGTTGACTGAAAGAACTGCAAAAATAGTGTTTTCCATGAATTTTAGTCAAGGCATGTTTGGTGTGAAAGTTCCATGTGAAAGTGGTACATAAAAATACCATCATGATGTAATCTCTGTGAATTTAATTGTATCTAGTTCAAGATTGTCAGCTTAGGCTGTAAGGGAAAAGTCAAACCCTGTAAAATTGTTTAGTCAGATTTCATTTTGAATTGATTATATGGAATTTATACATTGTACATTAATTTTTTGCTGTCAGACAGTTACTGAATTTTGTCTGATTTGCTCCTGTGGCCAAAAAGGGACAAGCTTTAATGAAAAGTTATGCTATAAACAGGTGGACAGTGGTAGCAGAACTTAAACTATTTGCTTTTTATATAAAACAATCTGAGGTCTATTTTACAAGTAAGAAAATGAAAACTGGGGAGATAAATTTGTGTACAGTTTTCTTACAGTTCTGTTCCGGTTGACATAAAATAAAATAGCCATCTTCGTTTGATTAGTCGTATTAAGAACTACCAGACTAACGCTGTCCATATTTCTCTGAGAATATTTAAAAAGTTATTAAAAACATAAAATGCTGAATTTAGTGTTTTATGCCATTTGACATCACAGTCCATACAGCCAATAGCAGCTAATCACACCATTTACTGTGAGGCATCATGTTCATGGCTAATTGCCTTGTATGCATATTATTAAAACCTCATAACCTGAATACACCAGAAATTCACTGTGTTGTTGTTTACACATCCCAGGGCACTCACCTTTTTTTATAACAAATCAGGCCTGTGGCCTTGACATTTCCAGCACTGGTAGCTTTACCTGCAGCTTACCTGTGGCTATATTGAGCTGCTGCTGATGCTGAGGAGGCTGATGCTGTATGTAATAAAGCATCACCAGCCACAGAATGAGGGCACACACAGTGCTGCTAGTGCAAACTACCAGCATTTCATGATCCCAGAGTAGTGTTAATCAGGGTTTTGATTTTGATGTGTTTAAGCCTAAATATACTTTTTTATTATATCATGTGATTAAGAGCTACTAGCATATTACCCATTTTTGCACACAACTTCCGGGGACAGGTTTTACATGGGCCTGGTTCCTCATTGGATGAAGTTTTTGTCAGATGGCACTGCTATGGACCTTTTTTGAAATTATCCAAATAATGATAAATTCCTCAGGCATTATGGGAAAATAGAAAATGAACCCCTCCCCCTCTTCAAGAACAAAGGAGGCATTTCTAAGGTGATTCCATCAATTAAAATATAGAATGTTCTTTATATCAAGGTAATTAAGTGCACTGACTAAAAATTTTTGGAAGCTTTGCTTAGGATTGAACTAGGGACTTCTACTGTGAAGTCCACTGGTCTACATCCAGCCTGTAAAAAATAACCTACCCACAGTGTCTTATTAATCAGTGATGTAGGTTTATAAGATATATCCTCTCTGTGAATAATGAAATAAATAACTGAAGCATATTTACATAGCATTTCATTAAATTTACAAAGCATTTCTTTGGATTCTACACATCTCAATTAATGAAAGTAAACCACACAGATAATATCAATCCTTTTTTCACAACAGTAAATCAAACAAGATTTATTATTGGTTAAAATTCTAAGCAAGCTTCCTTTAAAATTCACCAGTACATATGTGTTTCCTATGAAAGACTAGTTGAGTGTTAACAGTCATATTTGTAGCATATTACCCTCTCACTTTATAGAATAGCTGTAATAATCATTTAGTTATCTAGTGTATTGCTTAGTTTCCAGCCTAATTATCATATCTAGTGCAGGATAATTGTGATTGGGCTTGAACTAGGACTCATGACCTATGACCTTATCTGATGTTTTAAAACCTGGAACCTCACCTGATGTAATAACATTGGTGTCTGTCCTAGGATAACCAGGACAGATCAGCAAAATGCACTACATTTTAAAGGAAATTTTATTAATTGTATTGTAAAGTAGATCAGTATGAGATGATTGAGTGACACTGAATGTTTGATTGAAAGTCAGAATATCTCTTATTGATGCTTATATTAGGTGTACTGATATCAAGCTAGTATTTGAAGAAAAAAATATTGGAATTGGATTTGCTGGAGTTGTTACTTCTCATAACTAAAATTGTAAATTATTTCTCATTTTATGGAAATAATTGTATCAGCATCTATCTGTAGCCTTTGACTATAGCAGCAGTTGTCACAAATGTCTGAATTACACAAGTTATTATATGGAAAATTGCTTTGAAATTTCAATAAAGAACCTAATATTTTTGACAATTTTTGAGTACATCATGGCCTATAAGTACATTGTCAGTTAAACTTAACCGTATCATTCATTACAGATATACACATACTTTCTAACAACACCAACCACATGGAAAAAAGTATCAGTTTTTAACACCTATTATTTATTACATCTTGCATGTTTGCTGAATTTTGAACGCATAGGAAATGATGGCAGTTATGAAAGAGCTGGAATTTATGTTTTTATTCATGAAAAGTGAAAACACATGCAAGGTATTCTTTTATGTCTATTGCTCAATCATAGATTAATGGTTCTGCACAACAATTTGTTGCAATAGGATAGATTGCTATTGCAGTGTAGTTTGATGTATGATTAGAATCACAATCGAAATAGGTTTTATCAATCCAATATAAAACCCATGGAGTACCATGTATCCAAGGCTAGGCTTAAACATGATGTACTTAAGGTTTTTATGAATGATTCATTACCTTAGAACATAACACATTTACAGTATGATTGGCAGTGAATGTTCACTACATAATGACAGTACAAATTCTATGAAGTCACCTTCAGTCATTTTAAAACACAATGTCCTTTATGTTTTATTGAGACTTTAACCTTTGAACATTAAAAGTTGTGGGATAGGGAAAGGTTAGTGCGCAAAAGTAGTACAAATTTCCACAACCTTCAATTAACCTTTTATCCTGAGGCTTAACACACCATAGGTTTGTTACATTCACATGGTACTGGGCTTAAGCCCAGCGGTAGGCCTGGATACCATTGTGATGTCATAATTGTTACCATAAATAATGTCACACATATGTTAATGGACTTTAGTCATTAACGTGACTTAAGTCACCTGATTGCAACAGACTCATTGTTATAATTCAGCAACTTTTTCTTCTAAACATTTTATTGTTGAATAATGGTGAATTCTAATCTTGTGCAAGGACAGCATTTATTTCTTAAGATGAAGCTAACACATCAGCTGTTTTCTAAGTAGTAATTACCATCAGTTAAAGCTATGACCATACAAAAATAGTCAGTCTCTTGGCAGCTGACTTTGGGGCCTGGAGTGTCAGTTGCCATAGCAACCTTTTCTTCACCAGTAAATAGAGTGAACCAGCAGTAGTTGTACAGGAACAATGGCAGAGTGTATGATGGAAATGTGTGATCAGGATCCACCAAGAAGAGAAAAAGTAACTCTTCTCAGAGTCAGAGGATATGCCATTCTTAGGGATCCTACAATCCACAAGGTAAATGTACTAGAGCTTTTTACACATGAATCATGGAGAACTGTTAACCAAAACCATTGTCAGCCTAATGACAGAATGCATTTTTAAAGAAATAATCTTGCATATATAGATGTATGTTATTTTTTTGTCAGACTATTGCCATTGGACTCTGTTTATTACATGAAGGTACAGACAGTGACTATTTATTAGTTTTGTTAGAATTTTCCTGGATTTTGAATCTATAAACTCCAAGGATGTGAATTTTAAAAATGCCTTAGAGCTCTTTCAATAATTAAACAAATGGTATAAGCACTGTCTTACTTCAAAGTGCTGCTTTACCCCAACCTGAACTTTAATCCCCTACTGTCCAGCAGTTATTCCAGTTCATCCACACCTTTATTCAGTGTATTAAACAAAATGATTGAAATGACTCCTATTGTTAACATTTGCACATAACACAAGTTTCTCATGTGATGGGAGTAAGAATGCCTGATTAGATTAGCAGGTATCTATGATGCTTATGAACAATGATGACATGATCATCCCTACATGTATCCTTAGTTTTTTCATAGATGACTATATATGTGACCTTGGCCTTATGTTATACAGACAGATAATTTTTTGCTGGAGGTATATCAAAGCCAGGCTGCTACAGGTGTAGGCCCTGTAGATGACAAAGCATAAATACAGCCCAGGTGAGAAAGAGCAGGAAAATAATGAGCTGCTGTTGGCATGCCTGGCTGCGGAGTAAAAATGCTGAGATATGCACTTCATCAGGGATTAATATATACAGTGAACTACTTGCCCAGGGCAAGTGAAAGTTAAAAAATTGTGGAAGGGTAACCAAAATTTCAGCATTTACTTGCCTGACTGGACAAGTGGGCTAACATTTAAACCTTTACCCCAAGGCTTGAATCTCAGTACATTTTCAGTTTACCATTTTCTTGCTTGGTAAAAGGAAACACTATTGATAATACCTGTTTATCTAAAATTACTATTAAATTTATTTTTACAAATACTAAAGTAAAGAGAAATATTATTAATAGACAAACATTTGAACATGTTTATTGTCTAACATGCAATGAAACATGCAACACAGTCTTACATGTAGAATATTCTTTTTTTATGGCAAATAACCAATGATTTTTGTAGGGCAATTAAAATGCATGTAGGAAAAGGAAAAGCTAGATCTATGGTACTTGCCTGACCAGGCAAGTAATGTCAAAAGTAATGTCGAGCACTGTTCATGTTTATCTATGCACTGTTAATGCCTGTGGGTGTGTTGTTAATGGAGCTCCTTCATGATCATTATTGGATACATGTAATTAGAACATTAGCAGCCTCTGTACCTGTGGGCTGTGTATTAGATGTGATTACCACTTGCATCAATCTGTAAGGCATCAGAATGACCTGTCACCCTCTTTCACCAAACGTTGACTGACCCATTAACTACCCTATGATAAAGTAGACTAGCTGTCACGTTGGTCAAGGCATGGTGGAATTTTTAAACTTCACTTAGTCTCTAGGGGTCTTGCTAAACACTGAAAAGTACCAAAAAATTAACATTTTACCATTTCGTGAAAAGTCACGAAAATTTCCTGAAGAGTTACTGGAAAGACTATAAAAGCACCTTTTAATTTAAGGGGCCCAATCACCTATAAAGCATGTTGAGTTATCACGAAAAATAGCTTCTTCCCATTAAAATAAATCTGTCCCTGCCAAAATATTGCCCTGAAACTGTTTGCTTTCTCCTGTAAGGAATTGTAAAAACAGTGCACCGGGCGCGATGAAAGGTGTAAACATAAACACAGCGTGTGGGGCCGTGTGCATGTGTCAATCAGGTGATGCCCTGACTGACTTGGCCCAAAAGATGTAATGCATGTTTCTGCTGGCTGAAAAACCGTGTGTTGCCCCTCTTAATCGGTCCTCCGGTCATGCGGCCTTGTTATGGTAAACAGACTGTATTTACCAATAAGCAAAGCCATAACATGGTGTTAAACAGCCATGCAAGGAAATGAGACCGTGTGCTGGAATAGTTTTGCTAAGAAAAAATTGTATAAAATAAAACTGATCTTATAGTGTGAAAAAATTAGCATAATTTAGCTCTTGATTATGTCCCTTTAATAGAAACACTAAAAATACCAAAATGTTGTTTAAGACTGTAAGTAAAGTTAGAAAATTGTCTGTTTTTTTTTAGGATGATGAGAAGTGACTAAAAAGCACCATAGTGTTACAAAATGTTACCATATAAGTACTAAAAAATAATAAAAATACTGAAAAGTGACTGAAAAGTACTGAAAAATTAATACTGTTTAATGAATTATGAAATTAGAATGCATTTCAAACAAATTTTGTCCATATTTCTTTCATAAAGTGCCATTTTAGACCATTGAAATGTTCAAAATTAAATACATGATATGGAATATTTTATGTAAATCTCTATTGCTAAACGATATGACTCTTGAATGATCAAGCACCTAAAGCAAGAACATTTAATATTAAGTCACTGAGTAAACACCTAGGCCCAAGGTTGAACGAGAACAGCAGTAACACAGGATATGGCAGTTTTCATGTGAGTTAATTGATCGTCGGTGTATGGAACCACTGATGTTGGCTTTCTTTGGTACGGATTATTTTTCACACAAATTTGTGATCCTGCATCATTGATGCTACAATCTAAATATGATCTGTGAGGTTGCATCTGTGCTGCCCAGTACTTTGGCTGTCTATATTTTTTTGGGCTTGCTTGACATTATGCACTTGATTGGTGTCTTTCGGGCACATGTCTGAATCTTCCAATACAATTTCTGTATACACCTATTTTGCAGATTTCCCAGACTCAACTTTTTGGTTGATTTTCTTCTGTAATCTCTGATTGTGTGCGAATATACTGCACTTGTGTATGTCTTCTCCCATGGGACTGGATGGTTTCTGGTGGGATTCTTTAATATATCCACTATAGCAAGGTTTGGCTGGGCTGCATTGAAGGGAGCTCTTTCAAACCAGGTAACACGTCTTGCAAAGGATGGTTTAGCTTTTAACAAAGAGTAACATCTGACCATTATAGCCACACCATCTTATGCTAGTTGTGGTTCAGTGGCCACCACTCCTTCCCCTTCTTAGCAACAAACAATCCCTTTCTCTTTTCTATGAACTTCCAACTGTTGTCCCCAACCCTGACAATGTGTGTTCTTGGGCACCCATAGGATCTAGTTTGCCAAGCTCCACAGTCATCAATAAACTGGGCTTTCATACCAGTCTTCTTTCTATTTGCATTTGCTTCATTGTTCATTAAGAAATAGCAGTTTTCTTTCACACCCTTTGAATCTCTTGGCAGATCTCCCTGTTGGTGTTACTTAATAAATGTAGCAAGGTACTAGCCCCCATAAACTTGTGGTCAGGTAATGGAGTACCCAATTTAATGGGCCGCCTAGTGATTCTGTCACATCTGCTGTATCGCCCGCTGTTGAAAGATCCAGCACTGGTATGCAGCTGCAGAGAGTGGACCATCCACTGGTGGGAACTGATCATGGGGCACATCCTGATCCTGTGTGGCTGGTTGAACTAGTTCAGATGAAAGTCCTACTTCAGTACTGCTGATTTTTGGTAGCAGTAGTGAAGAAGGTGGAGAAAGAGAAGGTGTGCTTGACACTGATGTTGGCTTACTTCTGCATGGGAGTCAGAGGAGGCGTCTTGATTTGTGGCGACATGAAATCCTGTATCAAGGTCATCTGGAATCACAACAAGTTCTGGTGATTGGGTTACAGATTTACACAAGAAGGGAACAAAGTGGTTTATGACAATGCATTCGATTTTAAATCTCTTTGATGTATCATTAGTGCAGGCTGTCCACATCAGCTGAAGATTGGTATACTGTTTCCTTACACCACGACCAGACAGAACTCTCGTCAATCATTAGTTTCAAATGAGTTATTCAGTATTGGGAAATACAAGAAGAGCTCTAAAAGGCAAGGTCTCAATCATGTCAGAATAGTTCCCAACAGAGAGGAAATCAGTGCAGTATGAATTGTATGGTGTTGTAACAACTCTGCTGTCATCCTACTCTTGGTGCTTATAGTCATACCATTTAGGATGAAGGAGTATCTCTATGGCTGCCTGTACTTGTAGCTCAATGTGGTGCTTTTCATCTCCAAACAAGGCACAAGAAGCTGACCTGTACACACAGTTACCATCTTTGGCAACACCTGTGGGCAAGTAATTGTCAAGCAAAGATCGATTGCCCTTCTTTATGGGGTTTTCTTTAAACTGATGACTTTGGTATTATTCGTTTACTTTTCAGCAAATTTATTGTGTTATCAGTTTTTAGGTATTTTCATATATTTTTTTTCTCATATTTCTGAAGAGTGATAATTTGCAAAAATTTAATAACTTTATGACAGTTTAAAAACACTTTTCAATAATTCTTGCCATTTACATTAAATAAAAGGTGCTTCTATAATCTTTTCAGAAACTTTTAGGTTACTGTTCATTACTTTTCAATATATTTTAGTCTTTTTTGTTATTAATTAGTACTTATTTGGTAAAATGTTGTCACTTTCTTGTGCTTTTCAGTCACTTTTCATCAACCTTTATAAAGGGTTGAAAAGAGCACACAATTTGCTAACTTTACTGACAGTTTAAAACAACTTTTTGGTAATTTTTAGTGTTTACATTTATCAAAAGGTGCTTTAATAATCTTTTCAGAAACTTTTCTGTATTTTTCGGTGTTGAGTAAGACCTGCTACACATGCCTGCTTGCAAATCTAATTAGTAGTAATACAGATCTCTATTTTTTGCAATTGATGTTTGTCTTAATTGTAAATTATTTGTCATACATACCACAATAAATAGGTTATCAGATTTGCTGACAGAAAAAAAACCAAGTCAAAACATAACCTCCTTGGTAGATCATAGAAAAACCCAATGCAGGTTTTAACCAGGTTGACTAGACTTTCTGTTTCTTTCATATTAGGTTACAGTGTCCTCTATATGAGAATAAAATGACATTAATCAAACAGACATGAAATAAGTATGACATTATCAGTATATAACTTGTCATAGTACAATGTCATTGTTTGCTCAAGAACAATAAAAAATCAATAAGAACAAAAACCTAGTTTAAAGCACAGTCCAGGTACTTGTGATGTGCACAGTCATGTTTATATATGTATCATTAGTGCCTTTATCAATTGTCATTTAGTTTTACATATTTGATCCTTTACTTATGAGTATATATGGTCAGATATAAGGCCGAGTGATGAAGGTGATAATATCATGTAAGCTAGCTACTGTTCAAGGGCCAATCTAAAATAATGGACATTATTGGGTTTGAACTCCACTAATCCCAAGTTGCCTGATTTTTATGATCCTTCTTAATGAAAAAATCCCAGTCATAAACCAACTTGGATAACAGGCCAAAGTATATTTAATTTTTTAAAAAATTTCTCTTTATATGACACCTAAACACTCTAACATATTTTGATATGCTCAACATTTATAAAAATTAAAATCCATGTATAAGACAACATGTTAACAGAAAAAAACTTCAAATGTGACTCTACTAGTTACATAGATGTGACTAGATTCATAAATGGTCATTGTTACTTAAATGAAAGACTATTTCTGTTAATTAAAAGCGAACATTCATATAAAACTTTTTTTGTAATTAAGGATGGGGTGGGGGAGGAGGGGGGATGGGGGGAGGCTGCATGCCCAGGGATATACTGGCGGTGTATCATGTAAAAAATCTAATCCCCTAGGAATGAAATCTAAACTAACTTACAGAACATGTCCATTAAATAAGACCAAACAGAGGGATTGGTAAATGCCCTGGACACTGTCCACACAGTCCCTCTGTGTATATGTCTGTGGCAGGATTTTAGGTTACAAGGTTAGTGATATGTCAAGAAATCATACTGAGTTTATTCTGTACCAACATAGTGCCCACAAAGGCACTGTATACATTATAGATCAATAGGGTGCTTTAGGCAGGAATGCAGTAGTACACTTTCCTTATATGTTCTAATACCTTAATTATATCTATAGGCTTATATTAGGAGTAAATCAAGTCATATAAGATTGCTAAACTGAAAATCAATACGATAATAATTATGTTATAGTAAGTATAATCATACTCAGGGTTTTAAATTTCAATTGATATTACGCCCTTATTTTATCATTCAACAAACTCACAAGTAACATTTTCACAACACTCATGCTTTTACTCTGCCACATTATATTCATATTTATCACCTTTTTTATACCCTGCCATAAATTCTTTTGGTGATATTACCTAATTTTTAGCTCAGCTGACTATAAGTAATCTGAGCTATAGTCGTGGTCCATTGTCCCTCGTCTAGTCCGTCTGTCCGTCCGTCCTTAGATGTGGCACGTTTTGAAACTGTAAGACCTTGGAATCCGAAAATTTGGCATAATGTTATATGTCCCCAAGATCTCCTACCAAGCCAAAAATTGGGTCTTTGCAACTTTGTTCCTTTGAGAAATTAAAGAAAAACCTCAATTTTTTACTATAAACCTATTTTCACACTTCAGGACTGCCAAATATCAAAACCACTGATCTGTTTTTCCTCATATTAACCATAAATATTCCTCTATATAGTTCCTATGTACATGCCAGAAATTAGGTCTGTATTATATAATTTAAAAAAGTTATGGGCCCAAACATACTGCACTTTTTAAAAAATCAGGAAAAATATTTGGTCACTTAACACAAATAAATTGTTAAAGCTAGGGACTTTTTTTCAGTAATATAACTTGAATTAATCAAAATTTAATTGTATACCCAAAATTAGATCAAAATCTTTAAAAAATTTTTAAATATTAGCAAAAATATAAAATTGGTACCTTAAATTTTGCCCAAATTTGACCATGGCACGTTTTTTTCTCGTAAGTATATTTAATTTATTTTTCACAGCCGGGATACAATCTGGATTTAATCTGTTGAATTCTGAAATATGAAAGTAAAAGCTTAAAAATTATTCTAATTATGGAAGTTTTTCAGATGCTCTAATGTATTTGCGTTTTGTATATCCAAGACCCCACTCTTGCTCACTAAAACCTTGCCTACGGTAGGTAACATTATTAGTGATGCAGCACTGGCAGAACACCCCTGCTGTAATAAACATACTCTTATTCTCATGGGCTCTACCCCAACAACCCCCCCCCCCCCCACCACCACCACCATCACCAATTATATTCCAATACATGGTTTGTTATTGTCAACTGTATTTCTTTAAATGTAAAGCTGTTTTGATCCAATGTGCACAACTTTTCTTGAAATACTAATTCAAGAAGTAATCCAAGAGATGCCACGTTGTTCTTATGAAGCATTTTTAAGAAATTATTTCCTTTTAAATAATTAAACTAACTATAATTTAACCCATCAGTAGGCATAATTTGATAATATATGAAACAAATCATGGATAAATAAAGGTGCAATTTAAAATTGTGAATTCTGGAGTGTTATTTTCATATATTTATTGCTTTGCAAATTTAAAAAATATATTTTATAAAAAAAAATATATATATCTGTGTGCATAATGTGATGTTACCTGACTAAATTAAGTATAAATGTTGATGCAATTTAGATTTGTGAATCAATTTAAATATTCAGATATATATGATATACTGTAAAGATATAGTAAAATTTATAAACTAAAATAAATGACTTAACAAAAGAAAAAATTGGATCTAATGCAAATATTTGTTCATTATTTTCCTGTCTCAGTAGAATGGAAATTAAAGTTATTTGCTTTGTTTTCCATCTCTCTGCCTGTTTTTTTAAATATTTAAAAATAATTTCATTTAAATTAAATATTATCCTTTACGTATATGCAGAGGTGCTGTAACTCCCACCAGTCCCTGTAGGAAAAAAAGAAAAAAAAGGCACTGTTATGAATATACATCACTTTCTGAAAATTAAAAAAAGGCACTGAGTTCAGTGTACATCACTTTCCAAAATTGAATAAGGCAATGTATTAAATGTACACCATTTTCCAAAAATGGAAAAAGCACTCTTGAATGAACACTCAATGTTTGCTAATAAGAACAAAACAGGAGCTCTGTATTGAATGTGCACCTTTGAAAAGGAAATGGCACTTAATTCGTGTACACCACTTTCCGAAATTAAAAAAAGTCTATGTATCAAATGTACACCATTTTTCCAGAATGAAAGAATACTATTGAAAGAATACCATTTGCCAATAAGAAAGAAAGCACCATATTTAAAGTAAACCACTTTATAAGAAGGTTAAAAAAGGTACTTCATTCAATGTGCATCACTTTCTGAAAAGTGGAAAAAGCTGCTGTATTGATTTTGAAATACTTTCTAAACAAGGGGAAAAGTACTCTTTTTTATGTGCACCACAGTATGTTTTGATAATAACTCTTAAACTGATTATATGATTAAATGATCGATCCTGACTGCTACAGATTGGACACAATGATGTTTTATTGCAAACCATTGTTTATTTTTTTGTATTTTCAGAGCATGGCGTTCAACTTGCGAGAACGTCAGTTGCTTGGTATCCACGGGTTACTGCCGCCTAGAATAAGTTCACAGGATGAGCAGGTTTACAACGTTAAACAGAACCTGACCCGCTGGGATAATGACCTTGACCGATATATCTACCTGATGGGTCTCCAAGATCGTAATGAGAAGCTGTTTTACCGAGTTGTGGTAGAAAATGTAGAACAGATGATGCCCATCATTTATACACCCACAGTGGGATTGGCCTGCCAGAAATATGGCTTGATATTTCGAAAACCCAGGTGAGGTTTATTAGATATTTTTTCATCAACAATCATCTAAAATAGAGGATGGGGAAAAATTTTTCCTTTGGGTTGGATGGGGCACATAGTACATGCATTCAGAAGAGCCCTTGTGGGCTTTGTTGAAATGAATAACTAAAGTTAAGAAAGCCAAATAAAGTTTATTTCATTGAAGAAAATTATTTTGAAAATATGTTTTATATAGATATATATATTGAAAGACTATCAAATGAAACTCCTAACATTGCAGTCATCTGTTTCTGTTGACCATAATTGATATTGCCACAAAAGAATCTTTGGACTACATGTGGCCTGGACGTCATTATTTTCTTGCGCCTGGCCAAAACAGATTCTCTGGTATTTTTACTGGCTTAATAAGAATATTAGTTTTATATATATAAATATATATAATATTAATATGGGTGTTTTATATATTTAACAGGGGACTCTTTATCACCATTAACGATATGGGTCACATATATGAGATCCTGTGTAACTGGCCAGAAGCTGACATCAAGGTAAGTCAGCATTTGTACAGGAATAAAAGTTTTTTTTCAAACTGTTCATCAATAAATGGTATATCATAAAGTAGGCAAAAGAAACATTTAAATTTTAATTTTCATTGGTTGAAAATGGATTGTTTTGAAGCCATAACTGGTGAGAAAGAAAGATTTAGAATTAAAGTACCGGTATACAAAATAAAAATTATATTAAAATTAATATAATAAAGCATATTAAAATGAAATTGAATCTTTAAAAATATGAGCAAGTATTTAAGATCCAAAAATTGTCATATACCGTATTATACCAAGATAGATATATATTTCTAACACTTCATTGAAATCCATCCGTAACTTTCAGTTCTATATATTGGATATTATCAAAGCGACAAACAGATGGGTAGATAAAAGCACCAACAGAATCGAGTCCACTTAATTAAGCATCATTGGCAGAGATGTAAATATCTCAACTAAAACAATGCAGGCAGGACAATACAAAATAATGTCAACATGAACTATCCTTAAATCTAATCCTTTTATGCAGACTTGTTTTATTTGAGCAATATATTCTTAATACACTGCATATAACTGTGTGTGCTAATACAATGAAAGTTATCAGATGATAATTACTGAGTTAGCCAAGTTCTTCACCTGTTGGCGTTTATTAGGGTAACTGTATGAACAGTTATCTTATCTGTGGTGGCATGCTGAACCCAGGTAGATAGTGACATACAATACCAGTGTGAATGAGGATTTATCTGACAGTAGTGTACAATGCACAACCTTGTGCAGCTTAATCTAACAAGAATAATGCACTCTATAACTCACACAAATCTACTTAAAAGGATGCTGCCTCATACTTAAGTGTTATTCAGGAGAGTAAGCAAAGACAATTTTAAAGATCATCCATATTACAGAGCTGTCGTTTGGGAAAAGAATTCTTTTAAGTTGCTTGAAGATTTTTTATTTCTGTGCCCTCACATCTCAGAGACAAATCAGAAAGCAACATGTCTCTGCTAGCATTATGGATCACCGGATCTTAAACATTTCCAGAATCCTGATAAAACTTAGGTGTGTGCTGTATAAGCACAAAATATACGATGCCTTACCTATAAAATATGTGTAACTCTTCATATCACAATCGCTTTACAAAATTCTTTTACAAAAGTAATTCATAATTTACTAATACAAGTAAATAATGTGTGCTTTTGGCCAGGAAAAAACAAGTTGCCCCATCCAGTAATGATTAAGAATCCATTAAACAAGTAGAGTGAAACTCCCCTAAGCTTGACACTCAAGGGACTGGAGGATTTTGTCTGTATTAGTGAGTTGTCCTGTTTAGAGGAGTTTGGCATATTGCGTCAATTCGTCATTGAATGTTTCTGATATCCTATATTTTCATTAAATGTATGCTTAAATTGAAATAGGCTACATAAATTTGTTTAAATCATTTTCAAAATAGCTTAAATATGCACTTGCAATTTATAACATATAATTATTTAGAAAAGAAAAGAAAGACAAACATCAGCTAGGCCTTGCAAACTGTTCTTGGCAGTTTCGCTTCGACGTACCATGCTTCATCTTCTGTTTAAGCAAGCGGCAGTCTATGGATGGGTCCCACTAGGCATATAGAAGATTGATTATTGACAGCATCCGGACAGCATGATTATTTGTTAAAGGATATAGTCTTCACCACGCATTCACCATAACAAAGTGCAAACTGTCACAAACTATAATTACGACTCCCCGGGCTGGACGCGGAACAGAAAGGAAGAACGGCAGTCTTTGATGGTGCCCTTGTCGAATGAAAAGCTGTTTCAGTTTGAAAGCTTACTTTTCCTAATTGACCTTCCAATCTTAATTTAACAATGATTGTGTTATCAACACATTTATAGAAATAAACAACAATTTCGATACTGTATATTTACTGTATATCATACAAGGTCTTGACCTCGGAGCGCCATCTCCCGGTAAATATATGAACAAAAATAGAACTCGCGATGTCTGTCGGCATTAGAGGGTCTCTATATGTACTGGATATGCTGGCAGGATGGGAAAGTTTGTCAGTTGTCCGAGATAGTGAGTTACCCACTTTACTGAGTTAACATCAAACATAATATTGAGGGAAAACTGAAGGGACTGAGATTTAGTGTCCGCATTAGTGAGTTGTCTGCCTTACTGAGTTGTCCGCAAGTAGGAGTTTCACTGTATATTATAATGGTCAGGATTACCTCATAAAATATTGTAGATATACTCGTGGATGTCACCCGAACATGAGTTTATGATTAGCTCAATTTCAGCTGTACTTTATGGACTACCATATGGTCTAGTTTTATACCAAAAGCTGAGATTGCCAGATGCATATATTTTTAATCACCATTATTATTTACTTATCATTTAAATTATGATTAGATTTCCATCATATTTTTTTAAAAATTTATAACAAGTATACATAAAGCTGCTTTTCTACTACTACCATATGTGTGTGGTTTTGAAGCTGTGTATATTTTTATAATATAATTATGATTTAAGTAATAATTGCTCTCCTTATATAAATATATATGTGTGTGTTTGAATACATGTGGCATGAACTTGTCTCCCAGAACTATAGGAAAAGTGCTATGTCATGGCCTTGAGTGCTCATGCTAGTGGTACACACTTGCTCACTTAAAACTGCAACCCTAGCCAAGCGTCTGACTTGGCACTTCTTGTACTATATATAGCAACTATTGACCTCCAAGGTGTGGGTTTATCATGTGGTCAAGTAGTGTACAGAGTATCATTCAACACGAAATAATTCTTGAGGTGAAAACCCAGCTTTAGGCTTGACTGAATACATGCTACCAGTAGTATGGTTAATAGGAACCCCTCCCCCTCTTCCACCTCATGTTAACAAATTTATATCCTATGACTTCATAGCAAGTGTATGATGTATTGTATGCTTATTTCAACTTGCTGGTGACCACTGTAACCCAAGTGAAGCTCCGATTAGGCATTTTAATGTGGGTTTAACAGAAATTCATCTCTTGTTACTAAGAATATTTCCCTTTGAATGTAACTTCATGAGGCTTCATGTTTTAAATGGTATGTTCAAGGTGTATGATGTGAAAGTAGTTGGGTCTGATGTGGTGCTGTGAAATACTAATTAAATCATAGAATTCATCAAAAGAATTACAGATCTCTATAATGACAGTTTCCTTTTTTCTGGCAAGTATTTCATGACAATCAAAAGAATGATAATAAGTTTTGATGTCAGTGGCAGCTACATGTGAATTGTAAAAAAATATGATTTTCTAAATTGAATTATAAAATTTGGATCAAGCTGCTGTACAGTAACATAACTAACTTAAATGACTCCAATAAAACTTTAATATGCAGAAATTTGGTTGAAGACAAGTATTATGATTACAGTAATGACACATTTAATATACATTTAGTCAGGTGATTTATTTATAATAATATTTATTTATAAATTGTTTTAAGTCAGGTGATTCAACATAATTGATCAATCTCTGAATTGTTTAAGAAGTTACACAAACAAATTGGCTATTTGTCTCTTTATATCGAGCAGAATATCAATAGGAATAGTTATTGTATCCGCCAAAACAGAATTTTGTGGATACTATGTTTTTGCATGGGTTCCACTGCCGCTGCTGCCGCCACGTTCATTTCAGGAGAACTCCTGTGAGACCCTTGGACCATTCTTCCGATTTTCCCTCACCTATGTACTTGTGCATAACAAAGACAGGTGGGGCCACCTGCAATCCTTTCTGTGCAGTACAAATCTGGGTGTCTTTTAGATAACAGCCCATATCTCAGGAGTGGTTCAATGTATTGAGCTGAAATTTAGCATGTCCATAGATCTTGGAAAGTTTTCTCTTAAACCAGACAGGTGGCACCAACTACACCTTTCCGTTTTTGTAGAATAAATGAATGCTTTTTTCTCAGAAGTGGTCTGGTGTATTGGCCTGAAATTGTGCATGTCCATAGATCTTGGAAACCACCATCTCATACTGAAGACTGGTGGAGCCAGAAGCAGTCACTTTTGCTTGGCATCCATCTGTACGTTTGCTTTGGGTCAAAATTGCTCATATCTCAAGAGTGGTTGAATGTGTTGGTCTGAATTTTGGCCTGTTCATCCATCTTGGACAGTGTTCTTGTAAACCAGACAGGTGGTATGCCACCTGCCTTCCTGTTTTCATTGAGTCAATCAATGCCCTTTTTCTCAGAGTTTTTGTGGACTTCATTCAGGAGTGGTGTGACATACCACTTAATCCATGCCTCACTTCACCCATACCACTCTGATTTTGGCGGATACAGGTTGTCGCTGGTCGACTACCTGTATCCTAGTTTGTCACCATTTATAGTTTAGACATATTTTTATATAATGCGATTTATTTTTTTTCAGGCCATTGTGGTGACTGATGGTGAGAGAATCCTGGGTCTGGGAGACTTGGGTTGTTATGGTATGGGTATTCCTGTAGGTAAGCTTGCCCTGTATACAGCGTGTGCCGGTGTTCAGCCTCACCAGTGTCTGCCCATACAGCTCGACGTTGGGACCAATAATGAGGTAAATACAGGTGACCTGAAAAATTGTCATTGTTTCAAGTTGACTACCCACATGGGCCCAAAGGGCTACATCACTCCAAATGGTCACCATGTCAAAAACAATAGGCCCTTTATGGAAAAGCTTCCCATTGTCGTTTTTGCACTGGTAACCACAATGATGTCTGTATTGAACCAAGTTATGTACAATATCACAAGTACCAAATAAAAGGAAAAATAAATGATAGTGAAGCTCAAATTGTAAACAAACTTTATAACTCTTTTTAATCAACTGATTCATGATACTCTTTGATGATACATATACATCAAGGTTATATAAGTATCAAACTCTCTATGGATGTTATTTAAACATATATATGTACCAGTGTCATGCTTTACCATGCATTATAAATATTTGTCTTTACTTCTGGATATAGATATAGATATGCCCATTTGACAGTATGTCCTTGCCTGTATTGGTCTTTGGAGCAAAGACAGCTAGGTCATATTCAGTTCAGTCCAGTGTGGCCCCATGTGTAGATGCACTAAGGCTAAGGTTTATCTGGTGTAGTCAAACATTAGTCTAATGTCCTGCGGATCTGTTTACTTAGATATTTCAGGCCCTGAAATATGGCACAATAGATATTATAGCTTGGAGGGCTAGAGCTTACTGAATTTAAATGACACTGCAAACACAATAATCTGGTTTTTATGATCTCATGATTGGGGTTAGTGGTGTTTCAGGTCACAGCTGTAGCCAGCGGTTGTACAATATGTACCACGGATGGTTGATGTTACTGTTACAGAATCGTATAATTCTGGAAGAAAAAATAAATAAATGACCATTTGTGTTATCATAGGTCCAGGTAATTACAAGGTCATTGTGATCCTTAGTTTATAAGATGAATCACATGATTGTATTTCTGCCCAAAAAGTTTAGATTATTTTAATTTCCATTTAAACAAACATAGCCATGCTGTATAAAAGGACATGGTATGCATGGAACACAACATTAAAGGGGCCCAATCACCTATCTGACCTTTATATACAAAAGGTAATCCCTTGGAGCTTTTATAAAATAAGGCCAAAAAATGTAAATATCACCACACACAGGCTGCTTGTTTTGTTTATATCAACATCTTTATAATATGTGAGGGCCCTCCATGATTATTAAAACAAATTCAACAAGGGCATCTGGCAGCAAGTAAGATAAGCTAGAGCTTTGCAAATGGTGTTTTTTGCAACAAGTTACCTTTCTATCTGTGCATATATGCAACCTACCATCTCAGGTTACATGTTTTTCCCGTTTGTCAACATAGCTGTATTTACAAACATGTTGTTAATAAACAAGTTCATACATCCTTCAAGGAGGCCTTTTAAGAAACTTTCATAACTAGACTCACCCTTAGATCATGAATATATACACAGAGGATGCCAGAAATCACATTAATTCTTATCAAAAGGTAGGTGAATGGGCACCTTTAAGTTCCAGAATTAAGCTATAATAATTAATCAGGATTAGATGTAAAAAGTGAATTAATACATTCTCCATTGATTAAATTTGCTGGACTATTTCTCCAAGCTTTCCAGGCACTTTTATGTTATGATTTAAATTATATTTATTTTACATATTTTTTTTTAAAGAAATTACTCAATGATCCCTTGTATATTGGACTTCGTCAGAAGCGAGTCACAGGGGAGAAATATGATGCCTTCCTAGCTGAATTCATGAGTGCAGTTGTTAAAAGGTCAGTTTATTAAATAATAGTACTAATTCATGTTTTGTGTAAGGGGAAAATTACAGATTTGGTTAATAATCCTTCATAGTAGCTAATTTAAGGGGCAGATTCTTCAGTTCACTTTCGTAAAAAGAATAAAAACAGTTATATTCTGTTACCATGTTGGCACATTTCACCTTTTATAAAATATTTATTCCTGTTATTCTTATTTTTATTCATACTCTTATTCTTACACTTATTTTTATTTTATTCCTATTTCTATTCCTACTCTTATTCTTACACTTATTGTTATCCTTACTCTTATTTTTACTCTTCCTCTTATTTGACAGCTGTGCATAAGACAGTCAGGCACTATCTCCTTTCAATAACACATTCATGTGACATGAAAATGGCTGATGTAAACAGAAATCTTGTTTATATATGGCTTTGTTATATGATGTGGATATTTAAAGAAAATAAATCTAGTTGGGTAAAGATTTACTAACATGCAAGGCTGTCACAAAATGCGTGAGATCTAAGAAATAATTCCTTCACCCAATCTCTTTGGGCCCTAGGTGCTCAACTGGCCAAATAATGCACGGGTGTGGTATGTCTGTGCGTCAGATGCAAGTAATCTTTTGTTTACACACACACAACAGGACCATGGGATCAGCTGCATCAAGGCTCATACAAAGGCACTTGAAAATGATGAAATAGCCGTTGTACCGTGTACAGGTTGAACTGTCATTACTAATATTTCAGATACAAGGTTTACTAAAGGATATGAACTAAATAAGATGAAAAAACACACGTGATGGGTACAGCTGATTTTTATGCCAATAGAGAATGCTTCTTTAATCCATTAAGGCCTTCTGACATATATAACTTCTGTCCAAAAATAACCAAGGATTCATATAAAGACTGATGATGAGATGAATTTGTTGCCCCTGTTAAGGAAAAGTCACAAAATCATATTTGATGGCCCATGCTTAAATATAGCAATGATAACATTTGAGCTTATTCCCAAAATTGTCTAAAAATTCCTGTTAATTTGGTCTTAAGATCTTCAGATTCTGTCTTCCTGATGTAATACATGTGAACATTTCCTAAATTGTCATTAAACTTCCATTAGGCCACACACAAAAAATTGTTCCACAGAATTCCCTATAGATTTCAGGATGACTCATTCTTCTTACAGCTATGTCAAGATATCAGTATAAAACACTAAATTGTCATCAAATTCCCATTAATTTGTTCTTTGGATTCAAGAGAGTGCAGTAAGACTTCCCTGTGTGCAACATGTGAATACTTCCTGAATTGCATTCAATTTATTCAATCTATTGTAACCCCACACTAAATAAACACCACTCCTGTAACTTCATGATGTTGCCAATTGAAACTTTTACCATGATCATTTCAAAGCTTTCTTAATGGTATCAGAGAAAGTGGACTAATACACCTTATAAAAATTTTTTTGTATTCCTCCTGTAAAGTTGCAAAATTCCGCATATTTTATCTTGACACGGGAAATTAAAAAATGGCCAGTTGCTCCTTATTTTTAGAGCCAGTTTTTATAGAACAATTTTTAGCTCAGCTGACGGCCGTCTGTCCGTTAACAAGGCACAAATTGTAACCACTGGACCTGGAATCTTCCTACTTTACATCCAGAGAGGTCCATGAAAAATCTCCTTGGAAACCTGGAATGCAGACTGGTGGCGCCACCTGTATTTTTAGCTCAGCTGACTATAAGTCATCTGAGCTATAGTCGTGGTCCATTGTCCGTCGTCCGTCCGTCTGTCCGTCCGTCCGTCCGTCTGTCCGTCCGTCCGTCCGTCCGTAGATGTGGCACGTTTTGAAACCGTAAGACGTAGGAATCCAAAATTCAGCATAAAGTTAGATGTCCCCAAGATCTCCTACCAAGCCGAAAACTGGGTCTTTGCGACTTCATTCCTTTGAGAAATTAAGGAAAAACCTCAATTTTTTATTAAAAACCTATTTTCACACTTCAGGACTGCCTAATATCAAAACCACTCATCTGTTTTCCCTCATATTTACCATAAATATTCTTCTATATAGTTCCTATGTACATGCTAGAAATTATGTCTGTATTATATAATTTAAAAAAGTTATGGGCCCAAACATAATGCATTTTGTAAAAAATCAGGAAAGATATTTGATCACTTAACACAAAACTTGTTAAAGCTATGGACTTTTTTCCAGTAATATAACTTTAATTTATCAAAATTAAATTGTATACCCAAAATTAGATCAAAATCTTTTAATTTTTTTAAAATATTAACAAAAATAAAAAATTGGTACCTTAAATTTTGCCCAACTTTGACCATGGCACGTTTTTTTCCTGTAAGTACTGTGGATTTAATTTTCTCAGCATGTTTTTGTTAGCATTTTGTCTGTTAACACCAAAAATTTGAAACCAGTTGATCAAAAACTGTAGATTTTATTCAAGTTTTTAAGCACCATGTAACAAATTGTTTACATCAAGCTAGTGTTATGCAGTTTGCAAGAGCTCAGCTCCCCAGCTTCAGCTCAGTTCCTGAAATTTGGCATACAATTAGATGTCTCCAAAATTCCCTACCATGCCAAGAATTTGGTCACTAGGACTTAATACCTTCGAGATATTAATGAAAAACTTCATTTTTCCATTAAAAACCCATTGTTACACTTCAAGACTTCCTAATATCAAAACCACTGATGTGACTTTAATCATATATAATATACATATTTTTCTATACATTCTATGCATATGCCAGAAATGATGTCAGTATTGCATAATTGTTTTAAGTTATGGGCCGAAACATAATGCACTATGTAAAAAATCAAGAAATATATTTACTCCCTTAACAAGGGGATTGCTGAAGCTAGAGTTTTTTTGCCAGGGATGTAACATTATTTAATCAAGATTCAATTGAATACCCCAAATTAGTCCTGAATTTTTCAAATTTTATACGTTATTAGTATAAATATAAAATTAGTACCTTAAATTTTGCCCAACTTTGACCATGGCACATTTGTTTCTTGTGAGCACGGTTGATATAATTTTCATATCATGCACACAAGGATTTCAGCTTTTTAGTTAAGAAAGCTGAAAGAAATTGGCCAAAAATTGTAGCTTTTATTAACGTTTTTATGAGACCATGTCAGACCTTAACTCTCTCCAGCCCCTCTTGAGTCACCTGTATGTTGACCCTGTTGAACTTTCAGCAAATTATGCATGCTTGAGGCGAGCCATACACTGGGGCAGGTAGGCAGCTTATGGCTTGCCACAGTTGATCCAGGTGTCCAACCAAACTCATCTAGTAGTTTTAACCAACAACATAACAATTAACAATAAATTAATAAATTTTTATTGTTTTTTAATAACAAATTAAAGAAAAATAAAAAGGAATTTGTTAGTTTATAATAACAGGAAATCAACTTGCAGTTACTGATGATATAAGAATCTTGTATCGATGGATAGAATGTCACGTACTCCAAATAACACCATGCAGTCACCTATGGTATTTTTCAGTTCAATTTTAATGATAAAAAAGTAAATCATATTATTCGTTACTAATCATTAGGGATCATATGAAGGAAATTAATGATAGACAAAGATGCAGTTGATAATATTAATCTAGATTCCTACTGTGTCTAGTGTGTACATTGATGTGAAATTAGTCTAAAATGAATATATTACATTTATTTTTTTAAAATATAAATAAAAGCCATAAAACCAGGTACTTTTGATCATAATTTAAATGTGTGAATTTTGTATATTCTGGATTCTCAACATCATTGTTTGGTGAAAACTGAATAAATGTCAGTAATGGTGGGAATACTTTGCAATTGTATTTAAATACGAATATGAATATGTACTCCATTATAGAATTTCTTGCATAAAGAATTGGAATTCAGGTAAAAATAAAAGTATATGAATACCAGTGCAAATACTTTCAAAATGTATTCATGAATGCATTCATGAATATATTCTTTAATATTATTTTAATAATCTTTTCAGTTATATTTCATTTTAAAAAATCATAAGATTCTCTATTATTTTTAATAAAAATTATATTTGGGACAATATTTGTATTTTTTTAAATAAAAAGTTGAACTCTTATATCATATGTTCTGCTTATAAGTTATATGGCCAAGTCAAAATCTGTGCGACAATAGTACTCCATTTGTTAATAAAATAAATGAAATCAATCTTCTTCCCTGTCTCCAAAGATAATATCATAATCATACATAAGCTAAACAACAACAACTCATAATAAAGCTTATATTTATTACCACACCAAACCAGCATGTGCCTCATTCCTAAATCATATTTTTTAATTATATATAACAGCTGAGCGCCGTGACCCATAGGTCCCTTGTTTTTATTTTTTACGAATTTTTATCTCTATTTTTGAGACCTTTAAAAATGTGAACATCTATTAACAGGGCACAAATCGTAAAGACTGGACCTACAATCTTCATTCTTGACATTCTTAGAGACTTATGAAAAGTCTCCATGGAAACCAGAAATTAGGTCTCTGTTACCCATATCCTTTGAGCTATGGGGCCCCAAAGTACCCCCTAGAATAGTGAAAAATTTCATAAAAAAACTTCAATATCTCATTAACTACATCACTGATGGTCATGATTTTTGGCATACTTATTGATCATGAGATGTTTCATCAGTTTCTGCAGACTGGTGGTGCCACCTGTATTTTTTATTTTTTACAAATTGTTTTCTCTATTTTTGAGACCTTTAAAAATGTGAACATCTGTTAACAGGGCACAAATTGTCAAGACTGGACCTAGAATCTTCATTCTTAACATTCTGAGAGACCTATGAAAAGTCTCCATGGAAACCAGAAATTAGGTCTCTGTTACCCATATCCTTTGAGCTTTGGGGCCCCAAAGTACCACCCAGAATAGTAAAAAAAAAATAAAAAAAAAAACTTCAATATCTCATTAACTTCATCACTGATTGTCATGATTTTTGGCATATATATTGATCATGAGATGTTTCATCAGTTTCTGCAGACTGGTGGTGCCACCTGTATTTTTTTATTTTTTACTAATTGTTTTCTCTATTTTTGAGACCTTTAAAAATGTGAACATCTGTTAACAGGGCACAAATTGTCAAGACTGGACCTATAATCTTCATTCTTGACATTCTGAGAGACCAATGAAAAGTCTCCATGGAAACCTGAAATTAAGTCTCTGTTACCCATATCCTTTGAACTGTGGCACTCCAAAGTACAGCTCAGAATAATGGAAAATTTGATACAAAAGCTGAAGTATCTGAACAACTAATGCAGAGATCACCATAATTGTGTGCATGGATATTGATCATGGAGTGTTTCATGAGTTTCCGCAGCCTGGGTGAGCCACCTCTACTTTTTTTATTTTTTTACAATTTTTTTTCTTTATTTTTGAGACCTTTAAAAATGTGAACATCTGTTAACAGGGCACTAATCATAAAGACTGGACCTACAATCTTCATTCTTGACATTCTGAGAGGACTATGAAAAGTCTCCATGGAAACCAGAAATTAGGTCTCTGTTACCCATATCCTTTGAGCTATGGGGCCAAACAGTACCCCCCAGAATAGTCAAAAATTTCATTAAAAAAAACTTCAATATCTGATTAACTACATCACTGATAGTCATGATTTTTGGCATACATATTGGTCATGAGATGTTTCATCAGATTCTGCAGACTGGTGGTGCCACCTGTATTTTTCAAATTTTTTACAATTTTTTTTCTCTATTTTTGAGACCTTTAAGGATGTAGTTATCTGTCAACAGGGTTCAAATTGGACCAAGAATCTTCATTCTTGACACACAGGGAGACCTATGAAAAGTGTCCATGGAAACCTGAAATTAGGTCTCTGTTACCCATATCCTTTGAGCTATGGCACTCCAAAGTACAGCTCAGAATAATGGAAAATTTGATACAAAAGCTGAAGTATCTGAACAACTAATGCAGAGATCACCATAATTGTTTGTATGGAAATTGATCATGGAGTGTTTTATCAGTTTCTGCAGCCTGGTGGCACCACATATATTTTTCCGGGCTTTTTTTTGGAAATTTTTTCTCTATTTTTGAGACTCAAGTTTTCATACACCATGTCAAGTATTGTTTACATCAGGCCTACCTAGTAATACAGCCTTCACTTGTGTTATGTAACCCACTCCAGGCAGCTTGCCTTGGCCATTACTAGCAGGCTTCCCCTCTGCCCTGCACTTCCCCCCCCCCCCCTAGATGGTGCATTGTACCACCAGGGTTACAATGATTAAAGTGCACATTTAATTGTGTTCACAAAGTGGTGTATTGCTATGAAAGTGTGGATGTTCATCAGATAAGTGAAAGTCCTGAAAACTCAAGTGTACAAAACGTTTTAATAGTGATTCAAGTAATAATCTTGAAGATGCCATGTTGTGGCATTATTTTCTTTTAATTCAGTTTACACATTTGTGATTTAAAAATTATAAAATATATGTGTATGCATAATATGACCCAATATGAGCTACACTCTGGATAAATAATGATTGCAACTTAGAATTCTAATATTTTAACTTATAAAATTTCAGATTTTTTTTTTATTAGAAATTTATTAAAATTGTATATAAAAAAATGAATCAGATAAAAACTATTAAGGGTAAAAGTTGAAATGTTAAAAAAAATAGGCTTTAATATAAACTTAAATGCATTATTACCTTGAAAGTGAAATAAAGGTATCAGTTCATTCTGTCCACTTGCCTGTCCATCAATTAATTTTTCATATGCATCACAGTATTTCAAAACTTTTACTACTTTTCTTCATGACAGTCTTATTAGAGTATTAGTTTTGCAGTCATATATTTAGAACTGTACTATAACCAAGTAGGAGGGCCCCTTTCCTCATATATATGAAAAACATTACAATAGAATATTTTGCATATTTTGCATTTGCAAAAAATTTCAGACTTCAGCTGAGCGCCATGACCCATGGGTCCTTTGTTTAAGAGGTGATCGTCTGGATCACTATATTTTTAATTGAAATGATTCTCTTCAATTGAAGAGCTATTCATTGGTATTGGAGCTGGCTTTATTCCAGGGCTTACCTGTGAACCAGGCAGGTAACCCATGTTACTGTATTTACAGGAACACAGGAAAATTTTAGTTAACATCTAAATGGATATATATGTAGGCAATACAGTTTTGGTTTTGAAAATTGTTTTCAGCTTAAATTCTCCATAATCAAAACAATATCATCAAAGAAATGGCTCACTCACATATTCACTTTTAATTTAGATGGCAGGCATTTGTATGAGTCAGATGTTTTCATGATTTTGGTGATTCTCTAAGAGTTGTCCCTGTTTTAATGCTTTTCATTAACTTTGCCAAATTCTAGATGCAAAATAACAAAATACTGATGTTCTGACACATATAAGGGCATATGGTCCTCTTTGCAACACATGTCTTTTTTAAGTTTTATTATGTCAAAATCATGATAATTAATAAGGCAATGTGTATGTCCTCCATTCAGCCTTCAACATTTGACTTACACAGTGACATTGTAATTGTTTGATATAATCTCACCAAAATATGGTCTGGTTCTTTTATTATTGATGTTATAAAAAAATTCATGCTATAGAGCTCAAAGGTTAAAGGTCAGGTGTTTATGGAAGAAAAATCTATATCCCCTGATTAATATGTGTTTTATACTCTTGCAGGTTTGGACAGAACACATTGATACAGTTTGAAGATTTTGGTAATCACAATGCATTCAGACTGCTGGAACAGTACAGAGACAAGTACTGCACTTTCAATGATGACATTCAAGGTTAGTAGTTTAGCATATGGTATTTTATTTGTTCTATAAAAGTTAGTAAAAAAATAAGTTTATGGTTATCCTGTGACAAGCTTGAGGTCTCAGAGATAATCATTTGACTCATCTGTAAATATATTCAGTCTTTATAAAATTTTTGCCACATGACAGTAGAACCTCTATAATGTGGGCGTCCTTGGTACTGGGTCAAACTGTCCATTTTATAGAGGTGCCAACTATATATTGGTAATGACAGCAATATAAATAATAAAGAAGAGAAAAAAATGCAATTGTCAAAAGCTGCCCACTATATAGAGGTGCCCACTTTATTGAGGTTACCATTGAGAGTGGTTCCACTGTAGCTGATTATCATTTTTAGTCTCTATTGGATCTTGATGTTACCAGGTAACACATATATTACAATAAATGTTTTGAACTAAATATTAATGGTGGATATATTTTCCTAGATTTTAGTACTGCTGCATTGTAACCCTTGCACTTAAATGACTTTATACCTTTTCTCCATCCTTCCCACACTTCTCACAGAGCTGTTATAACCTGCAGTCATTTGAGATCTCCTTTGTTTTAACTGCTGCTTTGTTTAGCAAGTTTGAGCAAGTCTTGACACCAGGGCTTGCACAGGGCCAATAATCAGACATATGAGAGCAGGGTGTTACTGATTTAAACTTGGAGTTGGATGCACAAAGTGATACTAAGCTCCCATTGGTCAATTACAATGTTTTGCCCTGCGTGAGTGTAGGTGGTGAGACCTGGAGAATCTTGCTATACAAAGCACGGTTAAAATAAAGGAGATCTGGTATGACTACATCATGTAACTGCTGCGTGTGGAGTGTACTTACTTCCCTATTTTTCAATCATATATTTACTTAATTTACATGTTTCTATTGGGTTTTTTTTCAGGTACTGCAGCAGTAACATTGGCTGGTATTTTGGCGTCTTTGAGAATCACTGGCAAGAAACTTTGTGACAACACTTTTTTGTTCCAAGGAGCAGGTGAGGTAAGTATTTAGTGAAATCTCAACCTTCAGGGGCAAGAATATTGTAATCTTTTCTCTCTATTAGTTGTAGGAGTTGGTTTTTAAATCATATTCAATCAACCGATGATCGATTATTAATAAATTGTTTGATGTACTTTCTATATTACCTAGAAATCTGCTGTATACGTGTTCCTAAAATATTGACCCCAGTAAAAGTCTGACATATACATGGCTATTCACAATGAAACCATCAATCCACCTGCATCCAAGGTTGACTTGCCATCAGAGGATTGTTGGCTGCACAAAGTTACCTTTTGATGCTATTTCTGTTCAAATATCTCCGACCAAATTCAGAAGCAAATCCAGGGGAGGGGTTCAGACCCCCCCCCCCCCCCCCTTTACAACCACCGCAATATTTTTATTAAAGAGTTTCAGACCAATTTTTGCAGCCTGGACCCCACTTCCAGTTCTTGAGACTTTTTTTCAGTTTTTTTTTAGTCCTCCTGGGATGGACCCTTCCTTTTCCTAAATCCTGGATCCGCCCCTGTAATTAGTTTCTTTGCATGTGGATACGATCTCTTTTTATTCTATTATGCAAAAATGCAATCCATTTAAACAATTTTGAAAGAAAATGAATGATTTAATCAATTAATCTGCTCACTTCTAGTCTCTATGATATATGTCTGTGTGTCTGTCCAGGTCTATAACTCATAAACTAGAACAATTACCACAAGCTAAGTACTTTGAGTTAGAGATAGAGAATGTGGTCCAGGGAACCTGGATTCCTTATTGGAGCAGAAGGTGTTTACCCTGCATTAAATGTTTTTGTCAAATAAATGATTCATTATGTAAGTAACTAGTAGATGATGCTTTGCCTTAAGATTTAATTTAATTGATAAATCAGTGGTATGCGTAGCATCTTGCACAGTACTGATAGATTTCTCAATACTGAGACTGCAGGTTCCAAGATGGGATGTGACTAGTTTTATCAAATTTTCCTGTATTTTGCATGCATAACTGATATCTACCTTCACTTTCAGGCACATATATGCTGTCTAATATGTGATTCTGGATTTCATGACAAAAAAAGGATGGGCCTCATGTAGGGACTTTAAGGTGTTTGGTGTTCTGTGATTTCTTATTCCCATGCTTCTGCTTTACTCATGCGGTTAAAGTGATACTGTGTACTGTTATGATTCAGGATGTAATACTTTCTTCTTCAGGCTGCCATTGGGATCGCTAAACTGATAGTGATGGCCATGGTGGAAGAGGGTGTCACAGAAGATGTTGCCATCAGTAAAATATGGATGGTAGATTCCAGGGGCCTCATTGTTAAGGTAAGTTAACTCACTGTAACCCCAAACCCCCCACACACCCATCTGGGGAGAGATGTATTTAGTCTCTTCATCTGTTGTCATGGCAACATCATGTGTAGGATTTCTTTTGTTGATATCTTTTGAAGTACTGCATTGTTTCCTCAAATGTAACATACAAATTGTTTCAACAAAGTTCTAGGACCATTTTGAAACCAGTGACTTTGACCTTTATGTTCACACAGCAAAGTCAGGTCTGCAGACAGACATAAAGTTTTGAAGTCCTGCATTTTACAACTAAAAAAATAAAACATTTTTACAGTCAAGTTCATATATGTATAGTATGATTATAAAATTCACTTTATATATTATGAATAAAAGGAAAAACAGTTTTAACTTTTTATTAAAGTATCACATTTTTGTAAAATCTGTGTATATTGTATGCTTTTGAGTTTCATTTTACTTACAGGACAGGCCAAGTGGTGGAATTACTGAGCATAAACGACCATTTGCCAAAACCCATGAGCCAGTAAACACACTTGAAGAGGCTGTTAGACAGATCAAACCCACTGCCATAATAGGTAAGAGAAAAAAATCAGAGACAATAAAAGCAACAGAGAATCCTGATCCTGATTATAAACAGGAGACACCAACCAAAAGATATAATAATTTATAATAATAAAATGTATAAGAATTAGGCCACACCAAAGAAAAATGAAATAAAATATGCTGGACTCTTTAACAAAAAATGGGAAAGAATGTAGATTTACCAGGAGAGACAAAATATCTTGTGGTATCTTGCCAGTTTTGAGGAAGAATACATAAACGAGTTTCATGTCATTAAATTGTGCTGATGAACAGCACAAAGTTTAGTCGATATTAGATGACATCTCTATAAATGCTTCAAAGGGATCATGGCTCAACCAGTTAGCAACATCACTGAGACCTGGAGCTCATTCACAATAAATATTTGATCTACAAAAATGGAAGTGTTGAACAATTTTTTTTTTTTGTGTGGCCTTACACCATAGTTTAGAGACCATTCAAATCCACCAAAATTGTGAGCAGGAAATAAACCAAGCCAAAAGCCTCACACTTGTGAGACAGGTGTATCCTAACTGTACTCCTCAAATATAGAGAATTCCATTAAAATTTTCAAATTTTTAGCTCAGCTGACTATAAGTCATCTGAGCTATAGTCGTGGTCCATTGTCCGTCGTCCGTCGATGTGGCACGTTTTGAAACCGTAAGACCTAGGAATCCAAAATTTGGCAAAGTGTTAGATGTCCCCAAGATCTCCTACCAAGCCGAAAACTGGGTCTTTGCGACTTTGTTCCTTTGAGAAATTAAGGAAAAACCTCAAATTTTTATTAAAAACCTACCGTAAATCCTGTTTTTATCGCCGCGGCCTTAAAAACAAACTCAAAATCGAAAATCTCGACTTTTTTTCTGAACTCGGGATGCGGCCATAAATAGATGGTTTATCAGAAATGAACTGTGAGAAGAACTCTCTCCCGGACATGGCGCTCCTTTGGGCGATAATAGGAGATCAAGCACACCACAGAGGAAATACTCTTAGAAATCACAGATTTATTGTATAAAATTGTATAGTCTAAATGTTCATATAAAATATATCAATTATATGCAATCAAATAAACAATAACAATAAACATTGAACAATAACAACACTTATTACGAGATTAAAATGAATGAGATTATTCATGGTGAGGACTAGTGGTGACGTCTGTTGGGAAAAACCGGTAATAAAATCGGTATTACCGGTCATACCTTTGACGGAGCTGAATTGCCCTGGAATCTATGTTGTTCATAAAAAATAATTCAGAAAATCAAAATATGTAATTTAGAACACTATGAAATCTTTATAAAAGTTCAAATTTAGCAGGTACTTACTGACATTTTTTATAATGTCTGATACATGTACCTCAATATTGAATAGCCCATCTTCTCGCCCCCATGTCATGTTTCTGGAAAACCTTCATCCTTGAATGCGTATAGCCCGGTCATTTACTTCTGTTTAATCTTTGTTTTTTTTATACAATCACGAATATATTGTATGAATGGAAATAGTGTGAGAGGGGAAACCCGCTTGTAGATGTAAATGGTAGAACATGTCACTACAGCCGATGGAATTTGGTGAATATACAGATTTTACATGCGGTGCCGTATTCTTGTTTGCTACTGATTTTTCAATATATTTTGTATAGAAACATTCTGCTGATCCATTTAAAGTCTTTGTATATTTTAATTCTAAAAGTAATATTTTTTTTAAATCTATGATGAAAATTCCATTTCTTGAATTACTCGGAAGATTCGAATCATTTTCATACCGGTAACTTCGGTATTATCATCGTCACATCGTTCGTTGACATCGCTCCATGTCACAATTTGCTGATGCGTTTGAAAACATCGCTGGTCAACTCAACTAAATATTAAAATAACTGAAGTTACCTTGTCGAGATACGCACGTATAGCAAACATGACGCGTGAAAACGAGTGATTTTGAAGTGAAATTAAATGGCCGGTCGAGGTAAGCAAGTTTTTTTCCTCAAGAAAGTGTCCGTGTACGTGTGTGGGGAGCCATCTTGTCAAGGTAGCGTTCGCGCAAGGCACACTGGGACGAAATAGGTGGCTGTTCTGTTTACCACCCACCGCGTACAGCCGTTCAAAATATTCTTAGCAGAACACCAGGGCGTTTCAGCACATGGCGGCACTCAAACTTGATTTTAAAATGATCGTCAGCCATTATGCGACTCTTTACGATGTCAGCTTTATATTCATTTTACTTTTTCAAACAAATAATCGTTGCTAAATAACGCTGCAAATGAGTTTAAAGTAGGGATTTACTTCAATGTTGCTTGACCATGCCCAACGGGCCGCTGTGTTACAGTTGGGGTGTTTTAAACGTATTATTTGGTGACAATTACCAAGATTTTTTATAACAAGTTATATATCGCACGAAAGATATACATGTCAAGGTTCTACATATAAGTTTTTATATGTATACCACGAGCCGTGATTAAGTTCCCGCAGGTTGAAAATCTGACAGTCTCAGCAGTCTTAGCCATCATGTCGCCCCCTGAACGCTACTGCGTGATGGTGCGTAATAGTGGATAGTATTCAGGCTTTTTGCTTCAATAAATGTACATATAAACCTCAATTCAGTGTTCATACTATGGTCTTTCACATGCAAAGAAGCGTGTTGATGCATACAAGAATCGTTTTGCGTAACCACCATTCAAACGAAACGATCGTTCGGGGAATCTTTCTTTTTCTGATAAATGCCTGCCAATCCATGTGCAAAAGTCGTTAGGGACAAAATATCTATATTGTCCCTATCTCGAGCCTTAAATATGTTTAATATACGTAATCTGCCAACATATTTAACCTCTGTAATTAATACTTTTTTATTCTAGTCTTCATTAAAGCAGCTATGTCGTGATTTATTTTGCTACGTGCAACTAATTATCTTACCCATCAGGCCAGAGACGGAGTCGGGGTGCGGCCTTTAAGGGGGGTTTTGGGTATTTGGACCTCAGTGGGAGCTCCTTTAAGAGACGTTGCAAACTCAGGGTGCGGCTATAAATAGACGTGCGGCCATAAAAACAAGATTTACGGTATTTTCACACTTCAGGGCTGCTTAATATCAAAACCACTCATCTGTTTTTCCTCATATTCACCATAAATGTTCCTCTATATAGTTCCTACGTACATGCTTGAAATTATGTCCGTATTATATAATTTAAAAAAGTTATGGGCCAGAACATAATGCATTTTGTAAAAAATCAGGAAAGAAATTTGATCACTTAACACAAAACATGTTAAAGCTATGGACTTTTTTTCAAGTAATATAACTTTAATTAATCAAAATTAAATTGTATACCCAAAATTAGATCAAAATCTTTTAAAATTTTAAAAATATTAACAAAAATAAAAAATAGTACCTTAAATTTTGCCTAACTTTGACCATGGCACGTTTTCTTCCTGTAAGTACTGTGGATTTAATTTTCTCAGCATATTTTTGTTAGCATTTTGTCTGTTAACACAAAAAATTTGAAACCAGTTGTTAAAAAACTGTAGATTTTATTCAGGTTTTCAAGCACCATGTAACATATTGTTTACATCAGGCTAGTGTTATGCAGTTTGCAAGAGCTCAGCTCCCCAGCTTCAGCTCTCAGTTCCTAAAATTTGGCATACAATTAGATGTCTCCAAAATCCCCTACCATGCCAAGAATTTGGTCACTAGGACTTAATACCTTTGAGATATTAATGAAAAACTTCATTTTTCAATTAAAAACCCATTGTTACACTTAATACTGCCTAATATCAAAACCACTGATCTGACTTTAATCATATATAATATACATGTTTTTCTATACATTCTCTGTGCACATGCCAGAAATGATGTCAGTATTGCGTAATTGTTTTAAGTTATGGGCCCAGACATAATGCACTTTGTAAAAAATCAAGAAATATATTTACTCCCTTAACAAGGGGCTTGCTGAAGCTAGAGATTTTTTGTCAGGGATGTAACATTATTTAATCAAGATTCAATTGAATACCCAAAATTAGTTCTGAATTTTTAAAATATTATAAGTTATTAGTATAAATATAAAATTACTACCTTAAATTTTGCCCAACTTTGACCATTTCACGTTTGTTTCTTGTGAGCTCTGTTTATATAATTTTCATATCATGCACACATAAGGATTTCAGCTTTTTAGTTTAGAAAGCTGAAAGAAATTGGCCAAAAATTGTAGCTTTTATAAATGTTTTTATGAGATCATGTCAGACCTTGGCTCTCTCCAGCCACTCTTGTGTCACCTGTATGTTGACCTTGTTGAATTTTCAGCAAATTATGCACGCTTGAGGCGAGACATTTACTGGGGCAGCCAGGCAGCTTATGGCCAGCCACAGTTGATCCAGGTGTCCAACCCAACTCATCTAGTAGTTTTAACCAACAACATAACAATAAACAATAAATTAATTTTTTTTTGGTTTTTAATAACAAATTTAAAAAAAATAGAAAAGGAATTTGTTAGTTTATAATAAAAGGGAATTAACTTGCAGTTACTGATGATATAAGAATCTTGTATCGATGGATAGAATGTCACGTATTCCAAATAACACCATGCAGTCACCTATGGCATTTTTCAGTTCAATTTTAATAATAAAAAAGTAAATCATATTATTCATTACTAATCATTCGGGATCATATGAAGGAAATTAATGATAGACAAAGATGCAGTTGATAATATTAATCTAGATTCCTACTGTGTGTAGTGTGTACATTGATGTGAAATTAGTCCAAGTGAATATATTACATTTACTTTTTTTAATATAAATAAAAGCCATAAAACCAGGTACTTATGATCATTATTTAAATGTGTGAATTTTGTACATTCTGGATTCTCAACACCATTGTTTGGTGAAAACTGAATAAATACCAAACATGGTGGGAATACTTTGCAATTGTATTTAAATACGAATATGAATATGTACTCCATTATAAAATTTCTTGCATAAAGAATGGGAATTCAGGTAAAATGAAAGTATATGAATACCAGTGCAAATACTTTCCAAATGTATTCATGAATGCATTCATGAATATATTCTTTAATATTATTTTAATAATCATTTCAGTTATATTTCATTTTAAAAATCATACGATTCTCTTATTATTTTTAATAAAAATTATATCTGGGACAATATTTGTAATTTTTTTTAATGCATGTGCCTCATTTCTAAATCATATTTTTTTATCATATATCATTAACAGCTGAGCGCCGTGACCCATAGGTCCCTTGTTCTTGATATATTATCTTGATCTATGTATGAGATTGTCAAACCATTTGCTATTTTAAGCAGTACAGGACTGGTATTTTTAGCTCAGCTGACTATAAGTCATCTGAGCTATAGTCGTGGTCCCTTGTCCTTCGTCTGTCTGTCCGTCCGTCGTGCCGTCCGTCCGTTCGTAGATGTGGCACGTTTTGAAACCGTAAGACCTTGGAATCTAAAATTTGGCATAATGTTAGATATCCAAAAGATCTCCTATCGAGCCGAAAACTGGGTCTTTCCGACTTTGTTCCTTTGAGAAATTAAGGAAAAACCTCAATTTTCTATTAAAAACCTATTTTCACACTTCAGGACCGCCTAATATCAAAACCACTCATCTGTTTTTCCTCATATTTGCCATTAATATTCCTCTACATAGTTCCTATGAACATGCCAGAAATTAGGTCTGTATTATATAATTTTAAAAAGTTATGGGCTCAAACATAATGCATTTTGTAAAAATTCAGGAAAGATATTTGATGACTTAACACAAAACTTGTTAAAACTAAGGACATTGTTCCAGTAATATAACTTTAATTAATCAAAATTAAATTGTATACCCAAAATTAGATCAAAATCTTTTAAATTTTTTAAAATGTTAGCAAAAATAAAAAATTGGTACCTTAAATTTTGCCTAACTTTGGCCACGGCACGTTTTTTTCCTGTAAGTACTGTGGATTTAATTTTCACAGCATGTGCACATAAGGATTTAATCTGTTAAAATCTGAAATTTGAAAATAAAAGCTGCAAAATTAGGCTAGTTATCGAATTTTTTTGGAGGCTCTTGTTGTATTCCCTTACATTGTCAAGCAGTCCACTTTGGTCACTGTAGGTCATTTAGTGCAACTCTATGTTCCCCAGGCTGTTGGCATAATATTATGCAATCCCATCACTAGGGCAAGCCCTCTCTCCACTGAGTTGAGCTTGATCAGGCTGTCTGCAGTTAATACCATACCACAGGGAGCCTTTTTATCTCCCCCCCCCCCCCCCCCAACCCCATTCTGTTGACAGACCTGTACTATGAATTAGATTAATCTTAAAATTAACATTTTTTTCAGCAATGAGCAGTAACAACGGAGACCCCTCCCCCCACCCTCCCCTTCAATACACAGGACTAATAAACAAGATGAATCTTATAATTTTAATGTTAAATAAATTCTTTTTGATGAGACTTGGACAATTTTGATTTTTTTTTAGAAAAAAAATTACAGGAATTTAATCCTAATATTCAAATGTGATAAAATATTAGGATCTAATGTAAGTGCTAACTGACAAGATTTAAGAAGATATAAATACTTTGTAGCATTTCATTCATATCTCTTAAAGTTGGCGGGGCCTAGGTGTTAATAACACTGTTAACTTAATATTAAAATTAGGAATATTGGTCAAACTTTGTGGGATTTATTTTTAACTCATATTGCCGTATATTTAACTTTTGAAAACTTAATTACCTTCACACATTATTTGTTTATGAAATGTTACTTTTATATAACACTTACCGTAGGCCTATTTGTTCCCTTGGTGCATCAATAAATGGTTTAGCTCATGTCCATTTTTCTATAATTTACAGTTTCATTTTAGCAGGGCCATTTTCTCATAGCTTTTCTAATGATAATATACATGAAAAACCAAAAAAAAACTAGAATACGGGTAGTCGACAAGCGACTACTTGTATCCGCCTAAATCAGAGTGGAACGGGTGAAGTGTTGCATATCAGCATGGATGTCTGCAGCCAAATTGTGTATGTAGGTTGCGCTACCTACCAAAAAATCCAGAAAGCCGTCCAAGTTGTATACATATGCAAAATTTAAGGCAGATAAGTCAAACCACTATATTGTATATGAGTGATTTTTGCCCTTGGCAGACAAACAGATGGACGCTGTGCAAAAAAGGGTTGCAGGTGGCGCCACCAGTTTAGCGTATGATAAAGAGCTTTGTGAGAACTATACACATGCAAAATTTTGGCCCAATTGGTCAAACGGTTCCCTAGATATGAGCTTGGATGTCTGCAGCGTAAACTTGATTGTAGGTGGCGCCACCTGTCATAAAATCAGAAAAGCTATCCAGGATGTATAAGCATGCAGAATTTCAGGTGAATTAGTCAAACCACTGCAGAGATATGAGTGATTTTAACCCAAGGCAGACGAACAGCTGGACACTGTGCAAACATGGTTGCAGGTGGCGCCACCATTTTTGTGTATGTTATAAAGCTCTCCAACGGTTCCTGAGATATGAGCTTGGATGTCTGCAGCGTAAACATGAATGAAGGTGGCGCCACCTGTCATAAAATCAGAAAAGCTATCCAGGATGTATACGCATGCCAAATTTCAGGTGAATTAGTCAAGTCACTGCAGAGATATGAGTGATTTTAACCCAAGGCAGACAAACAGATGGACACTGTACAAACATGGTTGCAGGTAGCGGCACCATTTTTGGTGTATGTTATAAAGCTCTCCAAGGGCTACATTTGTGCAAAAGAATTTTCCTGATCGGTCAAACGGTTCCCGAGATATGAGCTTGGATGTCTGCAGCGTAAACGTGAATGTAGGTGGCGCCACCTGTCATAAAATCAGATAAGCTATCCAGGATGTATACGCATGCCAAATTTCAGGTGAATTAGTCAAGTCACTGCAGAGATATGAGTGATTTTAACCCAAGGCAGACGAACAGATGGACACTGTGCAAACATGGTTGCAGGTGGCGCCACCATTTTTGGTGTATGTTATAAAGCTCTCCAAGGGCTACATTTGTGCAAAAGAATTTTCCTGATCGGTCAAACGGTTCCCGAGATATGAGCTTGGATGTCTGCAGCGTCAACGTGAATGTAGGTGGCGCCACCTGTCATAAAATCAGAAAAGCTATCCAGGATGTTTGCGCATGCCGAATTTCAGGTGAATTAGTCAAGTCACTGCAGAGATATGAGTGATTTTAACCCAAGGCAGACGAACAGATGGACACTGTGCAAACATGGTTGCAGGTGGCGCCACCATTTTTGGTGTATGTTATAAAGCTCTCCGAGGGCTACATTTGTGCAAAAAAATTTCCTGATCGGTCAAACGGTTCCCGAGATATGTGGGTTTATGTGTGGAAACAGACGCACAAACGGACGCAGAGCGCAGAGGAAAGGTCAGAGGTCAAAACAAAATCGGGGCGCAGCAGTTCACATGTGACCCGAACATAATCCCGGGTTTCGGAAAATTCCGCCCAGCGGTAACGGAGGAGTTCTCCGGACACCTACGCGGCGGCGGCGGCGGCGACCAGCTGAAAACATAGTATCCGCAAAACTCTGTTTTGGCGGATACAATAAAAATATTTTGCAGTTACTAATATTTTCCAAAATTCAGCTGAGCGATGTGATCTATGGGTCCCTTGTTGCTATTTGATATAGTATTTAATTACGTTTTTGATAAGTATTTTTACTTGAAAATATTTCTGCTTACTGACGTTAGTTCTTATCTTTGCCACTAGGTGTAGCTGCAATTGCTGGTGCCTTCACAGAACAGATTTTGAAGGATATGGCCAGCTTCAATGAACATCCCATCATATTTGCATTGAGTAACCCAACAAGCAAGGCAGAGTGCACAGCAGAACAGGCTTATTCCCTCACAGAGGTAGGTTTGGTCTTCCTTTTTCATGTTCATGTATGTGCTGCCACCTAATGAGAAAAAAGAAAACAAGCTTAGTATGTACTTCTCTGTGATAGATTAACATGTCATAATTTTAACCCTAACTCATATATTTCTAAACTTGAAATTGTCAAAATTCAGAGTTTTATACATAGGATGATGGCTTTGATTGTTTTATATTATGTTAATACATTATTGATATGTGTACTGTTTCTTTTGTTTTCAGGGTCGATGTGTGTTTGCAAGTGGCAGTCCCTTCAGTGAAGTGACGATCAAGGATAAAACACATCACCCAGGTCAGGGGAATAACGCCTACATTTTCCCGGGGGTGGCCCTGGCTATTGTTCTGTGTGGAATCAACCATGTCAGTGAGAGCCTTTTTCTGAAATCGGCACAGGTGAGTCCGATTTTGTGGTACATACGCAATGCTCCAGAGATGCTCCTAAAACTGAATGTGTTTATTTTTAACTAATGGATCAATGATTTTCATTATTTTGTTGATAAAGTTGATTGAATTTGACCATGTTATTGTGATAAATCTGGTGAAAAGTTGCTAAGCAAGTTCCTTGCATATGCAATGAACACAAATGCAAAACATATAAAGTTACACTGTGAAAATATGATATCAGCTAACTTTTTAGAAAAAGTATAAGATACCACGCTTATTATGAAGTTTATTTTTATTTGTACTTGGTCAGTTTTGTATTATGCAAATGATGATAGGTTAGTTTTTAATCCTGGGATCTTACTTTGACATAACATTCTTTATTTCATGTCAGTTTGAGAAAAAGTGACACTAACCAATGGCTTATATCACTGACAATTAAAACTGCTTATTAAAATTGCATGCATGCATGCATGCATTATATCAAACTTGATCAAAATACATATTTAAAGATGCATGTTTGTACTATATTTTTATGATCATATAAATTAGCTATATCTATCGTTTCATTTGGAAGGGACTTCCAAAGCCTATCCCCCTAGTATGACAGAGACTTCATTCCATATCTAGTGGTACTACAATTCGTTAACTTCATTTGAGAACAGTTTTGCAAGATAGCTCGCTTTCAGGCAAGGTCTAATGTAGGTAGTTTTTCACTGTCTAGAAGGGTTTTACAGTCTGATTGTAAACCTCTAAATACAAATCTGAGTGCTCAATATTGTACACATTGAATTTTCATATTATCTTTTTATTACCAAATGTGAAAAATGATGGATTATTATTATAGAAAATTAAGGCTAACATGTTTAATGTTGGGAAATTTTTTCAATTAATTTGTTGTCTTTCAGGCCCTGGCTGCTCAGGTAACAGAGGAACATCTTGCGGCTGGTCGAGTTTATCCCCCACTGTCACAGATCCGTGAAGTATCTATAGAGATTGGGGTCCAGTGTGCTGAATTTGCTTACAAAAACAGCATGGCCTCCCACTACCCTGAGCCTAAAGATAAGAAGAAGTTCATACGGTCACAACTTTATTCTACAGACTATGAGTGTTTTATTCCAACATTCTATGATTGGCCAAATCAAGCTGATCAACCTGGATGCAAACTATAGTTATCTGTTCAAGGAATGTCTTGGTCACAACTATTGAATTAGTCTGGTTCCCTACTCATTATTTCATCAGAGAACTCTGATGAATCTGAAGACTGGTGGCTGCTTAATTTGTATTATTGCAATAATGTAAAAAAGAAAATATCATGTTGACTTGTTACCAAGAAATTCTGAGAAATCTAAAAACATGCATGTTGTTAAAAAATGGCACTGGCACTACCAAAAATAATTTTTTGGAAAAAGATTATCTCTTATGTGAAGGAAATTTTTCTGTTGACAAAAAAATTTTTTTTCATGATTTATAGGCATCATGCTTATACAACGTTGAAAAATATATCTAGATTTTATTAAGACAAGATCTTATAATAAGAGAATTTCTTTCACCTTAATATCCTAAGATATTATTTTGTGACATAAGATATCTTTTTTAATGATAGCAAGAAAATCTTTTTTGTTATTGTAAAAATTCTTATCAGACGTAAAATAATTTTTACAATAACAAAAAAGATTTTCTTGCCCCACTCCGTAGAGTTTTTTTTTGCCATAAGATATTTTTTCTTATATTAAAAAAAAATTATAGGGCAAGAAAATTCATCTTTTTTGAGAAAATTATTTTTGGCAGTGCTGCATATTGTTACTTGGGGAAAATCTATGGATGTAATTGAATGATGTATTGGAGTTCAAGATGGTAGTGCCAGCTGAGGTTCAGTTGAACAGGTTGCCCGAGTCTACAGAATTGACTTTATACTTGCGTACATTTTATAATTATTTAACAGGATCACAGAAAAAGTATTCATTTATTTTCTTTATATGAAAATTAGCTTTTTCAAAGCAGGGTACTAGTCTGCAAAACTGATTTGTATGTTACTTTATGTTATTTACATCACAGGATGTTTATTCATCTGATATTGTTATAATAGACAGACATTTAGACAGTTCAGTTTCTTTTGCTTGGATAACCAGGAGTACATTTTGGATAGGTAGTCCTTATAATGTACAGTGTCTAGCAAAGAAACAAAGATCAATGTTGGCTTAGATTTGTTTGGATGTCTATGATATGCAACTCAAGGATATTGTAACTAACAATGCCCAAGTTCTCTCTGCTGTGTTCTGATTCACCTTAAATCACTGCACCTGTTGCTTTACCCTAGTCAAGAAGGTATGCCCAAAGTAGCCTTTGAAAGATGAATATAAATAATGTATATATATACAGTAAAACCTCTCATAATGACTACCTCTATTAAACGACCACCTCAGATAACAACCACATATTAATGGTGCCAATTCTTTTTAGACCTACCTAAAATACTACCAATTTATCAAGGCTCCATTGGGGGTAATAATTGCAAGATTTTACTGTACTAGATTGGCTGTACAGTTTATTGTTAATGTCTTCGCACAAGCAGTTTACCTTGTGGGAATGGTTGGATTTTGACAAATCTGAGTCAAATCAGGGTTGAGAGATCTGGTGGTCACTGATGAAACTAATCATGACCAGGATGGATGGGTGTCAGTTTATATGGTAGGACGAAGCAAGCCAAGAACATATTAGAAAACACTCCAACAAAATGAATTGTATGGTAGTTTTGCAGTTTCAAAATTTAAATTTTAAACAGTTTATTTGAAAGGTTTTTTTTTTCTATATATATATATGTTTGTTTTATATGTTTACTGTTTTTACACAGTGGTGTTTAGGTAACTTCTTGTACAAGAATTTCTTGATGTTTTATTTTGTAAAGGCCAAACATTTTCCACTCCCTTCACAGTGCAAATGGGTAAATAATAACCAAGAAAAGTTGTATGTTGCAATATTTTTGTCCCAATTTTTATGCAAGTTTTAAAATGGTATACTCAGGAAAAAGAACTTCACATTAAAGTATTTTTTTTTTTAGGTGGCATGGAATTGAAGCACCTTGTATTTACGGTAGCCTGTAGGAACAGGTTATATTCAGTTATTTACCGTGCAAACATCTGTGAATATATGCATGTATATAGTGTTGTGTCACAGAATTTATAGTATTAGGAAGTGTTTTTCACATTGAAATTTAAGATCAGGAATTTTACTAGTGTTTTGAAAAAATTCAAGAAATATTTGTTGTTGTTGTCAGATTTTTAATGTTAATTAATGTTTAACATTTGACAAGTGGCCTTACAGCTTGAAATACATGAAAATGCCATATCAATTATACATATAAAGACTGTGAAAACTGTAGGAAAAATAGTTCTTAATTAATATTTAATTATTTATACAATTGCATGTGCAATACCTGTTGGTGTAACATGTAGGCTGAAAATACTGTCAGCGGTTATGGCAGTTGTTGGTAATAAATTCTCATAAAACCATATTTTTGTTTTTATTGTTTTTTTTATGCAAGGATGTGCCTCTATCTGCGTTTGAATTAATATTTATGAAGCTCTCGATTCCTGATTTCTCATTCAGACTATTTTAAGTTATTAAATGGACTTTGCTGTTGTTTTTTTCCCCCCTCTCTCTCTCTTCTTTTCTCGCTATCTCTTTCTCCCTTCTCTGTCTGTCGGCACACAGTTTCTCTGTCCTTGTTTCTGTCTCTCTTAGATTATAAAAGTGTAAAGTGTAGAATTATCATGTGATCTTAAGCCAATTTCTCTGCATGCATTTACATTTTACTGGAAATTCATTATGATGATGCACTAAAAACTATATATTTTATCACTTTTATTTTCTGTTATATTTAAGTAGTTAATCTTATATTTTATTCAATAGGCATGCCAGCATCACACTATTATCACAACAATGAAAGTTAAAGGAAGCTTTCACTTGTAGGCATGCTTTCAAAGTTGAAAAGGCATTGTGGAGAGAGTTTTTTTAATTGTTGATTCACCTACCAGCAAATACTATCATCTTTAATTTATAATTTAATCACTAAATTTAGAACAGATGGAACACATTAGAATACATACACTATTTTAATAACAAGCTTTTGGTGAATATTTTGTATGATTATACAAATGAAGTGATCATGATCCACCAATCTTTACGGAATAATACATAAGGTGTATCAGCAAAACAACAAAATTATATTTCATTTTTCCATCATTATGTCAGATTCTGTAAGGTAGCATAAAATAAACTGCTACTCATTTGTAGAACGTATGAGACCTTTTTTATATGTTTGTAAAACCTTTATGAATTTATATAAGTAAAAGTAAAAGCCGTTTACCCAAATATCACAAGGATTTGCTTCTGTTGAGGAGAAAAAGGCAAATATTTTAGTACCACAAGTAGTCAAAAGATGTCTCTTATGTTCTTTGAGCAGACAACAGATGAATTAAGAGAACTTTGTAGACTTATTGACAGGGGGCAGCACTTGCTTGACATGCGATTATTCAGGTGCACAACGAAACTTGGGAACATAACTTTAAAAATAAATGTTAAACACTTTATTTGTGTAAGTATATTGTAGTAAGTGAACGAAAAAGAATGTTAATTGTTCATATTGGCCATATTAAACTGCTCGACATTAATTGAGGAACTATATTTCCATAACGAAAAATCTTAAATCAAAGTTATCACCAAAGAAGTGGCAGGCTTTTAACAAAAGACTTTATGTCATCTCAGTATCCCACACCGCGTTGTATGCAGTAACAATTTAACAACCCCAAATGTACGACAGGCTCGATCGGGACACTGTACCAAACACTGAAACTCATTTTTACTACATTTTCCCCCCAACTCTTTTAAAAATTCTCATGAAATCTAAAATCTCTTCTAAATCTGTATTATATACAGTGTTTTACTGAATTTTAATTCTATTAATGTGTATATATAGATGTTAAATATAAGGTGTTATCGGCATGGTTGTTTTGAAAATTATAGATGTCCTCGGAATGATAATAATATTAACAGTAAAAGACAAGAAAAGTTTGCAACTGGTAGTAGTCAAGAGGCAAACCTATTAATAACTTTTGCACCTGTTAAACTATTTTAAATACAGACAAATCCGATGCTTTTGTTGACATGCGATTAGACTTGACCACTTTCCAAATTTAGTTAAACCCCCCCCCCCCCCCCCCAAAAAAAAAAACAGGATATTTATAAAATATTCATAAAAGAAACCAAAATAGTGTGATACGCCAACTATTAAAACTGAATTCAGTCAAATATAGGAGAGAATAAAAAAGCATTTTAAAAATATTTTCAAATACTTCTCTCCCTATTTGCTCTCTTCTCCATGCCCTTTTTTTCAAATGGTCAGGCGTGTTTTCACCATCCTTCGGCTACATGTAGCAGTTAAGCGTTTTATTGTCAATAATATGGACTCCTTCCGAAATTACCGGCCCAGCAAATCAGAAAAACATTCGTACATTTCCCCCCTAGAAACACCAGAATACGTTAACATTGTAGGAGCCTTCATGTTATTTAAAACCGTGTGTTGTGAATTGTGGTAGAGGGTTAATTCAGATTTATTTGTATCTCATGTTCCGCGAACTCAACTAAAAGTCTTTTATACGTGATAACACAATTATATCAGTTAATTAGCTTAATCATGGTAAGATTTTATTTGGTGAGAAACATATTGCTCAATTTAAATAATATGAATATAAAATATGATTTTAATTTGAAATCTTCTCACTTCTAATTCCACCGCATATATGCATGCATGCATGAGGAAATATAAATACAGTTAAGAGACACCAAATGTGCAAACATTCAAGTTTCCCTACCAATTTGTAAAAGAAAAAAAAAAAAACTTGTACCGAATAATATAGATTTCTTAGTGAACTCATATATTTGGCGTATATATACATGCACGTTGTAAGTTAAATGATCAATATTTGGTAACGAGCATTATATTTGACAAACAAACATAAAAAATGTCAGATATAAGAAAAAAGCGAGGTTTAAAGCTCGATAAACCTTCAATTCTAAACACAATAGATGTAATTTTACTTCAGAGTGTACCCATTTGTCATTAACTTTCACTCGAAATTTTACTTTAAATCAGAATCATTAAAATTTTCCATGGTCTCCCAAGGACCTTCATGGAGTTTAGGTCAGGGGTTTCAACGTCAAACGGTTATGATTTGTGCCCTGTTATATAACAGACGACCGGGCAGAAACACTTATATATGTATCTGAGCTCAAACAAAATATCCTATGACGGAAGGGTTCACCACGACACTTTAAGAGGTTATCAGGAACTTTAAAGAGGTTATCAGGGACAGATATATACAGGATTTGAGAATATAAGGGGGGGGGGGGTAATGGAGGAGGTGTCCCCCTCACACAGTATATAGAAACACTAAATTTAGGCTGCAACAAATGGCGTAATCCGGGGTGGTTTAACATGCACCATGATCGGAAATCAGCTCCGTTTTTCGGTAAATGCGTCCCATGTTATCAAAATCAACAGTTCATTACAAGGACACTCTCTGAAAAAAGTTATCAATTTCTCACGATATAACACAACAAATAGTATCATGTTTGGAAACGCCCCCGCCTCTAATCAAACTGACTAATGCTTTCCTTTATAATTATAAACGTATACACAATATATTTGAGCGTGTCATGTTGTGAAATATCTTATAATATATATATACAACAGATACTTGACAACAGCAGGCAATAATTATATTATTTAAGAGTTATTTCCCCAAATCATACAAAACACCTGCAGTAATAAAGTAATAGATTTTGAATAAATGTCATACATTACGATTTATATAGTTACAATCATGCAGTAATCAGACAGTGTTTCCATCAATCATGTTCATATATACACTGTGCTTTATATTAAGAGGTCGGAGTAAAATTTACAAATTTTATTAAACTGATAATAAAACATAACTCACACAACACACGTATATATATATATATATATATATATATATATATATATATATATATATATATTGAGACAGAGAAAGTGAAAGAGAGAGAGAGAGAGAGAGGGAGAGAGAGAGATAGAAACAGAGAGAGAGGGTCGTCTTAACACAACTAGGGAATTTTCTTTATACACGCATACTTTGTTATGGTGTTTCTGAGGCCGATGCATGTCTTTAATTATATGCCTGAGTGACCTCATTAAATGTTCAGGCAGTAACATGATCTTTTAGCGCCTAGATCATAAAATAAGAATCAAGAAACATATCATATTATTAAAAAATAACTGTGGGAAGGTGCTCCAAAATCGAGATCACCTGCTGTTTCCATGCACATATATCTTATAATGATTTGACAAGATCAGGTAAATAGAGTTTAGTTTCACAACCAGTTTACTATGAGTTTACTATGAAATGTTAATTATCAAAACCTGGTTAAGAAATAACATATACTGGAAACATAATACCTCTTTTTTAAAGTCTTATACTTAATTATAATTTAAGTGAAATGTGCCACACAGGCAATTACGTATATCTGTATACTAAAGTATATTGCATATATATATATATATATATATATATATATATATATATATATATATATATATATATAAATATATATAAATCCCTATATACATGATATATATGGTTTGTCTAAGTATGGATGTAAATAACATTTGCAAGATCTTATATATTATTATTATTATATATATATATACACACACACACACACACATATATATATATATAGAGCATGTTATATTATATACACATTGTATGTAATAATATAAAATACTGTGCATGTTCTCTCTGTCTTTCTCTTAGATATAAATATATATACATATACATATACATATATATACATATATATATATATATATATATATATATATATATATATATATATATGCTGACTGCATGCATGCTCTCTATTCCTTTCTCTCTCTCTCTATATATATATGTATAAATGTGTATTATATATATATATATATATATATATATATATATATATATACACACACACACTTTTGGTTTGTTCCTATAGTAGCTCAGTGATTATTGTGTAATGGTTAAATGTAAATAGAACTATAATTTTCCTGGTGCAACCGTATGTGTTCGTGAGAGAATTTGAACAAGCAAAATAAAAACGATCAAGTGTCACAGCTATAATTCTATGAACACCCTAAAAAATAATCCTCCCTCTCTACGTATTGCTAAACGTGAGGGAAGACCACACATGCAATACGGCATGCCATCTGTCCATCAAAGTCCGTGGTCAAAAGCATGTGCAACAGGCAAGTATGTCTGGGAGTGATGAATTCGCGGTTTAAGCAAATAAAAGAAGTCATCCCACGTAAATTCCTTCAATGAGTAGTTTATTCACACCAAGAAAGAGGAATTACTCTCTCCGTTATATAAACTCTACCCGGCTATACGAATTCCAGAGCAATGAATGAATGCCGTATACCTGGGCGCCAGAACGAGGCTGCTATCTAAACCGCCACCCCTGATTGGTGGAGCGTAAACCGGTTTCTGCGCATGCCTGAAACCCCACCCGAATGAGGTCGGCCATATTGCTGTGTTAGCCTGTCACAACTGTCAACTACCGGATACCAAAGGTAGGTGGTTTATGATTAAAGTACCCGTTAACGCATATCCACTAAGATCCCTGCTCATAGCTGAATAGATATATTATGAGCCTGGTCAGTTTGTTTTCTCAAAGCAGTCGTATTTTATACTTTTTTGAAAGTTTGTATTTGCAAAGTGCCCTGTCAACCCGCGTCTGTCAAATCATATCCATGTGTCGCGCATGGCAGTCGCCGTTTTGTTGATCGTTGAACTTTGCTCAATTGAGGCCACTTCAGGTTTCACGCCCTTTTTGTGTCGGCTGTTCAGAGAGACTGGTAGGTACCCTTGGGAATCAGAAACAGAATATTCATTGTCAGTAAGTTTTGTAAATAGACGTAGTTCCCCAGTCCGCAGAAATGTACGGCAGGAAACCTTGTGTCCCGCTAAATGCATGAATGAGCGGCAGAGGTGGCCGGTTTGTAACACGCCCATTTCGGCGCTGGGTTAGATGTGTCACTCCCTAAAAATTCTGCCATGGTACCTCCGGACCACATCCGAAATGTCCACATATATAGATCGAGCAGATCACCATTTTTAAACTAACTCACAATTGGGTTATCAGACTCGGTGGTTAATAAAATGATAACCGATCTCTTTATATTATATTTGTAAACTCGCTCAGGGTTTGGATTGACTTTTGTTTTAGATCTGCTTTGCACATTCCAGGTGTTCTTTTGTTGCACCTATGACTGATGACCTTATTAAACTTGAATGCAGAAAGGATACTTTTCATATTATTAAAAATGCTTTTGTTTACATAAGTCCTGACCACAAGAAAAACTGGTTAACATAGCAGTATAGGATATATTGAGCACATGATTGCAGGTGAGCAACATAGACGGAGGAGAAAACCTTGAAGAGAAACTGATCTGTTTAATCCTTTTTTATGTCTTCATTTTTTTAACACATTTGTCAAACCATCTGTTTCAGGTTAAAAGAATGAAAAGAGTATTATTCAAATCCATTTGGTTCATCTTTCTGAGTAAATGATTGCCATCTTAAATATTGTAAAATATTAATTTTCAGTAAATATCTTTGATACCTTAATGCCAAATAGTTTCACCTCTTTATCAAAGTTTGGAGTTTGATTGCCTGTTGGGATGAGTTCCTTTCAGTTTAATGATTGTTTAACACTGAATTCATTAAATATTTTTGTTATCTCAGGAGTACCAGACCAGTTGGGCCACCTCCTGTAGCTGAATACATTCCATCATTTTGTATCTTGGGAGGCTGTACACACAATAAAGCACAATGCCGAAGTCGGTAAGTAAAGCAAATTACAGTCACCAGTTTGTTCAGCAGTGTGCAGAAATTTGAGGTTGTATCTGCAGGTATACATATGTTATCCATTATTGCCTGCACCTTTCCACTGTATAATGCGGTCATATTTGCTCCGATTTTGTATTGCAGCACAAAGTCCTATAATTGGTCACACATGGATACAGGGCATTACATATGATGTGGTGTGTGATTGCTCGTATGTTGATTACTCTCCTAATTAATAGTACAATCTGTTATTTTTTCTGTCGCAGCAGTATTCACATCGGGACTAACTTAGTGGGTCAAAGGTTGAATCACAAATTAATTAGTGAAAGATGTCTTGACCTTTCACATAAATAGATTTGTCACCTGCCTGGCTATAATGCCACATTATTAATTACTTGATAGCAGTTTGAGATGTAAACCTCTGTATGAGACAGCATGTTCGTAACACAGAAGTTCTAATTGGTGCTGCTACAACCAACAGGAAATGTTAGTTTTACATATGGGGGTTGCGAAATGTAATGATATAATCCTTTATATAGTCAATTTAAAAAAAAATAGATTATATTTTCTGATTAGAGTAAGGGGACCTGAGTATCCATATTAGAGTGAGTGGGATACAGGATACATTTCACACTTGGTGAATCATACTGTGTACCCAGTGACCCATGACAGCCAGTGGGTACCAGGTATCACTTTGATGAGACCGCTCATGTGTTGATGAATAATTTGGCCAGTCAGGAATATGTTCAGACTCCACATTAGAATGCAATGCAATACATTGTCTCCATATCTTCACATGAGCACGAGTGAACCTCTGGGACCCTGCCCTCTACTGGCCTTTCATTGACTGATATGGAGGCAGTACATAACAGGATTTTGCTATCAGTTGTCCTGCCTTCCCCCTAGGGACCTCGGTAGATAACACCAGATAATGAGTACCTCCTGTCCTTAGGTTCTGATTAGCATTAATACAAAGCATTCAATGGCAAATGACCTTCCTTGGCAAGGGTGACAGTAACTTGGGATCTTGTGGACCATGCACCCACTTTATGCAAATTTTCTGTGAGTGCTGATAAACAGTGGGTCATACTCATGGGCCTGAATAAGTACATTGTTTTTTTATAGACATGCCTAATATCTGATAACCTTTTGTACACCTGTAAAAAGTACCTTCTCACATACCTGTGGTTATGTATGTAGGTGGTTTAGATAATGACTCCTTTTCACAGTGCAAAATAAAATGTTGCACATTCTGTTGTATATTGAAATGGTCAATCTTGTTTAATATTTAATACCAGATCAAAGTCTCATTGCTGGAACCAATGCTGAAAACTCTGGCTGTAGAAAGCTCTCAAGAAAACTCTGTCACTGTATTGTGAGCACATGCCTGCGGATTGTTGAATGCAATTGCACTCAGAGAATCATACATGTATGATTGAGAATGAAATTGCATGGTGATATCACATGCTCTAATTCCCAAAATATTTTCAAATTAAAAAGAGTTAATTATTACTTGAATTGGATATATTTAAAGAAAATACAAATAGATTGAAATTTTCAGAAATTTGATCATATCAATCCCAAAACGAATTTAGTTTGGTTAAAAATTCAGTTTTTTTTTAAACACAGTTTTGAAGATTGTCTTTTTAGTTTCGATAACTTAATGGAAAATACATAATGGTTCTGTGAGCTTCCATTATGTTCTTGCTCCTAAATAGTTTTAAGCATTCATGTTCCCAGAATATTAGAAAGCTTGAATATTAGAAAGCTTTAAGACACAAGAAGGTTAGTTTGTCCCTAGGGGGTCATCTTTTTCTAAATGATAAATTGGTCTTTTGTTTGAAAGTCCTGTAATGGACTAAGTCCAGGATCTGTTTGATTTGTTAGGATAAACCTCTTGTTTTACAGAGTAGACCATTGATGCACATGGACATTGAATACACTTGAGACCAAGTTTATGGAGATGCATACTGTCCTTGAGAATGGTTTTAATATTAATGAAGCCTCATAGTCGTATACATGAAGCATGCCATCTGCATACTGCTGTACTTAAACAATGTATATTCATGCTGCTGAAGACTTAATGATGCATTTGTCATCATGTCTGACCTTTTCTGTGCTATTAAATGTGTAATGCCCACTGCAGCAACAGTAGAACAAGTTCACAGCTCCTTGCCTTGGGCTACATGAAAGACAGGACTTGTTCTTGTGCACTATCAGTCTTTTTGGTGTGATTGGTCATGTTGGCTATTGACTCAGAATAAGATTAAATGTAGATCTTCAGATAGTTAAAACTTCCTGGTTTATTGTGGTGAGAAAATGGTTTCAGTATCTAGTAATAGTCACTGCATAGCTAAGTAGCACATGAAGGATTTTCATTTTGTGAAATAATTATGATAACATTTATTGTTAATACTGGGACAAAAAGAATATATCCTCATGTAGACAACAGATGTGGAAGAATTTTAAATGAAAGTGAATAGCTGCTCTGTTTAATATGGGTATATATATATATATATATATATATATATATATATATATATATATGGGTCATTCCACAGTAAATTGGGCAATTTGGTGATACTGCTTGGTCAAAAAATTTTTTTGTCATATCTGGCTTAAATTTGTAGCACATGTAGGCAGAGATGTCTAGTTTTACTAACACATAAAAGCCAAGCTTAAACAGCAAAGTCCTTTTTGAAAATAACAATCATCCAAAGCTCAGTAAAACACTTTTTCAACTCCGTCACAGTCATGTTAATTGATCTGAAATACAAAATTTAAGGAGATGACACCAGTTAAATAATACAAGACAATGGCATAATATCATTCCTCCCTTGGAAAATTAAACAAACCTTTGCCTTATGAATTAGACCAATGTATATACAAAAAATGTTAAGAAAATTGCAAACTTTATCAAAAACTATTTTTTCTTTAATTCTTTTTCTCAGGTGAAGAAAATTATTCTTATAAAAACAGATTAAATCATCATTAGATAAATCAAGATTTCCTTTATTTACATTTATAACAGAAAAATCTGTGTAGTTAAATGATTCCCTTGATAATATTAAGCTTGCAAAGACCATGAGTATTTGTGACGGAGTTGACAGAACAGGCTTTTGGCCGGTTTACTCTAACATATGACTATATAAATCTCTTAATTATTTTCATGCACAAGTCTTCTATGATCAAATATTTCCTTATATGGTATTTAATTTTTTTTATTGACTAGCACTCTATTGTGTCACATAAATTGGCTCATATTTAAGTTCTGGCTGACAGAAGAAAATCTGTTGTCGCATAACTAAATATTTCTCTGCAAACTTATGAAAACAACTTGACTGTATGTTTAAAATATTTAAAGTATACAGCACAGGTAATTCAAAATGATTAGACATCCTACAGTTGATTTAAATTTCCTTTTCCTTGTCAGTTTTGGGGTCTGTAGATGTCTTGAAATATTTTAAAGGCCATTGAAATCTCTGGGAGGCGAGACAGGGTAAAAGACCTTAAGATGAGATGGGGCTGCTCTTTGGAGGGTTGTAGATTCAGTTTTGCCTTCTTTTTGCTGACCACTAGAGGACTGGAACTGTCCATCAGCTGCCAAATATGCCAAAGTGATGCAAGAAGTCGCTATTCTTCATAATCCTAACTAGATAATATATCGAACAAGATTGGCACTATTGACTCTGGATGTTTCAACAACAGATTAACAGGTAGTGCAAAAGTTTCTGTTTGTACACAATTACCAGTTCAAAAGTGGAAAACTATTTAGTGAACCAAATTAACAGTTACATTAAACAATGAAACAGGTTTTACAGAAACTGAAGAACAATACCAGGTGTCATGGAGTCATCTTCATCAGTGTCTGCATTTGCAAAAAAGATTCTGTTATTATGTTGCCACTGTCTTTTGTGGGAACCAGAAGCTGCATGTTAGCAGGAAAAGAGGAATTGACACCATTTGTTTTTATTTTTTTATTTTATGCAGCATGACTACAATCAAGTGTCATACAATGGACATATGAATAATTAAATCATATTTATGTCCACAGAGAAAAATATATTATAGCACAATAATTGACCAAGTCTGCTGCAACATGCTTAGGTTTTCCTGCTGGGACAGGATGTATTAAATGCTGTCAAAATCTAGCAAATGTATTCTAAATGACTTTGGATATTGTAGTTCAAGGTACAGGCCTGACACTCTTTAGCAGAATGAAACCACTATGAATCTTGGGTCATAAGAATATCTTTATTGATTATATGGAACACAGGCTTCAAGAGTGAATGCCCTCTATCATATCTAGCTTCATTTTATTTTTAAATAATTTAGATTGCCAATTGCCCATGCTGTTAAAAATGAAAGTATTCAATTATATAAAAAGCAGTGGACGTATCAGGTGAGAATACCAAAATGCAATGATTTTTCTGCTGGGTAACTGTATTTCATTAGTTAGCCAATTCATAAATCATTAATATTGCCTGGAACTAAATAAATTGAATAATAATTAAGCTTACACATAAAATATAGTTGCAATCTAATGGAATATACAATATATTAGTATATATAATAATGGTGAAAGCTTTGTTAAGTAATCAGTGCTCAAAATACAGACGTGTCAACTCCATCACGTGACGGAGTTGACTGTGATGGAGTTGACAAATGCTTGATTTTTAATTTATAATTTTTTTGAAAATCACGTTATAAGCCAGTTATTAAAGATTTCAAACAAAAAACACATGTTTTTCTTGAACATAATAACATTTTACCCATTTATCTATTTATGAGGGTGAAAAAGCTGTGACGGAGTTGACACGTTAATTTTCCACCCTCCAGGATGAAGACATAAAGGGTTCCATTTCTGATACTAGATACATATTATGTATAAAACAGTGTTTCATGGATAAAGTATGCCCATGCATTATTTTATATTTGGCTTTGTATAGATATAAATATGTAACTGTCAATTTGCTTGGATATAATTCTTTTTGTGACGGAGTTGACTCAAAACTGGGGGACAGATCAGAAATGCTTGCAAAAAAAAGTTAGTGGCAACAATTGCTTCAAGCAACAATGGAATCTGAACACCTTATTGTATATTTTAATTTAGCTAATTAAGATAATGAATTAGTTCTTTATCTACTCTACCAAATGACCTAATATATTAGTTCCTTGCTCAGGAGACATGCTATTTGTCTGAGAGTGCATATATTGGGACGGGCCTGCACAAGTAATAATCCATCCTTTATTATCTCAGTTTGGATGGATAGAGAACCCGTGCCAAGGTATTTAACTATATGTATTTGTGTAAAACCTTTAACTACTTGCTGATGAATGAATAAGGAGAGACCAGATATATAGGTAATTGCTCATTTTACTGCGGAATGACCCATATATATATATATATATATATATATATATATATATATATATATAAATATATATATATATTAACTAAGAAGTTATTGAAAAAAATATATATAACTTTAATGACTAACTGAAGCCATTTTGAAAATCCATTGACCATGTGGAGGATTTTCTGCTCCGCTGCAAACAAAATTCATTATTTTATTTCATCTCAAGCATGTATTTGTATGAAATACCATGTACAATACATTTCATTTCATGTACTCTTTGAAGAACATTCTATTCCTTAAATATTTTCACAAGATGTAGATCTGATTGTTATTTATTGCATGAATGTACATGTATCTCCATTTCTTAAAAAAAAGTAGTCCTTCAATTTTTCGTCAGTGGATTGCAGAATGTAAAGGGACTGCTATGATTTAATTTCTTGATATTGGTCATGTGCATGGACTTCTTGTGGTCTGTAGCATAATATATGTAATATCGTCAGGGCGATGTTGTGTATAACGTCAGAGAACAAGAACAAGGAGGAGCATCATGGCTGAACTGGTTCAAAAAGGACGAAAAAGTACAAGTATACCTTCACTGTCTGCATGTGGCTTTCACCAGCATGGCCTGGTGATATGTTGAGCGGTGGTCAGCATGACCAGCCTCTTCCTACAGGATTGTTAGCATGTTTACAGCATGTCTGGAATGATGCCTGTGTCTGTCTGCATAGTGCTATCCTGTTTGATTGACAGCGGCTGCTGAGTTCCATTGATATATAGTATGAAAATACTAAATAACACATGCCTGAAGTCAGCCTTGATGTATGGCTGGACAACCTTGCTGGAGGAAGATTTGTTTCAGCTACTGGTGCATGCTCATATAGTAAAAGTATATAAACACATCAGTGATGTCTACAGCATAAACAAAATGACCATAAAGATATAAACAATACAGGGAAAGTAAAACAAGATAAAAAAAGAACAAACAAATGTGATATGGTTTTGTTGTGACGTGCATGGACATGAGACAGTAAAGTGGTTCGGGTTCTACTATAAAATCTTGAACCTTTTAGGGGCCAGGATCTAAAGAAAATATAGGCACAACTTCTAAAAACTCTGTATCGGATGTTTAGGCTTTAAATGCATCTTTCTGGGATAGGAGTAAATATTTGAAAGCTCTCATTTTACGAGCTCATATGATAAGAAAGATGTTAGGATTGTATATCATAGTTTATGTCCCCATCATTTATGTCAGATATCGGTGGAGTTTTCCATATTTATTGTATCCCCAGACAAAGTCGGGGGATACTATGTTTTCATACCGGTCCCGCCGCCGCCGCCGCATATAAATCTTGTTGGCGCGATAACCCAAAAAATATTTCACAGAACTTTACCAAACTTGGTATATGTATAGATATGGGTAAGAGGACGACGCCTATTTAAAATGAGGTCATGACCTTTACTAGGAGAGTGTCCTTGACCTTGAATAGGTCCAATTTTGTGGAAAATCACACAAATTCTTTAATATCTCAAGAAATCTTGCATGGATTTATCCTAAAATCAAGTTGATGGAAGATCATGGATAGGGTTGTCATGTTCCAGAAACTGGTGGCGCCACCTATTATTCTTTACTTGTTTTCATGCCGTTTAATACCCCCAAAATTGCCACCTTACAGTACTGTGAGCATTATAAGTCAAAAACTAATGGATAGATTTCTTTTATATTATGCATATACATAGGTATGGGTTATGGGATGATGTTTATTTAAATTGGGGTCATGACCTTTCCTATGATAGTGGCCTTGACCTTGAATATTGCCATATATGGTGAAAATCACACACCTCTTATGATATCTCCAGTGTTGATAGCCATATGGATTTCAAACTTGACTTGTATATGTCCCATTGGAAAAGCAAGACCCAAATTGATTTTGGGGTCATGAGGTCAAAGGTCAAGGTCACAGGACGCATCTTTAAAAAGATGTGGATGCATTTTAAGCCAAACTTTCATCCCAGGTCTTCCCTCTTGAATATATAGCTCACTTGCCAATAGTGGATAATCCATATAAATTTTGGGGTCACAAGGTCAAAGGTCAAGGCCACAGGAGCTATCTGTCCAAAAATTAGTTTCTTGATGATAATTCCTTCTTTTATTGATGTATGGATTTCAAACTTGACTTGTATTTGACCCATTGGAAAAGAAAGACCTGAATTGATTTTGGGGTCATGAGGTCAAAGGTCAAGGTCACAGGAAACCTCTGTTAAAAGGTTGTGGATGCAATTTCAGCCAAAAAATTCATCTGAGATCTTTCATCTTGCACATATAGTTCACCTGCCAAGAGTGGAAGACCCCTATCAATTTTGAGGTCACAGGGTCAAAGGTGAAGGTCACAGGAGCCATCTGTCCAAAAATTAGTTTCTGGATGATAATTCCTGCTTTTATTGATGTATGGATTTCAAACTTGACTTGTATATGTCCCATTGGAAAGGCAAGACCTGAATTGATTTTGGGGTCATGAGGTCAAAGGTCAAGGTCACAGGACACATCTTTTAAAAGATGTGGATGCATTTTCAGCCAAACATTTCATCTCAGATCTTTCATCTTGCACATATAGTTCACCTGCCAATAGTGGAAAACCCCTATCAATTTTGAGGTCACAAGGTCAAAGGTGAAGGTCACAGGAGCCATCTGTCAAAAAATTAGTTTCTGGATGATAATTCCTGCTTTTATTGATGTATGGATTTCAAACTTGACTTGTATATGTCCCATTGGAAAAGCAAGACCCAAATTGATTTTGGGGTCATGAGGTCAAAGGTCAAGGTCACAGGACGCATCTTTAAAAAGATGTGGATGCATTTTAAGCCAAACTTTCATCCCAGGTCTTCCCTCTTGAATATATAGCTCACTTGCCAATAGTGGATAATCCATGTAAATTTTTGGGTCACAAGGTCAAAGGTGAAGGTCACAGGAGCTATCTGTCCAAAAATTAGTTTCTGGATGATAATTCCTTCTTTTATTGATGTATGGATTTCAAACTTGACTTGTATTTGACCCATTGGAAAAGAAAGACCTGAATTGATTTTGGGGTCATGAGGTCAAAGGTCAAGGTCACAGGAAACCTCTGTAAAAAGGTTGTGGATGCAATTTCAGCCAAAAAATTCATCTGAGATCTTTCATCTTGCACATATAGTTCACCTGCCAAGAGTGGAAGCCCCCTTTCAATTTTGAGGTCACAAGGTCAAAGGTGAAGGTCACAGGAGCCATCTGTCCAAAAATTAGTTTCTGGATGATAATTCCTGCTTTTATTGATGTATGGATTTCAAACTTGACTTGTATATGTCCAATTGGAAAAGCAAGACCTGAATTGATATTGGGGTCATGAGGTCAAAGGTCAAGGTCACAGGACACATCCTTAAAAAGATGTGGATGCATTTTCAGCCAAACATTTCATCTCAGATCTTTCATCTTGCACATATAGTTCTCCTGCCAAGAGAGGAAGAACCCTATCAATTTTGAGGTCACAAGGTCAAAGGTGAAGGTCACAGGAGCCATCTGTCCAAAAATTATTTTCTGGATGATAATTCCTTCTTTTATTGATGTATGGATTTCAAACTTGACTTGTATTTGACCCATTGGAAAGCAAGACCTGAATTGATTTTGGGGTCATGAGGTCAAAGGTCAAAGTCACAGGAAACCTCTTTATAAAGATTGTGGATGCATTTTCAGCCAAACAATTCATCTGAGATCTTTCATCTTGCACATATAGTTCACCTGCCAAGAGTGGAAAACCCTTATCAATTTTGAGGTCACAAGGTCAAAGGTGAAGGTCACAAGAGCCATCTGTCCAAAAATTAGTTTCTGGATGATAATTCCTGCTTTTATTGATGTATGGTTTTCAAACTTGACTTGTATATGTCCAATTGGAAAAGCAAGACCAAAATTGATTTTGGGGTCATGAGGTCAAAGGTCAAGGTCACAGGACACATCTTTAAAAAGATGTGGATGCATTTTCAGCCAAACATTTCATCTCAGATCTTTCATCTTGCACATATAGTTCTCCTGCCAAGAGAGGAAGAACACTTTCAATTTTGAGGTCACAAGGTCAAAGGTGAAGGTCAGAGGAGCCACCTGTAAAAAAAAATTAGTTTCTGGATGATAATTCCTGCTTTATTGATGTATAGATTTCAAACTTGACTTGCATATGTCCCATTGGGAAAAGCAAGACCCAAATTGATTTTGGGGTCATGAGGTCAAAGGTCAAGGTCACAGGACACATCTTTAAAACAATCAAGGTCACAGGACCAACATCTTCAACAAGATTGTGGATTGTTAGATGGAAGAAACAATAAATATGCCAAGTGTCAGTATATGCTGCCAAAATTGGGGGTCTGTTCTTAAAGGAGGGGGGCCTACTATGTCTGGGGATACTCTGGCACCTGCGGTGCCAAGAAATGTCTAGTTTATTTTATTGCCATATTGGTTTACACAAGCTGTCATCTGAGTGTAGTGGCAGTGTTTTGATCTCTTGATTGGCAGTCAATTCCCATTTTTGGCTGGCTTTCAAGCTTGGGATTCATATATTGATTGAAAAAAAAGCAACTCTGAAGAACACATGTAAATAAATTGTATAATGTTCAGTCATGCATTTGTCATGATAAGCAGAGCCCTCATATTTATTACATTAATATTGTGTGATCAGAATAATTTCATAAAAAAGTAAAGCAATTAAATTTATTTACATCTACTTTATGGTCATGTTACGTACCAGTATGTTAAATAAAGTACCCATACTTGTAAGTTGTATTAGGAAACCTCTCATTTTAAACAAAACATTTACACCCATAGCTTAAAAAATTGATGATTAAACCTTGCTTCCATATTTGGGGCCTGTGATATCGTGAAACATAATATATATATATATCCTGCATATTGCTAGGAGTGGGATCAGATTGTTTCCTGGTTTAGATATGTGCCAGGTTTGATGCTATCAGGTTCATGCATGCTTTGTCTCATATCATGTTACTAGGGTACTAAACCATTGTTAAACATGCCCTGGTTATGTCTTTCTATATCTAACAGTCATTCTTTGTTTTCTTTGAAAGGGGAATTATATGACTACAGTAATGACAAATAATATTTAAGTCTCCTAGTTTGTGTTATGGCTGGTGTGATATATACTGATCAGTGCCAGAATCTCAGTGAGATTTTCAGTGGTCTTTGTGAGTGATAAGTATGGCTTTAATAATTCAATAGTGCACAAATTCTTCACAATACAAAATAAAATATATTGTATTGGTATCATCAGATGTTCCTGTATTGATACATTATTTATAATAACATTATATGACATACATTTACTGACCTCTGGTATTTAATTAATCAGCAGCTTAGGGTTTGTTTGCTGAAACATCATTGGCCAGACATCAGTAATTGGGCATCTAATTGACTAACCACAGCACTATAATACCAGTTAAAGGGTCTTGTTTCTTTGATCATCGTTCCTAAAGTGTGATTTCAACATCATGACAAACTTAGGATGCTTTTTCATTTCATTTAACTCCCTAAACTTAAAGAGAGGAGAGCACTGACTTTTAATCTGAACTCTGACACTTCTTATGTGTACCGTATAGTTCTGACTATTGTGGATTCTGCCATGAGAGAAGTATCATGAGACAATCTGTCATCACAGCCCTAACAATAAGAATTAATTTAATTGTTAATTTATTGACAAATTTATTAAGAGCTTTTAAAACACCTAGCTGTTTTGTGAGCATCATCAAAACAATGGACCTTAAACAAATTAATAAAATATTTTCCATTGAAAACCAGCTGATAATTTTTCAAATAATTTATCACCTATCCCTAACTCGGCTGATAAGAAAAATGAGTATGAGCATTTGTGTATGAACGTAACTCTTGATGAGTACTGCATTTGGAGGCAGGAAGCAGGAAGATAGGTATTACATATAAAAGGACACCTGCATAAGTAATCCTTCCAGAGGGAAACTGCTGAAACTGCCTGCTTGGTCATTTTATCCCCAAAAGTTTTAAATTTAACGCTTAATATGCAAGTGACCCCCCCCCCCCCCTCCATCTCACATAATACTAGCAACTAAAAGTAGCAAACTGGTGTATATACATTGAAACTGAAAAAGTCAGTGACCCATTGATACCTTTGCTTCATTAACTCTTTCAGAGCCTGAAATGTTAGAATGTGGGTGTGGTGGTGGGCAAAGTCACAGCCTTGGTACCAGTGTATATAATGTACAACCTGCTATTTCCTGCTGCCAAGTACCACCCATGTGAATTCTTCCTCCCAGCTCCCCATCCTGCAAAAAAAAGGGGGAAATCCCCAGACTTGTGCAGTAACTTCTGGGCGTGACAGCTGCCTGTTTGAGCAAGGTGCTTTGGTCAGGGTGACTTTCCCACTTGGCTTGAGCCTTCAAAATATGATTCACTATATTTCTGCAACCACCAACTGTGTACATGACCCCACCTTTTGTGTTTTGAATGCCAGCCTATTTGAACACAAGGCCCTTTTATCTTGTAAATGTTTTTTTTTTTTTTTTTGTGAACGAACACTTTCTCAGCAAACCAGTGAATACATCTTAATTCTTAATTAATATAAAATCTTAACCAATAATTTTACACCTCCAATCAAAATACAGTTAATTTATGTAAATTGGAATTATTACCAAATACATTTGACTGTGAAACAAGTGGAGCTATTTGGGGTGTATGGCATTATGCTGGAGGCTTGATGGTGGGCTGGTCAGCTGGGGCATGTGGTTCTTGTGTTTGGATGTACATGAAACATGACCTGTAATGCCCCATCTTTACAAGCCTTGCCAGACTTCAGACAGGTTTTAGGATTACTTGAACTTCAGAGAAGACATATTTCAGTGCTATGTAGCTGCACAGCTGTTAAGATCCTGAACCTTCCAACTAAATATAGCACAATGAGCTCGTCATGTCTGGTAAATAATAAAACAAAAACCGCCCTGCCCATTTTAATTTGCCTGAAATACGCCCCATACATCAGTTTGTACAGTTATTGGATCACTCTCTTATTCCCTCTGGTTATTAATGCCATGATTAGTGTACTAGTTTATTTTGGTGTTCTGGCAGTACAGATTTGAATGATGATTCGTTGCGGCTAGTGTGTGAGATGGTTCAGCCAGCCACACATGATGTTTCAACAGTTTTGGCTAACTCTCAACCCTTTTTAACCAGAAACCAAGTTAACTGGCTGCAGCTGATAGTAAGTCCTCAGGTTGATTATAATTGAAACACAAGCTTGTGGTTTTTCAGGAAATGGGCTGCTGTTTCATTATGGTTAGCAAATATTTCTTGCTCATATGTGTTTATCATAACATCTCTCAAAGTGCTCTCATACTGAAAACATACACACCCTTGGGGTGTATATATTATCAATATCGCAGAATATGATTCGTTTCTAGAAACTTCAATCAGGAAACAATACATTTATGGTATTTGAGATTCCAAATTATATAGTCATCCTTAATTTTAAGATTTATAATTTAATATACTCTCCTAGAGTTATTTCCAAACCATAAACAAAAATCACTGTTCACCATGGATAAAATCTTAATTTCAGCTGAAATAGCAACTGGGGATTTAGCCAGTTAGACACTGTTAAATTCATATCTTACCTGTGATGTTTCATAAAACCTGCCTTTAATCTTTGACAGTGATAAGGGATGGTAAATGTCAAACATCTCCTTTTCTGAATGATGAAAAATCATTACATGGACATACAATGATAGTGACACAATATTTGACCTAATATTGCAAAATATTGGTATGCCAGTACATATCCTCACAAACCCAAATAGTTTAAATGAATTTATTAATGAATCAAATAAACCATAAATACTTGCAAATATGCCTAGAAACCTGGATCCCTGCATGACCTTGTAAGTGAAATCTTAATCAAATGTGACTAAGTGTGAATAAAACTTTACATTCTGGACATCATATGATTTACATAGTTAGTAAGAAAATGCCTGGTTATTTCATGATTTATGAAGATTTTTATGCACAGTTTAGCAGGTACTCAGATGTTTGCGTGTGGTCACTCATGTGAAACTAGTTGCATCATAATGAGTGCTTAATTCATTGTCAAGAATTGACCCACTATGGTCATAGGGCATTTTTTGTCAGAAATAAAGTAAACAAAGCAAATTTGCTGTAGGTCCATCTACAGTAAACAGCGAAACCTTGCCTGACGACCACCCCGCTATGATGACCACCTTTTTTGGTCCCAGACTAATGTAATGCATTATAAAAACCTCCCACAAAGAGAACACCATGCTAGCACAACAACTTTGGCTGGTCCTGCAGATTTTCATGTTAAGATTTCACTGTATATGCATCAACTGAATGGTTTAGAGACTGCATCTTCATAGATATTGGTTCTTAACATCTTAGAGATGCCATATTTTCAGTCATTCATTTCAAGGCATTAACTTTATCACATGGATCTTGAATAACCCAATTTTTATGATCAGATAGAAGCTATTGTCCGGGGCATTGTATCAATATATATGTATATTGATTGATACAAGAGGACAGTTTGTCTCCAGATTTTAAGAATTAGTACTTTCATGGATGGCTCTGCCAAGAAATGATGTAAAAAATAAAAACAAACTTCATAAACTTGAACAAGAGATCTATTTATGATTTTAGATTATTCTTAATCTTATGTCCTACAGAAAAAGATGCAGTAGATATCCTTATTGTCAAATTAGGTGTAGTTGAAAGTATGAAAAACCTAACACAGGCTTCTTCAAGGGAAAACAGTGCTTGTGTAATAACCCCCTGCATACATTTCTGACTGGGGTGGTTATTCAAATCAGTTTTAAATCCATCTTGGCATAGTAAAAAAAATTTATCAAGGGTCAGTTCCAGAACTTATCAAAAATAAGTTTTTAAAATATTATTTCTCCCTACACTAAGCAATAGCAGCTGTTAAAATTATATATTTTGCATACAATTTCTAAGTTATATCTGTAACTTCTGTGTCTTTGAAAGGATATTGGTGACAAGTTATCAATATCCAATTAGTATGGGACCCATAAACCTTTAAATTTGTGTTGTATACAGTTCATCCCATCCCCCCCCCCCCCCCCCCCCCGTATATTGTTACAGTCCCTGAAACTGTTATTCCTGGTTGACTTAGTTTATTAAGGGCAGTAGGGAGTAATCTGTTGTAATGATATACCACAGATTATATGACCAGCATTCTCCAGGGTGTGGCTGTATGTGAGGTCAGGCCAGTGCTCAAGTTAATGATAAAACCTGAACCTGTTGATACATGCCTGAACCTATCCTGACTAAGGATCCTCAGAGCCAGCAGTGACCTACCCTTATCATGTGACCTGATTGTACCATGATAAACAAAGGGTGCGGTCCTGTGGTCACACTCGAAATAAAGCAACAAGTCTTCATACAGGTGTATATAAATATATATATTTGTATATATTTGTGGTTAGTTTCATATTTACAAGGTTAAAATTTCGTGATTTTCACCTTTTCAGTGTTTTGCAAGGGTTCAGTTTTCGCAATCTTGTCATACAAAACACCTGCTCAGATTATACCAATTAGTATACTTTTATATCAAATAAGAAGTGTGCAAAATCTTAATAATTGCACAGGGACAAAATTTCAATTTGCTTTCAACGATGGGACCTCTTATTCAAAGAGGCTTTTTTTCACGATAATTACCCTTTCACAAATATCACAAATGTGAAACCCTGGAAAACAAAAAGGCAACCACAGTATTTTATTTCTGCTTTGTTTTACTAGAATATCTGCCTATCATGTGGTAATATTTGGGGGGGGGGAGAAATAACACCCTATAACAGGTTTCATTCTGCTGTACCAGACAGTTCAAGGGGGAGGATTTTACACACAGCACTACCAGGTCAAAGGGAACAATTAGGTCCCAAAAATATTAAAAACTAGAATGGCACTCCCCAACAGCAAACCTCCACTAAGGTAAAACAAGCCTACTGGATCCACCCTGTTATTCAGATTTCCATCAGAATTAAATGAGATATTATGTGGTCCCTGTCCTAACATTTTACCGCAGTTAGTGCAAATTGGTACATCAATTTGTGTAATATCCTACCAACAGTCAAATGAACCAACATGAAAACATATCCTCCATGGTGGAGGAAATTATATTTTGACATGTATTCTGGTTTTTGTAAGGAAAAACATATCCTTGCTTTTTTTTCAAATTGTAACACGAAAGTTAATAAAAGTGACCCTTTTCAACTCCCTGTCAGGTTTTCATGGGGGAAGCTTTTTTGATGTTTAACAGATTTATAATAGCATGCTGTTTTCTTTCCCTTGTGAACCATCCTGTTTTTTACCTGCCATCAGTGGAGGGGGGAGGTGGCTGGGAGCTTAAATAAAGCCACAAATATGTGCAGTATTGTGTGCCATACGATGAATGACACCCACTCTTAGTCCCATGTTTAATGCTGGTTGGCACAGGTACACATTCATGGCTAAATCCTTATTTTCAGCTGCTGGATCTTGAATATACAGTGGCAGGTGACAGGAGGATGTTGTTGACCTCATCCTGGAGGCTGAATCACGTCATCGCTGGTACAGCCATGTGTAGCACCAAATGGTCCATTACGTGAATTACACAATGTAGTTGCGTCATCTGCTCTCATGACTAATAAACTCACCAGATACCCGAGTCTGCTGCTTTGTGTTGAATACAAACATAGTGTTTGCCCCCTGAATATATTAGATTGGACTAATGTATAATGCATGCTGTGTTATTATGAACAATCATTGTTAAATCTTAGATTGAAAGACAGGACTATTAATGTTTATTTCTGCATACAGGTCTTCCCCCCCCCCCCCCCCCATAAGTTCTACATTTATTTAAACATGTAAAATTTGTATTATTTAGATTATTATCAGTATGGCAGTGTGGAAATTGATCACAATTCATATATTCAGATTTTCACATACATGGATCAAATTCTGACAACCCCTTTAAAATCATGTGAAGCTGTCACAAGATGTGTGTATTTAAATATGTTACATTGGTTTATATTACATGTACTCACAAGTTTTTCAGTATAGAAGGTACTGTGTAGTAATCATTGGAGTAGCATAAGTGATGAAGAAACCGACAGATTTTTTATTCCCTTGTGTGTGACCTTTCATAGTGATGAGGTTCACTTGGTACAACGTGTAGAAAGAGGGGAGAGGAATGAATGCCTGAGTGCCCGTGAAGAGCCAGTGTCTCTGGATCACATTCATCAGGCACACAAAGGGTTAACATGGTCCAGTAGCCGTACCTCATGAAATGACTTGAGGAACAAGTGCAGGTCCACTTATCAGGTCACTGCAGTTGAAACTGTGAACCCTAAATGGTTAAATAATTAGCAGAGATACCAAATTTAAATGTACCTGCTGGATATCTACTCAGTTACATCACTAAAAACTAGCAAGTGATTTTTAATACCATACTTACATTCGATTGGTCACAATAATTAGCATATAACATTTTTTCGTTAATTTCATAAAAAACAGTCAGTATTACCTTTTCCATTAAAAAAGGCAAATATTTCATGATGAGTATACAGTTTAGTAAGTTATGCTTCAGTTTTGTTAGAAATTTGCAAAATTTAAAAAAATATAGCCCATCTCCCTAACTTAAATACTAGGAAGTAAATTTTTGAGAAAATTTATCTCAGGTTAATTTGAATAAAAATATTATAAAATGTCTCTTGGTGTGCTTGACCAGTATTTGGAATGTGAGGATACATCTGACCAGATTGTTCATTAAATTGATAATTTACCTTTTAAGAGCATCTCGTCCCTGTTCTGATGATGGTTAATACAGAGATACATATTATATATGTATGCCACTTGGAAAATGGTCATGGTGATAGCATCTTTGTATTGACCTGTTTCTGTAAGCTTTAATTTAGGGGAATCAAAGGAAAGTCAGACTGCACAGGTGGAACTTACCATAATATTCAGAGACCAAGTCATAACCAGCTGATCTACAGGTGTTCTTGGGAATATATATGTTAAAAGCAATTTCACTGTCTGATGAAGATGGGGAAAAATAAATGTTTTGTTCAAACTCTGCCTTATAGTATACCTAAAATTATATAGGCTCCAGAGAATTTGACGAAGATTAATTACATCAATGTGTATAAAAATGATATAATCATAATATCAGTACTGGTCTGTAATTTAAGTCTGTCTGCATGTCCCTTTCACTTTAATGATGCATACTGCCAGGTTAATGTATTCAGACCCATAAAAAGTCAAGATTTAATAAATATACTCGCCTTACTCGGCATATTAGCCATTTCCTATACATCTAAAGAGCACAAAAAAACTTTTTTTTTAACTGAGTAAAATAGTTGGTAGTTTGAGAACATGACCTCACAGCTTGGGAAATAAGATTACTGGTTTATTGAATAGAGAACCCTAACCCGAATTAACTGCTGTAATAATCGGTGGAAGAGGAAACAGAGTCACGATGAAAGCTATTATGGTACCAGATATTTCTTTCAGAGCCCCTTGAATCCCAGCCAGTGTTATATTCACAATGGGGTGGCTAATATATATGCATAAAACTATATAATTTAACATGATTGTAATGACTTCAGCAGGTGGTGGTGAGTGTGTTAGAAAGAAACGTGCCACCAATATAAAGAAATGACTGACATCTGAATCAGTATGGGCATGCAATGTTTGCTACACCATACCTTCTGTTCTTTTGACCAGAAACTGTCTTTACTTAAAATTGACACCCTTTTGCATTTGAACTGAAATAGGATCATGACATTAATAACCTTGGAATAAATATTGATATTATTCTGCAGGATTATATCAAATTGCAAATCATCTGATAGCACCAAATGACATTATCAAGTGCAAACCCAAACCTTTCATATATATAAATATATACCTTTCATATATATATATTCCTTACATTTCATAGTCATAATCAGGTACAAAGAACATGCTTCAAATAAAAAACTGGATTGTTTTTTTTTTAATTAATTATTGTTAAATTTCAAAACTGTGGGGTTGTGCTGCCTTGCATGTCTTTTTACTGGGACAGATCCTTTCATATTGACCGAACCCGTACTTAAACCCACTAACCAGTATTTTATTATGGTTTTGTCTGTTTGTATGGGTGTGACGGATGAGTTTGATGAGCTATATTTTGTTTATGCTTAGCTTGGCATATTGCATTTGAAATTGCCATTATGCCAATGCTTTGGTATTATCTGGAGGATGGAATTGACAATTTATGTAATAGGCTAATGGTTTTTATAAATCAGGTTACAACAGAAGACTGAAAGGTGCAGCTGCCTTCAGAATCATGGGTAATTTTCTGGGTAATATTTGGTCTATATCAAATGCATTCAGAACAAATGGAAATTGCTTGTAGAAAAATGGAACAGCTGCACTATGTACAGATAATACTGCCTGAATTGCTGGGAGTCAAAATCTCCATGCAGTTGGAGAATCCTCTTTACCTAAGAGTACTGAGCACTAGCCCTGGTCTGTTGTGCAATAACAGGTACAACTAATCAATATTTCCTGTTGCTGCGTTCTTGGTATTAAAGTATGTCATTAGGGCAACAGCTAAGATGATACCAAGCTGCAGGAATTCTTTTTTTAGAATGGTGCTTGATTTCATCTGGTTTGGAATTTATAAAATATGGAAAGTATAGACATAAATAATTGTGTTAGTAATGATATGGTATTCTCAAGTGTGTATCATGGACACAAACTAAATTAAGAAACTGTTAGAGACTATTTATCTATAATTGTCTGTTATAATTGCCTGTTCATTTGTGTGTGTGTGTTTATATATATATATATATATATATATATATATATATATATATATATATATATATATATATACATACACACACACACACACACACAATAAAACCTTGCCGTACAACCACCTCAGTTTAGTGACATTCTCAAAATAAAGACTTTTTCATGTTCATAATTCTTTGTTGCTCTTTATATAAGACCATATTTAAATGACCACCTTGAAAATGCGACCACTTAATTGAGGTCCTGTTGGTGGTCATAATTTAGTGTTTCACTGTACCGTATATATAAATTCTCATTTATCAACTGAATAATGTTTGAGATTTATTTGTACGTATCATTCAGTTGAATGAGTAATGCATGTACATGTATACACAGCCACTTCAAATCTACAATAATTTTAGGTATGCTTCCTATACTTGCCAAGAAGATTACACTCACATTTTAACCAGTAAATATAATAATAAATTTTTTTTCACTGTTACAGGTGAATGTGCGCGTCACCACCATGGACGCTGAGCTGGAGTTTGCCATCCAGCCGAACACAACTGGCAAACAGCTCTTTGACCAGGTAGGAGGTTTATTTCATCACTTACCCTACATTACTTACATACCATACATTAAATTAGAGTATTTGTTTTTGGGCATAGACAGTGACATTTGAGTGGTAACACAGGCTTTCTCTGCTGGCAACCTAGATTCAGTTGACCTAGCCACCACAGCCTATATGCTCCGCCCTTTCAACCTTATTTTGATAATGAGCCCCCAAAATCTTCCATGCCCATGGTCGATAATTTGGAATCGCAATATCTCTCTTCCCAGTGATGAATATATAGCAGTCATTCTGAACTGTCTTGTCATATTTTGGATTATTTGTCTCATAAGAATTACGTGCCAGGTAAGACATTATTATTCTCTGGGTAGTGGTAGTAATGGCTCCTGCAACTTTTGGCCCAGAACTTTTTATACTGTCTCCCTTGTATAATAAATATCCCGGAAACATGCCGACAAGGGTATTCATACAGAGTACCGTAAAATCTCCACTTAAAACCGCGGTTTAATCAAGAAATTCAAAATCTTGAAATCAGGTTGATTTCCTGAAAGCACTGTGCGGTTTATACTAGAAGGGTTTCCGGAGTATCTTCCTGACAGACATCGTTTTGGGGCCGGCGAGTGGGCGATAATATTGCAACTTTCGAAGGCCGTTCTCAGCAGCAGTCTCGCATGCATGGGAGCCGTGTGTAAATGTATTATTTACGATTATTTGTTATTTATAAATTAAATATTGCTGGTTAGTTTTCGTGTGATATATAACTTGATATAAAATTTTGGTAATTGTCACCAAATAATACGTTTACAACAACCCTGCTGTAACACACAGCGGCCCACTTCGTTGGGCATGGTCAAGCAAAATTGAAATAAAATCCTACTTTAAACCCATTTGCAGCATTATTTAGCAATGATTATTTGTTTAAAACGTAAAATGAATAAAAACCTGACATCGTAAGGAGTCGCACAATGGCAGACGATCGTTTTAAAATCAAGTTTGAGTGCCACCATCTGCTGAAACGGCCCGGTTTTCTGCTAAGAATATTTTGAACGGCTGTACGCGGTGGGTGGTAAACAGAACAGCCACCTATTTCGTCCCAGCGTGCCTTGCGTGAACAACTGCCTTGACAAAATGGCTCCCCACACGGAAACTTTCTTCAGGAAAAAAAACTTGCTTACCCTGACTGGCCACTTTAATTTTACCTTAAAATCACTCTTTATCAAGCGTCATGTTTCCTATACGTGCGTATCTCGACAAGGTAACTTCAATTACTTTGATATTTAGTTAAGTTGACCAGCGATGTTTTTCAAATTGTGACATGGAGCGATGTCAACGTACGATGTGACGATGATAGCAGCGAAGTAACCGGTATGAAAATGATTTGAATCTTCCGAGTAATTCCAGAAAATGGAATTTTCATCAAAATTTTTTAGAATTAAAATATACAGTGACTTGAAATGGATCAGCAGAATATTTTTCCAAAATATAATGACAAATCAGTAGCAAACAAGAATACGGCACGGAATATAAAATCTGTATAAACGGGCAGAGGTCATCGGCCCTTGCGTCTTCCCAAACTTCATGCTTGAGTCACCCTGCACAAAGTGTTATGATGTCTTTAAATAAAATGCCCAAGGAATTTAAAAGTGGACAGGAACTGCCGAGTCGCAACCTACGCGTGTTCATTTCTAGATGATAGCTTGATTGTGTCTTTTGTCAAATCATTCCGTAGCGAAAGTTGGTGCGGTTTTAAAGGGGGGTTCTTAGTATTTGAGCCCCTCGCGATGTCTCACCTGGAATTTCGGCGAAGTCTGGGTGCGGTTTAAATCGGAAGTGCGGTTTTAAGTGGAGATTTTACGGTACACATGTTCTGTTTAAAAGAGATGCCCAAATTATGCAAAGTTTGCACTTTCGGATAATTGACTGTTTACATTGCCAAAAGAAACTTGTTTGGTTGCTCAAAACTGCTGTGCACATGATTATTCCTGGAATGAATATGCAGTTAAGGTCACATGGAGTTCATAGATGGGTCAATTCCTGGCGCATTTGGCTATGAGTTTGGGTTGTAATGGTGCATCAAAGGTTGGTGGTTTTCTTTTGGTCCTCCAATTTTCTCCACCCCTACAGTCTACCAAATGTAACCATCTGAGCCATGAAATGTGCCTAGCAGTAGTTATTATATTAATTAATTAGCCTTTGTCGCAGTCGGGGCCTGCCATGTCCATTCGACCAAATCACAGATCACAGAGTGGAGCTGTTAAACTTTGGTATTTTTAAAAGGGAGGAATAAACACCAATCTCAGGAGAATAATTATCCTGTGTCTGTGTTAGATTTTAAATTTTCTCAGTGATATCAGAATAAATCCTCCCATTAAGTGTATTAAAAATCTATGTACAGCATTAAAAAAAAAAAAACCACATTGCGGTGGAGGTTATACATTTGCCATAATTTAGTCTCCACAAAGTGCTTTTTGATTGCCATATTCAGTCATATCAGGATCATAATTTGGCGTACTTTTTATGTCCCCATATAGATATTGATGACTTTCGATGTATAAAGTGTTGTGACAGGAGGTATTTTGTAACAGTATTTCTGTTTCACTCTGGGTGTGTGTCCATGAAGCCTGCAGCTGGGAAGACCACAAGTTATATCATGTCCACTTCCTGTTGTGTGTGACAGGGTGACTCTGTGTATATGTATGGTACCTACGCGCAGTACTGCTGCGGTTCCTGGCCCCACCTTGATCAGCATGTTGTTAACTGCTGGAATACTGCCGTGGATGGACTTGTGACAGTTGCCTTATGTAGATGAATTTCATAATCAGTTTCATTATAGTCTGTTAAATGAATTTTACTTGATATAATATCATTCAGAATACTACAATTATATTTGAAGAATGAATCAATCAAAGAAAATTTCCCACTGCGATTAATTGTGATACTGTTAAAAGTATTTACTAATCACATATCAGTATAGGGCCTTACTTTTGTTAATTTTAAAATTTTTGTATCTATAGAAATCATTTTGATCTTGGAAGTACAGGCCCCTGGACCATTCATAGAATGTTCTAGTGAGTGAGTCATTCGCCTGTACCAGACCCTTTGTGTTGTCAGGTATATCAGATGTGCTTGGTTTTGCTTACCATGTGTATATGTACTTTCTACACCAAAACCACTACACTTGAGAAACTGTGTGTATCTTACAGGTAGTGATTATGAACACAGCAGAACTTTCAAAAGATTTCCATGTTTTCAGTTTTGCCAATTTCACTTAAGTACTGGCAATTCTGTTTTCATGCAGTATAATCTGTGAGGAGAAAAGTTAAAAGTATCCAGCCTCTCATATAAACCCTACTGGTTGTCTGGAATAGGTAAAGTCTTTGTTATGATAAATTGATAGTGATAGTGAGATATAATAACCGATGCAGATGCTGTTGCATGCTTCCTTGAATGCTTTTTCTACATGAGAGGGGTATTGCGGTGTGTAAACGCTTTATGTGTGTTTCCTGTTGGACCATGTGTTCCAGGACCTAAGATGAATCATAACGCGCCCAGACCTCCCTACAGCAGACTCAGGGTCACGCAGCTGTTTTCTGTTTGTCTACCGCTAACTCCGTGATTAAGTCCATACAGGATTGTATGTGGCATGCTAAAACTATAGACTCCATGAGAACATGGTAGCTGTAGGTTTATGTAAAGTGGCTGATTGAAACAGTATGTGTGTAAACATAGCTCAGGTAAAACCTGATTGCTACAAGCCTGAATTTGCAGTTGTTAAAATCTCCAAAACAGGTGGTTGACTGGTTGTGTGCCTCAAAACAGGTTGCTTTGCCTCAGGGCAGGTGGCTTTCTGCTTCACAGCAGCTGTTTGTGTGCCTCATAGCAGGTGGCTTTGTGCCTCATGGGGTTGTTGCCTCATGAGTGTGCCTCAGTAGACAAACTGGAAAAATTAAGTCTTCCCTCTCAACCATATTTTATTTTTATTGGGTGATCTTTGCTGATCATACTTTTATACATTGCATTTTTTCTCTGCAAATTTGATTATAAATTAATGAGATTATTATTAGATATTTGATCATACAAAATGATACATAATATGTCTTGCCTCATAGCATGCACTATAAATGGCTGTATGTCCTCAAATAGAAATTTTCTTGTGGATTGCTTGAGATAATGACAATAATTATAGGTAATTACTGTTGATTATGAAGTCATGCCTGTGCCTGTAACAGCAGATGTGGCCCTGTACAAGATACAGAAGTGACCTGTATGTACATTGCAGTATGGAATGACTATCTCAGACCTGATCATTTAACAGGTGCTGTGATTGATAAAACACAACCCACATACAGCAGCTGAGCAGAATCTTGATTAGAAATACAGCGTGCTTCACTCACCATAGATGTTCTTTTATTAAAAATTATTAATGATGCAATGGACATTAGAAGGATGGGGAAATATGGATTTACCTTAAACACACTTTAAAAGACTGTTTAATATTTGACCTGTATACGCTAGCCCCTAGTATCATAATTATTTGACAATAAAATACCTAATTTTAATTGCGGTGCATGTCTCTTTCACTATTCCCCCCTTGTGCCACCTCCACTTTCCTTTCACTTTCTACTACTTTTGGGGGATGAATTACTTCACAAAGGTAAAAATGAGATATATTCTGTAAAAAAAAAACTGTTTATTATCCACTTTACAGTGTAAAGCCCCTTTACTTGAGTGAATTGACAAAAAATGTTGGTTACAAATTGCGCATTTGGCGCTAAGCTAAAAGCTGCCTGTATGAGGGTGTGAGCACTACAGTACAGTGACACCTTGTTTTCAGGCCAGGCCTCTGACTGGTATATTTGCTGATTATCTAGCAGTCTGCCAGCCAGATTCACAGACTGAATTAATTACAAGGACTGATCAGGTAGCCAGGCCACATAATAGTAAAACATACCAAAAAAGTCACACAATACTGCATGAAACAATTTCGAAATTTCAGATAATTGTTGAAGTTTGGTTTTTCCTCAGGTTTTTAAGAAGATATCAAGAGTAGCATTATCATCCCCCCTACAGGGGTAAAGCATATGTAATTTGTGTAACATCAGATAAACATATTTGAGTAGAGTGATGTTATTGGTGTTATATACCATAATTATGTATGATTTTATCACACATTCATATATTTCTGGTGCAGACGTGAATCCCATGTTTTGGTCTTTATATGACAAACAGAGCCCTGGGAATAGTGCATCGGGTCTGTAATAATGAGGGAAATGTGTGACTAAACATGTACACCTTCGGCAATGAACAAACCTCCATATGAACATAACACCTCAGGCCTCAGTGGCATTTAAAATTGTTTTCTAGTAGAAAATGCTGCTTATAAAACCAATTAATGATACAGTACCCATGGAATTGTGTTAACAGACTGTTTTTGTATGAACTGTTTTTGTGTGACATTCCTGAGGAAGATTACTGCCACATTTTCGTAAAATAATAACCCCCTAAATATTCCCCTTGGGGTTCTTTTTGTCGCCTGGATTGCCTGAGGTTAAGCAAGTCTTAATGGCAACTTGGAATATTAGGATTTTTTTTTTCATACCATAGTCTCTCTGAAAAGGTTGCAAGAACTATTTCAATGATCAATGTCACAAGGCTCTTCAAGAGCAGTAAGTTTCAAGAAAAGGTAAAATTAGACATTAGAAAACACAAAGACAGCAGAATTATGTATGGATGTTGGGCCACTCTGTCAGCTGTTATGTTAAAAAAAACTGGATCATAAAATCTGGTACAAAACAAGACTAGGAGAGTTCACTTATTAGCCAACACACTCACATCTACACTTGTCATACTATTTAAATAAAAATGTTCAAATAACCACATAAGGACAGCTTTGTCAGGTGCAGGACAAAATAAGTGCACCACAGAACTATATATAATATTTGGGTCAACAGGAGCCTCGCCGGTCTATATATATTAAGGTTAGGTTGGCTTTATAGTGCTTGTATAGTAAAATCAGTGCAGCACAGATCTATATTATATGGTTTGGGTCAGCTGCAGTTAAAATAGGTGCACCACAGAATTATATAAGGTTTGTTCAGCTGTAGGTTAAAATAAGTAAAACATGGAAATGTTTACTGTTTGGGTCAGTTGTAGGTTAAAATAGGCACACCACATAACTAAGATTTGGGTCAACTATAGGATATTATAAATGCATCAGTGAACTGTTTGGGTTTGGATTAGCTGTAGGATAAAATAGGTCCACTTAAAACTAAAGTTTGGGTCAGTTGTTTTCTAATTTTCATTCCAATCTGAATCTCTTACTATCAATAATCTTTGAGTTAAACCTATCCACACAGAGAAAATAAAAAAAAGCTGGAACATTAAGCATGATTTAACATTACATGATTTACCCTTTAGGCCCCCCCTCCCACACACATACACATACCACCTCCTCCCAGCTCCCATAAAAATGAATTAAATACACAGACTCATGAGAGCTCATGTGTACTACACACTGTACACAGTATCAGGGAGTATGCCAAATCAGCAAAACAGTAAGTCATAACAGCTTAAGGGCAAGCTGGAGTAGCTTTTGTGTTCACACACACTCACATACACTTTAAAGCTGCCTTGTGGAAGACAGTTATTGCAGGATAAGTAGAATTCCTCGAAAACTATGTGCAACTATAACATTGTCTTGTGCTAAATTGGAGAGTAGTAAATACTGATTAAAGTGCATACTGAAATCTTGTGCACTTAATTGCCAGTAAAATATATTTTTTGCACTCAGTGAGGAGAATCATATATTACAGTAGCAATGATTTAATACCATGAAGTGTGGGTTGAAGAACCTAAGAAGTTTAGTGTTGTCTGCTTGTGTGCTTCTGAATTGGCAAGCTTGACCTTTTTCCATGACTTGCTCCAGGTAGTCTCTGGGCACCTGATGAGTGCTAAGTAGGGCAGCGATTTAAATAAGCAAAGTCAGCTGTGAAGGCACAGATTTAGGAAGGAGGAAGAATATAGAGTTCAGTTTTAAGAATAACAAAACATGTCCAGGCATGGATTGGCAAGGCATACAGGTTTTTGCTTAGTTTGTTGTATAGATTTTGAGAATGGAACAAGTCTATTGGAAGCAGATAGGATTGGAGCCTTTTTTGGGGTTTGCTTAGGGATTTGTTTTGCTGCAGTGGTATCAGTTTGTAACATTGAGAAATTAGTGACTTAAACATTGTTTGCCAAACATAATTAATAAATTAGTATTGTTTAATGCTCGTAAAACAGCTACACTGGGTGTGAATAGCTTGTAACCTTGAGATCATTGCACACAGCAGTAAACCTTGAGACTGCCACCATCTGAGCCATAGAGAGTGCTTAGGATTAGTTCTTATACCTGTGTATACAATCCATGTAAAATAAATAAGTTAAAAGAAATTTTGTTAGACTGGCTATGAATATGTTGCTTGTGTAATGCAGTCAGAAACCATTACTATACAAAAGATACGCTCAGCATGGGGGCCTGGTACAGTAGCAGTTTGTGTTGGATCACTCACCCCGGCCGTCATTGGATTACAGATTGGATTGAGGTCCATATTATATTTAGAATAATTGATACCATACCTTTTCCATGGCTTTCCAGACATCTGTACTGGTAAAAAGGAACTAGGTGATAGATCTTGGCGGCTTGTTAGTTTTATTTATACTTTTCTGATATGAGTAAACAACTCTGTCTGTTGAAAATCTTATGAATGAAAATGAATTGTGAATTGTGGAAAATACAATTTTTATCGTGATCTGCAACATTGTTTCAAGTTGAACCTGTGGAGAGAGATGCTAAAAGTTCTTGAAGTCTCAAATGGGGCAAAGCTGCATCCTCTGACAGTAGCTGTGAAAACACAAGCCGTTTCATATTAGCTGTGTTTGATCAGAATTTAACTACAGGTATATATTTGCTGCATCAGAGGTTGTTGAATTGTGTATATATTTTTTATTTTGGGGGATGGGGGGTGGAATGAATTCCATATGTTCTCATTTCTAATATAGTCACAGGAAAATTCTTGCTTAAAAACTGTTAAATTCAAATAATTTGATCAGTCAGACTTCTTATAACCCCCCCCCCCCCCCTTCCATATTGCTTGTCAGTTGAATAACAGATCATTATTAGAAGTTCTGTTTTCAGAATCAGCTGTCATAGTTAGGAAGCCAGATAGTCAGAATACCCAACGTTCAGAATATCACTAAAAACCTCCCCCCACCCACAGCAATATATATAGCAGCAAGCTAGCAGCAGAAAAGACCTGTTATTACAGATGTCTTGGTGTTGTCCAGTGTCCTGGCGAGGTCTAAGATTGTTGAGTCTGGAGGTCTAACTTGTGTACACAGCAGGTGCCCAGGAGGTGGCCATATTACCTTGTCCACATAACTCAGTTAGGGCTAGCTGTCTGTGGGGTTAGAGAGGTCTGATTAGAAAGTCAACATTCCTCAGCGCAAACACTCCCCAGCTTTCAGCCATATATGGTGCCGGCCCAGGACTTGTTGTTTTATGAGTTGACCCAGTTATTGGTCGGCAGAGTGCCAGCTGTTTGAAAGTCTAATTAGCTCTCTGCATGGAAGGTATAGGTGTGCACTAAACACTGAGACTTTGTTCATGAAACATATGAGAACTTGTTAACTCAGTTAGTATGTTTCAGTTGTGTACACTTTTCATATTGACTTGCAGTGATAATGGTGTACATATAAGTAGCAATATATAACATGCACTAGAAATCATACAACAGTTAGTTTTATGTTTCCAAGGATAGATTTGATTTTTAGCTCAGCTGACTATAAGTCATCTGAGCTATAGTCGTGGTCCATTGTCCGTCGTCCGTCCGTCTGTCCGTCCGTCCGTCCGTAGATGTGGCACGTTTTGAAACCGTAAGACTTAGGAATCCAAAATTCAGCATAATGTAAGATGTCCCCAAGATCTCCTACCAAGCCGAAAACTGGGTCTTTGCGACTTCGTTCCTTTGAGAAATTAAGGAAAAACCTCAAATTTTTATTAAAAACCTATTTTCACTCTTCAGGACTGCCTAATATCAAAACCACTCATCTGTTTTTCCTCATATTTACCATAAATATTCTTCTATATAGTTCCTATGTACATGCCAGAAATTAAGTCTGTTAAGTATAAATTCTTTAAGTTATGGGCCTGAACATAATAGACTTTGTAAAAAATCAGGAAAAATATTTACTCACTTAACATGAAAAATTTTGAAACTAGAGTCTATTTTCCCAAGTATATAACTATGTTTAATTAAGATTTAATTGTTTACCCAAAATTAGATCTGAATTTTGTAAATTTTTTAAGTTATTAGCATAAAAATAAAATCAGTACCTTAAATTTAGCCCAACTTTGACCATGGCACGTTTTTCTCCTGTATGTACCATTGATTTAATTTTCACAGCATGTAACAGTAAATATTTAATTTGTTTAAATCTGAAATTTGAAAATAAAAGCTTGAAAATTAAGCTAGTTATTGATTTTTTTTCTTGAGGCTCTACTGTAGTCATTTGCTTTGATAACAGATTACAGATGCAGGGTCCAACTCCAGGCCACTGGAAGTCCGGCTATGCCAAGGTTTCTGATTTGTTACAGTCACTGGGGGAGACCCCCTGCTGTGACAGGTGTACAGTTATTCTAATATCACCACCCCAATCCCCCCCCCCCCCCCCCCCCCCCCCCCCCCCGGCAAACCCAACCCACTGAGTGTAATGCAGTAATTGTTTTTGTTTTCACTGTATTTCCTTAATTTTAACACTGTTTCCACTCCAATATACAAAAACTTTCCTTAAAAAAGTAATTCAAGTGTAATCCAGAAGATGCCATGTTGTATTAATGTAGCATTTTTAAAGAAATTAATTTTCTTTTAAATGATTTTAATAGATATAATTGAACCCATCAGTATGCTTAAATTTATAAAATATGAAGCACAATAAGGATAAATAAAGACACAATTGAAAATTGTGAAATCTAAATCAAGTATTATTTTTAGATATTTATTGTTTTGCAGATTTAAACGATATATTTTTGTGGTAAAAAATAAATAAACATTTGTATGCATGGTGTGGTGTTATATGACAAAATTGAGATTTATGATGATGCAATTGAGAATTATGAATCAACTTTTATATTCAGATGTATCTGTTTTATTGGAAATGTATAGAAATATAAACTTAAATTTAAAAAAAATTGGTGATGAAAAAATTAGGATTTAATACAAACATTTGTTCATTATTTTCCTGCCACAGCAGAATTTGAGATCAGGCTTTGTTTGCCCTGTTTTATGTTGTTAATTAGTTATATTTCTTCTGTATACATTTCATAAAAAAAACATAAATTAATAATATATATTATACAAAAAAAATATTCAATTAAACAAATTTGTAAACTACTGAAATGTCAACAGTTAATCAAAAAGCCAACTGATGATCATGGTAATAGTACAGATCATTTGTTCACAAACTGCTCACATGCTTCAGTTTCAACATTAGGAAACACATGGTCAGGTCACAAAATATTATTTGCAACAATTTCTTGCTCATCAGTACAAACCAATCATATAAACCAACCATGGCCTTTATTACCTCTTCCTCTTACACTTTATCTCCATTTGATATTATTTTAGAATTTTACCTTCAAGGTCAACTTCAGCTGAGCACAGTGACCCATAGGTCCCTTGTTTAAATTTTGAATGCCATAATTTCTGTCATTAATATTTCTGACATGCAAGACCTAAGGGCAGACTGATGAGGGAATTAAGTCATAAAATTACAGTCTGTATTATTTAATATATTATGTCTGTTATTTGTATATTATTAGTTTAGTATTCTGAGGTTTTTGTATGACATGCATTATTCATTATTCACCTATACAGCACAAGGTCTGGTAGTGGTTAGTCTGTTGTGCAGACTGAGAGCTTCTGTGAAGGGAGTGCAAGATAATTATACCTAGACATGAATGGCGTGTCCTTCAGAGTCAGGTATCGTGTGACAGTTCCTTAGTTCACACATTCACTTTATCCAGAATCAGAGCAGAACCTAAGACAAGTTAGAGTAACTCTGTGTGACAGCACATCTTTATTAACATTGTGTTTGTGCTCGGCAGGGTGTAAATGTGTCCAAAATGGCACGGTGGATTTTTCCAATATTGCATAACGCTAGTTAATAACGGCCATAGTTTATTTAGTATGTCACATAAAGAACCAGTGCAATGTGCCGTTTGAGAGAAAATGTGTTTTATTTAGGTGCTGTGTGACTTAACAGACAAAGTACACCTCATTTTTGGTGTTATTAATACCCATCGTTATTGTGTGTCACAGTGTTAAATTACATTGTGTACCTCTCGTTTGATGATTCATATGCAGGGGTGGATCCAGGATTAAGGAAAAAGGGGGATGGGGGCCAACCAAGGAAGACTAGTGAAAAACCTAATTAAAAGATCACAAGGTCTGAAAAAGGGGGGGATCCAATCCTTAAAAAAAAACTTGGGGGGGGGGGGGTCCAGACCCCCACTAATCCTCGCCTGGATCCGCTTTTATTATGTAGTAAAATATTTACCCCATTTATAGTGTAGATAATTTCATTCAAGGATTCTGCATAGGGCATGGCCAGTAGAAAACTTGAGAGTTTAGCCAAACTTTGCTTTTGGAACTAAGGGTCCTGGGTGTTTGTGAGGTTACTTAGAAGTGTGAAGAATTTGAAGAGGTCTTTTATAAAGCCACCCACATTGACCTGTTTCTTGTTGTCCCAACATGGTTCTGTCCTGTCAATCACATGTAATAGTCTGGCCAATCAGAGTGAACCTCTTTAACCTCTTGTTAAATGTCCTCTCACTGACATCACAACACCAATTTGTCTGTTTTATTAACAGGTGGAATTTCTACACTTTCACAAGCAGTATTATTAAACTGGCATGAGAACTAAAAAAACTGACAAGTGCATTAAGTACTGGTATAAACCAGGAAAAAAGCATGTAGGTGCTAGATTAATTTGTTCCGTCAGCCAGCTACTCAGCCTTATTTCCAAGGTCAGGCAATATCAGGGATGTTTGATGTTTTCATTGGCATTGTCATGAATTCCCAATGTTTTGACTATTAAGGTTCATATATCTGCCTGCTTAATGTAGTGTCAGTGTGATATTATTCCTGATATTTTGGTGATCTGAAACAATGTTCTGCTTGTGAGCAAATGGAGTTTTGAAATTATTATGTCGTGCATGATAATGAAAGTTGTAACAAATGCTGTGTTTTGACATTATTGACCATCAGTGAGTACCACTGCTGTTTTGACAGTATTGACCATCAGTGAGTACAACTGCTGTTTTGACAGTATTGACCATCAGTGAGTACCACTGCTGTTTTGACAGTATTGACCATCAGTGAGTACCACTGCTGTTTTGACAGTATTGACCATCAGTGAGTACCACTGCTGTTTTGACAGTATTGACCATCAGTGAGTACCAATGCTGTTTTGACAGTATTGACCATCTGGAGTACCACTGCTGTTTTGACAGTATTGACCATCAGTGAGTACCACTGCTGTTTTGACAGTATTGACCATCAGTGAGTACCACTGCTGTTTTGACAGTATTGACCATCAGTGAGTACCACTGCTGTTTTGACAGTATTTACCATCAGTGAGTACCACTGCTGTTTTGACAGTATTGACCATCAGTGAGTACCACTGCTGTTTTGACAGTATTGACCATCAGTGAGTACCACTGCTGTTTTGACAGTATTGACCATCAGTGAGTACAACTGCTGTTTTGACAGTATTGACCATCAGTGAGTACAACTGCTGTTTTGACAGTATTGACCATCAGTGAGTACAGCTGCTGTTTTGACAGTATTGACCATCAGTGAGTACCACTGCTGTTTTGACAGTATTGACCATCAGTGAGTACCACTTCTGTTTTGACAGTATTGACCATCAGTGAGTACCACTGCTGTTTTGACAGTATTGACCATCAGTGAGTACCACTTCGGATTTGACAGTATTGACCATCAGTGAGTACAACTGCTGTTTTGACAGTATTGACCATCAGTTAGTACCACTGCTGTTTTGACAGTATTGACCATCAGTGAGTACAACTGGTTTTTTTACCATATGGCCCATCAGTGAGTACCACTGTGCTGTTTTGACAGTACTTATGTACCATCAGTGAGTACCACTGAACTGTTTTGACAGTATGGACCATCAGTGAGTACAGCTGTGGTGTTTTGACATTATGGACCTTCAGTGAGTACCACTGTTGTTTTGACAGTGTGGATCATTTGTGAGTATCATTGTTCATTGACAATATAGACTATCAGTGAATACAACTGTGTTGTTTGACAATGTGGCCCATCAGTGAGTACCATTGGTATTTTGACAGTATGGACCACCAGTGAGTACTGCTGCAGTGTTTTTACAATATGGCCCATCTATGAGTACCAGGTGTTTTTTTTTACAATATTGCCATTAATTAGTATCACTGTGGTGTTTTGTCCTTATGGACTTTCAGTTTCAGTGAGTACCACTATGGTGGTGTTTTGACAGTATGGACCATCAGTGATTACCATTGTGTTGTTTTGACAATATGACCCATCATTGAGTACCATGGTGGTTTTTGACAATATGGCTATTTTGTCAGTATGGACCATCAGTGAGTACTACTGTGCACAGTGTTTTGACAGTAAGGAATACAAGTGCAGTGATATTTTAATAGTAAAAAGCAGAGAACTGGACTGATCAGCTCAGAACAGTACTGTAGCAGGGAGGGTGCCTGTCATGTAATCTACTTAATTAATACAGAAGCAGGAGACTGGGAATGGCTGCCTTGTTCAAACATATCTTCAACATTGTCCAGACTACACAGCACTACAGCCAGAAGAACCCCCTGTGGGAACATTCATTTTGTAACATTAGACCTAGTGTATTCAGGATGTGGGTTTCAGTTTGGTTTTCAGTTCATGGGTACCACTGAGTCTGATAATATTGCACCAGGCAAGCATTGTTTTTAACAAGCACTTGTTTGTTAATGTAATTGACCCTGGGTGAATAAAACTGTGTTATCAGTGTAGACCTAATAATCATGGAAAATTCCTGGTCTGCCTGGCACATCAGCCTCTCTGCATAATCTCCTTGTCTCAGGATATGTCTTCTTTCTAAAGCCAGGGTGACATTTATACAGCTAATTAAATTTATTTGCCAGTGTTATAGTGATAGGCCATTTATTATTATAATTAAAATGTTTTATAAATAATGTAATAAATTTGGAAATTTGACAGAAAATTTTAGTTTTAAAAACTATGGTTATATGAGCTGACCCATGTAACAAAATTCATAAATATTTCAATATTTGTTACACCAGAAATTTAGTTTGCTTGGCCTTGAGGAGTCCCATGGGCTGGGCACTTAGTGGAGTGCAGACTGTCACATATCAGTGTGCAAAGGCTGGTGACACACACTGTCCCAGACACAGGACCAGTCCACCAGTATCAAGCCTGAAGCAGCCTTGGTCGTGAGTCATTCATCAGGTTTCAACCAGTGTTGCTCAAACCCCTATTGTGTGTCCTAAACAGTACAGAGGGAGGACATGCTCTATGGATTGTAACACCAGGAAGTGGTGTGTAGCTTACTATGTGATGATATTGAAAATTCACTTTTGGAGTATGCGTACATGTGTGTATTTGTAAGTCCTGATGTGGCTTACTTAGTTCTTATGTGGCCTACAAAACCCCCCTTATCCAGCATCTTATGATAAGGTGTAATACACTGGAAAAGGAGGTGGTTAAAATCTTATGTAACTAATTGTAAGGCACATTCATCCCCCTCCCCCCCCCCCCCCCCCCAAAAAAAAAAAAATCTTCAGTGCCAATGTGGTATCCCTGAACAGTGGACTTATTTAAATTCACACAGCAGTAAAAAAACTCGTTGGTTTGATTGAAAATTATGAAGTAATTGGTATTTAACCATAGTTAAAAACAAGAGTAGGCCACATCATGACCTAGACTCATAGTTTGTGAGTGTGTGTCTGTGAGAGAGAGAGAGCGAGAAAGAGAGAGAAATTCATTTGTTTGCTTGATTTTTGGAAACATTTAGGGACACATAAGGAAATCATTTTACAGTAGTACACCTGCTTTTATATAGAAGAATTCTTTAAAAAAATGTCTCACTGGGAGCAGTGCACGAGAGTCAATAAAAATGTTATATGTAGTGCTGCAAGGTTGTTCAGGAGCCAAGGAATCTTTACCAACCAAATATTATATTGGGTTTGATGTGTACCTTAATGGTGTGCTTTACGCTGTGTTCTGTAGCTCTCGTTCAGCTGGTGTCACGCATATTTACACTGATACCATCAGTACAGCACGTTTACTCTTATGTGGTACTTCTTACTACAGTGTTAATATTACTAACAGTACTCTCTGCCTGGGTTTTGTTTCCTCAAGCCACCATTGCTGTGGTCTTATCCTCTTTTAATGGGATATCTTGATTTTCAGTTTCCATTGATGGGTTTATATCATGTTACTTGCACTCTGTTTAGTTCATAATCTACTTGAGTATATCTGGATCCTTTCGGATTGTTCCTTGCATAAAGGTGTGCACTGTAGTACTGTTTCCTTGTTCTGCCCTTGCAAAGTTTACATGAGTATAATTTGCATCTTTTGGTGTCTTTACCAGTACAGCTAGCACCTGTTGCTTTCCACAATTTTCACAGGAAGAAGATTTGTTTCCTGTTGCCTAGCATTTTGCACAGGTTTATCTGGCATCTGTGTTCTTGCTTTTCCAATCAGGTACATTTGGCACCTGTTGCCTTGCTTGGTCTACACAGGTACATCTGGCAACTGTTGCCTTGCTTATTTTACACAGAAACATGAGGTACGTCTTGCCTTCCACATTTTCCACATTTGGCATCTGTTCTCATGCTCAATCTATATTGGTACATCTGGCACTTATTCTCTTGCTTATCCAGTCCAGCACATCTGGCACGTTGCCTTGCTCAATCTATATGGTACATCTGGCACCTTTCCTCTTGCTTTTCCAGTCCAGCACATCCGGCACATGTTGCCTTGCTCAGTGTGTACAGGTAGTACCTCTGTTAACACAGATAACCTAGCCCCTTCTTTTCCAAGCAGACACAAGCCACACCTATTCTTTTCTGTCTACACTGTGACCTATTTCACCTGTTCTCTTTACATTATACACTTGTAAGTACACTAGGGCCATGGTCATTTATTCCTGTAGTTAAAATTCATAATATAAAACTGGAGATGCTTTTAAAGGCTTTGATTTTGAAGCATCCCTGTGGTGATATAATTACTGTCACTGTTGGTAACTTTTAAATGAATTTGATATTTAAAGAATGGGCTAGAAGAGTATATTCTACACCTTATTCACCCAATTTGTCATAAACTAGAGGACATAGGTTCTTGTGTTTATCATGACATGAACTACCTTGGTGTACCAGTACATTGCTTATAATTCATGTCTGATGGACATCCCTCAAGAAGGTCCAACAGAGAAGGGCAGAGAACAGAAAGGCCAAGTGTGGGCAGTGATGCAGAGAGTGACAAGGCCTGAGGTTAGGGGAGATGGGTAGCCTCTCCAGATACCAGGTCAGGCTCTCACAGCCCTTGATGTCACCGTTGTGTGAAGAGGTCCTGTGGGTGGGAACCTGATAGCTAACCACAGGTCCAGACCATCCCTTACATCCAGCGCGGGCTGAAAATATACCCTAGACATGCACAGTAATGATCAGCTTTCTCTTGATTTATGATCACTGTCCACATAGCCACTGCTGCCCTCATTGCTGGCAGGACTTGGTTATTTGTATGAGCTAGGATTGGATATGTATTAAGACTTGTCCTTGGTTTAAAAAAAAAAAAGTAAAATCCTGAAAGTATTCCGGAGTCTACAGAGTCTAAGCATGTGGTTATAATTTGATAGATATAAGAGCTTGATGTGCAGTCAAGCAGTTGTTGATTTATAATTAACTTGTGTTAGTGCTTACAGAAGGCTAGGTGACAATTTCACCTTTAGCACTGGGGCATACTGTATAATTATGATGGTATGAAGTGATACATATCCTGTGAGAAATGTGTGTGCAAGGAGCAGTGTTAAGTGTGTTTAATGTGTAAAATATATCTTTGAAGAAAAGTGTCACTGTGCCATTCTTGCTGAGTTGTTTGATTGCCAGAACGCTGTATCATCCATGGGTGACTGAAACCATCATGGATGGGATGCTGTTTGATTTATGCATGTTTCACCCATCCCTGTCCCACCCCCTTGACATATTGCATCAACACTTACTATAGTTGAGGCTGATACTATGGTTGCATATTTTTTTCATGTAGCTTTCAGATTCACAATATTTGATATGGCTCAAAAATAAAACCTTCATGCCAAGTCTATGTATACAGTTGAACTTTTTGTTCACCCTGTAGCCATCTGTAATGTAACTTATATACAAGCCCCTATATGCCTGTTACAAGGCAAATCAGATGATTAATATAAGGAACAATTGTAGATCTATTATAATGTCTTCATGTAATGAATGAGAATTTCCACCCTTTCAGTGTTTCCAACTGTAAAGATAAATTGAAAAGATAACTGATGTATTCTATATAATTTGCTGTATTGTGAGATTGCAAAAAATGAATCCTTGTGAAACACTAAAAATTGGTATCACTAAAGTTTATCCCTGCAGATGTGAAGCCAACCAAAGTATTTGAATGTCTTGTTAAATGTCATTTTAAATTCTTTTTGTATATTATTTACAGGTTGTCAAAACAATAGGTCTCCGAGAAATCTGGTTCTTTGGTCTCCAGTACACAGACACCAAGGGATTGTCAACATGGCTCAAACTGAACAAGAAGGTGAGTAAAAAAAAGAAAAACTGGCTTGTTAGGAGCCCTAATGATTGTATCATTAAAAAATCTGAACACTGGCATGTTGGGAGCTTTAATGACTATATCATTAAAACAAGTCATGCCCATAAAAGAAATTAAGCTCATCAAAAAGTATTTCACAATCACAATAAACAAAAAAAAACAAGAGAACCTGCAGTGATTACACTTTTTTATTTTAGCACAAAATGAGTGACCCTGAACATTTAGAGACAGGTTGGTCACTATGGCCTGGCATCTTTTGGATCTTCTTATTTTTCATTAACGGGGCACACAGTTTTTAAAATTATTTTCACCACATATATATATAATAAAAATGCATATCAACCTTTTAATTAATCAGAACTCTGGTGATGAATCTTAAAAAGAAAGTAATTACTCTGCTGTGATAACACATCACCTTCAAGGACCCCATAGTTCTGAGTTGATAATAGTTAGTGACATTTGTGATTAAGTTTCCCTATCTCTATAATTCATTATGAGATCTCTATTCAATATGCCAAACCATATTATCTATATATGTGTCTGTTATTAATCAGGCACAAATGCTTAGGTTTGTTGTTCTATTCTTAAAGTATAAATATGTTATGTTGGTTTTGCAGAGCCATGAATCAATTGTTTTCTTAATTATGAATAATTATCAAGATTCTACTAAGTAAAGGAATACTGTAAACCTTGAGACCAAGGTATAAAGGTATACCGTATTGGATGACATATTAGTATTCATAAAGAGACTGTTGCAATGTATCTTTAATGGACATGAACCTTCAGTCTGTTAAACAATGGCTAGATGACATGGTTGCGCATTAAGATTTGTGACAGGACCGACATAACACCTCTCTTGACACTCGAGCCTGATGGGAGTTTTAGTGTTAGGCATTACTTGATGGCTTTTGAACTTTGTGCTTGACTATTTTAAGACCTTAAAACATCGGGGGTTATCTGCTTGTTAAATGGAATGATGGTGTGTTTTGCTTTGTCCCATGTAGTAAAGTAGACACAAAATTTATGTTCTGCCATAGTGTTCAAATAACTTGTGTATGGTGTGCATTTAATCTGTTGATACAGACACTTGTTATTTACATAGTAAAATAGGCCTAGAATAAGAACAATTAATAATATTATGTGAAACCACAGTTTTTTTTATTAAAACTGGATAATTATTTTGTTTGTGAATCCTTAGTATTTATACAGAAATATGCAGTCTTTTAGGTACAATTAATAAATAGAAAACTTTCTTTCACACTCCTGTACAAATTGACTAAACTGTCAAAATGCCATTATTTCTATCAAAATTTTATCAAGGTATAAGTCATCCTTGTAATTTGATGATAATAATCAAAACAAGATTGGCATGTTTACTGCTCATATTCAGTAATTTTTGCATAATCAACAGTCTGTTGGAAATTTATTATTGAAAATTTTATGAAGATTTGATAAATTGACATTAAATGTAATAAAGGCGGTGCTTGTAGGCCATATATTTGGCTGAATCAGTTGAAAGTATGACAGAAAGGTTAACCTTTAGGTATATTGGAGTTCGCAAAAGCTTAAAAAGCCTTGAGAATTCTTTCTATATTTTCAGACCCTTCTAAGGGTCTGCCCTCTTAAAAACATTATGATGGTTGGTTGTGACAAACTATGAGGAGGAGGAATGCGTTACCTTGTTAACTGGAATCTCTTTTGTTATCGTAAACTAGACTATGGCAAAAAAATGAATAATAATGAAAAAATGTTGTGAAAGGATTAAATGGTTTAAGGAGTGGTAAAAAAGCCCATTATCCCCTCCCCCCCCCCCCAAAAAAAAAAAAAAAATGGGGAAACTTGTACCTGTGTAATATTTCAGTTCAGAATTTTGGAAGGATAAATGATTGGTATTGAGGGTATGGTATGTATGTGTGAAAGTCTCAGGTGGGTTCTTATCATTTACTGGTCAGACTTGTGACATTGAGACTGACTACCCTATCAGCGATCACATGCACCTGTTACACTAACCGGGGTATCCACTATCTGTACAAAGTTTACCGTGCGTGACAACACATGATTGGAAACATGCATGAACAATCTTTCCTAGTTTTCTTAGCCATATTTTCTCATAACAGAACCTTGTCTTTCTATTTGTTTAACATAATGTGAAAAATTAACTTAAATTTCCTAAATTGTATAAAGTTATATTGAGACAAAAAAAATAAGAAAAAAAAAATTTAGAAAAAAATAATTTGATATTAAATGAACGGATTTGTCTTTGCAGTTTATGAGATCTTGGTTTCACAGATTGAATATTTCCTTTGGTAGGACATTAATGCTCAAAATGGAATGATATCCCATTGAGAAAGTTTGGTACTCATTATTAGTAATTAGTACTTATGATTAATACTGGTTTATATTTAGATGGTTACATTTTCACACCCAGTCATGAAACAGGATACATCAACCCCCAGAGCATGAATATCATTCTCAGATGTGTGGTCTCCACATGGTACGTCTGGGTCATAGGTCAAAGGGCTCAGGTCATGAAAAGGAGATATTGGTGATGGTACCTCATACAAATGGGGAATGCTGTGAACCTGTCTAGATGGTAGACTTGATCATCCAGCTGGCTTATCTGTTGTGGACTTCAGTTGTCTGATTACTGATTACTTTGGGCTCTAGATAAGAATGCTTTAGTGAAGGTGATTGAAGATGTATGTTTGTTTTAAGACATTTTTCAACTCCTCTTAAGCTACATTCAGTATCATAAAAGTTGGTTGATGCAGAACAGTAATCATTAACTTGATTAAGCCAAAGGAAAGCTGACATAACCCCCCCCCAAAAAAAAAAAAAATAATAATAATAATAATTGAAAAACAAACAAAATTTTCTTTAACTGCACAAGAGTCTTCACCTTTACAATATGTTAGAAGCATTGTGATACCTCAGATATGGGTCTATACATTCCTTTTTTGCTTTCTCTTATGTATTGTTTGAAGTGAAATGTGCAGCCCCACATTTAATTTATTCATGGCACACTTTGCTGTTACTTATCTGATCTGAGGCCATTTTATTCCATTGTTAACACCGCATTGAGAAAACACCGCATAGTTTTCAGAATAGCTACTCAATATCCATACTTAAAGACCCACCCGGAGTATAAAAGGGCCCGCAAGATGGCGTAGCTGTCAGTCATGGACATTTAAATACCTGTCAAGACACATCGCCCAAAATCATGAAAAAAGTCATCATACTTGAATTCTAGCCCATTTTCCAGTGTAATTTTTGTCTGACATACGCATTTTAACTCAAGGAATCAAATGTGACCATTAAAATCACATACGTTTAATATTTTCTTCAATATCTGAATATGTTGCTCACCAGCCGGTCAGCTGTCATTGCCGATCACCCGGCACCCCCAGCTTGGAAAGACTGGATAATTTTAGTTTTATCGATCGAGTTTCTCTCTCAGACATAACGTACACATTATTTACACATCAAATATTATTATTCTCATTTTTAAAATGATAAAATCAAGTATTTTTGTAGATTTCCCTAGTTCTAGTGCCGAGGCGGACTGTCAGATTGCAAAGGTTTGAAATGGCAGTTGGGAGGTCACGTGACATGAAACCCCAACGTTAACAATAACAGACTGCACGTGTTTTAGTGGGCGTTGTCTGATCTTGTGCCTTCTCAAAACACAGTGGAATGAGAGTCGTTGTAATGAACCTCTACGTCCACTGAACTAATATTGCTTATATTTCTGCTCATGAAGCACCTCATCGGGACATATATCTGTTTAATTATTGTTATAAACTCAACTGAAGGTTGACTACTGGTTTTAAGTACATCAAAAGTTGGTAGAATGGGATTGTTTTTACTATGTAATTTAACAAAGACATTCATGAACTATTTTATTGAAACATAAATACCATAATTTCGTGCATATAGCAAAATATTGGAAATTTTGCGCTGCCTCTGTGAATTAAGTATTATTCTTCTTTTAAAATGAATTCTAAATAAATAGATTTATTTCCTCTTAACAGAACAAATTAATCATCCTTTGTCGCCACAGATATATATATATATATATATATTTCAATCACTTAGACTACTTATTCTGATTAATTATTTGAACTTTTCTCTGTGTTGGTGAATGAAGTCTGTATGGTCAGTAAACATATTCAGCGAATAGCCATTCTGGGTTTGGTCCTTCGCCTAATTAAAAAAAAATTCATACGAAGAATGCTGTTGGTTTATTTTCCAACTGTCAGGATAAGGTCACCTAACTGTTGTAGTGTTCGCGGGGTCTTTTGCGTTGAGAAATAGCAAACACAAAGGATAAGTCGTCAGTTGGTAGAGACAGAAGAATATTTTAAGATGTGTCTTATATAAACCATAATTGATTTTCATCATCACAAAACATAACCATGTTATACAAATATTAACTTAAAGAAGAAGTTTATTACTCAAATTTATGTTTTTTTAAGTGTTAATCCGGTATGTTAGATAAGGAATTGGTCCTGTACATGTACCGGTAACTGTGTGTGTGCCGAATATTGTAGTAATAATATAAATAACATGTACAACTTATATATAACTTAAAAATATTTTTTATTAAAAAAAAAGTTTTGCCTAAATTACCCACTTTGTTTGTTCTGCATTGCTAAAAGATGTATAATCTTGTTTATGCAACAATGCTTGTTTAACGATCGGCTTCATTTTTTTAACATTCTCTAGCGAGGTGTCTTTAAAAACATAGATGTTCACCTTTACAGCAATAAAAACATCTGGTTTGTTCATGCAGGTTTCCCTCACCGGGTTAAAGTACTTTGAAAAACATGTACTTTTCAATAAGGTTAATTTATTACCCCTTTTTTCTGTTTGTCTTGTATAACTTCATGGAAACCTTGAGGAAAGAGAAGTCTTATGACAAGAAGAGATTTGGTTTAGTTTTCACTATCGAATGTAGGATTCTTCTTGCACGTCTTCTTCACTGCTCTTGGTTCTATAGATATTTGTTCATCATATTTCAAAGCACACACTAATCGATACATTCATGTAGGTATGCATGTGTGTAAATATACGTATACATCATGTATACCCAAACTTTTTTTTTTTTGGCAGGGGGAGTTTTTATTTTTCTTTGCAGAGAATCACACACCTGAGACTCCAAGCCATCTCATTTCAGATATGAACCCATGACAAACCTCCTCCAAGTGTCATCCAATATTATATTGCCGCATGGGATGACACTACTGTATTTTTACATATAGGCCTACTGCTCGTCATAACAAACTTTCATTTGTATGTGCACGCACGCGTTGAACTTATGTTAGTTACATTGTTGCATTTCAAAACCGCAATGTTACAAGTTCAAGAGGCATACAAAATACCTGAAAATAAAAATACACATTCTGTGAATTTATATTAATTTCTGCCCATGTAAAGTAACAACGATAAAAGTCCAGTGTATGTATCTGGTAAAAATGGGGATATTTCGTAAACGAAAAAGTTGGCTGACATGTGGTCGATAATCAAAAAAAACAAATCAGGCTAATAATATTCTCTATGGAGACAATAATGTGTAAATTGAAGTTATAGTATCATATTACATATTTTCTTTCATATTAATTCTTGATGACAAAACTTTCAGAATCTTCGTAGTTTTAAACGAAGTCTTGTTTGAGCGAACTCCGCAAGTGCAATAAAAAAAATCTGTCTGACAATAAATATAATTTTATACCTTCATGCCGATATAGCAAAATGATGCAAAACGTTAAAAAAATATTTCAATAGGCCTGCGTCTACAAAACTGCATATAAAGCGCGGTAATCATACGTGCATACGTGCCGGTCATTTCCATTTTTTTTTTCCACTGCCGCCGACCATGTTGGTTTTTCTACTGTCGTGCATGGACTGTTATAACAGTATATAAAGGACTCGTATTTAAAAGAAATTTATGTAACGGCCACTAATGCGCCTACCTTGTTCACTCAATGTGTCATTTTATAAATCCCTACAAACAAACGTGTTAGAGAATTACTGCGTACATCACTCGATCGGCCATGCGCCCGCCAGTGTCAACATGTGCGAGTTCGGGTTTCGAGGTCATGTCAAACTGGAAGGCTGACGTAATCCCACAATCCAAAGGGACATTATAGTTCTTAGACTTGGAGTAGCAATGAGGAACCAAAATTGATGCTTTTTTACATTTAATGAGGATACATTTCTGGTCATTCGCTGGTTATATAATCCTGCACTGCAGTAATCTGCCGAGCTCACGCAAGTACACGTGCTAGATACTGTTGCCAAACACCATGTCACTCCGCCTCTATTACCATATAAGATAGACGCGCACTGCGCATGCGACCCGATCCCGCCGGATCGGGTGGTGGGTCTTTAAAGCATAACAGGCTTCTTTGTAAAGTAGTGAATATATGTTACTTTTACAACAGCAGTGCTACTTTCTGGAACATAACTGCAGAAACCTGTAGTAACTACTGTGGTATGGCTGCATGTAGCTTAATGACTGAGCCATAGTCCCAAAAAAGGAACACAGTTATCACCATGGCTTTGGTTTTGATCATGACACAGTTGTATTATCTAAAAGAATATACCAAAGTTTTCTCTATGACACAGCTGTACTTACCATAATGACACATGTCACTGTGACATAATCTCTCTCTATGTTTCTCTCTCTCTCTCTCTCTGGTGCAGCTGCTTACTCCAACCCCCATGATGCACATTTATCACCCTGACACAGCCAGTTTTACTCATTTATCCCTGTATCAGATGACATTATGTCAGGTTTTCATTATGACATTCAGTTATAACCAGGACACAGCTGTGACCTTGACGCAGCATGGCATTTGGTTCAGCTGTAGAATTTACTGTGATACTGTCTGACTGATATCTGGTCCTCTTGATATTTTCAGGTTATGAGTCAGGATGTGAAGAAAGAGTCTCCCCTGCAGTTCAAGTTCAGGGCCAAGTTTTACCCAGAAGATGTGTCAGAGGAACTGATCCAGGAGGTCACACAGGTGAGGGGTCAAGGTCATGAATAAATCATAAACGTATAACTTATCGAAGCTTTATTTTAATCTCCTCTTGTTTATGTTTTTCTTTCCCTCAGAATCAGTGTAAAACTTTCATCACAACCTAGTGTATAAATTCTTTTTGTAACTGAGTGGAACTTTGTAACTATTGTCAAAATTTCCTCAGTGGCCTGACAGATGTTCATTGTGATAAAACATAAGTGAATGTGTTAAACAGCTGCATAATAATAAAATATTTGCTATATGGTTTATAGTTCTATCTGACTGTTTTGTTAAACAGATTAGTGCATACTTGATGGGCAAAAAAATTTTCTTTCCTCCAGCGCATGTTTTTCCTACAAGTAAAAGAAGGCATCTTGTCGGATGAGATCTACTGTCCACCAGAAACAGCCGTGTTGTTGTCCTCGTACGCCGTCCAGGCCAAATACGGTGATCACGATGAAGAGAAACACAAACCTGGTTTCCTAGCCATGGACAGGCTACTACCTCAGAGGTCAGAGGTCATGCTCAATCTCATTAATATTCATGCAGTGATTGTGAAATAATTGTAATGGTTCAATAAATAATCAGTGGTACTAAATTAAACCTTATCGGTTTTCTTAGTGAACAATAACAGATTAAAAGGAATGGTGCCAACTTTGGCAGTTAGCCAGATGTGTACAACATAGTGACAGGATCCAAGCATTTACAAGTCAGATCAGAATACCCTTAGACCTTAAGAAAAAAAAAATCATATTCACCTGAAAATTTCATGTTCATTTGTGTGCTCATAAATTTCCTGTTTCAATGTTATATGCTTATTTACCAAATATGCAAACACAGTCACGCATGTATTTGCTCAGTTTAACATGTAATTTATAAGGTTTTCAAATTTCTCCTTGACAGAGTGTTAGACCAACACAATATGACCAAGGAACAGTGGGAAGAAAAGATTGTCAACTGGTACTCTGAGCACAAGCGCATGCTCAGGTAAATACACAGACACACACACACATATATATATAAGGCTTTTGTAAGGAAGAAAAATTGGATGCTCAGTTGGAAGTCTGGGAAGGTCAGGCCAGAATTTTTTAGCACCAAATGGAATTTCGGAGCATCCAAAGAGGAGATCTGTTTCAAATTTTGAAGAGTTATGTAAAACTTAATCAGATACTTAGTAATTTACATCATTTTCTTGGTTTAATACAAAGTCATTTCAAGATTTTCTGGTTATAGTGAATGTAAGGGGTCAGCTGGGCTGTGAACATATTTAGACTTGTTTTGGTTGAATATTTCTGCTGTAGCATAGTCAGTAACTGCTACAAAATTCAGTTCTCTCAATCATACCAGCCAGAAATGGACACCCAGAACTGAACGTCCTAAAAAGATTTTGAGCCATCATAGATGCTTTCCCACGCATATCTGAAAGACCTGATATATAAATATATATATATATATATATATATATATATATATATATATATATATATAAAGTAGGTAAAGGTAATGAATAACGCCTTTTAGATAGACTATATATATATATATATATATATATAAATTTATATATATTTGAAAAATTATATCACTTATGATAACCTTTATGTAAACTTAATAATCTGTGCTTCATATTTCATCAGTGACATTATCTTTTATTATCAGTGTTCATTATCATTAAATATATCTTTTATCTTGCTGATATGTTCTCAGTTTCGTGTAATTAATTACATTGTTGTCATACATTAAGGCCAAACTTCAGTATTACCTATTTTTTATTTCAGCATAACATATAAGGACTCTTGAACTGTATGAAAGTGCACTTGTCAGTAACTCTTTATCATGCATTTGCATAATTCAGAAAAATAAATGAAAGAGCAGTTTATTATCTGATGTAACTTTCCAATTAAAGGCACTTGAATTAAGATTTTAAAAAAAATTTAAACATTTAAAAAAAAAATTTTCTTTGTAAAAATCCAAGTGCTACATTCCTCGAAATTTACTGATATACAGAGACATCAAGTTTATGATATTACTAAAAATAAATGTAGCTGTGTAAAGTGGCTTTTATTAATGTGGGAAATGAATGATTTAAATTATGTTTATTATTAAACTTCAAAGGGAAGACGCAATGATGGAGTACCTGAAGATTGCCCAGGACTTGGAAATGTATGGTGTGAATTACTTCGACATTAAGAATAAGAAAGGCACAGATTTGTGGTTGGGCGTGGACGCACTCGGCCTTAATGTGTATGAGAGAGATGACAAGTAAGTGTACAGAACATGGAGTATTTTTAAAACTGAACATTTTACAAAAATTAATATTCTTATGTGTCATATCTGTCAAAAATGCAATTGTAAGGTCATGTGTCATTCTTTCCAAATTGTAAGAAGTTCATGTTTCATTCTTCCAAATTGTACATATTCATGTTTCTTTCTTTCCAAATTGTGAGAAGTTCATGATTCATTCTTTCCAAAATGTACATATTCATGTTTCATTCTTTTAAAATTGTAAGAAGTTCATGTTTCATTCTTTCCAGATTATAAGAAGGTCATGTTTAATTCTTATTAAATTTAGCACAGATTTTAGAATTTGGATAACATATGTAAAGTCACATTTGATACTTATCAGCATATGTGAAATTCACTTTAATGAACGTCCAGCAGTGCAGGAAGCATTTTGTTGATTTTTGATCATTTGATCTCTTTCAGACTTACCCCCAAAATTGGTTTCCCATGGAGTGAAATCCGCAACATCTCTTTCAATGATAAGAAATTTGTTATCAAGCCCATTGATAGGAAAGCTCCAGTAAGTTTTCTGAATCTTTATTTAATTTTATTCATAAAATGTCATAAATGGGTTTTGGTGAAAATATTTATGTACGTAATATCCAAGGAACAGCCCATCACTGTTAGGATGTAATCTGGATCACAAAAATGTTTTTGTTCAAAGGATTCTTTACTTTTGCAAGAAAAGACAAACAAGACATTCACTGGTGTAAGGAAATCTAAAGTGTAAATTTCTAAATGAGGTGTCACTTAATTTTTGAGCTGCCTTTGATGTGGTGGGCAGAGGTTACCTGTGATGCACCCTTCAAGGGTATGAACCATGACACTTGCTTTTTTGGCTTCAGTTAGGGCATCTACCAAAATTTGATCTGATATTCTTATCTGATGATGGATGTAATTATGCAGTCTCTGTGTTGTGGTTGCCAAAGCTTCAGTGAATTAGATTTTAAAGCTGAATGTTTACCAGATAGATGTGTAATTATATGCTGCCCAGAAATCCAAAATCTGGTGTAGTTTGTATCATCCTGTGATAATGATCCCATTACAGCAGTCCTGATGTCTCATATAGTATATTAGTCATTGCATTCATATTGAGTCATTACAGCACCACAGAACCTTTCCATATGATAGGTTTAGAAGTGAATTTACAAAATTTTTATTTTGACCAAATATATCTGTCACGTGGGTATTATTTATTAACAAAGTGTTTCATTTATTTCTGTTTGTAAATTATTATCAGAAAAAAATCAGATGTACTGATCTTCAGGATAAAATTCAAAATATAAATTTATATATATATATATATAGTTAATATAGCTGTCCAGTGAACCCTTATTAAAACCTGAACTAAGTGAAAGGATTAACAGGCCCCAGTCAACCATGTTGAGTGAATATTGAATAGATAATGGCATGTGTGAAAAGGAGAGTGGACACTGATAATTGTGTGCTAAATTCTGGCTAAGTAGTTGATGTTATCAGTGATAGATCTGAGTGCACCTGGGCGTGTCCCTGACTGGCTCGCTTGGGGATGTTGGGCTTTGGGGCTTGGCTTTGGGCGGAGCCTGGACGTCAGAGTCTGTATATCTAGTGTGGGTGTTAGTGGTCAACTCTAAGGTCCTTTATCTACTCCAAACCTTGTTCAAAAGGTGGTACCTATAAATTGGCAGGAGTAGAAAATGAAGATATGAGTACATTTCTTAAATTTAGGTTTGTTAAGTGTGAAGACATCTGCTCTGTTGTCATGTGTCAGTCAGCATTTGTCATTTCATCACATTGGAATTTGTGACCCATTACTTTACCTGAGGATAAGGACTAATTCATGACATGTTTTCATGGATAGTAACCACACCCATATGACTTTTGTCAGATTAAACACCTCAGAAACACAACAATTAGGCCAAAAAAAATTACAGGTATGGTTCTCAGGCACCGCCCGCATCAATTTTAACCCCCCGCATCAAAAATTTTTATTTTGATTTTCAACAGAAACTTACCGATTTTGAGCTGCAGCCGCACGGATATTTCTTTCAAGTAGATAAAATCATACAATTTCCTTTGTAATGAAGTGTTTTAGCTTGTTTAGCAAAATAAATCTGTTATTATCATGTTTTTCCCTTATCATTTGACATTTTTTATCGAAACATACAAAAAAATAAAAATAAAAAAAAACACCCGCCAGCATTGATTTCTGAAAAAAAGTGCCTGAGAACCATACCTTTTTATTATTTTGGCCCTAGTAATACACATTTTGTATCAAGCTCCTTTATTTTAGGTTTGAATGTAGCCTTCCTCATCTTAGGTTTGAATATAGCAGTGTTTTGGAAGAATCTTTTTCTCCATTTTAACACATGTATGTAAATATAAATTAATTAGTATATTATATTAATATATTTTATGAAAACTGTTCATTGTATGGTTAGGACTGTTCAACCTTTTGTTTAATAATGGATTTGGTCATACAGGTAAAGATATTGAAAGTAAACCTGTGGAGGACTGTAGTATCTAAGTTCTTGTATGTTTATCAGCTTAGGTAAAAAATTACCCAAACATTTTACTCTAATTTTATTTGGGGCCTTTTATGACACGTCGTGCCTTTGTAACCATGTATCAAACACTAATGTTGGAATACCTTGCTAGGAGAGTGGTGACATTAACATGCATTAACTTACCATATAAGGGCGCCCACATGATACCACTTAAATTAGGCAAAGCCCAGAAGTGTCTAATACCACATCATTCATAAGAAAACAAAGCAGTTGTTGATGAATCCTATAATGTCAAGAGGTCTTTCTAATAGCGCAAGGTGTTTCGTGTGCTTTTGCTTTGTCTCTGGTATTGTATGGCTGGTTGCTAGGCAGACGGGATAGCGGCTAATCTAATCATACGCCCTGATCATTACCTTGCACTGGTACCCTCATGGAGGGCACATGGACAAGAGATTAAATGAATTGGAGTCATACATCAGAGGTCATCTCAAGTCATCTGATTTACTTTGATCCTATGTACCACACGCAAGATTTAAACAATACTCCCTACCCGTCAGCTAGAGTGTAAAACTTGGCAACTTTACAACGCTCTGTATGTCAAGGGGTTTAGGGTTTGTTCTTTACGGAGACCAAGATCCCGTTTGTTCCTTGGTATGAGTCATTAAAACACCTAAGATAAGTACCACTTACTATGCTGGTGTTACACTGCATTTTGACCTCTTAGATTAGGTATTGATTACTTATGAAAGCTCTGGAGATCAAACAATGCAACAATATGAATGTCTGATGAGACCTGGAATCCCACTGAGCTCAGAGCACTCCCACAAAGTTCCATTTATGCAGGCCTGCCAATTCACTCTTTTTTTGAGGATTTCCTGAAAATGACGCTAATCACTCTTTTTTTTTTGCTCTTTTTTTTCAGCAGCACTTATTTTTCCTCTTTTTTTCAGGAAAGAATTCCAATATATACAATTTTCTCTTGCTTTAACAGTCCATTTAAAACAATAATGGGACATATCTCAGTTGTTTGTGTATAAATATCCAGCAAGTGTCACAACATGTGGAAAATACCCTAAGTATCTTCATGCAGGGGGATGTGCGCCATGTATATGTCTGACTTTGGGAACAGTATGCATCAATATATATACACGATTGTGGTATGCAGAGCACATCTTTATTCAATCTATGATACAAAATGGGGATTGATGCTAATTTGACTCTTTTTTTTCCCACTCTTTATTTCAAAGAAGTCTACTCTTTTCTTCCACAGCACCTACTCCTTTTTTTTGGTATTTTCCTTTTGCAGGCCTGCTATGGTTATTGAAAGGCCCTCCTTATCTCAACAACTTACTTCACAACTTTTACTTCAGACCCATCATCATATATTGAAGACACTTTTTCCATGTATAGTAAAATCACTGTGTGTCTAACTCACTCAAAGAAGAATAACTTTTGTACATATGAAAGTTCTAATAGGCCATCTTGTGTAAAATTTAGTAAAATTTTTGTAAAATTTAGTAAGTCCAATCCAATGATATCAAACCCTATCTTTAATTTTTTACCTGACTCCTGAAGGCATTTTTGTATATGAATAGGACCTGTTTGGATTAAAAAGTCCTGTAATTTATACTACTAGCCTCTAGATTTGTTTTCCTGTTGAACTCGATTCCTATTGTACAAAAGGCCAGCAAACCAACTCATATTACACAGATTATTAGTTCTGCTTACGTAAGGCAATGAAGGGTGACAAAAAAAAAAACCTGGACAAAACAATTCAGACAATCCAGGAGGGCAGGTTAGTCTTATAAAAATAAAGAAAATTGTGTAAATTCTGCAATAAAGGGTAATTTCTCTTAGGAAAAAGGGGGGGGGGGGGGATGGCTGAATCCCCTAATCCCTATCCCCTTGGGATCCACCTTTGCTTATCTCCTTGCATCTCACTCCCACACCAGGTAGCAGCAACTGTTACCTGTGTTACTATAGATGATTTGACACATTTGTCAGTTTTACTTGGCTAATTGCTCCTTTTTTTCATAGCCTTGATTATTATTGTAATTTACCTGTCTGAGACTAAAAAATAATTATGATCTGTTTTGGGGATAATCATATACTGTTTGATAACAAAATAGGTCGTACCATGTAAATAATGATTGTATCATGTAGTGTCTCAGACATGTGCGTAAGGACCCTAAAAAAACTTTGAAAAGTAAAGCATACTGTCTGATAGTGATAAGGCTTTGTACATTTAGGTTATATTTGTCAATACCTAAGCTGACACTGAAATATTTGATAATATGAAAATAACACTGTAATATCACCCAGTGCCTTCATAGAAATATTTCTTTCAAATTAAATGCAATTAACACAATTTAAAACAAAATTTTAAATGTGTGATATATTGTTAGTTTGCCCAATAAATTTACAAAAGGGAAGGTTTACACCTGCAGTTTCCCTTAAAGGACTCTTCTCCCCCCCCCCCCCCCCCTCCACTTTCCTTTTTACAAAGAAAATACAATGTTCACAAAGAACAAAGGTGTGGCCCCAGAGATATTGAAATTGGAACTCATTGCAACTTCATTTGTTCATAGCTTGGTTAAACAGGATTGCTTTGCATACAAAACTTGACATGTCCTAAAGTTGCGTTTGCAGGAAAGTAGTCATGCAGGATTGCACAGAAAAAGAACAGAAATAAACAATAGCAAGCAGTGTAGTACTCAGTCTAGTTCTCTTATGTAGCCCTGTTTATGCTACTTTCATATGGGGTGACATAATCTAGATTATACGGAAAAAAACATTTGCTTCTATTTTCACACACCTTATGTGGTCAAATCACTCGTTTCACATTTTGTTGGCAAAGAGAGGGAGGTTTTTTTTTACTTTCGCCCCAAAACATGCTCCATCTTGGATTTGCTGTTTTGTATCTACTGTGACTTAAATCTTCCTAACCCTGTATATGTAAACTGCAAAAATCTTTATGGCCCAATATAATGCATATAATGACTTGTAACTGTCGTCCTTCTTTCCTTTCAATCCAGTGAATTAACCATAATCAGTGGAACAATACCCTAACATATAAAGGGCAGTCTTTGGTATTAAAAGGACTGATGCAGTTCAGACAGTTGATAGATTATCATTCTTTATTACTTGTTGTAGGATTTTATTTTCTATGCATCGAGACTAAGAATCAACAAGCGTATCTTGGCATTGTGTATGGGAAACCATGAGTTGTACATGCGCCGCCGTAAACCCGACACCATCGAGGTCCAGCAGATGAAGGCACAGGCACGGGAAGAGAAGCTGGCCAAGCAGATGGAGAGGTGAGTGATGCTGTCATCTCGATGTTCTTTAAAATTGAGATGCTCTTAGGCCTGGGTAGTATTTCCAGAATTATTTATAGATGATATGATATATTTGTTAACTTTTACTGGGCTAATTGTTCAAAATCTTGGATATTATTGTAAACTATCTTTCTGTGACTCAAGTATAATTATGATCTTGTTTTGATGATTATCATTTAATGTGGGATAACACAATATACTGTTACATAACAATCCCAGATTATATGATCAGGATCATCAATATTGTACATAGACATGATAGTATGAGTTCTTGAAATTATTTAAAACAATGGTGAAGCACTTCTTTCATTTTAACTTCTGCCATGTTCCCCTCTGCCCCTATAAGCTGCAGGGTCAGTAATTGATGTAAAACCTAAAAACTTTGACCTCCAGTATGAAATTTCCTTTAAAATGCTGACAACTTGTGTGTAGATAGAACTGAATACAACAGTAATGTCTGTACTCCTGCTTGCCACTGAATGTTAAATACCCATCCTTGACATGAGCCAGTCTCATTTAATTGAGGCACCATGTACTGGAGGTCATTAGCTGGTGAGTCATCTTATGTAATTATACCACACTTGCCTGCAACCACTTTCCAGTAATTTTTGGATAATCTTGCATTCCATTTCAGAGAGAGCCTTGAGCGTGAACGTATCGCACGTGAAGATGCAGAGCGTACTAAAACAGAGCTTCAAGATAAGATGAAGAATTACGAGACAGAGCTGGACAAGATGAAAGCTGGTGTGTATTTTAACATTTTAAATTTCGTATTCAGGTTTATCTAAGTAACTAGAACTCTGTGTGTTCTACCAGTATGGCTTATTGTGCAATAGTATTATAATAGCACTGTTATGAAATACCATAGGTTAGACCCAGCCATTATGTTGTCATATGTCTGATGTAAATGCTAAATGTTGTTAGCTGGAACAGAATATGTAACTTTGTGGTAATGGTTTATCTTTGAAGATTCCTGGAGCCCATATTGTGCTTATTAATGAATTGCTAAGTTGCTCAGCTTGTTATTGGATACTGTTCAGTTTATAATTAAAATTGCTTCAGTAAACATTACTAATAAATCTGTGCAAGTATAAACCCAAAAAATTTGATGGATTTTCAAACTCATTATAAATAATAACCAATAGTGTATCTACCCTGAATTAAATCCTTGTCAGAATTCATACATGTTCATTTAGGTGAGATGGCACAAGACATACAACAGCCGTATTATGCACCTTTTGCAGTGCTCTTGTTAAATATATAGGGGTATATTTTTATATGCATATTGCACAACTTTACCTTGTGATCATTGATTGCTGCCTGTAATATATATCATTTGAACCAGGAAGCATCAGGCTGTATATTGAGTGGTACAGGTGGACCAGTGCAGTATTGATGTACAGGGATTGACACTATATATAGAGTACAGTCTTCTTAAACTGATGCCACTTTATACATAATTTGTTTTGCAGGAAAAATATTTTAATTAAAACATTAAAGAGTGTATCTAGATTGTTGAAGACCGCATATAGACAGTAAAACCTGTGTAATAAGACCACCCGTGGAACTGGTCTTAATTCACAGGTGGTCGTATTAGACAGGTCAGTTAAAGTAGTAATATAAATATATTAAAACTAATAGAAGGTGGTCTTGTCAGACAGGTGCACTTACAGACAGGCTCCACTGTACTTCCACCAGGACTCTTATCATTCTTTTGTGTGTGATACACAGAAAAATTGTGCCATGGTTGTATCACAGTTTAGCTCTGCTATCCAGAATAAAGAAGATCCCTAAAACCATTGAACTGTACTGACCCTCTGCAGGGATTACTGGATTGTTTCTTATGTGTTAACCAAACCCTTCACAAAAAAAAATTGTTCAAAACCCTCTCCATTACTTTTGGAGCAAAGTTGCCAGTAAACAAGCCAATTAAGCAGCCAGCCAACCAGTTGAATGACCAACCAACCTTATAACCGACAACAATAAACACATATCTTTCACCTGGAAAAGTTCAAATTTAATGAAATTATGAAACATCTGACTTTACTGTTGACTTTATTACATTTCATTTGTTTGAGATATATCCTGCACAGAAATGCAAATTTTCAGTTTATTCTGATGTTGATGTCATCAATTAAACATATTTTACCAATTTTTATTGGCAATATTACCTCATTTTATTGGGTCAGAGGTTCCAAGACTTGCTCTGTTGCCATTTGTTGTGTTGGCAGTGTTGCTGTGATATTTTTGTGGAAAGTGATGGATTTTGATGAAACTTGCAGTGAATGATTACAAGTTAAGTAATCCAGAGCTTGATTCCTGGTAAAATCGACACATATTTAATGTGGTCAGAGAAAAAAGTTTTCCAAAAGGGATATTATGAATTTTTGCAGTGTTCTTGTTATATACCTGTCTGTGAAGGATGTATAATGTTGTACCTATGGTCCGTCAGTTAACTTTTAGTGTCGCCACGATAACCTTATGGGGATGTGAAGGATTTTCACAAAACTCGCCATAACTTTTAACCAATAGATTATCTCACCAGAGTTCCAATATAGGCAAAATCCTTGCAATTTTTTAGAGATCACCAAGCTACTTTAAGTTGCTGCAAAAACTTACCAGGAATATGATGGATTTTGATGAAACTCAACAAAAAAAGTTAACCAAGATAATATCTCGCTTAATATCAACTTCAGGTAAAATCAATGCAGATTTGATTAGGTCAAAGGTCACAAAACTTTGGTGGCATCGTAATGACTAACCGAATATTTGATAGGTTTTTAATGAAACACATTATAAATATTAACCAATAGAGATTTTCTACCCTGAATTGAATTCTCACCAAAATTCATGAGGTCAGAGGTAACAAGACATACAACAGGCGTATAATGCTCCCTTTGTGGTGCTCTTGTTCATACATAGCATTTGTTCTTGAGCCTCCTCTCAGTCCTCATTCAACGCTTCCTTACAGAGCTGATGCACTCACAAGAAAAGGCCAAAGAGATGGAGAGGAGCATGCAGGAGGCTGAGTCGCGCCGTAACGAGATCGAGGAAGCCCGTGAACAGCTCCGATTGGCCCTGGAAGAAGCCAAGGCAGCAGAGCATCTGGAACGCGAGGAGCGCGAGAGGAAGGTGGGCATGATGTGACATCATACTACATGTATAGGGGGCTTAAAAATTGTGCTGACTCAGCTGATTGTTACTTGTGTACACTACATAAAATATGCATCAACTACACACCAGAGCTTACAGAAACATTTAATATTGGTAGTGTGGGCTGCTCTGTTAAATTTGTTCACAATCCAGTTCAGTGTATCTGAAGAGTTCTCCTTGATGGTCCATATGCTGTTACATTCACTGATCCCAACTGCAGTGAAGTAGTGCATTCTTAATCAGGCTAAAAGGAATATCAGGTTTCATTATAAATAATATAATAAGAATTAGTAAAGGATCTATATAGTTCTGAATCTTTCACAAATGGGTTGTTTGTATATACGGTTGTTTCACCTGTGACATGGATTCCACTGACTCCTATGTTTACTATATTTTCCTATGAAAAAAAAATGTACTCCTATGTTTTTCTGTATTTTTCACCGCACAGTTGTATTTTGTATAAACTTATTTTAATTGTTTAAGTATTGTTGTAAAGACCAGATATTATTGAAAACATTCACTTTTTTGTAGATATAAGTAATTTTTGCATTCATACAAGTACAGCTATATTTCTGGCTGAAAGTTCCTATAACTCATATTATTGTCTCCCTATAAAATTCCTATATTTTTTCAGGAGGATAGTGAGATCTTTGTTATGTGTGCGTCTTACTATACTATGATAGTTTGAATGTAGTCAAAAAAAAAAGATTATCGCACTCTACACTTTGTTGATGCACGCCCCCCTTGCTTTCACACTCTCCGCCCAGATAGATTCTCGTCTGGACTGCTCATGGGGGCTGCCATATTGCATGGAAAGGCAGACCTGGATATCTTAGGTCACATTCCGAAATTATGGGTTAACCGCTAGTTGATTTTTAAAACAATAAGTTTATTGCTGTATGGTGAGCAGAAGATTCGGAACTTTAACGTAGATGACGTTTGTTCATCTTTGTATTTTGTTTATCATCTCCCAGGAGGAGGAGGCCAGGATGGCACTGATGTCCCTGGAGGAGAAGACCCATGCAGCGGAGGAGAAAGAGTCCGAGGCAATGAGGCTTAAACAGGAGTTGGAGGATGCTCGTCTTAAGATGGAGGAGCAGAACTCAGCCCTGGAGGAGGCCAAGGCAGCACTGTCCTCTCCACGCGAACCTGAGATCCGCGAGATGGAGGATGACACTGGACCATCCGGTGGTGAGTATGGTCAGTATGCACGCTTTTCTTTCGCTTCTCCTGTCACTGATATCAATCACTTGATTTGCATGCACATATTAAGATGCTTCCCGTTTTATGTAATTAAAACCAGGAATGTAGTGTGATTTATAAATTTTGAGGTAAAGTTGCTTTCTCTGTAACAGAGGTTTCATCTTTTAAACTTGTAATATAATCATTTGTGTGAGAAAACTATAATCTTGAGTTTCGCTAATAGTACCACTCTCGTGCAAGACAGTATAACATTGTATGTTAAGGATTTTTAAATTCATTTAGGACATGAGTAGTGATACCTAGCCTAGATGAGATATTTTAAAATCAACCTTACCTAGGATTTATCAGCCATTAGCAGTGCAGAGAGGAGGTGCTTCCACCTGTGAACATTTATGTTATTTTACATAATCAATTTTCTACAAAGATCAGATCAATTCATAGACAGGGGATGTACCATATCTTGGGCATTAGATTTAAACCCATCATTCTTGATTCTAATGTGCATTCCCTGGTTGTCTGGTGCACACCTTGACTTGCTGGTGCATTCCCTTGTTGTCTGTGGTGCACACCTTGATCCTCTAGTGCACTCCATAATTCTACAGTTCTTTTATTCTGATGGCACCCGAGTATAAGTTCTTTACTGACACAAATGTGTTTCACAGTTGCATGCCAGTGATGCACATGTATATTTATATTCTTTGTACACAGTGTTGGCACAGGTTGATTCTGTGTCATTAGCTTATCATTGATATATATACACAAACTGTGTTGTGAACATACACTACTATGGTTCAGATGCTAGGGCTGTTTACGAGCATTTTCAGCACTTTTCCGCCGTTGACCCTTTCTTCACACCTTACACCCGCTGGCTTTACAGCACAAAAAGAATATCCTCAGCCTTGTCATTATGCTCTCATCCTGCATATATTTACTCATCCTGCATATATTTACACTTCAGAGAAGTTTAAAAAACAGACAATATATTCACAAGTGTAATTCAGAATTTCAGAAAAAGTTTTGTTAATTAAAGGTAAAGAAAAGTTGATTTTCTAGAAATTATATGATAAACTAAGGCCTGGTGTTAAATTTAGATAATTAGTGTTAGATTTACTAAATTTGTTTAAAACAAATTAATTACCTGATCATAAATTTAATGTCATAGATGCATATTTTGCTTTTTACATTTAATATAAAGGAAACATTTAAAGTGCACAGTACTGTTATGCTCAAGTGACAATTTTATGAAGACAGTTGCTTTACAATGTTTTTGGGGCTATATTTTAATGTGGTCAAGGAAAAATACTGCTGTGTTTGATATTATTTAGATTTTGTATTGTTAACAGTTCTCTTTAGAAGTGACTTTTGTTAATTATTACACTGATGGACTGTCAGTATCTTCACTTGTGTGTTACAGTTGCTGAGCTCGAGGTGACAGAGGAGGTTGTACCACAGCCTGAGATCGAGAGAGTCACCCAGGCTGAGAAGAACAAACGCATGCAAGAACAGCTCAAGGTCAGTTGTGTAGGGTTCACAGAGATTTTTAAGCTAAAAACCCAAGTGTTCACATACATATATGTTGGGAGAAAATTACTTCAAAATCTCACGAAGTGTGAAGTGGTACAATGGATCTAGCAGGACTTCCCCCAAAAAGGTGGACTGACATCATTTTACCAGAAAATCCCACAGTTCACACAGACCATATATGTGAAAATTGCTCTTTTTGAGCTTTTCTTTGTATATTTGCATCTAAGTTGATGAATACTGAGGATTTTATGTTAAATGTCACATGGATGATTTTTTACACATTTACAAGCATGTGGGGTTTTAACTGTAGAGCTATATGCAATTTATTTAAGTTGGTGCAGTTTATGTATATATTCAATTGTGAAAAACAAGGCCACTATAAATAAATATTTGTGTTAAAGGATAGGTCCATGGCCTGTAGGAAGCACTGTACATCGAATGAGGATGAAGAATATCATGCTATTATTAGGCATTCTGGATTTAACGATTAAAATGCACAGGGTAAGGAATAATCTAGAAGTCACACCCTGTGGTTAAGACATAACAGCGAATCTTCTGAGGTTTCTAACACCATATCACTATCATGCCATTGAGGCATTGGCATTGTTTGATCAGGGGACCTTCAGCTTTGAAGGCCAACGTCTTTACCACTAGACTACATCCTACCAATTCTAGATAAATATTAATATTGTTTTCTTATCTTGTTACAGCAACTGAGTGCTGATCTGGCGGGAGCCAAGGACCACACCAAGGTTACACGCAATGACATGCTGCATGTAGAGAACGTCCAACAAGGTCGTGACAAGTACAAAACCCTCAAACAAATCAGGCAAGGCAACACCAAGCAGAGAGTGGACCTGTTCGAAGCCATGTGATCACACTAGCGCCCCCTGCTGGTTAGCATCTTCAGCTACCCGGAGTGACTCATGTATGCATGTTTCTGAAAACCATCATTCGATACTAATTGAAAGAGACTTCTTCAGTCGCTTTGGTCATTCATTGACACATTCATTTTGTTAGACAAATTTTTTATACCCACTGTGTGAATAATATTGGTGTCCGCTGAAATGTATACATATCATGACACGTCATTTTGTAAAAAAAAATTAAATAAAATAGGGCAAACTGGGCAGTGTAGTCGGAACAACAGGTAGATTGTAACACTGTGTTCATGGGTAATTTCATTAATTCAAGTTAAAATCTAACCTCAGTTTTCATGTTGGAAAATGTACTAGTCAAATTTGCGCTTTTCCCACCCACTAAGTTATAAAGGGTTGCGTCTTGGCTTAGCATTGACGACCGGGATCACTGCAGTTCTTACTGAAAATAGCAGGCTTACGCGATGGTGGAGAGATCAGGAAAGCATGGCCAGTGTCCAGTTAATAGAAACTCAAAAAGAGGATTTCATTCATATCATATTGATACATCAAACTGAGCACAGATGGCCCCAGTAACTGATCCCAGGTGCTATGCGTATGTATATGCCAAATCTCTGTATTAACAAGTGTTTCGCACGCGAGTCACTCTTGTTTGTTAAGCTACGAGGTCCAATTTCGGAGGGCCAAGAGTAACATTGAATACATGGCAGTCTTGATTAATAGTTATAATTGTTCTGTTGAGGTTTTTTAATACTGACTCTATACTTTTTTGTTATCATTCCTGTTCTCAGCTGTATATGAAAAATAAGGGAGATAAGTTAATGAAAATGTTTGTATATATAGCATGGAGACATACAGCGTACTAATTTTGAGTTGCGTGTATACTCTTGACTTGTTCACTAATGCTCAGTATGGGTCTCCCTTACCCATTCTGCCTCACTACTGATTATGCAAATTGTCCATGTGATATTTGTGGGTTTGTTGATGACTTAATTTGTATGTAGTAACAAAAACAGTAAACTGCACAGAGCAACACAAGACGTTGTGTAAATGAGCATTCCTGTACGTATGTTTTATACAGATAAGGTGTCAGTAAGGAGTAGAAAAAGCTATTATTATTTGATTGTTATGTGTGAAGCCCATCGTGACGGGCATTAACCATTTATGTTATTGTTACATTATCAGATGCCCTAATTTCTCAGTTTATTCCACAGTGATGTGATTTTGTACATGAGACTTATCAAATATTTACTTACTTGAATGTTTTATTTTTGTCGAAATTCCTGTTCCCTTCGGGAGATATTGAAAATTGTTATAGGAATAGTAAGCAAGACTAACAGGGAGTGATCAGACAAGCTTCACTTATACCGTCACCATATTTAATTTTATGTAGCTTTAGTGGCTGGCTATCCTCTGCACAATGCTCTTAATTAGAATATTTATTATATATCTGTTTGGATCTTGTGAGCAGGATTACTGTGGACCCTGACGATTTAATTTTGTGTTTATCCCAAATCAACTTAGAATTGAATATTTTGACAAAATTTAGGTTTGTTTAGTCATTTTAGTATATGAAGCTGACTTTTGCACTCCACAACAATCTACAAACTGCATACATAAGGAATCATCACTACCTTTTACGATAGGGAATCAAGGTATGATTGTGTCAAGATGAAGTACCCGTATGTCATGGTGATTTCCAGTGCCCACACTGCAGATTGTAAGGTCCAGCATATATTGTGACCATTGACTTCCATGTACAAATTTTCTTTTCTGTTTTTGTATTAAATGACATCAGTTTTGAGCCAGTCATATAGCGAATCACATGTAAAGATTGTAAATAAAGCTGCAGCCCACCTTATGAATTTGCGTTTATGATCCACGAACACACAGTACCATAAGGTTTTGGGTCATTTCCACTGTTGTTAGACTGATTAATACCTGTTTAGTGGTAGGCTTTTAGAGGGCCCATGATTGCCAATAAACAATATACAACAGCCAAAAAGGGGGTTTGTGTTGTTTTGTTGCATATATGAAAATGATGCATGTTGAATGTTTATCAGTGGTGTTGTTGACTGTCCAAATTAAGGCCAAGAACAATGGGTCTGAGACGGAGCTTGAGACAATATGTTACCATGACTTTCATCAACTCCTATATTTAAGTGATCCCACAAAACAACAGTGGACCCTCAATAAGCTGTTGATGTTCTGTTGTTTCCAGACCAAGGAAAAACTAGAATATCAGCAGAAGGTGACAAAAGCCCTCCGCCAAAAAAACTGTGTTTATAGATGGTAACAAGTACAAAATATTTGTTCTCTCATGGATGTATATGTGTACGTGTCTCAGTTATAAATTTAAACTGGAGAGGTATGTACCATGTTTCAATACAATCCACCTAATGCTTTAAGATTTCCTGCTCACAAGGCCAAAGTTAAAAAATCATTAAAAATCAGGAATTGTAGGTGGTGCACCCAAACTTGTTCAGCAAGTACAGACCATTCCCAGTGACCATAGTAAGTTTTGTGAAATGGTTCCCAATGGTTCCAGAGAATTAAACATTCTAAGTGTTTTTCAATAATCAGCTCTAAAACGTAGAAAAGTAGGTCAAGGTCAACCATCTTCGAACTTGACCGAGATTTTGTCAATATTCATCTTCACCGAAGAAATAAAATTCCTATGGTGAATCCTTTTAGAGATATCCCGCTCACAAGGCCAAAGTTGAAAAATCCAATAAAAATTCATTAAAAATCAGAAATTGTAGGTGGCGCCACCAAACATGTGCAGCAGGTACAGACCATCAGTCCCAATGACCATAGTAAGTTTTGTGAAAATCCACCCAATGGTTCCTGAGAAATAAGCTTCTTATTGTTTTTCTTTTATCGGCTCTAAAACGTAGAAAAATAGGTCAAGGTCACCCATCTTCGAACTTGACCAAGATTTTGTCGACATACATCTTCACCGCAGAAATAAAATTCCTACGGTGAATCCTTTTAGAGATATCCCGCTCACAAGGTAAAAGTTAACTTACGAACGGACGGACAGCATGGGGAACGACAATAGCCCATCAGCCTAAGGGGTGAGGGCTAAAAAACAAGCTGTGTGTACGTAACCGAATTTTTGTAACCCCATGTAACTAATCTCATTGAGAAAAGGAAACGTTAAACCGGGAGAAAATGTGTGCACTGTACGGTGCATATATATTAAAACTTTAATTTCTGCACGATCCGATTCTCCAAATCGGGATCAGAACTGTGACAGACCCGCCAGACTCGTCTTGAGACTTTCATCACTGACATTAATGGGTAATAGCGACCAATGACTTGGCTTAAGTATTGTGTGCTATCTTGTTTTTTGTTGTTCATTAACAAGTTTAATTCGTAACGGTTCAGGTATGGACTTGTCAATTTAATGTTGCATGCTACTTATATATAACAGTATGGTGACCAGTGACCGACAATTCCCTGACCAAAGTGGTCTTTTAGTAAAGCCATCCTCCTCCCCTCCCCTCCCCTCCCCCCGTGCCAAAGTATGACAGAGATTTCTAGCCAGCTAATTTGAGTAATTTCGTGCGGTAATCCCGTTTAATATTCGATATACATCATTTTATTACAACATACTGTGCAAATAAGTGTAAAAGTTAACTAGACTTGTACCTGTCTCACGACAATCAAATCCAACTAACTTCATGTAAACAATACACTGTTCACAACTCCACACGTCGTCTGAACAAGATCACATGCACCAGATGCTGGACAGGATTATTTGGCTTTCATTTGACTGGAAAAAATATCGATGCCTCCCGGCAATGCTACACGTTTGTTATAGAACTAGCACCATACGTGCTCCTGCAGCCGCGTAGAACAATTGTACGCAAGTCATTTGATTAGTTAGTTGGCCGTTTCATTATTCATGAAATAGACGCCAGAACGACTTTCTGAATCAAGGTCCGTGAAAGCGTAGCTTGCCTATGTACCACATGAAAGTATGAACCAAAATATGGTTGGACGTAGTTGACGGGCCTAAGACTATATTTACGTGAGTTCTCTCTGACAAAACGGATATTTAAGACACCCTTCAGAACCTACAAACATCATATCGGGACAAATTGTAACTTTGATTATATTTAATTGCTTACATATTGTAAATAGACTATTCTTACACATAGGCCTACCATACCTCCCGAAACTGATCAGTACACAATTTATGGCACATTCTAGTGGATTAGTATAAAAAATACTGATCAATATATGACAGTATATTGAAAAAAGGGAGCTAAACTAGGAAGTTTATCGCAATCAAACTTTGCTCTTCAGATAAAAAAATTGGCCCCTGCAATAAATTTCAAGACCCATATCACCGCTTATCATATACAAAAGCCAGACCGTGCTAGTTTTTTTAACATACCCACAAAAATGTTTATTAAAATCTATTAATTAAATCTATTTTTAGATAGACTGACAAAAGTCCACATTTCTGTGCAGAACCCAAAAGGTCAACCATAGGTCACTAAGTGCAGTATGTATAGTTTTATATATTGAAGTGGAAGGAATTACTGGTAAAATCATATTCGATGATTTAAAGAAGAAAAACGATTATTATCAGTCTTAATTTGTACATCACGCTGAAAGTTCAAGGTAATGGCCGGATTTTTTACATTTATTCGTTGTACAAGGTTAAATTTTAACGCTGTTCGCTGTTTTGTGCCCCGTCATTCATATCTCTGACAGAAAGAGAATCGGGATGTGCATATATAATGGAAATCCAGAACTAATCTCTCTCGGCCTCGCGGCGGAAAAAGGGGGCGTGGCTCTGGTTCCCCCGGCCGTGAGAGACAAGTTCTGGACTGTGGGTTGACCAGTCGTGTTCCCTCCAGATGGCGCTGCGGTTTTATGATGGAAAGATTATGAACGATTATGCAAAAATGCAATCGATTTAATCGATCATGAAAGGAAACGATTAATTTACACACCATTATAATATATATATATATATATATATGTGTGTGTGTGTGTGTGTGTGTGTGTGTGTGTGTGTGTACTTAAGGAAACAGATCTGACGGAGACCGCACTGTAGGGATTCGTGCCTGATTATCGTGCCAAAGATAAATTGAATGACCGCCTATTCTGGCGTAAGACGCCATATCAGGTGATACACCACGATTTTGACGTAGTTAGCCGCGGTAGGATTCAGGACACACACTAAGCGCGCGCACACTCGTGCACACTGTTGGTTGCTTGGACTACAAGGTATAATTCAAGGAAATTTTAGAACGGCACACACTTGTAATCAACGATTACTGTTTGATCTTTGTAGTTATAGTTTATTAATATAATGTGAATGTAATGAATAAATTATGAATGAAAATATGGTATATATAAAATACATATTATTATAATATTACAGAACTGTAATTATGTTATACAAATTCATTCCAGATCCAATTATGTGGTGTATAGCCTTCGTGTGAGTCATCAGTTATTTATTAGTGGACATAAAAAGGGGATTTCAGTGTTTGATGGGAACGAAATTTTAAACATTAGATCTGCAAAAATCCAAAACCACAATTGCACAATTTCAATTTACTACTTAATTACAAAGAGTGTATATACTGCACGTTAAAAAATACGCTGCTGTACCACAATACGCAAGAAATATTGTTTGGGCCTCCACGGTCGACCTCGCGTGTATGGGGTCATGACCTTCACATTTGACTCTACCCCCACTCGCTTCATACTTCAATGCACTCCCTACCATCATCTTGGAAACGGCCGGTGAACTTCCCTGGGGCTGAAGTGGCCTAACTACTCCCTGAAACCAGACGTACGGCCAACCGGTGTAAGTAAAATACCTCAAAAACATATATGGATGATAAGAAAATTCCTGAACACAAATTTTGGTCTCTATTTTTGTAGAATTCACTCCATGATCTTTGTTACAAATCCAACTAGGTCATCCGGAGGAGAGAAGGAAAAAGCCTTTTTCTTTAAAAAAAAATCTATCGGTTATTTTTAACTCCTGCTTTCAAGAGAGCGTGTTATCTGCCTAATGGCATACGGGGATTCCCGCTGTATTTTCTTTATCGGCCTCGTTGGCACTCCGTATCGTCCGAGAGCCACGTAAACAGGAAAAAAAATAAAAAAAAAAAAAACAGTAGCAAAAGAATGGTAAGCTTAAGGCCACGCAAAAAGTTTTACATAGACGGAATCGCTGCTTTTATTTTCGTGGATCATTTGTCGTGAATAAGCAAAAATTTCGCTGTTTAACTATTTTACCTATATTTTAAAACCTAATCAATTGAAAAACTTTATTACGTGTATTAATAAGATCTAAATGAAAATTTAACAAATTTTGTTATTCATACTATAAAATTTTATCCCTCCTACAAGTTTGCAAAATTTTACGTATTTTGTGTATTACGGAAAAATTTTAAAAACAACTTTCGCCCAATATTTTTGTTCCAAGAGTCCTCTAAAAGTGATGTACAACTCGAGTCCCGATTTTGACTCGTCTAGACTCCAAAGTCCACTTTTTCTAGGACTCTGACTATGACTTGAAATCGATGGTCCTGGAGTCGCACTAGTACTGGAGCTCGGATGTCCAGTATTCAGGGTTAGTCCGCCTCAAGGCTCGAGGAAGAATTTTGTCAACAAAGGTCTGAAGTTAAAAAAAGGAATACATAACGAACAATTGACAGAATATCACAAACCCAATCAGCTTTTAACCATCAGAACGTGAGGATTTTTGTCTATCTTTTCCTAAAGGAATTATCTCTTGAATGTCCAGACAGGATGGATTTTAAGCTATATGTACCGGTAATATATTACCTTAAAATAGAAAGCAAGCGTGAACTAACGTAAAGAAATATATGTTTACCTTTAATTCCGTTTGGGTTTAGATTTTTTTAATAAAGATACGTTTCTATCGGACTCGGACTTCAGCTAACAGACTTTGACTCGAAGATGGTAGATTTTGAATCGAACCTCAAGGATTCGGACTTGGAATCTCCCAGGACAGACTCGACTTGCATCTCTGGTCCGTAGAACAATTTATTCGTGTGGCCTTACTTGTGAGATGCCGAGGGACATGATATGGGAAAGCCGAAAGATATTGCCTAAGATGGCCTAATCCAAAAAAGTGAAGTTTTACGTTTCAAAATGCAGATTTTGACTGTGTGTATAACAACTGATTCCTGATGGACCTGCCTCTCAGTAAATCAACCGAAGTGATTATACAAGATGGTCAAAGGGAGATGCTGCGCCCTTGAAAACAATATCTAGCGACATCTGGAGACGCCGATTCAAACCACTTCACATGAGCACGCGTCCGACAGTTTACCCGGACTTGATTCTTAAATGTAGAACCACAGTATTTGTTTGTCCAGGCCTAGCTTAATTTAGGCCCAGAGTGGTCAACCCTATTCTTCAACCAGTCAATCGACTGTCAATGTATTGAGCACGTAGGAAGCAAATTATAATATTTTACTTAAACCGGAGTACCGGTAAATTATACAAACATTTACAGGCAATAAATATGTCCAGGTATTCGTGATTTATTAAAGGAATTATATCTTCATGGCGTTCGTTATTTGATTGAACACATATGCAAGAGATCGATTTACTTTTTATTTAACCTACACTAACGCAAAACATTGTGTAATTAACTGTTTTATATTTAAAATATACCACATGGAAAAGCAAATTCCTTTGCAATCAATTATGATAAAATAATACTTCCTCTGTATGAATAATATAGCTCCCATTGAGTAAGGATAGGGGCTTTAGAAAAAATAGGGATCAGCACCCATTAAACAAAATGTACAGGGAGTGCTACTAGATTGTACATATAACTTTATTCATTAGTACAAGAAATAAACCCGCGAGGCCATTTCAAGCATTTTTTTAATTTCAAAATTACATTAAACTACGTAGCAGCTGGTTGACAATGGACGCCTATATAAGACACACACCCACGCAAAATATATTCTCTATTGACTCTGAGGACAATAAAACAAGTTGCCCATGACGCCAAGCTGAATTTGATATGTATATTAGACTTTGGTGTGGATCCGGCACATAATCCGGATCCAGGAACGTCATCAAGAAATCTTCACAAATGTACGGTCACTTATGCACGAATGAACCTGGCAATATGGGCCGAAAAAGTGAATGGTGTGGGCTTTGATAAGTTAGAATGCAGCATTCTAGTGTCATAATAGTGTTATCCTGTTCTAAATCATTGCAGCTGCAAGCAGATAGAAAATATGCATTTCTCTATGCAATTCAAACTTTTCTTTCAAAAACAGAGATGAATATTTCTTATTGGAGTATCACCGCAGGAAAGTTATTCAGTCATAACAATATGTAGATATGATTATATGAAAATAGGAGGAAAATATAACATCATAAACAATAAAAGAAATTCCAAGGCAAGAAACGAAAAAGTTTAATTAACATGAGACAGTTCATAAACGAATAAAAATCAAAAGTGACTCAATAACATTAGTTTTTGGCCTTAAAGTGTGCTTTTATGATATGACGAAAGCTTTTACGTATTGATAGCAGTAAAAGAATATACCGATAACAAATGATATAGTTCAAAATATAGGGCTATACACGAGGCAACAGATGATTTATCATTGCAGTCGGCTGGTCGATATTATTCAAGTTTTTAGCTGCTGTGCGTGCACATTAAATTGTAACATTAGGACAACCATTTGTCCTAGCCAGAAAACATATAAGTATAGAACATGCATGTATGTCAACGAGTTTATACATGGTGGTTCGCAGCAGCTAAGGCGTTTACCGGGGAGTGACGGTCCTCTGCTAGCTGCGTTCTGATCATGTGAGCAGACATTGCGGGTTTTATCATATGTAACCACGCGGATACATGCAAAAGACTCTGAAGAAAGAGTTTATTTTACTTTTATCATTTGAGTTATTATAAACGCGGCGATTGTTGTAGACCCGAATACTATGTGCTAGTCGCCGCCGGTAGATGTCGCCAGTATGATTGAAAGTATTCAAATCATCATCTCAGAAAAAAATTTGTTCACAAACTAGTCATGCTGTAATTTGTGCATGTACGTCACATGAGAGTTCACAGAAAGGAAATACAAACAATAAATATTTGATTTTGATTTGTGGATTTATTGATTCTCGGTGACCCCAACACAAACCTGTCTCACTGAAGCCCGTGGTGTGTCAGTGATATACCTGAACACGTAGAGCGACTTCACATGTGATTACTTTTCCGCACTCTGTTTTATGTAGACACGTGGTGCTAGGCAGAAACCTGTATTGACATGGCTGAGTGCTCACACACGTTCATGTGTTTATGGGTGTCCTACAACATGGTTGCCGTTCGGGAACGGCAGGACTGATCCCAGAAAACAAATAACCACAGCCGAAAGCATCATAAAAACACACCACGCAGGTAAGATTATTATACGAAATACTGCAGTTAAAATATAGTACATGTACCCATATTCATATAAGTCGGATTGCATTACATACCGCAGATGCATGGTTTATATAGTCCCCCTAGGTGGAGTCTGACGATGTTGCACCACTGATATAGTTCAGTATGACATTTAATTGAAAGATCACCTGTTGCCTATGATACCTGCGTGAACATATATTGAACGCTCATTTTCGAACCTTTTTAGACTTTATCTTATCAGTGCAAAGTTATTACCTACGACAGCCGCGTCACCATAGTACACGACTGTCTAGACAGTATGTACACAACACAGGTTGCAGCGGCACCTGGGACACGTATTGTACGTGCACTTGTGTTGTTCATGGGATGACCTTTGATCTTTGGTCAGGTGGTTAACCTTTGAGTGTGTTTTATATACAGTCCTGTCTATGGTTATGTTGCACCATATTTGATTTGTATAAACGAAAATTTATATTATGACTCTGAAGAATATGGTTCGTTGTTTAAGCTTAGTTACCCACAATATAATCATACTAAGCTACTTCGGTTTCCGTGAACCAGTAACCCTACTTTAAACTGAATGTAGGACGTTCAGAATCTAGGACAGTCCAGACTAAGACGGTCCGGACTAGGACGTTTCGGACAGGCTTTTTTTGCAAGGGAAGACGTTTCGGACATATCAATATTATTATCAGAAAATGATCTGTTGTTGTTATAATTTTTGGTGTTTCAATGTACCCATATGTGTAATAATATAATATTCATTTGCCTCCAAAATATGTGGATTAATTGAGAGTTCTTTTTATGTTATTTGTAAGCAAAAAGATACAGTATTAAACAAAATAGAAATAATATAATATAATAATAATAATATAATAATAATGAATATTATATCATTAAACATATGGGTACATTGAAACACTAAAATCATAACATATTATTTGAAAAATAAGAGAAATCAGACTACATTTTACAACATATATTAGACCAACTTATAGCGGTCAAGGCCATTGGTCACATGCAAAAACAGCCTCAGTTGACAGCTTCTGATTGGATGATGTCATGTAACACTCCAAAAATATAACCTTACTAAAACAAAGATGGCTACTCATGCAGGGACACATCTTATCTACCAGATCATTATGAAGAGAAAACATAATCTGTGGATTTATTGATTTATTCTTAATTGCCATATCACGTTGTCACGTCCATATGTAGTTTTCGCGGAAATAATTGAAAATTATACATTTTTAAGAAAATTATCTACCAAAAAAAAACAGGTGGACAGCAGGTGGCGAAACGGAAAAAAAGTAGGTTCGAACATGAACAAGGGGGATGGTAAAAGTTATCATCGTCTGCTATTCAGAATAAGAATATATACTAGAAATAAAATGTATCCATGTTTAGAATGAGAGACTTAGTTACATCTGTGTCTTGCTGCTTCTCTCATACATGGTTTTAATATCTCAAATATATATTAAGGTTCACGTGCAATATATATATATATTATATATATATATATATAATATTATATACATATAGAACAATAATATACTTCAATATTCGTATAGTTATATACTAGTAGTCCTTACATACCCGTATATATATATATATATATATATATATATATATATATATATATATATATATATATATATATATATATATGAGTCACCCCCCCAACCCTTGATAAATTTAGGCGACTGGACAATTCATCCAAGTGGGGCTAACCAGCCCACTGCGATAAAAAAAGATGCTCGGTCAGTCAAGTATAATATTTGAGAAGAGGAACTGACAGATCCCTTACAGACTATCAGAGTATCTCAATGCTGAATTTATCTAAACGCTGAATGTTATCTTTCATGTTCTGAAATGTTTTGAATGTTTGAAGTGAAGTTGCTTTTACAGCCCAAGCCTTAAATAGGCCCTTGGGTCATACTTATAGCTATTTCCGAAAATACTACTTCACGTTACTTGTTTCACTGAATAGACACAAGATTGCGCTGGGTTGCAGAAGCGGTATTACCTTAAATAAAGAATATTTTTAGCTACCCTTTAAACACAGCTACAAATCAAAACTATATCAAAATGAATATATGTATTGCAAAAAATGCCCTTTTCTCTGGAATACTGTAAATGTTGTGTCAATGAAAGATGCTGCATTAATTTTGTATAAGGTAGGCCTACATACACATTTTCAAAAGGCTGCTCTTTAATTTGTCCTTTACTGCGCCGTTCATTAAATATATATATTTTTGTTCTTTTTGTTTTTTAAGGGGAGCTGGTATTGACGTGACGTCACCATGGTTGACGTAATATTTCAGCACATTGGGCAGCGACTGTCACGTGCTACCTACCGGCCTGTATCCCAGGAGGGCGAGAATGAGGCTGGCGTTGAACTGCTCACGAGTGAAGAACACCACAATGTGGAAGGAGACAGCATTAACGTTGGCGTCGTCCGTGAGTCTTCTCTTATTTTTCGGCTCATCGGTCTTCCACTAGGTTACCACTAGATTATTGATAGAATTTGAAACATTCTCATCTTAACCTAAACCTTCCTTATATAGACATTACAGTGCCTTTGAAGGATGCGTGTAATAGTCGCGTATAACAGGTGCTTTACTGTAAGATACATTGTCTACAAATGAAATATAAATGACACTCATCTGGCACCGCCACATTTTATAAACATCCTCAAAATTGTGAAGTAAAAATAGAAATTTAAGGAATGCAGTCCTCTGCCATGCTCCTCAACGACTGTTTGTATTGAAAATGCCCTTCACTTATTCGGCCAATATTCTCAGGCTTTTTCGTGTATAAGTGATTGTATATTTGTGATATTCTTTGATGACGTTCTTGAATCCGGATCACCTGCCAAATCCACACCAAAATCGACTCTTCATTCCCCCATTCCCGAAATGCAATGAAAATTTCAAGAGATTCCATTAATGATTGCGTGAGTTAAAGACAAACACACACAGACACACGTACACGCAAACGGGGATGCACGCATACCATCCTGGGGGAGGCAATATTTAAATTTTTTTTATTGAATATTTGTTCATTATCACGGGAATGTCCATGGTCAGATGACAACTACCGTCCAGATATATTTATCTTTTATTCTAACAGGGATGCGCCGTGGCTACAACAAGAAGGTTAAGCTGTGTATCGGGGTAGGGCTGCTGGTGCTATTGTTTGCTGTGATGATAGGCGTGCTGACGTACGTGGACGCACAGAAAGGAAAGGATGAAGGTATTACTGGTTAAGCTACGATTAATATTTCGCGGCACAGTCGCGGCCGTGGTTGTTGATAAAGTCAAACATTGATATAATGAAGGAACGATTCCTTTCATGTGGTTTCGGTACGTATTTTCGACCTGTCAACCAAGCAACTTTTGTCGGATCATGTCGCGACTTTCCGATGGATGGGGTCGGACTAGGAATCCTGCTCCATTGTATACGTCAACAAGGGGTTTCCAGGGAAAAATGGTCTCCACTTGAAAAACTTACCGATTTAAATCATTGTAACATATGAAACGTTTGCTTGTTATTAACTGGGAAGTAATCTGTTTAATGCATGTATCTGTTCAATATTACAGATATCATATAAATTAGGTATATTTTACACATATTAAACATTCTTACAAACATTTTATGCGAAATCACGACCGCATTAAAGGTATCGGCCTTGCCGCAATCGCATACCGAGACCGCATGCCGCGGCTGCAACCGCGTTTAAAGAATCGCAGCTTTAAGTATAAATCTCTGAGCTTTACTACAGGCTTTAAACTTCAAAAGTTTGCTTTGGACTGTACAGGAACGGGGTGTCTGGCATATGTGATACAGGATGTAAAATATATATGTACGATGCAATTATCCGTGACTGACGATAATCTGTACGATTGTACGATTAATGTAAGTCAATGAGAATCAAGATGTCATTACCAGTTAAAGATGTATAATCTATCGAAGCTGCAAAAGTGTTAAGTTTCTCTCTTTAAATACCCTTTACCGTTGTGTATGACATTGAGTTAATATGATGTCACAGCTTGAAAGAAAAAGAAGTAAATCTCACCTGCTTCTAGAAACACGCGGTGCCCTTCATAAAAGAGAATTTTCTATAAAAAAATTGCGAAATTCTTGGTAAGTTAAATGACTCTGAGTGTATATCATTACACGTCGACACTGTTAAACAAAACTGGGTAATGTTATAGGCCTAAACCCAACAGTTATGCATATGTAACTAAGTATCAAACGTAAAACAATTTTTAATAAAAAAAAATCATTACATTTGTATTTCAAATTTCGTCTAATCAGGTGGGGTGAATGAATCACATAAAGGCCCCTCACTGAGACCGGAATTGCCGCCGCCGCCGGATCACCGCCTGTCCGAGGGGAAGACACTGGCCCCGACTCCGCCAATGGGCTGGAACTCTTGGAATAAATTTGGCTGCGAGGGCTTGACATATGATCTTGTCAAGAAGATCGCCCAAGCTCTGAAGGACACGGGACTGGCCGAGGCTGGGTATAAATATGTCGGTCTGGACGGTGGGCATCTTTTCAATCTCTTTACAATTACAGTCTTCGCTAGATCTCCCTAACTATTGTAGATTAAATATGATTTACGATTTATCTTTTTATCAATTTTAATATACTAGGCCGTTACAGTTATATTTTTCACTTAAACATACGTAATATCAACGTCATTAATAGACGTTACTGTGCGTTTATCAGAAATGTATTTGCTTTTTTGAATCTTGACGCTCTGAAGAAAATGAATTAGTTATATAATTTGCCGCAAGATGGCAGTACCTGTTTCATGCACTCTTCTTTGTTGCCATACAGCGACAGTAAAACATCCCGATTGCGCCTATCTACCGACCGTTTCGGGTACAACATGGGCCTATACTCACATTGCTTTATTGAAATACGAAAGCTCTTGTTGTGTAGACCCACTTTTCACACTGAAAATTATAGACGAAGGTCTTTTTACAAAAAGACTCTGTATGGACGCCATTTTGCTTGAACCTTTCGGTTCACGCAGACTCTGTGCTTAAAAATCGCTCCTGTGGATTATATACGTACGTACGCATATGGGTTTTACAGAATAAAGACACTCGCCAAAGCGACATTTCTCTCATATACACATATATGCAGGTATGGATTTTGAGCTTAAACGTTAACCTGTTTAATAGCATCAAAAGCAAATGTAAACATGTATAATTCCCACTCTCACAGATTGCTGGCAGCTGAATAGGAACAGTACCGGCTACATACAGCCGGACCCAGACCGCTTCCCCAGGGGATACCAAGGTATGACGGAGCTAGGAGACTACATTCACAATCTGGGACTAAAATTTGGTGTCTATACCTGCTTTGGAAGCCTGACGTGTCAGAGGAGACCGGGCAGTTACGGACATGAGGTAATATTGACTTACTTAACGCTGTGCTGATCATTAATATCACAGGTACAGAATTAGAAGATAAGACGCAATTTTGATTTAATATCTCCGCATATAAATGTTATATTTTTTACCGTCGTGAGTTTGTTTGTCTCTTGGCAACTGTGATAAAATTTGATAAAATTTATTTTGATAAAATTTATGAATGGGTAAGGGAAACACAAAAGAATTATTCCGTTAAATTTTTTGGGTAATTTGGTTCACTATAACGGCTTATCATTGTGATTTATCATTTGTTTATAATGGCAAAGGGCAAGAGCCGTTCACTGTTCACTAGGGTGTCACGTGTTCTAGCAGAAATAATTATAAGGCCAGTGATGTTTTAACCAGTCAGTGATATCATTTGATATGAGAGGTTTGTGTTGATAAACATGTAATTTGAGGAGTAGCATGAAACTGGCGTAAAAACATGATATTTTGCACCATTTCTCCCACAAATGGAAATACAACAATTTGTATTCAGAATTCTGATTTGGAATTAATGATATTGTCAAGCCAAACCATACGATACTGCCAGTCCTTAGGTTAGCGCTGGAGTCAGGTTAACCTTTATAGTGCCATATTTACAGGTGCAGACGGCCGCTGTGGCTGCTTTAAGTCTGTTGAAATCTAATTGTCTGAGTGTCATTATTAAAGGCGGGCTCAATTAACCTCTCTACTTCCCGATCTCACCCAGATGTCACCCTAATATGTACCGATGAGTCCTCGGTGTTTCACGTGGCGTTAATCCGATGTCAATTCGGGCACGATGTCACCGGCGAATGTTGAGCCTTTTGTGAACGTACAGACGTAAGTTTAACAGAAGTCGATAGGGGCCTGTATATCCTCAACCTTCACTTGGTACTAAGCTGAGTAGAACAACAAATCTATGTTTTGGGCCAATGTCGCAAAACTGGTTTGAAACTCTTTAAAATAAGGTTGCAGCTGAACCTCCCTCTCGATCCGCTTCTGTAGTAGAATATCCTAGAATTTGACCTGAAACTCTCTGTTTTCTTTACAGGAATTAGACGCCAAATCATATGCATCCTGGGGTGTAGATTTGTTGAAAAACGACGACTGTTATATCCACCCAGACGCGGATCCTTTTACGAGTTACATGAAGATGAGAGTGGCCCTGGACAACACGGGTAGAAACATTGTCCACAGCATCAAGGCGACTGTTCCGATCGAAGCATCTGCTAATGTTTCAGAGATGCGACGGACTGGTGGAGACATCTGGCAGAGCTGGGGAACAATGTTGTACCTGATTGACAAGACCGTGCGAGATGGATTAGTGAAGTACATAAAGCCTGGGTTCTGGAACGATCTTGACATGCTGGAAATAGGAAACGAAGGTCTGAGTTTGAATGAATCTATCGCTCATTTCGCTCTCTGGTGTGCTTTTAAAGCTCCTTTGTTGCTAGGCAACGATATAACACAGATGGATGACGAAACTAAAAGTCTTCTTACCCATAAAGGACTATTAGATATCAACCAAGATCCTCTTGGTATCAGTGTTCAGCAGGTGTTCTCTGACCGTATACGCGGAGGGAGTGCAGAAAACCTAGTGGTTGGTGGCTGGTGTAACGAGACTTTTGACCGGGCGCAGTGGGTATACTCAAACACAGAGAAAACGTTAAGATACACTCACGCTGCGGAGTCAGATTTGTGTCTAACCGTGGGACCAGAAGACTTTTCCTCTACCACAGATCACTACCTCAGCATAACAGGTTGTAGCTCGCAAGATCCGCAACAGAAGTGGGTCCTTGATGACATAAAGGGTACCGTGTATCATTTTGCTAATAACACCGGAAGTGACGTCAGATTTTGTTTGACCGTAAGCCATTACGAGAACGACTATGTGAGGTTAAGACAGTGTGGGATAAGACAGTCAAAATACGGTTGGACACCTTGGGATGATACGTTGGAGATTAATAAAGTGCCTGATCCTAATAATTCTGAAAAGGTATTGGTCCAAACGAGGAGAGGGTTGTGTGTAGTGCCGTCTGCTCTCCCGGAGCTGAATATTTACGCCGGACCTTTGTCAAATCGCCGATTTGTGGCTGTGTTATTAAACCGTGACTTCTCAGCCCAAACAATGACTCTGAAATGGACAAACGTTAATACATTCCATCCCCCGGATGGTACTTCACTAACACAGATGGTAGGAGAATACCAAGTTTCGGATGTTTATCTAAATAAGTCATTAGGAAAATACACTGATTCTGTCACGGTTGATGTTGGACCTCACTCAGCGGTCACTTTAGTCCTAAGTCCAGTTGAGTCAATGTAATATCATGTAAAAGAGCGTATTTGATTGGCTGCTAATTGAGCCATGTACGGTGCATTTCAGTGTATTTTCTGCTGCCATCTGGTGTCAAAACCCATCAATATCAAGCAAAGTTTGCTACGTCTTTCCCCTGCGTCTGAAGAGAAGGATGGAAATAATTCGCCTGTGGACGTTGTGTCTATATACACCAAGACGCCTATTTACAAGGACGATTAAATCTAGCACAAATACGGATGAACACCACAAGACGTCCATGGACTATATTTGCATGAGGCGCCAACGGATTTAGTATTCCTTTGTTATTTTATAACATTCGGACGTCGATAATGTGAGAGGGGATAAAATATTGTTGTCCAATCTGTATTTTTTAGAAAACCTGAACATCCTATTTTAATAATTAAAATACTTGAATATTTAATGGTGTGTTTTTTTCCTCTCTTTTATTTTTCCTCCGTCGTTAAATTTTAGCACAAAGCAAGTATATTATTACATATGTATATCGTTAAAAGATGGGCAATGTGAGTACTTCTGTAGGTAAAGTATATATAAGCTATAAAACACCAAGCTTTCCAACAACTTACAGAAATGTAGGTTGTAAGTCTGTAATACTTTCCTGTGTGCATAATCTTGATCTTTGGGCATTATTTGATACAAAGTCTCTACTCCTTGTAATGGTCTTTTCTTTTTGTCTTCTCTTTGCGAGTTACTTGCGTCTTTGCCAATAATCAACTTCTTGATTTAATGAGGTGTCAGGTGTTCTAGACTCTGTAACGGGTAGCGTTGGTTCAGTGATGTCTTGATAGTGCTGCCCTAATTTCAAGTATTACATACACATTTGGTTTAAAGGTGCCCATTCACCTACCTTTTGAAAAAGATTTCATGTGATTTCGGGCTTCCTCTATGAATATTTTAATGATCTAAGGGTAATTTTGGTTTTGAAAAGTTCTTATAACGCTTTCGTGAAGTTTGAATGAACTTCTTTATCAACAACATGTTTGTAAACACAGCAATATTGACAAACGGAAAAAACGTGTAACCTTAGGTGATAGGTTGCATATATGCAGAGGTCACTTGTTGCAAAACGCCATTTGCAAACTCTGGCTTATCTGACTCGCTGCCAGATGCCCATCTTGAATTTGTTTTGGTTATTTTGGCGGGCCCCCACATATTATAAACACGTTGATATAAACAAAACAAGCAGCCAGTCTGCGTTCATATCCACGTTTTCTGGCCTTTTTTTTCAAAACAGCTCCAAGGGATTACATTTAGTTTATAAAGGTGAGATAGGTGATTGGGCCCCTTAAAGTGAAACATTGACAACTCGTTTATATGCTGAATCTTTTCACGTTTCATGTAGTCCTGACTTGCTTCGTCCATAGTTCTTAATATATGTTACACTATTAGAACTTCGACAAATTGTCACTTTGTCAGATTTATGTGAAGGTACCATATCATCATCCATGAATACCTAGGCTAAAAGATCAAGAATTTCTGAAAGGAAACTTTCCGTCTATCCACCATGAAAATCAGTATGAATATGTGAATGGGCAATATAGCCATTATTCCCTTATCTCCCTTATCTGGAAGATGGACAAAAATATGTTTCCCAGGAACATCTAAATCCAGTATAAAACATAAGATAATTTCATTTTTAGCTCAGCTGACTATTAGTCATCTGAGCTATAGTCGTGGTCCATTGTCCGTCGTCCGTCCGTCTGTCCGTCCGTCCGTCCGTAAATGTGGCACGTTTTGAAACCGTAAGACCTAGGAATCCAAAATTCGGCATAATGTTATATGTCCCCAAGATCTCCTACCAAGCCGAAAACTGGGTCTTTGCGACTTCGTTCCTTTGAGAAATTAAAGAAAAACTTCAATTTTTTATTAAAAAACCTATTTTCACACTTCATGACTGTCTAATATCAAAACTACTCATCTGTTTTTCCTCATATTTACCATAAATATTCCCCTATATAGTTCCTATCTACATGCGAGAAATTATTTCTGTATTATATAATTTAAAAAAGAAATGGGCCCAAACATAATGCATTTTGTAAAAAATCAGGAAAGATATTTGATCACTTAACACAAAACATGTTAAAGCTATGGACTTTTTTCCAGTAATATAACTTTAATTAATCAAAATAAAATTCTATACCCAAAATTAGATCAAAATCCTTTAAATTTTTAGCTCAGCTGACTATAAGTCATCTGAGCTATAGTCGTGGTCCATTGTCCGTCGTCCGTCCGTCTGTCCGTCCGTCAGTCCGTCCGTCCGTCCGTCCGTAGATGTGGCACGTTTTGAAACCGTAAGACCTAGGAATCCAAAATTCGGCATAATGTTAGATGTCCCCAAGATCTCCTACCAAGCCGAAAACTGGGTCTTTTCGACTTCGTTCCTTTGAGAAATTAAGGAAAAACCTCAATTTTTTATTAAAAACCTATTTTCACACTTAAAGACTGCCTAATATCAAAACCACTCATCTGTTTTTCCTCATATTTACCATAAATATTCCTCTATATAGTTCCTATGTACATTCAAGAAATTATGTCTGTATTATATAATTTAAAAAAGTTATGGACCCAAACATAATGCATTTTGTAAAAAATCAGGAAAGATATTTGATCACTTAACACAAAACATGTTAAAGCTATGGACCTTTTTTCCAGTAATATAACTTTAATTAATCAAAATTAAATTGTATACCCAAAATTAGATGAAAATCTTTTAAATTTTTTAAAATATTAATAAATATAAAAAATTGGTACCTTAAATTTTGCCCAACTTTGACCATGGCACGTTTTTTTCCCATAAGTACTGTGGATTTAATTTTCACAGCATGTTTTTGCTTCCTTTTCAACTGTTAACACCAAAAATTTGAAACCAGTTGATCAAAAACTGTAGATTTTATTCAGGTTTTCAAGCACCATGTAACATATTTTTTACATCAAGCTATTGTTATGCATTTTGCAAGAGCTCAGCTCCCCAGCTTCAGCTCTTAGTTCCTTAAATTCGGCATACAGCTAGATGTCTCCAAAATCCCCAACCATGCCAAGAATTTGGTAACTAGGACTTAATACCTTCAAGATATTATTGAAAAACTTTATTTTTCCATTAAAAACCCATTGTTACACTTCAAGACTGCCTAATATCAAAACCACTGATCTGACTTTAATAATATATAATATACATATTTTTCTATACATTCTCTATGCACATGCCAGAAATGATGTCAGTATTGCGTAATTGTTTTAAGTTACGGGCCCAAACATAATGCACTTTGTAAAAAATCAAGAAATATATTTACTCCCTTAAAAAGGAGATTGCTGAAGCTAGAGATTTTTTGTCAGGAATGTAACATTATTTAATCAAGATTCAATTGAATACACAAAATTAGTTATACTAAAAGTTATTAGTATAAATGTATAATTAGTAACTTAAATTTTGCCCAACTTTGACCATGGCACGTTTGTTTCCTGTGAGCACTGTTGATATAATTTTCATATCATGCACACATAGGGATTTCAGCTTTTAAATTTAGAAAGCTGAAAGAAATTGGCCAAAAATTGTAGCTTTTATTAATGTTTTTATGAGACCCTGTCAGACATGCTCTCTCAAGCCCCTCTTGAGTCACCTGTATGTTGACCTTGTTGAACTTTCAGCAAATTATGCATGCTTGAGGCGAGGCATACACCGGATTCCAGGCAGCTTATGGCCAGCCACAGTTGATCCAGGTGTCCAACCCAACTCATCTAGTAGTTTTAACCAACTACATAACAATAAACAATAAATTAATAAATTTTTATTGGTTTTTTAATAAAAAATTAAAGAAAAATAGAAAAGGAATTTGTTAGTTTATAATAACAGGAAATTAACTTGCAGTTACTGATGATATAAGAATCTTGTATCGATGGATAGAATGTCACGTATTCCAAATAACACCATGCAGTCACCTATGGTATTTTTCAGTTCAGTTTTAATGATAAAGAAGTAAATCATATCATTCATTACTAATCATTAGGGATCATATGATGGAAATTAATGATAGACAAAGATGCAGTTGATAAAATTAATCTAGATTCCTACTGTGTCTAGTGTGTACATTGATGTGAAATTAGTCCAAAAAGAATTTATAACAGTTATTTTTTAATATAAATAAAAGCCATAAAACCAGGTACTTATGATCATTATTTAAATGTGTGAATTTTGTATATTCTGGATTCTCAACATCATTGTTTGGTGAAAACTGAATAAATACCAGACATGGTGCGAATACTTTGTAATTGTATTTAAATACGAATATGATTATGTACTCCATTATAAAATTTCTTGCATAAAGAATGGGAATTCAGGTAAAAATGAAAGTATATGAATACCAGTGCAAATACTTTCAACATGTATTCATGAATGCATTCATGAATATATTCTTTAATATTATTTTAATAATCATTTCAGTTATATTTCATTTGAAAAAATCATGATTCTCTTATTATTTTTAATAAAAATTATATTTGGGACAATATTTGTAATTTTTTTTAATTAATAGTTAAACCCTTATAATATATATTCTACTTATAAGTTAAATGGCCAAGTTAAAATCTGTGTGACAATAGTACTCCATTTGTTAATAAAATAAATGAAATCAATCCTCTTCCCTGTCTCCAAAGGTACTATCAAAATCATACATAAGCTAAACAACAACAACTCATAATACAGCTTATATTTTTTACCACACAAAACCAGCATGTGCCTCATTTCTAAATAATATTTTTAATCATATATAACAGCTGAGCGTCGTGACCCATAGGTCCCTTGTTTTAAAATATAAACAAAAATAAAAAATTGGTACCTTAAATTTTGCCCAACTTTGACCATGGCACGTTTTTTTCCTGTAAGTACTGTGGATTTAATTTTCACAGTATGTTTTTGTTAGCATTTTGTCTGTTAAAACAAAAAATTTGAAACCAGTAGATCAAAAACTGTACATTTTATTCAAGTTTTCAAGCACCATGTAACATATTGTTTACATCAAGCTAGTGTTATGCAGTTTGCAAGAGCTCAGCTCCCCAGCTTCAGCTCTCAGTTCCTAAAATTTGGCATAAAATTAGATGTCTCCAAAATCCCCTACCATGCCAGGAATTAGGTCACTAGGACTTAATACCTTCGAGATACTAATGAAAAACTTCATTTTTCCATTAAAAACCCACTGTTACACTTCAAGACTGCCTAAAATCAAAACCACTGATCTGACTTTAATCATATATAACATACATATTTTTCTATACATTCTCTATGCACATGCCAGAAATGATGTCAGTATTGCATAATTGTTTTAAGTTATTGGCCCAAACATAATGCACTTTGTAAAAATCAAGAAATATATTTACTCCCTTAACAAGAGGATTGCTGAAGCTAGAGATTTTTTGTCAGGGATGTAACATTATTTTATCAAGATTCAATTAAATACCCAAAATTAGTTCTGAATTTTTCAAATTTTACAAGTTATTAGTATAAATATAAAATTAGTACCTTAAATTTTGCCCAACTTTGACCATGGCACGTTTGTTTCCTGTGAGCACTGTTGGTATAATTTTCATATCATGCACACATAAGGATTTCAGCTTTTTTAAGAAATTGGCCAAAAATTGTAGCTTTAATTAATGTTTTTATGAGACCATGTCAGACCTTAGCTCTCCCCAGCCCCTTTTGAGTCACCTGTATGTTGACCTTATTGACCTTTCATCAAATTATGCACGCTTGACATGAGGCATACACGGAATCCCGGCAGCTTATGACCACCCACAGTTGATCCAGGTGTCCAACCCAACTCATCTAGTAGTTTTAACTAACAACATAACAATAAACAATAAATTAATAAATTATTGGTTTTTAATTACAAATTAAAGAAAAATAGAAAAGGAATTTGTTAGTTGATAATAACAGGAAATTAACTTGCAGTTACTGATGATATAAGAATCTTGTATCGATTGATAGAATGTCACATATTTCAAATAACACCTATGGTATTTTTCAGTTCAATTTTAATTATAAAAAAATAAATCATATTATTCATTACTAATCATTAGGGATCATATGAAGGAAATAATGATAGACAAAGATGCAGTTGATAAAATTAATCTAGGTTCCTGCTGTGTCTAGTGTGTACATTGATGTGAAATTAGTCCAAAATGAATATATTACATTTATTTTTTTTAATATTAATAAAAGCTTTAAAACCAGGTACTTATGATCATTATTTAAATGTGAGAATTTTGTATATACTGGATTCTCAAAATCATTGTTTGGTGAAAACTGAATAAATACCAGACATGGTGCGAATACTTTGCAAATGTATTTGAATACGAATATGAATATGTACTCTATTATAAAATTTCTTGCATAAGAATGGGAATTCAGATAAAAATGAAAGTATACGAATACCAGTGCAAATACTTTCAAAATGTATTCATGAATGCATTCATGAATATATTCTTTGATATTATTTTAATAATCATTTCAGTTGTATTTTATTTTTAAAAATCATACGATTCTCTTATTATTTTTAATAAAAATTGTATTTGGGACAATTTGTAATTATTTTTAATAAATAGTTAAACTTATATTATATGTTCTTCTTGTAAGTTATATGGCCAAGTCAAAATCTGTGTGACAATAGCACTCCATTTGTTAATAAAATAAATGAAATCAATCCTCTTCCCTGTCTCCAAAGATACTATCAAAATCATACATAAGCTAAACACCCACAACTCATAATACAGCTTATATTTATTTCCACACAAAACAAGCATGTGCCTCATTTCTAAATCATATTTTTTTATCATATATAACAGCTGAGCCCCGTGACCCATGGGTCCCTTGTTTATATTTCTGTTGGGATATTGGGGCAATGCACTCATATATATATATATATATATATATATATATATATATATATATATATATATATATATATATTTATATACGTTTATTGCCATTCTGTTGGAATATTGAACATGCATGACCTTATGCTCATCAAAACCTAACCTGACAAAATTTTAAACGACCCTTTAAAAGAAAATTTAAAAAAAATAAATAAGAACTGACTTAAGACAAGGTTTGTGATACGATTACCTGTTATCAATGTTTGGAACAAAAAGTACATAAACAGCAAGTTAGGCCCTATCCGCCCTTGGTTCGCATTCTAATCGGATTATACTTAATCTTGCATGCGTCCGCCTGTAGTTCGCTTTACAAAAGCCAAAATCAGTTTATTTAATAAAATGTGAGTTTGCTGTCCGCATTTTAATGTAAATCTGATTAACTCTGCTGCAAAAAAAGTATATTTTGTGAGAAGGATCAGGTCAAATCGTATAGCAAAAGTTGCTTCATGGCTTTGCTTGTACGCACTAGGAACTGGTTTACTGTCAACCGGACAAAAGTGAACCGAACTACTGTAGACCGCTTTTCAAGTCTTCTTCAGTAAACCGAACTGATGCGGATTAGTGGCCCTGTGCGGACAGAGGAAACGAATTCACGAGCATGATTATTTTCCAGTGCGGATACGGCCTTATACAGCCTGACTATACTTAGTGGTATCTCTTCATCAAGCTGGACCAGAATGTTTTATATGATACCTGTATTAATTGGGGTTGCATGTACTAATTGAATTATTTTTAAATAGTTTATGGACCAGTTCTGCAATATTTAAATCTTATTATTTTGACAAAGGAGCCCTTATAAACTTCAAGATATCCAAAGTTAACAATGTTTATATATTACATTGAACAAATGCATCAGTGACGTCTCGATCCGCTCCACCCGATAGTATGCCTGTTGCGACTGATGAGTTTCTGTATCAATATTTAGGTCAAAATGTTTTGTGGGTGGACTTTCTTAGGTTCCCTTCGAGTGCAATACCATCGAATTTTTCTTTCTTTTCTTCTTTACTTTCTATGTCTTTCTATGTCATGCAGTATTTGCGCTTGACGCCCAGTATGGCTAATTTTCAAAAACTTTCATAGATTTGCATTTCGTATTTATTTTTTTACCTTGATCTATTTTCAAGGTTGAAGGACCACAGAATATCACCATTATGGCTTGGTTCTGTCCCTGTTTGCAAAAGATTTGCAATTTTTAAATCTGCAATAATTAGATTATGCACATATTTTGAAATTAAATAAAATTCTAAATTTATTGATATATAAGAGAAATCTAGAGGACGATGAAAAAGAATTTGGCATACCAAAAAAATTCAAACCTTATGTTTAACATAATATACTCCTTAACTCTTGAGATACCTTGATTGCCAAAACTACGAAATTTGAATTTAAAAAAATAAAATCTTACACTTAATGATTTAAAAACATTTCGATTAAAAGTTTGATGGATTAAGCACAATGAAATTATATTAAATTTATGACCTGGCCGGCTTAATGGAGAATGCAAAGGGCGTAAAAATATAAGAGAATGCTTCATACCCAAACATTGAGGGCACGATAGCACCCCTTCCTTCCATAACACTGTTATGGTATGAAGTCAGATCTTCGTGCCCTACCTGTTATATATGTTCACCTTCAAATCTCTCATGAAAGTGGAAAGAACACCAGCAGTTCCTTTGTTACAAGTTTTGGGCTTGAAATCATGTGATGAAAAGGCTTAATAAATTAAGACATTATCAAATACAGATGATAAAAAAAGGCCTCTTGAAACAATACTATGGAAACTGACTTGAATCAAATTGAGAGTCCAACTGATGATAAAACTGAAGATTTATTCTTATTAGAGTCCATACAATAGAAGTTCATTCCAGCAAAACATCATAGAGAAAAAAAGTAATATAAGTGAAACTGTTGCTAACTACACTATAATCTGTTAATATAACTATAATCTTCTCTTAAAACTTTGCACAATGATTTTTTTATCAGAATTTATTTATTACCTATCATAGTCGTCATGTTACAAGAGTGCGAGCACATTCCAGAAAATATGTTGACAAATTACTACTTAAACATCACCTGTTTCAAAATTCACTACAAATTGAAATTTAACACAAATAAACCGGTCACATTATTAAAGCCAATGGTTACAATGCGATACATTAGTTGTACTAGCACACTCTGAGACACAACTTGGGTAGTTTACTTAATGCAGTTACATTTTTAAAGGTTCGTACAATCAAGATTTGCTTTTAGTCGGGGGGCTTAGCGTCAAATTTTGACTCTTATCGTTACAGATGGGATAAAAGCACCAAACTTTGTAGGTGGATAGAATACATCCAGGGGGTTTATTTTAGAGGGGGTCTCCAGGTGAAGTACATTCTAGTTTCGTATTAGCGCCTAAAACCTATTTGGCCCTTGCTCCCTGAAATAACAAAATTAAGCATATAATATGACAAAATAACAAAATAACAAAACATAACAAAATTTAGCATAAAAACATGAAGGGTCAGGGAAAGGAAAAATCACTTCAGATCCGCCTAATCTGGATAGAATATTGCGAATAGATATATACCAAATTAAAGACAAAGAAAATAGGTTCCATGCAGTTTAATATGTACTTTTTACAATAAATCTGTCTTGCATTTTTGTTATGAAGGAAATTGTCTTGTTTGTATAGTGGTGTAGAATATTAGCCTACATTTTTTCCCTTTCCATTTCTGCAGCCCATTACTTTTTAACTTCAAACCTGTTTTCTTTTTTATTTTGGGAATGTGAAAAAATACCATAGATACATGATTAATTTTTCCATATTATATGCATGCCTGCGGTTTAATCAATTTCACAGGCCATTCTATTTCCGGTTTTAGGATACAAATATCTTTATGAAATGATTTAATCGCGAACAAGATTTCTATAAATAAATAAATATAATAATTATAAATAAACATTGATCCTAAAAATTATAGAGGTATTTCATTACTTAATACCATGGGTAAACTATTCACAAAAATATTGGCAAACAGAATTCAAAATAAGGTTGATCATGCTGGATTATTATGTGAAGCACAAGCTTGCTACAGGAAAGGTTATTCAACAGTAGACCATACATTTTCTTTAATGGGGCGTGTGCAGAAATATTTAACAAAAAAGAAAAGAAGGATTTATTGAACTTTTATTGATTTTTCGACTGCTTTTGATAGTGTACAACATGATTTATTGTGGTATGTATTAGTTAAATCTGGGATAAAAGGGAAACTCTTACAGATACTTCAGTCAATGTATTGTCAAATGAAATCATGTGTTCTTACAGAGGAAGGATTAACAGATTATTTTGAATGTACTAACGGAACTAGACAAGGGTGCATGGTGAGTCTTCTTCTGTTTTCTTTTTTCATAAATGAATTTTATGAACAAATTAATGAAACAGATTGTCATGGAATAAATATTGATGGATATTTGCCAAACTTAATGACATTAATGTACGCTGATGATTTAGTATGCCTCAGTGATACAATAGGACGTCTCCAAGAACAAATCAACCAGTTGCAAGTTTTTTCTGTCAATTATGGCTTAAAAGTTAATTTAGGAAAGACAAAAATTATGGTTTTCAGACACGGGGGTTCATTAAAAGAATAGAGAAATGGCATTATCAAACTACTCAAATTGAAACGGTAAATGACTTTAGATACTTAGGGGTAATATTTACAAGTACATTGTCATGGTATAAAATAAAGAAAGCGCAGGCAATGCAGGCTGAAAAAGCAGTGACTCTCATAAAAAACTTTGATAGAAAATGTAGTTGTATAACAGTAAGCCAACTATTTTATCTATTTGATTGTATGATTACACCGGTATTTTTATATGGTTCAGAACTGTGGGGCTATGAAAGATGTGAAATAACTGAAAAGGTGCAATTTAAATTATGCAAGTACATTCTAAAAATTAGCTCTTCAGCTCCGAACGCAGCATCATTGGGAGAGCTTGGAAGGCATCCAATGTATGTCGGTCAGTTATTAAGATGTGTAAATATTGAACAAAACTAGTACATTATTGGAATAATAGATATCCAAAACGTATGTAGAACTTAATTATTCTAAACAACGCAGATCGATAATATATCTAACACTTAATTTTATTTGTATAGAGACATATCTATTCTAACCGAATAAAACACCCAGCTGATCTTCATAAGTCCTAATTAACATAATTTGTACTCAAAAGGTATCCACAGTCTAAGAGTATATAGATTTGAACAAAGCCACAACCCAAATTTGTCATTTCAGTTCAATATTATTGAGGATAAGTGTAAACAGTTGCTGCATTTTGTTACATTCTGAGGATTTTCTCACTTGCCCGGATATCATATGACTGCATGAGATGCATTAATGCCCAGTCCCTCAATGATCAAATAGGCAGTTCCCCAAATTGTTTCAATAACCTGTGTTCTTTGTAACAACGTATTCAGACAGCGTATTTAAACAGATGGTCTTGCTGGAGTAGACGACGATTGTATGATATGATACACATTAATTCTTAATCAAAATGTGCGGCCGCCAAAATTACAATCTATACTGGTGTTGTCTAGTAATTATAATGGTTCAGTCTATGCAAACTGCGAATATAAATATTGTATATAAATTGTATATTGATTAAATGAAAATTAAATATAGATTCAACCGATTTTATCGCGTTGTCCTCATTGTTGTTAAGGTCTGATAACGTTTTTTTATCCTGTATTGTGTACTCTACCTGCTGAATTGGCACCTGAAAGACTGACCTGAAGATATTTCTTACAAAATTTGGTTTTTTTTTTTTTGTCTCGACATGTAAATTACGTTCAGTTATATGACCCACTGTCAAGACTTACGCTAACATGACGGTCTCATCATCATATTACATCATTATCATATATGTTACAGGCAATTTGTGAAACCAGGCATTTCGTGAAATGACTGAAATTTTTAGGCATTTCGTGAAATGACTGTTTCACTCAGGCATTTCATGAAATGACTAAAATTTCCAGGCATTACACGTAATGACTGAAATTTAGGCCCAGTCATTTCACGTAATGCCTGAATGGTATTTCTTGCTGAATGATAACACCCAGCTGGTGGCGCAGCGGAGGTGTCAGCTGATGGCGCAAAATTTGTTTTTTTTTTTGTCTCGACATGTAAATTACGTTCAGTTATATGACCCACTGTCAAGACTTACGCTTACATGACGGTCTCATCATCATATTACATCATTATCATATATATGTTACAGGCAATTTGTGAAACCAGGCATTTCGTGAAATGACTGAAATTTTTAGGCATTTCGTGAAATGACTGTTTCACTCAGGCATTTCATGAAATGACTAAAAATTCCAGGCATTACACGTAATGACTGAAATTTGGGCCCAGTCATTTCGTAATGCCTGAATGCTTTTTCTTGCTGAATGAGAACACCCAGCTGGTGGCGCAGCGGAGGTGTCAGCTGATGGCGCAGCGGAGGCGATAGAAGGCTGCTCAGGGGAGGCGACAGGCGGCTCAGGGGAGGCGACAGGCGGCGGCTCAGCGGAGGTGTCAGCTGGTGGCGCAGCGGTGTCAGCTGGTGGCGCAGCGGAGGCGATAGAAGGCTGCTCAGGGGAGGCGACAGGCGGCTCAGTGGAGGCAGCAGGCAATGGTTGGAGAGTAGCGAGAAGGTCCTCTTCAGTCTCAAGGCGCACAATAATCTCCTGTGGCAGACTTGTTGATGCCAGTCCAACCTTAGGTTCGGAACCAAACATGGCTGCATAAGGTGAACACTTAATCCCTGAATGGTACGCACTGTTCTTTTGATTCTGTACAAAACAAAGTCCTAGAGACCAGTCCTGTGTTTTGTTGTCTGAGAGCAAAGCAACTAGCATATCCTTAATATCAGAATTGGCTATTTCCACAGAACCCTGACTCTGGGGATGGCGGGGCTTGCCATGGACAAGATGAAGCTGGGACCACATACCTTTCAACTCACGTATGACTTCGGCAGTAAACTCAGATCCATTGTCCGACTGGAGAACGCACGGAGCACCGAATAGCAGAAATATATCAAGCAGCTGGAAGGCAACCTCACTCGCCCTTTTCGATGTCAGTGGGCGTAGAATGCAGAACTTGGTTAGATGACACTGGTACACCATTATCCACCTATACTGGGATTTTGGGCAGGACTGCATATCTATCAAATCTACTTGGCTACGGGAACCAAAGTCCTGAGATAATACTGGTCTAACAACCACCCCTGTGGTTTTTGGTCTCTTCGTCTTTTCCTAGCAAGGCACACAGTAAGATTTGAACAAGTCTACACACTCTCTTGTTATGTTTGCATACTTCTGACATAGGTGTTTGAGCATGCGGTTACGGCCACCATGCCCGGTTGCAATGTGCGCTCTCTGGATAACTTCATAGGTTTCTTCTATACATACATAGTACAGGGGGGATCCTCCGGGGACGATCTTTTCCGTATGAGCTTTTCAATATCTCCACACTTGAGGACCTCGTATCTGCAATTAAAGGAAAAAATAATGTCCGATTAATTCCTGCAGAGATCTGAGCAGGTCAGTTTATTTAGCAAACAGCCATAGTTGATAAAATATCATGATGTAAGCAGATCAGTGGTGAATAAGTGTCATTGACAATGTACACAGCCAAAATGCATGCATGGACCACTTGTGGTGACTATTTTGAAAAATAAAACACAAGAAATGAAGATTCGGTTGTTACACTAATTGCCTAAAACACCCTCAGGCGAAGTGTGTAAAAATGATCACCAAATTTCAGTCATTACGTGTAATGCCTGGAAATTTTAGTCATTTCATGAAATGCCTGAGTGAAACAGTCATTTCATGAAATGCCTAAAAATTTCAGTCATTTCACGAAATGCCTGGTTTCACAAATTTCCTGTAACATGTGTTTATATATATATATATATATATATATATATATATATATATATATATATATATATATATATATAATTATAAACAATAGCGTAAATATATACAATATTTACGCTGAAAACAAAAGGTAGTCAAATTGACTACTTTAAGGTAGTCATTCGAATATAGCTAATATGACCACCAGGGTATTCAAAATGTATATTTGACTACCCCATAGGGCAGTCATATTAAGGATGACCACCCTTTCGGGTAGTCATTCTATAGTCAAATGACTATCCCGTATGAACTAAACCTAAATTTAAATCCAAATGAAAAAAATCTTCCAATTCATTAGGAATATACATATCTTCATCAGCGGATCCAGGGGGGGGGGGGGGGTCCATGACCCTATCCCACTTTTGAGCTGCTACAAACTTTTTAGAAGGTTTTAACCTTTTTTTGCGATTGAACCCCCTCCTTTTCAAGACTATAGAACCTTTTTTTTCATGATTGCATTTGGATTTCCAGGGTTTTTACCTAACACATTAAACCCTGGATCCGCTTCTGATCTTTGTTATCTAGAACTTTGGCAGAGCATCTTTGCTGTAAAAAAAGACAAGATCAGTTAAATGTATTTATTACATAAAAACTATACATTAATCTGTTCAATTTGAAAGTCACAATTAATAAAATAATCAATTGAAGGGAATTACACAATTTTACTAGAAATATAAATCTATCCATGTCATAATTATCTTGTATATCACAATACCCTACTAATTATCAGCCAACATTGAGATAGAACAACTGGTGCAAATTTGAATTATTAAAGTAAATCTAAAATGCATATCTACAAGTCTTATATATATATATATATATATATATATATATATATATATATATATATATAAAACAAAATCTCTAAAACAAGAGAATTAGACTGTCTTCAACAATGAGATAAAAGAAATAAAACAAAAGTTTGAAGTAAAAGAATCGAGATTATACATGCCATAAAGTCTTCCTAATTTATCCCCTCCCCTAAGGTTACCGAATACCTTGATTATTTTCAGGGTGAACTCTTTATTAAAAACTGCATTTCATCAAATAAGTATAACATGTAGAATCTATAAAGCTACCAATCTTTCCATAGATAAAAAAATGCTGAAGCTGATGCACCTTGCAAAATATGTCAGCTTTTAAAATATTAAGTTTAGCTTTACTGGAATTCATTTTGGGATAAAAATTTCTAGATCTTACCTGGGTGTTGCTCATGAAGCAGGCAGGATTCTCTTTGGGAAGAGCTGACAGGCCACAAAATGCAACAGCAGGCATAACAGCTGAAAGAGTTTAACAAATTATCAAGCATAAAAATGTAAACAAATATGTTTTGTACTTATCTGAAGTTTATTGATATATTTTATTGATGTTCCAATTTTATAGTTCACTTAAATTGTAAGATTGGAAAAATAAAAAAATATCTGATTTTGCTGCTCCCATTGGTTTGCAAAGTAAAATTTTATTGGGGCAGAGGCAGCTCATGTTCCAGAAATACATTATAAATCTACAAACTTTTTAAAAACAATTACACGTTTCACTGATAAATAAATTCTGTCAATGCAAAGAGAAATCAATATAGATATACATCAACATCTGGAAAAATTACTTTTACGGTCCTCCTCAGTACGTGAGCCTTGTAATTTTTCTACAAGACTTTTGATAATGGGTGGTCGTTTCTTTTCGTTCGTTTTTTTTGCACCAGCTGAACAATTGCTCTGCCATACTTGTTAGCAAATTCGTCCACCTGACTGAAAAGTTCTCTTGTGGTCAGTCGCTGGTATTCATCCCCCATCTGTTAAAAAAAGTTTCCAGGGTTTAAATCTTTCATTTATATTAAAAAAATACCTAGGTTAAAGGACCGATGATTCAGAATGATACTTTTTTAACCTGTTATTTATGTTTAAAATAAATGTATAGTGATTACGCTACATAAGTGCATCATATCACATCATATTGATAAAGGGGAATACTTTCAATTTTACAACACCCCTTTACTTTCATCAAGGAATAAAAAATTAAATATAATGTTATTTTATGCATTCAACATCATAGACTGCATGCGAACTATTTACCTCATCTTCATCAGCTACCCAGGGGAATTTCTCCAGAACATCGCCCACGGATGCTGCCTGAAGAACGATCATGTTCCGCCGGTCAGCCAGAGTCCTGGTCATGAGGGTCTGGATTTTTGTGTTGTCTGGTCGCCTCGGACGCACCCTCTTCCCTTCTATCATCCACTGTATGTGGTTCTGGACAGTATTATTGTCTTCCCCAGGTGGTCTCTCGGGAAGATAATTGGGGACACCGTAAACCAAGCCTTAGAGGTCTTTGCTGGAGGTCCGGCTGAAGTAGTTTCCAGCTGCTTTTCGCTTCTTCCCCAGTCTCTTCTGGACTACAAGCTGACACCTGTCCCTCCTTTAGCGGGTATTGCAGAACTTTTCGCGAATCCTGGTCCTCCAGTAGTTCTTAAAATATAGTACACAAAATCCATAATGAATACACTGGGTATGAGTCATGGGACCAGTGTTCAAGCATTGCTATGGATAAAGAATTTGACATTGGTTCAACAGTTTAACTAATTTGAATCATCATGATACCCACTCAGATTCACTTAAAGGAATATTAATATTATAAGTACGTAAAAATCCTTTAAGCAGAGTTGATTTTGAAAAATGATAATGCAGATACGAATATGGAGTAATGGTAAAATTAGAAATGGGATGCTCTGCATGTTAAAACCATTTTCTATTGTCCAAATACCCGAATGGGGAATGCAGTACTAGCTTATTTTCTGTTCCTTTCAACAAAACAAACACACACACACACTAAAATACAAGGTAAAGTACAACACATTCATCCTGATATAGAAATGTGACAGTGAAAGCATCATGCATGTATATATATATATATATATATATATATATATATATATATATATATATATGTATATACATATAAAAATAAAAGCTTACATATGTGTCAGTTGTCTCCAAGTTGCTCACGCTAGTCAAGTATGGCCACTTCATGAAAAATGCCACGGATGATATCTGTATATTGATCTGGCACAGGGTAGCTGTGAAATAAAAGACTTTGTAATGCAAGATTTTTTTTTACAATTTTACATTATGCAAGACACTTTCTTCCTAACAAAGAAACCAGAAAGTATTGGGTCACATCCTGCAGCTGAGTTTGACAATTATTCTAATTTTGTAAAATCTTAGTTAGTAAGCAGAAAATATACTGAAGAATATTTGTATTCATTATGAAGAATATAACAAGTGGTTTTGATATTTGGCAGTCTTAAAATTTAACAACTGGTTTTAAAGTAATATGTGTGTTTTTACATTATTTATCAATGAAATGAATTCTAAGTCCTAGTTTTGAGTTTGGTGAGTGGAAGACAATTTTAAGATCAGATAAAAAAAATAATAATACGTACAAAGTGTTCTTGGTAACATCCTCATACAGGACTGAGAGGAAAATCCTTCTTTGAGAGGAATTCAGAGGTTTGTTCTCTTTCATATGATCCTGTAAGTGCTGTGGAAGGTTCTTAACCGGAAACTGGTAGGGCTTTCTCCAGGGTTTAAGGAGCACTGTAGTAACTTGGCTGCAACACAGCATATGTAATCATTTATGGTTTGACATTTTTTGCATGAACCTATTGACATACGGCATAATTAAAAACTTATTTTACATGACCTACATTTAATCTACTTGTCCTTACAAAATTGGATTTTATTTCACAATTTGCAGTTAAGGCTTGTATACAATATATTCTATTACTGATATTCAAATACCCATTTTCAAATAAAATTCAGGTTACAAAATTTAACTTTTCTCCACACTGACAAGAGATAGATCAACCTAAATATTAAATACTGGAAATCTCAGTTCTCAATATGCAATCTATAAGCTCATATATCACAGTAGAAACGTATATGCATGAAAGTGTATTGCATCAATTCATTGTGGATCTTACTTGGCTGGAGAGGCAGAGCCAGATGTGGATGCAGTCACAGATGAACTCGAACGGATTTGGCTGGATGGTTCCCTGTGATCCATCTTCTCTGGTGCTTCACTGTCACCTTAAATTAAAACGGCAATTTGAAGTTGGACCTCATTACTTTAGGAAGCAAATGAGTAACAATATACCATATTTTTATTACATATTTATAAACCATTACAATGTTTACTTAAGCCTATAATACAGCATTGATTTTGAAAAGGTTCAATGTGTTTGATAATCTTTTCATTAATTGGTCCATTAATGAGTTTTACAGTATATATGTCCTTACATGCAGCTTCGTGATGTTCACCATCAACTTCATTTTCTTGTGTACTGTTGTTCCCACCCAAAGAAGTAGACTGGAACACACATTTAGATAAGTTCACCTTGTTGCTGACATATTCTGAGTTGTTAACACTTTCTCAACCAGCAGACATATCTAGGGATGAGGTTCTTTTACTGTTCACTGATGTTGCCAGCATATCTGCATCATATATCAAAACAATATTTATAGTCCATGAAAAATAAAAAGAAATCATTTTAAATCCTATTTTAACTAAAAATATATTTAAAAATGTTTTATTGTTCTAAGGTACTCCTCCAACCTTGTTTAGTATTTTAATTATAAAACAGAGACAGTGGCAGAGTCACAATATGCAGCTGAACATGTTTTAAAGTTTTTAAGAGTAATTTCACTGCATCTTTGATAAATTATTTTATTATTTGTATATTTCAGTACAAGAGTTACCCCTGCCATGTTGTTTTGCATTTATTAGTGTCCCCTTTGTCTCATTCATCAGTGAACAATATGTCTAAATCAAACCCGCATACACTTTCTCTATCGGGGGGGGGGGGGGGGGATCTAAGCTAATAATAATACGTGAACGAAAAACTACCTTCAAACTGGCACTTTTCTCCAGGTTCACAAATGATCAGCCTTTCATCCTTTTCAAGACTAAGAAGAATTTCTTCTTCGTCAACTTTAAGCCCATCTTTCTCTGTTAGGCTCATGGTGGCAGTCTCTCCAAGGTCCATCTTTTTCCTTGCTAGAAATGAAATTACAGGGGATATATATTGTGCAAACTGTTAATGCTGTCATGTATTAAAATCTTTCTGTAAATAACGACATCCTGGTACAATAACAGAGTAAACAATGCCCAGCTAGAATGAAAATGTACTTTTTATTTATATCCGCTAGTGTCACAACAGTTTAAAAGCAATAAAAAAATAATTACATCAAGGATAAATTTAATGAGGCTACAAATTACTTGCACCTCTTTCTGCTGTATACATGTATTGCTAAAACTTAAATGCACCTTTCTGAAGTAGTTCTTCAACTCCTGTGGCGAGCACCAATACCCTCTGTGTCCTTGCAAGGTTGCTTTCTCTGAACACAGGCATTTTCTCTAAAACTGAATAACAGGGAAAATATATTTTTAATTCAAATTAACCTAACCATTTTGACGAAATATTTTTTTTACAAATGACCATAGAAGTTATCAAATGACAAATAAGTTCAGTGTTCTAAATAATAAACACATATATTTATAAACTGTTAATCTGTTACAAATTTATTAAAAAAAATTAATATGTTAATGTTAAATTATATTATATATATAATAATATTATATGTTAAATAATGTTAATTACCTGGATAGGGTGTACAATAATAAACCCTGTTTCCTCTCAAAAGTGCTGCATTGTTTGGATTACTGACAGTCTGTTTTAACATTAATCAATCCTAGAATATTTACAAATTTAACTTGAATATGTGTTTATCTCATTTTTTGTGCCCACAACAAATTCAATGAAACTGCTGGAAAAAACTGCAATTTGATTTTCTTATGCTGGTGAACGGTACCCAAAATCTTGTAAAATATGAAACAATATACAGTACTGGTAATTAAAATGGTCCCCATTTTACACATCTTTCTTTACTACATTAATTTTGTCAGTGGAATTTTATGATACAATACACACAAGACTCCATCTCCTTTGTACATGGATCCTCTTTGTAATAAATTCCTAAAGGGTGATGGTCAAAAAGAGAATCCTGGCTAAACAGGCTGTATGTTGAGGTTTCCCTGACTACAAAACACCGGAAATGCCTTTGGTATTCTAAGGTATATAAATTTTTACAGCAGAGGTATGGTAAACCACCAATAATAAAACCACAGATAAATTTCCCAAACTGCAAGCTGTCTTCTCTAAATGATGTGACCACAGCACAATCAGTGGTGTACAAGGCTTGCATTGGTACACAAATCTCTCGTTTCCATGAGAGACTGGATGACTTCTTGCTTAGCTTAAGACAAAAAGTCTACAGGTATGGTACATCCATTGAAAGGTTCATGAGATATCCCTGACAAAAAGGAACTTGAACCCGGCCACACACTTTGAAAATACTGATGCCTGAATGCCATTGTTTTGCAGAGATTTTTTCTATTTTTTGTCCTTCTAACGGTCTCCTTAAAGAAACTATGTTCCCCTTAAACCGCATTGACCAATAATGTCTCAATGGCCTGAACTCCCTAATCTGCTCAGCATAATGTAAAGTGTAGTGGCCTTTGGGTTTGAGCTTCCTCTCAGGAAACTGTTCTTTGTACATTTCATGAAACTCAACAATTGACTCAATCATGTCAGCAAACGTTATGTACATTTCCCATTTTGGATCGCCTTGGGAAACAGCCTCACCCAAAAGCATAGGGAATAACCTGACCAATGTCCAAACTTGGGCACAGTTTTGTTTAATTAATGCTTACTAAGCCGATCAGCAAGTTTATTGGGTTTGTTCACTTTGTCTGTTGATGCATATTTAAAATCTTGGATTCTTCCATTAAGATAATCCAAACTGTAATGTCCTTCATTGACACTGTAATCAATCATACAATGCAGTATGTCACATGCAAGTACAGACTTAAAGAGGTCATGGGCAACATCAGATGGCATTCCTCCTACTACATGCAAATACTTCAAGTCATTCAAAACAGAGTTTTTTTCACACCATAGATTCCACTCATGGCAGGGTAAGCACTAACAACTTGAACCTGATCATTGTACGAAGCTGGGGTTCGCCTATGTATGTTTGTGATGTCAACTAGGTTCTGTAGGTCTACTTTTTCAATGTTGCTTGGCTGCGTGGTGACTGGCTCACTGATAAAGAAGCGCTGACTACCCCCATAGCAGTCAATTTTGGGCTTGTTGACTACCCTTAACTCTCAGTGTAGTCAAACATTTTCTTCAGTGCAAAAAACATTAATATGAAATGGTTTTTACCTAAATAAAATGTAAATAAATACTGAATTCTTTTAATTAGTTTATTTTTGGCAAATTGTAGTTGAAATCAGTAAACTAATTTCAAAATAAATTGAGATTAGGTAGTTATATAGAATTATCAGCGATGTAAGTATTTATCTGAATATATGAACAAACCATAATCCACTCTCTATCATTAAAAATACAACATATGACTAAACGCCACTGGAAGCTCCGTCGTATTGAAACTTGAGCTAAATTGCTTCCATCGATGATTTTACAGCAATTTTTATTTTTTTTCCAAAATTTTATTAGTCCAAACATATGTAATACCCAACGACTGTTCAAGAACCGCCCATTGGCTTATTATATACTCAATACGTCCATTGATTTGCCGGTAGCCCTTTTCCCTTATTTTGGAAAAGTGTAAACAAATATTGCTTCATGATGCATTTTCATTATCGCATTTACCATATATTATGATCGAGATGTATATGCGCCCTGATAAATGATGATTAAAGGTGTTGACAATTTAATAAATTGTTTCAATCACCTGGGTTCTTCGTAAATACGTCTTCAGATATAGCTTTCGAAAGGGATGGTTTCACTGGTAAAGTGTATATGTACTAGTATATTCCCTATATATTTTAATGATATGGGTGTTTAATCTTTATAATCCTAACTATTATGCAATTTTGATTTTTTATTTAAAAAAAAATATTTCTTATGTACTTTGATATTTAGAACATGAGGGCATTTAAACATACAGGATAAGTTCAACATCAATGGATGACATGACCTTTTGACCTCAAGCGACCTACAATTATACTTCAACATGATTTTCGTCACAATTTCTACAATAACTGTTCAATATATTTTATTATGGTGTTATTATTATGTATATTGATTGATGTAAAATGAGTTTTAGAGTCAATCTAATTTACAACATTCCGTAAATCGTTGTAAACGTGTGAAATTTTACGTAAAATCCTGTAATTTTGGACTCGAGCCAGCTGGAAGAACCAGAAACCGAGTTCGGGAGGGCACGCCCATGCTGACATGTGTTGCTTCACTTAATTTTCTTACACCGGTAATCTTATGTGTACTAGTCAACAATGCGGACCATGACAACCACCGACAGCCATTCTGAAGCAGCGCAGTAGCATCTACCCACGCGTGCAGTTCCGTCGTCTTGATCGCAGACGGATCGGGGGCCGGTTGCTGCAGTGCCATGCAACGTGGTAGGAACGGCATAAATATTGCAAATGTACACGTCGTGCAAACCTATTGACAGCGGCATAGCCGTCACACATGGACGGTTTTCCTATGTTCATGGCGATAAACGCCGATCTGCATGGTCGCTGTTAGGTCTCCTTCTCGTGTGATGGCGGCTTTAGATATTTAAGGCGAAAATGGAAGATACTGATAGAGTTGAAGATCGTATAGTGAGAGAGGTGGAGGAAGCCGGAGAACCCGGAGAGACCTAAGCCCTGGTACTGCTAATTTGCTGTCACCTTTAAGGCGGACAAACAAATATCAGTCCTGTTTTATACAAAGGTTGGTAGGTATATTTAACGGAATCTGGTACAATGGACATAGTATACGCCTGAGAAAGAAAAAACAGATACAATATCAAATTAACTTACCTAGTGTCTAAGATTCATGGATCTGGGGTATCAGTTCGATGACATGGACTGGACTGTGTGCTAAGCTTATACCTACAGCTATAAGTATCTCTATGCCATGTACCAATATGTAAAATATTATAAAAATTAGTCATATTAAATTCATAAAAATAATGTAATGTGCTTAAACATGTCAATCATCTAATTAAAACAAGGGACCCGTGGGTCACTGTGCTCAGCTGAAGTTGACCTTGAAGGTACAAATCTAACATAAAATCAAATGGAGTAAAAGTCTAAGAGGAAAAGCTAATATAGGCCATGGCTGGTTAACATGATTGGTCTGTATTGATGTGTAAGAAATTGTTGCAAATAAGTGTGGGGGTGGCGGGGGGAGGTAGCATTTACAACACTTCTGCATATACATACAGGGCAAACAAAGCATGATCTCCTATTCTGCTGAGGTAGGAAAATAATGAACAAATGTTTGTATTAGATCCTCATTTTTTATCACATCAATTTTTTATGTGTAGTTTATATTTCTATACATTTCCAACATTACATATATATGAATCTAAAAGTTGATTTATAATTCTAAATTGCATCACCATTAATATCTATCTATGGTCAAAATTATTTTAAAGAAAATTGATTTCTTTAAAATGCTACATTAACCCAACATGGCATCCTCCAGATTAGTCCTTTAATTACTTTTTCAAGGAAAGTTTTAGTATATTGGAGTGGAAACAGCATTACAAGTAACTATTTCAGTCTAATTGATATGAGTTACCGCATAACAATTACTGGTGTGTAGGGTTGGCAAGGGGTGGGGGGGGGGGAGGAGGGGATGGTATGAGAATTACTGTACACCAGCAGGAGATCTCCTACCGTGACTTTAACAAAACAGGAACCCTGGCATAGCTGACTTCCAGTGACCAGAGTGGGTGGCCGGCATCTGGATAAACAAAGTTACTTCAACAGAGCCTAAACGAAAAATTCAATAACTAGCCTAATTTTCGAGCTTTTATTTTCAAATTTCTGATTTAAACAAATAAAATACTTATGTTTACATACTGTGAAAATTAATTAAACAGTACTCACAGGAAAAAAACGTGCCATGGTCAAAGATGGGCAAAATTTAAGGTACTGATTTTATTTTTATGCCAAAAACTAAAAAAAATTACAAAATTTGGATCTAATTTTGGGTATACAATTGAATCTTAATGAAACAGAGTTGTAAACTTGGAAAAAATCTCTAGCTTCAAAAATTTTTATGTTTAGTGAGTAAATATTTTCCAGAATTTTACAAAGTGCATTATGTCCAGGCTGATAACTACGAGAAATTACACTCAACGAACTTAAATTCTGGCATTTATATAGGAAATATATCAGAGAATAATTATGGTAAGTACTAAGGAAAACAGATCAGTGGTTTTGATATCAGGCAGTCCTAGTGTGATAATAGGATTTTTATTGAAATTTGAGGTTTTTCCTTAATATCTCGAGGAACAAAGTCGCAGTGACCCAATTTTTGGTTTCGTAGGAGATCTTGGGGACACCTAACAGTATGCCAAATTTTGGATTCGTAGGTCTAACGGTTTCAAAACGTGCCAGTTTAACGGACGGACGGACAGACGGACGGACGGACAGCCGACGGACAAAGGACCACGACTATAGCTCAGATGACTTATAGTCAGCTGAGCTAAAAAGCATTTTTAATTGACCATATCCTGAAATCATAATAAACTATACGTGTGAATGAAAATATTTCCAGGGGATTGAGTCAGGAATAAGTGCAAAACAAATTGGCTTGCAGTCATTTACTTAATTCTTTAAGACGACAAGACTTTGCAAGGTTCCAACAACCCTTTGCACAAAAGGCGGTCTATTTGATTATAGGGTAAAAATGAATGATAAATTATAAATTTTATACTTTTGTTTACGGTTTATAAATTCCTCAATTTAAAAGAATAAAATGGGGTGTCAGAGAAAAGGCGGGATGTTAAAAATATGATACATGAGATGTACTGACTAAATGAAGCTGTATTACAGAGTTATGGTCTGTCCTCTCTTTATCAAACACAACGTGTTTTGTAAATGTTTGAAGCGAAAAAAAAACGGCACCGCGTATAAAATATTACTAGTTAAGATCCTTTTTGAAATGATTAATATCATCTTAATTGATTTAAACCAAATTTTGTTGCTAATGTATAGAAATGTACAAAAAAATATGGGGAAATAGCTATTAAGAAGAATCTTCAGCTATGGACAACCTTTATCAACACGATCACGAATGTACATGGACTACACATGCCAAATATCCATGCGGACTAAGGACAGGCCTACGGACTACGCACTTATGGAAATCACTACAGAGGTACCACTAGGAAACGATAAGCCCTAATAGAAAAGAGTAAATAAAACGCCATAAAGGCGAAAGTTCAAACTTTAGAGACCGATAGGCGACAGCAAGGTCGTGGATACTTGATGAAAAAAATGACCTACCGGTATATAGGTCACTCGCAACAAAACACTGAGCAACGATGGGGGTCTCTGGAAATGACAGCATCGTGTCTAACACAGACTTGCAGGGTTTAGAACTCCCGTGTATGGAGCACTTAGATTAATATTTTAATATATACTTTGCTTTTTGTTTTTTTTTTCTGTTTTCCAAAATCACCAAAGTTGTGCATTCCTAAAAATTAATCATCCTGTTCAAATCATTATAAAATGTCATCGCATTAATAGCGTTACTGGTGATACAGTCAAGAACTGGAGGAAAATTTTTTTAAAAATTCTATAAAACATAATGTTAAGAGTAACCCCCCCCCCCCCCAAAAAAAAAAAAAAAAAACTTGGGGTTTTCCCTTAATTTTAACATGATACCAAGAAGTGTTCTGTAGCCGTTACAGGTAATAATGTAATTAATTATTTTTAGTCTCGCATATGAAATTTATTAAAATATATTAAAATCTTAATAAAACTAACCAGCATCAGAAATTCGAAATTTTCTGTATATGATCATGCAGAATATTTTCATGTCAAGGGGTGCCACACAAGTAGTTTGTAAAATATTTAGGGAAACGTACCCCTATGCTCTTTGCACAGTTCTGAGACTTTAAAAGCTGAGACCGGAATTTACATAAGAGTGGGCCATGGGTTGTATAGTGGCCCGTCCAAGGTCGGTGGTTTTCTCCGGGTCCTCCAGTTTCCTCCACCTCTACATGTTGTCTACCGAACGCCCCCATCCAAACCATCGAGTGCCTCATATTAGTGATTATATATAGCTAGTGGTACAAATCATGTGAAATAAATAAAATTTATAGTTTATAACAAATATTTTGGTCGGGAGTAGGGATCTGCGGCTGATCAACAATGGATGACTCAACAGAACTACTTAGCTGGCTATGTCCATTCTGGGAAGATGTTCTTCGTGCATAGTGCGTATATAATTTCTATAAGCCAACAACAACTCAGGAAAAAGAATTTTAATGTTTATGGTTTAACTCGCTTTTAAAGAGGAGGGTAATTTTTTATTGAATACATACGAAAATATTTCAAATTTATTTGATCATATTAATAAAAGGTCTCTTGGTTGAGCCACAAAACCTTTTGTAAAAGAAATCCTGTAAAAAATTTATATTTATTTGCATAAAGTTTACTTTCACCAATTCCAGAAGAATGCATATTTTTTTATATAGGAAAAGTGGAAAATGGTTTTTATTCCGAAATAAAATTCACACTTGACATGACAAATACTTTCCGCAGTGATTATCATATGCATTCACTGGATTCGTTGATCGAAGATATTGAACTCTTCGATTTTTGTGATGAACGCATTCCGTAAAGCATTATTATATGGGTGATTCCATTTTATGACGTAAAATTTTGGAAAATAAAAACATTGATTACCAAGGAGTTGATGCAAAATGCAAAGCTTGTCTGTTAAAGTCTGAGACAACATATATTTTTTTAGTTTACGTTTGTCTTATCGGTACTACATAATAATTTTAAGCCGTGGCTTTAAGCTATGTGAGCATAAATAAGCGTGTACTCCTGCATGATTGTTTCTTTATAAAAGCAGGTTCGCAGTGGACCTTTTGCCACGAGCATGCGCACTACTCGTGACGGTCGTCTGCTCTGTTCGGTTCATGTAGGCCGGATATACATTTTTTTATGTTACCATGCAAACATATACCAGAGCTTCCGAAAAAAGCTCGCTTACTTATACTGACATACATGGTTGACTGCTCACACGAGTGATACAGCATGGTCGCCAGCAGTGAATGGTATGACTGAACCTCGAAAACTTGCTCCGCGTGCTGCAGTAAACATCATAAACACACAACACGCAGGTAAGCTTTTATTACACGAAATTTATAATAGTAGTAGCAGTAGAAGTAGTGTGTGTATATATTTATTGTAAGCCTTACATGCTCGTATAGTATATGTTACATACTATATATCGATATATATGTAGGTTTTCACTTTGGCAGGTGCAAGGTTTATATGTTGTCCCTCATAGCTTGTCGATATGATAGAGTTCGATCATTAATTGAAAGATATAATAAGGATACAGGATCTTAGAAAAAGGGGTTGACCTTGTAGTTTTCTCATACACAGGTTTAATTTTAAAAAAAATGGCCCCAGAAAAAATTTCAGCGAAGCTTTTAGTTTTATTAGGCGTCATTAAGCGTCTATTCTACTATTTACCCGTTTTTTATGTCGGAGATGAGGCGGCGCGTACCCCCTTTTTAAAAAAAAACTGTTACCAGTACCAAATGCAAGGTCCAATATTGATCGGTAATGCTGGAACTTTTTTTTATATATTATGAGTAAAAAGCTCAAGCTTAACACCCATGACGGCTGTGCCACTAGTATAGTAAATCCCAGACACCGTATGTATATACACATGTAAACAACAAGGTCGCACCTGCAACGGGAACACGTGAAGCGTGTACTTGCGTTTTTCAGCGGAATAACTTTGACCTTTTTGCTCACTTGTCACTGAACCTTGCAGTGTGTTCTATATAGGCCTTTGCATAAATGCTTGTTATTTTTCTGGCTATATCGTTTTATCTACATTTTATATGAAGCTCAATCTTCATTAAAATCGCACTCTGCTATAGGCCTACATATAATGACAGGCGTGATCGTGAGTCACAACACAATTGTAAATAATTGAGAAGAACAACGTGAAGTAACACAGAGCACTACCTGCTTTTCAAGCGGTCAGGATTTAGGGAAAATACTTTTCAAGGTGAGGGAAAAGTCAGGGAATTTCATAAAAAGTCAGGGAATTCTGTGATAATAAGGGAATTCAGGGAAAAGTCAGGGATTTTTTAATGGGTATGGCGATCACACTTGATTATCAGGTTGAAAGTATCTGGCATTTCTTGTAAAGTTGTGTTATGTTTGCAGATTTAATCTTGCTTCCTTTTCAAGTTTGGCCAAAATCTAGGTTAATGATACAGAGCATGGTAGTCTACCATAGAAAAACGGTAGGCCATAATCTGCAGATCCCAGTATACTATATATAGGACGTAAAATCACGGTAGACTACCGTACTTTGAGAACTACGGTATCGGGTCAAATTACGGTAGACAATACGGTATTCTCTGTAATAATATTGTCGTTATAATTATTATTATTATTCAATTATTATATTTCTGGTACTATTATGATTATGTACGATTGTCATATTATATATATATATATATATATATATATATATATATATATATATATATATATATAAATTGCCCTTGCATACCACGGAGCGTGGGGGGGGGGCTCACTTTGGATTACAATAAATGGCATTAAATAGGAAGGTAAATTGAATGAATGAAAATGATAAAATCAGCAAAAATGTATATGCAAGGGAAAACATGATTAAACATGCATAAACGTATATATATATATATATATATATATATATATATAATATATATATATATATATATATTTATATATATATATATGCATCTATTCATAACACAAACACATCAGTGTGAAATGTTACACAAACGTTAGGGAGATAACAAGTGTTTATACAAGTCGTGTACCTCGGTATTGCATTTTGCAAATTTAAACAAAAAATGCCTTCTGATTCCCCGTGTCAATCATACAGTGTGTTTCACAATCAGCCTGTTCAAATGATGCGCGATGATACAATCATATGTATATATATATTATTAGTAATAATATGTACAGCAGTGGCGTTACATGATGATATAAAAAGGGGTGTATTTAAAGTGGAAAATCATATAAGCCAATATGTGATTCACACGCGGGTCCGGTATGTCTGCAACATATTAACATAACAATATGTCAACACACCGTTTTACACACATTATACAAAATACACAGCGCGGACAGTGATACCACCAAACCTGGGATGGTTAAATTTGGAGAACCAAATTATAATATGATAATATGTGCTAATTGAAGATTTCTTTAGTAGTTTGCGAAACAAGGCATAAAGATTAACTCACCGAAAACATGGGATTATTCGAGATTGTGAGCTGCTGGAATAGTCAAAGATGGCGGTGAAAAAACTGAAAATGCCCGGATGTTAACAAAGGAAACGCACGTGCTCGGACCCCCTGGGGTAACCAGATGGTCACAAGGCATGATAAGACGCCAGCGCTGTCTCAGTTTACGGTAGTCTACCGTTAATCGAGTAAAATACGGCCGAACGCAGACTACCGAACGCCATCAACCGAGCCATGGAGAGTGCCTCGATTAGTTATAATAACTATTTGTACAATCCATGTAAAATAAATAGGTTTATATTTTAAAATACGGCCGGGCCGTGAAATGACGGTACTACCGTGAAAGAAACACGGTATAGACTACCGTGAAACTACAGTCATGTCTAAGAGTGAACATATGCTACCAATAATAATTAATGGGCCAAATCTGTTTCCAAGGAATAAAACTAGTGCTGGCAGTCGCTCTTTGATCATAATCAGCATATCAGCAACCGGTGATAATTTATTAGTCGCTTTTGGAATATTTTTGGCAATCTGTAATTACATGATTAGTGATCAGCTAAAACTGGTTGGCATCAAGTACAGTGAAATTTCTTATCAAATATAGATCTGTATGTCCTTTTAATTGATATATAGGCCAATATTGATTTATATATCTAATAAATCTATAGCTTACATTGTACATAGTGTGAATCTAATATTAGTAGACACAATTTGTTCTAAAGTTTGTTCGCATACATTTTATGAAAGCTTACCTTCCGCCATTATAAAGCTTTACCTTTGTGGAAAACTGTAATCGATTATTGCATTGCATGATCAGGTCAAGATTTCTATAAACAGCCATTGAAAGTGAGTACGTGCTCAATGTTATTCCCTCCTAGCCTCGCTTTATCTAGCTGATTAGATCCATTGAAGTGTATGCCATATGGAGGTAATAAGCTGCCTTTGCGGAGGTCTGCGCTCTCTGAGTGCTCTCAACGTCTAGTTGATGATGAAATTATTTACGTTAGAAATGCTAGTGCATTAAAATACCTTTTCTAGTATGTAGACCTGTATAACTGTGATTGTAAGTATCATTATCGGTTAAAAAATGTATATTTATGCCTGTAACTCATCGACTTTCTAAGATATCAAGTTCAAATTTTGTATACATGTAATGTATTCATGAAACCCACTTCATGTGCCATTTAATTGTAACGTCTCCATCAGCATCCTATAATGTCAGTATCTTTTTAATACCATTTATAAATGTTTTGATTTTAAAATGCTGAAATTTTGTAAACATTCAGTATCTAGGAGCGCATATATCCTCATCCTCATCGAGCGTTACAGTGTGGTCCTCAGTGCAAGATGTAAAGATACTCTGATGTACGCGGGTAGAAGACTCTCTTAAGCTGTCCTCCCATCTAACGATATTTCCGGCCAGGAATATGGGTAGCATCGATATAGATGTGATGGTGTTGCTGGTTGGAGATTTTTTTTTAATCCAGCAGTAAAAATCGGCTGCAAAAATCCTTATTTCAATATCTATTTCAAAGCTAAGCTGAACAAATTAAACGTAGATTGACGATATTAAGACCTTAACTGTACTCAACTCAATTATTACTCGTACCTGCAAAGTTCACATATAGTTCCTGATAGATGGCTCTAAATTTGCAACTTCGTGAAGTTAAGTTTCAGGTTTTATGTTCAAATATCTTAAATTACACCCCTTGGGACACATACACCCAAAACATGGGCATATATCCGAGGCGAGCTGGTGTAATATTCTGACAGAGGATTTGCGTGACCAAAGTCTAATGGTGGAACCGTCAGTTATTATGTGTATATTTGAAACTCTGTGACGGTTCATTTAATAAAGAAACTGCTGTTTAAGAAAAAATGGACAATTTTATTTTAAAATTATTAAAAAGAAGAACACAATCTCCTGCATGCCTACACCGATCATTAAACCCATATAAAATAAAATGAGGAAACATTTTATTTGTCGTGGTAAAAAGAAATTTATAACATTATTGCCACAGCTTTCAGTTAAGATTATCAATGTGAATGCAAGTGTAAAAAAAGACCTAGTAGAAAATGCAACTATATACATAAAATGTGGGAGAGAAATCCGTGGAGTTTTTCATAGCCCCTCTTGAATCAGTCCAGTGTCGCGCTGTGTATTAAATACGTTTCTCACAAGGACGCTGGTATAGGCGTGATGTCATGTAATTTTTTAATACATAGGGCTGCAACTGTCACGTGCTAGCTACCAGCTTGTGTGATAGGAGCATTCTGAAGCCCTCGGCCGAATCCGTTAGCTTCTAGCCTCGGGTGTATGTGTGCCGGGCCCAATGATACGCAACCACTTTGGAGAAGTCCACCGGAAATCAACCGGGTTGCTATTTCTGCATTCGTCTAAGAAAGGATCACAGTTTCCACAAAGAATATATTGATTTGCCATAATAATGTGTATTATATGGGCTTGGTATGTCGCTAAACATCAACTATTACAAGGTTCCGACAGTTATTTAACTATAAAGTTCCGTTATAACAAATGCCTCATACAACGGACTTCCTGGCGTGAACTGTATCCTCGAGCGGTCCAGATCAGTATATACATCGGATTTTTCCCTCTGTGTTGTCTTATAGCTTTAAAATTAGAATATTCGAGGATTGGCAGTACCTGTACACAAAATACCTTGTTTTGCTCTTTCAAAGCGCACAAGAGATGTGCGGTTGATCCGCCATGGCCTTGACCTTACCGGAATACTTTCCATGGCGGCCCCCTAGGCCTATATGTACATCCGAGGCTAGAAGCCAACGCGGATTCAGCCGAGGAGTTCCGATTGCTCACAGGAGGTCGATAACGAGGCTGGCGTGGAACTACTGACGAGCGAAGAGCAATGATTCTTCTAGATGAAGAAACTGTTCTTTTTTTAAATTGTATAATTGTCCCTTTAAATAAATAATATTACTTATCTTTTTCTAACAGGGATGTGGCGCTGGTACCGTGCCAGGAAGGTCAAGCTCTGCATCGGAGCTGGACTGCTGTTTCTGCTCATTCAAGCTGCTTTGAGAATATTCGGGCCACCCCATATGACCCCACGAAAGGATAAGGTTGAAGGTAACAAAGTAATTTAGTGTTTCATGCACGAATCAGTAGGTATTTATAATTGACTGATGCAGCCTGCCTTGAGTCGTGACACCACTCTGACGGAAAACTACACTGCAATGGTTGTCCGTCCTATTGCATCACTATCGCTGTAAACAATCGGTAATGTTGACATTAGCCTACCGGTGACGAATACTAGTAAACACATGTGAATATACAAAACGAAACGTAAATCTATTTCATGATTACCGCCGCAAACCCTGCGGCTCGTACGAATTGACTGTCAAACACCTCTGATGACATACTTGTATGCTGTCAGAAATTAAACGATCATGCTGGGGGGGGGGGGGGGGTGGTTTACATGGTTGATGTTGTTAAAAAAAACCCAAAGATATACTATCATTTAAGGGTTGGTCTGGTTTATTATAAGTGACTACTTACACTTTGGAGTTCAGGCTTTGTCATAAATAAGGAAGTTTTCTCACCGAGATTTTTATTGCGCATCTCAATTTGACATGTTTGCCACTCTGACATTTCCACAGATCCCGCTTGAAGTAACACACCAGTGTTCGAATACATAAAAAAACTGTTTCTGCCTGTACACATACAAAGTGTCTGATAAAGGTGATATAGAACTGGTTCGTATTTATATATTAATAAACGGAGGGTTCGGTATTGCCTTATTTTTGGACTAATGCGGTTTGTTTTGGGTCTTAACGCCACTAAAACGGAAAACTTCCATCATAATCATATTTTAATTAAACGACCGTGGACAGTTACTCTATTTTCCAACAATACTCAAGTGAAACACTACAAACAGCTCACCATTACACGCATAGTTTGTTGTCAGTTTCCTTCCGGGCAGGTATACGTCACAGAGCACAGTGACGTAACATTCGGGGGCTGTTTCACCGAGCTCAGACACATCAGATTTAGATTTAAATAAATCTATCTCTAAATGAATATATTTATCTTTCAATTTTCTTTGACTCAGGTGATAAGCATGAAACACATAAAGAATCACCAGTCCTTCCGCAGCCACGGGAACACCATCTGTCGGAGAAGAAGACTTTCCTGCAAACTCCACCAATGGGGTGGAACTCTTGGAACAAGTATGGATGTGAGGGCATCACTCATGATCTGGTTAAGCAAATAGCCCGAGCTCTGAAAGACACAGGACTGGCCGAGGCTGGATATAAATATGTGGGGCTGGATGGTAGGCAATTTTCTTTATCCTTTTTACAAGAACAGACCTAAATCTCCCACAATATTGTTGATGGGACTTGTTTTACGATCTATCGTCGATTTAAACCTTCCAGGTCGTTATAACTGAACTTACACAGAAAATATGCAACATTAAACGCAATTTCATGCTTGATAAACTTACCTGAATCGCCCGAGATGGTCCGCGAAATTTAAATAATTTATATGATTTGCCGCCAGATTACGGTACCTGTTTCACCGTCATATTTTCGTTGCCAAGGACAAAAAATCATTCCAACTGGGCCAGTCTACGGTCCACTCTTCTCATTGTGAATTAAGGCAAACTTTTTTTTCAAAATATTTCTAAAAAATTGAAAACATCTTTGCTGGAACCAAATTGTTCCCTAGTCTCTTGAACAGACAAAGAGTGGTGCCACGTTCTTGATGAACCCGTAGATTAAGCATATGGTCTTCAAAGATCCTCGTAATTTGGTCTTTTTTTTTTCGTGCAACATGATGAAGCAACGATCTTGTATGTATTTTTGTATGAATTATCAGTTAATTACAAACCGAATTGTTTTATAGTGAATCAGTACCAGAACTTCAGTTAAACTGTATATATATATATATATATATATATATATATATATATATATATATATATTATCGTTATCTCTATAAGTTGGTGTTTATACACTTTATCACTGACTGACAGATTGCTGGCAGCTGAGTAGGAACAGTACCGGTCACATACAGCCGGACCCAGACCGCTTCCCCGGCGGACACCAGGGTATGAAAGAGCTAGGAGACTACATTCACAATCTGGGACTAAAATTTGGTGTTTATACCTGCTCTGGAAGCCTGACGTGTCAGAGGAGGCCCGGCAGTTACGGACATGAGGTAATATATTTAACTGTTCTGTGTAGTCAGGGCAAAGCCACTGTAAATTTGCCGTATGTATACCTAAAAATGATATCAAGTATTCATACTGGATTATCTTTTAAGCTCACCGAATGGCACGTTACTGCCAGTAACACACTGATTTAAATTACCTGATATGTGGTTGTAATTATGTGTATTATATATGTGCTATTATGTATTTATTGTTATTTATTTTGTACCTGTTTAGGAGGAATAATCACATATATCCGATTCAATTAAATGATTTTACACATGCAAACATGTGCAGTAGGAATGTTTTTATAATGAATGAAAGCCCCCGTGAGCAGTTTCGAGAACTTGGGAGAAATAAACCAAACAGGGTTCGACAAGGGTGTGGGGATGCGATACAGTAGTACCGGTACTCAGATGACAGTGCCAATTAAGGGGAGAATCTATCTACGGATAAAGTTTGGTGGCATGGGATAATTTGTGCAAATTTTATCTGAAATAACACTTTTATTGGACCACGCCCAAATCTTAAAAAAATAGGAATGACACTCGTAGATATAGGGTGATTATAGAATGCTTGACACTTTCCCGTGACCAAAACTTATTTTCTTTGCAGGAACTAGACGCCAAATCGTATGCATCATGGGGTGTAGATTTATTAAAAAACGATGATTGCTATATGCATCCGGACTCTGAACCTTTTACGAGTTACATGACTATGCGGAAGGCTCTGGACAAGACGGGTAGGGACATCGTACACAGCGTGAAGGGAACTGTTCCGATAGAAAAATCCGCTCAAGTTTCAGAGATGCGACGGATTAGTGGCGACATCTGGCAGAGCTGGGGAACCATGCTGTACCTTGTTGACAAAACGGTGAAAGATGGAATAGTGAAGTACATAAAACCTGGATTTTCGAACGATCTTGACATGCTGGAAATAGGAAACGTAGGTTTGAGTAAGAATGAATCTATCGCTCATCTTGCTTTATGGTGTGCTTTCAAAGCACCTTTGTTATTAGGCAACGACGTAACCGAGATGGATGACTTTACTAAAAGTCTTCTTACCCATAGAGGACTGATAGCTATCAACCAAGACCCTCTGGGCATCAGTGTTCAGCAGGTGTTTTCTGGCCGGGTTCGCGGAGGCAGCGCAGAAAACCTAGTGGTCGGAAGCTGGTGTAAAGATAATGTACACCGGGCGCAGTGGATTTACTCAAAAACACAGAAAACCTTAAGATATGCCCACTCAACCGAGTCAGAGATGTGTCTAACCGTTGGACCAGAGGACTACACCTCTCCTACGGACCACTACTTGAGTATAAAAGCTTGTAATTCACAAGACCCGCTGCAGAAATGGGTCATTGATGACAAACGTGGATACATGTACCGCTATGTTAAAAACACCGGAAGTGACGTCACGTTTTGCTTGGCAGTGAGCCATTTTGAGAATGACCATGTCAGAATCAGGAAGTTACGGAAGTGCGGAACAAGGAAAGAAGTGTATGGTTCGGCACCTTGGGATGATATGCTGAAGATCACAAAAGTTCGCGATCCTAATAATTCTAACAAAATAATGGTCGGGTCGCAAAGAGGGTTGTGCATCGTACCACGTTCCCTCCCGGAGCTGACCGTTTACGCCGGACCTTTATCAAACCGCCGATTCGTTGCGGTGCTATTAAACCGTGACTTCTCAGCCCAAACAATGACTCTGAAATGGACAGACGTAAATACATTCCATCCCCCTGAAGGTACTTCACTAACACAGATGGTGGGAGAATACCAAGTTACAGATGTTTATCTTAATAAGTCATTAGGAAAATACACTGATTCTGTTACAGTTAATGTTGGACCTCACTCAGCGGTCACTTTAGTTCTTAGTCCCGTCAGTGCTGGATTAACCTGGTAGCAAAAGTAGCAAATGCTACGGGCCCCGCGGTTTGGACGGCCCCACACCTTACCGGTACATATATTCAGCCACTGGGGCAAATGTCAGTTAAATGACTTAATAATTCAGGACATATATAGGTCAGGTAGAGACGGAGGTCGAGGTAGTCACGACTATCCTTATACTGAGTGTATATGGAGAACGCAACTGCTGCCTTATCAACGTCAACGATCAACAGTTAGAGATTTGATACTTGTTGATGAAATAAGGAAACTAGAAATTGGCACTTAGAAAGTCAAGATCTCCGCTAAGGCAGCTCATCAGCCCCGTATAACATGGGCAGAAATATGTGATAAACACTGAACGTTATAGAATACTGTTATCATCAGAAATGCAGAATTGTTCATTAAAAAATTCCTGTTCAAGATGGTGATCCATATCAACCTAAAAATTTATTCAGTTGTTCCTTGCATCATTGCCCAGCTATCCTGAAAATTTCTACAAAAATATGTTAAGAACTTTTTGAGTAATGTTGCTACCAGACAAACAGACAAACCATCGCCGGCAAAAACATTTTCATAGCCCCTTGGCTGAAAAAGAACTATAATAATATGATACTCCAATTGTTCACAGATGCCGGTGTCGATAGACTATTGACATAACACTGTTTTGTTTTACACTGTTGTTCGGCACTTAGGCTGTAGTTTCGCGTTTTGTGTCGTTTTGCGCCTAGGTTTCTTTTGTCTAGTTTTTCTTGGTTTCTTGTTTTTTGGGGGGCTGATTGGGGCTCAGACTAGCCCAGTCGATGTAATGGTTGAAACATAATTCCTTCCCCTAACAGAACCATCAAACTTACTTTGCCGAGTCGCAAAGCTTAGAACTGGTACTGCCACCTCGCGGCAAATTATATAACTAAAGTTCGGCTCTTTGGCTGATTTGTGATAAGAGCTGGTACATACTTACTTAAGTCTATCGGTAAATGGAATCACATTTTATATTCAGCATTTTAGTAGTAAACGTAATTACTTAAACCCTGGCTTGGGTCGTCTTGTGCTGAAAAAAATATGGTAAATGTCGAATACTATTACATGTCTGTTGGAATTCCTCATATCTTTCTCTAATGTGAAGCCTTTAAAATGTCGTCACTTAATCTCTCTCTGAGGTTTTCTGGTGATGTAGGGGTCTCCGTGCTAGGTTTTTCTGCTTTGCTAATTGGTGTTACCATGGTTACATGGGATTTTGTTGTCTTTACGATGGTCTTAACTGGTGATCTTGCTCGTCGAAAGTATTTTAAGTTAATAATGTCCAGGGGCGATATCTGGCTGCTGAAGCTGAAATAGCAGTTTGTTGATATTTTGGTGTCGGTGTCTGAGTACCGATGAAAACTCTTGGTTATTCAATCTGGGTGGAAGTTGTGACCAACTTGGGTTCCGTCTGTGTAGCATTTGTCTGTGTGGCTGAAATTAATGGCATCTAGATACATGGTTCTTTTGCTGATATTCATTTCCGTTTGACTTTACTTGGTATGAACTGACACATCTGTTTGCGTAATCTTGACTTTCTGACATGTATAGCTTGTGTTTCACTGTTCTTGGAAGTGACATTTTCCCGGAACTTGACGGGAGATGTCTAAGTATACACCGGTGTCCATGGATGCTGGGTGGTTATTGCTGTTTTCTCTGCGTCCATGGGATAAGGTGTTGTTGGCGTGGCAGAGTTGTGGCCGTCATGGTGTGGTAGTCTGTGGTTTCTTCTGTTGCTGGTAGGTGGCACGTTCAACCCCTGTATATACAGGCACTATTCCGCCATGGATGGTTTCCATTGGAAACGAATCTCTTCTGTTTTGGCACTGTGGGACGGCCGGAACAACTTGTCTCAACTGTCAACATTTAAAATCAAAATCTTTTACATTGCAAGAAAACACCTGTTTACATTTCACATGCATTCATGCCATAGTATTTTCCATAAAAAATTCATATTTATGTAATTTGCCTTATAACAATTCTTATACAATACACTTTAACTAACTACATTGTCCTCATCAACAGGCTACATTTTTATCTACGCCGCTTGTGTATTTTAAAACCCCGGTGCATTGTGGGGGTCAGATTTTGACTACGACAATCGCTAAACAGCAGAGTCTTACTATACTCTTGTGGTCGGAGTCTGCGCAGTGTGCTCCTGTAGGCTGCTCAGTGAATTTAATGGCAATTCCGTAGGTGAAGGTTGTGTCTGAACAATGACTATTCAAGAGATTTTCGTCTCCAGATCGGTAACACCGAGGACTGTTGTCACAATTACGGCTTGCATGTCCCCAGCCGAGACAGCCACAAAAAAGGCTCTATCGACTATTTCGTATTATCCTGTTGTGAAGCGTTTTGGTCCAATAATAATCCCCTCCTCTAAAGCCAGCCTCCCATCTACATAATTTTTTTTGCGGACCGATAATTTTAATCTTGCCGAAAAAAAATCTAGAAGTCTTGATGTGGCTGATTTTTTTTAACTGGCCGATAAAAAATCTAGAAGTCTTCTTGTGGCCAATTTTTTTTTTAACTGGCCGAAAAAAATCTAGAAGTCTCGCCGGCTGGTGAGTGCCCGCACACCTACCGATTTTTTCTTCAGATCTTCAGATTTCTCTGGTCATTTCGATCACTTCTGATATCGTCTCCAGGATTATTATTGGTGTCAGAAATGAAAAATAAGGAAAGGTAGGTTGTAAATCAGCCGATTGTTTTCAGTTCGGTAATTACATATACCGAATTTTTCCGAAAAGATCAAAATCGGCAGGGAAATCCTTGACATTTTTGCAGCCGATTTTTTCCCACAATACCTTCAGATCTGCTGATCATACAATTTTTCCGGCCATCGAAATATCGGGCGGAAAATCGGTAGATTAAGAGGACGGCTTTAGGCAGTGGAGATAGCGGCTTGGCTTTAGTAGGTAAGTTTTGTCGGTTTGCATTTTCGGTTGACCGTTCGAATTCCGTTGTCAAAATGGCTATGGTCAGCGCCGTGGCTTTTCCCCAAGTTGGCTTTAAAAGATCAGTCTCTTTTACGTTGTTTGACATTCCTTCATAACAATTGGGTATTCTTTATCTTTTGATGTTCGCCCTATCCGTCGCCTCGGCTTGTGATTTCATAACCTTAATTGTTGAATATCCCTTAAACGGAGTCCTTTAGATTTAGTGGTCGGGTGCACATATCGCATGTCTCTTGACCGGGAAGGTTATCTTAAATAGTATATACCGGTTGAATCTACTATTAAGTATACATGTATCTGTAGATATCCTGTGAATCAAATATCCAGAATATAAGGGTAGTGCTGTGACTGTTATCCAGAGTGCGTATTCCTATATAGGCAATTAACAATAACACTGAGTATATTAAGAACTATGTAGCACTGGTAATACTACTGAACATTACTGGTAACATCCAAGCACGTTTTGTAACTTTAACTGCTGGAATAAGACTGATGATTCAGGTGATAAACATGGTTTTTATTTTCTCAATTTTAATTCAACCAATGTGATGCTGAATATATTTAGTCCTGCAGAAAAATGGAATATATTTCATGAAAAATGTTCCAAAGGGATTCCCAAAGTAATATCAAATACTCCTAGATCCTACAGTCCATAATACCAGTGTCCCAAAGTTCAAGGGGAAACAAATACATATAATATCCATAACAAAGTAATTGTGTATTAGAGACTCAAATGAAAAAAAGTCATATGTGCTGGAAACAACATATTACAGGATTTTGGTTTCATCTAAGACCTTGAAGGTTAAGTAAACCTATTCCACGTGCGTTTGTTGTGTGAATGGAGGATTTCATCCAGATCCCAGACTTTGCCCTAATTTGATTGGCTGGAACACATGTGGCATCTTTGACTGAATTTTATCAAAAACTCAGATCTAGTAATGCATGTTGTTTTTATTCTCTCCTGAAAATTTGGGACTGACAGTGGCAGATATACTGTGCTTTTACTGAGATCTAGAAATTTTAGTCACAGGGGATTTCCCAGTGTGTGACGTCCCTGCCGAGTTGACAGTGCTCATAGATGTGCCAATAGATTTGAATAAATCAAACATGTTTTTAGTGGAAAAATATATAAAAAAAATGTTTATCCTCCATGAATTGGTCTCATTTTATGTAATATATATATATATATATATATATATATATATTTCATAACCAATTGTTATATGATAATATAATGAGATTTGGAATACGTTTGCTTGACCTGAAGATATTTTTCTGATTTGGGTCAAAACATTAGTTATATAAATTACCTAGAAAGGGTAATCATTTGACAGAAAATATAGCCCTCGTGACCCGTTAACCTGCAATGGGGGTTACTGTGTTTTGGAAATCAGGGAATAACCCTTGTGAGCATCATGTTGCATGCGATAGAACATTCATGTGACCACACAATTCCTGCAGACGTCAAAAACTACGGATATAAGTTCTCTACCATTAGCAACTTATATAAATTTGATGTATACAGATAACCCATCATGCTTACAGCTATAGAAATACAACATTTGAAAACATATATAAAGGATACAAGTATAAAGAATGTTAGATACTCAGCTAAAGAGAACACAGTTTTACCCGTAGAATGTTATTTCATTTAATTAAATTTACTTAATTTATTATAAAGTAAATATACTGGCACAGATTATAAGAAAGTAAACTATAGCAGCTATGGGCTGGGCTGCACAAAGCGGTTTTGTTATTTCATTATCGTTCATTGTTTAGTACAATTTAAATAGACTGACACGAGGAAAACTGTGGTATCAGGGCTAAGTTCAAGGCCAGTCGGTTTATAATAAAAAGACTCTCTTGGATCCGCTAATAAACAAAAATTTGTTATGGTTAATACTGCTGAGTATCAAGAAAACACCATGGATATAAACCCAAAATACAGATTTTTATTCTGAAGGGAGTACGACTAAATAAGGGGGCCCCTTATAAGATACTTATGCAACAGGCCCCGCACCAGCTTAATCCGGCACTGAGTCTAGTCACGTGTGTGTGTGACTTCATTCACCTCCTGGTGACGTTGTGTCTCTCCGTATCCGATGACCCTATTGTTAAAGGTACATAAACATTTGCAATAACTTGTTTTATCTCACGCTAGCTTTTAGTTCCTTAATTTCTGCTGGATATAAAGGTTTTCAAGCAAAACCTTCCCAACACATGGCCTTCCTATATCTTCAATTCACCTGTTTTACCGTTGCTATGGTTCTGTGTGTGAGTGAACACAGTCCTGGTGAGTCAGTTTGGCTCAACAAGAGTACCTGACCGATCTTGCCCATGCTTGACAACTTCCAAATAGGGAGAAGAAACATGAGAGATTTCATTTTAATCTTGATTTATAATGTTGCTTGGTACGACTGTCAAGTTGCTTAATAGCTGTGTAGCTGTGTTTATGATCTGTGCCACTGGTCGTGCCCGATACAAGTTTATTTCCACTTTTTTGCAGAAGTAAGCAAGTTAAGCAGTAAGCAGTTTCAGAACGAGATATTGGCAGATATTATAATATCTTAAAGAGAAAACACTATATTTCATGTATATTTAACATACCTGGTAATGTAAAATCGATAGATTTGACTTAATTTAAATGTGTCGTCAGTTGAATAATACATTTGTCATACCGAGATATCTAAATCTTTTACATATATGCAAGAGCAGAATCTTCAGACCGATCATAGCGGGGTGCCACTGGTATCTAGCCTGTTCCCATAAGGGCTGATGATTCTTGTCCCTGTGCCAACCATCTGGTGGCGAAACCCAGCAAACAGTGATGTACATAGAAAGCGGTGGTTATGTGAAATGACTTATAGAACTGCTCCTGTGTAATAGTAATGAGTGTAGCATAAATATAGACCCCCCCCCTTCAAGTGGCATGGATTGCCAACATATTGTGTTCGTATAACATTCTTAAATTTATATCGCCGATGTTTTCCAGTATGAAGATTTTAAAATATTTGCTGACTAGTCTATTTTTATAACTTATATTGTCTTATATATTTTCTCCGTTGTCTTGGGGGTTCCTATTGTGAGATGCTCCCGAAACCGTGTCTGCATTCACTTATTCGGCCCATATTCCAAGTTCATTTGTGCATAAGTGACTCTACATTTGTGGAAAATAAGTAAAGAAGTGAGTTTCCGAGGATAGGAAATATGATGCAGATACACTGTAAGAAGAAAGGGTTTTATAAAACGGTTGTTTCTAGATAAACGGGTTGTTCTTTCTTCCCTCACCCGTAGCCTCTTGTAAATGGGTTTTGTTTTATGTATTTCCCGTAAAAACCCCTTTCCCGCGAGTGTGTCATTAATTCGTTATATTAACGCGAGGGTGCACTGCCGGCGTTTGACTGAACACGTCACGCGTGACGTGTATCTTCTTGGCGGCTTCACCAGTGACATGAGGTGTCAGAAAGACCAACAGCAAATTACTATTTTTATGCAGAGAATCCGTCACTCTCAGAAATTCAAGTTTTCAGGTAAGTCAGTTTTGTATCATGATGATCATGGCAATTGCTTGTAAACAGGTGAAACAACTTGGCACATCTACATTTAGTTTTACGCCATGGAATGTTAGGCGCATGGCGGCGTCTAGTGCAGTGGGATTTTCAAGATGGCGGCCCGGTAAGACAAAAGCAGGTGGCTTGGTATGTTTTCGCGATGAAAAGGCTTTTTAACGGATGTCACCTACAAAGGACGATTCCTATATGGTCTGTCGGATGTAAAAATCCGCAACACGACTTTGAAAAGCATTACTCAGCCGGTCTTTAACAGCGCTACCGCCCCCCCCCCCCCACCCCCCCCCCCCCCCCGTCCCCGGCATGTAAACAAACGACATTTGCATCCCAAAACGTGTTGTGTCCAAGTTATACGTATACTGGGTACAAGTTATTACCAGCAGACACATGCATGTTTATTTACTTATTACATAACTGGGCATTTTCACTATGTACGGATTATATTTTTTGTTGTATTATTATTATTGACAATATTGTTCAGTCCAAATCAGATGCCTGGGATGTCATCCAGGCCACATATATTTAATATTTATATAGTTACAGAATACAGTTAACAAAAGAATAAATAAAATGCTGAGTCCTTACATAGGAACAGTAACATTAATGAATGTTCATGTCTTCGATAAATTATTTTATGTTCTATTGGATTATATTAAGTGGTGCTATAGGACAACATATTAAAAAAAAAAATGATTTAACCTTTAAGATTTACAAAAAAATACAAAAATTACTTTTATACATATATTCCATTGCATGTGCTGGTAAACTCAAAAATTTTTTTTCTTTTAAATAAGAATTTACATTGTCAACTCACTTTGTTTTTTAATTATACCCAGCTGATTTTGATAAGGAGTATCCATTTTAGAGCCTTGTCAGCAGTGTGTTTCATAATGCCTCAATATAAAAATTAGTTTGCAATGGTGATTTCTCACCTACCTCTTCCATACATATATACAATACCATTATGATGTAGCGTCTGTACATATATGATATGATTAAAAGCTTACAACAGTTTATATAATTTATAAAGGCCAGACAGCAACCTTTATTAATATTTTCACATACTTGGACCAATGATCAACTTCCAGCATAAAAAGAAAATAAAACAGAACATCCATGCATTTTTTCTTTGACAACTTGTTGAATTTGAAAATTACAACTGTTATGTGCCTCCTGCTAATTCAACAGTTTGTAAGTTCTTCAATTAAATTTCAATTATCTATCACAGAATATGTACAGTACTATACTGAGCACTTTTAAGGTATCATTATAATAAAAAAATAATTCCATTTGATACACATCTATGGGCCTTGTTGTAAGTTTGGTATAGCAACCTTCTTTATGTATAAATGTATCTATCTGTGAGAGAGTAATATTGAATGTCCAACCCATCACTCTTTTTCCAAGTACTGGTACATGCATACATGTTTGAACTAATAAAGTAATATCTGACAGAGAGTACTATCTCCCCATCCTCAAAGTACTAATTTATTAGTGGGAAAAGATAGTATATACACCTACCCGTGTGAAGAAAGTCACATAAGCAGAAAGCACTGTCCAACACTTCAACCCCCCCCCCCCCCTCAACCACTCCATGTATTTGATGTCGAGTGAAGACAGGTACACACACCTATGTGTGTGAGGCCAGTCACATTTGACAGAGAGTACTGTCCAACACCTCAAACCCCCCTCCCCTCACTATCCCCCTCCATTTGATAGATTTGATAGAGAGTACTGTCCAACACCTCACTCCCCCCCCCCCCCCCCCCACTCCATGTATTTAATGTCGAGTGAAGACGGGTACACACACCTATGTGTGTGAGGCCAGTCACATTTGACAGAAAGTACTGTCCAACACCTCAAACCCCCCTCCCCTCACCATCCCCCTCCATTTGATAGAGAGTACTGTCCAACACCTCACTCCCCCCCCCCCCCCCCACACACACACACACTATCCATGTATTTGATGTCGAGTGAAGACAGGTAAACACACCTATGTGTGTGAGGCCAGTCACATTTGACAGAGAGTACTGTCCAACACCTTGAACCCCCACTTCATGTTTTTGATGTGGAGTGAATACAGGCACACACACCTTTGTGTGTGAGGCTAGTCACATTTGACAGAAAGTATTGTCCAACACCTCAAACCCCCCTCCCCTGACCATTCCCCTCCATTTTTCAGAGAGTACTGTCCAACATCTCAGCCTCCTCCCCCCCCCCCCCCCCCCCCAACACACACACTCCATGTATTTGATGTCGAGTGAAGACAGGTACACATACCTATGTGTGTGAGGCCAGTCACATTTGTCAGAGAGTACTGTCCAACACCTCACTCCCCCCCCCCCCCCCCCCCACACACACACACACTCCATGTATTTGATGTCGAGTGAAGATCGACAGGTACACATATCTATGTGTGTGAGGCCAGTCACATTTGTCAGAGAGTACTGTCCAACACCTCATTCCCCCCCCCCCCCCCCCCACACACACACACTCCATGTATTTGATGTCGAGTGAAGACAGGTACACATACCTATGTGTGTGAGGCCAGTCACATTTGACAGAGAGTACTGTCCAACACCTCCCCCCCCCCCCCCCCCCACACACACACACACACTCCATGTATTTGATGTCGAGTGAAGACAGGTACACATACTTATGTGTGTGAGGCCAGTCACATTTGTCAGAGAGTACTGTCCAACACCTCAAACCCCCCTCCCCTCACTATCCCCCTCCATTTGATAGATTTGATAGAGAGTACTGTCCAACACCTCACTCCCCCCCCCCCCCCCCACACACACACACACTCCATGTATTTGATGTCGAGTGAAGACAGGTACACAGGTATGTGTGAAGCTGGTTACATTCAACAGAGAGACATTGACATTTCCAACACCTCAACCCCCTCCCCCCTCCCCTCACCACCCCCTCCATGTATTTGATGTCGAGTGAAGATGGGTACACATACATAATAATATGTCAATGTCAATATCTCATATCAGTCTCATACACACAATAAATTGTTTTAAAGCTTATAGGGCAATGCAGTCACTTGTTATTTTAAGCTCAGCTGATTATTAGTCATCTGAGGTATAGTCGTGGTCCATTTCCGATGTCTGTCTTTCCGTCTGTTTACAGTCCGTTAGACTTGCACATTTTGAAACCGTTAGACCTACAAATCCAAAACTCAGCATACTGTTAGATGTCCCCTGAATGTCCTACCAAAATGGGTCACTGAGACTAAAAAAAACTTCTTTGTTATCAGCTTTGTGTGTCTAAGTCTTTCTCTCCTATTTTAAATATTTAGTAATTGTAAATGAACTTTTTTATTCTGTAAGCATTGTAGAATTAAGTGAAAATCCTATGTATATACACCAGGGTTGGGTCCAGGTACATGTGACAGTACCTAGTTACAGGAACAGGTATTGAAAAATGGTCAGGTACAGGTTCAGGTACAGGTACAGCAGTTTTGTAAAGTGCCAATAGGTACAGGTACAGGTACTTTTGAATATACCTAGGTACAGATACAAGTACCTGGTCCCAACCCTGGTATGTACACTATAATTATACAGAGATGTTGTAACTCCCATATATTAATGATATATATTAAAAAATAGATCAAATTGAACAAAAGTGAAAACTACTGAACTTTCAACAGTGTATCAAAAGGCCAACTAATGATCTTGGTAATAATACACATCTTATTTTCACAACCTGCTCACATGCTTCAATTTTAACATTAGGAAATGCATGGTTTGGTCACAGAACATTATTTGCAACAATTTCTTACTCATAAATACAAACCCATCATGGACTATATTGCCTTTTCCCCTTTTATCTCCATTTGACATTATTTTAGATTTTTACCTTCAAGTTCAACTTCAGCAGAGCACAGTGACCCTTTGGTCCCTTGATATTAATTACTTACCAGTGTAATATATGTGTGGTATCATATATAGGCAGATTCAGAATTTTACTGGAAACAGAAGTGGTACAGTCAAGAATAAAGGTGCTCACCTCGAAAAGGAGAGAGGAACCAGGAGACACTCCCTCTTTGTTCGAGTTGCATGTTTTAATGATCAAATATTAATCTTTTCAGGTGCCCATTCAGGAAAGGATATAAAAGAATAATGACTGCCCTGTTACATCAGTGTCCTCATATAGGAAAATATGTAAGTACTTTCTGTTAAGATCAACGGGTTGTAGCCTGTACAATACTTTAGAATTATTTTAATTTTAAAACATATCTAAAAAAGAAATATGACAATGACAGTCTGATACCTGAAGTAAGTGATGTTGGTGGGAATAATTGTGAGCAACTGTAAGCAATCACAAATATATTTCTGTTGGTACACTAGAATGGTTAAACAAATGCAGGGTAAACAAATGTTAGCAAAAGGTGGATTTAGAAGAGTCGGTTCAAGTATTATTATTTATATGAGTGATTTCTGTGTAGTATTTATATTCCTGGAAGGAACCCCTTCCCAGCACGATGAAAGCAATAAGAATACCACTTACTGACACTCCAGATGCTGCCCACACGAAAGCAAAGTATGGGAGATGAGGAAAGAGTGGGCAAAAGAGGAAGAACTTGACCAGTAAAGATGAGGAAACACCGCAAAAAAGGACAAGACCGACAATTCAGGTCAGGTTTTAGCTCAGCTGACTGAAAGTCAACTTAGGTATAAGAGTGGCGCATTGTCCGTCATCAGTCCAGCCACAAAATGTAACCGCTAATCCTGGAAACTTGTTACTTAAAATCCAAGTAGGTTTATAAAAAATATTCTTGGAAACATGAAAATAAGTCACTGCAACCTATTTCCTTCAGGCAGTTACCCCCCCCCCCCCCTTCCCAACAATAATAGAAAATTTGATAGAAAACCTCCAGTATATTGATAATGTATGCATGGATTGCCATGAATCTTGCCTTGAATGTTAACAACAACTAGATTTGTCAGTTCCCTAAAACTGGTGGCACAACCTGTATTTTTCATAATTTTTACAATTTTTTAGCTCAGCTGACTAAAAGTCATCTGAACTATAACAAACACTCTTTGTCCGTCCGTTAATAAGGCACAAATCGTAACTGCTGGACCTACAATCTTATATTTGACATCCAGGGAGGTCCATGAAAAATCTCCATAGAAACCTGAAATTAGATCTCTGTTACCCATATCCTTTGAGCTATGGGACTCTTACATACCCCCCAGAATAATGAAAATTTTGATACAAAAGCTCCAGTTTCTGAATAACTAATGCATTGGTCTCCATGATTCTTTGCATGCTTATTGGTCATGGAATGTTTCTTCAGTTCCTAAGATTGATGGTGCCACCTGTATTTTTTATGCATTTCTTCCTTTATTTTCAGAATGCCAAATTATGTTGATACTATCAGATTCGCAACTGTGGTTTCAACTGTGTCCTTTTGTATTTATTAGGGCCCCGCTTGAGAAAGGAGATGCCCTATATTAATCACCCTGTCCGTCCATCTGTTCATCTTTCTGTATGTCTGTCAAATTTGTTTCCTGGTGATAACTCCAGTTTGGATATGGATTTCAAATTTGACCTATAGTTCACCCATCTCTAACGCATGAGGTCTAGGTCACATGACCTACACTTTTAAAAAGATTGTGGATGTATTTTGAGCCAAACTTTCCATTTCAAACTTGCCAATAGGGGAAGTTTTCTTCAGATTTTTGGGTCTCTAGGTTAAAGTTCAAAGTCACAGAACTCATCAATTCATATATTAGTTTATGAATGATAACTCAAGTATGGGTAGACAGGTTGGCTTCAAACTGATCACAGTTATCTATATATATATCTGGCACCCATATTTTGAAAAGCTCATAATCATATTTTTATAGACAAATTGACCTGAGCATCAAGACCCATGGTCCCCAGTTTTGTGAACAAACTCAGATTTGATGTCTTCAGTGAATAAGGTAGACACCAAGGGTGACTAAGATGTTAAATATAAATCTGAGTGACAGTCATCTGTTATCTGTGGAAGACGTTTTCATCACTGAAGGCTGCTATGAATAAGGATATATTTATATAATGAGTAACTTACGCGATGGAGCATTCAAAAAGGTAAACAAAGCAGCTTGTGACCTGTTGTGACAAATAGGAAGGTGGACCTGCTGAATCTGCAATGTATACAGAAAAGTAAACTGTATAGTAATGCAGGACACATGTCCAGATATAGATTCGAGGCCAAAAGTGTCATTTATTTCACAGTGCAAATGCAATTATTACATAATTTGCTTGTTTTAACATGCTTGTCAAATTTAGTTTATGCTCATTTGATTTTTTACAGCATTTTATACCAGCTAATGAATTAATGTTTATTATTATATTTTGGTCCATGTCCAGTATTCTATATTTTACAGGGTTTTATAAGTTCTCTGGGTATTTTTACATGTATATTCCAATCACTTAGTAGAAATACTGAAACTTTCACAAATATGTGATTATGAGTCTCCCACAACTTTCATGTAGTCCATGAAGGTGCACAGTCAGCACAATCACTTGGAAATTATGCCACTGTTCTCAGAGTCAGTTTCAGCTGAGCTCTGGGACCCCTAGGTCCCTTGTTCGTTCTGTTCAATCTAGAGCTGTATTATAATTTAAAGTAACTGACAATAAACATTATAAAGCAGCATACAATTACAGCTACAAGAGCATCCATTTTAATCACTTATTGGCTATTTTGATAATTCTTTTGAGTATTTCTATGGTATTTCCATTACAGGATGTCACATCGCCTTTCTCCACCATCAAGGAAGACGGCAAGGGCCAGTTCCAGCTGAAAGTGGATGAGCAACTTGTTAATGAAGGGGCAGAAAAGTAGTTTTCACTGGTCATGGCAACATGGTTCACAACCTTTGGGTATTTGCCATCAGTTACGCTCAGAGGTTGCAAAAGACATGTTTGTTTATAGAAAAGTATGCCATTGGCAAAGATGATACAAAAGTGCCCACTACAGTCGACACCTGGGCATCAAAACTTAACATTTCATATTGTGATTTAAGACCATTTTGTTTGCAAAGACTTTGGGAACCAAATATTAATATACAATGCTAGTTCTTGTTGAATTTTAGCTTGTTGTGCATTTGAGTGTATCAATGAGATATTTTATTTTAAAAGTGGAATTGTAATTTATGTTAAATTACTTCAAAGTTTACAATTAAGATTTTCAACTGCATTACGTAACCATATTTATATTACATTTTTAGCTCAGCTGACTACAAGTAATCTGAGCTACAGTAATGGTCCGTTGTCCGTCAGCCTGTCCTTTTAGACTGGCATGTTTTGAAACCATCAGACCAACGAATCAAAAATTCAGCATACTGTTAGATGTTCCCAAGACCCCCTACCAAACCGTACACTGGGTCATTGCAGGTTTGTTCCTTCGAGAAATTAAGGTAAAACCTGAATTTTCAATTAAAAACCTATTATTAAACACTTTCAGGACTGCCTAATATCACTTTCCTTTCCTTAATATTTACTATAATTATTTCTATCTATAGTTCCTATGTACATGCCAGAAATTAGGTCAGTATTACGTAATTTGTGAAACTTATGGGCCAAAACATAATGCACTTTGTAAAACAATAGGGAAAGAAAGCTGAATCCCTTCACATGATAATTGTTGAAGCTAAAGCAGTTTTTCCAGTTATATGGCTTTATTCAATAAAAATTTAATTGTATACCTAAAATTAGACTTGATTTTTTTTTAATTTTATGTTATTGGCATAAATATAAAATTAGTACCTTAAATTTTGGCCAACATTGACCATTGCATTTTTTTTACATTTGATTTAATATTCACATCAGGTAAACATAAGAATTTAACCTGAAATTTGAAAGTAAAGTTTAAAAAAAAAAATATACTAGTTATTGAAGTTTTCTACAGAGGCTCTTTTGTAATGATTTGCATTGTCAAGATCCACTTCTGGTGGATCAGCCCTGCCTGGGTAACCTTATCTGTGATGCAACACTAGTCGATCACCCCTGCCGCACAGGTGTACATTTATTCTTATGGCACCTCTCCCTCCCCCTCTCCTAGTGTATTGCAATAACTGTATTTCTTTAATTGTGAAGCTGTTTACATTCCAGTGTACAAAACTTTTCTTGAAATAATTATTCTAAGAGTAATCTAGTTGATGCCGTGTTGTGGTAATGTGGCATCTCCTTTTAAATAATTTTAGCGAATTAAAATATTATTAAACCCATCAGTAGGCATTATTTGGAAAATATGTGAGCCAAATCATGGATAAGTCAAGGTGCAACTTAAAATTGTGAATTCTAAATCGTGTTATTTTCAAATTTTTATTGTTTTTCAAATTTAAGAAATATATATCATAAAAATAGATCTGTGTACATACTGTGATGTTACCTGACCAAATAAGCTATAACTTTTGATGCAGTTTGTGAATTATGAATCAACTTAGATATTCAGATATATATGTTATACGGTGAATGCATAGTAAAATTTATAAACTTGAAAAAAAATTGATGTTATTAAAAAGATGAAGATCTAGTGCAAACATTTGTTCATTATTTTCCTGCTTCAATGGAATGGGAATTAAAGTGATTTGATTCTTTTTCCATTTTTTTTACCTGTTTTTAAATATTTAATTATTATAAATAACCTTTTTTCTGTAAACACAGTTGACTTAAATTTAATATCCTGTAAGAAGTATATTCAATGGAAATTGTTACTCCCCTCATCACCCCACCCCTCCCCCTTTGTCATCACTTTGTCCCTGCACCTGAGCACTTTGGACAATAGTTTTATTTGCAAGTGCACAACATTTATAAAATAATGAAAATGTATACAGAGGTGTTACACCAACCATCAAGTCCTTCCACCTATGGAGTGTTAATGTTATGGGAACTGTAAACATTGGATAAAATAGAGAACAAATTGGTTTTATAAAAAAATAGAATCTAATTGAACAAATGTGTAAACTGCTGAACTGTCAACAGCTTATCAAAAAGCCAATCAGTGGTCATGGTAATAATATAGATCTTTATTCACAAACTGCATACATTCTTAAAATTAGGAAACACATGGTAAGATCAAAAAATATTATTTGCAACAGTTTCTTCGACCAATCATGGCCTATATTACCACTTCTTCTCAGATTTTATCTCCATTTGTTTTTATTTTATATTTTAACGTTCAAGGTCAACTTTGGCTGAGCACAGTGACCCATGGGTCAAAGTTTAAAGCCATTAAAAAAAAACTATGTTTCAACAGATAGAGTAACCAGGTTTCATAAAATTATTTCACATGAATAACATATAATGAATTATATGTTTTTTTTACATTTAAGCATTGTCTTCACATTATTAAAAGTATGAAATATGTTGAACAACATATCTTAAATTCTAATATTCAGAAACAAGAACCTGGTTTTTAAATGTACAATTTTACACCTATTATCATTTTCTTATATAGGTCAAGGATAAACAACAGATTTTATTTGATTTATTATCTGACAGAAAAGGCTTATTATATGTGCAGTGGCTTGCAACTTTAGATGCTAAGAAAGTGGATAACAAAACGAGCTATTCTGCAATTATACATCATTTCATGTAAGACATATGTGTTTTGATGTCATTTTAATACAAGAAAGTTTTGATGGTACTATCTGTTTATAAATTATTATAGTTTGAATTCAAGCAGTGTCTAATTCGATCCCCCATCCCCCTAAATAATACCAGTAATGAGGAATTTGTTACATTTTCAGACAATTTTTAATGGATATCCTGTGACATGAAGTGCTGATATATTTTATGGGCTTTGTATTAAGCGTAATTCTCAGTTGTGATTTCTATATATCACTTATTTTATCTTTTGATTAATCTTATGTGCAAACATATTGTAATTGTTTGTATAGGTGTTTGTGTTTCAGTTAAGTCTGGCAAGATTTTTAATATTTCAAAACAGCATCTTGTAGGACTTCTAAGAATGTTGTTCTTAAGTCGAATTAGCATGAGCGGCAATTGTTTATGTTATACTCATGTAAAGTTTTAATATCAAATAAATAGATCTGGATTTCTGCAAATTATTGTTTCCTTGTTTTATTTTACAGATTATGCACAGTTACCCTAGAAGACAATATGTACTGCGTGATATGACCTATAGATTTCTTGTTTGTCCTATAAACAAAATCTTTCAAAAGGGTTTTTTTTCATGGCCTTATAAAGGTTATTTGGTTTGATGTAATTTAAATAAAACCTTTAAAGGGTTTTTAAAAAAAACCTATTAAAGGTTTTTCGGAAATGGGTTTTCTCAAAAAAACCATTTAAAGGTTTCTGTATTTGGACACGATAAAACCCTTTTTATTACCCTTTAGAAAACCTTTTCTTTTTACAGTGTAGGGGATACATTACAATGGTCACGTTTTTGTCACTTTTTTTAATTTTGTTAGCATCTGTTCTAAAAAAAAGTTAATAACTCATTTTGATGACACTTTCAGGAGGGTAGGGTTACATAAAAATGAAAATTCTATTCAGTCTTAGATATAACCTGGGTTATAACAACATGTTTTTATTTAAAGAATCCTTTGCCATTGCTATAGGATAAGGGTAAGCATTCCCTGCTTACTTTGATACCAGTTAAGACGCTTCGTTATATCATCCCTATAGCCTCTTAAATCAGAGCTATGATTAAAAAACAATATGGAGAAACGGAGGTTGCCTGACGGAGGTCTGCGTCATTAGACCTTTTATCTGTTAGGGGTATACACAAGATACACCCTGCGCAGTCAAACAGACAAAGAGACATGTGAGAGACGGACAAACAGACATATACACATGGGTGATTAAATAACCTCCGCACCAGTTTAATGGTCTGGGTGTGTATTCATTATAATCTACCAAATTGGAGCTCGGCCACCTGACAAGTTCTGGGTATGACTTGAACATCGGGTGGGGTTATTTAATTCGACAAATTTAAGGCCATAAAAACAAAAAATCAATGTTTTACGGACTTGTCGCTCCCGTGTCTTTTTTTTCTCAAATAAGATAATATTGTTAATGCACATACATGTGAACCTGCCTTGATTATTTAAAAGGATACTTACAAGTATTGAACAAATTGAGTGAATTTTGTGGGGTTTTTTTGTATGCATAATTTCAATAATTGTAGCGAATGATTTTTGTTATTTTCCAGGCCAGATTGCAAGATCGACATATTGTTTCTAGACCGATAAATTTACAATAAAATAAAACAACGTCGCCCACTCGCTCCATATTTTGTCCCCAGGGGCTGTGGAATGACTGATTATCTGGATGTGGCCTAAAGGGCAATACTATGTGCGCGGCATCAGTCATGTGTAGCCCTGAGGACACTTGAGTCCAAACTAGTGTCTTGTGCACAGAGCCAGGACGAGTGAATTTGAAACAGTCACGGAAGTAATGGTAAGTATTGGGTTACATCCAAAATACAAAACTTTGCATCAGGGATCGATAATGGTGGAAATGAAACATTCACCCGGGGAGTGGGAGAAAAACAAGGTGACCCGAAAATTTTAATTTGATTATTTAGCCTAATAAATATACTTCAAGCAAAACAGCACAGTTTGAACAATACTTGGACGACTCTCGCTAAATTGTTTGGAAGAGAGTTCGGAATTCTGTCTACGGCTATTGTCAGCTTAAAAAGGTAAATAGGCGATATCTTAGATGGGGTATGAGAAAATGTGTCTGTATAGTAATTACGTGCATGTGAATACTAAATTTCCAGTGTAGAATGACTTCAGAATCCCGAACATAAAATTTAAGCGCCTAAACACTACTTTAACGTCAAATTAATCATTTGCTTAATTACCCACAAGTTGGTAAGTAGATATTACATCAAGGAAGTTGGAAACATCATGTAGATTATGTTGAAGTTTAATTACTTTCATACAAAACTTAAAATGCATCATCAGGAACATGAAATAAAGCTGAATGGTCAACATAAAGTCAATAAGCAAAATACCATTTATGGTGCATACCATATATGGTTTGGCGGGAAACCGTTTCCGCTTCACCTGCATTTACTTATTCGGCCCGTACTCCTGCTAGTAGAAATTGACGGGACGTTATGAATACACAAGCTTATCTTATATGTAAATTGCAGAAACTAAGAGTTAAAATAATTTAAGGCTTAAAATACCGAAAAAGTAGGAATGGCGAAGTAACTGACTAGAAAACTAAAGCAGCAAGAGCCACGCTTTCTACTTCTATGAAATGGGTAAACAAAACCACTTGGACGCCAAAGTTTTCCCGCCTTATTACTCCCCGACAACTCCTATGGTGTTTGCCCGGTGCACAAATCTGTTGAATGCTTCTAAATTATATGTATATATATATATATATATATATATATATATATATATATATATATATAATTAATTCATATAAATTTTCTGCATTTTGCCCGATGGTTAAATTTCACTTTAATATTCCATACTTTTTCTGGAAATAAATTTTCTTACAACCAGCCTTATTTAACAAGCTTATAAATGTGCGCAACGGTGCACCCGTGCCATATGGCAGCCGGTAAGATATATTACGACAGGACTTGAATGCTTAGAAACCGGCCACACACTTATATAGTTTTCGTTTCGCAGTAATTTTATGAAACAATATTTAAGAACCCATTTTTTCCCCATGATTATGTGGAATCAGAAACAGAAACGCAATCAGAAACGTTATGTGAGCGATAATAGGGGAAATAAATGCCGACATCAGCTCAATTTTCATTGATAGATTTAGAATCACCATATTATTTGCTAATGCCATGTGTACTGGGTAAATTAACAACCATAATCAAGATTTTTTTCTCCCATATATGAAATTAATGAAATTATATGGTCAAAAATACTAAAAAGACGTATCAAAGTAATTTATCAAATTGAAATATTCTCTTTTTCTTACATATCTGAAATATTCAAATTAATTAGTTTAATAGCCAAATGTGTGTGAAATGGGCAGATAAGGTGGAATGACAAACAAATGAATTATAGACCCCTTTTACATTGATGTAAATGGTGCAGTTCTTGCTAATCCAATTTAAACATTGCACGTCTTTCCATGCTTAAAGGACTACCATCCTCATTTTACTTTTTGGTTGTTGTCATCTGTGTGTTTGAAAGTAATTTAACTGACAGATTTGAAAGCTTAAGTTTTATTATTCACTCCCAACATTGAAGAATTTAAAAAATGTTTCATTTAAACATGCGTTAAAATAAAAAAGCGTGTGCAAGACTGAACTTTTAAACACGTTGTTCTTACTTAACGATTAAATTTGTTTATCTATTTGCTTTAATATCTTAAACAAGATGCCTATATGCAAGTATCTTTTTCTACAAACTATATATATGCATAAATTCTAGCTATGTGCTTTGATGTATGTAAATGATCAATTACGATCTGCATCACAAGATTCCTAAGTAATATTTACATGTCAAAGTTGCGAGGAAAAGGTCATGACTTTTTTTCATAGGTCCTGTAAAAGTTATGAAAAAAATTTGCTTTGCTCAAAGTGTATGAACCCTAGAGGGTGTCCAGTGGTTATCTGCTATAAGGCTTGTTGTGTACACCGGCAATTTCAAAGTATGGGTCTGAAGAAGGCTGACACCTGAAATAGAGCTTTACGAGAAAGCTATCAAAGATGGACGGAAAGGCCATTTGTCAGGCAATTACACTGAACGACTCATGAGTCCTGAGATAAAGTATCATTATATGTGATTAAAAAAATAGACCTTCAGATGTACATCACTCGAAAAAGATTACAGTTGTCGAGACCAATCTTGTATTCAAAATAAAGCAATCCAAGATGTCTGAACAAACGATAACTGTCAATAATACACTGCTGATGGTAGACGTTTGACCGTAATGGACAACAGGTGCCGCATTTACATCCTGTATTGTTGTGAATCTATGTGCACTGCCAGCTGTTAGTAGTGTTGGCTTTTAATGCCCTTGGGATGAGTGTTCACACACTATTATACCGTAGATTCTCAAAAAGCACTAAGCTTTCAATGCATATTTGATTGTGATGTCTGTAATTTTTCCTGCAATCATGTTGCAAAACCTGATCTATCCAAAGTCCGTGCACCATTTCACAACATTAAAGGACGTACCATCAACAGCAAGATTGGAACAAAGAAAGTTGGCCTGAAGAAGGCTGGTCCCAAGATCTACTAGCAATGGTTGGCAAAACGGCTTCACTAAATTCTTAGCCACTGATTCGGTATGCAGAACGGTATTTGGTGAATGTTGTAGAAGCTATGAGCAGGCCCAGAAAAGTCCAAGAACTATGGGCAAATCGATTGCACTACTCTAAATCAACCTCACACCAAAATTTGCCAGCTTCAAGGTCGATGGAAAATTCTGGAGAAACATTGAGTTACGTCATTTTGAAAATTGACCCGTGTAATGTGCCCTGTTCAGGCACCCCGAGTAAGATGATTTCATGTCTCCAAGAGCAAAAAAAAAAAGAAGTAAACTGTACTGATAGATAAAGTACAGTCTCTTTTATAATACTATTAGCTAGGCTGTTATGATGGACACAGTGAGTGTACAGCCGATCAAGAGTCTGTACTTTGTGCATGTGTTGTACCTATGATATAAATAACGTTTTGTTTACATATATGTCTTGATTTTAATATTCATATTCAAATTACGATATCAGATAAGTAAAAATAAAACATAATGTTAGCCATTTAGACTAATATGCATCCGATTTCCAGTCTAAATATCATGATCCTCTTTCAAGAAAACATGTGTGGATTGAATGTAATTGTATTGTTGTACATGTGGACTGGGTGATATGGAAAACATATGTTTAAGATTGTTTTTTAATTAATTTTGATATTTAAAAATGTTATGTATTCCCATTCATTATCTAATTAATGCTGCTAGCAATCACCATCAATAATATTTAAAATTTTCAGTAAATGTATGTACTACTTTTAAAAGGTTATGTCAATTATAATATTTGAGACAAAATTAAAAGATTTTTTTTTGCAAATCATTAATTTGCATGCTTAGAATATAAAAATGGCATATGTAACCAACCAAATAATCCCTTATCCCCAAAACATGAACAAAGATTCGTTGTTCAATCAGTATGGATGTGAATTAGTTGAGAAAATTAGAATTTTTTGTGCTTCACTTTTTCTTTTTTTGAGGGGGGGGGGGGGAGGGGGTTTCCGCGTTTCTAGATAACGATCTGTTATCTAAGCCTCAACGACCAGAAAGACCTTGGCATGTAGAGTTATAAAATATAAAATATTGTATATTTACGATGGGCAACAACTTCTTCCAGGAGCCAGGAGTATTTTTGATAATAGTCATGTTAAAAATCCAACATGGTCACAAACATATTTTTCATTTAAATCTTCTTCTTAAGGTAATTGTTGTACGATTGGTAATGATCTTGGTTAAGTTTAATGGCTTAACATTTAATGTTTAAACAGGGTTTAGAGACTTAAGGGAGCGACATCAATATCACTTGTTGGACTGGGATATAGCAGCTCTGAAGGTGGCAGGCTTTATTGTCACTTCAGTATGTCAGCGTGGATCTATATACATAGCGATGCACCAACGATCCTACGTTTTAATGGTGGTGATGGGGGGGGGGGGGGGGGGGGATGTATTGATTTCAGATCCATGTTATTATTAGGTATAGTGTGGGGAGGTTTGGGGTGGAAGAATAACCAGGGTGCTTGTCAGCAGGGAAATTCACTTGTGTAACATTGCAAAGTGCAAAATACAAATTTGGCCTGGGTCCACTCGCTTTGTTATTAAAGAAATGCAAATCTTGTATGTAAATACTCTCGCAGATGGTGAAACTTTAATGATCAACGAAGTGTGAGATCCTTGTTGAAAGACAATTTTTTGTACACCACCCATTAGTATTGATGAAACACCACTAGGCTATCTTGTGATGTGTATGTGTGTGTTTGGGGGGGGGGGGGGGGTCTGAATGGGTCACAATCACCGGCATTTGGGGTCATCATTCTGGAGAGAGCTAGGTTTATATTCACAGATCCGAGGTATTCTCTTCATTCAGGATCTGGAACACTTTCTAAAATAAAGGGTCGCAATATGAATATAGTCCTCAGAATACATTTACCTAAATAAATCTGAGAGAATTTCCCAATAGATAGGTTTTCAGCCCAAACAGATAAAGGAGATACAGTAAGTAATCAGACGTATAATTTCACGCAAAAAAAATGTCAAAACTTTCCCAAAACAAATTTCCAAGTCACAGGCAGGACCAGAGCAATTTTCAGTAAATGTTTATATAATTAAGTACATAAAACTATTTAAAGAGGATTTGTTAATCTTTCAGGCAGTTTGTGTGTTTGAAAATGAAACAAGAGACCAAGGGGTCTAATGTTCACTCTGTTAATTACTGTGGACGATGATGGGCGATAAAGAAAGAAAAAGTGACAAATTATTTCTCGGAAAAAGGCATTAATTTATTCTACAAAAACAGGAAGGTTGGTGGCGCCACCTGTGTGGTTTACGAGAAACTTTTCAAGCTGGATGGACATGGCAAATTTCCGACCAATACCTTGAACTACTACTGAGATATGAGCAATTTTCATCCAAAGCAAATGCACGTATGGACGCCATGCAAAAACGTATGCAGATGGCGCACAAGTCTTGTTTACCAGATGGAGGTGTAGAGTATCTATGGACATGCACAATTTCAACCCAATCAGTGAAGAACCACGAAGAAGAACAGATGGCAAATGCACAGATGGATGCTACGCAAAAAGTATTGTAGGTGGCGCCACCAGTCGTGATTACAAGATGAAGAGATCCAAGATCTATGGACAGGCAAACTTTCAGCTCAATAAGGTGAACCACTCCTGAGATATGGGCTGTCATCTTAAAGACACACGAGTTCTCACTGCACAGGATGGATCGCAGGTGGCACCACCCGTCATTGTTATGCACAACTACTTAGCTGAGGGAACAACTATGCCAAGTTTCGGAAAGATCAGTCCAAGGGTCTCAGAGAAGACTCTGTTTTGGCGGATTATAACAGATAAATACTTAATGACATATCTTGGAAAAAGCAGAAAAGACCATGACAGCCTGCAGAAAGTAGCTCAACACAAGTAGTGCCACCTGCAGGTCAAAATTATCAAGTAGTCACATGATCAATATTTCCATAAAAATTGATACTGAAGGCTGCAGCAGTTCCTGATTTGGTAACAGACAATACATTATGTATAGAACACATCAAGTTGTCAAATTTTGTGATCGACACAATTTGAAGTTCCGTTGAGACACCATATTGAAATTAACTTGACTGAATTTAAACTCATTTAATTCAGTTTTCTATAAGCAAATATTTACTTTGATATGAAAGCCAAAATATTAATATTTTATGACATATCTTTGGGAAAAAATAGAAAAGACAATTACAGCCTGCAAGAGTAGCTTAATACAGGTTGCGCCACCTGCAGGTAAAAATCATTTTTTTGGGTCACATGATCAATATTCCTTTGAAATTTGAAACTGAAGACAGCAGCATTTCCTAGGATATTTGGTAACAGACAATAAATACATCATGTATAGCATCAAGCTGTCAAATTTGGCTTTTGTCACAATTTGAAATTCTGTAGAGACGTGGTTTCAAACCGTTTTTAAATGAGAATCGTTAGAGATCCATCTCACTGAAGTGTCTTGTGAATGCTCTAGAACAGTTTGAACCCAGTTTTCAAGCAGCTACTAAAATTATTGAACATATTATGAAATCCATTGATCTGCATGAAGCATCTTTAGAGCCCAAACGGAAAAAAAGACTGGACAAGAGAGAGAAAAATGTCAGCAAGACAATATACTGTGGTTTACTTATTGTTCAAATTTGTGATATTCGCAAAGGATCAATTATGGTGAAAATAACTCTTTTGTAAATTAGACACTACACCTACACAGGTAAGCAGCAAGTGAACCGTAATTAAAAGACTGATAATTAAAACATATATGCAACTATATTAAACATGAAGAATTTCCTCTGTTCAGTGATCCCTTTGCTTCTAGTGCACTTGTTAGATTTTTCGTACATTTTAGGTAACTGATATAATAATCATTTACACTGTCTAAGTTACTGTATGGTAAAGCTTGATAAAAATTAACTTACTGTAGATGACAAGTGGGATTTAATCACAGTAGGTGTGAATGAACAATCACTGAGAAGCAGTTACGTAAATTGGCAGCGTCTTATGAGGTGATATAACTATGTGATTATAAGTTAATTTTATCTGATGAATGTAGAAATAACAATGTAACACTGTTGTATATGCAATGAATAAGAAATTTTGTTTATTTGGCACACATAGAAATTAATACTTGATATTTGGTTACCATATAAATGTCCTTTGAATTACAGTGCAACAGGGCTGGTTATTAGTCCTTAATTTTATTACATAGTGTTAAGTTTAGCTGAGAATATGTCTTCTAGGTAATTAAGCAGCTCCAGTTGTTAGGAACTTGTGCAGGGGGAATGTCCAAATTTGTCGACAACAAAGCTGTAGGGTTGACCATGTGTGCAGATAGATATGAGGTCCATCTATGAAGCACAGAGATGTACTTGTGCAGGAGGAATGTCCAAAGTTTCCCTGAAGTGAGAGGTAGAGTTGTCCATGTTTGCAGATTTAAGGTCCAGGTGTGCCAGTACAAGGTCCATCTGTAACAAGAAATGGAGACAAAATTAATTGAAGAAACTCAAAAAATAATAATTAGAAATTCACACAACAATAAATATGTTTTACTCCAAACATTTTCAACAGGAATACATAATATTTATTTGTATTGTAAGACAAAAAAAACTGATTACAAATATGACTATCCAAAAAATATATATTTCTATTTAAATTTACTCTCACCTGTAAAAGTAATTTATTATTACTTTTTAAATTGGAACAAAATCTTCAACATATATGATTTTATTATTTATTACGGCAGTGCAAACAGAAAATTAAAATGAATGCTGAATTCAAATGATTATTCTGGTAACATGATAGGAGGCAAAACAGAAAAAAATATTATAAATATAAATACATTTTTTATCAATATATGATATTTTAGGGTACATCTATTGCTCTGGTTAATCAGGTGAGAATTACTGAATTAGCCGATTTCTTTATATCATAAGGGGAAGTGCCAAGTCTGGATAAATTGGAATAAAATATGTACTGTACCTGTTTATAGCTGTCATCCTCCTTACACCAAGCTGAAATGATAAAACAGTTAATGGTATATTGAAAAGGTAGGCATTGGCTGAACAAGTAAGAAATAAATTCTGGGAAATTATTTATGCTTTAACAAATGATACTGATGAACCTATTTGGCCATTTCACAAAAGAAGGATATATAATCATTCTATATCACTCAAATATCAGCCTGAATCACAAAAATATTAAACAATTATGTCAAAATTTTAAATGATAACAATGGATATTTCCTTGTCATTATAGCATAAGTTAAAGTATAATTCAAAGCTAAAATATTTATTAATCAATTGCAAAACAATTTTGAGGAGGAATAAAATATCACACTGCAATTGAATCATCAAATACTGTTAGGTGCTGCAATGATAAAATAGAGGTCAGTTCAGTATAAAACTACTAGCCTCAATTTACTATAAATAATTAAAATGTGATCAGTTCATGATATCTAACTCAAATATAATTTAAAAATAAAATTAAAAACAAATTATAATTTAAAAATAATCACCTGTCACCATCAGCATCTGGTTCACAGGTAGCTTCATCCAGAACAGTAACATCCTCAGAATCAGTGATGTTACCCTCGGTGATGATGGTATCAGTGCTTTCTTCACATGCATCAAGGATGTTAACATCATCGCTGGTGCTTGTGTTTTCAGCAGTGAGCACCAGGACATAGCTCATCACCACACGAATGATGTCTTGGATCATGGTCTCTGGCATCAGAACACTATAGCTGACCTGCTTGATAAATGATTTAAAATCCAGGTATGTAGCAATGTTGCTGACCTGGTGGCCCGGGTTAACCTTTTCATCATCAACATCACAGGTAGTTCCACTGATGTCTTTTTCCTTTAGAAGTTCTGGTTCAACAAAGGTGACACTTTTGACCTTTTTGGTACTTTTGGGGTTGATTTCATCAACATGGGTGACACTTGTGAACTCCTTGTTGGCCATTACTGGGCGCGTTTTATCCACGTAGGTAGAGTTGTCCTGGTGAAGCTTCACATCATTGGTACATGATCTGTCGGAGTTCGTGCCACTAAGAACAGCATTCTGTCTACTTGGACTCTGGACAGAGCTATTGTTGTTCCTGTTAATTTAAAAATAATCTTGGTATCTTGATATGTAGAATTCGTTACTACTGCCACACCTTTGATGCACTCTGCCCCTCTATCAGGGCAAGTCATTCTTGTTCTTAACATTATTGAATATGTGTGAATTAAAAGCTAATGGTAAAACAAAATACTTGAGAAAGTGTTAAAAAAAAAGAACACCTGTGGTATATTGGACATACATGGGTCACTGTAATCTCTTTATTTTACAACTTGTGACATCATTTTGTTTCTTGTTTATTTTCCTATTTCATTGTAACATTAATTGGAATGCACACTTTGATCTTACTGAAGAACATTTACAAGAAGATCTCAGTTTGTTAAAGTCCAGTATTTTCAAGGATTTCGAGGAACAATGTGAACCTGGACAGAGTCTTTGAGAGAATACTCAATAGAAGGCAACCACAACAGTTCTCACCTGTGCTGTCTACCCCTGATCACATCAAACATGGAATTGGAGCACACCAACTCGTCACGACTGACTTTGCGGCCATCAGATGGTGGTCTGTAATGTCAAAAAGTATATATTTTTAAGCATGAAATCCTGGCTATTTATAAATAAACCATTTTTTCATTTAAAAATATTACTGGTGATGGAATATAGTAGTATAACATGAACTGCTGCCTGCAGTAATTTTTTTTAGCACCAGAAACACTAGGAAATGTGAGCCAGTGTATATTGTTATCTTTTGCCAGGGGCCTCCATATAAATAATAATAACTTTCAAATATTTAAATAATGTTGTATTTTCATTAAAAAAAATCTTACTAGTCATTAGTCAATGTAAAATATCATAAAAGTTATGATATTTAAGTACACATGTATGTGCTGTGAAATTTCTTTCATGAGAATTTATCTGTCAGACTGTAGAATAAGCAACCTTATTCAAATGTTTTATCAAATAAAAGCAAACTGTTAAATTAAGCAATACAAGGTCTACCAATACCGTTGGTAAAAAAACTGACATGAAGATTTCAGTGCAAGAAAAGAAATAAAACAAGTAAAGTGTTAAAGTAGGAAACAACAACTAAGAAGGACAAACCTATAATATTTGGTGATGCAGAGACTAAAAATCAGCAGTACAAGTAAGGAGAGTGCAATGATCCCTGTGGACATCCAGATTCCATTCTGTGAGAGAGACGCATGCAGAGGTTCAAGTATTAGGAGACATTCAGAGGTTCAAGTACAGGAGACATGCAGAGGTTCATGTACAGGAGACATACAGAGGTTAAATAACAGGAAACATACAGAGGTTTAAGTAAAGGAGACATACAGTGTAAAGTACAGTAGACATACAGAGGTTAAAGTGCTGGAGACATGCAGAGGCTAAATTACAGGAGACATACAGGGGTTAAATTACAGGAGACATGCAGAGGTTAAAGTATACAAGACATACAGAGGTTAAAGTGCTGGAGACATGCAGAGGTTAATTACAGGAAACATACAGAGGTTAAATTACAGGAGACATGCAGAGGTTAAAGTACAGGAGGCATCAAATGATACAGCTTGCATACAAGGAAGGTGCAGATGTAAGAAAGAAAAAAAACCCAGTAAAATCTTAAAGCACAGGAATGATAGTACAGCCACCATGTGTCCAGGTTTTCCATAACAAGCTGCCATCTGTATGATGCTCTGTGAGCTATATTTTCCATTATAAATACAGTAGGTCTAACTCATCAGAAATTTAATGGTAAAAGTGCATTTATTTGGTTCAATGGGGAATCTTATATGTATATTTCCATCATTATCAAAGATCAGAAATGCTGTCGGATTCAAATACACTAGACAAACAAAACAACACAGAGAAGAAGCAAAGAAGCAAAAATATCAGAATTACATAGATTATAAAGCAATTTGGACTGTTCTTACCCTATATGTGTGTATGTGTACAAAACTTACAACCAATGAATGTTTAAAACACATTTCATCCCTGTTCAGATTGAAAGAAACAAATCTTAAAAAGGTATAAATAAATGAGACAGCTACACTGATGTATACAGGAGTATTACAAAGAGTACATACCACAGCCCCAGCAAAGTAATCACATAAAACATCCGCGGATCCCTCGTAAACATCGTGCAGAGGTTGGCACTGCCCCACTTCATTGTTAAGCTGTATAGAAACAGAGGAGCACTTGAAACACTAGTGTCACAGTGATGATGAAAAACTGACAGAATGATGACATGTGTATGCTATGATATAAATGTCAGCTAATAAGTTGACAATTGGCTTTAAAATGCCATGGCACTGAAGACAAAAATATCTGATAGAATTTTGTCATTAATGCATATTCTGTGATTAAGAAAAAGCTACTAATTTAGCAGTGAACCTTGAAGCACCAGTGATGATATATACTTGAAGAACAACGGGTTTCCATTGACAAAACCATGTTAATTAACAAGAGTGAGTAAATTATTTCCACACAAATATTTGACAGACTGACACACAAAGAAGTACTCTATATAGGGTCAAAACATGAGAGTTAAAAAACTTTACTTTTGTTCTGCCATGACTAATTAATTTTCTTTTGCCAGCAAGAAAGTGATTAACAAGTAAAGGTGACAATGGCTGATACTCACAGCTTTCTGTACATGAGAGACATAGCCCTGAGCCAGACCAACAAGACGCTCCCTGAACCTGGTTGCTCCCTGAATAACATACAAAATAAGTTAGGTTTTACATGACATCAGTAATAGCAGTTCTATTTCATCTTAATGTTTCATATAATCTCACAGAGTCAGATAAGATTGATATTGTCAGCATTATCAGACAATAAACACCATCTTTTACTTTATTTTCTAATTTTCAAACAAGACATTGCACAAACTTTCAAATGATATAGACATTTTTCTGTAAATCAGATTGGCAAAATTTAAGACTATATAACAAAGAAAAGGGAAATACAAAAACATGAAAAATATTGCAATGACTGATGAGAAATCTGACCTGTGTCATTAGCTGTGTCCCCTCATCTACAAGAGTTGTCTGGATAGAGCTTGCTCTTGTGAGGATATCTGACAGGCTTGTCTGAAAATATATTAAAATTAACACTTTTGTATAGTTTTTTTTATACAGAGCAGAATAAATATGTTATACAAAGCAAAAATATGAACCAAAATTGGCCAAAAACACTTAAATTAATATCAGTTATTTTTGTACAGGCAAATTCAATTTTAGCTATTTGTGCTATTGGCTTTTGTCTTAAGTTGTCACCTTCAACAGAACAGTTCTTCAGGAAAATTTACAAGACAAACACACAACCTTGCTTAATTCACATCAGGGTAAAGATATATGACCCAGGCCTTATTATGATCCATGCTCCTGAAGTTTATATTTGGAATTATGAAATAAATAGTCAAATACAAAGCTTTACTTCAGTTCCAGAGAACATGCTACTTTTAATCTTTTTAATGTGACGAAGATGTTTATTGATGACTCAAAAAGATCTATTATTTACCTTGATGGATGAAAGCGAGCCACTCGTAGCTTTCAGTTCCTGCTTCAGTGTTCCCTAAAACAGAATAACAAAAATGAAATAAATACTGATTAAAGATGTCCCTTTGCTCAATACTGGTGTAAACATTTGGATCATGAAATTAGAAATGATAAAAGTATGTACTATTTTTGAATGGCTTCAAAAACACACGTATACAACTTTCATTCTCCATTGCTCTATCTCTCTCGCCCTTACTTTCTTGCCTTTATCTGTTAAACCTTATTTTGATTTTAAGTTGTTTGCTAATTTTAAGCAACCCATTTCTTTACAAAAATAAATTAATGGAATTTTTTTTAGGTGGTGCTGTTAAGATAAACAATTATGTTATTATCATATTTCCCTGCCCACACTGACACATGGAGAAAAGTGCCTGAGAAACAAACTTTTTTGGGGGCTTAACAGAGAATTATTGTCATTTATCTCTCATTTTCACTGAAAATACACATGATGCTGGGCTGAAATTACTGATCATAGACAGGTATATAAACAGAGAATATCCACTTACCATTGACACCCTCATGGCTGAGACCTGGTTATTATTAAGGGCTGTCAGGTCATCTCCCATTTTCTGGTACTGCTGTCTCAGGGTCTGTGGAGGAAAGTATTTCAGATAAGTGTATCTTTTAAAGAGCAAAAGTTCTTACTGTTACATGTTCTCTTATTAGACCCTTTTGATACACAAAACAATCTCAAACTATTCTAAGCAATGAACAAGAATCTGGGAGTCACTCAGCTGAGATTCTGGTCATATAAGAAATATCTTTGAATGTGTTGAAACGCATAAAAAATACCTGATCAGTGATCCGGTTGTCATTTGCAACCTGGTACAGTTGACCTGCAGCTGTGGTCAGATCCAGCTGATCCAGGCCGGTTTCCAGCTGGAAAGGCACAAGAGGCTTATATGTGGATAGACTGAAAAATCTTAGTATTAAATCTTAGTGTGGTGTGGTGAACAATGAATGTTTTGTTTAAAACATATCAGCTTCTCCCACTGTAAAATTAATAGTCAATCAGAGGAATCTGCATAAATTAAGGGTTAAAACTAATGTGTTTAATTACAAAACACTACGTTTTGTTATGGTGATTTTATTTTGACTGTTGCATTATATAATAATAAAACTGCATTTTGAGGTTTTCCAATTGAATTATAACAATATTGACTTACATCTTTGGTGAGAGATTCTGGGTTTAACTCCAGATTGTTGCTTGATATCAGTGATGACAGAGAGCTGCTGGTGGCGCCATCTATAACCACAACGTTACTGAGGGACGTGCTGATCTGTCCATCTAAGGAGCTGGTATCAGGAATATACTGAAGCAAAAACAACATTTTTTATTGATATATATAATGATTTTTAAAGTCAGTAAAACATACCTATAATGAGATCAGTTATCAAAGATTAACCACAGCATGCATGACCAGGTGTACATATGTGTGTGTGTGTGCTAACATGATTACAACAGAGGTGATATATATTATACAGCCAAACCTCACAATTATAAACACTGACTGGACCTGTGTTGTTGTTCTTGTTGAGGTAATTTAACTTTTTTTCATGGACCAAACTCTGATGTGAATATTACAGGTGTGACTTGTGCCTTCCATTCTTCATACCAATTTCCATTTACCAAATTTATTTCTTGGCTATCATAACTCTTAAGGTAGTGAAATAATGTAAAATGTCTTACCTATTATATCTCTGACACTGTAAGATATATCAGCAATATATGTTTGAAAATGAATCTACATTTGTTTCAGATTTCATTTCTCTGAGATAGTGAGATAGAATTATTATTTCCAGTTATGTCTTTGAGACTGTGAGATAAAGCTATAAATCCTTTTCTATCAAAACTGTGGGACTTAGAGATAAGTTTTTGAATTCTTTTCAATCATATCTATGATTATGTTAAATATGCAAATTCTTTTGTATACTATCTTTGGGACTGTTAAATTACCAGTAACTTCTTTTCTGTTATATATATATGAGACTATGAAATAATCCTTTAACTTTAGCTTTCCTCTCTGAGACTGCAACCTAAACCTATTACTTTTCTACCATATCTGCAAGATTAGGAGATAAATCTATGATGTATCAGCTATCAAATATCTGAGACAAAAATAAATTTATCCCTCACTATCATATCTCTGAGTCTGGGAGATAAATCTTCAATAAGGGTGAGATAAAGAAAACCAAACCTTCTCAATTTCCATGTATTCTGTGACATCTATCAGGTTTTCCAGCTTGAACACTTTGTACAGGGCCATGTCCTGCTCACAACCACTGAAACCAGAACAAGGCAGCAATGAAACAAACTGAAAGCTCAATGGTCATTATGTCTGTTTCTGTTAACTTGAAGTATGCTGACAAATATTTAATGAAAATGTGCTTTACTAATTTCAAAGCATTAACTAAAACAGAAATATCCTCTTAAATGATTCGTCCTAAATACAAAACATGACTTGTTAATTCACATGGGAAGTAATCAAAGAGCACTCATGTATGATATTACAGAATACTTACCCCATGACATCAGATATCTGCAGGTTGATGTTTTTGCCTGGATACATCATGTTACCAAGGTTGACAGGGACCAACTGCAATATAAAAGTAAGTGTTCAGTACCCTTCTGAAATTGCTCTGGAAGGGAAAAACATATCTTTCTATGAGTGCAAAAAAAGTGATATGATGTAAAGGTGATAAAGCAGTGTTATGACCCAAATGTTATAGTTGTTATAATCTGTTAGGGGGAATGAATTGTCATGATCTGTAAGTGTAAAAGAATTATTATGATCTATTAGTGGGGCATTTGGGTTAAAATATATAACATCATGGAATATGAGTGCAAGTGTCATGATCTGTTAGATGCAAAGCAGTGTCAAGGTTGACATTCGGTGAAAAACAGTACCTCATCAATGGTGGATGGTGACTCCAGTCCTTTACAGGTGACAGACAGAGCTCCACTCACAAAGAAGAACACAGAGGCGAGAAGAAAGAAGATTATGACAAACACCAGGCAGAAACTGAGAATGCTGAAAAGAAAATTCAGTGTGAGAGGGTAAAGCTACAGCAGGCAGAAACTGAGAAAGCTGAAAGAAGAATGTCTAAGTATAAGTTCAGGAAGATGACATACCAATTCTTTTACACAAAGAAAAGTTCACAGGCAAAAGTAACAAAGAGACCCATTCATCAGTCAATGAAGTACAAGAGCTAGGGTTTACTCACCAAGTCAGGCAGCTGGCAAATCTGGAGGAGGCCTTTCTGTGCAGTACTTGGCTCCTGTAATGGGTGGTACAACAACCTCCAAACACAGCAAGCAGCACAGCCAAAGCAATAACGGCACAGAACCCAGCAATGCCAAGTCCACTATAATCGCTGTGAACAGAAAATATATAAAACTGATTTATACTTCTGTAACAAAATATAAAACAGACCTGCAAATATGTCAGTGATAAAAGTTCAAAAAGTTCTAGCCCTGCCCCATATGACACCATATCTCTTGCAAGATGCTATTGATGGTGACATTGAAATAATAAAAATGCCACCTTTAACATGTTGGTTCAATTGGAAATAACCTGTGTTTCAAATAAGATCTCTCTAATAGCAATGAATTATGAAATGTACAAATGACTTACCTGGTAGCTTACTGTTCTCAGATATGAATAAATTCTATCTATTCTACAACCTTGTTTCCAGCGCAATATATCATCATAAACTTTTAGAAATCAGCAAAGCTACATTACTGACAGAGACATCTGCACACCATGTAAATCAAACAAATATATAATGATTTGCAATATTTCATCAATTTAAGTGAATGGCTTGTTGGATACTTACAAGTATGACTTGAAGCTGGAAATAATATCAGACAGAGAATGGAGATTGCCCTTCAACGGTAGCAGGTTCTCATCCAGAATCTTCAAGTGAAAAGAAAATAAAACATGGTATAGCTACAAAAGGCATTGGTTATGTTTATGCAACAAAGTTGCCTTGTTCAAAATCAATAATACAGTACAAACTTCTTGTACAATAGAGTGATTTGTTATTCGGTGCAGCACTTCAGTTAAACATTAAGTTCAGTGTTGATATACCGGCATCTGTGGCTCAGGGGTACAGCACAGGCCACAAAGCCGAGCGATCATGAGTTCAAATCTCAGCCAAGAGGTGAGATTTTTCACAATGGGCCCCTACCCAGGTTGAGCGCTCTGCAGGCTTAATGGGAGACTGTGCCCAACATTGTGTTTCACTCACAAACGAGTGCCCCTTTCAGGGGTTCCTTTTATGTGATGACCCAGCAATCGGGATAACACACACCCAAGACCTGCAGGAGTGATACATTGAGCCTGGTTGATGTCAGAATTATTGCGTGTAAGCCCCTGTCACCTGGTCCAAAACCTGAATGGAATTCTTCAGATAAATACACAGTTAAGCAAGCATTAAAAAATTGAAAGCCGTTACCTCCATAAAAATCTTTAAAAAAAAGTTTAGTTTGAAGCAGTGTATTGATATCTTTAGGAATATCTTAAGACAAAATACCTTCTCCACGGTATCTTTAGCCGACTGTATGTAGGTACTAATCTGGGTGGTCACTCCATTCAGTGCAGATTCAACCACTGAAAAAGTAATTAAATCAATTATAAACAGAAAGCAACTGTATACAAATATAAAAACATAATTATATATTATACCATTGATTAAGTTTTGACATAAATGATAAAATCATTTTGCTTTAAAATAAATCACATTTAATAAAAATTAACAATTTTACACAAATACCCTGTCCTGCCAGGACTTTTACAATAGATCTGAAATACAGGGAACAAAGCCTCCTTATGTAGCTGTGATAGCTTAAATTTAAGAGTCAGACACAAACAGGAAAAAATCTGAAACAAATCAGCTCTTTAGATAAAAAAAAAACTTACTGGTGATAGTTGATGCAGCCTTTGTGTTGATCATGACTGGAATTTCATCAAAGACTGACTTTGCCTGCAAAATGATGTGAAAATAATCATTCAACCGGACAGCAAAGACTCTAAGATCATGTCACCTTCTACGTATAATGTGTGTGGGTGATCATGCCATAATAATGGTTATCCTGATATAAAACTCTAACTCAGATTATCTACAAATTTTTTCCTGTTATAAAATTATGGTACAACTTAAGAAATATATTTTAAATAATTATATGTATATACTTTGGAAGCTCACAATTATGACGACCTTAGGGACTGATCATAGTGGTCATAATTTTGCGTTGGTTGTATTTGTGAACTTCTAAGTTACTCGGGTTTTATATTCGGGACCAAGAAAATAGTTGTAATTGTGGAGTGGTCACAAGGCGGGGTACCATTGTATTACAGCAGAGAAACTTACCCCATTTAAGTTTCTTCCTATATTATACTATAATTTTAGCTCTTTTTGCTTCAAAGACAATGCGAGTCATGATAAACTGACCTTGTTGGAGATGTCCTTGACATTAGTGGCATCAAGGTCAGAGAGACCCTGGTTTTGCTGGCTCAAGTCTGGTGTCTATAAAACATCAAGTATAATAATAATCACTACAATAAATATTTACATTATTACATTCAAGATATATACTGGCATTTATTTATTACTTGATTTTGGAAAAAATACTACCTACAAGAAATATAAGTTCAAAATAAAAAGACGGTCAACACTGCTAAATACATGCGCACAGTACAAGGACAGTGAACAATCTGGATAACACTAGTCAGGCAGTAAATTTAACCTTTTCATAATACATAGGCTCTGGTTCATTGTTAAAAAAATTTCATATTTAAATCAAACCATATGACATTCTTATTTGTATCCTCTGGAATTACCAGTTTTGTTGATTTATTTTTGCCAGTGTGTTTTCTGACAGCAGTACTGAGCAGTCTTCCTGAGATTTCAAAGCTCAACCAGAGGATGAGATATCATAAGTTCAAAGGTTTGTTATATATAAAACGAAGTTCAAAAACAACATCATAGAGGTCAAAGGTCAATGTTGTAATCTTAACAGAGAGACTGGTTACAGACCTGAGAGAAATCCTGTGGCACTGGGATTATATTCTCTGATGGCAGGATGCTGCAGAAAGCTCCACTGCAGGAAGATGCAACTGATCTCATCTGTGACCTGAGATCCTCGAGGCCTACCTCCAGAGAGGCAGCATGGGTAATCAGATCCTGTGACGCTTTATTGGCAGAACTGATACTGGTCCTCAGGGCTGATGAATCTACAGGGAAATGTTGTACAAGATTAGCAAGATTAACAGAGTGGTGTGTATATCATATGCTGTGACCCTTGTTCCTCCATTTACATTGTTTATTCTAAGGACAACACCCGCCAAATCATGATTTGCCATACAGAGATATTAATGTACGCAAAAGACCTCTAATCTCATCAGGCCAAATCATGTTTAACCTTTATCATTCCAGGATATTCTCAATTCAATCTTTTAGAGTTTTGTAATCACTACCATACATTAGTTTCAATGAGTAATGCTATAACTGAAAATAAAGCCTTTTTATTATATATGTGAAATGAAAATTCATGGCAGCACCTTACCAGGAATTAATTAATAATTCCATAAGAAAAAGCCATAAATAAAGACATATGGTAGATGATTCTTTCATATAAATTCTATGAACCATAATAAAGTTACTGACCTGTGTCCACAGTATCAAGACCTTTAATCATCTGGTCAAAGTCTGGCTTTACTGTGTCCATGAGAGGTCCAGAGACAACACTACCAGTGTCTGTAACAGATAATTGGACCTTCATGTAATATTCAGGATTACACATGGTGGCTTTTATAGAAAGATAAGGAAATGTAATTCATTTTCATAATCAGTAAATTATAAATGTTATATACAACACTTGATGTTCTTTTCTTATACATTGCAATCCACTCGTTTATTGTACATATTACATATCTGACCATGAACTACATTAGTAACATGAAGGGAAATTTTCAGTAGCAGGAAGCATATGAAAAACAGAACTGATGCATTTTAAAAGTTATACAATTAAACAACATTAAGGCATGCATCAATCAGATTTTGCAGCAAGAAATCTACTTACATTATTACAACTGGTAAATAATAATTATATAACAGAATGGACTGTAGACCTACTCTTAACTGTGTTGATCATGGTCTCAACAGTAAAACCAAAATCTTCTTCCCCAAGCTGTTTCAGATTCTGTAAAATGATAAGATTTTATCAGAATGCCAACTCGATTAATTTTAAAACTGACATTGTATGAAACAGTATACTTACAGGTCCAAATATGAGAAGCAACTCATAACATCACCTGAACTAACCAATTTAGAGTTGAAACATGGCACATGAAATACAAAATGTAACATGAACCAAATGATTACCTCATGAGCCTCAGATGTTAAAACAAATTTGCTACAGTACTCACAACTGTTATGGGCAAGCTTCTGGGAGAGTGACACCACACATTTAATACAGAAAGTTCATCACAGAGTCACTTTCAAAATTAAAGGTTAACACTTTAAATAACATAAAAAGATATATGTTGTTAATGTAAATACCCTGAATATGTCATTCTTCATGATCAATACATCATCAAAGGCTTTGTCTGCTGTCTGGATCATGTGGGGTCCCGTGTTGTACACCCTGGTGGCCATAAGGTAGGCACCACCACCTCCAAACCTGGTGAAAATATATTTATATATGACAGTGATAAAGGACAACCAAGGCGAAAAAAGACAAGCACACATTCATATAACTGTTACAGAGCAAAAGCAGTGGCAGTTGTTAATGATTCATATTTTGAAGTTCTCTTTAAATAGGTGACAACTTAATGTATTTTACCTCCTTTTAACAGACATAAAAATTGAACCTGCATCAAGTTTGCAGCCTATACAGTAACAAACAGGCTTTTTCATGGAAATGCTGAACATTTGTTTGACTGGAAATTGTAACTATGTACCAACTGTTATATCTTTTTATGCAGATACATGTATTAAATTATTATTACTGATAGCTGAGTATTTAATTTATATTTATTCACCTACATATATATAAGTCTGACTGTGGCAAACTATGTATTTCAGAGAAGCAAAAAACACTTACAAAAGAAAACAACAGGTGACAATGATCAGTAAAACCCAGGCTGACACAGTGCATCTTTTTTGCCTCCTGGCCTTTGAGAATTTTACACGCGCTCCACATTTGCCGCAACTTCGGCAGCACCATACGAATGGGCAGCAAAGTAGGCAAAGGATGACAAAAAAAATGCCGATGGCCCCAACGGCAGCGAACGGCCAGGACATCTTGACTATCTGTATAATAGCAGAGTATAAAATGATGACATTCAGAGTGCCAATTACTCCAACGGCAGCAAATGGCCAGATCATCTTTATAATACACATTCATACACTGATATTGCACAAATCAGAAGAAAACAGTCAAATATTATATGATGCATAACTGAAAAATACATAAGTCAAAGAAAGCTATTAACTATATTCTTTTCTTATTTACATTTTTTTTGGGGGGGGGGGGGGGTTCTACTAAGATCAAGGGTTCAGGTTTCTATTCCAAACTAAATTCAGAATTTCATGGTTGATATTTCTTTCTTCATAGTTTCACTGATATCAAATTAAGGTAGAAAAAAATTAAAGTTACAAATGATACATGATACTTCGTTAACTCCTTAGCCTTGGTTCCCAATATAAGATGTGTTTACAATATCTATCTGAACAGTATACAGTGTAGTCCCCCAAAAATAATTTAAAAGACTTACTTTCATCACATCCAAATTACCATCTTTGTAATCTTGGTACAAATCTGAAAAAGGATTCCATTTTATAAAACAAAAAATAAATTCGCACTAGGACTGTAATGATACATTACACCTCAAAATATGTACATACTTGGACACTTCACTCACTTGTGAACACAGTAAGATACATCTTAGGTAAATTATGTTTTACATTTCCTTTTCACAGCGATTACCTTCTTTGTTCATTTGAGATATAACTTAGGTTCCTCTCATGAAATTTGTATCCAAACAAAAATGTCTTTAACATTTGCTTAACATCTGCAGCATTCAAACACAGATGCAATAGAAAATTAATTTATTTTGCCTGAAATTTAATTATAGGACGGGAAATAAATCTTGTACATATAAAGATTTAAATACCTAGCACATCAATAGTTGAGGTAGTCTTTGAAACGATTGTCTGTGCAATGTCCAGGAAAAAGGCAAGTTGGGAATTCTCATGGACTCCCGCTAGGTATGGTGGGAGTCTGTACTCATCAATCTGATCTAGTGGTCCGTAGGAGATCATTCCGTCCCTGGTAACCTTGTTCCTGGTGTTGACAGGAGTATTTGTCGGCTGTAAATGCACACTAGCCATTAACAAAATTTACTAATTAACATTATATGATGAAGTAAAAACAGCACAATCATTTAATTTTATTTACACAATCTAAGAGTTATCCAGGGATCAAAATGCTTTTAAATTTTCATCCTTTCAATGGAAAGCATCAATACAGTACAGGTTTGCCTTTCCAAAGTAAAAAATTGATTTTTCACTAAAGATGCATTCTATACTAGTGTCATATCGACCCTTTGGCATTACGACCAGATTACTGGCACTCGAGTGTCATTACATCTAAGTCTGAGGAATGCATTGTAAGGCCTTATGAAGATGCAAATATTTTCATCATTTTGAGTTGAATATCTCATGGAGGTATATAACTAGTTTTTTGAGTCATTAGACAGACAAGGTTGAGGTGATCTGGGATCACCTCCCCGGTTGTCTCTTTAGACTATAAATTTTGAGGAGCTGATATATGGGATGCCAACCAAGCAACCCCATCAGGATCTGAGAGACCGCCAGCGTTTTACCCATACCGGTGACCTGAGGAAAGCCACAACACCCACAGAGGCAGAAGCAGCATGCATTCCCTCCACCGATCCCAGCAGCGGAGACCCAGCCATGCCAATCAAAAGCTCAACTCGAACTCTAAACAACAGAGCTTTGAGATCATTGCCATTTTATACTAGCAGTTACTGCCATTTAGACGTTAGCAAGTTTTTTTGTCATATGCAGGGAGGTATAAACTGGAAAAGGTGATGCTTTAGCATGGTCGGAGGTCAAAGGGAGCCATCCCAAGACCCAGTAAATTGAATGCTACTGTCTATTGTACTTGGCAGTGATCACCAGGTCATCTTGTGTAAGCCACACAGCAGTTTTGTTCTGTCACTGAGCCCAGGCTTTGGTTCAGAGGATGAATTTTTGTTAATATGTAAACCCATTGTAATGCAAGTGGAAATTCAAATTTACTGCTTTCTGTAAAGGCAAGCCAAGCTTATATTATAACTAATATGCTTGCCATTGGTGCAGACTATTTAATTACAACCTTTCAGTGAACAAAGAACTGGACTAAGAACTGGATTGGCTAGTTATTCTGATCACTCATTTTCTCCCGAATTTTCTTGAAAGCAAATCCTTTGTAAGAGTCTGCAAAACACTACTTTAACAATGAGACACTGCGATGTTGCATTCGTCATTATAATAACAATTTTTTTTAATTTATTACATTTGTTGAATGGAATCTTTAACAAGGTGATTGTTTTGAGAGCAATGTTGCCTGGCTATAAAACCATGATGAGAATCAGCAAAAAATAATGAAATATATCAGGTGTAGGACAAAAGCCCCAACCAAGGTAAAAATTCAACACACTCCCCTTCCATAAAAAAGCCCCTCTTCCATAATGATAGAGGACAGAATTCCCATCCCCCCAAAAAGGGTTACAATTTACTTTATTCCCATCCAACAACTATAGGAATCTTTAGGGAATATTTATCACACTGCATACATACATATATAAATATATATATATATATAGTATGGATATATTTGTCTTAATCTGGCGATACAGTAAGTATTAAACACAAATGATAATGCAAAGGAGGATTTTTGGGTGCCAGGTTAAATTGGCCGACGTAAAAATGGCTGAGAAAATAGCAGCTGAGGTAAAAGTTATAAAACATTAGTTACAATGTTAGATCATAACTTTGTACTGCTTGAAGTGAATGAGCAGATGTTGAGTTCTTGGTGAGTAGTGAATGAGAAGATATTGAATAAGATCAGCCTCACAAGTAAAGAACATAAATTTCACTCTCAGAAATCTGAAATCAAAATTTATATCTGGATATATATATCTGTATATATATGTGTATAATATTGGCAAACATTGGAGGACAACAGTAGACTAAGATGGGGTTGATGGCAGGGGAAGAAGGTATATTTGGTACTGCTTTCAGTTTCCAAATTTGAAAATTGATCCCCTTTTCTGTCATTTTCTATTAAGCCATTTTTACCTCAGACATTTATACACAGAACAGATTTGGCAAGCGCTGTGCCTGCATACATAATCAGGTCAAATGAAAATGAAACATCATAGTCAAATCATATACAAATGATACAAAATCATGTTTTCCAAAATTGTTGAAACAATCCTTTGACCTTGGGGTTTTCTAATAACATATTTTAGTGAGATGATTTGTTACTGTACAAAATATGAATACTGAATGCCTGACACTGAGTTTTGTAATTACATGGAACAGTTGTTCCCAAAATGAAAGTAGGACATTCAACCCAGAAATACATATCATGTGGGATTGGTTTTCGTGTTATTAACTTGTTTTCATTGGGAGCTCCAGATGGCAGCATAGCGCTAAACAATTTATAGAATCAACTTGTGTTTACAACAGAGCCACAGCTGGGTCTTTTGAAAACTTAGGTTGGCTAAAGGTATTGTTTCTGTTAACATGACATGAAAAACTTGCTATTTTTGTCATATATAATATATTCACTACTTTACTCTAATTCTCTTGGAGGGGAGGGGGGCTATTCTTGACTACCGGTACATTCAGTGACATCTGGGATCTGGACATATGATACTTTCTATTTTCAAAATGTGCCAAGCTAAGCCAGGCTTATCACGTTTAAAGTGATTAAAGCTCCTCTGGCAGAATATTAATGAAAACAATTAAACATTAAAATAATATAAATAAAAGTAAAGTACTAAACTAAAGATAATAAAGTAAAAGTGCAATATGGGTGACCTGCGGTAAACTGGTATTACTCCAAATTAATTTTTCCATTGACAAGTTTGATTTTGTCTTATTTTTATGTAATTCTTATAAAAAGGTGTGCATGTTGATTTTTGCTATAAAACAGGTTCCATGTGGGAGCAAGAAAAGGACAGACCATCAGGAAGCCACTTTTAGGTAGGTCACCAGTCTCTTACTGCACTTTTGCCGACAATATTGTTTATACTGTCGGCGGAAAAGCTCCTGCAGAGCGAGTATATGAAGAATCAGGTCTTCATGGAAGAGGTAATGAGCGTATACGGACGGACGTAATGATGTTTAGGATTCATGTAATGGAGAAGTAAAAGGCATGTCGATGTCATATCATCAAGCATGTCATGGCTTATGTTGATTATAATATGAGACAGTCTAGTCAGTTTAGCTCCATCTTGGAAATGAAGACCGGATTCTATACTCAGGCCGCTCCTGCAACCACTGGGCCAAAATTTTTTCGAGTGTTTGTAGTGTATGAAAAATTATCTGGGAAAAACATGTAGACAGATGTACTGGGAGTAGGGCGGACTACATATACTGCCAACATCATTGCATGTCATTGTCAATCATACAGTTTCTGTTAACATGACATGAAAAACTTGCTATTTTTGTCATATATAATATATTCACTACTTTACTCTAATTCTCTTGGAGGGGAGGGGGCCTATTCTTGACTACCCGTACATTCAGTGACATCTGGGATCTGGACATATGATACTTTCTATTTTCAAAATGTGCCAAGCTAAGCCAGGCTTATCACGTTTAAGTGGATTAAATTTAACCTTTTTTTTCAAGTGTTTTAGGGTATGAAAAATCATCTGGGAAAAACATGTAGACAGATGTACTGGGAGTAGGGCGGACTACATATACTGCCAACATCATTGCATGTCATTGTCAATCATACAGCCTTAATTTACAAGGCAAAAACATGTTACTTTTTACAGTCGTCTTGTCATGACTTTCTAAAAAAAATACTCTTTAGTATTGACATTTTTATGTAAAAAACCACGATGTTGGAATCTTGGCTCAGGCTTTATGGGGAAAACTGTCTTGAACATTGATATTGACAGACTCTGTGTTCTGACATTAACCATCAAGCCGGGTATATGCGGGTATCATAGCAACGAAACAACTTACATTCGGAAGCTTCATTTCTTCGTGTTCATGAAGACTGGCACGTCTTGGAGGGAAATGTCCCGCTTGGAATTCACGTGGTCCAACCTCATGATCACTACTACGTATGTCCGGAACGACGGCGCTTTTGCACGAGATTATCACAAAATGTGAAAGAATTGCTAAAAGCAGAATTTTCTGGCTCATCTTGACGATGTCAGGAAAAGACAGAAACTGAAGCGTGGAACAATATCACGTGACGTAAACAATTACGGGGTGCATGATGGGATAATTTACGCGCCACAAGAAAAGTTCACATTCGGAAATCCTCGGCCGAATCCGTTGGATCCGAGGAGTTCCGAATGGAAAAGTTTAGTGGGGCTCTTGATTGGTTCCCGGTACACAGGCTCACAATAGACTCATGAATTCATGGCCTCTGCCAGGAGCCTGGAGGGTATATCATATACTCACATTCCTGTTCGCGTGTGTGTGGATGTGTGTGAGATATATATAGAGAGAAAGACTGTATATGTGTGTGAGTGAATGAGAAATAGAGAGAAAGTTTTTGTGTGAGAGAGAGAGCGCGGGTGTGTGTGGGTGTGTAAAAGAGTACCACTATGTGTTACTTATTTTAAATTAGAGAGAGAAAAAGAGTAATCTTAATATATGTGAATCGAAATCAGCTGAAAAGCAGTATTAAAATCCCCCCCTTTTTTATATACTATTTATGTGCCATCAAACTGGCGCCACCAAGCGTTCACTTTGTTTCAAGCCATCTGGTAGGCGTTTTGAGAACTTGAGCCTTGAGGGGAACAACAGGGCGGCTGCTCGGCGTTTGGTGTCATCGAAAAGGTATGTTTTGTAATGTTTACAACATAGATGGGTTTGTAAATGTGGTCTGGGGTATACCTATGGCATCTACTTACGATAGGACTGAAATAAATGATACATAAAACCTTGAAAATGATTAAAATCGGCTGTTCTAGTGTTCAAAATGAAGATAACAACAGAACTTCAGAAGTGGCCGCAAGGCGCCGATCAAATTAAATCACGTGATTTGAGGTCAAAAGCCCACGTGGTTGTTGAGGCGAGATGCCCACTGGGCGTATTACCCCCTTTAAGACAATAATAAGTGGCGAGTTAAGCTAGGATTCCTTTTAAGCGGTTGCGGTTAAGACGCATAACGACTGGTTGTAAAAGCTGTTGCTGAAGGAGCTATAAAAGTATAAAGGTGGTCTCCAGAGACTTCGGCGTTTCCCGAATCTCTAAGAGAAGCTTAGCAGCGTCCAGCTTAATCCTGAGGAGGAATGTATTTGGACTTGACAGTCACCTTATGCTCACCCTTGGATTTTATCTAATTAAAGGGGCCTAATCACCTATATTAAGCATGTTGAAGATACACGAAAAATAGCGTCTTCTCTTTGAAATCAATTGGTACCTGCCAAAAAATTGCCCTAAAAGCGTTGGCTTACTAGAGTGGACCAAGCGCGACCACTAGCTGGCGCCAACCTAAACATAGCGAGAGGGACTCCGTGAAAGACATTGCCCAAAAAATGTAATACATACATGTTTCCGCTGGCTGAAACATCGCGTGTTGCAGTGGATCAAGGACCCGATACATGGGGCATGTGTTGCTATAGTGAAAGAATAGGCAAAATATTGCTCCTGATTATATTCTTTATGCGTTTCTTCATGAAAATTGAAGGCTTTGTGTTACTTTGCGAGTTACCGAGTGAATGTGGCATGTGTGACTTTTTGTATAGGCCTAGTTTATTAGTTTTCCACGAACTGGTCATCAAATAAAGTGTAACCCATATCCTAGTATTTAAGCATAAAAAAAATAATATTCGATTGGATGTTGGGCTGTAATTTTCCCTTAAATAAAGTACCTTTTTCAAATGATTTTGCACTGTGATTATCTATAAATGGAAGCTAGAGAATGAATGAAGAGATCTGGGTAACATGCCCTACTGCCCAACCATGGGCATATCGCCCATGTTTGGGGTAAAACGCCCATGGTCAGAATATATATCTTTTCGTAGAAAATATTCTGAATTGTGCCAAAATTTCCATCAGAATTTATTTTCTCTTTAATATCTGAGCTGTTGACAATAAAATAAAATTGATTTAAAGATGTTTCAGAACCAGCAGGAAACGTTTCCGCTTAAGATGGGCGTCTTGCCCTTCCCTACCCTACTTATAAAGCCAGGAGAGAGAAAGAGTCAAATATAGTCAAATCAGCTGAAAAGCAGTATTATTCTGACACTTAACTTTTAAAGCACTTCATTATCATATTTAGTCCTCTGTCGCTGCGCTACAATGGTCCGTGTGCGTTTCTAATACCAAATATTTTCGAACGCCTGATGCTGACTTCACAAAATTTTGCAGACATGCTCATCATGTAATGAGAATTTGCAGGTGGTGCCACGTCTTTTGAATGACTATCTCTGATCAAAAATGTTCTTTCGCACTTTCTTTCAGATACATAAGTATATAAAAACATTTTCGCCTTCAAATCATACACAAGTTTTCAGTTTAGCACGAGGAATTAAATGCTAAACTGAATGGAATATATTTTCAATATTGTTTACATAGGACTTTATTTTATGTACACGTATTTGCATTTATCATCATTCATCTTGCAAAATGTGTTATCTTTTATCTAAAAATAGTCGTAGTACACTATTTTACCACTAAGGGAGAGCACCACATCTGAAGCTTCCATACTCTCGCTATTAAAAAGTCTGTATTAAATCTATATACAAAAACCAGATCTGATATACTTTGCAGCACACGTGTACCTACTTTCACGCATTTTTTTTACCTGATTACAGTTAACCAAAGTATTTGCACACCATGTCTTTCATCGGTTATAGAGTAAAGCGAATTATAGACCAACTCGGTCAATTTTTACTGAGATTCTCAAACAAAATAAATATTAAAAAAAGTTTGATTTTTAGTGTACTGGTTGGTAACTGAATAGACAGACAAGTGAAAATTTAATTCACTAACAATATGATGAATAAGTGAATAGAAAGAAAACACAGGACAGATATCATTTTGCTATTTAAGAAATGCACGTCCTGGGCTTGAAGTAATTGGAACGATGCGAGGTGTGTCCTGAGGATCATTTCTAATCATTTTTAGCTCAGCTGACTATAAGTCAGCTGAGCTATAGTCGTGGTCCTTTGTCCGTCGGCTGTCCGTCCGTCCGTCTAGCCGTCTGTCTGTCCGTCCGTCCGTTAAACTGGCAAGTTTTGAAACCGTTGGACCTACGAATCTGAAATTCGGCATACCTTTAGATGGACCAAAAAGCTCCTACCATACCGAAAATTGGGTCACTAGGACTTCGTTCCTTCGAATTATTAAGGAAAAACCTCCGTTTTCCATTTAAAACCCATTGTTACACTTCAAGACTGCCTAATGTCAAAACCACTGACCTGATATTGACCATTTTTAATATAGTATTTCCTCTATATATTTCCTATGTACTTACCAAAAATTACTTCAATATTTTTCAAATTTATGAAGTAATAGACCCAAACATAATGCACTTTGTAAAAATTCAGGAAATATGTTTACTCCCTTAACTTGAGAATTGCTGAAGCTAGAGACTTTCTTTCAGGTATATAATTATATTTAATCAAAATTTAATTGTATAACAAAAATTAGATCTGAAATTTTTAAATTTTATAAGTTATAGGCATAAATATAAAATCAGTGCCTTAAATTTTACCCAGATTTGACCATGGCACATTTTTTCCTGTAACTACTGTGGAGTAAATTTTCACAGCATGTTACCATAAGCATTTCATATCTAAACATCAGAAATTTGAAACCAGTTGATCAAAAACTGTAGATTTAATTCAAGTTTCAAGCATCATGTAAAGTATTGTTTAGATCAAGCAAGTGTTATGTAGTTTGCTAGAGCTCACCTCCCCAGCTTCCCTGTCAATCCCAGGCCAGCTCTCAGCTCCAAAAATTTAGCATACAGTTAGATTGCCCCCAAACCCCCCTACCATACCACTAGAGCTTCATTCCTTTGAGATATTAAGATAAAACTTTAATTTTCAATTAAAAACCCATTAAAAAAAACCCATTGTTACACTTCAAGACTGCCTAGTTTCAAAACCACTGATCTGACTTTGATCATATAAAATATACATGTTCTTCTATTTATACTATTAATTTATCTATCTAAACTATCTATTTATGCACATGCCAGAATTGATGTGAGTATTAGGAAATTGTTTTAAGTTACGGGCCCGAACATAATGCACTTTGTAATCAGAAAATTTATTTACTCCCATAACATGAAAATTGCTGAAGCTAATGATTTCATTTTTTTGTCAGGGATATAACATTATTTAATCAAGATTCAATTGCATACCCAAAAATAGTTCTGAATTTTTCAAATTGTATATGTTATTAGTATAAATATAAAATCAGTACCTTAAATTTTACCTAATTTTGATCATGGCATGTTTGTTTCCTGTAAGCACTGTTGATATAATTTTCATATCATGCAGTAATAAGGATTTCAACTTGTTAGTTTTGAAAAATGAAAAAAAAAATTGGTCAAAAACTGTAGCTTTTATTAAAGTTTTTTATGAGACCATGTCAGACCCAGGCTCTACCCAGCCCCTCTTCAGTCACCTGTTAGTCCTCTACTTGACCTTTCAGGCCAATTATGCACGCTTGACATGGGGCATATACTTGCAGCCGGGCAGCTTATTGCCGGCCACAGCTGATCCAGGTGTCCAACCCGGCTCATCTTTTAGTTGTTTAGACCAACAGCATAACAATAAACAATGAATAAATACATTTTTATAGGTCTATAATAACAACTTTAAAAATAATCAATAGAAAAGGAATTTGACAGTTGATGAGTAACAGGGAATTACCTTGCAGTTACTGATGTTTAATGGATTTTGTATGGATTGATGAAAATGTATTCCAAGTAACACCATTGAAATCACCTATGGTATTTTTCTTTTCAATTTTAATAATGAAAAAAAAAAATAATTAAATTATATTGTTCTATACTATTAGGGATTATATGAGGGAAATTAATGACTGACAAAGATGCAGCTGATAATATCAATCTGAATTCCCAGGTCTTTTCCGGGTGTTTCAGCTTGTTAATTTATATTTTTATCAAAATTAAAAAAAAAGTTAAAATGTCAAAATTTTTAAATTTTACTCAGACAGGTACTGATTAGAGATGTCAATATGTTTCACTTATAACATTCAGACACGTGACTGTAACAGCTGTCACACCACTGTATAATAATTAATATTTTAATTTTATATTACTGGTCCTTTTATATCAGTTAATAAAATTAAACTTGCCCATCTCTAGTTTTCTCCTTGTATAATTTTTTAGGGTGTTCTTATCCTTGGGTTATTTTTTACACATATAATGGTTTCATAGCTGAGATACTTCAAATTTTTTTCTGATACATTTTTTAAATAAAAAAAAATAAATATGATAAAAAATCAGATCTTAAACAAGTTCTCATTATGATCTCTGTAATGTTAATAATTGTCATAAAACTCTTGCTATGTCTAGTGCATAGACTGATGTGAAGGTAGTCAAAAGTGAACATTATAGTTTTATTTTTTAATATAAATAAAATTCTTAAAACCAGGTACTTATGATCATTATTTAAATTTGTGATATTTGTTTATTCTGGATTCTCAAGAACTTTGTTTGGCTGAAACTGAATAAATACCAGACATGGTGCAGTACTTTGCAAATGTATTTGAATGCAAATATGAATATGTACTCCATAATTTCATGTATAAGGATAGGAATACAGGTAAAAATGAAAGTATTTGAATACAAATGCATTCATGAATATATTCTATAATATTATTTTAATGATCATTTATTTCAATAATATTATAAAAAAATCTTTGATGAAAAAAAAACCCCAGATGATACTGTTATTATTTTTATTTTAAATTCTACTTGACACGATAATTGTTATTAATTTTTAATAAATAGTTTAACTTTTCAAATAATTATGCTGAAGTGTGGGTTAAGTGTTATGACCAAGTAAAAAACTGTGTGATATGGGCACACCATTTCCAGTTGTAAATAATATTAGTTACATCAATCCTCTTCCCTGTCTATATTGCAAGGATATCATCAAAATCTTACATAACTTGAGTTAAACACCATTAACTCATAATAGAGCTTATATTACCTCACAAAACCAGCCTTTGCCTACCTCCTCTTCCAAATCATATTTTGTGATCATATATAACAGCTGAGCGCCGTGACCCATTGGTCCCTTGTTATCTCAGTCTTGAGGAATTCGACATAATTTCGCGAATGTCTATCACGGGGCCATCTTATAGAAACTACATTATGTCTACTTCCAGGAGGCAAACTCAAGACATGTACCAGCACAAGAACGGATAAAAATTATAATAATGATAATAATAATAATAAAAATAATTGGGATTATTATAGTACACCAACACAAACACACACTCATATATAAACATTTTATTTGGTAATGAAGGCAAACAAGGGTTATATATGAAACTGGGCTCAGAAAAAAAGTTTATCATAATTTTGCTACCAATTTTAATATGAGAAACATGGCCGGTCTGGGGTGACCATTGACGCTATATTGCTGCTTAATTACAGGCCTACGTCATTTTTAAAATGTCACAAAATAATCACCATGAGGCATTCGAAATATAGATTACTCTACCGACCCTTAAAACAAAAATATAATGGTGCAGCTAGAGATTCTTCGAAAAATGATCCGAGGATTGCTTCAGTTCTTAAAAAAAAAAGAAAAAACAAGAAAAATTGGAGCGATGAACTACAATAAAATCTCCGAATTACGGACACTGACGGGACTGGACATTTTGCCAGCAATAAAGAGGTGCCCGTATATTAGGGAGGTCATGAATTTCTGAACCTTCTTATACTTGCAATTTAAGGGCTTGCATCGAAACTTATCAACACAAATAAATAACACCAGTTTTAATGATTTTTTTTAAAAATTATATATATATATACGCTATCCGAGAAAATGGAGCTTATTCGACTGAGTGAATCAGCGAAAAAGAGCGTACGCGCACTTGCAGAAGAATTTAAGTGTGGCAAGACACAGGATGCGTCAGTTCTTAAACGCAAAGGAGAGTAACTGACAGCTCATGTGGAAAATGCCGCCAACTACCGAAAGAGGTTCTGCACAAGAAGTCCGCATGAACAACTGAATGTCGCCGTGTGGGAGTGGTTTCAGCGAGCCCGGGCATTTGTCATTCCCATCAGTGGACCTCTGATAATTGAAAAGGCCACTGATTTGCCAGCGAGTTGGATATTAAGGAGTTTAAAGCAAGTAATGGGTGGCTGGAGTGTTTCAGAAAACGCCAAGGCATATCGTTCAACGTTATAAGTAGAGAGAGTGCATTAGTACCCGAATGTCTGTGTACCGAGTGGAAAGAAAAGTTATGTGACATAATTGCTGGGTTTGGGCAAAGAGACATCTTCAATATGGATGAGACCAGCGTATTTTATCGTGCGCTTCCGGACAAAACACTAAGTGTTAAAGGGGTTGATTGCAAGAGTGGCAAGAGGTCAAAAGAGAGACTAACCGCCGTGCTGTGTTGCAATATGGAAGGCCAGTTTTTGAAGACACCACTCGTTATCGGAAAGTCCGCCAAACCAAAATGTTTTCGTAACATACACCAACAACTTGCCTGTTATTTGGAAGCACAAAAAGAGCATGGATGACGAGTGGATTATTCAAAACTTGGCTGAGTGACTACAACCGTCAAATGAGATTGCCAGGTCGCAATGAGATCCTGTTTCTTGACAACGCCTTATCCCACCCAAAGGAACAAGTTTATTCTTACATCAAACTTTGCTACTTTCCAGCGAATACAACCTCAGTCCTCCAACCACTTGTTCAGGGCATTATCAAGACTACCGAAGAGCCACTACCGAAAAAGCCTTCTCCGTAAAGTTATCACCAAGGTGGACTAAGGGAAGGACGCAAGTGACATAGCGAAAGAAATTAACGTGCACGAAGCTTGCCAATGGATAACACAGGCACAGACATACATTTCCTCCTACACTTTGTGCAAGTGTTTCGCTCGCTGTGGATTCTATACGGATTCACATGATACTACGCCTGTGGAAGCTGACACTGAGATAGCCAGTATTATACAGACTGCTCAAGAATGTCTATCTCTTGAAAGTCCAATGTCAGCTGAAGAATTCATCACGTGGGATGACGAAGCACCAGCAAGGGAAGAGCGGAATGACAACTGGGAGGCTGAGCTTTTAGAACAAGTGAAGCAGAAGGACACATCTACTGATATCGAGGACCCTGATCCTTAAGAGCCGACTGGAGAACTGAAGCTTAAGTCTCACACAGAAACCATAGATCACCTATTACAATGCGAAATGTATGGACTTGAGAAGGATCTGCCCATTGATTATTTGGACTGTGTTCGCAGAGCCCAAGACATACTACAGAAGCACACGGTTAAAATAAAATGTCAGTCTCGACAACAGACCCTTCACCAATTCCTGATATAATGTTTGTATATATGCTGAACAGACATGAAATGTGCCTTAAAGTAATTTGTTTTATAGAATACATAAAGTATGCCCAAACAAAATGCCACATTTCATATCAGAGTATATAATTTTTTTCCGGATGTCTTCATGGACTTTTCTCCTCATATTGTTGACTCCTTGAGATAAGTAAAAATAATCGCAGTTTGTATAGATGACTACTGAATGCATGATGTGTGCATGAATATGTTGTACATGTATATAAAATCTGATATAATAAAATAAATTCGTTCTTGCAGCTGTTCGTTGTCTTTATTTATCATCCCTCAGTAATAAATCAAGGTCAATCTGCCTAATAAGGACACCTCACTATTAAGGACAACACGATTAAGTCCCTTGACTGTACGCTTTAGACAGGTTTCACTGTATATAGTCGATTACATTCAACTCGTAAAATTTAAATTATGTATGTAAATTTAATTGAAAACAGCACTTTTTATCATTTACGTTTTTAGAACAATTAGAAAGTAGTTCTACTGAGTCTGAATTTTGTATTCATTATATGATGGTGCATTAATTGTTCAATAACTTATTTTATGAACCCACAACTGAATATACAGACCAGCTCATTACATTTGCTCAAACCGACAAGTCTGACGTCATTTTATTTAGAGCTGATCAAGTTCACTTGAACTATCTCGCTGACCGTCTGCCCTGTCGTATATATAGCCTATAGGCACTACAGAGAAACTAATGAAGATCTAAGAAATCAGACGTGGTATGCATCAAATCAGAGGAGATATAAAAGATCGTGTATCGAACTTTGAGAGCAGGCTTAACATACTAGAAACTAAAGTGTCCAGTCTACATGGTCATCAGACTGAGTCCGCGGGGTGTGCAGAGATTCAGTCTGACATAACTGCGTTTAAGACGCTGTTAGAGGACATCAAAGTGCATGTAAACGAGACGGAAGCAGCTGTCTCTACACTTACAGGTAACGTACGTTCTATGAGACAAGAAATAAAAAAAAAGTCAAAATCAGAAATCAATGCACAGCAATACAAATTTGCTTCAGTTTTGACATCTGTGACGCACTTGCGAGAGAAGGTAGACTAATTGCATCGACATTCCCCAACACAGGTGCCGGTTAGAAGTTACGCCTCGGCGCTTTCTACTACAGACAGACCAGGACATGAAGCTGCAAGCTGCAATGGACAGACGAGGTTACCAGTTGATCAGTCTAGCAAACGCGCTGTTCCAGCTCACCTTTGCTCGTGGTAACCGGGAAAATCCATCAACGTCCATTCGCGTTGTTACTGGACGTGGTGCACATGGTACAAAAGAGAACGCATTACTGGCTCCAGAGTGAATAAAACATATTATTTAGGGAATATAGATCTCGGTGGCTGTTTTAAGCAAATCTTAGTTTCAAAAATACACTTCATGACAAATACGCTGTTCATGCTGTATCAGATGCATCTCTCAATCCGCTCGATCCATACAGGAGAGGGAAGGGTGGTATTGCGATACTGTGGAAAAAATCGCTTTCTTTACAGGTGTCCCCGATTACTGATATATCTGATGATCACGTGAAAGGTGTTTCCATTTTCAGTCAGGGATCTTTAATTACCTTTGTTTTTGTTTCCGTCAATCAGATGTCAATATTGTGATAATCTTAATACGCGACTCCAACGTATTGAAAAACCTGATGCAGTGAACTGTTCAGAGGCATATCTTAATTTATATAATGACAATTTATCTTCAGCGTTACTTAAAGCAGGATCAGGGGTAGTTTGGCGCAAACGTTACTCTCCTCATATCAAGCCAAAATGGTCAGGTTCTGAAACCTTACCATGATGAAATGGCTTTCTTACGCCATTGTTGGATACATGAAGGTCGCCCCAGGGGCATGAAACATGATTCATAAATATACACGTAAATACAAATCTGCTTAAAGGGCTGTTCGGCGGCAAATGCGGCAGTACCTTTTAAATAAGGATTTGGAACTGTATAAAAACATTGAACAAGGTTCAGATGTTGACATAGATAAATTATGGTCGCATATTCGACGAGCCCGGCGTGCCAAACAAGGTCGCGATCTAATTACCCCAATTCAGTTTGGAGAAATATTATAATGCTTTGGCAGACTATTTTCATTCACTTTACACCCCCTATGACACCCCTTTGTTTGATAACATAAGTTGAGAAAAATTGAGGAGACACTGTATAAAGGCAAAACCGAATGTAACGAATTTTTGTGTCAAATAATGGACAGTAAAATGGCAGAGGAAGAGGTTTATTCAGCAATAAATTCTCTGAAAGCAGGAAAGGCAGGGGAATACGATAGCTTGATGAATGAACATATCAAATATGGGGTAAATCTTATCGGTCCTTTTTAACATTCCTTTTTAACTGTATTCTTCGTGAAGAAGTATTACCGCGTGGTATGAAAAGAGGCGTTATTATCACTTTACTAAAAAATCCTGCAAAAGTCATTCAAACCCAAAGAACTACAGGGGTATAACCCTTCTTCCCTGTCTTAATAAGCTTTTAGAGCTTATCATTCTTTCCAGAATAAAATTGTATTTATTAACACATGATCAGGTTGATATTTTTCCTGGCCCTATGCAGTGCGCATTCCAAAAAGGCCTGAACGCGATTCATCCGTCGTTTATACTTCAGGAGACCGTTAGTTTTTCTTATGAGCAGGGATCTAAAATTTATTCTTGTTTCATGGACAGTTCCAAGGCCTTCGACCGGGTTTTGCATTCAGGGCTGTTCAGTAAAATGTATGATTTTGGATTTTGAGGAAAGATGTGGAAACTAATAATGAATGCATATACAGCTATGGGAAGAGCGGTCTCTTACGGTGGTGAAATGAGTAAATGGTTTCAAGTGGGAGAGCCTGTTAGGCAGGGTGGTGTATACTTTCCCCCTGGCTTTATTCGCTGTATATAAACAAGCTATTAGTTTAACTTCGTCAATCCGGATATGGAACTCGAATTGATAATTTTTATTCTGGTTCCCCGACGCAGGCTGATGACATTGTTTTAATGTCCTTTTCCCCTGACGGACTACAAAATATGATTGATATATGTAACAAGTATGCTCAAACGTGGCGCTTTGCATTTAATCCAAATAAGACAGTTGTAATGACTTTTGGAGAGAGCAATCGCTGTTTAAATCGGCTCACTACACAGAGAAAGTGGTCAGCAGGACAGCAGGAGATTAGACAATGAAGAAGTCATAAGCACCTGGGTATAATTATAGATCCCTTACTCACATAAACAGAATGTACATAGGAAGCGTTTCGTAAGGGTAAAGCTGTTTTCATGTCTTTATTTGGTGCTCGGGTGCGTCCAAATGGCCTTAATCCATTAACTTCAATTATGGCTCTAAAAATTTGCCCAAAGCATTATATGGTGCCGAACTCTGGAGCAGATTGACCAATTATAACATTTTATCACTTGAAAGAATGTATCGCTTTTGAATAAAACATATACAAGGATTTCATGTCAGTACCCGCTCTGATATAGCTCTGAGCATGTTAGGACTTCCGCGCGTTCAGTCGTCGGTGGACAAACAAAAACTTCTATTCTTTGGTCGCCTATGCAGACAAGATACAGATGGTATAATATACCACATTTTTCACACCAGGTTAAAGAATCACCATGAGCGTGCAACAAATAAAAGTTTTGGTACTGTTGCAGACATGGGTGACCTACTTCGAAAGTATGGTTTTTCTGATTATCAGTATACATAAAGTCATGAATGATCCGTGTTTTCCCTCCAAAAATCAGTGGTCGCTAATTGTCAAACAGGCTGTAGTATCATGTGAAGAATCAGAATATATCTCAAGGACAGGTGATAGTGATTCGTTCAGGATGATCAACCTGGTCAAAGAATGTATTTTCTACCCATCTGTAACATGGAGTTACGCAACTTTAGTTCCTAATTCCTTTAAAATATACAGATCCTCTGCCCAACTGCTAGCGTATTAGGACCGCTTAGCATGCCTATCTGTAGAATCACGGTGTCAGTTTTGCGGTACATTGTATGTAATTCCAAAGCACGTTTTGCTTTCCTGCATGTGACTTTACACATAATCAAAGAGAAGAATTTTGGTCGATCTTACTCAATGTATTATCAATTGAAGCAGGGGTCTACCTACACAATGTAGAAGACGAAATATTTGTAGCTCACTGTCTTGGCAAAGGGGTACCTTTATTGTCACCGATTGATGTTTTTTTCTTCTATAAAGAGCGCTATATTTATATGAACTGCAAAGAGAGATATTAGAACTTTGGCCTCAACAATGAAACTACATGACAAGACATATGTAACAGGAACAGAGTGTACAAACATGTAGTATTATATCTGTATTCTAATTATGTTTGTTTGCTTTTAAGTTCTGTATTATGAAATAATTTGATGATGTACTCTTCATTATTGGAGGAAATAAAGAATCAATCAATCAGTACCCTAACGGCCCGCCCCAGCACTCCTCGTCGCAAGTCAGGGAAACCACTACGGACGTTTGATATGGCGACGCACTCTGCACATGCTTAAAAATTCCATCCGCTGGCCACTAAAGATCAGAGAACCGCGGTTTCCGGGTTCCCCCTAAGGCTTGCCTTTCACTCTGTCCGCAATACAGAGGTGATTTGACATCTCCGTTCCTCGATAACTCCCCGAAATTCAGAGTGGAGAGGTGCCCGTAATTAAGAAAATGAATATATGATAAGAAATAATTAATTTTCAAGGGAATGCCCGTAAGTGGCCATAAATAGGAGGTGCCCTTAGTAAAGAAGTGTCCGTAAGGAGGGTTTACATTGAAACTTGGTATAAGACTATTCTGTTAAATTTTGTACATGTAACAAAAAATCCTCAAAAGTAGCATTAAAACAAGACAAAGTGAGGCTCTTAATACAAGATAAAGTCATTAAATTAAAAATATAATGAATGCATGAATACCACGCACATGGATGACATTATTTATAGGCCGAAATAAACAAATCATAACACATACGTTGGTGCAATAAATATATGTGCGTGTATTTTGTTAATGTCGCAGTACAGTTTTGTTCTGTAACACACACACACACATATGTATATATATATATATATATATATATATATATATATATATATAAATGAATTTATACAGTCTGACCAACATAGAATTTTGGAATCCACTATTCCTATTAGATAAGAGGAATCATAGCCGACAAGATGGATGAAGGCAAACAATTATTTATATATACAAATCAAAACACATGCATTGTTGCAAGAAATAAATATATTTGTATCCACCAGAACAAAGTTTTGTGGATACTATGTTTTTGACCGGCCGCCTCCGCGTTCGTTTCCGGAATAGAACTCGGAGACCACTTGGCAGATTTTCCCGAAACTTTACACCATTATCGTTCACGTGAACAGGTGCCAACATATATGACCTCTGACCTTTCCTCTCTGTTTTGACACATTAACCCACATATCTTCGGACTCGTTTGACCAATCAGGCTGAAAGCTTTGCACAAATGGAGGCCTTGGATAGCTTTATAACATACACAAAATGGTGCTGCTATCTGCAACCATTTTTGCACAGCACCCATCTGTTCATCTGCCTTTGGATAAAATCACTATCTCTGCAGTGGTTGGACTTATATCCACCTGAAATTTTGATGTGTATACACCTTGGGTAGCTTTCAGGATTTTATGACAGATGGCGCAACCTACATTCACGTTTAGGCTGAGGACATCAAGGCTTATTATATCAGGACTGGTTTGACGTATCCTCCTTAAATTTTGAATGTGTATAGATCTCATGTAACTCTTTATCATAGGCAAAACTGGTGGCGCCATCTGCAACCATTTTTGCACAGCATCCGTCTGTTTGTTTGCAATGAGATAAAATTACTCCTATCTCGGCAGCGGTTTGACTGATCCACCTGAAATTTTACATGTGTATACATCTTGGATAGTTTTCTGGATTTTGTGGCAGGTGGCACCACCTACATTTACGATAACGCTACAGACATCCAGGCTTATATCTCATGACTGGTTTGCTGTATCCTCCTGAAATTTTGCATGTGTATAGATCTCACAGAGCTCTTTATCATAGGCAAAACTGGTGCCGCTATCTGTGACCATTTTGCAAAGCTTCCGTCTGTTTGTCTGCAAAGGGATAAAATTACTCATATCTCGGCAGTGGTTTGACTTATCCACCTGAAATTTTGCATGTGTACATACATCCTGGATAGCTTTCTTGATTTTATGACAGGTGGCGCCACCTACATTCATGTTCAGGCTGAGGACATCAAGGCGAATATCTCAGGACTGGTTTGACCTATCCTACTGAAATTTTGCATGTGTATAGATCTCAAATAGCTCTTTATCATATGCAAAACTTGTGGTGCCACCTGCAAACATTCTTGCACAGCATCCATCTGTTTGTCTGCGATGGGAAAAAAACACTCATATCTCGGCAGTGGTTTGACTTATCTGCCTGAAATTTTACATGTATATACATCTTGGATAGCTTTCTGGATTTTGTGGCAGGTGGCGCCACCTACATTTATGTTTACGCTGCAGACATCCAGGCTTATATCTCAGGACTTGTTTGATGTATACTCCTTAAATTTTGCATGTGTATAGATCTCTCATAGCTGTTTATCATACGCAAAACTTGTAGGCGTCACCTGCAACTATTTTTGCACAGCATCCCTCTGTTTGTTTGCTGGGAGATAAAATCATTCATATCTCGGTAGAGGTTAAACTTATCTGCCTAAAATTTTGAATGCTTATACATCTTAGTTACCTTTCTTGATTTTGTGGCAGGTGGCGCCACCCACATTTATGTTTATGCTGCAGACATATATGCTTATATCACAGGATTTCTTTTACCATTCCCCCCTGAAATTTTGCATGTGTACAAATCTCACATAGCACTTTAGCATTCACAAAATTGGTGGCGCCTCCTGCAACCATTTTTTGCACAGCGTCCTTCCGTTTGTCTGCTGTGGGATTAAATCACTCAAATACAAGCAGTGGTTTGACTTATCTGCCTCAAATGTTGCACATCTATTCAACTCGGATAGCTCTCTGGATTTTCTGGCAGGGGGCGCCATCTACATACACATTTCGGCTGCAGACATCCATGCTAATATGCAACACACCTCACTCAATTCCCCTTGCCACTCAATCCATGCCTCACTTCACCTGTCCCACTCTGCTTTGGCGGATACATGTAGTCGCTTGTCAACTACCCGTATTATAGTTTTATATATATTTAAAATACATATTTCTGACCAAGAGAGAACTCAAACCCCCCCCCCCCCCCCCCACCCTGTTGTTTGCCCTCATGTTTGCATAGGATACGTGTGACCACGTTTCACAACAAGGAGCATCACATGGTTAGGTTTTTAGTACAATCAGGGTAGCGGCAACAGCAGTTTATGTCAACAGAACGGAAACGGCACTGAAAAGCTGTTGGACGTGACCCATTCATTTAAGGGAAGCATTCCATTTCCCCATTCTCCAAACATTTAATCAAATGGGGCCTCAGTTTTTCATGGTCAAAGATAGTGTATAGGTTTTTTATGTTACTATATCTCTGAACTTTCCTGAACAAAATTCAACAATATATACTGAGGTTGATTTTTTGTTCAAATTTGTGATATTCCCAAAGGATCAGTTTTGGCGAAAAATAACTATTTTGTAAATTAGACACTACACCAGCAAGTGACCCGTAATTTAAAGTTTGATAATTAAAATAAAATTATTTTTTTTAGTATATCTGCCACTATTGCATAAAGAATTTCCTCTGTTCAATGCTCTATTTGCTCCTTATGCAATATTTAAGAATTTTCGTAAGTTACCTAGTGGTAAATTGCGAAAATGAAACCTTTGTGAAAGACTGAAGAAGAGCTAATCACGAATATTTAACCTCAGGAATATGAAGTCAACCACACTCAATATATAAAATTTGCTTATCACCATGACAGCTTAATCAAAATTAACTTACTATGCATGACAAGTGGGATTTAATCCTTGTAAGTGTGAAGGAACAATCATTGTGTAGTTAAGTAAATTGGCAGTTTCATAACAGGGTGATATAACTATGTGATTAGAAGGTAACTTCTGTCTGATGAATGTAGAAATAATAGACAAAGTAACAGTGTTGTGCATGCAATGAAAAGGAAACGTTTTTATTTGGCACATACAGAAGTAAATATTTGATATTTGGTTACCATATAAATGCACTTTGAATAACAGTGCAACAGAGCTGGTAATTAGTCCTAAATTTTATTACACAGAGAGTGTGTTAAGTTTAGCTGAGAATATGTGAATGTTTTCTAGGTAATTATGAAGCTCAAGTTGTTAGGAAACTTGTGCAGAGGAAATGTCCAAATTTGTCGACAACAAAGCTGTAGGGTTGTCCATGTCTGCAGATAGATATGCGGTCCATCTATTAAGCACAGAGATGTTAGGAACTTGTGAAGGAATAATGTCCACAGTTTAAACTAAGAGGCAGGGTTGTCCATGTGTGCCGATTTAAGGTCCAAGTGTGGGTCCAGGTGTGCCAATACAAGGTCCATGTGTTCCAGCATAAGGTCCATCTGTAAGGAGATATGGAGAAAAAATTAATTGATGAAGCCAAAAAAATAATTTAAAAAAATCACCCAACAATAAATATGTTTTACTGCAAACATTCTCAACAGGAATACATAACAGTTATTTGTATTTTTAGACAAAAAACTGATTACAAATATGACTTCATGGATAATATATATTTCTATTTAAACTCTCACCTGTAACAGTTTTCATTAAATTAATTTTTGAATGGGAATAAAATCTTCACTTTAGATGGTTTTATCATTTACTAATGCAGTGCAAACCGGTTTATAATATAATAAATTTCAACATATTATAATTTATCAATATTTGATTTTTTTAGGGTAAATCTATTGCTTTGGTTGAACAGGTAAGAAATATTGAATTAGCTTTAATTTCTTAATATCACAAGAGGGAGTGCTGAGTCTAGATAAACTGGAATAAAATATGTACTGTACCTGTTTATAGCAGTCATCCTCCTTACACAAAGCTGAAATGATAAAACAACAGTTAATGGTATATCAAAACTAGAATATCAGCAGAAGCTGACAAAAGCCCTCAGCCAAAAGAACAGTGTTTAGAGGTGGTAACAGTAACAAGTACTAAATATCTGTTCTCACATGGATATATATCTGTACATGTCTAAGTTATAAATTTAAAATGGAGATGTATTACCATGATTCATAACAATCCACCAAATACTTCCTGAAAAATAAGCTTCTAAGTTTGATTCTATTATAAGCTTTGTGACCTTGAAAAGTAGGTCAAGGTCACCCATCTTCCAACTTGACTGAGATTTTTGTCAATTTACATCTTCACCAAAGAAATAAAATTCCTATTATGAATCCTTTTAGAGATACCCTGCTCACAAGGCCAAAGTTGAAATTAATTAAAAATCAGAAATTGCAGGTGGCGCCCCCAAACTTGTGCAGCAGTTACAAACCATCAGTCCCTATGATCATAGTAAGCATTGTGAAAATCCACCCAATGGTTTCTGAGAAATAAGATTCTAAATGTTTTTTTCTATAATCAGCTCTAAAACATAGATAAATAGGTCAAGGTCACCCATCTTCGAACTTGACCAAGTATTTGTCAATATACATCTTCACCAAAGAAATAAAATTCCTATTGTGAATCCTTTTTGAGAAATCCCACTCACAAGCCCAAAGTTGAAAAATCCGATAAAAATTCATTAAAAATCAAAAATTGTAGGTGGCAACACGAAAAATGTGTAGCAGGTACAAACTATCAGTCCCAATAATCATAGTAAGTTTTGTGAAAATCCACCAAATGGTTCCTGAGTAATAAGCATCTAAGTGTTTTTTTATAATCAGCTCTAAAATGTAGAAAAATAGGTCAAGGTCACCCATCTTCGAACTTGACCGAGATTTTGTCAATATACATCTTTACCGAGGAAATAAAATTCTGATGGTGAACCCTTTTCAAGATATACCGCTCACAAGGCAAAAGTTAACGGACACTGGACAGACTGACGGACGGACAGCTTGGGTGACGACAATAGCCCATCAGCCTAAGAGCTGAGGGCTAAAAAGGTAGGCTCTAGTAGATTAAGTAAGAATACAATTCTGGGAAATATTAACGCTTTTACAAATGATACTGATGAACCAATTCGGCCATTTCTAAAAAGAAGAATATATAATCATTCTATATCACTCAAATATCAGTCTGAATCACAAAAATATAAACAATTATGTCAAAATTTTGAATGATAACAATAGATATTTCCTTGTCATTAGAGCATAAGTTAAAGTATAATTCAAAACTAAAATATTTATTAATCAAAAACAAAACAATGTTGAGGAAGAATAGAATATTCACACTGCAATATATTTTAAATCATCAAACACTGTTATGTGTGGCAATGATAAAATAGTTCAATTCAGTATTAAAACACTAGCCTCAATATAGCCTATACATTATTAAAATGTGATGACATTTTACTGAAATAGAAATTAAAAATAAAATTGATAATAAATTATAATTTAAATATAATCACCTGTCACCATCAGCATCTGGTTCACAGGTAGCTTCATCCAGAACAGTATCGTCCTCAGTATCAGTGATGTTACCCTCTGTGATGATGGTATCAGTGCTTTCTTCACTTGCCTCATAAAAATCGGAGTATGTTGCAGTGTTGCTGACCTGGTGGCCCAGGTTAACCTTCTCATCATCAACATCACAGGTAGTTCCACTGATGTCCTTTTCATTTGGAAGTTCTGGTTCAACAAAGGTGACGCTTTTGACCTTTTTGGTACTTTCGGGTTTGATTTCATCAACATGGGTGACACTTGTGAACTTCTTGTTGGCTATTACTGGGCGCGTTTTATCCACGTAGGTAGAGTTGTCCTGGTGAAGCTTCACATCATTGGTACAAGATCCGTCAGAGTTCGTGCCACTAAGAACAGCATTCTGTCTACTTGGACTCTGGACAGAGCTATTGTTGTTCCTGTTAATTTAAAAATAATCTTGGTATCATGATATGTAGAATTAGTTACTACGACCACACCTTTGATGCACTCAGCCCCTCTATCAGAGCAAGTCGTTCTTGTTCTTAACAATATTATTTATGTGTAAATTAAAAGCTAGTGGTAAAACAAAATACTTGAGAAAGTGTTAAAAAAGAACATCTGTGGTACATTGGACATGCATGGGTCACTTTACTCTTCACAATAAAACTTGTTACATCATTTGTATCTTCGTTTTTTCCCCCTATTTTATTGTAACATTAATTGGAATGTACACTGTGATCTTATTGAGGAACATTTACAGGAGAACCCCAGTTTGTTAACTGTTTTCAAAGATTTTGAGGAAATATGCAAAACTGGACAAAGAGCCTTTGAGAAAATTCTCAAAATAAGGGAATCACAACAGTTCTCACCTATGTTGTCTACCCCTGATCACATCAAACATGGAATTGGAGCACGCCAACTCGTCACGGCTGACTTTGCGGCCATCAGATGGTGGTCTGTAATGTCAGAAAATTTATATTTTTAAGCATGAAATCCTGGCTATTTATTAATAAACCATTTTTCCATTTAGAAATATTACTGGTGATGATATTTAAGTATACAAGTATGTGCTGTGAAATTTCTTTACTGAGAAGTTATCTGTCAGACTGTAGAACATGCAAACTTAATCAAATATTTATATCAAATAAAAGCAAACTCTTAAATTGAGCAAAACAAGGTCTACAGATACTGTTGGTACAAAAGCTGACTGGAAGATTTCAGTGCAAGAAAAGAAATAAAACCAGTAAAGTATTAAAATAGGAAACAACGACTAGGAAGAACAAACCTATAATATTTGGTGATGCAGAGACTAAAAATCAGCAGTACAAGTAAGGAGAGTGCAATGATCCCTGTGGACATCCAGATTCCATTCTGTGAGAGAAACACACATGCAGAGGTTAAGTATAGGAGACATGCAGAGGTTTAACCGTTTAAGTAAAGGAGACATGCAGAGGTTTAAGTAAAGGAGACATGCAGAGGTTTAAGTACAGGAGACATACAGAGGTTGAAGTGCTGGTGACATGCAGAGGTTTAAGTACAGGAGACATAAAGAGGTTTAAGTACAGGAAACATATAGAGGTTAAAGTACATAAAGAGGTTAATGCACAGGAGACATACAGAGGTACAAGTACAGGAGACATACAGAGGTTAAAGTACATACAGAGGTTAAAGCACAGGAGACATACAGAGGTTCAAGTACAGGAGACATACAGAGGTTAAAGTACATACAGAGGTTAAAGTACAGGAGACATACAGAGGTTAAAGTACATACAGAGGTTAAAGTACAGGAGACATACAGAGGTTCAAGTACATACAGAGGTTAAAGCACAGGAGACATGCAGAGGTTCAAGTTTATATGACACAGATATAGATTAGAGAACTTGAGACATACAGTCTAAGTACAGGAGGCATAAAATGATACAGCTTGCATACAGGGAAGGTGCAGAAGTAAGAAAAAAAATTTAAAAAACCCCAGTAAAATCTTTCAGCACAGGAGTGATAGAATAGCCACCATGTTTCAATGTTTTTCATTACAAGCTGTCATCTGTATGATTCCCTGTGAACTAAATTTTTCATTATACATACAGCAGGTAGTAATTTAATGGTAAAAGTGCATTTATTGGTTCAATGGGGAATCAAATATGCATATTTCCATCATTATCAGAGTTTATGAAATGCTGTTGAATTCAAAGTTACTAGAGGAACAAAACAACACAAAGAAAAAACAGTACATGCAAAAATATCAGAATTACATAGATTATAAAGCAATTTGGACTGTTCTTATTCTATATGTGTGTCTGTGTACAAAACTTTCAACCAATGAATGTTTTTATACACATTTCGTCCCTGTGCAGATTTATAATAAGATATTAAAGAAAGGTTTTCATAATGAGACCGCTACACTGATGTACACAGAGTATAACACATAATATCAAAGAGTACATACCACAGCCCCAGCAAAGTAATCACATAAAACATCTGCAGATCCCTCGTAAACGTTGTGCAGAGGTTGGCACTGCCCAACTTCATTGTTAAGCTGTATAAAAACAGAAGAGCACTTGAAACACTAGTGTCACAGTGATGATGAAAAACTGATAGAATGATGTTGTATATTGTGTATGCTATGATACAAATGTCAGCAAATAAGTTGACAATTGGCTTTAAAATGCCAAGGCAGTGACAACAAATATATCTGATAGAATTGTGTCATTAAAGAGTTTCTGTGATAAAAAAGAGCTACTAAGTTAGCAGTGAACTTTGGAACACCAGTGATGATATATACTTGAAAGAATAATGTGTTTTCATTGACAAAACCATGTTCAATTAACAAGAGTTCATCAATTCTATCCTTACAAATATTTTACAGACTGACACACAAAGATGTACTCTATATTGGGTCAAAACATGAGAGTTAATAAATTTAACTTTTGTTCTGCCATGACTAATTAATTTTCTTTTGCCAGCAAGAAAGTGATTAACAAATGAAGGTAACAGGAGTTGATACTCACAGCCTTCTGAACATGAGACACATAGCCTTGAGCCAGACCAACAAGACGCTCCCTGAACCTAGTGGCTCCCTGAAAAACATAAAAATAAGTTATTTTACATGACACCAGTCTCAGCAGTTCTAATTCATCATAATGTTTCCTATAATCTCACATAGTCAGATAAGATTGATACTGTCAGTGTTATCAGACACCGTCTTTTTAATTAGACATTGCACAAACTTAAAAAAAAAATAAGATATTTTTCTGTTAATCAGCTTGGCAGAAAAGGAAAACACAAAATCATGAAAAATATTTCAATGACTGATGAGTAATCTGACCTGTGTCATTAGCTCTGTCCCTTCATCTGCAAGAGTTGTCTGGATAGAGCTTGCCCTGGTGAGGATATCCGACAAGGTGGTCTAAAAAATACATTATAAATTAACTTTTATAAAGGTTTTTTATATACAAAGCAGAACACAAATGTTATACAAAGCAAAAATATGAACAAAAATTGGCCAAAAACCTAAATTACTAACAGTTATTTATGTAAAGGCTTAATCAACTCTAGCTATTTGTGCTATTGACTTGTGTCTTAAGTTGTCACCATCAACAGAACAGTTCTTCCGTTATCTCTACAGGACACACACACACAACCAAAATGTAAAAAGTAACCTTGCTTCACATCAGGGTAAAGATATATGACCCTGGACTTATTGTGATCCTTGCTGCTGAAGTTTAGATTTGATAAATGAATTAAATGATCAAATACAAAGCTTTACTTCAGTTCCACAGAACATGCTACTTTTAATTTTTTTAATTTGATGAAGATGTTTATTGATCACTCAAAAAGATCTATTATTTACCTTAATGGATGAAAGCGAGTCACTCGTAGCTTTCAGTTCCTGGTTCAGTGTTCCCTAAAACAAAAATGAAATAAACACTGATTAAAGATGTCCCTTTGGTCAATACTGACGTTAACATTTGGATCATGAAATGATAAATTATAAAAATATGTACTATTTTTGAATGGCTTCAAAAACACCTGTATACAACAACTTTCATTCTCCATTGCTCTATCTCTCTCGCCTTTACTCTCTTGCCCTTACTATCTGTTAAAGTATAAACCATATTTTGATTTCTGTCGTTCACCAATTTTGACATCACATTTCTTTAAAAAAGAATAATATATAATAGAATTTTCTTTTGTTAGGTTGTGCTGTTAAGATAAACAATTCTGTTTTTATCATATTTCCCTGCCCACACTCACATATGGAAAAAAGTGCCCTTTTTGGGGGGCTTAAAAGTAAATTATTGTCATTTATCTCTCATTATTACTGAAAAATACACATGATGCTGGGCAGAAATTACTGATAGACAGGTATATAAACCGAGAATATATCCACTAACCATTGACACCCTCATGGCTGAGACCTGGTTATTATTAAGGGCTGTCAGGTCGTCTCCCATTTTCTTGTACTGCTGTCTCAGGGTCTGTGGAGGAAAGTATTCAAGATAAGTGTATCTTTTAAAGAGCAAAGGTTCTTACTGTTACATGTTCTCTTACTAGACCCTTTTGATACACAAAACAATCTCAATTAAAATATCTAGGCAATGAACAACTAAGAATCTGAGAGTCACTCAGCTGAGATTAAAGCCAAATAAGAAATATCTTTGAATGTGTTGAAACGCATAATAAATACCTGATCAGTGATCCGGTTGTCATTAGCAACCTGGTACAATTGACCTGCAGCTGTGGTCAGATCCAGCTGATCCAGGCCGGATTCCAGCTGGAAAGATATTGGATAAAACATAGTTAACAAAGGTTAAAAGTCATTATATGATGGGGAGAGATGGACAGAAAAATGTTAGTATTAAATCTTAGTGTGGTGTTGTGAAAAATGAAAGTTTTGTTTAAAACATACCTGCTTTCTCCATCTGTAAAATTTAAAGTCTATCGGAGAAATCTGCATACATTAAAGGTAGAAGCTAATGTATTTCATTACAGAATACTACGTTTTGTTAGGTGATATTATTTTTACTGGTTCATTTTATAATAATGAAACTGCATTTTAGGGTTTTCCAATTAAATAATAACCATATAGACTTACATCTTTGGTGAGAGATTCTGGGTTTAACTCAAGATTGTTGCTGGATATCAGTGATGACAGAGAACTGCTGGTGGCGCCATCTATGACCACAACGTTACTGAGGGATGTGCTGATCTGTCCATCCAAGGAGCCAGTATCAGGAATATACTGAAGCAAAAACAAACATTTTTTATTGATATATAATGATTTTCAATTCAGTATAACATAGCTATAATGAGATCAGTTATAAAATATTAACCACAGCATGCATGACCAGGTGTACATGTGTGTGCGCTTACATTATTACAACAGAGGTGATATATTACAGGGCCAAACCTAACAATTATAAACACTGACTGGATCTGTGTTGCTGTCCTTCATTAGGGGAAATATAACTTTTTTTTTCATGGACCAAACTCTGATGTGAATATTACAGATGTGACTTGTGACCTCTATTCTTTGTACCTATTTACATTTACCATAATTATTTCTTGGCTATCATAACTCTTGAGGTAGTGAAATAAATTTCTTAGCTATTATCTCTCTGACACTGTAAGATAAATCAACAATTTCTGATTATGAAAAAATTTACCTTTTTTTATATTTCATTTCTCTGAGATAGTGAGATAAAAAGATTATTTACAGTTACTGTATAATGTCTTTGTGACTGTGAGATAAAGCTATAACTTCTTTCTATCAAATCTGTGAGACTGAGAGAAAAGTCTTTAAATTCTTTTCAATCATATTTGTGATTCTGTGAGTTAAATATGCAAATGCTTTTCTATTATATCTTTCAGACTGTAAAATGAAGGTATAACAAATAATAATAAATAAATCTAATTAATCAAGAAATTTCTTTTATACCATATTTGTGAGACTATGAGAAAATTCTATAGGTTAAGCTTTCCACTCTAAGACTAGGACCCAAACCTATAACTTTTTTCTACCATTTCTGTCAGATTAGGAGATAAATGTGTATTGTCTCAGCTATCATATCTCTGAGACTGTGAAATAAATCTACAATAATATTTAACCAAACCTTCTCAATTTCCATGTATTCTGTGACATCTATCAGGTTTTCCAGCTTGAACACTTTGTACAGGGCCATGTCCTGCTCACAACCACTGAAACCAGAACAAGGCAGCAATGAAACAATCTGAAAGCTCAATGGTCATTAAGTCTGTTTCTGTTATATAGTAATTACCGGTAGATAGTAATTAAACATTCACTAAGATGTCATCTTTAACTTTGCTGAAGGAGTCCTTAGGTCTCTGACTTCCTAAACTATTGGGCTCCATAAACATCTTTTCCTTCTTTAAAAGAAAATAAATTTTATACTGCATACTGAGAGCACTTATGTGTATGATATTACAGAATACTTACCCCATGACATCAGATATCTGCAGGTTGATGTTTTTGCCAGGATACATCATGTTACCAAGGTTGACAGGGACCAACTGAAATATAAAAGTAAGTATTCAGAAGCGTTTTTAAATTTGCTCTGGAAGGGAAAAACATATCTTTCTATGAGTGAAAAAAACATTGATATGATGTAAAGGTGATAAAGCGGCGTCATGACCCAAATAAAAAAAGCTGTTATAATCTGTTAGTGGGAATAAATTGTCATGATCTGTGAATTTAAAAGAAGTATTAAGATCTATTAGTGGGGCATTTGGGTTAAAAATATATAACATCTTGGTATATGAGTACAAGTGTCATGATCTATTAGCTGAAAACAGTTTTAAGGTTGACATTTGGTTAAACACAGTACCTCATCAATGGTGGATGGTGACTCCAGTCCTTTACAGGTGACAGACAGAGCTCCACTCACAAAGAAGAACACAGAGGCGAGAAGAAAGAAGATTATGACAAACACCAGGCAGAAACTGAGAATGCTGTAAAAGAGAGTTCAGTGTGAGAGGGTAAAGATACAGCAGGCAGAAACTGAGAAAGCTGAAAGAAGAAGGTTTGAGTATAAGTTCAGAAAGATGACATATGAAAATCTTTAACACAAAGAAAAGTTCACAAGCAATGAAAACCAACAGACCCATCCATCAGATGGAAAGCAAATATATTATAGGGATAAGTTTTGAAAAATAATACTTTCATCATGATGATGGAAGAAATAAGTGAAAAGAAGAATGGAATAAGATCACCTAAAGAAGCGAGAAAATATATAAGAAAAGGGGATGTATTTGGAGTAAGGCAACACAGAATACCTAATTTCTTATTCAAAATTATGAACAATTTTATATTGTTCCTAAAGAGTATTATAAAAATTTAAGAAAAATATGTCAGCCCTTAACAGCTTTGATAGAGATGAGAATGACTTATCCTGAAACACAAAATTAGTCTCTAAAGCTGACAGAAGTATCTTCTTTGGAGTGCAAGGATAAAACATTCACTGGAGGATGAAAAGGCCACATATCAACAACAGGTTGACTATTAATTGTGTAGGTCTCCAGAACAGGAGATAATGGTACTACTTGTGTGAAGTACAGGAGATTACTGTACTACTAGTGTGAAGTACAGGAGATTACTACCATTTTCCACCCGTGGATAATTCGCTCCCGTTGATAATCCGCACCCCTATTTAGAGCAACAATTTCTGAGGAAAAACATAACCCTGTGTATAATACGCAGCCTGTTTCTGGCCAAAATCTTTAATGCTGCAACTTGTATTTGCCATAGTAATTGAATATGCACTGGCTCCATGGAGGTAAACTTTGCCAGTCAGACTGTCAAGTCTCTAAGAAGAAGATCGTTACACTTAAAATAGCAAAAAGGTTATTCTCCTTTAGCTGTCAAATGTAAAAAAGGGTGCTGTTAAGTGTACAATACTGACAAGTACCTGTTTTAAGTAAGATATTATATACTGAACAACCACCTGTAAAATGCGAGCAAATTACGACCATTTTATATCAGTCCCTTTCAAAACGCCGTTATATTATCAATTTATAAATGCTGTGAAATACGACCACCTGGCTATAACAGATTACGAGTTTTTTTTCTGACCAAAGTGATATATTACTATTAAATTGACCTGCCTAATACGGGCCATCATGTTTATCCAGCGCTGACCCGGTTGATTGCCCATAGGTTAAGTCGCAGTCACCTGTATGTACTCACTGTTTGTTTTATTGTTGTGCGAATGTACCGACTACCGAACCCTGGCTGATGCCTGGTATTCTAGGCACCCGGGGCAGATCCTGGACTTCCCCTGACCATGTGACAGACTCACACGACCTGCTAATCTACGTAAATGGAGGTGCCCTGATTTTAATCTTTGATCTTTGCCCCCGTGGTTTGTCTTTCATCTGTACAGTGCAATATGCAACATAAAAGATTTTCTTTCAAGAGTGCATGACCTATGGTGTTCTATATATATAGTTTAGTATAAAAAAAAATCCCCCAACCTTTGTTATCAACTTATAACACCATGGCCGTGATAACATTAATTTGTACAACTGATCAATCTGACCATGACGATGTACAAAATAGGGTAATTAATTAACTAAAGGAACCACTAGGCAATTATTCCTCCCTTGGCACAATTTAAGTATTTAAGTGTATCACAGATCATTTCCCAAGAGAATTAATGACCCGGTATAACAACCCCAGTGCTGGTGCCATCTACCAACTGACAATGACATTAAATGAAGTCAGCCAAACCATGCACAGTCCTGCATACCCAGGTAGCACAAAAATATTTTTTAGATGTTTTAAAAACGTTTTGCAAAATGTTTTGAAAATGTTTATTCGTGATATTTTTATAACGTTTTTTTGTATGTTCGAAAAAACGTTTTTAAAACGTTTTTCTAAAAACGTTTTAAAAATGTTATTTAAATGTTTTTTAAATGTTTTGGTAAAACATTTTATAAACGTTTTCATAATATTTTATTAACATTTTGTGAGATACATTATTTTGATATTTTAGAAATGTTTCCATCAAAATATCCAAGAAACGTTTTCTAAATATTTTGTAAAACATTTTATAAACGTTTTCATAATATTTTATTAACATTTTGTGAGATACATTATTTTGATATTTTAGAAATGTTTCCATCAAAATATCCAAGAAACGTTTTCTAAATGTTTTTGTAAAACATTTTATAAACGTTTTCATAATATTTTATTAACATTTTATGAGATACATTTTTTTGATATTTTAGAAATGTTTCCATAAAATATCCAAGAAACATTTAAATAACATTTTCACATTGACCTACATGCTGAAACATTTTCCCTACAACCCAATTTGTGGTATATTTTGCATGGGATGATATCATACCTTGTGAATATATAAGCATTTAATTCATATTTTGAGTTGACAGGGTTTCTGTAGTGTGTGCAGGACAGGGCAAATTGGTAACCAGCTTTTGTAGTACCAACATGGATGTGCATGAAAGGTAGAAAAAGAACTTTCCCAATTATTTTATCTATGTTATGATCATATCTGCCCAAAAAGGGATTTAAACCATAGAGTTAATTCATCTCTGTTGAAACTACAGCTGCATATTTTATGTCAGTTTTGCTTACAACTTCACAACAGATAAACATATTCTCACGTATCAACAAAGAAAACCATAACTGGTAAGGCACAGAGATTTATTTAAAAAAACATCAGTCTGAATCAGAGTCTGTGATGTCTTCCACTGGAGCAGGCGCCCTTCCTTTCGTTTTCGTCTTTGCTTCTTGTTTCTGTAGAAATAGATATGTACATATTACCATAAATAAAATTCACTAAACAAAAACTTTTAATGGGCAAGTCACCAATTGACAGGAATTTATTTATCTTATTACATACAAGATGTAAATCAATTACTGAATGCCTACTGTATTGTATATTACAATATGATACCTGACAGATCTGATAGGATAGAACAGTTATTTAATTTATTGATAATACAAAAAGTACAGTTCTTTAAAAAATGAATCTAGATGAGAAACGATGTTCTCTCTACTCAGAAAACATAAAGAAACCACAATGTTATTTGCGTTTCCAGTTAAAAAGTGACTTTAATAATACATTATCTTACAGTACAATACATATGACTTTTTGATATATATCAAGTGATATATTACCTACCTACCTACCTACCTTTACCTTAGTTACCAATACAATATTTTTCTTTTATCACCATGTTTCCTGCACAAGTGTATTGTTATTCATTAATACACTTTAATATGTTATATTGCAAATGTGTAATTTTGTCAAATTCAGGTCGGGAATTTTTTTTTATTCTTAAGCAAAGACAGGTGGGCTAAAATGTGTTCATTTACACATGTTAGTGAACATCTTTCCAAATTAATATGAGCTTGTTCATAGTTTTATAGACAGACACTATTATCTAGAGATTATATATCAGTTGCTAGAGAATACTGTAAAGGTTCCATATTACTATTCATATCGTTCAAGAGAATGCATATCCACAAAAAACAACCCAATTTAAAAGTTGAAATGCCATTCAAATTAAGCTAATGTATATTGCCTTTTATTAAACTCACTTTCAGCCAGTTGGTACCTCCTTCTTTGTTTGGTGCGTTGCGCAGTACCTAAGCTATTTCATGGTGCACATCCATGATGGCAACCTTGCCTTTCATGCTCTTCATTACAGCCTCTGTAGAATACAAGTGACAGAGTGTTTTATTTTCTTTATTTGGAAAGATCAATATTGACAAAACCCATATATGTATCATAAGATGTACCTTTATCAAGATGCTATAGCTATGTGAAAGCAACATGACAATGAAAGCAAAAACAAATTTAATGATGGTCACTCAGGCCTTAAAAATGAATTCAGTATTAAATACCAAAGTCAAAAACAAATTAAACAGTACCTGAATGGCTACATCATTTGGGATGATTTTTTAGATGATGTAGGAATATTTTAAAGGAAAAAAAATGCTATGTATAAATAACAGTTGAAAAGGCTGGCATTGAATTTGAATCATATCTTCTGTATATTCTTGCAATATAATATGTAGTATCTTAACTAAACTACATTATTGTAACTGCTCTAGAAAGTTAACATTAAAGACCATGAAAAAGCCATCCAGTTCATCAGATGAAAGAAGGAATGAGTCTGCTTCTACACACAACTGTTCCTCTCCGCATCACCAGCTAAGATATATCAGGGCATAGTGATGTGCATGTGTAAATCTATAACAACAGATGAAATTAAGAAATCACTTTAACATTAAGGCATTGATGAGACATGAATTTCATATTCACTTATTGGAAAACTTACTAGAAATCAGTTTTCTTACAGGTCTATCTTTAAACCTGGTCTTTCCCTTGGCACCAGTCATACTGAACTGAAACATCAAATGGTTTGTCATCAGGGATCTCATAATCAAACCTGTCACCTTTGTAAGGTCTGCATCCTTACAGAGGGAGGCCAAAAGCTTTACCTAGAAAAGAAGGTTTCATTACATGGCAATGGAGAGAGTAACAAGATTTGCACAATCTAGATAAATATAGCACAGCTCATTGTAAGGTCATATTTTTTCTTTGTCATTAAAAACAATTGAAGGTTTTCTTTTATTTCAAGCTTTGAATTCATACTGTATAAAGCAGGTAGAGGCAATGAAAAGTTTGGGATGAAAAGTTTGGCCTCAAATGTAAATGCATTCTTTTTAAAGAAATGAGTCCTGTCACCATGACCTATGACGGTTGGACCCCAAAATATGTACACGGTCCTTACTTTAGTGGTGAGTCATATATAACTTAAGTTTGAAACCAATATGTCAAACTGAACTAGAGTTATCATCTGGAAACTAATTTGTGAACAGATGGCCCCTGTGACCTTGACCTTTGACCATGTGACCCCAAACTCATTTATGCTCTCCCCATACTCAGCCTGCAAGTCAGCTAAATGTGCAAAATGGAAAGTTTGGGATGAAAAGCTTGGCTTAAAATGCAGTCATAATCCTTTTTAAAAAAGTGAGTCCTGTGACCTTGACTTTTGACCTCATGATCCAAAAACTTATAGGTTCTTGCTTTAGTGGTGGTCCATATGTAAGTCAGGTTTGAAATCCATGTGTCAATACAACCTGGAGTTATCATCTGGAAACAAATTTGTGGATGGACAGATGGACAGACAGACAGACAAACAGACATACAGACAGGGTGATAACTATATGGTATCCACTTGTGATCAATAAACACACCAGGTTTTGAGACACTAGATGTAATTACAGCTGAGAAACTGACATGATTGTTTATAGTAAAAAATATTTGTTAAAATAACAAAATACAGGTGGCACCACCACTTTTCGGGAGCTGACAAAACTAGTCATGGTCAATATCCAAGGCAAGATTCATGACAATCCATGCAATAATTATCAAGATATTGGAGGTTTTGTATAATATTTTTTATTATTATGGGGGGTACTTTCAAGCCCCATAACTCGGAGGATATAGGTCACAGTGACCTAATTTCAGGTTTCCAAGGAGATTTTTTATTGACCTCCCTGGATATTTACTTAGAAGTTTCTAGGTCCAGCAGTTATGATTTATGCCATGTAAAGGGACGGCTGGACGCCGGAAAGGATGACTGACAAATCGCCATTCCTATTCCTCAGTTGAGAGAGAGAGAAAGAGAGAGAGAGAGAAAGAGAGAGAGAAAACAGCAGACAGTATCATGTGGGAGGTGTATGTCATTTAATTGACAGGAATGTCACATATAAGGCTTGGCCTGATAGTGGTGCCCTTTGCACCTAAGACAGCTCTGTAATGCATGCTTAGAGAGCTGGCATGTTACTGGGTTACAGCTCATTAAGACTGGTGCAGACGCACCTAGACTATATGGATAATATGTTGACCCCAAATTTTATTAGCTTAAACCCAGTTAATAACCACACACACAATAACAAGATGTATATAAAACAACCAATTTGAATGAAAATTTAGTAAACTTGATTATAAATCAATGGAAAATGCTGATGATATTGCATATATATATGTTTATATTATGAATAATAAATTATATAAATGATCAATTATACATACTGATATATAGGCAATAGAAACATCTCCCAATGGGTATGTGCCTATTCTGTCATTATAACTTCTATACTTTCTATCCTAAATAAATAAATGTGCTTGGTGTTTGAAATTTGTTGTACAGCCGAATCAGTTGTGGTCATGATATTGTTTATTGTATACAGGTTGGATGGCTGTCACCCCTCTCCAGCTGAATTGAAACCTTGTTTGAAGCTTCGTGCATCATGGCACAATGAGTTTTAATAAACAAATGTACAAATGGTCCTGCTACTTATTAGCTATTTGGAAATTATAATTATGAATATGAATGAAAATTAGGGGAAAAGATAAATGAAATATACTCACAATAGCTTGAACACTCATACCCACCGCTTCAACTGTTTAGTCTGGCATGCTGAATTTCCCGCCAAAATGTGGTCTCTACAGGGAAACAGTAACTCTAGTCTATTCCAATTAAGCCGCAATCCGGAAAAAAAAACATGAGTTCGCCAGAGAGGTTATATGATAAGGTACACACTGATAGTTGTAGTGCACAGGACCACATTATATAAGCATAATATGAACATGCTGTACTTTTTGACACTTATTTCCAAGTTTTTTCTTGTAAAGCTTCATTTCTAAAGGTATAATTAATTCTGAACAAATTGCCTCCTGGCAGATAAAAAATGTTTATATTTAAATACATATTAATCTTACACATAATTAATATATATATATATATATATATATTACATCTTTAACAATCGAAATATATGGCTTATAAATTTTTCAGGTAAACATTTGTATCAACATTTTTTAAATGTTTTGTTTATTATTCATATTTTTTTTCATTTTTTTTTCAACAATTTTTTTTATTCATTAACATTTTTTAAACATTTTTAACTTTTACATTCACTAGTATGCCTAAGGCAATGACATGACGCAGTCACGTAATCCCTGAAATGGGATTGGGTTATTTAAGTCATACTACATCTTGTACATTTTTAATATGTCTCATAAATGTTTCAGGTAAACATTTTTCATCAACATTTATAAAACATTTTAAAATGTTTTTAAAATGTTTAAAAAACGTTTTGGGAACCCATTTATGTGCCCTATGGGTAAATGTTAAAAAAATGTTTTATAAATGTTTTTAAAAAATGTTCTGTTGTAACATTTATGCGCTGTTTTTAAAAAAAGTTTTAAAAATGTTTTAAAAATGTTTTGATAAAAATGTTCTTTTGTAACATTTATGGGCCGTTAGTAAAAACATTTTAAAAATGTTTTTAAAACATTTTTAAAAGATGTTCTGTTGAAACAATTATGCAACATATTGAAAATGTTTTAAAAATGTTTGAAAAGATAAATAAAATATACTCACAATAGCTTGAACACTCAGACCCTCCCCTTCCACTGTTTAGTCTGGCATGCTGAATTTCCCACCAAAATGTGGTCTCTACAGGGAATCAGTAACTCTAGTCGATTCCAATTAAGCCGCAATCCGTATTAAAAACACGAGTTCGCCGGAGGAGTTTTATGATAAGGTACACACTGATAGTTGTAGTGCACAGGACCACATTATATAAGCATAATATGAACATGCTGTACTTTTTGACACTTAATTATTTCCAAGTTTTTTTTTGTAAAGCTTCATTTCTAAAGGTATATTTTATTCTGAACAAACTGCCTCCTGGCAGGTAAGAAATGTTCATATTTAAATACATATTAATCTTACACATAATTAATATATATATATATATATATATATATATATATATTACATCTTTAACAATCGAAATATGTCTTATAAATTTTTAAAGTTAACATTTGTATCAACATTTTTTAAATGTTTTATTTATTATTCATATTTTTTTCATTTTCTTTTCAACAATTTTTTTTATTCATTAACATTTTTAAACATGTTTAACTTTTACATTCACAAGTATGCCTAAGGCAATGACAGATGACGCAGTCAAGTATTCCCTGAAATGGGATTGGGTTATTTAAGTCATACTACATCTTGTACATTTTTAATATGTCTCATAAATGTTTCAGGTAAACATTTTTCATCAACATTTATAAAACATTTTAAAATGTTTTAAAATGTTTAAAAAACGTTTTGGGAACCCATTTATGTGCCCTATGGGTTAATGTTAAAAAAATGTTTTATAAATGTTTTTAAAAAATGTTCTGTTGTAACATTTATGTGCTGTTTTTAAAAAATGTTTTAAAAATGTTTTAAAAATGTTTTGATAAAAATGTTCTTTTGTAACATTTATGCGCCGTTAGTAAAAACGTTTTAAAAATGTTTTTAAAACATTTTTAAAAGATGTTCTGTTGAAACATTTATGCAACATATTGAAAATGTTTTAAAAATGTTTTGTGCTACCTGGGTATTTCAGTTCACAAATCATCAATGTTCGTCGGCTGTGAGCCACATTAAAGGTATATTTAAAGTTTGTGAAATTATGACAGTAAATAAAACCTATTATTATGTTTTCTTATGCCTAATTTGATAAAGTTCAGTGAGTATACACTTAGTTTGCATAAAATCCTTTATTATCACTCACTGTCGGCCCACAATACAATGTCCAATGTGATGGGGAAAATAGTTTGGAATTATGCTTCCATGTATAATACGCACCAATGTTTTTTATTTCAATTTCATGGAGAAAAAGTGTGGATTATCCACGGGGGGGAACGGTATACCAGTGTAGGTCTGAAGTACAGGAGATAACTGTACTAGTGTATGCCTGAATACAGGAGATAACTGTACTAGGTCAGGTCTGAAGTGCAAGAGATAACTGTACAAGTGTGTGCCAGAATACAGGAGATAACTGTACTAGGTCAGGTCTGAAGTGCAAGAGATAACTGTACAAGTGTATGCCTGAAGCACAGGAGACACCTGTACTAGGTCAGGTCTGAAGTACAGTAGCTAGTTGTACCAGTGCAGGCCTGTGTTTTACAGATATAACTGTACTTGGTTAGACCTGAAGTGCAGGAAATAACAAAGCTAGTGCATTTCTGAAGTACAAGAGGGTGTACTCACCAAGTCAGGCAGCTCGCAAATCTGGAGGAGGCCTTCCTGTGCAGTACTTGGCTCCTGTAATGGGTGGTACAACAACCTCCAAACACAGCAAGCAGCACAGCCAAAGCAATAACAGCACAGAACCCAGCAATGCCAAGTCCACCATAATCACTGTGAACAGAAAATAAATAAAACTGATTTATACTTCTGAAACGAAATAAAGTACTGACCTGCAAATATGTCAGTAATAAAAGTTTAAAAAGTTCTAGCCCTTCCTCATATAACACCAAATCACTTGCAAGATGCTATTGATGGTTATTTTCAAATAATACTTAATAGTGCCACTGTTTTCACATGTTGGTGCAATTGGAAATAACCTGGGTTTCACATAAGAACTCTCTAATTGTTGAGCAAGGAATTATGAATACACAACTGACTTACCTAGCAGCTGTACTGTTCAGGGATATGCATAAATTGTATCTATTCTACAACATTGTTTCCAGCACATTATTTAAGAAATCGGAAAAGCTACATTACTGACCGAGACATCTGTACACCATGTAAATCAACAAATATATAATGATTTGCTATATTTTATCAATTAAAGTGAATGGCTTGTTAGATACTTACAAATATGACTTGAAGCTGGAAATAATATCAGACAGAGAATGGAGATTCCCCTTCAATGGTAGCAGGTTTTCATCCAGAATCTTCAAGTGAAAAGAAAATTACACATAGCTACAAAAGGCATTGAAACCACAACATATAAAGCATTATTTTGGTTATGTTTATGCAACAAAGCTGCCTTGTTTAAAATCAATAATATAGTACAAACTTCTTGTACAATACAGTGATTTGTTATTCGATGCAGCACTTCAGTTAAACATTAAGTTCAGTGTTGATATACCGGCATCTGTGGCTCAGGGGTAGAGCACAGGGCACAAAGCCGAGAGATCGTGAGTTTGAATCTCAGCCGAGGAGTGAGATTTTTTAGTCGGCCCCTACCCAGTGAGCGCTCTGCAGGCATAATGGGAGACTGTGCCCAACAGTTGTGTTTCACTCACAAACGAGTGCCCCTTTCAGGAGTTCCTTTGTGGGATGACCCAGCAATTGGGATAACACACACCCAAGACCTGCAGGAGTGATACATCGAGCCTGGTTGATGTCAGAATTATTTTGTGTAAGCCCCTGTCACCTGGTCCAAAACCGGAATGGAATTCTGCAGATGTGCATACTTAGTTTAGCAAGCTTTAAAAATTGAAAGCTGTTACCTCCACTAAAAAATCTTAAAAGAAAAAGAGTAGTTTGAAGCAGTGGATTGATATCTTTGGGAATATCTTAAGACAAAATACCTTCTCCACAGTATCTTTAGCCGACTGTATGTAGGTGCTAATCTGGGTGGTCACTCCATTCAGTGCAGATCCGACCACTAAACAAGTAAAAAAATCAATTATAAACAGAAAGCAACTGTATACAAATATAAATACATCATTATATAATATAGCATTGATTAAGTTTTGACATGAATGATAAAACTATTTTGCTTTAAAATAAATCCCATTTACTAAAAAATAACAATTTTATAAAAATACCCAGTCCTGCAAGGACTTTTACAACAATCTGAAATACAGGGAAAAAGATTCCTTGTGTAGCTGTGATAGCTTTAAATCTACGTGTCAGACACAAACAGGAACAAAAACTGAAAAAAAATCAGCTCTTTAGTTTAAAAAAACTTACTGGTGATAGTTGATGCAGCCTTTGTGTTGATCATGACTGGAATTTCATCAAAGATTGACTTTGCCTGCAAAATAATATGAAAATAATCATTCAACCAGACAGCAAAGACTCTAAGGTCATGTCACCTTCTAGGTATAATTTGTGTGGGTGATCATGCCAGAATAATGGTTATCCTGATATAAACTCTTAACACAGATTATCTATACATTTTTCCTGTTATAAAATTATGGTATAACTGAAGAAATATATTTTAATAATTAATACACCTACTAATCAGATCCAAAATATTAATATATACCGTGGAAGCTCACAATTACGACCACCTTAGGGACTGACCCAAGTGGTTATAATTTTGGGGTGGTCATATTTGTGAAATTCTAAGTCACTCAGGTTTTATATCCGCCAAGGAAAGTGATTGTAATTGTGGGTTGGTCGCAAGGCAGGCTTCCACTGTATTACCAAAAAGAAACTTATCCCATTCAAGTTTCTTCCTATAAAATACTATAATTTTAACTCTTTTTGCTTCAAAGACATTGCAAACCTCATGATTAACTGACCTTGTTGGAGATGTCCTTGACATTAGTGGCATCAAGGTCAGAAAGGCCCTGGTTTTGCTGGCTCAAGTCTGGCGTCTATAAAACATCAAGTAAAATAATAATCAATACAATAAATAGTCTGAGACCACTGTCAGACTCTGGTTAAAAGTTTACATTCAACTGAAAGATTCAAGACATATAATGGCATTTATTACTTGATTTGGTATAACAAACATACTACCTACAAGAAATATAAGTTCAAAGTAAAAAGACATTCAACACTGCAAAATGCATGCACACAGTACATGGATAGTGAACAATCTGGATGAAACTAGTCAGGCAGTAAATTTAACCTTTTATAATACATAGGCTCTAGTTCATTGTTACAGGATTTTCATATTTTAATTAAACCATTTGACATCCCTATTTGTATCCTATTGAATTACCAGTTTGTTGCTTTATTGTTGCCAGTGTGCTTTTCTTACCTAGTAGGACCTGCATAGTATTCCTGAGATTACAAAGCTCAAAGATAACAGAGGATGAGATATCATAAGTTCAAAGGTTTATTATACTAGTATATAAAAAGAGGTTAAAAAAAACCCACAGAGGTCAAAGGTCAATATTGTAATCTTAACAGAAAGACTGGTTACCAACCTGAGAGAAATCCTGTGGCACTGGGATTATATTCTCTGATGGCAGGATGCTGCAGAAAGCTCCGCTGCAGGAAGATGCAGCTGCTTTCATCTGTGATCTGATATCATCAAGGCCTCCCTCCAGAGAGGCAGCATGGGCAATCAGATCCTGTGACGCTTTATTGGCAGAACTGATACTGGTCCTCAGGGCTGATGAACCTACAGGGAAATGTTGTACAAAATTAGTCAGATTAACAGTGTGTTATGTATATTATATGCTGTGACCCTTCACCCTAGACAGCTTATGAGCCTTGTTCCTCCATTTACATTATATATACTTAAGACAACACCCACCAAGTGATGATTCGCCATACAAATTACACAAAAGTCCTAATTATGTCTTACCTCTAATCTCATCAGGCTCAATATCAAATAAATCATTTAAATAACCTATATTATACAGGGATATCCTCAATTAAATTTGCCATGTGTTTTGTAATCACTACCATCCATTAGTTTTAACGAGTTATGACATAACTGAAAATATTTAAGCCTTTTTAATATAAATGTGAAACAAGAATTCGTGGTAGCACTATACCAGGCAATTATTAATAATTCCTGTAATATCTCAACTCTCCTATTAGCCATAAGATAAACAGATATAGTAGAATATTCTTTCATATAATTTCTTTGCACCATAATAAGGAAACTGACCTGTGTCCACAGTATCAAGACCTTTAATCATCTGGTCAAAGTCTGGCTTTACTGTGTCCATGAGAGGTCCAGAGACAACACTACCAGTGTCTGTAACAGATAATAATTCATGAAATATTCAGGATTACACATGGTGGCTTTTATGGAACAATCAGAAATTGTAGATCATTTTCACGACCAGATGCATAAAAATGTTATTATATACATCATTATAAAAAAATTTAAGTAGCAGGTAGCATTTGAAAACAGAACTAACACATTTTAAAACTTATATAATTAAACACCATCATGGCATGCATCAATCAAGTTTTACAGTGAGAAATCTACTTACATTCTTACAACTGGTAAATATTAATTCAGTAATAGAATGGACTATAGACCTACTCTTTACTGTGTTGATCATGGTCTCAACTGTAAAGCCAAAATCCTCTTCCCCAAGCTGTTTCAGATTCTGTAAAATGATAAGATTTTATCAGAAAAAGAATGTCAACTAGATTAATTTTACAACTGTCATTGTATCAAACAGTATTCTTACAGGTCCGTATATCAGAAGCAACTCATAACATCACCTGAACTAACTAATTTAGAGTTGAAACATGGCACTGGGTTATGAAATACGAGATGTAACATGAACCAAATGATTACCCCAGATTTTAAAACAACTTTGCTCCAGTACTCACAGCTGTTATGGGGAAGTTTCTGGGAGAGTGACTGCACACATTTAATACAGAAAGTTCATTGAAGAGTCAATTTCAAAATTAATCGGGCATACGTTAAATAACATTAAAAAAAATATGTTATTAATGTAAATACCCTGAATATGTCATTCTTCATGATCAAGACATCATCAAAGGCTTTGTCTGCCGTCTGAATCATGTGGGGTCCCGTGTTGTACACCCTGGTGGCCATAAGGTAGGCACCACCACCTCCAAACCTGGTGTAAATATATTTATATTTATGTATGACATCGATAAAGGAGGACAACCAAGCTCCCCTAGTCTCCATGGAAACAAGGGGAAAGACATGCACACGCTCATTGAACTGTTACAGAGCAAAAGCAGTGGCAGTTGTTAATGATATATTCATGGAATTTACAATAGGTGACAACTTAATGTATTTTACCTCCTTTTCACAGACACTAAAAATTGAACCTGCATCAAGTTTGCAGCCTATACAATAACCAACAGGCTTTTTCATGGAAATGCTGAATGTTATTTCGGCTGAAAATTGTAACTATGTACCAACTGTTATATATTTCTATGCAGATACATGTATTCATTTATTACTTGGTATTTAATTTATATTTAATCACCTACATATATAAGTCTGACTTTCGCAAATAATGTATAAAAGAGAAGCAAAATACACTTACAAAAGAAAACAACAGGTGACAATGATCAGTAAAACCCAGACTGACACAGTGCATCTTTTTTGCCTCCTGGCCTTTGAGAATTTTACACGCCCTCCACATTTGCCACAGCTTCGGCAGCACCATACGAATGGGCAGCAAAGTAAGCAAAGGATGACGAAAAAAATGCCGATGACCCCAACGGCAGCGAACGGCCAGGACATCTTGACGATCTGTATAATAGCAGAGTATAAAGTGATGACATTCAGAGTACCAATTAACCAAACAGCAGCAAATGGCCAGATCATCTTGTATAATACACATTCATAACCTGATATTAAACAAGTCAGAAGAAAACAGTCAAATATCATTTGATGTATAAAAGAAATATATATAATTTAAGTCAAAGAAAGCTATTAATTTTAATCTTTTCTTATTTACATTTTTTTTTTGGGGGGGGGGGGAGGGGAGGTTCTACTAAGATCAAGGGTTCAGGATTCTATTCTAAGCTAAATTATGAATTTCATTGTTGATATTTCTTTCTTAATAGTTTCACTGATATCAATTTAAGGTATAAAAACAGATAAAAAACAGATTAAAGTTACATATGATACTTCATTAAACTCCTTGGCCTTTGTTGCCAATGTGAGATATCTTTACAATATCTATCTGAATGGTATACAGTGTAGTCCTTCAGTCAAAAGAAGCATTAATAATAATTTAAAAGACTTACTTTCATCACATCCAAACGACCATCTTTGTAATCTTGGTACAAATCTGAAAAAGGATAGAAAAGATTATAAACCAAAAAATAAATTAGCACTAGGAGTTTAATGATACATTACACCTCACAATATGTACATACTGGGACACTTCACTCACTTGAAAACACAGTAAGATACATCTCAGGTAAATGATGATTTACATTTCATTTTCACAGCAGTGGCCTTTCTTCATTTGAAGATATAACTGAGAGGAATGTTCATTTGAAGATATAACTGAGGTTCCTCAAATGAAATTTGTATCCAAACAAATAAAATCTTTAACATTAGCTAAACATCTGCAACATTCAAACACAGATGCAATGGAAAATTAATTTATTTTTCCTGAAATTTGATCATAGGACAGGAAATAAATTTTGTACATGTAAAGATATGAATACCTAGCACATCAATAGTCGAGGTCGTCTTTGACACGATTGTCTGTGCAATGTCAAGGAAAAAGGCCAGTTGGGCATTCTCACGGACTCCAGCTAGGTACGGTGGGAGTCTGTACTCATCAATCTGATCTAGTGGTCCGTACGAGATCATTCCGTCCTTGGTGACCTTGTTCCTGGTGTTGACGGGAGTATTTGTCGGCTGTAAATGGACACTAGTCATTAACAAAATGTACTATAAACATCATATGATGAATTTAAAAAAAAACAGCACAAGCATTTAATTTTATTTACACAATCTTAGAGTCCAGAGACCATAATGCTTTGAAATTTACATCTTTTCAACAAAAAGGCATTAATACAGTACAGGTTTGCCTTTCTACAGAAAAAAATTGCTTTTCCACTAAAGATGCATCCTATACAGGCCTACCATCATATCATACTTTCAGTCACACTTTCCTCAGTGTAAGTCTGATTCTGCCATCTTACATCCCATCTTTCATGCTTACAGTAACACTATTATATCAGAAACATGATTGTGCAATGAAAAAAAAACCCAGGAAAATACAGGAAATAAGGGCCTAAATGCCCAGAAAGTATATAAAATTTTGACCATTTTTATAGGAAAACATAGATTATATAGGTGGAATGTTGGTGGAACACCACCTGTAAAATATTTAATTTTTGTGTCATGTTTGTTATTACCTTTCAGCTACTAATGTGGAAAACATCTAGGTGTTCACCTAACAGATCGGTACAATATGAAAAAAATGCCTTTTGGTGCACATGTCTGTCTGTCTGAGGCAGGCTGAAAGGTGTTATTACGACCCCTGGTTATCTCATATGGAGGTATAAACTAGAAAGGGTGATGCTTTAGAACATGGTCGGGGATGAAAGGGAGCCATCTCAAGACCTTGTAAATTCAGTGGTTCTGATTAGATTGTACTTGGCAATGATGACCAGGACATCTTGTATATATAAGCCAGACAGCAGATTTGCTTTATTACATGCACCTTTCAGTTGCTGGCCGCAGGCCCTGGTTCAGTTTTGCTGTGTTACATCCACCTTTCAGTCTCTGACCGCAAGCCTTGGTTTATATTTGCTGTGTTACATTCACCTTTCACTGTCATTGACCCAGGCCTTGGTTCAGATTTGCTGTGTTATTATATATAATGCACATTCCACATGATTTCAGTCATTGACCGCAGGCCTTGGTTCAGATTTGCTGTGTTATATGCACCTCTCAGCCACTGACTGCAGGCCTTGGTTCAGATTTGCTGAGTGATATGCACCTCTCAGCCACTGACTGCAGGCCTTGGTTCAGATTTGCTGTGTGATATGCACCTCTCAGCCACTGACTGCAGGCCTTGGTTCAGATTTGCTGTGTTATATGCACCTCTCAGCCACTGACTGCAGGCCTTGGTTCAGATTTGCTGTGTTACATCCACCTCTCAGCCACTGACCGCAGGCCTTGGTTCAGATTTGCTGTGTTACATCCACCTCTCAGCCACTGACTGCAGGCCTTGGTTCAGATTTGCTGTGTTATTTGCACCTCTCAGCCACTGACCGCAGGCCTTGATTCAGACTTGCTGTGTTATATGCACCTCTCAGTCACTGACTGCAGGCCTTGGTTCAGATTTGCTGTGTTATATGCACCTCTCAGCCACTGACCGCAGGCCTTGGTTCAGATTTGCTGTGTTACATCCACCTTTCAGTCACTGACCGCAGGCCTTGATTCAGATTTGCTGTGTTACATCCATCATTCAGTCACTGACCACAGGCCTTGGACCAGTTCAAGGGATGATTCACAGGAATTTTTGTTAAATGTTATACAAGTGGAAATTCAAATTTACTGCTTTCTGTAAAGGCAAGCTAAGCTTTCCAAGCTTATAACTAACATGATTGCCAATGGTACTATTTAATTAGAACCTCCCAGTAAACAAAACAAGTCTGCACGGACTTAAAGAACGGGGTTCTTAAGAATGAACCGTTGATACTGATATTTGATAAAAAACACCAAATTTTGAAATACAATTTAGCTGCCAAATAAATATATATATAGTATGGATATGTTTGTCTAAATCTGGTATTACAGTATGTATTAAATACAAATGATTATACAAATGAAGGATTTTGGGGTGCTAGGTAACAATGGCTGAGGTAAAAATGGGTAAGGAAAAGCAGTGGAGATATAAGTTATTAATTTGGTAATTAGTTACAATTTTAGATCAAAACTTTGTACTGCTTGAAGTGAATGAGCAATGTTAAGTTCTTGGTCAAGTAGTGAATGAGTAGATATTGAATTAAAAAAGCCTCACAAGTCAAGAATATAAATTTCACTCTCATAAATCTGAAATCAAAATATATATATATATATATATATATATATATATATATATATATATATATATATATATATATGTGTTTGTGTGTATTAAACATTGGCAAACATTGGAGGACAGCAGTAGACTAAGTTGGGGTTGATAGTGTAGTAGAAGAAGAAGGTATATATATTTAATAGTACTTTCAGTTTCCAAATTTGAAATTTAATCCCTCTTCTGTTATTTTCAATTTAGCCATTTTTACCTCAGCCAGTTTTTACATAGAACAGATTAGCCAAGCGCTGTGCTTGCATACATAAATCAGATCTTATAATAATGAAACACCATAGTCAAATCATACATGATAACTACAGAATCATGTTTTCCACAACTGTTGAAACAATCCTTTGGCCTTCCTTTGGCCTTAGTTTTCTAATAACATATTTAAGTGAAAATGATTTATTACTGTACAAGATATGAATACTGAATACCTGACACTGAGTTTTGTAATTACATGGAACAGTTATTCACAAAATGAAAGTAGGACAAATAAAACTTTGAAAATTAGTCTTTTAAATTTTTTTATAAAAACAAATATACATCATCCTTGTCCTATTTTCGCTGCATGTGGGGGGGCAGGGGTTGACATTTACCATTACTTGACTGCCCGGGGCAGACCTTTCACTAAGGCTTTCATGAATTCAGTGCAGGTGAAATTAGACCCAGTTGTGGCTCTGTTAACCATGTTGTAAACATTTACCTGTGTTTACAAAAGAGCCACAACTGGGTCTAGTGAAAACTTAGGTTGGGTCCAACTTCTCTTTGATATTAAAGAACAATTGTTTATCCACATGACTGGTATTGTTCTGTTAACATGACATGAAAATCTTGCTATTTTGTCATTAGTCTTGATCAAGACTGAAGTGCTAGGCTAATGTAATTCAATGTCTGGTCCTACGACATTTTTGTCATATATATTTACTATTTACTCTAATTCTCGGGGGGGGGGGGGGGGGGGGGGTCATACATGCCAACATTCAGTGACATCTGGGATCTGATCATATGATACTTTCTGTTTTCCAAATGTATGCCCAGCTAAGCCAGTCTTATCAGGTTTAAAGAGATTCAAACTCCACTGGCAGAATATTGATGAAAATAATTAAATATTATTTTAATATTAATAACAATAAAGTACTAAAGATAATATGGTAAAAGTGCAATATAGGTGACCTCATTAAACTTGTATTACTCCTACATAATTTTTCCATTGAAACAAGTTTTTTTTCTTATTTTTATGTGAATCTTTTATTATACAATGTGTGCATAACAGTTGATTTTATCACAAAATAGGCTTCAGGTATGTAGGCGCAAGAAAAATAACGACAGACCATCATTAAGGTAGCCAGTTTTAGGCAGGTCACCAGCACTGCACTTTTGCTGATAAAATTGTTCTTACTGTCAGCGGAAAAGCTCCTGCAATCACTGGGCCAATGTTTTTTTTTTGAGTATTTGTTGTGTATGAATAATTATTTGGGAAAAACATGCAGACAGATGTACTGGGGTCTGGGAGTAGGACTGTCAATCATTCAGCCTCTACTGGACAAAAACATTAAACTTCTTACGTCATGACATTTAATATTAAAATATTCTTACTTAAGTATCGAAATTTTTATGTAAAAAAACACGACCTTTTATTGATGTGGGAATCTTGGCTCAGACTTTATGGGAAAACTGTCTTGAACATTGATGCTGACAGACTCTGAGTTCTGACATTAATCATCACGCCGGATATACGCGGTACCATAGCAACGAAACAGTAACTTACATTCGGAAGCTTCATTTCTTCGTGTTCATGAAGACTGGCACGTCTTGGAGGGAAATGGCCCGCTTGGAATTCACGTGGTCCAACCTCATGATCACTACTACGTATGTCCGGAACGTCGGCGCTTTTGCAAGAGATTATCACAAAATGTGAAAGAATCGCTAAAAGCAGAACTTTCTGGCTCATCTTGACGATGTCAGAAAAAGACAGAAAATGAAGCGGGGAACAATCCCACGTGACGTAAACAGTTACGGGGTGCATGATGGGATAATTTACGCGCCACAAGAAAAGTTCACATTCGGAACTAACGGATTCGGCCGAGGAGTTCCGAATGGAAAAGTTCAGTCGGGCATGTTGATTGGTTCCCGGCTCATAAGGCTCATGAATTCATGGCCTCTGCCGGGAGGGCCGGTATGCGTTCATTCCCGTTCATTCCCGTTCGTGTGTGAGATAGAGAGATAGATAGTGTATGTGTGTGTGTGTTAATGAGAGAGAGAAAGTTTGTGTGTGAGAGAGAATGTGTATGTAAGAGAGAAGAAGAGAAACTGTATGAGAGAGAGTGTGTGGAGTGAGTGTGTAATACTTTAAAGGAAGGGAGAGAGAAAGAGTAATCTTAATAGTGTATGGAAATCAGCTGAAGAGCAGTATTATTCTGACCCCTAAATTTTAAAGCAGGGAGAGAGAACAAGTGATCTGAATAGTGGAACCACTAAGGGCCGAATAGTGGGCGATCATCGAGTTTTATCGAAAGTCAGTCGGTTTGCTGCCACTTTCAAACGCTCGATCACCATTTGAAAGCAACTTTCGATTACATCATAATCATGATAACGAGTCTTTGTTCCCAAATAACTTCCGTATGTAACTGGGTTTAACACGGTAGATGCGAGAACGGAGGACGTAATAAATCTCTGTGAACTTGCAGGGAGCTGCAGAATTAGCGGGGAGTTTAGTAACGAGACGTACATTACACAATATGGCCGGTATGGCCTTAAAATGCTCCATAAATTCTCCAGGACTATGCAGCAAGTAGATGTCTTTGATTGTGGTTTAATTCTTGATTATTATAAATAATTAAAATGAAACTTTTAAAACTTTTACTAATAATAGGAAAATATAAAAAAGGCAAAATCTTTTTTTTTTCTTAAGGTTGAATTACTAAGACATGCATGCGGGCTTAAAAAGTACAGTTTCACAGAAAACTGCATGTTTCTTTTTATCTGCCTGAACCAATTATTAATCGATCATCGATCGGTTTGCTCAAACCGATGATCGATTATGAAAAAGGAACCGACTCCTACCACTTGGTACAACGTCGTTTTAATGACTATCTCTGATCCAAAATGATCTTTCGAAATTGAATTCCTTTAGACAAATCAGTAAATAAAAATATTTTCGCCGTCAAATCATACAAGTTTACAGTTTGGCACGAAGAATTAAACGATATACTGAGTTGAATTATTTTCGAAATTGTTTACATATATAACTTTTATTTTATACATATATACATCTATTTGCATTTATTGTCATTCATCGTGCAAAATGTGTTATCTGTTATCTCAAAATAGTCGCAGTACTTACCAGTAAGGGAGAGCACTACATCTAAAGCTTCCATATACTCTCATGCACTATAAAAATGTCTGTATTTAATCTATACAAAACCAGGTCCGATATATACTTTGCAGCATGCACGTGTACCTATTTAGTACATATTTTCACCTGATTGCAAATTAACCAAAGCATTTGCACAACATCTCTTTCATTTGTCATATAGGCCTATTAAAACGAATAATAGATCAACACGGTCAATTTTGACTGAGATTCTCCAACAACAAAAATATTTTTTTTTAAGTTTAATTTTTAGTGTACTTGTTGTAAACTGAATAGACAGACAAGTGAAAATTTAATACACTGACAATATGATGAATAAGTGAATAGACAGAAAACACAGGACAAATATCATTTTGCTCTCTATAGGAAATGCACGTCCTGGACTTGAAGTAGCCTAATTGGAACGATTACCAGGTACGTGTGTCCTAATTAAGGGGCATTTTTCATATTTTTTCCATCAGTCTTGAGGAATTCGACATAATTTTGCGAATTTCTATCCCAGGGCCACCTACCAGAAACTACAATATGTCTACGTCGAGGAGGTAAACGCGGGACCTGTATAACTGCACAAGAACGGATGATAATAATAATAATAATTATTATTATTATTGCATTTATTAAAATACACCCACTCAAACACACACATATATATATTAACAATTTTAACATTTGGTAATGAAAGCAAGTAAGGGTTTAAAAAATATGAATCTGGCCTCATGCAGAAAAAAAATTATCATATTTTATAGCTATACCCTTTCATTCGTAATATCAAAAACATGGCTGGTCTGAGGGGATACATTGACACTATAGCTGTTAAATTATAGGCCTACGTCATTTTCAAAATGTCATAAATAATCACCATGAGGCATTCAAAATATATATAGATTAGGCTTAATTCTACCGACCCTTTAAACCAAAAATATGGTGCGAGCGAGAGATATTGCTTCGAAAAACGATCCGAGGATCGCCAAGAAAATATACAAAATTTTGCTTCATTTCTTTAAAAAACAACACGAAAATGGGAAAGGCAAATCCGTGACACAACCCATTCGAAAAACGATCCGAGGATCGCCAAGAAAATATACAAAATTTTGCTTCATTTCTTAAAAAAACAACACGAATATGGGAAAGGCAAATCCGTGACACAACCACAGTGAAATCTCCGAATTACGGAGACTGGACATTTTGCCCGCAATATATAGGCCTAAGTAGGTGCCCGTATGGTAAGGAGGTCATGAATTTCTTATACAAGTATATATAGTTTACAATCCAAGGGATTGCGCCGAATAGCATCAACACAAAAAATAACACCAGTTTTAGAGATTTGTTAAAAAATAATATATATATATAATATATGTAATATATATATATATATATATATATATATATATATATGTAAAAAAATATATATATAGTAAATCACATCCTACTCGTAAAATTCAAGTAAATTATATAAGTAGGCCTAATAGGTTATAGACTTAGGCCTATTCGAGAGAAATAAGAAAGCAGTTCTAGGCCTACTGAGTTTTAATTTGGCATTTATATGTATGGTTGTGCATTAAATTAACGATAGGCCTATAAATATGATTTCTGAATTCATTTTTAATTTGGGGATTTCGCCGAGGGAAGATTATGTGAGAATGGAAAACAAATCAAACATGTGCATAGGCCGAGTAATGACCCGTTTTTAGTCCGAATGCAGTGAATGCGAAACCACGTTCGTCAACAGCTGAACACGTGAGGAAAGAAACAACATCCAGAGCTGTGAGTTTGCTGCCTAACTGTGCACTCAATTTTATTTACGGCTCAATACGTTTTATATAATTCCATTCGGGCATATAGAAGTCGAAAGGTAAGTTGTTCACGAAATACGTAAAATTTGTCTCATAAAATAAACCCCCGTGAACTAAAATTCTGATGCACGTTAGGAGGTTGAGCGATAAAAGGTGAAAACGATCTTTAAAACGCTCGATTTTGCCAAGCGCTTCCCTATTTTGACAGCTGTCACTTCTCTGACCAACATGGGTTTACCGGGCCTTGTGACTTTTTGCCGAGCTCTTCGAAACGACAATAAAATCACTCACGCTCTGGTGTATACGGACGGACGATATGATGTTTAGTATTCATGTAATGAAGAAGTAAGAGGAAAATAAAAAATAAGTGTCCGAATATAGAATCCGGTCTTCATTTCCAAGATGGGTCTAAAGTGACAGGAGCGTCCCATATTAGTAGAAATCAACATAAGCCATGACATGCCTGATGATATAACATCAACATGCCTTTTACTTCTCCATTACATCAATCCTAAACATCATTACGTCCATCCGTATACACCCATAACCTCGTCCATGTAGACCTGATTGTATACTCACCCCAAAATAAGTGGCAAAATTGAGATACTAGCAGCTGGATATAAAAAATGTTTTTTGTTCACAGAAGTTTTGTCCCTCAGGGAGTTATTCTATAGTCCCCAAGGTGTGTGAGTTATTCTATATTTGTGCCAGTGCGTCCACACAAGCATTTGACAGATGTCATCATTTGATGTAACCACTGACAGTTTTCTATTGCTTCGCCGGCCCACTGAAGAGATAATTGGGATTATAGCATGAAACGATCTGTTACTCATAGAAAGGATATTGAATAAAAATTTCCTATGGTTGTAACATACCAATTGTCACATTATGTTGTAAGTTGAAAGACCTGTAATAAGAATATAGTGTTTTGCAAGGGTTATGTTTTCATGATATAACTATGCAATAATAATGTATCCTTTATCTTATAAAATAGTATGTTCGCAAAATCTTTGTTAGAGAACCTGTGAGCTTATGCAGTGGTGCAGCATCATCCGTCTGACGTCATCCTTATGTTAACCCATGGTATCTCAAAAACAGCAGGAGCTAGTTATTTGAGAAGTACCAAGCCAACATTTAAGACTGGAAATTCTTGTTTATTTTAGACAAAACAGGTAAAAGATATCACATTATTCATAATACCAATGTTTGACACATGGATAATATAACAGATATGTTAATATTCTGTGTCAGTACTTTTTGTCTTGTGATGCTACAGGCATAGATAATACATTATGAGATGTCAATGAGACTACAGTAGAACGCCTGTATTACGGTCACCATAGGGACTGGATGAAAGTGGCCTTAATACAGGAGTGGCCGTTATACAGGACACCAGGATAGGGGGGTTAAAATGTAACACAAAACCAAGTTCAAATCTTTATTAAAATCAATAAAATAAATGTATATACAGAGTATTAGTTTATTTACTGTTATCAATAAAAAATTAAAATAATTACAATCACGTCAACCCTATTTATAACAATTACCAACAATATGTAAAAATACAGTGTTCGTTATTAAATTACAGATTGTATATCCATAATATTTGTACAATTTTAATGTTTATTAACTTTATTTTGCATTCATAATTATTCAAGTATGAGTAAATTGTGCGATGCTTGTCGCACTGGTTTCATTTGATGTACGTGTTCACAAGGACATTAAAGAAAGTATAAAGATCCACAGTTTGCCTAACGTTTTTCTGTGGACATAATCATCGGGACATGCTGGTTGTCATTCGTTAATTAAATGACAAACACCCTGATTAAGATCCGGCTCGCACGACTGATTCTCAAACATACACGCAGGTGGGAACACATGCTTTACTATTGTGCATACTAATGGGGCTGAGTGGGGTAGTACGACGCTGGCTACATGTCAAACAACTCAGTCACGGTAGAGTGGCTCTCATTAACAGAGGGGCATATTTGAGAGCGGACACTTGTGTAATGATATTGAGGTCAGAAGTGGCTGCTCGATTTGTTGAGCCCATGTCACAGAGTCACTGCCCCTGACCGTAATCGGGGTGTTTCCCGGCCTGCGGGACCGAGAGACCTGGCCGTAATAAGGAATAGAGGAGTGACCGTAATTGACAACAATATGATTATGAAATATAACGGTCAAAAATTCGAGACCAGAAAATCTGACCGTTATAGATGTATTGACCGTTATTGAGGCGTGGCCATTAGCAGGCGTTCTACTGTACATTTAAGATTAATGTTCACCTGTGTAGTTATTCATGGGTGTCTTATTCATGAATTTGAAACCAAACCAATGTGCATATGAAGGCTGCCAAGGTATTCAGGAGAGGCTTGCAAGACAACAAGTCTGACAGCTATGGTACAACAGTGCTTTATCCAAACACATGCATACTTCCATTTGATGAATGGCTGGAGCCAGTTGCTGCTATTTCATGCTGCCTCTAGCCAACACAGGGTTGAGCCAGGCCTATTTTACTTGCAGCTGCTGCCAAAATTCCTTAAGCTAAAATAAGCCAACTTATAGAACAGGTGTCACATGCATAAAATTAGGACTTGATGCACAATGCAATGTCAGTTTTCTGATTACACTTTTTTGTTCTCTGTGCACCCTGGTGTTACTGCCCAGAAAACCGTGCCATAGAAAGCAGTGGTAACATGAAACAAAGTCTGGAAGGACAAGAGTGTATAACCTTTGCATGAGGTCTGTGGAGCGTAGGTTTAGACGTGTTAGATAAAAAGTATTGCACTTAAAATAGATAACCAATTCACTTTAAATTAAATACTTACTTTGCAACATCACAAAACTGACCCTAATTCTTAGCCGTTAGAAGCCAGCCAACCTTTTGCCAAGCTGAGCCACGTACTTTTTGTCCAAGCCAGTCACAATTTAATAGCTTACAGCTCTGGGCTCTGTGACTGGCTTAAAAGTGTCCTTTTTAAAGGGGCCCAATCACCTATCTGACCTTTATAAACTTGAGGTTATCCCTTGGAGCTCTCTTAAATATAAGCCAGAAAATGTGGATATCACCGCACACATGTTGCTTGTTTTGTTTATATCAACGTGTTTATAATATGTGGGGGCCTACGAAAATAATCAAAAAACAAATTTAACATGGGCATCTGGGAGCAAGTCAGATAAGTCAGAACTATGCAAATGGTGTTTTGCAACAAGTAACCTTTCTACCTCTGCATATATGCAACCTACCACCTTAGGTTACATGTTTTTCCCGTTTGTCAACACTGCTGTGTTTACAAACATGTCGATAAACAAGTTTACATATCCTTCACAAAGGCTTTATAAGAACTTTTGCAACCAAAAGTACCCTTAGATCATTAATATATACACAAAGGAAGCCATAAATTATATAATTCTTTTTTAAAAGGTAGGTGATTGGGCACCTTTAACATTGTATTCTTTGTATTTTATCTAGCTGCAGTGTACTGTGTATTGTCAAATAATTTGGCCAACTTTTTCATTTTCAGAGACTGTTTGGAAGTTTTCCACTGCACTTTTGTGAAGGAATGGTGTGACGGTTCACCATGGGGTTGACCAGACAGTACTTGCGCTATGCTGCGGTGGATACCTTCGGTGTTGTCGGGAGTGCCAAGTCAAACATTACCAAGCTGAACTGGAAGGGGACAGTTGGCAGGTTTTGTGCTGTGGGAGCATGTGAAGACGTGATTATATGGGACCTCCGTAAACAGGAAAAGGTAAGGACAAATACATACCTTAGAATATACATGTCTTGAAAATTTATCTTTATTGTTTACCTGTAAACAGTTCAAGATCCAGAGAGTGATTTGTGATTCATGATTTAGGTGGTATACTACTAGATATCACAGTATGATTCATTTGAGTTTTCAACTTTTTTTATGTCCTTAAGTCTTACAAGGGTTGAAGTTAAAATCTGCTGAAGATTTAACTTTAACAGTATGGATACTCCAGGAACAGGGTCAAACATATATGATACATAAAATGGATCACAGTTGAGTTTGTCACTCCCAATTTATATATACTATCAGTGTTGGGGACTCTTGACTTGAACTCGAGGGTTTTAGACTCAGACTTGGACTCAGATACATGTAGGACTGAGTCAAGTAAAAATAATAGACTTATATTTGTGAACTATTCCAAGAATATTATGAAAACAAGTTCTGACTGTATACAAAAATATATATCTTCGTATTAGGAGTTGGATGAAATTCAAAATTAAAGAGAAAGCATATATGTAAACTAGCTAACAAATAAATACACTTTTTGATCTTGGTCTTGAAGAAGTCAGTCCTGAATTCAGACTTAAAGGACTCTGACTTGGACTCGGGTGGCTTGGCCTTTCACTTTTCCTCTGATAGTCTAAGACTCAACAACAACACTGATGAATGTCTGTATTATATGTTTGCTATTTGAAGGTCTATTTTTTTTTATTGATAAGGTGCAAACCCTCAAAGGATCAAAGGAAGAAGTAACAAAAATAGCCAGCAGCCCAGACAAGAAACATGTTGCCGTGGGATACACAGATGGAGCTGTCAGAGTTTTTGACCTAGATAATTCAGAGGCCAAGGTGACCTTCAGTGGCCACAAAACAGCTGTAACGGCCTTGAACTATGACACTGATGGGATGCGACTCGTATCAGGCTCCAAGGTTTGTACTTTTAATTTATTCTTTATGCAGAAAGTGCAGAGTTTTTTCCACAATGCATTTAAAAGAATATTGTTCTTATACATTGTATTAAATTTATTCAAAATAAAGAAAACTGGAGATCCCATATGATATGAGTCTGGCTTCCTTGCAGTTCCTTTCTCTGAATAAAGTATAATAATTTAATTTTTTGGATTATCAAACAGTATTGCAGCATATATTTCATGATATCAAAATATATAATAATTAATATTATCTTTTGCCATTTATTTGACCCAAAACGTGTCATAAGAAATCTTGTTTAATATTTCTGAACCATCTCTTGTAAATGAAATTTTATTACTGTTCTTTAATTATGGTAAATCATATGGCTTTCTGTGAAGGGTTATATATTAAAGGAACCCTTTTGCGTTCTTATGTTCATGTATATATTAAATTTGACACTAGTCAAGTTTCATGTTTTCCTTATACTTATAGCTATCTGACAGACATTGTAAATCAATTATTCATGGGGGTAATAGATGAGAAGTTGTTAGAATGTAGGTTGTTGGAACCTGACATTGGATATTTATAATATGTTCTTTGTTTTATTAGGACACGGATGTGATTGTGTGGGACATTGTCAATGAAGCTGGTCTATACAGATTACATGGTCATAAAGGCACAGTGACACAGGCTCGCTTTATGACCAAATATAACATCTTAATAACAAGGTAAATCATACCACTATATAGGATTATCTGGTCTCTACAGATTACATGGTCATAAAGGGACTGTGACACAGACCCACTTTATGAAAAACTGTAATATCTTAATAATAAGGTAAATTGTACTCATATATAGGAGAGCAGACATCTTTGATAGCCGAAATAAAATTGTGCTTGTTGGAAGTATCAAGATTAAATCAAGTAAATCAAATTTTTTTTGTAAAAAAAACTGACACATATTACATTTATTATAATTACTGTTCTTTCTGATTTTATTTAAACTGGTCTATGTTGTTCATCTGAATGGACAGAAGCATCACTAGGGCTTACTGTGTATTCCTTGAACTTCTAGTACATAAATTTCTCCATTTGATGGGACAGATTGTTGTTCAAATTGTATTAAAATGTTCTGAAACTCAAAAGAGTAAATCAACATGATTTAACATATCTGCAAAAAATGACTTTAAAAAACTAATTGCCCATGGAATATTTGGTTCATACAGTTGTTGAGTAGATACACCTCACTTAAGTTTGTAATGGGCACTGTCAGCTTTAAGAAAAATTTTACCAGTATCATACAGTTTACATGTACTTGTGTTTGTTCTTTACAGTTCTAAAGACACATTTGTGAAGTTTTGGGATATGGATACACAGCATTGTTTCCACACTGTGGTTGGCCACAGAGCAGAGGTGAGTGAGACCAGTCACATCCTACTATATACCATCAGTATATCCCAAACAAGGAAAAAAAACACACATTTGGCTTTAATAACTGTTAAATGTAGATGTAATTATTTTAAATAACACTAAAGGTCAGTTTACATTACCGTCAAAGACAGGGTATGAAGTCTGGGTGCAGCTTTTAATAGACATGCGGCTTATAATGGAGAATTTTCTGTAGTCTTCACTTGTGCTTCAAAATTAAAAGCTGAAAACACATTCAAACAGACAGGAAAAAAGTTTATATATCACTGAAGACTTCAGCTTAAAACAGTTAGTTAAAAAAATCACATGACAGAACAATACTGCACTTTGAAACTACTCATATATCACATAAGAATAAATGTGTTTTCATACTTTTCTCAAAATGGTCAACCAGTATCATCACATCTTTTGTCCACAGCCTTGGACCAGTAACACTGAGTGAACCATGGCAGTTTAATGGTTAAAGCTCTGGATTCATGTTAGGTTCTTTCCCATTCTGGTGGTTCTCCCTGCTTATACCCCTGGTCAATGTCTTAAGAACAAGTATTGGCCCCCTTCACCTGTAATTTTTTTCTGGTCATGAGGGGCAGGCAAATGTATTTAAGTTAAAAAATCTTGTAGTACCTATTACGGATGCCTTGGTTGTATGTTCCAAGTATACTGGAAGAATTAAAAAGGTCTGAAAGACCAGGAAGGCAAGTCAGATGAGACTGGCATTCTTGGTGATATCATATCAAACTATAAACATGCTGCCTTTTACCATTAATAATCATCACAGTACAGAAATATTCAATACAGCACAGAAATTGGTAACTTTCATTTGAAATAATATTTAAGTATATTTGCCAATTGGGTACGAATCATGAATTCACCAAAAAATCAATGTTAAACAAATATTTCAACTCATTTTAGTTGAGGGTAAGCATTACAGTAACATAAAGGTACATGAGAGGTGTTTGTATATGTTGTAGGTGTGGGACTTTGTATTGGTGAGGGATGATCGTTATTTGGTGACAGGATCCTCAGACAGCGAACTGAGAGTGTGGAGGCTGGCAACCCCAGATCAGGTAAGCTTGTATTTGTAAGGAACCCATCCAGGCAAGTTCCATTTATGGATCAAGATTTTTGCCTTTCTGTTTGCCTGTTATGTCCTTTCATAAAAATTATCTCCTGAACTGTGTGATTGCTGTGATTTGTTCTCAGATCTCATGATAGAAAGTGCACTTTGAATTTCACCTGTGAGCGAGAAAAACACTAAGGCTGCCAAGCAGCAAATTTTAGGTTTCCTTTTACTTGCATTATAACATCTCAAGAACCCTAACAGTGATTGTCATGAAATTTTTACTGAAGATGGGTCATTATGAGATAACATGGGTATTGAATTTTTCACCTGTCAGAAATCCATTATGGCTGGATGGCAGCAATCCTGTTTTTATACACCTGTCTAATACAGGAAGTATTATTGTAAACTCATAGTCCATCCATGTGTTAACTTTTAGTTTGCCCGCGATAACATACCAAGGCTTATGATGAATTTTCACGAACTCCCGATAACTACTTATCAATAAATTATCTCACCTAGGTTCAGTTATTGACAAAATCCATGCATATTTAATGAGGTCAGAGGTCACTAGAAATGCAACAGGCATATCATGCACCATTTGCGGTGCTCATGTTTACCTTTTTGCACTCATAACCTCAAGGCCTGTTTGAGTGACTGCAATAGAATGTGTACTGAAAACTGGTCTGTCACTGTGAAACTTTCATACCCATTAGATGTCACATTGACTGTCCTTTAAAAAAGTTTTATATATTGTTTCGATTGGTTTTAGTTGTCAGAGTCTGACAGTAAAAAGAGAAAGATGGAAGAGAATTCAGATGAGGAGGAGGATGACGAGGTAAGATATGATGAAACAAAGCAAGACTTATAGATGTATCAAAGGGATTTTTTAAAAAAATCTGCAGATGTCCGGATGTACTCCAGTATGCATAAATTAACAAGGATTATCCCAAATATAGAGCAGTAATGTATGCCATTCAGAAGATTTGTGTAAATGGATGCAGATCATTCATCGGTGAAATATCCATATTTTTGCTGAATGTTTGCTTGATTCTGTAATTCATTGTCATGGGTCACCTTATTTGTTTCATGAAATTCAAACCCGTTAGTTATGTTGAATCCTTTTCAGTGTTTGGTGATGGTCAGACCTGTAATTATTGAAACATTTTAAGTTAAGATATTCTTTTCCTTTTTTTCCTTCAGAAAATTTTACACTGCAGCAAAGTTGGGAGTTTTATGAGAAGAGGAAGAGACCGAGTGGTTTCCGTGACAACAGACCCATCAGGAAGACTGTTAGGGTGTCATGTATGTTAAACCTGTGTACAGATGTATAATACATGTTTACTTATTGAAGTGTAAACCATATGGTGATAGATATGGTATTATCTTTAATGTTTATCATAGATTGATTGATAAAAGTGAAACATGAAAGAGGCATTTATTCATACTGTTTGCATACATATTTATAATTTTATGTACTTACATATACTCTTTTTTCTTAGAGTACCCATGCTAAAAAATCACAAGATGCAACACACATCATTCACCTGCTTAAAATTGTTTATCATTAGAAAGCACAATTTAACAACATAACTGACATATAACATTGAAAATAATGTACCCTTGGAAGATATTGAATCACTTTCATATAGATAAAAATATGCAGACATCCCTAACCAGATTATTTTTTCTAAATTTGGTATTTTCAGCTCAAATCAATAGGTCTCTTTTATTTCTATCTAGGTCTCATATCCAAGCAGTTCTGCTTTGGTGCTTGGCTAGATCTCATTTGTCTTCATTCGGAAGAGATGACAGTCTTGTATAAATATATATTTTTTCTTTGTAATACAGTAACTTAGCGGCTCTATATAATCATGATTTTAATTTTAATGTCAAGTGTATATAAGATACTTAATATATAATCCTGAAATTTGGGTAAATATTCATTGTAACATTTTATCTTCTAGGGGTCAGAGACAACGTTGGAATTGTTCAAGATTTCTACAGAGGAAGAGGTCGCCAAAAGTCTGAAGAAAAAACAGAAGAGAGCCAGAAAGAGAAAGTAGGGCACCATAAAAAGTATATGTCAAATCAATATTTGTAGTTAGCTGAGTATATGTTTAACCCTTTCCTTATTACATTTATTTAAGATTTTGGACAGATTCTTCTCAGACAGTCTTTACATTTATATTAGAATCAATACCTTGCTTAGCTTTTGGTGTATCTTTACCAAATTTAAAACAGTTTCAACAGGGAGTGTTTGCTTTAGGTTAATGTCAATTTATGAAAATAATATGTAATATGTGTGACCTGAGAGAATCTAGCCATATGAGGTAGTTCTAGGTGCCAATTTTGAGTGCGCTTTAGAAAGACTACATACAGTGAAGAGTTAAAGATGGACCAGAGGACTACATCTTGATAAGATTAAATAAATTGATAAAAGCTATGGTAAATAATTCTGCATTTATTGTCCCCCGCTTCCGCAGAACGGGGGGACATTGATATGGGTTTGTCTGTCTGTCTGTCAGGTTTTCATTTCCATGTGATAACTTTCCTAAATATTATTCGATTTCATTCAAATTTGGGGTATTGATTGTTCTCATGCATACCTTAGTTTGGATTGGTTTTGGAGTGTCTGTTTGAAAATTTATTATCACCAGCTCCAAAACAAAATCAAAATTTCCCATTGTTCCAAATTCACAACCAAAATTATGACACGTGGAGACATCTTCAGGGGACAATAAAAACATTGTGGAGACATCTTCAGGGGAAAATATAAACTAAAACATATTGAGGAGGCAAGCATGAAGATCACAGAGATCTAAAGTAACAAGAGACGCAAGTGGGGGACAAAATTCCTCAAATTTGCTTGTTCATGCTAAAGTGAAGATCCTGTACTAATTGCTTGGTGATTGCAGACAACTAGTTATCTAGTTTACCTTAAATCAGTAATTAGTAATTGCATGCATGTGGTTTATGATTATGCAAAACTGGTTTTGTTGCGTCTCATTTGAATTTGTAAAACATGATGCACATCAAGCATATTTGGCAATATTGAATTCTGCCAATTTTATATGTCATGACACTGCCAGTCATGATGACAGTAATGTTTATTCATGAAGGTTATCATAAGTTTTGTAGACATGTTTATTCAAGAATATCATCAGGGTTTGATAAGTAATGTTTACTCATGAGAGTTTTCAGGGGTCAATTAGTCATGTGATTTGTGCATAATTTCAGGGCTGAGGGTGAGACAGAAGATGAGGAGATAATTAAACAGACCCTGGAGGATGAGATAAAGAGAATATCATCAATCAAGGCCACCTCCAAAATAAGATCCTTTGACTGTCTACTGGACAAACAAGGAATCGTCTGGGTATCTATACATTACAAAGAACTTAAGATATCTTTTTCAAAACAAATTAGAATTTATGATACATAACTTAAGGTAACAGATTAAAACCTCTCAATTACAACCACTATTGGGACCTTGATGTATAAACTGGTCACATTTTTTAGGATGTCATATAAGCGAGGTCTGATAAAAAGAGCAAAAGAGAATATGACCGTGAGAAGTGGTCGTTATTTTGTGATGGTCACTGTTGACCTTGATCTTCTAGGTCAAATTTGCCAAAAGGAGACATCTTGGTTGAGACATTTCTGGGCCTGCAAAAACAAAGCCATTCTAGTTCTGCCGTTAATCATCATGTCTGTTGGTATTTTGACATTATGTTTTTCCCTGATACTTTGTTATATGCAAGTGTATGATCAAACCTTATGCAGTGAAGCACAACCAGATGAATAATAAAAAATTTGCCTGGGGCATGATTTACCATGACAGTTTATTTATTTTCAGGCTTTATTGCTGTTGAGTAATAACAGTTTAGCCCAGTACTCTGTGAACAGTAAAGAGAAGCACGCTGAAGCGTCACAGGGGGGCATGCTGACAGCACCAGGCCACCGCTCTGATGTACGAACCCTGTCCTTCAGCTCAGATAACACTGCTCTCCTGTCAGCAAGTGGAGAAACGCTTAAAGTCTGGAACAGGTCAGTATGATGAATTAATAATTACAGAGCCATAAAAAATGTTCAGTTATTCTAATTTAAAGCAAGAATAAATTCTACAGTGAACTTCAAATTTGCGATTTGAAGGATAAAAAGATTAAAAGGTGTCCATCCTTTTACTAAGGATATTAGGAATAAATAAAATAAAGTGTTTTCTCCTGGTAATATTAAAATATCTGCCAAGTCTTCATTCTGAAATCATTCCCTTATCCTCAGAGTGAAAATAAACCATCAACAGGCATGACCAGAGAAAACAAATACAACATCTTATCTACTGTCATTAATCAAGAGGCTGAAGAACAGTAAATGACCTTATTTTTTAGCGAACCTGTGAGCTTATGCGATGGTGTGGCGGCGTCCGGCGTCTGTACGTTAACCCATACTATCTTGAAAACGGCAAGAGTTAGCATTACAAAATTTTATGCAAAAATTAGTCATCTAAAAAACTCTTTCAGATTTTGCTTAGTTTTTGGCTAACTGCATTTTCTTAGATTTTATAGGGAAAAAGCTTAAAAACCTTTAAAAATCTTCTTCTCCAAAACTGTCATACCAAATCGTCCAATATTTCATAGAAATGATCCCTGGAACAATCTCTCTCAAGTTTGTTCGAATGGTTTAAGTTCGGTGATTTTTGGCCGAGTTACAGGAAGTTGAACTTAGTCATCTGTCCAAAAAAGCATACTAAAATTACAATCTCAGAAACGGCTGGAGCTATCATCACCAAATTTTATGCGAATGTTTGTTACATGAGTCATATCTGAAATTGAGGTATTGGTGGCGCCACCTGCATCAGCCTTTTTTGTACAGGGGTCATCATTGCCCTTATCATATTGAGGGCTACAAAAAACTTCTTCTCTGAAACTATATGGCCAAATTGTTTAATATCGCACAGAAATGATCTTAGGGTAGTGCTTTCTGAAGTTTGTTCAAATGGTCTCAGTTCAGTGACTTTTGGCTGAGTTATTGGAAGCTGAATTTAGTCATATGCCATAACAGCCCATTTTAGCTCAGTGGCTACAAAGATCTTCTTCTCAAAAACCACCAGGCCAAATTCTTAAATCTCACACATTAATTATCTTTAGATGTTGATAATTCAAGTTTGTTCAAATGGTATTGGTTAAGTGATTTTTGGCCAAGTTATGGGAAGCTTAACTTAGCCATTTTTCTGTATTTTCCTATATGAGTTATAAACCTGCAAAACATTTTTCGACTGACACCACTGAGGCTAATTTGTTTAATATTTTACAAGAATAATCCCCTGAATAATTATTATAATAATTGTCTTTTATGGTTCCAATGAATGAATTTTGGCTGAATTATATAGATTGAATTGAGTCATTTTACCATATATGTTAGCTGTGTTGAGCATATACATCTAGCCTGGCACCAGTTTATCAGCATTGGTTACATCATGCCACTAGACATTTATATTTCAGGTGATATATAATTGATATGGAAAAGAATGTTTTTTAAAACCTTTTAAAAAATGAAGATTTATGATTTAAGATATTCCTCATGCAAGGCAATGTATACAATCACAGGTATACAACTCTCTGTGGGTATATAAAGATGGCTGTACATGGATTATAAATAATTAGTATCCATACTCTACTTAATTCAAGGATTTACCATCAGTGATATGTATCTGTATTATAATTTTGCATTCAGTATACATCTGTAGTATTTTTTTGCAAACCTGTGAGCTAATGTGATGGTGTGGTGGTGTCTGTTGTCTGTACGTTAACCCATACTATCTCCAAAATGACTGGAGCTAGCATCATGAAATTTAATGCTAAAAATTAACCATCTGAAAAACTGCATTTTCTTAGATATTATAGAGAAGAAGCTAAAAAAACTTTAAAAATCTTCTCCTCCAAAACAGTCAGGCCAAATTGTTCAACATTTCACAGAAGTAATCTTTCATACCATCTCTTTCAAGTTTGTTCGAATGTTTCAAGTTTGGTGAATTTTGGCCAAGTTACAGGAAGCAGAACTTAGTCATATGTACAAAAAAGCATACTAAAATGACAGTCTCAGATACGGCCGGAGCTTGTTTTGTATGGGGGTCATTAGTCATCTGTACATTAACCCATAATTTCTCAGGAATAGCAGGAGCTACCATCCCAAGATTTTAGGCAATAATCTGTCACATATCAAATGTTGTGGGATTCAGCTTATTTTTTTGCTATCTGTATTTACTTAGATTTTATAGGGAAAAAGCTGAAAAACCTTTAAAAAGTCTTCTTCTGGTAAACAGTGCAGGCAATTGTTCAATATTTTACAGAAATGATCCCAGAGGCAAGCCCTCAAGTTTTTGCTCAAATGGTTTGCCTTTGATTAATTTGAACAGATCGAGTTACACGAATTCGAACTTTGGCCAAGTAAGCATACTCATAATCTCAGAAATGACAGAAGCTAGCATTACCAAGTATTGTGCAAATGTTGGTCACATTACTCATATTTGAAGTAGCAGATTTCGTGGTGCCACCTACATTGACCTGTTTTTTATGGGCAAAAACCTCATAATTTTAGCTTCTTTCAGCTTAAAATGTTTATGATGAAATTGTCAAGTTGAATTGTTCATTTTTTTAAAAAAATTATCCTAGGACATGGTTCTAAGAATCATATCAGAATAGATTGAGTTTGTTGATATTTGGTTGAGTCGTGAAAAGCTTAAGTTGGTCTTATGGCCATTATGATGTCTATTTCAAACTGAGGACTGCAATAGTGTTCTTCTACAAAATTATTGTTTCAATTATAACTTCTGTAACATTGCACAAAAATTATTCTTAGGTGGCCTTTGTTCAAGTTTACTTGAATGATTTTTGATAGAATTATTGGACCTTAAACAATGAAAGGACTGCATCTTCTATTATTCAAGATATTTTGATAAAAAGTTTATGAATATGTCAGCTTGAAAAAAAAGCATTTTAGCCAAAGTCTTTCAGTATGTGTAAACAGATTTACCAACAGGCCATGATTGTGTCTGTATCTTTAAATAGGTTGAGTAACTGTTTTAAATTTGGAAACAGATCAAGAGTTCATTCAGTGCAGCCAGATATAGGTCAAGAGTTCAATCAGTGCAGCCAAGCACAAGGCATGTGATCACCTCATGGGTGACATGTGAACACCTCATGGGCACCATGTGATCATCTCATGGGTAGCATGTGATCACCTCATGTGTGTCATGCCCTCAGAGCTGCATGTGGTCAGTCTGGATCTATTTATAGCTTTGGCAGACTGCCAACTGTATCAGATTATGCAACAGGTCTAGAGTTCACTCAGTGCAGCCATGTACAGGTCAAAATTTCACTCAGTCTAGCCAGGTACAGGTCATGAGTTCACTCAGTGCTAGCATTTTGTCACAGTTCACTCGGGGCAACTGACTTTCTCACCTAAGCCTGGTCAGGCCCCATGCATCAGACTCGAGGTAAGTTTGATGTATTGGCCTGATATTTTGACCTGTCTATGTATCTTTGATGGCTTTCTCGTTCACGAGACAGGTGTCACCACCTACAATGACTTTTGCACAGGCTATGTGCCTGCTTATTTCTACAGAGTAATTTGATATATCAGCCTGAAATTGGGCATATATTGAATAGCTTTGTCATATACAAGACTGATGGTGCCACCTACAATAATTTTTCCACAGTGTGTCCCTGCTTATTTCTCAGGAGGGGTTTGATATATCATTCTGAAATTGGGCATATTTATATATCTCTTATAGCTTCATTGTATACAAGACTGGTGGTGTCAGCTACAATCATTTTTGTGTTGTGTGCACCCATGCCAGAATTTCTGCAGTGATGTTTGTGTAATTGTTTTTTAGCTCAGCTGACTATAAGTCATCTGAGCTATAGTCGTGGTCTATTGTCCGTCGTCCGTCCGTCTGTCTGTCCGTCCGTCCGTCTGTCCGTCTGGATGTCCGTCCGTAAGACTGGCACGTTTCGACACCGTTGGACCTACGAACTTAAAATTCGGCATACAGTTAGATGTCCCCAAAATCTCCTACCATGTCGAAAATTGGGTCAATAGGACTTCGTTCCTTCGAGATATGAAGGAAAAACCTCAAATTTTTATTAGAAATCTATTTTCACACTTCAGGACTGCCTAATATCAAAACCACTCATCTGGTTTTCTTCATATTTACCATAAATATTCCTCTTTATAGTTCCTATGTACATGCCAGATATTAAGTCAGTATTTTATAATTTAAAAAAGTTATGGGCCCAAACATAATGGACTTTGTAAAAAAAATCAGGAAGATATTTTGTCACTTAAGACCAAAAGTGTTAAAGGTAGGGACTTTTTTCCAGTAATACAACTTTAATTAATCAAAATTTAATTGTATACCAAAAATTAGATCAAAATCTGTTAATTTTTTTTAAATATTGGCAAAAATATAAAATTGGTACCTTAAATTTTGCCCAACTTTGGCCACAGCACGTTTTTTTTCCTGTAAGTACTGTGGATTTAATTTTCACAGCATGTATACATAAGGATTTAATCTGTTAAAATCTGAAATTTGAAAATAAAAGCTCCAAAATTAGGCTAGTTATTGAATTTTTTTGGAGGCTCTTGTTGTATTCCCTTACATTGTCAAGCAGTCCACTTTGATGACTGTAGGTCATTCAGTGCACATCTCTATGCTCCCCAGGCTGTTGGCATAATTTTAGATGTCCCCAAAATCTCCTACCATACTGAATATTGGGTCATTAGGACTTCGTTCCTTTGAGATATTAAGGAAAAAAACTCTGTTCCCCATAAAAAAGCCATTGTTACACTTCAAGGCTGCCTAATATCAAAACCACTAATCTGTTTTTGATCGTATTTAGTATTCAAATTCTTTCATACATTTTCTATGATCATACCAAAAATTAGGTCAGTAATGGGTATTATTTTGAAGTAATGGGCCAAAACATAATGCAATTTTTTAAAAAATCAGGAAATATATTTACTCACCTAACATGAGAATTGCTGAACCTAGAGACTTTTTTTCAGGAATATAACTTTATTTAATCAAGATTTAATTGTTTACCCAAAATTAGATCTGGATTTTGCAAATTTTTCAAGTTATTAGCATAAATAACAAATCAATACCTTAAATTTTGTCCAACTTTGGCACTGTTGATTTAATTTTCACAGCATATATACATAAGGATTTAATCTTTTAAAATCTAAAATTTCAAAGAAATTGATTGGAAAGAATAGCTTTTATTCATGTTTTCATACACCATGTCAAGTGTTGTTTACATCTAGCCCACCCAGTAGTACAGCCTTCACTTGCATTATGTAACCCACCCCAGGCAGCTTGCCTTGGGTCAGCTTGGCCACTACTAGCAGGCTTCCCCTCTGCACTGCACCCCCCCCCCCAGATGGTGCATAAACTAGATGAATGTTATTATTTTTCTTCTTATTCATTCTTATTCTAGGCTATGCTACATTTTAGATTTTGTATTATAACACCAGGGTTACAATGATTAAAGTGTACATTTAATTGTGTCCACAAAGTGGTGTATTGCTATGAAAGTGTAGATGTTCATGAGATATGTAATTCCTTACTTCAGAAGAGTAAAAACTTCACCAGGTGTGAAATAGACTATTAATTCCAGTAATAAATTAAAACTGGGATAGTAATTAGCACAATGATATTGTTTGTCCCTCATTCAACCAACAGTGTGAATACTTTATTTGAAAAGATGTTTTATTTTATCAAATTTACTGAATCTTTTATTTTATTTTGGTGAAAAAAATTAAGCATGCACTGAAAACTCCAATGTGCAAAACTTTTTAATAGTGATTCAAGGAATATTCTTGTAGATGCCATGTTGTGGCATTATTTTCTTTTAAATTCAGTTTAAACATTTATGATTTAAAAATAATAAAATATATGTGTATGCATAATATGACCCAATATGAGCTACACTCTGGATATATAATGATTGTAACTTTTGCAACAATTCTAATATTTTAACTTATAGTTTCAGTTTTTTACTCTTATATATAATGATTGCAACTTTTGCAACAATTCTAATATTTTAACTTATATTTTCAGGTTTTTTTATTAAAAATTTATAAACCTGTAAATAAAGAAAATGATTCAAATTAAAACTTCTTAATGGAAAAAGTGGATATGCTTAAAAAAATAAGATTATATATAAACTTAAATGCATTATTCCCTTGAAAGTGAAATAATAAAGGTATTAGTCCATTCTGTCCACTTGCCTGTCCATCTGTAAATTTTCATATGCATCACAGTATCTCAAAACTTTTACTGTTTTTCTTCATGACAGTCTTGTCAGAGTATTAGTTTGCAATCATATATTTAGAACTTTACTATAACCAAGTAGGAGGGCCCCTTTCCTCTTAGCTTTTCATATTCTTATATAAATGAAAAAGCATTACAATAGAATATTTCTACATCCACCTTCATGCTGCCCTCACTTTTCCCTTCTCCGAACCCCATCCCAAAGTCAGCCTCAGTAAGCAAGAACAAGATAAATCAGATATATTCGTACTTTAATATTTTGTATAACTATTCGTCCATAGGTACCTATGTACATGCCAGAAATTATGTCAATATTGTGTAATATGTAGACATAGTGGGCATCACAATAATGTACCTTGTCAAGACTAAATAGATATTGTGTCATACAGTCACAAATTCATAAATCACTCCATCAGCATAGTTAATCATAACATCATATCTGTCAAATTGAAAGCTTGCAGACTACCATACACTTTAGATCCTTCAACAAATAGCCTTATCATCATTCTACTACTGCTTATTACTGCTGTCATTGCATTCATATTTGCTCAAATATATCACAATTTTCAACCCCTCCTAAATAAATAAAAATAAACCACTTATTTGACTCTATTAATCCATCAGTCAGGTAATTTCATTTATCAACTAGAATACGGGTAGTCGACAAGCGACTACGTGTATCCGCCTAAATCAGAGTGGAACGGGTGAAGTGAGGCATGGATTGAGTGGCAAGGGGAAATAGAGTGTTGCATATTAGCATGGATGTCCGCAGCCAAATTGTGTATGTAGGTTGCCCCCCACCACAAAATCCAGAAAGCCGTCCAAGTTGTATACATATGCAAAATTTAAGGCAGATAAGTCAAACCACTACATGTATATGAGTGATTTTAGCCCGTGGCAGACAAACAGATGGACGCTGAGCAAAAATGGTTGCAGGTGACGCCACCAGTTTTGCGTAGGATAAAGAGCTATGTGAGAACTATACACATGCAAAACTTTGGCCCAATCGGTCAAACGGTTCCCAAGATATGAGCTTGGATGTCTGCTGCATAAACTAGAATGCAGGTGGCGCCACCTGTCAAAATCAAGAGAGCTGTCAGGGATGTATAAACCTGCAAAATTTTAGGCAGATATGTCAAACCACTGCCGATATATGAGTGATTTTATCCCATGGCAGACAAACAGACAGGAGCTGTGCAAAAATGGCTGCAGGTGGCGCCACCAGTTTTGCGTATGATAAAGAGCTATGTGAGATCTATACACATGCAAAATTTTGGCCCAATCAGTCAAACGGTTCCCTGAGATATGAGCTTAGATGTCTGCAGCGTAAACGTGAATGTAGGTGGCGCCACCTGTCATAAAATCAGAAAAGCTATCCAGGATGTATACGCATGCCAAATTTCAGGTGAATTGGTCAAGTCACTGCAGAGATATGAGTGATTTTAACCCAAGGCAGACGAACAGATGGACACTGTGCAAACATGGTTGCAGGTGGCACCACCATTTTTGGAGTATGTTATAAAGCTCTCCAAGGGCTACATTTGTGCAAAAGAATTTTCCTGATTGGTCAAATGGTTCCCGAGATATGAGCTTTGATGTCTGCAGCGTAAACGTGAATGTAGGTGGCGCCACCTGTCATAAAATCAGAAAAGCTATCCAGGAAGTTTACGCATGCCGAATTTGAGGTGAATTAGTCAAGTCACTGCAGAGATATGAGTGATTTTAACCCAAGGCAGACGAACAGATGGACACTGTGCAAACATGGTTGCAGGTGGCACCACCATTTTTGGTGTATGTTATAAAGCTCTCCAAGGGCTACATTTGTGCAAAAAAAATTTCCTGATCGGTCAAATGGTTCCCGAGATATGTGGGTTTATGTGTGGAAACAGACGCACAAACGGACGCAGAGCGCAGAGGAAAGGTCAGAGGTCAAAACAAATCGGGGCGCAGCAGTTCACATGTGACCCGAACATAATCCCGGGTTTCGTAAAATTCCGCCCAGCAGTTACGGAGGAGTTCTCCGGACACCTACGCCGCGGCGGTGGCGGCGGCGTGCAGCTGAAAACATAGTATCCTCAAAACTCTGTTTTGGCGGATACAATTACTCACATATTACATTACATTCCTTTTAATAGCCCAACATGTCCATGATATTCATAAGCTTTATTGACTCGATATAGTATCACAGTGGAGAAACATTTATAGTCCAATCACAATCAGCTGAGCGCCGTGACCCATGGGTCCCTTGTTTTTCAAAATGTTTAGTACTTACATTGTTCATATACAAGAAAAGTAATGGTCCAGCATTGAAGCATTATACCTGGTGTATTTCCCAATGCACAGGTTCGCATTAGGCCTGTAGGCCTTGTTTTATTTGTTTGTGGTTCATGAAAAGTCCATGTTCCTTCCTTGCAAGTTTTTGCAGATACACTACTTTATACCTTTGGCCAGGCAGTCTGTTACAGTAGTGTGTTACATAGCAAACTGATGTCACAAGCCCTGTGATGCTTGTCAATTTCATTAGGGGCATTGAGTCAGTGAGTACACTGAGTGCCAGGCTGATTTGAATGAGCCCACTGTATTAAATATTTGTTTTAGCCTTTTCACCAACAGGCATTGATATGAATCTTGGAAAAAGGGCTTTCTCATGTATGCCAGATTCTCTGTAGCTGGGTGATACGATGCTTTGCTGGTTCATAAGATCAAATATTGCATGTCATTTCAACATTTTGATTAAGAAGCATCTTACTGTATTTCATTTAGTATTATTATATATCTTCACATCAGCATGTTGTTTCATCCTTAATCCTAAATGAGGACATCCCCTCGGGTATATTGTTATCATTTTTATCATCATCATCATCATCATTTTTGCAGGTCCTCTCTACAGTGCATCAGGACCATACCCTGTGGGTATGCTTTGTGTTCACTCTTTGCTCCTGGAGACAGACACATCATCATTGGTACTAAGGTGAGACTAACATCCTTTATACAATCAACATCAATAGTCTCAATCAACACCAAAAGCCATAGAAAGTGACATATAATAAACATAAATAATCTTAATTTCCACACAGTGTTGTACTCTTGATAGGTTGTTGTGCTCCTTTCATTGTTTATCAATGTAAACCATCTCTAAATAGTATAGTCCATTTCCTCCTCCAGCTTTTTGCTATGAACATTTTATTAGTTACATTTCAAGGGAAAAAATTATAGTGGAGATTAGTGATGGGAGTCGGTACCTTTTTCATAATCGATCATTGGTTTGAGCAAACAGATCGATGATCGATTAATAGTCGGTTTGGGCAAATATAAAGAAACATGCAGTTTTCTGTGAAACTGTAATTTCTTAACCAAGCCCGCATGTCTTAGCCATTCTACTTTAAGAAAAGAAGTTTTTGCCTTTTTTATATTTTCCTATTATTAGTAAAATATGCTTTTAAAAGTTTCATTTCATTTATTTATTATAATTAAGAATTAAACCAAAATCCAGGACATCTACTTGCTGCATAGACCTGGAGAATTTATGGAGCATTTTAACGCCATACCGCCCATATTGTGCAATGTATATCTTGTTACAAAACTCCCCGCTAATTCTGCAGCTCCCTGCCAATTCACAGAGGTTTATTATGTCCTCCGTTCACGCATCTACTGTGTTATACTCAGTTACATTCAGAAGTTATTTTGGAAAAAAAGGCTCATTATCATGATTATGATGTAATCGATAGTTGTCTTATGTAATCGAGTGCTTGAAAGTGGCAGCAAACCAACTGACTTTCGATAAAACTCGATGAATGTCCCACCACTAGTGGAGAGTAGAGGATTAAAGGATCTTATTTTCAACAAGGTAAATAAATACCTACCTTACACTTTATTCTTGTAAGAAACATAATTATTTGAAAATATGAGAATTCAGTCTACATTTTACAACATATCAGACCCACTTATGGTGGTCAAGGTCATTGGTCATATGCAAAAACAGCCTCAACTGACAGCTGCTGATCGGATGATCTCATGTAAACATTCTTAAAAAATATAACCAGCTAAAACAAAGATGGCGACTTATGGAGGGACACATCATATCTGCCAGATCATGGTGAAGTGACAAAAATGTTGTAAAAGATAAACTTTATGGGATTTATTGTAAAATTCTTAATTGCCATATAAGGTTGTCACTTCCATATGTTGTTTTCTTGGAAATTATTGAAAAATATAAATTTTTAGGAAAATCATCAACTAAAAACAGGTGGACAGCAGGTGGTGAAATGGACTATAATATCCAATTAATCCAATTACTTTTATTCTGAAATAGAACCCCCCACCCCTTTTTATAACGCGAGGGGAAACTGCATTGATATCTTGTATCCTATCTCCACCTAAGTGATATCAAAGTATAAATGATTCGGGGACTATTGTGAAAAACAAAATATTTCAAAAGCTATTTCAAATCAAGAGTACATGTTTTTTATGTTTTTATCACAAGAACAAATTAAAAAAATAAGTACGCTTGTCACCCCTAACTTAACTTGAAAACTTTACAACGGATATATCCTATAAAACAATAGGATGGGTTAACGCTCGCCACTTGATTTCATTAATCAAGAAATTAGATTCAGGTCATTACAGGTGACATTTCCAGGTTCTTTTAAGGACGTGTATTAAAATACCAGACAATCATACACCCAGATCAATAGAAACTATGAGACATCAGGTTAAATTCACAAATATAATTCAAGACAATACTTACAGAGACACAAATGTGAGTGTGTGCGTTGATGTGTCAATACGACAGTCCTTCACATTAAAAATACAGGATATTTACTGAGTCCGTGGTTTGTATAAAAAACAATAAAGTCCAGTTCCTTCAGAGATCTCTGGTTACTGTTTTGTGTAGAATCTAGCGTATGGTTAGCAGCATATAGTCTTTCTGAGTTTAGCGATCTTCAACTGATCTTGCTTGTCAGCGACCCGGGTATGATTACGTTCACATGAATGCAATAGCGCTCTTTGTTTACGCAGAGCTTAGAGTCCTTGACCTTGCTCGTGTAGCAATGGTTTCACAGCTTACGGCGGTTATGTATCTAGGTCAAGCTGAACTAGGCCGGCAGGTGACGAGCGCGCTCTCTCTATATCGCCAATACGAAGCTCTTTCGGCAGCACGGCTGAGTTCTCATGAGCTGGGTCCTTGCCTCATGCAGAAGCTTGCTTCTATGCCGTTTCTGGCGTTTCAATGTTCCTACTCCCGTGCATGCGTGCTGCCACCTCAAGCTTCAGGACCCAACTGAAGGCAGCTTCCAGCGTCTCTCCCTGAACTCTGACGTCACAATCGTCGTCACAATACGGCGATCCGGTTCTCTGATTGGCTTATTTCTCAAGTGTCCCATATAAGGATATATGTGACCTAGTTTGACTGTTAGCGTCACCATGGCGACCCACATACCAAATGTAATAATTACACACGATGCGTGACACGGATAAATCAGCTGATAGCCGATGGGATTCCATACAAGAATACACAATATATATATATACAATCAAGACCTGTCAACGCTTTAGGATGACGCTTCACGTCAATATCAATAGAGAACAGACTTCGTTAAACTATGATACAAAACACCGTACATATTGTCACCGATTTCTGGTGACATCACCCCCTCCTTTTAAGGAAAATACACAGTATTTTCTCGATACATCGTATCGTTCTATCTTACAGGGTCCAGCTAAACATATTTACATGTAGCAATACATAGCAATACATAAGGGTCATGTAACAAGTTGTCATTAGTACATGCCCACGGTCTATGACACAGGGCAAAATCCTGTACATGTTTAGACTTACCTGGCTAGACATTAAAGCTCATTACATCCTAACACTCAGGCAGTCTGCTAAGAAAATCAGGTCCATGGTTTAGTTTACCTGACACTGCTTCAATATCAAATCTAAACTCTTGTAGAACCAGTGCCCATCTCATTACTCTCTTATTAGCACATTTTGATTTGCTAATACACTTTAATGGTTTGTGGTCGGTCTGAATGGTGAACGGTCTACAAGCCAGGTACATCTCAAATTTCTGTACAGACCATACAATTGCTAATGACTCTTTCTCGATGGTGGAGTAATTTCTCTCCCTTGGCAATAGTTTACGACTGGCATAAGCTACTGGGTGCATGATCCCCTCGTGTCTTTGCATCAGGATACAGCCAATACCCACATCAGATGCATCACATTTCAAATAAAATCGTTTACTGAAATCAGGTAGCTTCAGTATGGGAGGGTCTGACAGTTTAGCCTTTAGAGAACAGTACGCGTTCTCGTGTACGGGTTTCCAGTCTAGTTTGTTAGGTTGACCTTTACGCGTTAGATCAGTCAAGGGCACCGCTATTTCCGCATAGTTTGGCACAAATTTTCGATAGTACCCTGTAAGACCTAGGAATGCTCGCAAAGCCTTCTTTGTCTTAGGTTTATCAGTGCTCTGTTTCCCCGTCTACACCGTCAGGATCATGTATAGAATCAGGTGCGCCCTTGGCTACCGCTGCCAGAATATGCTGAGGCTCGTTTCTAGCATGGTACCGTTTCAGCATATTCACGTGGAAGGTTTTGACCTTATCGCCAATCTTAATCCGATAGTCTAAGTCCCCAACCCTGTTTACAATAGTATAGGGGCCTTTCCACTGTACCATTAATTTGTTCCGCTCCGTCGGGAGTAACAACAAAACTTCGTCTCCGGCCTCAAACCTGCGCGTGCATTTACCTCTATCATATAACAGTCTGTGTCTGTTCGCTGATTTGTTCAACGCCTCTCTAGCTAACGCGCATGTGTCGCTTAGTTTGTCTTGTAGGTCCAGGACGTATTGGTACGTGGTTTTAGTCTCGACTATAGTATCTCGCTTGGTCCACAGATCCCTTAGAATCCGCATCGGTCCTCTAACGATCCTACCATAGAGCAACTCAAAGGGTGAGAACCCTGTGCTCTCATGTGGCGCTTCTCGGTACGCAAAAAGCACGGCGCTGAGGTACCGATCCCAATCTCGCGGTCTTTCCTCGCACATCCGTTTCAACATTAACTTTAACGTTCCATTGAATCTCTCCACCATTCCGTTGCACATAGGATGGTAAGGAGTAGTGGTGAGCTGTCTTACAGACAAAACACGGCTAACTTCTCGCATGAGGTCTGACGTAAATTGTGTTCCCATGTCAGTAAGCACCTCTGACGGCACTCCTAACCGCGCATAAATATCAACTAGCGCATCAGCCACAGAGACTGTATCTATGTTCTTTAAAGCAACAGCCTCCGGATATCTAGTGGCATAATCCATAACGGTCAGAATATACCCAACCAGATCCATCGAAATTCTACGCCAGGGCTCATCAATTAATGGCATCTGGCCTAACGTAGCTCCAGGCACCTTGCCTTTCGGTATGGTTTTCTGGCAAATGGGACAGGACTTGCAAAACTCAGCAATGTCATTATACATCCCTTTCCAGAAAAACTGAGTTCTCACGCGGTCGTGCGTTTTGTCTATGCCCTGATGGCCCGCCATAACCGCTTCGTGGCCCATCCTCATTACGTCGTACCGTAACGTCTGAGGTACCACCACTCGAGATCCATCTTGATCTCCCCGTTTATCACTCACAACCCGAACTAAATATCCGTCCTCAATTTTAAATGGACTATCATTTCTAGCCTCTCTAGCTAGCCTCCAATACGGCGCTAAAGACCCATCCTCCTCCTGCGCCTTCAAAAATTCGGCCGGACTCACATCAGCAACTGGGCTTGCAACATTCAAGCTACGCGTCGGTATCTGTTTCTCTCGTGCAGCGCTCCGTGTCTCCACCGCGGACGACACCTCCTTTTGTGACTCTACACCGTCACACACTATGCCTGAGGACCGCTCAGACTTCCACGTCGGGTCCGGATCATACGGATCACGCGCTCCCGCTACGTTACCTAGCGCTAAATCACATACAGCATCCCCGACCACCATTGCCTCGATAGTACCGACAAAGTACGCACAGTCCACATTAATCCTAGCCGTAGGAAATTGTCTTACAGACCCGTCGAACAACCTACACTCGACCTGGTGTCCAGTGAACTGATTCGGCTCCACGTACGACTCACGTATTCCTGCCGAGGAACATCCCGAATCCCGCAGCACCCTCGCTGACTTACCATTCACCAGCCCTTCACACACAGGTAACGAGATTCCGCCTTCTGTCTGGGCAGCAAATCCTAACGACTGACTCGGACTCTCTACTTCCGGTTTCACCGCACCGACTGTCTCCGTTTCCGCCTCGACTACTGCCATTGACATAGTCTCCGGTTTCTGTTTTGGGTTATACGGGGGGCTAAAATTAGTCCTATACCTCTGCTGATCTCCAGCAGCACGCCCTACTTGAGGGGAAGACCTAGGCCTCGACCGGGCACTAGTCTTACATTCCCGCGCCTTATGTCCCAGTTCATTACATAAATAACATCTGATGCCTCCTGATGGCTTAAATGTCTGACCGCCCGGACTGCGCTCAACCTCTCGCTTCTCTCTAGGCTGAGATACCGGTTGCGCTGGACGTGGCACATTATTGCCATAACGAGGACCTGCTGTAAGGCTGTGTACACCGTGAGCCTCCGTATAACTCTCGGCTAAGTCTACCATACTATCAAAGTCACGACACCGTCTCTCTTTCAAAAACATAGAGAGATCCCTACTACAGCAGTTTACGAACTGCTCACACATCAACAGGTTAACTACCCCGTCGTAGTCACCTCCGACCCCTGCCATCCCTATCCAATGGTCTAGGTATCCACTCAGTCTCACCGCAAACTGACTCGGCGTTTCGCCTCGCTCAGGCCTACAAGTCCGAAACTTATGTCGATAACCCTCTTCGGTCATTTGGTATCGCTTTAACAAGGCTATCTTTAACTTATCGTAATCCATGGCCTCACTAACCGATAACTGTGTGTAAGTCCCTAGCGCCTTACCCCGCAGTAACGGACTCAGGTGTAACGCCCAATTCTCCCTATCATAGCCTTGACATACAGCTAATCGTTCAAATCGCTCAAGAAACGCATCTAGCTGATCGTGAGCCTCATCAAAAGGTGGAAGCTGGATTTTCGGGAATACATCCCTACTTCTCTCTTCTTTAACCCCAGAGTCAGACTTTAACCTTAGAACCTCTAATTCGTGGGCTCTAGCCTCTCGCTCGCGCTCTAATTCCCGCTGCCTAGCTCTTTCCTCACGTTCCTCATCCGCACGCCGTCTAGCCTCAACATAATCTTGTAAAGCCTGGTCCTTAAGTCCCAAGGCCTGTCCGCATCTAACAAGTGACTCTAACGTCTCCATGGTAACGCTCTAACCTAGTAAGATTCCAGTATCTAGTAATATCCGCTCTTAAAAATCCGTAAATACGTACTGTTAAAGCCAACCTAACGAACCGGCGGTATCCGTACAATTACACTACGGTAGCTCTACGCATCAAAATCTACTTATACGGACGGACGGACGGAAGGTCGGACGAAGGGTCAGACGGATGGATGGATGGATATCAAGATATCAATAAACACCATGCACCTATGATTACCATGCCAATCGGGAGGGGTAAACTTACCTGTAAAGAGACCCTACCACGTGACCAATCACAAACCAGTGTAGGAAAAATTATACCAGGGCGTATCTAACAACATCAAAAATTTTCACTCTAATCTGGGTTTATATCAAACCAGTAATGATGTTCAGGTATCACTTAACTAGCATTACTCACAAAACATGCATGTGTTCTAGCCAAATCTTCAAGGTATATGCTAATCCTGAAACAATGTTGTGCTTCAGGTAAAATTCTCACTGAATAAATATTAACTCCTAATAGTGGGGTAATTTCATTGAGCAAGTATACACTATAACATCAGTTTGGTGTCATTTCCAATTATTAATTCAGATCAACTCTGGTTTGAGTATATGAATGTCTGGTTTCAGTACTGTTTTCTCAGTTCAAAACTTCTGAAACTTACTGTAATTAGCCAGTTTTTTTTTAAGGCTAATTATATCCTGGCACGCTCGCCATACAATGTCACCCCTAACTTAACTTGAAAACTTTACAACGGATATATCCTATAAAACAATAGGATGGGTTAACGCTCGCCACTTGATTTCATTAATCAAGAAATTAGATTCAGGTCATTACAGGTGACATTTCCAGGTTCTTTTAAGGACGTGTATTAAAATACCAGACAATCATACACCCAGATCAATAGAAACTATGAGACATCAGGTTAAATTCACAAATATAATTCAAGACAATACTTACAGAGACACAAATGTGAGTGTGTGCGTTGATGTGTCAATACGACAGTCCTTCACATTAAAAATACAGGATATTTACTGAGTCCATGGTTTGTATAAAAAACAATAAAGTCCAGTTCCTTCAGAGATCTCTGGTTACTGTTTTGTGTAGAATCTAGCGTATGGTTAGCAGCATATAGTCTTTCTGAGTTTAGCGATCTTCAACTGATCTTGCTTGTCAGCGACCCGGGTATGATTACGTTCACATGAATGCAATAGCGCTCTTTGTTTACGCAGAGCTTAGAGTCCTTGACCTTGCTCGTGTAGCAATGGTTTCACAGCTTATGGCGGTTATGTATCTAGGTCAAGCTGAACTAGGCCGGCAGGTGACGAGCGCGCTCTCTCTATATCACCAATACGAAGCTCTTTCGGCAGCACGGCTGAGTTCTCATGAGCTGGGTCCTTGCCTCATGCAGAAGCTTGCTTCTATGCCGTTTCTGGCGTTTCAATGTTCCTACTCCCGTGCATGCGTGCTGCCACCTCAAGCTTCAGGACCCAACTGAAGGCAGCTTCCAGCGTCTCTCCCTGAACTCTGACGTCACAATCGTCGTCACAATACGGCGATCCGGTTCTCTGATTGGCTTATTTCTCAAGTGTCCCATATAAGGATATATGTGACCTAGTTTGACTGTTAGCGTCACCATGGCGACCCACATACCAAATGTAATAATTACACACGATGCGTGACATTGGATAAATCAGCTGATAGCCGATGGGATTCCATACAAGAATACACAATATATATATATACAATCAAGACCTGTCAACGCTTTAGGATGACGCTTCACGTCAATATCAATAGAGAACAGACTTCGTTAAACTATGATACAAAACACCGTACATATTGTCACCGATTTCTGGTGACAACGCTCTCCACCATGGAGAGACGACGCTGGTCTAGAAATAAGACTATGTTAGAAGAGATGACGTCTCAATGCTTCTGAAGCTTGTATACAAATCACAGAGTGTTAAGAATAGTTACACAATAAAAATGAATTTTATTTCCTTAATATTTTGGTAAATAATGGAATGTTTGCTTTTGTCCTTACAGACTGGTAAATTAGAGATATTTGACCTGGCAGCTGGGACTTTGCTGGAGAGTATAGATGCCCATGACGGAGCCGTGTGGTCAGTGTGTCTGGCCCCAGATAAGGTAAGTGTGTTTAGTTCTCCAGATTTATATAATTTTCATCAGATTTATATAATTTTAATCAGAGCTGATTATGTCATGCAGAGGTACCAGTGACCTGATTCAGAAATACAAAAACAGAAAAAATAAAAACTGAAAAGAGTCAGAGACAACATATATCTCGATCAATATTCTGGATTACCAGGTGAGCAATATTATCAGGATCCTTATGAAAATTTGGTGTGTGTTATTTATCCTGCATGAAATTAGCAATTATTATATGTATTATTTAATATTTTAACCCACTTTTTGCTGAACATTAAATTAACAGAAATCCTTTTATTATTAGCAGACAAATTTAAAGGTAAATATGTACTATCAATCTATGGGTGACTTTTAATGATCTGTTACCATGTATACATGTAATTTCAATATTTGATCTTGTCAAAATGAGATGCCCATCACCCTGTAGTATAAATATTTGTTACACTAAGTAGCAAGGGCATTTAAATCACAAAGTTCAATTTTTGTAAAATATCCCTTTAATGAATATTGCAAATATGAAACCCTCACAAACAAAAAGCCAGTAAAAGTATATGAATTGGTGTATTGGTTTCACTGACTGTGATCATGTTTTTCATCTTTGTGGTTTCAGAGGAGCATCGTGTCAGGGAGTGCTGACCATCTGGTGAAGTTCTGGGACTTTGAACTGGTTGAACAAGAGGAATCATCAAGGTGAGCTAGCCACCCTCCTCATCCCGTATTTCACATAATTCGCTTTTTATTATGACTATATGCCCATCTACGACAGGATGCATTTATATGGTATTCCCACAGTCCATCTGTGTGTCAGTTGGCTGTACGTTAACCTCTTGTGTTGCTACGATAACTTACCACGGATTTTATGGATTTTTATGAAAGATCATTGAAACTCACCACAACTTCTTATCAATGGATTATCTCCCCCAAGTTCAATTTTAGGATAAAATCCACTTGTATATAATGAGGTCAGAGGTCACATGGCTATTTGTATTGTTGTTGTGATAACTTACCAGGAATGTAATACATTTTGATGAAACTCAACAGAAGTATAAATCAATATATTATCTAACATGTGTTTGATATCAAGCAAAATCCATATATATTTAATGATGGTGTCTTAATGACATACCCAAAATCTTGTGTTTCATGAAACTCATTATAAATAATTAACCAGTAGAGTTTCTCACCTTAATTAAATTCTCTGCAGAAATCACACATATTTAATGAGGTCAGAGATTACAAGACATACAATGGGCTTATTGTGCATCCTTGCACTGCTATTGTTTGTGTATGCTTTAGGCTATTACAATCAAGACTTTTGTTTTTGATAGAATTGTATTTACTATCTGTCTTCTTAATAAAAACAAAGAATCTGGCCTATATATTTTTCCACAAATGCCTGTTTATATTACTTATTTAGAAGCATTCTAAGTAGCTAAATTTCTGTTATTAATCAATTTTGTCATGTATACAACGATAACGTTCTCCAACTGAGCTGCCTTTAAGTGTTATGTAGAAAAGTGTATAAATGTGTTAAATCAACAAAAAATTTTGTTTCTTTCTTAAAATAATTATTGAAATATTTGTCATTTGCAGCAAATGTTTATCATTAGTCCACACAAGAACCTTGAAAATGTCTGAAGACGTCCTGTGTGTCAAATTCAGGTAGGTCTTAAACACTGAGTCTTTTTTCTATTTAATTATTTTTCCATTGGTAGGAATAATGTGGTGTTGAAAATTTTAGGTTTGATGAAACATGGAATTTGAGAAAATAGTATTTTATGAGAAACTCTTACGAATTGTTTCTCCTTAAATTTTACATTTTAAATGGGAGGTGAAATTGTCAAATTTGATGAATTAAGGTATTTAAGAAAATGGGATTTTATGAAAAATGATTGCAAACAAGTGAGATTCTCCTAAAATTGTGTATTTACATGTGAATTTTTAGCTCAGCTGACTTTCAATCATGCTGGGCTATAGCGATGGGTCTTTGTCCGTCGTCCTTCCGTCTGTCCGGCCGGCTGGTCGGCTGGCCGGCCGTTAGCAGGGCACAAATCTTACCGTTGGGGCTAGGGCCATGAACCCTATGCAGTCTTAGAGGTTATAAAAAGATCTCCTTGCAAACCTGAAATTAGGTCACTGCGACCTATATTCTCGAAGTTATGGGTTTTTTTTGCACCCCCCAGAAATAACTCTTTGAGACAAAATTTTCATCCCAAACCTTCCATCTTTCACATACAGCTCACCTACCAACAGGGGAAGAACCATAATTTTTTTAGGTCAAAAGGTCAAAGGTCAAGGTCACAGGAGCCTCTTCTTTGAAAAGCGTGTGGATGCATTTTAAGCCAACCCTTTCATCCCAATTCTTTGATCTTTCACATATAGCTTACCTACTAAGTTGGAGAAGAATCCTATAGATTTTGAGGTCACAAGGTCAAAGGTCAGGGTCACAGGATCCACTTCTTTGAAAAGGTTGTGGACACATTTCAAGCTAGACTTATATTTTCCAAACCTTCCAGCACTGATATCGCTTCTCTGCCAACAGGGGAAAAGACCTGTTGATTTTGAGGTCAAAGGTCAAGTTCACAGCACCCACTTCTTGCGTGGAGTCATTTTCAGGCAAACTTTTCAATCTGTACCTTCCATCTGTCATATATGGCTTACCTACCAATAAGGGAAGAAGCCTATTGATGTGGAGGTCAAAAAGTCAAAGGTCAAGGTCACAATATTTAATTGTTCTTAATGCTTGTGAGCATATTTCAAGTGTTACTGTTCAACCCAAACCTTCAGTCTTTCACATATGCCACATCTATGCATCACTCAGTTTGACTCAAACTTCATATTTATGGGTCTTTTTGCTTGAATAAATAACTTATTAATTTTGGAGTCAGCAGGTTAAAGGTTGCAGGTCAAAGTTATTCACCCATTGGTTGCCAAGTAATTACACCAGATTTAAGTGGTTAGTAGTTACCCATCATTTAGAAAGAATCCAGTCGATATGTGGGCAAAAGGCCAAGGTCATAGGTCAGGGATGTTCACAATTACTTACTTTTTAGACCATCTTTATTTTTCTTGTATATATAACCATCCCACTCCAGCTGGTACATCTCCCTGTTTGGCTGTAATTGTGAGTGACACTGGTGACATATGACTCCCTTTTGTATCAGCCTATTTAGTGATAAGGCTCAGTGATAAGTACCTGTTACTTCATAACAAAAACACTGTTTTAGGAATGCTTCAGCCAGGCATTAAGACTATGAGAGTATAGTATTAAGGTTTAGCTACTGATTTATAAGATGATGGAAACATTTTGCAGTTTTTTTTTATGGAATCCTAGCAGTAAACTTAGTTTCCTAGATATCTGAATATTTTAATATATATCACCACATATAAAAGCAAGTGTTTGTTCTCATAATATGTGGATGTGTACCTTGATTTAGGATGGCTTTTTGTTTTATTTCAAGACTCTTAGTCATGCTTCCTGCATTTCTTTTCTTTCAGGTTTGGCAGTTTACCTACCCTGCTGACCCCATTGAAAAGCAGAGTGATAATAAAAAATATTGGACTTACACTTTTTACAATTGCATATCTATAAATCTGATATGAGGGCCTGGACATGCCTTTTGAATTATTTTGGGCATTCATTACTGGATAATTTGCCCCAAGTTTGGTCTCATATTGGAGAATGTGGGATATCAAATGTCATACTTGTCAGAAATCCATTATGTCTGCCAGTTGGCCACCTTAGAAATTCTTTCTTCAGTGCAGTTTCAGTAATTTTTCTTTAATGTTTGGTCCGATTTAGAGAATGTTTGTTGTCTGATTTCAGACTTGTCAGAAGTCCAATATGGCCACCAGGCAACCATCTTTTAATTCCTTTTGATCATATTATCTCAAGAACAGTTAAAGTGAATGCAGTTGGATGTATATTTAGGTAATCTTGTAAAGGATTTGGTCAAATATTTCTGAATAAATATTACCATCATTTATAAAAGTGCAGTACAGTTGGCTTGTATTGAATAAAAATTCATACAGAAGCACCTGTTTCTCAATAATTCTTGCATGTATTTCCTTGATTTTTGCTATATATTTTGATCTTATATTTGCCCTTTGTGGTGTTCCTTTTGAGACTGACAGGTTTCAAGCAAGCTGTTGGAATAGTCCTGATAGCTTAACAATCATGCATTTTCCTCAGACCATCAATTCACTGTGTTTTAACCAGACATAGGTGATATATATTTCTGTTTTCATAGAAAATTTTCAACAAATTGGCAAATTGGTTCTTCAAAATTTGACTGGAAGTTGTGAATCTCAGTCCATGATGTCACAGGTCATGCTTGGCAGCTGAGCGTCATGACCCATGGGTCACTTGTTGTATTGTTTTACCAACAAGAGTTCAGGTTACGCTGATAGAGGAAGTTTTTATCATGCATCTTTTAGCTGCAGTACAAGTGTAAGCCTGTGCCTGTATTAATTATTTTATTTTTTTACAGCCCTGACCAGCGCCTGTTAGCTGTAGCTCTGCTGGACAATAATGTTAAAGTCTTCTTTGTGGATACATTAAAGGTAACACCTGAACAGTTATGAATGCTGGTCACTTTTTACACTGGTGCAAAAAGTGATAAAAAGTGGGCGTGCTAAGATTCGGAAAGATTGTTAAAATGGGTTTGGAACTTGCTGTTTCAGAACTGAAGCATAGAAATATGGCATAAAGGGAAAGATTTTATAAGAAACAGTACCTTGGTCTCTACCTGGTAAAATATTTCATTGAGGGAATTTCTGAATTGGATGGAGATGAGATACTAAATTTTCTTTGATATTGTCTACATTGAAATTTGATTGAAACATTTAAAACAGTTTCCTTAAGATAACATTTTAAGGAATATTCTCACATCATTTTACTTTCTGCTGTCTCCTAAAAAAACCTACACGAGCCTTGACACTTTCAAACGAGCCTATATTTTATTGAGAAGGGAGTATTTTTTCACAAGTTTTTTAATTGTAACTCCAGGAATTTGCGAATATTTTCAGTTTTTCCTGTCCCTGTATGGACACAAGCTGCCTGTCTTGTGCATGGACATATCCTCTGACAGCAGTCTCATCATAACGGGGTCAGCAGATCGTAACGTCAAACTGTGGGGCCTGGATTTTGGAGACTGTCACAAGTCTATTTTTGCTCATGATGACAGGCAAGTAGAAGAAATGAGATGTGGATGAGGGATATAGATAAATATTTCACAAACTTTTATAATTTGCTACTAGTATTGTTGGTATGTGAAAAGCTCAGATCACTTTCAGTACTGTGATTTTGTTCATGAGGGTTTCAAATTCACAATATTAACGAAAAGGGAAATATCGCGAAAATAATACCTTTCGTGAATAAGAGGTCTAGTTGTTAAAGGCACAGTTGAAAACTAAAAGATTGAGATTATGAATAAAAATTTATCCTGTATGTTCAAAGATTGATGTTTAGATAATATCAGATTTTTCTAATCGTTTACCATAACAAACAATATTTTTTGTTAGTAAGGGTTTTGTACACATAATATTTGATATAATAAATTCACAAAATAATGGTTACTTTATACTCTGTATAGATATTTTGTATTGTTAGATCACGAAAATGGAACCCTTGCAAAACACTCAAAAAGTGAAAATTGGAAAATATACGGAGCACAAGATTTTTGTATCCTCCAAAGCGAAGTTTTGCTGATACTATGTTTTTGACCGGATTCTGCCGCTGCATTCGTTTCCGGAGAATTCTTCTGAGACTACTGGACTGATTTTTCCAGATTGATCACCAATTATCGGGTCACATGTGAACTGGTGCCTAACCAATTTGCATTGACCTCTGACCTTTCCTGTCTGCCCAGTGTCCTTTTGTGCGTCTGTTTTCACACATAAACCCACATATCTAGGGAACCATTTGACTGATCAGGAAAAAAATTTTTGGACAAACGTACCCCCTGGATAGCTTTATAACATACACAAAAAAATGGTGGCGCCACCTACAACGATGTTTACACAGTGTCCATCTGTTTGTCTGCCTTGGGTTAAAATCACTCATATCAGTGGTTTGACTTATCTGCCTAAAATTTTGCGTGTTTATACATCTTGGTTAGCTTTCTCAATTTTTGGAAGGTTGCGCCACCTACATACATATTTCTGCTGCAGACATCCATGCTGATATGCAACACACCTCACTCTATTTCCCCTTGCCACCCAATCCATGCCTCGCTTCACCCGTTCCACTCTGATTTTGGCGGATACACATATTCACTTGTTGACTTCCCGTATTGTAGTTTTAAACATTTTCATTTATCATGAAAGTAAGAAATCCTTTTCCAGAAATAAAGAAACAAATGTAACATATTGCCTACCTTTATTTTGATCTCAGTTTTTCCTGCTTTGTTTTTCTGTGCACATTGTCATGTCTATATCCTGTATATAAACAGGTTATGTATTTTGTTTTTCAGTATTATGTGTGTACAGTTTGTTCCGAAGACTCACATGTTCTTCACTGGAGGAAAAGATGGTAAACTGAAGGAATGGGACGGGGACAACTTCGAGCATATCATTACGCTGGAGGTGAGGCTCTGTTCAGGTTACAATATAATTAAGAGAATATCATTACGCTGGAGGTGAGGCTCTGTTCAGGTTACAATAAAAATAAGAGAATATCATAACACTGGAGGTGAGGCTCTGTTCAGGTTACAATATAAATATGAGAAAATCATTATGCTGGAGGTGATGCTCTGTTCAGGTTACGATATAAATACGAAAATATCATTACACTGGAGGTGAGGCTCTGTTCAGGTTACAATAAAAATAAGAGAATATCATTAAGCGGGAGGTGAGGTCATGTTCAGGTACAATATAAATATGAGAATATAATAACGCTGGAGTTGAGGCTCTGTTCAAATTACAATATAAATACGAGAATATCATTACGCTGGAGGTGAGGCTCTGTTCAGGTTACAATAAAAATAAAAGAATATCATAATGCTGGAGGTGAGGCTCTGTTCAGGTTACAATAAAAATACGAGAACATCATTATGCTGGAGGTGAGGCTCTGATCAGGTGTACATTAAGGAATATGTTCAATTACAGAACAGAACTGAAAACAAAATAATGCCAAATTTAACATAAATTTCTGCTAAATACTACAGTGTTAAAGACCTGTCATTTGGAATCTATGATTCTTTATTCAGACTTTTATGTAAAAACCAGTAGAAGCATTCTATGAATTAGCTATGACATTAGAAATTTTTTTGTCAAATGCATGTATAGTTATGAATATTGACTTTCCAGGGTCATCATGCAGAACTTTGGTCACTTGCTGTGAGTCCTAGTGGGAACTTTGTGGTAACAGCATCCCATGACAAGTCGTTACGGCTGTGGGAGAGAACCCAGGAACCACTTGTACTGGAGGAAGAACGAGAGATGGAGAGAGAGAAAGAAGAGGAGGAAGCGACAAAACATCAAGGACCATCTACGGTGAGGATGGTTGACTCATTCAGTTTAAACTGGGTTCTCAGCATCTCTATAAAACAAAAAATCCTGTATTTTCAATTGAGATTTTATTAGCAGCTCCTGGAGAGGACGTATTATGGTATAAGTATGTCCACCTGTTCTTCATTAATGTTTAGTACCACTGAGTTAACTCACCAGGGCTTTGTTGGAGTTTCAAGAAACTCACCATAACTACTTACCAACAGATAATCTCTTCCAATTTTGATTATAAGTGAAAACCAACCATGTTCACAAGTCACTAGGATGGTCATGAAGTCTTATGCTAAAAAGACAAACATTGACAGTGTTCACTCACACACCAAACCATAACACGGTTATAAAAACAGTAGGACTGGAGATATGTTACCTGTGTACTGGGATGGTTTTATTATTAAAAATGAATGTGAGCTTTTTAAGAATTGTTTTACATCCATTGTACACCCATGGTCAGTCAATCCAGCTGTTCATCTGTTAACTTTTAGTGTCACTGCAGCACCATTTGTCAGGGATATGATCGATTTCGATGAAAATCAAAAGAAATATGAACCCAATATTATATCTTGCCTAAGTTCAATTCCTGGCAAAATCTGGGTTTTTTTAAAAAGGTCAAAGGTCAACAATCTTTGGTGGCACCGTGATGACTTACCAAAAATCTTATGGATTTTCATATTAACCAATTACCTGTCTCACCTTAATTTTATTCTTGGGCAAAGTTCACTAATATTAAAATAGGTCAGATGTCACAAGATTTATTATGCATGTTTGCAGTGCTCCTGCACAGGTCTTGTTCATACTTCTTATGCGTGAGTGTTTTTACATTCTTTTTTAGGTACCTGGAGAGACAGCAGGAGAAACTGGAATAGCCGGAAAGAAAACCATGGAAACAGTCAAAGCAGTAAGTCAGAGTATTTACAGATTTCTGTCTTTGTGTAAAGTAGTTCCTGCATTCAGAGGTGATTCTTTATGGCAAAGAAAAATGGTTAGTAATTGCAGATGGTCATTTGATCAAGGGATATGGAAACTAATCTTGTTATTGTTTCTTGAGTTGGAAATCAGTGTATAAGCATTAATTTGAGTATTTACAAAAAATATCTAGTACAACTGTGTTCTTTTATCTTACATTAAACTTTGAAACAAAGAATAATGTTTTATCTTACATTAAACTTTGAAATAAAGAAATATGTTTTTTATACATTATTGATCAGTTACTTTCTATGCAAAAAGGTCGGTTGATTTGTAACGGTATTTTCCTACTGGAAAAGGTATACAATGCAGTGCCAACTATTGCTTTTTACAATCACCAACAAAAACAAATGCTGTTATGACCATATCATTGCACATAAAAGTGTAGGTCATGGTCAGTTTATTAAGAAGTTTGTCATACAAAGCAGATTGAACTGTTTTACCAATATTAGATGGACAGTGCATAGTCACATACGGCAGGGGTCACTTGATCAAAGTATATTTAAATGTTAACTTTCAATGCAAGGAAAAGTAGTCATGAACATTAGATGCTGCTTGATTTCTTACATATCTCACCTCAGTCATTATTTTTTTTCCTTTAAGAATAATAGTCCTAATAGATCAGGTTTATAAATTATATATTAGTGGTGTGCCAATAAATTGATTATATCATTGATTGGTTGTTTTCTTTCATAATTTATTAGATTGATTGCAGTTTTGCGTAATTGATCACTAATGTCACAATTATGTACACATCAAAAGAAATCAGATTATCCCAATTACCATACATATTATGTCAGATATAAGAGATATAAAAAATTTGGCATTAACAGCATTCAAACATGTGCAACAAGTAAGTGTGAACAACCGAGTGATTACAATGACTTTTTAGTGTGATGTACAAGCAAGAATTTGTAGTCAATTATATATATTTGCTTTCAGTATTAGCACAATTTTTTTCAGTCTTTTACAAAAGGTAAAGGTTTATAGTCTGATATCACCGACAATGTCAGTCTCATCTGACTTTACACTTTGCCTTCCTGGTCCTTCAGGCTTTTTCATTCTTGTAGCTTTTCTCAGCTCCCTGGGGAGCATACAAAAGGCCCTAGAAAATTATCCATTCTACATTTGCCTTCCTCCCATGACCAGTACCCATTCACTCCTAGATCGAGAGTGAGTGCACCCTTGTGATAAAGACTTTGCCTAGGAATCTTAGTCAGAACGGCAATTAGAACAGGATGCGAACCCACAAAGCAGGCACTGAACGTTGATTCAATGTTAATTCAATGTTGTCAACGTTGATTCAATGTTGAAATCATGTTGACAACGTTGATTCATCGTCCAGTGCCCAGCGGTCACAAGTTCAGCACCCATAACCATTATGCTCCACAGCAGAGGGCCTTTGTTTGAAACATGCACTTAATGGCAAAGGTTCCCATACTTATGGGACCTGCTGTCATTGACTAGCATTGTTAGCATGAATCATTTGTTTGATTGATTACAGGCTGAGAGACTGATGGAAGCACTGGAACTGCACAAAGAAGAAACTGGCAAGCTCCTCCTACACCAGCAAGAGTGTAAGGCCACAGGCAAGGAGGTAAATCAATGTTATACACAGCTAGTTAAAATTGATAATGCTGATAGAAGTTGATAGGAAATTACCATGAAAATTTAACTTTTCATAAAAAAACAGTCTGTCAGTGACGACAAAATTTTTGGGTCCATTGTATCAACAAAGATATGCTGTTTTATTACGTAAACATAATTGTGAGCTGTTTCTGTATTAATGAGAATTTTCTCTATTAAAGTTTATACGCCAGAGTAAGCCAACCGAAAATTTTCCCTTATTGGGCCTATTATCGCCCATCCCGCCTCGTTCCCGTGTATCTAGGTCACACTTCCGTTACCCATAATCACATTTTCTTCTGGCGTTCGCCATGATGGACGTGTGATCCCGCTCTGCGAGATTCGTCCACTGTTGGGTTTGTACTAATGAGTTTGCCAACTGAACTGTAAGTTGTCTTTTTTTTTTCCCTTGCCCGCCCTGGAGTACCCCACTTATTGTGGCTCTTGTGGTTCTTTAATCCCGGTTGGGACTCCCACCCCCCTTGTTTTCGTTGCCGCTCCAACAATGACTCCTGCCGTGTTCCGGCTTATCTTGTTTTCACTGCCTGACTTGGACGTCTGAACCCTTTCCAGGATTGGGCTCATTCCCCGGTACTTCGGGGTTCCCCTCCTGTATTCCATTGTCTGGCCCCGTGGTTGTCTCTGAGGGGGGGGGGGGGCCTACCCTGGTTGACCGCACCATGGCCGTGCTGCGTTCACCGTCCGTTCCCGCCGGTCCTGTCACCTCTCCGGTGGTTTAGACAGTTAAATAGTTGAATTCTCATTCACGGAAACGGCCTTCTTACCCTGTTCCCGCAGCCTCCCGTTCTACCAACACATCTGCCTATTCCATATTACAATTATTGTCCCGGGTTTGTTATTCACTTATGTCGGTTCTCGACGATTCGTCTAGACCCGATTCAGTCCGTCCGGCGCCCTCGCCGGCGCCCCGGTACTTTCTCCCCGGCCGTTCTAGTCACCGGCTCCTCGCCGGATTCCTTCATTATCCCCGGGGCCGGCTTGAGCCGTCCCGCTGGATCGCCTGGACCTTCCTGGTGTGCAGGTAAGTGCGTCGGTCCCTACTGCCTCCATTCGGGGCTGCCGGCCTCGCCTCCGGTTCCTCCGTCTGCCGTCGTTACTTCCCGGCCGGCCGGCTCTTTTTTCAGTTACCATCTGCTGTGCGGCCTGCGGCTCCGGCTCTTGTGCCTTCCCGGATGGTTCCTGCTGCTGCTCGTTCCCCGGCTTCCTGTTTCCAGCCTCCCGTGGCTCCAGCTCAGCGGGTCTCTCTGGCTCCCCCTCCACGGGGTTCTCCAGGGTCCCCGACTGCTCAGTCAGCCGATTCCGCCCTGGCACCAGACCTGTGGTCGGCGATTGCGCTGCGCCGCCAGGCTTGGCGTCCGCGCAAATCTGCTCAGTCAGCCGATCCCTCCCTGGCACCAGACCAGTGGTCGGCGATCGCGCTGCGCCGCCAGGCTTGGCGTCCGTGCAAATCTGCGCTTATGGACCTGGAGGCTACCTCCACGCAGGAGGCTAACCCTAGTGGTCCGAAGTTCCGTAGGTACAACCTCGGACTTCCTCGGCGTCGGCGGCCAGTTCTTCTTTGAATCCTGGCCCCTTCATTCGCCCTCCGCCGCGCCCGCTGTGTGTCTGGTATTACTGACCGCACGGGGGATCTGTTCCGTGGGCGCCCCGCGGTGGTCTCAGGGTCTCGTTCTCCTGGGGCCCCGCTTCCGCCGGGTTCGGATACACCTTGGTCCCCCGGTCCCTCGGGAGTTCCCTTGGGTACCGGGCTACCGGTTCGTTCGCTTGCTCCCTTCTCCTGAGCTCCCGGATGTTCAGTCTGCACCTTGTGTCCGGCCTGGCACAGCCGTTTGCGGACGGTCAGTCTTTAATTCCATCCTCTGTCCAGTTTTCCAATCGTCACCTGTTGGATCTGGAGGGGCTCGGCCGGCAAGCGGCCGGTATGGTTTACGACTTGCAGGCTGTCCCTTGCTTGCTCGCCGTTTCCGGACACGCTCACTCTTCCCGACATATGGCAGGCTTCTGCCCATACTGGCGCTGTGTTCAATTCAGGTCGTTGGCGCCCGGGTTGTAAATTGCATCTTGTTACGCCGCCCGGCTTGCATTCAGTCATTTATGCACTTACGGCCGCGACTTCTTTGGCGGAGTTAACCGAGCTTTATTCTCCGCCTTTCCCGGTTCCCTGCTGTTTGGCGGACAGTTACGGCCTCTCTTTGACCGTGCCTTGGCGTGCTCGGATCGTCAGGCCCGCCTCCGCTCGACCTCCCTTGCGCCTCGGCCTTCCTTCCGCGTTCCCCGCCTTCAGCCTCCGGTTGCAGCTTCCGCAGAGTCGCGCATCTGCTACCTCGTCACGTCCTTTAGGACGTTCCAGCCGTTCTCCGCCTTTTGTGGTCGCTCCTCCCAACGAGGTTCGACCGAGAAATGACTCTCTAGCTCCGGTCGGCGCTCGGCTCAGCGACCGTTTTCCCGGTTTCACCTCCCAGCGGTTAATTCTCAGCGCCCTACAGTTCGGGTTCTGTCTTACGTTAAGCACACTCCGCCTCCGTCCGATCCGGCAAAACGCCTCGCTTGGTGGAGGCCCTTCATTCTATGTTAGACTATCGGGCAATAACGAGGTTTCCCCATCCACCGTGGGGTTTCCCTCTCGCCTTTTCTTGTTCCGGAACCGCACGGCCGTTGGCACCCGATCATGGCCCTGAAGCGCCTCAATTCGTTCATCCGTCCGCCCCGGTTTCGGATGTTCATTATCCATGCTGTACTCCGCATTGTTCGGCGGCTGGATTAGGCGTTCAAATATAGACCTTACGGATGCCTAATTTCACGTTTCCATTCCGGGTCCATCCGTTCGGGATCCCCGTGGCCCCCTGGAATTTATCATCCTTGTTCACGCGGTCCCGAGTTCTCTCCGTTCACCGGGCATTTCTGTGCTCCCTTATCTGGACCATGGCTTGTCCATGCGGCCGCATCGCATCGCATCGCTCCCGGGTTCTCAACTTACTTCGGAACCTCGGCTTCCTGGTCATTGCGGCGAAATCTCTTCTCACTCCCACCCAGTCCCTCCATTTTCTGGGTGTCACGCTCGCTTTGGCGTCTGGCACAGCGTCGCTCCCGCGCGATTTTACTCTCCCGCTCCGCCACCTGATTCATTCCTTTCTCACAAGGCGCCGTGTAGACTCGCGCACTGCGGCTTCTCTCCACGGTGCTCTCAACCGGGCCGCGTCTTCATCCCGTTCGGCCGCCCGTCCCTGCGTCCGATTCAGTCTATCTTGCGCCATCACGGCCTTCTCTGGTTAACCTCGGTTCGTCCTACAATCCTCCCATTTCGGCGCACCTGGCGATCCCTTTGTCCCTGGATGGACCTATCCTGTCTCCTGCGCGGCATTCCTTTTTTCCAGGGATGTCGATTGCACCATCTATACCGATGCGTCTCTCCTCGGTTGGGGGGCCCATCTCGCCGATCTTCGCGCTTCTGGGATGTGGTCCCCGTCGGAACGTCTGCTCCATATCAATATCCTCGAACTGCGTGCCGTCCGTTGCGCGATCTCCCACTGGTCTCCCCGCTTGTTCGGACGTCACATTCTCATCCGGACCGACAATACCACGGTGGTGGCCTATATCAACAAGCAGGGCGGTACCTGGTCTCCCTCGCTCATGCAGGAGACTTACCTTTTGTTCGATCTATGCCTCTCTCTCCGGGCATCCGTTCGTGCATCCCATCTTCCGGGCGTGTCGAACATCCTAGCAGACGCCCTTTCCTGTCAGCCGGCGTCTCTTCCTTCCCCACCGCTCCTTCCGCTCCCGGTTATTCAGAGTGTTTTCGCTCGCCTGGGGCGGCCGTAATTCAATCTGTTCGATTTTCCGTCCCCCCCCCCCCCCGTTCTCGTGCCTTCCGAGACGCGTCTACGTCACCCTCGCGACCGTCTCCCCGACACGCCGCCGTCCAGGTGGTCTCACTGGTTTCTCTTTGCGTTTCTGGCGCCTCTGCTCATCCGCCGTGTCCTTCTCCGCTTGTCCTGCGCGGACCAGACTACCCTGCTTCTCATCCTTCCGTTTCATCCTGCGGCTCCCTGGTTTCCTCTGTGGCGCTCGCTTCTCTCTCGCCCCCCGCTTATACTACCGCTCCGCTTCGCGCTCCCGTCGTTCCCTCGAGCGCGTCGCCCGTTTCAGTAGTGCCCTGTATGCGCATGCGTGCTCTCATCGGACACCTCAAGGATCAGGGCATTTCAAGTCCGGCTGCTCTCCTTGCCTCGGCTCCCCGTCGCCTTTCTTCGGACCGCATCTACGACTCCCGGTGGCGTCTTTTCACGGAGTGGGCGTCTTCCCGCGGAATCTCCCCTTTAGATTCGTCGCTTGCGGCTGTTTTGGATTTTTTCGTGTTCTTACTCCAGGATAAACGTTTATCCTATCCCTCTCTGCGTGGCTATCGCGCCGCCCTGCTGTCGGTGCTCCGTCCACTGGGTCACGATCGTGTCCTTCATCACCCGTTGGTGTCGGACTTTCTCAAGGGGGTTCATGCCCGTGCGTCTCGTCCCCGGTATGTTGCGCCTTCCTGGCGCCTGGACGTCGTCTTAAGTCACCTCCGGGAACCCCCTTATGAGCCGTTGCGTTTGGCCCATCTTCTCCATTTGTCTCGGAAAACGGTTTTCCTCCTTGCTCTTGCCTCGGCTGGTCGCCGTTCTGAGCTTCATGCCCTCGTGGCTGATTTGAAATTCACGCAAATTGCGGCCGACAAAATTTCGATGACCCTCCGTCTGCTTGGCACGTTCCGGCCCTCCCTAACGGTCAGTACCGTTATGGGGCTACCAATTGCCCCGTTCATGCGTTGCGTTATTATCTAAAGGCTACTCATCCTTTACGGGGGGGGGCGCAAGAAATTGTTTATTTCTACAAAAGTCACATCTTCCAATAAGGAGATTAGCCCTATCACAATTAGTTCGTGGCTCAAAGCTACTATCGTCGCCGCATATGACTCTGCTTCTCCATCCACGTTGGAACAATTTCACATCAAGGCCCATGACATTCGGGCAATTTCGACTTCCTTGGCCCATTTCTCCGGGATTTCCCCCAATCAGTTGGTCAAGAAGGGATACTGGAAATCTCCCTCTACATTCACACGCTTCTATCTGAAAGATGTTCAGCTCCAGGCTTCGGGCCTCTACTCCATGGGCCCTGTGATAGGGTCTGGTGAGGTACTCCAATTTTCCCAGCCATCTTCTTCCTCTCCGTCGGTTCCGCCACCGCCGTCGACTGCTGCTCCATCCCAGCACTGAGATTCCTCGTTCCAGCGTTCCAGGTAGGTGCTCCCTCCCCAAGGCATGTCTGTTTTTTTCTCATTAATACAGAAACAGCTCAAAATTATGTTTACGTAATAAAACCCCCCCATTCCCTCCCTGTGAATGGTGGTTTTGTTAGTAAACTTTTGTGAGCTTTTCTGTATTACAAACATCGCTCCCTCCCAGTCCTCTTCCTTACGCCTTCGAAAATGTGGTTATGGGTAACGGAAGTGTGACCTAGATACACGGGAACGAGGCGGGATGGGCGATAATAGGCCCAATAAGGGAAAATTTTCGGTTGGCTTACTCTGGCGTATAAACTTTAACAGAGAAAATTCTCATTAATACGATAGTACCGCTCCGCTTCGCGCTCCCGTCGTTCCCTCGAGCGCGTCGCCCGTTTCAGTCGTGCCCTGTATGCGCATGCGTGCTCTCATCGGACACCTCAAGGATCAGGGCATTTCAAGTCCGGCTGCTCTCCTTGCCTCGGCTCCCCGTCGCCTTTCTTCGGACCGCATCTACGACTCCCGGTGGCGTCTTTTCACGGAGTGGGCGTCTTCCCGCGGAATCTCCCCTTTAGATTCGTCGCTTGCGGCTGTTTTGGATTTTTTCGTGTTCTTACTCCAGGATAAACGTTTATCCTATCCCTCTCTGCGTGGCTATCGCGCCGCCCTGCTGTCGGTGCTCCGTCCACTGGGTCACGATCGTGTCCTTCATCACCCGTTGGTGTCGGACTTTCTCAAGGGGGTTCATGCCCGTGCGTCTCGTCCCCGGTATGTTGCGCCTTCCTGGCGCCTGGACGTCGTCTTAAGTCACCTCCGGGAACCCCCTTATGAGCCGTTGCATTCGGCCCATCTTCTCCATTTGTCTCGGAAAACGGTTTTCCTCCTTGCTCTTGCCTCGGCTGGTCGCCGTTCTGAGCTTCATGCCCTCGTGGCTGATTTGAAATTCACGCAAATTGCGGCCGACAAAATTTCGATGACCCTCCGTCTGCTTGGCACGTTCCGGCCCTCCCTAACGGTCAGTACCGTTATGGGGCTACCAATTGCCCGGTTCATGCGTTGCGTTATTATCTAAAGGCTACTCATCCTTTACGGGGGGGGGCGCAAGAAATTGTTTATTTCTACAAAAGTCACATCTTCCAATAAGGAGATTAGCCCTATCACAATTAGTTCGTGGCTCAAAGCTACTATCGTCGCCGCATATGACTCTGCTTCTCCATCCACGTTGGAACAATTTCACATCAAGGCCCATGACATTCGGGCAATTTCGACTTCCTTGGCCCATTTCTCCGGGATTTCCCCCAATCAGTTGGTCAAGAAGGGATACTGGAAATCTCCCTCTACATTCACACGCTTCTATCTGAAAGATGTTCAGCTCCAGGCTTCGGGCCTCTACTCCATGGGCCCTGTGATAGGGTCTGGTGAGGTACTCCAATTTTCCCAGCCATCTTCTTCCTCTCCGTCGGTTCCGCCACCGCCGTCGACTGCTGCTCCATCCCAGCACTGAGATTCCTCGTTCCAGCGTTCCAGGTAGGTGCTCCCTCCCCAAGGCATGTCTGTTTTTTTCTCATTAATACAGAAACAGCTCAAAATTATGTTTACGTAATAAAACCCCCCCATTCCCTCCCTGTGAATGGTGGTTTTGTTAGTAAACTTTTGTGAGCTTTTCTGTATTACAAACATCGCTCCCTCCCAGTCCTCTTCCTTACGCCTTCGAAAATGTGGTTATGGGTAACGGAAGTGTGACCTAGATACACGGGAACGAGGCGGGATGGGCGATAATAGGCCCAATAAGGGAAAATTTTCGGTTGGCTTACTCTGGCGTATAAACTTTAACAGAGAAAATTCTCATTAATACAGAAAAGCTCACAAAAGTTTACTAACAAAACCACCATTCACAGGGAGGGAAAGGGGGGGTTTTGTTAGTAAACTGTTGTGAGCTTTTCTGTATTACAAACATCGCTCCCTCCCAGTCCTCTTCCTTACGCCTTCGAAAATGTGATTATGGGTAACGGAAGTGTGACCTAGATACACGGGAACGAGGCGGGATGGGCGATAATAGGCCCAATAAGGGAAAATTTTCGGTTGGCTTACTCTGGCGTATAAACTTTAACGGAGAAAATTCTCATTAATACAGAAAAGCTCACAACAGTTTACTAACAAAACCACCATTCACAGGGAGGGAATGGGGGGGGTTTTATTTCAAATAATAAACCTTTCAGATTAGTGTCACAGTATGGGTAGAGTAATTCACTGGACTATTAAGTTTAAAGAGTATTTTTTACAAAAAGAGCAGTGAGGATGGGAAGGACAGGGCACAGCTCTATATTGTTTCTCTCTTTCCTATTTATAAGTTGGGTATCTGATTCTCTGGCATGTATTTGGTATCATTTAACAAAACCCCAACACTGCAGGCGACTAATGTCTAGTGAGAATGCTCATAGAAACTTAAGCACGCCTGCCAAATCATTCTTTTTTGGGGGGATTAGGGAAAATTACTCCTTTTTAGCTCAGCTGACTGTAAGTCATCTGAGCTATAGGGATCACCTTTTGTCCGTCGGCCGTCCGGGCGTCTGTCCGTTAACAGGGCACAAATCGTAACCGCTAGAACTGGAATCTTCTTACTTGACATCCTGGGAGGTTTATGAAAAATCTCTTTGGAAACCAGAAATTAGGTCTCTGTTACCCATATCCTTCGAGCTATGGGGCCCCAAAGTACACCCCAGAAAATTCCAAAATTTCATACAAAAACTTCAATATCTCATTAACTACTTGACTGATGGTCATGATTTTTGGCATACATATTGATCATGAGAGGTTCCATCAGTTCCTGAAGACTGGTGGCGCCACCTGTATTTTTCGATTTTTTACAAATTTTTTTCTCTATTTTTGAGACCTTTAAAAATGTGAACATCTGTTAACAAGGCACAAATCGTAACGACTGGACTTAGAATCTTCATTCTCGACACACTGAGAGATCTATGAAAAGTCTCCATGGAAACCAGAAATTAGGTCTCTGTTACCCTTATCCTTCCAGCTATGGGGCCCCAAACTACCCCCCAGAAAAGTAAAAAATTTCATACAAAAACTTCAATATCTCATTAAATACTTGACTGATGGTCATGATTTTTGGCATACATATTGATTATGAGATGTTCCATCAGTTCGTGCAGACTTGTGGCGCCACCTGTATTGTTCGATTTTTTTACGATTTTTTTCCTCTATTTTTGAGACCTTTCAGGATGCTGTCATCTGTTAACGTGGCACAAATCATAACGACTGGACCTAGAATCTTCATTCTCGACACACTGAGAAACCTATGAAAAGTCTCCATGGAAACCTGAAATTAGGTCTCTGTTACCCATATTCTTTGAGCTATGGAGCCCCAAATTACCCCCAAGAAAAGTAAAAAATTTCATACAAAAACTTCAATATCTCATTAACTACTTGACTGATGGTCATGATTTGTGGCATAACTATTGATCATGAGATGTGTCATCTGTTCCTGCAGACTGGTGGCGCCACCTGTATCGTTCGATTTTTTACGATTTTTTCCTCTATTTTTGAGACCTTTAAGGATGCTGTCATCTGTTAGCATGGCACAAATCGCAACGACTGGACCTAGAATCTTCATTCTCGACACACTAGAAGACCTATGAAAAGTCTCCATGGAAACCAGAAATTAGGTTTCTGTTACCCATATCCTTCGAGCTATGGGGCCCAAAAGTACCCCCCCCCCCCCCCCGAGTTGTCAAATATTTCATACAAAAACTTCAATATCTCAATAACTACATCACTGATGGTCATGATTTTTGGCATACATATTGATTATGAGATGTTCCATCAGTTCCTGCAGACTGGTGGCGCCACCTATATTGTTTGATTTTTTTACGATTTCTTCCCCTATTTTTGAGACCTTTATGGATACTGTCATCTGTTAGCATGGCACAAATCGTAACGACTGGACCTAGAATCTTCATTCTCAATACACTGAGAGACCTATGAAAAGTCTCCATGGAAACCAGAAATTAGGTCTCTGTTACCCATATCCTTCGAGCTATGGGGCCCAAAAGTACCCCCCCCCCCAGAGTAGTCAAAAATTTCATACAAAAACTTCAATATCTCAATAACTACATCACTTATGGTCATGATTTGTGGCATAACTATTGATCAAGAGGTGTTTCATCAGTTCCTGCAGACTGGTGGCACAACCTGTATTTGTTCGGGTTTTTTTTACGAATGTTTTATCTATTTTTGAGACCTTTAAAGATATGAACATCTGTTAACAGGGCACAAATCATAAAAACTGGACCTAGAATCTTCATTCTTGACACACAGGGAGACCGATGAAAATTCTCCATGGAAACCTGAAATTAGGTCTCTGTTACCCATATTCTTTAGGCTGTATGGCTCCAAAATACCCCCCAGAATAATGGAAAATTTGATACAAAAAGTGCAGTATCTCAATAACTACAACACTGATGGTCATGATTTTTGGCATACTTATTGATCATGAGCTGTTCCATCAGTTTCTGCAGAGAGGGTGTGCCACCTCTATTTTTTTCAAATTTTTACGATTTTTTTTTCTCTTTTTTCGAGACCTTTGAAGATTTGGTTATCTATCAAGAGGGTACAAATTGCAACAACTGGACCTAGAAACTTCATTCTTGTCATGCAAGGAGGTCCATGAAGAGTGCCTGTGGAAACTTGAAATTAGGTCTCTGTTACCCATATCCTTAAAGCTATAGGACTCTGAAGTATCCCTCAGAATAATGGACAATTTGATACAAAAGCTGAAGTATCTGAACAACTTATACGGAGATCATCATGATTCTTTGCATGGATATTGACCATTAAGTGTTTTTAGCTCAGCTGACTGTAAGTCATCTGAGCTATAGGGATCACCTTTTGTCCGTCGTCCATCCGGCCGTCCGGGCGTCTGTCCGTTAACAGGGCACAAATCGTAACCGCTAGAACTGGAATCTTCTTACTTGACATCCTGGGAGGTCTATGGAAATTCTCCTTGTAAACCTGAAATTAGGTCACTGTGACCTATATTCTTCGAGCTATGGGGTTCCGAAGTACCCCCCAGAATAATGGAAAATTTGATACAAAAGCTCAAGTATCTGAACAACTAATGCATTGATCATCATGATTTTTTGCATGGATATTGATCATGGAGTGTTTCATCAGTTTCTGCAGACTGGTGGCGCCACCTGTATTTTTTTGATTTTTACCAATATTTTTCTCTATTTTTGAGACCTCTTAAGATGCGGCCATCTGTTAACAGGGCACAATTCGTAACGACTACACCTAGAATCTTCTCTCTTGACATGCAGGGAGGCCCATAAAAAGTCTCTTTGGAAACCTGAAATTAGGTCTCTGTTACCCATAACCTTTGAGCTATGGGGCTCCGAAGTACCCCCCAGAATAATGGAAATTTGATACAAAAGCTCAAGTATCTGAACAATTTTTATATTGATCACCATGATTCTTTGCATGGATATTGATCATGAAATGTTTCATCAGTTTCTGCATTCTGGTGGCGCCACCTGTATTTTTTCAATTTTTAGCTCAGCTGACTGAAAGTCATCTGAGCTATAGGGATCACCTTTTGTCCGTCGTCCGTCCGGCCATCCAGGCGTCTGTCTGTTAACAGGGCACAAATCGTAACCGCTAGACCTGGAATCTTCTTACTTGACATCCTGGGAGGTCTATGGAAATTCTCCTTGTAAACCTGAAATTAGGTCACTGTGACCTATATTCTTTGAGCTATGGGGTTCTGAAGTACCCCCCCAGAATAATGCAAAATTTAAAACAAAAGCTCAAGTATCTGAACAACTAATGCATTAATCACCATGATTCTTTGCATGGATATTGATCATGGAGTGTTTCATCAATTTCTGGAGATTGGTGGCGCCACCTATATTTTTTAAATTTTTTACGATTTTTTTTCTCTACTTTTGTGATCTTTAAACATTTGGTCATCTGTAAACAGGGCACAAATCATAATGACTGGACCTAGAATCTTCTGTCCTCACCTCCAGGGAAGCCCATAAAAGGTCTACATGGAAACCCAAAAATAAGGTCCCTGTTGCCCATATTCTGTGAGCTATGGGGCTCTGAAGTACCCCCCAGAATAAAGATTTGGTCATATATTAACAGGGCACAAATCATAATGACTGGACCTAGAATCTTCTGTCCTCACCTCCAGGGAAGCCCATAAAAGGTCTACATGGAAACCCGAAATAAGGTCCCTGTTACCCATATCCTTCATGCTCTGGGGCTCCGAAGTACTCCCCAGAATAAAGATTTGGTCATCTGTTAACACAAATTATAATGACTTGACCTGGAATCTCCTTTCTTGATATGCTGGGAGGCCCCTGAAAAGTCTCCTTGTGCACCTGAAATTACATCTCTGTTACCCATATCCTTCATCCTATGCGGCTTTGAAATACCCCCCAGAATAAACATTTGGTCATATGTTAACAGGGCACAAATCATAATAACTGGACCTAGAATTTAATTTTTTGACATGCTGGGAGACCCCTGAAAAGTCATCTTGTAAACCTGGAAAATAGGTGTCTATTACCCATATCCTTCATGCTACAGAGCTCCATAGTACCCCAATGAATATTGGATGATTTTATACAAAAGGTCAAGTTTGGAAAAAGTATTTCATTCAAATTTGACATTCAGATGATAAAATTACTTTTGTCAATGCCTTCCTGGACAGCTGAGCGTCATGACCCCTGGGTCACTTGTTTTTCCTTTTTTTTTAAATGCCTGTCTGTGACCGAACCAATTATGGTATACCCACTGTCCGTCCGTCAGTCTGTTAACTTTGTCACCACGATAGCTTATCAGGGCTATGATGGATTTTTGTGTGCAAATTTCCAGCATATGACATATGTGGAAAATACCCTTATGATAATGCAGGGGGATGTGCACCATGTATGTTTCTGACTTTGGAAGTATTATATACACATACAAAGTATGCGAAGCACATTTTCAATGTCTGTGAAAATAAAAACAAAACAAATATATGGGGCATTAATCTTTGGCAGGCCTATTTAGGTGTATTCTTCTCTCATTTCCTGTTGACATAGATGTTGCAGCTAAACTTGGCTACTGTAATCATTATATTTCCCTATAAAACCCAAGTTAGCACATATTTCCAATGTTATTATCAATTTTTATCACAGTTGGAGAAGCCAGCGTTACATCCGATGTTCATGGCATTCAAAGTGACATCGCCAGACAGATACATGTTAGAGGTCCTGAAGAAGGTCAGGTCAAGGTCAGTATGCCTAAAGTTGAGAAAAGATGGATCAACATTTAAAAACACGGGGTCAAGATTTCCTTTAAAACTTTCCTTAGGGCGGTGATCACTGCAAGGCCTGCTGGGCCGACAGATAATAAGACTGTTCGAAGGCCAATACAAAGGCAATATCTTACACAGCAGTTCATATAATTTATCACAGCCACATTATCAACATGATAAATCATACATGTTCACTCAATTTTCACACGATTCCTAAGTTCAACGTCACTCATATGCAGACACCTTCACACATACTGAGTTCCAATATAAATTAATTTTCATTCCTGAGGATTAATGTCAGATAATCAATGATGTTTGTTGATTTCATTCTGGGATGGTGCACAGGCTGAGCACAGGCCCTTTTGCTAAAAAAAAAATTCTTTGGATTCATGGGAAATGGACCCCCCCCCCCCTTTTAGTACACAGTTGGCAACATTCCTGACAGTTATAGACCAAAAATGGGCATTTCCGAGGTGTGGCCACAGTGGAGTTACCTGATCAGAGTTGTTACCTGATCAAAGTCTCGTTATATCACAGTCAGTTATAATACAGATTATTCAGAGAACTTGTATAAATTCACATGTACCAGTTATCTAATATTTTATATTTTTCAGTGAGCTGGAGGAGTCCTTGTTGGTCCTGCCCTTCTCGTATGCTACTCAGTTACTGGAGGTGCTGAACACTTTCCTGGAGTCCGGGTGGGAGCCAGAACTCACCTGTAGATGTCTCTTCTTCCTACTTAGGTAACTTTTGTCACCACCGAAAATGTTTTGATGTTAAAAGAGTGTTAAAAGATAGGATTGTTCATGGATTACCATTCTTTTTATAATGATGAAATGTTTAAAATTTTAATTAAAATTTTAATACTTGAAATTTTTTTCAGGATTCACCAAGGACAAATAACAACAAACCAGGTTTTGTTAACAGTGGTTGAGAAGTTACGAAGCAGCAGTGAATCTCGTGTCAAGACACTCAGGGTAAGAGACTCAGTCAAACAAGTAAATATGTCAATTGTGAAATCCATATGACATCTGATATGGATCACTCTATAATACAGAAAAAAATTACTAATTTTTGTGTCCCTGTTATGGAACCAGTGAAGAGATGAAATTGTAAGTTTGCAAGTACTGCATTGCTATGGAGTTATGAATTCTTTTTGGAAGACAAGCTCTTACATATAACCCAACAATGGCCAATCTGGAAACCTTTGCCAGCCACAAACTTTGCTTGGTAAATGATGTACATGCCTTAGTTAGGAACAGCCTGTCTTTCAGTATATACCATCAGATGAATGCTGCATTTTGACCCAACTTTCATGAAACGAATTTGACAAAAGAAGAGAACATCATTCTCCTGCTCGATAACAGTCACTTTTTGGTGGTTGCTTAAAGAAGAGCAATGCTCCAGGTGGAATGTGAAGTGAAGACAAGCACCTTGAGCTTACAGCCACATTTCTGCCCAGATTTTGGTCTCCTGAAAAAAAAAACTCTAAGAGCACTGGTCAACATTAAGCTCCAGCTCAAGGAGCCTATTTTTTTCAAACCCCAGTTTGGATATATCTAAGCAGATCATTCCTGAAAGAGAAAGTCAAGCAGTTTCATTTCTCTAGGATAAAAACTGCTTCTCTGAGCCTTGCCAAAGATACTGTAAGTTCCCTGCATGTAGAGTTTTGCAAATTCCAACACATTTGCAGGCAAAAAATGGTTCACAGGATACAGTAGTATGATATGCAATAATTTCATTCAGTATTTGATTATTATTGATGGTCACTCATTCTTGAACAATTGTAACAAAAGACAGGAATATTAGATAATACTTAACCAAATCCAAAGGTTTGTCACAGGAGTACAAGTCCGTTCTTATTAGTATTGCCCTATAATACGTTAATTCAATCTAATCTACATGTTTAAATTTATAGGACAGAATCAGGTTAGTTTGGCTGTTTTTCTTTTTGCAGGACAGAATCGGCTTTAACTTGGCTGTTTTACTTTTTGCAGGACAGAATCGGCTTTAACTTGGCTGGCCTTCGCTTCCTTAAACAACAAGTAGAGGAGGAGGAGGAGGTCAAGTTCTTTGTTGATGCCACGGGTCGACTCACACAGAAGAAGAAAAAGGCTAAGAGGCGCATGCTGCTGACTGTAAAATCGTAACCTGGACACTTATAGTAGAATAATAAATATAATGAAGAATAATGCCATGGGTCTCACCATCAGTAACTAGGATTAAAATGTTACCTCCTAGTATCTTATTACTGACGGCTTTATCCAGACATTGTTAATATATTACAATTGTCATGTAGTATCTTGTGAATAAAAGGAATATTTGTAATCCAATGGTCTTCATTCTCACATCAAAACAAAATCAACAAGACACAATTGTTCGCATTATTATAATTAAGATATAGCTTAACAAAACAGGATCTTATTTTGTAGATCCCACTGTCTTACAACATTAGTACCTCTACCTACGCAAAGTGTGCACTGCCTGCATGAACAATTTTTACCAGTTATTGTAGCAGGTATATGTGTCAGCCCAGTCTTTTTTTACCCCATTATCACCAAAGTGGTTAAGTACCAAACTCACAGGTCTGCCATAACGTATTCTGTTGTGTATGAAGTGTATATATATCTATAAATTCATGGAAATATACAATTTTTACAAGATACCTATAAATTGAGCACAATTTTACTAGAACATTTCTTCAGTTTTTAATAATATCCTTAAGCTGAGTATATACAAATCACTGGTAGTTAGGTGGAATGCACAAATGTTGATGATCAAACAAAATGCAACTACAAGATTATCACATACTTATGGATTAAGTCTTGTACAGGGACATACCTTGGTACATCAGTTACTGTCCCCCATTTCCCTTCATCCGCTATACAGTCTTCATACCAAAATCATTCATTCATTCCATTATTTTTAGGCTCACATTTTGTACAATTTCATAAAAGTATCCTCAACATGGACACAGGTTCCCCCAACACCCTAGCATTCATAAATACACAATTATTCACCTAACTTGTTCTTAATGCACAGGCGCCTTTGAGGCACATGAGTATAATCTTGTCAATCAATTTACTTCATGTCCAAACAAGACTTCAAATGGCAGGGAGTACAATTAACCATTACCTTAATACTTACTACAGGTAGGTACACCATACATGAGAGTTTGACAATCTTTTGGCTAGACACTAGTAGACAGTGACAAAGAAAAGAATCAGATATGTCATGGTACATATTCCCTCAATGATAAATATTAGTATATGTTTTATATTGATATACAGTAGAAGTGTATTATGCTTGAACCCACAGTTTTCTGTGAGAAATTGGTCAAAGTTTTTCCCAAGACAATGCACTTATGCAACATGGAACCTTTAAAATAACTCCACCTATATACAGATGGCACTGGCATATAAAGATATCATTAGTCTGCCATAGATGGAACTGACTCAATGTGTTTTAAATTACTGTTATGGTCACCTGTATTAACATAAAATACTGCAAAAATCATGGGTAGTTTTCATGCCTCAGCTTATAAGGTCTTTACAGGGAAGAGTCTAAGGGAAACTCATTCTACATTTTTTATTCATTACAAGCTGAACCCACATTTGATATCCCATACATAAGTCATTCTGAAAATAAAGTCCTGAAGTAACCCATATATCTTCCCCTTTACAACTGACAGCATATAGGTTTATTGTTTAAAATTATGATAAGCAGAAGCTTAGTATGGTTTTAACCTACATTGTTTGTGAGAAATGTTGGAAATATTTTTAATCTACATTATTTGTGAGAAATCGTGGAAATATCCATTTTCTACACTGGCCAGGCTGACCAAAGATCTCCAAATAATGCACTATGTCAGAACTGTGTTAATCTGTATTAAAATAAAATTTACTGCAAAATCACAAGATGCCAAAAACTAATAAAATCTTTCAGCCCTCACTGTTAGAGAAATAAGCTACCATTGCTTACCTTTGCTATGTTATTGATGTGGTATTGACTTTAGGATCCATGGATAACAGATTAATGGCTATCAATTCTAGACCTGTTTGTATGGTACTAGAAAACAAAGTGTTCAGGTAGCATTTCATATGTGTGAATGCAGCCAGGAACTGCACCCATATATTCTCTTGAAGTTATTCCATATATGCACAAGTAGAACCTATGCGTATACATGTACGCAGCACTTTTTGATCCCACATGTTGGTGATTGAAAATGCATAGGCATGGTAATGGATGGATAATTCTTAACTGTGGCAACAGTGATAGGTTATCCCTTTTGACAAATGGCATCTCCACTCATGCATACAGTTCTATACTATAGACCTCATACACATACATATAAATAGAATCACAGGTGTGGGTTTTCTAGCTACATTACTTATACATACTGCATATGCATACTGTGGTTGGCTTCATGTTCGCGAGGCTGAAATTTCGCGATTTCTCAATCCTGAATGTTTCACGAGGGTTTCATTTTCGTGATCTCACCAGAACCTATATCAAATCTTTGGTAAAGCCATACCTGTTTATATTATTAAATGAGAAATAACTCGTGTTTGTGATATTCTATTCATATAACGATGGTCCCGTACACACAGCACAGGTAGTTTAGCACAAATTTAAGTCAACGTTTTTCCTATACCTGCATAATGCAATTTACTATTAAATTTCTCACTGTTCTAACCTATTCACATACAAGTATTGGTTTCACTGAATAAGAAGGACATACTCAATTGGCCAATTACTCCTGAGGGTTTTATTTTCACGATTATTTCCCATTTGCGAATATCGCGAAATTAAAACCCCCACGAACAAAAAGGCAACCACAGTTTATGACAAGCAAGCTTAATAATTCAATCTTGACAGTGTGTAATTCAGGGTGAAATAACAGTGGTCAGGATGGAAACATAAACCATGATCAACTCTCAACAAGTTTGTGTTATAATCTAACACTGGCAGGCAGCACAGAAGATTAGATCAATAAGTACCATGCACTTAAACAGAATATATATATATATTGATATATCCATTTACACTAGTTTGAAATCATCTTCAACAAATAAAGAGTATATGAAAAATAAAAACATACATATCCTGAGTATTAAGAAAGATTATGTCGAATAATTTTCTACAAGCATTTACAGTAATTAAAAGTATTAACTTCATTAAAAGAAAACATGGCTATAATAAAATACTCAGTTTCCTTTCATAACTAAAATTTTCTCCAGTATAATATATATATATAAATAAAAATGAGATCATTATAAAACTTAGAAACAGGAGTGGTTTACGGCGACATCTGAAAGGGAACTTATTGTAGAAAAGGGAGCTTGATCTAAAAAAATGCTCACTTGCAAGGCCACTGGAGTTTAAAATATAAAGGATTATCATATTCAATTATCCAGGTTTTAAATTAATACAATTTAAATATACACATTAAATATTTTCTGTAAAACAATACATTAAAATTATTTGTATAAATTTATAAAAGTTTATCATGGCTTTACAAAATAAAGGCAGTGGTTCTTTTATGAGAAAAATAGATAAATATCAACTCTTAAAATGGTTAAATACTTCCAGATTAAATACTCTGCAAAAACAAAATGAAAATGGTTGCAAGACTCCAATGCAAGTGTGTTAGGGGTTTTCAGCAGTAAACTGATCAAGAATCATTCATTTATAGTGAATGGAGCCAATTTGTAAGTAATATGGACGTTGTAAAATTATCATGAACATTATTGTTTCTACTGTTAACCATCGATAAAGGACATGAATGACTGAAAGATATATGGAATTCTTAACTATAAAATCTGGTACCACAAAAAATGTTCTACATGGGGTTTTTAGCTATAGCACCTGTATATAATTTTCTTGGTGTATTTCTGTTTGGCAAATTAGAAGATAGTTTACAAACTTTTAACTGTTCCTTGTTATTTAATACCTTAAGACTTGGTGAAAAATATGGTTTGTAAACCTGAAAGGCATATGAATAGGAGGATCATGTCTGAATTTTAATTAAACAGCCCAAAAAGGTGAAGCAAGCCTAGTATACAGCGTTGTACATTTATACTCATGTGATTACGCATTGACTCAATTTGCCAACTTTCACCACTAGGTGGCAGCATACACAAAAAATTTATAAAATCCACAAAGTTGATTGTCTAATAAACCCAGGATTTGATTAAAATTAAGGTGTGACCAGATGGTCCTTGACCAAAAAAAAACATGTAGCCAGCTGGTGTATGAACGTAGTTACTCAATAAACAAATGGCCAATTGTTTAAGGACCCGGTTCACCACTGTTACAAGTCTTAGTTGCCCACTGTCAGTTGAACTTAAGTCTTAGTTATTTACTGTCAATCTTAGATATACAAAGCATAAATGAATAAACACTCAGCAATACTAAGCTGATATACTGGTTAGTGTGGCACCAAGCACTATAGAATCAGATTTAGCATAACAACTGCTTAATGGAGAAACAACTGCTTAATGGAAATTGTATTATACATTACTTAGTTCACTGTACTTATTCATAGTTTTACACAGACACTCATGTTCTAAAACCGAGTGTGAAGATATGTACAGTTTGTGGTATAATCTCTCAGTTTTACAAATATGGCTTCATGAAAAATTGCAGCACTACTTTATAGTGACTCTTAAAATTTTACCAAAAGGCATTCTAAATTTATGTTAATATAAAACATGTATATACAAATAAAGTGGATAAAAAAATATAAAAAATGTAAACAAAAACACCTCTAACAGTTTATAAAAATGTAGTTCCTCCAACAGTTTATAGAAATGTAGGTGAGTTGGTCTGTAGGACCTTCATGTATACATAATCTTGATCTTTGGGCATTATTTGATACAAAGTGTCCCCTCCTTGTAATGGCAGCCTCTTTTTGGTTTCTCTTTGCGTGTTTCCTGCGTCTTTTCCCATTATCAACTTCTTGATCTCTTGCGGCGTCAGATCTTGTAAACTCTGTGGTGGGTTGCGCAGGTTCATTGGTGTCTTGAAAGTGCTGCCCCCTGGCAGGATTTTCTCATAACATCCAACAGAATTGTTTTGTTGAAGAGCTGAGCCACACACACTTGGATTTGAATCTGTCGTTTTGTCGTTCTTTTTCTTGCGTTTTGGAATGGCATAAAGTTCCATAACAGGCCTTTTGCATGGGTTACTCTTACTGTCTTCTCCTCCTTCAAATGATGCCCCTAGTGGGTTCTGTAAAATTAAATCAATTGCATGTTTCTTTATATAAAGGAGGTTCAGCTTATCAGACAGCAGGGTATGGTGTAGTGTAGTAGATATTCAAAAAGGTGAACTATGAAACAGAAAGTCCCAAGTTTGATCCTAAATGGCAAAATGCGCAAATTTCTATAGAACCTCACACCTGTTTGAATGTCTTCATAACAGATCATGAGTTCTGGATTATTACCAGCCTCATGCATTTAAAGTTTAGAATCCAGAAGGCTTAATAATAACATATCATTCTTATCTAATGGATACCTTCATCCTCATTCAAGACAGTGCAGAGAGCTTACAGCATCAATTCCATAGTTACGTGGTTTTGCATGTATAACCAGTACACTATACTCCATTTGGCAGTGGATATTGTATGAATATAAGTTATAATCCTAAGCCTACTCAAATGAACCTCTGGCCTGCTTAGATTTTGTGAAATTGAAACTCTCCAAGTTGGCCACAGTGAAGCCCCTAATTTGCAACATTGGTGATATTATTTAAAAACAGGCTACAAACTGCTTGATTTATAGCTTAAGCCTTCTAACTTACCTAGAGGTTTTGGTCAAAATCACAAATAATGGACTCTTTTGTCATTAAACATTCATTTTCTTCAAGAAACACTTAATTAACTGACTAAATGATATAAACCTTTGTAAATAGCTACCCTGTACCTCCATGCATATAAAACATTTGGTCTACCTCTTTCAAATTTTCAGCTGTTGCATAAACACTGGTGTAACCACTGGTAACGCCTGTTGGTGTTTCATCTGTTCCCTGCAGCGGAGGACTGAGTGGCTCGTCATAGATGTGTCCCTCAACACAAGATGGCGGCCGCTTGGCGGTCTTGTCTGCTGCGAGGAGCTTTGCAACCTGCAAGCCTTTGCGTTTACCAAACGTAGAGAAGCCCACATCATCATCATGCCCAGGCGGTAAGCAGGGTGAGTCGAGATCGGGAACATGAGGAGTTGTCGGGAACACCAGACTCCATGTTGACTGGGCATCACTAGATAATGAGTTACTTGGTGGACGATCTATCCCTCTGTAGTATTTCTACAAAGATTGAAAGTACAGTAACTAATAGGTTGAAACCTAATATTTAAAAGTTCATGCAGTTCGATTATTACTAAAATCTTTATAATTCTGGAACTGTCCTCTCAACAACATCTGATACAATGAGATTAACATTTTCATGTTAATTGGAGCTTTTATTTTTAAGACTGAAAAAAAACCCAACATAGTAAAGCAAAGAATGCGGTAAAAAATATGATTAACTATAAGTGTAATATTCTGTTTTGTTGGTTTGTTTATTATAAAAAGTTTTATTATCCTAAATACAAACTGTTATCTCATTCACGGATTTAAAATTTTCATGAAGAGAATAACAATGAAAATACTGTACATGAAAAATTTAAATAATTAGCCATGAAACTGAAAATACAAATCCAAATAACATGCAAAAACATGTAAAAATATATTCCTATTATAAATAATATACACTTACCCTTGGCAATTTTCTTTTGTTCCATTTTTTGATAAATTTCTTGAACAGTTCTCTTGCTTTCACTGGCTTTAAACCTTCATAATTTTTATTTTTCTGGAAGAAGATGAGAAATCAATATACAAGAATCAGAAGGTTTCTATACATTTATAATTATATTGGAATTCATGTAGACTGGTAATCATTTACTGTAAAATCTATTAACAAATATACTTTAGCATCACACTTAGGTTATAAAGTATAAGGATAATTGCCAATAAAAAACAAGAATTTTACCTGTTAAATATTCTCTTAATCCATATCAATTGTTAGGATTTTGTGTGCATGTTAAATAATATATATATGATCATGGATATTGTGACAGATACCGGCCGTTCTGTGCTGCCACCTAATGGCCCATAATACATTAATATCTTTATATACCGTTTTACAGTTATTATGCAATATAGTTGCTTTACACTTCAGCAAGCAGCACATTCCATATGCTAATTATAATGACTGGGTCTCTGTAATTCATGCGGAAAGAAATTCCAGAAATCTGAAATATTCCAGGACTTCCAAGGATCATATTAACAATTTTCAAGGACTGAAAATTTGTACAAAATTTTGTTACTAAATGACTGACCTAATGACTAAAACCATTTAGTTTACATACTGGCATTGTTGATATGCAAATGGCAAAATCACATGTTGCAGTCCAAAGTTCACTCTGTCCATCAATGGACATATATGAAGATGACAACTTTTTGTGGTATGTAAGGCCATCACAAAAAATTGTAGATTTATATTCCCTTAATATAAAAACTGACTGAGCAGGCCAAATTTTCATGACATTAAATTATCTGAGGGGCAAACCCAAAAATTTCATGGACTTTCAAGACCTTACATTTCGTGTTTATCCATGATATTCCAGGTTTTTCAAGAGAACCCCAGAAACCTGTTTCCAAATGTGTCTGTATGTGTGTGTGAAAAAATAGGCATTAACTAAATGCTACATATTAGTTTTTTTGTTTTCAAGGCAAACCCACCTCTTCAAGCAGCCAGGTTTTAAATTCTGTCATCTTACTGTAGAAATCGTCCATCGCTATTTTGTCTGAAAAAAAAATGGCAAATTTGTGCTTGTTACTCTTATCAACAAAGGTTTTGAACTTTAACCAGATTTTATAGTTACTACATTAAACTCTGTTATGAACATACTGGTACTCTAAAATCTCCTCTAAAACACGTCTTTAAATGCCAAGTCTGAATTTCAGAATGGTTTAAATAATAATGTAAAGCATTTTTCACAAAGCTCATTGAAAATTCAACCATAACAACCTTTTTTCACATACAATATGGGATCATACCAAAAAGTGTAGATCTATCTGGATTTAAAATTTTGTATGTAAAAAATATATATCTTCATAATATATATGTCTTCACAAACTATGATAAAAGGTTGATAAGACATTATAATTAAACAATTATTACTTTTCCTTTTCCTCTCTGCTGCCTTCTTCAGCTTCTTGAGTTCTGCTTTGTTTTTCTTAACTAAGTTTTCTTTGAAACCATCTTTAATAACAATAGCTGATGAATCTGAAAATATATGTTTGGTATTAGAATAGGTACAAATATAAGAAAGCATTGGAAATTATCTAATATGGGACCCATGGGTCATGGTGCTCAGCTAAAATTGCCAATGACAGAAAATATAACACTGTCATTCAAGTATTTTTGCAATTCATATTCCTGCATCTGTGGCAGTAGTGAAGAATTAAAAAGATGGATCTTCTTCAGACTTCCCATGATGATAGATACATCCTGGTAAATGGAAGCTTTGAAGATTATTTGACCTATTGAGGATATTAGTAAAAAATTGAGATTATTTATACATTTGTGTTACTGGAATAACAGCTTTTTTTCTATTTTAAGGTGTTTAGTTTGGCTTAGACTAATTTTTCTTACAAATGTCACAGTTCATTTGAAGGCATTTATCTTTATATGTATTTATTAAATATTGTTTTGTGTAGCAAAGACTGTAACAGACTGTGTGAAGAATTTGTAAATAATAATTTGGTCAGTCTCATTTATGATTTTAGTGTAATGTTTCTCAGACAGTCGCCTGCCATCTTAGTTCTGGCTTTATTTGTAAACAAAGGTATATATCTCTGTCTTGTGTCATGTTTGTGTGTCACAGTCCTTGTTGTGAAAAATTGTGGTAGGGATGCATGGCACTTATTGGCAGTATTTTGAGTAAAATCTAATTATAATTAGTCTGAAATGTCATTTGTTATTAGGATTCTTAATGATTTAAAAGTGTTTAGTTAAGTGTGATTATTGTATTTGCTGTTTGTTATATTTCTTACAGCTTTTTTCGGTTGGTCTGGTCTATTTCAAAGCTCAATGGATACATAAATTCCATAATTGTGTGATAAAATAAGTGTATCATTTATGTATAAAATTTTTAATATAAAACCAAGCAGATGTTTTATTTTTAATTTATTCAGGATTCCAATATATTTTGATATTTTGGTTGCAATTTGTAAGAGTAAAAGAGTACCCTTTGTACATAAACATTTTTGCTTCTTTTTCCTCAAATTTACAAAAACAGTTGAACAAGGGCAGTGAAACAAACTATAGTCTGCATAATGAAGTCTTGAGAGTGGCTGCAGAGGCTAGAAAATGGTAAAAATGCAATGAAGCCTATAGGTTACTACTCTTACTAAATAATAACTCAAATTATGTTTCCGCTTTGTTCAAGCTTCAATAACTGTTATGCATTTTAACTTTATTATTGTAGCCATGTATCTGTCCAGCAAAACAGGATCTATGTTACCAGTGGGCCAAGCCCAGACAGCTTCAGAGCAATTGTAGTTTATAAGATACTCTTAGAATAATTTGAATAACAAAAGGCTTGTTAAAAAGTTATTAGGACATTTTTTTTTTTTTGGGGGGGGGGGGGGATCATTTTTGCCTACATGGTTAATAGTGATGACAAATTAAACCTGCCATGTCACCATTGGCTAATATAATTCAGATGTGGCTAGGTAAATAAAAGGAGAACAAGTGGGATGGTCATATGTCCTATTGTTTAATATAATATAGTTTAAAGGTGATAACAGTAGGCCTAGCTGTGAAGGTCCATAGAATCGATTGAATAATCAATTTTTTACCCTCTTTTCAATTCTAAATTTAATTTTTACTTTAGAAGTAAATTTCAGACCTTTTTAAAAGTAAAGAAATTTTACAAAAATGGATGTTATTAGATTATAGAAAATAATAGAAAAATGTAGCTCTTGGTTTGTTTGTTGCAATCATTTATATGTGAAGAGGCTAATCAGCTTAGAAAAATAAGAAAACCAAAATAAATCAATTCAGGGGTTAATAATCTATTACAGTTTAATCAAGGGCTTGCAATTCATTATATAAATACATGGATTCTTTGATGCATTGTTACATCCCTAAATATAAAAGGTGACCTGCCTTAAAGTTAAAGACTGTCTTCCTTCAGGTCAGTTGCTGAAGCCATGTGATCAGCGAGGTGATGGTCTGTCCTTATCTTTCTTGTTCCCACATGCCAATGGTCATGGAGCTAACTTGATGTTTAAATGAACATGCACAAATAGTGACAAATTTTATAAGCTTTACATAAACATAAGACAATATTAAAAGAAAAAATTAAGAATGAGTGACTATGACTATGAGTAAAACCAGTTTGCGGCAGGTCACCTGTTGTTTTGTATTGCATTTGTCATGTCATTTGACAGAATTGTTCAGTTTTCTCACCTCCGTCAGAAAAACTGTGATGTTGAACGCCTGAAGTGTCACTGCTAAAGTAGGAGCTTGCCGAGGTATTCATTTCAGCCATGGTGGCTGTCTGTTAATTAAAATTACGGGGGAAAACGGAATATTAGCTCACTTCCACATTTCAAATGGTGTGCCAAAACCAGACAGTCGGATGAACTCGGCAAAGTTCGGCGGTGATTGCAACACACTAAAACCCGGAAGTTTTGTGAGCGTGCTTCCTTTCGTTGAGCTCTGTTCACTCTTGGTGGCAGACCACCTTTATAGCACACTAATTAATAATTACCAACATTAGAAGACTTCTCACATTTGAGACTAATTTATCAAGCTGTTTATCAGGCATTACATGCTTGCTTCAATGAAGTTACGCAACTGAGGACCATCCGAGGTGTTAATAACCAATTAACTGTCAGCGGGAAGGGGAGGATAATTAAATATATAATTATAGCGGGGAATGTGGTTGAATTCAACGGCAATTGAATTGAATAACACCCTTAGTTTAGAACTTTACGAAATTGCAATAATTAATAAATCTGAAAGGCATTCTAATAAATACGTAAGGTAAATTCGGAACCTATACAACTATAGGCCTAATTATTAAAGGGCTCTCCGTTTCATTCATTATATATAAAATAAAATAGAAAAAAATAAAAATATAAAAGAATATAATTTTTGCAAATATTTGTTACACCTGCGGGTAGGAATAAGAGATCTTGTAAAGCATGTCACACTTTTTTCTTCATTACAATGAAATTATAATTTTAAATATCTGAGAGAACACAAGACATGCATGTCGAATCGATCAATTAAATTAATTTCTGAACCTTTTTTTAAAACCCTTACTGAACCTAATCGTCCTGGGCGAAACGTTTTCGCATTTTCTTCATTTTCATTTTCTTTTGAAACATGTGCTTAAACATAAGTGTTTGAAATATTCTGTGATATTTAGAGTAGTCGTGAAATGGAAAACTGGTATATATATATGGAAAAATCAAGAATGTAAATATGATATCTATGAATATTAGTGGAATTCAGGAGCTGGTCATGCATATAATCATGTTCGATGATTTGAATGAAAACAAGACGGATGACATATTATAATTCCAATTTATGCGACTCTTATATAACCGTTAATTCTGCTGTATGGAATAATAGGCCTACTCAAAATATTGACCGGGTAAATTCAGTCTGATGTTATTGTATAACACGCGGAAATGGCAAGGTAACGGCCGGGTTGTTGACACTTGTTCGTTGCACGTACATGATTAGTTTTAATGCTATACGTTACTTGAACCGTTTCCCGTCTTTCTTATATCTCTTAATAGATTAGACAACTTTAATATGGATATTATCACTACATGTGTTTAAATGCACATAATCGTTTGTGATCAATCATGCAAAAATGCAACCATTTGAACCGATTATGAAAGAAAACGACAAATCATCGATGTAATCGATTAATCGGCACACCATGCACTATATATATTTATTTATATATATATATAGTACCATGGTCCTGCTTAGGTCGGGACTCCAGTGGGTCAGCATTGCGAATTTTATTGAATGAAACTATAGAAGGTAAACGCCTCAGACCCTGAGAAGAATCCTTTAATGTACAAGAGCCAAGCCTTTAATTTTTACATTAAATTTGTTGTCATGTGAGACATAATAAATACGATCTTTCTTTGTCAATATAGGCCTATAAATATACGGACACTAGAATTAGTGTTAATCGATGCCAACAGATATCGCTAGTGTGGCGGGAAAAAACTATATGCTGTTCATTTATTTTTGTCATTCAACTGGAGTAACGTTATAAGATAAGATAAGATAAGATAAGATAAGATAAGATAAGATAAGAAAACATTTATTAGCCTTCAGTTCCAGGAATTTGTCGTTGACTTGCATTTCATTACATAAAAAATAAATAAGTAAATAAATAAATACATAAAAATAATATATAAAAATACATAAAAAATACACATAACATATTGACTATGCATGTAAAAATAAGCATGTAAAATGATAAAACAGATAATTCTGCAGGTAAAACACATAATTCAAAACATTAAATATCTAAGAGGGTTGTGAGTTAAAAAAGTTTAATACTGTATGGTACGAGAGATTTTTTAAAAATTGTTCTGCAGAATATTGTATCTAGGCGTTTACCTGAAGGTTAAAAACGTAACTATTAGGGTTATTAAACCCTTATTATGATATGAAAATTTTATTATGTTTAATATGAAAAATAAATGAATAAATAAGCACATACATATATAAATTAAGTTATATGAGGCTCAAAATAAAGGCGTACAGCATCTTCTAATGATCTGATCAAAGGTTGCTTCCCGCGTTACGAATTAACTCATAACTTATAAGATCCAATGGCAACCTTTACATTCAATTACAGATGACTGGTACATTGAAAGAATATAAAATGATACAAATATTACTCCTACTAGTATTAATGCTACAATTATTATATCATACTACTTTTCTTACTTCTATTGTTGTTGCTACAACTACTACTCCTACTCCTACTACTAATGATGATGATGATAATAATAATAATAATAATAATAATAATAATAATAATAATAATAATAATAATAATGATAATAATAATAATAATAATAATGACAATAACGACAACAAACAGCAGCAGCAATAAGAACAACAACAGTAGGCAGTACTAGGCGTGAAAAACAATACCGGTAATTGCATCCGCCAAAACACAGTTTTGCGGATACTGTTTTCCGCCGGCGCCGCCGTCGCCCCTAGGTTTCCCGAGAACTTCTCCGTAACGACTGGACGGAATTTTATGAAACTAGGAATTAAGGTCGGGTCACATGTGAACTGCTGCGCCCTCATTTTTGGTTGACCTCTGACCTTTCCTTTCTGCAGAGCGTCCATCTGTGCGTCTGTTTTTACACATAAACCCACATATCTTTGGACTCGTATCACCAATCGGGCTGAAATTTTGCAGGAGTATATATACAGTAAAACCCCGCTAATGCGACCACCTGCGGGACCAGGGAAAGTGGTCTTGTTAGCGGGGTGGTGGCGTTAACGGGATGCTTGTAAATTAGTCTGTCAATATCAACACAGGCGATAATATGGTTATTTCAAGTAAATGTTAAATTGTTGTCCCTGTTTAATTTAAAATTTAAAAATAAAGAAAAATTAAATAACGAACAAGAATATGATCCTATAGTTTTATTCACATAGATGGTCTGATGTCGAACACGCAGTGAGAGAAGAATGAACACATCAAATTCTAAGTGATTTTTATATGGTTCCTGCTTGATCATTGAAACGTGATTTTTAACAGTTTAATCAGTATGTTAAATGCTAATCGAACAGCCGTACTCAACAAACAATGTAACGAACCATGGAGTCAAATATCTATTGACGCGTATAGTTAGGCTTATAGGTTGGGCGGCATTATAAAAAGCCTAACTATGGCTGGGCAGATGAAAGTGGGCTTTCCCAAGTGCCCGGCTAATTAATCACGGGCTATTATTTCAGTCCAAGCTTGGCGATGAGCGCGTCACCTGCTCAACGGGCCGCGGTCGCCACAGGACAGTGGTCGTCATACGGGGGCTCATCTGAAGGTCGGGACCTAAAAAGGTGGTCGTTGGTCGTGTTAGCGGGGTGGTCGTGTTAACGGGGTGGTCGCCATGCGGGAGTTACCTCTTGGATAGCTTAATTTATATCATAGACAAAAATTGATGGCGTCATCTATACAACCATTTTTGCACAGCGTCCATTTGTTCGTCTGCCTTGAGTTAAAATCACTAATGTCTCTGCAGTGGACGAACTTATTCGCTCAAAATTTTGCACATACAGACATCATGGATAGGTTTCTCGTTTATATGACAGGTGGCGCCACCTACAACGCCGTTTACGCTGCAGACATCCATGCTAATATGCAACACATCTCACTTCTTTTCCCTTACCACTCAATCCATGCCTCACATCACCAGTCCCAATCAGATTTCAGCGGATACACGTAGTCGCTTGTCGACTACCTGTATTCTGTTTTCGTTTAGCAGTGAATTGTGCTCTGCACACAGTTCTTTAAAACTGTTGTATTTCTTACTTTCATTTTGATTTCAATTTCAGTACAAGGCCTACAGGCCTAATGCGAACCGGTGCATTGGGAAATAAACCAGGTATAATGCTTCAATGCTGGACCATTACTTCTCATGTATATGAACAATCTAAGTACTAATCATTTTTAATAAGAAACAATTACACAAACATCACTGCTGGAATTCTGGCATGGGTGCACACAACACAAAAATGATTGTAGCAGGCACCACCAGTCTTGTATACAACGAAGCTATCAGAGATATATACATATGCCTGATTTCAGACTGATATATCAAACCCCTTCTGAGATATAAGCAGGGACACACACTGTGCAAAAATTATTGTACGTGGCACCACCAGTCTTGTATAGGAAAAAGCTATTCAATATGTATAAATATGCCCAATTTCAGGCTAATATATCAAATTCCCCTGTAGAAATAAGCATGCACATACACTGTGCAAAAGTCATTGTAGGTGGCGACACCTGTCTTTTGAACGAAAAAGCCATCAAAGACAAATAGACAGGTCAAAATATCAGGCCCATACATCAAACATACCATGAGTCTGATGCCCCCAAGCTTAGGTGAGAAAGGCAGTTGCCCCGAGTAAACTGTGACAAATTTGCTGGCTCAGGCTACTGCACTTAGTGAACTCATGACCTGCACCTGGCTAGACTGAGTGAACTTTTGACCTGAACCTGGCTGCACTGAGTGAACTCTTGACCTGTTTCATAATCTGACACAGTTGGCAGTCTGCCAAAGCTATTATTAGATCCAGGCTGAACTTTGGTGCCAAATCTGATGCAGTGGGCAGTCCACCAACTCTATAAATAGAATGCAGCTACTGCACTGAGTGAACTCCTGACCTGTTGCCAAATCACATACAATTGGCAATCTGCCAATGCTATAAATAGATCCAGACTGACCTTTCGCCTTTCGCCAAATCTGAAATAGTGGCCATTTCTGAGACTGTCATTTTAGTATGCCTTTTTGAACATTTGGCTAGACAGTTTCGGAGGAGAACATTTTTAAAGTTTTTTAGCTTAATCTCAATAAAATCTAAGAAAATGCAGATTTTTTCAGATGGTTGATTTTTTTGCATTAAATTTCATGATGCTAGCTCCAGTCCTTTTCGAAATAATATGGGTTAACGTACAGACGATGGACGCCGCCACACCATCGCATTAGCTCACAGGTACGCTAAATATTACTACAGATGCAAATTGAATGCAAAATTATAATACAAATACATCTCATTGAGGGCAAAAGCTTGAATTAAGTTGAGTATGGATACCAATTATTTATAATCCATGTAGAGCCGTCTTTATATACCCACAGAGAGCTGTGTACCTGTGATTGTAAACATTGCCTGGAATGAGGAATATCTAAAATCATAAATCTACAATTTTTAAAAGCTTTTAAAAAACAATCTTGACAATATTAACCATAGATATGACATGAAATCTAAATGTCTAGAAGCATGTTGTAACGGATGCTGATAAACTCGTGCCAGGCTAGATGTATCTGCTTCACACAGCTAACATATATGGTAAAATGACTCAATTCAATCTTTATAATTCAGCCAAAATTCATTCTTTGGAACCATAAAAGGCAATTATTATAAGAATTATTAAGGGGATTATTCTTGTAAAATATTAAACAAATTTGCCTCAGTGGCGTCAGTCAAAAAAACGTTTTGCAGGTTTATAACTCATAAGGGAAAATACAGCAAAATGGCTAAGTTAAGTTTCCCATAACTCAGCCAAAATCACTGAACCAAAAACATTTGAACAAACTTGAATTATCAACATCTAAGGATAATTAATGTGTGTGATTTTAGAATTTGGCCCAGTGGTTTGTGAGAAGAAGAACTTTGTTGCCACTGAGCTAAAATGGGCTGTTACGGCATATGACTAAATTCAGCTTCCCACAACTCGGCCAAAAGTCACTGAAGTGAGACCATTTGAACAAACTTCAGAAAGCACTACCCTAGGATCATTCTTGTAAAATATTAAACAATTTGGCCATATGGTTTCAGAGAAGAAGTTTTTTTAGCCGTCAGTATGATACAGGCAATGATGTACAATGGTGTACAAAAAGGGCCGATGCAGGTGGCGCCACCAATACCTCAATTTCAGATTTGACTCATGTGACCAACATTAGCATAAAATTTGGTGATGATAGCTCCAGCCGTTTCTGAGATTGTAATTTAATATGCTTTTTTGGACCGATGACTAAGTTCAACTTCCTGTAACTCGGCCAAAAATCACTGAACTTAAACCATTCGAACAAACTTGAGAGAGATTGTTCCAGGAATCATTTCTGTGAAATACTGGAAAATTTGGCTGAACAGTTTCGGAGAAGAAGATTTTTAAAGCATGTTTAGCTTTTTCCCTATAAAATCCAAGAAAATGCAGTTAGCCAAAAAAATAAGCAAAATCCGATAGAGTTTTTTTGATGACTAATTTTTGCATAAAATTTTGTGATGCTAACTCTTGCCGTTTTCAAGATAGTATGGGTTAACGTACAGACGCCGGACGCCGGACGACGCCACACCATCGCATAAACTCACAGGTTCGCTAACAAGCACAAGCCCTTGAATTAATTGTTTGCACATTTAAAACTAAAAGCCCCATCATTATATGATAATGATTTACCGAGTATGTGGTAGATGTTTAATCACTCACGTGAAGACTTTAACACGTGTGAATTTTACTCAGAACAGATGCACAGAGACGCTAACAAAAATGTTTGATGGTGGCGCCGTTATACTCTTGTGTACATGGTAAAGTTATCCAAGACCACAGGTACCTGACGTGTAAATTCAGAATATATCAATACTTTTTTTTCAAAACATTAATATATGCACCTTGGTCCGAGTATATATAGGTCACTCGGAGGATGCATATATCGATTATGTTTTGAAAAAGAAACTACTGATTTATTAACAAGGCCTACAGGCCTAATGCGAACCTGTGCATTGGAAAATACACCAGGTATAATGCTTCAATGCTTGACCATTACTTCTAATGTATATGAACAATGCAAGTACTAAACATTTGAATAAGAAACAATTACACAAACATCACTGCTGAAATTCTGGCATGGGTGCACACAACACAAAAATGTTTGCAGCTGGCACCACCAGTCTTGTATACAACAAAGCTATAAGAGATTATACATATGCCCAATTTCAGACTGATATATCAAACCCCTCCTGATAATAAGCAGGGACACACACTGTGCAAAAATTATTGTAGGTGGCGCCACCAGTCTTGTATACGACAAAGCTATTCGATATGTATATATATGCCCAATTTCAGGCTGATATATCAAATTCCTCTGTAGAAATAAGCAGGCACATACATTGTGCAAAAGTCATTGTAGGTGGCGACACCTGTCCTGTGAACGAGAAAGCCATCAAAGACACATAGACAGGTCAAAATATAAGGCCAATATATCCAAATTACCTTGAGTCTGATGCATGGGGCTGACCATGCTTAGATGAGAAAGACAGTTGTCCCAAGTGAACTGTGACAAATTTGCTGGCTCAGGCTACTGCACTGAGTGAGCTCATGACCTGCACCTGGCTAGACTAAGTGAACTCTTGACCTGTTGCATAATCTGACACAGTTGGCTCTCTGCCAAAGCTATAAATAGATCAAGGCTGAACTTTGGTGCCAAATCTGATGCAGTGGGCGGTCTGCTAACACTATAAATAGAATGCAGCTACTGCACTGAGTGAACTCCTGACCTGTTGCCTAATCTGATACAGTTGGTTGTGTGCAAAGCTATAAATAGATCAAGGCTGAACTTTGGTGCCAAATCTGATGCAGTGGGCGGTCTGCTAACACTATAAATAGAATGCAGCTACTGCACTGAGTGAACTCCTGACCCATACCTGGCTGCACTGAGTGAACTCTTGACCTGTTGCCTAATCTGATACAGTTGGTTGTCTGCAAAAGCTATAAATAGATCGAGACTGACCTCTAGCCTGTTGCCAAGTCTGAAATAGTGGCCACACCATTGCATAAGCTCACGGTTGGCTCCACATGCAGACCTGTGGGGCATGACACCCATGAGGTGATCACATGTTGCCCATGCGGTGTTCACATGTCACCCATGAGGTGATCACATGCCTTGTGCTTTGCTGCACTGATTGAACTCTTGACCTATATCTGGCTGCAATGAATGAACTCTTTATCTGTTGCAAAATCTGTAAAAGTTGGCAGTTTCTCAACCTATTTATAGATACAGACACAATCTTGGCCTGTTGGTAAATCTGTTTACACTTACCGAAAAAATTGGCTCTAATGCTTTTTTTCAACTTTTTATCAAAATATCTATAAAAATAAAAGATGCAGTTCTTTCTCTGCTAAAAGGTCCTATAATTCTGCCAAAAAATTCATTAAATTTAACTTGAACAAAGGTCACCTGAGAATATTTTTTGTGCAATGTTACAGAAGTTATAATTGAAACAATAATTTTGTAGAAGAACAGTTTTGCAGTCCTCAGTTTGAAATAGACATAATAATGCCCATAAGACCAACTTAAGCTTTTCTGATATGATTGAAAGAAAAATTTCCTAGGATAATTCTTTTGAAAAATTGAAAGATTCAACTTGACAGTTTCATCATAAACATTTTAAGCTGAAAAAGGCTTAAATTATGAGGTTTTTGCCCATAAAAACAGGTCAATATAGACGACACCACAAAATCTGCAACTTCAAACATGAGTCATGTGACCAACATTTGCACAATACTTGGTAATGATAGCTTCTGTCATTTCTGAGATTATTATGTCAGTATGCTTACCTTGCCAAATGACTGTTCAAATTCATGTAGCTCCACTAAAATTTATCAAATGCAAACCATTTGAACATTCTTGAGAGGGCTTGCCTCTGGGATCATTTCTGGAAAATATTGAACAATTTGGCCGGACTGTTTACAAGAAGGGGACTTTTAAAGGTTTTTCAGCTTTTTCCCTATAAAATCTAAGTAAAAACAGATAGCAAAAAAATAAGCTTAATCCTACATTTAAAATGTGACAGATTATTGCATAAAATCTGGGGATGGTAGCTCCTGCCATTCCTGAGAAATTATGGGTTAATGTACAGATGACCAATGACCCCCATACAAAAAAAGGTCAATGCAGGTGGCGCCACCAATACCTGAATTTCATATATGACTCATGTGACCAACACTGGCATAAAATTTGGTGATGATAGCTCCGGCTGTTTCTGAGACTGTCATTTTAGTATGCTTTTTTGACAGATGACTAGGTTCAACTTCCTGCTGCTTGGCCAAAATTCACCGAACTTTACAATTCAAACAAACTTGAGAGAGATGGTATAAAAGATTATTTCTTTGAAATATTGAACAATTTGGCTTTACCATTTTGGAGGAGAAGATTTTTAAAGGTTTTTTACCTTTTTCTCTATAAAATCTAAGAAAATGCAGAGTTTTTCAAATGGCTAATTTTTTGCATTAAATTTCATGATGCTAGCACCAGTCGTTTTTGAAATAGTATGGGTAAACATACAGACGGCGGACACTGCCACACCATCGCATTAGCTCACAGGTTCGCTAAAAATTACTACAGATGCACATTGAATGCAAAATTATAATACAGATACATCTCACTGATGGTAAAATCTTGAATTAAGTTGAGTATGGATACCTATTATTTATAATCCATGTACAGCCGTCTTTATATACCCAGAGAGAGCTGTGTACCTGTGATTTTAAACATTGCCTGGCATGAGGAATATCTAAAATCATAAATCTACATTTTTTAAAAGCTTTTAAAAAACATTCTTGTCAATATTAACCATAGATAACCTGAAATCTAAATGTCTAGAGGCATGATGTAATGGATGGTGATACACAGGTGCCAGGCTAGATGGATCTGATTCACACAACTTACATATATGGTAAAATGACTCAATTCAAACTTTATAATTCAGCCAAAATTCATTCTTTGGAATCATAAAAGACAATTATTATAGAAATTATTTAGGGGATTATTCTTGTAAAATATTTAAAAAAATTGCCTCAGTGGCCTCAGTCAAAAACGTTTTACAGGTTTATAACTTATATAGGAAAATACAGCAAAATGGCTAAATTAAGCTTCCCATAACTCAGCCAAAAATCACTGAACCAAAACCATTTGAACAAACTTGAATTATCAACATCAAAGGATAATTAATGTGTGAGATTATAGAATTTGGCCCAGTGGTTTTTGAGAAGATCTTTGTAGCCACTTTGCTAAAATGGAATGTTATGGCATATGACTAAATTCAGCTTCCCATAACTCAGCCAAAAGTCACTGAACTGAGACCATATGAATAAACTTCAGAAAGCACTACCCTAGGATCATTTCTCTGCTAATTAATCAATTTGGCCATATGGATTCAGAGAAGAAGTTTTTTTTGTAGCCGTCAGTATGATACGGGTACTGATGACCCCCGTACAAAAAAGGCCGATGCAGGTGGCGCCACCAATACCTCAATTTCAGATATGACTCATGTGAACAACAATGGCATAAAACTTGGTGATGACAGCTCCAGCCGTTTCTGAGATTGTAATTCTAGTATGCTTTTTGGTAAAGATGACTAAGTTCAACTTCCTGTAACACGGCCAAAAATCACCGAATTTAAACCATTCGAACAAACTTGAGAAAGATTGTTCCAGGAATCATTTCTGTGAAATATTGGACAATTTGGCTGAACAGTTTCGTCGGAGAAGATTTTTAAAACTTTTTTAGCTTTTTCCCAATACAATCTAAGAAAATGCAGTTAGCCAAAAAATAAGCAAAATCCGATAGAGTTTTTTAGATGACTAATTTTTTGCATAAAATTTCGTGATGCTTACTCTTGCCGTCTTCAAGATAGTATGGGTTAACGTATAGACGGCGGACGCCGGACGAAGCCACACCATCGCATAAGCTCACAGGTTCGCTATTAATTTACACGCCAGGTGACCGTGTCCAAAACGTATGGGCATGCAAACCTTCAGGCACAGACACATGGACGGACGTCTCTCCAAAGGAAAGGACGAAGTCTCATGAAAACATCAGGGCACCATGCCAATGTTGACCTCTTATGAAGCCAAGTTTCAGATAATTCCATCAAGTGATTCTCAAGTAATTTTCTGAAAAGGAATGTAACAGCGGCGAAACCCAACTGAAAACAGCACTCCTGCGCATTTTCATTAAAGGTGCCCATTCACCTATCTTTCTGAAAAAAATTATGTGATTTCTGGTTTCCTCTGTGTATATATTAAGGATTTAATGGTAATTCTGGTTATGAAAAGTTCTTATAAGGCCTCCATGAAGAATGTATGAACTTGTTTGTAAACACTATAATGTTGACAAATGGGAAAAACATGTAACTTAAGCCTAAGGTGTTAGTTGCATGTATGCAAAGGTAGAAAGGTCACTTGTTGCACAACGCAATTTGCAAAGCTCGGGCTTATCTGGCTTGCCGCCAGATGCCCGTGTTGAATTTGTTTAGATTATTTTTGCGCGCCTCCACCAATTATAAACATGTTAATATAAACAAAACGTGCAGCCTATGTGTGATGATATCCACGTTTTCAGGGATATTTTTGTAAAAGCTCCATGGGATTACCTTTAGTTAAATATGTTCAGATAGGTGATTGGGCCCTTTTAAAGAATGAGTGGATCCAATAATATACTGAACGTATTATGAAGATGCAACACATAGTTGCACCATCTGCTGAATGATAGCACCCTATCCCTCTTCGAATCTTTGCACCATACCACAGACGTTTACAGATGATGACAGAATCTTGGCCTGTTGCCAAACCTGGCTTATTTTCGCCATTTGTTTTTCCCAAGCTGATAGATTCGTTTTTGGTCAATAAATTAAAGATAAGAAGACTAAGGCTGAAACCGGTACAACATTTTGGCCTCAAGTACCCGATAGGCAATACCCGACTCGAGTACTCGTTACTATGGCAACGCTGTAAAGTTAAAGGACATCTGTTTACCAATGCAAAAATACATCAATTTGACTTCATGACGGCTTAACTTTATCCAAACGAAGGAATAGATATAAATACTAAAATTAAACAGTGGAAAACTCCATTCGAAAGCATATAACTCATAAATGTAAGTCTCTTCAAAATAAACAGTACAGTATGATTATTACTTCGATAATGAATAAATAGGCCCAGACTGCCAGTAAATTTTCGGATATGCAGGTACATAAACGAGTACTCGAGTCCGAATTTTGGACTCGAGTACTCGATAAGTATTACCCGGACTCGAGTACTCCTTTCAGCCCTAAAGAAGACGCCTGTTGGATGTAAAATCAGAATACAGATAATAAAAAATATTTACGGATAAATCTTACACATAATGTTGCAAGAACACCAATTAATTATGCCTGAAGGACTGGCCATATATATCCAAAGAAATTTATTACTTTCAACATCATCTAGCTTTGTAAACCTAGCCATCTTTCGATTTTTTTTTATTTAAAAGTTTTTTTAACATTTTGTAAAATATTGATCGGAAGTTACTTGAAATCCAAATGCTGCCAGGCATGGTGTAATAAACGTCGATGAATGTTCCAGCAATGTCAGACATCACAGCTAACTTCTAAGGTATAACTAGAATACGGGTAGTCAACAAGTAACTACGTGTATCCGCCAAAATCAGAGTAGGACGGGTTAAGCGAGGCATGGATTGAGTGGCAAGGGGAAATAGAGTTGCACGTGTTACATATTAGAATGGATGTCTGGCACGTAAACATGATTGTAGGTGGCGCCACCTGTAATTTGAACAAGAAACTACTCAAGATGTATACACATACAAAATTTCAGGTTGAAAAGTCAAACCACTGCAGAGATATGAGTGATTTTATCCCACAGCAGACAAACAGATGGACGCTGTGCAAAAATGGCTGCAGGTGGAGCCACCATTTTTGTGTATGTTATAAAGCTATCCAAGGGCTACATTTGTGTAAATTTTTTTTCCTGATTGGTCAAACGAGTTCGGAGATATAAGCATTAATGTATGCAGCCTGTACGTAAATGAAGCTGGCGCCACCTGTCATTAAATCAAGAAAGCTATCTAGGATGTATACGCATGCCGAATTTAAGGTGAATTAGTCAAACCACTGCAGAGATATAACCGAAGGCAGATGAACAGATGGACACTGTGCAAAAATGGCTGCAGGTGGCGCCACCATTTTTTGTGTATGTTATAAAGCCATCCAAGGGCTACATTTATACCAAAATTTTTCCTGATTAGTCAAATGGTTCCCGAGATATGTGGGTTTATGTTTGGAAACATACGCACAAACGGACGCTGGGCAGAGAGGAAAGGTCAGAGGTCAAGGCCAATTAGTTAGGCACCAGTTTACATGTGACCCGATAATTGGTGTAAGTTTCGGAAAAATCCGTCCAGTAGTGTCAGAGGAGTTCTCCGGAAACCAATGCAGCAGCGGTGGAACCCGGTCAAAAACATGGTATCCGCAAAACTTCGTTTTGGCGGATACAATAATGAAATTCATTGCCCACATATTCAGCCAAATACATTCATGTGGAACCATTAAAGGAAACTTACATATAATAGAAGAATTATTCTGGATATAATTCTTCTGTAATATCAATCAATGAAGACCTTTTGCTTCAGTTGAGAAAGGTTCTGCAGACTCAAGGTTGTTAAAAGTAAAATTTTATAAAAAGTAAAATGACCAAGTTAAACTTTTATAACTATAAACTAATAATCTCTGGAACCATGCAAACAAACCTTAAAAAAGCTCTGATCTGGGATCATGTAAGTGAAATATATTTAACATTTTGACACAATGCATGAGAAAAGTTTTACGGTTATTGATTTATTACTAAGTCTGATAATACTTGTAATTTATAGGGATTAACGTGCCTGATCATACAGATCAGATCTATTCAATTTGAAATACATGTAGTAAACAATAAACATGGCCAAGGTTATCACTGTTCAATGAATAATAAATGAGAAAATAGTTTTTGGAATACAAATTTTATTTCATAAATGCATGCAGCTTGGTTCAAAATGCATCCAAAATAAATAATTAATAACTGATAAAGTACACAGATTAACTATTTGCATAACAGACCACAACTCAGTACATTCACTCATATTACACTGTTATAAAATTTTAATCCTACTTGCAGTTGATAAAATAATTGTAAAATTTCATATCTGATGATGCACCTTTATTTCAGATAAGATATCTAATATCTCAAAAGTGATCACTGACTGTTTTATACACATTTCATATACAATTTACACATTATTTTCTAATTCATACAGAAATACATGTTTTAGCAGATCTGTGGCTGAGGTAAAGATGCTGATTCTAATGAATGATAAAAATGTAAAATTATGACAATGAATGGCATAAAAACAGACTGTCCAAGACATGTTTCAATCATTAAAAATAGGTATATACATACATTTCATTAGGATAAAATACAACCAATGAATATTTTCAGTATGTCCTAACCATAAAATTTAGCATATAATTGTTATAAGCAGGGAACAATTGATGCACACTACCAACATACATTTGAGAGCTTTATAAATAATAATAAAAATACTAAACTTATGAAATGAATCAAAACAATTTCAGAATTTATATCGTCTTGAAATTTTTCATTTGACAATATTTTAGTGATACAGGCATTTTTTTCTCCTATTAGCTCAGCAATGTATTGTATTTTGCGAGAACAAAACGACTTGCATGTATAGCATATTATATACATCAATGACTGGTGCATAATATTTAAGATTTTCTTTTGTTTTTGATTTTGAAGGAAACCCAGATAAGATATATACATAATTCTGGGTTGCAAACCTGTTACCAGTTTATAACTGTACATAACATGTTATCCAGATAATATGAAAATCCTGATAACCTATTTATTATCTTCTTTTGTTTTTGAAGAAAATCCAGATAAGATATATACATAATTCTGGGTTGCAAACCTGTTACCAGTTTATAACTGTACATAACATGTTATCCAGATAATATGAAAATCCAGATAACCTATTTATTATCTTATTTGTCAAGTACAACTGTATTAGTAACCTGAGAACTTAAGATAACCTGAAATTCAAGGCATCTTTAAACACCGCTTAACAGCATTTGACATCTTTTGAAACTCAAAGCTCAAACCTCTCAGTCTGCCAATAATATTCTGAAATTTTACCTTTTATTAACATCAGAATACAATGGTATCCTTAAATTTTCCAAAAGCACTTCTATGACATAACCAATGTTGAATAACCAGGCTGAAGCTAAATATCTTGAATGCTGATCAGATGAAGTACATTAAATTCCAGTCCATAAAGTTTACAAATTATGCAACACTGACCTAATTCTCAGTATGTGTATATACAAAGAAAACCTACAGAGGAACCATTATGTCAAATATGAACACAATGACACCTGCAGTTATAAGAATATGCAGTCCTGAAGTGTTACAATAGGTATTAATGCAAATATTTTTTCTCTAAATTTCTCAAATGAACTTAGTTATTGAGTTAAACTCCAGGGGCTTGAAACTTAAGATATAATAGAACTCAAAGGATTCTGAAAGTTTCAGTTTACCTGGATATTCTGAAACCTCGGCTAACTCTAGTTATTTTGATTATTTTTGCACCTGTATCCTCAAACCAAACTCTAATGTGAAGATACTGCATTCAACCTGAAAATCTATAAAACTCCCCCTTAGTTACACCAGATGTGTCAGATATCCTCAGAAACAGATTCAGGGGGTAGGGGGCTCCAGACCCCCCTTTTTCATCCGAAGCAACCTTTTTTTAAGGGTTTCAGACAAAATTTTTTGTCCTGGACACCCTTTTCTGGACCTGGGGACCTTTTCATTTAGGTTTTTCATTAGTCCTCCATGGCTGGACCTCGCTTTTCCTAAATCCTGGATCTGCCCCTGATCCTAACTAGATGAGTAGATTATCCTGGTCATTCCAAACAACTTCAGATATCCTGACCTGATGACGAGGTTATCCTGGAACTCTAGGTACTATTGCAAAGATATCCTTTCAAGATTTAAGGGTTTACCAGGAAGGTCAGGTAACTCAAGATATCCTACAACTTAATTACAGTGTCTTCTGACAACTCTAGCAGGTTAACATGAAACCTCTCAGATTAGAGCTTTATTTCCTCTAATTTTCCCCAGGTTGGACCTACATTAAGTTTGACTGGGAGTTTGACAGTGAGCTGCATGGCCTCCTCCATGCCTTGTTTTATGATGTGAGCCACTCTGGTCATGTCACACTCCCTCACTTCATATATCAGTTCATCATGTAGTTGGAGCACTAAATAGGCACCAGATGGCACTGCTGTCTTTCTCCTCTGACCATGATGATGCCAGCCTTCTGCAAGTGAACAAAACCAGAGTCATTGTTACATATTGTGATATAGACCATAAGAATGGACTCCTAAATTGTGGGGTTTTTTTTTCAGTGACTGATGCAATGTGGAGTCTATAGATTGCCCCTGCAGTTAACTATGATTATAACACTCCATACACAACTGTGGGATTTAACATATACCAATTGATTAATGTTCAGTACATCTATTTGTAGTGTATATTTGACCACTAGAAAATATTACTGTTTTATTCTCAGCACAATTTTGCACCAAGGAAGTGAAATATGACCACAATAGTACACAGGCCTAAAGCCTTATACAGGACTGCCACCAAATGCAAGATGTCTACCAGGCTGTTAATGCTTCATTTCTCTGGACAAATAAATCAGTTATTGATGTTACAGGTGCTTCATGCTTTCCAGAATGGTTATTTATTATTACAGGCCTTTTGACATACAGCATTATGTGAACATTGGTATGTTAAAACCATAAAATTTTTAATCAACATCCTTTCTAAGAGTAACAGATTGTATCGTGCTATAACACCAGATAGCCCTTTGGTGGGCCAGCACACAAAAGAAACCTGAAACCTGTTGCGTCGCTGACGGCATTTAACTGTGATACAGATACAAGAACTGGAAAAGTAAAACTATAGCTACTTTATTTATCATACCTAGCAAAAAAAGATATGCATGTTTTATAAAAAAATAAGTGACCCAAGGGCCATGATGCTCAGCTGAAATATTTGGCTAATATTTGTTTTTATTTTTCGCCAGATTTAATTTAAACTTTAAATCATGATAAGGATATATATCTGACTGTAGTATACTATTTTAGTTTGAGATCTAATGACTAAATATTTGATTACTCAGCTAAAACTGTCATGAGCTGAACAAAGAAATGCATGAAGCAATTATGTCTCATGTCACAGATCAATACGCATTGTAAATATTGAAGCAATCATGCATTAATGAATGTAAAGTGCAACTTTTGAAAGAATATCAATTGTATTTAATTAAATATTAATCTATTTAAGTGTCAATTATATTTTAATGACATTTATGAAGAACTGGTTTGGCTACATTTTTCCAAAATTTAGCAAACATATATATACTTGTGAAGCTCCTTTCAAAATAATGGTCAAATACCATGATTGGTCTACAACCACTGAGCACTAACAAGACCACAGGACTTTTGAGTGTTTAATTCATGATTTTGCTCCATTATACAGCGCACATAAGGTAGTTCATCATGAACAAATTTCTGGGTTTCTGAGGAGGTTTCACCAGGATTTGTTAAATTGTGCAGGGACAGGCAAAAATCATAGCCCAGCTGAGCTAATAAATTGATATTACCTTCGGTGCATACCACTGTTTGCTGGATAAAAAAAATCTGTAGTAAATGCATTATATATGGAGGTATTTTAATATTTTATTATTTACATAAGAAGAAACCATAGCCTCTGGTAAAGCTAATTTAATAAAACATGCCAAGTTTGCGGCTGTTTAAAGTGATGCAAGGAAGATGACCCACCAATCACCAAAGAATAGATGAATTTCAAGGTGTTTACATAAAACAACAGTATAACCTTGAATTAGATTAAACAGCTGAGTCATGATAAGAAACTGGCAAGCCCAGATTCCAGTAATGTTTTATATTAATTTTTTCCATATTTTTTTCCATAAAACATCCATACACTAAGTTATATTTGCTTACAATGAGAACAGTTACACTTACCGGAGAGCAGTCTATGTGGTACACTCTCAGGGAACGCTTTATTCAGCTGACTGTCAATCTTTATCATGGCTACCTTGACCAGATCAGCTGCTGACCCCTGCACTGTTGTGTTCACTGCCTGCCTCTCTGCCTGCCAGTGACATAAAATGTGAGATTCAATAAGAGGGTAATGGTTTCAATGGTCTAAGGTTAGAACACATGACAGAAGGTCACAAGTTCAAATATCAGCCAATTACTTTTTTGCATGCTTAATGGGAAGCCCATGCCCCATGGCCATGTTTCACTCACAAATTACATGAATGCACCTTTCGAGGTTTCATCAGTAGTATGGCGCAGCAACTGGGGGTGATTACACCCCCAAGGCCTGCAGGTGCAGTGGTCACTGGGCCTGGTTAAGACCAGGATATAAAAATAAAAGGAAGCGAGTGTCATACTGCCCTGTTACAAAGGCTGATACCAGAATGGAATTCTGCATAGGTACATATACTAATAGTTCCAAACGCATAAAAAATGAAGGTGGTTACCTCCAAAAAAAATTTAAAAAAAAACAACAAAATAAAGAAGAGGGTAAAGTTCATAGAATATTTAATATTAGTTAAACTAATGGTCTCGGACCACTTGATGTATACATATTCTGAAAGCTAAAAATGTTTTCTATGATAAATTTCATGAAATTTTGGCCTTTCCAGGCTTTTAAAAAAAGAGTAGTCTTCTATGAAATAATGACAGAAAAAAAGAGTAAAATAAGCCTCAATTTCCCTTTTTTTATCACAGACTGACTAAAGATGTGCTTTGCAAACTAAGTATGTGTTTGTGTATCACTCTCAAAGTCAGAAACATACATGGAGCGCATCCCCCTGCATGAAGATAAGGGCATTTTCCACATGTTGTGATGTATGCTGGACATTTGCACACAGAAAAATTGAGAAGTGTTCTATTCTTGTCCTAGTGGGATTCTCCTGGCTGGAGAAAATTAGTAAAGAATTGTTCACTAAAAGAAAAGAGGAAAAAAAAAAAAAGAGTCATTTTCAGGAAATCCTCAAAATGAAGAGTGACACTTTAAAAAAAGAGGGTGTTTGGCAGGCCTGCTTTCCTAAAACAGAAAATGTTTTGGGTTTATATAAACAGTTTGACTTGAAATCAATATTTCTGAATGATCAAGAGTTCAGAACTTTTCATTTCCAACATTCCAAGTTGTAAACATATGCTCGAAAAAGTATAAATATATATATTTTTTTTTTGGGGGGGGGGCATGAAATCATGATTTTCAAAAACAAAATCCCAATAAACATACTGAAGTTGCCTTTTCATTCGTGAAGGTTTTATTTTCGCGGTATTTGCGAAAGTGAAATAATCGCGAATATGACACCCTCGGGAATAAAATGTCCCATTAACTTAGATGAGTAAAAGGGGATGATGCTTCTGCACAAACAGATGGTTAGTTATCACACCCCTCGAAACGACCAAATCAGCAAACTTATATATGTGCATTGTCTCAAAACTGGTCCATGCATAGAGGCAATATTTATTATAAAAACATGCAATATTCACAACGCATTTATCGACTGTGACACAAATCATAAGCAAATGACTGAACAATAAATGATTGAGATATTGTAAGTTTTATTCTTAATTGAAAATCAATACAAATACTGCTGTGCTTAGAATATATAGCTTCTGGTGCAATCGCGAAAATAAAACCCTAGCGAAATGTTCAAAGTAAAGAAATCGCGAAATTTCAGCAGCGCGAATATTAAGCCAACCACAGTATCTTGCAAGAAGCCAAGCTATTCTGTACCTTTAACATAGGCATGCTGCTATAAACATATTTTTTATGAATTGAAAGAATTTAATATAATTATTTTAAAGATAAAAGTAAAGTCTGCTGGGCTTTTACACCTGAGCCTAATGGCTCATCAGGCAGGAGCTTATCCCGGTTTCTGTAGCGTGAAGCGACTAAGGAGTTAGACTCCTCCTGGATGGGACGCTAGTCCATCACAGGTTTCCTTCCCAGTATCCACTGGTACCCATTTCAACTGCTGAGTTGACAGAGGCACATTTGCGGTTGGGACCTTGCCTAAGGGTCTTGGCACGGTGGGGCTCTGACCGGGATTCGAACTCACGAGCTCTGGATCATGAGCCCAGCACCTTAACCATTACACCACCGCCCCCACACAATTATTTTAAACTAGATGTGTCGGAACGAATGCCCCCTCTTTGGGCAAATTAGAATCATTTGTAAAATTTGGAAATTTTTTTAAGTTCAGGAGGTGTCGTATGGTCAAAATTAGGCCAACAAGGGCAAAATGCAAACTCGATCTGTAACGGGTCATTATCAAGCAACACACCAAAAATCATGCCAGTATATGCAGGCATTGTGAAAAAAAGTCCATACATGTGCATTTTCCATAAAAATTTCTGTCTTTCATGAAATTTTCTATGTTTAGGAGCCGTAAAACAATCAAAAGTAGGTCAACCGGGATGAAACGCAAACTCAATCTGTAACTGTCATTATCTGCCCGTACAAAAAAAATCAGGGTGGTATCTGCAGGCATTGATGAAAAAAAGTCAGTACATATGCATTTGTTATGAAAATTTATATTTTCATGAAACTTTCTATGTTCAGGAGCAGTCAAATGGTCAAAAGAAGGTCAACTGAGACAAAACAAGAACTCAATCTGTAACTGGTCATTATCTGCCTACACACCAAAAATCAGGCCCGTATCTGCAGGCACTGCAAAAAAAAGTCCATACATGTGCGCCTTTTTATGAAATTTTCTATGTTTGAGCACCGTCAAACAGTCAAAAATAGGTCAACTGGGACAAAACGTGAACTTGATCTGTAACTTGTCATTATCTGCCCACACACCAAAAATCAGGCCAATATCTGCAGGTATTGTGAAGAAAAGTCTGTACAAGTGTATTTGTCATGAAAATATATATTTTACATGAAATTTTCTATGTTCAGGAGCCGTAAAACAGTCAAAAGTAGGTCAACCGGGACGAAATGCGAACTCCATCTGTAACTGGTCAATATCTGCCCACACACCAAAAATCAGGCGAATATCTGCAGGTATTGCGAAGAAAAGTCTGTACAAGTGTATTTGTCATGAAAATATATATTTTACATGAAATTTTCTATGTTCAGGAGCCGTAAAACAGTCAAAAGTAGGTCAACCGGGACGAAATGCGAACTCCATCTGTAACTGGTCAATATCTGCCAACACACCAAAAATCAGGCCAATATCTGCAGGCATTGCGAAAAAAAGTCCGTACATGTGTATTTGTCATGAAATTTCATATTTTTCATGAAATTTTCTATGTTCAGGAGCCGTAAAAAGGTCAAAAGAAGGTCAACCAGGACGAAACGCGAACTCGATCTGTAACTGGTCTATATCTACTCACACCCAAAAATAAGGGCAATATCTGCAGGCATTGCGAAAAAAAGTCCGTACAAGTGTATCTGTCATGAATATTTCTATTTTTCATGAAATTTTCTAAGTTTAGGAGCCGTAAAACGGTCAAAAGTAGGTCAACCGGGACGAAACATGAACTCGATCTGTAACTGGTCTATATCTGCCCACACACCAAAATCAGGCCAATATCTGCAGGCATTGCGAAAAAAGTCCGTACATGTGTATCTGTCATGAATATTTCTATTTTTCATGAAAATTTCTAAGTTTAGGAGCCGTAAAACGGTCAAAAGTAGGTCAACCGGGAAGAAACGTGAACTCGATCTGTAACTGGTCTATATCTGTCCACACACCAAAAATCAGGCCAATATCTGCAGGCACTGCGAAAAAAAGTCCGTACATGTGTATTTGTCATGAAATTTCATATTTTTCATGAAATTTTCTATGTTCAGGAGCCGTAAAACAGTCAAAAATAGGTCAACCAGGACAAAACGCGAACTCAATCTGTAACTGGTCTATATCTGCTCACACACCAAAAATCAGGCCAATATCTGCAGGCATTGCGAAAAAAAGTCCTATATGTGTATCTGTCATGAATATTTCTATTTTTCATGAAATTTTCTAAGTTTAGGAGCCGTAAAACGGTCAAAAGTAGGTCAACCGGGACGAAACGCGAACTCCATCTGTAACTAGTCTATATCTGCCCACACACCAAAAATCAGGCCAATATCTGCAGGCATTGCGAAAAAAAGTCTGTACATGTGTATCTGTCCTGAATAGTTCTATTTTTCATGAAATTTTCTAAGTTTAGGAGCCGTAAAACGGTCAAAATTAGGTCAACCGGGACGAAACGCGAACTCGATCTGTACCTGGTCTATATCTGCCCACACACCAAAAATCAGGCCAATATCTGCAGGCATTGCGAAAAAAAGTCCGTACAACTGTTTGATTTCGGAATGACGGAAGGACGGAATGATGGACATGGGTAAAACTATATGCCCCGGCCACTTTGTGGCGGGGGCATAAAAATCTAGTTAATATTTACCAATTTCAAAATCTAAAACTGTCAATATGCCATGACATTTAGACCATTCTCAATACAATTCACAGTGCCCCAGGGTAAATGTTTATGTAATATTAAGAAGAAAGACAAACAATGCTTATACAAGTTTGTGAGGCAGTTCTGCAGTTCAAATGAATTATGTATGGCAGTGAATGCGGTGGTGCTATTCATTTTCTGCTAATAACATATAAAAGGTAAAGAGAGAAAGAATGTTATTAGGGAGTACCATCACAATAAATGACCAATTGATTAGTACAGATAAAAGAGAGTGTGTGCAAGCTGTCTGGATAAATATGGTCAGAAACTTGCACATCTGACTGAATTCTTGGACCCCAAGAGCCAAACATGACTGAAATTTCTAGCATCAAAATCATGTACACCCCATTCCTGAAATTATAAAACCTCAGTTGCATAATTTCCAAATACACACACATAAATATATATACCCACAGAGAGATTAACTTTACCTTAGTTATTTACCATTTATTCCTGAAATTGCATAACAAAAAATACTGACATAGGACACCAACTGTGAAAATGCAACATCAAAACAACAGTAAGTTATTCAGTTACCAAGCAACCCTGCCAAACAGTAATAAAGATAAACAGTGCTGGGTAACTTCACTTGAGTCCCTATCAATCATAATATTTACCTCCCTGTAAAGTGTTATCTAACCCTTGGGGTTACACGTTAAATACTGCATTGCATGATGGAAAGGTATGAACGCAAGATCAAAAGGAACGAGGCGGGTCTTACATGCATAAAGTTAATACCTGGACAAATTATCATATAAATATACACTCAACATTAATAAATGAACAATGAGAATTCTCTGTTGCAGGAGTTTAAAAATTATGAAAAAATATATGATCTTAAATGTTCATTATATAAATATCTTATTTATGTATCATTATTAATATAAAATTCATATCTTTTATATAAATTATTTATATTGTAACACAATATTAATATCATATTAAATTAATTTTTAATTTAGACTGCAATGGGCTTCTTTGTCTGCAAAACAGTTTGTATAAATCATCATAATATAATGTTTTATTAATTAATTAACACTAATGATTGCCAGGGACCTCTTTTCTTTGTAAAATAAATTCTTTAAATCATCTCTATATTACTGTCTCATAAATTAATAAACATAATTGATTGGCAGGAGCTTATCTTCAGGAGCTTCTTGTCAAATAATAATATTATTAAAATTATTATTTAAATATCATTATACTAAGATTTTACTTTTTGATAAAATTAACAGGATGGATATAGGAATGATAGACAATAGATTGATATGTAAAAGAGTTCATCATCTTATCATCACTACATGTTTTATTAATTTCTAATCAATGCTTACTGTCAGTGAAGTATCACACACACTGTATAAAAACAGGTTGTTCCCTTTGGCAGATTGATTTACAAGAAGCAAGTTCCTATGAAGCAGGAAACAATAGCTCACTTGGCAGGCTAACCCTGAATGCGTGGTTTTATTTACTCTTTGTTACCAGATAAACAACAATCGTGATTGATGGTCAGAATACTGTGATGTACCAAGGACGCAGGTGAGTACGGTAGTCTGAATGAAGCCAGCCCCTGACCCGCTGGAGCAAAACATGAAATAACTCCCAGCAGTGAATAAAGCCAGTCAGTGAGAGTGTACAAACAAATATTGGGTCTCTTGGATATGGTTGTTTAGTCAGTCTCTATAAGAGGACAAGAGGCCTGTAACGGGGAATCACTGCATGCGCTGAGAGTCAAAGTAAGTGGGATTATTAGCTCTTCTATACACTTCACAGGAACATTTAACAGACTGAATGCTCAGCTCTGTGGCTTAACTATCAACCAGTACAAGATTTGTATTTATATGAGAAACATGCAATTATCTCAGGTAAATAAAGCATTTTATATATATTATTCATTATTATCCAAATAATAATATATAATATAAAATTGTGAATGGAAAATTGTTTGCATTATATTACTAAATACTTAAATAAGAGCTTAAGTAAGAAAAGTGCTTAATTAATGGTCCTATAGGTGATCACTAAAATAAGTAAATTGATAGAAATTAGGGTAGTGTGTAAAGAATAAATAATTCTATATACAGATTTATTTATTTTTTTTGCTTTAGCATGGATTTTTACTTTCACAAAGGAAGTAATACTTTCACTCCTGTGGTTTTTTTTGGTATATCAGGAGGGTTGTCCATACACTTTTAAATACCCATGAAACTTAATATATGGCTGGGAAGAACAGGGGTAAGGGAAGACCAAATTAAAACTATACAAAGGCTCACGTGGATTCAATGGAATATACTGTTTTGACTTGATCACCAGAGGTTTGTACTCAAGTGCTGGGAACAGTATGGTTTCATGCTAAACCTTAAGATAGCAGGTCTTATAAATATGATAAAGAGATCAAGCTTGTAATGTACCGATGTTTAGAGCTCTGGTTATGTGTGTCTTGAATGATAAAGGTCCACAGTAAACTGAACAATGTGTGTCCAATCAGAATAACCCGAATAATTCATATCTGCTGTCCGTAGTTGCATGCACTGCATTACCCCAGATTGTTTACAGTCTCAGATCACTTGTTCAAACAATATCTAATCCCAAGTACACACTGCATCACAGTCCTCATACATATATCTGTTACCTAAAATATATCAAACATTGACACATCTGGTAAAGTTGGGTGAGTCTATAAGAAAATATCTGAGAAAGAACTTGGAATACTGGAATGATTATCATTAGCTCCCATGCTTGGTTTTAAATATATACAACTTCTAAGAATATGTGTTAATGTATTTAAAACTAGATATTTCTTGGCACCGCAGGTGCCATCGTATCCCCAGACAATTAATCCCCCCCCCCTTTAAGAATAGGCCCCCCATCTTCAGCAACAATTAATATCAGACCACACTCATAGAAAAGGTCATTCTCATAGAAAAGGTCATGATCCAAATTTCAATATACATCATCCCCTAACCCATGTCTATGTATATGCAAGAAATCTGTCCATTAGTTTTTGACTTATAATGCTCACAATACTGTTAAGTGGCAATGATGGGGTATTAAACGGCACAAAAACAAGTAAAAGAATAACAGGTGGCACCACCTGTTTCCCGTACTTGACAACACTATCCAAGATCTCCGGTCAAGTTGATTTTTGGACCAATCAATGCATCCCTTATTGAGAAATTAATGATTTTGTGTGATTTTCACCATATATGGCAATATTCAAGGTCAAGGCCACTCATTGGAAAGGTCATGACCCCTATTCAGATAAACATTATCCTATAACCCATATCCATGTATATGCATAATATGAAAGAAATTTGTCCATTAGTTTTTGACTTATAATGCTCACAGTACTGATAAATGGCAATGATGGGGTATTAAACGGCACAAAACAAGTAAAAGAATAACAGGTGGCGCCATCTGTTCCTGGTACATGACAATACTTTCCAAGATCTTCGAACATGTTAATTTTTGGACCAATGCATGCATCCCTTATTGAGATATTAATGATTTTGTGTAATTTTCACCAAATATGGCAATATTCAAGGTCAAGGCCACTCTAATAGGAAAGGTCATGACCCCAATTTATATATACATCATCCCATAACCCATGTCTATGTATATGCATAATATGAAAGAAATCTGTCCATTAGTTTTTGACTTATAATGCTCACAGGTTATAAATGTACTGTTAAGTGGCAATGATGGGGTATTAAACGGCACGAAAACAAGTAAAAGAATAACAGGTGGCGCCACCTGTTTCCGGTACATGACATTACTATCCAAGATCTTCGGTCAAGTTGATTTTTGGACCAATGCATGCATCCCTTATTGAGAAATTAATCCAAGTTTTCTTGAGATATTTAAGAATTTGTGTGATTTTCCCCAAAATTGAACCTATTCAAGGTCAAGGTCACTCTCCTAGTTGAGGTCATGACCTCATTTTAAAAAGGTGTCGTCCTCTCACCCATATCTATACATATACCAAGTTTGGTAAAGATCCGTGAAATATTTTTTGAGTTATTGTGTCCAAAAGAAATCTCTGCGGCGGCGGCGGTGGCGCGACCATGCCTAAACCATAGTATCTCCAGACTATGTCTGGCGATACAAATATGTTATATATATTCATTTATCATTATTTTTTAAAATTTGAAATTTATCTTAAATGTTTCTGAGACACACTGTAATATGTTAGTATGGATATTGTGAGTAAAGTAGGATGAGTGAGGATATTAACTGGAGATTCAGGATGGACTCTTGAACCCTTCTGGAATAAGCTACTGTCTATCATGCTTGCACAGTGTTTAGTTTCTGTCCTTAACACATAACAAATGCAGTGACACTGACAGACTTATCTTTATTGACCCTTTATCAGGGTTTAAGCATATGAACTTACACACTTGATTGACCCCTGTATCACATTATTAGTGAGGCCAGGTGACTGGCACACACACTGTCATGCTCTAGCCTGACCTCTTCTTGTATAAATAACAAGTAACATAGAGCTATATCTAAGCACCTGGGCCAACGGCTTTGAGCCTGACCAGACAGGTTTATGACAGGACTGTGAATTATTAACAGTAACTGCAGCAGCATGAATGAAGGTAAGATGGATTATGTAGCTGAACTGTTTTTAATGCTTGCTTGACAGTTGGGATCAGTCAGGTATGTAGGTAAAGTAGTGTTAAGCTCTGTGCCACCGAAAGGTAATTAATGAGTATATGTTAGTAACAGAGTAACACAGTGCTCACACTGAAAAATCTCAAGCTCTTTTCAATACAATTGGCTCTGTTAGGAAGAGTAGGCATTTTTCGGTGTGATCTTATTCAATAATTCCCTGGGGGTTGATTTGCTGTGACAGTAGCATAGGTTATTTTAAGACATGAACCTAACAGCCCGTGACTACCAGTGTTTGCATGTAAACCGTCTATATGTCTTTGGGGTTTTAGATGCTTACAAATTTACAAATCCCCTTTCTCCCAAAATGAAAAAAATAACTACCTGACGGATATTTTGCTTCAAATCACCAGTATGGCCAAAAGAACTGTCTACATTTTTTATATACTGGGTAAGTGTTATTAGTGAGCTGAAAACTTACTATATTGCAAGTCCTTAGGTAAGTGCAACAGTAAAGGTACAGACAGTTGCGGTGGCTACTACAAGTTTTGCCCTAGTCAAACATGTCTGACCCCTAAACCATCCTGGAATACTACTTTAATTTGAGAATATGGTAGTGGTCCAAAAAAGCATTATTCAACTCTAAACTTTGCTGACACGTCCCTTTGTCACCAATTTCTTTCAACAGATAGATTCTCACCTATACACTTTCTTCAGAGTACGTTCATTCATGTAGCATCCCAATGCCCTTGTCGATCCGTGACAGCTTTATTTCTCCCAGTTTCTTGTAACTGCTCATGGGGGCTGCCTTTTTTTCTTACACACTAAAATCCAAATGTCACAGGTCCCATGTCTCACAGTCCTTGACTTACACTGTGGCTATTATATTTCGACCTGGGTTAAGACCTTATCTGGTACCCCAAGACACATAGGACTGAAGTACCCCAGTCTTCTACTAGTCAACTAAGACCAGAAGCTAGAAAAGGATTGGATGTCCCTATAGGGGTGATCCCCAAATCTTATAAGATTGTTCTCATGGTGGGATATCCTCTATCTCTACAAATTACTGCAAACTAGCAGCATCCCCATAATTTCAACATGCGACCTATAACATTCAGGTTTTAGTATGTGGTTTTAGTAATGGCAGCCCCATGAGCCGTTTCAAGTACCAGGGAGAAATAAACCTGTCAGGGTTTGATAATAAGTGGGGATGTGACATGAAAGTATTCTGAGGACAGCTTCCAGGCCAGAATCTATCTGCGGAACAAGTTTGGTGGCAAGAGGATGTGTATCGGCAAAGTTTAGAGAGGGATAACACTTTTCTGACCAAGCCGAAATCATCAAATTATAGCAGGATGACCCCTCACTTTGTCATCCAATTTGGTTTAACACAATTCCTAGCCACCAGCTGCATATCATACATTGCTTATGGAGTTTTTTGACAAGTAGAAATGTCTGTGATTTCCTAAACTCTCACAAAATGCAATTTCTGATGGCGATATTCAGTGTAACAGCTGGAAATCATGTAAACTCACAGGAAATCTTATATTTTGAGGAATGATTCATATGGATACAGAGACTGGTATATATTATGACAGATGACTGATACACTCAATATGTGCAAGTAAACCCCTTTCTTTTTTTTTTCCCTTTCAAGTGTAAGCTAAAAATGTCAGGTAGAGCTTTCACTAGTGGCACAACACTCACTTTTGAACACCTTGTTCCTATACATATTTCAAACAATCAATACCTTCTGTTATGATTTATAACTGGTAGTTGCAGACTACATTGATTATCTTAAGCTCTGCAAAGTTTGGCGTGTCTAACAAACGCTGGTAAACTGGCTGTTTTTTTAAATGATATTTGATGGAAGCAACTGCCTCCATTTGTTTTAATGCCTCTTATCTACCTTTTGAATGAAGTTCATACTTGGGCACCCTTGCAGGATGTGGTAGTCTGGGGTCTTGTTTACAGATTTTTGTACACTGCAAGTATCCCAGGTATCACCCTTGGCCAGCCAACATAGGTATACTATGTCTTCCTGGAGAGACCAACCATGCTGGTAACACAGCCTGACATCTTCAGTCCCCTTTTGACATTACCACCCTCAAGGCTATCCAATAATTTTCTGATTTATATTAAGACTCTGGATGAGAGTGCAACAAGGACAAAAAGATGCAATGGTCAGATTTGAACCCACACCTCCCAGTACACCAGCTCAGTAGGCAGCCATGTTAAATACTTGGCTACAAGGACTGTGATATCAACAGCCAATGTTGGCGATCAGCTAATCAGTTAACCATGTTTTATGAAACTGGTCCTACACAAAGTAGGAGCTCACCTGATGACTGCTGTTGAAAACAGTTTAAAACATTGGATGTAGAACAGCAGAATTTTGGCAAGATGGCAGCTTTCTCAAATTATCTTGCACTTCAATTGATTTGTTACAAAACAAGGCTTTCTCTTTTCAATGATGTAACTCAAGAAAAATACTAAAATGCTGTTACCTTGCAGGAAATGTTTGATATCTCATCTAAATAACTGAATTTTACCAAGGAAAATCATGTGTGCAGGACAGAAGAAGTAGTAATATGAATGCTGCAGTCTTGCTCATAGGCAGTCATTTGAGCACTGCAGTAAATTAGAAGTACTCACATGAGCCCTGGCATGCAGGTTGTTGTCTCTGATGGCTGGAATAAGCCTTCTCCTGCCTGCTATGGTCTCAACATAACCATGGTCACGGCAAAACTTCACAGTCTGTCTCAGGTAGCCCTTTACACCTATAATCAAGTAATATTTGCACCTTTAGTAAATGCACAGAATTATATCAGGTGCATGCACATTAAGAACATAGAAATGCTTTCAGGATCTTTTATTTTAATATTAATAAATAAATCTTCTTTCTCTATAACCAACCTCTGCTGACTGTTATAAGTACAGAAAAATATGTAACAGAATTTTTCACAAAAATTCTTTTACACAAGTACAGTATAAGAATACGCAGAGGAAAATTCAGATGACTTATAGGAGTGAACAATGGTATTAAAACAATTATTACATATAAAATATTTGTTGCACATTACAAAATTCCAGACCCATGTACTGACACATTATACTAGGAGAAACTATGACAAAGCAGATATTCTGGATTAGGAAACAGAAAATATTGAGGGAAACTGTGCATGAAGACAGAAAAAGAGAATAGAATGTGAGATAAAAATGTGTGACAATTAGATAAAATAAGAAAAATATGTAAAATTCACATGTTTCAGGTCATTACATATAAAGAAAGACCAGAGAAAGCATGGAAGAAGGTAGGGAGAATTATGCAAGGAGAGATGGAATTACCTGAGAATTTATCAAGGAACTTCTCAATGAATGCTGCAGCATCATCTGTGCTCATACTCAACTGTTCTCCTAAAGCCTTGGCTCCAATACCATAGATCATGCCATAACACACCTTGAATGACAAGAGGTTTCATATATGCAGATACACTGTATATATGCAGTGACAAAGAAATGAAGCTGTCCTGGAAATTACCAATGTCCCAAGCACATCCTCAACTTTTCTCCTGAAGCTTTGGCTCCAATACCATAGATCATCTTCTTAATGTACTGTGCACCTCTACCTGATAACTGAATTTTTTAAATTTTGATTCAATTAAAAATTCTGAGTTTCATTTTTAAACATGAAAGAAACATAATAGGGGGAAAACATATAAAACAGTTTTGAGAAATAGTCATTTAGTTTGATATGAGCCAGCAAATTTGTTGTTACTAGTTGCTTGCAATCGTGTAACATTTAAAAATTTTAAATTGTTAAAAATCTAAAATTTCATATGTAAATGAATGTGAACTCCACAAATATACATATACTATCAGAAAGCCCTCTGTATCAGGTTTAAATGTTGTGTAGGTAATTTTGTCAGGACCACACCTGCTTTGCTTGCTGTCTCTGCTTCGTGGTGACAGCCTCAATTGGTAGATGGTTCATCTGTGCTGCGATTGTTTTGAAGACATCGGCACCACTGTTCAGTATGCTAATGAGCTGCTTGTCACCTGACAGGTGGGCAATGATACGCAGCTCCAACTGTGAATAGTCAGCAGCGATGAGGATGCCCCCTACAAATAAATTATCCAGTCATTTAATTATACAATCATAAATAATTATTGGGTGATAGTCAATCTCTAAATATCTCTCATGATATATACAGTAGAACCTCTGAATTACGGACCAGACATTTTGTCCGCAATAGAGAAGTGTCCTTGGTATGGAGGCTATAGATTTCAGGACCTGTTTTCAAGGGACTGCCTATAAGTGGCCATAAATAGTAGTTCTCTGAGTACAGAGGTGCCTGTAAGGAGAGGTTCCACTGTTTATTTTTTGTTTATATTTATGCATGCAGCAAACACGATCAACACAGTACAGATGATTAAATGTCATTTTATTATGACAAAAAGGTTGCATAATATATATAACACAGTTTAACAAACTGCAGGTTGACCACCAGCAAATATAACTAATAAAATGAAATCTAGCATGTTCAGTAGAATGAACTAACAGCATTATTGTGTCCCTTATTACTAGAACCTACTGGTATTACTGGTATGTAAGACAATTGTTAGATGTGAGAGGTACAAGCTGAGAAGCAGACAACAAAACACTGTAAACTGAAGTGAGCATTGAAGGTCTTTAAACAAAAAATTGTGGTATATCCCCATACTGTGGTGCTTCTTCTATGCCAAGCATGATTAGTATGCAGTCTTAGTATTTAATACCTTTTATGTTCTTGGGCAGCAAAAGGTTAATATTTTAATGAACATATATCACTAACAGCATATAAGAAAGGTATGTGGACCCACAAGCAAAAGTGTTTTTATATAAGGCACCTAAAATATAGAACAAAGAATGTGTGAATGTTTATAAAAAATTCAACATTCAAAAATTTTGAAAATAATTAACACTAGACATTGTTCATAAATTAAGTATTTTCATCTGTAGGTTTTTACATCCATGTGTCAATATTTTGCAGAAAGCTGAAGAACATTCAGTGTTTAAATTTCCACTTTATTAATTTATAAATTACAAGGATTTATATATGATAAACTAAGCATTCCTGAAAGATAGAACCCTGGAGAAAATTCAGTGGACAAAATGTTCCACTTCATTAAACTAGGTTTTATTACTCAGCCACTTGTATGAAATCGTTTCTGTTCAAATCACTTGCTTGGCCAGAAGCATAACATTTTGATTTAAGTAAATAACAGTAGTCTATCAGTCTGATGGCCACTCAAATATTTATTTGAATATGTACAACACCCACAAGACCCATATAACTGAGGTACAACAGAGTGTAGCAGCCAGTTCTCAAATAATAATGTCCAGAAGAGATACACAAAAGCCCAAACTGGGTCTGAAATTCAGGGTGGATCTGAGACAAGTTACATATTCATATGAATCATTTCAACCAGAAAGTGAGCCACAGAAGTAAGTATATGCTATCTGTGTTGTTTAAGCAAACATAAATTTCAGTAAAACAATGAAACCTTTTTGGCATGATAGTGAAAGTAAAAAGAAAATTAATTTTTATTATTTCATCTTTTCCTCTTAAATCGCACAGCAACCTATTCAATAATAAATACTGGCAGAGATGGAATCATTTGATATATTACGCAGCACTGTATTGTACTAAGCACAATTAGATCCACTTCTTGGAGTGGATGCAAGCCTGTAAGAATCTGTGGAATGCATCTGGGAAAAGGCTTTGACACAGGAAATTTACTAAATATACTGTATAATGCACATGTGCAAAATATATATTTGTCACCGAAGTACCTATAAAATAGATGTATGAGTATAAGTCTGTTGTGCCAGCAATCAGTTTATTACTAAGCAGCTGCTAGATATCAGCAGCTATACTGAATGTGTTTCCAATCTATGGATGATTAATATCATACCTGTACATAATGCTTAACTTAATAAAAGTACTGTTCACAATACAGTACATTGTCTAAGGTTAATAATAAAGCCATACAGCTAGTACCGGTAGATGAATACCTTTAAATGAGACAAGGCAGTGTCTAAACAGATACAGTTAACATGTGTGTGTGTATGTGGGGGGGGGGGCTTGGTAATTCAGCCTTCTTCGCTGATTTAAAACATGCAGAGTCAACAACATGCTGGATTACCACCAGACCCAGACATACTTCCACATGAGGTACATGTTTACTGGATAACATGCACATGTTGAGGGAGGAATTAACTGCAGTCAATGTACCTGTTACTCTGTGATTGGAACTGCAGGTGAGAATAAGAAACTAAACTAAAAATTTAAAATCATTTGTTTTAACAGTATGACTGCAGTAGAAATTTCAGCTAACAGCCACAGATTCACAGTGAGGTAGAAACAAAGCAGACAGTTAATCTTTTCTTAGTTATTGACAATTGAGAGTAAAACTAAGAAACTGAGGTAGAAAGCTTATCTTACAACTTAAACAGTACCTTAAGAAACTAAGTAGAAACAAGGCCTACAGGCCTAATGCTAACCTGTGCATTGGGAAATGCACCAGGTATAATGCTTCAATGCTGGACCATTACTTTTCATGTATATGAACAATGCAAGTACTAAACATTATGAATAAGAAACAATTACACAAACATCACTGCTGAAATTCTGGCATGGGTGCACACAACACAAAAACAACTGTAGATGGCACCACAAGTCTTGTATACTTCGAAGCTATCAGAGATATACAAATATGCCAATTATCAGACTGATATATCAAACCCCTCCTGAGAAATAAGCAGGGACACACATTGTGCAAAAATTATTGTAGGTGGCACAACCAGTCTTGTACACGACAAAGCTATTTGATATGTATAAATATGCTCAATTTCAGGCTGATTTATCAAATTCCTCAGTAGAAATAAGCAGGCACATACACTGTGCAAAAGTCAATGTACGTGGCACCACCTGTCTTGTAAATGAGAATACCATCAAAGACACATAGACAGGTCGAAATATCAGTCCAATACATCAAACTTCCCCAGAGTTTGATGCACTGGGGTGACAAGGCTTAGGTGAATAAGGCAGTTGCCCCCGAGCGACCTGTGACAAATTGCTGCCTCAAGCTGCTGCACTGAGTGAACTCTTGACCTGCACCTGGCTAGACTGAGTGAACTTTTGACCTGTACCTGGCTGCACTGAGTGAACTCTTGACCTGTTGCATAATCTGACACAGTTGGCAGTCTGCCAAAGCTATAAATAGATTCAGGCTGAACTTTGGTGCCAAATATGATGCAGTGAGCAGTCTGCCAAAGCTATAAATAGAATGCAGCTACTGCCCTGAGTGAACTCTTGACCTATACCTGGCTGCACTTATCCCAATCCTGGCACTGTGCCAAAACTATTTATAGAGCTGACATCATCTTGGCTAATAGCCAACATCAAGGCACTGGCAATCTACCAATGGTAAACCAAGTGCTGCCATCTGAACACAAAAGTGGTCCCTACTTGAAATAACTTTGAAATTTATTTTCCCAATACAAAATGCTTTTCAGATGACTTTTTATAAAAAAGAAATCAGGAATATATGTAAAATTATTACGGAAGCATACTGAATGCAAAATTAAAATACAGATATATCTCACTGATGGAAAATTCTTGAATTAAGTTGAGTAGGGATACCAATAATTTATAATCCAAGCACAGTTGTCTTTATATAGCCACTGAGAGCTGAATATCCATGATAGTAACATTGCCTGGTATGATGAATAACTTAAATCATAAATCTAAATTTTTTAAAAGCTTTTAAAAAAACTTTCTTGTCAATATTAACCAAAGATAACCTGAAATCTAAATGTCTAGTGGCATGACGTAATAGATGCTGATAAACTGGTGCCAGGCTAGATGGAACAGCATCACACAGCTAACATATATGGTAAAATGACTCAATTCAATCTCCACAATTCAGCCAAAAATCATTCATGTGGAACCATTAATGACAATTATTATAAGAATTATTGTAGGAATTATTCTTGTAAAATATTTAACAAACTGGCTTCAGTGGCATCAGTCGAAAAATGTTTCACAGTTTTATAACTCGTATAGGACGATACATCAAACTGGCTAAGTTCAGCTTCCCGTAACTCAGCCAAAAAGCACTAAACCAAAACCATTTGAACAAACTTGAATTATCAACAGCTGAGGATAATTAATGTGTTAGATTTAAGAATCTGGCCCAGTGGTTTTTGAGAAGAAGATCTTTGTAGCCACTGAGCTAAAATGGGCTGTTATGGCATATGACTAAATTCAGCTTCCCATAACTTAGCCAAAAGTCACTGAAAAGAGACCATTTGAACAAACTACAGAAAGCACTACCCTAGGATCATTTTTGTGCGATATTAAATATTTGGCAATATGGTTTCAGAGAAGAAGTTTTTTGTAGCCCTCAGTGTGATACAGGCACTGATGACCCTGTACAAAAAAGGCCGATGCAGGTGGCGCCACCAATACCTCAATTTCAGATATGACCTATGTGACCAACATTGGCATAAAATTTGGTGATGATAGCTACAGCTGTTTTGAGATTTCAATTTTAATAACCTTTTTTGCTCAGTTAACAAAGTTCAACCTCCTGTATCTCGGCCAAAAATCTCCGAACTGGTCCCATTCGAACAAACTTGAAAAAGATTGTTCCAGGGATCATTTCTGTGAAATATTGGACAATTTGGCTGGACAGTTTCAGAGGAGAAGATTTTTAAATCTTTTTTAGCTTTTTCCCTATAAAATCTAAGAAAATGCAGTTAGAAAAAAAATAAACAAAATCCAATATAGTTTTTTGGATGACTGATTATTTGCAAAAAAATTGGTGATGCTAGCACCTGCCATTTTTGAGATAGCTATGGTTAACATACAGACGACGCACAACGGACAACGCCGCACCATCGCATAAGCTCACAGGTTCGCTAATTAGGGTCAGCTTATAGGTTTAACAATGAGACTATGAAACTGAAGTAGAGAGCTTACCTTACAGATTTAATAGTGATCCCTAAGAAAGCGCATTTTATACATTCATTTGTAAGACTAAGACACAATGTAGAAAGTTCATCTTATAGGTTTGACAGTAAGATGAAACTGAAGTGGACAGCTAGATTTAAGTAGAGATTTCAACTCATAGATTTAATAGTTAAACAAGAGATTTCTTATGAAATAATTTACCAATTTTTACAGCATAACATTTAAATGAGACTTTTTTCATTTTTTTTTCAAACAGTTCAACTCAACATTCTTGCAAAGGAGCTTCTGAGGGAATTGAAATTTAGATCAAATGCCTACTATTTGTAAATCTGGCTTAACAATATTTTGCTATAAACAAACTTTTTAAATCTGTTAAGTTACCATACAAACAAGTGCAAGATGTAATCATGACATAGTCGCCAGCGTTTGCCAAGAACCGTGACCATGACCTTGGACAGATCATGGCCAAAAAGAATAGGCTTGGACAGTTACCGATTTCACACTTTTCCTGTAAGTTTCAGATCAATTGCTGCAAAACTGCGACCTGTAGAGTGCGGACAAACAGACCCACAAACTAACAAACAGACACGATGATTAGCCTATAGTCGCCAGACCAAGGCTGGCGACTATAACAAATGTTGTCTTAGAATTATTTATGGTATTATCATGTGGTAAGTTTGGCCTACAGGCTACAACCCTATGAGCCTAACATAGTGATGGCCATACTCAAACCTGTCTGACAAATTCTCTTTCCCATGAATTTAGTTATAGTTGACTGTTATCATAGCAACAAAAAACTGGTTAGCTCCATGGGAGTTTTAAATGAGCTTAAGTGTGGAACTAAAATACCTCTGAGCAAATTGATTGAAAAAGAGTGGGCTTTGTTATTTTGCTTTCCATGTAATGGTAAAATATATCACATGCCTAGTAAATGTCAGGTTCTCAGGGCTGCATCTAAATGTGGACCAGACAGCACAGGGAACAATACATAGCAGCTAGCTTTTGATCAAGAGCTTATATAGATTTCAAATAAGGGCACACAAAAAAAATAATGAATTTTTCTACAGACTCTGAAACATATGTCAAAGTGTGCAGTGGAGCCACCTCTGTTCTAGTGGACAGGACTGACCTGTGATGGAACCATGGAACTAATGAATCCTCACAAGAATTTAATTTCCCTTTGATTTGTATATATCTCCTGCACTTATATGCCATATACTTATATATCAAAGTTCCGACAGGAACGTGGTGCCTGGACAGTCAAGAGGTAAAACACGCGACTCTCTCCGCTGGCAACCTGGGATCGGTTACCAGCACGGCTATAAGAGTGGGTTGTAGTTTCCCGTCCTAGTGTTGGGTGGTTTTCTCAGATTTCTCTGGTTTCTATTTATTGAAAGCCACCTTCTGAGCCATGGAGAGTGCTGCAATAAGTTATAAAAACTATATGTATAATCCATGTAAAATAAATAAGTTATATATTCCTAGTTTTGTGATCCAGAATGATGATGGAGGTATGTAGTCTCTGAGCACTTTCTAGCTGTGTAAACATTTCTAAGCTGATAAACAGAAAATCTTAGGGTATTCACCTGAAAAAGGAACAAAGGCATGTCTCATGCTGACAAAACATGTGGGGGCTTCTGAGGTGTCTGAACACTTGGCTGTGCCCTTCTGTGGTAATGCCTGTCTGTTACGCTTGTACCCTCTGCCTGCTTTCACGGCTTCTTGTTGGCTGGGGCTCTCTCCAATAATACCTGGTATAATAAAGTATAAAAATATATAACTATTATATGAAGTAACTTTTTTGTGGAGGGCTGGCTTACATAAAATGAACATTGTGTCTTCATTGCAAGGCAAAAGAGAAATCAGAAAAAAGCGTTTAAAAGTATTGTTAAATACTGAAAAAAAATCAATTTACATATCTCATGTATATTTATTCAAAAGAATACCCCAAAGATATTAAATGAAAATGAAGAGAGTGCCTTTATGACAAAGTGTCAAAAATTAGAGTTTTGTAAATTTTATTCATTTATAAATTTCAATTAAGTACAATTAATATTCACTATTTTCTATGTATGTTTACTTGTCATGCATATTTAGGTAAGTTCAACATCCAAGGTCCTGTTGTGCCTTAACAAATACCATGGTTGGAATTTCCTTCTCAGTTATTCTTCCAGGGATGAATCAATCATGTACAGTGTGTAGTATTTCTACACACTTATAATTGAATATTTTTCTTATAAACTCATAAAATAAAATTTATTTGTAAAATCCCTTCTGCAAATATTCCATTTTCTTCTATACAACTAAGTCAATAAAAATAAGTTACTTGAACATGATAAACACTACTTTCCAAATCCAAATTGGCTTAATTTTGAATTATTAAATTTCTAACCAATTTTCAACTACATTTTCTCAGGTGTTCTTATATGATGGATAAACCACTACTGAGACCATGCGATGGGGGAACAACTCCCAGACTCAGGAATTCTTTTCCAAGTGTTGACACCAATGTACCACGCTCCCCTAGAAGGCATGCTTCTGAAGGCTACCAGCTGACATATGGAGTCAAAAGTCCGAGGCAAACAACATCCCTGAGCGACGGAAACAAAGACCGAGAAACTCCACGGAATCTCAGCTCTCTCAGCCACTGTCACAGTGATGGTGGCGCCACTCCTAGACTACGAAGTTCTCTAAATACCCAAGACAATAAAGGTATCAGTATCTGACTCAAGTTTTCACTGTTAAATTCATTACATAACTACTACAATACAGATAACCTAAAGAAGAGCACCAACCAAAGATTAAATAATCAAACGCCTATGAAATTTCTTACAACTGGATAAGAAAGCATGTACCAAGGCCAAAGGAAAATAACAGCTGGTTTCTCAGACACATTTTTTTACAGAAATCAGTGCAGGCGGGCAAATCTTTCTTTTTTTTACCTTTTTGTTAAAGTTTATTTTATCAAAATTTTAAATGATTAGGGGAGAGATGATAATATCAGAATTGCTTTGCTCAGCAAACATCAATGTCCATGGTGCCCTAGGAATCAACCTGTTTATTTTCTTGGCCAAATAACTCTCTTAATTTTAGGAAAGTTGTAATAGGAGGCCTAAGCAGATGTTTCCATTATCAATTATGGTACACCACTATTGCATATCAGTGCCATCTTGTGTGCATTAGGTGAAACACATAACATTTGAGTAAGGTATCAACACTGAACATTTCCTTTGTATACTCTTATACATTTGAGTGGATTGCCAACGAGAATATATAAAATTTCACTTGAGCTGAAATATGATTAAAACTAATGTTTAATCAAAAAAGATAGATGTCTTAAATTTCTAAATCGTTCAGCGTTTGATTACCAGATGGCGCTGAGAAGCAAAAGCGGTAGTTACCGTAAATAACAATCCTGTTCACAAGTACCCTATTAGCCATATCTTAAAAGGAGTACAGGAGTGTATTAAATGAGTATGGACACTGAATTCCTTTGGCAGCTGGTATCCTGAGGGGAAGGGTTTCATATTACAGAGTGATATTTTTATTAACAATTTTTGATATGTGTTTTAAGTGTGCAATTTAACCAGTATTTTTAGGAAAGAAATGTGAGAACATGTTAATAAACATTTCTTTTTTTAAAGATTGTGAACACTGTCTATTGTCACATTATAGTTTGACCTGTTTCCTGCTTTTTCACAATAGCTGTATTTTCATTTCTGACAGGTGGGATGGCATTTATTTGCAAAATGCATCTGGATGCAAACTCTTGCAGTGGGAATATCAAAACTTTGCAGAGAATACTGAACTACTGGATATGTAGGACATGAGATATTCTTTAGGTTCTAATTAAAATAGGAGTAACTATTGTTTTTATTCACTTAGATAATATGAGAGCAAGTAGCACATTTTACATTTCATCAGTATTGCACAAATTGTTCTTTTCTGTTACAGGAAAAGCAAATCTTGAAGTACATGTGATGTCCATGACAGTAAACTCTGTGCCTGGGGAGAACTCAAATACACAGACTCAAAGCTTCCTCAAAGTCTCATTTGGTTTCTATGACATGGTCAAACGTAACCATAATGGAGTCTTAACACAACTGAAAGAGAAGTTACACAGTCAGTACAACTGTCAGATACTTGACGTTCAAGTTACTACGGGACTTGTGTTCAAGCTGGAGTACCCCTCATCCAGGACTCTTAATATTCAGGTAGACCACAGTAGCGGTGTCCTGGAGACCACCATAGAAAATTGTCTCGTACAAATGTCAATACAAAAGCAACTAGGTGCCCGGGATATAAAAATAATCACAGATCTGCATCAGAAATGTTGATGATATGCAGGTTGAAGGAAAGCTAGCAAAGATAATACAATTCTGTAGGCATTCTAATGGGATCAACAGGGCCTACTCTGACACTAGTCATGTTGAAAACTGCCCTGTAATGGCCATTTGTACCATCCCACAATATTGCTGTACTCCGTCTTGAATTTTTACATTAGACTATGAGACAGCGGTTATAATGACCACCAACATTTCCTACCCCAAGCAGAACTGAGCTGTCAATCACATAACTTATGGAAAATATGCCTATAGGTAGTCAGAACTTCAACAAATATGCAGGGGGATTTACCAATATGTGGAGTTAAAATGGAATCTTTTTTTGCATGTGATGAGTATTGTTGGAAAGTGAACAAATATATATAATGGTTTGTCTGGTTTATTCTAAGTGATTTGACCCTTTAAAACAATGAAGCAGTGTAAGAAATGAAGAACATATTTGCTTCCTCATCAAGATTTCTGCGAAGTTTTGGACATAACACATGGTGCAGCTCTGATATCTTGGTACACTTGCTTATGTCAGAGGGGAAAAAGTGCCACTATGGAAGATCAGCAACAGAGATTTTGCTATTTCCTGACTAAATACATCACTCGCCTGCCATCTTGTAACTGACATCATTCCTGAAGGATTCAGAGCATTCAACAAGTTATACTCTGTTGGAACTGCTTGGATATAGTTTATTTTTAGGAAGATGATAATTTTTATAAAGATTTCCAAGTGGCACTTTTTTGATAGAGCATAAACTATTTTGCATTCTTATTTTTGTAACAAGTCTCTCGCTATAACTGTGATAAATGAATAGACTTTCTGTGATAAATTAACAAAAGACACTCTGGAATCTGTGAAACTACAGCCATGATGGCTATTAACAGTGACTCAAACCGGTAAAAAAAGAAGGAAATATCATTTCATTTTTTTATTTCTGGAAATATGGTCAACGTATATATGGCATGACCTAATCCTTCTATGAATACTGGTCACATAAAAAATGTTCATGTAACATTTGGCTCAAATTACTACAGCTGTTTCTAAGGTGACGACAGACCACAAATCAATCTATAAAAGTACACTGAATAATAATATTTTCCAATTTGTGGCAGTTTTAAATCTCATTCAGAGATATTTTTGGATATTGTTTTCATCTCCTAAGATAAACATTTAATTACCATTGCACTTAGGAATTTTAGGGCATTACATAAAATAGGTCAACAGAGCATTTCTTGAAAACCAAATGAGAAACAGGAACAGAATTGAAACAAACCCGGCATCTGGATTTCAAAGTCTTTAGGTATATTCTGCAGGTTTGGTTCATGCATGGTGACACGTCCAGTAGCTGTATGGATCTGACACACGCTGTAGATCCGATCCATGTTCAGGGTGGGGCAGTGGTGGCGTTCTCGCTGCAGGGGGTACACAACCTTAGCCATGGCACTTGAGATGCGGCGCCATTCTAATATCAGCTTTGGCAGTGGGTGTATCTTTGCCAGCTTCTCTAGGATGTCTTTAGCAGTACTCAGCATCCCTTTGGCCTTAGCTTTTCTCCCTGTACGTCTTGGACCTAGTGTTTTCACCGGTGCTGTCTGGGTTTCGGGATCCCCACTTGGAGGCAGCTTCAATTCTATGTACAGCACCTGTCCAAAGATAAACAGTGCGGTTTCATGGGGAATTTGTTTGTATTTATTTTAGTTGTACGTTACAATATAATTTTGGACTTATTTTCAAGTTTTTTTTCAGAGATGTAAATTTGGATTTTGAAGGCTTTTCTTTGAGGGGGGGGGGGGGGAGGGGCACAGCTTTCTATATCACCCCTTCAGCTGTCTGTCTGAATTTTTATTCACCATTATCATATAAAAGATTAGCTTTTTTCACAAATAATGTTATCTTGGTTAACAGGTTAACTTAGTCCACCATAGCCTGCATTATGGGTGAATTTCACAGTCTTTTTAAGGAAATTTTTGTAATTAGTTAAACTCAAGCACTTTCAAGGCCTTAAAATATATTTAAAAGGTCTCTTTAGCATGTGGGAACCATGTTGTTGCCTCTTTGGTGTTTTATTTTTTACACTTATTATTCAGGATCAAAACAGACATTCATTTTTTTCAATCTCTAATCAAACAAATATGTTCATTTTAGTGGTGTAGTTTGCTTATGTGGTCATAACATTTACAGCCAAATAAAACCAAACATTACCTAGATCCAGTGTTTATTTCTTTATCAAATGAACAATATCAATTTTTCATGGAGGTACATTGTATGGCAGCAGGCCAATGGTTGCTGTTTTCTGATTCAATAAATAATTTATCTGCTCCTCTGATAAAACATGGTAAGTCAGTCAAGCAGACAGTTTGAGGGCTGCAGCTACAGTACTGTAACTACCCTGCGGGTTGTTTTGTGTAGCTGTTTTGCTGTACCTGAGCTATGTCTTCAGGTGAGGACAAGGAGAACGGATGGCCTGCCAGCACCTCAGCTTGCTGTTCCAGTGCTGAAAGTTTGGCCTGCATGACTGCCTTCTGGCTCTCACTCTCTTCCATGCTGAACCCTAAGTACACACACAACCAACCAATTAGCATGTTATCTAGTTATCATGTGTCCATCATGTGTTTCACTCATTTTCTAATGATTTTGTATCATTGAAAAAAAATTTAAGTTTTTAAAAGGTACATGTTTTTGAGCCCCAAAAATCCGCTTTTTAATGAACTAATATTAAACAACATGACAATATCTCAGAAATGTTTTGTTTAACCTCTATAATGATTCTATCTACCCTAAAACTGAAATTTGATTGAAATGAAGATTTAAAATATCAGTTACAGGGTAGATAGTATAATGCAAGAGGAAAAACAAAAAAATATTTTGAGATATCAGAATTTTAGTTTTAGGGTAGATAGAATCATGAAAGAGGACAACCAAAAAAATGTTTTTGAGATGTTGTCATGTAGTTTAATATTAGTTGTTTAAAAAGCAGATTAATGTTACTGTTGGCTTAAAATAGTGTACATTTTAAAAATTGTTTTTTTTTTAAATTTTACAAAGTTATGTGAAAATATATGAAATGTTAAAAAATATGTATACTATCAGAAAGATCACAGTACCTAGTTTAAAATAATGTACACTTTATGGGGTCTTATATGAATTTGAGGCATTTTTGAATTGAATTTTGATATAGGAGTTTCAAACAGTAATGGATACCTTAACTAATCAGCATGTTTCATAGTTATCATGTGACTGTGATTCCTAAGTGCAAAGGTAATCTGCCAATTAAAATGCTATCTGTGCATCATGTGACCTCCATCCACAGTGTATAAGCGATTAACCAATCAGCTTGCTATTAGTCCAAAATAAATTGCTGAAGAACTGAGTTTGCTAGCATTTTTCATTTTTCAAACAAATTTAGATTAAAGCAATATAATTAAGCCAAACAAAAGAAAAATTTATGATGCACATATTACTGAGGCAATCTTGCTGCTATCTCAGTGTTTATTTGGTAAGTAAACCATTGGCTACAACAGTATTCAGGCAGTGTTGTAGAGAGTTACCAAATCCATTGAGTTCCATCTTTGCCAGGAGGAAGAGACTGGGCATTTCTGTGTCCCTGAAGGCTGAGTACAAGCCCAGGTCCTGTAGCTGAGCTGACAGGCTGTCCATCAGATGAAGACACAGCACCGCCTCCACAGCAGCCCGCATCCTGCTGCCCCCTGGACTGTCTGGGCTCAGAGCGAGGCTACCTCGTCCGATACCACCTCCGATACCTGTAATATTGTGTAATATTCATGGATCTCCACAGGTCTATCCCTGTGCATTCTCCAACTTTTGGATATAGTTCCCTGCCTCTTCCAATACCAGTAACAATGAAAACTAGAAAGTGGTCAGAGAGCACACATGTACCCCCACCAAAATCCTCATAAAACTTTGGTGTGTGCTACACAGGAAATATATGGATGTACACAAAATAATTCACCAGCTCCATGGTTATATCACAGGTCAGCTCTGCTCAAATAACAAAGGTGGCCATTCATGCCAGTGAAGACTCTCTTCGTCATCCAGGATAAACAATCAGAACTATTTCCTAATGGTAAAGATATTTTGAATAAATATACATTATGGTGCTCCAGTTAAGCTAAAAACGTTTTGAATTTTCCAAATAATTTAATCAGAATCTGTTAATAGTTTTTTAATAACTGACATACTAACCAGCCAAACAACCAACTCACCATCAAAGATAGAAGCATATTATGAATATTAAATCAAATTTTGATTAAATTTATTTTATGTATTTGTAAGGTAGCACTTATCCTGGAAACACAAGGGAAGCCCCCTTTACAATCACTTCCCTTTACAATCAATTGATCCCTTTTTCTTTTCTTTCAAATATTGATACTTTAAAGAAAATCCATATAATTAATCCTTTTAGCCAGCTCCACCAGAATCTGCACATATACCAGTATTATCATCATTACTTGTTGCACACTGCCATCTACCAGCCAGATTGTGAACTAAATAGATTACAATTATCACTCACCCTGTAATAGATGACTCTCCAGGGGAATATGATTCGTGACCAGACTGTGAAGGTTTTTCTCAGATCCTCCGGGATCCAGCAACCAGCTTGCAACTTTTGGGTCCTGGATCCTCCCACAGGGGGCACCATCGGTAGCCAGGGCTAAAACCTTGTACTGTTCCTTTGCATCAAACATTATCTGTGTGCTGTTTATGTGATGTTTACTGAGGATACCCTTAAATTTCTTGACCTGGCCCTCAGTGGTCAGCCCTGCAGCCATTGGTGGAGGGGCCATGGTGTCATCAGCATCCGCTTGGGTAAATAAACAGAAAAAAATACACTTCCTAACCTTTATATCTAAACATACATGTTTTAGCAATACTGATACTAACTTATACACTAAATACAATACAATACAAGTTTATTTAGGTCAGTGTATACAAAGTGTACAACATTAGCCACAGGCTATTATTACCAACCACCATCAATAGTATCATTAATATAAAATATACATATAAAAGAAAGCAGATAAAAGTAAATAATAGAGATACTAAAATTGAAAGATCAAACTCTGAGCTCTCATTCTTATATCTATGTACTTGCAAAATAACAAAGAAATATATCAATAAGTTTTGTTATCCTATTCATTAATCTTATTTAACTGTACAGATGGTTAAAACTTATCAAAATAACAAAGGAATGAATGTATAGGTGTGTTAATTGTTCATCTAACAAAAAGATACAGCTATACCAAATTTCAGGACAATCTATCACCCTTTGCTTTTAACCTTGGAAATCAGATGTTTACATGAACTTAAGAAAGAAAACGACCAAAGCAAGACCCAGAACACTCTCATACTGAAGGACATGGCCCGCATGGAAGGACATGGCCCTGAAATAGATTTCCTTCTATCAATGCACATACAAAATCTGAAAGCAATCTGTCAATTTTTCCCAATTATCATGCAAACAAATATGTCCATACCAGAGGTGGCAGGACAGTGCAACTCACATTGATAAATCAGTATCCTTGACCATGAACTCTTGGAATACAGTTATGTGGTTAGGAAAGGAAGCCATCATAGCAAGGGCAGATTTGGTGAAAGGGGGGTTCAGGGATCAATACTCCCTATTTCCTTTCTCACAATGGTTTAATACAGTTGTATGGTTAACCACTCCCTTTCCCCATGGAGCTATAGCTTTTCAAGGGTATTATAGCATATTTTACCAGCAGGTACTCATTGAAATTTGAAATTATTCTCTTAAACTTAAATATACTTAGGTTGACATTATAGCTGATGAGGGAGCACAGGCTAGATAAGAGTTAGAAAACATCATAACAAAACAACAAGTTATATTTTGCAACCTGGTTCTTCTGAATCTTGTGGCCAAGTGATATGGCATTTATCATGGGTTGGCAGCCTCACTTTGACTGTATCCATATTTAGAATATTTGTGACACCAAAAACGAACGTCATTTTTTAAATAAGGACTAAGCCTCACTCTGTCATTCTAGCTTACACTTTGTAGCTGATCAGTCAATTTAAGAAAAGATTCAAATACTTCAATATGTGCCCCATTGTGGATCATACTATAGTTCATTAATATAAACAGAAACTCCTCCCTTCTCATAACCTGGATCCACCCCTACACGTTAATGTTCAGATAAACAACAGAGACAGGACATGCAGATAAAAAAAAGTTTCAAAATTAGAAAAAAAATGGATTTGCATAAATATTATCTCAATAAACTGTGAAATTAATACAGTCGCATATATCAGAACAAGGAAAACAACATTAATCAACATTCAGTTTAAATATAACAGTTATCCTACCTTCATGGTCTGTGCAGTCTACAAATGAAATGTAATATACATCCCTGTTCTCCCAACAGATGGCAGCACCAACCACCACTAGCTGGTGACTTGGGACAGGGATCCCTGGAATGTCAGTGGTCTTCTTGGAGACATCACCTGTAAGTGTGAATTTTAGAGAGACAAACTAATTAAATTACACAAAAGAGACTATTACTGGACTACTCAAGGGAATAAAAAAATTGGTGAAATTGTTTTAACATACAATTTATGCACCAAATTTTACCCTTGTTTTGGTTTATAATTATAAGAAAAAATATTACTATAATGGTATAAAATGTTGGTATGACATAATCTGTAGAATAATCTGTAGTATAAGCTATATAATTTTTAAATTTACACATTTTTTTTATAAAATTACCAAACAATTACATCTCGCAGAATTTTGACACATACAATTTTTTCATCAACCTGAAGTGAGATTCTTTCAAACAAATGGACAGGATTTGGTAAAACGAGGGCATCACAAGAGTGCATAATATGCCTGATGTATGTCTTGTGACCTTTTATACCTCATTAAGTATGCAGTGTTTTTGCAGAGAACTGAACCCAGGTGATAACCTTGTTAGTTAACATTCATACTGAATTTCAACAAATTGCTGCAGGTCATGCTGTAATATCACAAAGAAGCCTGGTGACCACTGACCTCGTAAAATATGTGTTGAATTTGCCAGAAATTAAAATCAGATGAAATGAGGATTGGTAAACAGTTTAATAAAAATCCGTAAATTCCCTTACAAGTTACTGCAGTGACATTTACAGTTAATGAACAAATTAGCTGCTATCTGTATTATATACTTACTCTCTTAGATAGTCATATAAGAAGTAGAATTAACTTACCATCTGTGATTGTACAAAATATTTTAAAACAGTTAACATTACGACAGATTTCCCAATTGAGTCTAAAATAACTGTACCTTTATTAAACTTGGCACCAATGCGGCCAAGAGTCTCCTGCGGTATAGGAAGTCGGTTACATGCTACTGCCAAGGCATATTTAGTCTTCGTCTGCCATTCACATAGGAAGTTCTCAAACAGTTCAACGTGAGCAGAGACGTCTATGATGGTGAAGCTATCACAAGTACTGACTAGACTGGTGTCACCCTGACGATTTTGGCTCCAAGTTTTACTGCATGTAGCTTGTGATGTACCCAAAGAATTAGAAGGACCCGCCTCTGCCCTTGTTGTCTCAGATTCTTTTAGTCTGTCCTTATGTTTTTTACCCTGTTTAGGCCTCTCACATGTATCAACATTTATTTTTTCATTGACCCTACTTGGTGTAGCTGTTGTTGCATTTTTTGCCCTACAACTGCGAGGGGTTCGAACCGACATCTTGGGGGTTTCACCTCTATCCTCACCAGGGGGCGTTGGTGGTACACAATCACTGTTGTTACTTTCGTTCTTTGATAAATTTAAAGATTCATTTGCTACAGCACTTTGGCTTGACCTTCTGCTACCCTTGTTTCCTGCCTGTGTGCTTGGCTGTGATGTTTGACCTTTGACCCTCCCATTCTTTTTAACCTTCGCTTCTTTAGCGGGAGTACCTCTCCGTGGTGCCCTTCTCTTCTTCTCATTACAGCCTCCACTCAGAACATCCAAGATCTGCTCCGTGCCTGGACTAAACTTTTTTACATTGGTACTACAAGGCTGTCTTGCATGCTTGGAATCTAGGTTAACTCTGCCAGCTCCTTTGGTTTCACAACCTCTCTTCTGCATTTCAGTTCTGTCTTTTATATTATTCACTACTTTTTCACATTGTTTATCACTTTTTCTTGTGTTTGAAATTACTTTATCACAGCTGGATATCACATCATTAGTACCATTTTCATTATCTGATATATTATCAGTTATTTGTTCTATCATTGAGAATGTCAGAGAATCATCCATTGAATCACAGCTTTTGCGTTTTTGACTTGCTTTTGTTTCCGTGTTCTGTTTTTCATTGATTTCTTCACATTCCTCACCTATCATGTAAAATTCATCTGGCATATTATTGCCATATTCACTGATACTTATAGAATTATATTGACATACATTATGGTCATTAATAAATGTCCCTTCTTGAACAATGTCAGCTAAGGCTAGTTTAATATCACTCATAACAGTCTCGGGCTGGATATCTGATCCGGCTCCATGTTCTGAACCTGCTGCAAAGTCTTCATACACTCTCCTATCATAATCACCAGAAGACACCAAAAAAGGGGACTGTGCTTCACAATAGCTGCTGGAGAGTGGTTGATCATGTGACCTTAGTTCTTGGTCATGTGATGTGGATACTGATTGCTGATTGGGCCACTGTGCTGCCCTCTTTGCACCAGATTCAGAAGCTGACAAAGCTGGTGAGGCACTCTTGGCGATCATGTCAGCTTGATCTTGTGTACAGAAATCAGTCATGTATTTGGCTAGGGACGAGTCTGGCGATTCATTAAAACTAACTTGTTCTTGTGGTTGGGGACTGGAATGTTCCTGGTCTGGTGAAATATTGAGCTTTGTTGTAGATTTCTCAGAAATCTTCACCTTATTTTCAGATGACTCATCAGCATTTTGAGAGAACATGCAAGGCGACTCATCTAATGATATTCTGGATCCTTCTTTTATTGTCCCATCATGCATCTCTTGTCCCATAGTGCATCTCTCTAGCTTGCCAACAGGATCAGTGCTCCTTGCTGTGTCAATTTGTTTCACACCTGAAGTTGTTGGTCTACCTTGAAGAGCATAATTTCTTGCTATGTCTGTTTCCTTAACACAAGAAGGCATTCCTTCTCTGGCAAAGACCAGTTTTTCGACCTGAGAATCCAAAACAAAACTGTCTTCAAACTCATCCTCCATTGGCTCTGTGTACAACCCAGGAGAGACGTTACTTGTCTTTGCATCAGTAACCACAGGAGATTTCTTAACTGACCCAACATCTTTTTGATCTTGAAGATTTGAGTGCACATCTGCAATTACAGTTGAAGTACTCGGTCTAATGTCTGGTGATTTTGTAGCAATTCTATTGTCAGTGGTGCATGTTTCCTTATTTGGCAATATATTCTGACTAGATTTACTGTTCTTGCTCTGTGAAAGATTCCTATTATTAGATCCTGACTTCCTTGATGCAGGGGCGATGAAATGTTCACTTTGGACATTTCTTATGACAGCAGTTTGATCTTGCTCTTCGTATATGGTCTTATTTTCTGCTGTTTCTATGGTAACACTGCCTGTGAGAGAGTTTTTTGGTGACTTTGCAACCACAGGCACTGGGGAGCTGGACTTTCTCTTATTGTTGTGCTGCTTTTGTGACCTTGTTGTTCTTGATAATCTTGGGGTTTCATTTTCCTTATTGGTGTCATGAATGAAACTTTCTGAGTTCATCGACCTTTCTGAATGTTTCAAAATAAATGAAGGTGGCGGGGTAAGAATACGTCCTGATGGTTTCTCATCTCTTGGCGATTGTGCTGGAGGAGTTTTAACTTTCTTCCTGCCGGAATTGTTTCCATTTGCTGGAGACTGCCTTTTACCCTTAGCTGTATTGAACTTCTTTTTTATTTCTTGGATATTTGTTGCATCTGAGCATGCTGCTACATTTGAACTGACATTGGACACAGATGACCGTCCCTGAACAGAGGACTCTGGTGACCTCTCCGATGAATTTTCTCGAACTCCATCATGTACCTCACTTTCATTTTTCCCATCTGCTCCTGTGTTTTCTTCTTCAGCCTCTGTCTCCTTTGTCATCTCAGGTTTCCATTCTATGCCGAGGTGCTGTATGTCTTCCTTAAGCAGTATCTTTGCTTCTTGTATAATCAAGATGGCTGCCTCATGTTCTGTAAGACCTTTCTGTCCAGTTATCCAGATACAGCGTGCTTTCTTCCTTTCTTCTCTTTCAATTTCAGATTCTCCATCTCCTTTCTTCATGCTGCAAAATAAAATATCAATTAGTAAATTTTTTAAATGTATAAATTATTTTCTAATGCTGTGCCAAAACTGATTCTGAGTAAGCAGCTGTTGTATTTAAACCCCAGCTGATCTCAACCACTGAGCTTAATTCAATCTCTATGATGAAACATCAACATGATTAAAACCTAATCAGTGTTTAAACTGGTATCTCCTTCACACTGGAGAAACTCTGGCCTCTGTCCTGGGCCCTAAAGTCCTGGTAATCTCAGACAGACTGTGAACAATGGCCTGGAAAGCATTTGCTCTTTGTTCTCCTGAAACACACTGCACACTGAATCCCTTTCTAATGGTCATAATATAAGGGTAATGATGTGAGAAAATCTTCAAGGTATTTACATTCTACAGAGCCAGTTTGGCCACAACATGAAGTGGCATTTAACTGCACCAAGTTTTTCATGTACAAAGTTTATTTACAGTAAATTGATTAAAAACTGTCAGTAAAGCTAAAAATGGTAAACTGCTGAGACTAAGTGGTGTCACAATGTCATACAAATATCTTACACTCTTTAATCATTATTACCTGAAGACACAAGATAAAAAGAATGAGCTTGGTCAAGGTCATGGAAAGTGTGCTCAAGGTCATGATTAAATTCTCTTTTCCCACTTCAAGGAAAACAGTATATAAGGTCAGAGTTCTAAGTATAGTCAAATGACAGATGAATGATGTTAATTGATTTATGCCTTGAAGATTCTGGAAGCAATAAATCGTGATTTAAATTATAACACTGAAGCCAAAATTAAACTGACTTGTGTGTATATCATACAGAATATGATTTTAAGCATAAAAACAGCATTTGTTCTTGTGACATTTATAAGTAAAAAAAAAAAAATATGACCAAATCCAGTTCCTTCAATTTGAGATTTACAATGTCATGTTCAAAGTTCCACTGGTAAAAAGTATGATTAACTGGTGGTGTTATCGCTGATAATTTGAGGCACTCTCTAAAAAGCTCTATAATTTGGGGATTTTTTTTATTCCCACAATGAAATTAGGGCTTAAACGAATAAAAAGATCCAAAGGAAGACAACCATTCAAATAGCCCTTGCCATTCTAATTTAATTTTCTTTCTTGAGGTTTCACAAAACAAAGTATCCCTAGCTGTTGAACTAAGTTGACCCAAGTAATCAGGTTTAATCAAAGATTGCAAGGACACATAAAAGCTGATCTGAACTGTGCTCATTCTTTGCCATTGTCCATTTCCAATTGGAACCACCTCAAGTAAATTGCTCATACTTGCCCACTCAATCAGTACCAGTACCTGATACAATGAATACAAACATACACAATAACTGAAGGATAATTGTGAAAGTTGATACAGATATGAAAGGGTACTGTATGAATATTTTTATTTATGCATGCACAAACTGAAAAAAAAAATGTCAATCAAAGTCATCTGGTCAAAGAATTTTTTTTTCATCCTGCAGGAATCTAAATTCTCTAAGTATGTCTGGCATATTTCTGTGGTTGGCTTCATACTCATATGGCTAATTTTTCATGATTTTAACTTTTCACTGTTTTGCAAGGGTTCCAATTTCAAAATCCTATGATGCACATAGTATGTCCAAAATCATACTGATTCCACTTACAGTAGATAAGGCTTTCCCCATATAGGAAGACGGTATGAAAGATCTGATATTATTAATTCTTCCAAGCAACATGGGTTATGTTTGGTGGCGTTGGTTTTACTTTGTGTTCGTCTGTTAGCAACATTACTGAAAAAATTATAAACAGATTTTGATGAAATTTTCAGGATAGCTCGGATATGATTCAAGGAAAAATTGATTAAATTTAGGGGGTGATCAGTGCTGAAATAACTCTGGAATGAATGTTTTATGGGGTTTTATACCACATAAATTGTTTACACCGGACATGGCAGATGACAATATGGCTATCTCTGGAGTGAGTGTCGTGACGTTAGACGTGACATCAAAGAGGACAATGGCATCAATTCATTTGTATACGCCGTTTACCTTAAAAGGTGTCAGTAGATCAATGTACAGAACGGGAGCCATTTTATAAGGAAAAATGCTGCAGTTCTGACAATGCCATATGGGAGTAATGAGCTTAGTGCTTGGTGGAGGTCTGCTCTCCCTGAGCACATTTCTAGTTTACAATGTCAATCTTTGATTGACAAGCAACAAAAAAAAAGTTTTTTTAAAATATAAATATTTTGCATTCTAACTAATAAACCTACAGATATGGTCAAATGCAGCACATATAAAAAAGCTTTAGAATTATGATCTTTCACCTCTGTAGATATGGCATCAAATTCACAAAGGTTTCATTTTCGCATTATCACCCTTTTGCAAATATCATGAATTTTAAACCCTAACAAACAATTATTCAACCATAGTATTCAGTAAGGCTTTGAGCAATATTACAAGAACTCAAATGGGATGAGTCCAGATGTTAAAGCAAAGGACTTTTACAGCATAGGTTGACTGGATTCTATCCAAGGTCAGTGCCTTAAGGCCTAGTTGTGAAATCCTCTCTCTCTCTCTCTCTCTCTCTCTCTCTCTCTCTCTATACATATATTATATAATCTAAGAGGATCATGCTAATGTTGTACCTACACTTTATGACTTCTGGATATTTCTTCAAATTGTCTACATCAAACCTGAATTCTGAAGGCTATATTATTATATATTTTTCTTTCATAAGTTTACCTTCATTTTCACCCAGTAGATTATGGCATCAAGAAAGTCAATAACCCAACCTTAAAATTACTGCATGAACACAGGAATCCCTGTCATTCAGCTGGATGAGAGAATAGTAGGTTCCCCGTTTTGATATAATGATAAACATTTTTTTTTCAGTTCTAGCAAAAATTACAGTATAAAGTACCGGTAATGAGAAAAGATATTTTTGTTTGTTAACATAAGACATGTCCACAGCCGTTTGGCCCAATATTTTCAATGTATGGGGCTAGGATTAGTCCATGACCTGTAATTCAGATATTAGCAGAAAATCTCTGAGGTGCTTCAGATATTTCGCTATTTAGCCTATGATGTGCTGGTAATAACTGAAGCCAGGCCTTCTGTTCTAAAGTGCAACTACTTGACCACCATGTTACATACTACCCCAAGCTGTAGACATGCTTGATAAATTTTACCTCTCAAATGGTACAGCATTTCTGAGACACTTCTCAATGTCAGAAACATCAGCTCCAGCAATAGCAGAAGCAGTTTGATATCCACTGTTATACAGCGTTCTTGCCCGGCAAGCATTGAGCAGTGATATTCGTACAAGATCTACAAGCTCTCTTGTCACTCCAAACGTTAACCGGCTCTGGAACTGTGACAGCATCAACTCCATGTTTGCCCAGCCCAGACGGTGGCAAAATGCTGTTACCATGCCTGAAACAGCAAGTGATCCATGGGTCATGACACTGAGCTGATAAACTAAGACAATCAAATGGGGTGGGGGGGGGGAGGAGATGGTATTTAATACAGGGTTTCCAGAATTTCATGAAAAAATCAGATTTTCCCCTTTTTTCATGAATTTTTAAAAATTCCAGCATAAAAATGTATACCTATTTCAGGAATATCCATACCAAAAAGCTACCTTAGCAAGTCATCCCGCAGAGATGGAAACAGAATATCAGTCTGTTCCACTTTTATTTTATATCTGGTGAAATATCCCACTGGGTTCTAAATATGTACTGGAAGAATTTTTGAATTTGAAGTCACAAACCTGATGATGATCCATCAAAGAAAGTTTAAAAAAAAAATCTGTTGACAGAACTATATCAGTATTACAACCGAAGAATATTTTAGTTTTAGGACAGAAAAATATCAAAGCCGAATTTAATGATAGATAAATGCTGATACCATGCAACAAATAAATTTTTTTTAAAACAGTATATTATGATAGTTTCATATTTAAGAACTGAAACTTGTATATTTTTTTTCACGTGAAAAGGACAATGCCTCATAAAAGAGTACAATACAATAATTTCATATTTGAGGGCTGCATTTATATTTAGTATATTTTTGTTTCATTTTCTATCATGTGCACAGTACTTTACCTGCGAACGTGGCTGCTGATTGCTGTAGAGACTGTAGCATGCCTTTGGTGCAGTTGTACTTCTTGGCTGCCTCCGGTAAGGGCATCTCATTAACTAGATCATGCAGTACAAGTGCTGTGTAAAACCGTTTATGAATATTCATGAGGTGGAGCTGTTCTGCTGACCTCGTTCCTGCTCGCCCTCTGACGGCCTTGGCCAGGTAGCTCTCTGTTACCCCTACAAGCTCTGCTACCCGCCTCATGCCAGGAGATAATTGCTCCCACATACACAGGTACTGGTACCAGTCTAGTGTAGCCCACTGGTCTTGCATGTAAATCGGAGTCACCTAAAAGGTATCCAAAACTATATTCATTCAGAGGTACGGATAAATGCAAAAGTAGTAGTACTATTATAGTCTTGTAAAATGGACGATGTGAATACAACTTGATTGTGCACTCTTTTATGCCACTAAACAGAACCTTTCTCCCACAATGGTCATTAGAATTCCCCCAATGACAGAACTGAGTGATCTCTTGAACCCAAATATCAGGCAATCCTGGCTTTTTGGCTTTGGCTCAATGAAAATGGACACAGTTTTTTTCCTGATTTTTCCTTCCTTGCAATTGTCTTTCTAAATTGTTCTTTAGTGTAGCATTTCTTTATTCTCTTTGAAGTATACAACTGAGACAGCCATGACACATGCTATCCCCCCCCCCCCCCCCCCTATGACTATGGTAGTACCCATTCACTTATGGGTGAAGTGGAAGGACCATTGTGTTGAAGATGTTGGCAAAGGGGTATATATAGGCAAAGAAGTGCAGAGAACGCAAAACTTTGTTTGAAATCTAGGGCTCAAAATATACACAATCAGTAATTGGTGCATTAATTCAATTAATCACAATTAATAGATGATTACAATAACCACAAGTAATGTCTAGAAAGAACCAAACCAATACAAAATACACACTGACATGAAAGCATGTACTGTAATACAGACAAATACTGTCAGGTGAATGTGTCTTTTCATTAAAGTATGAACGGTCAGATTATTTCAGACAGTCTACACTTATGGGAGATATATTGTCCACCTTAAGCGGTCCATCATGAATCATTCAGAAAACTCAAGGCTATTTCACACATCACAAAGGTTTAACAGCTGTGTCCTGATGTTATCCTGGTATTACCCTGATGTTACCTGGAAGTTATCCTAATGTTACCCTGATGTTATCCTGATGTTACCCTGATGTTATCCTGATGTTACCCTGATGTTATCCTGATGTTACCCTGATGTAATCCTGATGTTACCTGATGTTACCACCATAACATGAAAACAATGAACTGGAATTACATCCTGATGTATTCTTAATATAAACTGAACTTTGTTGATGTATCCAAACATTAACTGATGTCAATTTTGATCCATCCTCTTATTGTGATATTATTCTCATATCTTCCGGATCTCTAGAACATCAATTGTGAAATTTAGCATATTCTTCTTTTTTCCGACTTCCTGATTTCCTCCTGATGTTTGATGATGTTTCCCAATCACTTCAGTGCTGTTTTGGTTCCAGATGTAAAATTGATGTCACATGGGAACATATCACAGAAAATATCCACTAAAAGTGGGACCTCTTTTGTTCTGTTCTATCCATCACTTCAGAGGCTGAAACTTGATTGTATCTGCATATGCACCTGTTTGAATCCTGGCTATTCTTACACTCGCCAAACTATAATGAAGATCTCCTCTGTCAGCCTTAGATTTAACTGCATAAACTATCCTCCATATTAAAAAATGTCCTGAAAGGTACAAATCTACTAAACCTCTTAGAAGGATAAACAATAATCATGCAAACTACAGAAACATATTCATGCTCAAGCTTTTGCTTTGTATGTGTATGTCTTAAAACAAACATAAAATTATATAATATTATTCAAGCATTTTGATCGGAACTGTACTTCATTGTAGAAATACAAATCAGATCTTAGATATAAGCAATCATGCATAATCTTAGCTCCACATCTTACAACAAATTACCTTGACCTTATTGCAAAGGTCATATCCCTTATGACCATCTTCCTATGAAAATCTGTCCAAACATTTCAAAATCAGCGGAGAATTTATATCAAACATGTTAAACAAATAAACTATCAGGGATAGAACACCTATCCCATAGCAAATATGGAGGACATTTTTAAGGACTTTCATTGTTAAGTTTCGTAAATCTCAAATGATTTTCCAACTGATCACATGCAATGATAACACCTAAAGGGATAAAAACAAGTGCAACAATTTAATAAGTGAATACACCGAATCTAAAAAAAATGCAGAAAGAGTAACTTCAAATAGAAAATTTGCTCTCATGGACTTTTCAGGAACTTCAAAGAAAAGTGTTATTTTAATATTCATCACTTTCAAGGACCAACAGACACCATGGGCTCTATGCCATCATTTAGGTGTTAATCAGACCTTCTGCTGTTCAAAATAAAACATCCTCGTCGCCATAAATGTACTGATCAAATCCTGCCATTGTGACTGGGACATATTTTTTATCTAGCATGCAATACGCGACAGATGCTACAAGTCATGTGATTTGATCATGTGATGTTTGTACGAACAATCAAGGATACTACTCAGGTCAAGCTTTTTTATTATTTTATAAAGTACTTGCTAACACCTTTCAGAGACTGGATTTTATTAAAGGTGATCTTGTAAGCTTAAGTTACACCTGTCCATAATTAAGTAATAATGAAAGTTACAGAGGTAATAATAAGCATGATATAATGTATTTAATAAAATTATTAAATAAGACAAAGAACCATACCTGGTATATAATGTGTAGTTCATTTTCCAGAACAAAACAGCGACGGGCACGCTGCAAATCTGTGAACACAGCCAGGCCTTGGTCTGGTCCCAGCGCTGATGCTAACACAGCAGAACCAAGCTGTGTCGGCACAAACACCTCTTTAATAGTGCCATCTACAACATTTATAGTCCTCATATGTGTAAAATAGTCATCATTTGTGTTAATGATGCATGTTCTCTCAATTTGGGCATGCAATGTATAGAATGTTTGATGGACTATTGTGACATGTCAACCCTGATTCTAAGTCTGAAAAATATTATAACAAGCAAATTCATAGAATTTAAGTCCCCAGCTTCTGCATCTTGTTGTCTTTCATGTTTACCTGACCAATATGTTTCAGTTTTTATGTCTGCCTGAAAATGTCTCCACATGTCATAGTGGCTGTATTCAGTTTTCATGATGCCCTGAAGATGTCTCCTCATCATAATTTTGTTTGTGAAATAGGAAGAAAATTTATTTTTTTTTTAGGAGCTGGAGAGAATGAATTTTCAGAAAGACACTCCAAAACCAATCCCAACCAAGGTATGGATAAGAGCAATCACTGAACCAAATTTGAATGAAATCAGATAATATTTAGGAAGGTTACTGCACAGAAACAAAAACCTTGACAGACGGACAGACAGACAAACCAAAATCAATGTTCCCCGTTCCGGGTAGCGGCGCGCAAAAAATGCATGATATCATAGGTGGCAGTCTTCCACAGCTGAAAGGGCTTTATATTAACAATAAGCTTATTAAATTTTCTGAAAGATCCATGCAATCATTACTGAGATATCTTATCTAAAGAATGAATTTCATATATCAACAGCTTAAAATGACAAAATTTCACAAATGTGTCTGCAATAGTTCTGAAAATCTGGTTGGGCTAATATCTTCATTTTTTTTCACATGGTAACCATGTTAAATGGGCAGATGATGCTCCATGTTTTAATTTTTTATCTGAATGTAAATTTTTTTGTTTTGCAACAAAGAACACTAATACAAGTCTGATTTTCTAAATGCTAAACACACAAAATGTGTAATAAAGAATACAGGTTACAGTGATAGTATTTTTGGTATGAAAAGCAATATACCAGGGACCTACCTTGATATTAAATAACAAGTTTCTAGGTGAAGTGATTACAATTAGTGCTCTGTTAATGGATGGACAGATGGCTGGATGGACAGACAACTAACAAAGGGTGATCACTGTAGCTCAGATGGCCCATGGTCAGCTAAGCTTATCATTCATGGATTACAGAATTAAATTTATAGTACAATTCAATGTTTTTAAATTATTTACCTTCTTCCCTGTCTTTTCTGAGTGTGATAAGTTCATTTTCTTGTAGGAACTGGATGCAGGCGTCTATATTGTTGGTGCTGGCCTCACCCTGACCCTCGTCTTTTGAAAGTGAAGCAGATAGCAAAGTGCAGCTAGCGTAGGCAGCTACTTCCTGAGGGGTGCTGGCAACACCACTTACCAGGATCTGAAACAGAAATACAGCAGGAAACAATTGCAAAATTTTATAGCCTGATTTTTAACTCTCGATTAATCACTCTAAAGAATAACTATTCAACAGCAGACCAAGCATATTTAGGCAATTGTTCATGCATCTTTGCCATGGCAACCAATATATTAATTACCATTCAATCAATTGACCTGTTGCCTGTTTGCAACTTTTACAGCTTTAAGTGTAGTTGTTCTTTCAGAGTTTTTGTATTCAACATTCCTGAAATAGCCTGATCATTGTACATTTCTACATGGTCAAGTCCACCGAGTGGAGGGAGTTGGTTCCTACTTCAATATCACTAAAATTTGGCTCAGACAAATATTCCATTATCTTTTAAACTATATCTCCAAGAACAAGAAACTATGAATGATTCACAGAGTTCTTCCTTCTCACTATCATCGTATCCTACATATGTGCCAGTCAATCTGTTGGCTGAGCACAATCACAGTTGAAGGTACCATTTTATATCAGTTTCCTTCTGGTCCTACCTCTAGTATAGCTCTCTTCATGCTGCCAGTCAGTCCACCTGACTGCTGACCTGATAAACAGCTCTGTACTGCCTTCAATTTGGACTTAACCAGAGATAATGCCTTGGTCTTCTCATTAGGTTTACACAGCAAGAAGCTCTCTCCTGTCAAACAGAGAGTGAACATTAACAATGGTAAATTCCTTAAGAAAAGTATGGGAACTGCCTGGTGAAAAAATTAGCGTAATTATTCCATATTTTTTTCATGTGTTCTTTATATCTTAACACTGTACAAAAATAATATGAGCTGAATGATATCATGTGAAGCTAACATGCACATAAAGGTCTAGTATAAAATTATGCTTAAAACACCATCAACTCTGATTGGTCTTACACCTTTTCTTGTAGCAAGAAATTATGAAATAGAAATATGTTTCAATGTAAGGATTTCTGGTTATATTCAAGAATAAAAGCCATGGCACATAAAAACAAGGGCACCCCAAGGCGGAGCATCCCCTAACAGGGGAGCATAATCATATAGGGTGTACTACACAGTCATTCCATCCGTCTGTGATGTGGCCTTGACCTCAAAATGAACAGGGGTTTTCATTGTGTGGGTGAGCCGTATGTGAAAGGTTAAGGTGGAAGGTCTGGCTTAAAATTGATCAACAAGGCAATCCCAGACGGATTGAATGATGGACGAGTAGACAGACAGACTCACCAACGGAGGCATTACTATATCCCCTCCTGCCACTTCTTTCCACTAAACTCTGATATTTCATAAATGTGACACATGAAATTTTAGTTGGTTTAATTTAACATTCATGATTATTGTGGGCTTTTTAAAATAATAATTTGTTTTTAGCATACCTGACGTGTCAACTCCTTTTCTTCCTGCTCTGCCTACCATCTGTTTATAAGTCAGACAGTCAATGATGGAGCCGTGAAACACTGGTGTACGGATGATGACTCGCTTGGCTGGCAAATTAACCCCTGACGACAGAGTGGAAGTAGCCACCAGAACACGGAGTGAGCCATTACGGAAAGCTCCTTCAACAATGTCCCGCTCGTCAAAGGTTAGACCTAAAAAAAAAAACATATATACAAGTAACCTATTGTTCAGGAGCTTGACCTGTTACATTATGACATAATAGAAACTGAGAAACAAGTGGCCCATGGGCCATGACACTCAGCTAATTTAGACTGGGTGCTCATTTTTTTATTAATGTTATATATTGTCTGTGAGAATAGCCTATGGCTAAAGTTACAGTGTTGAAAAAATGGACAGAAAATAAAAATTTCAGGATTCATAGGAGACCTGCCAAGGACCCCTCCCTGGATTTCACAATAGAGGGTTCCAAAGAAAATGGATACAATTTGTACCCTGTCAGTCTGGGTGCTCAAAATCATGTTTCTGGTCCATAGCTGGCAGAATATAGGTCACCATGATCCAATTTCAGGTTTCCAAGGAGAACTGCCAAGGATTTCCCTAAATCTCATGTTAGAATATTCTAGGGCTAATGGATACAATTTGTGCCTTACATGTCTGTCTGGGTGCTCAAAACCTTTTTTCAGCCCATAAGTCACACAATATAGGTCCCCATGACATAATTTCAGGTTTCCAAGGACACTTGACTAAGACCTCCCTGAATTTTATATTAAAAGATTCTAGGCCTAATGGATACAATTTGTGCCCTGACTGACTGTCTGGGTGCTTATATGACATTTTTTTTCTGATAGGTTGCAAAATATAGATCATGGTGACCTATTTTCAGTTTTCTAATGACATTGGCCAGGGACATCTCAATGTTACATTAGAAGATTCTAGGCCTAACAGATACAATGTGTGCCCTGACTGACGGTCTGGGTGCCTTTATGACTTCTTTTCCTAAAGGTTGCAAAATATAGGTCATGGTGACCTAATTTCAGTTTTCCACAGACATTTGCCAAGGACCTCCCAGGATGTTGCATTAGAAGATTCTTTGCCTTACAGATACGATTTGTCCCAACCTGACATTCAGGGTGCTAAAAATCAGGTTTTTGTCTCGTAGGTCAAAAATGTAGGTCACTATGATCTAATTTTAAGGTTTCCAAGGAGAATTGCCTAAAGCCTCCCAGGAAATTGTTCAAAAAGATTCTACCCCTTACAGATACGATTTGTCACCATCTGACATTCAGGGTGTTCATACGACATCTTTTTCCTATAGGTCGCAGAATATAGGTCACAGTGACCTAATTTCAGGTTTCCAAGGACATTTGCCTAGGACCACCTTAAATGTCATGTTGGAGGATTATAGGCCTAATGGATATTATTTGTGCCCGATCTGACTGTATGGGTGCTCAAAATCATGTTTTCAGCCTGTAGGTCACAAAATATAGGTCACCATGACCTTATTTCAGGTTTCCAAGTAGATTTGCCTAGGACCTCACTAAAAGTCACATCAATTGGAGGATTCTAGGCCTTATTGATACAATTTGTGCCACTTCTGACTGTCTGGATGCTAAAAATCATGTTTTATGGCTGTAGGTCATGAAATATAGGTCACCATGACCTAATTTCAGGTTTACAAGGAGATTTGCCTAGAAACTCTCAGAAGATTCTAGGCTCGACAGATACGATTTGTCCCCATCTGACATTCAGGGTGCTCATATGACTTCTTTTCGATATAGGTCGCAGAATATAGGTCACAGTGAGCTAGTTTCAGGTTTCCAAGGACATTTACGTAGGATATCCCAAAATGTCAGGTTAGAGGTTTCTAGGCCTCATAGATACAATTTGGGCCCCGTCTGAATGTCTGGGTGCTCAAAATCATGTTTTCGGCCTGTAAGTCACAAAATATTGGTCACCATGATGTACAGTTAGAAGTTTCTAGGTCTAACGGTTATGATTTGTGTCCTGTTAGCAAACAGACGGCCGGACGGCTGACGGACAAAGGGTGATCACTATAGCTCAGATGTCTTACAGTCAGCTGAGCTAAAAAAGGGGGAAAATGAGACACTTGATCTAGACTAAAAGTCATCTTTCTTCCCAACTTTCAATGACATGACTGAAGTAAATTCAAAATCTGTTAATTAATTTCATTAATCATGATTGTTTTCATGATATTTCTGACAGGATCAATACAAATTTGCAATGTTAATACTTATGATTCAATACACTCACCTGATTTCCTACTTTCTTACTTTACCTGATCAATATGTTCAGATTCAGCTTTTATGGACCCCTGAAGATGTCTCCACATCATAATTTTGATTGTGAATTAGGAACAAAATTTATTAATTTTGTTTTGGAGCTGGCGAGAATAGATTTTTAGACAGAAACTCCAAAACTAATTCCAACCAAGGTATGCAAGAGAGCAATCAGTGACCAAAATTTGAATGAAATCTGATAATATTTCAGGAAAGTTATTGTACGGAAACAAAAACCTGACAGATTGACAGACAGAGGGACAGACAGACAGACAACCCAAATCAATGTGCCCCGAAGCAGGGGACAAAAAAACAAGTAAAATATGATTGTGCAGTGATAACTCCTACAGTTTTCCTTTATTTCTGGGTCAAAATTCCTATAAACTCCTATATTTTCTTCTCAAGTGCTACTATAAAATTCCTTTATTTCTTCAGAAGCCTGGTGGGAGCCAATGAAAAGCCGTAATGCAGTTATCATTAATTAAAAATACCGATGTTCGTCTATTATGTGCATGTTAAATCTGTGTACATAAAATAAATCTACCAGAGCTTGTGACTGACACATGACTGTTTCAACAAGTGACCCATGGGTCATGACGCTCAGCTGACTGGGAAGAGATTCGCAAAAGGAAATTTTATCATCTGAATGGTAGTATATACCCATTCAACTGATGCATCAAATAGATTAACCAACAGGCCAAAATTGTGTCTGTATTTATATATCTCAAAAATAGTGAAAAATGTGTAAAAAATACAAGTGGCTCCACCAGTCTGCAGAAACTAATAAAAGGCTTAATGGTCAATATGCATGCAAAGAATCATGGTGATCTCTGCATTAGTTGTTACAACTTGTGCCATGTAAACAGATGACAGCATCTTTAAAGGTCTCAAAAATAGAGAAAAAAATTCGAAAAATTGAATAAATTATAGGTGGAACCACCAGTCTGCAGAAACTGATGAAACATTCCATAAACAATATCCATCCAAAGAATCATGGTGATCTCTGCATTAGTTGTTCAGATACTTCAGCTTTTGTATCAAATTGTTCATTATTCTGAGGGATACTTGAGAGTCCTATAGCTTGAAGGATATGGGAAACAGAGACCTAATTTCAGGTTTCCACAGACACTTTTCATGGGCCTCCTTGCATGACAAGAATGCAGATTCTAGGTACAGATGTTACAATTTGTACCCTGTTGACAGATAAGCACATCTTTAAAGGTCTCAAAAATGGAGAAAAAAATTTGTAAAAATTTGAAAAAATAGAGGTGGCGCATCCAGTCTGCAGAAACTGATGGAACACCTCATGATCAATATGTATGCCAAAAATCATGACCATCAGTGATGTAGTTATTGAGATACTGCAGTTTTTGTATCAAATTTTTCATTATTCTTAGGGATACTTTGGAGTCCTATAGCTTAAAGGATATGGGTAACAGAGACCTAATTTAATTTTCCATGGAGACTTTTCATGGATCTCCCTGTGTGTCAAGAATGAAGATTCTAGGTCCAGTCTATACAATTTGTGCCCTGTTAACAGATGTTCATATCTTTAAAGGTCGCAAAAGTAGAGTAAAAAATTCGTAAAAAAAACCCGAACAAATATACATGGTGCCATCAGTCTGCAGAAACTGTTGAAACATTCCATGATCAATATCCATGCAAACAATTATGGTGATCTCTGCATTAGTTGTTCAGATACTTCAGCTTTTGTATTATTCTGAGCTGTACTTTGGAGTGCCATTGCTCAAAGGATATGGGTAACAGAGACCAAATTTCAGGTTTCCATGGAGACCTTTCATGGGTCTCCCCATGTGTCAAGAATGAAGATTCTAGGTTCAGTCGTTAAGATTTGTACCCTGTTGACAGATAACTACATCCTTAAAGGTCTCATAAATAGAGAAAAAAAATTATAAAAATTTGAAAAAAATACAGGTGGCGCCACCAGACTGCAGGACTGATGGAACACCTCTTGATCAATATGTATGCCAAAAATCATGACCATCAGTGTTGTAGTTATTGAGATGTTGCAGTTTTTTTTTTATCAAATTTTCCATTATTCTGGGGGGTAATTGGGACCCCCACAGCTCAAAGGATATGGGTAACAGAGACCTAATTTCAGGGTTCCATGGAGACTTTTCATGGGTCTCCCTGTGTGTCAAGAATGAAGATACTAGGTCCAGTCTTTACGATTTGTGCCCTGTTAACAGATGTTCACATTTTTAAAGGTCTAAAAATAAGAGAAAACAATTCGTAAAAAATCGAAAAATACAGGTGGCGCCACCAGTCTGCAAGAACTGATGGAACATCTCATGATCAATATGTATGCCAAAAATCATGACCATCAGTGATGTAGTTAACGAGATATTGAAGTTTTTGTATGAAATTTTTGACTATTCTGGGGGGTACTTTGGGGCCCAATAGCTCGAAGGATATGGGTAACAGAGACCTAATTTCTGGTTTCCAAGGAGATTTTTCATCGACCTCTCAGAATGTCAAGTTACAAGATTGTAAGTCTGGCGGTTACGATTTGTGCCAGGTTAACGGACAGACGGACAGACAGACAGATGGACGACGAACAAAGAGTGATCGCTATAGCTCAGCATGACTGAAAGTCAGCTGAGCTAAAAAATTGATGACAAATAAAATTTCAGTATTCAAAGAATTGAGCTCAGATGGTAGGATTTAGGAAAATTTATTAAGAAAGAACTGATGAAAACTCATATTACTTTTGTCTTTATGTTCTCCAAGCTTTTTAAATCATTCTGAAGCAACCATATGTTATGATATTTTAAAACTTTTAACTGTACACAAAATAAAGTGAATTACAGTCACAAAGGGCACCTGCACTATTGAGTATTGTGTTTCTCCCTAAGTTTTGTTTTTGTTTTTCCGTTTTTTATTACAGTGTTTCTTTAAATATAGCTCAAGTTTAATAGTTTCTGATGGGTTCAGGTTAAGGAAGGTAACCAGGCAACCAGACACGACCACACAATGCTTTACTTAAGATGTTTTACAGCGTTTTACCTGCATGGTGAAATGCCACAGCAAATGGCACCATCCTTCCCAGGTCTCTATCTAAACCCACAGGTGTCCTTTTAAGCTGCTCAATCACATCTCTCAAATTGTTAGTGTTAACAAAGCCCTTGACACACTCTGCAGCATTTAATGATTCTGAAATACAAGAAGAATAAACAATAAGTGACAATAGTTACTTTGTTAGGAAAAAAAACAAGTTTTGAATTAAAGTACATCTAAACATGGACTTTGATATGAGATTTTCAGAAATTTAATATTGCATACTGGAATATGGCTATACTGGTTTCACCACCCGTGTCCAACTGATTTTTCACGAGACAAACTTGACAAACAAGACTTGTACCAATGGCAGAAAGAGGAAAATGTGTCATTTTTGGTACCCTACCAGTTTAAGATATAAATATTATTTCCTTTATAGCCTGGTTAACATGTCATATATATATATAAATGTGGTTCATGATGTCCAGCCATTGTTATCCTCCTTGGATATAGATATGATGTAATGTGATGTAACAGTGAAGCACATGCACAAGGAGAATCCAAGTCTCACTGTAAACAGGGGTCAGCAGCTCTTGATTATTGGTACCATGAATATGGGGGCCTCTTTTGTGCATCGTGTCTATTATGACATATCATCACTGTTCCCTGGTGACAAGATGTTGCTTTAAAATAGACAAGTTACTCATAAAATGATTTTAAAATGTTTCCAGGAAAATGGAATAAGGTAGGTTATTGTTTCCATAATAGTTAATAACGTAAGGGCAAAAAGTTTTGGCGTTCTTTGACTCGCAAAAATAATCACGAAAATAAACAGGTGGATAGGGGTGGTGGAACTGACTATATTTTTTATACTATACTTGGCATCAGAGTGACACTCTTAGCATTTCCTTATATGAGAAATTAAACTGACACTGCATAACATAGCAATGGCCTGATATCAAGGTTTTATATTATGTTTGCAAACAGAGCTAAACATATTTAATTAACTAGTTAAGAAAACATTGAAAATGATACAAAAATATTCATCTGTGATAATTATCATAAAATTAATGAAAAAATATACCAGTTGCTCCAGCAGGTACTCTGTTCAAGTCAAAAAATTCTTTAGCGATTGAGTGAGCCAGCTTCTCACACCAGTTCTTTGTGGGGCAGAAAATAAGGATGGAGCAGCCATCTTGAATAGTCTCTAAGCAGAGAGTCAGAATATGGTCTTCGTCACCCTATAAATGAAAATTGAGAGTTTTAAAATACTGTGGTTGGCTTCATATTCTCGAGGCTGAAATTTCGCGATTTCTTAATTTTGTTTTCGCGATTGCACTAGAATCTATGAAATAAAAAAAAAAATTATATTTACATTTATTATGAAATAAAAAAATAAATCCCACAATACCTAACTCATTACCTTTATAGTCATTGTATTATAACCTGTCTCATAATCGATGTTTTGACAATTATCATTTAGTGTTTGTATGAGCAGGTTGCGACACCATCCACAGATTATGTTGTTGATTTACAAACCTTGTTTTTAGAGGTGTGATAACTTATCCATTTGTGCAGATGCATCATAACATATTGGTCTTCCTCGGTAAAAGGGCAGCTTATTCCCAAGGGTTTCATATTCTCGATTATATCGCATTCGCGAATATTGTGAAAATAAAACCCTCGTAAACAAAAAGGCAACCACAGTATAGTATATTCAAGTGGATTTCATATAAAAGAAGATACTATTACCTTATAACAATGATTATCAGATCATGAGAACTGTAACATGTATGACTTACATGAATTATAAACAGAAACATTGAAAAGTGCACATTATGTGAACAAACAATATCTGACACATGTAACTGCCATGTGATATTTCAAGACAGATCAGATCATGAAAGGCGATAAAAGTAAATTTCAGATAACCACCAAAAAATTATCCTCTGTATGTTTTCCTCTTGGTTTGATGGTTTGTCTGTTCATAACTCAAAGCAAAATGTAATGAACAGATTTTAAAAGAACAATTGACTAAATGTAGGAAGTATAGACTCGATCATCATCATCACGTTTTTTCATTCAAGGGCTTCTTTACATTGAGACAGAGAAAGATTGCTTTATCCTAAGGTTCACCCATTTGGGAGAATTAGGGCCCACTGATAGGAATGAGGGCCAGGGCAATTAAATGTGCACCAGAGTTGGGTCCAAAATTAATTGTATATGTAGTAATTGTAATTACAATTACTTTTTCAAGTAATTGTAATTGATTACATTTTCTAGACTTGGAAAGTAACTGTAATTGTTATCAACTGCTCTTGAAAAGTAATTGTTTGAACAATAACTTTTTTTTTTTTTGGTATATTAGTCTCATATAAATAATTCCATCAAACTCAAATTTATTAAGCATTTCTGGCTATTAACCAATTTCCCATGGTTGTTCCTCATGTACTTCAAAGGTACCTTTACATCTTAAATAATATGTTTATTATCTTAGGCTACTATAGGTAACTTTGACTGAATAAAAAAGTTTCCCATCAAAGCTATCCTAATGTGAAGACCAGGTCACCCAGGTTATCTGAAATCACTTTCAAGTTACTCCTAGGGAATAACCCAACAATGTTTAGATTAATGTCTTGCTGATTTATTTCAATGATAAATTTCAATGCTTTTAACCAATGATATATTATTTCAATAAACCCCATGAAAGATACAAGACCTAAAAGGTTGAATCAGTCTAACAAAAGATGTTGCATATTGTTAACAATATTATGAAGTATATTATTATTGACTTGTACATCTTCAAACAAAGAATATGCAAAGATTCAAACTAATTTGGGAAATCAATTAGACATTTATGAATTTTATGTAAATAAAGAAACAGCTGCATGTTTTGAAATGTCATGGTTTCTTTCCATTAAGTGGTAACCAAAATCCACATACCCCAGTTCTTCATAATAATAATGTTTCACTAGTTTTTTCCTTTTTTTTACCACACCTTTCATTGAAATGGCCCGATTTATATCTGTTAAGTGGTTTTCCAAAGCCACATACACATGTTTGAGCCTTTATAATAATGTTTAGTTGATTTGTTTTCTTTTTTTATAACAAGCTTCACTGATATACCACAACCTGGATCCATTTTATGGCGTCTATGAAATGTTCAATTTAAAATGACATTACCGCTTAACAATGACTCTTTGTACATATCCTACTGCAATTCATTTTATAATACAGATTGTGTAGGTTGTGCCTTTATTAAATTTGTTACCACTGAAAAAAAATGTTATGAGCTGAAACCAATCTATAACCCAGTAGCTGTTCTTGCATGAGGTAAATGGTCCTAAAACACAAAAGTAATTGCAAAAGTAACTGGGATTACTTTAAGAAGTAATTGATATTGTAATTGATTACTTTTCTGAAAACACAAAAAAATAATTGTAATTGTAATTGATTACTTTTAAAAGTAACTGTATTTGTAATTGATTACTTTAAGAGTATTTGGACCCAAGTCTGATGTGCACACATTTTAACCCTTTGAAATACAAAACAAGGCCTACAGGCCTAATGCAAACCTTTGCAATGGCATTCACACTAGGTATAATGCTTCAATGCTGAACCATTACTTTTCAAGTACATGCGTAATATGTATACATGAACAATGCAAGTACTAAACAATTTCTGAACAAGAAACAACTACACAAACATCACTGCTGAAATACTGGCATGGGTGAACACAACACAAAAACAAGGGACCTATGGGTCACTGTGCTCAGCTGACGTTAACCTTGAAGGTAAAATCTAAAATAATATCAAATGGAGATAAAGTGTAAGAGGAAGAGGTAATAAAGGCCATGGTTGGTTTATATGATTGGTTTGTATTGATGAGCAAGAAATTGTTGCAAATAATATTTTGTGACCTGACCATTTGTTTCCTAATGTTGAAACTGAAGCATGTGAGCAGTTTGTGAACAAATGATCTGTACAATTACCATGATCATTAGTTGGCTTTTCGATTAACTGTTGAAATTTCAGTAGTTTACACATATGTTCAATCGAATCTTTTTTTTGTATAATATATATTATTAAATATATGTTTTTTTATGAAATGTATACAGTTGAAATATAACTAATTAACAAAATAAAACATGGCAAACAAAGCCTGATCTCAAATTCTGCTGATGCAGGAAAATAATGAACAAATGTTTGTAATGTATCCTCATTTTTTTATCACATCAATTTTTTTTTTAATTTAAGTTTATATTTCTATACATTTTCAATATAACATATATATCTGAATATAAAAGTTGATTCATAATTCTCAATTGCATCATCATAAATCTCAATCTTGTCAGATAATACCACATCATGCATACAAATGTTTATTTATTTTTTACCACAAAAATATATCTTTTAAATTTGGAAAACAATAAATATCTAAAAAAATACTTGATTTAGATTTCACAATTTTTAATTGTGTCTTTATTTATCCATAATGTGCTTCATATTTTATCATAATTTAAGCAAACTGATGGGTTCCATTATGATTGGTAAAATCATTTAAAAGAAAAATGATTTCTTTAAAAATGCTACATTACACAACATTGCATCTTCTGGATTACACCTTGAATTACTTTTTCAAGGAAAGTTTTTGCATATCAGAGTAGAACAGCATTACAATTAAGGAGATACAGTGAAAACAATAACAATACTGCATAACACTTGGTGGGTTGGGTTTGCGGGGGGGGGGGGGGGGATGATTGGGGTGGTGATATGAGAATAACTGTACACCTGTCACAGCAGGGGATCTCCCCCAGTGACTGTAACAAATCAGAAATCCTGGCATAGCTGACTTCAAGTGACCTGGAGTGGGACCCTGCATCTGTAATCTGTATTCAAAGCAAATGACTACAATAGAGCCTCAAGAAAAAAATCAATAACTAGCTTAATTTTCAAGCTTTTACTTCCAAATTTCAGATTTAAACAAATTAAATATTTATGTTTACATGCTGTGAAAATTAAATCAATGGTACTTACAGGAAAAAAATGTGCCATGGTCAAAGTTTGGCAAAATTAAAGGTACTGATTTTATTTTTATGCTAATTACTTAAAAAATTTACAAAATTCAGATCTAATTTTGGGTAAACAATTGAATCTTAATTAAACATAGTTATATACTTGGGAAAATAGACTCTAGTTTCAAAATTTTTCATGTTAAGTGAGTAAATATTTTTTCTGATTTTTTACAAAGTCCATTATGTTTGGGCCCATAACTTAGAGAATTTATACTTAACAGACTTAATTTCTGGCATGTACATAGGAACTATATAGAAGAATATTCCTGGTAAATATGAGGAAAAACAGATGAGTGGTTTTGATATTAGGCAGTCCTGAAGTGTGAAAACAGGATTTTAATAAAAAATTGAGGTTTTTCCTTAATTTCTCAAAGGAACGAAGTCGCAAAGACCCAGTTTTCGGCTTGGTAGGAGATCTTGGGGACATCTAACATTATGCTGAATTTTGGATTCCTAGGTCTTACGGTTTCAAAACGTGCCACATCTACGGACGGACGGACGGACGGACGGACAGACGGACGGACGACGGACAATGGACCACGACTATAGCTCAGATGACTTATAGTCAGCTGAGCTAATGATTGCAGGTCAATGAGTCATACTGCTAATAGCCATCACAACATCTGCAGTATGAACATATTTCTACCTACACAGGTTCAACACAGCTTTGAGTGCTTTTCTTGTTTCATGAGGGGATTTACTGAAATCATATTAGTGAAATTTAAGGTCTTTTCAAGGAGATTGTAAAAATAAATTAAAATTAACCACTTTCAAGGCCTTGGAGATTCATACACATTTTTTTCTTTTGTATTTGGAGCTCACAAGAGACATATTTCATGTTTTGTTCAGTGCTGCCCTCTGTGGTCAAGGCAAGAAAGCAGATGGCAATCACTGAGAAAAAAGTATGTTCATTATGGTAAGTGACTACCAGTCTATAAGCATCTAGGGATCAGGCAAGCAGTCAGCTGAATTATGTTCTAATGAAATAAATTTGAATAGAAGTACTTTATACAGACAAAACATTTTATTAATTATTTTTAAACTGGTCTATACAATTCTACAGTAATTTTATGCCTTTACCATATTTTTGCTTATTATACAAGAATACTGAATTATCTGACTTTGCCCTAATTTTTTCCTGGAAATATTTATTTTAAATTTCAGGCAAATTTCTAAAATATTTCCTGCAGAATAAACCAGAAATCACACATATTCTACACATAAGGCTTTAATTTATAAAGTAAATCAAGTCCTGTCAGGAATTGGCTCAGACCCCATATTCAGTGTTTATGTATATCATCCAATCAATGATTGTTAATAAATGTACTAGTTTCCATGTGTGAACAATGACTTTGACTGCCAGCAGTTATTTTTTTTTAGAAAAATACAGACTATTCTCATTATATTTAAACTGATCTTGATACTTGAAATATTTAGGGAGTTAGGTATCTTAATTTTTACCTTATTATCAACTAACCTATCTCTAAACTCTGTGACCTGAATTGCATATTCATTCTATGAATAATTGTAGGCAGAGCAGTTGCAAGCAACCAATCAGTTTTCTGTTGGCAATATAAACAGTCAATCACCTGACAACAGCAAAATTTGCATAATTTGGGTGACTCTCCCAAATAGAACAAATGTAGTCTTTACCAGTACTCAGCATGTTTGTTCCAGGATATTTTTAATCAAAAGAGACAGTATAAAAAAGCTCTAGGCCAAAGGTTGCAGGAGCCATTCTGTCAACTACCCAGAGAACTAGAATATAGGTAGTCAACAAATGACTACGTGAATCCCCCTAAATCAGAGTGGAATGAGGCATGGATTGAGTGGTAAGGGGAAACAGAGTGAGATGAGTTTCATATTAGCATGGATGTCTGCCATGTAAACATGATTGTAGGTGGTGGCACCTGTTATTTGAAAGATAAAGCTATCCAAGATGTTGAAATATGCAAAATTTCAGGTGAATAAGTCAAAGCAATGCTGAGATATGAGTGATTTTTCCCTAGGCAGGTGAACAGATGGACACCATGCAAAAATACTTGTAAGCTAGGCCACCAAATTTGTATAAGCTGTAGAGCTTTTGTAGGATCTTTACACATGCAAATTTTTGGCCCATACATTACACCAGTCCTTAAATATTAGCATGGATGTCTGCAGTGAAAATGTGAACTTAGATTGCGCCAACTGTCTAAAATCAAGAAAGCTATCCAGGATGTATACACATGCAACATTGCAGGTGGATAAGTCCAACCAGTGCAGAGATATGAGTGATTTTAACCCAAGGCAGATGAACAGATGGACGCTGTGCAAAAACTAGATATTTCTCTCGTAACCACACTCCTTCTGTGTAGGAGCATTTCTGGGGTTAATTAGAGTAATTAAGTCAAAGGGGCAGAGCATAAGGGATATGGTGGTTGGGTCAATAAGGTTCATGCAAAAGGGTTTCCTTGCATCCTCCTACTTGTTTAAAATGAAATTTTTCAAGTGAAAAGATGAAAACAATATTATATATCTATATCTATATATATGTGTGTGAGAATATATTTACATATGGGATAGTCTCCAAGTAAAACAAAATTGTACTAAACGCAAATAAAATAATTCCAGAAAGACATGCAATTGTAACTAAGGACTGCAACAAAAATGGAAAATTAAGAGCCTATTTGATCATTGTGTGAATTCTCCAAAGGAAGCATCAAGAAATGTGATCAAAGTATGGGCTTGTGTAGTGATAAAGCGAACAGAATTAATGACAAGAATGATGAGAGGACGACTGTTGTCTGGATGCGAGGTGCAGTCACAGACAACAAGTGTCAAAGAGCAGGAACCCTGACCCAGCCGATCACCCGGCGCTGGGAGTAATGACTTTTCTGTGGTCATCAGCCAGAGCACATAGCCAGTCTTGGTTAATCAATGTGTGGTCCAAATATGACAATAGATTAGTTCTGTCATTATATACGTGAGATTTATTTTATATGCTTCAATGTTCCCTGCCAGTTGTCACGGATATCAAAAAAAAAATTTGACCCTTATCTTGGGTTCCATGCAAGAGAAAAAGAAATATACCATCTCACTGCAGATTATGGTATCTAAATAACTGTATATAATGTTGGCAATGTAATATTTAAAGAGATAATTTAAGTGAGTCCAAACTTTACTGAAGAAAGTTAGAATTTAAATGGTTACAGGATGAACCAGATATAACCTGGGGATGTAAATGAACTAATTAGGGCCCCAGTAAGTTCTCAAGAAGGCTGCTTGGTAACTGAACTGAACAGGAACTCAGTCCAGGTTAATTTCAGCTGAATGTTACACTTACCTTGAACACACCACTCAGCAGGCATTTTTATGGAACTGATTTGGCCTACTGTCAGTTGTGATGCAAGTCACACAGAAAACTGTACTGCAATGGCTATCCATGCTATTACACCAACCGGCTATACACAGCTGGTAATCTTTGCATAAGGTTATGATTGTGGAGTTAGTACAAGAGAACACAAACCACAGCGCAAACGTCTTTATGATTACCACTGTAACTGTCTGCACATCCTATGTATTGTATTGGCTCTCAGTCATATGACCCATAGGAGACATGCTTTTCTTGTGGTTGAAAATTCAATAAATGCGCAGCAAGATTTACCAATATGCTGATTTATAACAGCATCTTGTTTTCACAAATGATAGAAAATTCACACACTTAAGTAACAGTTTGTCTAGTTAATTTTAAAGGTGCCCATTCATCTGCCTTTTGATAAAATAATTTATGTGATTTCTGGCTTTCTCTGTGTATATATTAATGATATAAGGGTAATTCTAGTAATGAAAAGTTCTTTTAATGCCTTCATGAAAGATATATATCACCAATTTGTTTGTAAACACTGTAATGTTGGCAAACATGAAAAACATGTAACCTAAGGTTGCACGTTGGAATATATGCTGAGGTAAAAAGGTAACTTGTTGCAAAACGCCATTGACAAAGCTGTGGCTAATCTGACTTGCCACCAGATACCCTTGTTTAATTTGTTTTGATTATTTTGGTGGGCCAAAACATATTATAAACATGTTGATATAAACAAAACAAGCAGCCTGTTTTCAGTGACAGCCATGTTTTTGGCCTATTTCTATAAAGGCTTCAAGGGATTACCTTTAGTTTATAAAGGTCAGAAAGGTGATTGGGCCCCTTTAAGCAACAACTCACTTGTAAGTCATAAGACTTTACTTAAATTAAGAAATATTTGTTTTTCTCATTAAGATTTCAGTGCAATTTTCAATATAACAAATCTCCCACTCTGACGTCCTGGCAGGCTCTTTTATGTTGGAGGGAGTAAACTCACACTGCATTCCACTCACCTTGACCTGAGGGTCCAAGTCTCGGACTTTCACGAGGTTAGAGTTGTATACAGATGTTCCTATTTTAACCATCTCTGTCAGAGGTACGGGACGATAATCTGTACGATACAGATCAGCCTCCAGCCAACATGCCAGCAAGTCAAGGTTAGGTAAGGTAGCACTCATACCAACAATCTGTACACCAACAGCAGTGTTCTCAGCTCCAGTACTATAAAAAATATAAACATATGATCAACACTAAGGTCAGATTTTATTTTTTTTTGCAAAACTTCTTTGATGTGAAATAGAAGAAATGTTAAAAAATTAATTTCACATGCCTTAAATTTAATTAACTGCATTTAGATCATGTTCATGAAAGGAAAAATAACCTGACAACTGGGTCCAACACTATTCAGCAGCCATCCATAAAGCAATCAATAGTTTAGGTTCTATCCCAGCTTCATTCAATCAGGAATACATGTTTTTGTCTGTATACAGTTCTGCAGATGTGAGGCAAATTATTTCAATTTAAAGAGAACTGTTTGGCAGTTCAAATTTTAGAGGTACCCTGGATCTCCATGTTTTTTTCTAAAAGATCCTTTACCATCTGCTTTGCGGTTCACTTGTGTTAAGGGGCACCATCTTTCTAGAAAGCAAAGCTCACCTGTAATCTGACCAAAAAGTTTGTGACCAGTTTTCTGTGTAGCACACATCAATGTCTGATTACGATTCTTGTGAAGGTATAAATATGGCCTCTCAATACTTTCTAGTTCATTTAAATAAAACACTCTTGAAAAGTTTTTAAACAAATTTAGTTGTAAAGTAATTAAAAAATGTCCAAATATCAGGCTTTATTGATATAAGACAGTCCTGGACCTCTTGGCAAAGTAAATTTAAGACCTTTTTAAGACCAGCTGACAGAAAATTTAAGACTTTTTTATAGATAGAATTCTTTAATGGCCCAAAATGTGATCACTACAAGTAGTGACTGCATGGTCTCATGGTAGTGTGTCCTGAGAATCTAGGGAGACCTTTCTTTCATGAGCAACTTCTCCTAAACTGTCTCAAGCTTATGTTCGATCACCAAACTGTTTGTGCACATTCATTATATCAGGAGGGGTAAAATCAAATTTAAGACCTTATTAAGACCTATGTCAGGATTCCTGACGTTTTAAGACCTTTTCAAGGCCTTTAAAATCCAAAATAAAAAATAAGACTTTTTAAGGCCCTGCGGGAACCCTGTTAGAAGGACATTTTGAAATGACCAGATTGATGATATATAGTTGGGCAAATGAAGACAAAACTTGGGGGTTTATTTACTCCCTAGGGCAGAAACACATGCATGTATCTCTGGATACAAACATGGCTATATATAAAAACTAGATATTTCTTGGCACCGCAGGTGCCATAGTATCCCCAAACAATTAATCCCCCCCCCCCCCTCTTAGAATAGGCCCCCCCTATCTTCAGCAACAATTAATATCAGACCACACTTATAGAAAAGGTCACTCTCATAGAAAAGGTCATGACCCCAATTTCAACATACATCATCCCCTAAAACATGACGTCTATGTATATGCATAATATGAAAGAAATCTGTCCATTAGTTTTTGACTTATAATATGCTCACAGAACTGTTAAGTGGCAATGATGGGGTATTAAACGGCACAAAAACAAGTAAAAGGATAACAGGTGGCGCTACCAGTTTCCGGTATATGACAACACTATCCAAGATCTTCGGTCAAGTTGATTTTTGGATCAATCCATGCAAGATTTCTTGAGATATTTAAGAATTTGTGTGATTTTCACCATATATGGCAATATTCAAGGTCAAGGCCACTCTCATAGGAAAGGTCATGACCCCAATTTAAATAAACATCATCCCATAACCCATGTCTATGTATATGCATAATATGAAAGAAATCTGTTTATTAGTTTTTGACTTATAATGCTCACAGTACTGTTAAGTGGCAATGATGGGGTATAAAACGGCACGAAAACAAGTAAAAGAATAACAGGTGGCGCTACCAGTTTCCGGTACATGACAACACTATCCAAGATCTTCGGTCAAGTTGATTTTTGGATCAATCCATGCAAGATTTCTTGAGATATTTAAGAATTTGTGTGATTTTCACCATATATGGCAATATTCAAGGTCAAGGCCACTCTCATAGGAAAGGTCATGACCCCAATTTAAATAAACATCATCCCATAACCCATGTCTATGTATATGCATAATATGAAAGAAATCTGTTTATTAGTTTTTGACTTATAATGCTCACAGTACTGTTAAGTGGCAATGATGGGGTATAAAACGGCACGAAAACAAGTAAAAGAATAACAGGTGGCGCTACCAGTTTCCGGTACATGACAACACTATCCAAGATCTTCGGTCAAGTTGATTTTTGGATCAATCCATGCAAGATTTCTTGAGATATTTAAGAATTTGTGTGATTTTCACCATATATGGCAATATTAAAGGTCAAGGCCACCCTCATAGGAAAGGTCATGACCCCAATTTAAATAAACATCATCCCATAACCTATATCTATGTATATGCATAATATGAAAGAAATCTGTCCATTTGTTTTTTACTTATAAAGCTCACAGTACTGTTAAGTGGCAATGATGGGGTATTAAACGGCACAAAAACAAGTAAAAGAATAACAGGTGGCGCTACCAGTTTCCGGTACATGACAACACTATCCAAGATCTTCGGTCAAGTTGATTTTTGGATCAATCCATGCAAGATTTCTTGAGATATTTAAGAATTTGTGTGATTTTCACCATATATGGCAATATTCAAGGTCAAGGCCACTCTCACAGGAAAGGTCATGACCCCAATTTAAATAAACATCATCCAATAACCCATGTCTATGTATATGCATAATATGAAAGAAATCTGTCCATTAGTTTTTGACTTATAATGCTCACAGTACTGTTAAGTGGCAATGATGGGGTATTAAACGGCACAAAAACAAGTAAAAGAATAACAGGTGGCGCTACCAGTTTCCGGTACATGACAACACTATCCAAGATCTTCGGTCAAGTTGATTTTTGGATCAATCCATGCAAGATTTCTTGAGATATTTAAGAATTTGTGTGATTTTCACCATATATGGCAATATTCAAGGTCAAGGCCACCCTCATAGGAAAGGTCATGACCCCAATTTAAATAAACATCATCCCATAACCTATATCTATGTATATGCATAATATGAAAGAAATCTGTCCATTAGTTTTTTACTTATAAGGCTCACAGTACTGTCAAGTATCAATTTTGGGGGTATTAAACGGCACGAAAACAAGTAAAGAATAATAGGTGGCGCCACCAGTTTTTGGAACATGACAACCCTATCCATGATCTTCCATCAACTTAATTTTGGGATCAATCCATGCAAGATTTCTTGAGATATTAAAGAATTTGTGTGATTTTCCCCCAAATTAGACCTATTCAAGGTCAAGGACACTCTCCTAGTCAAGGTCATGACCTCATTTTAAATAGGTGTGTCCTCTCACCCATATCTACACATATACCAAGTTTGGTAAAGATCCGTGAAATATTTTTTGAGTTATCACACCAAAAAGATTTATATGCGGCGGCGGCCGTGGCGTTGGCGGGACCGGTATGAAAACATAGTATCCCCCGACTTTGTCTGGGGATAGATACAATGATTCCATGGTTTTCTAATAAACAGCAGACTCAAATGACTGCCCTTCAGGATTTTGAAATGCAGACCAAGGTATGCAAAAGTACACAAAAGACAACCTTTAATATGAAGAAAATACCATGTAAAAAGACAATTATCATGAATCAGGTCTACAAACTTGTAACATCAGAATTAAGACCACTGATAATGGGGCACAATAGAAATGCTTTTACTGGAGTACATGACTGACATTTAAGAAATAAGTCTTTTGTCTGGAAAGTTTTGTTACTTACTATTCAAAAGGTTGATTCCCTCTGTTTCATTGTCTCTTTGTGTTTGCTGTCAAACTAAATCTGAGGTCTGTTCCTTTTTAAGCTTTATCAGATTTGCTATTGTTTTAAATTCTTTCTCCAAAAAAACATTTATAATTCAAATATTTTGGATGAAATGCTGTTGAAATCCCTGTGTGAGAGAAAGCACATGTTAAAATACTACTGAGGGTGGATTTAAGTAGGCTCTTTGTTAAATGTGTAACTGTGGATTTGAAAGTTTTCTCTGCTTAAAATTCCATGTTTTTTTCTCTTCAAAGAAAACTTGTGCATTTATTAATTTTGCATGAGCGAGACCATTGGTGAGAGATATATTCAGTTTCACCATTCCTAAATATGTGTCACTTAGTGAGGAATTCATAGCATAATTTATATCACTTAAGGACCAAGAACTGTTTCTCAAGTGTCTGTAAGTACTGGTTTATAATTGCCTTAATATTTTATAAATTACTGCTCTTGGATCTATATACTGACATGTACAATTCCAGTAGCTGAGAATGTGATCTAAATTATGACATAAGGAAACTTTGGGTTTTTTTCAGAACGAGTTGATACTATCTACATTTTAAATAATTCTGTAATCATTTCATGCATTTAACAAGATATCACTTAATTTAATTAGCATACTTGTTACAGATACAGAATACTCCTGAGCAACATGGTAAAATGCAGGTTATATAATCCCCTAAGGTTTATTTGACTGAAATGCTAACATTCAAAATAATGATTTATGAGGTATTTGAATTTAAATAAGACTTGGGGTCAATTCTAATTTTTCAATTCCAATTCAATTCCAATTCAAGTTACTTTTATGAAACTTCAATTCCAACTCAATTCAATTCAAATGTAAGAGAAAAATATCAATTCCAATTCAATTCAAATAATTTTGATTCAATTCAAATTCAATTCGCATTTCTAAAAGTTGCAAACATTTGAATATACATTTCATTGGTGTGTAACGAGTATTATCACAGGAGTTCTATTACTTTTGCATTAGTACACAACATAGTTTGTTCAGATTGGTTGAATTTGCTTTTAAACTAAATGAAATGTCAGTAACCATGAGTTTTACGATGGCATGTGGTAAGTCATAGCAGCCAGACATATTTTACTTGTTTTTGGCCAGTAAAGTACCCTAGGTAATCAGAAGCACTGGTCACTACATAGATAATGGTTGGTAGAAGCACAGCAGAGCAGCTCAAGGCACAATGGATGCTATAACAATAGGCATATCCAGGAAAGTCAGTGGACCAGAACAAGTCAGTTCAGTATTATCTGATTACATGCTTTATGGCACAGCTGGGAATGGGAAGTAATTTGTAGTTATACATATTAATATTACCCTTTGCCTTCTATTATCATTACTATTATTACAGCTCAATTTTATATCTATTATATTACTATTACTTAGAAAAGATGAAAATAAATATATCCCATCTCTGGTATGCTGAAACTGCTGACACAAACAATTCAGGAACAGTGATTAAGAAGCATTAAAGTTGTTATCATACTCCTTGTGTCATCCATGAGAGGCATTTGTGTTTGATTTTAACCAAATACTGCATGGCTGATCTTCAAACTGACCTTGAGTAACTTCCAATAATCGACACTTTGAGAAATATGAGATCTGGAACTTTGTTCGTCAATTCAGATCAATTCAAAGGTGCCTGTACACTTCAATTCCAATTCAATTAAAATTCCTTTCATTTTCACTTTTTTCAATTCAATTCAATTCCAATTCACTAAATTTTCACTTCAATTCCATTTCAATTCAGAATTGACCCCAGGTCTGATTTGAATGTACATGAATAAAGGTCTTTTGTATTTTCATTAACAAATGGCCATCCATTAAAGTAAGGCAAAAAAAAACTCTTTGGAGGATATGTCTTTCATATTTTGAAAAATAATTGGCTGAATAATATAAATTTAATGTAAAAATGCATAAAATATATATTTTTTAATCTTTAAAATGTAATCAACTTTTCCTCGCATAAAGATCTGTTTTTTTTTAATTGTTAAACTTCTCCACCAGGAGTGAAACTGTCAGCACCAGGGGCCATGGTTTCTATTTTATAAGGAAAATAAAAGACATACGAAATGACAAGCATGAGGTTGTATAAAACAAGGGACCTATGGGTCACGGTGCTCAGCTGTTATATATGATAAAAAAATATGATTTAGAAATGAGGCACATGCTGGTTTTATGTGGTAATAAAAATAAGCTGTACCTATTATGAGTTGTTGTTGTTTAGCTTATGTATGATTTTGATAGTACCTTTGGAGACAGGAAAGAGGATTAATTTCATTTATTTTATTAACAAATGGAGTGCGATTGTCACACAGATTTTGACTTGGCCATATAACTTATAAGCAGAACATATAATATAAGAGTTTAACTATTTATTAAAAATATTACAAATATTGTCCCAAATATAATTTTTATTAAAAATAATAAGAGAATAGTATGATTTTTTCAAATAAAATATAACTGAAATGATTATTAAAATAATATTAAAGAATATATTCATGAATGCATTCATTAATACATTTTGAAAGTATTTGCACTGGTATTCATATACTTTCATTTTTACCTGAATTCCCATTCTTATGAAAGAAATTTTATAATGGAGTACATATTCATATTCGTGTTTAAATACAATTGCAAAGTATTCGCACCATGTCTGGTATTTATTCAGTTTTCACCAAACAATGATGTTGAGAATCCAGAATATACAAAATTCACACATTTAAATAAAGTACTTGGTCTTATGGCTTTTATTTATATTAAAAAAAAAATGTAATATATTCATTTTGGACTAATTTCATATCAATGTACTAACTATAGACACAGTAGGAATCTAGATAATAATATTATCAACTGCATCTTTGTCTATCATTAATTTCCTTCATATGATCCCTAATGATTAGTAATGAATCATATGATTTACTTTTTTATCATTAAAATTGAACTGAAAAATACCATAGGTGACTGCATGGTGTTATTTGGAATACGTGACATTCTATCCATTGATACAAGATTCTTATATCATCCGTAACTGCAAGTTAATTTCCTGTTATTATCAACTAACAAATTCCTTTTCTATTTTTCTTTAATTTGTTATAAAAAACCAATAAAAATTTATTAATTTATTGTTTATTGTTATGTTGTTGGTTAAAACTACTAGGTGAGTTGGGTTGGACACCTGGATCAACTGTGGCTGGCCATTATATAATAAACTGCCTGGAGCCCCAGTTTATGCTTTGCCTCAAGCATGCATAATTTGCTGAAAGTTCAACAAGGTCAACATACATGTGACTCAAGAGGTGCTACAGAGAGCCAAGGTCTGACATGGTCTCATAAAAACATTAATAAAAGCTACAATTTTTGGCCAATTTCTTTCAGCTTTTTAAACTAAAAAGCTGAAATCTTTATGTGAGCATGATATGAAAATTATTTCAACAGTGCTCACAGGAAACAAACATGCTATGGTCAAAGTTGGGCAAAATTTAAGGTACTAATTTTATATTTATACTAATAACTTATAAAATTTGAAAAATTCAGAACTAATTTTGGGTATTCAATTGAATCGTGATTAAATAATGTTACATCCCTGACAAAAAATCTCTAGCTTCAGCAATCCTCTTGTTAAGGGAGTAAATATATTTCATGATTTTTTACAAAGTGCATTATGTTTGGGCCCATAACTTAAAACAATACTGACATCATTTCAGGCATGTGCATAGAGAATGTATAGAAAAATATGTATATTATATATGATTAAAGTCAGATCAGTGGTTTTGATATTAGGCAGTCTTGAAGTGTAACAATGGGTTTTTAATGGAAAAATGAAGTTTTTCATTAATATCTTGAAGGTATTAAGTCCTTGTGACCAAATTCTTGGCATGGTAGGGGATTTTCGAGACATCTAATTGCATGCCAAATTTTAGGAACTGAGAGCTGAAGCTGGGGAGCTGAGCACTTGCAAACTGCGTGACACTAGCTTGATATAAACAATATGTTACATGGTGCTTGAAAACTTGAATAAAATCTACAGTTTTTGATCAACTGGTTTCAAATTTTTGGTGTTTACAGACAAAATGCTAAAAAAAACCATGCTGTGAAAGTTAAATCCACAGTACTTACAGGAAAAAAACATGCCATGGTCAAAGTTGGGCAAAATTTAAGGTACCAATTTTTTATTTTTGTTAATATTTTAAAAAATTTAAAAGATTTTGATCTAATTTTGGGTATACAATTTAATTTTGATTAATTAAAGTTATATTACTGGAAAAAAAGTTCATAGCTTTAACATATTTTGTGTTAAGTGATTAAATATCTTTCCTGATTTTTTTACACAATGCATTATGTTTGGGCCCATAACTTTTTAAATTTACATAATACAGACATAATTTCTGGCATGTACATAGGAACTATATAGAGGAATAATTATAGTAAATATGAGGAAAAACAGATGAGTGGTTTTGATATTAGGCAGTCCTGAAGTGTAAAAATAGGTTTTTAATAAAAATTGAGGTTTTTCCTTAATTTCTAAAAGGAACAAAGTCGCAAAGACCCAGTTTTCTGGCTTGGTAGGAGATCTTGGGGACATCTAACATTATGCCAAATTTTGGATTCCTAGGTCTTACGGTTTCAAAACGTGCCACATCTACAGACGGACGGACGGATGGACAGACAGACGGACGGACTACGGACAATGGACCACGACTATAGCTCAGATGACTTATAGTCAGCTGAGCTAAAAACTGATCTGGATATAAATCACTGAACTCTACAAACTAGTGTCACTGAGTGTAACACATCAAGTTTGATGAAACTTTGATATGTTCAAAACTAAAGCTGACTGTAATATTTCATCCATCACTATTGAATGTTTTCATTCAATAAATGAATTTCTTTAAAGAAAGGTGACACAGTGCTTGAAATCTGTCATATGGGTAAGTATATGGCACCACAGGCCATGATTTTATATTATATAAATCTTTTTTTAGACAACTTTATTGCCTAATTAAATTAGCCAACAAAAGTAGAAATAATCCTACTACTGTAAAATTTCTTTAGAAAATCTATATTTTACAATGTGCCATCTGGTGGATGAATTATATACTATAAGAACAGGCAGGTCTTTAGTTATATGACTTATTAACATTAAAAAGTAATCAAGATAATCTTCCTTTGAGTGTAGTCTGGTTTGCACCTGATAATTGTTGATCTTCTTTATTGGGACTTACCTTTGCAGTTTCTTCTTTTTCTCAGCGTATCTGACTTTCGTTAACATCAGCTCCAGCAGGTATCCACGATGTGGGTCTCCTACCATGTGAAGCTCATCTATCACCATGATACCTGTAAAATTATAAAGAGACATCCTTATAAGATGGGCTTATGGCGGGAAGGATTGCACTAAGGTCACATTAAGGTGCCACTACTGCATCAATCGCAGGTCGACGGTGACCCATGGAAGATTTAAATTGCTTAAAACTATCCTAGCAACCTACTGATTACTAATGATCCCAAATCATTGTGGCTCCTGCAGGACTCACATAGGACCCCCTCCCCCCTTCCAGGATGCGCCCTGATTTCCAGCATCATGACTCACAATGGCTATATATATGCCATGAATGTGTGACTGGGGTTTTACTTTTAGTGCCCATGCAGTACTGACAATTGAAACATCCAATGATACAAATAACTTAAAATCTTATAAAATATTTTTATATAAATTTTTCATATCTTCCATGCACACTGAAATAAAGAGTTGGTTTAATTTTTTCTGGAATATTAGCTCAAAACGATCAAACAATAGTCATTAAAAGTGACCATATGTCATTTCTGAACATGAAAAGAGTCAGAGACTGCATAGAAATACCGCCACCAACATTCTGGATCACAAGATCCAAAACCATACCAGGATCCTGATCAAACAAGCTTTCATGTGTGCCATATTTGTATGCAAAGGAAATATATGAATCCTAGATGTTTGCCAATGTTAACCAGCTCTATAATTGAATCAAAGTTTAGCAATGCCCACTGGAAATTAGGCAGCCCCTAATACCAACAAATGATGAGTCTCAATCCTCAGCCAAGATAAACAGAAACCTTTTCTCACAACTGTTAAGAAAACATCAATGAAATTGTTATGGTGTCCCAGAATAATTACCTCTCAACTTGGATAGTATCTGAGAAATTAACTTTGCTGTAAAATAATTTAATCAAAACTCTTCATAACTTTTGGAGTAAAATTGCTGAAAGAAAAACCAACCAGCCAAGTAACAGGACCTAGTTTGATAAGAAAAAAGTATCTCCAGATGCAGGTATTATACATTTTACATATTCTCTTGTCATAAATATATATAAAGTTCTTTAATTACATGGTAGCAATAATAATATTGTATTCCAACAGTCCTGTCCACCTAATTTTTTGCATTATTTCTTTCAAATATATTTTGTTTGCCACTACACATTAACTTTGTATCAAGGGAGGTAATCTGGTGATTTATGATGATTTAAATAAGCAAGAAATAAATATATATTTATTTGCAATGCTGGGACACGCTGACACGTGTTGACACATCTAGAAAGAAGGTACAAAAATGATGGCGTCAGTTCAAGTGGCCATATCTGTTTATCCATGCAATGTAGGCGGGAGGTATGTGTGACATAATGGACACATGACGTACAAAAACCACTGAAGTCATCAATACAAATCGTCAAGTGGATGTATTTTTAGTCTGTCATCTTAGGTTGTCACTGATATGTCACAAGATCATACATCTGTTCAGTCAAATTTCTTTCTGGATAATTCGTATGGAATCCATACATGGGTGAGCATGATTTTGCTGTTAGAAAATCGCCACATTTGTCCCATTTGCCTCTGTGATTAATAGAGGTAAGCTTTAGTCCATTGTATAAAAAATGATCGGGATAAAACAGGCGGACAGGGGTCCGGAGAAAAAAGTATAATATTAACATTTTTCATGATGACCAACCATAATCATATCTTATAACTGATCACTAAATCAAGGTTGATGATCTATATAAACATTTCTCTGGACAGCCAGTCCCAATGGATGTGTAGCAAACTAAGTGCTCTCTTATTAAATGCCAGCCATAAAATGTAAACAGCAGGGATGTATCCAGCCAACATAATCTGAAGCTAAGTCTGACACCAGCAGACAATTCTAGTAAGAGTCTGAGTGCTTGAAGTTTGGGTCCAAGTCCACCTTTTTCAAGTCATTTGGAACTTGAATCCAACTTAAGAGTCCAAATCTAATGCAAATCTCTCAACTAAGGCCAGGTTTATTTAATTCTTCATTTCTCAGACCCACTGAACCTAATTTTTGGCAATTTGGAAAAAATAAATATAACAGTGTCCCTGTTAATATTATTTTATTGCCACCGTTATGAAATGTGTCTATGAGTCATAATATAAATCCCTTAAAAATGTAAACTCAGTCAACATGTACAAAATGTGACCTACACGGCCAAGTTGGTAATTTTTTATGTCTATGAGTCATAATATAAATCCCTAAAAAAGTAAACTCAGTCAACATGTACAAAATGTGACCTACACGGCCAAGTCGGTAATTTTTTATGTCTATGAGTCATAATATAAATCCCTAAAAAGTAAACTCAGTCAACATGTACAAAATGTGACCTACACGGCCAAGTCGGTAATTTTTTATGTCTATGAGTCATAATATAAATCCCTAAAAAAGTAAACTCAGTCAACATGTACAAAATGTGACCTACACGGCCAAGTCGGTAATTTTTTATGTCTATGAGTCATAATATAAATCCCTAAAAAAGTAAACTCAGTCAACATGTACAAAATGTGACCTACACGGCCAAGTCGGTAATTTTTTATGTCACAGCATTTGCCACATCTCTCAACTAAATGTCCAGGAAATTTCATGAGATCCTGTTCATGATTGCACGAGTTACCAGTATGTTGTGAACAAACACACACACACAAACACACAAATTTGGATGAACCCATACCCTCCTGGCAGAGACAACTATAACACAAATACACACACACACATATATATCTCAGATTTCCATTTATTTGAAAAAAAATATCATTAGATTTATTATTATTATTATTATTATAAAATATTATAATTATTATTATACAATGCTTGAACCTGCAGACTTCATTTGTAAGCAGCCTTTTGATTAATGGACACTAATAAGTTTATATTATGGATGTTTGGAACAAATGTCACTATAAATCTATAGATATAATATGACTAATTTTGTAAATTAAATAATTAAATGAAATTTGGTGAAATATGAGACACACACTTCTTTCCTGAATATCCTTTGTTGTTGTATTGGAAATGCTCCATATTTATCAAGCATACTTTAATTAAATCAGAACTCTCATTATTGTGTTGGAATATAATTAATTATAGCATTGTTCCTGTTTTATCAGGTATGCCTTGGTAATATAAGCACCATTTGATAAAAAAGATGAGACCCAATTGTTTGTACTTGCAAATAATTTGCTGGATCACTATGGAGTATTGGTTAGCCATTATCGATTAAAGACTGTAACAGAAAATGTAAATAACTATGCTGTAGTCGTTAAAAAACAAAACAAGAGCACTGCAAACATGCATAATATGCCCCTCATGTACCTGGTGACCTCTGACCTTATTAAATATCCGCAAATGTTGATGAGAAGGTATTTCAGGTGAGAAACTCTATTGGTAAATATGTATAATGAGTTTCATTAAAATCCATAAGATTTTTGGTAAGTCACCAAAGTGCCCCCAAAGAGCGACACCTCTGACCTCATTAAATATGCATGGAATTTGCAGTAAATCAAACTTAGGTGAGATATTTTATTGATTAACATTTCTGTTTATTGAAATATTATTAAAATCCTTCATTGTTCTTATATAAGTTATCGTGGTGACACCAAAAAAATCGCCTACTGACCAATGACCTGATTAAATATGCATGAATGTTGCCCATAAAGGAACTTGATCAGGCAAGAGTATCTGTTGGTTAGTAGTTATGATGAGTTTTGTTAAAATCCTTCAAAGTCCCAGTAAGTTATCGCAGCAACACTTAAAGTTAACCATAATACTCCTGTCTTATGAAAGGCACATAGTAGAAAACTCCTTAAGAGCTGCCCCTTCTAGGTACATGATTAAGAGTGAGATGCTGCCAATCTATTGCAGGTAAAGGTCAAGATAAAGGTAGGGTTTTATAGTCTGATATCAGTGACTTCACTCCCATCCAACTTTACACTTTGCTTTCTTGGTCTTTTGGACTGTTCATTCTTGTAGCTTTTCTCAGCTCCCTGTGGAGCATAAAACCAAGCAGCCATGCAGGGTGTTTAAGGTTTTTAGCTCAGATGACTATAAGTCATCTGAGCTATAGTCGTGGTCCATTGTCCGTCGTCCGTCCGTCTGTCCGTCTGGATGTCCGTCCGTAAGACTGGCACGTTTCAACACCGTTCGACCTACGAATCTGAAATTCGGCATACAGTTAGATGTCCCCAAAATCTCCTACCATGCCAAAAATTGGGTCAATATGACTTCGTTCCTTCGAGATATTAAGGAAAAACCTCAATTTTTTATTAGAAATCTATTTTCACACTTCAGGACTGCCTAATATCAAAACCACTCATCTGGTTTTCTTCATTTTACCATAAATATTCCCCTATATGGTTCCTATGTACATGCCAGAAATTAAGTCAGTATTATTTAATTTAAAAAAGTTATGGGCCCAAATATAATGGACTTTGTAAAAAAATGAGGAAAGATATTTTGTCACTTAAGACCAAAAGTGTTAAAGGTAGGAATTTTTTTTTCAGTAATACTACTTTAAATAATCAAATTTGAATTGTATACCAAAAATTAGATCAAAATCTGTTAATATTTTTAAAATATTGGCAAAAATATAAAATTGGTACCTTAAATTTTGCCCAAGTTTGACCATGGCACGTTTTTTTCCTGTAACTGCTGTGGATTTAATTTTCAAAGCATGTTTTTGTTACCATTTCAACTGTTAAAACAAAAAATTTGAAACCAGTTGATCAAAAACTGTAGATTTTATTCAAGTTTTAAAGCACCATGTCATATATTGTTTACACCAAGCTAGTGTTGTGCAGTTTACTAGAGCTCAGCTCCCCAGCTTCAGCTCTAAGTTCCTTAAATTTTGCATACAGTTAGATGTCCCCCAAATCCTCTACCATACTAAAAGTTTGGTCACTAGGACTGCATTCCTTCGAGATATTAAGGCTTTAAACTCCAATAACGCCCGCCAGGGCGCGCGTTTGTCACGGGCCTGTAGTTCAAAGGCGCCCGCCCGGGCGCGCTAAAGCCCATTTTACATACCCGTAATTGGGGCAAGTTTTGGGGTGAAATGTCTATTGTCATCCATCATATTTGTACTTAAATGAAAGAGAAAAACGTCAAGTGTTGTTCTAACATGTGACCAAGATCCAAACTGGCGCGAACGCAGACTTGTTGGAAAAATATAAAAATGATTGACTTTCACTCACGTGGCCTTGTTACGTGGGCCCTGGTAACATGTCGGCTGCGAGAGTAAAATCAGACTCCTACGCTAAATTCATCAGAAATCGGTAAATTACCAAATGTTGGCAATCAATCCTGGTGACAAAATCAAGTGCAGTGTGTTCACAGATTTAACTTCCGTTAAACATTTCCAAGATCATATATTATCCCTTTTTTTATTGGTTAAACTTGTGACCAATGATCGCCGTCCGACTGACTGACGCGTCTGACAGACACCACGCACGTGATCTGCGTGACCTCCTTACTGTGTCATGTACTGGCACTGGAAAACCATTTTTAACCGATATCATATAATAAAATGAGTATTTATTTTAAATATTAACATATTTTCTTAACTAAAAATCGAAGATACTGTCATATATCATGTCGTATATATATGTGATGTCTGATTGTTTACTAGTGATCATTTCTGTGCCAAACATTTTATGTACAATCGTAATCGGGCACAAGAACTGTCAATCATTCTAAGAGGCTTTTTGGATTGAAAATAAAATTAATACCGTCTTAAATTAGAAACAGCCGCATATTATAGAGATATAGTTAATTTTCCAGTGTAAAATATAAAGATAACTTTATACTCCATAAAATATTGAAGTAATTATTTTACGACGTACGTGGAACTGTACGCCTATACACCCAGATCCTTGAATATGTAAAACAAGACAGTAATTAAGTGACTTATACGCTTGAACAAATATGTATTAATACGGTTTTAACACATACTGAACAGATTTTACAAATTTTTATATGTGTAGTACTTCCTTTATATGTATAGGCTACATGTTTACGTGCACGTGTGCGCGCTTTTGTGTGTGTGTGTGTGTGTATATATATAGGCCTATGTGCGTATTATAATTTTCATTAGTGATTGATAAAAGCACCAGTAGTTGTCACTGCCAGTGAAACAGATTTTGGGCGGAGCTGCAAAACATCTTTAAATATATATGGCAAATAGCAAACTAAATTTTAAAAATATAACCTATTATTTTATTAATTGAAGTAAATAATTTTTTTTTGTAATACGTTTGCCTATAACAGGCTATTCATTGTTGTAAGGAATAGTACTGCGTTATAAATGTTTGTACCTTTTAAACATAAAATCTGATCACTAATACCAGAACTTATAACTCCTTTTTATATTTCATCCATGAAAGTTTCTCAAATCGGGTTCATTCGCCGCCTATATTCATAAAAAATACATAACGTATACCGCAGACTGCATATATATCGCATATACCGTACGTGCACCCGGTATAAACGCCGCTTTATATTGATATCGCTCTCAAAACCCAGTCAACGCTTGCATGCATGGCCCAGGGATTAAATATGGAAAATGTGTCGTGGTCATGATAATCCTTTAAAGTCATACGGCGGAGTCAGTCTCAGTCATGATACATGCAAGAAAATGAATAAAATGCATTCGCCAATCTTAAATTTGAAGCTATAGCGTATATATATATAGTGACGGTGACACAGTGAAAGTAAAATATTAAGACCAAAGATGCGGACTTTCGATATGCATGCGCATGGTGTACTCAAAATGACGATCGAGAAACCATGCAGGTGGACAAATTAGACTGAAATCTAATTGTACCTTTCCATTGCTGTAAAATAAGATTTAAAAGATGCAGGTATACAAATATATCTATATTGCAAAATGTTTGATGGCTTTGTCTCAAACTTGCCCCTTTCGAAGACCTAAAATACCACAGGGTGTCGGCTTCTATTTTTACCCACCGACCTTGTCATTTTCACGTTTGATTGACAATTTTATTTGCACAAGGAAATTTTCCTATCACACAGGAGATTTTAGCGGAAAGACAGCACACAACATGTGGCCAACCAGACGGGGATTCGGAGTGAAAATTACTAATTTAAATTGGCATCTATTACATTAATCATCAAAGGATAATAACATCATTTACAATGTTCGGGAACCGAACGACATGTATGATTGCCAAGTGTAGGTCATGGTCCGCGTCTCTACAGCTGACGGGACTGGTGAATACAAAATAAATAAATAAACAAACACCCAACAGATCATAACTTATTAGAAGTTTTTGGAACATTCCAGGTGCTTCTTAAGAATTATTGAATTGTTGCTGCATATTGTTTTATAATTAACTGGAACTCTGCCTCTCCGTGAAATCACCATGCACCTTGCAGCCTGGGGAGACCGCATGCTTTCCTGCTAAAGCTGAAGTTTTATCAGCAGTGCATGATTTCTGACTATATGAGGGCCTAAATGTACAAAGTTGCATACGGAGGTTACCAGATTAGCTATATGATTTGAAGTTAGGTCTCGTGTATACATCTAGTTAACCAAGGAATTGTGCATCTCAAAATTATTAAATAAATTTCCTACTTTTCTTCAAGTGAATTTGAATTAAATAAATGTAATTATATATTATATTTCCATTTTATATTAATTTCATAAGACGTAATTATGCTTCATTTAAATGTCACTGAAATAAAGTGCAAATTGAAGACCTGGATAAGTAAGTGCATGAAGATATGTAAGCCTACGTGCAATTTTCCTCTAAGATACCAGAATGTACTGCTATGAAATCATAGTAACTAGGCATGATTTTGATAAGCATTGTTGGACTTACGTAGGCCTATATATTTGAATAACATAACATACATTAAAATGTACTGTGAAAACATGTTTCTTTGGTGTTACTTCACAGTTTAGTATCGTTTTCTCACGTTTATAAACTTTGGTATTATGTGCATTATCCCCAATAGCACATTTTAAAAACACCTTTTCCACAATAAAAAATATTGTTTTTCCGTTATTTTATATTCTTGTTAATAACGATTTGTTTACATTAATGTGCATTGGCCTATTTATTATATATATGTAATAAATTATTGTTCCACTAGTACTACCAGTGTTTTCATTGTTTCTGATCCCTGCGGGAAAGAATCGATTCTAATGCATACATATTGCATGACGTGAGAGGATGTTTCCAGGTAATTCCCCCCCCCCCCCCGGCCCCCCACCACCCCCACAAAAAAAAAAAAAGAATAATCAGACCGCCAGTCGGCACAGCATCTCATGATGCTTCTGATAATAAACACGCCAGACTCAGTCACGTGAACCATGTCCATTTAAAAGGCTTTACAAAATAAACACGCCAGACCCAGTCACGTGAACCTTGCTGATGTAAAAGTAGATACGATTGGGTGAGAAAAGTTTGCAGCGTCAGTGCGTCACCGCTGGCTGAGGGATGACGCGGTAAAATTGGACCGTTCAGGAAAAAACCCAAACAGACGTGTCGTCTTGCATCTTAATTGTCCAGTAAATGTTTTATTTATTTTTATTTTTCCGTTATATTGACTAGATAGGATAATTCTGTGACTAAAGTCTGCAAAACCGCCTCGTTAATGTTCCTTGTGTGCTACATATTGCTAAATTCACTCATTATCGCTCAATCACCGTCAGCCGCGGAGGGGCGGTTACTTCAAAAGAAATTGCATGGATACCCTCAATTAAGAAAATAAGAGTTTTCACAAGTGCAAGACATATTTGTTTTGATTTTTTATTTCAAATTTTAGTACATTCGCACTGTTTCGAATGGGAAAGATTTGGATATATCAACGTTTATTTAGGCTAATCGTTGATCGAACCAAGTGCACACCTGTTTACCTGTCGCACCTGGATTTTTACCAGTGCAGATAAACGCGACAGACCAACTAAACAGCAATTTTATTATTGCATGAAATGTTAACAAACAGGGTAGACACATTTTTCCAGATTTTATTTTAAAATCAGTCGTCGTTTTTTTTTTTGCCTGCACATGTAAAAATATATTAATTTGACATAAAAAGGTATATTACAGGTAACCAGATAATTAGTGCATTTCACACCCATAAATTATATATTTTGCACATTGGACAAAAGTAAATAGTTTTTATTGCAATGTCCCTTATAACAAGTATAATATATAATTTAAATTAAAAAAATGAGAATTTACCTTTATTTACCTGATCTTACCTGTGCAGGTGAGTAAACTTTTACAGGTAGAAATTGGCAAAATTGAAATCCACAAGTCTCGTGGCTGTGCAGTTAATTAAAAGATAGTTTCTGCATATTGTTTTAACTCCTTCAAAAATTTCCTCTCCACTTTTAAAATGAAAAGTTGTCTTTATATTCTGTACTTACAAAGGTAATTAAATCTGTTTAAGATCAAAGGTATCATTTCAGGTAACCCAATAAACAGTGCAGTTAGTACCTATAATTCATAAATTTTACACATGGCACTCAAAATTAAGTTGTATGTTTTTTTTCTCCCTTATTACATGTATAAAATATATATACTTCATTAAAAAAATAATTTACCTGTATTTACCTGAACTCACCTGTACAGGTGAGTATGTTTTTATGTGTAACCATAACCAAAATTATCAATTTATGTTTTACATGTCTGAAAAATCAAAATATAATGGTTTTACACAGTTGACACTTGTTTATCCATATTCTTCTCAGCCACTTTTCAGCATGATTTTGTCACTGACACAGGTAATTAGATCAGTTGAAGAACAAAGGTACTATTCACATAGGTAACTTAATTACTGTATTAAAAGCACCTGTTCTTATATCAAAATGAATTATACAGTCCATAAATAGAGAAGGTATTAATTTATAGTAACTATATTGATGAACAAGGTGTTTGCTAACATATTCAGAAAAAAAAAATAATTTACCTTTACTTACCTGTACAGGTAAACATATGTGTTATATGTTAATAATCATAGAATGTGCTCTTTGGGTCAGCAAGCTTTTCAGGTGAAAAATATTTGATTTCCACCGAAAAATCTAATTTACTTGCACATTCTGGTTCGTTGGTGGTTCCCTTTACAGTATTAAACCAAATCATTTACCTTTTTCTTACCATTAATTAATAATTACCTTAGAGTGAAAAAAAATCCTTACATTTCCCTTTTTTTATCAAAGGGTTAATGGGTTACCTGAACAGGATGAAAGGGGTCATTTTGGTGATATACCAGTGAGTGGAAATACAGTTAGTACAGATTTACCTGTTTTTACCTGTATATACCTTAGTTACATACATATCAAACCAGGTATATAGAAAATAAATAAAATAACATGATGGACATATACCTGACAGTAAAAGCTGAAAATTTCACAAAGATACCTTTAACGGTTACTGAGATAATGTCTCTTATATAGATTCATGTCAAAATGTGGAAAAAATGCAAAATAAATCTGAACAGTAGGAGTGTGACAATCCACAGGCTAATCTGAACAGTAAAGGGTTAAAAAAAAAACTTCATTTTTCCATTAAAACCCCATTGTTACACTTTAAGATTGCCTAATATCAAAACCACTGATCTGACTTTGATAATATATAATATACATATTTTTCTATACATTCGGTATGCATATGCCAGAAATGATGTCAGTATCGTGTAATTGTTTTAAGTTCTAGGCCCAACCATAATGCACTTTGTAAAAAAACAAGAAATATATTTACTCTCTTAACATGAAAATTGCTGAAGGTACACATTTTTTGCCAGGGATATAACATTATTTAATCAAGATTCAATTGTATTCCCAAAATTAGTTCTGAATTTTTCAAATTTTATAAGTTATTAGCATAAATATAAAATCAGTACCTTAAATTTTGCCCAACTTTAGCCATGGCATATTTTTTCCCTGTAAGCACTGTTGATTTAATTTTCATATCTTGCACTGGTAAGGATTTAAGCTTCTAAATTCTGAAGTTATAAAAGGAATTGGTCAAAAACTAGCTTTTATGAAAGTTTTTATGAGACCATATCACACCTTGGCTGTACTGAAGCCCCTCTTTTATGTCCCCACATTGACCTTTCAGGCCAATTATGCATGCTTGAAGCGAGGCACTCTGCAGCCAGCCAGCTCTTTGGTGGCTTCAACTGGATCTAACTGTCCAACCCCGTCCACTAGTATTTGTTTAGGCCATAAACATAACAATAAACTTTTTTTTTAATATTTCGTTTATGATAAGAACTTAAAAAAATAAATGGAAAAGGAATTTATAGTTAATGAATTACAGGGGATTACCTTGCAATTACTGATCATTTATGGATCTTCCATGGATGGCCAAAATTGTATTTCAAATAACACCATGCAGTCACCATTGGGTATTTTTCATTTCAACCATAAAAATGAAAAATAAATAATTAAAATAAATTGTTGTTTACTATTAGGGATTATATGAAGCAAGATAATGATAGACAAGGATGCAGTTGATTATATTAAATTAATCTAAATTTCCAGGTCTTTTCCAGGTTGTTGGTTTATATTTATTACAAAATTAAAATAATAAATAAATATGTCAAAAATTTAAAATATTACTAAGACAAGTGTTCATTAAAGATTTTAATTTGTTTGACTTATAACTCATGGTTGTATCAGTTGTTACATGAGACTGGCTAAATAATCAAAATTTATATTGCTGGTCCTTTATTTCAGTTCATAAAATTAAACATTCCCAACTCCAGTTTGCTCCTGGTATGATATATTGGGTGTTTTGATCCTTGGATTAATTTTAACACATGTATTAGTTTTATAGCTGAGAATACTTCTTTTTTTCCTGATACCATTTAAAAAATTATAAATATTCAAATTTTTCCTGTAAGTGCTGTGGATATAATTTTCACAGCATGTACACATTAACATTTCATCTGTTAAAATCTGAAATTTGAAACCAATTGATCAAAAACTGTAGATTTTATTCAAGTTTCCAGGTACCATGTCTTCATTGTTTGCATCAGATCAGTATAAATGCAGTGTACTGGGCAGTTACATAACATCTTCAGGTCTGACCTACTGCCACTGTGAGTGTCTGGGTCAGGCTGGGTCAGGCAGTAATTACCAGAGAGCCTTTCTTTCTCTCTCTCTCTGGCAGTCTAGGTCTCTTTCTCTCTCTTTCTCTCCTCTGCTATTTCTCTTTCTTTCTCCATCTTTCTTTCTCTCTTTCTCTCTTTCTCTCTCTCTCTCTCTCTCTCTCTCTCTCTCCCTAATTGCCTCCCTTGCTCCCTCCATCCCATTCTGTTGACAGGTACTATAAACTAGATACATTAGCTATAAATGTTGAAGCAATTTAGAAATGTGAATCAACTGAAATATTCACAATCACATGTATGTTATACTGTAAATTTATAGTAACATTCAGAAACTTGGATTAAAATTATGTAATGAAAAAAAGGAATAAATGCAAATATTGTTAATTTTTTCTTGGCTCAGTAGAATGGGGAAAAAAATTATTTTCTTTGTTTCTCCATCTTTCTTTCTGTTTAAAATATTTAATGTTCATGAATAAACTTTTTTTTTATAAGCAATGTTGAATTAAATTTCATATCCTGTATGTATATGCAAGGGTGTTGTAACTCTCACTATCCCCTTCTTCATCCCACTGAGGCTTTGCTCCTTGGCACTGTGAACAATAGTTCTATGGCTATAGCATAAAATTTAATAATTAAAGAAAATATCTACAGAGAGACAGAGGCTTTGTAACTCTGATAACACAACACCCCTCCCCCCCCCCCCCTATCAATTCATTGCACCTGTGGAATGAGGACGTTATGGCAACTGTATACATATCATAAAATTGATAAAAAAAGGTTTACCAAATAAATTGGATCTCATCAGACAAATGTGTAAACTGTTTAACTGTCAACAGCTTATCAAAAAGGTAACCAATGGAAAGGCATGGTCAGGTCTCAAATATTATTTGCAACATTTTCTTCAATCATATAAACCAACCATGGCCCAGATTACATCTTCCTCTCAAACATTATCTACATTTCATCATATTTTTAAGATTTTAACCTTCCAGGTGGTTCAGTACTGTTGACCATTTGTCCATAGGTACCTATGTACATGCCAGAAATTATGTCAATATTGTGTAATATGTAGACGTGAGGGGCATCAAAATAATGCACCTTGTCAAGACCGATCTTGTCAAGATATTATGTCATACAGTCACAAATTCATAAATCCCCTCATCAGTATAGTTAATCATAACCTTTTATCTGTCAAATTGAACTCTTGCAGTTTTCCATACACTATAGATCCTTCAACAAATAGCCTTATCATCATTATACCACTGCTTAGCATACTGTCATTGCATTCATATTTGCTCAAATAAATTGCTTTTTTCAACCCCTCCCAAATAAATAAAAAATAAACCACTATATTTTACTCCATATTAATCCATCAGTCAGGTTATTTCATATATCATTTACTCACATATTACATTATATTCCTTTATAAAACCCAACATGACCATGATATTCTAAGCTTTATCTACTCAATATAGTATCACAATGTTGATACATTTATAGTCCAATCAGGATCAGCTGAGCGCCGTGACCCATGGGTCCCTTGTTTGTTCTACATTTAGTCTGCCAAGCATGCTGGGCTTACCCATGCACTTCTGGGCGGAGAGGGCATACCCTTGTTGTAAAGACTTTGGCCAGGGGTCTTAACGTGTTAGGCTGTCAGAGTCAGATGCAGACCAAAAACCTTGCAGTGACAAGTCAAGCATACTAACCATTATGCCACCATGCTCCACAAGCAAGCATCATGTACAACTCAAGCCTAATGTCTAAGGGTATAACATGAAAAAAAACCCATACAATTTCTGTTATTTTACAGCAGACGATCACGGTCTTATCCATGACCACTGCAATTATGTGGCATTTTCCCGAAACTGTAAGTATGAAACTGTCTGAGATTATATCAGAAAATGAAGACAATTAGAAAATGTCAAATGCCAGTGGTTTCTCGCCATCAGTGGCAGGTATCTGGTCTGAGGTAGACACTTCCTTCCTAGCTGACATATTAAAAGCCTCAAACTGTGGCAAAGTGGCAGCGTCTATCTATCATAGTACACAGACAGCAAATATACCTAGCACTTACGATGTTTAGGATGTCCCATCACAGAAAGGTCCTAATGTTGCTGCCATCCTCCTGTTAGTACAAGCATCACTGTACATCAGTCCACACACTTAGAATGGATCTGCAAAATTTGCCCAAATTGTTTTTTCTGGCACCAGCCACGCTTATAATATTTTGGACCAGTGTAATATACAAATTTTATTTCATTTTCAGTTGAAATTTACTGATTTTGTGCAACAGTCATATTTCTGACATTTCTTTCAAGAAAACAAATTAATTAATTTTTGGTATAATTTCCCTTTGTTATGTTGTGCTTTAACCTTTATAGCAAATAACGTGCATAATTTGTCTATCAGCTAATGAGACAACCATCTGCATTAGTAAGTCCATCATTTAATGAGCCAATTAATTAACCACCTGCATGAACTTGAATTCAGATATAGTCCACAAGTGACTATGTGTATCCACAGAAATCAGAGAGCTAGGGTTAAAATGAGGCATGGATTGAGTGGGAAGGGGAAATAGGGTGAAATGTGTTGCATACTAGCACGGATGTCAGCCACATAAACATGATTGTAGGTTGGGCCACCTGTCATTTGAATGAGAAAGCTATCTTAGAAGTATACACATGCAAAATTTCATGCAGATAAGTCAAACCACTGCTGACATATGTGTAATTTTTACCCTAGGCAGATGAACAGATGGTCATCATGCAAAAATAGTTGTAGGTGGTGCCATCAGTTTTGTGTATATTTAAAAGCTATGTATAATCTACACATTCACAAATCAGTATGAATCAGTATTCAACTAATCATTCGTCCACCTGCATGAAAAAGTACGAATCAGTTTTCAATAAATCATACGACAGCCTGCATGAATAAGTAATGAACTAATCACTCAAACAACTGCATGAATCAGTACTCAACTGATCACACAACCACCAGCATGAATCAGTACTCAACTGATCACAAAGCCACCAGCATGAATCAGTACTCAACTGATCACACAACCATCAGCATGAATCAGTACTCAACTGATCACTCAAACAACTGCATGAATCAGTACTCAACTGATCACACAACCACCAGCATGAATCAGTACTCAACTGATCACACAACCACCAGCATGAATCAGTACTCAACTGATCACACAACTACCAGCATGAATCAGTACTCAACTGATCACACAACCACCAGCATGAATCAGTACTCAACTGATCACACAACCACCAGCATGAATCAGTACTGAACTCATCACACAACCAACAGCATGAATCAGTACTCAACTGATCACACAACCACCAGCATGAATCAGTACTCAACTTATCACTTAACCACCTGCATTAATCTGTACTCAACTAATCAGACAACCACCTGCATGAATCAGAACTCAACTAATCAGACAACCACCAGCATGAATCAGTACTCAACTGATCACAAAACCACCAGCATGAATCAGTACTCAACTGATCACACAACCACTAGCATGAATCAGCACTCAACTGATCACACAATCACCAGCATGAATCAGTACTCAACTGATCACAAAACCACCAGCATGAATCAGTACTCAACTGATCACACAACCACCAGCATGAATCAGTACTCAACTGATCACACAACCACCAGCATGAATCAGTACTCAACTGATCACACAACTACCAGCATGAATCAGTACTCAACTGATCACACAACTACCAGCATGAATCAGTACTCAACTGATCACACAACCACCAGCATGAATCAGTACTCAACTGATCACACAACCACCAGCATGAATCAGTACTCAACTGATCACACAACAACCAGCATGAATCAGAACTCAACTGATCACACAACCACCAGCATGAATCAGTACTCAACTGATCACACAACCACCTGCATGAATCAGTACTCAACTGATCACAAAACCACCAGCATGAATCAGTACTCAACTGATCACACAACCACCAGCAATAAGTACTCAACTGATCACACAACCACTAGCATGAATCAGTACTCAACTGATCACACAACCACCAGCATGAATCAGTACTCAACTGATCACACAACCACCAGCATGAATCAGTACTCAACTGATCACACAACTACCAGCATGAATCAGTACTCAACTGATCACACAACTACCAGCATGAATCAGTACTCAACTGATCACACAACCACCGGCATGAATCAGTACTCAACTGATCACACAACCAACTGCATGAATCAGTACTCAACTGATAACACAACCACCAGCATGAATCAGTACTCAACTAATCACACAACCAACTGCATGAATCAGTACTCAACTTATCACTTAACCACCTGCATTAATCTGTACTCAACTAATCAGACAACCACCTGCATGAATCAGAACTCAACTAATCAGACAACCACCTGCATGTATCAGTACTCAACTAATCAGACAACCACCTGCATGTATCAGTACTCAACTAATCAGACAACCACCTGCATGAATCAGAACTATTACTTAACCTCCTGCATGAATCAGTACTCAACTTACCAGATAACCACCTGTGTGAATCTGTGCCCAACTAATCAGATAACCACCTGCATGAATCTGTACTCAACTAATCAGACAACCACCTGCATGAATCAGTACTCAACTTAGCCACCAAGGGTGACTAAAATGTTAGATATATCTGAGAGTACATTTTAGTCACCATCCCATGTATGCACTTGGGTGGGATTCTAAGCTCAGTATGGTTTATGTCTATAAAAGGGAGAAAACCCCTCAGTTACTTAAGTACCTCATTTTTTAAGACAAAATCCTGGAAAAATCTGTAATCAACTAATCAGTCAACCACTAGCAATGTTTAAGCTGAGTATACCTTGAAGATAAAGGTAAAAATAATTTTTCAAGTTTCTTTGATAATTAGTATCCCTAAACTCTCATTTTGATTTTCATAATAAATCTTCCATCCACTTGAGAAATGTCAGGTTTTAAGTGTTTAAATGAAATCAAGAATTATTCAAGGTTGGAGCCTCCCTAATTAAATAAAGGTCATGACCAATGTATAAAAAGGCTTCATCCTATTACCATCTATGCATGATAAGGATATGAAAGAAATCTAACCAGCAGTTTTTGAATTATTTAGCTCACACTTTTTTGTCAAGTGGCAATCATTGGATATTTAAAGAAAGCATAAAACCAAGAAAACGATCATAGATAACACCAAAAGTCTCCCATGCATGACAAATTTATCCAAAATCTAGCGTTTAAAATTTTGATTGAATTTCACCAAAACATGACTTGCTCAGGGTCAAGATCACTCTCCTGTTATACATTTTGGACCCATTTGTAATTGGCTTCACCTCTCAATCATCATATTACTTTAGGCACAAGCAAAATCTGAAAGAGATATGTGAAATATTTTTGAGTAATCTTATTGGAATCAATGGATTATCTAAAGCTGTGCAATGTGATAAAAGCATAACATTTCCAAGAACTTTCAAAATGCTGATACAATGAATGCACAGAATCTAATTTCATACATGTTGGAGAAAATGAAAACTGAGAACACTCAAGAACTTCAAAGTGAAATTAATGCACTATTTTGGCTTTTATCTTTCACCACCCATTTTTCAAAACAAATATCCTGTATTGCCCAGAAAGGTATAATGTTCCATGACACTGTTATAGATGGATCCCATAAAGGTGCTTTGGTTTCATTGTCCAAGCTATAAATACCTTACACAAAGTGAGAACATGACATTAACTAGAGAACATCAAAGGGCCCAAAAGTACAAATGTTAGCTTTTCATGAATGGTTAATAATGCAAGTTTTCATGTTTTTGCCTCATGTTATGGCAATTTCAAATCTCAACTGTTGTCCACTGGGAACCACTACAAGTCATAATGGAGTTAAATACAGGAGCCGATCCAGGATTTTTTTTGCAAGGGGGTGGGGGGTAAATGCTAATGTAGATAAACATTGGGTGATTATTCAGAGCAATTTACCTGTCATGGTTTAAAATTGGTCTAAAAATATTTTTGTTTTAGAGCGGATGGGGCCCCCCCCCCCCCCTCAGTTCCGCACCTGAACAGCTTATTGCCATTGCCAGGAATAATCCTGGATCTTTGTCCAGGCATGGATTGATAAGGGGATAGGTATATGGTATATAGGTATAAATGGTAATCACATGCAACAAACACACATTTAACTGACACTAAACTAACTTCCAAACACACTAAAACCAAAATCATCTGGATGAAAATGAGTTGTACATGATGGTAATGTGGACTCCTGGGATCACAAAAGAGCATCCTAACAGTAATAAATATACCTTTAGTTTATCATGGAAAAAGTCATGCCATCATACCATATGAGAGGGTTGCACAAACATGCTGCCAACTATAAGCAACTTTTTCAGAAAAAAAAAACTGTGAAAAAGACTAATGAACACAGGGAAGTACTAACTCTTTTTCTTAAAATCAGTTTCTTTTATCATACATGAAAACAACACTGAAACAAATGACCATCTGATGCAGGAGATGTCCTGAATATGACGATGTTATCAAACCTAGCCACTGTTGCAGATATAATTTTCTATCTATATGCACAAACAGATAAAATCTATGGTTCTTTATAATCTTCAGTATCTGACTGATGATTCTCTTGGAAATTGAAAATCTTACACACACAATAAACTGTGTCATATTCTTTATATAATCTATTTAATTTTTATAGTTACTATCCAACTTGATTATGAATCAAAAGTAATAAAAAGAAAAGTTATTAAACCATACTAATAAAATATACAGAGCTGTGTATCAATATTTTTCTTAATTGTGGTTAGAAAGAGCATCTCATTGTCTCAACTCTGTCCTGGAGTCACATGTGGAGTGTGCCAAGAAGTCTTTTGACAAAAATGAGGGGTGTGCCAAGGAGTCTTTTGACAATGATATGGGTTGTGCCTTCCTGTCTTTCCAAAATTAATACTGGCATGTCTAGGGGTCTTTTGTCTTAAAAGGAGGGTCTGTCGAGGGGTCACATTGAACATAAAGAAGGGTGTGCCCAGGGGGTTTTTTTACCATGAAGAAGAAGGTGCCCAGGGGTCTTTCAACCATGAAGAAGGGTGTCCCTAGGGACTTTTGCCCATAAAAAAGGGTGTGCCCAGGGGTTTTTTGATCATGAACAAGGGTGTGCCCAGGGGTCTTTTGACCATAAAGAAGGGTGTGCAAAGGGGTCTTTTGACCATGAAGAAGGGTGTGCAAAGGGAAATGTTGGTCATGAATAAGGTAGTGCAAAGGGGTGTTTTGACCATGAAGAAGAGTGTGCCCAGGGGTCTTTTCAACATAAAGAAGAGTGTGCAAAGGGGTTTTTGACCAAAAATAAGGGTGTGAACAGGGTTTTTTTGGGCATGAAGAAGGGTGTGCATAGGGGTCTTTTGACCATGGAAAAGGGTGTCCCTGGAGACTTTTTACCATAAAGAAGGTAGTGCCCAGGGGTCTTTTGACAATGAACAAGGATGTGCCCAGGGGTCTTTTGACCATAAAGACGGGTGTGCAAAGGGGTCTTTTCACCAAGAAGAAGCATGTGCCCAGGGGTCTTTTCAACATAAAGTAGGTAGTGCCTAGGGGTCTTTTGACCATGAACAAAGATGTGCCCAGGGATTCTTTTTGGCCATGAAGAAGGGTGTGCTCAGGGGTCTTTTGACCATGAGGAATGGTGTGCCCAGGGGTCTTTTGACCTTGAACAAGGATGTGCCCAGGGGTCTTTTGTCTAAAAAAGAAGCGTTTGCCCATGAACACTTGAACAAAATGGATGTGCCAAGGGGTCTTTTGACCATAAGAAAGGGTAAGCCCAGGGTTCTTCTGACCTTGATGAAGGGTGTGCAAAAGAGGTCTATTGACCCTTAAGAAGGGTGTGCCCAGGGGTCTTTTGACCATGAAGAAGGGTGAGCATAGGGGTCCTTTTGCTATAAAGAAGGGTGTGCCCTGGGGTCTTTTGACCATGAAGAAGGGTGTGCCCAAGGGTCTTTTGACCATGAAAAAGGGTGTGACCAGGGGTCTTTTGAGCAAGAAGAAGGGTGTGCAAAGGGGTCTCTTGAACATACAGAAGGATATGCCCAGTGGTCTTTTGACCAGGAAGAAGGGTGTGTGAAGGAGTCTTTTTACCATGAAGAAGGGTGTGCCCAGGGGTCTTTTGACCATGGTTGTGTGTGTCCAGGCTGTGCTGAATTAGAAATTCACTCCTGATTTAAAGTAGATTATCTGAATGTTTCCAGTCAGTTTAGACTGACACATTTCCAAGAACACATCCATATCTCCTCCTTCACACTAAGAGAATCCTTTCTTTAATACTTTAACCAAAGCATTTAGGACTGACTTTATTTTCCCCAATCTGTCTGTCTGTCTGTATTTTTGTCTGTTCCTTTGTACCCTTTCTCAGGTGACTTGTAACATGGCAGCCCCTATGAGGGGTTGCAAGATTTTCAAAATAGGAAAGTATTCAGAGGACAGACTTCAGGTGGGAATTTTTACATGAAGAGTTTTTGGTGGCCATTAGACCTGTATCATCTGAGCAGAAACCTGAGGAATGTTCTGGTGACGACCATGCCCTCATCTGCAAACTTATAGTAGGGTTTCAATCGAACTTATTGAAAAATGAGTCAGATATATGGAAGGACTGACTGGTATTTTTAAGCAACCCTTGAACTAAGTATTTGTGTTTTTGCAATCAGACACCAGCAGAAGCATGTGCTCTTTGATAGCTATCTAGCTGTTTCCCTGTTCAAATGCTCTGCACAAATCAGTTAAATCAGCAGAGCATATAATTCAGCTATGGGGATCCAGATCTGTAATTTCTGTATACCATCTGCAGTAGCCTGACATGATGAGCAAAACTGATAGCAGAACAATTAATGCCTTTCATCCTGATTACTGTAATAGTGGAGTTCAAGCTCTTTATGGTAAGAGCATTGTATTTATTACATTGACTAGCAGACAAGTCAGCGTCATGAAAAGTGTTCGAATTACCTTCCTTTGAGCTCAGCCTCTACTTAATCGGCTTCTGTGGTAAGTGTGATATGTGATATCTGTGATACATGATGTTATAGCAATATATGGTGAAAGGATCAACTGTGACATTTATATGTAAAATATATTATGTCTTAAAATTTATGCAAAATATCAAACAAACAAAGAAATACATATATATTTATGATATTTTTATATTTATATATAGGTGACTTTTTAGACAAAAACAAGCAATGGAAATAAAATTTTTAATAAGTCAGTGCCAATAGTTAGAAACAGCTAAGAGGGGTTGTATAATATAACACTACTTCCTGCCATATAACCTTGTAAGTCAATCTGCGGTGATTGGGAATGCGGGAAGCTGAGTTCTGGCTTGATTTCATCCTACCACTAATGCAGCCTTTTGCATCTCCATCTAGTGCTTCTGATATATAGGCATCTTTGCCAAGTGTTTGTTCTCAAAGAAGCAGTGACAAAACATTGTGCAAATTTAAGATATAATAAACTGTCGTTCCCATATGGCGCTGCTTGTCACATGATGTGTTCTCAAAAATACAACTGCTCACCTCTAATAACTGATAATTATATGACTTGAGATAAAAGTACAACTGCTAACTAAAAATCACTGGTGCTCACTAGGGTTTGGATGATATCATTTTTTTTTTATATAACAATAATGACACATATAATAGAATACGGGTATTCTACAACCTGTATCCACCATATCACAGAGGCATGGGTAAAGTTAGGCATGGAATGTTCCTGACATGACATGACTCCAAATTGTGGCATCAGTGATGCCAATTAAACTCCTCATATATGTGCAATTTTCACCAAAAACAGATCAACAGATGGATACACCATGCAAGATTTCTGTCCGAGACAGCAATCCACTGCTAAGAAAAAGTGCATCAATGCATACAAAAAAAACAGAACAGCAGATGGCACTACCTGTCTGGTTATATCAAAGCTATCAAAAACGGATTAACATGCCAAAATATCAGGCATCAAAATACATCCATCCACTTCTCAGATATGGGGGATTTTTATCAAAAGCAATCATACAGATGGACGCCATGCAAAAAGGATTGCAGATGGCACCAACAGTCAGAGGTATCCAAGATCTTTGGACATGCACAATTTCAGGCTGATACGGCAAATCACTCCTAAGAAAAGGGCATTAATCTGTTCTATGAAAACGGGTAGGAAGGTTTCGCCACCTGTTTGGTCTACAAGAAAACTCTCCAAGATGGATGTACATGCCAAATTTCAGACCAATACATTGAACCACTCCTGAGATAGGAGCAATTTTAACCTAAAGCAAACATATGGATGGACGCCACACAAAAACGATTGCAGATGGCACCACCAGTTTTGAATATGAGATGGAAGTATCCAAGATCTATGAACATGTGCAATTTCAGGCTAATACAGCAAATCACTCATGAGATAAGGGCATTAATGTATACTATGAAACTACTATGGTAGGTGGCGCCACCTATCTGCTCTACAAGAAAACGCTCCAAAATGGATGTGCATGCCAAATTTCAGACCAATACATCAAACCACTCCTGAGATATTTCACTTAAAGCATACATACTGATGGACACCACACAAAAACGGTTGCAGATGGTGCCACTAGTTTTTGATGTGAGATGGAGGTATCCAAGAACTACGGACCTGCACAATTTCAGCCAAATACGTTGAACGAACATATGGCAAACACATGGATAGATGCCAGGCAGAAATCAATGTAGATGATGTAGGCCACCAGTCTCGAACATGAGATGATGTGATTCATGATCTGTGGACATGCAAAATTTCAGATCAGTACATTGAACCACTCCTAAGATATGGGCTGTTATCAAAATGACATCCAGATTCACACTGCACACAGGCGCAGTAAGGACTGAAGGTGGCACCACTAGTCTTTGTCAGCCACAACTACCTAGATGACTGAACAACTATGCCGGGTTTTGGAAATATTGGTCTAAGGGTATCAGACCAGTTCTCCAGAAACGAATAAGTGACGGCAATGGAACTGGGTCAAAAACATGTGGATTCAGAAAGTATAATATGAAAGTATAATACTCAATAGCCATCCACCGCTGGGACAATAAGACTGGGAAATAAATTTCCGGGGACAGCTTGGTGGACTGTCTTTGATATCAGAGTAGACACTCCTTTTCTGAACCAAAAAATTTCAGATAATCAGCCGATATATTTGTCATTTGTGTCATTTAGTTTTCACTTATACTGGGACTGCATGTTTTTTTAATAAAAGGAAAACACTGATCTTTGGCTTATATTCAGGTCTGTTCACATATTAATTTTGATACAATGCCTGACTAGGAATGATTAATCCACAAACGTTTTAACCCAATGAATAGTGTTTCAGGTCAAAACCACAAAATTTTAAACCCCCAATATTTTCTGAATCCACAGTAGTATCCAAAAAAAATTTTTTTTGCGGATACAAATATTGTGATATACTGAGATATCTTAATATCAGTATTTGGCCCATGGGCTCTAGCAATTAACTGTAATCATATATCAACTGTCAGTATACTTTCCTCCACATTCTGCCGGGGCTACCTAAAGGGCTATCACCCAAAAATTGACAGTTTACAGTATGAGAAAACAATTCTGTTAGTTTTAAGAACAATATCCATTCACCCGTGTATTTTTTGTAAATTATAATGATTACTTCTACACAGGATTTCTTGTGATTCATTATATTAAAGTACATTTGTGAAAATAAATGATTTCTGAACACCTGAAGACCCTGGTGATGTCATTATCATTAGGAAATAATCCAAAAAGGCTATGTTTGTGTTCCAAATATGTGGGTAAAAATGCATATCATGATATCATGATAACAGGGAAGTAGCTGATACAAATATCCCAGCTGTCAGACACAGGGATGGGGCCAGGTACTTGCACCTGTACCTGTACCTATGTACACATTTCAGAGTACCTGTATCTGTACCTGTTTCTGCCGGTCATGAGTAGGAAGTACCTTGTACCTGTACCTGGAACTAAAGTACCTGTATCTGGTACAAGGTACTCCAGGTACATTTTCATATTTTCATTTTTTAAAGTTTTTTCCTCTTTAAGTATTAAAATTGATTACCTGTAGTGTAAAATAATCAGAAAGCCATCAGTGTGATAATATATTTTATACTTATATTTATAATTTACTTCAGCAAATGAATTCAGTATTGTTTGATAGAAAAAAAAGGCATGTTAACTTGCATATATATGTAAATTTATGCTGCTATTATTATCTTTAAAAACGTCTTTGAAGTGATCATAAAATAAATGTACCTGTACCGGTACCTAGGTACTTTGTGAAAATCAAGTACCTGTACCTGTATCCAGGTACTTTCACTTGTACCTGGCCCCAACCCTGCAGGGTCAGACACTGCGATTATCCTGGATATCAGTTATTGTTCCAAACTGCTCAAATCACACTAATGACACTTAAAGTGCTATGCATGAGATATCTCCCTTAAGCTGCCAATGTACCAAAGTTAAGCTCAATTTACCTCGTACTCCTCATGATCTCTTAAATTATTCATAATTATACTTATGATAATGATAATAACAATAAATTTATATTTATCATAAATAAATATACATTTTTATTATAATTCTTCTTCTTATTATTATGCATGTACAATCAATTTCCCCTTTACCTATTAAGATTGGTCAGAAAGAACAGCATAGTTAAAGCTCTGATGGATGTTTTATATACATGATCCAGCTAAAAGCACAAAACATAACCCATAGATCACCTGAGCTTCAGCTCATTCTTTCCTGGTGCATACTATGCCATTCACTATTTTAATATTATGGTCATGATTACTATCTCAGCAATATTGTGAGTATAAAACATCACGAACTGGGTGAGAGTAAATACAGGGAGCAGGTGGCTGATTATTTCAGGTAATCAGTCCTGTCATTGTGACAAAAACACACTACAGGCTGCATGAGAGATTAGACTGGAGTAACTGGGACTGGAACTTTAGACTAGAGGTCTGCAATTAGATTACAATGGAGTCTTCATGCAACCCCCCCCCCCCCCCCCCACCTGCAGGTTCGATGTTACAGCTCTAGTAATGTACACTCTTATACATCTGCAGGCTGGACAATGCTGACCTTCAAATCTGAGAGCTAGCATATGATTAAAGAAATGTTTCTAAGGGAACAAACTGTCCAAAGAACTGGCTTTTGTGGATCAAAGATGGAGTACAGGATTCAAACCCAGTAGATTGTAATTTTAAATCTTAGCCAGGATGGTAAGATTCTTCACAGTCAGCCCCAAATTAGGGTGAGAACTCTGCATGTTTAATGGGAAAGCCATGCCCATGGGCCATGTTTTGCTCACATGGGACTGTGCCTTTTGGGAGTTTGTCAGTGGTATGAACCAGCAATGCACGATTACATACCCAGGGCCCCCAGGTGCAGTAGTCCCCAGGCCTGGTTAACTCCAGGATATAAAATGTGAAGAATCAAGTGATACTGCCCTATCATGCAGCCTGAAACTGGAATAAAATTCTGCAGATGTACATAAACACTTAGTCAAGCTGCATTAAAAAATGGAGGTGGCTACCTGGCAAAAAAATTAAAAGAATCAATCAGTGTCATATATTTAATATTGATTGCGTTTGCACGCATGAGGGACCTAGGAACCCCCCACCCCCACCCCACCCCCTGCAAAAAAAATTTGATCCTAATATTGATCCCCAAACCAGGAAGGCTTAAAATATTCTCTGAATTAACTTGGGCCAGCTGGCATCAGATTAACCTGACGACTCCTTCCTGAACTGATTGCTTGACGAGTCTTATTATCCTGTCACTCCACATCCAAGACAATAAAAAATATGAGACCACTTAATACAAGAAGCAGCCAATCTAAAATGGGCCCAAGTCCAACTGGATAAACTTAATACAAACACATTTTTTTGATATATGGCCTGGCCTCGCCCCTATGACATATACATCAATTAACTGCCATCATATGTCAAGCTTACAATACTGATAATAAGTAAATGCATCTCTTGCAAGAAGATTCAGAGCAGATTTTGATATAGAGAGGCGTCTGTTTGGAGATCAGTATGAACTGCATGTGTGTTTTATCTATGACTTTGTGACATCCTCTCATATTATAGATAAAATGTTCTCTTATCAGTATGGATTTTTTTAATTTACATTTTCATTATATTCTAATTCAACAAACAGGACACAGATCATAAACAAACCCATATATACACATCCAAAGTAATGAAATGATTATGCTTAAAGGGACATAATCAGGAGCAATATTATGCCTATTTGTTCACACTATTAGTTCAGTTTTGCTTTATACAAAAGGTTTCCAGCAAAACCATTGTACCACAGTCTTAGTATCTTGCATGCAACAGTTTAACACCTTGTTATGGCTCTGCGTGTTGGTAAACACAGTCTACGTGTGTCCGTTTACCATAACAAGGCAGCGTGACCGGAGGTCTGATGTGAGCCACAACACACAGTATTTCAGCCAGCGAGAACATGTATTACACTTTTTTCGATTAAGTCAGTCAGGGCATCACCTGTTTGACACGTGTTGTGGCTTCACCATGCTCACGGCCCAGCGTGCTGTGTTTATGTTGACACCTGTTGATCGCGCCCGGTCCACTGTTTTTAACACTCGTTTACAGGATTAAGCAAACGGTGTTCAAGGCAATATTTGGGCAGGTACAGATTTATTTTAAGGAAAGAACCTATTTTTCGTGTTAACTCAACATGCTTTATATGTGATTTAGCCCCTTTAAAACCAGCTATTCTGCTACCTTTTATGTTGAATATATGTGATTTCTGGCATAATCTGAGAAAAACTTAATGAACTTCAGGAAATTTCTGTTAGGAAAAGTTCTTATAACACCTCTGAGATATCTGTATGAGCTTGTTTATGTACAAGCTGTTGGTAGACAAGGTATTCAACTGCAAATGTCAACAAACAAAAAAAACAAAACAAATTTTAACCTAAGGTGGTTGGTTGCATATTTGTGGGAGGTCTCTAGTTCCAAAACACCCTTTACAAAACTCTGGTTTTTCTGACTTGCTACAATTAAGATGTCCTTGTTAATTGAGTCGAGATTATTTTTACCAATACTTTATTAACACGTGGGTATAAATAAAATGATCAGCCCGTGTATGTTGGGTCCACATTTTCTGGCCTGTTTTTATATAAGAATCTTGAGAGTGTCTTTATTAACAAATGTCAGATATATTGAAAAAGGCCAATTTGAGTTGGATAGAATAAAGCATTAAGGCTATCAATTGGCAGAAGGTAAAACAGAGATTAACAGTCAGGTTTCAGTGATCTTTTAACATTTAGGCCCAAGGGCCGTGACCTTATGAAACATGTATGGTCAGGCTCATTATTAATTCTGCTCTTATTGGTCAGAACATCATTGGTCCTGTGCCAACTCTTTGGTTGCAATACATAGCATACTGTACATACTGAAACGTTCAGTAGCCACTGAAAATACAAAAGGAGTTATACCAGCACTTTCCTAAAGAGTGGCAGGATCATATGTGTTGGCTTAATAACAATAATTATTCTAAATATGACACATATATTTCAGCATCCTGGTAATATGAAAACAAATTCCTGTGTTGTTGTTGTTTTTTTTTAAGATTTATTTGTGGAAGAAATCATACATAGGAACACTGAGTACTTCCAGTACTAGCTTACACCAGTGGCAAAAGCAGAACAACCTGTTCTATCATAGACAGGAAAAAGTTTAACTGAAGACAAGGCTGACTGTTGTATATAGTGATGACTGGTTTAAGGAGATGCGGTAGAAAGACATAAATTTCATAAATCACAATTCATGCTGTACATAAAGTGTTCAGTGCTGGCTCACATATCCCAAGTACTATCAAACATGTAATCTAAACATACTGAAAGTGATAATGCTGGAGAAAAACTTCCTTTGGTGAAAAGTACAAGTTAAAGAAGATTAATCTAGTTGGGTAAAGATTTACTAACATAAACCTGTCACAAAACCCTTGAGATCTACAAAATAATCCCTTCGCCCAACCTCTTTGGGCCCCAGGTACTCAAATGGTCAAATAATGCACACATGTGGTATGTCTGTGCATCAGACACAAGTAATCTGTTGTTTACACACATGGTAGCACCTCGGGATCAGCCACATCATATTGGCCCATACAATTTATGCACTTGAAAACGACAAATCGCCTTTGAAAATGACGATGTATTATACAAAAGCCACTTATTCTGTTGCCACACCAAGTTATGAAACTAGCATTCAGGTTGAACTGACACCACCAATATTTCAAATAAAGGGTTAACTAGAGGATATGAACTAAATTAGATGAAAAAACACACATATATGTGATGGGTACAGCTGATTTTATGCAACTAGATTATGCTTCTTTAAATTAGACCCACACGGTCGATCAGCTGTAAACTACAATTATGGCTTCAGGAATCTGCCCCAAGATCAGAATGGACTGCATACAATTTTTTTATCTAAACAGCATACAGGGCAGGAAATCGAGAACAGCCAGACAAAAACCAAAAGTTCCAGCTACCTTCAGTTACTTCAAAATGACCACTTTGACCTTGAGATAAATCTTCATCACAGTTTTCATTGCAAGGGCTTTATCAGCTAATTCCTCACAGCAATAAAACATGAACTTTCCAGTAGAATCAATTTCAAAACATTTGCAAACAGCAATAAAAGTACAAACTTCAAAGGGATCCTTTGATCAGGAGAAGCCATGTTGATGGAGTGATGGATTCATGGGATCCTTGCGAGTGTACAGAGATGATGATGATACCAGAGAATTAATGGTGACCCCATCAGACCATAATCTTACAGCTACTACTTACCCAGAAGGTCTAGCCTGTCTTCCTCCAAGAGCCGATTGATAAGGCTGTTGGCTTTCTCAATGGTGCACACTGCCATGTCCACTAAACTGAAGCCCCCAGCTGGACTACGGTTACCCATGTATCCTTCAACACGCACTCCTGCGTCTTGGAACATTTCCTTTCAAAGATAAACAGAAACAAACACTAAATGCTACCATACATTTTCTATTTTGTGAACACATGTCAGTTTGGTTTCTCAAAGCATTATAAGCAACAAAAGCTCACTGACATTGAGAAAATAATTTATATTTTTTCAATATAAAAGTGGACTGTAAACTCATAACAAATGACCATAGTAGAATAGACTTATCAGCACAAAATGAATAATGGTGCATGAGATCACTATGTTATCCTCTTGTACATCTGATGCAGATCACTGAATTAATTTACATATTGCAAAAAAATGAGGAACACTATAAACACAATATAAATACAAACACTGCCTTTTTACAAGCAGTAGAAAGTCATCACAGGGGCACCAAAGTCTCATGACATCTGACCACATTAAATATGCATGGATTTTGCCAGGAATCAAACTGAGGTAAGATATTGTATTGGTTAATATTTCTGTAGGGTTTCCTCAAAATCCATCATATTCCTGATAAGTAATTGCAGCAACAATAAAAGTTAACAGACAAAACGTGGGTATACCATAATATATCCCATCACAGACAGACATTAAAAATTTAGATTTAAAAAAAATTTTTATCACATCCTAGGATTTTCAAGGATATCAACAAATGGTCAAACAATGAATCTGCCACACTGAAAGACACTGATAGACAGTCTGGTGGTGTATTTATTTGGATTTAAACATGAACTTACCTGTAAGTACAGTGTTTTCTCATGGGCAACTGAGACAAATGGGAGAATCATCATAGCTTTCTTCTTGGTCTCTAGGACCCGTTTCAACATCAGAAGCTCGGCTACCATGGTTTTACCGGCACTAGTTGGAGCAGAGTAAACCAAATTCCCACCATCTGAAAGAAAAACAAAAAAATCATGAGTTCCGTATAATTATTTAAATTTTTCAGTCGTTTGTTCTTTTTATTCAATGATCTGAATCTATATTGTGTAAGCAAATCCCAACTGCAGGCCTGCAAAAAAATTAAATAAAAGAAAGAAACAAATATCTTCTTATGTTTTAATCTTGTATTCAAATTGCTGATATATCGTTTCACCAACTTGCAATTAAAATATGCCAGCAATCAGTTCTCATGAGCTAAAATTTTGACACAAAAATATTTGTTTTTATAGATTTGAAATGTAATTCAAGTGCAGAGGGCATATAATAATACAATCTCCACATAATATTTTCATATGTAAAATTCTGTTCTATCCCAAAATACAATTTCTTCAATAAATATTATGAGTTTTCTATTTATGGTTAATTAATTGGTTTGCCATCTTCCGTGAGGTGTTGACACCCAATTCAGATTTCACTCAGGTCAACCAATCCTAAATTAACCACATACCAAACATGTTTTACCATTAAGAAGGAATCTGCTTTGAAGTGACATTTTACTAACATAAAAGTCTATCAATCTGTTGGTTTATTTTTTTTAAATAAGTAGTTCCAACAAATGTTTTTCGATTTTACTTTCAAGGTGTTTCGCTGGTAAATTTTCTATTAACAACTTGTAATTATGAAATTCTTGCACAGCTTACTTTTACATCCTTTCAGCCTCCCTCATTTTTTCCTATTTTCTTATTTATTCACCATTTTTAAACATAAATCCTATTCACATAAATAATAAGGTCTTCATTAACAGATTAACAAATATACCTTGCTCCTCTTGTACTGCCCAAACCAGTTATTTAAGTGAAGTAAAAGGTTTATCCAAGGAAATTTTCAGAAATAGCTGAATTCAAGCACCTTCACAGCCTTAAATATGCATAAAAATTTCATGTTTTTTAAGGCATTGGGGAACTGTGAGACAAGTATCACTAAAATTATTAAATCAATTTTAAAGGAATTTTGTGGACAGGTGTTATGTAGCAAGGAGGACATGTTTTATAATGCGTTCTAGCTTATCTTACCTGCACCTCATTGTATAAACTCCCACTTAGCCTGTCTCAGTGTAGCACCCTCATATTAAGGATGTATGCCAGGTGTTACTCCACTTCAACAAAGTAGGGTTTACACACACTGGCACAGCCCTGGACAGCCAAACCATGCTTATCACACAAACTGTTATCTACTGACCCGAGAATGACATGGCAACACACATCCCTGACCAGGGTACTGGCTCTCATAATATGTGAAATTTGAGTGACATAATGGATGACCAGAAAAAGCCATAGGATAATAAGTCACAAGAAATAAAGTCACTGAAAAATAGGCACAATTTTAGAAGGGAAATATAGTCACAGGTTTGTGTTGGGAAAAGGCCAGGAAAATAAAGTGAGCAGACCAAAAGGCCACATTTTTATTAAAAATACCACTATAAAATCTGACATTATTCATAAACAGCACTTTTTTCTATTTTTTTCAGTGATATACCATTTTTTTTAAAATTATACACAAGGTCACTATTAAACTACAGCACAAATTTAATCACTTAATGACCGGCTTCTTTATACTTTGGGATTTGCAAAAACATGTATTCTCAAAACTTATATGACGTCACTCTTTAAACCAGTATTAGTTATTGATAGTTTTTTTGTGATAGATATCAGAATACCAGTCTAGAGGTTGATTTATTTTTTAAATGCTATTGCCATTCATTGTGTATTTTCTACATCAGCTAGACCGTATACATAGTAACCTTAAAATAATAGAACATGCCAAAGGATGCACAGGCTTTAAACGATCTAGAGGAGTACTCATGTCCATGGGCAGAAATCAAACATGAGAGAATCAATTACAATTAAGTACAATATATTTTTCACACATTTATTGGTTGCACAAGAAAAACAAGGGACCCATGGGTCACGGCTCTCAGCTGATCGTGATTGGACTATAAATGTTTCTCCACTGTGATACTATATCGAGTCGATAAAGCTTATGAATATCATGTACATGTTGGGCTATTATAAAGGAATGTAATGTAATATGTGAGTAAATGATAAATGAAATTACCTGACTGATGGATTAATAGAGTCAAATAAAGTGGTTTATTTTTTATTTATTTAGGAGGGGTTGATAATTGTGATATATTTGAGCAAATATGAATGCAATGACAGCAGTAATAAGCAGTAGTAGAATGATGATAAGGCTATTTGTTGAAGGATCTAAAGTGTATGGTAGTCTGCAAGCGTTTAATTTGACAGATATGATGTTATGATTAACTATGCTGATGAAGTGATTTATGAATATGTGACTGTATGACACAATATCTCTTTAGTCTTGACAAGGTACATTATTGTGATGCCCATTATGTCTACATATTACACAATATTGACATAATTTCTGGCATGTACATAGGTACCTATGGACGAATAGTTATACAAAATATTAAAGTATGAATATATCTGATTCATCTTGTTCTTGCTTACTAAGGCTGACTTTGGGATGGGGTTCAGAGAAGGGAAAAGTGAGGGCAGCACGAAGGTGGATGTAGAAATATTCTATTGTAATGTTTTTCATTTATATAAGAATATGAAAAGCTAAGAGGAAAGGGGCCCTCCTACTTGGTTATAGTAAAGTTCTAAATATATGATTGCAAACTAATACTCTGACAAGACTGTCATGAAGAAAAACAGTAAAAGTTTTGAGATACTGTGTTGCATACGAAAATTTACAGATGGACAGGCAAGTGGACAGAATGGACTAATACCTTTATTTCACTTTCAAGAGAATAATGCATTTAAGTTTATATATAATCCTAATTTTTTAAGCAGATCCACTTTTTCCATTAAGAAGTTTTTATCTGAATCATTTTTTTATTTACAGGTTTATAAATTTTTAATTAAAAAACCTGAAAATATAAGTTAAAATATTAGAATTGTTGCAAAAGTTGCAATCATTATATATACAGAGTAAAAAACATTGGGTCATATTATGCATACACATATATTTTATTATTTTTAAATCATAAATGTTTAAACTGATTTTAAAAGAAAATAATGCCACAACATTGCATCTACAAGAATATTCCTTGAATCACTATTAAAAAGTTTTGCACATTGGAGTTTTCAGGACATGCTTAATTTTATCACCAAAATAAAATAAAAGTAAATTTGATAGAATAAAACATCTTTTCAAATAAAGTATACACACTGTTGGTTGAATGAGGGACAAACAATATCATTGTGCTAATTACTATCCCAGTTTTAATTAATTACTGGAATTAATAGTCAATTTCACACCTGGTGAAGTTTTTTACTCTTCTGAAGTAAGGAATTACTTATCTCATGAACATCCACACTTTCACAGCAATACACCACTTTGTGGACACAATTAAATGTACACTTTAATCATTGTAACCCTGGTGGTTCAATACAAAATCTAAAATGTAGCATGTCCAAGAATAAAATAAAATACAGAAAAATTATAACATTCCTCTAGTTTATGCACCAGCTGGGGGGGGGGGATGAGTGCAGGGCAGAGGGGAAGCCTGCTAGTAGTGGCCAAGCTGGGCCAAGGTAAGCTGCCTGGGGTGGGTTACATAATGCAAGTGAAGGCTGTACTACTAGGTGGGCTAGATGTAAACAACACTTGACATGGTGTATGAAAACATGAATAAAAGCTATTCATTCCAATCAATTTCTTTTGAAAGTTCAGATTTTAAAAGATTAAATCCTTATGCATATATGCTGGGAAAATTAAATCAATAGTGCCAAAGTTGGACAAAATTTAAGGTATTGATTTTTTATTTATGCTAATAACTTGAAAAATTTGCAAAATTCAGATCTAATTTTGGGTAAACAATTGAATCATGATTAAATAAAGTTATATTCCTGAAAAAAAGTCTCTAGGTTCAGCAATTCTCATGTTAGGTGAGTAAATATATTTCCTGATTTTTTAAAAAATTGCACTATGTATTGGCCCATAACTTCAAAATAATACCCAATACTGACCTAATTTTTGGTATGTTCATAGAAAATGTATAAAAGAATGTGAATACTAAATACGATCAAAAACAGATCAGTGGTTTTGATATTAGGCAGCCTTGAAGTGTAACAATGGCTTTTTTTTATGGAAAACAGTTTTTTTCCTTAATATCTCGAAGGAACAAAGTCCTAATGACCCAATTTTCGGTATGGTAGGAGATTTTGGGGACATCTAAAATTATGTCAATAGCCTGGGGAGCATAGAGATGTGCACTGAATGACCTACAGTCATCAAAGTGGACTGCTTGACAATGTAAGGGAATACAACAAGAGCCTCCAAAAAAATTCAATAACTAGCCTAATTTTGCAGCTTTTATTTTCAAATTTCAGAATTTAACAGATTAAATCCTTATGTATACATGGTGTGAAAATTAAATCCACAGTACTTACAGGAAAAAAACGTGCCATGGCCAAAGTTGGGCAAAATTTAAGGTACCAATTTTATATTTTTGCCAATATTTAAAAAAATTTAACAAATTCTGATCTAATTTTTGGTATACAATTAAAATTTGATTAATTAAAGTTGTATTACTGGAAAAAAGTCCCTACCTTTAACACTTTTGGTCTTAAGTGACCAAATATCTTCCTGATTTTTTTACAAAGTCCATTATGTTTGGGCCCATAACTTTTTTAAATTATATAATACTGACTTAATATCTGGCATGTACATAGGAACTATATAGAGAAATATTTATGGTAAATATGAAGAAAACCAGATGAGTGGTTTTGATATTAGGCAGTCCTGAAGTGTGAAAATAGATTTCTAATAAAAAATTGAGGTTTTTCCTTAATATCTCAAAGGAACGAAGTCCTATTGACCCAACTTTTGGCATGGTAGGAGATTATGGGGACATCTAACTGTATGCCGAAATTCAGATTCGTAGGTCCAACGGTGTCGAAACGTGCGAGTCTTACGGACGGACATCCAGACGGACAGACAGACGGACGGACGACGGACAATGGACCATGACTATAGCTCAGATGACTTATAGTCAGCTGAGCTAAAAATCTACTAGTTGGTTTGGTTTATTTAAGTGGCATGATCAATCCAAGTGGACTAGCTTTGTAAAAATGGTGCAAATATTTGCTTCCTCATCAAGATTTCATCTCAGTTCTTGAGAGGACCCCTTCTGCCTCTCTTACGTCTCAGTAGACTCTCATATGCTGAAGGAGAAAAAGTGTCACTAATAATGATCGGGTATGACAAGAAAGAGCACTGGCAACACATATTGTCTCCTACCCGATTAGCTGATCACCATAATGCTTCAAACTCCATTCACCAGAGCAACCGTTATTTCAAGTTCCTGTAACACCTGAATGTCAGAAAAACAACAGGCTTGTTAACTGCAGACTGGCAGACATGCCCAAAGCTCTGTGGAACAAAACAAAGTTATCTGCCTGAATATTAGCCAATCAGTTTCATTATGCAACTCCCCATGTTTTTTATACACTGTAGAGAATACTGGGACGGGATCCCTAAATATATTTTGTTCCTCTCTCGACTATCATTTAAGCCACAGCTTATATATACAGTTCTTTTTCAAATTGGCTTCATTTGGTGTTATGAATACTGCCAAAGGTAACCTCTATTTAATCCTAACCATCAAAAAGTCAACTTCTGGGACAATAAATAAATTGTCTTGATCTTATATTATTTTACTTTGGTGTATCTTCTTCATTTTATTATAGGTCAACTGCAAGGAAAAGAAAGTATTGATTTGAACTATGATTGTGTACTTTTATATATAGCAAAAACTAATAAATGAATACCTTTCTTTGTATGAGACAAAATAATCAAAGGCTGATGAAAAATACTGAATTCAAATCTAAAGGTTAGACAACTTGAAATGCAAAATAAAAAAGTAAGAACTGACAGAAAACATATTAAAAATTCTTAAATTTAAACCCACACAATTTTAAAAGGTTTGTGAGTGTAGTGGTATCTGTTCTTCTCTTGAAGTAGCTTCTTCAGATGATTTTTTTGGGGGGTTTAAACTAGCATCACTACCATTTTCATAAGTAAAGTCACCAGTGTGGGAGTATCCTCTACACAGTAAGATATCTGCATTAAGGTTGCCCTTTGGGAAGAAACTACTTCAAAATGTGAACCAAGGGGTGACTGACACTACAAGGGAAGGTTACTGTGTGTTACAGGTGATGGCCTTTGCTGTTCTGTTAGTTCCTCGCACTCTTTTCCACTGAGTCTTTTGATACAGTGACAGCTCATATCCCACACAAAGTATTTTTTATGTATAGTTTTACCAAGGCTGCGCTATATAGCTCTATGCTCAGGGACAGGTTAGTAAATTGTTTTTGCAGATTTCTCCAGGGATCATTCCCTTTTTTCAGTGACAGCATTCTCTCTGTTACAAATGTCACAGTTGGAAACACCCAGGGTTAAAATACAGATGATTTACTCGTAAGAAATTTTGAAGAAATTACTTCATTGTAAGTGGGATGTTCTCTATGTCTGCTAGTCCTGTATGATGATTTAATTGTAAACCTATATTGTGTGATGTCCAAATATATATATATATATATATATATATATATATATATATATATATATATATATATATATATATTTATATGAGAAGAAATGAATTTCCTGTGTTGAATACTTTTGGAGATAGTGACTTCACATGGCCAAAATTGAAAAAGCCAATAATAAATTAATTAAAAATAACTACAAGTGGTGCCTCCTAATTTGTGCAGCACTAAGAAATTATCAATGAAAATGCCAATACCATGTTTCATAACAATCCACCCAGTGATTCCTGAAAAATAAGCTATGTTTTTTAAGGTGAACTTGTGTGATGAATGATGGTTTAAAAAATACAATCAAATCTGCCAAAGAATAAAGAAATAGAAGGTGGCACCATCCGCTTAAGCCAACTGATAAAGCAATCCATATGTCCGTGAACCATTTCAATTTCAGGATGCTCCATGTACCTTTTCCAGAAAATCTAATATTTGTGTGATATTATTAAAAAGAAATATAGTTATTTAGATCACAAATAAGCCAGCTCAGGATTACTAATTGCATTTTAGATTAAATGGTTTGATAAAATTACTTTCAAAGTGTTTTCTTCATTTATTGGCAATGGAATATTTATACATGCCTATGACATTATTTCATTTATACAGTTTTACTCAAATTATTTATTCAGCTGTACATGTATAGCTTTATTCAACTGTTTTGACAAGAGCATATCTGTGAAGGTCCTGCTGAAAAATTATGCTTTTCTTCTTCAACTTGCAAAATCAAGATCACTGTGACCTAATTTTTCTGTTTTTCAACAGGATTTTATAAGCATCAGACGGGCTGTCAAGTAAAGACCAAATATGTCTAGTAGATCCCATTTGTGCTTTGATAAAAGATTGACAGATGGGCAAACAGCTGGATGGATGAAAAAGTACCCCATCACTAAGCTCAGCATGACTGAAAGTCAGCTGAGCTGAAAACTGTGTCATATTATAACCAAATTTTTACACAATTTTTTTTAATTCTAAGTACTTGAATGTCAGAGACTAAAGTTACTGTCACCAATTACAAGGACTGGTATTTGTGTTGGTAAGCCTGGCCAACTGAAACCCTGCACTGTAATCACATGATGGTATCCATGCAAACACCTCAATACTGAATACCTCGTGTGAAAAATTGAAGTCAAAAGTCCATGCTAGTCAAAATGTAATAACAACATCTCCCCGAAAAGAGGCTCTTCAAATATAAATCAGTCGCTTAGGAATCAAATCATACCATTCATGCTGTCTTCACTGAAATAAAAACAATAAATCAGTTATGTACAGAGACACATAGGTTCTTTGTGTATATAAAAGAGGTCTCCAGGGAAATAAGTAAGAGAGGAAAAAGCATGTCCCTGAAATTAGATCATTGACACTTACTTATGGGAAGTCGCTTTGATGTTCTTTCTTGCTTGATACAACCAATTTTAACATTGAATGAGGTGAGTCCCCCGTCAGTCAGCCAAAGGGATTCTGATATTTGAATCTGAATAAAGTTAATTTCTTCAAAGGTATCATTTATTCTGAGGCAATTTTTTTATCAACACCCTCGTGCATCTTCCTCTGGATTTGAAATCCAGTCTCTGCACAGGTCTGTTTTTTTTTGTAAGAGATTATCAAAAACTGACTTTTTCCAACATCGACTACTGAGAAGTATTTCCCAATGTGATGATTTTTCAATGCCCCATTATTTATACATACAACCAAAACCAACTCATTTATGAAAAAGGTGTGCTGCTGAGGTTTGAACAGATTAATTTAATTCTGCTGGACTTAGCAGTAGGCCATTATATGTACATTGTGGTGTCTTTCACCTTTGTGCTGTGACCCCTGGGCCATGACACTCAGCTGAAAAGCAGGCTGTGTGTGTCACTGCAAAAGACTCAACCATGGGTCAATTGCTATATCTTGTTGCAGACTTAAACTTTGTCACTAAATCAATGTGACCCATAGGTCAGGATGCTCTGCTGAAAAAAAAAAGATTTTGAGCTGCATCACTGAGACACCTGTGCACAGCACAATTTCATGTAACACAGATTACATTAAAAGTATTGTGAAACTGGCAAATAAAGATGAAAATCAAGCTCCTCACAGAGCACATACCTAAAATTACATTAAAGATATATTTTATGATTTATTCAACAAAATACATAGAACCTTAAAAAAATAATTAACCCTGCCACCTGAAGACCCCTTTTAAAAATTCATGTAACACTTAATGTATTCTGTACCTTATCATGCAAATATGCAAATAAATTAACTAACACACAATCAGAGAATAAACTAAGACAACACCAGTCAAAACATAACCTCCACTAAACCTGAACTCTGTATAAGTAGATGTTGTATGTGGTAAATAAATAAATATACTAATATGTGCAGCATGAAATTAATTCAAGACAATATTACCCAGTCCCAAATGTCGGTCAAATGTAGAGAGAGACATGGTAAGGCTATGGTCCTCACTGGGATTATTAAACAAGCCATCATCTTCAACAGTTATTGTACATGCCAGCATTCACCACTTAACATTGTGACAGGCCCTTTAAGTGATTGAATACAAAATACCAGAGTGGATAGGATAGGTTCTGTAATATCACTGAGAGGATGATATGCTACTTTATGACAAGTACCCATTTTTGTACTGATCACTCTGTTCCCATAGATGAGTTATATCAGTGTTTATTTATGTCACATCTACATGCAATAAACAATGGGCCCATTCAACAGGAAACCTGCAAAACATAAACAGAACCGCATATACCAAGTATGCCAGATACAGGGAGCCCAGTACACTCCTAATGAAGTGGTTATATATATATACTGCAGTTGTCCCAGACCTCCCTTGCAGTAACCACTGCTTTGAATGGCAAGATTCTCTGGGTCCCACCACCAGGGCTGGCAGAGAGCAAAGAATTGTAATTAGACCAATGAGAAACATGGTATATAAATATCACATTGTTCATCCAGCTCCAAATTTGAAAAGTGTGACACCCGATTCTTGGCCCTGTGCCAGAACTGGTGTAATTAGGGATGACTGCATTCTATAACCACTGATTGAAAAGCAAAGAAGCCTATAGAAAATGTAGAACTTAAATATCAGCAGAAGCTGACAAATAGCCTTAACCAAAAGAAGGGTGTTTATAGGTGAAAAAAGTAACAAGTATGAAATATTTGTTGTCACATGGATGTATATCTTTACATGTCTCAGTTATAAATTTAAACAGGAGAGGTATGTGGTACCTTTGCAAGTATGGTAAGATTGATCTTATGCAGGACTTAGAGATCATCAAGGCATATCATTATACCATGTTTCATAACAATCCAATCAGTGTTTCCTGAGAAATATAAGCATGTAAGTTTTTTGTATTATATTAAGCCCTGTGACCTTAAAAAGTATGTCAAGGTCAGCCATAATTGATCAAGATTTTGTTGATATTCATCAGCACTGAAGAAATGAAGTTCCTGTGTTGAATATACTCTGAGATATTCCCCTCACAAGGTCAACATTGAAAAGCCAATAATAATTTCATTATTAGATAGAATATCAGGAGAAGCTGACATTAGTGCTCAGTCTGCTGGTGTGTATATGGGTGGTAAAGTAACAAATGCAGAACATCTGTACTCACATGGATGTAAAAGTCAAGGCCCAGATCCCAATCATGAATTGGGTCTGGCCTAAACCCTGATCATTGACTTTCAGGAAAGAGAATCAGTTCCTGTCTGAACTTATCAATAAATCTCTAGATTTAGAGATGCTTATATCTGGAGATCTCAATGATCACCTTGACATGTCTCTAAACAATACTGACCTCAAGGTCAAGGTCACTGCTCAGCTAATGTTCATCAATGTGATGAAATAAGATTTAAATTTAATACTTAATTAAAGAAAACAAAGACAGAAAGCTGCATTTAATCATGATATACATTCAGAACTTTTTCTGTTGCCTTGAAAACTTTTTTTCAACATTATTTCTATGTTTCTTCTGTGTTATATATTTGTTTCTTTCATCATATATCTTACAATTAATTAGTGTCACATGAATTACAGTTCTGTAATCTCTTTTTCTTTGATGTAGAACATTAACATGTGTCAAGGTGATTCCATGCTATTTTCTTGAATAAGAAAAGAGATCTGAGGCAAGTTTAATTCAAGAGTCAGGCTCCCATTATACGAATGATAAGATATGAAAAGTGAAGAGAGCCATGAAACCTGTATGTTATCAAGAAGTAGGGGCATTTAAAAAATATGAAATCCATGTTGAGAAGATTAAAAATCATAACACATGATGTCGATCTTTTAAAATGTCAAGCAGAGGTGGAAACAACTCCAATCACCGGTAAATTTCTTTCCAATCATTAAACAAACAAGGTTTTTATTTCCTATTCATTAAATCCAGATGTGAAAAGTTATTATTGCATGAAATATCACAAATACAGTCTGTTCCACCAGAAGGTGCAAATTGAAATTTGGTGATTATTATGAAGAAATTACATGTTATCACGCAGTTGACATTAAAGCCAATAAGGGATTAAATAGACTATTATGAGATTAAAACTGCATGACAATAACAAACATTTGAATTTTGCAATTTTTGGTTCTACTAAATCTTGTAAACAAGTGGCATGGCTTCTGTCATGGACTACAAGCATTACTTTAATAGATACATTTTATAGGATATTTATGACACATACTTAACAACAATCAACAGCTTTTAAATGTATTTTTTTTAAACATGTGACCAGTGATCTCACCCTTTAACAGTGGGGAAGAGATGTTCTAAAACATAAGACTGTTATCTCTTATATAAATTTTATTAAATTACTTAAACATTTTGCAATGTGTAGTTCTGGTTTTATTCTAGGGAATTAGGCATATGCCTCATTCCTTCATTACAGTTGACAATTTTAACTGACCTGTCAATTTATTTGAATACAGTGGAACCCAACAATTATGACCACCTTTGGGACTGACCAAACTTATTGTAATTTGGGGGTGGTTGTATTTCGGGGGTGTTGACCAGGTGGGGTTCCATTGTATACATAATATCAATGGGGACTGCACTGTGGAACTATGGTAATAATTACGAGTCCCAATTAATCGGCAAACTACCAGATCATTGCTCCAACAATTTAAGCTAGCTAGAACTGGTGAAAACAGTTTCAGCATGAATACTAGCTCTCACATTATCTCCATCCTTAAGACAGGATAAAAGACCCAATGCAGGTCTTTTACAGGGTGTTCCTTGTGTGGGCATCTGACATTTCCTCCCACTTTACAAAACCTTTGGTAGCATTTGTCATGTTTGAAGTAATTGGCCATAATGTGAGTTATAGGTATTGGCTCCTTGAAAACAATCAGGCACAGTTGGTCTGTGGGTTGGCAGACAGGCGTATATACTGTACGTGGCTTCTTTTTTGTTTGTGAGGGTTTCAAATTTATGATATTCAAGAAAAGGGGAAAAATTGCAGTTCCATTGTTTGAAGTCAAATGGTAAAAGACTGATATAATATAAATAACAATACCGGTAGATCTTGTATGTTCAAAGATTGCTATTTTAAATGATATCAGAACTATCAGATTATCTGCCATTATGTAATGAAAGATAATATATTGTCATAATATATTGTTCAATCAGGTGTCCTTCCAATTATTATGATTTTGCCAATATATTTGATAAGAACACCGATGTGATGGGACTGGCCTAAAGTGGTCTTAATGCACATGTGGTCTTGTTAGATAGGTCACATATCATCAATATGAATGCTAAAGGTTCACTCAAGGGTGGTCTCAATAGCCAGGTGGTCTCATTTAAGACAGGTGGTCTTTCAGACAGGTTAACTGCACTGTACTTATATTTAAGGTACATTTTCCAAAAAGACCCTTGAGTTTTTTCTGAAACTATTTTGATAAACATTATGGATTAAGCAAAAGCACATTATACCAAAATTAAAATATATGAATATAAAAATAATTTGTTTCAGAAAATATTTTGATTAACATTATGGATCAAGCAAAAGCACAATATACAGAAAATTAAAATATATAGATCTATAGATTAATTTATTCATTATCAATGTTACAACAAGGGCCTAGAGGCACAAATAGTCCCTAGCCATATGTTTAACTAGGAAAGTGTGGCGTAAGTGTTGAGGCTGGATGGACAGAGGGAAGAACAGACAGACAGATATGGACTATTTCAGTAGTCTTCCTTCCTTATGGTGAGGGACTAAAAAGGACATAGGCAGTAACTAAGTAAGGTGCAGTGTGTATATAGACTGGTGGTTAAAGTTGGTCAACTTGGGTTCAAACCCTGGAAATGCCAGCCAAACGAAAAAATGAGAAACCTCTAAGATTCATAGAGATCTGATAAAAATTTTGTAATAAAAATAAATATTTGTGATAAGAAAATGCAAATTAATACTGTGAAAATATAAGACCTGATAATAATCTAAATTTTTTTTTACATTTCAACAAAAAAGTTTAGCAGTTTCACTTGTCATCTATAATTAGCAAATGAATCTATAATTAGCAAATGTTACAAGTGTTTTTACAACTAATGTATGTATACAAGTGGGCTAAGTATAGAAGAACAGACTAAGCTCTTTCGTGACAAAAACTCTTGTTTGCATTGCAGACAAAACTGCCGCATGCTCCTAAGTGTGGGATAAGGCTGACTGGACCACAATTATCGGCCGGGAAAGGAAATTGCCTCATTCATCACAGATGATTCTGCACTCAAAATAATGTCAGCACCTTGCTGTTCAGGGAAGCGCCACCGGAAGCACTGCTGCAGAATCCCTGTATTAACGGCAAGACCTGATAAGTGCTTAGTTCAGGGGTCGGCTAATAACGCTTCCTGTCAGCAATGGACTCCACTTTCTACGCGAGCTGTATGGATTCATGTCTAATGAGCTCCTCTCATTCTCTGGTTTTACCTTTTCCTCGCCAGACTTCCTTTATTTTTTGGTGGGTTTTTCATGCTTTGCAAAATGTAGGTCGGTCATCGACACGCAAGTAACCCACTGCGGCAGCACTAAATTCAGGATGGAATTACAAAAGTTTGTCTAAAATTAGTCTGGTTCCTGTCTTCAAATGATTTCTTTTTTTTTTTTATCTGAATAGTTCTGATCAAAGGGGTATTATCATTTGATGAGCAATGATCAACAAATGTAGTGTAAATCTTATGGTTCTTTATAGTTTTAATTAAAAGTCTTTGAAATTACTTTTTGTATCTGATATAGAATTAACAAAAAGTATGTAAATAAAAAACATCCTTAGCAAGAAAATGCAAATAAATACTTTAGTATATATATATATATATAATATTATAATTTACAAAGAAAAAATAATATTAACAAATACATGCTGGCAAAAGAAATTATCAAAAAACTGGGTAAGATTTATGCATATACTTCACTATATGCAGTCTCTATTATCTGAGCCATCCAATTATCAAAATCATTTTTCATGATTTTCTCAAGACAAAGAGTACATTTTCAAGGAATGTATAAATATTAGTTTTAAGTTCTTTTAATAAATGGATACTATCATAAAGCTGAGATGTAGAGGTACAGACATTTGTAAAATGACGCTATGGTATTAATAGTTGAAGTAAAAATATAATCTTTTAATTGGAGATGATGCTATATTCAGTAATACTGGGTTGTCATGCAGTCAGGGATACTAACTCTAGAATATTAGCTATCAATGACACATATTAAATTGAAGCTGTTAATCACACTATCAATTATGAATGTTAATCAATGAAATAATAAAGCCAGATTCACATTGTCAATTAATTATTTAAATCACTTTTTTCTCCTCTGTAGAGCTTTTAACTATTGTTTTAAATTAAAATTTGTATTAATACCTGTCACTTGCATCATGATTATTTAAACTTAAAACATTAACATTTTAAAAACCAGAGTGTCAATCAAGCTTATTGTTACATATAAAAACTAGATATTTCTTGCCACCACAGGTGCCATAGTATTGCCAGACAATTAATCCCCTCCCCCCTTCTTTATGAATAGTCGTCCCCCCCCCCCAATCTTAAGCAGCATGTACTGTCACTTGGCAAGTGACTATGGAACATCTATCAACTTGAGATACAATATTTTTCCCCAAATGTGGGGGCCAATACAGAGAATCACTTTTATGAAAAGGGGATAAATTTATACTATAAAAATGGTAAGGTAGGTGGCGCCACCTGTTTGGTTGACGAGAAAACTCTCCAAGATGGATGTAAATGCGAAATTGGAGACCAACACATTAAAGGACTCCTCATCTAAAACAAATGCACAGATGGACACCACACGAAAAATGGCAGATGGCACCACCAGTCTTGCATACAAGATGGAGGAGGCCAAGATCTATGGTTAAGGCACAGTTTCAGACCAATACAGCACACTACTCCTAAGAAAAGAGCATTAATTTATTCTATAAAAAGGGGAAGGTAGGTGGTGCCACCTGTCTTGTCTACAAGAAAATTTACCACAATTAATAGACATGCTAAATTTAAGGCCAATACCTAGAACCACTCTGGAGATATGAGCAACTTCACCGAAAGCACATGTACAGATAGTCACCATGGAAAAAACGATTGCAGATGCAGCCACCAGTCTTGCAAACAGGATAGAGGAGTCCAAGATCTATGGATATGTACAATTTCAGGCCAAGTCACTCCTCAGAAAAAGGGCATTCATTAGTTCTACAAAAACGGGGAGGCAGGTGGCCCCATCTGTCTGGTTTACGAGAAAACTTTCAAAGATGGATGGACATGCCAAATTTCAGACAAATATTTTGAACCACCCCGGAGTTATAAGCAATTTTCACCAAAAGCACATGACAGATGGACACCACGGCAAAAGATTGCAGATGGCACCACCAGTCTTGAGTAAAAGATGAAGGAGTGCAAAATCATTTATTTATTCTACATAAATGGGAAGGTAGGTGGTGCCACCTGTCTGGTTTAAAAGTAAACTTTCCAAGATGAATGGACATGTCAAATTTCAGAACAATACCCTGAACCACTCCAGAGATATGAGCAATTTTGCACCCAAAGCACATGTACAAATGGATGCCACAGCAAACGATTGCAGATGGCGCCAGCAGTCTTGAATTCAAGATGGAGGTATCCAAGATCAATGTATATGCACAATTTCAGCCCAATCTGTCCATAAGTTTTAGAATTTTAATGCTCACAGTACTGTCAAGTGGCAATGATAGGGTATTAAAAAAACACAACAAAAAACAAGAGAAAGACAGAAGGTGGCGCCACCTGTCTTCCTGAAAAAGACAAAGCTATCCAAGATCTACCGGTACAGTCAATTTGATTTTTGGACCAATCCATGCATCCTTTATTGAGATATTTATGATTTTGTGTGATTTTTACCATATATGGCAATATTAAAGGTCAAGCCCACTCTCTTAGGAAAGATCATGACCCCAATTTAAAAATACATCATCCCATGACCCATTTCTATGTATATGCATAATATGAGGGAAATCTGTCCATTTGTTTTTGAATTATAATGCTCACAGTATTGTTAAGTGGCAATGAAGGGTGTATTAAACGGCACGAAAACAAGAAACAGATAACAGGTGGTGCCACCAGTTTCAGGTACATGACAACACTATCCTAAATCTTTCGTCAAGTTGATATTTGGTACAATCCATGCTAGATTTCGTGAGATATTTAAGAATTTGTTTAATTTTCCCCCAAAATGGACCTATATAAGGTCAAGGTCACTCTCCTAGTAAAGGTCATGACCAAATTTTAAATAGTCTTCGTTCTCTCACCCATATCTATGCACATGTCAAGTTTGGTAAAGATCTGTGAAATATTTTTCGAGTTATCGCTTCAAAACGAAATCTCTGTTGCGGCTGCGGCGGTTGAGACGTGGAGAGTATCTCCAGACTTTGACTGGTGAAACAAATAGCACTGTGTCAATTATTCTGTCAAAGATTTCTGATGTGAGATTCAGCCTTACTATATGCATATTACAATAATCATCAACATAACACTCAACAGATATCTAATAATCCTCTGATTATACTCCATACAGAGATAAAAGAACCGTGGATATTATGAACATAACACCAACACTAAAGGGCCAAGGTTAGTCGAGTGGAAAATTTGATGTTCTTTGGCAGCAGGCCTCTGTGGGGAACCTGGTCTGCCTGGTAATATAATCTTCACAGTGCTGATTCAAACATCACTGGCAGCAGCCAGCTTCACCCAATTGTTCCTTGCTCTGATGACTTCTGATCCACTTGCAGCCTTTACAGGAGAAACGTGAAAGGAATGTACTTAACGGTATGCACCTGTTTTATGAACATATCTGGATTATGCATATTTTATATATTCAATTAAATATTCATATATTCAATTATCAAAATCATCGCTAAAGGATCAAACACCCTTAAAAGTTCATATTCATTTGCAATAATGTGTGTATAAATAATTATCTCACATTATTAGCTCAATCTTTAAAAGCAAAACCATACTAGCACCTGCTTAATATCTCCAGTTCACCTGTATTATATGTTATTATGGTTTCGAGTGTGAGTAATCAATGCATGTGTCTGTTTAAGTTATCATGACCAGACCTGACCCTGACCAGAGGTTTGATCTTGCGAATGCACAGCAGTTCCTAAACAAGAAGGAAAACATGAAAGAAGAAACACTGTTTGAAAGCAAGAAAGATCTTGTTTTGTGCAGTGTTTTTTATTTTAAATATATGATCCACATTTGATTGACAGGTGACAAAAAACTGTTATTATATGCAACAAAAATCTTTTGTCTTTCCCCTTAATAAAATAAAATAACTTAAATGAGATGCCAATGAAGCTTAAGTTAACTATAACCCTGCCTCCTTTTCATGCAAGATACATTCCCTTTTCACTAATCTATATTTGCGGGTCCAATTCGATCTATATTGATTTTAACAAAATATACTGTTCATATACATTGCTGATTAAAGAATAAATACACATTTATCATTGTAACAAAAGAATATTAAATTTTGTTGTTGTTGCAGATCTGTTACGTGTTCACTCATGCATGAGTAATGTGAAGGTTGTACCAGCCCTCAGACGATGTTTATATGGAAGATATACAGGAAACATTCAATTTAAAACTGAGCTGTGCATGTTGGCAAAACGTTTCATAACAGGAGTTTCTATTTAAAACCGCAGATTAAAAAAGAGGAAATAAGGTTGTTAATTTGAAACTCTAACTGAGTAAAGCAAGCCATAGTAAAGCAAGCCTGGCCAGTGTAATTAGCCTGTGACTTGACACTCATGTTGGTAATAACACCTTATGGGAAGATTCTCACGTAAGCCGTGTAATCTGACACTGACACCCTGTCCTTACCTGATGCTCATTACACAAGGATATTAAACCTCCGTAAGACGTCCAAGGTCCCCTACATGTCCTATCCAGCAGACACATTCATGGTCGAGAAAGTGCCTTTCAAACAGTACTGAACACACATATGGCTTTCGAATCATGATACCCAAATAGAAGTCTCTACACATGTGCCTTTAAGAATTCTATTACCAGCATCGGTGCTCACAATATTAGACAATAAGGGTACGTGGATCTTGCAATCCCAACTATAATCACAGACAGTTCAAAATTTAATCTTAATATGTACATACACCTATGTCCACTTATATTTTCACATATTAATTTATTTCAAATTTATTTTATCAACAAAAATTTTACTTTTATCATGGGAGGTATTGTGGTAATTTATGATTATTTAAATAAGTAGGAAACTAGTTGATTGAGAATGCATGGTTGAATTAATACCTAGAAACCCCCACCCAAAGCCCCCATCCCCTCCCCTCCAAAGATCAAGCTTTCATATGTTGTACCACATTGACCTGCTCAGTGACTTTACAAAAGCTGGCCCTAATAACCATGAATAGGACAGTCTTCCCTTGGAAATTAAATGCATTGTTCCTTGGGTGATGCCTCAACCTGGTACAAAATTTCATTCAAAACTGTTCAAAACATTTTGCATAAATTTGCCAATACTCCACTTTCTGAGCACATGGAATTTTAGCTTTTGAAAAAAAAAAAAAAAAAAAATTTTTGACTATTTGGCTTAACCAAAATTTGTAGATAAAAATTTTTCTTTAGGTAAATGTGTTACATGATGTGGTATGGAACTTAATATATGTTTGTTTGACCTGCATAACAGCTACAGACTGTGATGGCCAATACAAATTATATAAAAAAATACATGGAAAACGAAGTGACACCTAATGCTTTTAACCTAATGGTACATTGAACACAAGAGCCCTCAGGAGCAGCATCTTGTAGTGAATTCAGTAACAGATGGACAAGAAAAAGGTTTTAGGATTACTCCTGCTACCATGACAACAGTTCATAAGGGAAATAAGAATTCAAAATTAATTCTAAATTTCACAAGGCCATATGGAGCAAGAGGCAAGAACAAGATTGAAAGTTAATCCAGAGTGAAATTAGATCTAAAATCTCTCAGAATTTGCCAATATCATGACTTGCAGGTTGAAGCCCAATTAATTAAGTTTACAGAATTTTTTTTTGTTTGGCACCTAAGAGGTTTGCTTGGGCATTTGGTGATAATAATAAATTCACATAGACCACTGCTGCATGACAAGATTTTTGATAGAGTCTAATGCAGTTTAAATTCTGACAATGACCTTGTAATAATTCTCAAACAAGGGCACCACAAAGCGGAGCATCCCCTCGCAAGGGAGCATAATAATATGGGTCGATTACACAAGTGTAAAAATGATGAGGGTAGGTCTTTGACCTTGACCTTAGACCCTCTGACCTTGAACTCAATAGGGTTCTTAATCCATGTGTAGGTGAGCCATATGTGAAAGATGAAAGGTTTAGGTGAGATGGTTCAGCTTAAAATCCAACCACAAGGCAATCCCGGACAGAGGGAATGGACGGAAAGATGTTAAGAAGCACAAATGGAGGTGTTACTTTATCCCCTCCTGCAACTTCTTTGTGAGGGGATAATAATGAGTTGACAAAGAGCGCTGTACAGTAGTGTCATTAATCCGGAAACCATTTTTCCGAAAAACTGTATATTTGAAATTAAAAAATGAGAACTGAAACTCTGTTTATCCAATATCCAAGCAATAAAAATACATAAAAAAATAACTTCAATATATTTTCCTTGATGAGTTTATTTAAATGGTGGAAACCCTACACAAATGCTGATGTCAACAATTATTTTGAACAAGTTACAGTAATTTATGTCTGTCAGTATCAGTAAAGTCAGCTGCTCTGTGTACATCAATTTATCCAAATGATTGTTTATCCAAACAAAAATCCTATCCCCCAACTTTTGCAAAAATCGGCATTCTACTATATTAGCTACGTTGTGACAATATATACAGTAAAACCTTATCTAATGACCACCCCAGATTAGGGACTATTCAAAACAAAGATATTTTTTCATGGTCCCAATTTTCTTGTGCTCTTTATATCAGAACTCGCTTAGATGACCACCTCAAAAATGTGACCACCATATTGAGGTCCTGTTGGTGGTCATAATTCTGAGGTTTCACTGTATTCTGTTCTATCAACCAGTGTCAGAATATTTATGTGTAAAATTTATTTCAGAAGTTATGATTTTTGTAATCCAACTGAAAACTATAAATGGTTGGGACATCCTAAAATGGAATGAGGCCACACGAAAGAAAGCTAGCAAATTTTCTTTTTATTTTAAAATGTTTATACATTTACCATTTGAGGCACAATATGTACAATTTTGCCAATTTGCAAAAAAACTTGAAAGGGTTAACATGCAACCAAAGATTAAGTCCATTTTTCATGATACCTTTCAGAATTCTTAGTAAAAGCACCAATCAGTTAATTTGTCTACCAAAACTGTAGACAAAAATGCATGTCATGATATCATAATAATAGGGATGTTAACAATATGATTATCGCAGCTGTCAGATATCGTGACAATCCCGGTATCGGTTATCGTCCCAACCCTAGAAACCACAATATTTTTGGTGTGGCCTAGGAGAAGGACATGGGGGGATATAACCGGGGCAACTGGTAACAGCAGCACAGGGCAGACGTTGCTGGAGGACACTCGTTCATGGCCTGTGCCCTGGTGGAGGCAAAAGGCTGGAAATGAAAAATTAAATTATGAATGTGTCTTATAAAGTAAGGAAAATGTTATCATATTGCAAGGGTGTTTCATTTCAGTGTAATTACAATAACATTACTTTTGCCTAACCTATGCACAGGTTTAAAATTAAAATTTCATGGATGAATCTCTGAAGTCATTCATTTGTGAGTGGTGTAGATTACATGTACTTTCAATGTGTCTGGTAAAAATTAGGAACTTAATACAAGTACTTAGGTGATTCATTCAAGTTTAATTTCAACAGCTGTATTAATTATTGGCCCACCTAGTCAAAGATTGGATTGAACACAAATAATCACCCTTAACTGTAATTTACTTCAATGCCATTTTATTTCATATTTTTTCATTCCAGAGACAACTGAAATCAGTCATTAAGTGGCAGTAATTTTTTTTTAGAAAGCTCATGCTTCTATATATATGGCAGCAAAAATTCATTTTAATTCTCAAAGATTTAAATCATAAAAAAAAATTTCATTAATCATGCTTGAACTTTTCTGATATGTGTTTTCCACTCCAAGCTGGGGTTTTGGAAACCTGGCTGATTCCAAGAATAAATTGCTTGTGGTGTAAGAAAATTCTGAAAAGTTTTCTTTCACACTACAATGGCTAGCATTTACATGAAATGTTTTCAGCCAGAAAAAAAGATACCTGTTGCTTGTGGCAGCAGCCAGAGAAAAATAATGAAGAAATGTATCTGCTGAGACCAAGGTTATGACAAAGATATTTGCAAAATGAGTGAGTGACAGAAGGCCTTGCACTCTGAAGCTCAAGGCAATCCATGAACTCAAGTTCACAAGAAAAAGCAGCACGGATCCAGTAGCCAAGCTTTCAGAATTTATTAGTTAAAAAGTTCACTGTACTTTTTTATAATCCTTCAAAAATGGCATTTTCAGGAAGATTTGCCCACTCCGGCAGAATTTAACTTTAAGTGCTCCAGGCAGCTGAAAAGGTAACATTGCTCCGCCGGTTGGCATGCAGTTAACATGGGGAGTTTATGAAGTGTCACATTGATTATCTGCTAGAAACTTTTAGAGATCATTTACAAAGACCAACTAACTCCTACATAAAACTGATTAGATTAACTATAAAATTCATTTAGTCAATATATGAAATAATGCTTTGCATATTTTAGACATAAAATTACAAAACAGCAGTATTCAATTAATGTGTAATTCCAGCTGTTGTAGGTAAAATTTAGAACAATTTCCCATAATTTTTCTTGTAAATTGTCTGGATGCACGTAATTTCCTGACCAATTTCTTACTGTGTATGATACAGAAAAATATGCAATATATGGGAGAAAACTTGATAACATTTAAAAAATATGCCTCATAATGCAATTTTTTTGTGGTGCTAATTTTCACATCAAAATGGATTATGAGCATAATCATTTTAGCTTTTAACCCTTTCCAACACAGAGGGCCATGCATGCAGGGATTTTTAGATTCTTCATATGTCTTTATTCTATGATTTCAAATATGTTATATCTTTATTTTCAGTTTGAATAATTATTTCAGTAACACCTTATACAAGCAGTTCCTCTCAGTTTTTAATTTTAAAATTTGGAAAACATAAAATGAAACCTACAAAAGTTTATACATGTAATGCAGATATGATGAGTCTCACAAGTTTGTTCAGCAATCTAATATTCATCAAGAGTTAAGTGTTACTTATATAGCCATTACAAAATGTTTCAGAATAATATTTCAATTTTATTGAGAGTGCAATGTCGGAGTGAACAGAATATCTAGGCTAATATGTCAGCTCTGTATTGCAAATTAAATAAATATATACATATGTCAGATCCTAGTATGTACTCAACTCTCTAATTGTTCTCCCTATAATGAAAGCCCTGATATTTGCTTTTCAATATACACAATACAATATATATGATTTTGCAGTAATTTTGGTCTAAAAGCCCTCTTTGCCGGGTTATATTACAGTTTCATGGTTACAAAGTGCATGCCAGGCTAAACTAACAGGGAGGAAATATTGCATTTCAAAGTTTTGTGTTCTAGAAAGGCTTTTTAGACCAATCCATTTGTAATTTATTAGCTTCCTGTTAATCAAGGACCAATAAAAAGGAATCAATATTTTCTGCTACACAACTTTTTTTTGATCCAGAAATGAAGAGATAATCCATGCATTTCTGCAATTGAGAATGTTCACCTAACAAAAAAAAACAGATTTAACAAGAGACATAATGTAGATTGAGCTTGTAATAATGGTAACAAGATGATGCTCAAGAGTCGCCAATGATTTTTGTCTTACTGTATTCAATAAGGGTCCAAATTTCTCTACACCAATATCCATGATCATCCCTGAAACAGATGATTTTGCAAGTCCCTAAACAAAACAGCTACCAAAGATGAATTTGTATTTAGATCATTTTCTAAACAGCAAATTTCCATAGCAATACCAAGATGTTTTTTGTCTGAAAGTTCTGCAGACTGCATGCTCTGGTTTTACTGATTAAATGCTCATGAACCAAAATGTTAAACAAATACATCATTAAACAGATGGGCCATCTGACTCATATATATCCTGAAGACAATGAATCATAGCTAGATGGAATAAAGAGAGCCAGAGAAGCATCTAGCACTTAAAATTGATGCTCATGCATCAACAACAAGAAAATCTAGATCTATATTTATGCAATTGACAGGTGTTACTGGAAGAAGAAAAAACTGAAATTGATGGTTTTGCACCCTGGAGACCTAAGCAGGACCAACCACAAAATATTTTCACCCAAATATATGGACACAGATCCACTTAATTACATATGTATAAAAGTAGACATTTAATAAAAAATAAATAATAAAACAAATAAATAAAAAATGTTTCAATTATATAAAATGCGGTGCCATCTTCAGATACCTAAGGAACTAGGACAATCTATATGACCAAATCAGATCAGTATAAGGCTGTTAATCCTTGTTTTTTTTTCAATACAGGAGCTGGATTCAAACCAAATTCAGGCAAATTTCTCCCTAGCATCCAAACATATACTTGTATATCCAGTTAGAACAACTGAATATCGTAAGATAACTCAATAGAAAAAAAAAAGAAAATTCTCGGAATTTATGTCCTCCGCTTCAGCCACTTGCTTGTCCTATCAATGTTTTAGTTTTTATTTTTGCCTGAAGATGTCTCCAAATGTCTTAATTTTGGTTGTGAAATAGGAACAATTTTTTTCCTGTTTTAGAGCTGGTGTGAATAAATTTACTGACAGACACTCCAAAACCAATCCCAACCAAGGTATGCATAAGGAAAATCAGTGACCAAAATTTGAATGCAATCATATAATATTTAGGAAAGTTATTGCACAGAAATGAAAACCTGATGGATAGAGAGACAGACAGCTAGACAAACCAAAATAAAAGTCCCCTGGCCGTTGCGTGGAAGCAAGGAACAACAAACCAGCGACAAACAAAAGATCACAACACCGGAAAGGCTAAACTGTCCTCCAGATTTGGTCCTATATCAGTAATTGTTTTGTTCCTCCGAATAAAAGAACAAAAAATAATCAACATCTGATATCAATGGCTATGCAGTAAATCTACAGCTATAATATCATAATAAAACATGACTAATTTTGAAATATAGTGTTGTCAGTCTCCATGTTTTACCAGAGTGATATGATAATTTGTACCCAACCATCTGTAAAACAAAGATTTTGCATGTTTAGGACTACTAAAATAACCGGTAACCTGTTTTTTAACTGGCAAGTAATGTTGTGATAAATTAACATACTATATTTTTTTCACCTGTCCAAATAAACTGATTTATGTATTAAACATTAAAATGTTACCACTTCCACTATGATACTGTAATTTCAATACAGTAAACTAGAATACGGGTAGTCGACAAGCGGCTACGTGTATCCGCCAAAATCAGAGTGGGACGGATGAAGTGAGGCATGGATTGAGTGGCAAGGTGAAATAGAGTGAGGTGTGTTGCATAATAGCCTGGATGTCTGCAGCTGAAATGTGTATGTAGGTTGTGCCACCTACCAGAAATCCAGAAAGCTGTCCAAGTTGTATACATATGCAAAATTTTAGGCAAAAGGTCAAACCACTACATTTATATAAGTGATTTTATCCCACGGCAGACAAACAGACAGACACTGTGCAAAAATGGTTGCAGGTGGCCCCTCCAGTTTTGTGTATGATAAAGAGCCCTGTGAGATCTAAACACATGCAAAATTTTGGCCCAATTGGTCAAACGGTTCCTGAGATATGAGCTTGGATGTCTGCAGCATAAACTAGAATGTAGGTGGCGCCACCTGTCATAAAATCAAGAAAGCTTTCCAGGATGTATAAAACTGCAAAATTTTAGGCAGATATGGCAAACCACTGCCGAGATATAAGTGATATTATTCCACGGCAGACAAACAGACGGATTGTGTGCAAAAATGGTTGCTGGTGGCGCCACCAGTTTTGCGTATGATAAAGAGCTATGTGAGATCTATACTCATGCAAAATTTTGGCCAAATCGGTCAAACGGTTCCCAAGATATGAGCTTGGATGTCTGCAGCGTGAATGTGAATGTAGGTGGCGCCACCTGTCATAAAATCAAGAAAGCTATCCAGGATGTATGCGCATGCTGAATTTCAGGTGAATTAGTCAAACCTCTGCAGAGATATGAGTGATTTTAACCCAAGGCAGATGAACAGAGGGACACTGTGCAAACATGGTTGCAGGTGGCCCCACCATTTTTTGTGTATGTTATAAAGCTATCCAAGGGCTACATTTGTACAAATTTTTTTCCTGATCGGTCAAACGGTTCCCAAGATATGTGGGTTTATGTATGGAAACAGACGCACAAATGGACACTGGGCAGAGAGGAAAGGTCAGAGGTCAAAACAAAATCAGGGGGCAGCAGTTCACATGTGACCTGAACATAATCCGGGGTTTTGTAAAATTCCACCCAGCGGTTACGGAGGAGTTCTCCGGAATCCTACTTGGCAGTGGCGGCGGCATGCAACTGAAAACATAGTATCCGCAAAACTCTGTTTTGATACAATAAGTGGTGGGCCGATCGAGTCCTATCGAAAGTCAGTCGCTTTGCTGCCACTTTTAAGCGCCTGATTATCAAATGCAACTATCCATTACATCATAATCATGATTGCTTTTTTTTCAAAATGCCTTTATGTTATAGGCAAAAATTGTTCTTCCATTTTTTACAACATTCCGCGCTTCATATAATGACTCTGTGTTCCCAAATAACTTCTGTATGTAACTGAGTATGACACGGTAGATTGTTGAATGCATCATTATGATCAAACTGATAACTGGTACTGAAAATCAAACTTCAGTGACCTAGATTTTCAAACAAAAAACAAATAGAAATAATTACCCGAAAGCTTTTAGGAAGTTAACGTTTTTCAAATAGATCAAACGTGATTAATTTTTACCCCAAAAATTTATGGGCCTGGTATTTTTCTGGCAGGCCTGTCAAACCCGTATGCATGTCGGCAGTCATCAAAATTGTTATAAAATTGAAAGTCCTTACTGGTGGTGAAGTTAAAATAATAGGCGGGAGTATTCATGAGGGGCAGCAAATAGATGTCCCGGGTTGTGGTTTAATTCTTGATTATTAGTATTAATTATAATGAAACTTTGAGTAGCATATTCTCAGTAATAATAGGAAAATATAAAAAAGGCAAAAACTTCTTTTCTTAAGGTAGAGTTACTAAGACATGCAGGCTGTGTTAAGAAAGTATAGTTTCACAGATAATTGCATATTTTTGTCTGAACTGATTAATAATTGATCATTGATCAGTTTGCTCAAACCCATGATCGATTATAAAAAAGGAACCGACTCCCACCACTTCAGTAAATGGCCAAATTCTTGTTACTGGTTGACTGAAATGACAGGGCAAGGGGATAAACTGCATCTATCGGACCTTATCTTGCACTCGAAATAATTGCCAATTATTTACATTAAGCTCCTGTATTATATTTTTTTTATTGAACATAATTCCATGAATGGTATAAAGTCATGGTATAAAGTGACTTTCTACAATAAAATAAATTATTAGACTATAAAACAAATGAGAACAGCCATAAAGGGAAATATTTAACGTCAAGAATCCAAAAATAAATGTATTGGAGCAGTAGAGATTCCCTTGGGAATTTTTGGGTTAATCTGCACATTTTTTTAGTTAGTCTCATAGGTTTTTTTTGGCCATGAATACTTTTCACCTAACATCCACCCCTTCCCCCTCCAAAAAAAAAAAATTGCCTTTAATTTAACTGTATACCTTGAAAATCAATACATTTGTTAGCTCTGTTGAATAAACTGCAATGTATAAAACACATAACAGAATCTTGTAAATCACCAGTGTACAGTATACATTTTTTTTTTTTTTATTACAAACAAATAGTACAAACAATAAGGTACATTGTACATAAAGACAAAATGTAGACAAAGACAATTGAAAGTCATACATACAAAACAGATACAAATAACATAGGTACATATCAGAGATAAAACTGTTGTTCTAATTCAAAATGTGGGTTAAATGGGTTTTTATCTTTATGTTGTTTTATTCGTTTTCAATATGTATGTTTTGAAAGTTCTTCCACTTTTGTTTATGTTTCTCTATTTTATCCTTCGCACTCGCAATTTGTTTTCCATTTTATAAATCTGTGTGACATAACTTTTATACACAGAGAATGTTGGTAATTTCTCTCTACATTTGCAGATATATATATAATGTTTTAATAATAGTAATAAGGTATCAAGTAGGCTGTGGCCCGAGATGTTTAATATTAATACTGTTCCTGTTACATTGCCTAAGTTTAAAGATTGTTCCAGGTCTTTTGACCAATTTTCAAAAGCTATTAACAATTTATTGGTTACTTCACAGTGGTAAAATATATGTAGATAAGTTTCCTTTTGTTTTTTACAGAATGAACAAAGTTCAGTTTCGCTTTTCTTCATTTTATATAAAAGAGGATTAAGTGGTAAAATTCTATGTAATAATTTGAATTGGAAAATTCTTAATTTCTCTGAAATAGTAATTTTAACAATATTCTTGAATGCTTTAAATATTTTTCCTTTATTTTGTAGCCTTAGTTCACCAATCCATTTCTCTATTTGCTTTTCTGGTTTCGAAGAGACAGAATTAATAATATTTAAGTATACAAACTGAGTTGTATTTTTCATATTTATTATTTTGTCCACCGTATATTCTTGTACTTCTAAACAAGGATTATTCTTTAACTCTCTTTTCCAACAAGTTGGGATTGCATCCACTAAACCTACATATTTTATAAAACTTAAATTAACCTTGTATTTGTTAGTGAATTCTTTAAATGGCAAAAATGATAAATGGTTTCCTGATTTTTTGGTTATGTCAGAAAGCGTTTTTATGCCTGCCATATATAATTTCTTATAAAATATTACTGTACCGTTAACCTTTATATGAGAGTTATACCATAAGGTTTGTAATTGAATTTCATGTGTTTTAACGGTCTTATTAAAATTGTATTTGCACCAATGGTGTAACACATCTTTCCAGAACGGGTCGCATGAGTCACTGAAATTGTGTATATCATGTTCTTTTAAATTGCATTTAAAAATATATGAACCCAGGTTTTTAAATTGTACATTAATAATCTGTCTCCAACCATCTTCTACAGGTCCATTGAGGAACCGTTTAACCCATGAAATTGTTAAAGATTGTATCTTAGATTGAAGATGAATCATATTCAGCCCTCCTTTATTTTTTGGTGCAATCATTGTAGATCTTTTAACTTTATCTGGTTGGTTATTCCAAATAAATTTAAATATTAATTTTTCAATTTCTTTGATATACTTGTTTGGTGGACTTGGTAGTACTAAGAATAAATAAGTTAGCTGTGAAATTATGCAGGTTTTTATAATAGTTATTCTGCCTGCAATGTACAGTATACATTGTGTCCTACCCATCACTCCTTGAACAGAAATTTTCATCGCAGACAGGTCTGACACATACAATAGAGAATTTCAGCCCAGACATATTATGCAGTAAAATGCTATAGACTAGCAAATCTGGCTGCAGGGTGTGTGCTGACCATGTACTTAGGGTCCTGATACAATCTGCAGAGGAGAATCTGTGAAGCACGTGGCATCCTCCAGCCAGACAAGAGGGATAGAGGGAATGTGTTTAGGACAATTGACCTCAAACTGCAGCAAAGCAGTTAAATTCACATTCTGGCCTCATTTCCTGGGGTTTTATTTATCCAGAGGCCAGAATGCCGAGTTTACCTGGGAAGACCTGAAAGTGTTTTCCCATTACACAGACATACAGTCCATGTTAAATTTGTGTGTAAGTATGAAGCCTAAGGACAGTAAAGACATTAAGGTATGGGTATGTATGCTTAGTCTTCTGGAAAAGAGTTCATGACAAAAATAAAACCTATAGACACTGCTCGCCCAAGGGGATTCTCAAGTAGGGCCTGGGTACTTTCTAAGTGAAATACAAGTCAGCTTTGGGACAAGAAGCAGAAGATTGCATATTCTTTATGCAGATGGACAAATATGGAAACAATATAACCTCCTTGTTAACATAAGTAACAATGGCCAGCCCACATGAAAGAGTTTTATGAATAAAGATGCCTACAGTGATGGATGTGTTATTTGTTGCTGATGTATTTGAATTCAATTTCTAAGTTTATAGCTGAACATTATTAATCTGACCAGCAAATCATTTAATCTTTATCTCATAATTATTCTTGATATCTACACATGTTGTTATATGATCTAATGCTCATTAGACTTCAACCTTGGTTTAAAATCTTCACCCAGAGATTAACAGTTTCTCAATTTTCACTCAAAGATCTTGATCTTTAAGAAACAGTTTTGTGACATTTTACTGAAAAGATGGAGATGCTTAAACTCATGTTGAAACAAGTACTGATTGCTAAACTAGAAGTGATCTGAGACACCACACACAGACTCCACCATGATCTTATGAAATTTGCAGATACACAAAAAATGTCTGTCTTGGTTCACAAAACCCACTGGAGGTCAGTTACGGAACAAAGGCTAAAACCAGTGGCTAAGTTTACATGTTTACACTATCACCTCATGATAAAACCACTGACACAGGAAGGGTGCATCATATTTTCACCTGTTCCATCTTCGCGTAACAATGGGCCTGTCTACTTGCACGACAGAGGGACAGCTATTGCGTGGTTCCATTTTTAACTTAAAGAGACCAATCAGGCATGAGGGTGGTCTGAGATGGAACTGTCATTCACCCCTGACATACAACCATTCCCATACAATCTAACACTTATTGGTGGGGATTGACCCCCTCTGAAGAGCAATTTGGTGTTTCATTTATTTAATACTGATGGTTGTAGGAATGCTGAGTGTTCCATTAGGATGCTGCTTGAACCCTAGTCTATTTGTGTGTTAGTAATTTTACCCAAATGTCAGTAGGATGACTCAGACACCAGTTCTAAAACTGACCATAGGTGTCAGATGTGGGACAAGAAATGCATAAATCGTAATATTCTCTCTGATATTCCTGATTCATTTTTTATAAAATTAGAAAAATCTGGTATTATGTTATAATTTTGAGCATCCAAGTAATTTGAACTTATGTCTCAGTAAGACAATTAAGGAACAAAATGAGTTTCTAACACTGATCACTATTTGGTGTCAGCAGTGGGATGTAAAAGCTGTAAATCTTGTATGCCAATCCTTTTTTTGTTTGTTTAGAGTTGGTTGCTTAGACCAGCAAAGATGGATGCCTATTTCAATATTTATATAACTGAAACAGAAAATTACTTGCTTTCCTTTGGTATAATAAAATTAATAATGACTTTTTTGGTGAACATCTAGGCTGGCTTCACAGTGGATATCTTGAGCCCATATTACTTCACTTTGCAACAAATTCTCGATATCACAATGCACCAGGAGCCCTTTACACCCAATGGCAATATACTCAATGGTGAATAAAATCAATCTGGCAACCATATCTCAAGCACACGTGGTGGCTCACAACCTGAATACTGAAGGCCATCAGGTGTCCCTGAGAATTTTCATGAAGGCCACAAGTTCCTTTTTTTCAAAATCCTATCTGACAGCATTTTCTGTTGTGACAATATTAAAAGTCACCCTGAGGGTCTATTTGCTGCTTGATATCACATCAGATGAAAAGCTTTTGGCGTAACCTTTTTTCAGGCCTTCATTCTGACAAAGCCTTTCCCTCAAACTCTTCTTACTTGTATGTCTTCTGTCTAGGAATCTCCTTCATGGAACTTTGTGAACTGTCTTCCCATTCATCCTCCAATGTATCTACTGTCATACTCCATACAGACAAATTTCAAAATCTTAAAACATATTTTTTTCATCCCAGTCATATGTTCTTTCCTACCAATTTGGTTGTCAATTAAGCAAGTGTCATCAGATTTTGAACTGAATTGTTCTTCTCTAACAGTCGTTTTAAATGGCTTTGGTGGCATAAGATTAAAGTATATTCCTTTTTCCACTTAATTGGCAGCTGTGAAATAAATTAAAGTGGAATTTCAATTTTAAGCACATCATGCACTTTGAAGTAGGGTAAAAAACTAGCCCTTATTACAGGAGTGATCCTATACCGCAGGGAATTAAATGGGATCAGAGAATTTTATACTCTGTAATATAATGAAAGACACACAAGCCGAAAACTCAAGTGATGCCTTTTTGCCAACAAAACATAATGGAACTCATGTCGGTTTTGTTCATGTAGTAACAAGGGACGGAGTTCAGCTGAAATTGATTATGAAAGTATTTGTATAAAAATCCTAGCAAAATGAACTCTTGATGGTTTTGTTAATGCAGAAAAAAGGGACCCGTGGGTCAAGGTACTCAGCTGAAACTGATTATGAAAATATTTGTATGACATAATGGCATATTGGAATTCTTTTTGGTTTTGTTAATATAGGAAAAATAAAATTTGAGAACTAGAATAATATGATTTGAAAGAGAAAGAACTAGAAAGTTATCAATTCTGTCACAATAGAAAAAAGCCTAACTTAATAACCTGAATTATTTCTGACACATCCCCCTAATTTATATTCATGGGAGGACAAGAGAGTACAAGGTCAGGTTTCCATAAAACTAATATAAAGGGTGACTTGACTCTCTAAAATGAAGTGGGAACTTTCCAAAATTATGTGGACATGGACCCCAAATTAAAACATGTTGAAGTTTGGGTCTTGTTAACAGATTTTACCTTCCTTTTTCCAATGCGTGAAGGAATCTCTGGAATTCCGTCCTTTGGAATTATCCCTGGGAAACAATGTAATGTGTGATTACAGATACACTGATTAAACTGAAACATGCCAACTAAATAATATAAATTAGTTTAAAGATAAACTAGATCAAATATGATTTCTTCATTACAAGGGAAAAGAAAACAGAAAAGTAGCCATGACATAGAAACAGAGAAGAAATATCAAGAATGTTATTTTCCCCCTGTAAATATGAAAACATAAAAAATTACAGGAACTAATCAGCTGGATTTAAATTGTATTCTTATAACAAGCAAGGCAAAAAACTAGATGTGTCAGAACGACACGAATGCCCCCACCTGGGGCAAATTACAAACATTTGTAAAATTTTGAAAATTTTTTTAAGTTCAGGAGGTGTTGTATGATCAAAAGTAGGTCAACAAGGGCAAAATGCAAACTCGATCTGTAACGGGTCATTATCAAGCAACACACCAAAAGTCATGCCAGTATATGCAGGCATTGTGAAAAAAAGTCCATACATGTGCAAATTTCTGTCTTTCATGATATTTTCTATGTTTAGGAGCCGTAAAACAATCAAAAGTAGGTCAACCGGGACGAAAGGTGAACTCGATCTGTAACTGTCATTATCTGCCCACACATAAAAAATCAGGGTGGTATCTGGAGGCATTGAGGAAAAAAGGCAGTACATATGCATTTGTTATGAAAATTTCTATTTTTCATGAAACTTTCTATGTTCAGGAGCAGTCAAATGGTCAAAAGTAGGTCAACTGGAACAAAACAAGAACTCGATCTGTAACTGGTCATTATCTGCCTACACACCAAAAATCAGGCCCCCATCTGAAGGCACTGCGAAAAAAAGTCCATACATGTGCACTTTTTTATGAAATTTTCTATGTAGGAGCACCGTCAAACGGTCAAAAGTAGGTCAACTGGGACAAAACGTGACTTCGATCTGTAACTGGTCATTATCAGCCCACACACCAAATATCAGGCCAATATCTGCAGGTATTGCGAAGAAAAGTCTGTACAAGTGTATTTGTCATGAAAATTTATATTTTACTTGAAATTTTCTATGTTCAGGAGCCGTAAAACAATCAAAAGTAGGTCAAATGGGACGAAATGCAAACTCGATCTGAAACTGGTCAATATCTGCCCACACACCAAAAATCAGGCCAATATCTGCAGGCATTGCGAAAAAAAGTCCGTACATGTGTATTTGTCATGAAATTTCATATTTTTCATGAAATTTTCTATGTTCAGAAGCCGTAAAATGGTCAAAAGTAGGTCAACCGGGACGAAACGTGAACTCGATCTGTAACTGGTCTATATCTGCCCACACACCAAAAATCAGGCCAATATCTGCAGGCATTGCGAAAAAAAGTCGGTACATGTGTATCTGTCATGAATATTTCTATTTTTCATGATATTTTCTAAGTTAAGGAGGCGTAAAACATTCAAAAGTAGGTCAACCTGAACGAAACGCGAACTCAATCTGTAACTGGTCACTATCTGCCTACACACAAAAAATCAGGCCAATATCTGCAGGCATTGCGAAAAAAAGTCCGTACATGTGTATTTGTCATGAAATTTCTATTTTTCATGAAATTTTCTAAGTTTAGGAGCCGTAAAACAGTCAAAAGTAGGTCAACCGGGATGTAAGGCGAACTCAATCTGTAACTGGTCTATATCTGCCCACACACCAAAAATCAGGCCAATATCTGCAGGCATTGCGAAAAAAAGTCGGTACATGTGTATCTGTCATGAATATTTCTATTTTTCATGATATTTTCTAAGTTAAGGAGGCGTAAAACATTCAAAAGTAGGTCAACCTGAACGAAACGCGAACTCAATCTGTAACTGGTCACTATCTGCCTACACACAAAAAATCAGGCCAATATCTGCAGGCATTGCGAAAAAAAGTCTGTACATGTGTATTTGTCATGAAATTTCTATTTTTCATGAAATTTTCTAAGTTTAGGAGCCGTAAAACAGTCAAAAGTAGGTCAACCGGGATGTAAGGCGAACTCAATCTGTAACTGGTCTATATCTGCCCACACACCAAAAACCAGGCCAATATCTGCAGGCATTGCAAAAAAAAGTCGGTACAACTGTTTGATTTCGGAATGACGGAAGGACGGAATGACGGACATGGGTAAAACTATATGCCCCGGCCACTTTGTGGTGGGGGCATAAAAATTAACATCTGCATGCTAAAGGATGCAAGAAAACATCAAACTAAATAATAAATTTTTTTCCTGGGAAAAAGCATGAGCGATGCCTTCATACAACTTTTACTTCAGAAGACAGATGATCTGATGTCTTAGAAAGGATATGACCATTACTAGCATAACCCAAGGCAACTTGTCCACAGAACAATAAATCTTAAATGGCACATAATAAAAAGAAGAGGTTACCAATTTGGCCATGAAACGTGCTCTACCACACACACTAACTAGACTGTCAACACATTAAGGGTCCTCTTCTGTATCTCTAAACCTCCAGGGATTAGTTAATACCATTCAAATGATTGAAAGCACAGACGTATGATTTCTCTAGTGTGTAATAATTTCAAGAAATGACTGTTAAGCATTACTTTCCCTTAATTTTTGCTGTCTTCCAGGAGTGAGATCTGCCATAAACCCAATTATCTGTAAATCATCATGATGGTTCGTAAAATACCAAGCCATACAATCTGCTTCTTCAAGCTCTGGCTGTGCAGTTGCACTTTAATTTAGTTACTTCCTGTGGTCACTGTGAATATTGCAATAAATAATACTTTTTAAAAGTATACTTACAAAATTGTTACATCTTGATATAAAAATTTGATTTATATATATATATATATATATATATATATATATATATATATATATATATATATATATATATGTATCTAGAGTAAATTCTTTGACATGAAAACTGAAATTTCCTTGACATGAAAACCAAAATGTGGTTTATTCTGTGTTTCTCAATAAGTAATCTTAAGAGGGACCTTTCCTATCAGAAAATGAATTTGTATGATAAAAAGATCATTAAATTCTTATAGAGTACTTACTCTGAAGGTAATAATGATATAATTATTCAAATATGATTTATATAAGTGTTGTGCTTATTCATGTAACTGATCAGGAGAGTTTGTATGCATATGCAATGAAATTATGTTATCTGGAAAAATATTTTAATTGTCAGTCAACATGAGGATGGAGCCATGCAGCCAATGTTAAAACTGATCATGAGAAGTAAATGAAAAGATGTTTGCAACCTGGCCTCAACCTTAATTATTCAATGCCTATAAAATTTGCCTATGAAAATAAGGATGTCAGTGATGCCACTATGGCTTCAGGTATTTCAGATGTTGGCAATAAGCAAGAGCATTAAGGTATATAAAATAACCAATTAATAATCAATCAGCAGTTGTTATTCTTTCTCTGAAACATCAAGCATGATTTTATAATGATCTTTTCTTACAGTCCCATCATATTGAGAATTTAAATCATAATGTTCACCTATAAACTGATAAAGGTCTAAAGTATCAACACAAGTAAAATGTGGAAATTTATGTAACCACAGATGTAGCTTGGAAGATAACTCTCTTAGATGCTGACAGCAGAGATAGCAGTCTGTCAGCTCAAAACACTTACAGTGTTTGCAGTAGCAATCCCAGTCTTGTTAGTCTGTGAACTTCCTGACTTTCAACAGTTCTAAATTGGACCATCTAACATTTAAGATGTGCCGGGACAAAAAGTTGTTTATGTCATGATCTGAGACTGAGGAAACAGCAAAGTCTGCAAGACATCAGCCACTGCAGGAGAAGGAGGGGGGATCCAGGATCGAGAATCTTATCTCCGACTGATAGCGACTGCATGAGCATATCGGAGGCAGGAGTAGCAAGCAGATAATTAACATCCTGTAGCGTTCTCAGGAGATGCTGATGGGAAGGGCTATCACTTAGCCAGTGGACAAATGAACCAGACCAGTGTTTGCCATGTGTCTTCACAACTGGTTTCCTTCTTGCCATGGTGGCATTTATTGACAGGCTGACTACATCTCCCTTCTGGGTTTAAGGCAGTAGGCTGGCGGTACCGTTCAAACATTCTCAAGCCTTATGGACCACAAATTTCATTAGCTGCAGGCTATACTTGGGCAAGTGTACAGATATCTTAGTTCTACCTGCTGGGTATTTATTTAAGGATATTTTCCACCAATTGAATGGATATAACACCTCTGGCTGAACTGACGGCAACTGATGGCACTGTAATAGTTGTTTCTGGTGCAGCTGCAGCAAGTCACCTACTACCACTTACTCGTTTCCCGCCTGGAATAACAGTTACTCAGCATTCTCTAACTGGTGGCAGTGCTGCTGTTAGCTTCATTACATGCTGGGACAGTCATGGTGATCTGGTCTGTGAGGTGAGTGCTTTTTATACCCTCTTCATCATCTTTGCCACATTAAAATCATTAAACATCATATTTGTAACTTTTTTACATTTAGGATGTTTATAACTATTAATGATGTCAATGCACAGGTTATTCATGAAGTACAGCTCAGGGAAATCCTGACTCTCTCTCTCTTTCTTTCTCTCTCTCTCTCTCTCTCTCTCTCTCTATATATATATATATATATATATATATATATATATATTTATTTATATATTCAACACTATATTCTAAATATTAAAGAAAGAATTTCTCCAATATAAAGTATCCTTGATATTTTTGAATTTTGAAAACTTTAGTTACTGAAAAATATTATGATTTATAATAATCAGTTAAAGGATGAGATATAATTGCATTAAAAAAAGCAAGCACTGATCATGGCATAATCCTTGTATATGGAAAATGTCAATATGACCATCATTTTGATGACTATACCTGAACATATGAACACTTAAAACACAGACAAAATCAAGCAAAAGAAAATATCCCCTCTATAAAAGTGTTTAGAAAAGACCTAGCAGGATTAAGAACCATTACTCACAAATGAGTACTATGTACTAAGGAATGTAATAAAAATGTACTGCATGGATACATTGTGGCTGTTGGGTGGCTTTTAGATCAATACACTAGCTCTTCCTGTACTAAACTATTCCTACAATGTATGAAATGGGAGTGAACATAATACCAAATCTTATATTTCTTTCAGAACCCACATTTAAATTTACACAAATTTAAACAAATTATAAAATAATGGATATGATATCTTATTTTGATTTTGAAACTCCATGAGCTCAATCAAGGCCTAAACTAAAGGTTTTGATATATTACAGGGGTGGTGATGATGTTACTACACATACGGTCTTGATTCATCACAGAGTTGTTAATGGTGTTACAGATATGGTCTTGATCCACTAGAGGTTGTAATGATGTTACAGATCTGGTCTTGGTTCATTACGAGGTGGTAATGGTGTATGTTACAGATATGGTCATGGTTCATTAGAGAGGTGGTAATGGTGTTACCGATGTGGTCTTAATTCATTAGGAGGTGGTAATACTGTTACAGATAGGGTCTCAATTCATTACAGAGGTTTTAATTGTGTTACATATCTCAGGTCTTGATTCATTAGAGAGGTGGTAATGCTGTTACAGATGTGGTCTTGATTCAATAGAGGTTACAATGGTGTTACATATATGGTTTTGGTTCATTACAGAGGTGGTAATGGTGTTACAGATGTGGTCATGATTCATTAGAGGTTACAATGGTGTTACATATATGGTTTTGGTTTATTACAGAGGTGGTAATGGTGTAACATATATGGTTTTGGTTCATTACAGAGGTGGTAATGGTGTTACAGATTTGGTCTTTATTCATTACAGAGGTGGTAATGGTGTAATTGATATTGTATAGGCTCATTACAGAGGTAATAATGCTGTTACTGATGTGGCGTTGTTTCATTAGAGGTTGCAATGGTGTTACATATATGGTTTTGGTTCATTACAGAGATGGTAATGGTGTTACATATCTGGTCTTTATTCATTACAGAGGTGGTAATGGTGTAATAGATATTGTATAGGCTCATTACAGAGGTAATAATGCTGTTACAGATGTGGTCTTGATTCATTAGAAGTGGTTAAAGTGTTACAGATATGGTCTTGGTTCAAAAGAGGTGGTATCAAGTGTACAGATCTGGTCTTTATTCATTACAAGGTGGTTATGGTGTTACAGATCTCAGGTCTTTACCATGGCTATCATTGTGTCACAGAATAATTACAGGTTTTGTACCGATGACTTTCAGATGGTGTTCTGAATATGATCGCTTGCTATAAATTCAATAACACAGATGTGTACCTCTTTGGACTTGAATTACCAAAGTTTATACTCAATTTTACCTGACTTGAAACAAGTTATCTTATCATTTAGTTACTGATTATAATTCCTTGTACAAAACTTGTATCAATATTATGGAAAAGAATGATAAGTAAAAGACAAGTGGATATTATGGTTTTAGATACATTAGGAACCAATAAAATTCAGCTGAGTGAGGATTACACATGTTACAGGGCTCAATCCCCTTTTATATTTTCCCATAGAAATATAGGAATTTTATACAAGCACTTGAGACAAAATCATTAGAGTTTATAGGAGTTTTCAGAAAAAAAATAAGAAAAATGTAGGAGTTATCACTGCACAACCATGTTTTACTTTGTAATACTTTCCATGACCATCAGTTCAATAGGTACGTAGCATGTAAAGGAATATTTAATTAGTTTACCCTGGGCTACTGCAACATTTACCTGGACAATATGAACATTCTACTGAGAAGATGAATGTGTTCAATAATAATGAGTCTAAATAACAAGAATTATTCAGTAATAACAGTTATATAAGAAACATGATTGTGCCTTGAAAAAAAGAGGAAAATACAGAAGATTAAGGTCTTAATACTGGAAAATATAGTCAGTTAAAGGAGACAATTTTTTAAAAGTTGTAATAAGAAAATATGAAATAGAGGAGTCAGCGGGAGCCCTAATATTACAGTATTGATTTCAATTTGATTAATGTGAAAATTATAAATTTACAAAGAATTATAGAACCTATGTGGCCAGTCATGAATCCCCATATCTGTGATCAAGAAGTAAGCTTTTATGTTTTAAAGGAATTATCACATACCATGACAGATATAGCTCTCAGCTCAAGATTTCTCTTTATGATTTATTCATTAAGGTAAAAAGTGCAGTATTAATATCTCTACTTATGACTCCCCATTAAGGTAAATAGTGTGGTATTAATATATCAGCTAGGAACTTCAGGTCATTAGTGTTTTTATGCTTATGATCAAATCACAAAGTCTTACTTTCATGTGTGTTTTTCTCTCTGAGAATTAACAAATCATGACAAAACATTTCTAACTCTTCATCCAGATCCATGCTTTATTCATTTCATCATAAATGGCGACTTTTACTCTTCAGGAATATATTTTGATATATTTGGCAACTTCCCTATCTTGCAATGGTCAAGAAACCTTTAAACAAAAACATATTACAATGATCCATCAAGATACCTAAAAATTTACAAATTTTTTCCTTGAGAGGAGGCACTACGTACCTTAATGCTCAAAAAAGTTGAATAAAAATCCATATTTTTTTCAGTAAAGTTTCTAAAAGACAAACAAATCAACCAACTAACAATCTTAACAACCATCAACAGCAAAATATATTAACTCTAGGCAGAGATAAGAGGATAATCAATATGTTAGGCCTAAAAAAGGTATGGTTCTCAGGCATTTTTTCAGAAATCAGTGCAGCGGGCGATATTTAATGTTTTACCCTTTTTTGTATGTTTCGATAAAAATTTCATATGTTCAGCCAATAGCATTAAATAACAAAGAAATCTTATCAAAATTGTATTATTTTATCTTCTTGAAAGATGAAAATCAAAATAAAATTTCTGATGCGGGGGGTTAAAATTGACATATGGGCCCTGCCTGAGAACCATACCTTTTATTTATTTTAGCCTTAATCATTTATTTTTTTCATTACTAAAAGAACTTGACTATCTGATCTATAGCTCACTGAATGAGGATAAAAGAATAGGTGCTGATAATAAAACATGCATAAGGACCTACAGGCATCACCAGACCAAAGCACAAACATGTTTAATGACATGGTCCAGCTCATGATCAAGACTTTTTAGTAGGCCGACTTTTCTGTACCAATCTCCTGAATTGGGCCATGAGAACAAAAAATCTGGTAAATCAGTTAATTTCCATGAAACTTGAATCAACAAAATAAAAAAAGTCTGACATGTCAGAATTTGCTCAATTCTCTGAGGGCCAGATCAATGAACTACATTTCAGGTAATCCACAAGTTAGTCCTTATCCCTGAGTTTGGAACTTATCTGGCATTTTAACCATGTTTTTGGTAAACTTTGTAATTGTCACTGGACCTTGGTTAAGAGAGATACAGGTGCTTTTATGTAATGGACTAGTACATGTTGTATTAATCAGTGTTATCTAGCATCAATCAGTGTTATCTAGCATTAAAAAGATACGAGGGTAATTTAGAGAAACCATACAGTTACCTGGTCAGGGAGCTCATATGACTTTTATGATTAATTATAATAACAAACAGATATCTGATCCAGTGGGTTGTACGGCTTTTATATAATTAATTGCCTTTACACCTCTCTCAAGATAACTCTTTTCTTGAAAATTTCTAATTATAAATTAATGCAAGAGTTAATCAACTACAAATTGTTTCCTTTGTTATAATGTGTTTGTATAATTACATCCCAGAATATATGACTGTGTGGTGAAAAGAAAATTCCCTGTGTTCCAGTTTCATTAGCCTGATGATACTGTCAAGTAAATCTGAATATAATGGGACCTCCATTTAAAGCTCTTGAGGAAGTATAGGAATTTCATAGGAGCATTTGGGACCAAGATATAGCAGCCAGCTAGTTTAGAGGAATTATCAGCCAAAATATAGGAAAATTTAGGAATTTTAACAGCAAAATAATTTAACCTGTTTACTTTCCATGACAATCGATCAGTTCATAATGCAGCATCTGAAGGTTTGTTTTAATTGATTTAATTAATGCTTTTCTTGAATGACCGCATATAACATGCACACATACCGGTTCAAACACAAAAGTGTTTGAAGAATAACAGGTTGAATTATTACTCAATAATTACAGTTTTATCAGAAACATGAGTGTCCAAGGAAAAATAAAGGAAATTATAGCAAATTGTGGGCTGAATGCTGAAAAATATAGAAAATTATAGGAGACAATTTTAAAGGAAAACATAGTAAAATCTGGAAGTAAAAGGAAGTCCAGCCTGATATAAATGTTGCATAATCAAAGTTTAAATGCAAACATATATATATATATATATATTCACTTTTGTATCAAACCTGTACAAACTTCCAACAATACTTTGTTTGCTATATATATAAACCAAAGTTTTTGTGACTTTTAGGTAACAATGTAACTCTGAGTTCATGAAACCATAAGAGATTGACTGGTCGAGTTATAAAATTTCAATCAATTCACTGGTCCGGAGGCTTTAAATGCATATCTTTTACAAGAAACTAAGCCTATATCCATTCATTATTATTTTTACCATCCAGGGCTCAACATTAACTTTTGAAAGTAATATTTACCTTTTACTTGCCCTATATATATATGAATTGTTACTGGCCCTTCTAAAATAAGCAATCGCAGCGACAAACAAAAAGAGTGTTCCACAAAAATCTGATGTTTGTTTTAATGCATATTAGACAACAGACATGTTCAAATGTTTGTCATTTATATTTCTATTTAGTATCACCTATCTGTACAGATAAAACATACAGGTAATTTAAGATGAAGATGTACTTTCAACATGAAAATGACTATAAACTGAAGATATGTTAAGATTCAGGCCTAAGGGTGAATGTTTAAAGTTAAACCCTTTTGTCCAATCAGACAAAATGGAGCCCACTTTTGTTTGCCCTACCACCATTTTCTGAAACTTTAACTTGCCTCAGGCAAGGGGTTAAACAATAATGTCGAACCCTGCCATTAAATTGACATAACTGCATTCCTTTGTTAAATGAACACCCATTTTGATGTGTTAACATTATCTGATACCAGGTAAATTTTATTTCCTTTTTTACAACCGATCCTTAGTAAAGCTGTCCAAAGCAGATGTTACAGCTGAATCTAAAATCCTCTTAAGAAGGATCTCTGGCAAAACCCCTTTTCTTTAAACTAAATCCAAAAGTTATAAATTCTCATAGCATTTTCATATTATTACCAACTTAACAATTAAAAATTGCTTAAATTTAAGCACTTGGCAGCACAAAGTTGCCTTTACTGGGTTTATATTAAACTAGGTGATGATATTTTCTCAAAAGCTACATTTATTTACTACCATAATTTGTTCTTGTCAAAATTGGAAGCCATTCATTTTGAAATTAAGAAAATGAATAAATATTTCATAAATACATGTGCCATTATTCAGGACTTTCTACTAGGTTTCAAGTATTATGCTTTACAGGATCTGGTGTCAATTTAAAAAACCTTTAATTTTGGATTGATTTTAAAGGAAGGTTTTTTTTTCGGTTGATTGATATTATGACACTCTAACCCATGTAAATTCTGTACAATGTTATGCCTGCATCTTTTGATTTATGGAGAGTTAAAGATCCTGCCAAAATATTATCATACAATTATAATCTCTAATAGAGAGAAAAATTATATCTGAAATTTCACAAAGTTACACATAGCCGTGGAGAACTCAGTAGTGAATAATTATGGCTTAAAATCTGCATCACCAGGACACTTAAAATACAGTGAAAAGGGTGATTGCTGTATCATGAAGCTCAGTGTGGTAAAGCATTGTCTGTGTAATGATAACTGCCCATTCATACAGAGGCAGGGCTGCCCAGCATGGGGTTTTGAGAGATATATGTAATACTGTTTCTATTTTAGTGAGAGTGAAACACCAGTTATAGCGAACCCTCATATTCCTACAGTTAACAAAGTGCTAAAGGTAGATAATCCTTGGTAAATCAAGTGCTAGTAGATAACAAAGGTAGATAACATCCCATCGGTCTGACATAGAAGTAAAAGATTAATTGCAGGTATTTCATCACTGACCACCTATACAAACATCATATTAATTGCCATTTGTCTGAAAAGAATACATGATATCAGTAGGTACTTTTTCATCAGAAGCTGAACTCTATATATTTGGAGAAGCACCCATAAAAAATTCCCCTAATGCACTAATAACTAGAAAGCACTCAGCAACTGCATACTTCCACCAGCATTCCAGATAACCTAATCAACAATATTACAGGTCCAGGAGCCAACCTGCACTATCTATCGGGTCTGCAGAAACAGGATCAAAATATATTCATCCAAGCCGAGAGAAATCGGTCACCCCACCATCTTATGGTTGCATCACAGGTCAGCTCTACCCACCAGTACTGAGGTGGCTCCCCTTAGGTCACACTTAACTGTGCATTCAGACTGGATAGAAATTGATTTTGAAATTTGGACTAAGGAAGGTTTATCCTGCTGCTAGTGAATGATGATTGAATTCAGCCAGGAAAACATATTTCACAATGGTAACAAATCCTTTGAACTGAAACATATTATCTTGACCTGGAATACCACCATAATTTAATGATTTGTTCTCCAGCTTTCACCCGATCCTTCCGCAAAATTTAAACAAAATATGTTCACAGCTTTGGGAAAAAAGTTTCTAACAGAAAAATCAATCAATCAAGAGAAAAATATAATACATCTTGCTTGAGGTAAAATGAGTACCACAATAAAAGCATTGTCACTTGGGCTGAGGAAATTGACATATGTGCATGGATGAACATGAGGAAAATCCAGGGATCCAACAAATGACATAATTAGTGTTCCATTCCTGAGTGGAGCAGGTTAGGTGCTAATGTACTGAAAACAATAGGTCGATGGTGTTCTATTTCTGGACTGTGAGCTGAAGTAGCTCCAGGCATTTGGTGGCCCAGACCTACCTTGGGGAGCTACAATTAGATGGAGTTCTAAAAATAAATTATCATGAAAGAGGACAGTTTTATTTAGAAGTAATTGTCATGATTTCCCTGAGGAAAGCATGATTTGCAAACTTTTTTTTGCATGTGATATTTAAATGCTAAACAGTAATTTTAATTTTATATGTAAGCTAAATGATACTGGTAATGCTGTTCCAATGATTTATATTCTAACCAGTGATTTTAATTTAATGTGCACGCTAAATGATACTTGTTACACTGTTTCAATGACACTTGAGTGCTCATATTCACACATACATGTGTCAACTATGTCAATACTAATATACTTTTACATTCAAAACCAGGTATTATGGTATCAGGTATCATTTATGAAAAAAAAAAAACCACCTCCAATAAGTCAGTAAATAAGCACACTGTAGTGATCAAATTATACACAATTATATCAGATCCCATGGAGCAAAGATAATGTAATGGTACTATATTGAATGGAATTGTTTTCAAACTGCTATTATTACAAGACAATGAATTTTATTTACTGAATAAAAAATTGCCTGTTTCCATATTTGCATACATGGTGCAAAATCTTTCAGACATGTTTCATCATGTGACTGTCATGTGATTTTTACCTTCAGACGGGCCACCACAATTACTCTCTATGAGATGAAATGGTACTTTCTGCTTATTTTTGAAGCAGGGAGAAAATATCAAGACTTTCATATCATGGTCAATTGTATCTTGTAACAGGAGAAATAAAATATGTGTGACTTTACTGGCTTATTTTCAAAATGGCTTCTTCATGCAAATACAAACATTACATATCACATAATTTTACAATATCAGGTGCTTGCAAAATCTAGTACCAGATACTGAAGCAAAAGGAGGATCAGTAGCTGTTACCATAAAATATTAGAGGCATATTTCTTGGCCACTACAGTCACCCATTTTGAATAATGGCTGAAATGGTATTTTCAATTTTACTATTTATTTTGTTACCCATACATTATCATGCACAAGATTTGAATCAATTTGAGACCTGTGTAGTTTATAAATTGCATCCACTGCTGCTAACAGATAAAGATGGGGTCAAAAATGATACCTTAAAAGCAAATCATACATATTTTCTTTTTTAAAGCCATATTATATTCAGCATGTATTTGGAAGTGGCATGTTCTTGGCATAGTCTTTAAAGGGATATAAGGGCCTCACTGATCCCAAACGTTTCCTCAGTTAAACTCATTATGGGGAACTATTTATGGAACTAGGTACTTGTGATTAATTGCTACAACCCCAAATTGAACAGTTGAAGTAATCTAATTAACTTAATAATAACCTCAAACATATATAAAAAAATATATAGGCCTTATGATAATCAATGCATGAATTTTATTTCAGGAATCATTACATGAAGATAGTCATGACTATCAGTGATCGAGTTTAATCTAACTTAATCTCAAAAACTTACAGGCAAAGTGGAAGTCATTATGACTACAGAAAATACCAATAGCTCAGGGGGTTGGTCATGTTTAATTAGAAAGAACTCGAACTGAAGGAGCACTGACCTTCATTTGTATTATATGTTTAACTTTAGCATATACACTTGTGCTAAAATACTAAAGAACTGGTATTGATTAAAGATTAAGCTCATGAGCACAATGTTTTCCCCTGTGTTACTTAATACATACTGTGGAGGATCCTTTGATTATTCAACTAGGGTAATTATATATGTAAATTTTGCTTACATCCTGATCCACATAATCTTACTTATTTGTTCCATCTGAGCTGACCATTACCTGACTGATTTGTAAAAGATCACTTATCTTGAATAACTCCTGGACCACATCAACTGCATCAGGGAACTCCAAAATCTGACATCAATATTTGAATTCCTCATGTAGAAACTGGTAAAACTGCTTAATGAGAAAACTAGGCTAGACTTGCCATTGTCTACAGCTTGCTCCAACATCACTGTGCCTTAATTGTCTTATGTCAAATAGAAGAAGCACATTTTACACATTTTGCATGGACATAATAATGTCTCTGATTAGCAGCTCACAAACTTAAAATTTTGAATTAATAATTAAATTTTTATCAAATTTTAAAAAAGAAGCAATTTTTTTAATTTTCAATATTTTACCAATTTTCAAATATTATGAACAAATAACAGAGATGAGGAATCAGCGCATGCACCATCATATAAACAACACTGCCAGTTATACATGAAATATACTTTTTGGGTTCTAAAACTAAGATGTAACTACTGTTTAATGATTTTATTTTCTTAAGGGGGTCTGGTGGGGATGCTTCCTAAAAAGACAGTGCAGCATTTTCCAAATTTTTGATCATTTAAACCATTTAAATGAGTCTCTGATTAAAATAAATCCTTAATATTGCACAGTTACACCTCTTTTATTTGGCATCCTTCAACCTTGTCTGCCTGGACAGCTGAGTGGTAAAACGCTCGGCCTTCTCCGCCGGCGACCCGGGTTCGATTTCCAGTGTGGCTATGAGAGTGGGTTGTAGTGGTCCGTCAAAGGTCTATGGTTTTCTCCGGGTCCTCCGGTTTCCTCCACCCTTACCGACTACCGAGCGCCAACATCCGTGTCATTGAGAGTGCCTCGTATTAGTTATTATAACTAGTTGTACAATCCATGTAAAATAAATAAAGTTTATATCAACTAATAAATGACAAAGTCCTGATGTTTTCACAACTTTGGCTCCAAAAAAAAGATGAATTATTCCATGACAGGCTCTGGGATTCAGTTTAGCGGGAGAATGTGAATATTTGTGGTTGTTTAAGATTCAGTGAGTGAACAATCATTTGAAATTCTTGCAGGAAGGATCCAAAATTTTCTTCTTTTTTTTCTATATCCCTTTTTAAGGACCTAGAGGCACAAATACTCCCTTGCCATATGTTTAACTAGGAAGGTGTGTGGCATCAGTGATGGGTCTAGACACAAGGACGGATAGACAGACACAGACCATTTTAGTAGTCCTTCCTTATGGTGGGAGACTAAAATTTACTTTGTTCAGTTCCCACACTTGCTTTATCAGCTAACCAGCATGTGTTCTTTCATTCTAAAATATATAGCTCTAGGACATCTATTACTGTACTCTATCTGCTATTGTATACCACTATACACTAAATACCACACAACAGAACATATCCCTATTACGCATCAATTGTAAAGAATGACTGCAATGTATTGGTAATCTACTTCATCTTCCGACCTTTGGCAGTAATGGCAGCTGTTGCCATGGAGATTGTAATTGGCCAATAGGTGAATACGAAAGGAAAATCCTATGAATTTATCAAAGGGTGAATTTTTATTTAAATTACCTAAAGAAATCTGATTAACTTCAAATCATACATTTCCAGCTAAGTGTATACAACTCATGTGTAAAAGACAATTTATTCCAAAAGAAATGATCAAACTTTTCAATTTCCATCAAAGCTGATAAAACATATGATAATTAGAAAATACACTAAAAATTACTGAGACCATTCAGTTATGGATAATAGCACTATACCCACTGTATCTTAATAAGAAAATACATTGAAACAATCCTTTGTAGCCCAGTTCTCTGGTTATAGTTGCATGTATTAACATCGTGCACTGTGAAGTCTGGGTGTGGCATTCTACATCCAGCCAGAAATAATAACTAAATGTAATTGTTCACTTACTGTCTCCACTGCGTCTTTCTCTTGCTATATTTTAGACTAGTTTCAATCCAATCTTTTAATTAACAACAATTAAGGCATCCTCCCATTCATAAAACATTACATCAGTTTGCAGTATTTTTCTGTTAATTTATAATTATATCTACAGCCTTGAAGTCTGATACTATTACAGTCAACATGAGTACTGGTATGATTGAGCTCTTTCTATATGCATATGTTATTCCAGTATTACCGATATCATCTTAGATATAAAGTGCTTTTTACTTTCAATTTGTATTTAACGGGTTTCATCAAAGCTATATCTAAAGGATAATATATAATAGCTGATTTGAAACAGAACAAAGAACAAAGTTCTATTCTGGAAATGAACGCGGATGCAGCAGTGGAACCTGGTCAAAAACATAGTATCCGCAAAACTTTGTTTTGGCAGATACAATTAGAGATATTGCAAACAAACAAACTTACAAACTCATGTATTTTAGATAAACAACATTCAAACCTTAAAATTCATGAAGTCACCATCACTGGTTAAATATGATCTCTGGCTTTCTTATCATATATATTTCAACATATGAAACTGATAAGGCTGGGCAGGTGCTGATGAAGTGTGATAAACAGCTGCTCTTGCCAAATTGATTTTAATCTGATCATTCTAGTTCTAATATATAATATGATTTAATGATATGGTCCAACCATATATTGGGAAAAATTGTATTTGATGACACACACATATGTTACAATCATTATTAACCACATGTAGTGCTAACTGTATGAGACTATCAAATATGGATTAACCGTCTGCAAATATAAAATGCTGGATTATGTATAAAGGCAACTAATATGCTCAAAATATGTTTTGAAAATGGCTACTGAAAATATATTTCATATATTGTGGTCACACCAAAAAGCCATTAAAAATACTCAACAAAAACTAAACCAGTAAAAGAGTCTCCTTTCAGCTTTTGTATGGGCATCAGACAATGTATAATATATGATAATGAACATAGGATATGACAAATTCAATGATGAATACAAGCTGATAAGATATCAGATAATGGACAAAAGATGACTGAAATTCGATGATGAACAGACAGATGTAAGATTAAGGAAATCATGAAATGACAAAGGCTAATGATGGACAGACTGACATAAGATTACGGAAATCTGATGATGGACATGAGATGAAGAAATATTAAGATGGACAAAGTAAACAGATCAATATAAATATAATACAATCTAGCTGATCCTGTAAACATCTGCCTGACTCTCTTTTATATTTTGTTGTCTTTTAAAAGCAATTTCTGAAAAACAAATATTTCTCACATTAAACAAGGGACCTATGGGTCACTGTGCTCAGCTGACGTTAACCTTGAAGGTAAAAATCTGAAATAATATCAAATGGAGATAAAGTGTAAGAGGAAGAGGTAATAAAGGCCATGGTTGGTTTATATGATTGGTTTGTATTGATGAGCAGGAAATTGTTGCAAAAAATATTTTGTGACCTGACCATGTGTTTCCTAATGTTGAAACTAAAGCATGTGAGCAGTTTGTGAACAAATGATCTGTACTATTACCATGATCATTAGTTGTTTTTTTTATTAACTGTTGACATTTCAGTAGTTTACACATTTGTTCAATCGAATCAATTTTTTTGTATAATATATATTATTAAATATATATGTATTTTTTTTAATGAAATGTATACAGTTGAAATAGAGCTAATAAACAACATAAAACAGGGCAAACAAAGCCTGATCTCAAATTCTGCTGAGGCAGGAAAATAATGAACAAATGTTTGTATTAAATCCTCATTTTTTTATCACATCAATTATTTTCTAATTTAAGTTTATATTTCTATACATTTCCAATTTAACATATATATCTGAATATAAAAGTTGATTCATAATTCTCAATTGCATCATCATAAATCTCAATCTTGTCAGATAAGACCACATCATGCATACAAATGTTTATTTATATTTTACCACAAAAATATATCTTTTAAATCTGCAAAACAATAAATATCTAAAAATAATACTTGATTTAGATTTCATAATTTTTAATTGTGTCTTTATTTATCCATAATGTGCTTCATATTTTATAATAATTTAAGCATACTGATGGGTTCAATTATATTTGTTAAAATCATTTAAAAGAAATTTGATTTTTTTTTAAAATGTTACATTACACAACATTGCATCTTCTTGATTACACCTTGAATTATTTTTTCAAGGAAAGTTTTTGCATATCAGAGTGGAAACAGCATTACAATTAAGGAGATACAGTGAAAACAATAACAATTAGTGCATAACACTTGGTGGGTTGGGTTTGCGGGTGGGGGGGGGGGTGATTGGGGTGGTGATATGAGAATAACTGTACACCTGTCACAGCAGGGGATCTCCCCCAGTGACTGTAACAAATCAGAAACCCTGGCACAGCTGACTTCCAGTGACCTGGAGTGGGACCCTGCATCTGTAATCAAAGCAAGTGACTACAGAAAAAAAAAACAATAACTAGCTTAATTTTCAAGCTTTTACTTTCAAATTTCAGATTAAGACAAACTAAATATTTATGTTTACATGCTGTGAAAATTAAATCAATGGTGCTTACAGGAAAAAAACGTGCCATGGTCAAAGTTGGGTAAAATTTAAGGTACTGATTTTTTTTTATGCTAATAACTTAAAAAATTTACAAAATTCAGATCTAATTTTCAGTAAACAATTGAATCTTAATTAAACATAGTTATATACTTGAGAAAATAGACTCTAGTTTCAAAATTTTTCATGTTAAGTGAGTTATTATTTTTCCTGATTTTTTACAAAGTCCATTATGTTTGGGCCCATAACTTAAAGAATTTATAGTTTACAGACTTAATTTCTTGCATGTACATAGGAACAATATAGAGGAATATTTATGGTAAATATGAGGAAAAACAGATGAGTGGTTTTGATATTAGGCAGTCCTGAAGTGTGAAAATAGAATTTTAATAAAAAATTGAGGTTTTTCCTTAATTTCTCAAAGGAACGAAGTCGCAAAGACCCAGTGTTCGGCTTGGTAGGAGATCTTGGGGACATCTAACATTATGCTGAATTTTGGATTCCTAGGTCTTACGGTTTCAAAACGTGCCACATCTACGGACGGACAGACGGACGGACGACGGACAATGGACCACGACTATAGCTCAGATGACTTATAGTCAGCTGAGCTAAAAAGACAAAATAAGTTTCTTCACTCTGTGGCTTGAGAACCATAGATGTTTACAGGACAAAGATGAAATATTAAATCAGAAAGTCTTTTCCTGTTATCTTTTTACACAACAGATTGGATTTCTTTTGATATAAGGTTATGTTTGACTATTTGAAAAAAGATGTATAAACAAAATATTTTAAAATGTTGGTATGTATTTTATTTCCCATAAAACTGAGGATTAACCATTTCTATTAATTTCCTTGTGTCTTTGCTGGTATTGATGTTAAAACCAGCTGATGGAGCAAAAATTTTGAGAATTTATAACCTGTAAAATTTTAAACTGATCAATCAGAAGAACATGATTTTCTTAAATGTTCCTCCATAATTTGATACCCATTCTCATACCGCTAATAAAAAGAACTTCTGGAAATATATCAAACTAATATTAGGATCCATGATACTGTTACTGTGGCACCTGCTTTGCCTTCAACGAGGGAAATTAAATGTTATCATCATCCAATCCCTTCAAATTTGGTAATCCCTATACAATAAAACCTCACTGTCCATTTGTCCAGCAATGTCAGAAAGATAAAACCAGCATAGGTAGTCCGACATGAATTATTCATAAGCTGATTATTCTTACTTGGGCAGATATTACACCACACAGCAGGGACCAGTGACAAGAGAATCATCACGGAGTGACAGGCCAAGGATTGCCAGGCCAAGACCGCTTAACCACAATACTGCCCGCGGCTACTCGACAAATACAGAATAAGAACAACACATAACTCTCCATCCAGATTAAGCACACGTTCAGCTAAATCTGGATGATCTATATAGCCGTGAGGTATCAATAGATCAGTCTCGGGTTGAACGTCCTTCTGTCTCTATACATAGAACCAGTTCACCTTGATGCCATTGGCTCAGAGCTTACTCTTTACAGAAATTGTTGTGGATTTACCTTCAACAGACTAAGTGACTGATGTTCTTTTGTAGTTCACTCTCAGTGCTTTGACAGCATAGACAACTGTAAGACTGTGCCTTTCTTAGAGGGTCTTATTCCGATATCTGACATCTATTAACTAAAGAAATACCTTGATTATTTGATAAATAAGGCCAGACAATGCTGATCCTGCTACATACAGGCTGTTTGTTTGTTTTGCTTGTATATACACATACATGTTTATAACTTGTGGGGGGCCTGCTTAAAAAATCTAAGCACATTCAGCTAGGACATATGGGCTCAAGTCTGATGAACCAGTTTTGCTTTGGGCAATCAATCACTTAAGACCTTTCAACTTGTGCACATGTGCAAACAATCATATTAGGTTCCATGGTTTTTCTGTTTGTCAGCATTCACGTATGTAAAAAAGGTAACTAACTGCTGGTGGATAACAATTTAAGCCTAAACATCTGTTACAGGGATTGATAAGAACTTTTTTTTTCATTAATATATATATGCAGAGTAAACCAGAAATTACATAATTACCACAGATAAGGAAGGTGTATCACTACATGGCTTTACTCCTGAAGCAGCCAATGATCTTCGATGGTCACAGTGTGACTGCATGTGACTGCAACTGTCACAGACACATCTGACTTGAGGCTGACAGACATTTTGTGACCAAGACAGAATTAATGGTTTTCTTGAGGCTGACTAAGGATTATCAGTAATATTGCCAAAATTGCCAAAAGTAATATTCACAGCAATTCTTGTGGAAGACTGGGAAAATCTGCTTGGTGCTGGCCCCCTGGGCATGTAAAAAAATGGGTGTTATTTTTTCTCTCTTTTTTTTGCTTGGTCTTTGAAATAAAGCATGTGTTGGATAATCTCTGATACTGTACATAAGCTTGTAAGGACTGCCTCTTTAAGAAAATTAAAAAGGTCTAAAATATTGTATTTCCCATTCACTTCTACATGACAATCAGTTCAACGGGCTTATCAAGAAGTAAACCACTTGTTAAAATCAAATTCTGGTATCCAGTTAGAAATCCTTGTTTAATGTTAATATTTTAATTATACAAACACTGCAAATGTCCAAAAAAATGACTCAGACCACCAGTGTATATATACCAACAAGACTGTGAAAGGTTTTACTTATATAGATATGTATGGGAGAGTTTACTATTATTTGAATGGACCTCATTTCTATGTGCATTACAAAACATGACAGGTTGGAATTAAAAATGTTGTTACTGGATATAAAAATAGCAAAGCTGTGAAATACATTAGTATTAATCTAATTAAAGAAACAGAAAAAAAAAACAGTTAATTTTCTGCCCTGCTGGTCCCCACAGTCCTGTGAAAGATACCTTAAATTTTGACCCTTTACTGACTGCAGGCTCACTAAAGCACACTCTTAAGTTGCACCTAGAACCCCATATTGTCAGATTCTCTGAGAATAAACAAATTGTATATATTCAATTTTAGATCTAAAGATTCTCTTTAACCTTAAGCAAACCCTCTCTGTAGAAATTGTTGAAATTTGGTATGACTGTTACAAAAGATGAACAAGATATTTACTGTAATGTAAATGTAAAGGGTGTCTGAGTTTGTCTGAAATCTAAATTAAACAGGAAAGGGTTAGATTAAAAAAAAAGTGAAGGCAAGTCAAATTATGGGAGGCCAAGTAAACTTTCTGCCTGTCAGCCCCCATAGCCCCCTGGAAAATTTCTTAAATTTTGAACCCTGGTTTACTTAAAGCTGACTGCCCATGGAGTCACAGTAGCCATGACAGAATGCATGGTTTACTTCAAGGTGACTGCCTCTGGACATACGGTAGAGCAACCATTGAAAAAAGAGTTGACTTAGGGCTGACTGCCCCTGGACAAACCCTGACGAAGACAGAATGTTTTATAAATCCAAGTGCCACAGGCAGGAGCCAGTTTATTGAATTTCTGACTCACTGAATGTGCAGTAATGATGAATTATGACAAGTTTAATTTATCCTATTGGTGTGGCTTTCAAAAGGCCAGACAAGTTATAAAGTGACAATTTTTATTATGCAAGACTCTCAATATAGGAGAATACTAAAAACGTAGGTTGAAAGAACTGATACAGGTATATAGTGACTGTAGTGTGGCCATTGATGACGAATCATTTAATATTGAAGAAAACCTGACTGTAACCATATTTATAAGGGTTAAGGGGTTTTAGGGTTAAGGGTTTTTTTAATTGATAAAAAACCTTAATATAATTTGCCTGTAGTTATTATACCTATATGTGTAGCATGACCTTCTCTCTTTCATATACAAAGAAAATCATGACAAGGAAATGTCTTGAATCATAATATTTACACTATATATACTGCTTTTCATCCTATACTTCACTAACACCTTCATTCTTAAACATCTGCATAAAAGTTGGAAATAATAAAAAAAAAATATAAAATTTAAACCATTGTGACTTTTTATTACATTTAATACATAATGATATGTTTGATTCACAGTTATTTACCACACATACATCTCTATTTAATAAACTAACCCTTTATGAAAACTATTCATTATTCTTTTTGTAATACACCAGGATACACACAAATTTATCTGTCCAAATAACACAGATAAAAAATGATCAAACTGCTTCTTGTTCCTCCTGCTGCTTACTTACTCATCCTCTTGCTCCTCAGGATGCTAACTTTGACCTGCAGCCGTAGCAGAGATCCATAGTCTAGGGGCCCATTTGTCAGCTCACACATAATAGGAACACTGAACTCTATAATGCATCTGTGAGGGCAGCAATCACTTACTTTGGGGCTAGCCACAGTAATCAAAAATCCTTTTCTGGATTAATCCCTGGAAAAAGTGAGCTCCTTCAACTTATTTGAAAGTTATATCTGATTGTTGTGTGATTTCTGTCTCTTGGCCAGACAGATTATTAATGTAAAAAGATTTGCTTCCCCTTTCAGGGATTACAGATGTCCAATTTTTAGGATATGTGAATTTATAGGATTATTTCTTTTGCAGAAGCTGCACTCAGTAAGCTGTTCACATTGGTGAAAATACCAAGTATTAACTTGAGCGGCATGAATGAACTAATTTTTTTTTAAACAGTAAAGTGATTTAAACTAAATATACATTTACATTGTGCTGCGCTAGGGCTTTATGAACTACTGTGAAACTTGTGTTATGAGACCACCAATGAGACTGCAGACCAAAAGTGGTCTTAATTTTGTCATATTAGACAGGTCAGTTATAGCCAATGAGAATGCTTTTGGTTCACCCAAAAGTGGTCTTAATAGACAGTTGGTCTTCTAAGACAGGTAGTCTTTCAGACAGGTTCCACTTGACTATTAAAAGCCAGCTATTCCCCTATCTATGATATAGAATTTATATGATTTCTGGCTTACTCTGCAAATATATTAATGATCTATAGGAAATTCATGTTCAGAAAAGTTCTTATAATAGAAATCTTCAAGAAATATACTCAAACATGCTAACAATAGTATGTTTATTTTACTTGTATTGACCTCTCTCAATGATTATGTTATTGCTCCTTTGGTTAATGTTTGTATGTTAGCAACATTACTAAAAAAAAATTATTATAGATTTTAATGAATTTTCAGAATAGCCCAGCAATGATACAAGAAACATAATGACCAAATTTTGGGGGTGCTCAAGATCACCATTTGGATACAGGAATTTTCTAAAGGAAAAATGCTGCATTTCTTACAATTCCATGTGGGGGTAATGAGCTGCCTTATGGAGGAGGTCTATGCTCTCTGAGTGCTTTTCAAGTATAATATTCTGCAATTTGAATTCCTAAGAAAGCTCACTGAACTGGACACACTGGTGCATGGTCCTCTCTGATGTAATTTGTTATCCATGACAAATTTTTTCAAAGATAAGTAAAAACTGCAATGGAAAAAATTTCTATCACAGTTATAAAAAAAATTTGGGAAGCATACCAGAATAATATGTGAAAACCTTGGGTGTGTTTTAAGAACAATTCACAAAGATGTCACTGTCAGACAAATAAGTATAAAATTGCAATGACTGACATATTACCATAGCAACCAGACTCCACCCACTCACACCATATAATTAAAATGTCTGACAAGCAATCATCTAACAAGTTGTAATGGGTAAAGCGTGTCCCAACTACAGGCACAATTGAGAGACGCATCAGACATAGCGAACATTATCACCCACGTTGCACCTGTGGCAGAACATTTGAGCCATCAATATAAAAGAAATATATTTGCACACATACAATCATAAACTGTTTTTGCATGGGCTGGAACCTTGAGGCAAATTGCCCCTGGTTCAGTCCTACTCAAACCCAAGCATGTAAGACATTTTCTGAATAAGAAAACTCTAGCTTCAGTGGCTAAACATAATTTTATCAATGCCAGGACAGTTTTGTCATTCTTCTAATTAAAGCCAGTCAACTGTCCACCTCAGAGTGGCACTACAAGTTATGCTGAAAACTGCAGTAAAAATGTAAAAGAGAAAATTTTTTCCCTCATTTTTGACAAAATCTTACTGCTTTTATGTATTTTGTCATTTGATCTGAGTAGCTCATACCAACTTTTGGAAATTTTTGTATACTTTTAAAGGACATCCACCATGTGTGATATAGATATGGTTATCATTCAACCAGCTTATTGATAGACCTTCATTGCATATTGTTGAATACATCTGTCTGCCAACAAGACTTTCTGACAGAGTTTGATAACTGATGACATTATTGTGCAAGTCACAGGAAACATAAGTGGTCACAACAGAGATGCAGTTTGGGTATTTATTTGACCTTCAGATATACTTGTGTGTTAATTACTCACATGCAGTGTAATCTTAATATCTGTGTACAGTGATATGGTTGTGATCGTACAGATAATGACTGCGCAGCATATTTTTTGGCATGACTAGCGTTTAACAGCCATCTCCCTCAAAGTAGGCCCTTTCAGTCCAATCTGAATGCTTATATATATGTCAAGGCCCAGATTCTACTCTGGTCCAATTTAAAACTGGGCTAATCCAGATTAAAATTCTGTGGTGAAGACTTCATGATTGAAATCTGGTCTGGACTGATTTTAAACTGGGCCAGCCCAGATCAGAATTATCCTAATCTAGCTTTAATATATTGGGTAATATATATAAATAACAACTGATTAAATTTTTTTTTTGGTTCGCTGAATTAATGCAAATGTTCTGCAGGCTATATTTATAGTTTTGAGCTGTAAAATACCAATGTTTAACATGATTATTTTATCAATTACATATTGGTCATTTCACAGAGAAGGTAAAATTACAACATACATATGAGAGGGGTCCAACTAATGGCATTTTCTATATACTTATATAGAAATAAATTGATAAAAGGCCAGCTAGGTAAAAATAGGGTAACTGAAGCCAGCCTAGGAGTAGAATAGGATTCAGATCTTGGCTGGCCCAGATTAAAATCAGTCTACCACAGGATTGTAAACTGGACTGGCCTAGATCAAAACTGATCTAGCCCAGTTTAAAAGCAGTCCAGACCAGATTTCGATCCTGAAGTCTTCACCACACAGTTATAATCTGGACCATCCCAGGTCAAAATATTAATCTGGGCTGGCCCAATTTTAAATTTGACCAGATCCTTATCTAGGCCTCGACATATATATTGGGCATTGTATTCATGGTGTCAACAGTGGACAATGCGCAATCAAAAAAACAAACTTGCTTGTCCTATTAGACACCTATACACTTATATAGTTGGAGACAGATTTTTCCATTTGTTTGTAATTTCACTATACATATTATAACATTAAAATCCCAGGCCTATCATTGTCTCTCTGCCCCACATAAGACATGTTAGGAGAAACATCATTTACATGGCACAAACTATAGTTGGATGATATATGAATGACGGATTGTTTGGGGGCGGAGGATGGGTGGGAGATGGGGGTGATGTTCAGAGATAAATGATAAATTATATAAGGAAATGTTTTTTCTATTTTTTAAACTAGTAAGAATATATTGGTTTTAAATCTAAACTGAAATATATCCTTTATACATGTCGTATCCTCTATCCCATCATCAACACCTATCTTCTTTGGGCCTTGGGTGGCCCATATTAGGCTGCACTATATTCTATTATAAAAGAAGTATTGCATCATGGGACATTCAAATTATATATCATTATGTCTTGAAAAAATATATTGTTTTATTGTCATATATAGTGCTTACTGAGATGAGATGCATTTTATTGCTGCATTATATAAATTGAACAAAATAACCAAATAAATTTGCAGGTTGTGGCTACTGATGTTTGCTAAAATTTGTGGAATGGTTCATATAGAAATGCATGCATATGTTATTCTGAATCAGTAATATCCTTCAGTATTGAGTTGGGTATTAGATGCAAATCACATCAATTAATATTTATTGGTATTATTTAAATCTTTGTGCTAACACAATGAGCTATTATAAAGCATCTTGCTGTTCACTGGAAATTTGCGTGTATTAAATCTGCATACATTTTATTAAGCTTTAATGATAGCTGTCACTCCCCTATCACTGGGTGATGCCTGCTTGCCTGGAAATAATGATAAGAATTTTATACTTAGAAAATAAATAGGAAATGAGCAAATCCATGCATTGTGCTAATTAAGTCCCACCTGTGTCTATAAAAACTCTTGTGTTGAGCTTTCTCTTTTTGGAACATCAGCTGCCTGTAGCCTACTACTGACTTAATTCTGATAACTCTCATTCTGGTTACACACTGATTATCATAACAGTTTGCATTCAAATGCATATGGCGTTGATTATTTGTGTCTTTTGTAAGTTTTGGACTCTTCCTGTTTTATACTTCACACATAAATTTTTCCTTGATTTCTCGTCACAAAAAGTTAAAATTTGCAAAGTGTCACATTACTTAGTTTGTATCCTATTAACTGCAAAGATAAAACAGACTAGTTAATTCTTCCATTCAAATGCATCCACAAATAAAGAAGTTGTCTGCCAAGCTGCCATGAGCTGGGACTTCCTCACAATACCAAGGGACGGATAAATGTTTTTCTTTGTTCTTCCATAAAGAAGATCCAGGTGGTCTTATATAGGGGTCCGGCTTATACTTGATAATCGATAATAAAATTGAAACGAAGACCCCTTAGCAATTCACAGGCTTTATTAAAAGGATATTTAACTATTTATATTGCAATGTATATATTGACTGGAAACTGTCACTGATCCAATGTGCACAAATTTTTTAACTTAATATTCAAATGAAGTAAAATAGAAAATTATGAGAGCAATCAATTGTGATTATCCATCAATACTTGAATTTTCACTACGATGTAGTTTTCACAAATTTCTCAGTTCTGATCATTTATACAGTTTTAATGGTTTGGCTGATAATGCAGGATTTAATTACATTTTGCCATGCTATTGTTATGAATGTTTAATATTTAATTAAATACTGCATGATAACTGATGCATAATTTAGCAGTGAAAGGCAAAATAAATCTCAACTGGTGACAGCTTTAAGAGCCTTAGCTAATATTTAATGAATGTAACATAAATTAATGCAACAATGCAACGTTGAAAGATTTAAATATTTAGTTTGGTCCATATATAATTCATGTGAAGGTAAATTTTGTGAAACAAGGTTTCCTCATACAAAGTACATGAAAAGCCTTTCCTGCTACTGTCATTGCCTTTTCCAATTATTTTGTGTTTTATTACATTTAGCATTAACAAGCAGAATTAATTAATCTTATGATGAAAGATTTATTTTATCATAACAGGATAAGTCTAGCTTCAGAGAAGAAAGCAGTTTCAATCATTCTTGACAAAATTGCTTTCCAAATTCTGTCCGTACTAAACAGCCTTTAGTGTTAACAAATTAAATTAATCTACAGCCAAATACCTGAACTTTAAACACCACCTAAAAAAGAGTAATCAAATTTCCTATTGTATATCCTTCTATGAATGAAACATTCTCATCCTCTTTTTTTACATCAAAAATGGATGATCAAGGATTAATTAACATCAACATGATTACTAAGATAATGTTAATGTTAAACCTAAAAAACATGAGGCTTAGGATTCAGTGTTAGTAATTATGATTCACTTTTGATGTAATTCTGGCAAAGCCTTTGATTATTAGCACTCTGAGTTAATAACAAATATGATAAGTTCTATTAAACAACTGCTTTTTATATTATCATCTTTACCAGACAATTAATATTCCTGTCATGTACATGATTAATTTTTTTCTGTCTTCTATTTTAAGAATAGGATGTATTACCGAGTGTTCTGCAATGCATACATTTATATTGTTGTATTCATTTTTAAAAGTTAGTTCTGTGGCCAGTAGGTGGCACTGTCTACTGAATGAAGATGAAGATAATCATATGAAAAGTTATATCTAAGCCACATTGACAGCTGGATTCAGGTTTTTCATGCATGGATTAGTATAAATAATTAAACCAGAAGTCAATCATAAGTCCTGTGGTAATGACTTTACAGTGATCCAAAAAGATTCTATCAAGAATGCAAAATATGAGGTCTCTGGCAGTGCTGGTCACTATGTATATAACTGGACAGTCTGATCTTTGAGATCTATACTGATCAAGGTTCTTTTCAGACATATCAGCTCTTATGTAATATTTTGTCAGTTATTAATGTGTATAGGCTTTAATCTGGCAGGGTCCAAACTGGAGGTGTACCTTAAGCAAAAAGTCTTTATGTTCCAACCATCAGGCTACAACCTACCCATCATATATTTTATTTTTTTTTGTTTTGCTAACGAAATGTCATCTAACAATTGGATATAATATCAGCTTACTCTGTGATGCATATTTTCATTCAATACACTTGATTTTTACATGTGACAGCAGAGTCTCATGACTTAATTATACTGTGGCTGCTTTATTCAGTTGTAGTGGTATTGTTTATAAAATAAATGATCATATTTTGCTTAAAAAATGTCAATGACAAATATTTGCAGCTTATTGTATTTCAGATTATTATCAAATGCGTTCGTCATGCAATTCATGAAATGCAACTGCTGATCAGGTGTCATGACTTACCAGTGATATTTTTATTATTTTTCAGTGTCACTGTTGTTATAATTTGTTTTATAAATGATTAACTTTGAAAAATCAATGTTTCTATTTTTGTTATATATTTAGTGAGACCAATACATTAAATCACCATTACTTTTACTGCTATTACCTTACAGGTATCTCATAACTGGACAGTATGTACCTAGTAACTGAAATAGATACATCAAAGTTTAGTAGATATACTCTTACATAATATTACATATATGTATAACTTACCATTTAATTATAGAAGGATGCCATCAAAGTTGTTCATTAAATTAAATTGGTATCCTGTTCCCTCATCAAAGAACTTTTTCCACAGTATGACCATTAAAAACTTAATTAACAGACATGTATATAAGTATATATATATCATCATTATTTGAAATATTATACTAATATTACAAGTCATTAGTGCAAAAATGCCATCAGGTTCGTTCATTGTGTGGAATTTCTGCCTTAATCCTTAGAGAACTGCAGTATTGGATTTCACTCACACTGTAATGTATATTTACAGCATATAGTCAAGAAGCACTGCAACAAGCGCAGGACGACAGGAGCTAAGTAGCAACAGCAACCCAACGCTGCCTGCATCAATCCAGCAGAGAGGGACAAATTTGCCCAACATCACAAATTTCCTCGGATAAAAGATGGGTTGTCTCTATTAAGCCTAGCTTCCTCTAGCCATCAGCTTACCCCTGCCACAGTTCTGTCAATTACTGGACCCCTACAACCTGTGCTTTCACAGCATAATGCACAGAGGTCATCCAGCCCAGATTAAAAGCAAAGCCGGGATGGCTGTTTCAACATGTTAGAGTGGTTCCTTACGCATGGACAGTTTCTCGGTTAGAATACCTCATCCACTTACAGAGAAGCCATAATGACCGACTAAACAAATTGCTTTTCTTTTATGTGTGGATACTTTGGATGATGCATAGCATGTGTTTACCAAGTGCCTGAAGAAATGGTACCCTTGTGTCCTATATTGGACAGAAGAAAATGTTTTTTTAACTTATTTGAAAAAGAAATTTCAAAGACCTGATTTTCTGTAAAAAAAAAAAAAGCCATGGGATTTAATAACTATGCTGATGCACACTTAGAACATATAAGTGGACACAGGAAAGTGTACTAGTTCAAGAATATCTAAAATTCATGATGTTACAACAGGTCTGTTTTACTAGAACCTGGTATTCCTGTACTAGTAAGTTTTGATGATTATCAATCATTTGTGGATTACTTATCAACCACCAAACCAGACAGACATGTACTGCATTTGATCATAAGGAAAAAGTTGTGCATCAAAGTGCAAGAGGTTAGGCTAAAGGATTTTAAGTGCAAGAGCTTGGTGCAGGTTCTTAGTTATAATGGCCAGCAGTGACCTAGAAAGCTGTTACGATAATGAAATTGAAACATTACGAACTCTAACTGGGAGTCTTTATGCTCGACTACGCAAAGCTCACTTGAAGAAAGAACAGATGCTTGACTTTGAAGACTCATGCGAGACCTGCAAGGTCATGGTGCGAACATCGTCAGAGGAGATTATACGCAAGATACGTGAACATGAGCAAAGGCTTCTGGGAGACCTAGAAGCACAACGTGATATTGAGTTTCGGAAACTGGGTATAAGTAAACAGAGCCTCATTGATGAGGTTAGCAAAATGCAAAATTTGTACGATGAAAGCACGAACCTGCTTGAACATCCAAAACTCAGTAAATCATTTGAAATGCGTGAATGTATTATTCAAAAGATTAAACATGGAGCAGTTAAGGATGTGCCTTGGGTGGATAACAATACCTGCTTCAACCATTATCCATCATTTGTGCCAATTAGATGTAATACAGCATTTGGGTCCATTGATAGCTTGTGTAGTACTGTGGTCTTGACCAGAAAAAGACCAAACTCCAACTGTGCTAATCTACACATTCTGTCGCCTACTTCACGGAATAAGCATTGGAACAGAGCACCATCAGTAACATATCAGTCCGTTAGCAGAAGCCTCAGTTGTGCCAGTGTAAAGAATGAATCGCTCGCACCAAAATTAACCCCTATGCGTCATTCAATGTCAATCCCACGTAAAATTAGTAGCGAGAGTTACACTTCGTCAGAGGCAGATGACAGCCCAGAGGATCTGTTCTTGGCAGATCGGACTGATGTTATGAAGCAGATTCAGTGGCAAATAAATCGTGAAGGTACTTCACCTGGGGACGTGAGCTGTGCAACTGATGTTGCATTCTTATCAAATTTAGGAGTTGTGGTAGCAGAAAAAGGTAACGATCGTTTGCAGTTTTTCAGCATGGATGGCCAACATTACAATGTTCTGTCAACTGGCAAGGTCAGACCAAGGCGTGTGGCGGTCACAAGGCAAGGTAACATTGCAATTACCGACTCAAAGGATTCCTGTATCAAAGTCTTTTCTCCTGAAGGACACCTGATCAACCAGTGGGGAAAGAAAAGATTCAAAAGTCTATTTAAGTCTCCTTGTGGTATTGCAGTGAATTCCCATGGACAGTTTATTGTGTCAGATTCAGAAAAACACACAGTGGCTGTTTATTCTAGTGAGGGAAAATTCTTAAATCTTGTGGGTGCAAAAGGAATGGGGTCTGTGCAGTTTCAAAGTCCTTCTTATATTGCTGTGAACCATCGTGATCAGATAATTGTGTCCGATAACTGGACTCATTGTATCAAAGTGTTTGACCCGGCCGGACGTTTCCTTTTTGATTTTAATTCATTCAGTGAAGGTCAAGGTCACTTAAAATACCCAAACGGTGTATGTGCATCAGCTAGTGGTGATGTGATTGTGGCAGACTGGGGGAACCATACTGTTTCAAAATTTAGCGTGGGTGGGATGTTTCTCGGCCATTTGTTAACGAGGATGGACTCCCTATACCATCCAGCAGGAGTAGCTACGGACAGAGACGGGAACCTGGCAGTGACAGAATACTCTGACACACATTCTACCCTGCGGATGTACAAATTGGGACTATGAACCGACATGTGTCTGTTGGCTGTCCCTGGAACAATATATGGGTGCTAAATGCCAGTGATGGAGTGCTGGAAATCCACCGCAGAGACTTCATTAGGAAATGCTTTTCATGGATTCCCTTGGCTTAGCAGACAATGAGATGTGCCAGACACTCCCATCCCTCTAATGAGAGGTGTCACTTTTCAACTGATTTTGAGGCTCCGAAAGATGTCAAAAGATCTGCTAGAAAACTGGTTGAAGTTCATAAATAAATGTTTTTATAGACTGGCACAAGTTATGATGAAACCTCATGAAGAGTGACATGAAGACCATTTAATTAAAATGGAGAAAACAACTTTTCTTTTAACTGCAAAACTAAGTAATTGTTTATGCTGCTGAAATGCCATATAGGATAAGCAAATAGATTATCCTGATCAAGATATGCAGTCTTTGGAAATTCCTACAGCTGCCTGACATGGTTGATAAATCGTCAAAGTAGAAAAATAATGTGCTCAATAATAGGTCACTGAGGGTTTGTATGTCAAAAGTATTTTCTAGAAGTAATAACTATAAGAACCCTTACAAATTGCTGTCAAAATTTTGGTTCAGATTTATTCAGAAGAAATAACATTTAGTTTCAACATACCCAGTAGGTCTGATTAAGCATGTACTTTTGCATCCTTTTGAAACACTAAATACTAATTAAATGGTAAATTTTGCATCAAATATGACCTCAATGTATGGTTCTTTGCAAAATCATAAATATTTATGCTAAATCATAAAATATTTAATAATTATTTGATTTTAAACTTTTAGACTACAATTCAGTCAATTCAGCCAGAAAACTGGCCATAAAAACAAAATAAATGATCTATATCACCTAAAAAAATTGTAAGGAATTTTCCATAAAACTCTCCAAAACTTCATTAAAACAAATCAACGATACAAAACATGATACCTCATCATCTGGTTGAGGTGTAGGAAATAAATAAATTCCAGAAATTTTGGTGCTTTTATGGTTTAAATATATTGACTTATGTCAGATCATTATAAGTGAAACATCCATTGCCCTTAACCTTAGGCCAAAAAAAAAGTATGGTTCTCGGGCACTTTTATTTTTTAAAATCAGTGCGGGCGGGCCTTTTTTTTGGGTATATTTTGAAAGAAATGTCATATGATCAGGGAAAAGCATGATAATAACCAATTTTTTTTTGCTAAACAGGTAAAAGCACTACACAACAAAGGAAATCTTATCAAAATTGTATTATTTTATCTTCTTGAAAGATGAAAATCATAAACAAAATTTTTGATGGGGGGGGGGGGGGGGTGGTTTAAAATTGACCCACACGGTGCCTGAGAACCATACCTTTTTTCCCCCTTAATGCTAACATGTGCATCATCAGTATTTAAGGTGGTTTCATGCTATAGGCTGGCAATATCAATGTGCTTTATACTTTACATGGAGACCACAATCAAGGCTCAAGGTACTGAGCCTCACATACTCCCAATGAAAAAAGCCTGTTCATATACATATATTATATACATATAAATATAGTAAAATTTGATCAAATGAAAGTCAGGTACAAATAATGATGAAAAAATATTATATCAAGACAGTTCAACAATGTTAATATACTTTGTACTGAAGCTTAATGAAATGGTATGTGGTATGAAAAAGCAGAAAAGGTCTTTGTGAAAACAATAATAAGTGTTTGAAGCCTTGTTTCCATACACTTTCATAATTTTGATATGGTGTGTTGGATTGAATAAAAGGCAAATCTGATATATAGGGTAAGCTTCTATCAGTCATCTTGTAAATAAGTAAGCTTCTCAAAGGAAGCTGCATCACCAATCACAAGCTTTCTTCATAAAAGCCGACCAATCACCAGGCTCTTCAAATGAAACTGACCAATCACAAGGCTTCTCAAATAAAGCTGGCCAGACTTTTCAAGGAAGTTGACAAACAACTGGTCTTTTCAATGGAAGCTGGCCCATAAGTTAGCTTCTCAAAGGAAGGTGCATGGACAATCAGAGGGCTTCATCCATCTAACAGGAAGCTGACCAATCAGTGGGTTGCATCCTTCTCACAGGAAGCTGACCAATCAATGGGCTTCATCCTTCTAACAGGAAGCTGACCAATCAGTCTCCTTTGCTTTAGCAGTTGGCAAATCAGAATTATCTTGGTTAGCCAAGTCAACAGTTAGGACACAAAGATAATTTTACCAAATAACCTGGAAACATAGGGCAGAGTGATAAAATTATGTTCCATGCTCCTTTATCATTTTAAGGGAGATAGTCTGGCAGAGTTTAAATTTTTGAAAATATATTTTTATATGCTTTACAACTGGAATCATAATAATGTCTGAAACAATGACAAATTTAATGTCGAGATATAGAGACATCCCTTTCCTGCAAAAACAAATAAAGAAAAATTAAAGCTTCACCATAAAACTGATTGTTAACATTTATTATTAATACATTTACTTGTGTACGATCTGGCTTGACTTAATTTTTTATTTACAATGGATCTAGCAAAGCAACCAATTACTGGGAGCCTGCTTAGAACTATTGAGTTAGGCCTTTTGTAACTAGCTTGGTCCAAATCTTTCCTTGTATTTTCACAAAGAGTTTGGCCAACTTCTACTGTAATTGTATCTGTTTCTTCTGTTATGCACTTATAGTACAGTGGTATTGTGTAGTTCTTAACCATGGTAAATCTAGAGAAAAGGCTCCAGATCTAGTGCAGTTCTTTAGTCTATACCTCACGCTGCTGGTCTAGATTAGAGTGCTAAAACTCGAAACATAGTGCATTCAGGCCTGATTTAGCACTTTTTGGGGATACAATTGCAAGCTTTCCAGATCTTGATTGTAAATGGGGCTATATATTAAACTTTTTAATAACTGTAATGATACTTAATTATTTAGGTAATGATACTGAACAACCTTCACTAAAATAAATGCACTCTACTAAAGGCTGACCCGTCCTTATTAATTTATCCAGATAAATGCTGAGACTTCAAATTTAGCCTGAGCATTCACATAATAACTGTACAAAACAAAATAACTTGCAGTCTAAATCTACAATCTATATACAAATAACCTTTTATCTGAATGAAGAGTAATCCTGCATCAGTTTAATTTAGATGTTTATGTCGGTTGCTTTAAGCTTGAAACCCATGTGCACAAGCGTATGTGTGCATATGAATGGACAAATTATTTTGAACCGACATCTGTCTTTATGCAGGAGCTGGCAGACATTGCTGTAATACAAAAAGCATCTTCAACAATAGGGCCTAGCTAACACACCCAAAGAGACTTTGTTGAACAGGGCTCAACATAACTGGTTACCCACTTGCCTGAGGCATGTAAAAGTTCTAGAGAATGGGGATAAGGTTCCAAGACCTCCTGCCTACCAGGACCACCTGTGGATATACCAAAAGAATTTACCTTAGTTATAGCTGACCTATTTTTAAAAATTTCCTGTGAATTAAAATTGAATTTTTGCATTCCTATGGGTGATCTCATTACAAAAGTTCCACCATCTTATAATGCTGGTGGGCATGTGTTTAACACACTTGCCAACTCATTCATGGATATATAACGGCATTTATATGCACATGGGTTTCAAGTTTTAAATTTTTTAATGCTTTATTACCATATTGTCACTCATGAACATATAATGAGTCTGTGGATTTTCTGGTTCATAATTTATGTACAAGAACAGTATTGTAACTGCGCATATATTTCAATTATGACAAAGTGGCAGGTATTTTTTAAATCAGTTTGTCTGCCAAAACCTTGTGTACAGTACATTTTGTGCAGGTTTGAGAAGTTTTGTCTCCATATTGTTTTGATATTACATGATGCCATGAAGCACCTTGACTTTGACCTGTTTTGTAACACTGGAATAAAATGATGTAAAAAATCTACTTGTCTTTCTTCATTATTGTAATCTTGAGATTTTGTGAGCAGTATATTTGACAGTATTTTACTGAAACACTGATGGCATATGGGAGAACTACAATGTTTTCCAAGCAAATAAGTTTCAAAAATTTTACAAGGATACCTTGATTTATGAAATATATATGTTTGTTTAAACTGCATGCTAGAATTCAGAAATTCAATATGTATTTATACGTCATTCAGTAATATGAAGTTCAGGACCATATAGGTAGATAGCTTTTATGCTTTTCATGTTTATTTCACATTCCCAGTCAAACACATCCAGCCATATATTTGTAATGTATTTCCAACAACAACATGTATGTACTCTACAGAACATGTTATTTTCATGAAACTCCAGTTTGGTGAACTGGAAATATCTGATCTTTCACAATCATATAATTTGTGTGAAGGCAACTCATCTAAAAAAAGACATAAGAAATCTGCATTCTAAAGAGTGGAAACTTCCACAATGAACTTGGGGGCCCTTATTGTAGGATGCACCCAAAACTGTTTGCATAATTCACTTATTTGACCCATATTCCCATGTTCATTCATAGATAAGTAACTCGTTATTTGTGAATATTCCTTGATGACTTTCCTGAATCCAGATCATGTTCCAGATTCACACCAAAATCTTATCAATTCTTCAATGGAAAAATTCCCAAAATACCCTGAAAATTTCATGAGATTTTGTTCATGATTGCATGAGTTATGTTGTGAACAAGCACACAAACACACACAAGAATGAGGATAGTGAAGGCAATAACTGAAAGAAAAAGTTTACTTTAATACTGGTTGTATAGAAAAGAGTAATTTGCCCCAAGAGGAATTTGACTGATCAGGACTTACAAAGAAACACTTATATACACACACTTTGATCCTTATACAAAAATACCACAACTAACACACACTGATGTCTGTGAAGTTCCATAAACTCTCTGAAAGATCAAGTCACATTTAACATTTCATCTCTACACTAGCTGTCTACAGGTGGTAATTATAAATTTCCTTGAATGCTACCACTAATTGTTTCCTGCAAATCGTTATTACATGGATTAACCAGACCCATTCAGGGGCCTCATGATTGCCTCCAGTCAAGACCTTAATCTTGGCAATCTTTTCTAGAACACTTCAGCCTTTAAGGGCTCACTGGATTCTAATTACAGATGCCATTGTACATTTCTTGCAGGTCAGCATTAAAATGCACATATGGAACTGGGGGATCAAGACAAATTATGGAAATTATAGGATACACAGCAAAAATTATGGGATATCAAGTAGAAATCATTATGAGATACCAAGCAAAATTACAGGGCATCATGAAAATAATAAAAATATCTGGTGTAATAAAAACATTTTGAAATCAGTTCATAATAAGATCAAGTGGAAATTAAGCTGCACCAAAAAGATAATTGTTCTATGGACTCTTTGTTTTTGTTGAAAATTTATAAGTAGAGTGATAAAAACCTTGATAAACTGAAACATTGCTAACTTCAGGGAAGGGTTTAAGTAAACTAGATGTGTCAGAACGACACAAATGCCCCTGCCTGGGGCAAATTAGAAACATTTGTTAAATTTTGTAAAAATTTTTTAAGTTCGGGAGGTGTCGTATGGTCAAAAGTAGGTCAACAAAGGCAAAATGCAAACTTGATCTGTAACAATTTCATTATCAAACGACACACCAAAAATCAGGCCAGTATCTGCAGGCATTGTGAAAAAAAGTCCATACATGTGCATTTTTCATAAAAATTTCTGTCTTTCATGAAATTTTCTATGTTCAGGATCTCTGTCATATGGTCAAAAATAGGTCAACTGGGATGAAACACGAAATCTCTGTCCACACACCAAAAATCAGGCCAATATCTGCAGGCATTGCAAAAAGTCTGTACATGTGTATTTGTCATGAAAATTTCTATTTTTCATGAAATTTTCTAAGTCTAGGAGCTGTAAAATGGTCAAAAGTCGGTCAACTGGGACAAAACGCGAACTCCATCTGTAACTAGTCATTATCTGCCCACATACCAAAAATCAGGCCAATATCTGCAGGCACTGCGAAAAAAAGTCCGTACATGTGTATTTGTCATGAACATTTATATTTACATGAAATTTTCTATGTTCAAGAGCCGTAAAACGGTCAAAAGTAGGTCAACCGGGACGAAACGCAAACTCGATCTGTAACTGGTCAATATCTGCCCACACACCAAAAATCAGGCCAATATCTGCAGGCATTGTGAAAAAAAAGTCCGTACAGGTGTATTTGTCATGAAAATTTCTATTTTTCATGAAATTTTCTAAGTTAAGGAGCCGTAAAACAGTCAAAAGTAGGTCAATCGGGACGAAACGCAAACTCAATCTGTAACTGGTCAATATCTGCCTACACACCAAAAATCAGGCAAGTATCTGCAGGCATTGCGAAAAAAAAGTCCGTACATGTGTGTTTGTCATGAAATATTCTATTTTTCATGAAATTTTCTAAGTTTAGGAGGCGTAAAACGGTCAAAAGAAGGTCAATCGGGACGAAACGCGAACTCGATCTGTAACTGGTCATTATCTGCCTACACACCAAAAATCAGGCCAATATCTGCAGGCATTGCGAAAAAAAGTCTGTACAACTGTTTGATTTCGGAATGACGGAAGGACGGACTTGGGTAAAACTATATGCCCCGGCCACTTTGTGGCGGGGGCATAAAAAGGTAAAGTTGCAGGTTTAAGTCCCCATCTGAATAACTGACTCGGACGACTAAGTAACATTTAGTAACAAATGTATGTATAAACAAAACAAATTTCAATCCATTTTAAAAGATAGCTTTATGAAAGAAAATTGTTGATTATTGGTACGTATGTAACAATACCTTTGGAGGATTGAGACCGAATCAGAATTAGAACTATACTGAGGGCAGATGGTCCTGATCATGATCCCCCCCCCCCCAAATTAAAAAATAAAAGTGATCCATGAAAAAAAAGAAACAGTGGTTCTGTGGAACAATATTTTTTTCAGTGCATGTGGCCTTTGGGGATATCAAGCAAAATGATCGGATGTAAAGCATAACTGCATGGTGGTTATGTTCTGTAAAGGACAGATTGAGTGTGGTTTCATGTGGTATTAGCTATGATGCAGCTACCTAGACTTTTCTTCTCATGGCAAGTTTTCTAATATATTCATCAAAGCTGCATGTGGAATGAAGACTAATAAATCTGGTTGCCTGCCGACGCAACATTATTTACACATCAAAGCACACCGCAAAAACAGCATACTTCAAGGCAGCAGCAGTAATTCGTTACCCGATTCAGGGGCTTCAAACAAGATCACAAACAATCAATACTTTACAGTCTAGGGATTTTTAATTTAGGTGTCTAGATCATGCAAATTGCAAAATTGTCCCCAAAACAGGCTAGATTTAATATCCATATTTCATTTCTTACACAGGGGTTATTTGCTGCAGTCATTCTATATTTCCATTTGTTAACAATTGCTTGCTTTAGCCAGGATTGCCAGGTTTCTTCACAATGTGGTTGGCAAATGGCCAAGATTTTTCATCAGACCATTGACAGCAGTTTTATCTGGGTTAAAACATTGAGACTGGATGCACAATGCAAGTAAACTGCTTTCCTTGGTCTGATGACAATGCATGGCACTATGCCAGCTTCCTGGTGGTGAAACCAAGCACTACCTGCTAAAGCAAGCTAGTGTATATCCATGTTTAATACTGTATATTATGTACTTTTGGGCCTGTGTTGAATTTTAAAGAACTAGCTGGGATTGTGAAAAATGTGAACTGACCATGAAGTACATGTGCATTGTGGTATTTTTACTATCTGTTTAAATGCTGACTTAGAATTCCGCAGCTACAGGTCACTGCTATAAATTTGTTTTATAGTGGATCACATCTTAGGCTAATCTGACTGCAAGATGCAGTCTGCATGATCCTTGGAAAAGCTGAAGTGAAAGATCCTGAGCTCTGTCAGGAATTGACCTATCCATGACCTCTATGCGACCTTAATCGCATATTCATTCAATGAATAAACATAAGCATGGGACTAAGGAGCAACCAATCAGGTGACCTTAAACATTGTTAAGCGTCAATCATCTGACAAAAACAAAATTTTGCAATATTTGACAGAGCTATGTCAAACAGAACATGTGTAGTCTGTAAATACTACCAGTACCCATGTGGTCATTTTTTCCGGGATATTTTATTATACGAAGGAGACAGTATAAAAAGTTTCTAGGCTATAGGTTGCGGGAGCCATTCGTCTGACTACCGAGTGAATAATAATGTCTTACCTGGCACATAATTCGTATGGGACAAATAATCCAATATATATTGCAACACAGTTCATATATGACTGCGATATAGTAAACAATGGTCAGGTGATACCAGTTGATGATGTCAGTCAATACGACTTCATGCGCCATCGCCCTTTGTGACGTCATTATTATGTCATAATCAGCTCTCGCTACCATGGGCATGGAAGTCCATATGTGTAGGAGCGTTACGGGGGCTCATTAAAATAATAAGTTAAAAGGGCTAAGCATTTGGGCTGTGTTGATAGGTCAATTATTTCTCGAAGCAGAAACTGTTGCTCAGTAGACCATCATATTCGTGCAAGAATGGCCAAACATTAAGATTTTTCAGCCATTGAAAGGCTGGAATATGGGAAGCAATGAGGCACATCTAAAGGTACATAATCAATGCAATAGTATGGGTATTATATAACACCATTTGTGAATTTTGGAAACACTAGTTATCTTTTATTCACTTGTTTTATATGTTGTTATTATTCTATGCATGTGTAAACACAATCAATATACTGTGGTTGGCATTTTGTTTGTGAGGGTTTCAAATTCATGATATTTGCAAAGGGGCAATTATCACAAAAGTAATACATTTGTAAAACCAGGTAAACAGTAAATGACCCTTAATTCAAAGACTGATAATTAAAATAATACTTTGTATATATCTGCCACTATTGCATGAAGATTTCCCACCAGTTCCTTGTTCCTATAACTCTTAGGGAGCTTTAGATGAATTTGCGTACATATTATGATAATAGTTATATACATTTTATAAAAAATACTGTACGATATGAATTGAGAAAATGAAAACCCTCATAAAACAATGAAGATGTGAAGGCATGTATTTTTTTTGCAAACCAATCGAGACTTACTGTGACTTAAATGGCTGTGATAATTCTCTCCTTGCAGAGGACTTAAATTTCAGCCATTAATCGCTATTCACAATTAATCGCTATCAAATGCTCCTCTGATTCAATTTTCTTTTGGTTTATTTTTTTCATGGAAAACTAGATACTAAACTCCAAGAAGGTTATTTACCCATACATGGTTACAGGCTGATACTGATTGGTACCAGTATAATTAATGCAAATGGACAGTGAAGCAGTAGCTAGCGCCACCTATCACTGTCTCACTGAACTGAGGGTGTTTTCCTGTGACATTAGTAACATAAGGTCTTTATTAAATTTCACTGTAGATATAATCCTTGAACTAAAGCATTATTTTAATACTGATATGTAAATGAGAATCAATCACCCAGTCCTTCAACGACCTTGTTGTAATGTACTAAGGGCCAGTCTATTACTACAATTTTCACTTTCTGTATTTCATCATTATTATATATAATGTAAGTTGCAGGTGTTTAAGTTAATTGGGACTTTGTGTATTCAAATGTCAGAGCTGAGTTGCCAGGTATTCACATAATGACTATAATTGCTTAGCTTTGATTACATAGCAACTCTATTCAGTCTAATTGCACTTTCATTCAGCTCCTGTGCACACCTTTCTTTAATTGCATCTGTTGTGACACGTCAGGGAAATCTCTGATTGGTTTACTAATGGTTTATAAATCTTGCTTTAAGTAATGCTGTTGGGGTAGAGGTCAGTTACAAACTGGGGGCCAAGCCCTGAAGAGGGGCTCGGCATACCCTCTCCTGTATAGTTAAAATAAAGAATCTTTTACATCAACTGAGAGACTTGTAAGTTTGTCATCAATGCATCCTGGACCAGGTTATAAGTTCTACATTGTGACACACAAATATGCAAATATCAGGGATTCAACAAATTCACTTGACTGGCTGTTAGTGTGAGCACCTTGAAAGGTGTTTCACCTGCCTCTGTGACACCAAAGCAGGAAGCTTCTATTTTACATATTTTTGTAAAAAAAAAGTTTATGAACTAGAATACGGGTAGTCGACAAGCAACTACCTGTATCCGCCAAAATCAGAGTGGAACGGGTGAAGTGAGGCATGGAATGAGTGGCAAGAGGAAATATAGTGAGGTGTGTTGCATATTAGCATGGATGTCTGCAGCTGAAATATGTATGAAGGTTGCCCCACCTACCACAAAATCCAGAAAGCTATCTAAGTTGTATACATATACAAAATTTTAGGCAGATAAGTCAAACCACTACATGTATATGAGAGATTTTATCCAACAGCAGACAAACAGAAGGACTTGTGCAAAAATGGTGGCAGGTGGCGCCACCAATTTTGTGTATGATTAAGAGATATGTGAGATCTATACACATGCAAAATTTCAGGGGGATATGTCAAACCAGTCCTGAGATATAAAGCTTGGATGTCTGCAGTGTAAACTAGAAAGTAGGTGGCGCCACCTGTCATAAAATCAAGAAAGCTGTCCAGGACGTATAAACCTGCAAAATTTTAGGCAGATATTTCAAACCACTACCGAGATATGAGTGATTTTGTCCCACGACAGACAAACAGACGGACATTGTGCAAAAATGGTTGCAGGTGGCGCCACCATTTTTAGTGTATGTTATAAAGCTATCCTAGGGCTACATTTGTACAAATTTTTTTCCTGATCGGTCAAACGGTTCCCTAGATATGTGGGTTTATGTGTGGAAACAGACGCACAAATGGACGCTTGGCAGAGAGGAAAGATCAGAGGTCAACGCCAATTGATTAGGCACCAGTTCACATGTGACCCGATAATTGGTGTAAGTTTTGGAAAAATCCCTCCAGTAGTCTCAGAGGAGTTCTCTGTTAAAGAATATGGCGGCAGCGGCGGCGGAACCAGGTCAAAACAGAGTTTTGCGGATACAATTACTAGAAAATGGGCCCTTTGGGTCCTGTTGCAGAGGAAAGGTATATTGCTGGGTAGTGTTGCCAGACCTGTAAGGTAGCTTACTCCCAAGAATCGCAAGATGGCAATGTCTGTGTCAGCACATGCATGGTGGAAAGCAGTGTGATGTTGAGCGAAAAACCTGGGATGTGATGCTGCCGGGAATTCAATTGTGTGTGAGTGGAAGGGCCAAACTGGTGTGCATTCTGTAAGTTCCCTGGCATCTGACTGACACTGATAGCATAAATGGCCTACTGTCATGGCCCGTTTTTGTTGGAGTTCTGGGACAAACAAACATACAATCAGGACAATTTTAGTAGTATATAGATATATATCAACCTGCTTGATCGGTATATCTCCTTCGTACTGGCTGGATGATAGCTCAGGCCAATACCAAACAAGGAAACCCAAACAGGCCTACCTTCACATATCCCAAGTGCACTCCAGTGTCATTCTAGGGTGGTACATCACAAAGCATAATGAAATGTCACATGCTCTGTGATGCTTGTCAATTTCATTCCCCACTGAACACAGTGATGTCACATAAAACTGTGATGCATCAATGAGTTAACTTGTGCAGTGTCAGGGCTAATGTAAGCCCACTATAAATAAGTGGGACTCTGTATTCTGTTGAAAACATTTAGTATAATTACGTACTGCCTGGCAGATGTAACCAAACACCTATCCCAACATTATTACAAACTCTGATGCTGGTTATTCTTTTCCCCTTTTTCCTTTTTCTTTTTATAATAAATATATGAGCCACAAAAATTAAAACTTGTCAAAAGTGTGTTTGTATTATTTCAGCTGTCATCATGGTATTATAGTGCATATGTATTCTGTGATATTTTGTGATAGATACCAAGCCCACTTTCATGACAAAAACATGAAATTAATAAACTTAAAACATGATTTATTGTGCCTTCATAATGTTCTTTTTGCATTAATAGCCCACACATTATGTTCTTTTGCTCAGCTAAGTCATTTAAATGTATATTCTGAAATGTTTTGCAAAGTGCAGCAAATATTAATTAGTTACAAAACATTACATCAGGCTACAGTTGATATTAATCTTTGGAATTTCTTTAAATGCCATCAGTCACTGTTTTTGATGGTTATTAAAATGTGTTTTGTACGGATGAGTCCTCAGGTTTTCAATGCTATTTATCCAAAGGAAGCTGATTTGAGGCAGACAAAGCAACCCAGATCAGCTGATGCTGAATTCAGTGTTGCTGATGCAGTGCTGTGATTCTTACAGGGGGACTTTGTGTCTACCTAGGCTACATAGCTGGAGCATCCAGGCACCAGTAATCACAGACAAGATCATGCACCAATACACAGCACTGGTCTGCATGACGCTGTATTATAAGTCTGTCTGAAATCATATTTGTTAGACCTCTCCCTTATGCATGTCGAGATGCCATGCTTATGACCCTGGGATTTGAACATTACATAAAATTGGTTTCCTGGTAGATATGCATGTACCTTAATGACAGGATGACGTGTTCATTATTACCTGGGACTGTTGAATGTTAGGATTTGAGTACGGCATGAAACTGGCTGTTGGAGACTAATTCACTTACATGGCCGGACGGCCAAGTCATGAGAACATGGGGTTTTAATATATTTCATAAAATCTCTTTCTCTCTATATATTTCTAACTTTCTTTTTCCTTTCTCAGACACACATGCACAAGCATACACACACAAAAAATGATACACTTTTATCTGTATGAGCATTTACTAGTCTAGAATAATAATGCACTTTTCCATTCACAGGAAGAACCTCTGCAAATAAGGTAATGTTGCCATCAGTGTCTATTTCTAATAGTCCATTTCATCCCCTCATGTCCACCTGTTTTTTGCTATGAAAATTTTTATTATGTACATTTCAAGGGAAACAATTATAGTGTAAAGGAGAGGATTTCAGAACCTATTTTTCAACAAGGTAACTAAATTCCCACCTTACGCCTTATTTGAATAATAGAATTTTCAGAAAATATGAGAAATCAGTCTATATTTTACAACATACCAGACCCACTTATGGCGGTCAAGGTCATTGGTCACATGCAAAAACTGCCTCAACTGACAGCTGCTGATTGGATGATCTCATGTAAACACTCTAAAAAATTTAACCAGCTAAAGCAAAGATGGCTACTTATGGAGGGACACACCATATCTGCCAGATCATGATAAAGAGACTTAAATGTTGTGAAACATAAACCGGGGATTTATTGTAAAATTCTTAACGGCCATATTAGGTTGTCTCTTCCATATAATGTTTTCTTGGAAAATATTGAAAAATATAAATTTTTAAGAAAATCATCTACAAAAAACAGGTGGACAGCAGGTAGTGAAATGGACTATAGTCCGCTATAAGCTAGTTTGCACACACATAAAAATTGCAACCAAATTTGTAGGAATTTGTCCAGGTCACAAGGATCACTGGTGTTAAGTAAAATGTAAAGTAAAAGTTCATATTCTGATATCATTAACAATATCAATCTCATCTGACTTTATAGTTTATACTTCGTCTTCCTGGTCCTTTGGAGCCTGTTCATTCTTCTAGCTTTTCTCAACCCCCTGAGGGAGCTATGGAACCCAAGGTGCCATGAAGTAATTAGTTCTACATTTATCATGGAAGGTAAGGGTGGTCTAGTGGATGAGTGTGCTTTTTGTAAAAGAGCTCTAGGTTTTTAATAAGCAGTTAAGGAAATCTGCATTTATGTGTCAATAATTAAATAATTTCACATAAGCCTACGGGGATGATCTGTTTTCTTTTTAAGAACCCAAATGATAAATTTTCCATAACTGACTAATTATTATTTGACATATACTCTTGTTAATTAAGAGTCTCTGGAATATTCAGATTTTTTATGATCTGAAGAATGTAAGTAAAAAAAAAGTATATCAACCAATATGTGACTTACACATGAGATTTTTTTTTTTAGGTAACTGGCCCTATTTTTTAATGCCAGCTTAACTTAGTATGTACATATGCAGAATTCCATGCCAGTTTTGGACTAGATGACAGGGCAGCTAGTAGCACAAGCTTCCTCTCATTTTATGTCCAGGCCCGAAAACTACTGCACCTGCAACTTCAAGCCCTGGGTGTGTAATCATCCCTATTCCTGGGTCATACCACAGAGGAACCCCCAAAAGTTACACTTGTGTGTGAGTGAGACAGGGTCTCCCATTAAGCCTGCAGAGCTCTCTTCCCCTGGTGGGGCCGACCATAAAAAATCCCACCACCTCTGCTGAGTCTGAGATTCAACTCACGATCTCCCAGCTTTGTCTCCTGTGTGCTCTACCCCTGGACCAGAAGCCATTATATAGTTCTTTATTGGAAGCTAATTCCTGACAAGAAACCAGCTCTGATTCTCTCAAAGCTGTAGTTAGAAGACTTTATTCCAAGACAGCTTTGGCATATGAAGCATCAATATTGAGGAGGTATTAAACAAGTTTATCTTGTCACCTTTATGACAATAACATGAAACAGTTAGTTGTAAATCAAATCAAAATACTGCATGGTAGATCGTACAGTATTCCCAAGCAAAACCACCCCTAGGCCCACTCATCCATATACATTAATTTGCTGATCCCACAATCGACATTATTTGTTGCATAATGGCTGGCTGTGTAGTATCTGTGGTACCACTGAGCAGTAAAAATTGATACCACTGTAATCTTTGTGACAAATAAAGCCCGGAAAGAAGATGGTCTGTTTGATAAATAGGGGCACTTTTTGTAATGCATTGTTAGGTGAAGGGAGAATCGCAATCCTTAGGTAATCCACGATAATCAGTTTGGGAATATCAATTTGCAGAACTGCAAACTCTTTACAGAGTGTAATTACAAAACATCAGCTGTAGTAACTACCAGTGCAAATATTACCCAAATATTGCAAGATGACTAATTCCCTATTTGTACACAGGTTTTATCATCCCTATCACAATGTATATGATGAGAAAACAGAACACACAGTCAGAATTTTGTTTCTACTCTGTTATCACTGATTATATTCATCTTAATAATTTTCCCCCAGGGAGAACAAAATGAAAGCAGCTTTAATCGTGTTGCTAGATAATCGTGTTAATCGTGTGCCGATCAATCAATTATATCAAAGACTGGTCATTTTCAATTAAGGTCCATAACATAATCTATTAATAATCGATCAATTGTTTTTTTTTATCTTAAATGAACATTATTTTACTAACAATTTCTACCCCTAGTGTTATTATCTCCATCTATGGATAGGTTAAGATATTTGTTTTTGGCATTCTTCTTCTTATTATTATTATTATTATTCTGCCACTTTTTTTGTCCAATTTAATTTTTTTCATTTTCGATGTTAATTTTCTTCTACACTATAAGAGGTACAGACATATGGATGTAAATTCCCATATGATATCTAGTTCCAAACATTTCCCAACAGTACCCCTTTGAATTCAATCATGCGGAACCATATGATATAAATGACTCCGCACTTTTCAGTTAGACTGTCCCATGACAGTTACATAAGTCTAGTTGCTAATTACATTCATCTTAACAATTTTTCAGCTCCCCAGGGAGCACATAACCAAGGCAGCTGGCTGTCACGTTATGGACAGTACTCCCTTTCTGATTTAATTATCATACATGAGCATCTCTAAAATTTGCCTCGTGGGAACAGTGGGCTGGCATGTGCTCTTTCACCTGATTTCACCTGATCTCTTAAGACTCCATGATTGACAGAATTAATTCTCATCAAACTTCAACTTAAATAAGATCAGTTTAATTTTGGAATTATGCAACAAAAAAGACCTAAACATCCTTTACAGTAAGATGCCATCCATACCTCAAAGTTGGTTCACAAAAATCAGGCTGGTGCCTCTAGACATAATGAAGCTACATTCATTTCCTAGCAGGGCTCAACATTAACATTTGAAAGTACTTGCCCAGTCAGGCAAATAACATCTAGTTTTTACTTGCCCTACATGAATTTTTACTTGCCCTACAATAATCACTGATTGAACTCAAGAACACTTCCTTTTTTCAGGCCTTTAATTGGGTAAAGGTTTATGTTTGACCCCCTTGGCAAGTATGTAGGAGGCGTCTTTTAGTTGCCCTACCACTATTTTCTGGAACTTTCACTTGCCCCGGGCAAGCGGTTAACTGTTAATGTCAAGCCCTGCCTAGTAAAACTACAGATACGTAAATGTAAGGGGGGGGGGGGGGGGGGGGAGGAAGCCTTGACACAGGTGCTGGAACCAAGAACCTTCTGTGTTCTGAATACTTTGGATGATGATTCATGGCTGAAGTAACTGCAATGGGCGTCTGATTACACAGACAATTCTAAATTAACAGTTACTTCCACTTACAATAGCAAATGTTTAGAATACCAAGAACCTGCTAAAAAAAGATGTGGTCTCACTTTCTGAGTACCTGGATGTTTCCCTTTAACAGATGTATATACAAATCAATTGTTCTCTCAAATTATATGTTAGTCAATATATAGTAAGCCACCCATCTATCACATTTACACAATTACACAAATTATCACAATTACAATTCCTTTTACTATATATGTATACCTCAGCCAGGAGGTTATACATTCATCCCCATTTGTGTGTCTGTTCGTTCACAATATAACTAACACAATCATGAATGGAATCACACGAAATTTTCAGGGCATTTCAAGAATGCATCAAGGAACAATTGATAAGATGTCGGTGTGGATCTGGTACATGATCCAGATCCAGGAACATAATCAAGGAATAGTCACAAATGTCACTTATGCACGAATGAACCTTGGAATATGGGCCAAATAAGTTAATGCAAACACATGGCAGAGACTTGCATTCCTTTGAATGCAGATTTCGAGTTATAACTTTGTGTTATTGGGACCAAACAGGACCAAGATATTGACTCATCTAAGTAGAAATAAACTTTACAGATATATATATATATATATATATACAGAATCACAAGATAGAAAATTAATGATGGCTGATGATGGATTATAACTGATGAGTGGTCGGTTGGTGCAAAATTATATGATCATTGATCTTACAGTATGTGCCATAAATTTACAAAGTTTTGTGATGGGAAAATGTATGATCTAATTTAAGTCACACAAGTGAACTCTAGAAAAGTCTGTGTTTACCAAAAACTTCCTGAGATACAACGCTCTCATTAGTCAGATTACATTTCTTAGCCCTGTGCCAGCCCTGGTGGTAAAACCCAGAGAATCTTGCTACACAAAGCAGTGGTTAAATGAAACAATTAAGATAAAGAATAACTGCAGTGTATAACAGTTGTATGAGGAGTGTAGCATGCCATAACTTCTAGTTGCATGTATCAGTCTATATGTGACATCATCATCTTCAGGTCCAGACCATATTGCTCTCAAGAGAAAAATAAATAGCAAATGTCCAGGAATAGATTAAGAACAGCCTGTTATTTTAATGTTAACCATAACTTAATGAAATTTCATGTCTGTCGATTTTAAAAATCATGCATGCAGAGCTTATTTCGATGAACTTATGCAGGTGCAATACTGGAAATTAATATAGCCCGTGGTTATAAACCTGACTCAAATTCTCGGCCTTCTTGATGACAGTCACTTTTCTGTATTGCTATAACTTAATCAAACCAGGGACTAAAAGCCAATGAGTTAATAATACGGAGGACCTCCAGACACCTCAGAATCTATCAAATTAAAACGACCCGAGATGTCAAAATTATAGACCGCCTTAAGAGAGTACATATAAACTGGTCTCTGCCAGTTTGTAAAACAGTTCTAAGGACCAAAATAAACTAGATATTTCTTGGCACCACAGGTGCCATAGTATCGCCAGACAATTAACCCCCCCCCCTTTAAGAATAGGCCCCCCATCTTCAGCAACAATTAATATCAGACCACACTCATAGAAAAGGTCATTCTCATAGAAAAGGTCATGATCCAAATTTCAATATACATCATCCCCTAACCCATGTCTATGTATATGCAAGAAATCTGTCCATTAGTTTTTGACTTATAATGCTCACAGTACTGTTAAGTGGCAATGATGGGGTATTAAACGGCACGAAAACAAGTAAAAGAATAACAGGTGGCACCACCTGTTTCCCGTACATGACAACACTATCCAAGATCTTCGTTCAAGTTGATTTTTGGACCAATCAATGCATCCCTTATTGAGAAATTAATGATTTTGTGTGATTTTCACCATATATGGCAATATTCAAGGTCAAGGCCACTCATTGGAAAGGTCATGACCCCTATTCAAATAAACATTATCCTATAACCCATATCCATGTATATGCATAATATGAAAGAAATTTGTCCATTAGTTTTTGACTTATAATGCTCACAGTACTGATAAATGGCAATGATGGGGTATTAAACGGCACAAAACAAGTAAAAGAATAACAGGTGGCGCCACCTGTTTCCAGTACATGACAATACTTTCCAAGATCTTCGAACATGTTGATTTTTGGACCAATGCATGCATCCCTTATTGAGATATTAATGATTTTGTGTAATTTTCACCATATATGGCAATATTCAAGGTCAAGGCCACTCTAATAGTCAAGGTCATGACCCCAATTTATATATATATTATCCCATAACCCATGTCTATGTATATGCATAATATGAAAGAAAAATCTGTCCATTAGTTTTTGACTTATAATGCTCACAGGTTATAAATGTACTGTTAAGTGGCAATGATGGGGTATTAAACGGCACGAAAACAAGTAAAAGAATAACAGGTGGCGCCACCTGTTTCCGGTACATGACATTACTATCCAAGATCTTGGGTCAAGTTGATTTTTGGACCAATGCATGCATCCCTTATTGAGAAATTAATGATTTTGTGTGATTTTCACCATATATGGCAATATTCAAGGTCAAGGCCACTCTCATAGGAAAGGTCATGACCCCAATTTAAATAAACATCATCCCATAACCCATATCTATGTATTTGCATAATATGAAAGAAATCTGTCCATTAGTTTTTGACTTATAATGCTCACAGTACTGTCAAGTAGCAATTTTGGGGATATTAAACGGCATGAAAACAAGTAAAGAATAATAGGTGGCGCCACCAGTTTCTGGAACATGACAACCCTATCCATGATCTTCGATCAACTTGATTTTGGGATCAATCCATGCAAGTTTTCTTTAGATAATTAAGAATTTGTGTGATTTTCCCCAAAATTGAACCTATTCAAGGTCAAGGTCACTCTCCTAGTTGAGGTCATGACCTCATTTTAAATAGGCTTCGTCCTCTCACCCATATCTATACATATACCAAGTTTGGTAAAGATCCGTGAAATATTTTTTGAGTTATTGTGTCCAAAAGAAATCTCTGCGACGGCGGCGGCGGCGCGACCGTGCCTAAACCATAGTAACTCCAGACTATGTCTGGCGATACAATTAGTAAGGATAAGCTTTTGCAGTCACAAAAAAAAACAACAAGGCCTACAGGCCTAATGCGAACCTGTGCAATGAGAAAACACCAGGTATAATGCTTCAATGCTAGACATGTGTAACATGTATATGAACAATGCAAGTACTAAACACTTAGAACAAGAAACAATTAAACAAACATCACTGCTGAAATTCTAGCATGGGTGCACACATCACAAAAACTAGAATACTTATAGTCAACAAGGGACTACTTGTATCCGCCAAAATCAGAGTGGGACGGGTGAAGTGAGACATGGATTGAGTGGCAAGGTGAAATAGAGTGAGGTGTGTTGCATAATAGCCTGGATGTCTACAGCCGAAATGTGTATGTAGGTTGCGCCACCTACCACAAAATCCAGAAAGCTGTCCAAGATGTATAAACATGCAAAATTTTAGGCAGACAAGTCAAACCACTACTGAGATATGAGTGATTTTAGCCCACGGCAGACAAACAGAAGGACGCTGTGCAAAATGGTTGCAGGTGGCGCCACCAATTTTGTGTATGATTAAGAGCTATGTGAGATCTATACACATGCAAAATTTCAGGGGGACATGTCAAACCAGTCCTGAGATATAAGCCTGAATGTCGGCAGGGTGTCATAAATGCAGGTGGCGCCACCTGCCACAAAATTGGGAAAGCTATCCAAGATGTTTAAACATGCAAAATTTTAGGCAGATAAGTCAAACCACTACTGAGATATGAGTGATTTTAGCCCACAGCAGACAAACATACAGACGCTGTGCAAAGATGGTGGCAGGTGGCGCCACCAATTTTGTGTATGATTAAGAGCTATGTGAGATCTATACACATGCAAAATTTCAGGGGGATATGTCAAACCAGTCCTGAGATATAAGCCTGAATGTTTGCAGCGTATACATAAATGGAGGTGGTGCCACCTGCCAAAAAATCAAGAAAGCTATCCAAGTTGTATAAACCAGCAAAATTTTAGGGAGATATGTCCAACCGTTGCCGAGATATGAGTGATTTTATCCTACGGCAAACAAACAGACGGACACTGTGCAAAAATGATTGCAGGTGGCACTATCAGTTTAGTGTATGATAAAGAGCTATGTGAGATCTATAAACATGCAAAATTTTTGCCAAATCGGTCAAATGGTTCCCGAGATATGAGCTTGGATGTTTGAATGTAGGTAGCACCACCTGCCATAAAATCAAGTAAAGCTGTCAATGATGTTTAAACCTGCAAAATTTCAGGTGGATAAGTCATACCACTGCCGAGATATGTGATTTTATCCCAAGGCAGATGAACAGATGGACGCTGTGCAAAAGTGGTTGCAGGTGGCGCCACCAGTTTTGCGTATGATAAGAACTATGGGAGATCTATACACATGCAAAATTTTGGCCCAACTGGTCAAACGGTTCCCAAGATATGAGCTTGGATGTCTGCAGCTTAAACGGGATGGAGTTGGTGCCACCTGTCATAAAATCAAGAAAGCTGTCCAAGATGTATACAGGTGCAAAATTTCAGGACGATAAGTCCAACCAATGTAGAGTTAGGAGTGTTTTTATCACAAGGCAGATGAACAGATGGACGCTGTTCAAAAATCTAAGAAAATGCAGTTAGAAAAAAAATAAACAACTGATGACTGATGACTGATTATTTGCCAAAAATTTGGTGATGCTAGCTCCTGCCATTTTTGAGATAGGTATGGTTAACTAGAGACGACGCACGAAGCACTGACGCACAATGGACGATGCAGCAACATTGCATAATCTCACAGGTTCACTAAAAATCCGAAACTTTTTTAGATGACAAATTTTTTGCAAAAAATTGGTGATGCTAGCTCCTGCCCTTTTTGAGATAGCTAAGACGGACAATGCCACACCATTGCATAAGCTCACAGATTCGCTTAAAATGCAAACCAAGTTTTTTCAAACAGCTGAAAGATATAGTTCCAATAATCTTTGATTTCTGCATCTAGACATTGTGTCTAGATGTCTAGACGCTGTGTCGACACACGGCGCACGACGGATGACGCTGCACCATCACATAAGCTCACAGGTTTGCTAAAAATATCTTCCCTCCCCATGGGCAGCCCATCTCCAAATTTGATGAAAATGTGCAATATGTAAAAGTCATGGCATTTACAGATTTCAAATAATTTATAGATTTCACCTAAATTTCCAACTTGTTTGAGAAATGGGTTGAAACAACTCCTGTTTCAAATCTGAGGAAAGCATATGCTTTTCTTAGAAATGTTTCACGTTCTAATGAAATCCTAGAAATAATAAGCTATAGTTGGGCTGATCTGTCCTTAGATCCAGGCCAAGGTCACCAGTTTTTAAACTCTTGTAAGAACTTGGTTAAAACCACTTGTGTATAAAATTTGAGTAAAAAATTTGCAATACCTAAAATGTTATAGGTTCACATTTCTTCATTTGAGCTTTTTTACCTTAAAGGTAAAGGTCAAGGTCAATGTTTTTTACTCATCCAAGATATTGGTAGAAAACAATTTATATTGCACATTTCATGAAAAAATACATGTTGTTCAAAAACTAACTCATGCACAAGAAATCACACTGACTCAGACAACAACTAAGGATGCAAATGACCACTACAGACCAAACACTATATGTGGGAGTCAAATTATAGAAATCAAGAATATATAGCACTCATTAAAATGTATACCTCTACCAAGGGAAAACAAGCCTACTGGATTCTCCCCTTTTTACAGATGCCCCACCCAAATTCAATGGGTCTTCCCTACCTTTGCCCCCCCCCCCCCTGTTATTATTTAAGGATTAGTAAACTGGTTCTATCAGATGGCAGCCTGCCTGCTTGTAAAACCCCTTATCTGTTTAAACATTTCAATGGTAATGTTGCAAAAGTTGACAAATTTTCATGTTATGCAATCTTTGTGAAAGTTGGTGTAGTAGATTGTTAATTGTATTAAGAAGAAGAAGTTGACCAATCAGAGGACTGATACTGTTAACTGTTGGTTTCATATTCAAAAGGTTGAAATTTCACAATATATAATCACACATTACGAGAATATTTTTGCTAATAAAAATATAAATATATCGTGGAAATATAATCCCCATTTCATAAAATAGGCCAGGAACGCTAATCCCACCATGCAAAGGCTGTTTTTTTGTTAATATTTATAATTATGATAATAACCTTTGGTGGCCTGCCAAAATAATCTAAACACATTCTGAACATGGCAAGTCAGACAAACCAGATTTTGCAAGTAGTGTTTAGCAGCTAGTGACTTTTCAAATTCCTCATATATGCAAACATTCCTATGCAGTTACATGTTTTTCCTGTTTGTCAACATGCGTGTGTGTGTTTTATGTTTACTAACAGATTTATGTCAGTAAACTAGATGATACATCTGACACAGAGGCATTATAAGAACCTCTGTTAGCAGGAAATACCTACAGTTCATTATTATGTAAGCTAAGTACCCGGTAAGTCAAAAGTGACATAAATTCTACAGATAAGTGAAGTGAATGGCTGGCTTTAAACATTCTGGAGTTAATGGTTATAGTCACGTACTGGACCTGACCACTTGTCATGATACCACTAAAGCAGATCTCAGAGGCTATCTAAAATGTATTTTTTGTTGATATGGAGAGACTTGTGGGGTTTACATCAGGGACATTCAGTCTAATGCCTTAAACAATTGGTGACATCCTACCCCTTTCAATTTATAGCTCATATATATATAGGTGAGCATCAAATAGATCTAATAAACCTCTCAAATGTCTCTCTTTTTTCTTGTGAAAAATGGCCTCATAAATGCAACTAGAAGTTTACAACAAGGTGACATGAACAACACAGGTTTACTGCCTCAAGTACAAGCAGCACTACTAAGGTCACTTAAGTCTTGTGTGTACCATGGCTTGTAACCACTTTGTTCTAAATGAAGTACATTCCTGAAACCTCTCAAGGGATATCTAATTTGATAGAACTGGGTCTTGGCCATGTATAAAGGAGTATGTATGACCCCTATCCGGGAGTGTCTGTATAGATCTTGTGAAAAATCCATATATGTTGCACCCACAACCCAAAAACTTGTTAAATGACATAGGAGGAACACTATTACTGATGGCATGGAAACAATAATAACATCACAGCTGGTGAACATGAATATGATGTACTAGCTGTTAAAAGGTAATGGTGAGGTAAGGTGTCATCTCATCTGACTTTACACTTTGCCTTCCTGGTCTTTCAGGTCTGTTTGTTCTTGTAAATATTCTGAGCCCCCCCCCCCCCTTGACACACAACCCAAGCAGCCATAATAGGAGCAAGAAAGTTATTTTCCACATTTGTTTACCCTGGACATTGTGATATTGTAGCTCTTAACCATTACAAACAATAACCATGACCTCAATGCTGCATGTTGATTTACTGACACCTATGAGGGAAATGGCACATTAAGTGTCCTCTATGATGTCATGACTTACACTCCAAAGACAGCTACACAGTCATATGCTGTGTCTTGGTGTAAACAAATAAAACCCAATAAAATGCTTCTCTCTGGGTTACTTTATGATGCTGTTATCTACAACAATATTTAATCACCTAGAGATAATTACAGTACCAACCTATATGTCAAATTCCAATGGCATCCATGATACCAATCTTCTGATATCTTGTGGACACACATGCACACACAGAATGCAGCTGGTGAAAACAATTATCCTCATTCAGGCAGGGTTATTAAATGATCATATCAGTATTAAACTCAGTGACAGTTTTTATATATAGGCCTTTTTGATGCTGAGAATGCAATATAAATGTTAATCTTTAGGATTTATTTTAGGAAACACTTCACATGTACAGAAACAATGTTATCCTTTGTTATGTTTCCTCCTCAGCATCTTATGAAATATTGCACTGAACATGCTACCAGGGGCCGTAATAATGCCTTTCTGCTTGACTCAGACAGACAAACACATGCACGGAAAGGCTTTTTTTTATTTTGTACCAATCCATTGGAAAGGTGAACACCCAGCTGGATTAGCAGCTGATAAGTGGTTACAAACATGACACAAAAAAAAGAAGAAATATTTAAGAGGTGGTGTTCCACTGATTCCTTATATTTCCTATATTTTCCTATAAAAAATGGTATATAATGGTCTACTATCCATCATTTAGACCCTCGTCTCCTATGTTTTCCTGTTTTCTTTTCACTGCACAATCATGTTTCAAAGTAATATAACAGTCTTACTATTGAAAACATTCAGTTCTTTTTGCATGCCAGTGTATGTGCACATAGGATGGCATGTTAGAGGGCAGAGTCATGTTTACACTGAGCAATGTGCATTTAATATAATGGTAGGATGCATTTTTAGTGGACAGACAAATTTTTCTGCGGAAAGGCTAACTTGTGTTAATGCCTTTCCATTGGAAAGGTGAAAATTTCAAAGTATTATTATCCCTGTGCTAATATAATGTTTATCTTTATGATGGACACAGGAAATAACCTGGCTCATGCATTACAAAATACTAAACTACCTAGATAAGTGTCAAGAAAAATTAAGAGTTCCTATGGGTCAAGGTCATCTGAAGATGTCAAGGTCAATGAAAAAGGTCACTTAGAAAAGATAAAAGTGATTGATGTTATTTTGTGATTATAGTCAACCCTGCAAAGGTAATTTAAACCAAAATACCTTGATCAGTGGCAAGAAAAATGAAGATTTCCAATTATTCTAGGTCACCTTTAGAGGTCAAAATCATAAAGTTGTCAAGGTCAATAAAAAAGTCAGTCAGAAATGATAAAGTGATGTTATTTTGTGACCTTGCAGTTGATTTGTATCCCGAAATGCATTTTCACATCATCCATTTCTGATGAATTCAGGTCAGGCATGAAAATATAATTATATTCTAAAACACATTTATCTATGCTGTCTCTGTCATATTAAAGCTTTGCCAGCACCACAGCTGAATTATCACCTGAACACAAACAGCATAACAGCCTTGAGTCATGGCTCACATTGAGTTGTTGATGGGGAAATTGCAAGATCAGCAAAATCGCTGAGGCAGACCATTTAGGCAGACAATCCAACAATTCAAACACATCAGTTTTATCAGAGGAAACATCATTTTCTTCTATTTATAGAAACACATAAGGAAGCATGGACATTAGTAAAGACCTCTGGGCACACAAAGGAAATAATATCTAATCTAACTCTTGGAATTACTGAAAGAAGTGATGTGTGAGCATAGAGTGGGAGTACTGTTAGTATTAATTAAGACAAGCACAATAATTATAACTGCTGTGGGGTCTTATAATCAAATTCCTGACAGAGATTATATCCAAATGAAATTATTTACTTCAAAAGGTATTACTTCAGTTCTACTGAAATTACTACTTAACAATACATAATACATTGGAAATTGTTCATTTCAAGAGGTGTCACCTAGCTTTTACAGTATTATTTTGTTCTATTATTACTGCATTATTATCTGTACTATTACTGTTTGCAAATTAATACATAAATCCTGTATGTCATATCCACACATATAAGAAAATTAATATTAATAGAGAACTCATTAAATATATAGAATACAGTATAGAATGGGTGTTGTACCTCTTAAGTACAAAGAGAGAGATCTAAGACTTTGGAAAGGGAGGAGTTTCCAGTAATGGACAAAACCCTGAAAAAATGTCCAAAATTACAGGGGGGGGGTATAGCCTTAAACATTCAAGGAAAATAATGTAAAATAAAAAGGAAAACACAAACTTTCTCTCATTCAGGGACAAAGGGGGAACTGATTAAACCCCATCAACACCCCTTCTGAATCCATCTATGAAATAATTGTTACATTTAGAAATAATAAAAAGTTGTGCAAGAACATTCAGTGAAGCATGATGGAGATATATAAACCTGGAATCTTACTGCTGTGGATTTACATTTAAAATTAAATATCCCACACAAAGATCTCTGCCCTTGGTCTTTACCACAAGGTACCCCTCTTCACACCACATTCATTGGGTACTGCAAGTGGATAGTGGCAGTACGCATATGTAGATGGAATAATCTTCCAGCCCTCTTTATGGAAGCTATATTTGTAAGATAATGTACCATCTAAATGAAAGCCATTTAGTTCTGTAAGGTTAGAGTGGTGTGGTCTATTGACTTGACTATTTGCCCGAGTTGTACTTGTAGCACGCTCACTGTTGATTGATTCTGATCAATATTCCCATCAGTCTTATATCAAACAAACAGCCTCAGGGATGCCCAGATTAACACTTCCCTTTATGTTGAATGCTGACCATGTTAGCAGCCATGCCATTTCCACTGTGATCTTTGATCACACATCAATCATGTCTGGTGCCATTAAATATGACAAAAAATTTTGTCTTTTAAATCAATAATAGTAGGGAGAATTATAAACAGAAAGTGTCTCATGTAATTAATTAAATTAAAGTGGCCTATACGGTACCATGTATAACTGCTTGTAGATAAACATTCAGTTTCTCATGTAATTCTTTGTTTAAATGGGCCTATTCTATACCATGTTTACTAAAAGCTAGTAGATAAACATTTAAGTTTCTCTCATAATTTAGAGTAAAATGAGCCTATACCATACCATTTTTATTGAAATAGCTTGTAAACTCATACACAAGTCACGGAGGCATTAATTAAAGAACCCCTAATCACAAGAGATACCTAGTTCATTTGAATGTACACAGAATAAGCAAGAGATCACAAAGTCTGCAAATAAGGTAGGTGAATAGTTTGCTTTAAGGACAGATCCTCAGGCAGTGGTACCTTTTTACAATATGATAAAAATCAGGCCAAAATAAAGGTTTGGTTCTTAGGCACTTTTTTCAGAAACCAATGCAGGCAGGCAATATTTTTTTTACCTTTTTTGTATGTTCCGATAAAAATGTCATATGATCAGGAAAAAACATGAAAATAACATATTTTTTGTTAAACCGGTAAAAGCACTACATAACAAAGGAATTCTAATCAAAATAGTATTATATTTGAAAGATGAAAGTCAAAATATAAATTTTTAATTTTTATGTGTGCGGGGGGGGGGGGGGGGGGAATATATTTGATGCAGGGCAGTGCCTAAGAACCAGACCTTTTATATTTTTTTTGCATTATATGTCATTTTTAGGTCCTCCAGGCATAATAAATTGATAAGTTTGAAGTCATAGTTCAAATTTTAACAATTTATGAGGTTATTGTACATGCAGTCATCCAGAAAACTTTTACATGCATGGATTTTCCTAAATTCCAAATCAGACCTTGATTAGTCAATATTAAATATATGCAAAATATGCTAGCAATTTGAAAAAGAATGAAAAAGAGAGTATGTACTAAATACACAAAAAAAGTGTTGCTTTTGGGGGGGGAAGTGAAATACTTCAGGTTCATCTCCTATGTTTCTTATCACAGCTTGGCTGAATAAATATGTGCTTCACAATCACATTATACATTCAGAAACATGAAAGGTCCACATGCCTAGGCAAGATAAGGACATTTTGAATGAATGGCTACACAGGCTGGGTTCTCATACACAGACAAATTGCGGAGTCACCCATTCTTAAGTGTATAGTTAAAGTAATCTGTTTCTGAAAAAAAAGAGCGGAATAAAAAAGTGGTAATAAAAGAAGAGTAATTAAAAAAAGAGTAAATAGCCTTATTTTTAGTAAATATAAAAAAAAATGACTTTTAAAAAAGTGTGATTTAGCAGACTCTAAAGTTGGTACAGGCACATTTTATATGCAAGCCTATTTTATCAAAATTTTTTAATTTTTGGTGTTTTACCATATTTCTCACTGATCTCATTATTCTGTTACTAATTAAAACATGGAGATTTAAAGTTATCATAAGAATGGGATTATAAGCATCCTATAACTTCAATGGATTAAAACGAGATATCATGTGTCATGCCAGTATTGACAGCATTTGGTAGCTCACCTATTTCTTATCTTTACACCTATTTCTTGTCTTCCATTAAATATTTACATAGTAATCATGGGGTGCTGAAATTAATGCCTATCAGGAGCTATACATTATGCATCTGAAAACAGTCTTCAATGATCACATAATGTATTTATGTTGGTTTTTGGATTCATTAAATGCTTAGCTCTAACGGCTGCTAATATCGGACAAGCTTGCTGCTTTATGATGACGAACAATGGGGAAATGTTTTAAACAGGTGAAAATGGAATATGTGCAATTACAGGTGATGTTTAATATAATCAGTATTCATAAAACATGTCTGACTAACAAAAACATGGGTAATTCATCAGCAAAACCTGGTTCCACCATTCTCTGGTGGTGTAAGACAGGCAGCTCTGTTCCATTAACGGTAAGTCTCAAGTGAGGTGCAGGAAGATGGAAATAATCACAAAGGACAGCCTCACAATGGTGTGCATGGCAGAATTATCAAAAGAACCGCAGAGAAATATGAAAGCCTTTTCCCGTTTTTCCATTATTAACACAATATAGATTTTCTTTAACTACTGCCATTCACCCTTAAAGGCTTTGATAAAATATCCATAAATATAAATAGAATTATTAATGCTAAGGTTGTATGTTTTACTTGCATGATACATGACCCAGATTTCTTTTGGATATAAGCTTTCCTGAAAGCCAGCTATATTCACCTACCCTTAATTTCTGTAGACTTTATGTGACTTCTGGATGACTCTTAGTACATAATAATGGACTGTAAGTAAAATATGCCATTTCAGAAAAGTTCTTATTATGCCCCTGTGACAGTTGTATGAACTTTTTTATCTATAAGCTGCTATTAAACACAGCAATGTTGGCAAACAGAAAAACCATACAACCTACCAGGTAGCTGGCTGCACATGTGTGGAAGTTGAGAGGTAACTAGCTCCCAAAAGCCCTTTGCAAAACTTGTTGGACTTCTTGCAAGAGGGCCTTATTGAATATTTTTTTATTACTTTGACCAGTACCCCACGTTATAAACAAATGGATATAAACAAAAGTAGCAGCCTGTATACAATATGGGACCAGCGTTTCTGGCTTATTTTCAAGTTTCAATGGATTGTTTAGTTAACAAATCTCAGATTTTGCATGGATGGCAGCTGAGGGAAGGGTAATTATTTACTGACCCTCTTTTAAAACAGCCATTTGAATAAGAACAGGGTTGGAATTCATAACAGTGATAACACATATGTATATTAAATGATCAGTCAGCTTTTCTATCCCATAACCTTGATACATGACATCTGCATATTAATGACCCTGGCATTTGAACCAACACCTCCTAAATTCTGGATAGACACATATATACAGCTACACCCACACGTCTGTAATGACCTCAGTCTGAGTAATATTTGACCAAACATTTCAAGACTAAAACAAAGTTCAGGATGTATACTGAAGAAAAGGTAATGGTCAGAAAATTGACTTGTGAAAAAATGAATGGCACCACAATTATAAAGAACCCTCATCAGATGAACATATGCAAGATTGTTTAAATAATATTTTATATATTATTAATTTCACATTCATATGAGGTCAGAGTGAACCTAAAATAGAGCCCTCCATGGCGCCATTATGCTAGTACAATCTGGTTGTGTTCTGATCATTTGCTTTCTGGCCCCAAGGACCATGACACAAGAAGATTACTTTAGTAAAAGGTACATTGGCAAAGTGTATAATCTCACACTATTACGGTTATTCATTTTGGCATATATAAGAAGTCTTTCCCAGCAAAACCATCCTGGCACACACATTGACTATTTCCAATTCTGTTGTTTTAAACATAAATTGTTATGGTTCTGTGTGTGGGTAAACACATTCCACATAGGTCTGGTTAATTAACATATGAAGACTCTGTGACATGTTTTCCAATCTTGCACATTGGTGACATCTCCCAAACACGATGAAGTAAAATTAAAGAAGAAACACTGGTTTGACTTTGATGCTTGAAAAATTAAATGCCAAGAATAATTGTGAATATTTGCTTGTTTTATCACGAGTAAACAGTTATCATCAGTTTGGAGCATTACATCACATGATCACAAAAATACCTGTACAAACTGAGCTCCATATAAAAATATATGTCCTCAGTTATATCCATTTTAATAAATAACCATATATATATAAAATATATATATATATATATATATATATGGTAGTATATGAGTAACTAGTAGTATATAAGTGCTGAACGAATCAAACAGTGCTCTATTAGTCTGATGCTAAGAGCTGATGCACAGGACTTACAACGAAAATGTATATAATTCTTTCATCAAGAATGAGCATGCATTTGTAATGTGTGGTTTCAGTCTTGCCTTTTCCTCCAGTTTTCCTTCTTTTGTCCTACTTTGGTAGGGAAATTACAACAGTAAGATACCAACACAAGTGTTTTGGTGAGGAATTTGTCTGTAGTTGTAGTGATTTAATGTTGATAGTAGGGTTCAGAAGCAGCAGACTTCTTAGAAATGATGTAATATTTGTTTATTCCTTTGAGTGTGAGTGGCTACCAATGGCACTCTCACAAATTTTTGCTTACATGAAAATAATTTTTGCATTCAAATATGAAATGATAACAACCACATAATAACACATTATTGTATCTGCCAAAACAGAGTTTTGTGGATACTGTTTTCAGCTGTTTTCAAATTTGGAATTATGATCAGGTCACATGTGAACTGCTGCGCCCTCATTTTTGGTTGACCTCTGACCTTTCCTCTCAGCCCAGCATCCATTGGTACGTCTGTTTCGACACATAAACCCACATTTCTCAGGAACCGTTTGAGAGATCAGGAAAAAAATTTGCACAAATGTAGCCCTAGCTTGAATAGCTTTATAACATACACAAAAATGCAACCATTTTTGCACAGCGTCCATCTGTTCGTCTGCCTTGGGTTAAAATCACTCATATCTCTGCAGTGGTTTGACTAATCTACTTAAAATTTTCACCTGAAACTCGGCATACATATACATCCTGGATAGCTTTCTTGATTTTTTGACAGGTGGTGCCACCTACATTCATGCTGCAGACATCCATGCTTCCGGACTTGTTTGACGTATCTTCCTGAAAATTTGCATGTGTTTAGATCTCACATAGCTCTTTATCATACACAAAACTGGTGGCGCCACCTGCAACTATTTTCGCACAGTGTCCATCTGTTTGTTTGATTTGGGTTAAAATCACTCATATCTCAACAGTGGTTTGACTTATTCACCCGAAATTCGGCATGCGTATTCATCCTGGATGGCTTTTTTTTATTTTATGACAGGTGGCACCACCTACATTCACTTTCATGCTGCAGATATCCATGCTAATATCTCTGGACTGGTTTAATGCATCTCCCTGAAGTTTGGCATGTGTTTGGATCTCTCATAGCTCTTACCATATACAAAACTGGTGGTGCCACCTGGAACCATTTTTGCACTGTGTCCATCTGTTTGTCTGCTGTGGGAAAAAATAACTCATATCTCGGCAGTGGTTTGACTTATTCACCTGAAATTTGGCATGTGTATTCATCCTGGATAGCTTTTTTGATTTTATGACAGGTGGCACCACCTACATTCACTTTCATGCTGCAGATATCCATGCTAATATCTCTGGACTGGTTTAATGCATCTTCCTGAAGTTTGGCATGTGTTTGGATCTCTCATAGCTCTTTATCATATACAAAACTGGTGGTGCCACCTGCAACCATTTTTGCACAGCGTCCATCTGTTTGTCTGCTGTGGGAAAAAATCACTCATATCTCTGCAGTGGTTTGACTTTTCCACCTGAAATTTTGCATGTGTATACATCTTGGACAATTTCTCATTCAAATAACTGGTGGCACCACCTACAATAATGTTTATGTTACAGACATCCATGCTAATATGTAACACATCTAACTCTATTTCCCCTTGCAACTCACTTCACCCATCCTTTGATTTTGATGGAGACATGTAGTGGCTTGTCGAATACCCGTATTCTAGTTGCAATAGTAAATACAGTGAAACCTGTGTTATGAGACCACCCATGGGACCCATGAGACAAAAGTGGTCTTAATTCACAAGTGATCTTATAAGACAGGTCAGTTATAACCAATGTGAACATTTTAGGTTCACCAAAGGGTGGTCTTAAAGGGCAGGTGTTCTTATAAGAAAAGTGGTCTTTCAGACAGGGTCCATTCACTCTATAATTATTTTTAATCTGGTGTGTAATATCATATTTAACTAGCCATTTGATGGGTCTTAGTGAAGAAATAACATATTTGTAATATTAAAGGAAACAGATAGATTAAGAATAATAATTTAAGTTACATTCATGAACTAAGAAATAATTACTGATGGATTTATACCTAAATATGACATCTTGGTTCCTGTTATATTAAATCTTAGTATTTTATCACTTTGTAATATTTTCTTTGTACAGTTATTGGTTGATCTGTTTCCACTTCCCTGAGACTTCACATGTATTACTGTCATGAAATACTAGTCTATCTGATGCTATACAGTGTGTCCCTAGAGTTTCTAGTATTCCTGCAGTACATTTATTCAGTACTCTCTCCTCATTGTGTTTGCCATGCCAGTAGATGCATACTGAGAAAGCCCTGCAGAGTGTACTGAATTCCCTAGAAAGAATTTATGGTTTTATGGTTTGAAAATATTGCATGCTTTACCTTTGAGTCATCTATTTCAAAGGGGTCCATTCAAATACCAGTTTTGTTGAATATACATCAAGTATAGTGTATTCTACTTAAACTATTATGGTATCTGCCAATATTTCATTCTAAAACAGTTTGCACACCTGTACATGAATGGAAATATACTTGCACTATGGCGCAATTAGTTGTGCAAGGACTGATGAGTGTAATATTAAGTAATAAACTGAAATGCCTGTGTGACCCTGAAAACTATGGCAAGGTCATCCTTGTTCCAACCTGACCTATCCCTAATGGGATGCGTCAATAGCGTGGTTATGGTGACTGTGCCTCTAATTCTTTTCCCATTACAGCACTAACATTATTTTACCAAGGTAACTTCTGTGACCTAAAATCTGGCAAGATCATACTAGTTCATCTAGATTTTCCCTAATGAGATGCACCAATGCTGTGAGTATGGTGACTGTATGTCAATTTGTTTTCAATTCATTTGGTTGACACCATATTTTGGAAGGACAGACAGACAAATGAACAATTTTTTTTTCAGATAAAACATTATATATAATTTTTTTAATGACAAAGAAGAACTTTGATTAATTAAAAAAAAAATATTAATATGTGCATCACAGGTTAAATTTGTTAGAACAAATGGGCTCCAAATAGGTCAGCGGCTCGTTATGAACACAATCTGCAATTACCTGTATGAATAAATAACAATGGTCTCCTTTGACCTATGGTCTTATTATGGAAAAGAATCCTTCAAAGGAAAATATATTATAATGATCCATATTACCTCAAAAAAATTTAATGGATTTTTCTTTGAATGTTATGTAAATCCTCTGCAATATTTCCTCAAAATTGGGCAAAAAGTACTTTTATTAAAGCTGATTGCACACAAACCATACAAAACCAGTCCAAACATATTACCACAGGTAAAATAAGAAATTTTATTGTTCTTTAAATTTGACAGCACAAGCGCAAGAATTCAGATGGTGAATTTGAGATCTGGTGTCTGTCATGTCAATCAAATCACAAATTATCATCAGGAAATTGATATTGCTACAAAAAAACATGAGAGCTGAGTTTAATATGTGACCTAATTGTATGGATAGATACAGCTCCTTTGACAAAGCATCTGTATGCAATGGAGAGTTTCTCATTGAGGAAGCAACACATGAAAAATAAATTGACTGTAATCTCTCAAATACCTGTGGGTGACTTTTCATTGGGGATCATGATTAATTTTCCATACTTGACCCGAAAAATCGCTGGAATGTTTAAGTTAATGTTTACAGGCCCTGTCTTTGAAACACCCACACACAAGCACGAAACCAAATTAGTCCCTGAGTGACGGCCACAGGAGGTTCTAGTTATGATGTAGAGTCCTTGAGGCGAGGGCTGTTCCGAAAAGTCAGGAAATGAGGCCTCAATCAGGGTCTCTTTCTGTAGCATATACCGGTGCAGTATATTGATTCAAGCATCATGTGGTGGGTGGTAGATTTAAATGTATCAGCTCAGGGATTTATCTGCTGCTAGAATAAAATTCCTTCATTAGATAGTGATCTTACAGTGATGATGTACATGATCTTGCCATGATGACTTTCATTATCATGTGCATGTTGTTGTGAATAACTTAATACAGTGGAACCCCACCTTGTGCCACCCCACAATTACAACCACCCCACAATTACAACCACTTTTTTGGTCACGAAAGTATGATCCAGGTAACTTAAAATTTTACAAATACAACAACCCCCAAATTATTATCCCTTTTTTCAGTCCACAAGGTGGTCATTATTGTCGGGACCCACTTTATGATAATATTGACTGGTACTCTGTCTGATAGTCCACATATCTGTGACCTTTATTATAATCATGCAGGTAAATGCTTGCATATTCACTATAAGTCTTTGTGTGAAATATATTTTCAGGACCATGAAACATAGGAGTGAACAGAATGTGTAAAATAAGATTTACTCAACTTTGAACTAAAATGTTTGGATCTGACAGGACCATTTGATCTGGCTCTCTATTTGAAATGTTCATACACATAATTATTTTAATTATACTCAGTAATTATGTACTGCTATGTAAAAGGTCAGGCATAATAAATTACAGAAGAGAGTCTATTTAATATATCATAAAATTTAAGAATATTCAAAACTCAAAACTTAAAGCTTGATCTGACAAGACAAAGCATCACTCTTTTTTATGTAGAATAATAGATAAAATTTTGGGATTAAAGCTTAGATTCCAAAGGGAAAGTATGCGGAATGTACGTAGTATGCAGAATGAGGAATGGGTGGTAGGAGATTCATATGTATCAGACCTAGCCAACAGCGGCATGCTTTTTTTCAAAATGTTGCATTTGGTACACCATGTGGGACCCCAAAAAAATTGTTACATGCAGCACATTATTTTGCCTGATACCAATTCTGCATGCCGGACCTGCACAGGTGTTACCTCCCTTGTATATTAAGTCCATATCCATTTTTACCCACATGCAAGCCAGATCCACATTTCATACTATATGGAATCTTAGCTTTACAGCTGACCTACTGGCTGACAAAACTCCTGAGCATCAATTAATTGCTGATGGCCAGCCCCCAGGCCTGATTACGATCTGGACCGCCTTAATCACAACCTGAACCATACAGCAAAACTCCAGGTCAGGAATCAGACCAGGATCAATCCTGATCAACATTATGGCTAAACCAATCAAGTTTTAGGCCACATCAAGAGAATAAATTGTTCAACAGACTCGATCAGTGAGAACGAAAAATATGGTGTGAGCGGTTGAAATTTATAAATGTCAAGACACAAAAAAGGAAAAAATAGGAAAACAATTTGCATTCAGTTCTTGACATGGTACATACATTCAACACAAAATCTGGACAATTTTCCAAATCTTTAAGAATTCTTTTCAGGAATCAAGGCAGAAGCACAAATTAGCAACATTTCCATGGCGCTTGCCCACATTCCATAAAAAAATTGATTCAACAAAAAACATGATCAGCAAATCTGCAGAAAATGGTCCTAAGAGGCCTGACTGGGCTATGGCTCAGATCTTGATATGGGATATATTTATGCAAGTTGACTAGCTGACTTTCAGATAGTAATAGAAAGATGCAGAAAGGGGGTGACAGACCAAGGCCTAGAGAGACAGATGGAGAGAGAAAGAGAGAGAAAGAGAAAGAGGGAGGGAGAAGGAGAAAGAAAGAAAGAAAGAAAGAAAGAAAGAGGGGAAACAGCTGTCAAGATGAGCTTGCAACTTCATGATCTTGAAGAAACATTATCTGGCATTAAAATGCCTCTTCACTTAATTAATCACAAGGTATGCAAGGTCAGATCCCTCTTGTGTTTGAATACATAATGGATCAATACTAGGAACAAGTGACCCATGGGTCATGACGCTCAGCTGACTGGGAAGAGATTCGCAAAAGGAAATTTTATCATCAGAATGGTAGTATATACCCATTCAACTGAAGCATCAAACAGATTAACCAACAGGCCAAGATTTAGTCTGTATTTATATATCTGAAAAATAGAGAAAAATGTGTAAACTTTTAAAACTAGAATGCGGGTAACCGACAAGTGACTACATGTATCTGCCAAAATCGGATAGTGAGGCATGGATTGAGTGGCAAGGGGAAATAGAGTGAGGTATGTTGCATATTAGCATGGATGTCTGCAGCCTAAATGTGTATGTAGGTTGTGCCACCTACCACAAATCCAGAAAGCTGTCCAAGTTGTATACACCTGCAAAATTTTAGGCAGAAAAGTCAAACCACTCAGGTATATGAGCGATTTTTGCCCATGGCAGACAAACAGACAAACACTGTGCAAAAATCTTTGCAGGTAACCCCTCCAGTTTTGTGTATGTTAAAGACCTATGTGAGATCTAAACACATGCACAATTTTGGCCCAATCGGTCAAATGGTTCCTGAGATATGAGCTTGGATGTGTCCAGCGTTAACTAGAATGTAGGTGGCGCCACCTGTCATAAAATCAAGAAAGCTGTCCACGATGTATAAACCTGCAAAATTTTAGGCAGTTATGGCGAACCACTACAGAGAAATGAGTAATTTTAGGCCACGGCAGACTAACAGACAGACGCTGTGCAAACATTGTTACAGGTGGGCCACCATTTTTTGTGTATGTTACAGAGCTATCAAAGGGCTACATTTGTATAAATTTTATTTCCTGATCGGTCAAACGGTTCCCGAGATATAAGCTTGGATGTCATCAGCGTGAACGTGAACGTAGGTGGCGCCACCTGTCATAAAATCAAGAACGCTATCCTGGATGTATACACATGACGAATTTCAGGTGAATTAATCAATTCACTGCAGAGATATGAGTGATTTTAACCCAAGGCAGATGAACAGATGGACACTGTGCAAACATGGTTACAGGTGGCGCCACCATTTTTTGTGTATGTTATAAAGCAATCCAAGGGCTACATTTGTATCAATTTTATTTCCTGATCGGTCAAACGGTTCCCGAGATATGAGGGTTTATGAGTGGAAACAGACCCACAAATGGACACTGGATAGAGAGGAAAGGTCAGAGGTCAATGCAAATTGGTTAGGCACCAGTTCACATGTGACCCGATAATAGGTGTAAGTTTGGGAAAAATCGGTCCATTAGTTTCCGAGGAGCTCTCTGGAAACGAAAGCCGCCGCGGCGGAGGAACTCGGTCAAAAATATAGTATCCGCAAAACTTCGTTTTGGCGAATACAAAAATACAGGTGGCTCCACCAGTCTGCAGAAACTAATAAAAACACTTAATGGTCAATATCCATGCAAAAAATCATGGTGATCTCTGCATTAGTTGTTCAGATTCTTCAGTTTTTGTATCAAATTGTCCATTATTCTGAGGGATACTTCGGAGTCCTATAGCTTGAAGGATATGGGTAACAGAGACCTAATTTCAAGTTTCCACAGGCACCTTTCATGGGCCTCCTTGCATGACAAGAATGAAGATTCTAGGTCCAGTTGTTGCGATTTGTACCCTGTTGACAGATAACCACATCTTTAAAGGTCTCAAAAAAAAAGAAAAAAATTCGTAAAAATTTGAAAAAAAAATAGAGGTGGCACACCCAGTCTGCAGAAACTGATGGAACAGCTCATGATCAATATGTATGCCGAAAATCATGACCATCAGTGTTGTAGTTATTGAAATACTGCAGTTTTTGTATCAAATTTTCCATTATTCTGGGGGGGGGGGTATTTTGGACCCATACAGCTTAAAGAATATGGGTAACAGAGACCTAATTTCAAGTTTCCATGGAGACTTTTCATGGGTCTCCCTGTGTGTCAAGAATGAAGATTCTTGGTCCAGTTTTTATGATTTGTGCCCTGTTAACAGATGTTCATATCTTTAAAGGTCTCAAAAATACAGAAAAATTTTGTAAAAAAACCGAACAAATACAGGTGGTGCCACCAGTCTGCAGAAACTTATGAAACACTCCATGATCAATATCCATGCAAACAATTATGGGTTATCTCTGCATTAGTTGTTCAGATACTTCAGCTTTTGTATCAAATTTTCCATTATTCTGAGCTGTACTTTGGAGTGCCATAGCTCAAAGGATATGGGTAACAGAGACCAAATTTCAGGTTTCCATGGAGACTTATCATGGGTCTCCCTGTGTGTCAAGAACGAAGATTCTAGGTCCAGTCGTTACGATTTGTACCCTGTTGACAGATAACTACATCCTTAAAGGTCTCAAAAATGGAGAAAACAATTCGTGAACATTGAAAAATACAGGTGGCGCCACCAGTCTGCACAAACTGATGAAACATCTCATGATCAATATGTATGTCGAAAATCATGACCATCAGTGATGTAGTTAATGAGATATTGAAGTTTTTGTATGAAATTTTTGACAATTCTGGGGGATAATTTTAGGCCCAATAGCTCGAAGGATATGGGTAACAGAGACCTAATTTCTGGTTTCCATGGAGACTTTTCATAGGTCTCTCAGTGTGTCGAAAATGAAGATTCTAGGTCCAGTCGTTACGATTTGTGCCACGCTAACAGATGACAGCATCCTCAAAGGTCTCAAAAATAGAGGAAAAAATCGTAAAAAATCAAACAGTACAGGTGGCGCCACCAGTCTGCAGGAACTGATCGAACATCTCATGATCAATATGTATGCCAAAAATGAAGACCATCAGTGATGTAGTTATTGAGATATTGAAGTTTTTGTATGAAATTTTATACTATTCTGGGGGGTACTTTGGGGCCCCATAGCTCAAAGGATATGGGTAACAGAGACCTAATTTCTGGTTTCCAAGGAGATTTTTCATGGACCTCTCAGTGTGTCAAGAATTAAGATTCTAAGTACAGTCTTTATGATTTGTGCCTTGTTAACAGATGTTCACATTTTTAAAGGTCTCAAAAATAGAGAAAAAAATTAGTAAAAAATCGAAAAATACAGGTGGCGCCACCAGTCTGCAGGAAGTGATGTAACATCTCATGATCAATATGTATGCCAAAAATCATGACCATCAGTCAAGTAGTTAATGAGATATTGAAGTTTTTGTATGAAATTTTTGACTTTTCTGGGGGGTACTTTGGGGCCGCATAGCTCGAAGGATATGGGTAACAGAGACCTAATTTCTGGTTTCCAAGGAGATTTTTATAGACCTCTCAGAATCCCAAGTTACAAGGTTCTAGGTCCAGCGGTTACGATTTGTGCCTGGTTAACTGACGGACAGACGGACAGACAGACAGACGGACAGACGGACAAAGAGTGATCGCTATAGCTCAGATGACTTTCAGTCAGCTGAGCTAAAAACCTAGCTACAGAGGTGGGACTTGTGAAGAACTGAAAGGTGACACCTTTAAATCTCTTATTTCAAGAAGGGAAACTGACAATTAAAAATTAAAACTGAACTAAATGGAAAATTAAAATCATAATCTGACATTTGATATTGGTATCATTACAAAGATCCTGGCAGATACCATATAACAGCGCACCACTCATGTGACATTAATATGGGAACACATTAGTTTCATTATCAAATATATTCAACCATTACTGAGAACAATTTGAGTGCTGAACATTCTACAGTTTTGCATTCTTAAACACATCATTTTATAGTTTCTTACTGGTATTATTTTTTAAGCAGGATTTCACTCAAAGCACTTTTTGAAGACTTAAATGTACACAAATGAATGACACAAGAGCAAATGTCATTCCCTTCAAGTTTTTTTTTTTCAGATCGGTCTGTTAGTGTTCACTGGCAGATCGATTAACAACCATGGCCAAACTTATGTTGGTCATGTGTATCAGCTGGAATGGATATAAGAAAATGATATCAAATTTTCTGGTTGTACAAAGAATTTTACAGTTAAATTACTAAGCTTGGTGCCTTCAATGATGAAGGATACTTCATGAATCAATTAAAAAAAATGAAAATAATTAGTCTTTTATGCCATGTAGATATGCCAATATTAGTTAGTTATCAGCCTGGTGACATATAAGGAATCGTAATTAACAATTACTGAGCTGCCAGGGATGTTACTGGAAGCAGATAAATTGGTTAATTTATGACATAAACCACAGTTCATTCCACCAGTGGATGCCCACAGAAATTTTGTGATTATTCCTTTCTATCACTTTATTTGACATTAGAGTGAATGAGGAAATTAATATAGTATATGACATGAAAACTTAATTTCATAAAGAACCATGTATATTCAACAATCTTCTACATCCTTGAGGGGTTTGTGGTCAGGGACATGTTTATATGTCTTCCACTTTGTTATCTTTTTCTGTTGCATATTCATTACACAAAAGCACCAATCAACACCTCTTAAATGTAGATCTATGTGTATGTGACCAATGACCTTGTAAATCATCAGTGGGAGTCGGGCATTAATAAAAATTTACAGTGTTTCTTCAGACATGAATGCTGTTGCATTTCACTTTTTTATTTAATTTTAGTTAACTGAGGATTCCGCCTCATTCATTCAGTTTGGGAAGAGATATATGCCAATTGTAAAAAAATAATATTACCTAATTCTAATGAGCACAACCAGACAGAATAGACTCTAGTAGCTGCATGTTTTAAAATTTTGATCAAGATTTTTATTTCTTAAATTTTTGGAAACTGGCTTAACAGGTTATAGGGACAGCCTTCATACTGGTGGGCAGAGCTGACATGTGATGCAACCATCAAGTTGGAGAAGAGTGACATGCCATTTTTCAAGGCATGCATTCATTTATTTCCTGCACTTCAACAACACACAAAGTTTGATCAGGAACCAGGCAGAGGTAAACATGTGGTATTTGACCACTTTCTAGTAAATTACAATTTATTCAAATATAAAAATTAATGATTAGGATTAAAACCTTAGGCATGAAAACAAAGACCTCATGTGATGGAATGTTTTGAATTGTGTTGATTTCATTGTAAGTTCATAATAAATTCATATATAATCTTCTAAATCTAATCAGGCTGTACTTCTTGCTTATATTAATGGCAATGCTGAAGGCCCCCTTCCACAGTATTACAGATTCAAGTGATAAATGATCAATAAAACACCTCACTCTTGAAAACTAAATGGATGTAATCTGATACCAGCTTCTTTATTCATTTCTTGCGTGACAGCCAAAGTAACAGACTGCCAACAAGGTCCATTTATTGGTTTTTGGGGGCCAAGCTGTCACAATTATAGCCCTGTTATGCAGCAAACAGTAATTATTCAGAATGCCACCAATCTCTTCAGAATCTCCAGGAAAACATTTGGTCATTTTCTAGTTTGAATGTTTTATGTCTTTAGCTGGGGAGTCTATGCCAACTGTATTATCTAAATAAATCTTTTCTTTAGCAATCATGGTTAATAAGCCTTAGAAATCAAAACCTTGAGCAGTTCTTCACATCTGCAACTTCTTTGTACTAGTAGCTTGGCTCAAGAAGAAACATATAATATACAATTTCCCCTACCTAGGAATGTCCTCTGTTTGTCATTAAAAGTATCTAATATACAATTTCCAATACTTTTGGGTAACTGCATTACTTATCTTCTAATATACATGGTCTTTGAAACCCAAAGCTGATGTATCTCTCTGAAAACATTGAAGAAGAAGTGGGTACAGATTTTACTAAATGGCTCAAATACATTTACCATTACCAAAACTTCCACCTATTTACACAGTCAAGACATAATCTTTTATCAATAAGACCCATTAACTGTGACCTATGGGTTACAGATCTCTGCAGAGGGTCTCAACTACAGGATTTTGCATACTGAAAATAGAACCTTCACAAAAAAGTCAGAATTTTAAACCTGAAAATTAAAACTCGCAAATATGAAGCCAACCTAAGTAATTACTGCCAAGGGGGTAGACCATGAATAGAGAATAATTGATAAAACTGCATATTTATCATTAGTTCACATAATGAAGATAATTGAGAGAAATGATGACAATAAGGTTCCCTCCGATAGTTCACACTAAAAGTGAATGTGGTCTATTTTCTTGCTAAAAAGAAAGTCTATATAAAACTAATCTTGTTGCAAAATCAGAAGTTTCTAGTTTTAATGGTCATGAAAGATCTCCTTAGGTTTAGAAAAGGCATGCAGACATACAGACATATTTAGATGGACTGAAGGACAATGAACAATAAACTTGCATGTCTTAGATTCAGCTGATTACGATACATGATTGACTTTGTAAAGTTATATTTTTTTTTTCATATAATTGGTGTAATCTGAGAACAGACTCTAATCTTCAACAGAGTGGAGTGTCACTTGAATCAGGAAGCAGAATGAGAATTTATATCATGAAACTGGAATCACGTGACATGTCTTAGGCCAAAAAAATAAAAGGTATGGTTCTCAGGCACCCCCCTCATCAATTTTAAACCCCCGCATCAAAACTTTTTATTTTGATTCCAATAGAAACTCACTAATTTTGAGCTGCAGCCGCTCGGAAATTTCTTTCAAGGAGATAAAATCATACAATTTCCTTTTTTTTATGTTGTGCATTTACTTGTTTAGCAAAAAACATGTTATTTATTATGCTTTTCCCTTATCATTTGACATTTTTATTGAAATATACCAAAAAATTAAAAATAAAAAAATCACCCACCCGCATTGATTTCTGAAAAAAAGTGTCTGAGAACCATACCTTTTTTTATTTTTGCCTTATATGGGGAAACCGTACAGAGAAACAGCTGTCCTTGTATGTATTCACTACCTTTAACACACAACAGGATATTCACATCTAAATATCCCAGATCTATTGGTCCTCCTCCAGGCAGACTGTTTGATGGTATGAAAATAAAATGAGTCTCCTTTGTGGCTGTTCAATGTATTCTTCATCACCACAAAGACCTATATTTATATGAAGGAGGGCAATCCATCCACCACTGTGACCATACAAATACAGACAAAAGTTGGGACAGAAGCCACATACATGCTGTTCCTGAGTGGATTATTACTGACCCCTAAACACCTCTCATGTTCATCAATCAATATATAAAATGCTAGCGAGTTGGTAAGCAAGCCTGAAAGTGCCACCGCCATCACCGTGGTCGTGCTTGATCACAACAGCAAAGATTGTCCATCACCGTCAACTTTGACTGATCAAGGCTATGGTGTCGTCCATAAGCCCCTAAGAATTACTGCCAGAGGTTCTCCAAAGCCCCTGATGAAAGGGTCCTGTCTTCTGAACTGATCATCAAGGACCAAAGTTCAGAATGCATCTTACTGAATATACTACGTGTTTTTCGCTGTTTGGTGTCCCAACTTTGTAACCCAGGAGGTCTGTCTGGACAAATAAGTAGCTTGGAATGTCTCTTGACTTCAAACAAAAAATAGCAAGAATTTTTTGGGGGCAGTATAGTTCACAAATCAAATTTTTCTTTTTTTTGGGGGGGGGGGGCAGATGCACACTGAGTACTTTTCATAGGACACAGTGTATAAAACTTTAAACTTGAGTACTCAATAGCTATTCCAATACTCAGATACAATTATACTCGATACAATGATGACAATTTATAACTTAACTAAAAGTTAAACTTACACTTATTAATTTTTGAGTTTCCTCCTCAATAACCTATAAATCTTGAATGTGGAATTATACATTATTAATAGAAGGCATACATTATTGTTGTTGCATGGTTTAAAATATATTCATAAACTTTATCAATAAAAATATAAATACAACACTCATGTGATTTTTTCATAGGTCTAGACCAGTTAGATCTGATTTTGGACATGCAAGTACCAGTTTATCAGGCATAACCTTGAGGAAAAGTAGGAAAAATGTAGGAAAAGAATTATAGGACAAATGTGGGAATAGAAATTCAGAAAAAAAGTAGGACAACAGTAGGAAAACAAATGGAAAAGTGGGAAAAAAGTATGGAAATAAACAAAGAAATAGGAGGACAACATTAGGAAATGGAATATAGAAAGAAAGGACAAAAGTTGGGAAACAGAAAGAAAAGCTGGACAAAAGTAGGATCAATGACTTCAAAAACTTCAAAAGTGGTGTCAGTGACAACTTAATGGATGTAGATATTATAAAATGCCTTAAGGAAGTAGGTTTTTTTTCTCTCTTTTTTTAAGGTGTTGAGGTCACTTGGTGCTTAAACTGCCAATAACAGTTCAGTTATAATAACAGGAGTGCAGGTCCACAGCAATTCACATCTTTCAAAATTCAGTTTGTAAGATTAAAAAAAAACAAAAGTTGTATTTTAAATAAAAAGGAAAACACTGGACAAGACAAAAAAAGTAAGGAATAGCAATACCACTGGACAGTTTCAAACACTTTAGTATTCCTTTTTAAAGCACTGTACTTTTGTAGTCCTCACAGCACTGTACTTAAGTAGTTCTTACAGCACTGGCCGGTCACTCTTCATTTGTTTAAAACAGAGAATCAGGTCTAAATGTCTCTGTAATATTCTCCTGGAAAACATGTCTCAATTCAGGGAAAAAATAACTTCCATACACTTAATTTTTCCTTTAAATCTAAAATAGAACCACCATTTTTTTGTCATCTGGTTGTTCATTTGTATTATTTTTACTTTAAAATCAAAACAGTGAAAACAAGAGTGCATTTAACCACCAGTTTCTATGTCACTATAAAAAACCCTTTAGTTTTCTGAATAGTATATCTGTCACCATTTTAACATCATGTATTTCTTGCTGTGCTGAGTTCTATTGAATTTTAATTTAAAATGAGCATTACTGAAATAAAAACAAGGCCTACAGGCCTAATGCAAACCTGTGCAATGAGATTACACCAGGTATAATGCTTCAATGCTGTACCATTACTTTTCAAGAACATGTGTAACATGTATATGAACAATGCAAGTACTAAACACTTAGAACAAGAAACAATTAAACAAACATCACTGCTGCAATTCTGGCATGGGTGCACACAACACAAAAACTAGAATATGGGTAGTCAACAAGCGACTACGTCTATCCACCAAAGTCAGAGTAGGAAAGGTGAAGTGAGGCATGGATTGAGTGGCAAGGGGAAATAGAGTGAGCTGTGTTGCATAATAGCCTAGATGTCTGCAGCCGAAATGTGTATGTAGGTTGGGCCACCTACCACAAAATCCAGAAAGCTGTCCAAGATGTATAAACATGCAAAATTTTAGGCAGATAAGTCAAACCACTACTGAGATATGAGTGATTTTAGCCCATGGCACAAGAACAGATGCTGTGCAAAAATGGTGGCAATTTGGTCCATCAGTTTTGCGTATGATAAAGAGCTATGTGAGCAAAATTTTTGCCAAATCAGTCAAATGGTTCCTGAGATATGAGCTTGGATGTCTGCAGTGTAAATTTGAATGTAGGTGGCGACACCTGTCCTAAAACAAGAAAGTTGTCAAGGATGTATAAACCTGCAAAATTTCAGGTGGATAAGTCAAACCACTGCCCAGATATGAGTAATTTTATCCCAAGGCCAATGAACAGATGGACGCTGTGCAAAAATGGTTGCAGGTGGCGCTACCAGTCTTGTAAACTATAAAGCTACCCGATATGTATAAACATACCCAATTTTAGGCTGATGTATCAAATTTCTCTGTAAAAATAAGCAGGCACATACACTGCAAAAGTCAATGTAGGTGGCACCACCTGTCTTGTAAATAAGAATACCATCAAAGACGCATAGACAGGTATAAGTCCAATACATCAAACTTCCCCAGAGTTTGATGCACTGGGCTAACAAGGCTTAGGTAAGTAAGGCATTTGCCCCCAAGTGACCTGTGACAAATTGCTGCTTCAAGCTACTGCACTGAGTGAACTCTGGACCTGCACCTGGCTAGACTAAGTGAACTTTTGACCTGTACCAGGCTGCACTGAGTGAACTCTTGACCTGTTGCATAATCTGACACAGTTGGCAGTCTGCCAAAGCTATATAAAATCAGGCTGAATTTTGGTGCTAAATATGATGCAGTGAGCAGTCTGTCAAAGCTATAAATAGAATGCAGCTACTGCACTGAGTGAACTCTTGACCTATACCTGGCTGCACTTCTCCCAATCCTGGCACTGTGCCAAAACTATTTATAGAGCTGACATCATCTTGGCTAATGGCCAACATCAAGGCACTGGCATCTGTCAATGGTAAACCAAGTGCTGCCATCTGTACACAAAAGTGGTCCCTACTTGAAATAACTTTGAAATTTATTTTCCTTATACAAAATGCTTTTCAGCTGACTTTTTATAAAAAAAGAAATCAGGAATAAATGTAAATTTAATACGGATGCATACTGAATGCAAAATTAAAATACAGATATATATCATTGATGGCAAATTCTTGAATTAAGTTGAGTTGGGATACCAATAATTATAATCCATGTACAGTTGTCTTTATAAAGCAACAGAGAGCTGAATATCCATGATTGTAACATTGCATGGTATGATGAATATTTTAAATCATAAATCTAAATTTTTAAAAGCTTTTAAAAAAACTTTTTTTGTCAATATTAACCGAATATAACCTGAAATCTAAATGTCTAGTGGCATGATGTAATAGATGCTGATAAACTGGTGCCAGGCTAGATGTAACAGCATCACACAGCTAACATATATGGTAAAATGACTCAATTCAATCTCCATAGTTCAGCCAAAAATCATTCATGTGGAACCATTAATGACAATTTTTATAAGAATTATTGTTGGGATTATTCTTGTTAAATATTTAACAAACTGGCTACCGTGGCATCAGTCGAAAAACATTTCGCAAGTTTATAACTCATATAGGAAGATACAGCAAACTGGCTAAGTTCAGCTTCCCATAAAAGCACTGAACCCAAATCATTTGAACAAACTTGAATTATCAACATCTGAGGATAATTAATGTGTGAGATTTAAGGATTTGGCCCAGTGGTTTTTGAGAAGAAGATCTTTGTAGCCACTGAGCTAAAATGGGCTGTTATGGCATATGACTAAATTCAGCTTCCCATAACTTAGCCAAAAGTCACTGAAAAGAGACCTTTTGAACAAACTTCAGAAAGCACTACCCTAGGATCATTTCTGTGCGATAATAAACATTTTGGCCATATGGTTTTAGAGAAGAAGTTTTTTGTAGCAATCAGTGTAATACAGGCACTAATGACCCTGTAAAAAAAAGGCTGATGCAGGTGGCGCCACCAATACCTCAATTTCAGATATGACATATGTGACCAACATTGGCATAAAATTTGGTGATGATAGCTCCAGCCGTTTCTGAGATTTAAATTTTAATATGCTTTTTTGCACAGTTAACAAAGTTCAACCTCCTGTAACTAGGCCAAAAATCTCCAAACTGGAACCATTCAAACAAACTTGAGAAAAATTGTTCCAGGGATCATTTCTGTGAAATATTGGACAATTTGGCTGGACAATTTCGGAGAAGAAGATTTTTAAAGCTTTTTTAGCTTTTTCCATATAAAATCTAAGAAAATGCAGTTAGAAAAAAAATAAACAGTTTTTTGGATGACTGATTATTTGCAAAAAAATTGGTGATGCTAGCTCCTGCCGTTTTTGAGATAGCTATGGTTAACGTACAGACGACCCACGACACAAGACGCACGACGGACGACGACGCACCATTGCATAAGCTCACAGGTTCGCTAAAAAACAACAACAAAATTCACAGGATATTTTAATTTTTATTCTTGGGTGTTTTACTTGGTAATTAAATCTTACCACTTTACAGATTATTTCTTGGACAAATATTTACAGAAAGAATAATTTCAACTATAACCAGGATGGATCGCAGTGAATGTTTGCTGAATTAAAACCAACCAGTTCTCTAAATGCAGAATAGCAAATGTCTCAATAACAGATACCTGGAGATTTGCACTGTTATATTATCACAAAAGGACGTGAATTCTGGATTATTCCTGCCCCGGCCCACAGACCTTAACGGTCTAAATTGAAGCTTTACCAGTAATGATAACACATTCTTGTTATATGGACTAGCTTGTACTACCCATTCATTACTTGCATGAATTTGAAGACCAGAATGTTTAGTTTCATCCCAAATACCACAGGTGGTACTTTAATATAATTAAGCCTAAGCAATAGAGATGACAATTTTTTTTTTTCAGACCCTACTTACCACATATTTTATTAAAAGAATCCAATTGTGTTTCTTGATGCTCTGCCTTTCTTAAGTCTCATTAAATGTAAAGAAACAGAGGGCCTGAGGCCCTCATTCAGAGTAACAAACTGCTTAATTTTTAATTTCTACCTTGATACACAATCATTGTTGCCGCTGTGATAGTCCCTTGAAAAAATGATTTTAGATATATCTAGATTTATGGAGAAATATGATTAGTGACCCCCCCTTAGGACACACTTTACATCATTCCAAACAGTTCAAGACCAAAAATGTCATATCTGATGCATAAACGACCACAGAGGAGTTCTGTGACAAAAGTCCAGTGCAACCACTGGCAATTATATTATAGATACCTTCATCCTCATCAACAGCCCATGGACCTATATATAGACTCAAGCTTATCCAAATTAATTTAAATAATATACATATAAGCAATAATTTAATATTAGAGTGTGATATTTTCAAAGGTTTCTGAGCTGTCTTATAGCTAGCTGACTACACCTCATTATCATCATACATGTCTGAACTGTCAGTCGACTTTGTCCTGATTGATCTCTGATGTGATTGGCTGAAATATCTCCACATACTCCAAATATAACACTATAGCCCTGGCTGAAGTCTTGTTGCTTTCTTTATTTGTTTCAATCAAGCTCTTCCCTATTTCACCCTGAAGGACCATACAACTTACAGATATACTTTAAATTGGGACTGATTATCCTGTCTTCATTGAAATTAAAGGTTCTAGACTAGTGCCAAACTGTTGGACCAGTATGCAGGTGGCTGGGGTGTTCAGGCCCTTGGTCATCATGAATTTGGCTCGGTTGCTCCTGCTCTGCTGGCTTGTCCAACTTCTTGTCTTGACCTTTTTTTTATATTTTTTTGGGTGGAGGTAACCAACTCCATTTTTTTCATGCTTACTTAACTAGTAAAGTATATATACATCTGCAGAATTCCATTCCGGTTTTGGACTACCTGTCAGGGCAGTATCACACGCTTCCTCTTATTATTATATCCTGGCCTTTAACAGGCCCAATGACAACTGCAACAGCAGGCTCTGGATGTATAATCCACCCCATTGTCTTGACCTTGGTGCGGGGTGTTCTGGAGCTAACCTGGGACAGCGTCTTGGATAATCTTGTACTTGGTTTGTTGCATATCAACGAACTCCTTCAAAGACCTGGCTTCTATTGGAAACTAACTTTTCTGAACTTTTGTCATTGGTGAAGGAGTCGATGACAGCCTCAGCATGCTGGAGTTAACATGATTGGCTTTAAACCCTGACTCCTCTTCTTTGTCGTTCATTCTCCATATATCTCAGTTAAAAGCCAAGACAGGGTTCTGAGTACATAGTCAACTTCACTTGTTTGTACCTTTTTAAGAGCTTGTTGTCCTTGTGCGACAGGAGGAATTATTCATAACCTGTACTTCTCAGAAGTGTGAGTTGTTCTATGAGCCCATTAGTCTGTCTGTCTGTTGCATAACTGTCTTTATTTTTTTGAAAATAAGATACATGGACAATTTATGAATATTGATTTCAAGGAAATTTTGCAGCAAGGTGTGAATCAATTGAAGGAGGTTTGTCTGGGAAGAGTCAAGTTGGGAAGATATGGATAATAAGAGTATGGCTAGGGGTAGAATTCACGTTATATATGCATGAGCTTTTTTTAGAAATATCATAGTTTTATATGTTTAGTGCTTGTTGTTTATATGTTAAAGCGTAATTGCTTCCTTTATGTTAGCAACAGGCCACAAAGTGAAATAGGAGTTTAGAAACATTACACAAGGGAGGGAGGCTGTTGTGTGTATGCCAGACACTGGGTCATCTAGTGAAGGTCTGATCAGTGCACGAGACAAGATTGGGAGAAGTCAAGCAAGTTGTTGCAGAGTTTGCCGAGTGGCTGGCTGTGGTTTGTAGTAAACATAACTGAAAAGTTTTCTCGTCTTAGTTGGAAATATTTATTTAACATAGTCCACAAGAATTATACTTCATGTGAAAGGTAACAGTGACCGGGAACGAACATTGAGACAATGACAAAAAGAGACGGCAGTCATAAGAATGTTCTTAAATGATTTAAAAGAAAGAAACCAGTAAATCTGCTGAGTTAAACAGAGGCACGCAGTGCTACTGCTGTTACAATGAGATATCAGCACGTGAGCTGAACATTGAGAAGTGAACGATCGGACATAACAAGAAATATAATTGATCACGACCAGAGCATATGATGTAAAATATTAAGGAGTATACAAGTGCAGCAAAATCCGTGTAAAGATTGAGTCCTGAATCAAAGAGTTCCACTGCAGTGTGTGTCAAGAAAGAGTGTCATGACAAATTACATATGATTACTTTCGCGCAAGGGCAAGACGGTCGTTGGTGTTATTCAAGAATTAAGGGAATCATATACAGAGAGAGAGCCACGGACATTAACTGGGGATAAGAAGCATGCGGACCAAGTGCAGTGATTACAGACTTGCAAGGACTCAGTGTGCAGTATCAATATCGATTGATATAGAGATGTGTATCCGGAAAAGTCTGTTATTAGAATGTTGCTTGTATTCAATCTATTATTTTAAACATACGGTAGTCAGCAGATGTATAAGGCTGACCTAAGATTTCTTTTTAATATACATGGGATTATCAAGGAGTTAGGTGTGGCTAGGGATTCAGTGGCCTGTAAGTCAGCATAGTGAAGTATCAATCTCCATATCCAGATACCAGTTATCCAAAATCTAATCAATCTCACTTTAAACACAAAAACATGCAGATCTTGCTTTTACTTTGTAAAGACTGGTATCTAATTATAATTTATCTCACTGATAAATTACATCATCATATTCTGAATATGAGCATCTTATATTAATGAATGCCTTAAAGTATTAAAATAAAGCACACTTACTTAGGCCAAAAAAAAAGGAATGGTCATCAGACACTTTTTTCAAACATCAGTGCGGGCGGGCGATATTTTCTTTTTTACCCCCTCACAACGAAGTTGCAAAAGTAAGGCCTCGTGCGTCTTTCCATCCGTCTGTCTGTCTGAATCGATTTTAAGCCAAACCATTTGACCAAAACCTTTCATCTTGCAAATAAGGCTCACCTACCCATGGATGAAGAACCCTGTCAATTTTGAGGTCATGAGGTCAAAAGTCACGGCGACAGGACCCACTTCTTGAAATAGCTTGTTGACCCATTTAAAGCCAGACCATTTGACCAAACCCTTTCACCTTGCACATATGGCTCACCCACCCATGGAGGAAAACCCTATCAATTTCAAGATGACAGGGTCAAAGGTCAAGGCCACAGATCTCACTTCTTGAAAAAGCTTGTGGACCCATTTCAAGCCAAACCATTTGACCAAAACCTTTCATCTTGCAAATATAGCTCATATGGCTCATCCATATATGGATAGAGAACCCTGTCAATTTTGAGGTCACAGGGACAAAGGTCACGGCCACAAGGCCCACTTCTAAACAAGGCCTACAGACCTAATGCGAACCTGTGCATTGGGGAAATACACCAGGTATAATGCTTCAATGCTGGACCATTACTTTTCATGTACATGAAAAATGCAGGTACTAAACATTTTGAATAAGAAACAATTACACTAACATCACTGCTGAAATTCTGGCATGGGTGCACACAACATAAAAACGATTCTAGCTGGCACCACCAGTCTTGTATACAACGAAGCTATCAGAATATACACATATGCCACATATATCAAACCCCTCCTGAGAAATAAGCAGGGACACACATTGTGCAAAAATTATTGTAGGTGGCACCACGTCTTGTATACGACAAAGCTATCCGATATGTATAAATACGCCCAATTTCAGGCTAATATATCAAATTCCTCTGTAGAAATAAGCAGGCACATACACTGTGCAAAAGTCAATGTATGTGGCACCACTTGTCTTGTAAATGAAAATACCATCAAAGACGCATAGACAAGTCAAAATATCAGTCCAATACATCAGAGTTTGATGCACTGGGCTGACAAGGCTTAGGTGAGTAAGGCAGTTGCCCCCGAGTGACCTGTGACGAATTGCTGCCTCAAGCTACTGCACTGAGTGAACTCTTGACCTGCACCTGGCTAGACTGAGTGAACTTTTGACCTGTACCTGGCTGCACTGAGTGAACTCTTGACCTGTTGCATAATCTGACACAGCTGGCAGTCTGCCAAAGCTATAAATAGATTCAGGCTGAACTTTGGTGCCAAATATGATGCAGTGAGCAGTCTGCAAAGCTATAAATAGAATGCAGCTACTGCACTGAGTCAACTCTTGACCTGCACCTGGCTAGACTGAGTGAACTTTTGACCTGTACCTGGCTGCACTGAGTGAACTCTCTACCTGTTGCATAATCTGACACAGCTGGCAGTCTGCCAAAGCTATAAATAGATTCAGGCTGAACTTTGGTGCCAAATATGATGCAGTAAATAGAATGCAGCTACTGCACTGAGTGAACTCTTGACCTATACCTTGCTGCACTTCTTCCAATCCTGGCACTGTGCCAAAACTATTTATAGAGCTGACATCATCTTGGCTAATGGCCAACATCAAGGCACTTGCAATCTGCCAATGGAAACCAAGTGCTGCCATCTGAACACAAAAGTGGTCCCTACTTGAAATAACTTTGAAATTTGTTTTCCCAATACAAAATGCTTTTCAGCTGACTTTTTATAAAAAAGAAAATCAGGAATATATGTAAAATTATTACGGATGCATACTGATTGCAAAATTAAAATACAGATATATCTCATTGATGGCAAATTCTTGAATTAAGTTGAGTAGGGATACCAATAATTTATAATCCACGTACAGTTGTCTTTATATAGCCTCAGAGAGCTGAATATCCATGATTGTAACATTGCCTGGTATGATGAATAACTTAAATCATAAATCTAGATTTTTTAAAAGCTTTTAAAAAACTTTCTTGTCAATATTAACCAAAGATAACCTGAAATCTAAATGTCTAGTGGCATGCTGTAATAGATGCAGATAAACTGGTGCCAGGCTAGATATAACAGCATCACAGAGCTAACATATATGGTAAAATGACTGAATTCAATCTCCATAATTCAGCCAAAAAAACATTCATGTTGAACCATTAGTGACAATTATTATAAGAATTATTGTAGGAATTAATCTTGTAAAATATTTAACAAACTGGCTTCAGTGGCATCAGTCGAAAAACATTTCGCAGGTTTATAACTCATATGGATAAATACAGCAAAATGGGTAAGTTAAGCTTCCGATAACTCAGCCAAAAATCACTGAACCAAAACCATTTGAACAAACTTGAATTATCAACATCTGAGGATAATTAATATGTGAGATTTAAGAATTTGGCCCAGTGGTTTTTGAGAAGAAGATCTTTGTAGCCACTGAGCTAAAATGGGCTGTTATGGCATATGACTATATTCAGCTTCCCATAACTTAGCCAAAAGTCACTGAAAAGAGACCATTTGAACAAACTTCAGAAAGCACTACCCTAGGATCAATTCTGAGCGATATTAAACATTTTGGCCAAATGGTCTCAGAGAAGACCCTCAGTTTTATAGCCCTCAGTGTGATACATGCACTGATGAACCTTTACAAAAAAGGCCGATGCCGGTTGGGCCACCAAAACCTCAATTTCAGATAAGACCTATGTGACCAACATAGGCATAAAATTTGGTGATGATAGCTACAGCCGTTTCTGAGATTTAAATTTTAATATGCTTTTTTGCACAGTTAACAAAGTTCAACCTCCTGTATCTCGGCCAAAAATCTCTGGAACTGGAACCATTTGAACAAACTTGAGAAAGATTATTCCAGGGATCATTTCTGTGAAATATTGGACAATTTGGCTGGACAGTTTCAGAGAAGAAGATTTTTAAAGCTTTTTTAGCTTTTTCCCTATAAAATCTAAGAAAATGCTGTTAGGAAAAAAATAAACAAAAAATGATATAGTTTTTTCGATGACTGATTATTTGCAAAAAATTTGGTGATGCTATCTCCTGCCATTTTTGAGATAGGTATGGTTAATGTACAGACAAGCACGACGCATGACAGACGACGCACGACGGACGACGCTGCACCATCGCATAAGCTCACAGGTTCGCTAAGAAAAGCTTGTGGACCCATTTAAAGCCAAACCATTTGACTAAAACCTTTCATCTTGCAAATATTGTTCATCCACCCATGGATGAAAGACTCTATCAATTTTGAGGTCACGGGGTCAAAGGTCAAGGCCACATTGCTCACTTTTTGAAAAAGATTGTGGACCCAATTTAGGCCAAACCATATGACCAACACCTGTCAGTGTCATTTTGCTCATATGGCTCACCCACCCATGGATGAAGAACCCGATTTAGTTTGAGGTCACAGGAGCAAATGTCAGCCAGAGAGCTGCCTTCTTATTTTCACACTGTGTAATTCACCCATTCTAATAATGCCCCGTTGAAGGGGATGCTCCGCATTGCAGTGCCCTTGTTCACCTTTTTTTTGTATATTTCGATAAAATGTCATATGATCAGGAAAAAGCATGAAAATAACAGAATTTTATGGCTAAACAGGTAAAAACACTACATAACAAAGGAAGTCTTATCAAAATTGTATTATTTTATCTTCTTGAAAGATGAAAATCAAAATCAAAATTTTTTATGTGGGGGGTTAAAATTGACAAGGGCGGTGCCTGAGAACCATACCTTTTATTTTTTTTGGCCTTAGTCTAGTATTCTAGTTTGCAGAGCCTACCATCCATAGCATTTTGACTCCAGATTTTACTCAAATAATTTATCCTGGAAGGAGTATCAAAAGTATACAGTAAATTTGGCACCAACTTACTCACTTTGTACTTACATGTTCAGGAATTACATAATTTAAATTTATATATTACAGTTTATTTGCAGATCCATCTACAAGAAATAGGAGACAGGCCAAGTCTAAATGTACCAACTAGCCAGGGGCAGGTTCAAAGCTACTGCAGCTGATTTTTAATATTGTATTTTGAGTGAATTTATGTCCAACAGCCTTACACACTCCAAAGAAATTAATTGCTCAGAAGCATTTTTCAGCACTCAGCTTGCAGAATATAGGTCAAAGTGACCTACTTTTAGGTCCTAAGGAATTTAATGAGAACTATATGGATTATAAGCAAAAACTTAATTTCTAGCTAATAAAGTCTAACAGTTATGATCTCTGCCCTGTTTAAGAACAAATCGCCAAACCAGACTAAAGTCATTGCTGCAGCTCGGCATGGCTGAAAGTCAGCTGAGTTAAAAGAGAAAAAGACTGTTAAGTGCTGACTTTGATATTGTAAGCTGAAGGTAAGACTGACTCAGCCATCAGAGGAGATATAAATGTCAGCCCCAGCTGATAATGTCACTGCCACGGCTTTGGCTTCTGGAATACTGCTCCATCTAGAACTTGATTCAAAGAAACCTCTGCAGTGACAAAATTACCGGTCTCCATCATCAAAACTTTCTGCATCACATAGAGTCATCAGCTGATGCTGAACTCACCTTTAGAAAATTACCTGTGTCCTGAACACACACTGTGCCTATACTGTACGTTACAGGCAATCCCTTCTACAGAAAATTATGAGACAGTAAACATGTTTATGCTAGCCATAAAATCAAAAGAACTGCTCAGCTGTTTGCCTATCATATAGATCTATCCTTATACGCAGAATTTTGTAGGTGGTATTATTGAAAGTAAAGTATAAAGGAATGGATAAACAGGTTTGAAGAAACTTATTTGGAGTTTTTCATTACACCCAAATAATAATGACCGGTAAATAATTGTTGGAAATAATCTGCTGAATGTTGTTTTAAAAGAAATATGTACCATTTTGACATAGTGTAGTTTGTTTATCCCAATTTATCTCAAAAGCACGAGCCATTTACAGGTATAAGGGCTGTCCTTGTTCCCGCCTGCAGGGCTCACCTTTACAAGCTTTCAACTTCCACATGTTTGCAAACAACCACCTCTGGTCACATGGGGTTTCTGTTTGTCAACACTGGTACATATGACGTCAGGTGTTTACTATATAGATAAACAAGCTCATGCATCCATCACTGAGGTGATATAAGAACCTTCTTAACAGGAATTACCTAAAGTTCATTTAAATGTACATGGAGTACAGGTAAGCCAGAAATCACATAAATTCTACAGAAAAAGTATATGAATAAGATAGCTTAAAGATTCAAAGCTACATGTCAATCTAATTAGAATGAAGAATTACATCCCCCCTGCTAGACGAAGCATTTTCTTAAGAAAACTTATTACAAAAAGATCCAACTCTTTTACAGTATCAGTGACTCTATCTTCACTGAAAAAAAGATGGATAAACAGACCAAAAGGTTATATTCAATTTATGTCTTGCACCTAGTTGCTCCTGTCAGAAATAACAATACTATTCATAAACTATTTCTTTCATAACATTCCGTGTCTCCTGACTAACAATCCTTACCCAGTTTCTGTTTTTTTTTAGACATTTCTACATATACTCTGGCCCCTCTCTATTTTGCTTTGTTACACTCAATTAACCTTTCTAGTTATCTATACCTATACTTCTCATTTGTATTATACAAACTTAATTTTCCCTCTCACATTTTTTGTTTGTGTATAACAATAATAATAATTATTATTATTATTATTACTATTGCAGCAAATGATTATGTACCTTTGAAAGCTTGTGTTAACTCTGTGTTATTTGACGGACAATTTCATGTCTGCAATTCAGGAAAATGAAACATTACAATATGATGCTGTAGATAACAACAGACAATATAAAGCACAGACATGGTAAATCCTGGAAGGCAACTGATATCTCAGAAGAGACAAGGTTTCAGCAGCCAATGTTCAGCTATATATAAAACAGCATCAGGACAACAAATTAGTTCATAGCCTGTTTACGACTGGGATGTCACATTTCAAATTCCAAGAAAATCAAAATCTGACATTAGTAAATAGGGTGGCTTATTTTGCAAGTACTGAAGAAAATCCTGCTGTGCTTGAACGTAAGTCTCATTGTATGGAAACAGTTCCTCAAATTTTCAGAGTAAACTGACATTTAGAAGACAAGAAACATAATAATCCTAAAAAGGAGCAGTTACAAGAATTAAGAGTCCAGAGACCAGGACAGGTTTACAAAAAATCAAATCTCCAAGATCTTTTCCAAGGAAAATAAACAAAAACAACTGCCTGTTGAATAAAGTAATCCTTTGTTGTTACTGATATCGAGAAATGCTGCTTCTTGCTTCAAAAAATAAAAATAAAAAGAATGAATATATGTTAACAATATAGAAACCTCTTTCTAAGACAGCTACGATTGCTGAAAATACAAGCATAATACAACTGCAGAAAACATATACTGTGGTGACATTTACATTAATTTTGCAAACAGATATTGACCTTTAAGTTGTAATATTTTATCTGCCCCCCTTCAGGCGTGCTTTTTTTGAGTCAAAGCCAGTATTCACATTGCTGATGGATCATGTTCTACTATTTCTCACTATATTCTGTTACACCAGCAGCTGCCCATTGAAATTGGGTGATTTTTTTCTCAAACATAAATATTATCACACATACAGCCTGACACTTAAATGGATGAGTCACTTAAGGCCTATGTAAAAAGAGATGAATGACTTCTTGACAAGAAAACACATTAATATTTTATGACCTTCTGATTCTTCTGGATCTTGTGACCAAAAGATAAATAACTAAAACCTAGCAATAGTGGAGGTAAGTTACTCAAGCTCAGCAAAAGTCAAGGCAAGTTACTAAATCTCAGGAAAAGTCGAGGCAAATTACAAAAGCTCAACAAAGGTCAAGGCAAATTATCAATTATTTCAGCAAAGTGCTGCTTGGTCAAGGCAAATTACTAATGCTTGGCAAAAGCCAAGGCAAATGACCAAATCTCAGCAAAGTCCAGGCAAATTACTAAAGCTCAGCAAAAGCCAAGGTTGTGAAATTACTAAAACTGAGATAATGTCAAAGCTTATTCATACAGTCAGCAAAACAGACAGAAAAGCAAGGTAAATATAGATAGCCTAGCATAATGAATGTAAGTTTAGGAAAATGTATTACAAATCAAGGTACAGCTCATTAGCATAGCTCAGTGAAAGTTAGGAAAATCCAGTTACTGCAACTGAAATTATTGAATGACTAAATGGCAATCAAAGTAAACTTCTTTTATTTCAGCATAATGAATGTAAATCAAGCAAAAGAATAGTAATTTTTATCCATAATAGGAAATCTTTAGCCAAAACAGCTAAACTAAAAATGCCATGATAACATGCATTTTATCCTCTGAAAAAGGAACTGAAAGTCAGGAAGAGAGATCAATGTGTCCGAAATTTAAAGGTGCTCAATCACCTATATGACTTTTATAAACTGAAGGTAATCCCTTGGAGCTTTATAAAAAAATAAAATAAGGTCAGACTATGGATATCACATGTTTATATCAACATGTAAATAATATATTGGGGCCCGCTAAAATAAAACAAATTCAACAAGGGAATCTGGCAGCAAGTCAGATAAGCCAGAGCTTTGCAAATGGCATTTTGCAACAAGTGACCTTTCCACCTCCACATATATGCAACCTACCACCTTAGGTTACATGTTTTTTTCTGGTTTGTCAACATTGCTGTGTTTACAAACATGTTGTTGATAAACAAATTCATACATCCTCCAAGAAGGCCTTACAAGAACTTTTCATAAGAAAAATTAATCTTAAATCATTTATGTATACCCAGAGGATGCCAGAAATCACATAAATTCTTTTTCAAAAGGTAGGTGAGTGGGCATCTTTAACTTTAACAAGTGTGAGTTCCTGGATGGATGCAGGTTGATCACCACAGCTAAGCTAATTACAGTCTGCTTAGCCTCAAAACATTAAACTTTGTAAAGAGGAGCTGATATTTATTTTATAGTTGAAAGTGAATTATGCCTCATTAATGCCAGTTTCCACAACATGGATCTAATTACTGACAAGATTTGGCGAGCACGGTGAGAAGGACTTACTTACAAAGGTAATTCAACTGCTCATTAATGGATTACTTTACTGTAACAGATCTGTTTGTTTATCATATATAGAAGTACCAGAATATGGATTAAGGAAATGCTCTAATGAACATAATTATGCAGATGTGGATCTTAATTACTTGGCTTTGAGGTGCAGTACAAAGGTGGCCTGTTTACAAAAGATATATTTGGTGAGACTAAAATATAACTTTCCTTTTGCATGGTTGCATCTGTTCCAATTTAAAATCATAAAGATTTAAAATAGAAAACTGCTCATTGGTCATGATGCTGAGCAGAATTAAAGTAATGTTAAGGTAAATTTATATATCTGTTCTTTACCCTATATATAGCTGCTACAAATTGTGTACTAGAAATAGATCATCTGAAAGAATTAACGCATATATTGGTAAAATGGTCTGCAAAAAAATGTGGCTCATGCTTGAGTCAAATATGATGAAAGAGGGAAAGCAAACTGCACGTATGCTCAAACTGCACCGGACCAAAGATTAATTAACTATCAATTAGTTTCTAGTTACATGATTTTTCAATAAATGTGGAAAATGACCTTCTGTTTAATCACACTAAAACTGAACTGCATGGATAAAAGATTAAATAACTTAGTTTCAAGTTCTATGATTTTATACGATAAGAAAAGTATACTATATACCCAAATTGGACAGGATATAAGATGATATGGACGCACTCCCTATTATCTGCATGACAGGCAAAACCTGTGTAATTTTCTGATGTCTCTGTGACCTTGTTGGACTTCCTGATTTCCTCCCAATGTTTCCTGGTCACTCCCTAATAATTTTGATCTATGTGCTGTACCAGTTTGTGAGGATTTCACCAAATTTTTATGGAACAGACTGCTATAGGGACAAAGTGAAAATAGTATCTATCAACCTTCGATTAATATACTGATGAATCATACTAGACCATAACTATGAGTGACTACCATTATATCTTCAAAACTTCTGCAAAACTTTAAGAAAAAAGGAAACTAAAGAGCATACTGCAAAAGGCAGAGACTGCTGAGATTAAAGAATGAAAAATTTTATAATTCACAAAAAAAAACCCCAGATTATTTGGTGTATGTGGCCTTATGGTCTCAGAACTGTCAAAGGAGTCTGTCTACTCAATGTTTCAGTTTTTATTAATATTTATTATTAGCTAAACTGTTGATCTATGACCACTGGACATGTATATAATCTAAAAGCTAAATATATTTTCTCCAATATTGTATGGGAAAACTACAGCATGTCCAAAATATGCTGATATTTTTTTTTAAATAAAAAAAAAATTCCAGTTTTATAAATTTAATTTTAAATTGCTATTTCTCTGACATTTAAGGTTCAAAACATCCATTTTCACAACATGGAATTACATATATGCCTTCTAAAATGCATATTTTTTATATTTGTCTATCTTTAAAGGGAAGCCGTTTAGAAGTAAAAATTTATCAATTATAAATAAATTTATATTTATAGATTTAAAAATATAACCCCTAAAAAAATAATATTCTAATAATGATATTCTAATTCTGATTATTAACATCACAATACAGAAAAGTCTGGTGATTTTTACCTATATTTTTAACATAATGGCATGAAATATATTGTAGCTGTTCAAGGTTTGCTGGAATAAATATAATTAAGTCAAATATCAGAAATTCATTTAATATTTTAAAATCTGAGTCAAATGGACCAGTATCAGAGAACAGAAGCGGATCCAGGGGAGGGGTCCAGGGGAGGGGTCCAGGGGGTCCAGACCCCCCCCCCCCCTTTTTTTCATCCACTGCAAGCTTTTTTTTAGGGTTTCAGACAAAATTTTGCGCCCTGGACCCCCCTTTTTAGGACCTGGTGATCTTATTTTAGGTTTTTCATTAGTCCTCCTTGGTTGGACCCCCCCTTTTCTCAAATCCTGGATCCGCCTCTGGAGAACATGTCGCTGTGAAGCATACACCCCTAAACATTTAAACGTTCATAAAGATTACACATTTATTAAAGTGACTATGCTACAAAAGAATTGATTAATCTGTAACAGTAACTGACTGGCATTTAATCTAAATGCCATTATTATTCATCAAACTGGGTGTTGTCTGGCTCAGACAGAGGGTACTGTATGACAAAGTATAGAAAGCAAATAGAAATCAAATAGGTCGGGGGGGGGGGGGGAATCTGACTGGTCGACAATCCTTGAATATTTCCCTAGCAGTGCCTTTGTTAGTATTTATAAAAGCCTGATCTGAATCTGCCCTGGCTCTACATAAAAGTCTCCAAAAGAAAACTTTAGATGTGAATCAACTTTATACCAACATTGTATATATTTAATCCTGCAGATGTCTGAATATAAAAATATAAAAACACAAATTGTCTGGCAGTTTAGCTCTTTCATGCTGTACTTTCATGAATCCAGGGTTCTTACTTTTGAAAACAGGCTTTACAGACACAAACACAATGGGATCATCTGAGGTACTTTATATTTTCATTTCTAGCATATTTACTGCAATATATTTCCATTTTTAAAATCACCTAGCACTCTGACTCTTTCATGTAGTACTTTCATCAGTCAAGGTGGGTCCTTGCATTTGATAACAGGCATTACAGACATGGACACAATGATATCATCTGACCGAGAGATCAGCTCTGGCATCTTGGGATTCTGATTACATATGAACCTACCATTTTATTAACACTTAGAGGGCTGCAAGAGAGACCAGATTTTTTTATTATTTTTCTTTTGGTTGGAGGTAACTGCCTCCATCTTCTAATGCTAGCTTATCTAAGTATGTTCATCTGCAGAATTCCATTCTTGTTTCAGACAATATTACCGGGACTAAGTGGCACAGGTTTCCTCTCATTTTCATATCCTGGTATTAACAATTAAGACCCCGCAACAACTGTGCCTGCGGGCCCTAGGTTTGTAATCATCCCAACCGCTGTGTCATACCACCAAGGAATCCATTTTACCACCATTTACCATCATTTTACCAGCACCAGTGACCTGAGGAAAGCCACAGCAACCACAACCACAAAGTCAGAAGCAGCATGCATTCCCTCAGCCGATCCCAACAGCAGAGACCTAGCCATGCCAATCGAGGCTGAACCCGAATGATGAAACAAAAGTGTTTCGTATGAGTGCCATTTTATACTTGCAGTGGTGCCACCAGAGTTCAGTACATGATAAAGCAATCAAAGAGATTGCCACAGAAATAAACATGGAGCAAATATGTTGCACCACTCCATATATACAGGTCATTATATGCAAAAATGGGCCAAAATGGACATATTTAAGGTCAAGGTCACTCTCATGGTAAAGATAGACCGTATTTAAAACAGCTTCTTCCTTTGGGCAATATCTATGTTTTTGCAAAATTTGAAAAAAAGATCAGTTAAACCCTTCTGGAGTTATTTTGCTCACAAGATTTGTCTGCAGTGCCACACTATATCATAACCGTAATATCCCTGACTTCTCAGTCTAGGGAAAAAAGAATTAAAACAACTGTGGCCAGAAAAAGTAGGTCTTATACAGGTGGCACCACCTGCAGGATACAATGACATGCTCTTCATGCATATTGTGTATAATTGGGTCAAAAAATCAGCTGTGGTTTTAGATCTAAAAAGTGAAAGAACGGGTGGGACAAACAGACATGGACCATTTTAGCAGTCCTCCCTCCTTCAGCAGTGGACTAATAATTCTTTTCAAAATTGTATTCATTGAATTACCCTTTGAGGGAATCCTTGCATATGATTTGAAGGCTACAGTGTTATATTTTTTATTTACTGACTTTTCTGAAAGAAAGTGAAAAAGACCATTTAGAGTGCAGAAAATCATTAAACAGAATTGGCACCACCTGCAGGTGATTATCACATGTCAATCTCATGCTGAGTAAATCTGTAAAATTTGGTGAAGAAAGCAGCAAGGGTTTTAGCGATATTTGGTAAAAGAATAAAGTAGGATGGACAGACCAAAGGGAAATCAGAAAATTTTGCGATCAGCAAAATTTGAACTCCGGTGCAAACATCATTCTAAAAATAATTCTATTCACTATAATATTGAACATTGAATTCCCTAGCTCAATGGGAATACTTGCATATGATTTTAAGGCTAAATTAAGTGTTCCTATTTACCGATTTATCTGAAGGAGAGTTAAAGAGATCATTTTTTAACACCGAAAGTTGTTAAACAGAGGTGGCGCCACCTGCAGGTTATGATCAGGTCAGTCATGGCTGAGTAAGTCTGTAAAATTTAATGAAGGAGGCAGCAAGGGTCTCAGAGACAGAAGTTAAAGAATGGGGTGGGACGGACAGACAGGCAGACTGGAGCAAGGGTCTTAGAGATAGAAGTTAAAGAATGGGGCGGGATGGACAGACGGGCCGACCGGAGCAAGGGTCTTAGAGATGTAAGTTCAAGAATAGGGCGGGACGGACAGACCGGCTGACCAGACGCAGACCTTTTAATAGATCTCCCTTCTATAGCGGGAGACTAATGAAGTACTTTTGAACATAAAACCATGAAAGTTGAAGCCCAAAAAATTTATTGTTTTTTCCCGCAAGACCATGGAAGTAACACTGGGGTTATGACATGATTATGTATCATTAATAAATGGTTGAAAATAAACAAGCATTAAGTTTACGTAATTCCTAGAAATCTTGGTCAGGTGACTTTAACTTTCATGAAAATTTTTCTCAAGCCATATTTTGAACAAGGCCTACAGGCCTAATGCAAACCTGTGCATATAGATATACACCAGGTATAACGCTTCAATGCTGAACCACTACTTTTCATATATATGAACAATGCAAGTACTAAACATCTGAACAAGAAACAATACACAAACATCACTGCTGAAATTCTCACATGGGTGCACACAACACAAAAATTATTGTAGGTGGCACCATCAGTCTTGTATACAACAAAGCTATTTGACATGTATAAATATGCCCAATTTCAGGCTGATATATCAAATTCCTCCGTAGAATTAAGCAGGCACATACACTTTGCAAAAGTCATTGCAGATGGCGACACCTGTCTTGTGAACGAGAAAGCCATTAAAGACACATAGACAGGTCAGAATAACAGGCCAATACATCAAACTTACCTTGAGTCTGATGCATGGGGCTGACCAGGCTTAGGTGAGAAAGGCTGTTGCCCCGAGTGTACTGTGACAAATTACTGGCTCAGGCTACTGCACTGAGTGATCTCTTGACCTGCACCTGGGTAGACTGAGTGAATTTCTGACCTGTACCTGGCTGCACTGAGTGAATTCTTGACCTGTTCCATAATCTGACACAGTTGGCAGTCTGCCAAAGCTATAAATGAATCCAGACTGACCTTTTGCCTGTTGCCAAATCTGAAATAGTAGCCACACAATTGCATAAGCTCACAGATTGGCTCCATATGCAGCCCTGAGGGGCATGACACCCATGTGGTGATCACATGATACTCATGATGTGATCACATGCTACCCATGAGATGATCACATGCTGCCCATGAGGTGCTCACATGACACCCATGACTGATGAGGTGATCACATGCCTTGTGCTTGGCTGCACTGATTGAACTGTTGACCTATATTTGGCTGCACTGAATGAACTCTTGATCTGTTGCCAAATCTGAAACAGTTGGCAGTTTCTCAACCTTTTCAAGAAACATACACAATCTTGGCCTGTTATGTAACTCTGCTAAAATTTATCAAACACAAACCATTTGAACAAACTTGAGAGGCCTTGCCTCTGGGATCATTTCTGTAAATTTCTGACCGTTTAGAAGAATAAGACTTTTAAAGTTTTTTTTAGCTTTTTCCCTGTAAAATCTAAGTAAATACAGATAGCAAAAATAAGCTGAATCCATCAACATTTATTTTGTGACAGATAATTGCATAAAATTTGGGGATGGTAGCTCCTGCTATTCCTGAGAAATTATGAGTTAGTGTACAGATGATATCTAATATCATAAATCTACATTTTTAAAAGATTTTAAAAAACATTCTTGTCAATATTTTCCATAGATAACCTGAAATCTAAATGTCTAGAGGCATGATGTAATGGATGCTGATAAACTGGTGCTAGGCTAGATGTATCTGCTTCACACAGCTAACATGTATGGTAAAATGACTCAATTCAATCTTTATAAATCAGCCAAAATTCATTCTTTGGAACCATAAAAGACAATTATTAAAAGAATTATTCAGGGAATTATTCTTGCAAAATATTAAACAAACTGGCCTCAGTATCATCAGTCAAAAAACGTTTTGTAGGTTTATAACTCATATGGGAAAATACAGCAAAATGGCAAAGTTCAGCTTCCCATAATTCAGCCAAAAATCATTGAACCAAAACCATTTGAACAAACTTGAATTATCAACATCTAAGGATAATTAATGTGTGAGATTTAAGAATGTGGCCCAGTGGTTTTTGAGAAGAAGATTTTTGGAGCCACTTAGCTAAAATGGGCTGTTACGGCATATGACTAAATTCAGCTTCCCATAACTCAGCCAAAAGTCACTGAACTGAGACCATTTGAACAAATTTGAATTATCAACATCTAAGAATAATTAATGTATGAGATTTAAAAATTTGGCCCAGTGGTTTTTGAGAAGAAGATTTTTGTAGCCACTTAGCTAAAATGGGCTGTTACGGCATATGACTAAATTCAGCTTCCCATAACTTAGCCAAAAGTCACTGAACTGAGACCATTTGAACAAACTTGAATTATCAACATCTAAGGATAATTAATGTGTGAGATTTAAGAATTTGGCCCAGTGGTTTTTGAGAAGAAGATTTTTTTAGCCACTTAGCTAAAATGGGCTGCTATGTCATATGACTAAATTCAGCTTCCCATAACTTAGCCAAAAGTCACTGAACTGAGACCATTTGAACAAACTTCAGAAAGCACTACCCTAGGATCATTTCTGTGCCATATTAAACAATTTGGCCATAACTTAGCCAAAAGTCACTGAACTGAGACCATTTGAACAAACTTCAGAAAGCACTACCCTAGGATCATTTCTGTGCCATATTAAACAATTTGGCCATATCGTTTCAGAGAAGAAGTTATTTGTAGACTTCAGTTTGATATGGGCACTGATGACCCCCGTACAAAAAAGACCGATGCAGGTGGCGCCACCAATACCTCAATTTCAGATATGACTCATGTGACCAACATTGGCATAAAATTTGGTGATGATAGCTCAAGCCATTTCTGAGATTGTAATTTTAGTATGCTTTTTTGGACAGATGACTAAGTTCAACTTCCTGTAACTCGGCCAAAAATCACCGAACTTAAACCATTCGAACAAACTTGAGAGAGATTGTTCCAGAAATCATTTCTGTAAAATATTGGACAATTTGGCTGAACAGATTCGGAGAAGATTTTTTAAGCTTTTTTAGCTTTTTCCCTATAAAATCTAAGAAAATGCAGTTAGCCAAAAAATAAGCAAAATCTGATAGTTTTTTAGATGACTAATTTTATGCATAAAATTTGATGATGCTAATTCTTGCCGTTTTCAAGATAGTATAGGTTAACGTACAGACGACGGAAGACGCCACACCATTGCATAAGCTCACAGGTTCGCTAAAAAGAATATATATATATATATATATATATATATATATATATATATATATATATATATATATATATATATATATATATATATATATATATATATAGCTTTCTTTCTATGATTTTATGAAATTGCTTGTTATTTTGTAAACAGCTTAGAAACCTTATATTCTTCCATTTGGATGTTTCATATAACACATCCACAACTGTGAAAACCTCTCAAGGGAACAAAGTGAATATTTTGAAATACATCTTCAAGGAAACACAGCAGTAACATCCAGATTATCTTTTATCAAAAAACACTTTTTCTAAGTGTTTCTTTAATACCTTTGCCCTTTCATGATCAAATGAAAGGAAAAGATGAGCTTGGAATTTAATAGCAGGTAATAGTATGATTACACAGGAAATAACCAAGATATGTGCGGCAGGACTGTCTATGGATGAACAGACCACTGCTCAATGTCAGAGCGATTAAAATTCTACAGAAAAGCGATCTCCATAAAAACAGGTATAAATGCCTGAAATGGGAATAATTTTGTGCTCAAGCTTTAAAAATATGAGCAAGACCGAGCTCTTTTGTAGTCATCTGACGCAGTCCCTGACATAGAACAATAATTTCTGGTTGGAACCTCTGGTTAACATGCCAAGTACCTAAAAAGAGATGATCATGTTAACAAGAACTAGCAAATATTAAAAAAGTGACCCGGACATTGCAATGAGAGGAGTGACTGTCAAAGGACTATTGCTAGATGATTAAAGTGGTGCTTTGAAGGATGGTGGAAGAAACCCTGCCACAGCGAGGGCAAAAATTTTGAACAAGACCTACGTCTTTGATGTGTACACCATCTCACCCTCATGGAACAAGGCAGCTGGAAAGATATCGTTTAACACTAAACTCCTGTTGTGACTTACCATTATACAGGACTACAGGTTTTCAAACATTATGAACCTGATAAGTGGGTCTGTTCTTTTTTTTAACCAATCACATCAACTCTTGAGTGTTATTATTAAGATACAGACCTTTTATGAACAGAGGATTCCTTTGAGCATCCTTTGATTTTTGTGATACTTCCAATGAGGTCTAAATGTATAGTTGTAAAAATCAAAGCAGTATTAGGAGTGCCTTAAGTGCTTTTAAAAGTATTCAAGGTGTAATACAAAATTATCAATGCAATTCACTTTTTTAACATTCACACATATAAATGTCACAGTAGAGTTTTCAATAATTACCTGGCATCATTGTTTTCACAAAATTCCCAAAGCAATATTTCTAATTCTTATTACTTCTTACTAATATTCATTTAATATGACCTTAATTAAACTAAAAAAGTTTCTTAATTACTCTTCCTCCACTAGCAGGTTTGAGTGTTCATTCCTGTTCAGGTGTGTGTTTGTGTATTTGTTCAAAACAATGCAATTATGAACAGAATCTCACAGAATTTTCCGGGCATTTCACGAATGAGCCAAGGAAGAAATGATTAGATATTGGTGTGGATCCACCTCATGATCTGGGTCCAGGAACAACTTCCAGGAAAGTTCACAAATGTACAGTCACTTATGCATGAATGAACTTGGGAATAGGGCTAAATAGGTGAATGCAAACAAAGGTTGGGGGAACTTCTGCACAAATGAACCTGGGAGTATTGGGCGAATAAGAGAATGCAAACATGTTTTAGGAGCATATCACATTAAGGACCACCCACATGGTGGAGGCCTGTACTCCTGAGAATGCATATTTCTAGTAGGGCATGCATTTTTTTATTTCATACTGTAGATGTAAAATGTTGGAAATAAACTACTGGTAGTTCAGGAAAGGAGTAACCAACCAACATAAAATAAGAAAAAATAATTACCTGAAGTTTGGCAATATTTCTTTATTATAACTTTTTTTCAAGGTCACTATTTCAGGAATATCTGACATCTAAAATGCCTTTGAATGTGGCTTCAGAGGGTCCTCACATCTGATCAGATGTGTGAACTTCTAGCTGTTGGAACTATATTCTGTTTCATCCCCTCACGTCTACCTGTTTTTTTTTTGCTACGAAAAATATTAGTTACATTAAAGGGGAAAAATGATAGTGCAAGGGAGAGGATAAAAGGACCTAATTTTTTCAACAAGGTAAATTAATACCTACCTTTCACCTTATTTAAGAAACATATCAGACCCACTAATGCAGTCAAGGTCACTGGTCACAACAGCTTGTCCTGAAGGCTCATGATTGGATGTCATGTAAATAACCTAAAACAATATAACCAGCTCAAACAAAGATGGCTACTCATGCAGGGATACATCTAATCTGCCAGATCATTCTGAAGAGACCAAAAAATTGTGAAACATCACCTGGGAATTTATTGTAAAATTGTTATTGCTGTATTAGGCTGTGACTTTCATAGGTAGTTTCATAAGAAATCATTGAAAAGTGTTAACCTTTAAAAAAAAATTTCCAATAAAGATAGACACAGGTTGGTAGAAAAGGGTATAGAGGATAAATGTTAGCATTTAAGTTAGCAGTCACTGACTACTGAACACTAACTCAAACAAACCAGTCAGTTGTGCTTGTATGCTGTTGACAACAGACAGCAGCTGACCCTTATATTTCATATGATCAAAATATAATATAATGACACAGTATACAATACTAATATGATATGATAATGGTGTTGTATACTTCAAATGATTTGATTTTAATTTACCCTTTAAAATTGGACACAGATCTCCAGCTCTTGAGAGGCTCTCAAATCCCATGTGGCTCTCCCAACATTTTAATTTGAGTGCCCTTTCCACAATTATTCTTCCTATTGACAGCTGTTATTTGCTTTCTATGATGATTTGAGATTAAAGGAATAATTCTGTTTGATATTCTATGTGTCTATATTTAGCAGTAAGACTGCAGCACAAGATTATAAAATCATTCTATTTATATAAAGAATAATCAAACTTATATTATATAGCTGTAATAATGGAAACCTCAGAAAGCTGGACCTTCATTAGCCTCTCAGTAAATTAAACTACAACAAGGCCTACAAGCCTAATGCAAACCTGTGCAAAGTTTTGGTGTATAAATGGAGGTTTATTTTTAAAAGTTAATATTGATCTTCTTATGTCCTGCATATTTACCTTCGTCATTATGATTTCAGCAAAATGGCCGCATAGTTTGGCAGCATAGTTTTAGTGAAGAATATTTTTTTAATGTTTTTAGCTTCTTCTCTATAAAATCTAAGAAAATGTAGTTAGCCAAGAAATAAGCAAAATCTGATAGAATTTTTTAGATGAAAAATTCTTTTGCAAAAAATTTGGTGATGCTAGCTCCTGCCCTTTTTAGATAGCTATGACGCAGGACAGATAACAGAAAATTGACGATGCCACACCAACGCATAAGCTCACAGATTGACTAAAAATGCAAACCAATTTTTTTTTCAAACAGTTGAAAGATACTGTGGTTGCCTTTTTGTTCGCGAGGGTTATATTTTCACGATAGTCACGAACGGGATGTAATCGCGAATATGAAGCCCTCGGGAATAAGCTGCCCTTTTATCGAGGATGAACAAAAAGATATGATGCATATGCATAAATGGAAAATTTATCACACCTCTGAAAACATGGTTTGTTAATCAACAACATATTCTGTGGATGGAATAGCAACTTTCTCATGCAAACACGTAATGATAATTGTCTAAACATCGACTATGATATAGGTCATAATACATTGACTATAACGGTAATGTACTTTGATTTTATAGATGCTGGTGCAATTGCGAAAATGAAACCCTCGTAAAACAATCAAAATGAAGAAATCGCGAAATTTCAGCCTCGCGAATATGAAGCCAACCACAGTATAGTTCCAACAGTTCTAATCTGGGCATTCTGCATCTAGACGATGTGTCTAGATGTCTAGACACCAGACAGAGCCAGGTCAGTTGCCATGGTGAAACTCTGCATGTTGTCAAATCTGTTTTCAAACACAGAAAGCCTTTTTCAATTAGCTACACTGCTTTTATGAAGCTGCATTTACCCAACCTATTCTTATAGAACTGGCAGAACCCTACCACAGAATAATTCTTGTAAAGTTTTAACCAATCAGCTTAACATTTTCAATATAAAACAGTGTATAAGATAGAAGAGTCTAAAATTACATTTTTGCTTGTAAAAACAGATCAAAGTCAGTGGAGCTAAAAAATACCTCAATTTCAGATATGACTTATGTGACAAACATTTGGCATAAAATTTGGTGATGATAGCTCTAGCCATTTCTGAGATTTTAATGGTGGTGTACTTTTTTGGACAGATGACTAAGTTCAACCTCCTGTAACTCGACCAAAATCTCCGAACTGGAACCATTCAAACAAACTTGAGAAAGATTGTTCCAGGGATCATTTCTGTGAAATATTGGAAAATTTGGTTGGACAGTTTTGGAGAAGAAGATTTTTATATCTTTTTTAACTTTTCCTATATAAAATCTAAGAAAATCACTGATCAAAACCATTTAAACAAATTTGAATTATCAATATCTAAGGATCATTCATGTGTGAGATTAAAGAATTTGACCCAGTGGTTTTTGAGAAGAAGATCTTTGTAGCCACTGAGCAGAAATGGGCTTCTATAACATTTGACTAATATTCAGCTTCCCATAACTTTGCCAAAAGTTATTGAACAGAGACCATTTGAACAAACTTAAGAAAGCACTACCCGAGGAGCATTTCTGTGCACTATTAAACAATTTGACTTTATGCTTTCAGAGAAGAAGTTTTTTGTAGCCCTCTGTATGCTTTGGGCAACGTTGACCCCCCGTACAAAAAGACCAATGCAGATGGCGCCACCAATACCTCAATTTCAGATATGACTCAAGTGACCAACAAATAACATAAAATTTGATGATGATACCTCCAGCCGTTTCTGAGATGGTAATTTCAGCATGCAAATGACTATGTTCAACTTCCTGTAACTCTGTCAAAAATCACCGAACTGGAACCATTCGAACAAACTTGAGAGAGATTGTTCCAGGAAACATTTCTGTGAAATTTTGGACAATTTGGCTGGACAGTTTCAGAGAAGAAGATTTTTAAAGGTTTTTAAGCTTTTTCTCTATAAAATCTTAATAAATGCAGATACCCAATAATAAGCTCAAGGGCACAAAGTTTCACATATGACTAATTCTTACATGTAATTTGGAGCTGCTTGCTCCGACTGTTTCTGACATACAGCCATGGACAGCAGATATTCAACCTTGAACGGCGGATGCCGCGCCATCACATAAGCTAACAGGTTCGCTAAAAAGCCTTAAAGACATATTAATTAAGTTTTCAAGCAAATGAACACAGAGAAGAAAAATATAAAGACAGACTAATATCTAGCATGAAGCTTCAAGTAGTAAAAGAGCTAAAAGACAAATCAATACAGACAATTAAGACTGAATTGTTATGGGTCTTTTTTATATAAAAATATGTGAAAGACTTAATTGGTGACCTATTAAGCTGCTAGCTGGTAACCATGTAAATCTAACACTACAGAAGTAACTTTTTACCATTTCAATGATTTTTGCATATTAACTGTTATGAAGATGTGCTTATCTTCTAGGGATATGGGTATAAAGTCTGGGAAATATATGAATTTGAATGCCATGCAAACCTAATAGCTGCTATTTGTCACTTTTTAGCACAAATCATTTGACACCATTATGTCACTATTACTTTTTTTGTCACTTGTGTGATTAAATATTTTATGTTTTTATGTGTCAGTATAATTTGATTTACCATCAAGACTTAGAAAGGAACACTAGTCACCAGTTTTTGGGTTAAGCATCATGCCCCAACGTTAATCAGATTTAAGACATGGGTGAGTTTGAATGTGTCACCAAGGCACAATTAAATTAAGAGTTAAAAAACCACTGTGGTAGGCTTAAATTTGTCATGATATTCGTTTTTTGAAAGGTTCCACTATCAGTGTACAGTATTCTTACAAAGAGTAAAGCCATTATTTTGTTTAATTTATTTGATACATGCAATAAATATTAACAATATTACAAAGACATAATATAAGAATATAAGAAATATACAATGTGTGTATTCATTATATGTATTCATTATAGGTAGACAATATAAAAGTTAATTATTATTACCAATATAAATTTTTAATTACATGTAACATATTAGAGATGTTATTATTTATAATATACCAGTATATCTTTAGCCTTGGCACCACAAGCATAGAAGATGTTCATGGGATGCCAGTGAAGGAACAGCATCAATGAAATTGTTCACCTGTGAAGATGAGGCATATTTTATTAACAAAGGTTTTATTTTTGGTGATAATTTCCCTTATGTAAATATCATGAATTTGAAGCCCTCATGAATATATAAATCCAGCCCAGTATGTAATAACAGGGCTTCTCTTGTCTCCCTGTGAGATCAGATACAGTGGCATTCCTAGTGTGTTAAAATCAGGGTTGGCTGGCCGAGGGTTAAATATTGGATACAACACTGATGCTAAGGTGTCAAAATGCTCAGGTAAGATAGTAACTGTACATAAGAATAGTACAGCAGATACATTAAAGAATGGAGATGCTTACCTGCATTGAAAAATTATAATTAAAATATGAAATTTCCATATATAGACCACAATAAAGTCAGAGTTGACTGTTTTTTTATTACAATAAACAAGAAAGTTTAAGGAAAAGACCCTTTCCCCAATAGTACTGGTAATCAATGACTATTTGAGTCCTTTTGTTAAATCTCTGTATGCAAGAACCTGAGAGATATTATTGTTCACCTAAAAGATACAGGATAATAAAGAATTCCAAGAAACAGGGTAAAAAATTATCTTAAAATGAAGGATTATTTTGGATTACAGCTGTTTATACAAAAATACGATGCCACAAACATGATATGGTCACAAAGACTCTGGCAGCTTCCGCAGAGATTCAGAATACAGACAAAAGCTTGTTTTTTTGCCGATACAGAAACCAACTGACTTGAGCCTGGATTGTGTGCTTTTGGGACAGTGACTGTTGTTACAACAGCGGGGGTCTGTCACGATTACCGTGCACAGCATCCTTCCTATCCTGTCTGGGCATCTCCCTGATATTACAGATACAAGCATCTCAACTGCATCCTGTTTTTTTTTTCTAAAACGCCACAACATCTGGCTCAAGTGTATAAATCTGTGAGCGTTACAGATATCTGTAATGGTGTCAAAGATTGTCTTCATATTTCCCCCTGAGTACCTAAATTTAATCTAAATCAGTCAAAAGATAATCTAGAAAACATCTGCCATAAATCTAATATGCATCACAAACTTTAGCACCAACAGCTTACATGTCTCTCCCAGTCTTTCAGTGGCAGTCTCTGTACAGCTAACTTGATTAAAACATCTAGCATCAATACCCGGTTTGCTGTTACTCAGTCAGCTGTCCATCAACCAACTCACCAACCATAAACCAACACACCATGCCACGAAACAATTGGTGGAGAATCTGGGTATGTAATTAACTTCAACAACTACAGTATGAACTTTCATACATTACAGGAGCTGGATGGCTGAATGGCACAATTCTGGTGGAAAAATAATTTTACAGAGTTGGCTACCATCCCTATTTGCAGGTTCATAAAAAAAAAACGGACTGTGCCAAAATAAAAAACAAGGCCTACAGGCCTAATGCGAACCTGTGCAATCAGATATACACCAGGTATAATAATTCAATGCTGGACCATTCCTTTTCAAGAAATGTGTAACATGTATCTGAACAATGCAAGTATAAACATTTTGAACAAGAAACAATTACACAAACATCACTGCTGAAATTCTGGCATAGGTGCAAACAACACAAAAATTTATTGTAGCTGGCACTACCAGTCTTGTATACAACAAAGCTACCAGAGATATATACATGCCTAATTTCAGACTGAAATGTCAAACCCCATCTGAGAAATAAGCAGGGACATACACTGCAAAAATTAATGTAGGTGGCGCCACTGGTCTTGTACACGACAAGCTATCTGATATGTATAAATATACCCAATTTTAGACTGATATATCAAATTCCTCAGTAGAAATAAGCAGGCACATACACTGTGCAACAGTCATTGTAGGTGGCGACACCTGTCTTGTGAAGCCATCAAAGAGGCATAGACAGGTCAAAATATCAGGCCAATATACCAAACTTCCCTTGAGCTTGATGCACTGGGCTGACCAGGCTTAGGTGAGAAAGGCAGTTGCCCCGAGTGAATTGTGACAAATTGCTGGCTCAAGCTACCGCACTGAGCGAACTCTTGACCTGCACCTGGCTAGACTGAGTGAACCTCTGACCTGTACCTGGCCACACTGAGTGAACTCTTGACCTGTTGCATAATCTGACAAAGTTGGCAGTCTGCCAAAGCATTATATAGATCCAGACTGACCTTTGGGGCCAAATCTGATGCAGTGGGCAGTCTGGCAAAGCTATAAATAGAATGCAGCTACTAAACTGAGTGAACTCTTGACCTATACCTTGCTGCACTGAGTGAACTCTTGACCTGTTGCCTAATCTGATACAGTTGCAAGTCTGCCAAAGCTATAAATAGATCCACGCTGAAAGTTTGCCTACATGTTGCCAAATCTGAAATAGTCGGCAGTCTGCCAAGCTATTTAACCTGAAATCTAAATGTCTAGTGGCATGATGTAATAGATGCTGATTAATTGGTGCCAGGCTAGATGTAACTGCTTCACACACAAAACATATATGGTAAAATGATTCAATTCAATCTCCATAATTCAGCCAAAAATCATTCGTGTAGAACCATTAAAGACAATTGTTATAAGAAATATTGTGGGGATTATTCTTGAAAAATATTAAACAAACTGGCCTCAGTGGAGTCAGTTGAAAAATGTTTTGCAGGTTTAAAAACTCATATAGGAAATTACAGCAAAATGGCTATGTTCAAATTCCTGTAACTCAGCCAAAAATCACTGAACCAAAACCATTTGAACAAACTTGAATTATCAATATCTAAGGATACTTAATGTGTGAGATTTAAGAATTTGGCCTAGTGGTTTTTGAGAAGATCTTTGTAGCCACTGAGCTAAAATGGGCTGTTATGGCATATGACTCAATTCAGCTTCCCATAACTTGGCCAAAAGTCACTAACTGAGACCATTTAAACAAACTTAAAGCATCACCCTAGAATCATTTCTGTGCAATATTAAAAATTTGGCCATATGGTTTCAGAGAAGAAGTTTTTTGTAGCCCTCAGTATGATACAGGCACTGATGACCCCTGTACAAAAAAGGCAGATGCAGGTGGCACCACCAACATCTCAATTTCAGATATGACACATGTGACCAACATTGGCATAAAATTTGGTGATGATAGTTCCAGCGGTTTCTGAGATGGTAACTTTAGTATGCTTTTTTCCACAGATGACTAAGTTCAACTTCCAGTAACTTGTCCAAAATTCACCTGACTTAAACCATTCGAACAAACTGGAGATAGGTTGTTTCAGGAATCATTTCTGTGAAATATTGGACAGTTTGGCTGAACAATTTCGGAGAAGATTTTTAAAGGTTTTTTTAGCTTTTTCCCTATAAAATCTAAGAAAATACAGTTAGCCAAAAAATAAGCAAAATACAATAGAGTTATTTAGATGACTAATTTTTTGCATAAAATTTGGTGATGCTAACTCCTGCCATTTTCAAGATAGTATGGGTTAATTTACAGATGATGGACAACGGCTGACAGACGCCGGACGCCAGACGCCAGACGCCGGACAACAATCCAACAATTAGCATATTTAAGGCCAAAAACTCAAAGTCAGTTGACCAAAGCCATCAAACAAGGCATAAAATATAACAAAAAAAGTTAAAAAAAATTGAAACTTTAACTAAACATGTTGGGGTGATAACTCATAAGTTAGAAACTTTTCAAAACATGTTTTCCGGCACCATACAACTGATCAAGCAAAAGGCTTCACTTAAGACTGAGGCTCAATCTGCGGAGAACAAGACTATCAAACACGTAACAACTACCTCGGGAGGACTCACCAATCTGCAGATGCTCTCCCTCACCACATCAACCAAGGATGGCCTACCGGCAAAGCCCTAGGGCTAAGGACAACAGAAAATTGAAACAGATCACCAAGCCATGCTGCACCTATGAAGATCAAGAGTAATCCTTGTGGCAATCATCGCTCTTGACCACACAGTCCTTGCTAAAAATGTGGTGGAAACCACTGGGTCAGAGACCTGCATGAATTTGCCTGTAAGGAATGTAATTTAAAAAATATGTCCTAGTGTGCTAGTCAATCCTAGAAATTTTAAGAATTGTAGCAAGGTAACAATTATTACTGAGAGAACCCCATAAAAATCGCTTACTATACACTGGTCTCCAGGACATTGAGGACAAAAGTGGTCCAACTTCTTTTTATAAGTTTTAGATGCATCAAAGGAATTAATAGGAAGCTTCTTCCAGCTTATCTAGCTCTATTCCTCAGTAGTGTCTACAAAACATATAATACAGCAGAATTAAACCTTTGGAGAATATTCAGTGAGGAGAAAAAGCTAGTGGAAGTGGGCAAGATATAAAGCACAGGTGTTGGCCGACTGAAAAATAATTTTGACACTGATGAAAGAGACTGGAATCTTAGATGACACAAAATCTACAAAAGTTAGGTTTAAAATGAAGTGCTCTTTGGGTCAGTTCATGAATATTCATGATTGACAATTTGGCAGAAATACAATAAACCAGCTGATGGATCCATTCATAAAACAATTTTTGGATCATATAATCTGACATGATTTTTATTTTCTACTCAAATCTAATAAGTTTTATAGGACTCTATCACTCAATTCCAGGACACCTATACTCAAAAAATGTTTTTCCAGGACTTTCAAGGTATGAATTATGAAATAGCCATTTTCCAGGCCTTTCCAGGAAGGATCTATACAAACCCAGAAATAAAGCTTTTTTTATTCATTGTAACTGAAGAGAATATCTTGTTTAGTAAGAAATTGGTAAATTATGGAATCTTTATTAGGTGAAAACTGAATTGTTGCATTATTGCTGCAAGTATCTTTAATGTCTAGGTGAAATGTATGTATCAAAATTTTGCCTCAAAACCTTTCTGTTCTAAGTATGAATATAAATTTTAAACTTAAAAAAATATCTTATTACAGGGAAACTGAAATTAGAATACCTCTTACTTCTTGGGACATATATTTGTGGCAATGAATGTATCATTATGAAGGCAGATGTGTCCATTATTTGGAATCCTTCATGTTGATTGAAAATAATGAGCATCCAACACTCACACTTATTAAAATATATGGAAAATGATGCCGTTCATTATTTATTCTCATCAAAGAAGCTGGGATAGTACTGCTGAGGGAAGTTTTCAGATTAGAAATTGAAATTGGAGAGAGAGAATATCAAAGAAACAACTTTTTGTCATCTTGTTCATCAACATGCACTATCATCAGCTCCTGTGGTATATACTTACTGCTTCCAATTCAATATTGAGCAATCAGAATATCTGACAGAGAACATGTACTATTTGTAAGCATATGTGGCAGTCGGCTCCTTATTTGTGCTATTTCTTTGTTATTTGCTATTTTATGTGCTATTTTGTGCCAATTTTTGTTTTGTGATTTTAACTTTTAAAAATTTTTTTGCAAAGTGTCCATTTTTGCAATATCATTAAACATGCAGTTAACTTCACAGAATATATATGATTATATGAATTATTTGATATATGCATGCAAAATCTTAACAATTTAACAGATGGATTTTAATGAATCTTTCTTTCAAACAAAATATACTGGTATATTTGATTCTTGCTCTTGACGTAATGAATTTGAAGAAAATACATCTTGAGTTTCATGACTGTACACTTGGCAGGTGACTTAATAAGATCAGATAATTAAGTGGCCATATGAAATATGGATCATTCCAGAAATTGGTAGATGCTGAGTCAGCATCTTCCACTGAGGCAGCCTGAATAAATTTTACTAGCCTACACAGCAAGTAAAGTATGAGTGGAAGTGATGAAAAGATAGGATGTGCAATAAATATTTAAAAAAACTGCCTAAATCATAATGGAAAATCTTGTGATGCCATAAATTCTAGCATTATCTTAAAAGGAAGGCAGCAATTCATATAAATAGTCTGGCTGTGAAATATATAGGATAATAGGTCATCAATATATAAGAAAATGTGTGATATGCACTGGCAGCAGAAATTTTATTTTTGAATTATTGTACTTCCTTGGAAGTAAATTTTCATTTATTGGCATGTTGAACTCTTTAGTTTTCTTTTTCATGTGCATTATTAATCATGGAAAACAGCAGAGAAGAAAAGTAAACATGCCATAAAGTCTCTGCTCTTGAATATATTCAAGAATTAATTTTATAAATGTTATTCCAGAAGAAATCAAAGCTATGTTTTGTAAAATGTATTAAATCTGGGGAATGTTTATTAAAGTAATTACTTTACTGTTTTAAAAAAATTCTCACTTTGACGGGTTAAAGTTCACTAAAAGATCCCATACTAATAAGAATTTTAAGATGCCAGATAAAAGTAGTCATAGATTTTAAATAAAGGACACTGAATGTCTTTCATTTAAGAAATTATCCTACATAAAGCTTTGTAAAGATAACAGAACAGGGGGTGAAATATATTACAATGTACATACAAATTTTGAAAGTGAAAACACAGTGAAACATACTATAGCCACAGTTTTTTTTTTGTGTTGAAAGTGTCCACAAGATTTCATCAAAATTACTCTCTTAGACAATGATTTTGACTGCTGACCTAATCTAATCTTTGATCCCTGGCCAGCCACAACCTTCCACCCTTGAAAACAGAAGTTGAGAACTTCATTAGGATTGATCTTAACTTGGGATCACTTCCTGCAGGTAGCAGAAGCAATATTGTGTGCATATCAGTTTTAATATACTGTTGCTGCCTTTTTGGGCATGAGGGATTAACTATCAATGTTCAATATTTAATTTTTATTGATAAAAAATACTTTTTCTAAAACTTTAAACTATATTTCATTGTATTGATTCAAAATATGTAATGTCACAAGTCAAATGACTTATTTAACTAACACTGTATACAAGGATATATATAGATAAACTGGCATGGGAATTCTTATACATCTGCAAGGAGCAATTATGTTTTTGCCACATTTGCTTTGTCTATTAGCAAACTTGACTCAAAAATTATAAATGGATCTGGATGAAATCAGGCTAAAACTGGAGAAAATATGTAAGATTTTGAAGGTAATCTGGTACACAATATCATATTTTGTTTATACAAGATGGTAATTTGTCCTGGCCGTGGCTGAGACCATCATTTACTTACATTAGGGTAAAACAGCGTGAGCTTGATGGCGTAATGATTAGTGCGTTGGACTTGTGACCACAAGATTTTGGGTTCATGTCACGATTTGACCGCTTTCCGTGCTAAGACTTACATCCAAAGTCTCAACCACAAGGGTGCACTCTCTTCATCCACAAGTGAATGGGTACTGGTCAAGCATGGGTTTTAGGCAAATTTAGAACAAATAACCTGCTAGTGCCATGTGAGGCTGCTTGGTATATGCTCCCCAGGGAGGTGAGAAAAGCTACAAGTATGGACAGGCCCAAAAGACCAGGAAGGCAAAGTGTAAAATTAAGTTGGATGAGACTGACATTGTCGGTGATATCAGACTATAAACCCCCACTACCTTTACTTTTTTTACCTTCTAAAACATAAATGCAAACTTCAAAACAGGGTGAATTAAAGCTTCCACTGCTTGGTGGTGCCATGAGTTGGGTGACCCATGATCATAACTCCCTCAGCTTGAGTTAATTTTTCCATATCTTGCATTCAAAACATCAAAGTTTGTTCAGGATCCTGGTGATCATGCAGATCTAGCAAGTGATATAAAATGTTAGTGGAGGTATGCTGTCTCCGAGTGCTTTCTAATTTTCTTATTATTTATATGCCCTTGGACAGCCAGACTATGTAAGGTTAATTTGTAGCTGACAATAAATTTAACATGTAAATCATTTGTAATTATTTAATCCTCTACCATCTGGTCCACAGCCATGAGAATAAGCCTTAATTAGGTTTAAATCTCTTCAATCCCTGGACAAAAAGCACCATTAACTGCAACTGAACTGCAGTATATGGTATTATCATAAATGACCCCTGGCCTTAAACCTTTCTTGAGTAGTCACACAATCACAAGAAATTTAATTAAATTAATCATGTCTGGAAACATATTATTATAAAATAGTTGATGTTAGATGTTTTCTTTTGCAAGCACAGAGTCTGAGGACAAAATTAATTAAAATGTATTGCACATTCAGTGTAGAGTATTATATTGTTATTATGTGGTTATAATAATTTAAAGAAAATATTCAATGGAAAAAGGTAAATGAACAAATAGGTACCTGGTTGAGTAGATTGGATTCTGTGTTAGTGATGTTTTTAATTAAGCCACTAGAGATGCTACATTAATTACCACAATACTTTCACTACAAAACATTTAAAACCAAACAACTGTTCAAAGACAACTGAATGCTCCTAAAAGAAAAACAGGAAACTGCCAGACTGCCCTGAATAACATCTAGAGAGCTGTCACTGCCCACTGACAGAAATACATAGGCAGAATCAAGACAACTAACTTACAAATTACAGCCCAGTAAAAGACACCAAGACATACATTCCCACAGACAAACAAGAAGACAACATCCAGAAAACTGACTGCCCCTAGACAACCATGAGAATACATCAAACAAGTGGCCCATGGGCCATGATGCTCAGCTGGATTTGACATACAGGTGATGCATGTTTTAAATTATTAATGTTATGATCTGGTGAAAAATATTTGTTAAGGAACCTTGAACAATGGTTAAAATGACATCTAGTGTGCTCAAAGTTAGGGGGTTTGTCCACAGGTCTTAGGAAATAGGATACAGCACCATTATTTATGATTTCCAAGAAGAATTCACAAAGAAGTCCCCAGATGCTAAAGTCTATGTTCAACTGCTACTATTTGAGTTCATCCCACTTATCTGGTGCCAAATGCTCACAGGATGTGGGTACAGTGACCTTTATAGTTTTTTCTTAAAAAATTTTACAGGGCCCTTACAGAGACCTCCCTGAGTCCTAATTAAATAAGAAGTTTCTAGGCTCAACTGCCACATTCTGTACCCATCTGATAAATATGGTACTAATATCATGTTCTTATCTCATTACTTACAGAATTTAGTCGCAGTTGTTATGGACTTGGATATAACAATATTATGGACTGATATATATATATATATATATATATATATATATATATATATATATATATATATTTATATAAATCACCATATGTTCTTGCATATTATCGTATGCTCCCTCAGGAGTTTATTAAAGGAATGCTCCCTGGGATCCGGGCACTTGTGGGACTGGGCCAGCTGAAATAAATCTGGTTTATGAACACCGGCATTGGATGGCTTTATTTCATTAATTACAAGGCTAAAGATATAAAAACAGTGACCTTATTTTGGTTTCTAAGGATACATATTCCCAAAGACAAACAAGAAGGATACATTATAATCACATTTCTGGATCAAATATTCAAGATTATGGCCAAGTTTCACTTCCTGGGCTCTAAAATTTAGGTTTTCCTCATGTACCTCACATAATATCAAGCATCATGATACTGAAGGATATTTTCCTAAGACCACCTTGAATTTTATGTTAGAAGGTTCTAGGTCCAACTGTTATGATATATGTGTGCCTATCTGACTCTCACAGTACTAAAATCATGTGTTTTTTTTCTATAGCTCATCCTGTAAAAATCTGAGCTAAAAACTGACTGCCTATAGAAAACCAGAAGAATACATCAATGAAAACTGACTGACAGACAAACCAGAAAAATACATTCAGAAGACTGACTGCCAGTAGACAGCATAGAAGGATACATCAAGAAAACTGACTGCCCACTGACAAACCAAAAGAATACATCCAGAAATTAACTTCCTACAGACAACTCAGAAAAAGATATCAAGAAACTGACTGCCAATAGAACAAGTGACCCATGGGTCATGTCGCTCAGCTGACAGGGATGAGATTCGCTAAAGGAAATTTTATCATCAGAATGGTAGTATATACCCATTCAACTGAAGCATCAAACAGATTAACCAACAGGCCAAGATTTAGTCTTTATTTATATATCTCAAAAATAGAGAAAAAATGTGTAAACTTTAAAAACTAGAATATGGGTAGCCGACAAGTGACCACGTGTATCCACCAAAATCAGAGTGGAACGGTTGAAGTGAGGCATGGATTGAGTGGCAAGGGGAAATAGAGTGAGGTATGTTGCATATTAGGATGGATGTCTGCAGCCTAAATGTGTATGTAGGTTGTGCCACCTACCACAAATCCAGAAAGGTGTCCAAGTTGTATACATATGCAAAATTTTAGGCAGAAAAGTCAAACCACTACATGTATATGAGTGATTTTAGCCAACGGCAGACAAACAGACAGACGCTGTGCAAAAATGGTTGAAGGTGGCCCCTCCAGTTTTGTGTATGATAAAGACCTATGTGAGATCTATACACATGCAAAATTTTGGCCCAATCGTTCAAACGGTCCCCGAGATATGAGCTCGGATGTCTGCAGCATAAACTAGAAAGTAGGTGGCGCCACCTGTCATAAAATCAAGAAAGCTATCCAGGATGTATAAAACTGCAAAATTTTAGGCAGATATGTCAAACCACTGCCGAGATATGAGTGACATTATCCCACGGCAGAAAACAGACAGACGCTGTGCAAAAACAGTTTTGCGTATGATAAAGAGGTATGTGATATCTATACACATGCAAAATTTTGGCCCAATCGGTCAAACGGTTCCTGAGATATGAGCTTGGATGTGATCAGCTTGAACGTGAATGTAGGTGGTGCCATCTGTCATAAAATCAAAAAGCTATCCTGGATGTATATGCATGCCGAATTTCAGGTGAATTAGTCAATTCACTGCAGAGATATGATTGATTTTAACCCAAGGCAGATGAACAGATGGACACTGTGCAAACATGGTTACAGGTGGCGCCACCATTTTTGTGTATGTTATAAAGCAATCCAAGGGCTACATTTGTATAAATTTTATTTCCTGATTGGTCAATCGGTTCCCGAGATATGAGGGTTTATGTGTGGAAACAGACGCACAAATGGACGCTGGATAGAGGGGAAAGGTCAGAGGTCAACACAAATTGGTTAGGCACTAGTTCACATGTGACTAGATAATTGGTGTAAGTTTCGGAAAAATCGGTCCATTTTTCTCAGAGGAGCTCTCTGGAACCAAACATGGCAGCTGCGGAGGAACCCGGTCAAAAACATAGTATCTGCAAAACTTCGTTTTGGAGGATACAAAAATACAGGTGGCTCCACCAATCTGCAGAAACTAATAAAAACACTTAATGGTCAATATCCATGCAAAGAATCATGGTGATCTCCGCATAAGTTGTTCAGATACTTCAGCTTTTGTATCAAATTGTCCATTATTCTGAGGGATACTTCAGAGTCCTATAGCTTGAAGGATATGGGTAACAGAGACCTAATTTCAAGTTTCCACAGGCACTCTTCATGGGCCTCCTTGCATGACAAGAATGAAGTTTCTAGGTCCAGTTGTTGCAATTTGTACCCTGTTGACAGATAACCACATCTTTAAAGGTCTCAAAAAAAAAGAGAAAAAAAATTCATAAAAATTTGAAAAAAATAGAGGTGGCGCACCCAGTCTGCAGAAACTGATGGAACAGCTCATGATCAATATGTATGTCGAAAATCATGCCCATCAGTGTTGTAGTAATTGAGATATTGAAGATTTTGTATGAAATTTTTGACTTCTCTGGGGGGTACTTTGGGGCCCCATAGCTCGAAGGATATGGGTAACAGAGACCTAATTTCTGGTTTCCATGGAGACTTTTCATAGGTCTCTCAGTGTCGAATGAAGATTCTAGGTCCAGTCGTTACGATTTGTGCCACGCTAACAGATGACAGCATCCTTAAAGGTCTCAAAAATAGAGGAAAAAATCATAAAAAAACCCGAACAAATACAGGTTGTGCCACCAGTCTGCAAGAACTGATGAAACACCCCTTGATCAATATGTATGCCAAAAATCATGACCATCAGTGATGTAGTTATTGAGATATTGAAGTTTTTGTATGAATTTTTTTACTCTGGGGGGTACTTTGGGGCCCCATATCTCGATGGATATGGGTAACAGAGACCTAATTTCTGGTTTCCATGGAGACTTTTCATAGGTCTCTCAGTGTGTCAAGAATGAAGATTCTAGGTGCAGTCGTTACGATTTATGCTACGTTAACAGATGACAGCATCCTTAAAGGTCTCAAAAACAGAGGAAGAAATCGTAAAAAAATCAAACAATATAGGTGGCGCCACCAGTCTGCAGGAAATGATGGAACATCTCATGATCAATATGTATGCCGAAAATCATGACCATCAGTGATGCAGTTATTGAGATATTGAAGTTTTTGTATGAAATTTTTGACTACTCTGGGGGGGGGGGGTACTTTGGGGCCCCATAGCTCGAAGGATATGGGTAACAGAGACCCCTATTTCTGGTTTCCAAGGAGATTTTTTATGGACCTTTCAGTGTGTCAAGAATTAAGATTCTAGGTCCAGTCGTTACGATTTTTGCCTTGTTAACAGATGTTCACATTTTGAAAGGTCTCAAAAATAGAGAAAAAAATTCATTAAAAAAATCCAACCATACAGGTGGTGCCACCAGTCTGCAGGAAGTGATGACACATCTCATGATCAATAGTTATGCCACAAATCATGACCATCAGTCAAGAAGTTAATGAGATATTGAAGTTTTTGTATGAAATTTTTTACTTTTCTTGGGGGTACTTTGGGGCCCCATAGCTCAAAGAATATGGGTAACAGAGACCTAATTTCTGGTTTCCATGGAGACTTTTCATAGTTCTCTCAGTGTGTCAAGAATGAAGATTCTAGGTCCAGTCGTTACGATTTGTGCCACGTTAACAGATGACAGCATCCTTAAAGGTCTCAAAAATAGAGGAAAAAAATCGTGAAAAATCGAACAATACAGGTGGCGCCACCAGTCTGCAGGAACTGATGAAACATCTCATAATCAATATGTATGCCAAAAATCATGACCATCAGTGATGTAGTTATTGAGATATTGAAGTTTTAGTATGAAATTTTTTATTACTCTGGGGGGTACTTTGGGGCCCCATAGCTCGAAGGATATGGGTAACAGAGACCTAATTTCTGGTTTCCATGGAGACTTTTCATAGGTCTCTCAGTGTGTCGAAAATGAAGATTCTAGGTCCAGTCGTTACGATTTGTGCCTTGTTAACAGATGTTCACATTTTTAAACGTATCAAAAACAGAGAAAAAAATTCGTAAAAAATCGAAAAATACAGGTGGCGCCACCAGTCCTCAGGAACTGATGGAACATCTCATGATCAATATGTATGCCAAATATCATGACCATCAGTCAAATAGTTAATGAGATATTGAAGTTTTTGTATGAAATTTTTTACTTTTCGGGGGGGGTACTTTGGGTCCCCATAGCTCGAAGGATATGGGTAACAGAGACCTAATTGTTCCCAAGGAGATTTTTCATTGACCTCTCAGAATGTAAAGTTACAATATTCTAAGTCCAGCGGTTATGATTTGTGCCAGGTTAACAGACAGATGGACGGACGGACGGACCGACAGACGGACGACGGACAAAGAGTGATCGCTATAGCTCAGCTTGACTGAAAGTCAGCTGAGCTAAAAACCAAATGAATACATCTAGAAAATATGTTGCCAGCAAACAAATCAAAAGAATACAAAAACAAGGCACACATGGGCCATGTTGCTCCGCTAAAGATGACCTTGAAGGTCAAAATCTTAAATAATAACAAATGGAGATAAAGTCTGAGTGGAAAAGGTAATATTAGCCATGGTTGGTTGATATTATTTTTTTATAAATGGTGGGTAAAGAATTGTTGCAAATAATATTTTGTGATCTGACCATGTGTTTAATAGTGCTGAAACTGAAGCATGTGAGCAGTTTGTAAACATCAGATCTGTAGTACCATTTTCATGATCATTGGTTGGCACTTTGAAAAGTTGATCAAAGTTCACCTGTTATAGTTTTTCCTTTATTTCTTGAAGAAATGAAGTAGTGAGCCATTTTGGGTTTCATAGGAGAACTTAGGGACACCTAACTATATATGTCAAACTTTTGATTCACAGGTTTCAAAACGTGCCAGCCTTACATATGGATGGACAGACTATGGATAATGGCTCATAACTATTACTCAGATGACTTATAATCAGCAGAGCTAAAAACAAAGACTGACTACCCACAGACAGCCCAGAAGAAATCATCCAGAAAACTGACTGATACAGACAAACCAGAAGAATACATCCAGATAACTGATTACCCGTAGACCACCAAGATCAATTCATCTAGATAACTGACTGATATAGGCAAATCAGAAGAATACATCCAGAAAACTGACTGATACAGACAAACCAGAAAAATACATCCAGAAAACTGACTGATACAGACAAACCAGAAAAATACATCCAGAAAACTGACTGACACAGACAAACCAGAAGAAAACATGCAGATTACAAGGAAACCAAGGAAAACACATGCATGACTGCTGTGAGCTCTTTAGATGATTCATGACTTATGGAAGACAGATCTTGTTTATAATCCTGATATAAAATTGCTTTTTAGAGTCAGGAGGACAAGCATCAAATACTCAAATAGCTTCAAATATGTACAAGTGAAAAGCAAACTCTAGGTAAATTGGTAAGAAATTGAACAACAGGCCTGATTAATAAAAACAGGCATCATAAATAACCATAATATCTACTGTGATACATTCTAAGTTACCGCTACTATAAAAAATAAATTTGAAATACACTGTGGAAAAAAAAAGTGTGCCCAGAGATGCTGGTTTAGAGGATCATGAGTTGCTAGGACCAAGCTAAGGTAGCAAAAATCCATTCATATAAAATCAGTCCACAATTTTTTCCTTTTTTCTTTAATTTCAATTATTCTTTATACATAGCAAGAGAAGCACTTTTTAGTGTACCCATATTAAACTAAATGACAAAATCCCTGGATATGTTATGCTTTCAATTCTCATCCACCACTCTTCTTTCTCGCATAAATTCAAGAAAAAATAATAAAATCTATAATAAAAATTTGAATTAAAGATTAACTAGAAATATTTTGCTGGGGTTACAACCTTAAACCCATCTTGCAAATAGTAAACTCTGATATCAAGGTTTATGGTTAAATCATCTGGTTTAGAATTTGCCCCATTCAGGGTTTTCATAGCAGTATTCCATGAATCATGTACAGTACTAATGGCTGAGATTCAGACACAAAAGTTGTGATGATCCTTAAACACTGACACCATTATCTTGCATCAGGTGCCCATCATAAGAGCTGTCTGCGCTGTCCTGAGCAGCAGCTGGTGCTGGAATGTTTTATGGGAATTCCCTGGGTCCTTGGCCATTTGCACCTGTAGCCTGACTCACGACCAGGCACTCAAACGGAAATATGCTGTACACCAACACACTGACATGTCTTCTCTCATATCATATCACAATTCTAAATCAATATTTTCCCTTTTATTCTCTATGACAACCCATTTTTCCATGAAAATAGGGTTAGTTGCTGACTTAATGATCATATATATTATTGGCCTTGGGTTCAGATTGTTCAGTAATCCAATATTTAAACAATATCAATATTTGTACGACAATATCTGCAAATCCAGTCTAAATAATAACAGGTAACAGTAATCCATTAATATTCACAGAATATCAAGTGTTAACTATTTTTCTTGCAGTAAATAGTACTGCGAGTTCTATTTGACTGGGCTTTTTTCCTTAAAAATTGTTTAAGTGCAGTCAATCGAAGTGAGCAACTGGGCATGCCGTTTTGAAAATGATCCAGACATGTATTGTGGCAGAATGTATATATACCCCCATTTTCTATCCTTATTCCCTTGTCTAAAACAACCTTTTTGATAGCCCTGACAACGGTACTCTGTAGGCAATAATAATTTGGCTGGTAAGCCTACTTGAGTCGTGATACAAGCAATATCGAGAAATGCATCGCAGTGGTCTTCCAACATGTTGCATTTATATTGTGGTAAAAGGCCAATAATCTTAACATTATGCTATGCATCATGAATCAACACAAGTGAATACTTGTGAACTCACCACCCAAACTGAAACACCAACTCTATGGTAATGATTCATTTCCTGTATAGCGTACAAGCTGGCTGCGTCTAGTAACCCATGCTAGCCATGTTCGTATTCATGCATTCAGAAATTCAACAAACATGTGGAGGGGTTTACTATAATGCTGAGTTTAAATGGAACTTTTTCTAGCTCATGTTTGGTGTTGTTTGAAAGTATGCTAAAAATGTTAAGGGGCCCAATCACCTATCTGACCTTTATAAACTAAAGATAATCCCTTAGAGCTTTTGTAAAAATGGGCCAGAAAATGAGGATATCACTGCACTTAGGTTGTTTGTTTTGTTTATATTGACATGTTTATAATATGTGGGGGTCCGCCAAAATAATCAAAACAAATTTAACAAGGGTAACTGGCAGCAAGTACATCAGATCAGCCAGAGCTTTGCAAATGGCATTTTGCTAAAAGTGACTTTCCCACCTCCGCATATATGCAACCTACCACCTTAGGTTACATGTTTTTCCCATTTGTCAACATTGCTGTGTTTACAAACATGCTGTTGATAAACAATTCCATACATCCTTCACAAAGGCGTTATAAGAACTTTCACAACCAAAATTACCTTTAGATCATTAATATATAAACACAGGAAGCCAAAAACCACATAAATTGTTTTTCAAAGGGTAGGTGAACAGGCACCTTTTACTATCAGTCTGGATTATGTCAATTGACAGTATACCTGAAGGCCATGAAGCATTGTCAAAAATGACAAACATATTTGCATCTTATAATGCATTCCTCAGACCTAGATGTAAAGGCACTCTGGCAGTCAGTAATCTGTTCATAATGTCAGAGGGCCAATATGGTGTTATCTCTTGGGGTAAAAGTTATATATCAGAATAATAATACTGATTTTATGGGCAAAATTGTCCAAGAGGCACAGACTGCATTTTTTATTGAAACATGAAAACATCAATCTGACAACATAACTCAGAGAGCACAAACATCTGATGATGCCATTTCTTGGATCCACCGGATATTTTAAATGACCTGCATGATCACATGTACATATATCTAGCTGTTCCTGCCCTTCCTAAATATTCCGCTTAAATTCACTGAGAACTTTCAGTATGACTGTGTAGACAAACAAACAAATCTAAGTGTGCAGGTAACTTCATATCACTGGAAGAGATAAATTTAACAAACCCAAGCAATAAAAAACAAGAGACCCATGGGTCACTGTGCTCAGCTGCCTGTTGACCTTGAAGGTTATTGGTTACCATCTAAAATAATAACAAATGGAGATCATGTCTGAGATATGCTAGGTTTGTATTGATTTTGAATAAGGAATAGTCTTTTTTCTTTTCAATTTTATAAAATGTATACAGTTGCAAAAATAACTAGATACAGTTGAATTTGCAAGCAAATTCAAGCCTCCCTTGCAGACTGTCATGGAACAGGGACCTGTGGGAAATCTGTCAGCCCTTAAGTTTAAAAATAGTTAAGAGACATTAGGCAGGTAGATGGAGAGGCTGATGGAGAGACGGTTGGAAAAAAGGGGTGGGTATAGCTGACAGGCTCACTGAAAAGAAAACAAACATTATTATTGTGCCTACAAAGTTTAATTAAATTTTCAGGAAAATATATGAAAAATATGCTCAGTTGATTTAGGTTAACCAAAAGGTGCATAAAATGTGATTGATCTAGGCCAGCATGCAAGTATTTGTCAAATTGGTTTAGTATGAACAATATTAAGAACTAACCTGTGAAACTGAAGCTGTGGGTTTGGTGATATTACTATCAGTCTTGAGATGATGCGTCAGTTGAGGATGGATGGTTAAATTTTATTGAGCAGTAACCATGGTCATTGTAGCTGAAATATGTCTGTAGTACACCAGTATCTGTGATTTGATGAGAAGTTCTGACAAATATCTGGTCTAGTGTGGTCTGTAATTTTTTTTTTTTTAATTAATTGTTTATAATTTGCATCTTTTAGGAAGTTTGCAACAGGAGTGGGACATACTGTGCAAAGATCTTCATTGAAGTATCCACAGACAATATATGTTGTTGGTTTGTGCAAAGCTACTGTGTAGAGAAATATGTTCAAAGCTTGAATACATTGTCTTGATGTGGTATTTGGATGCCTGTAGAGAACACCAAAGATAGTATGTAATGATTCTAAATGATGAAACAAAACTTCTAGTCCTTGGAATTGAGGCAATGAGACAGTTGACACTTTAATATGTGACTTTACATATATAGCAATCTCCTGATCGATGTATGTTGAGTAATATGGTCCTGTATGTATAATGTGAAGTTAGGCACTGAAAATGCATCAGTGTGGTGGATGTGTTGAATTAAGCCAGGTTTCACTTCAACAAAATGCTGAGCAGTCCATGAGCATATGAGTTTGACTGAAGTCTGAGAAGTATGCAGGAAAACTTTGAATATTGTGATGGATAAACAAATGGGAGACTGGGCGAGAGATTTTCAAGGTTGACTAAAGGCATCTTTTGTATAGATTGAGAAACCGCATTTGCACAGTAAATTTTCTCTGGGTGATAGTCTGTCAAATAAAGTTCATTTAGTGAATTTGATAAAATTGATAGTATTACACATGGACGATTTATTATTTACAGAATCATGCAAATGACCTACTAAATATGCACTGATTGACCCAAAAAGTTAACTAACTTGTCAGAGGGGTACTCTCAAGGTATCAACAAAGTTTTGTACAAATCACATTTACAGTTATGTTTTGAGCACAAGCGCTAATTAGCATAACTGAACTGTTGAGACGACTCTCAAAATCTAATCAGGTGTTGCCCCATACTTGGTAGGTACACATATGAAGTTACAGCCTGATTGGCCCAGTAGAAGTTGATTTCTCAAGGTGGCGAGGAAGTTTATTAGAAAGGTTATTAATATGCAAAACAGGCATAAACATGCAAATTGGGCATAAATATGCAAAAGAGTTCATTAGCATTCATTAGAATTTTGTCCTCAGTGATAAAGTGTTCCATGTTCAAACATGTAATGGATAGACTTGAGAATCTGATAAAATTGACAAATTTACACATGGCTGATTTACATATTTATGCAAATTACCTACTTAATATGCACAGATTGAACCCAAAAGTTAATCAACTTGTCAAGAGGAGTACTCTCAAGATATTGACAAAGTTTTGTACAAAACACATTGATGGTCATGTTTTGAATATAAGTAAAGGATAAAAAATTAAATTTAAATGAAATTATTTTTAAATATTTAAAAACAGGCAGAGAGATGGAAAACAATTAGCAAATAACTGTAATTTCCATTCTACTAAGACAGGAAAATAATGAACAAATATTTGCATTAGATCCTATTTTTTCTTCTGTTAAGTCATTTTTTTTAAGTTTATAAATTACTAAATATTTGCAGTATATCATATATATCTGGATATTTAAATTGATTCACAAATCTAAACTGCATCAACATTTATACTTTATTTAGTCAGGTAACATCACATTATGCACACAGATATATTTCTTTTTTTTTTATAAAATATATTTTTTAATTTGCAAAGCAACATATATATGAAAATAACATTCCGGTATTCACAATTTTAAATTGCACCTTTATTTATCCATGATTTGTTTCATATATGATCAAATTATGCCTACTGATGGGTTAAATTATATTTTGTTTAATTATTTAAAAGGACACAATTTCTTTAAAATGCTACATCAGAACAATGTGGCATCTCTTGGATTATTTCTTGAATTAATATTTTAAGAAAAGTTGTGCACATTGGATCAAAAACAACTTTACATTTAAAGAAATACAGCTGACAATAACAAACCATGTATTGCAACATAATTGGTGATGGTGAGGGGGTTAACGGGTAGGGCCTGTGAGAAAAAGTGTATGTTTATTACAGCAGGGGTGTTCTGGCAGTGTTGTATCACTAATAAAGTTATCTAGGCAAGACTGTAGTGAGCAAGAGTGGGGTCTTGGATATACAAAATGCAAATACATTAGAGCATCTGAAAAACTTCAATAATAAGAATAATTTTTAAGCTTTTACTTTCAAATTTCAGAATTCAACAGATTAAATCCACATGTATCCCGGCTGTGAAAAATAAATTAAATATACTTACGAGAAAATAAGTACCATGGTCAAATTTGGGCAAAATTTAAGGTACCAATTTTATATTTTTGCTTATATTTTAAAAATTTAAAAGATTTTGATCTAATTTTGGGTATACAATTAAATTTTGATTAATTAAACTTATATTACTGAAAAAAGTCCCTAGCTTTAACATTTTTTTGTGTTAAGTGACCAAATATTTTTCCTGATTTTTTACAAAGTGCAATATGTTTGAGCCCATAACTTTGATAAATTATACAATACAGACCTAATCTTTTGTATGTACATAGGAACTATACAGAGGAATATTTATGGTAAATACAATGGAAAAATAAACGAGTAGTTTTGATATTAGGCAGTCCTGAAGGGTGAAAAATAGTTTTTTTTATAAAAAATTGAGGTTTTTCCTTAATTTCTCAAAGGAACGAAGTCACAAAGACCCAGTTTTCGGCTTGGTAGGAGATCTTGGGGCCATCTAAAATTATGCCGAATTTTGGATTCCTAGGTCTTATGGTTTCAAAATGTGCCACATCTTCGGATGAACGGACGGGTAGACAGACGGATGGACGACGAACAATGGACCACGACTATAGCTCGGATGACTTATAGTCAGCTGAACTAAAAAAACAAAGGGAATCAATAAGCCTCCCTTTATCATCACTGCACAGCTACAAGGACTTAGTTGGGGGGGGGGGGGGGAGGTTGGAGTTACAACATCTCTACATTTATATACAGGATATGAAATTTAATTCAACAGTGCTTACAGTTACTTGCAATTCCTGAATAATTAAAATTGGACAGTCAGTGACAGGTTTGTCATGTAAAAATATAAATGATTAACATTAACAAACTAATTCACAGCACTAGAAGAACAACCATTACATTTTCCTGTCTGTATTATTTTCAGAACTCATTCAACAAGAGCTGAGCAGTCGAAATGCCACACACAACAGAAAACAAAAATATTAAAAAAACCAAGAAAAAGAATGTAATTGCAGCTATAAATGATCCATCACCGACTTCTAATGCTCAGTTTGTCTGCTTTCATCACATGAAACCAGTGCTGTTGGTTCTTAAGTACTATAAAAGCTGCTATACGCCAATAACAAATTAATCACACCTAGGTTTTACACAAAAAATTGAGGCCCTTAGAGTACAAAGAAAGCAGTCCAAATGTTCAGAAAAATGGGAAATGCGGGAGAGTGACATCAAAAGTTCCAAGAATTTCTTGAATTCATTTAAAAGGTCTTAATTTTCAAGATTCTTTTTCCTTCATCCATTTTAAATTTCAATGATAATATTAATTAAAGCGATTCCATAGCGCGTATAAGCTAACAAAGTTGGGACTGTCAGTTCCGTCCGTGTTAATGAGTGTCTGGCTGAATCATGCTTGCCTGCACAAACAAGCTTCCGGCTGCTTCAGCCAGTCGTTTTTCTCCTCCATCTACACGAGAAGCTGCATTAGCAATATCCCGTATTGTTTGAGCCTCAGCTGTTACCTGGAGAATCTTGCAATACAAAGCAGTTAAATGGAGGAGACCTGAAACAACTGCAGTGTATAACTGCTGCGTGAGGAGTGTTGCCCCAAGGAGTATTCTGCAGTGATATAATATCTACTAGTACTACTACTGTAGTTTATCATATATTCTTACATTAAACAGTGGTTATGTAATATTCTTTTGTCATTCTCAATTATATTTAACCATTTCAGTATCATCCTATTTTAATTTTTGTTTCAAAATAATGAAAATTAGGTTTAAATAGTAGTCACACCCTGAAATGATATACAATGAAAATCAGCAAGTAGGAGGTTTTCAATATTTAAAAAAAATAAATTTTACATATTTCACTGAAATCAAACATAAAACAATCAAAAACAAAAATTTACCAGAGAGGTAATGAAATTAAAATTAGGGGTGGGTATTAATACTAACGTTATGAGTTAACCCTCTCAAAATATGTACCTGGTGGAAATATGTTGGAAAAAAATATTTTTTGAATTTTTAAAGTAGTGTAACTGCCCTGTACATGGCCTCTGAAAGTTGTGAAGTCGTGAAAACGTGAAAATCATCATAAAGCCTATTCCTATAAGAACACAAGGCTTACAAGGGTTGTTAAGTTTATTAATATACCAATATTTTGGTTCCATTGTTTGTGTATGGACTTAGTCAGGTTCTCTAGAGTACAAAACCATTAAATATTTTTTCCTCCTTTTTGGGGGTGTTATTTTACCTGTTTTTCTTTCTTCTGCCATGCTTGTGCTAGATCTCACATATGGCTGATTTTCAATAACTGACCGTTGTGCATAATATTAGTCTGAGGTGACAGAGTTGCACCTGATATTTAATTTAGACCTTGACCTGATTTCCATGGTAACAGACTCCATATCTGATTCCCAATTATCGCTCAGTTGGGGGCGTCAAGGGAGATTTCAGTGATCGCAAAGAGTGATTGAACACCTCTAGTTTTTTTTTATTTACGGACATGTAAACCACCATTTTTTTAAATATTTTGGAAAGATATGCCTTTATATAACTAATATTACTTTTATTTACCAGGTATTTCTCTAGATTAGATTTTTATTAAAGAAACATATATATTTTGGATGTTTTGGCAAAACGTAATGAAAAATCATTATATGCAAGTAATGATATGCAATTAATATCGAGATTTACGTTCAATACTTGAAAATTTGCATCAAATAAAAGCATAATTTAAACAAATTTTGGTAAATAAAAATACATGAATACCATTCTATCAACAAAAACAACCATAACATAACAAAGACGTTGTGAGGCGTGTTAACCAAAACTGGCTAGGCTTACCCCTCAAATATGTGGAGATTCTTTTTAAAATGGCTGAAAATATTTCTGTTAGAATCTTTGATTCAGACTAACCTTCATGTACATACCTCTCAAAAGTTGTGGTTCACTTATATTTGCATAAAACAAATTCTGCTCTTGGGATATGGGTGTGTTATCATTTTTGTCAAAAATTCAGAAAAGCTTGCTACATTCATGATGAAATGAATGAAAGGAAGATTTACGGTCACTCTCACACTCAAAAGTTCAATCTAATAACTACGGTATAAAAGATATGGACACTTTTAAAGAACGGACCAGGCTCTATAAAACATAAAAGTGCATGACTCCAGGTTGATTGTTCAAAATGTTGAAGCCATTTATGTGTTTGTTTTTGCCAAAGTTTTAATCTCACTCACAAAATAAAAACACATGATGTACGTTTAACTGAAACATCTTTATCAATAAATGCTTTATATTATTGCTAAAGTTAGGACACTCACTCACAAACTGATCATTAAACTTTCATGAAAAATCTTCAAAGATACTGAATGTACAGATTATTCCAACGAATCTAGCACCATCTCTAAAGCGATGCAAGATTAACATATGCAAAAAAAATTTAATGCAATAATTATGGAGAAATCATGTGAAGTTTACTTGTAATAGACCATGAAAAGGGGAATTTAACATCTGAAAGTCCCTTATATAAGCATTATTTTGCCTAATTTTGAAAAAAAACTTTGACTAATGAACAGAAAATGGATATGCCGAATGAATTTTGTTTTCAAAGTCAGACAAATTACTGCAGAGTTATAAATGTCAGCTGAATATAAAATGTGAATCTCTACATAAATAGAGAGTACTTACTACCAACAAATCTTTATTATAGGTGGCTCATGTACAAAAGATAAATTTATCTAAGATTGATAAGCTTAGCAAATTTCAAAGAAAAATATAGTAAATTATTGAAAAATGGAATTCCAAATGAACTTCAAATGAAAAGATTATTGTGAAACTTGAGCAAAATTTGTTCAAATTTAGAATTGATAACAGGAATGTATATGTATATGATATTTATTATTTTCAATTGATGACCATTTAATCAATTTTAGTGCAGAGAGGATTAAGATTCAAATGAGACTGGCTGTCAAGGTGTTTAAAATCACACAGCTCATAGATTAAAGGCCATTATTACTTAAAATGAGGTTTCCTACAGGATTCACTAGTACATGTTTGGAGGCATGATCTCCCTCAAGAATCATCTTGTAAGTTGGCCTAGTTTTTTATTTTACCATATTTCTTTGCCTAACTTCTTCAGCTGAAAGAAATAGATTATCATTATTTCTTCATATAGATAGAGAACTTCACAGAAATAAGACTGGTATATGGGATTTTGTGAGGGAGATGCTGTCCATTTATTTTATAGTTATAACTGAAAAGGTGATTCCATTTGCAAATGTGAGGGAATCAATCCATACAGGAAAGAAATGTTCCAAAAGGGCGCCCTGAACCTGTGAGTCTGTAGCACTTAAAGGAAATATTTACAAGCGGAATATATTTTGTGTATTTTTCTGTTTGTGTATTTTTCTGTTTGAAATATTTTGCTATACTATTGTAAACACATTCACTGCAAGACTGCTATAGAAAAACAAGTGACCCATGGGTCATGACGCTCAGCTGACTGGGAAGAGAATCGCAAAAGGAAATTTTATCATCAGAATGGTAGTATATACCCATTCAACTGAAGCATCAAACAGATTAACCAACAGGCCAAGATTTAGTCTGTATTTATATATCTCAAAAAAAGAGAAAAATGTGTAAACTTTTAAAACTAGAATACGGGTAACCAACAAGTGACTACATGTATCTGCCAAAATCGGATAGTGAGGCATGGATTGAGTGGCAAGGGGAAATAGAGTGAGGTATGTTGCATACTAGCATGGATGTCTGCAGCCTAAATGTGTATGTAGGTTGTGCCACCTACCACAAATCCAGAAAGCTGTCCAAGTTGTAAACACCTGCAAAATTTTAGGCAGAAAAGTCAAACCACTACATGTATATGAGCGATTTTTGCCCATGGCAGACAAACAGACAAACACTGTGCAAAAATCTTTGCAGGTAACCCCTCCAGTTTTGTGTATGATAAAGACCTATGTGAGATCTAAACACATGCACAATTTTGGCCCAATCGGTCAAATGGTTCCTGAGATATGAGCTTGGATGTGTGCAGCGTTAACTAGAATGTAGGTGGCGCCACCTGTCATAAAATCAAGAAAGCTGTCCACGATGTATAAACCTGCAAAATTTTAGGCAGTTATGTCGAACCACTACAGAGAAATGAGTGATTTTAGGCCACGGCAGACTAACAGACAGACGCTGTGCAAACATTGTTACAGGTGGCGCCACCATTTTTTGTGTATGTTACAGAGCTATCAAAGGGCTACATTTGTATAAATTTTATTTCCTGATCGGTCAAACAGTTCCCAAGATATAAGCTTGGATGTCACCAGCGTGAACATGAACGTAGGTGGCGCCACCTGTCATAAAATCAAGAAAGCTATCCTGGATGTATACGCATGATGAATTTCAGGTGTATTAGTCAATTCACTGCAGAAATATTAGTGATTTTAACCCAAGGCAGATGAACAGATGGACACTGTGCAAACATGGTTACAGGTGGCGCCACCATTTTTTGTGTATGTTATAAGGCAATCCAAGGGCTACATTTGTATCAATTTTATTTCCTGATCGGTCAAACGGTTCCCGAGATATGAGGGTTTATGAGTGGAAACAGACCCACAAATGGACACTGGATAGAGAGGAAAGGTCAGAGGTCAACGCATATTGGTTAGGCACCAGTTCACATGTGACCCGATAATAGGTGTAAGTTTGGGAAAAATCGGTCCATTTGTCTCCGAGGAGCTCTTTGGAAACGAACGCCGCCGCGGTGGAGGAACTCGGTCAAAAACATAGTATCCGCAAAACTTCGTTTTGGCGGTTACAAAAATACAGGTGGCTCCACCAGTCTGCAGAAACTAATAAAAACACTTAATGGTCAATATCCATGCAAAAAATCATGGTGATCTCTGCATTAGTTGTTCAGATACTTCAGTTTTTGTATCAAATTGTCCATTATTCTGAGGGATACTTCGGAGTCCTATAGCTTGAAGGATATGGGTAACAGAGACCTAATTTCAAGTTTCCACAGGCACCTTTCATGGGCCTCCTTGCATGACAAGAATGAAGATTCTAGGTCCAGTTGTTGCGATTTGTACCCTGTTGACAGATAACCACATCTTTAAAGGTCTCAAAAAAAAGAAAAAAATTCATAAAAAATTGAAAAAAAATAGAGGTGGCACACCCAGTCTGCAGAAACTGATGGAACAGCTCATGATCAATATGTATGCCTAAAATCATGACCATCAGTGTTGTAGTTATTGAAATACTGCAGTTTTTGTATCAAATTTTCCATTATTCTGGGGGGGGGGGGGGGTATTTTGGACCCATACAGCTTAAAGAATATGGGTAACAGAGACCTAATTTCAAGTTTCCATGGAGACTTTTCATGGGTCTCCCTGTGTGTCAAGAATAAAGATTCTTGGTCCAGTTTTTATGATTTGTGCCCTGTTAACAGATGTTCATATCTTTAAAGGTTCAAAAATACAGAAAAATTTCGTAAAAAAAACCCGAACAAATACAGGTGATGCCACCAGTCTGCAGAAACTTATGAAACACTCCATGATCAATATCCATGCAAACAATTATGGTTATCTCTGCATTAGTTGTTCAGATACTTTAGCTTTTGTATCAAATTTTCCATTATTCTGAGCTGTACTTTGGAGTGCCATAGCTCAAAGGATATGGGTAACAGAGACCAAATTTCAGGTTTCCATGGAGACTTTTCATGGGTCTCCCTGTGTGTCAAGAACGAAGATTCTAGGTCCAGTCATTACGATTTGTACCCTGTTGACAGATAACTACATCCTTAAAGGTCTCAAAAATGGAGAAAACAATTCGTGAACATTGAAAAATATAGGTGGCGCCACCAGTCTGCACAAACTGATGAAACATCTCATGATCAATATATATGTCGAAAATCATGACCATCAGTGATGTAGTTAATGAGATATTGAAGTTTTTGTATGAAATTTTTGACTATTCTGGGGGGTAATTTTGGGCCCCATAGCTCGAAGGATATGGGTAACAGAGACCTAATTTCTGGTTTCCATGGAGACTTTTCATAGGTCTCTCAGTGTGTCGAAAATGAAGATTCTAGGTCCAGTCGTTACGATTTGTGCCACACTAACAGATGACAGCATCCTCAAAGGTCTCAAAAATAGAGGAAAAAATCGTAAAAAATCAAACAGTACAGGTGGCGCCACCAGTCTGTAGGAACTGATCGAACATCTCATGATCAATATGTATGCCAAAAATGAAGACCATCAGTGATGTAGTTATTGAAATATTGAAGTTTTTGTATGAAATTTTTTACTATTCTGGGGGGTACTTTGGGGCCCCATAGCTCGAAGGATATGGGTAACAGAGACCTAATTTCTGGTTTCGAAGGAGATTTTTCATGGACCTCTCAGTGTGTCAAGAATTAAGATTCTAAGTCCAGTCTTTATGATTTGTGCCTTGTTAACAGATGTTCACATTTTTAAAGGTCTCAAAAATAGAGAAAAAAATTCGTAAAAAATCGAAAAATACAGGTGGCGCCACCAGTCTGCAGGAAGTGATGTAACATCTCATGATCAATATGTATGCCAAAAATCATGACCATCAGTCAAGTAGTTAATGAGATATTGAAGTTTTTGTATGAAATTTTTGACTTTTCTGGGGGGTACTTTTGGGCCACATAGCTCGAAGGATATGGGTAACAGAGACCTAATTTCTGGTTTCCAAGGAGATTTTTTATGGACCTCTCAGAATCCCAAGTTACAAGGTTCTAGGTCCAGCGGTTACGATTTGTGCCTGGTTAACGGACGGACAGACGGACAGACGGACGACGGACAAAGAGTGATCGCTATAGCTCAGATGACTTTCAGTCAGCTGAGCTAAAAATATGGAATAACAAAACCATGTCTTCATGATAAATCTTTATACGAAGGCAGTAATCGTAATATGTTAGGAAATGTAGATTTTGTTGAGCCTATTTCTTTTCTGACAGCATTTAACATTCAAAATAGTCCAAAAATATTGAACAGCAGTGTGTTGAACATATTTTTCAGACTCTGAAGTTATAGGTTAGCTTTTATGCGCAGTATACCAGTATATTATTTGATAATATCAATGTCTCATATGACTTTATGGCTATATATGCGTCATTTCCTGATTTGTATGATTTATTCACATTTTGAGGCAAAGCTATGGCCATAAACTAATTATATCAAAGAACTATGGTAATAATACATCAATACCATTTAATCTGATCATGTCAGTACATTTGGCACAACTTCAAATGGTTTTAAAGCCCAATTTATAAAAGAGTTTAGATTGAAAAAAATGTATTTTTTATATTTCATGCAAACTTCAGAGGGGGTGTACAGGGGGGTTACACTTGAAAGAAAATTTGGAAAAAAATATTTTCCAAGGTTTTATATGCAGGTACATAAATTGAGGGGTTTAGAGTATCGGATTTCCCAAATTTGTAAAATAATACCCACCCCTATTAAAATGGGAGACAAGACAGTTACAGACCATAGACCGTTGCTTGCCATCCTATGAACAGTGAAATAATATATTTAAATTATATATTTAATAAATAATTTTTAAATATTTAATATATAATAAATATATATTTTATTCCTGTTAATTCCTGATCTGGATCATCATCAAGTAGGACCACAATAAGGAAGAGAGCTATTTTCTGTAAAATATTCAAGTAGAAATGAGTTGCGGTTTTGAGTTACAGGTATGGACAGACATATGTACTGGTACATAAAGACTTATACACACAAACCAGCTTAATTAAATGCTTGACTGCAATTACCAAAGGGCCTTGGGGAGAATTCTGAGGCAATTACATATCAAGAAGGCCGGTGGTCAAAATGTACCAGGTTCTTGGGTCATCAGTAATCACAACCAGATTACCTGCGACCATTTGACCACCAGGAAAGGCTGGCAGCGTAGACGGTCAGACAGTACAGCACTCAGACAGTGAGAAAATTATTCCCCTGCAGCAACAATAGATGGCAGTGATACAGATGAAAGTGGAGCTTCTGACTGCAGAAGCACTGTCAATTGCTTCTGCAATAAATGCAGATGGGGTCTTTCGGATGAAGTAACTTGTAGAGATGCCTGGCTAAGTGCACACATGTTTATCTGTGCTACACAGGTATGTCAAAAGCAATATATGTTCGGTATTGCCAACACATGGGTTCTTCGTGTTGCAAGTAATTATATACTCTTTTACAAATTTTAGAGTACCCCTTAATTTCAGTGAAGATTATATACAAATACATATGAGTGTCAGTTTCATAGATTTAAGAAATAAATTCCCCTCTGATAAAGAACAAATGAGTTACTGACACTCAAATTTCTCTATGATGCATTCTTTATACTAATTACAAGGCTTAACAGACAGAGAAGGGGAGGGAAGGAGAGAGAGAGGGAGTATGCGAAAGAGCAGGTGAGAGAGATAAACATCAATAGAGAGAGAGAGAGAATGAGAGAACAAAAGAAAGAACAAGAGAGAGAACAAATGGGACAAACTGAGACAGAAAAAGATGGAAGGTAAAGAGAACCAAGAGAGAAACAGAATGACCTATCCCTTTGACCTCATGACCCCCAATCAAAAGGGTTCTTATTTAATGGTGGGCCATATATAAGGCAACTTTAAAACCAATCAGTCAATCTAAACTGTATTTATCATCCTGAAAAACAAATTTGTGGATGGTTGGATTGGGTGATTACTATAGGACAACCACTTATTCAAACTGGGTCCAAATGAGACAGAGAGACTGAGAAAAATACACAAACTGACTGAAAGAGAGACAGGCAGAGAGACAGAAACACAGAGAGATAAATGGACAGAGAGACACAGAATAAGACAGAATAAGATAGAAAGAGAATGGGCAATAAAGCGAAAAGAAAAGAACAGATTATGACAAAAAGATAATATAAGAGACATTAAATGTACAATTTTGGAGAGGGCAATACATAAGCAGATGGGAGAGTATGAAGGTGCCAGTCACAGGTCTCCAGAAAATCTGGCCCGCACTGGCTCCTAGTTTGGAGGATTGAGTCATTATACAGTTAGATAATTTTAGGTGAAAATAAAAGATACTGATAGAGATGAAGATTGTAGCAAGAGAAGTGGACAAAGCTGGAGAACCCAGAGAGAACCACCCACCCTGGACAGGAAAATACCGTAAAACTGGTGTATTAGACGAGCTAGTGTATAAGACGAGGTGGATTTTTTGCATCAAAAATGGGGTTAACATTATTTTTAGCCAAGAAATGAAGGAGACAGGTTGAGACCATTCTGACTGAGAATGTGAAGGTAAGTGAAATGTTTAAATTTGACTTGAGTGTCACTTGAAAAAAATAAAAAGATTAACCATTTTTGTTTCTTGTTGTTGTTGATATCAATATTTGAATGCTAATAATAATATTGTTAATAGGATTTAAAAAAGACAATACAACAACAGAATACCGTCGATCTCCCATTGTCCACCATTTTTTAAATCGTGACACAGCTAAGTCTTAGTTTAGGGTCGATCCAGGGCTTCATTTATAAGTTTCGGTGTATAAGTCGGGGTAGCTTTTCTCGATTGTTATTTGAGGTATAAATTTTTCGACTTATACACCAGTTTTTATGGTACAACCCACTCTGATGGCAGCACCTGGGACAGAACCAAGGTCCCCAGTGGAGAAGGCAAAGTGTCTTACTGCTCAGCTGTTCAGGCCCTCAGAGTATGAAAATGAAAAAGAGATAAGGGCAGACAGAGAAATCAGAAAAAACGGTATACATACAACAATGACAAGAAGAATGGAAAATTGTCATAGGAACTGACAGTAGTATTGGTAGATCTTCATATATTAGGTTTCAGTCTCTCCATGAATTGTACAATAGTCCAGACTGCCATCCACTTCTGGTAATGCCACTGGTAATCTTTATTATATGTCAAGACTGATACAGCATTCATGTTGTGAATAAGGAAGTAACCTTTTTACATTCCTCAAACTTTTTTTCAGATGAAATTAATATGTTCTGCACAAAGGATATATACAAATATTTCTTCTACTCAGAACTTTTTTTTAGAACTTTCTCAGGAAATTTTTAAATGTTACAAGAAATTCTCTGTGGACGTAAAGGGAATCCAACTGACATCATTATTGATTGAAACAGAAAGGTAATTTAAATCAATTGTCCATAAAATTTATATACTACTAAAATTGTCCTGTCTGAAAACCGGTAGAAACGGGCCATGACAGTGGGCAAGTATTGCTATCAGCATTAGTCAGATGCCCTAACTTACAGAGGCACACCAATTTTTCCCTTCCTCTTGCAAACAATTGAATTCCCAGCAACATCACATCACTGCTCTCCACCATGCCATTGCTGACCTTCATCTTGGCCAATTACCATAAAGACATGAATAGCTTGTTTCGTATCGACCACCAGACGTCGCTACATTGTGGGTCTGGGGACACACTGCTGAGCAATAAACCTTTCCTCTGAAATACGGACCCATCAGGTCCCTATTGTCTAGTATACAATATTATTAAACTGGATAAAACAGTTAAATGCAGTACTGCAATGGTCCATTTGTGCCTCAAGATTAAAGAGACCAGATTAAAGAGACCTATTCACAAGCCAGGTATGTTAAGTAAAAGTGAAATGTAGTGTTTTCTAATTACATATTATGGTATCTGCCAATATTTTGTTCTTAAATTGTTTACTTATACTCCTGTCGAAAGTGGAAATAAGCTTGCATTAGGCTTGATCAGTAACACAAAGCATAAACACAGTATACATACCACCTGGTGGCTGTACCGTGCAACTTGACAAATCAAGTTTTTTCAAGCTTCCAACTGGTGTCTTTTCTGTATTTCTTCCCTCATGTTTCTTCTCCTTGTTAAGAATCAGGGTTTTCACTCATGTGCAAGATCAAACCTCAAGTCACGCAGGCTTCTAATTGTAAACAGACACCCTCAGACATTGGTTATACTAACACACAGAACCGTCACAACATATAAACAGGTGAACTGGAGGTAGTAGGTCAGTATACTTGGATGGTTTAGCTGGGACACTTTTGTATTTTTTAATAGCCTGAGATGGGTCATATTATTGCAAATGTTTTATGTACCTTCAAGTCAAATATAATACCTGTATCAAATGATGCCCCTGTAAACAAATACTGATGGCATTTGATAATCCAATTAAAAGCTGAGTTTTACATGAATAAAAGTCCCTCAGTGCCATAAATCCATCTAAGGTGAAATTTCATTGGTCAGAAATTTGTAGAGAACCATCTGATTGGCTGCCAGTTTAGAAATAAATTTTAATTTTGATCTGGAAAATAAAATATATGAGAGGATGGTTATAGTCCCACAAACAAGTTGCAGCGCTAATAAGCATCATGATTTGGTGCTTAGTCACCAAAAACACTAATTAGCAAAAAAATATGCATGTAAGGAGTGGTGCTTAAATGGAACAATTGTTTTTTGGGTTGTACTAAGATCATCACAGACAAATATTCAACATATTGATTTTACATGAAGTTTTTCCATATCACATATTTTCCAAGACAACTATATTTCAAGGTCTTTTCCATCCATCACAGTTAAAGTCAAGGGCTACTTGCAGATCTATTCTGCTGAGAAAGATCTGATAAATATTCCATTCTCTCATGAATATAAGAGTAGAACTGAAAGTGATGAGTCATGTACCTGACCGTGAATAATCCTGGTCAAACTGGAAGAAATTTAAAAATTTAAACCTTAGGCTGCTCTCTATATCTCATACCAAGAAACCTAATCTATATTGCAAGACTGAAGTAAAATCAAATTATGGCAGTCCTGCTATTGCTTCAATAAAATGAGTAAACATTAAGCTATGTTAACACAGTTGAGATATGCTATATTTCTGTAATATAATGATACTAATTTTACATAATATTTTTTATACTGAAGACATTTAATTTGATAGGTTAAAACAGGGCTGCCAGCAGCCTACCATAAAAAGAATGCTCTTACTTTTCATTGGCTTTCCAGTGGCTCTCTGTTAGTTTTCAAGAATATAAAAAACTAATTAACTAAGTGACATATGCAGTTATAAAACCTACTATATTTAGAATAAATTTGACAATCAATGTAAATTACCTTGCTTAGAGAGATGAAATTTATTTGTTGACGAGAAAATATATAGATCAACCTACAGTGCTGCCATCATTTGATAGAAATGGTAACCATAAAGTTGTGCATTATAGAAATGTACCTGAACGCTCTTAACTTTAATTCTTAAATAAACTTATTTCCAGTTTTATTCCAGCCCATATATCTTTCAATAAAAATACCATTGTAACACCTTGTATTCTTTGTTTTACTATATTGCAGCCAACCCTAGAAACAAAAGGAAATGGACACTACAGTACTATGACAGTTCACCAGTATATGTTGAAATTAAAGAAAACTCAGGGCAGGAAAAAATATTTTCAAAGTAAAGTGCAGGCTGATGGGTGCCTTGAACAGTTTATTAACCCCCCTCTGCAACTGCCCATCCTCCAACTTTTTTCAATCTTACACACGCATGCACTCACACACATGCACACACACATGCATATATATATATATATATATATATATAAATATTTATATATATATATATATATATATATATATATATATATGTGCCGAATAATCTATTAAATCAATGATTGGTCATTTTCTTTCACAATCTATTGCATTTTCACATAATTAATAAAAAGGATTATGTATGCACATGAAAGAATTTTACCTTGTCAGACACAAACACAAAGTAACGAACAGTATCAAACAGAACCTTGTGCAGCCAACAACCATATCCCATGGCAAGTCAACCTTGGATGCAGGCGGATTGATGGTTTTATTATGAACAGCAATGTACATGTCAAACAGACTATTTCCTGGGGTCAATATTTTAGGTACCAGTATACAGTAGATTTCAAGGTAATATAGAAAAATAATTGATGAATAATCAATAATCAGTCTTTTTTATTTTCAATTAACGATTAGGATTTAAAAGCAATTCCTACCACTAATATATATATATATATATATATATATATATATATATACACACATAAATATATATACAGTAAAAAAAACAGGTTTTATTTAGTAATAAATTATCTAGAGTTGTGCAGAATATTGAGTCTGTAACTTCAACATAATTGGGGTATTCGACTTAAGCAATTTCAACACGAAGAGGTTTCACTTTATATATATATATATATATATATATATATATATATATATATATATATATATATATATATATATATACACACACACACACACACACACACACACACATACACACACACACTGATCAACCTAAATTTCAAAGACAGCACTTAGTGCAGTGGCATGTGTACACTTGTGTTTTAAAAACACAAACACAAAGCACTTGATATGTATCAGATATTGTTTCCAGATTGTGCTCAGCTGCATGTCTCCAAACTCTCCTGGTTGAATGAATTTCTTGTTTTATGTACTGACAATCACTGAACTGAGCTATATATATATATATATTTACACACACACACACACATACACACACACACTGATCAACCTAAATTTCAAAGACAGCACTTAGTGCAGTGGCATGTGTACACTTGTGTTTTAAAAACACAAACACAAAGCACTTGATATGTATCAGGTATTGTTTCCAGATTGTGCTCAGCTGCATGTCTCCAAACTCTCCTGGTTGAATGAATTTCTTGTTTTGTGTACTGACAATCACTGACCTGAGCTATATATATATATATACACACACACACACATACACACACACACTGATCAACCTAAATTTCAAAGACAGCACTTAGTGCAGTGGCATGTGTACACTTGTGTTTTAAAAACACAAACACAAAGCACTTGATATGTATCAGATGTTGTTTCCAGATTGTGCTCAGCTGCATGTCTCCAAACTCTCCTGGTTGAATGAATTTCTTGTTTTGTGTACTGACAATCACTGACCTGAGCTATATATATATATATATATTTACACACACACACACACATACACACACACACTGATCAACCTAAATTTCAAAGACAGCACTTAGTGCAGTGGCATGTGTACACTTGTGTTTTAAAAACACAAACACAAAGCACTTGATATGTATCAGGTATTGTTTCCAGATTGTGCTCAGCTGCATGTCTCCAAACTCTCCTGGTTGAATGAATTTCTTGTTTTGTGTACTGACAATCACTGACCTGAGCTATATATATATATACACACACACACACATACACACACACACTGATCAACCTAAATTTCAAAGACAGCACTTAGTGCAGTGGCATGTGTACACTTGTGTTTGAAAAACACAAACACAAAGCACTTGATATGTATCAGATATTGTTTCCAGATTGTGCTCAGCTGCATGTCTCCAAACTCTCCTGGTTGAATGAATTTTGTGTTTTGTGTACTGACAATCACTGACCTGAGCTGTAGACCAGGGAGATGTTAATAGCACTCACATGTTAGTTGTTCACTGGGATGTCAATAATGAAATCTTACCCCTTCCTTCCAAAGTCTTGACCCTGCATTTACTGCTTTCAAGTTTTCACAGGCTTATAAGGAAAGGTTAAAAAGCCAACCCAAATAACATATATAAAACTCTCAACTTAAGCTGTAGCTTTTTACCCGAAAACATGGTCATTGTAAGTAGAATGGTGTGCTTGACAACTGCTCAAGGGTTGTCACTACAGCTACTAAAAGCAAGTCCCTAAGTTGAGACTTTTAAAGGGACATAATCAGGAGCTAAATTATGCCTATTCTTTCACAATATAAGTTCAGTTTTACTTTATACAAATATTTCCCAGGAAAACCATCCCAGCACACGGTCTAATTTCCTTGCATACGGCAGTCTAACACCATGTTATGGCTCTGCTTGTTGGTAAACAGAGTCTGTTTACCATAACAAGGCCACGTGACCGGAGGTCCGATTAAGAGGGGTAACACGCGGTTTTTCAGCCTGCAGAAACATGTATTTCATTTTTTTTGGGCCTGTAGTCAGTCAGGGCATCTCCTGATTGACACGTGTTTTGGCTCAGCGATGCACATTGCCCCATGCACTGTGTTTACGTTTACACTTGTCATCGCGCCCGGTCCACCATTTTTAACATTTGTTTACAGGAGAAAGCAAACGGCTTCAGGGCAATATTTTGGCAGGTACAGATTTATTTTAAAGGGAAGAAGCTATTTTTCGTGTTAACTCAACATGCTTTATAGGTGATTAGGCCCCTTTAACGCATGTTAGGGAATCTACAAAGACAGGATCTAACATGTATAGTTTGTAATTCAAATCTTTTTATTTGTCTAATGCTAAGATAATGAGATCTTTCATGGCACAAGACAACTGAATTTACCGCTGTCTGGTATGATTGGTGATGATATACTTAGACACTAGGTGGCAGGTTGGTGTCTGCTGAAAAACATTGTGGATATGATGTGGAACTAGCAGCCAACCAAATGCCAGTTAAGAAACACTAGACAAGCAACATGGCTCTGCCCATAGCTGCGTTTCAAAGGCTGCATGATGACAGTGAGTTTCTTGGTTACTCTTACTATTATAGTTGTTGTGTATATGTATTTAACAACACTATCTTTATGCGGGTGATCTGTATACTGGTTAGGGACAAAAGATTACCAAGGGTATTAACATATAGGTCACAGAATGAATGACAATGGTATCAGCAAGACTATATCAATCAATCTTGTAAGCAAGATATTTTTTATGATTTGCAAATTTAAACTGAAATATGATTTAAAAGGAAAAAAAGCAACCCTGAAGTACAGTTGAAGAATAATTCCTTAACATTAGAAGTAAAAAAAATTATCATTAATCTTCTGTACTTAAATTTGTGAGTGCTTGACAGGTGAGATAATTTAATGTATAATAGACAAACTTGACATAAGTAATGACGGTACAGCAAGTGTAGTTCTGTAGCAATTATCAACAAACACATTTAAGTTTAAATGAAATATTAAAAAGTGCACTAGAAAAAAATGTATTAAATATGCACATGGTAATCCACTATATTCCTAGTGAGTTATCACAGTGACACCAAAATGTAGTGCCATAACTTGACTTAATTAAATATGCACATTTTTGGTGAGTATCAAACTCAGGTGTAACATTCTCGTGGTAAACATTACTGCTGAGTTCCAAGAAATTCAATCAAATTCCTCACAAGTTGTCTCAGCAACATCAAAAAAAGTCCAGTGACCTCATAAGATAAGCACAGATTGTGTTGGAGTAAAGACCTGAGGTGAGGACCTTTGTTGGTAAACATACAGTGATGCAGTTGGGTTCAGGATAATCAATCAAATTCCTGTAAAGTAATTGCAGCAACATTGAGAGGTTTACAGAAGGAAGAACATGCACTGAAACGTACAGACAAACATACCATAATACTATCTCAGTACCTGTCCATAAGACCAGCATATAAAATATGTCATGGCATATTGGATTTCAAATTCTTTGAAAACTGCGACTTACCTGCTGACACTGACACCACAGCAGTATCAGTTGGCTCTGGGTTTGTTGACATGAGTGCTGTCTTAATGATTACAGTTGTCATTAAAGCAGTTTGACATTTCAGTAAATGTGTTGTATGTTGGAAAGTTGTATATGTTTCAAAAATGCAACAAAAGAAGCCTACATGAAAAAGACACACTCTCAAGCCTGCTGAGCAGTTGGTTATAGAAAGACTTGATTAGGGCAAGGCATGGGATGGTCCAGGAAAGTATGGATTAATTACTGTTCAAACAAGAGTTTTATTTTCTTTAAGGATAGATACTCAGTCATAGCTAGGTAAGTAAATGAGGTAAAACATTAGATTAACAATATTTAACTAAGATTTATAATGTATACACTGAATTTTAGGTTTGAGGTGAGTTCACAATCTCCCAGAACCTCCCAAAAAACACCCAAAAATCAGGAAATTTAAACTTGGGAATATGAAGCCAACAACAGAACATGCCAACAGAAGACATCAAAGACTCAGTGTCTGTAACTTAAGTTGACATATCATCTATCTATGAAAGTGAATTTAACTCACTGAGCACATGGCCGGTGTTGAGACAGTCTGCCTGCCACTCAAACATGTGGTAGATTCCCTTCTTGTTGTACTTGTTTAGTACAGGTTCAGGCAGTCCCCAGGATGACAATGCCAGTGGATCAGTCACATCACCTCTGGAGAGGTTCGTCTTCCCATCTTGTGTTATCAATATAAACATCAATTAACAAATCAGAATATATACCTTTTTTTGCAAGCAGGTTCAATGAGTGTTATGTTATTAAGCTTTTACTGAGATCAAGAATAAAATCACATTGGGTTTTCCTGTAGTGTTCCTCAATGTTCGTCAGACTAATGACTAAGTACCCACAGAATTGCTCAAAGCTCCATAAAAAATTGCATCACATCAAGTTTTTTGTACTAAGTTTTTCTGCCCAAGTTATAAAGATTCTAAAGGCAAATTTGCAAATAAATTACTGGAATTTATATTCTGTTTGCATGTCTGAAAAGTGGAAACTGGAATGAATTCAAGCCAAATATCCAAACCACTCATCATTCAACTTTTTAAATTTTAAATTTTTCTGTGTGGGCTTGATAGAGAATGACTCAGGATCAAGGCAACATGAGAGGAAAGTGGTCTTGTTGAGCTCCCTCTGGTGGAGACCACTCACACCAGTCCTACTGTCACAGCAAACTAATTCCTGATTGACAAAGCACTAACAGACTTTTATGGAAATAAACTGTGTACAATGTTTATATGTAAAAGACCTACTGATAGTGGCGAACACCAAGAACATCAATTAATGATTAAATGACCAAAACGCATTTCTTGAATCAAAGCATAAGATCCAGAAACTGATAACTTTTTAGGATTAATGATTAATTAAATTTTAAAACAACATATTACATGCTGCATTACCAGTTACCTTTTCAAGTTCAATTTAATTAATAGCTTAGAGGACAGGATATTAACTTCACAAGAAGTCAGAGACCGCACTTATACATCCGCCATGATTTTTATCAGACTTGGGTGAGTGCTACACAGCAGAAGTGACCCAGTGGTCATGATGCTCAGCTGACTAGGAAGACATTCACAAAAAGAATTTTTATCATCAAATTTTAAGTTATTCTCGGGGGTATTTCTGAGCCCCATAGCTTGGACGATATGGGTAACAGAGACTTAATTTCAGGTTTCCAAGGAGATTTTTCAGGGAACTCACTAAGATAAGATAAGATAAGATAAGGTAACATTTATTAGCCTTCAGTTCCAGAAATTTGTCGTTGACTTGCAATTCATTACATAAAAAAAAAATAAATAAATAAATAAGTAAATAGATAAATACATAAAAATAATACATAAAAATACATAATAATCACACATAACATATTGACTATGCATGTAAAATTAAGCATGTAAAATGATAAAACAGATAATTCTGCAGGTAAAACACATAATTCAAAACATTAAATTTCTAAGAGGGTTGTGAGTTAAAAAGTTTAATACTGTGTGGTACGAGAGATTTTTTAAAACTGGATGTCATGTAAGAATATTCCAGGTCCAATGGTCCCAATTTGTGCCCTGTTAACAGACAACCACATCTTTGAAGGTCTCAAAAAAAGAGAAAACTAGAATGGCTTGGTTTCGAACTCAAAAACAGAGAAAAATGCGTAAAAATTCTTAAAAATCAAGGTGGTGCCACCAGTTTACAGGAACTGATGAAACATTCCATGTAAAATAAGCATGGAAAGAATCATGGCGGTCAATGCATTAGTTATTCAGATACTGGAGCTTTTGTATCAAATTTTTAATTATTCTGGGAGGGTACTTTTGAATCCCATAGCGTAAAGGACATAGGTAACAGAGACCTAATTTCAGGTTTCCAAGGAAATTGTTCATGGACCTCCCTGGATGTCAAGTGATTGCTATAACATTCAGTCAGCTGAGCTAAAAAGGTGTATCATGGTTCACCAGCTCAATGGTTGGATCACAGGTTATCTCTGCCCACTGGCACAAAGATCTGGCTCTAATAACAGTGAATAATAGCCTTGTCAACTGGTCAGGATAAAAGTTGTCCTAAACCTCCAACAAATGTAACAAATATGTTCATTTTTTTTCAGTTGCTAACTGGCAAACCAACCAGATAACCAACTAACTAAATAACCAACAACATTAAAAACATACATGTCATAAATAAGATTATGAAAATACCATAACCTTTTTTAAATAAAAGAATTTCATGCAGCAGGGGAATTCTATTACAACAACATACCTGATAAATTGAGTACTGGAGATGTTTCAGCACTTTTCAAATTGACCTCACTGAGGTTATGACCTCTTTCACTTTTCTGCTGTGTCTTAATATCCGTCTTATTTTCCTTATCTTTCTCCCTGACAGCACCCTTGGGCATCCCTTCATCCACGCTGCTGCCGTTTAGTACGTCCCCAGCATCTGAATCTGGGCACAAGTCCTGGCAAGTCTCTAACATGCTAAGGTTTGGTGAATCACACTGAAATAAATTTACAGTTTGCTTGGTTTTAACAGAACGAGTGACAGAAGCCATGCAGGCTGGGGGTCTCAATGTGATGGCTTTCTTCGTGAGTGGCTCCACAGGAGTGGACTCTCCTACTGGGCTGTCAAGTCCGGTAAATGATATATCTAAAGAGGTCTCTAAATCTTCAAAGCTAACAGTAGCTGTTGGATGGCTAGGCTTACTGAGAACACATTTGGTGGTACGTTTATGGGCAGGGTTTGTTTCTCCACATTTGCTCGATGTAGCTTTAGCTTTAGGTGCTGGTTTATTGTCTGTTTTACATTGGATTTTCTGAGGCTGCATTTTCTCCTGTATTGTTGTCATTACACATTTGTTCTTTTGTAAGAACTCTTCTTCTAGTTTCTCCATTGCGACCATGGTGTCTTCTCCGATGCCATCCATAAACGTTGCTCCATGGCCCGACTGGTTCCCAGGCTGTGCTTGACTAGGCCTTCTGTTAAACTGTCCAACACCCTGCAGCATCTAAAGTATATGAAGAATAAAATGTTTACTTCACACACTTAACACTATTTACTGCTCAAAGTCTAGGTAATTCATACCAAGTACTCTTATAAAAAATAAAGTCTCAAGTACTCATATGTTTATGACTGTAAACTTCCGGCATTCTGAATTTATTCATAAGGGTAGGGCTTTGATGGCCTGCATTTGATCCTGATCACTTAAATAGAGATACAATCACACTTCTTTTCTTTTGCTACACAGCAACAAAATTCATTTCAAATATTTTTCTTTTGCAATGAGCCCTTTGTGAACAGATGAATATTCACATCCTTGTGGTGTTGTCATAGCAATAGGCACTCACATCTGAGTCAGGTAACACCTCTGAAGTATTTTGAGTCCAAATTTTATTACCCATTTCAGTACTTACCACATAAGTTGATCATTTACAATAAGTTGACATCAGAGAGGCTTATCATATTTTTGCCAGAAGGTATTTTGTTTTAATTGGTGATGGCTGGTTGGTTGGTTTGTCTGTCCATTAGCAACTCAACTCAAAATTTATGTACAGATTTTGTTGAAATTTTTAGTGGTTATCGTGACAAATGAAGGAACGATCTGTTTGGTTTTGGATTTTTAAAAAAGGATTCTTTACCATAACAAAATAAGGCAATATGTTAACACCATCATCATTCACTGATACTGGGGACCACCTTTATTCTGACAGGCAGAGCTGACCTGTGATCCACCTCTGAGTTGATGACCTGGTTACCATTAGGGTATCACTATATTCACTACAGAGGGTCATTACTAGTGTTTGGAATTGGTTGTATTTTCATGATGGATCATCAGTCAAACTCTATGTACCTGTATTGACCGATAATTGAAATAATAATTGTTTAGAACTTCTGACCATATAGAACAGTACATCATCTCTGCTGATATGTAGGCCTACAGGCAGGTTAATGTCATAATTCTACAGACTAACATGTCTGTATAGTAACTTAGGAATTAAGTTTTTTTTTTTTAGTAAATGTAGACTTTTCTCTAGTTTGCTTAAATACTAAATATATGAGCACATATTTTCTCACCACAAAACCAATGTTATATGCAAAAATTTACAATCAATTATGGCACTGCAAGATGGATCATTGGATCATTTGCATTAACTTGGCCGATCATCGATTATAATCCATCATCAGCCTATCACTAGTCATTACTATAGCTGAGCTGAAATCAGCTGAGCAAGTAAAATGATTAAATGTCTTACCTTAATACTCCTTTGCCTGTCACTCTCATTCTGACTTGGTAACCTAAATAAACAAACAAAACGTACAATGTAAGAATAAATCTCTATTCCCTAACTCTCAACTAAACATGTTTTTACAGATGTTGTCTTCATTCTGACACCTATGCTTCCTTTTGACTCATAAAAGGTACAATTAGCGCTGTAACAATACATTATCTCGCGATATAATTTATGTATAGCAACAAGCAAATTTGTGGAATTTATGTCCCCAGCTTCTGCTTCTTGTAATTTTAGCTTCCTGTGAACTTCATGCTTGCCTTCTCAATATTTTTTAGTTTTTAATTTCCCCTGAAGACATCTCCACATGTCAAAATTTTTGTTGTGAATTGAGAATAACAGGGAAAATTTTGTTTGTTTAGGAGCTGGTGATAATTAATTTTCATTTTCATCAACTCAATTAGCATCTGCTATGCTACTTTACTCTGTGCCAATATACATCAATGCACTGATGAATTGTTGCAGCCTAAGTATTTAAAAATTAGTAAACATCAACAAAATGCTTGTACTGTAATAGTTAAAAACAGATCTTACCCAGACACATTTTTATCCTGTTTGTGTGAACTCCTAGCCCCACCTACTGGCACCTGTCCCATAAACCTTCGTCTGCCTGCCGAATGTTTCGTCCCACCACCAGCAGATGTTGACGCAGTAACGCCGGTAGACTGTCCTCCAGTGCTGACTGCAGCTTTGGCACCAGTGCTGTGGTGCTGTTTCTGCTGTTTCCAGCATTCTGGCAGCTTCTTCATTGTGTCTCAATGGATCACAGGTCACAGAGTCTGCTGATAAAGAAACAAGGGAATGGTATGAGTGCATCACACTCCCATCATGTCTTGGGACCTCTGACCTCATTAAATATGTGGGGATTTTGATGAGGATTTAATTTAGGTGGGAAAGTCTGTTGGTAAATATTTTATTAAATCCATCCAATTTTTGTTAAGCCATCACAGCACCAAAGAAGTCTGGTGACCTATTGGCCTCGTGTAACATAATCCCCCCCTTCACAACTGTTCAAAATCCTATGTAATACAATACTAGAGCTCCAGACCTGGACACATTGCCCCAGAGCTAAAGGTCTGGACTATTTCTGGTTCTTACTTACACCATTTGGTGAAAAGCTATAAGTGTACAGTCGCGGCTTGACATTCCGACCCTTAACAATCCGAAACCTTGCAATCCAACAGTATTTTGTAAAAAAACGAACGGAACCCCTAGAAATTAGCCTTGATAAACTGACAGCCTTGGATTTCAACTCCGACATGACATTTCATGGCACAAACAAGGATACCAATGTATTTTCTGACTTGATAATCTGACCAGTATATTATCCTTTGATGTCAGGCTCGTAAACACAGCACCCTGATCAATTAGGCGTGAAATCAAGCTATGCATATAGTTCTAACAGTACACTAGAGCCAATTATTGAGTCAATTTGGCTCACTAATTAAGTCAGTTTGGATCCCTGTATGGCAGACAAGAAGCTCTCTGTGTGTGGAACACTTGGAGGTGGAGAACGAGGTCAGGGACCTTCTCAATGCACTCAACAGCACTGACCATGTGAATACCTCGCATTGGACAACATGGAGCCCACGGAAGCAATGCTGACAGCCACTGATATTGTGTCAATGGTCAAAGAAGATGGAGGCGACAGTGACAGGGAGTCTGAGGGAGATGACAATCCTCCTAAACCAATAACTCCAAGAGACACGATTGGGGGAATTGAAACAGGGCTACAGTATATGAAGGAGCAGGGCTTCACTGCAGGGGACGTTGATGACAACCGCAGACTGCTTAGAAAAGTCTGTCAAAATCTAAATAAAAGAACCAGATGCCAGACATATATGCTTGCGTTCTTTAGACGTACATGAACTCAATAGACAACCGTTGGTTCATATATTATATAGTTTTATTAATTAGTTTGTTTGTTCAGAAATATAATCATGTCTCATAATGGAAGAATATTCATAGGTTGTCAATCTTGATTAGCGTTTTATATATATAGACATGTATATAAAAATTAAAACAGTACTCCATGATGGATGTTTTATTTTCTAATTCACATAAATCATAAAGATATCATATATGTAGTTTATTATAACAAAATATTTAATGAATACTAACACGTCCTCCAAACATTTAGGTCATATTGTATCTTGCCCTCCATTACCTTTATTGATTTGACAATCTGACATAAATTAGGGTTTTACATTTAGTGTCGGATTATCAAGTCACTACTGTACATACATGCATGCATCGGCACAGGAGTACTTCTCGGTGCAAATTATGGATTAAAGACCTACATGCAAATAGATATTTATTAATAAGCCGATTATATTAATCAATTTTCATTAATTTCTTAACATGTTAAACTTTGAGTAGGCCTAATAATATTGTCATTAAAAATCATGTATGGACTTAATACCATACGTATAAACAATGAAAATATATTTATATAGGTCTTTTGTTCAAAATTTAATATTTTAGTACATATATTTTAAACTTGCTTAGGTCATGGTCATTTAAAATTAAGCAGTTTGCTTCTGTCACATTTTATGAAAATTCCTTGGTAATTTTGCAGATCGCTGGGATTATGCGTGTTCTACCCATAAGGCATACATAATGTGCTACAATTAAATTTAAATAAATTTATATTTATCACTAAATGCCAGAACAATAGCAAATGTTCTGGTAGGTCTGTCAATCGGGGCTGGAGAAATAGCTCCCATAGATGTGATGGGCAGTGTCAGTGCACATGCTCATACTCATAGAACTTGAAGTGCCTGTATGATCAGCTGATGATCTGTGTCAGGGTCCAGACCTGTAACAACAGCCAATACATATAACATCTGCTACAACAACAAAAAATCTAGTATCAAATCTGTCGGTCAAATCTGGTTAATTCTTTCAAATGCTGCTAAGTCATGCCATCAGTTGGACTGCAGAGTCTGAAATCTGACACTGAGAGACTGACCGAGTCTCTGACAGTCCTGTGACGGTGTGAGCAGGTGAGTGAATGAATGAAATTGAAAAGACGTGCGTGACGTGAAACCTTCAGCGCCACTTAGCCGCCTGCAGCGACGAAACGTCTTGCACCGTTAACGGACGACTGTTTCGTCGCCTCCCCATATATAGAGATAAGTGGTATTTGACCACGATACGATCATATTTTCCGGAAAAGACTGTTTTATTTTCAGTTTCACGGATGGGGTGACATTAAAACTTCTTCACTATGACAAAAGTATCTTATTTTCAATACAACTGCAACATATAGGCAACTGTAAGTGCATTTTACTTTAGTTGTTGTGTATTTCTGCTCATAACAGCCATGACAGAAGCAGTTAGAATGTATATGTAGCGGCGACACTGTTATGTGTATACTGGTCCAGTTTTGTAAGAGTTATAGACATAATTAAGCAGGGTATTTATGCAATTAGCTTATCATTACAGAATTTTGTCTTTAAAAATGAGATACTCGAGTTACTGAGGGGTTTTCTCCCTTTTATAGACCAAGATCATACAGAGGTCAGAATCCCACCCAAGTGCATACATGGGGTGGTGACTATAAAATGTACTCTCAGATATATCTAACATTTTATAGTCACCCTTGGTGGCTAAGCGCCACTATGACAAAATTAAGCGTGACACCCTTGTTAAGCGGACATTTACTTTGCATTTTCGAGACAGAACGTCAGCTTATTGGTTTTCAAATGATATATTTGTTCATGATGTTTACCTCTATAGTTGCAGCGGGAAAACGATGTGCTGTCATTCCCGTGCATGTCAATGTTTTCATGTTCGAATGTTCCGCTCTCTCTGATGGCCGGTGTTACAGAAATACATGTTCATTGTAAAGTTTTATCACGCATGCTCAATGAAAATTCGTGCTATATTTACGTGATGTCGTACGTGAAATCGTATGTGTGTGTGTATATATTATATATATGTTATATATATATGTTATATATATATATATATACTTTTAGACCATCCGTCTGTTATAAGACCACCTGTCTATTAAGACCACCCTTGAATGGTCCGAAAGAATTCACACTGGTTATAAATGACCTATCTAATAAGACCATATATGTCGATTAAAACCACTTTTTCACTTTTTCAGTCCTACGATTGGTATAACATTAAACAGGTTTTAATCTTTCAAATATATATATATATATATATATATATATCACAAATATTTACATAACAAAACAAGTACATTTCAAATGAGATCAACGAAAATAAGGGTATGAGTAAAAAAAAAATACATGGGAAACATTTAAATAAATGGGGTTCTCTGAAAAGGTTAAAAATTCTGGAAAGATTGGGCTGGATTTGATAATGAGATATGCTTCGATGATCAGAAAGTAGCTGAAAGCTTTAATGATTTATTCACTACAGTAGCCTCTCTAATTTAGTTTAAAAACTCCCAGCGGCATCAGGGGTATTCAATAAAGAAAAAGGAAAAGAATATTACAGAGAAAAAAGGTGTTTAGAACAGTTTTAATTTTCATACACAGTTAGTGAAGAATTCATTGGCAAAATACTAATGAATTTAAAATATAATAAAGTACAGGATTAGATAATATTCCAGCTAAATTTGTTAAGGATGGAACATCTGCAATTTTAAAACCAGTGTCTCACATTGTTAATTTGTCAATTACCACTTCTCAGATTCCATCTGGATTAAAATCAGCAAAGGTCATTCCACTCTCTAAGAAGAACAGTAGATTAGATAAAGGAAATTACAGGCCAGTTTCTATACTATGTATAATATATCTAAAGTACTTGAGAGAAAAATTTATGAAAATTTCTTAAATTCAAACCAGTCAGAATTCCGGTCATCACATTCTACTGATACATGTTTAACTTATCTTACAGATTTGATTAAATTATCATTGGATAAAGGCAAATTCACTGGTAAAGTACTTTTAGACCTACAAAAAGCTTTTGATTCAGTAGACCATATATAATATCGTGTGTAATAAACTAGAAGCTATCGGGCTAAGCAGCAATTCTGTCGTGTGGTTTTCTTTGTACCTTTCAAATAGAAAACAAATTGTTAATGTCGATTAATGTACATCAAAAAAGAGAAACATTGTATGTGGTGTCCCCAAGGATCAATTCTTGGACCTTTGATGCTTTTAATTTATGAAAATGAAATAAAAATGGCAGTTAAATGTAAACGATTCCGCTCTTTTTATTTCCGATAAAAACAAGAATATTATTGAACAGCAGCCTAGCAAAAGACTCACAGATGTTCATGAATGGTCAGTTGATAATAAGCTCTCATTACATCTAGGAAATACTGAATCCATTGTACTTGGTAGTAGAAGAAAAACAAAAGGAGTTGATTAAAATATTGTATGTAATGGTCAGAATATAAAATGTAAAGAGACTGTGAAGTATCTAGTTCAGACTTTAGATAACACATTATCTGATAAGTGTACAGCCGAAAATATTATAAAGAAATGTAACAGAAGATTAAAATTTATGTACAGGCATGGGAAAATCCTGAATAAGAATGCAGGAAAAACTCTATACTCATCGCTCATTCAGTGTCATTTTGACTATGCATGTAGTAATTGGTACTCCTATCTCACATCATATCTGAAAATAAAGCTACAAATATGTCAAAATAAAATGATCAGATATGTTTTAGGTAAAGACTGTAGGTTACATATCGGCTGTGTCCAGTTCAATGGAATTGGATGGCTATATAAATGTTGAAAGCAGAGTCCTTCAGATTAAACTTTCACATATTCATAAGATTTAACATAAAAATGCACCAATGTATCTTCAAAACCAATTTAAACCCATGTCTAGATCTCATGGATACTTCACTAGAAATAGCCAATTAGCATTTAAATTGGCTTATGATGGTACAAAAGGATATGAATCTTTCATGTACACTGGGATTAAAGTTTGGAACAGTCTCCCTTTTAGTATTCAGTCAATCAGGATTTATAATGTCTTCAGGAGAGCTGTTAAGAAACACTTACTCAATAATATGCAATTAATGGAAATGAGTGACTTTCTATTTTTATAAGTATTAATTGGCCATGCATTTTGATAACATAATTCTGTTAATTCAGAACATAAACCTGTTCTGCATGCTTTCTCAGTTCGTCCATGCACATGGACTATTCTATACCTAGTCATAGGGATAAGATTCTTTTTGTGGGAGACCATATATGGGTCTTACATTTGTGCATGCCATAAGATCTTTATGTTTATACTCTTCAAATTATATATGTTTATGCTTCTGACTTTTAACTGAATTTTAAATTTATATTGATAACAATTTCAATTGGATATACTCAGGTGCCATATATAAATGTTTAATGAATACTTTTTACAGTGCTCTTATTGTTTCATATGGATGAATGTGATATGAATTTTTAATTATATATCATTTTACATTTCTACCTAGTCATGCATAGCCCATTTAAGTTGTATTTATTCTCGTGTAGAACTGATGTGTGAATCGATTGTGCAATTATATCATATGTATGAATCTTCTTATATATATCTTTGTTTTAATCACTGATATAACAATTTTTGTCAATAATCTCAGTCTCCTTCCAATTGCAATACCCATATATAACTTTTCAGTGCAGATGTATAAGTTTAAGCCAAACTACTCTCCCTGTCAGCCACCTTGAATATAAAGACCAATATGGAAATATGTTTTTACCTTTATGTTGCTATCCTTGCTATATCAAGGTCTGTATGTATATTTTATTTTTTTATATTATATATACATGTACCTGTTTTGCCAAAAACATAAACATGAATTCAATACATCTATAGGTGATAGTGCTCTACCATATGGAAGTGTTTATAATTAACTATTGTTCAGTTAGTTTGACTTCATCACTTGGTACTAAAAATGGTTTTCACATGGGACATGGTGAGCGGCTGAAAAGCTTTTTGACATATCTTAATTGTTATTTATACTTTTATAGATTGCAAGTGTTTTTTTACTTACAAACTTAATTTTTAATTATTTGTCGAAAATGATTTGAATTGAATTCGAACTGATATTGGCTGACTTTTTCTCAAAATTCATCATGCGTGAAACCGTAAAACGTCCAGGACTGTATTTGTAGATTTGTATTTGTGGATTCTGCAATCACCTGCATGAGACATTACATAGGGGGCCTATATATGCAATCATTCGGCAATGAAGATAAAATGTTGCATATATTGTAAGGAAAAATTGGTTTACACTGGACATAATTACAGGGATAATCGCAAAAACATAATCAAATCTGACTGAATATGAACATTGTTTTTTGCTCATGCATGCCACATTCATTATATTAGTGATGATAACGAGATCCTGGTGCGTGGTATGCATGTATTAGTGCGAACCACATTCTTTTATGCATTGAAAGCAAAATGAAAGTGACCCCCCACCACCACTCCCCCCACACCTGAAAAAAAATTAAAAGCCACCTCTACTCAGAAACATTTTATAATTAGCGCGCATCCGTACATACGCTCGATTAATAATTTAAATTCTGGAAAATTCACCGGTCGTAAAAAAGAATGAAAGAAATGGAAAGCGGAAAAAATTGCGAATTTATTGAAAAAAGGGTATGGTTCTCAGGAACGTTTTTCAGAAATCTGTGCGGTCGGGTGATATTTTATTTTATTTTTTTGTATGTTTCAATAAAAATGTCATATGATCAGGGACAGCCATGAAAATAACAGATTTTTTTTGCTAAACAGGAAAAAAATTACATTTCAAAGGAAATTTTTAAAAAAATTGTATTATTTTATCTTCTTGAAGGATGAAAATCAAAATAAAAATTTTTGATGCTGGGAAATAAAATTGACGCGGTGCCCTAGAACCATTTTATTTATTTATTTATTTATTTTTTATTTTTTTATTTTTTTTCTTTTTTTTTTTCTTTTTTTTATTTTTTGATTTCAAAACAGTAACATTTTCGTAAAGGAGTAACATTATCGCGCAAATAGGATCGTTTATTCCCAAAATATATTTTTATTTCATCTCCGTTTTTGCATGGTTTATCTGTCCTGTGCATTGCAGGTATGGCATCCCCCCCCCCCCCCCCCCTTGAGATTTTTTTCAAATGAACATGATATTGCATGACATAGCTATCAAAATTTCCGGTGTCGTATTGGGGAAGTATCCCATAACAGTTTACTTGTCCTTAACACAGTTTGTGAAAATGAAATGGGTTTTAATTTGAGAAGCCTTACTTATATTTCATTTAAAAAATTAGCATCCACTCATCAAAGTTACATTTGAGAAGCATATGACATTTCTACACCATTATTCTAGAAACATGTTTAAATATAATATAAAAACACAATCTGGGAATTTTGACAGATGGGATTCCCTTTTTGACCTATTTCTTTTGGGGAAGCCCTCTGAGTGATAAAGTAGGTCAACTTATCTAGGTCAAATCCCGCCAAATTTCAGATGTGCGCCGAGGACAAATGAAAGAAAATTAGCGTAAGAGGACCTTCAGGTTTGTAATTAGACCCAGGTGTTGGTTTCACTTTGCTATGATGACACTTTGGTTCAAATAATGAACATAAATGGGCGTAACCAAGTCAGAACAAGGTTTTTGGGCAAGGTGCAGCTCGGACTTGACAGACAAGTGCAGTGCATAGAAGTGCACCCAGTCTGTGCCACTGTGGACTGACCATCCAGTCTATTGGCGTGACAGACGTTTTGACGCACGGACAACAATATAACTTGGCAAAAAGTCAGAATTCTGATTTCCTCTTATTTCCATGCCAAGAAGTGATATAGATTCACATCACATTGCATGTCGGTCCAATTTTATTTGTCCTGTATTCATTGTATTTTTAGTGAATTTTGGAATATTGTGGGGGGGGGGGGGGGGGATCAATGGCCTTGCCTTTCCACTGTACCAGGGTGTGTCTCTGGCCTCTATACTCCACTTTTTCATTTCTCTATATATCTTGTCATGCATTATGTACATGTATACTGGTTACCTGAATAAAATCAGCTGTGTGCATTCTTTTTTCCAAATCATATGGTGATTGCCTGAAATTTTTCTTGAAAATTTGTCTCCATGAAATGATACAGAATTTAATACCAGAATCTCCAGCAATTTTAATTTGGCCTTGAGAAAGCCATCTTTAAATTCCTTTCATGTGCTCATATTAAATAATATGATTCTGTTACTGGACGCCAGGCCGGGGTCACTTGCATATACAAAGTTGTTACTCCTTAGATTACGTGCAGTAACCAGTAACCAATCTATCATCCCTGCTGCCTTTGGAGTTGAGTAGGTAAGGGCTAGTAGCATGCTGGTCTACCTCCAACCAGGAAGTTTTTCATGGCATTATCAGTACAAGTGAAAGGTAACCTGCAAAAAATAACAGGTTTGCTCACATGCCCCATGTAGATAGTTGTTGTCTAGTATACACAGAACACTGGTGAAGAGTAAATGAAGCAATGAAGAAAATACATGTTATAATCCTTGCCCAGTCAGGCAAGTAACATCTAGCTTTGACTTGCCCTTCATGAATTTTTACTTGCCCTACAAATATTATTGATTGTATTCAAGAACACAAAGATGCTTTTTCATGCCTTTACATGGGTAAAGGTTTATGTTGGACCCACTTGCCCTGTCGAGCAAGTAGGAGGCAACTTATAGTTGCCCTTCCATTATTTTCTAGAACTTTCACTTGCACCGGGCAAGAGGTTAACCATTAATGTTGAGCCCTGATGAATATGATAGATATGGTCCTTTTTTCTGTAGAATATTATTATCAAGGTTTCAGTGGGATTCCTTTTATTCTAAAACTGAATGAATAGTATGGAGATTAATTTGTAAATTCTAATGTTTCTGCTGAATTAGAATCTAATTTTCATACTGATTGTGTTGTAACATTAAATGTATTGTATAACTTTTTTATGCAGACCACATATAGTGTCACCATGAAGGTGACAACACCAGAGATCTCCTGGCATGGCAGAGCTCCCATCTACAGCGCAGACTTCCAGTGTCGGACTGACTCCATACAGAGGTTAGCAACGTGTGGCCATGACACCTTCATCCGGGTAAGTATTTGTTTTAATAAATGAGTCTCCAAAACTTACGCATTTTCTCATTTTTAGCTCAGCTGACTATAAGTCATCTGAGCTATAGTCGTGGTCCATTGTCCGTCGTCCGTCCGTCTGTCCGTCCGTCCGTCCGTAGATGTGGCACGTTTTGAAACCGTAAGACCTAGGAATCCGAAATTCGGCATAATGTTAGATGTCCCCAAGATCTCCTACCAAGCCGAAAACTGGGTCTTTGCGACTTCGTTCCTTTGAGAAATTAAGGAAAAACCTCAAATTTTTATTAAAAACCTATTTTCACTCTTCAGGACTGCCTAATATCAAAACCACTCATCTGTTTTTCCTCATATTTACCATAAATGTTCTTCTATATAGTTCCTATGTACATGCCAGAAATTAAGTCTGTTAAGTATAAATTCTTTAAGTTATGGGCCTGAACATAATAGACTTTGTAAAAAATCAGGAAAAATATTTACTCACTTAACATGAAAAATTTTGAAACTAGAGTCTATTTTCCCAAGTATATAACTATGTTTAATTAAGATTTAATTGTTTACCCAAAATTAGATCTGAATTTTGTAAATTTTTTAAGTTATTAGCATAAAAATAAAATCAGTACCTTAAATTTAGCCCTACTTTGACCATGGCACGTTTTTCTCTTGTATGTACCGTTGATTTAATTTTCACAGCATGTAAACATAAATATTTAATTTGTTTAAATCTGAAATTTGAAAATAAAAGCTTGAAAATTAAGCTAGTTATTGATTTTTTTTCTTGAGGCTCAACTGTAGTCATTTGCTTTGATAACAGATTACAGATGCAGGGTCCAACTCCAGGTCACTGGAAGTCGGGCTATGCCAAGGTTTCTGATTTGTTACAGTCATTGGGGGAGACCCCCTGCTGTGACAGGTGTACAGTTATTCTAATATCACCACCCCAATCCCCCCCCCCCCCGGCAAACCCAACCCACTAAGTGTAATGCAGTAATTGTTATTGTTTTCACTGTATTTCCTTAATTGTAACACTGATTCCACTCCAATATACAGAAACTTTCCTTAAAAAAGTAATTCAAGTGTAATCCAGAAGATGCCATGTTGTGTTAATGTAGCATTTTTAAAGAAATTAATTTTCTTTTAAATGATTTTAACAGATATAATTGAACCCATCAGTATGCTTAAATTTATAAAATATGAAGCACATTATGGATAAATAAAGACACAATTGAAAATTGTGAAATCTAAATCAAGTATTATTTTTAGATATTTATTGTTTTGCAGATTTAAAAGAAATATTTTTGTGGTAAAAAATAAATAAACATTTGTATGCATGGTGTGGTATTATATGACAAGATTGAGATTTATGATGATGCAATTGAGAAGTATGAATCAACTTTTATATTCAGATGTATCTGTTTTATTGGAAATGTATAGAAATATAAACTTAAATTAAAAAAAAATTGATGTGATGAAAAAATTAGGATTTAATACAAACATTTGTTCATTATTTTCCTGCCACAGCAGAATTCGAGATCAGGCTTTGTTTGCCCTGTTTTATGTTGTTAATTAGTTATATTTCATCTGTATACCTTTCATAAAAAATACATATAATTAATAATATATATTATACAAAAAAAAATATTCAATTAAACAAATTTGTAAACTACTGAAATGTCAACAGTTAATCAAAAAGCCAACTGATGATCATGGTAATAGTACAGATCATTTGTTCACAAACTGCTCACATGCTTCAGTTTCAACATTAGGAAACACATGGTCAGGTCACAAAATATTATTTGCAACAATTTCTTGCTCATCAATACAAACCAATCATATAAACCAACCATGGCCTTTATTACCTCTTCCTCTTACACTTGATCTCCATTTGATATTATTTTAGATTTTTACCTTCAAGGTCAACTTCAGCTGAGCACAGTGACCCATAGGTCCCTTGTTTTACCACTGAGACAAAAGATTTTGCTGTAATATTTTGAGAAATTTATCATATGCTAATGATTTAACTTATTTTGTTAATATGTTATAATCATTAATTTCCTGCATAGCCAAAACTATGTTGTACATATACTTTGAGATAGTGCTGTAAACAGCCTATTGCAAAGTATGCAAACTGTTGATATAATGAAGAACATCTAAGGATGTAAACTTTGGTTGTTCATTCTTTTTAATCCAAAAATCAATTAACATTTGATGTCCTCTTAGATGTTTTACATTAGAAAATATAGTAAATTTGCATCAGCAGAACTTTTATGACCACTTTTTTTTAATCATTGATCATTCCGTTTTTATTTTACATAAAAATAAAGCAATACAGTTTTTTTATGTGACATATTTAATGAGAAGATCCATCATGCGATATTGTCTTGATTGACCCATGTGATATTTTATCCACAGCTGTGGCAGGTCAAGGTTGATAACGAAGGAAAGGCTTCGTTAGATTTCCTCTCCACCCTGGCTCGGCACACCCGCACTGTCAACGTGGTTCGCTTTTCTCCTGATGGTGAGTATTTATATGTCCTTTTTTAAATTTTTTTCTCAAAGTTTTTTTTGCTGGGGGTAACTGCCTCCATTTTTTAATGCTCTCTTATCTATTTCCTAATCTATTTCCAATTAGGTTTGGGACTGCATGACAGGGCGCAAGCATTCACTTCCTATCATATTATTTTTGTATCCTTGTGTCACCCAGGCCCAGTGTCTACTGCACTTGCTGTTCCTGTGTGTAAAATTGTCCACACTGCCGGGTCATAACACAGAGGAACCCCCCAAAAGATGCACTCTTTTGTGAGTGATACAAGGCTCTGGGGTACAGCCTCCCCATTAATCCTGTAGAGCGCTCACCCTAGGTGGGGGCTGACCGTGAAAATCTGACCGCCTCGGCTGAGATTTGTACTCCCGACCTCTCAGCTTTTAGTCCTGGGCTCTATCCATGAGCCACATAAGCCTGTATATGTCCTATTTTCTGATACAGGAATGATTCACCAAATTCAGATATATAACTGTGTTCTCTTAATTTGTTAGTAGTAGTAGGCATGACTCTTTGGAGATAAATTTCAGACAGTGATGACAATATCTCTAAACCATTTTTATACACCCATCATATGATGGGAGCATTTTGGAATGCCCACTGTCTATCTGTTTTAATGTTCGTCCATGAACTTTTAGTGTTGCTGTGATAACTTACCGGGGCTTTGATGGATTTTCACGAAATTCACCATAACTACTTACCAACAGATTATCTTGCCGAAGTTTGATAATAAGTAACATCCACAAATTTTTAATAAGGGAACGGGTCACTAGGCTACTTTGTGGTGTCGCTGTAATAAATTATGAAGGATTTTGATAAAACTCATCAGAAATGTAAATCAATAAAATCTGTCGCCTAAGCTCGATTTCCAGCAAATTCCATGCATATTGAATGAGGTCAGACATCACAGCACTTTGGAGGCCCTTTGATGACTTACCAAAAATCCTACATGGATTTTCATGAAACTCATTATACATATTTACCAATAGGTTTTCTCACCTGAATTACCTTCTCATCAAAATTCAAGCATATTTAATGAGGTCCAAGGTCACCAGATACATGATGGGTGTATTATGCACGTTTGCAGAGCTCTTGTTTTTGTTTTTTCTCTACTTTGTTTCTTTCATGTCTAAAAATAAAATTTTTAAATTGTTTACTGAATCAACTTTAAAAAATTTAGTTTAAAGTTAGAAAGAAATGTGATTCAGGAAAAACAAAACAAAAAAGGTTTTTAGATTGAATCATGTAGTTAAATGTTAGCCCATTAAATTGGTTAACTTTACTGGTTGCTTAATATTATGTACCATTTAAAAATTAAAATTTTCAAAAATGTTAAAATTTCATATCAAAACAAATGTGAGGGCAATATTTTGGCAGGTACCAATTTATTGTATCCGCCAGAAGAAAGTTTTGCGGATACTATGTTTTTGACCGCCGCGTCCGTTTCCAGAGAACTCCTCTGAGACTACTGGACTGATTTTTCAGAAACTTACATTAATTATCGGGTCACATGTGAACTGGTGCCTAACCAATTGGCCTTGACCTCTGACCTTCCTCTCTCCAGTGCGTCCATCTGTGTGTCTGTTTTGACACATTAACCCACATATCTTCAGACTCGTTTGACCAATCAGGAAAAAAATGTACAAATGTAGCCCTTGGATAGCTTAATAACATACACAAAAAATGGTGGCGCCACCTGCAACCATGTTTGCACAGTGTCCATCTGTTCATCTGCCTTGGGTTAAAATCACTCCTATCTCAGCAGTGGTTTGATTAATTCACCTGAAATTCAGCATGGGTATACATCCTGGACAGCTTTCTTGATTTTATGACAGGTGGTGCCACCTACATTCAGGTTCACGCTGCAGTCATCCATGCTTATATCTCTGGACTGGTTTGACTTATCTTCCTGAAAATTTCTATGTTTTAAGATCTCACATAGCTCTTTATCATACAAGAAACTGTTGGCGCCACCTGCAACCATTTTTGCACAGCATCCATCTATTCGCTTGACTTGGACTAAAATCACACATATCTCGGCAGTGGTTTGACTTATTTGCATGAAATTTGGCATGTGTATACATCCTGGAAAGCTTTCTCGATTTTGTGGCAGGTGGCGCCACCTACATTTATGTATATGCTGCAGACATCCATGCTTATATCTCCGGATTCGTTTGACATATATTCCTGAAAATTTGCTTATGTTTAGAGCTCACATAGCTCTTTATCATACAAGTACTGGTGGCACCTCCTGCAATTATATTTGCACAGCGTCCATCTGTTTGTCTGCTGTGGGATAAAATCACTCATATATCGGCAGTGGTTTGACTTTTCAACCTGAAATTTTGCATGTGTATACATCTTGGATAGTTTCTCATTCAGATTACAGGTGGCGCCACCTACAATCATGTTAGCCCTGCCAGGGCTTTAGTATTTGCATTTACTAATAAATTGCCTACAATAAAACGTGATTCCATGTACCGATAGACTTAACTCAGTGCCAGCTCTTATCACTAAAGCCCTGTAAGGTCCGTAGGGTGAATCGCTGATATTTGCATATCAAGGCGTCACAAGGCTCTTTGAGGACCTGACGATTCCCCTGTATTTCCATATCAGGCCGTCACGCCTCATGTGAGTGGCATTGTTGCTATGAGAACGCCAACAGCGGTCCCACAGCTCGACCCGTTTGGTAACATTCGCACTGAAATCATGTGTTCAGGTAGTTCACAAATGAATCTTCGTGTTCTATGATATATCTTTGCTGAACGAATATTACGGGCCATGGGCCAAATGTAAGTGCATATTGTAGACACTATCGCAACAATTTTGTACCGACAGGTCCAGTAAAATTCCTTCTGCCGAGATGACAAGAGCAGCTGGCAGCATTTGTCTGGACCCGTGTATTAACTGTCAAATTGAGACTCGCGAATCGTGATCGTTTCAGTCAGTCGGTACATTTTGACTGCGCTTGTCGCGTGGTGCACCTGAATATCTCACGCTGATTGGCTGAGCCAGAGTTTGGCCTACATTATGTTTAAACAGGCCAACTTTCAAGACTGCAGGTCCGATAAACGTTAACACTGAGGCTGAGGGTTATAGTGTTGTATAAAGTCTCGCAGAACTCAATTTAAGCGACAGCCTAAAATTATTAAGACAAATTAAGTGGGAATATTTGTAACCAATTGGAAGCCCGGAATAGGCGATTACTGAATGAACCATGTTGGTTTTGAAAAAGATTCTGGGAAAGACCACTGTTGACGTCAATGGAAAAGACTTTGGTTCAGCGAGGCGGTGATTTGTGGCGCTGACCGTCTGGGAACCGGCAAGATTACCAGTCCATGAAATCAGAGGGTCAGATAGTGGCAAATTAGTTATATGAGTTGCCGCAAGATGGTGGTACCGATATTAAATGCGACACAATGCATGAATGTTTGATTTCTCTGTCAGAAGCAACAATTAATTCAGAACTATTTCATGGACTGGGCCAGTCTACAATCATGTTTATGTGGCAGACATCCATGCTAATATGTAACACATTTAACTCTATTTCCCCTTGCCATTCAATCCATGCCTCTGATTTTGGTGGATACATGTAGTCGCTTGTTGACTACCTGTATTCTAGTTTTAAAGGGAAGGAGCTATGTTTCGTGTCAATTCAACATGCTTTATAAGTGATTAGGCCCCTTAAAATGTTTCTTGTCATTCATCTGAAGCGAGGTACAGCGTAATGTATTGTGATACATTTTATTGTGAAATTGTTTATTGTTACTTCCCAAGTAGTCCCACCTTAAAATTGCAGTCTCTATCATACTTGCTGAAGGTTAGTCGTTTACAAATCTAATGAAAGTGTCATCTGTCTGTTTTGAAAGTGTAGAGCCATTTGATTGTCAGGGTAATTATTCATTAATTACTTAGTAAATTTTAACCTTTAGATCCAAAACTGTCGTAAAGAAATGTGGGTCAGCAATCTTAAGTATTGCACTTCCATTTGAAAAACTGCAGATGAAATGCATTTATTTATTGTCTTATGTATATTTACTCTTTTTTAGGGAGTATAATTGCATCTGGTGGTGATGGTAAGTTAGTTTATATACTCAGTAAATATATTGTGTTTAAATAATAAAATTAATCAAATGTTAATTTGGAAAAGTTCATAGTTGCAGCCTGGCATAACATGCACAAGTTATATATGCATTTTTACTATTGACTTGTAGAAGTAAGTTAATTAAAAAAATAGGTATTATTTTATTCTAATGTCATAAACTGTGTGGTGTATTTTGCAGTGGTATTGAATCAGACCTAACAATATTCCATTCTTCAGCATCCAGGGTACACAGTATTATTAACATTACACTTCACAATCTATATTTATCAAATTACAAGCATTTCTGATTGTTTGATTTGATTTGTTTTATAGTAATTTACTTTTAATTGATAGGTTGGTTTTAAAAATGTTGTTTAAGATGATTTAATTTTATGTCTTAAAAAATTACTGTTATAACATGTCAGTATAGTATTTAGAATAGATATAATTTTCCTCGTCACTTGATGCGATGCTGTTTACATGCATCCATTTTGTTGATACAGATAGTGTCATCAAGATCTGTATGATTTGTTGATACAGTGTCATCATTTTCTGTATGTTCCGTTGATACAGACAGTGTCATCATTTTCTATATGTTCTGTTGATACAGACACTCATCATTTTCTATATATTCTGTTGATACAGATAGCGTCATCTTGTTGTGGAGGAAGAACGATGCGCCCCCTAGTGGCAATAACCTGTTTCAAGAGGAAGAAGATGAGAACAAAGAGATCTGGAATGTTTACAAAACACTCAGGTCAGTATCAAGAGTAAACTCAGTGCACTGACCCTTTAAAAGGTCATACAGTACTTGAAGGAATTTAGATTGAAAAATTGTCAGGCTCTGAGCTAAACAAGTGGGGTGCAACAATACATTAAATAATCGATGCATCTATTTGCCTCCTAAAATTCTAATCAATTCTTGACCTCAGAAATGATTTGTTTTTATAAGCCTGTATATGACATATTGCGGTATATGCATAGTAGTGGGAGTCTGTTCCTTTTTCATAATTGATCATCGGTTTGAGCAAACAGATTGATGATTGATTAATAATCGGTTCAAGCAAATATAAAGAAACCTGCAGTTATCTGTGAAACTGTACATTCCTAACCAAACAAAAAAAAAAAAGTTTTTGCCTTTTTTATATTTTCCTATTATTGGTAAAATATGCTTTTAAAAGTTTCATTTTAATTATTTATAATAATCAAGAATTAAACCACAATCCATGACATCTACTTGCTGCATAGACATAGAGAATTTATAGAGCATTTTAACGCCATACCGCCCATATAGTGCAATGTACATCTCGTTACAGAACTCCCCACTAATTCTGCAGCTCCCTGCCAGTTCACAGAGGTTTATTACTTCCTCCATTCTCGCATCTACTGTGTCATACTCAGTAACATAAGGAAGTTATTTGGGAACACAGACTCATTATCATGATTATGATGTAATTAATAGTTGCCTTTAGTTATCGAGCGCTTGAAAGTGGCAGCAAACCGACTGACTTTCGATAAAACTCGATGATCAGCCCACCACTATATATGCACCATCCGTCAATCTGTAACCTTTAGTGTCGCCACAAAAACTTACCGGGGCTTTGATGAATTTTCAAGAAATTCACCATTTATAACTACTTTACTCACCCAAGTTCTATTATGGGCAAAATCCACACATATTTAATAAGGTCACTGGGCAACTTTGTGGTGTTGCCGTGATAACTTTTGAGGAATATGATGGATTTTGATAAAACTCAACAGAATTATTAGTCAGTATAATATCTCGCCTAAGTTTGAATTCGCACAAAATCCACACATATTTAATGAGATTAGAGGTCACCAGACTTTGGTGGCACCATGGTGACTTAGCAAAATCTTATGGATTTTGATGAAACTCATAAATATTTACCAATAGTTTCTCATCTGAATTGCATTCTCAACAAAATTCACGCAAATGTAATGAGGTCAGAGGTCACCAGATACGCGAAGGGCATATTATGCACCATTTGCGGTGCTCTTGTTATTATAAGTTTCTGCATCTAACACCCTAAAGCCCTCAAATTTGATGCGTCTTCTGTGAAGTCAAGGTTATTGTATCGCCAGACATAGTCTGGAGATACTATGGTTTAGGCATGGTTGCGCCGCCGCCGCCGCCACCGCAGAGATTTCTTTTGGACACAATAACTCAAAAAATATTTCAAGGATCTTTTTCAAACTTGACACATTTATAGATATAGGTGAGAGGACGAAGCCTATTTAAAATATTGGGTCATGACCTCAACTAGGAGAGTGACCTTGACCTTGAATAGATCCATTTTTGGGGAAAATCACACAAATTCTTAAATATCTCAAGAAATCTTTCATGGATTTATCCAAAAATCAAGTTGGACAAAGATCTTGGATAGTGATGTCATGTACCGGAAACTGGTGGTGCCACCTAGTATCCTTTTCTTGTTTTTGTGCCGTTTAATACCCCCATCATTGCCACTTGACAGTTTTTTTAGCATCACAAGTCAAAAACTGATTGACAGATTTCTTTAATATTATGCATGTACATAGGTATGGGTTATGGGATGATGTATATTAAAATTGGGGTCATGACCTTTCCTTTGAGAGTGGCTTTGACCTTGAATATTACCATATATGGTGAAAATCACATAAAATCATGAATATCTTAAAAAGGGATGCATGGATTGGTCCAAAAATCAAGTTGACGGAAGATCTTGGATAGTTTTGTCTTTTGCAGAAGAAAGGTGGCGCCACCTGTTGTCCTTTTCTTGTTTTTTTGCGCCTTTGAATACCCCATCATTGCCTCTTGACAGTATATACTGTGAGCATTATAAGTCAAACAGTAATGGACAGATTTCTTTCATGTTATGCATGTATATAGATATGGTTTATGGAATGAGGTATATTTAATTTTAAATTTAATTTTAAAATTTAACTTAATTTAAATTATTTTTTTTTAATTTAATTTTTTTTCAAATGTTGGATATTTTGGAATGCAGTTTATTGATTTGGGGTCATGACCGTGACTATGAGAGTGACCTTGACCTTGAATATTCCCATATTTGGTGAAAAACATAAAATCATGAATATCTTAAAAAGGGCCACTTGACAGTACTGTGAGCATTATAAGTCAAAAACTAATTGACAGATTTCTTTTCTATTATGCATATACATAGATTTGGATTATGGGATGAGATATATTTAAATTTGGGTCCTGACCTTGCATATGAGAGTGGACTTGACTTTAAATATTGCCATATATGGTAAAAATCACCAACAATCATGAAAATCTCCAGTGAACCTGGGGGATTGCTTCAGCTAGTGGTCTGCACATGGTGTTGCATCATGTTTTGCCCAAACATCAGCAGTTCTGGGCCATGGTCAGGTCTATAAATAGATATGATGGTCAGTGATAAATGAATTAGTGCACTGGGTGTACCACAGAGTCAGAACTGGATCATTTTCCTTTGAGAGTGGTCTTGACCTTTGGATGAAGACTATTTAAAATGGCTCATGAATGTTGCCTATATGGGACTTGACAGTATTGTCAGCATTATAAAATAAAAATTAAAAAGTTGCCTTCACTTTAAATATTCCTATATTTTGTACAAATGTTTCTCACATTCATTGCTAAAATACAAATACATCACATTATATCAACAAAATACCACAAAACCTCGTTGTCTGGTGATACTATGGCACCAGCGGTGCCAAGAAATGTCTAGTTTATTGTGTCCTTGCCCTAGATCTAGTTTCAGTGCTTACCGTTCAACTGCTCCACCTGCATAGAAAACAAAAATGGTGGCAATTTTTGGTTTGCAGTCACTACATTGGTTGTCAGTAAAACAGAGGATCCTGTATAAAATTATTGTGATCACCTGCTGTGCCATTAACAACATTGCTCCTGAATACATTTCTGAATTTATATCTCGTACTCTGAGATCCAGATCCAGGATTGTTCTTGTGAAGCCTAAGTCCTGAACCTTTTCATATGGTGACTGAGCATGTGCATGTACTGCACCATCAAAGTGGAATAAGTTACCAGTCAGTATTAGAAATTCTGAATCCCTCAAGTGCTTCAAATCAAAGTTGCATGTGCTTACTTGTAATGACTTTAAATATCTAGGATTTTAGTTTATATCATATTGTGTGCTATTTTATGCAATGCACCTTGAGTGGTTTTATAACTGGATATGTTGCGCAATATAAATAAATATGCTTATGCTGTATGCTTATGTGATAAACAAAGGGAGATTTACCTAGTTTCTTTAGGTGCTTAAATTTAATTACATCAGTTGTGGTGAGATATTTGCTTTTTAAGTAAAAAATTATGAGATAGTGTGAGATTTTGTCAGAAGTTTACTGCTAAAGAAACAATTGAATTAAAGAATCAGTTCTAAACCTCTTAGAATTTAGTGGCCATCTTAACTTATTGCATTATAATACAAACTAAAAAAAAAAGCTCATTTATAAACCATGGTTGTTCAAAAGGATTTACTTCAAGATAAATGAATTTCCTTACAAGTTTTAGGTTGTAAAGCATCTTTTAATTAATCATTCAAATACAGTACACATGATTCTGCATGCAGCTCACATTCATGAAAAAAATTAAACCTTCTGGAGTTTCATATTTTAAATTTATTGAAATCTAATGGAATTTATTATTATAGCAGTAGAGATAATGATAAATTAAGCACTGAAGAATATTCCTACATACTGACTACCGCAGTTGCATTTTGAAGGATGTAATGTTGACCTGTCATGTTATATTTTCAGGAGCCATTTAGAAGATATATATGACCTCTGCTGGTCATCAGATGGCAAGTTCTTAGTTTCTGGATCTGTAGATAACAGTGCCATCTTGTGGGATATCAAGAAAGGTCAGTCATTTCCAGAGATCCCACACAGCCAAACTTAAGAAGAGAAGTTTATTATTGTCAGAATACATGTGTAAACATTCCAACTTGCTTGCCTGTGAAGCTTGCTTTATTGGCAAAGCAGTTTGAATGCTGAAAGCTTGTGGAAGCCATTTGATTCCTCAATTGGCCCACCAGTCATTTCCACCCTGTGACATTTTGTGCCCAACATTCAGCCTCAGGAATGTTGGTTTGCATCATCGCCTCCTCCCAGTTCACTAATGTTACCCCTGGAATGATTACCCTGCATTCTTGTGACAGAATGTCCTCAGGGAAGGGGTGAGTGTCAGGGTGCACATACAAGCATTCCAACTAAATTGCCTGAGAAGCCTGTTTTATTTGCGAAGCTGTAACAATGCATGCCTCTTTATGGAGCCATGTGGGTTGGATTCCAGGATCGGCCCAGTCATTCCCACCCTGTGACTATATTTATTTACATATATACATATATATGTATATGTATATGTATAGATATATAATTTGGAATTTGTTTTTAAATCTTCATTATTGTGAATTGTAGTTTTTGTAAGAAGTATATTTCTGTAAAATCCACTGTAACCCATCTCCATTAAATCTTTTTAAACTTTGTTAAAAGAATTAATATGCTGGCATGTCTGTGTGTTTATACTCTTATATGAGCATTAAAATAAAATGTACACATTCTGTAGTTATATAACACTCCTCATGCAGCAGGTTGTTGTGGGTTTTAGTTGGATGCATGATGTGATACCATACTCTTATTGGTCTGAATACAATTCTTTCCCTTGTACCAGCCCTGGTGGTGAAACCCGGCGAATCTTAACATACAAGCAGCAGTTTAAACGAAGGAGATATTGAACAGATGGAGTGTATAACCACTGCATAAGGAGTGTGTAATAACAGATGGTTGGCTTACATAAGAATGAACAAACTTGAATAAATAGAAAGTGTAACAGCCAAATCATTATAGACTTGTGTCTGCCTCAGCAGGATGTTTATAGCCTTGTGCCCTGTTTCAGGACAGAGGACTGCCATCTTCCCAGAACACAAGAGTTTTGTCCAAGGAGTGGCATTTGACCCCCAGGGGCAGTATGTGGCTACAATGTGCTGTGATAGGTGAGGCATTATGGGATTGCGAATTTCCACTTTGGACCAAATCCATTTTTGTATTATCAAAAGCATATATAAATAAATGCATGATAGTTTTGTAATCTCTATTTTTGGAGAGATCTATGTCAGTTGTTAGTTTGCTGTCTTTTCACCATTGTATTGGTCCGTGTTTAACTCCAAATTTACACAAGTAAAAGACTAAAACTGTTTGTTTAGATTTGCAGTTACATATTTGCATCATAAATTCATGTTGAGCACAGATCCTATTTATCATCTGAAACCCCCACCACACTTATTGGGAGAATTTCTTTCTCAGATTTTCCCTGAATTCTTAAGGCTATACCAACCCTCTTTGGTCATTGTGTGGACAATTTTAGGGTTTTCTTTACCTGCCATATATTATTATCCACCAAATCCATCTACAATACTGCCCCCACTGTTCAAACCTTTTATTAGCCCTCAGCCCTTAGGCTGATGGGCTATTGTCGTCACCCAAGCTGTCCGTCCGTCCGTCCGTCCGTCCGGCGTCCATTAACTTTTACCTTGTGAGTGGGATATCTTGAAAAGGATTCACCGTCAGAATTTTTTTTCCTCGGTAAAGATGTATATCAACAAAATCTCGGTCAAGTTCGAAGATGGGTGACCTTGACCTATTTTTCTACATTTAGAGCTGATTATAGAAAAACACTTAGATGCTTATTACTCAGTAACCATTTGGTGGATTTTCACAAAACTTTCTATGATTATTGGGACTGATAGTCTGTACCTGCTACACAAGTTTGGTGGCGCCACCTACAATTTCTGATTTTTAGCTCAGCTGACTATAAGTCATCTGAGCTATAGTCGTGGTCCATTGTCCGTCGTCCGTCCGTCCGTCCGTCCGTCCGTCCGTCCGTCCGTCCGTAGATGTGGCAGGTTTTGAAACCGTAAGACCTAGGAATCCAAAATTCAGCATAATGTTAGATGTCCCCAAGATCTCCTACCAAGCCGAAAACTATGTCTTTGCGACTTCGTTCCTTTGAGAAATTAAGGAAAAACCTCAATTTTTTATTAAAATCCTATTTTCACACTTCAGGAATGCCTAATATCAAAACCACTCATCTGTTTTTCCTCATATTTACCATAAATAATCCTCTATATGGTTCCTATGTACATGCCAGAAATTGGGTCTGTATTATATAATTTAAAAAAGTTATGGGCCCAAACATAATGCATTTTGTAAATAATCAGGAAAAAAATTTGATCACTTAACACAAAACTTGTTAAAGCTAAGCACTTTTTTTCCAGTAATATAACTTTTATTAATCAAAATTAAATTGTATACCCAAAATTTGATCAAAATCTTTAAAATTTTTTTAAATATTAGCAAAAATAAAAAATTGGTACCTTAAACTTTGCCCAACTTTGACCATGGCACGTTTTTTTCCTGTAACTGCTGTGGATTTAATTTTCAAAGCATGTTTTTGTTAGCATTTCAACTGTTAACATTTAAAATTTGAAACCAGTTGATCAAAAACTGTAGATTTTATTCAAGTTTTCAAGCACCATGTCACATATTGTTTACATCAACCTAGTGTTATGCAGTTTGCTAGAGCTCAGCTCCCCAGCTTCAGCTCTAAGTTCCTTAAATTAGGCATACAGTAAGATGTCTCCAAAATCCCCTACCATGCCAAGAATTTGGTCACCAGAACTTAATTCCTTCGAGATATTAATGAAAAACTTCATTTTTTCATTAAAAACCCTTTGTTTCACTTCAGGACTGCCTAGTATCAAAACCACTGATCTGACTTTGATCATATATAATATACATATTTTTCTATACATTCGCTATGCACATGCCAGAAATGATGTCAGTATTGCGTAATTGTTTTAAGTTATGTGCCCAAACAAAATTGACTTTGTAAAAAATCAGGAAAAATATTTACTCAGGTTTCATGAAAATTATTGAAGCTAGAGAATTTTTTTTAAGTATATAACTTTGTTTAATTAAGATTCAATTGTATACCCAAAATTAGATCTGTATTTTGTAAATTTTATAAGTTATTAGCATAAACATAAAATCAGTACCTGAAATTTTACCCAACTTTGACCATGGCACATTTTTTCCCTGTGAGTACTGTTGATTTAATTTTCTCAGAATGTAAACATAAGTATTTAATGTGTTTAAATCTGAAATTTGAAACTAAAAGGTTGAAAATTAGGCTAGTTATTGAATTTTATCTTGAGGGTCTATTGTAGTCACTTGCTTTGTTCCAGATGCAGGTAGGCCACTCCAGGTCACTGGAAGTCAGCTATGCCAGGGTTCCTGATTTGTTTCAGTCACTGGGGGAGATCCCCTGCTGTGACAGGTGTACAATTGTTCTCACATCACACCCCCTCCCCCCCCCATGAATATATAAATATACATTTGTATGCATGATGTGGTGTTACATGACAAGATTGAGATTTATGATGATGCAATTTAGAATTATGAATCAACGTTTATATTCAGAAATATATGTTATATTGGAAATGTATACAAATTAAACTTAAAATAAAAAAATGAGGATCTAATACAAACATGTGTTCATTATTTTCGAGCCTCAGCAGAATTGGAGATCAGGCTTTGTTTGCCCTGAATGTTTATGCAAAAGTGTTGTTAATCCAATCTCTTCCCGATCCCCCCCCCCCCCCGGCTGTCATTGATCCTTAGCACCTCACCGTCACCTGTGCACTGGGACATTAGTTAATATTGCAAATGTGTACAATTTTTTCAATTTGAAAGATAATTGGATTAGAAAAAATTAAGATCTAATATTGAAACATATTCTTGCCCCAGGAGAAAGGAACATTAAGTGATCAGCTCTTGTCTGTCCATCATCTCTCAATTATCATTAAATATATATACTAATTATGAAATTTTTCCTTTAAGCACTGTTGAAATAACTTTCATATGCTGTATGTGTATGGATTTAAGCCATTAAAGTCTGAAATTTGAAAGCAACTTATGTATTCAGATGTGTAATATTGCAGATGAAAAACTTTAAAATATTAAAATATATTATCAGCTTTGTTTGTCTAACAGTCTGTCTGTCCTTTTTTAAATATTATGTAATTGTGAATGGACTATTTAATCCTGTAAGTATTGTTGAATGAAGTGGAAATCCTATATGTATATACACTATGTTAATACAGAGATGTTGTAACTCCCATCATTCCAGCCCTCCCCCCCAACCCCCCCCCCCCCAACCACCACCACCAGGTTCTTGCATCTGGGGACTGGAGACATCAGTTATATTTCAACTGTATACATTTTATAAAATAAAAATACATATATTTAATAATATATATTATGTAAAATAGATCCAATTGAGCAAATGTGTAAACTACTGAACTGTCAACAAACTATTAAAAAGCCAGCCAATGATCATGGTAATAATATACATCTTATGTTCACAAACCGCTCACATGCTTCAATTTTGACATTAGAGAATGCATGGTTTGGTCACAAAATATTATTTGCAACAATTTCTCACTCATCAATACAAACCAATCATGTCAACCAGCCATGGCATATATTACCTTTTCATCTTAGACTTGATCTCCATTATTATTTTAGATGTTTACCTTCAAGGCCAACTTCAGCTGAGCACAGTGACCCATATTTATAGCACCATGTCTTGAATGTTTACATCAAGTCATTGGTTAACAGTGTTCCAGGCTGTTACATAACACCTTCACTCCTTGCCTACTGCTTCTGTGAGTGTCTGGGTCAGGCTGGGTCAGGCAGTAATTACCAGAGAGCCTTTCTCCTCTCTCTTTCCCTTTCTCTCTTTCTAGCTCTCTTTCTCTCTCTCTCTTTCTCTCTCTCTCACCCCTATGCCTCCCTTCCTCCCTCCACCCCATTATGTTGACAGGTACTATAAACCTTATTTATTAGATATATATGTTGATGCAATTAAGAAATGTGAATCAACTGAAATATTCACATATATATGTTATACTCTAAATGTATAGTTACATTTTCAAACCTGGAAAAAAATGATGTTATAAAAAAGGGAATTTATGTAAAAATTGTTCATAATTTCCTGGCTCAGAAGAATGGGATTTAAAATTATTTGCTTTGTTTCTCTACCTTTCTTGCCTGTTTTAAATATTTAATAATTATGAATAAACTTTTTTTTCCTGTAAGCTCTGATTAATTAAATTTCATATCCTGTACGTATATGCAAGGGTATTGTAACTCCCACCATCCCCTTCCCCCACCCCACTAAGTCCTTGCTCCTTCGCACTGTCAACAATAGTGCTATTGCTATAGCATAAAATTTAATAATTTGAAGAAAATATATACAGAGAGACAGAGGCGTTGTAACTCCCATCGTAAACCCCCCCCCCTCCATCAAGTCCTTCCGCCTGTGGAGTGGGGATTTTATAGCAACTGTATACATATCATAAAATAGAAAAAACAGTTTAATTAAAGTTTAAATTAAAAAAATTGGATCTCATTAGACAAATGTGTAAAATGTTGAACTGTCAACAGCCTGTCAAAAAGGTATCCAATGAAAGCGCAAGGTCAGATCTTAAAATATTATTTGCAACAATTTCTTCAATCATATCAACCAACCATAGCCTAGATTACCTCTTTCTCTCAGACTTTATCTACATTTCATAATATTTTAGATTTTAACCTTCCAGGTGTTTAAGTACCGTTGAATGCTCCCTCCCTCTCTCTCTATCTCCTTTTCTCTCTACATCCAACCCTCCTTGCTGCCCACACTGTTTCCTTCTCGGAACCCCATCCCAATGTCAGCCTCAGTAAACGAGAACAAGTTGAATCAGATATATTCATATTTTTATATATTGTATAACTGTTTGTTGCCTATGTACGTGCCAGAAATTATGTCAATATTGTGTAATATGTAGATGTGGTGGGCATCAATATAATGTACCTTGTCAAGACCTAAGAGATATCATGTCATACAGTCACAATTCATAAATCCACTCTTCAGCATGGTTAATAATAACATTATATATGTCAAATTGAAATCTTGCGGACTTCTATACACTATAGATCCTTCAACAAATAGCCTTATCATCATTCTACCACTGCTTAGTGTACTGTCATTGCATTCATATTTGCTCAAATATATTGCTATTTTCAACAGCTCCCAAATAAATAAAAAATAAACCACTATATTTACTCCATATTAATCCATCAGTCAGGTAATTTCATACATGATTTACTCGCATATTACATTATATTCCTTTATAATAGCCTAATAGGTCCATGATATTCATAAGGTTTGTCGACTAAATATAGTATCACAATGGTGATACATTTATAGTTCAATCATGATCAGCTGAGCGTCGTGACCCATAGGTCCCTTGTTATTTAATTTTTATCGGATTTTTCAACTTTGGGCTTGTGAGCGGGATATCTCTAAAAGGATTCACCGTAGGAATATTATTTTTTCGGTGAAGATGTATATTGACAAAATCTCGGTCAAGTTCGAAGATGGGTGACCTTGACCTATTTTTCTACGTTTTAGAGCTGATTATAGAAAAAAACATTTAGAAGCTTATTTTTCAGGAACCATTTGGTGGATTTTCACAATACTTACTATGATCATAGGGACTGATGGTCTGTAACTGCTGCACGAGTTTGGAGGCACCACCTACAATTTCTGATTTTTAATGAATTTTTCTTGGATTTTTCAACTTTGTCCTTGTGAGCGGGATTTCTCTTAAATGATTCACAATAGGAATTTTATTTCTTTGGTGAAGATGTATATGGACAAAATCTCGGTCAAGTTCGAAGATGGGTGACCTTGACCTACTTTTCAAGGTCACAGAGCTTATAATAGAATAAAACTTAGAAGCTTATACTTCAGGAAGCATTTGGTGGATTGTTAGGAATCATGGTACATACCTCTCCATTTTTAATTTATAACTGAGACATGTACAGATATATATCCATGTGAGAACAGATATTTAGTACTTGTTACTGTTACCACCTCTAAACACTGTTCTTTTGGCTGAGGGCTTTTGACAGCTTCTGCTGATATTCTAGTTGAATCATCTGCCGACCACCATATTTTCTACTATACTGTAGTGTCCGTACACCCTCATCACCTACCATTGTCTGTTTATCAGTATGTGACATTCAGGAATTTGTTGGGCCCAGTGGTACACTGATTACTTTGACTGACCCACCTTTGCACAAATGAGCACCCCAGCTCATGCCATGTCTCACATTTGCCAAAACTGCTTGATGGTTTAAACATATTTATTTAACCAGGATTACAAAAATAGCCGTTAGGCTAATGCAAATGTTTTCCTGGGAAACATATATACAAACAAAGATTCAGTACAAATACATAGCGATGACAAGTTAACATAGTAACACTAACATAGTGTAAACAAACATATACGTTAAAAAAAAAAATAAAAAAAAAATAAAAAACACACACACACACACATACTCCATATACAAAAGTGCCTATTACATAGTTACATCAGATCCATTAAAGTATCAGACAGTTTAAATGAAATTACTATCAAAATCAAAATCGTTTTGTGTTCCTTATGTATCTGTATACGTGACTAAAGAGTTTAAAATTATCTGTAGTAGTCAGGGAGCTGCTGCCACAAAGTAAAATTCTAACTATTTCTAACTTAGTTTTCCTAGAATAATTTTCATTTATATCTGGCAATGCAAAACAGCAAACTTCCTGCAAACTAGCAAGAAGTGTGCGTCTCTGTTCAATATAAAGTGGGCAGTCCAAGAAATAATGAACAACGTCTCGTCGGCGAGATCACATTCACAAGTTGGATTTTCAGTTAAGTTGACCTTAAACAGAGTACTGTTTAGGGTGCCGCAGTCAGTGCGTAACCGCGTGTGTAGGATATTGACACGTCGTATACCACTGAAGAAATAATTTGGGGGCTTTTTTGGATAAAACATATCGCACAGTGCGTTTTTAAATGCAGTGGTAGAAGTAATTGCTCTCACCTTTTCTGGTAAGAAATTCCAAATTTTAACTGCCGTAGGAATAAATGAATGTTGTCGGCATGGAGTCTGAATACTGGTACTCTGTACTCGCTGGCATTTCTTAGGTTATACGAGCCTTGTTTGCATTTATAACCGGATAATGTCTTTATCAGATAAGGAGGACCCAGGTTCTTTATTATTTTATAGAAAGTCGTGACAATTTTTACTTTCCTACGTACAGACAATGTAGGCCAAACAAGCTCGTTTAACAGTTGTGTGCTGCTGCACCATCTTGTTGCGCCAGTGCACAGTAGCATGCCTTTGCGCTGAACACTTTCTAGATTGTTCGCCTGTACTACAGAACAATTGTTAAATAGTATAGCCCCATATTCAAGGACAGAAATCACCAGTGATTTATACAGTCTATCTAGGACTTTTTTAGATAAAATGAACTTGAATTTTTGAAGCATTCCTATTCGTCTTGATGCTTTAGTACAAAGATGCCGAATATGGTCACCCCAGCTCAAGTCTTGAGAAAGCAGTATTCCTAGATGAGATAACTGTTCTACCTCAGATATAACAGTTTGATTAAATATAAGGGCAGGATGAGATTGTTCTTGATATTTCCTTGAAAATGTTATGGCTTTTGACTTAGTACTATTGAATGTAATGTGCCATTGTGAAGACCATTCCTCTAATTTTAATAGGTCACTATTTAGAGATTGGGCCGAGGCCACAGGTGATTTAATCTGGGTGTACAAGCAAGTATCGTCAGCGTACATATGTATCGTGTTTGTGATACCATAAGATATATCATTAACATAAACTAAATACAATAGCGGCCCGAGAATAGAGCCCTGTGGAACTCCTGCTTGTATATGAACAGTGTTTGATCTGTGGCCCTGGAGTAGAACTCTCTGTGATCGATCGTGTAAATAGGACCCGAACCATTTCTGAATTTGTCCTGAAATGCCCATTTGCTGCAATTTAAAGAGGAGGCCCCTGTGCCACACCTTGTCAAAGGCCTTGGATACATCGAGGCAGATTAATCTTGTATCCATACCTTCATCAAATCCCCTATATATAATATTAACAAGTTCAATCAGCTGGTACAATGGACTATCATTTTTCTTGTATGCAGAATTTATTGGTATAAGTACTTTGTGCCGAGTGAAGTATTCATAACATTTATTATAGACTAACCTCTCGAATATTTTAGATACATTATTCAACAGCGAAATGGGTCTATAATTTTGGATTCTGGAACGGTCTCCTTTTTTAAATACAGGAATAACATTAGCTGTTTTCCATGTAGAAGGATATTTTCCGGTTAACTATGACTTATTAAATAATTTGCAAAGCGGAGTGGCAAGTATGCAAGACATCTTTTTTAAAATGAGATTACATATTCCACCAGGACCTATGGCTTTGCCCAATTTAAGATTGTTCATGACCTGTTCTACTTCCGTAGGATTCAGTTGAAGTGATGACAAAAGATCATGTTGTATATTATTCAGAGGTGGGAGCGGCGTGGAATCGACATCTTCGGGAAGGATGGCCTGACTGCTAAAGTAATTATTGAATTATTGAATTATTGATGTTGGTGAAAGAATGGGGTTGTACTGTGTTTTAATTTCCTTTCAGATCATGTCGTGTATATAACATTGCTTCCAAGTCCTGCATCCACAACATTTCCAAACTGACGTTACCGTCCGACACGCAGTCAGGAGATAAACCAAAGTCGTTTCGCATGTTTCATGATGAATCCATGAAATCGTTTTTCCGGCGCCTTGCATTCTCTCCGGATGGAAACATGTTGATAGTTCCCTCAGGATGTTTAGAAGATGGAGATAAAACTATTAACACCACATATGTGTTCACCAGAAATTCTTTAAATAAGTAAGTATGAAAATGTCTTTCCCAGATCTTATAAGTAAGTATGAAAATGTCTTTCCCAGATCTTACTGGTTTGAACTCTCTGGGCCCTGTGCCAACTAGTACCCTAGTGGAAGTACCTAGCAAATCACACTAAAAACAGCAGTGATTAAGTGAAATGAGTTCTAGAATATTCTGTGACAAGTGTTTTAGGTATTTACAAAATCTTTTGTGGTATTGTACTGCACAAGGTTTGCAGGTAGTGCCTACAGGCCTATCCAAGTGAAATGTAGTGCCAAACCCTTTTAGTCATAGATTTCTTATGTAAAAAATGTAGCAACATGTTGTTGGGGGACAAAATTTTTTGCCTTTGCCAGGAGGGTAAGCATTCATCCAAATACCTGTGTTTGTGTGTTTGTTCACAACATGCAGTCGTGAACGGTAATCGCATGAAATTATCAGGCCATTTCGGAAATGGGCTACTGAAGAAGTGATTAGATTTTGATGTGGATCCCTCACATGAGCCGGCTTCCGGAACATCTTCAAGGAATATTCACAAATGTACATTCACGTTTGCAATAATGAAACTTGGAATATGGGCCAAATAAGAATATGCAAACACAGGTATTGAAGCATCCCATAATAGGAACCCCCCCCCCCTTGTGGTGGAGGCTTGCATTCCTTGCAATGCAGATTTCTAATTTGCATATGTGACTTACCACCAGGTGTCATTGTTGGACATGTTTGGATTAGTATCTTCAGTTATATTAGTCTGATCAGACTAGATTGCAAATGATGTGACTGTGTTAGCGACAGCTTAAGAGATCTGTTGCTTATGATTACTCTTGTTCTGTTACAGGCCTGTGTTACATCTTCCCGGGCCAGCTAAGGTCACCATATCCGTCAGGTGCTGCCCTGTTTTATTTAAGTTGAAAGATACACAAGAAAAGAAAACTGGTATGTGTAGGCATTTTATTGTGAGCTCTCCAATTATTTAATTCAGCATGATATATTGATTAAATACTTGTTTACTGTTTTTTGTCAGTTAAATAAATATATGTTTTGTACTTACTTTTTGAACTTTTGTAAAGTTGATTTGTAGCATGCTTGTTTGAAATAAAATTTCTTTGGATCTCTAAATCTATTGATGTTGTCTGATTTAGTTGTGAATCTTTTGCAAATTTATGATAAAAACTTAGTATATTCAATAGTTTAATTTATATAATATGTGATTATCCATATATAGTTATTAGCTCAGCTGACCATAAGTCATCTGAGCTATAGTCGTGGTCCTTTGTCCGTCAGCTGTCCGTCCGTCGGTCCGTCCGTCCGTTAAACTGGCACGTTTTGAAACCGTTGGACCTACAAATCTGAAATTCGGCATACCTTTAGATGTCCCCAAAATCTCCTACCATACTGGAAATTGGGAAACTAGGACTTCTTTCCTTCAAATTATTAAGGAAAAACCTACGTTTTCCATTAAAAACCCATTGTTACACTTCAAGACTGCCTAATATCAAAACCACTGACCTGATATTGATCACTTTTATATATATATATTCCTCTATATATTTCCTATGTACATACCAGAAATTAGTTCAGTATTTTTTAAATTCTTTAAGTAATCGGCCTGAACATAATGCACTTTGTAAAAATTCAGAAAATATATTTTCTCCCTTAACTTGAGAATTGCTGAAGCTAAAAACTTTTTTTCAGGTATTTAACTTTATTTAATCAAGATTCAATTGTATACCCAAAATTAGATCTGAATTTTTCAAATTTTTTAAGTTATTAGCGTAAATATAAAATCAGTACCTTAAATTTTGCCAGGATTTGACCATGGCACATTTTTTTCCTGTAACTGCTGTGAATTTAATTTTCACAGCATGTAATCATTAGCAATTCACCTGGTAACATCTGAAATTTGAAACCAGTTGATAAAAAGCTGTAGATTTTATTCAGGTTTTCAAGTGCCATGTGAAGTATTGTGTAGATCAAGCAAGTGTTATGCAGTTTGCTAGAGCTCAGCTCCCCAGCTTCCCAAGCCAGCTCTCAGCTCCCAAAATTTGGCATACAGTTAGATGTCCCCCAAACCCCCTACCATACCAAAAGTTTGGTCACAGAACTTCATTCCTTCGAGATATTAAGAAGAAAATTCAGTTTTCATTGAAAAATCCATTGTTACACTTCAAGACTGCCTAATATCACAACCACTGGTCTGACTTTCATCATATATAATATACATGTTCTTCTATTCATACTCTTTGCACATGTCAGAAATGATGTCAGTATTGCGAAATTATTTTAAGTTATGGGCATAAACATAATGCACTTTGTAAAAAATCAAGAAATATGACCCCCTTAACATGAGAAATGCTGAAGCTAGAGATTTTTTTGACAGGGATACAACATTATTTAATCAAGATTCAATTATATACCAAAAATTAGTTCTGAATTTTCCAAATTTTACAAGTTATTAGCATAAATATAAAATTGGTACCTTAAATTTTGCCTAAATTTGACCATGGCATGTTTGTTTCATGTAAGCATTGTTGATATCATTTTCATATCATGCCAAAATAAGGATTTCAGCTTGTTACTTTTGAAAGTTGAAAGAAATTGGCCAAAAACTGTAGCTTATATTATAGTTTTTATGAGACCATGTCGGACTTTAGGCTCTACACAGTCCCTCTTCAGTCACCTGTATGTCCTTCAGTTGCCCTCTCAGGCCAATTATGCACGCTTGAGGCGGGGCATATACTAGTCAGCAAGACAGCTTATGGCTTGCCTCAGTTGATTCAGGTGTCCAACCAAATGCATCTATTAGTTGTTTAGACCAACAGCATAACAATAAACAATAAAAAAATAAATTTTTATAGGTCTGTAACAACAACTTTGAAAAAAACAATAGAAAAGGAATTTGATAGTTGATGAGTAACAGGGAATTACCTTGCAATTACTGATGTTTTATGCATTTTGTATGAATGGATGAAAATGTATTCCAAATAACACCATTGAGTTGCCTATGGTATTTTTCTTTTCAGTTTTAATAATGAAAAAAAAAAATAATTAAACTATATTGTTCTATACTATTAGGGATTATATGAAGGGAATTAATGATAGACAAAGATGCAGTTGATAATATTAATCTAAATTTCCAGGTCTTTTCCAAGTGTTTCAGCTTGTTAATTTATATTTATTTCAAATTAAAAAAAAATTTAAATATGTCCACATTTTAAAACTTTACTCAGACAAGCACTGAATAAAGATGTCAATATGTTTCACTAATGACATTAAGACATGTGGCTGTAACATCTGGCACAAGACTATGTAAATAATCAAAATTTATATTACTGGTTCCTATATTTCAGTTAATAAAATTAAACTTGCCCATCTAGAGGTTTCTCCTTGTAAAATTTATAGGGTGTTCTTATCCTTGGCTTTATTTTTTTACACATATAATGATTCATAGCTGAGATTACATTAAATTTTTTTCTGATACATTTTTTTTTTTAATAAAAAAATTTGAATATGATAAAAAATTAGATCTTAGACAAGTTCTCATTATGATTTCTGTAATATTAATAATTGTCATAAGACTCTTGCTATGTCTAGTGTGTAGATTGATGTGACGGTAGTCCAAAGTGAATATAATAGTTTTTTTTTTTTAATATGAATAAAATTCATAAAACCAAGTACTTATGATCATTATTTTGATTTGTGATATTTGTTTATTCTGGATTCTCAAGAACTTTTGTTCAGCTGAAACTGTTATGATTGTGGTGATAATTGGGCCAAATAACTATAAATTCTTGTTACTCTTCAGTGTAGCTTATTATACAGGTTCATTCAGTACAGGCATGTAAGTAGAATCTGTGGGGTCGGTGGTGTAATGGTTAAGGTGCCGGGCTCATGATCGAGAGGTCATGAGTTTGAATCCCGGTCAGACCCCCACCGTGCCAAGACCCTTAAGCAAAGTCTTAACCGCAAGAGTGCCTCTGTCCACCCATCAGTAGAAATGGGTACCAGTATATACTGGGAAGGTAACCTGCGATGGACTAGCTTCCCATCCAGGAGGAGTTTAACTCCAAGTCGCTTCACACTACCAAAACCGGGATAAGCTCCGGCCTGATGAGCCATTAGGCTCGGATGTGAAAGCCCTGTGTTGACAGGGGTCTCATTTGAGTGCTGGTCTGTGTTCAGGAATGTTTAACATTGCTCCTCCACTGAACATCTTGATCTTTAGGTTGCCAGCTTCACCTATCAACCAGATTTGTCATTTAATATAAAAATTTATGTAAGATCATAATGTTAATATATTTAGATGATATGGATGATCAAGATTTTTCTTAGTTCTAAATGGACAGTATTTTTAACGCAGGTTTTAGGCCAGTATTATAATATTCAGTAGCTTAAATCCAAGTATCTGGATGGCTAGTCAGGTTTAGGAACATGTACTTAAGGGCTTTACAGGCCTCTGACAGACAGGCACTTTTAGACATCGCAGGACATTGTTCTGTTTTTATTTAGATTCATAAAGCCCCATTTTATTAGATTAGAAACTTTTTAAAGGAAGATCTTATGATCATTTTTGTAGTTAGAGTGTCAACCTTCTATATTTCGGATACATATTTTAATTGGTGAACTTAGAAGAAAATAAACTTTATTATTACCATATGGATGGACTTAATCATGATTGGTGAGAAAAAGTGAACAAGAAAACCTGGATGTATATATATAAATTCTACATGGAGCTAATTCCCCCGTTTTCCTGGATGCCCAAAACTGAATGAATACCAGACATGGTGAAGTACTTTGCAAACATATTGAATGCAAATATGAATATGTACTCCATAATTTCATGCATAAGGATAGGAATACAGGTTAAAAATGAAAGTTTTTGAATACAAATGCATTCATGAATATATTCTTTAATATTGTTTTCAATAATCATTTATTTCGATAATATTATTTAAAAATCTTTGCTGAAAAAACAGATGATACTGTTATTTTTAATTTAAATTATATTTGACACAATATTTGTTATTAATTTTTAGTAAATAGTTTAACTTTTCAAATTATTCTGCTGCAATGTAGGTAAAGTTTTATGGCCAAGTCAAAACCTGTGTGATAATAGCCACCATTTCCAACTGTAAATAATATAAATACATCAATCCTTTTCCCTGTCTCAAAGGGTATTATCAAAATCTTACATAACTTGAGTTAAACACTGTCAACTCATAATAGAGCTTATATTACCACACAAAACAAGCCTTTGCTTACCTCCTCTTCTAAATCATATTTTGTGATCATATATAACAGCTGAGCGCCGTGACCCATGGGTCCCTTGTTGAAATTGTGAGAATCTATTTATCATTTAGGCCAAAAAAAATTAAAGGTTTGGTTCTCAGGCACCGCCCGCATCAATTTTATACCCCCGCATCAAAAATTTTTATTTTGATTTTCAATAAAAACTTTCCAATTTTGAGCTGCTGCCGCTCCGACATTTCTTTCAAGAAGATAAAACCACACAATTTCCTTTGTTTTGTAGTGCTTTAACTTATTTAGCAAAATAAAACTGTTATTTTCATGCTTTTCCCTTATCATTTGACATTTTTATCGAAACATACCAAAAAATTTAAAATAAAAAAAGCGCCCGCCCGCATTGATTTCTGCAAAAAAGTGCCTGAGAACCATACCTTTTTTTTATTTTGGCCTTAATGCTTTGATTATGATTTTAGATCAGGAAGATACCAAGAAAGATTCCACAAATGGTCAACCTGAAAATGGAACATACAAAAGTATATTCAAGTGAGTGAGCATTTCTTCCTCATGATAATATTGCATATGTTTAAGACCATATTTTTAAGTAGTTTTGACTGATGATTTTAACAGTCTTTATGATTTTAAACAAAGAATGTAGGTCTATAAAATATAATTATAGTACTAACTTAAACATATAATACTACTTCAAATTATTTACCCAAGCAGCATTTGGTGGAATAAAGACATATAATATATCATTATGTACTTATACAGATAATATGTTCATAGGCACAAGTGATAAACATGGACTGCAGTGATAACGTTATGTGAAGTTTGCCTGGAATGAATTATGTTGGCCTATTTTGGCAGTTACTATTTGCAAGAAAATGTGTGTGCTGTTGTACAAAAGAAATTTGTTGCTATATATGTAAATTATAATCCAAGTGTAACAAATTATGATCCACAGCAGAACAACTTTTTTTAATCTTTTAATTTTGTCCACTCTTTAGTACACTCTTTTGTGATTGGTACAGCTCTGCCAACAGTCTTGGAAGGAGGTTAAAGTTTCACCCATGTTTGTATGTCTTTCATTCAGGAATAGATACCTGTGTTGATATCTTTTGTATGGATTTTGTATTATTAATTGACATTAAAACTGCTGGGTCTTCAGCAAAGGATTCAAATGTACAAGCTGTCAGGAAGTGCTGATGGATGCATTTGTTAAATGTTTCATCATTCTGAATTAAAAGTGTAAGTTTCCTGTTGTTGTATTGTAAAATACTTGCTCAGTGTTGCTGTATCATGTGGATATTGTCTTGGTTTTCAGATTGCCATACAGGATGGTGTTTGCTGTTGCAGCAGAAGACTCAGTCTTACTATATGATACCCAACAGCCCCAGCCATTTGCTTATATCTCGAATATCCACTACCACACACTCAGTGACCTGGCATGGTGAGTACTAAGTTAATATCTCTAATATCCGATATCACACTGTCAGTGAACTATTAAGGTGAGTACTGAGTTGATATCTCTTATATCCACTACCACACACTCAGTGACTCAGTATGGTGAGCACTTGGTTAATATCTCTAATAGACAGTATCACAGTCAGTGAACTATTGAGGTGAAGACTGAGTTGATATCTATGATATCCACTACCACATACTCGGTGACCCAGCACAGTGAGTACTTGATTGATATCTGTATTATCCTATACCAAACAAACAGTGACCCTGTCATTTTGAGTACTTGGTTGATATCTCTAATATCCACTACCACACACAATAAGAAGAAGTGTGTTATACTGCCCTGTCATGTAGTCCTAAACCAGCACAGTATGGAATTCTACAGATGTACATACTTAGTTAAGCTGGCAGTAAAAAAATGGAGATGGTTTCCTTCAATATAAAAAAGTTATATAATTTATAATTAACAACTGGTAAGCAATTAGTTGCAGATACAAAAAAGCAGGTGAGATATTTCATGCTAAATAAATTTTTGATTTGATTCAGAGCATTTTCGTTCATATTATTCAGGTCTGCTGATGGGAGATTTTTGGTTATCTCCTCAACAGACGGCTATTGTACAGTGATCACTTTTGAACCCGGAGAAATTGGGACCCCATATGAAGGACCTGTGGTGCCCCCTACTGGGGAAGATAAGAAGCAATTAGCAGAAGAATCAGGCGATACATTGAATGCAAAGGAAGAAAAGGTAAGTTTTATCAATTCTTTCCCAAATATTTATTTTTAGCTCAGCTGACTATAAGTCATCTGAGCTATAGTAGGGGTTCATTGTCCGTCATCCGTCCGGATGTCCGTCCGTAAGACTGGCACGTTTCGACACCGTTGGACCTACTAATCTGAAATTCGGCATACAGTTAGATGTCCCAAAAATCTCCTACCATGCCGAAAATTGGGTAATAGGACTACGTTCCTTCGAAATATTAAGGAAAAACCTCAATTTTTTTATTAGAAATTTATTTTGACACTTCAGGACTGCCTAATATCAAAACCACTCATCTGGTTTTCTTCACATTTACCATATATATTCCTCTATATAGTTCCTATATACACGCCAGATATTAAGTCAGTATTATATAATTTAAAAAAGTTATGGGCCCAAACATAATGGACTTTGTAAAAATATCAGGAAGATATTTGGTCACTCAAGACCAAAAGTGTTAAAGCTAGGGACTTTTTTCCAGTAATACAACTTTAATTAATCAAAATTTAATTGTATACCAAAAATTAGATCAAAATCTGTTAAATTTTTTTAAAAATTGGCTAAAATATAAAATTGGTACCTTAAATTTTGTCCAACTTTGGCCATGGCACGTTTTTTTTCCTGTAAGTACTGTGGATTTAATTTTCACAGCATGTATACATAAGGATTTAATCTGTTAAAATCTGAAATTTGAAAATAAAAGCTGCAAAATTAGGCTAGTTATTAAATTTTTTTAGAGGCTGATCCATTTCAAGTCACTGTATATTTTAATTATAAAATTTTTTGATGAAAATACCATTTTCTGGAATTACTTGGAAGATTCAATTCATTTCATACCGTTTACTTTGGTATTATCATCGTCACATCGTACGTTGACATCGCTCCATGTCACAATTTGCTGGCGCGTTTGAAAACATCGCTGGTCAACTTAACTAAATATCAAAGTAATTGAAGTTACCTTGTCGAGATACGCACGTATAGGAAACATGACGCTTGATAATGAGTGATTTTAAGGTGAAATTAAAGTGGCCAGTCGGGGAAAGCAAGTTTTTTTTCTTGAAGAAAGTTTCCGTGTGGGGAGCCATTTTGTCAAGGCAGTGTTCACGCAAGGCACGCTGGGACAAAATAGGTGGCTGTTCTGTTTACCACCCACCGCGTACGGCCGTTCAAAATATTCTTAGCAGAATACCGGGGCGTTTCAGCACATGGCGGCACTCAAACTTGTTTTTAAAACGATCGTCTGCCATTGTGTGACTCCTTACGATGTCAGCTTTTTATTCATTTTACGTTTTAAACAAATAATCATTGCTAAATAATGCCGCAAATGGGTTTAAAGTAGGCTTTTATATCAATTTTGCTTGACCATGCCCAACGAAGTGGGCTGCTGTGTGTTACAGCAGGGTTGTTGTACACGTATTATTTGGTGACAATTACCAAAATTCTATAACAAGTTATATATCACACGGAAACTTATCAGCAATATTTAATTTATAAATAACAAATAATCGTAAATAATACATTTACACACGGCTCCCATGCATGTGAGACTGCTGCTAAGAACGACCTTCGAAAGTTGCAATATTATCGCCCACTCGCCGGCCCCAAAACGATGTCTGTCAGGAAGATATTCAGGAAACCCTTCTAGTATAAACCGCACAGTGCTTTCAGGAAATCAACCTGATTTCAAGATTTTGAATTTCTTGATTAAACCTCAGTTTTAAGTGGAGATTTTACGGTAACGCTAATAGATGATTCTGTTCAGTGATTGACACATACTTTCACCTAGCACTGTATCAAAAGCTGTCAAAATTATATCCTTAATTGATTAATACTGACTTAAAAAGGCCATGAAAGATATATCTTTTTATAGTATACTGTGTTCAAACTGGATCAGTTCCTCAAATTATACAAAGGTTTCTCCCAGTCAAATCTGTACCCTTAACTACATAATACAGTTTTACCTACCTTGTGAAAAAAGACACCTTGCTTATTGCTTGCTTCCAAAAGTAAAAAGTAATAGGTATTTTAGTTTGGTGAAAAATTTGCAAGAAATCTTTATTTACTAATATGTATCCCTATGTATTGCCACTTTTGCAACTGTTCAGAAAAACAGTGCGGAGCTTTAGAAATTTCATTATCTTATATCCTTGGCAATTATATAATTTTATCTCTAACATGACTCTTTTTATCCCAGATTTGTGCTGCTCTTTGCAGGTAAACCTCAAAAGTTGATTTGAATTGAAAATGGATTGAAATGTCATACGGATGAAATTGAATTGGAATATTGTAATCAGACTTGACCTCAGGTTTAATTTTTTGTGGATGCATAAGCTCCCTCTGTGTCATCAGAATAACATGAGTAGTCATTATGACTTCACTCTCCTTGCAGATGGAAGTCGACACTAAATCTGAGGATAATAAGACAGACACAAAGAGCAGGTAAGGAAAATACACCTTGAAAAATGGCTTCAGCAATGCAGTCAAGTATCTTACTTAGTGCTTACCTGTATGACAGAATTACAAAGGTTGTATGAGATTGGATGATCTGGAAACTGCATTTACATGACCACTATGTTGGACTTACATTTTGGATCAAATGAATAAAACAAGATTTTCCATAGATGTATGACACTATATGTTCATGGTTGAACTGTTATGTAGGACTCAAGTCTTGACTTTATAACTCACTATTTAGATTTATATGTTAAAAACTGGCTTGTTTTGTATTGCCTTCATGTTGGCTTTTTGGAAGCTGTATTGTACTGCAGGCCTCAGGCAGATATGAATGTACCACCCAACAAGACAGTTCATAAATATTAATATTTTTCGTTAAACAGTCATACTTGTTATCAACACAACCACCTGTGAGCAGGCATCCTAATTTGGCAAATGGTTGAGTAAAATATTTTTAAAAATTACACACTCTGATCCTTCACACATTCAGGGTCTTACTTTGCTGTCACACTGCCAAAAATAATTTTCTTGGAAAGATCATTTTCTTGCCCCACTCCCTATAATTTCTCACTAGAAGAAATAATTAATTGTGGAAAGAAAATTTTTTATGGGAGTGGGGCAAGAAATTTTTTCTTGTTGTGGTAAAGAAAATTTTCCATATGACAGGAATTTTTATTTTTCTCTGTTAAGATGATTTTCTTGCTATCAGAAAAAGATATCTTATGGCAAGAAATATTATCTTAGGATATTATAAAGATAAGATTATAAGATAAATTGGAAAATGTAGATATAGTTTCATGACTTTAAGCATATGGATATGAAATATAGGAAAATAATTGTTTGCAGTGCAGTTTAATTCTGTGGCAGCATGGTGAAGTTAAACCCCTCGTAGACCTTGCCAGTTTCCTTTGGGACAGTAAATCATTGAGGACAGTGACATCATACAAATTGTGATGCCTGTCAATTTCATCCTAAGGTGTTGCTTCTCAGCGTACACTGAGTGCCAGGCTGATGTGAGCCCACTGTATCAATCAAAATGCCAGATCATCAACTTGTTTTTATATGGACCTTGAATGATGTGTTGTATCCTGTATGCAAGGGGCTCTATATCTGCATTGGTGGTAACATGAGTGGCTGATCAGTGTTTGGGTATATATCACAATATATCAGCTTGCATTTCTTATAAACAGGGCAGAAGCCAGCACTGAAGAGAAAACCAAAGCTGTAACAAGCCAAGCAGCAAGCCCCGCAGCTAAGCCCACCACAGGAAACCCAGCATGTAAACCTAGGAGAATTCAGGTGACCACACTCAGTACGCCCGGCCAGTCTTCACCGCGACGCATCCAGCCGACGCTGGTCTCCAGTCCATCACAGCAACAGACCAGCAGCAAACCTGCCAGCAGCAGCACAGAGCCCACTAAGTCAGACAATGCAGCAAGCTCATCAGCAAGTACCAGCAGTAAGCCTAAGAGGATGCAGCTGACAACACTAGAGGAATATAAAGACAGCAAATCACAGGTACGCAGCGCTGTTTATAAATTGGTAAACCAGCCCTAAGCTCACACCAGGGTTCCATAAAAAGCTCAAAAACCCTTGTAAATCCTTGAACCTTTGCAATGCATTTGTAAGTAATCTAAGTCAGCAAATTTAAAAAAATTCTTTTATATAATTTCATTCTATTTGCCAGTGATAGCACACCAAGAGAAACAAGGCAAGCTTTAACTTGTAAACAAATTAGCTGTACTCTTGTTGTGTGCAGGTTAATGCTTTGGTAGATATTATCTAGTTAGGCATAACTTGTATTCTGTTAGTTTTGCTATGTACTTTTGTATATGTTGTGCACTTAAAAAACATGTTGATAAATAATGTGTATAAAAAAGTGAAGGAGGATAGCACAGCTGAAGGTATGGGAGGGAGGATGTGGTACAGGAGGACATGCAGAAAGAACTATAGATCAAAATTTACATCTTTGAAAAACCTTTGAAATTCCTTGATAATAATATTTTTTAAAATTTTGGTATTTTTGCTAAAATAAATGAATGTGGTGATAAAATATTGATGATGCGGTGCTGGGTTATTCACAAAACAATTTGCGTCCAAAAATAGTTGAAATCATTATTTTTTTAACTTAATAAATGTGTCAATGGTCATAGGTGATTCCATTTTCTTTATTTCCTGGACAAGAGAGGTCTTAAAATCTTGTAATATGCTTTTAAAATATCAGGGGAAAGTCCTGTCAGCTGTCATCTTGTGAAAGTAAATGAACTGTGTGGTGACATTACTCAGAAAATACTATTTATTGGTTTATCCTGTTGTTCCGGTTATCCCTTACACACAAAACTAGAATGAGCCATTGACATGGCTGCTTATACAAATTATAAATAGCCATGCAGTTTTGAAAGGGCACTGAACAAACATAATCTTAGTTTAACATGAACCTGACAGTTTATAATACATGTACAGAAAATGTGAAATCTATGTTTCAGAAACCTACAACACAAACACACACAGAAGAAACTGAAGAGTCACTTCACCTGATGCTTGAAGAGACAAACGATGCTAGCATGGAAGTGGACGATCAGTCGTCATCATCTGTACAAACAGAGACATCCACTGGCTCCTCTGCTCAGAGTCAGTCAAATACAGAAACGTCAGAGCTGAACTTATCACAGACATTGTCGCAGTCCAGTAGAGACAGTTCAGAGGGAGCCACTGTCTCCAAATCTCCTTCAGTTAAACCTGCTGCCCAAACCAGTGACAAACCCAAACCAAGGCGGGTTCAGCTGACAACATTGTCTACTCTAGGAAAGTAATAACAGATGTGTTATAGTCATAATCAACCAGCGCCATAAAAGTAAGACATAGAGAAGAAATAAAGGGACCTCACAGGAGCACAAAAACAATGATACAATCATTGATGATATCTAATCTTACCAAACATCAGCCAGTCACATTTGGTGGGTTTTGTATGTAAAAAGTTTGAACTTGATGGACCATTTATTTTAAGATAAAAATTTTGTGAATTCTCATCCAGTCCTAATGGAAAGGAAAAAAAATGCTTGTAAATGACAAGAATCTCTCAGTTATTTATGGGTATTTTGGGTTTTTGTAAACTACTGAGAGGGGGTCTGAGGTATGAAACATGGTCCTTTATGCATTGTACAACAATGACCTGTGTGTGAAGTACAGGATCTCCATGTTGTTTTCTTACAATAGTTGTTTCTACAATAGCCTCATGTACAATATACCTCATCCGTTACCAAAGCTGATAAGTGCTGCTATTTTAAGCTGACAGTCATATGAGGTGTAGCAGTGCCAATTTGTCCCTCTTCTGTCTGAATGAATTTATTCTTGTCCTACCACAAAGAAATCATTGTACCCTTAGATGTTTACAGCATGCTTTGAAGAAAGTGAATTGCACCTATTTTTAAGCGCATCTGTGTTCTTCTTAGTTTCATATGAGCTGAATGTCATAAGCCATTTGTTTTATCAATTAAAATATAATAACAGAGTTCTGTAATAAGTACAATGATCGCTCAGGTACGATGTGGAACTCCAGGAAACAAACAGCATTTGGACCATCAGACTGGTAGTGTCAGATGTAATACGTGTCGTTTAAAAGAAGCTCTGATGTGATCCATGGCAACCAAGAGAGGTCTTCTGTGAAATGAGTAATTTCAGTGTCTTTATTTTATCATAAAATTACAAAGCCACAGTATTTAAATCCTTAAAAATTCTGAAAGTCATGAAATTTAAAAATCATGAAATTTCAGTTTGTAAAAAGCCATAATATTATAGAAAAACTAGTTCCTGCAGTTAAACAAAGAATTAAAAAATCATAGCTCCATCCTTACTGCAATGCACACTTGCCTGCACATGGAAGCACTATATATAAAAAAAACATAAGGTGCAGTGCTCAGTTTTATAAACAAGGCTTTTAAAAGTGCTCAGTTTTATCAACAAGGCTTTCAAAAAAAGTAATTTATTATCTTTTGCCCCTAATTGGTATGGAAGATAAAATTGGCTATAACTTAGTATAAGGGACAAATGTCTGTTTATGGGGACTTTCAGCTTGTATTAAATTCTCAGTTGTCACTGGTTACCTAACAACTTCAATAATATTATGCGTTTAAAGCCAGCTATTCATGTAACTTTTCTGCAGAATTTATTTGATATCTGGCTGACATATTAATGAACTATAGGTTATTTCTCTTAAGATAAGGTTCTTATGAAATCTTTGTGATGAATACTAGAGCGTGTTTATCTACAAGCTGTTAGTAAACACGGAATAGGCCCTAATGTTGACAAACAGAAAAAACATGTAACCTAAGGTGGCCAGTTGAATGCATATGAAAATTAAATGGTCACTACTTGCCGAATGCCCTTTGCAAAACTTATTTGCCCAACATGCCATCAGATGTCTCTGTTGAACTTGTTTTGATATTTTTGGTGGGCACCCACATTTTAAACATGTGGAAATTAACCAAAAAACAGCCTGTATTTGAGGTAGGATCAGTGTTTTCATGCATATTTTACAAAAAGGTTCAAGGGTTTATCTGGTTATTAGAAGTCTGTTATAAGTAATGGCCCCTTTAAACTTTTACATGTTTAAGTAAAGATATTGATCTTACTGATATTGGCGCAGTTTGCTAAATTTTTAGTTAATCATTAACATGTTTAGAAAATGGACTGCAGGCTCTAATCTAAGGATGGTTATAAAATATTGAAAGAGAACTATTGACATAGGTGAAATTTTTCTTCTTTGGGGGAAGACTTAGAAGGTTACCATTAAAGTTTTACATATTTAAGTTAAAATATTGATCTTACTGATATTGGTGCAGTTTGCAAAAATTTGTCAGCTAATCATTAACATGTTTACAAAATGAACTGCAGGCTCTAATCTAAGGATGGATATAAAATAATGAAAGAGAACTATTGACCTAGGTGAAATGTTTCTTCTTCAGGGGAGGATGTTTAGAAGGTCACATATCCCTAAAAGAGGATAACTATTACATCAGTGCTATTTTTTTCAGGTTAAATATTGGTGTTTATAGTATGTTGATCAACTTCTATGGACTTTAAATGTATTGGTCTTTATTAGTACATAATCCTAGTTTGTTTATTGTACAGACAAAATGTGGCATAAACAATACACCTGTATATAATGTGATGGTGTTGTTTTCATTTCAAATATGAACAAATGGTCATTTGGTTTCATTATTTTTGCAATATTTAGGTATAATTGTTGAACATGGGCCATATCAAACTGTTTGTCATAGATACTTGATTGTAGTGATTCAGTTAATGCCCTCACACACCCAGCCACAGTTTATACAGCACACATCCTGCTTCCCAGCTCAAACAGTTGATATCTCCACACAACCAGCTGCCGAGCTCCCATATTTGATGCCCCCACACAACCAGCTGCCCAGCCTTCAGAGTTGATGCCTCAAAACAACCAGCTGCCCAGCCCTCACAGTTGAACCCTCTACACAACAAGCTGTCCAGCCCCCACAAAAACAGGTTCCAAGCTCCCACAGTTGCCTTCACACAACCAGCTGCCACAGTTGATAACACCACACAACCAGATGCCCAGCTCCCATAGTTTATGCCTTCACCCAACCAGCTGCCCAGACCTCGCAGTTTAACCCTTCACACAACCAGCTGTCCATTTAAGGTCACAGGGCTAACTTCTTGAATAGGTTTGTGGAGGCATTTTATGCCAATGTTTACATCCAAAACCTTCAATCTTTCACTTTTACCTGACCTAACTGTATAGAAAGAAACCTGTTGAATCTGAGGTCAAGAGTCACAAGACCCACTTCATTGAAAAGCTTGTGGACACATTTTTAGCCAAGTTTTATCCCATACCTTCCACCTAGCAAATATTGTTAAGTTACAAGGGTCAGAAGTCAAGGTAACAGAACTGCACTACTGATTTTAAGCAAACCTGTGAGCTTATGGGATGGTGTGGCCCTGTCTGTCGCATCTTCGTCCGTACGTTACCCAATACTATCTCAAAAATGGCAGGAGCTAACATCAAATTTTGTGCAAAAAATCAGTCATCTATAACTTGGATTATTTCTTTTTTGCTATCTGCATTTACTTTTTTAGGGATTTTAAAGTGAAAAAGCTGAGAACCATTAAAAAATATTCTTTGTATTTGTCCAACCAAATTTTTCAATATTTCACAGAAATAATCTCTAAATCTCTCTCAAGTTTGTTCGAATGGTTCCAGGTGAATTTTGGCCGAGATACTGGAAGCTGAACAAAGTGATTCGGCAAAAAATGGATACTAAAATTACAATATCAGAAACGGCTGGAGCTATCATCACCAAATTTATACTATTATGCAAATGTTGGGTCACAGGACTCGTATATGAAATTGAGGTATTAGTGGGGCTCCCTGCATCAACCTCTTTTGTACGAGGGTCATCGGTCATTAATACATTAACCCATAATTTCTCAGGAATAGTGGGGGCAGCATCCCAAAATTTTATGCAAAAACCTGTCACATATCAAATGTGGGATTGAGCTTTTTGGCGCCAACTGCAATAACTTGCACTTCATGCGGGAAATGCTACAAAATCTTTAAAAATCTTCTTCTCTGAAATCTTTCAGCCAAATTGTTTGTTATTTCACAAAAATGATCCCAGAGAAGAGCTCTCTCAAGTTTATTCAAATTGTTTAGGTTTGATGAATTTTGGCTGAGTTACAGGAATTTGAACTTAGTCATTTGGAAAAGTAAGCATACTGCCATAACAATCTCAGTAACGACTTGAGCTAGGATCAAGTTTTGTGCAAATGATGGTCACATGACTCATATTTGAAATTGCAGTTATTGTGGCGCCACCTATATCACTTTTTTATGGGCAAATACCTCACAAGTTTAGCCTCTTTCACCTTAAAAATGTTTTATGATGAAACTGTCCAGCTGAATCATAAAATTTTTCACAAGAATTATCCTAGTGCAGGGTTCTTTCAGTTGTATAAGAATTGATTGGGTTTGTTAATTTTTGTAGGGTCTAAGAAAGCTGAAGTTGGTCTTGTGGCCTTTTTCAAATGGAGTACTGCAATAGTCTTCTTCTGCAAAACTGTTGTTTCAGTTCTGTAACATTGCACAAAAAATGATTATTAGGGAGGCCTTTGTTCAAGTTTACTAATATGGGTTTTGGCAGAATTATTGGACCTTTAACAAATAAAGGACTGCATCATTAATTTTACTAAACATTTAAAAAAAAAATCTTACGATTATGACAGCTAGAAAAAAAAGCACTGTAGCCGAAGTCTTTCAGTATGTGTAAACAGATTTACTAGCCTGAAATAGTGCATATTTATACATATTGGAAAGCTTTGTCATATACAAGACTGGTGATGCCACCTACAATAATTTTTTTTGCAAAGTGTATGTCCCTGCTTATATCTCAGGAGGGATTCGATATATCAGCCTGAAACTGGGCATATGTATACATCTGAGATAGCTTTGTCATATACAAGACTGGTTGCACCACTTAGAATTGTTTTATGCATCTGTGCACATAGCCAAAGAGTGGTTTGAATTCTCTGCCTGAAATTTTGCATGTCCATACATCTTTGATGGCTTTCTCAGACACAAGACTTGTGGCACCACCTACAATTGTTTTATGCATCTGTGCATATAGCCAAAGAGTGGTTTGAAGTATCTGCCTAAAATTTTGCATGTCCATACATCTTTTATGGCTTTCTCGTAAACATGACTGGTGGTACCACCTACAATAATTTTTGTGTTGTGTGCACTCATGCCAGTATTTCAGCAGTGATGTTTGTGTAATTGGTGCATGTACTTGGGTTCAAAAGGTTTAGTACTTACATTGTACAAATACGTCACACGTGTACTTAGAAAGTAATGCCCAGCATAGCAGCATTATACCTGATCTATATCCCATTGCTCAGGTTCGCATTAGGCCTGTAGGCTTTGTTCATTGTTTAATACATCTAGTCTAATCATGCAAAGGGATTCTCTGCTTTATGGTGATTTGTTACAACCCTCTCACACTTGTTAACAAATGTTCAGTGACCTATAATCATATGACAAATTTATAGTGGACATGCTTCCATAACATACATCAACCAACTCATTACATAAACAAAATTAATACAAACACAAATATTGTAAATAGATGGTTTATTGAGAGGATCTCTGAAGAACCAGGTGTCACAAGAAAATTATTTCAGCTGTAAATCTGTAGGGAATACAAAACGCTTGGGTACGGACCGTATCATGAACAGAACATACAACTTGTGGTAGCACCTATCACAGAATTTACAAACATGTAGGTCAAATCTGTATATAAATAGGATTAAATATAATATTAAGTGACAAAAATAGGATAATTTTGGTTTCATGATGTGAATATTGGCATACTGGGAGATATTTTTTATAAAACTTAATATATTACAAAGCTGCAGTTCAGATGAAAAATTGTAGGATATCTCACACATGGGTCTTGTTTGAAATATGCTGTGCATGCTATTCTTCAAAGATGATAAGAACTATATTTAATTAAGCATTCCAATACCTCTTAACTAATCTCATGAACAAATTTAGGGGGGATCAGCTGCCTAATTAATAATAAGCATTATTCCACTCCCCGTAGTTATGAAGCAAAAAAATAATGGGTTTCTGTTACCCAAATTCATTTTCATAAACAGCCTCTACTACCCTTATAAGAATAATCTTTTTATAAGTAGTAGTTCATTGATACATGCATTAAAATGAATAATCATTACTATAATTAATAATAAACAATTCATAACCAGCCACCAACAAATTGCATCATGGGAAACCTGACATGAGCATGCATCTACAAGACTTTGGGGGAATAAAGTTTGACATGATGGGGCATTCAATAGAATGAACTGTGTATAAGTAAATATAGAGAACTTTGATTAAAACCTGGTCTCGTTAATTAGGTAAATTATCTAGCTTCCACTTGTGTTGATGCCGCAGGAGAGTGGCGTGTGGAGAGTGAAACAAGAGGGAGTGCAGAGTCGCTGCCGCATCTGTCCCCTGGTCATGGTTTGCTCTCCCTGTTGTGCCAGTGTAGCCACACGCCTATTTGAAAATAAGTCTCTAGATTCATCTTGTGTTTATGCTGCTTGATGTGGCTTACGCCTGGTACCCGAATTCCTTGGCATCATCTTCTGTGAAGTCTCCATAGCGCCACAGGTTCTTCTGTAACCAAATATAGGTCAATGACATGGTCAAAGTATATTCAAATGTGTAGTGACCCTTATAAGTGCCTTTTCCCAAAGGGGAGGATGAGGCTACTGCACATGGCTCTGTTTGCATGCGAGTCTGCAAATATGTAAATCTGTGTCTGGACGTCTTAATTAAATAAAAGGGACCAAATCATCTGTAAAGCATGTTGAATTAACACAAAAAATAGCGTCTTCTGTTTGAAATAAATTGGTACCTGCCAAAATATTATCCTGAAACCGTAGGCTTACTCCTGTACACGAGTGTGATAACAGTTGACTAGGTGTGATCACAGATATCATCATAAACACAGCGAATGGGACTCTGTGAATGGCGCTGCCAACAACACCTGTCAATGAGGAGGTGCCCTGAATGACTTGGCCAATAAAAATGTATTACAAGTTCACAAGTTTGAAATAGTCCTTGCATGGGATCTGTTGTGCAAGTGCCAAATTGGACCTCCTGTCACACAGCCTTGTTAAGGTAAACAGAGACACGTTGATAGTGTTAATTCAAAACACAAGACCATAACAAGGTGTTAAACAGCCTTTTTGGAAGGTAATGAGACTGCTTACTGGGATGGTTTTGCTGGGAAATTTTTATATAAAGCAATACTGAACTGATATTGTGAAAGAATAATCACAATATTGTTCCTGATAATGTCCCTTTAAATACTTATGACTTATCCACTTGAAAAATTTACACAGGGTAGTTCCCTGCAGCATTTGTCCTATTCAGAAAATACCTGGATCCAGAATGAAGTTTCTACAATTTGTAAGCTGAAGCAATATTAAACTACTTCATTCTTCTTTTGCCAGATGGCAGCAGGGGAGGGTCTGCAGTGTCAGATTATGAATGTATCATACCTGATAGTAGGATGGCCAAGTGACCTTTTATTGGAAGTATTTAATGTTTGGTGCTGACATGGTCCAGACTGCAAAATACTCTTTTTTTAAATTTTGTAATAAATGACTGAAACAATGGACTTAAAAGAGAATACCATATCAGACGAAAGAGCAAAGACACCAAATAATAATTATATTTTGTAAGGTGTGAAACTTATAATTTAATATTTATAAACTTTAATATTTATATGTTTGACCATCTTGTAATAACAAAGCAGAGAGATTCAGCTCAGCTGGAACAGTATGTTAGCATTGTGACTCAACAAGACCAATGGTGATTAAACTAAGCAATCTCTTAGCTTAAGCTGGTCATCTCTGTATTAACAGTATACCTCCTATAATAAAACATATCCTATATAAGCATCTAGATGCGATGATAAGCAAGTATGTTGAAAACTATTGACAAGAACAGGAGCAGAACATTTTTGTTTAACATTTCCTGCTGCTGGCTTTGTAAACTTTGGTCAAAAGTTCAATCTCAAGCTTTCTCAATACTGAAATTATTAAAATATTTAAAACATCAGTAACTACTTGCCCTGTTTGTTTTGGCTTTATCCTGGGCCTTGTTGTAAGTCTGCACCAGTTTTGCCAAGCGCTTTTCTCTCCTCTGTTCAACTATCAACAAGCCCTCCCCGACCAGAGCCTGCGCAATGTCGTCCCTTGAGTCTGATGCCAAGAGACTCACATAGACCACTCCATTATTTGTGTACTCGGGGTTCAGAAGACACTGCTGGTTGATGATGTCATTATACAGCGCATCAATCGCATCCTGTCGAGCTTCCTCCTGTATAAATAGGTCATGTGGTGAAAATTAGTCAACAGGCGAAAAATTAGGTATTATTCTCAGGCATTTTTTTCCAGAAATCTCTGCAATAAGGATATGTTTTAAGGCTGTTCTTGTTGTTATCAAGGTATACTCAGTATATATTTATAGTTCAACTGTAAAGGTTTAATTCAAATAAATGAGAAGGATCTACTAAGCAGTTTTTGGAAACCACAAGTCATCTTCTGATAGTATTTCACTGGAATATAGATTATAATACAGAATTACTATCCAACCCTCAATAGTAATTGCCCGCTGAGCCATTATTATTATTTTTATAAATATTATTATTACCATTATATTATTTATTATTAATATAATTATAAAATCATCCAGGCCACAACATGCATAATTCTGATGTCAGTCATGACCTGAAGCATGAAATAGGCGAATCATCAGTTTTGTGTTAATATTTATATAAGATTTTAACTTCTCATACATGCATGAGATTTTAGGTATTTTTAAAGTAAGGAGCCACTTGAGAAAAAGTGGTCACTAGTGCCCATTTATTCAGGTTTCAACATTGCAAGAGGTTGACTGAAGATGCACTTACGTCTGTGGGGAGGCTGACACAAGCGAGTCCATACAGTACTGCTTGTGATGGAAGCCCGTGGAACGTTGCTGGCAGAACAGCAAGCTTAGAACTCGTGGTCTGCTCTCTCTGTAACAAAGAAAACAGGATTTAAATGTTTTATCAGTAAAACTATCAAACAGCTCATAGCTTCTTAATGTATAAGCATATTTTGTAAATACCCTTATCCCTGAAGGTTACGCTCCATAAGCAGCGGTTAAGCTTTGCTCAACCAATCGCTACACTAACCGCTGCAAAAAAAAAACCACTGTGTTCCGAGCGTACTCTAAATGTATGGGCCAATGGCATTTCAATTATGCCTGTAGGCTATAGGTTTTGACCTGTAACCCAAAATTTACAGTTTATTCCTTCTGTACATTTTACACAAAGTAGGTCCCTACAATATCCAAGTCTTGCTTGAAGATGTTCAAAACCCAGAGTCCCAATTCTAGAGTTTACAGAGTAAAGTTATGTCAAATTTTAGTTCTTTCTCCATCTCGCAGATGGCGCAAGGTAAGGGTCTGCAGTCTCTCAACTGTCTAAATGCATAAATCATACACTTCAATGTACATCAACATAAAACCAAGATGACCAACTTAATACCCATCACTTGACCTTTGACCTGACACAGTATCAGAAACATGACATTCAACACAGTGTTTTCTGTCCGCCCGTCATGCATATTCATCACAAAAACAGTGTCAATCTGGGTCCATTAAGCTCCTTATTAGTAATACTCACATCTTTAACTCATATGTGTTTGTAGGAGTTGTTGTATTTCTTTATTTGGTAACAATTGCTTAAAACAGAATTTTTTTTATTCAGTGATAGTTCCTAAAGTTATTAAAAACTATTCAAACATTGCTCAATGCTCATCTAATACATTAGACAGCTGAAGGGGCTATGGACACATTTAATTTTGTGACAGACAAGACCTTTAACTTCATGGATCTTGCTTCACGGATAGGCAAATTCCTTTAAGTCTTACAACTTTTAAGTGTATGACCTTATACCTTACCCATTTAAATCCCTGCTTATCTACTAGTATATAATACACTAGGATTATCAATCAAAGTATGAACAGTTTTGTTTTGCACTTACATTGCCGTAGTCTACATACAGAACACTGACATTGTTGTTGGTAACTTTTTCCACCTTGGCTCTGTACCTGAAAGACAAGACAACAGTCTTAGTGGACTGAAAATGGTTGAAATAAAAAATATTAGCAGCAGACATGGTGCCTAGAGTCCTGATTATTATCATAAGACTGAAGAAATATAAATTTAAAATGCACAGAATGTATCTTTTGCTCAGTTAATATGAGAAAAATATGAACTGCATTTACATCAAGCTCCAATTTATCATGTCTTTCCAAGGATGAAAAGATACTATTTCTTATCCAAAGCAAAGTTTCTATTGACAAAGAACTGAATGATAGGAAGTATGCCTAAGGTCCAGAAAATATAACCAGATTTTCTTCAGACAAGATATATTACCATATCTTCTCGTCAGAAAATTTTCTTGCCTCTCTCCCAAGAAAATATTTCTTGCCATATGATATTTATCTCTGGTGGCAAGATAAATTATCTTATCAGAAGCAATAAAAAGTCTTATTTAGATCAAATTTCTTAACAATAAAAAGAAAAATGTTCTTGTCCCATTCCCTGCAAAATATGCTTCCACATTTTTTTTATTGTAGTATGAAAATTCACTTTAATATAAACTTTATTTTACATGGATTGTACAACTAGTTATGATAATAAATGCCAGGCGCACTCCATGCCTCAGATGTTTGCACTCAGTTGTCAGTAGCATACACTTTATCACGCAAATTACATGTCTGATATGAAGACATTAAATATGTTGTAAATAAGGACAGTCTGAGTTTATCAGTGTGTGGGTGCATGCAGTTTTCTGCCTGTTATGTCTGTATGTGTATCTCATCTCAATGACTTGAAATGACCCTCACCATTCATTATCTTGAGAGAACTTGGCTGCACAGAGGTCTCCCTTCTTTGGCGTGTATGAGCCGGTCAGTGGTGGGTTGGACTGCATCTCATTCCTCAGTTGTTCCATCAGCTTCTCCAACTGTGGACCTGTTAAGTATTAAGAAATACCATTCACAAAGGTGCAAGAATTTTAATGCACCAGTCATGCATCTATGACAGAATTACCCAGCATAAGGGTTTGCTATTCAGTGATTGTGATAAAAGCTGAAGATTCTGTGGATATTTCATTATTATATTTACTAAAATGATAAATTATAGATTATATGGAGAAGAAAAATATTTGTCTCTATTATGAAATGTTATCCACAACAATATATAAGTATAACTGATAGTATACTGGTGTTAATATTACCTGTGAGGGTTTAATGTAAAAGAAAAGGACATTTAAATTTGTTTTTCTTCATTATTATTCTACAGATTTTACTAATGTCAAGTACTCACCTGTACTTGTCAATTACAAGCAATTTAAAAAAAAGAAAATAATCAACAAAACATTTTTGTGGCCACATTTTCAGAAGCATGACATTCAACATTATATTTTCTGTCCGCCCGTCATGCATATTCATCATAAAAACTGTGACCAAACATTATATTCAAATTTGGCCTATTTTGGTTCTTATTTTTCAGTTTCTAATCAAGAATGTTCATTTATCAGTGTTCAGATATATGGTGTCCTCATAGGTGGCACTAAACTGTAAAAGTATCAGAATAATTCATGTGACAAGCAGTTATGTGAAGCCACGATTACCCACCATTATCGACATTCTGAGCATAGAAGTTGCCTTCGTCTGTGACTTCTGTGACCACAACATTTTGGTAGTTAACCTTTCTCTCTGCAGGTTCTTCTGTGACCTCCACTTTTTTTGGCTCCTCATATGTTGACCAAACCTGACAAAATAATTACCAACTACATCAGTGCTAGGAATAGCAGCAGTTTTTCCAATCTCACTTAATGCCTGATGAGTGTCAGAGAGGCAGTATCTGTTATATTAGAAATATACACTGCGAATCCAAAAGAGGAAACAAATATCATTTTTACAACACCTAACAGGCTACAAGCACATCATTACTTAGAATAAACCAGGCCTACCTTTAAATATGTTTGACTACTTTCTAATAATATCTACCATGTGCAAAAAAAGATCTCATTAAACTAAGGACACTACTTTTAATGCACATCTGCGGAAATTTTTGACTGTATTCAAGTATGTGTCCTGTGTGACACCCTAGTCATTCCAGGAGCAGAAAATTATGGCCACTGTATATTCACATATATTCTTTTACATTAATAAATTCCTCATTCATTAACGTAATAGGATGGAAGTCCATTGCAGCATACTTTTCTGTATGACTAAAAGGCTGTATCTGTCCACATGAAATATCTACTGAGTTGAGTATTCATGGCTTTGCAATAGCAGAACAGGTATCAAATGAAAAAAAGAAACTAAATATCCACCATTTTAATTGAATCAATGGGTATTGGTCATATGACATGCCTAATAACAGGGAAACCTGTAACTTTAGCTGTGTACAGACTACCTTGTACCTACCCCTAGTTTTTGTGCCTTGGCTTTGTTTTCTCCTTCTGTCAGCTGACGATAATAGTTGCTGCGCTCAGCTGTAAAGTGAACCTTGGCCAGGCCTCCCTCAACCAGGGCCACTGACATGTTGAGACTATCCACCCACATCCAGCCAATGAAGTTACCACCTTTATCCATGGCCTCAACTTCTACCTCCACCTGAACAAAGTACAAATTAATTGATAAACAAGTGACCCATGGGTCATGACGCTCAGCTGCCAAGCATGACCTGCGACATCATGGGCTGAGATTCACAACTTCCAGTCAAATTTTGAAGAACCAATTTGCCAATTTGTTGAAATTTTCTACGACAAAAGAAATATATATCACCTATGTCTGGTTAAAACACAGTGAATTGATGGTCTGAGGAAAATGAATGATTGTTAAGGTATCCAGAACTATTCCCATAGCTTACTTGATACCTGTCAGTCTCAAAAGGAACACCACAAAGGGCAAATATAAGATCAAAATATATAGCAAAAAATCAAGGAAATCCATTCAAGAATTATTGAGAAACAGGTGCTTCTGTATGAATTTTTATTCAATACAAGCCAACTGTACTGCACTTTCATATATGATGATAATATCTATTAAGAAATATTTGACCCAATCCTTTGCAAGATTACATTAATATACGTCCGACTGCCTTCACTTTAACAGTTCTTGAGATAATATGATATAAAGGAATTTAAAGATGGTTGCCTGGTGGCCATTTTGGACTTCTGACAGGTCTGAAATCAGACAACAACCATTCTCTAAATCAGACCAAAAATTGAAGGAAAATTACTGAAACTGCACTGAAAAAAGGATTTCGAAGGTGCCTAACTGGCAGACATAATGGATTTCTGACAAGTCTGACATTTGATATCACACATCCTCCAATAAGAGACCAAACTTGGGACAAATTCTCCAAATGATGTTACAGTAATGAATGTCCAAAAAAATTCAAAAGGCATGTTCAGGCGCTCATATCAGATTTACAGATATGCAAATGTAAATGTGTAGGTTTTTATTATCACTCTGCTTTTCAATGGGGTCAGCAGAGTTGGTAAACTACAAAACCTGAAAGAAAAGAAATGCAGAAAGCATGACTAAGAGTCTTGTAATAAAATAAAGCCATCCTAAATCAAGTACACATCCACATATTATGAGAACAAACACTTGCTTTTATATGTGGTGATTTATATAAAAATATTCAGATATCTAGGAAACTAAGTTTATTGTTATGATTTCATAAAATAAACTGCAAAATGTTCCCATCATCTTATAAATCAGTAGCTAAACCTTAATACTATACTCTCATAGTGTTAATTCCTGGCTGAAGTATTCCAACAACAGTGTTTTGTTATGCAGTAACGAGGTACTTATCACTCAGCCTTATCACTTAATAGCCTGATACAAAAGGGAGTCATATGTCACCAGTGTCACTCACAATTACAGCCACACGGTGAGATGTACCAGCTGGAGTGCAAGCTTATATATACAAGAAAAATAGAGATGGTCTACAAAATAAGTTGACCTGACCTATGACCTTGGCCTTTTTCCCACATATCAACTGGATTCTTTCTAAATGATGGGTAACTACTGACCAATTACATCTGGCCGGGTGTAATTATTTGGCAACCAATGAGTGAATAACTTAGACCTGCAACCTTTAACCTCCTGACCAGCTGACCTCAAAATCAATTAGTTATTTCTTCATGCAAAAAGACCCATAAATATGAAGTTTGAATCACATTGAGTGATGCATAGATGTGGCATATGTGAAAGACTGGGGGTTTGGGTTGAACAGTTTCACTTAAAATATGTTCACAAGCATTTAGAACAATATTGTGACCTTGACCTTTGACCTTTTGAACTCAACATCAATAGGCTTCTTCCCCTATTGGTAGGTAAGCCATATATGACAGATGGAAAGTATAGATTGAAAAGTTTGCCTGAAAATGACTCAACGCAAGAAAAGGGTGCTGTGAACTTGACCTTTGACCTCAAAATCAACAGGTCTTTTCCCCTGTTAGCAGAGAAGCGATATCAGTGCTGAAAGGTTTGGAATGAAAGGTCTAGCTTGAAATGTGTCCACAACCTTTTCAAAGAAGTGGATCCTGTGACCCTGACCTTTGACCTTGTGACCTCAACATCTATAGGATTCTTCTCCCACTTAGTAGGTGAGCTATATGTGAAAGATCAAAGAATTGGGATGAAAGGTTCGGCTTAAAATGCATCCACAGGCTTTTCAAAGAAGTTGGTTCTGTGACCTTGACCTTTGACCTCAAAATAATTATGGTTCTTCCCCTGTTGGTAGGTGAGCTGTATGTGAAAGATGGAAGGTTTGGGATGAAAATTTTGGCTAAAAGAATTATTTCTGGGGGGTGCAAACACACCCCATAACTTCGAGAATATAGGTCGCAGTGACCTAATTTCAGGTTTGCAAGGAGATCTTTTTAGAACCTCTAAGACTGCATAGGGTTCATGGCCCTAGCCCCTACGGTTATGATTTGTGCCTGGTAACGGCCGGCCGGCCGGACAAACGGAAGGACGACAGACAAAGACCCATCGCTATAGCCCAGCATGACTGAAAGTCAGCTGAGCTAAAAACATGATTAGATTCTTTATGTTAAATAATAACATTTGGAAAGATGGCAAACAGATAAAGCTCTTTCTGTGGGAGTTGAAAAAGGACAAATATAATCCAAATGTACAAGGGAAATAAAGCCAGCCAGGATCTTCTTGATACGACAAAGAAGATGAAGACCTTTGCTGCTTTGAAAGGGTTGATTGTACACAATGAGTTAATTTTAGTATATCATTCATTACTAGTGACATTTCAGTAAAGACCCATTAGGCCACTCCAAAGAGACTGAATCAAACTCAAGTTCTAATGCAAACTTAGCTAAAACTAAGCAGCAATCTGTCATTTCTGTGCTAAGTTTCTGTGATATATTTTTCTTGATAGCAGTTACTGACGACAAAACTTTAATATCAGGATGATTGAACATTAAATGCATCATGCTTTTTACATAGCTCTGCAGGTTTGCCAGCAGCCAACTCTGAAAAATTCCCTGACTTTACCCTGATTATACCCCCACAGTTAGCTGATTTTCATGGATAAAAAAACACACCAAATTCCAATTTGGTCCCCAAAACGTCATTTTACTGCTAACCCTTATTTGAAAATTGTAACTGGAATGCTGCAGAAAGCAAAAGCAAACTGAAACTGAAATCTAAATATAACCTTACACTCTGTTATCAAGATTTATCATGTGTATAGTGTTATCACATAATAACAACAAATGGCTTCAACTGATCAAAGTAACTGCACTGTATTCTGCCTTTGTGGCTTTAAATATCACAAAATTCCCTGATTTTTTATGAAATTCCCTGATTTTCCCTGACCATGAACAAAATAATTTTTCAATGCCTGCTGGCAACCCTGCTCTTTTAAATGATATTTGTTTCAGGATGCCAGCTAGGTGCATCAATCGTTTGCCAGGCAATGCCTGCAGCTTACAGACAGACTGTCATTTACTACCTCCATACAGGAGAGTATTCAATATCCCTTATTTAATTCACCCACCTCTCTCTGAAGACACAGTTCTTTACTAAAGACGAGCGCTTCCTCCCCGTGAGGTTCTGAGGGCAGCATGGTTCCTCCAGTTCCAGGTCGTGAGGCACGTGGACATTCAATTCCTGAAACAAATGTAAGTTAAAATATAAAAATAAAATTATATTGAAGATGGTCACTTCTACAAACAGAAATTCTCTTCTTAGGCTGAACAAATATTTTTCATTATGTATTATCATGTGTAATTTGGTTTGTTGTACAATGAAGAATGCTTTTACTGAATAACAGAAAAGTCACTCTTATAATATAAAACTGCCTAAACTGGGTAACCGGAATGACCTTTGGACTTCTAATTTTGTTGGCTGAAATGATAATGAACTGTTTGAAAATAGGCTACTTTTCACAGAGGCCTGGTTGAGGCTGATAATCAGACAGCTTGTACCTATGTTTTGAGCCCAAAAGGTGCTATGGGAGGAGACCCCTGCTGGCACTAAATGAAATTTGTTCTGTGTTGGTGAAAGTCTGCAGGTGAGAGTTACAGCACAATCCAGCAGAGACCTACTCTTAACTCAGATAACAAAACACTTGTTTTGTGAAAATGCAAAGAAAGTGAGTCATCCTTACCTCCCAGCAGGAATGTGATCAGGCAGGTCTCTCGTGGGATGAATAAACGGAAACGAGAACCACTGGCAACAAACTCTACAATGGCCTCACAACGTCCTGCCCTCTGTAGGAATGGCAGGAACTGTTTGGCTTTTGGAACGTCCTGTTAATACGAATAAGAACTGAAGTTTTAGTTTCATGGATTATAAATACATAGAATGTTGTAAAGTTTAGAGGTCTTTCCTATTACAAGCTACTGAAACAAAATCTGTATGCGCTACTTTATTTCCCAATTTTTAATTATACCAGGTTTAAAAAAATCAGAATTTTACTTCTGAAAGCCTTTACAATCCTCATCTAAGTGAACCCCAGATATTCATTAGAAATTGTCTGGATGTTTGAATTTTTGTGGGTTTTTCAAAAACACAACTGGTTACAAATAAAACCAGAACTAAGATAGCAGACAACTGTCTAAGAAACATAACATCAAAAGTCATAAATGAAACTGACCAAATCAATGTTTTAACAAAATAATCACTCATAGTCTTCAAGGTTGATTTGCTACATCAAACAACATTTAATAAATTCATTTAAAGACAAATGCCTCTAGATAAACTGCTACATCCGTGACAAAAATTAGTCTAAGCCAAAAGAAAAAAAATTTTTTTAAATCAATAACAACATTTTTTGAGTAATTCAAATTGTAAATTTTCCCAGTTTTTCACCAATATTCTCATTAAATCATACAGTCTCAAATATTAAGAAATATATAATCACTTAACCTCCATATTTATGTATAATTTCTTTCTCCATTTGTCATGCACATGTGGCTGTTTTGTCAGCGGATTAAAATCCTTAACAACTGTCTCCAGACATAATAAAAACACAAATATTGTCACATTAAATATATTTTGTATGGATTCTTTACTTTTATGTTGAATAAAATATTTCTCTCTCTCTCTCTCTCTCTCTCTCTCAACTAAAACATGGAAATGAGTATTGGAATGGAACTTGGCTATTCTGTGAACAAATGATCAAACTTACCCCAGATACGTCAGCCACTCTGTGAGTGGGTGTTTCTTTCTTGCTGTGAAGTCCGACAGCCTTTTTGACAGCCCTTGTCTCAGCAGACAGCAACTCATCATAGTGGGACGACCTCTGATCGTCATCTTGTCTGTACCTGATGACTGTCGCAAAACCCTTACTGACCAAAGCCTCCGCTACATTGCTGTATAATATGCAACACATAAATCACACTTCTGTAAAATATGAATATTTTAATTATTTTTCAAACTGATAATTAAATACTCATCAAAATGTTTCAATATTTAAAAAAATTTTATAATGTTTATTGTGATATGGTACACAACACATTAAATGTTTGAACCTTTGTAGGTGTCAAAATATTTGTTTTCCAGAGTGAGATTCAAAGCATATGGATAAAAGCATCAGAGTAAAGCAAATAAAACTGAGTTGTTTAGAAGAGCCACACAGTTTTTATAACACAGTAAAGTCTGTTTCATCCCCTCAAGTACACCTGTTTTCTTTTGCTATGAAAATTTTAATTAGTTACATCTCAAGGGAAACAATTATAGTGAAAGTAAGAAGACAAATGTAAATACATACCTACCTTACATCTTATCTAAGAAACAGAATTAATTAAAATATGAAAAATCAGTCTACATTTTACAAAATATCAATAAGCACAATGGACACTTATGGCAGTCAAGGTCATTGGTCACATGCAAAAACAACCTCAATTGACAGCTGCTCATTGGATGACGTCATGTAAACACTCTATATACAAGTGACTTATTAGGTTGTCACTTCAATATGTAGTTTTCTAGGAAATTATTGAAAAATATTAACTTTTAAGAAAACAATCTACAAAAAAATAGGTGGACAGCAGGTGGTGAAACAGATCATATTTGTTTATATTTAAATCCAAGCTCAGGTTAGTATAATTAGTGTTAGTGAGAAAGCGACCTATACATTAAAGGTTATTTTGATTTTTAACTTTGGTAACTGAACACAACTACTTACATAGTCTGGAACATAATGGTACAACAAATCTTTTCTGGGAAGCCTTGGTTGGCGGGCTGGATGTAGTCCACAGTCACATTCACCTAGTAACAAAAAGAGCAAATTTAACAAGTTGCATAATCCTGGGATAAACTAGGTTGCTTTTACTTACATAAAATTACAAATGCAAGAATGGCATTGTTCCAACATGCACCCTGTTCACATGAAACATTAACAATTTAAATTTAAACAATTTTCACCTTATTTTGATAGCCAATGCAAAATCAATATTAGCCCTTAAACAAAGCTCTGGTTCTATATAATGATAAATTCCACACTTTAATACTATCAAAAGAAGCTCATTTATCGATACATCTTTCATTTGAAATTCAGATCATCCAGTTTATATTCACAAATATAATTTTTTCACAGGTTAGCAGTCCTTAAAATTAATATTAATAACTGCTGTTTTTGTATTAAGAATCCAAAATTATGATTAACTGAAAAAGGAATACACTTGTTGTTCATAACATAAATTTTCAAGGAAATAAGAAAATGAATTCATTGCTCAATCCATACTTTCAGTCTCAGACTATGTGGAACAATTTTTACTGTGTGGCCTTTATCAAATTAGATAATCCAAGATTTGTAGTGGCCTAATGCTCTGTCTTTAGAATGATGTCAGTGTAACATTCCATAAAATAATGGAGGATGAAAATTAGGTATGAAAAAACAAAATACGGTAAAAGAATTTCACACACTAAAATCAAAATATTATTTCAGGTGATTAATACTACTATACACTAATAACAATGTTAACAAATTCTGTGAAATTTCTGTCATTACAAAAGCAATGACACATTTATAAAGCAGCTGTCTAGTAATTTACATAAACACATGCTTCAGTTGGAAATGTACCTTCTTTCCGATCAGTTTCTTGCGAAGGAATTCTCGCGCTTCAAACATGTACGGGATGTCATACAGTGGCCTGGGTCGGGAGCGGGTTTCTTTCTTTTGCTCAGCATCAGGATCTGCTGTGGCTCTGAAACAAAAAATTTGTTGAATTTATGGCCTCCGCTGCTGCCTCTTGTTGTCTTTCATGCTTACCACATCAATATGTTTCAGTTTTTTTTTTGCCTGATGATGTCTCCACATGTCATGGTGGCTGTGTTTAGTTTTCATGGTGCCCTGAAGATATCTCCACATTTCATAATTTTGGTTGTGAATAGGAACAAAGTTTAATATTTTTGTTTTGGAGCTGGAGAGAATAAGTTTTCAGTCAGATACTCCAAAACCAATATCAACCAATGTTTTCATGATTGCAATCACTGACCCAAATTGGAATGAAATTGGATAATATTTAGGAAAGTTATCGCATGGAAACGAAAACTTTAAGGACGGACAGACAGACAGAGGGACAGACAGACAAACCCAAATCAGTGTCCCCCTTTGTGAAAAGCGGGGGACAAACAGAACTATCATGGGCTCAATATGTTGAGGTGATTTGAGGGGCAGGGGATGTCTCTTTCATTTTTTCAACAAGAGGTGAAGTACCATTTTATATCTCCACATTTTGCTTTTTAAAATTGTCAAAAACATAATAATGTGCAAAAATATGTCATTAGCATAAATGTGTCAGTGTATAGCAAAGTTCTTCAAATGGTAGTGCTTTCAGAAATGACCAAAGTATCAAAATGACTGATAATAAAATAAAATTTCAAAAAGCTTCAGATATGGGAAAGCAAACACTGTCCCAAAGATAGCATTGAAAGTTTGTGCCCTGTAATGTTTTTAATTGAAATAATTGAAAAATGCCCCATGACATTGTGGTATTGCTGCCCTTAACTATAAACACAATGGACAACAACCATGGCACCATTGCTGTGTGTTGATTTGCCAACACCTTTCAGCTTTTATAGAAATGGCACATACATGTGGAGTGACATCATTGTCCTCTGTGATGTCACACCTGCATTCCAAAGATGGCCATATTTTCACATGTTACGTCCCGGTGTGAACAAATGTGCTGTGAAACCCTTTAAACCACTCATTTTGAAGTTATTTATGCATGGATTTACACCAAAATTGAATGTCTTGGAGATGTTCACAATACCAACCTGTATGATTAATTTCAATAACATCTGTGATACTGTTTTTCAGACACTTGAAGACACACAAAATCAAGTGAAAACAATAACCCTCGCTTCATATAGGGTTAATGTCTCCACATGTCATCAGTTTTGTTTTAAATTGGGACAAAAGGGGAATTTTTTGTTGGTTTTAGAGCTGATGAAAATAAATTTTCAGACAGACACTCCAAAACCAGTCCCAACCAAGGTATGCATGAGACCAATCACTGACCCAAATTTGAATGAAATCATATTATATTTAGGGATGTTATCACATGGAAACGAAAAACCTGACAGAGACCTAGACAGACAGACAAACAAACCAAATCAAGGTCCCCACAAAAAAAATAACACATTTTATCATTAGCCAATGGTTACTGTTTGACATCATGGTTCCTGGAATTCTGGTGATTTTAACCAAACCCTGGGCTTAATCATGAAGCATTCCTAACTGCAGCATGCCCACCTTGTAGAATAACAGGCTAGTTTGGTTTAGATTCACTGTAACAGGTACATGACATTTTCTTTCACTTTCGACAGCTGATATGTATAACCTAGGCACTTCCTCTTGTGAACATATAATCATTTCTAAGAGCAATGGAACTAGCACTTCTGCACTAGATGTTGACAAAGGTCAAGGTAAACTAAATGCAAAGACCCCGTAATCAGCCAAGCATGAACCCTTGACTGAGAGCAGTATGAATACCTAGTTATCTCTGAGGTTCTGACAGCTACTATTTTTATTAGGCAGTAAAAGCATGTTTCATAAAGTACACATATTTCTTACACTGCCCTTTTTCATTTCACAAATCAGGAGGTACCAGGACATTCCTAAACATTTTAAATTTGATTAAATATTAAATGTACAATGATAGTTATATTTATTCCTAAGTACCAATGTCATATTCATGAATAAATATCAAGTGATGCTTAAATTTATTGTATTTTTCCCCTTTTTTTGCACACAAATGTTCTCTGTGCCCAAAACAAGGAAATAACAAGCATATTACAAAGCTACCCATGTAGAGTGGATAATTTTGGTGTGACTGTGGTTATTAAATTGTATATAATATTTAGAAAATCATTAAGTAGCTTTAATCACATATTAAGTATTTCATGAAGTTGTGCAGTTTCCTAAATCCCTATCAATATCAGAAGCCTAAGTAACTGGTGTAACTATTGAAAACTTGAAAAAGATGGAGTGAAAACTGAACTAGATAACACCTGCAATAGTGTCAGAATGTCAGAATTTGTCCAAAATTGGGATATATTTGTGTACTCACCTTGGTGGCCTTATACTGGCAAGGAATACTTTCTTGTAAGTGCTGTCACCAGTCTTGATGACAAGGGAGTCTCCATTCACAACCTCCACTACCTAAAACACAAAGGATACTGTCATAATAAAGATAATTCAGGATGAATAACTAACTTCTAATTCGTAAAAAATATTAGAATTTAAACTTATAAAATGAGCAATGAAAAATATATATAAAATAGCAGCACCTCTACCATGGAGCCCTATGCTGAAAACTATAAAGAACATTTTTGAGGAAGAACTCCAATATTTTTTCTGTAAATTTGACAGTACTGGCAATGCCACTTCTGTGTCACTTCTGGTAAAACTTCCATTTTTTATGCTCTCTTATGCATTTCTTAATCTAAGTATGTACATTTGCAGAGTTCCATTTCGGTTTTGGACTATGTGACAAGGTGGAAGCTCTCACATCCGATCATATTATTTTATATCCTGGTGTCACACAGGCCTGATGCCTACTGCACCTGCAGGTCCTGGGTGTGAAATCATCCCCAATGCCAGGTCATAATACCCAGGAACCCCCCTAAGAAGCACTTGTTTGTGAGTGATACATGGCTGTGGGGACAGCCTTCCCATTAAACCTGGAGAGTGCTCAACCTGGTAGGGCCTACCGTGAAAATTTCACCACTTCAGCTGAGATTTGAACTCACACCCTCCTGACTTTGAATACTGTGCTCTTCCCCCTGAGCCACAGAAGCCGGTACCATAAACAAGAACTTACTTTTCCTGTGAATGTTTTGTCCTTTATGTCCAGCTCAACGCTCTTCGGCTGGTAGTCTTTCCAAATGCGGACTTTCTTTTCCTTGGCAATCCTTGAGCACAAAAAAGTGAATCCTCGTATGTAGTTTGTAAAAGACAGACATTGTTCTGAACAATTTTTGTTATTGTTATTAATGTTCATGAGCACTGAATACTTTTTACTTCCCAAAGATCAAATAGTATGACCAATCATCTGGCTCTTCCCCTAAAGGTTAGGTATACTGTATTTTGTTGTTACTGAAACAAACAAATGATTGAAAATGATTATTTTGTTTTACCCAAAAAAGTCTATAGATTAGAGAAAATGGCTATAAATGATCCAATATTAGATGCCCTGGCATTATACCCATAATTTTGACATGACAACTGGATTTTAGTATTTGCACAAAATGGCAGCCCCCATGAGCTGTTTCAAGAAACTGGAATGTTACATGAAAGCACTCTGAGCACAGTGTCCTGGAGAGAGTTTGGTGGCTTCAACTTTCAAAGGATATAATATGTTCTTCTATTTGATGATTAACAAATTTAAGAAATTCACCATCAGTAATAAAGCAGTGACTTTGCATATTACAACTGAAGTACTCACTTTTCTGCTGCTCTGAGCTTATCAGCTCCCTGGCTAACAACTCCCATACTCCAGTCAACACAGCGAGCAAACCCTTCCTTTAACAGCAGCTCAGCGATATTTCCATTCTGATAAAAAATTAAAATGAAAATAAACAATACAATTAACTTTGTCCATGACCACACATACAGGGTATACATGGTAAATAAGCTTGTGTACCTGTTACTATTCATAACCTTTAAGGACTTAGGCCACACCAGAAAAATAAATTGTTCTAAAGACTATAGGGACTATATATTTGGAGTAACTGTGCAATTTTATTTTTTAAATTTACCTGTTTAGACATAAGAAATGAAATTTGGCAATATGTCGGAAGGATATGAAAAGGTGAGACAATTTTTATATAGTGCATGTGAAAAACACTTAGCAAGATTTCAAGGAATCAAACCATGATTCACTTGGACATTTCTTAATAAAAATTTATTTTATAAATGGCACGGAGGCACCCCTGAAAAAAACTGATCTGCAAAAAATAGTCATTACTAAATACTTCAGGTGATTGTATAATACATGCAGTCTATTTTACTGAGTGATGTGAGTACATTAATAATTCATGACCAATTGGTTTGAGACTATTAGATTACCAATTAATAATCAGTTCAGCTCTGTGTTCCGTTGCCTGTAGGACCTGAAAATTGCTTATGTGTTTTACAACAGTACCATCCATATTTCGGTATCTAAACCTAACCTGAAACTAATTTTCCAGCTCCTTCTAAAGTAACATTTCAAGTGAATTTAATACAAAATCTCAAATCAGGGTGAATGTTTACAGTGAGTCAGTTATATTCATGTTTTAGGCCTTACTGTGAATGTGAGGTAATTGATAGTCACTCTTGGTGAACGAGTACCTGAAACTGAAAGATGATATCTAATATTTGTGATAAGTCTTTAATACTTACTGGATGCAGCACTGTTCCAAGCAGGTTCTGATTTGACACTCCTTCTAAGATAATTTTAACATCACGCTGAAGCAGACGAGCTTCTACAAAGAATTTGGCCTCCTCAGCATACGGCTCTGGTACCTGCTTATTGTCCTCCATCTTGAACATAGGTGCCTATTACAACAACACAAAAACCTCTTTAATTGTAAGTTTTACATATTTCCTTTTATATATTTTTTATCTCCTATAGTTGTAAAATGACCTGCTAAGAGAACAGATCTCCTAAATGCCTGTCAGATTCATGATTTTCAGTTTCAAGAAGAAAATGCAAACTGAAAGATGTTATGGTAATGATCCTACAAACATAAGTGTCATATGAATTCTCAATCAGTGAAGGTCTAAAGAAAAAAGAGATTCTGGTGAAAGAATACTATGGATGGCTTTATATTGACTGGGCCCAATTTTGGTCCTCAAGCAATTTTTCATAGTTTTACAGGGTTCCATTTTCCTGATGGGGCATATATCATTTAATTAACACCAAGATTGGTATGAACTTCCCAATGCAGTTATGTTTTGCTCAAACACTGCCGCAACCTTGTGATGCCGCTTCAAAGGGGCAATTGTTTCACACTATATCACAGCTTGGTCATTACATATCAATATAAATAGGACCCTCCACTCAACCTTGATCATATCAAATTTAGATTATGTAACTGAAACATTGTTACATCGAAATAAGTTGGTTACGGAAGAGGCCATTTCCCTTAATGAAAGCAGCTGTGTACAGAAGGTCTGCCTGATCCCGGTGAGTGTGAATGTGAAGAAAGAGCAGAGTTACTCTAAGCAGCCAATGATCAGATCGACCAACAGCCAACAAAGCATTAGTGGGGAGAGTTCAATCAGTTTGACCAAGACAAAGGCTTGTGATCGCAATTTAAGAAATAAAATCAGACATGCAGAACTGCAGGTGAGAACCAAGCATTTTTTTAATATAAACTAGATCGTGGAAACATCGCACTCTGCAATCAACATGATCGTCATTAGGATTATTTTGATTTCCCACTAATGCCAATTATTGCCACCTGGTGGCGGCTATAGAGACAGCAAGAATTCAAATCTGCATGGTTTCAATTTGGCAGCTTTTGCCTACCTCGAATATTACAAATTTAAAACCACCGTGAATAACAAGCCAACCACAGTATATAGAGACTATAAAGGTACATAATACACAACCACAGAGTGGCAGTTTTTGTTTCAAGTGCCTGAATTATATTTTCCACTTGAAACAGCCACCTTATTTCATGGTGAATATTTTACAATTTTCTCTGTGTATGCTATGCAGCATTTAATAACTTCCATTTTGCTTAATAGAAACACAGTGCTGTCCAAGAATCAACAGGGTTCTGACAACCTTCATTATAAAGGTCTGTTTACAGTGATTCATTCATTCATGCATCCATTCATCTAGTGCTTCTCGTTTTCATTCATCATTTTTCTGCATAAACATTTATATCAATAATGATATAAAATATTTGAAAATTACTCTTTGGAACTTTAACTCTTCTTCTACCACAGGCATCAATTTAAGCAAAATTATAGGCCTTTTCAAAGGAATTTCTAAAATCAGCTACAATCAGGCAAATTCAAGGGCTTTAAGTACACCACAATTTTCATATAATTTTACGCAAGTGGGGACTTAAATAATTGCAATGACAGGAAAAGTTGAACTGAGAGGAGTTATTAATTATTATTGGTCCAATAATTGCCCCTGCCAACCGTGTTTGCGTATCCCTATTTGTGTGTGTGTGTTTGAGTGTTTGTTCACATGACTCAAGCAGTCATGAACTCAATCTCATGAAATTTTCAGTTCATTTTGGACATTAATTTGATGTGGATCTGGCACACATTCTGGATTCAGGAATATCATCATCGAACACTCACAAGTATACAGTGACTTGCGCACAAATGAACCTTGGAATATGGGCCTAATAAGTGAATACAAAAACAAGTTTTGGAGCATCCCACAATAAGGATACAGCAGGAGCTTGCATTCTTTAGAATGCAGATTTCTGGTTATATTTGTTATCTGTAAAGAGTAACAAACTGACCTTGATTCCTGACAGCATGACCGTGACATGATGGAATGACGGCAGGAGGAACGCCCTGACCGTGCAGCCGTCCCTCACATGCTCAATAACAGCTGTAATAAACACAATGTTGTTAGTCTTGATTCTTAAATTGCATATGAGATGTTTAAACTGGATTCTTGTTATAATGCACTGATTCATCTTTTGCTAACTTTTATTTAAGGACAATTGTGGCTTATATTGCACATGACAAACCTAAAAATAGTATGATACAGTATCTTATTGAATACCATCAAACAAGTTTATTTATCTCAAGAAAAGAAAGGTTTAAATTTCAATATGCTAGAAAATTGCAACCAAACCTTAAAAAGAAGAAAAGTGTCAAATTAATAATTTGCAATACACAAAAACAAATATGAATAAATGTCAATAGACAAAATAATTTAATAGTAATTTTGCAAAGTGAAACAGAAATTATTGCAGTAAATCTGTTTAAAAATGGACACATCACATTCTGCAACAGCTTCACTCCTCAACAAAACCAATTCATACATCTTTCCAGTGTCCCAAGTCTAAACTGTAATTATTTTGGTTTAAAAAACAAAATCAAATATTTATATTTAGGCCAGGGGGAGGATATTAGTGAAGTACCTGACATGGAATATATTTTTTTTGCCATGGTGTAATTTTTTGTGATTTTAATTTAATATTGAATACTTTGAATTACAAAGCATAATGAAAATAATTGTAATAAAATTAGTTCCTTAGATAAACATAATACTAACCATCTACTGGTTTTCCGTGATGTGAATCAACAAAGTGGCGGGGATTTTCCAGATTCCAGATCACATTACGCACATGGTCCTGGTTCAGTTCAGAAGCCCATCTACCCTTCCCAGCAGCCTTTGCTGCATCCTCCAAGGCAATTAGTCGCTGCTGGTTGGCACTGATAACAGATAAGAGTTACCTCATTGATCTTGTTGTGCAAAGTGCCCATTAAACCCAACAGCATAACTTATGCCAACTGTTTATGCAAGCAGCAAACACAACTAACACAGCATAGAAGAGCTTATTATATTACCAGTATGATTAAGAATGAATTAACAGCAAAACAAATATGTTACCTTTCCCTTATTAATGTTACTAATGTAAAAAGCTAGACTGGTTTACATAAGATAAACATGAACAGCTGCTAAACAGACCAGAGGACTACAACCTACAGCAAAGTGACCTTAATGCAATATTTAAACCAGTACGCTGAAGTGACCATTGCAAATATTAAAGGTCAGGTGACTGTGGATGACGTGAAAAGTCTTGTGACAACACAAACCAAACTGAGACTGTATAACTGGTCAGAGAAATGACAAATCACCTAATTATTGCCAAATCAATATATTTTGAGTAATATTCTTAAGTACTGAACAATTTAACTGAATACTGCCAGTGTCTGCCCTTGCATTAATCCCTGTGGTGCTTATTTCACACAAAGATGTACAAGTATTTATATTTATAACTGTTTGTGGTTTAATACTAAAGAGACATGTAAAAACAAATGACACATCAGGATCTCTGACAAGGCTGACATTTCATGCATAAAATATTCCCTGATTTTTCCCTGACAACTGTAACTGTAGAAACCCTAGAAACAGTATAAGTATTGCAGGGTTTTGTGAAACCAGCTATGACGCGCCGAATGACAGGAAAAGATATTTTGAACTTTTATACTTCAGACACTTCAAAATATTCTTCATTGTTGATATAACTGACTCAAACACCGAGTTTCACCATCACCAATAGATGTCATTAGTGTAGTGAAACAATAGCACTGCAAACATGCAGAATAAACCTGTTTATGCCTTGTGACCTCTGACCTCATTGAATATGTGTGAATTTTGCCGAGTAGTAAATTCGGGTAAGAAACTGTGTTAGATAATATTTATAGAGAGTTGCTTGAATATCCGTAAAATTTCTGGTGACTCATCATGTCACCACATCAGTCTGGTGACCTCTGACCTTATTTAAATGTATGGATTCTGCCATGAATCAAACTCAGGCGAGATATTATATTGGTTAATATTAGTACCAATTGAGTTTAATTAAAATCTATCATATTCCTGATAAGTTATCACGACGACACCACAAAGTAGCCTTGTGACTTCTGACCTCATTAAATTTGAGCTGATTTTGCCTATAATGGAACTTGGGCCAGATAATCTACCGCCAAGTAGTTATGCCAAATTTCTTAAAAATCCAACAAAGCCCAGGTTAGTTATGGCAACGCTATAGTTAACAGACAGACTGCAGGTATACCATAATATGTCCCGTCATAGACGGACATATAAAAAGGTGTATCAGATGGAAAAGAAAACGTACTCATCCAGTTTAATCCCACCTCTTCTCAGCTCAACAAGTCCCTCAGCTACAAGGCTCTCTGTGATGTTCTCACCAGTAGTATCTGAATTGGATAAAAACACAGATATAAAGTTAAAGGGCCACCTATCTGACCTTTGTAAATTAAAGGTAATCCCTTGGAGCTTTTATCTAATAAAAATCACATAAATTCCTTTTTAAATGGTAGGTGAATGGGCACCTTTAATAATAAGTAGTTCTGGTCAAATTCTCTACATTACTGTAAACCCTTATAAAAGTAAATTATTCAGGTTTTTTTTTATCAGATGCAAACAATGAACAGCAGATCAAATGCAAACTATTATTTTACAAACAACTGCTCATGATTTTAGCACCCCCCCAACACTCTTAAGACATATCAGATGATGCTTTCTTCTGATCATACACTGGATCACAATTAGGACAGAAGCCCACTTGACACTTTTACTCCATGAACTTAATGATATTTAATGACTTTAATAAAGTATATGTGTTCAGCTCATACAGAAATACACCAGGGATCAAACAAAACTCTATTGATAACAAAAGTAATGTATAATAAAGAAAAAAAATTAAAAGATTAAAATATTGTTTTAACTTTCAGCAACATTCTAAATCAAAATGAATCAAATAATTTCACTAACTGTAGGTGAGAAATGATGTCTATTAACTACAGGTACCTACCTTTTCCAAGGTAGATGACACCAAAATCACGACCAGACCCTGGCACTGTGTATTCTTTTGCAAACACCACTTCCTTTCCAACCAGTTTCTTACGCAGGAATTCTCTGGCTTCCCAGGCAAAGGGCTGGTGAGAAAAATATAAAAATACATTAGAACAATACACATGTACAATAATTTATTAATTTCATACTTGCAAATGTCAAGATTTCTGAAATTCAAAATTATACCAAGTTATCAGTCATGAATATCTTTTAAGAAAATTTAAAATGCTAAGAAAAGGTGTTTAAGAAGTGTATTATCTGTGTAATTATGGGTTAGTCAATGTTAACCTATCCCAAAACTTCAATAAGCATGAGGCTACAGATTATATTTAATAAAATTACTAATCAACAGATTCATATCTTTTATTAAAACAATTAGGTGAGAGTATTTTTTTTTTAAATATGCAGTGGAACCTGGCAGAAAGACCATCTGTATGTTTAGAGCACTCTGGGGTGAACTGAAGGCATTCACATTGGTTATAACTGACCTGTCTGGTAAGACCACCTGTAAATTATGACCACTTTTGTCCAGTCCCATGAATGGTCTCATAAAACAGGTTTCACTGTAAGTTCATCTTACTTGTCCTAATGTTACCCCTCCTATCCCTACACTTAAGACTGAGTGACACATGATGATATCCAGGGAGAGAACAGATGTTCATGATTGATTTGTGACTTCGGCACCCAGAGTTATTTATCATAAGTACTGGGGCTTTAAGTGTCCTGTTTTGTAAGTTGTGGTCTAACCACAAGCCTAAAAGCACTTATTCCATAAGGGGATTCTTTAGTACTCCCTCTTTGTTACAACTATTGTATGGAGGCTGCAATGCTTATGATAATTAGTCAACTGAGGTCACCTGTTCACTTATTTACATATATGGTATTATTTTGAAAATTTAGGTTACTTGGACAGACACATAAACCTTAATCTTTATGCCTGCTGCTACTAATACAGAAATTTTGATCATATTAATAATCAAAGCCTAGTCCGTCTTTTGGTATTACAAACATGATCATGTGTATGCCTCTGCTCCAAAGAGAGCTGAATAAAGCACAAATAATGCAAAGAAAAAATTATGGATCAGAGGGTAAACCTTAACATAATACATAAACCTGAATTAATGCAAACTGACATCATAATTTGCGTATGACCACTGCTGACCTGTTCGAGTTAAATTACCTATAGATACAGCATGTAGATACAATCCCACCACTGAAAGTGCTTAAAAAGTTCAAGCACACATCTTAAAGGGGCCCGATCACCTATATGACCTTTATAAACAAAATGTAATCCCTTGGAACTTTCATAAAAATAGGCCAGAAAACGTGGATATCACCAAACATGGAATGCCTGTTATGTTTATATCAGTGTGTTTATAATATGTGGGAGCTGGAAAAAATTTCCAAAACAAATTCAACAATGGCATCTGGCAGCAAGTCAGATAAGCCAGAGCTTTGCAAATGGCTTTTTGCAACAAGTTACCTTTTAACCTCTGCATATAAGCAACCTAGCATCTTAGGTTATATGTTTTTCCTGTTTGTCAACATTGCTGTGTTTACAAACATGTTGTTTATAAACAAGTTCATAGATCCTTCACAAAGGCCTTATAAAAACTTTTCACAAACAAAATTACTCTTAGATCATTAATATACACAGAAAGGAAGCCAAAATCACCTAAATTCTTTTTTAAATGGTAGATGAATAGGCACCTTTAAAATGTGAAACATAGCAAATTGGGACATTCTAGTTTCAGAAAAGAATTCAAAATGGACCATGTAGTTGATGCTTGCTTATATTGTACCCATAATTTTTCTTCCTTCTGATCTCAGTCAAAACTTTATTTATGGGACTGGTGGACCCATTTTAATTTACCTTAAGAGCATCAATACACGGTACAGAAATGATAACTACACTGCTTGCCAAGTAACTAAATCATTTTCTCAGAGCTCACAAACAACTTTTGATATATTTGTTCCTCACCTCATCCTTTGTTTCCACTGACCCCTCAAGGTTTGGATTTGCCCTGCGTGCCAGTCGGGGCACTGTGATGTTGGCGATACAGATGGTCCGCTCAGGGGGTGGGCCACCTCGGGGCTGTCCACGGATGACAACTGCATCTCCGGACAGCACCTATCACAATCAACAGCGAAGATCTTTACATTTTCTATTTATCTGAAGATCATGATGAAATACTGTTCCATACTTGGCATAACTGTCCTTTACAATCCCACCATCTTGGTGAAAAATCAAGAGATTATACATGAACCATTATTTAGGAAACTGATAGCATCATAGCAATCATCTATATTGTCTTTAATTAACATAAATTAGGGGGTGAGGGGCATCGTTCATTGTTTGTATAAAGACAGTTGACATTTTAATTTAAATGAAAAATTTTGTAATAAGATTTTACATGAATTTCTTATCACATATAAGTCAATATATCAGTTAATAATTGCCATTAATAGTACCAGTGCTGATTAAAGCCGATGTACAGGCCATTATGCTTGCTTTAGGCTTACAGTATGACTCAATTTTTTTAAAGTCTACCTTTCATGTCATGAAGAAAAATAGCCAATCTCTTAATTGACCCTTTATTTAATTGTGTTTTGATGTCCTGTGAATTAAGTTTCTATGTCTGTAAGTGCTGATATTATAAATTTTGAATGTACATAAGTGTTGCTGCCTAGCAAATAATTGAAAACCTTTATGATGTGGATTCAGGCGTCACATTCATAAAAATTTCCCCAGCACTGTCTCATTAACATAAGAGACTTATTTAGTGCACAGCAGAAAAAAGGTTGCTCAATTCAAGAGGAACTGCAGTGCACAGTTCATCTCAGCAGAACCAACATTAATGGAAACATGCAAATTCATTTGATAAAATGGTATATGACATGCTATATGACATGTATCTGAATACAGTTACTGAAACATTACATACAACCAGAACTTTTAAATAAAATATTTCAAATTCAATTTAGAACACACCCCAGACCTGATCTGAAAAAAAATCATACTGTTCAGTAGTGTTTACAAAAATGGACATCCAATAATTTTCAAGTATTTATGTAGAATAAAACTCAAAAGGAATATACAATCAATACACAGCAACAGGGCACATCTGGAAAACAGGAACATAATCCTTGTATTTTACTTGATTATGATATTAAAATAATTAACAACAATCTTAAAAAATAGATTAAAAAAAAAACAAACAAAAACATGGTAGATCTAATAATCTTGTTATGGGACACAAGGTGTTTTATATATTTAAAAAAGGAGTTTAAAGTCATAAAGATACAGATCAAGACCCATATATCTTATATACATTTATTATATGCTCAAGGAAAAACTGTGTTATTAGTTCAACCTTTAACTTAATTAGGTAATACAAGCCAATTAATCAAATGACAGCTCAAAGTTTGACAGCTGTCACTCAATCATACCGTGATACGCAGAAATCCATCACGTCCCACGTGTTTGCGTTTTTACTTATTAATTTATCGTAGATATAGTATTTAGTTAGTGTTTGTAAAGAATAAGCAAGCCTGATTCACATGACTGACAATAAATATGATCAGGACGGCTTGAAATGCCGAGCCCGGACTCAGTGGGCAGTGGAGTTTGGGCTGGGCGAGGGGGCATGTGCGCTCAGCCTGCCATATGCTGTCACACCCGGCAAGCCGGTGTGTTTTTATTTACGGTACGGTCCCACATCAGCAAATGCCGGACTAAAAAAGTAGTGAAAATGAAGCTATGAATGTCCATTAACATCTACGATCGGCTCTGACGCATACCTGTTTTACTATACCCCTTTGTACACTTGGTGGAGCTGATGCCATGATCTGTGCTTCTACCCTCGTGGGCCCCTTACATCGAAAAAGGATGTTTACAGTCACGTGACTCTGACGTACGCACTGTCACTACCTACACAATGACGTACATACATTGAAAAGTGTTGATTCAAATTAATTTATGTGTATAAACTCGAACTTTTATTACGTTAACTTAAATATCACAGAAAAACAACTCTATTTTGTAAGGAAGGTGTTGAAGTTGGACTTGTAGGACGATGATGTGGCAAGATTAGGGGTGAATACTGTAGTGCCTGATGATTGGTCAATCTTCTTGGTGTACGTACAGGTATTCACTTAGTTCGGGTCATACTTCTTGTTTTAAGTTCTCTGTCGCCTCCATCTATCAGGCCAAAAAAGTTAGTTTCTCAGGCACCGCGCGCGTAAATTATTTTACTCCACCCCTAGTGTGGGGGTCGCCCACTTATAATATTTTTTTTAATTATCAGCATAAATCAATGGAATTCCCAAATTAATGGAATTGCTGTGATATTTCTGTCAAGTAATAACATTTCCGTATACGGTAATTTCCTTTTGTTATGAACATTGTGCTTTTAAATGTTAACTTAACAATTTATTATATTATTATCATATGCTCCTCTGATCATATTATATTTTTATCGAAAACATGTCATAAAAAATCGTCCGCATTGTTTTTATGAATAAAAAAGACAGAGAACTTGTTTGGCCTTAACAGCTCTAAATTATCTTAAAACATACATATATATATATATATATATATATATATATATATATATATATATATATATATATATATATATATGTATATATATATGTATATGTATATGTGTATATATATATATAGCGGTGTAGCGATTTCAGATTACCCCCCTTTCAGATTACCGGGGGTAATCTGTAATCGATGTCCGATTACGAGGCCCGGGCCTACTATAGTACCTCCAATTTCAGATTACCCCTCCCCCCCCCCCCCAAAAAAAGTTTACTTATAATTATTTAGGTACTTATCTTATACATTAACTTAAGTAACCTGACAACAAAAACAACAACAACTACTACTGATACTATTTATAATAATAACAATAGTAAATTTAAAGATGATGATTATTATGATTAAATTGTCATTATCCCTGCAGTACAAAAGGTACAAAACATTCTTCAGTTAGATTATAAATACACCAACTATTAATGAAACATGCAGTCTGGCACATTAACTGATATAATAACTACATTCATAATTTAAATGTTATCGTTTGTTATCACGAAATACGACAACTGACTAGCATAATGCAGCTATCTAGCTTCCTGGTTATCGTCCAATGGTTATTGGACGGACCGATATATATATGCCAGTACTAAAATACGATCCGTCTATAAGACGGGCGTTAAAAAAATCTTAAAAAGTATAAAAATCAAGTACATGTCAGTGTGACGAAAACCTGATCAAATGAGGAGATCCATAAGATACACCTGCCAAGCTAATTAAAATGGGATGTGAGTAACGTTTTTGAGATAATACGTGTTATGAAATTGTTAAGGACAGAGAGACACATGCCGAAGAAACTGACCACTGTATCACCAGCCAGCTGAGGAAGTTGTTAATAAATATATCAGGAGCGGTGAGCTCCTACTCACACAAAAAGTAATTATATATTAGCTTGGTCAGCGAGGGGCCGGGGTAATCTGAACAGTAGGGGGGTAACCGGAAAAGATGTTCCGGCTACCCCCGGGGGGGTAATCTGAAATCGATTTCAGATGATAACCTGAAATTGGGGGGGGGGGGGGGGGGGGGGTAATCTGAAGTCTTTCCACCGGAATATGACGCAGGGCATTCAGATTTCAGAAGATCGTAGACTGGTGACATACATTATTATTGTTAGACGTATAAAGGATTGATTAATGTAAAGAAGATATGGAAGATAAATTAAATGTGGCTTATGTTTAAGGCAACGAAGCTGTGCCTAAATTAAAAAAAGTGAATTTATATGCATATTTCTTAAGTCACAGAAGCGGAACCAAGGGCCGTCCAGGGAGTACGCCCCCCACCCCCCCCCCCCCCCTTTTTCAGCCGCCTCAATCTTTTTTAGGGTTTCAAACCAATTTGTGCGGACCTTTAGACATTTTTTCAGGTTTTATTTGGGATAAATATTGAATTTAAGGTAGTAGACTACTTAAAATAAGGAATAATGTGTTTTGTAGGGACTATAAATTATGGATTTAAAGTGGAAAACCACTGAAAGTAAGGAAACAGAGTTCAGTTGATGAAATCTTTATATGGAAGGCCTGCGTGGTGAAGCCCTGTTTCTCCCTGATTATCGGCCGGGTAATGTCATTGTTGACTATATGTCACATTCTCGAACAGACGGTCCATTTATGAATGTTAAGGAAAACCTCCTGCACATATGCATTCACACAGTACACTTTAACGCGGAAATCCTGAGGAGTGTAAATTAAAAAAAAAATGAAGTAAATGGAGCAAATATGGAGTATAAACGTCCACAACATCCATGCAATATATATATATATATATATATATATATATATATATATATATATATATATATATATATATATATATCTAACCGACAGAAGTCATTTATCCATGAAACATATTTTATGTATTAATTAACCTTTGGATCTATTTTGCGATGAAATATACGTGTTACGTTATTTTAAATATAAACAGAAACTTTTGCACGAGCTTACTTTGATAGTTTATGTAATCCAATTAACTGTTTCCAGAATTGTTGAGATGTAAATGCAAGGTGGTAGTGCAGCAACACTTGTTTTTAATTTCAACATTACTTGGATAACTAATATTCACTAAAAGGATTACTTGGATGAATTTTTTTTATTAAACATCATGCTGAAATAAGAAATGAGTGCCAAGGGATCACGAATCTCATGTTTTCATATTTTACTTTTCATGCATATGGGTCAGTGACTAGGTCAAATATCCGGCCAGGCATGCTTAAATCCACAACTGACACCTAGGGCTTATTCATATGCACAATGGTCCTTAATTCTGAGTTCGAGGCGACGACGTATAGGGATTCCTGTCTTTGCCGAAGGCAGCTCGGTTTTTTTCGGTAGGAACCTCCATGCAATTTAAATAACACCAAAAAATCACTAAAATGATGTTTAAATTAAATATTATTTATTCTCAAATCGGTGAGGTCACTGCGGGAACAATAACCTTTAAAATAAGGTATGTCATAAGTCTTGGCTCGGAATAATACAGATAGCAGGCTTTGATGTATAGGCCTACTTAGTGAATATCTTAAAGTCTGTTTTTTTGTGGTTTGGATACATTTAATAATTTAAAATTTGATTAATCTATGTGAGACAATTCTTGTAAACGTTGAGGCGTTGTAAAAATATTAAAGCATATGTGACTCATCAAGATTTTCAGCCCGGTTTACGGCATGACTCCGGTTGCCACTGAAACGTCGTTGATAATTTTCTTTTTCGTTTGAGGGGCAAAAATAAAAGTCGCTGTCAACTGTTTCCATTCAATACATATATCCATCATAAACTGATTAACAATTGACCAAAATTGTCAAGATAACAAAACAAACTTGAAATCTGCATTCCAAAGAATGCGAAGCCATTGGGGTCAGATGATATTGGGGGTAGGGGGTATTCCTGGTAGTCTTTTCTGGATGCAGATCATGAGCCGGATCTACACCAAAATCTAATCGATACTCATTGGCCCATTCTCCGAAGTGCCCTTAGTTGTCATGGGACTGCGTTTATGGTTGCGTTAATCATGTTGTGAACAAACACACACACGCACACACACACAAAATGACAAACACACGTAGGAACGGGAATGAACGCATATATCTTCCCTTCTGGCGCAAGCAAAAAAAAAAAATTGCTTTTCTAGCGGCTATTTTGTTTTTCCGATTCTACAAAAGAAATACCCGAGGTTTTTCATCTAGCACCTATCGGATTCAGAAGCAGAAAGACAAAATGGTACAGAAACTACAAAAAAGTGCTAAAGATCGGACTATATTGTCTTTATTTATGTTTTAACTGGAATAAAAAGACATGAATCACTGTGAAGGATCAGTTTTGGCAAGGGTACCTCTTTTCGGAATAAGGAACTGACAATGCTGCTGACCATGAATGAAATATTTATGACTATATAAATATATATATATATATATATATATATATATATATATATATATATATGAATGAAGGAAAGCTCTCTGAATGCTACAATAAGTTTTTTTTTATTTCTGACACTGCTTGCGTATAATATATAACTTTCTCATGTATACTATGATATGATGACAATAAATGTACTGCATTACAAGCATTCATACAAACAACCTGATGAAAACGCGTGAAAATGTTTCCATATAGATCTTTTCCAAGACTATTGCATGGTTTTGATTGGTCCAGTGTATGAACACAGACACGCATAGGTTTAATGCGCCAGCCTTTTGAATACTTCTCTGCTCGCAGATCAGTTAATTAAATGTTGGTGTTTTTGTTTCCTTTCATGCTTCCATTTCTTTCCACTGTCTCATTATGTGCATGGAAGCTTAATCCATTTGGAATACATAATATATAGAATCTACATTTATTCTATACAGTTGCATGTACAATCTATTTGACAACAGCCCTCTCTGGCAATTTGTCGCTTGATAAAGCATTACATTGTGATGGTTATTTCCGTATAAAAAATAAAGCAGACTTGTTCCTTTATGCATTTGTACCAGAGCTAATGGATATTCGAGAACTGGCGGGTGATAAGATACACCTATAAGATTATACTGGTTATATATAGCTGCATATCGACATATACGGTTAACGCTCTCCTTTTATAGCTGTTCACAAGCTTTGATATATATTTTAACATTTTTAACAATCATTTTATTATCAGTACTGGATTGCTTTATTTGATAAAACGACTAAAACATATTCATTTTCTTCTTTGTGGTGTGTGATTGCATTTCCTTGGTCACATGAACACGTGAAGTCTTGAGCGTCGTATGTTGCAGGTGACGGCTACCCTGTCTTAGCCTGGGAGTACACAACGATACGTCTGCCTTGCATCCTGTGATACGAGGAAAAGGTATTAATATCTCCGACTTCTATTATGTGTACAAGAAACAATTATGATTAAAACAAATCGTAACATATACGTAAAATTAGAGCATAATAAGAAATTTCTTAACAAACAGCCTGTGGATCGCAGAAAAAAAAGTTCCAAAATACTCGTTTTTTTTCAAATTTATTTACGCTCCTCAGGCAGCGGTTATACACTGCATTCGCAAGTTTAAAGATTGGAACTGGATGCACAATCCGATACCACGCCCTCATTGGTCTGATAATATTATTTTGCTATTGTGTTCGGACATAGAAAATCATGCTATACAAAGCAGCGGGTACACGAAAAGAGAACTGGGACGACTGCTAGGTGTACCGCTGCGTGAGGAGCTTAAAATTTAGTCTAATTAAAATTTTGTCTTGCCGAAATTTCCTACCAAGATTCGTTTATAATTATTTAAATATATACGAATATACAAGATAAGGGTAATTATATTTGAATACATAATATATATATATATATATATATATATATATATATATATATATATATATATCACGTATTCCAATTAACTATTCAGAATATCCACGGTTACTTGCATAATGATAAACTGTCACCCGTGCGATAGTTTTTTTCGTACTGCGTTAGTGAAACACAATGCCATAGTTAAATGATATCAGTACCATACCATTTGCCATGACAATGCCTGAAGCCGGACAAGGACGTGCAATGGAGGACATTCTCTACATCGGGTTATTCCTCACGCTAACGACAGGTAAATACTGTGGGCGGCTTCTTATTCTCGAGTTTACATATTCGGGATGTTCACTTCTTCAGTTTCTCGCGAGGGTTTCGTTGTCGAGATTTACCATACTGTAATTTACACAACGTACATAACATTTATTATCTCAGTTATATCATATCCATGCAAACTCTTCATAATTGCACCCGCTGCTAAGGGAACATCGAACTGGTGGAAATTCTCCACGCAATAGTGGCAGATATACAAAAAAAAAATTATTTAAATTATAAATCTTTGAATTATGGATAGGATGATATATATATATATATATATATATATATATATATATATATATATATATACTTATATTGACGCTACGGGCACAATGTACGTGTGATATCATTGAGGAGTAAGAATTAATATACCCTTCAACAGTGTTGAGGTTTTATTTTTGCGATAATTTCCAATTCTCGAATATCTCGAATTTGAAATCCGCGGTAACAAAAAGCCAACCACAGTTTATATATATATATATATATATATATATATATATATATATACATATATATATAGTCACTGTTATAATTAATTGGTCAATAGTGCATTCCACATTAACAGCAGATCTGTAAGTGTAACGTTTGTATATATGATATGCTATGGTTGTATACTTTTGTACAGTTGTACTTACCCTTATAAATGTTGATGTTGTTCTCTTGTGTACAGTCATTGAATCGTATCTCTTTTTAGGACAGTATCTATTAAAGGTACATGTTTTCACTCCTGAAAGGCATAATAGAAATTTACATTTTAAGGAATGGAAGCCTCCGCCGTGGGGGGAGGGGGTCCCTATTGCTGGATGCTCTAAAAACCGACGGTACATTTGTGAATATTCCTTGATGACGTTACTGAATCCGAATCATTTACCGGATCCAAACCAAAAATCGAACAGATTCTTCATTTGTCCATTTCCCGAAATGCACTGAGATTTCATTCATGATTGCGTGAGTTATGTTGTGAACAAACACACAAAGACATACACAAACACACACACGGAAGGGGATGAACGCATACCATTCTGGCAATGCAATAACACTGATTTTTATTCAGTCTGCGCGGAGGTCTTTGGTAATGAACATGGACAGACGGAACTGAAGCGGATTTACCGGAAGCAGATATCTCCGCTACACTGTGAGGATTTGTGCAGACGACAAAAACAGCCCGAGTGCGGCAAAACAAAAATTGTAAAAGATCTGTGTATACTGCTGAAGAGAGGCTTACAGAAATATCGGCCACGCAATGACACGTGTCTTACAACCAAGAAGGGTTGATAATATATTTCACTTTCATATTTATATCACACTGCTCACATAAACAAGCTTAAGGGTGTAGTCTTCTTATACCTGAACAATTCTTCTATATGAAAGAAAATCATTAAATTAATCGTAAATTAATGAAGGCTTATATATTTGTATGAATGCGCAAAGCATGCATAGAAAATCTCAGACATGTTTTTTTTTATAATCTGATTGGTTCAGGGGAATCCCTTGATAATTGGTTATGGGGTATCCCCTTCTGATCGAATGAAAGGAAACTTCATTTGATCGGTTTCGGAGAATCTCCTTGTAATCCCCACCTAGTCGTTTTAGGTGAATCCCTATGTGATCGTTTTAGGGAATCCCCATGTGGCAGGGTTAGAGACAGGCAAATCATCAATATATTCTCAAAAATACAATTTTTAGATCCGAAAGACAGATCATATAGACAGACCTCAACAGAGACTGCAGAGACAACAGATGTCCGTCGGCCTGGCTTTGGCGACAAGTACCGATGCGGAGGTCTGACTAAAGATCGCCGTTGTGTAGAGACGTGTTACAAACTTCTCATCCACAAAATGGATTGGGAAGCAGCATGGCTTGAATGTAGACAGCGCTTTGGAGAGCTTGTCAGCCTAGAAACTCCGGAAGAGGGCGTTTTCGTCTACCGTGTCGTGATGAACAAGACCAGTAATTTCAAAACTAATGTCATATTGCTTGGTTAATTTTTCTTCCATGAGAACATGTTAATTGAATAAAAATCAACGAAGTAGAACCCAATCAACTGGGACTGTGTAATCGAGCTCTGGTGATCTATCATAGCGATAAATGCAATTTATTCATGGGCGGCGAAACCAAATATTCTTTGCCCCCCCCCATTTCGCAGCCTCGCCCTATGTTATTATATCCCCTTGGTTCGTCACTTATTTAATTGGTTTGTCTCTTTGTGAATCTGCGCAAATATACCCCGCCTTTTAAACGGAATTTTACAGAGGGTTAGGACAACACACAAGGAACAATCCATTAAGTTTTGGAGACTTTTTGGACCATACGATTCTGATTCAAAGTATTATATACTATCGTAACATCCGAATATTTCTTTGTTCGGGCTTGGAGTCACAACTATTCACACGAATTAGGGGATGAGATGACCATAAGAGTTAAGGGTTTATATGACCTGTATTGTATTTTTTGGACCTTTCTAAACCGTGTGTATACAAATGTTATCTCTCTGACTATGTATTTTCATTATATGTACCTGCATAAGGGTCAGGGTCACAATACTGGATCTCCGGTTCGGACGAGGAAGAGGAGGGGACTTGGATGTGGAAGGACGACTGTGAAGTTCGACGGACGTCCGACGTCCATTTTTCGTGAAAATGCTCCGTTAATGCCTGCTCTTCCTCCGCTTTTAGCCGGAAACATATTTCCCTAACCAGCATTCTGTTCACCGCTTTGCAGTGTATTTCGCTGATCATCGCTGCCCTCAAGGCTTCGTCAAGATCATGTATATCAAACGGTGCCAATACACGCTTTCTAATAGACAAATTTCACTATTAATAATACTAATAATTCGACTATTATTCTTTTTTTTTAAATCTGCTTGATATAAAAAATGTTATAAAATTTTAAATACGCTAAACAACCCATCAAGTTTGGTATCAACGGAAAGTACTTTTCACAGGTAGTCGCATGGTATGAATTTTAGAGTGGCACAAGTGAGCGTTTTAGAGAAGTCAAATACGACTTTTATTCAATTTTATTTTAATTTAGCGTGAATTTAAAGTGTTATAAAATTTTAATTACGCTAAACAACCCATTAAGTATGGTATGAACGGAAAGTACTTTTTACTGGTAGTCACATGGTATGAAATTTAGAGTGGCACAAGTGAGCGTTTTAGAGCAATTAAATACGACTTTTATTTAATTTAGCGTGAATTTTAAAGTGATATAAAATTTTAATTACGCTAAACAACCCATCAAGTTTGGTATCAACGGAAAGTACTTTTAACAGGTAGTCACATGGTATGAATTTTAGAGTGGCACAAGTGAGCGTTTTAGAGCAGTCAAGTACGACCTTTATTCAAATTTTTTAATTTAGCGTGAATTTTAAAGTATTATACATCTTTAAATACGCTAAACAACCCATCAAGTTTGGTATCAATGGAAAGGACTTTTTACTGGTATTCACATGGTATGAATTTTAGAGTGGCACAAGTATGCGTTTAAGAGCAGTCAGATACGACTATTATTCATTTTTTTTTTAATTTAGCGTGAATTTTAAAGTGTTATTAATTTTTAAATACGCTAAACAACCCATCAAGTTTGGTATAAACGGAAAGAACTTTTTACTGGTATTCACATGGTATGAATTTTAGAGTGGCACAAGTGAGCGTTTTTGAGCAGTCAAGTACGACTGTTATTAATTTTTTTTTAATTTAGCGTGAATTTTAAAGTATTATACATCTTTAAATACGCTAAACAACCCATCAAGTTTGGTATCAACGGAAAGGACTTTTTACTGGTATTCACATGGTATGAATTTTAGAGTGGCACAAGTGAGTGTTTTAGAGCAGTCAAATACGACTATTATTCATTTTTATTTTAATTTAGCGTGAATTTTAAAGTGATATAAAATTTTAATTACGCTAAACAACCCATCAAGTTTGGTATCAACGGAAGAACTTTTCACTGGTAGTCTTATGGTATGAATTTTAGAGTGGCACAAGTGAGCGTTTTAGAGCAGTCAAGTACGACTTTTATTCAAATTTTTTTATTTAGCGTGAATTTTAAAGTATTATACATCTTTAAATACGCTAAACAACCCATCAAGTTTGGTATCAACGGAAAGGACTTTTCACTGGTTCACATGGTATGAATTTTAGAGTGGCACAAGTGTGCGTTTCAGAGCAGTCAGATACGACTATTATTCATTTTTTTTTAAATTTACCGTGAATTTTAAAGTGTTATTAATCTTTAAATACGCTTAACAACCCATCACGTTTGGTATAAACGGAAAGAACTTTTTACTGGTAGTCACATGGTATGAATTTTAGAGTGGCTCAAGAGACCGTTTTTGATCAGTCAGGTACGACTATTATTCATTTTTTTTAATTAAGCGTGAATTTTAAAGTGTTATCAAATTTTAATTACGTTAAACAACCCATCACGTTTGGTATCAACGGAAAGGACTTTTTAGTGGTATTCACATGGTATGAATTTTAGAGTGGCACAAGTGAGCGTTTTAGAGCAGTCAGATACTACTATTATTCATTTTTTTTTTAATTTAGCGTGAATTTTAAAGTGTTATTAATCTTTAAATACGCTAAACAACCCATCAAGTTTGGTATAAATGGAAAGAACTTTTTATTGGTAGTCACATGGTATGAATTTTAGAGTGGCACAAGTGACCGTTTTAGAGCAGTCAAGTACGACTTTTATTCAATTTTTTTAATTTAGCGTGAATTTTAAAGTATTATACATCTTTAAATACGCTAAACAACCCATCAAGTTTGGTATCAACGGAAAGAACTTTTCACAGGTAGTCGCATGGTATGAATTTTAGAGTGGCACAAGTGAGCGTTTTAGAGCAGTCAAGTACGACTTTTATTCCAATTTTTTTAATTTAGCGTGAATTTTAAAGTATTATACATCTTTAAATACGCTAAACAACCCATCAAGTTTGGTATCAACGGAAAGTACTTTTCACAGGTAGTCGCATGGTATGAATTTTAGAGTGGCACAAGTGAGCGTTTTAGAGAAGTCAAATACGACTTTTATTCAATTTTATTTTAATTTAGCGTGAATTTTAAAGTGTTATAAAATTTTAATTACGCTAAACAACCCATTAAGTATGGTATGAACGGAAAGTACTTTTTACTGGTAGTCACATGGTATGAAATTTAGAGTGGCACAAGTGAGCGTTTTAGAGCAATTAAATACGACTTTTATTTAATTTTATTTTAATTTAGCGTGAATTTTAAAGTGATATAAAATTTTAATTACGCTAAACAACCCATCAAGTTTGGTATCAACGGAAAGTACTTTTAACAGGTAGTCACATGGTATGAATTTTAGAGTGGCACAAGTGAGCGTTTTAGAGCAGTCAAGTACGACCTTTATTCAAATTTTTTAATTTAGCGTGAATTTTAAAGTATTATACATCTTTAAATACGCTAAACAACCCATCAAGTTTGGTATCAACGGAAAGGACTTTTTACTTGTATTCACATGGTGTGAATTTTAGAGTGGCACAAGTATGCGTTTAAGAGCAGTCAGATACGACTATTATTCATTTTTTTTTTAATTTAGCGTGAATTTTAAAGTGTTATTATTTTTAAATACGCTAAACAACCCATCAAGTTTGGTATAAACGGAAAGAACTTTTTACTGGTATTCACATGGTATGAATTTTAGAGTGGCACAAGTGAGCGTTTTTGAGCAGTCAAGTACGACTGTTATTAATTTTTTTTTAATTTAGCGTGAATTTTAAAGTGTTATACATCTTTAAATACGCTAAACAACCCATCAAGTTTGGTATCAACGGAAAGGACTTTTTACTGGTATTCACATGGTATGAATTTAAGAGTGGCACAAGTGAGTGATTTAGAGCAGTCAAATACGACTATTATTCATTTTTATTTTAATTTAGCGTGAAATTTAAAGTGTTATTATTTTTAAATACGCTAAACAACCCATCAAGTTTGGTATCAACGGAAAGAACTTTTCACTGGTAGTCTTATGGTATGAATTTTAGAGTGGCACAAGTGAGCGTTTTAGAGCAGTCAAGTACGACTTTTATTCAAATTTTTTTATTTAGCGTGAATTTTAAAGTATTATACATCTTTAAATACGCTAAACAACCCATCAAGTTTGGTATCAACGGAAAGGACTTTTCACTGGTATTCACATGGTATGAATTTTAGAGTGGCACAAGTGTGCGTTTCAGAGCAGTCAGATACGACTATTATTCATTTTTTTTAAAATTTACCGTGAATTTTAAAGTGTTATTAATCTTAAAATACGCTAAACAACCCATCACGTTTGGTATAAACGGAAAGAACTTTTCACTGGTAGTCACATGGTATGAATTTTAGAGTGGTACAAGAGACCGTTTTAGAGCAGTCCGGTACGACTATTATTCATTTTTTTTAATTTAGCGTGAATTTTAAAGTGTTATCAAATTTTAATTACGTTAATCAACCCATCACGTTTGGTATCATTGGAAAGGACTTTTTAGTGGTATTCACATGGTATGAATTTTAGAGTGGCACAAGTGAGCGTTTTAGAGCAGTCAGATACTACTATTATTCATTTTTTTTAATTTAGCGTGAATTTTAAAGTGTTATTAATCTTTAAATATGCTAAACAACCCATCAAGTTTGGTATAAATTGAAAGAACTTTTTACTGGTAGTCACATGGTATGAATTTTAGAGTGGCACAAGTGACCGTTTTAGAGCAGTCAAGTACGACTTTTATTCAATTTTTTTAATTTAGCGTGAATTTTAAAGTATTATACATCTTTAAATACGCTAAACAACCCATCAAGTTTGGTATAAACGGAAAGAACTTTTCACAGGTAGTCGCATGGTATGAATTTTAGAGTGGTACAAGTGAGCGTTTTAGAGCAGTCAAGTACGACTTTTATTCCAATTTTTTTAATTTAGCGTGAATTTTAAAGTATTATACATCTTTAAATACGCTAAACAACCCATCAAGTTTGGTATCAACGGAAAGTACTTTTCACAGGTAGTCGCATGGTATGAATTTTAGAGTGGCACAAGTGAGCGTTTTAGAGAAGTCAAATACGACTTTTATTCAATTTTATTTTAATTTAGCGTGAATTTTAAAGTGTTATAAAATTTTAATTACGCTAAACAACCCATTAAGTATGGTATGAACGAAAATTACTTTTTACTGCTAGTCACATGGTATGAAATTTAGAGTGGCACAAGTGAGCGTTTTAGAGCAATTAAATACGACTTTTATTTAATTTTATTTTAATTTAGCGTGAATTTTAAAGTGATATAAAATTTTAATTACGCTAAACAACCCATCAAGTTTGGTATCAACAGAAAGTACTTTTAACAGGTAGTCACATGGTATGAATTTTAGAGTGGCACAAATGAGCGTTTTAGAGCAGTCAAGTACGACCTTTATTCAAATTTTTTAATTTAGCGTGAATTTTAAAGTATTATACATCTTTAAATACGCTAAACAACCCATCAAGTTTGGTATCAACGGAAAGGACTTTTTACTGGTATTCACATGGTATGAATTTTAGAGTGGCACAAGTGAGCGTTTTAGAGTAGTCAAGTACGACTTTTATTCAAATTTTTTTTATTTAGCGTGAATTTTAAAGTATTATACATCTTTAAATACGCTAAACAATCCATCAAGTTTGGTATCAACGGAAAGGACTTTTCACTGGTATTCACATGGTATGAATTTTAGAGTGGCACAAGTGTGCGTTTCAGAGCAGTCAGATACGACTATTATTAATTTTTTTTTAAATTTACCGTGAATTTTAAAGTGTTATTAATCTTTAAATACGCTAAACAACCCAGCACGTTTGGTATAAACGGAAAGAACTTTTTACTGGTAGTCACATGGTATGAATTTTAGAGTGGCACAAGAGACCGTTTTAGAGCAGTCAGGTACGACTATTATTCATTTTTTTTAATTTAGCGTGAATTTTAAAGTGTTATCAAATTTTAATTACGTTAAACAACCCATCACGTTTGGTATCAACGGAAAGGACTTTTTAGTGGTATTCACATGGTATGAATTTTAGAGTGGCACAAGTGAGCGTTTTAGAGCAGTCAGATACTACTATTATTCATTTTTATTTTAATTTAGCGTGAATTTTAAAGTGTTATAAAATTTTAATTACGCTAAACAACCCATTAAGTATGGTATGAACGGAAAGTACTTTTTACTGCTAGTCACATGGTATGAAATTTAGAGTGGCACAAGTGAGCGTTTTAGAGCAATTAAATACGACTTTTATTTAATTTTATTTTAATTTAGCGTGAATTTTAAAGTGATATAAAATTTTAATTACGCTAAACAACCCATCAAGTTTGGTATCAACGGAAAGTACTTTTAACAGGTAGTCACATGGTATGAATTTTAGAGTGGCACAAATGAGCGTTTTAGAGCAGTCAAGTACGACCTTTATTCAAATTTTTTAATTTAGCGTGAATTTTAAAGTATTATACATCTTTAAATACGCTAAACAACCCATCAAGTTTGGTATCAACGGAAAGTACTTTTAACAGGTAGTCACATGGTATGAATTTTAGAGTGGCACAAATGAGCGTTTTAGAGCAGTCAAGTACGACCTTTATTCAAATTTTTTAATTTAGCGTGAATTTTAAAGTATTATACATCTTTAAATACGCTAAACAACCCATCAAGTTTGGTATCAACGGAAAGGACTTTTTACTGGTATTCACAAGGTATGAATTTTAGAGTGGCACAAGTATGCGTTTAAGAGCAGTCAGATACGACTATTATTCATTTTTTTTTAATTTACCGTGAATTTTAAAGTGTTATTAAATTTTAAATACGCTAAACAACCCATCAAGTTAGGTATAAACGGAAAGAACTTTTTACTGGTATTCACATGGTATGAATTTTAGAGTGGCACAAGTGAGCGTTTTAGAGCAGTCAAGTACGACTGTTATTAATTTTTTTTTTAATCTAGCGTGAATTTTAAAGTATTATACATCTTTAAATACGCTAAACAACCCATCAAGTTTGGTATCAACGGAAAGGACTTTTTACTGGTATTCACATGGTATGAATTTTAGAGTGGCACAAGTGAGTGTTTTAGAGCAGTCAAATACGACTATTATTCATTTTTATTTTAATTTAGCGTGAATTTTAAAGTGATATAAAATTTTAATTACGCTAAACAACCAATCAAGTTTGGTATCAACGGAAAGAACTTTTCACTGGTAGTCTTATGGTATGAATTTTAGAGTGGCACAAGTGAGCGTTTTAGAGCAGTCAAGTACGACTTTTATTCAAATTTTTTTATTTAGCGTGAATTTTAAAGTATTATACATCTTTAAATACGCTAAACAACCCATCAAGTTTGGTATCAACGGAAAGGACTTTTCACTGGTATTCACATGGTATGAATTTTAGAGTGGCACAAGTGTGCGTTTCAGAGCAGTCAGATACGACTATTATTCATTTTTTTTTTAAATTTACCGTGAATTTTAAAGTGTTATTAATCTTTAAATACGCTAAACAACCCAGCACGTTTGGTATAAACGGAAAGAACTTTTTACTGGTAGTCACATGGTATAAAAATTAGAGTGGCACATGTGAGCGTTTTAGAGCAGCCTGATACGACTATTATTCATTTTTTTTTATTTCCCGTGGATTTTAAAGTGTTATATATATTTAAATACGCTTAACAACTCATCAAGTTTGGTACCAACGGAAAGTACTTTTCACTGGTAGTCACGTGGTACAAAAATTAGAGTGGCACAAGTGAGCGTTTTAGAGCAGTAAGATACGACAATTATTCAATTTTTTTTTCAATTTCGCGTTGATTTTAAAGTGTTATATATATTTAAATGCGCTTAACAGCTCATCAAGTTTGGTATCAACGGAAAGTACTTTTCACTGGTAGTCACATGGTATAAAAATTAGAGTGGCACAAGTGAGCGTTTTAGAGCAGTCAGATACGACTATTATTCATTTTTTTTAAATTTCTCTTGGATTTAAAAGTGTTTTATATTTTTAAAATACGCTAAACAACCCATCAAGTTTGGTATCAACGGAAAGTACTTTTCACTGGTAGTCCCATGGTATAAAAATTAGAGTGGCACAAGTGAGCGTTTTAGAGCAGGCGGATACGACTAATATTCAATTTTTTTCAATTTCGCGTTGATTTTAAAGTGTTATATATATTTAAATACGCTTAACAACTCATCAAGTTTGGTACCAACGGAAAGTACTTTTCACTGGTAGTCACATGGTATAAAAATTAGAGTGGCACAAGTGAGCGTTTTAGAGCAGTCAGATACGACTATTATTCATTTTTTTAATTTCTCTTGGATTTTTAAGTGTTATATATTTTAAAATACGCTAAACAACCCATCAAGTTTGGTATCCACGGAAAGTACTTTTCACTGGTAGTCCCATGGTATAAAAAATAGAGTGGCACAAGAGAGCGTTTTAGAGCAGCCTGATACGACTATTATTCATTTTTTTTAATTTCCTGTGGATTTTATAGTGTTATATATATTTAAATACGCTTAACAACTCATCAAGTTTGGTACCAACGGAAAGTACTTTTCACTGGTAGTCACATGGTATAAAAATTAGAGTGGCACAAGTGAGCGTTTTAGAGCAGTCAGGTACGACTATTATTCATTTTTTTTAATTTCTCTTGGATTTAAAAGTGTTATATATATTTAAATACGCTTAACATCCCATCAAGTTTGGTATCAACGGAAAGTACTTTTCACTGGTAGTCACATGGTATAAAAATTAGAGTGGCACAAGTGAGCGTTTTAGAGCAGTCAGATACGACTATTATTCATTTTTTTTAAATTTTGCGTTGATTTTAAAGTGTTATATATATTTAAAAACCCTTAACAACCCATCAAGTTTGGTATCAACGGAAAGTACTTTTCACTGGTAGTCCCATGGTATATAAATAAGAGTGGCACAAGTGAGCGTTTTAGAGCAGCCTGATACGACTATTATTCATTTTTTTTTAATTTCCTGTGGATTTTAAAGTGTTATATATATTTAAATACGCTTAACAACTCATCAAGTTTGGTACCAACGGAAAGTACTTTTCACTGGTAGTCACATGGTATAAAAATTAGAGTGGCACAAGTGAGCGTTTTAGAGCAGTCAGATACGACTATTATTCATTTTTTTAAATTGTGCGTTGATTTTAAAGTGTTATATATATTTAAAAACCCTTAACAACCCATCAAGTTTGGTATCAACGGAAAGTACGTTTCACTGGTAGTCCCATGGTATATAAATTAGAGTGGCACAAGTGAGCGTTTTAGAGCAGCCTGATACGACTATTATTCATTTTTTTTTTAATTTCCTGTGGATTTTAAAGTGTTATATATATTTAAATACGCTTAACAACTCATCAAGTTTGGTACCAACGGAAAGTACTTTTCACTGGAAGTCACATGGTATAAAAATTAGAGTGGCACAAGTGAGCGTTTAAGAGCAGTCCGATACGACTATTATTCATTTTTTAAAATTTCTCTTGGATTTAAAAGTGTTATATATCTTTAAATACGCTAATCAACCCATCAAGTTTGGTATCAACGGAAAGTACTTTTCACTGGTGGTCACATGGTATAAAAATCAGAGTGGCACAAGTGACCGTTTTAGAGCAGCCTGATAAGACTATTATTCATTTTTTTTAATTTCCCGTGGATTTTAAAGTGTTATATATATTTAAATACGCTTAACAACCCATCAAGTTTGGTACCAACGAAAAGTACTTTTCACTGGTAGTCACATGGTATAAAAATTAGAGTGGCACAAGTGAGCGTTTTAGAGCAGTCAGATACGACTATTAATCATTTTTTTTAATTTCTCTTGGATTTTTAAGTGTTATATATTTTAAAATACGCTAAACAACCCATCAAGTTGGTATCCACGGAAAGTACTTTTCACTGGTAGTCCCATGGTATAAAAAAAAGAGTGGCACAAGAGAGCGTTTTAGAGCAGCCTGATACGACTATTATTCATTTTTTTAATTTCCTGTGCATTTTAAAGTGTTATATATATTTAAATACGCTTAACAACTCATCAAGTTTGGTACCAACGGAAAGTACTTTTCACTGGTAGTCACATGGTATAAAAATTAGAGTGGCACAAGTGAGCGTTTTAGAGCAGTCAGATACGACTATTATTCATTTTTTTTAATTTCTCTTGGATTTAAAAGTGTTATATATATTTAAATACGCTTAACAACCCATCAAGTTTGGTATCAACGGAAAGTACTTTTCACTGGTAGTCCCATGGTATAAAAATGAGAGTGGCACAAGTGAGCGTTTTAGAGCAGGCGGATACGACTAATATTCAATATTTTTTTCAATTTCGCGTTGATTTTAAAGTGTTATATATATTTAAATACGCTAAACAACTCATCAAGTTTGGTACCAACGGAAAGTACTTTTCACTGGTAGTCACATGGTATAAAAATTAGAGTGGCACAAGTGAGCGTTTTAGAGCAGTCCGATACGACTATTATTCATTTTTTTAAATTTCTTTGGATTTAAAAGTGTTATATATCTTTAAATACGCTAAACAACCCATCAAGTTTGGTATCAACGGAAAGTACTTTTCACTGGTGGTCACATGGTATAAAAATCAGAGTGGCACAAGAGACCGTTTTAGAGCAGTCCGGTACGACTATTATTCATTTTTTTTTAATTTAGCGTGAATTTTAAAGTGTTATCAAATTTTAATTACGTTAAACAACCCATCACGTTTGGTATCATTGGAAAGGACTTTTTAGTGGTATTCACATGGTATGAATTTTAGAGTGGCACAAGTGAGCGTTTTAGAGCAGTCAGATACTACTATTATTCATTTTTTTTTAATTTAGCGTGAATTTTAAAGTGTTATTAATCTTTAAATACGCTAAACAACCCATCAAGTTTGGTATAAATGGAAAGAACTTTTTACTGGTAGTCACATGGTATGAATTTTAGAGTGGCACAAGTGACCGTTTTAGAGCAGTGAAGTACGACTTTTATTCAATTTTTTTAATTTAGCGTGAATTTTAAAGTATTATACATCTTTAAATACGCTAAACAACCCATCAAGTTTGGTATAAACGGAAAGAACTTTTCACAGGTAGTCGCATGGTATGAATTTTAGAGTGGCACAAGTGAGCGTTTTAGAGCAGTCAAGTACGACTTTTATTCCAATTTTTTTAATTTAGCGTGAATTTTAAAGTATTATACATCTTTAAATACGCTAAACAACCCATCAAGTTTGGTATCAACGGAAAGGACTTTTCACTGGTATTCACATGGTATGAATTTTAGAGTGGCACAAGTGTGCGTTTCAGAGCAGTCAGATACGACTATTATTCATTTTTTTAAAAATTTACCGTGAATTTTAAAGTGTTATTAATCTTTAAATACGCTAAACAACCCAGCACGTTTGGTATAAACGGAAAGAACTTTTTACTGGTAGTCACATGGTATGAATTTTAGAGTGGCACAAGAGACCGTTTTAGAGCAGTCAGGTACGACTATTATCCATTTTTTTTTAATTTAGCGTGAATTTTAAAGTGTTATCAAATTTTAATTACGTTAAACAACCCATCACGTTTGGTATCAACGGAAAGGACTTTTTAGTGGTATTCACATGGTATGAATTTTAGAGTGGCACAAGTGAGCGTTTTAGAGCAGTCAGATACTACTATTATTCATTTTTTTTTTAATTTAGCGTGAATTTTAAAGTGTTATTAATCTTTAAATACGCTAAACAACCCATCAAGTTTGGTATAAATGGAAAGAACTTTTTACTGGTAGTCACATGGTATGAATTTTAGAGTGGCACAAGTGAGCGTTTTAGAGCAGTCAAGTACGACTTTTATTCAATTTTTTTAATTTAGCGTGAATTTTAAAGTATTATACATCTTTAAATACGCTAAACAACCCATCAAGTTTGGTATAAACGGAAAGAACTTTTCACAGGTAGTCGCATGGTATGAATTTTAGAGTGGCACAAGTGAGCGTTTTAGAGCAGTCAAGTACGACTTTTATTCCAATTTTTTTAATTTAGCGTGAATTTTAAAGTATTATACATCTTTAAATACGCTAAACAACCCATCAAGTTTGGTATCAACGGAAAGTACTTTTCACTGGTGGTCACATGGTATAAAAATCAGAGTGGCACAAGTGAGCGTTTTAGAGCAGTGGGATACGACTATTATTCATTTTTTTTAAATTTCTCTTGGATTTAAAAGTGTTATATATCTTTAAATACGCTAAACAACCCATCAAGTTTGGTATCAACGGAAAGTACTTTGCACTGGTAGTCCCATGGTATATAAATTAGAGTGGCACAAGTGAGCGTTTTAGAGCAGCCTGATACGACTGTTATTCATTTTTTTTTTATTTCCCGTGGATTTTAAAGTGTTATATATATTTAAATACGCTTAACAACTCATCAAGTTTGGTATCAACGGAAAGTACTTTTCACTGGTAGTCACATGGTATAAAAATTAGAGTGGCACAAGTGAGCGTTTTAGAGCAGTCAGATACGACTATTATTCATTTTTTTTAAATTTCTCTTGGATTTAAAAGTGTTTTATATTTTTAAAATACGCTAAACAACCCATCAAGTTTGGTATCAACGAAAAGTACTTTTCACTGGTAGTCCCATGGTATATAAATTAGAGTGGCACAAGTGAGCGTTTTAGAGCAGGCGGATACGACTAATATTCAATTTTTTTTCAATTTCGCGTTGATTTTAAAGTGTTATATATATTTAAATACGCTTAACAACTCATCAAGTTTGGTACCAACGGAAAGTACTTTTCACTGGTAGTCACATGGTATAAAAATTAGAGTGGCACAAGTGAGCGTTTTAGAGCAGTCAGATACGACTATTATTCATTTTTTAAATTTCTCTTGGATTTTTAAGTGTTATATATTTTAAAATACGCTAAACAACCCATCAAGTTTGGTATCAACGTAAAGTACTTTTCACTGGTAGTCCCATGGTATAAAAAATAGAGTGGCACAAGAGAGCGTTTTAGAGCAGCCTGATACGACTATTATTCATTTTTTTTAATTTCCCGTGGATTTTAAAGTGTTATATATATTTAAATACGCTTAACAACCCATCAAGTTTGGTACCAACGAAAAGTACTTTTCACTGGTAGTCACATGGTATAAAAATTAGAGTGGCACAAGTGAGCGTTTTAGAGCAGTCAGATACGACTATTAATCATTTTTTTTAAATTTCTCTTGGATTTTTAAGTGTTATATATTTTAAAATACGCTAAACAACCCATCAAGTTTGGTATCCACGGAAAGTACTTTTCACTGGTAGTCCCATGGTATAAAAAATAGAGTGGCACAAGAGAGCGTTTTAGAGCAGGCGGGTACGACTAATATTCAATATTTTTAATTTCCTGTGGATTTTAAAGTGTTATATATATTTAAATACGCTTAACAACTCATCAAGTTTGGTACCAACGAAAAGTTCTTTTCACTGGTAGTCACATGGTATAAAAATTAGAGTGGCACAAGTGAGCGTTTTAGAGCAGTCAGATACGACTATTATTCATTTTTTTTAATTTCTCTTGGATTTAAAAGTGTTATATATATTTAAATACGCTTAACAACCCATCAAGTTTGGTATCAACGGAAAGTACTTTTCACTGGTAGTCCCATGGTATAAAAATTAGAGTGGCACAAGTGAGCGTTTTAGAGCAGGCGGATACGACTAATATTCAATTTCTTTTCAATTTCGCGTTGATTTTAAAGTGTTATATATATTTAAATACGCTAAACAACTCATCAAGTTTGGTATCAACGGAAAGTACTTTTCACTGGTAGTCACATGAATAATAGTCGTATTTGACTGCTCTAAAACATTCACTTGTGCCACTCTAAAATTCATACCATGTGAATACCAGTAAAAAGTCCTTTCCGTTGATACCAAACTTGATGGGTTGTTTAGCGTATTTAAAGATGTATAATACTTTAAAATTCACGCTAAATTAAAAAAATTGAATAAAAGTCGTACTTCACTGCTCTAAAACGGTCACTTGTGCCACTCTAAAATTCATACCATGTGACTACCAGTAAAAAGTTCTTTACGTTTATACCAAACGTGATAGGTTGTTTAGCGTATTTAAAGATTAATAACACTTTAAAATTCACGCTAAATTCAAAAACAATGAATAATAGTCGTATCTGACTGCTCTGAAACGCACACTTGTGCCACTCTAAAATTCATACCATAAGACTACCAGTGAAAAGTTCTTTCCGTTGATACCAAACTTGATGGGTTGTTTGGCGTAATTAAAATTTTATATCACTTTAAAATTCACGCTAAATTAAAATAAAATTGAATAATAGTCGTATTTGACTGCTCCAAAACACTCACTTGTGCCACTCTAAAATTCATACCATGTGAATACCAGTAAAAAGTCCTTTCCGTTGATACCAAACTTGATGGGTTGTTTAGCGTATTTAAAGATGTATAATACTTTAAAATTCACGCTAAATTAAAAAAATTGAATAAAAGTCGTACTTCACTGCTCTAAAGCGGTCACTTGTGCCACTCTAAAATTCATACCATGTGAATACCAGTAAAAAGTCCTTTCCGTTTATACTAAACGTGATGGGTTGTTAAGCGTATTTAAAGATTAATAACACTTTAAAATTCACGCTAAATTAAAAAAAAAATGAATAATAGTCGTATCTGACTGCTCTAAAACGCATACTTGTGCCACTCTAAAATTCATACCATGTGAATACCAGTAAAAAGTCCTTTCCGTTGATACCAAACTTGATGGGTTGTTTAGCGTATTTAAAGATGTATAATACTTTAAAATTCACGCTAAATTAAAAAATTTGAATAAAAGTCGTACTTGACTGCTCTAAAACGCTCACTTGTGCCACTCTAATTTTTATACCACGTGACTACCAGTGAAAAGTACTTTCCGTTGTTACCAAACTTGATGAGTTGTTAAGCGTATTTAAATATATATAACACTTTAAAATCCACGGGAAATTAAAAAAAAATGAATAATAGTCGTTTCAGGCTGATCTAAAACGCTCACTTGTGCCACTCTAATTTTTATACCAAGGGACTACTAGTGAAAAGTACTTTCCGTTGATACCAAACTTGATGGGTTGTTAATGGTTTTTAAATATATATAACACTTTAAAATCCACGAGAACTTTAAAAAAATGAATAATAGTCGTATCTGACTGCTCTAAAACGCTCACTTGTGCCACTCTGATTTTTATACCATGGGACTACCAGTAAAACGTACTTTCCGTTGATACCAAACTTGATGGGTTGTTAAGCGTATTTAAATATATATAACACTTTAAAATCAACGCGAAATTGAAAAAAAATTAAATATACGTCGTATCCGCCTGCTCTAAAACGCTCACTTGTGCCACTCTAATTTATATACCATGGGACTACCAGTGCAAAGTACTTTCCGTTGATACCAAACTTGATGGGTTGTTTAGCGTATTTTAAAATATATAACACTTATAAATCTAAGAGAAATTTAAAAAAAATGAATAATAGTCGTATCTGACTGCTCTAAAACGCTCACTTGTGCCACTCTAATTTTTATACCATGTGACTACCAGTGAAAAGTACTTTCCGTTGATACCAAACTTGATGAGTTGTTAAGCGTATTTAAATATATATAACACTTTAAAATCAACGCGAAATTGAAAAAAATTGAATATTAGTCGTATCCCCCTGCTCTAAAACGCTCACTTGTGCCACTCTAATTTTTATATCATGTGACTACCAGTGAAAAGTACTTTCCGTTGATACCAAACTTGATGGGTTGTTAAGCGTATTTAAATATATATAACACTTTTACATCCAAGAGAAATTAAAAAAATGAATAATAGTCGTATCTGACTGCTCTAAAACGCTCACTTTGCCACTCTATTTTTTATACCATGTGACTACCAGTGAAAAGTACTTTCCGTTGGTACCAAACTTGATGGGTTGTTTAGCGTATTTAAATATATATAACACTTTTAAATCCAAGAGAAATTTAAAAGAAATTGAATATTAGTCGTATCCGCCTGCTCTAAAACGCTCACTTGTGCCACTCTAATTTTTATACCATGGGACTACCAGTGAAAAGTACTTTCCGTGGATACCAAACTTGATGGGTTGTTAAGCGTATTTAAATATATATAACACTTTTAAATCCAAGAGAAATTTAAAAAAATGAATAATAGTCGTATCTGACTGCTCTAAAACGCTCACTTGTGCCACTCTAATTGTTATACCATGTGACTACCAGTGAAAAGTACTTTCCGTTGATACCAAACTTGATGAATTGTTAAGCGTATTTAAATATATATAACACTTTAAAATCAACGCGAAATTGAAAAGAAATTGAATATTAGTCGTATCCGCCTGCTCTAAAACGCTCACTTGTGCCACTCTAATTTTTATACCATGGGACTACCAGTGAAAAGTACTTTCCGTTGATACCAAACTTGATGGGTTGTTAAGCGTATTTAAATATATATAACACTTTTAAATCCACGAGAAATTAAAAAAAATGAATAATAGTCGTATCTGACTGCTCTAAAACGCTCACTTGTGCCACTCTAATTTTTATACCATGTGACTACCAGTGAAAAGTACTTTCCGTTGGTACCAAACTTGATGAGTTGTTAAGCGTATTTAAATATATATAACACTTTAAAATCAACGCGAAATTGAAAAAAAAATTGAATATTAGTCGTATCTTACTGCTCTAAAACGCTCACTTGTGCCACTCTAATTTTTATACCATGTGACTACCAGTAAAAAATACTTTCCGTTGGTACCAAACTTGATGAGTTTTTAAGCGTATTTAAATATATATAACACTTTAAAATCAACGCGAAATTGAAAAAAAATTGAATATTAGTCGTATCCCCCTGCTCTAAAACGCTCACTTGTGCCACTCTAATTTTTATATCATGTGACTACCAGTGAAAATTACTTTCCGTTGATACCAAACTTGATGGGTTGTTAAGCGTATTTAAATATATATAACACTTTTAAATCCAAGAGAAATTAAAAAAAAATGAATAATAGTCGTATCTGACTGCTCTAAAACGCTCACTTGTGCCACTCTAATTTTTATACCATGTGACCACCAGTGAAAAGTACTTTCCGTTGATACCAAACTTGATGGGTTGTTTAGCGTATTTAAATATATATAACACTTTAAAATCAACGCGAAATTTAAAAAAATGAATAACAGACGTATCTGACTGCTCTGAAACGCTCACTTGTGCCACTCTAATTTTTAAACCATGTGACTACCAGTGAAAAGAACTTTTCGTTGGTACCAAACTTGATGAGTTGTTAAGCGTATTTAAATATATATAACACTTTAAAATAAACGCGAAATTGAAAAAAAAATTGAATATTAGTCGTATCCGCCTGCTCTAAAACGCTCACTTGTGCCACTCTAATTTATATACCATGGGACTACCAGTGCAAAGTACTTTCCGTTGATACCAAACTTGATGGGTTGTTTAGCGTATTTTAAAATATATAACACTTTAAAATCCACGGGAAATTAAAAAAAATGAATAATAGTCGTATCTGACTGCTCTAAAACGCTCACTTGTGCCACTCTAATTTTTATACCACGTGACTACCAGTGAAAAGTACTTTCCGTTGGTACCAAACTTGATGAGTTGTTAAGCGTATTAAAATATATATAACACTTTAAAATCCACGGGAAATAAAAAAAAATGAATAATAGTCATATCAGGCTGCTCTAAAACGCTCACTTGTGCCACTCTAATTTTTATACCATAGGACTACCAGTGAAAAGTACTTTCCGTTGATACCAAACTTGATGGGTTGTTAAGGGTTTTTAAATATATATAACACTTTAAAATCCACGGGAAATTAAAAAAAAAATGAATAATAGTCGTATCTGACTGCTCTAAAACGCTCACTTGTGCCACTCTGATTTTTATACCATGGGACTACCAGTGAAAAGTACTTTCCGTTGATACCAAACTTGATGGGTTGTTAAGCGTATTTAAATATATATAACACTTTAAAATCAACGCGAAATTGAAAAAAAAATTGAATATTAGTCGTATCCGCCTGCTCTAAAACGCTCACTTGTGCCACTCTAATTTATATACCATGGGACTACCAGTGCAAAGTACTTTCCGTTGATACCAAACTTGATGGGTTGTTTAGCGTCTTTAAAGAAATATAACACTTTTAAATCGAAGAGAAATTTTAAAAAATGAATAATAGTCGTATCCCACTGCTCTAAAACGCTCACTTGTGCCACTCTAATTTTTATACCATGTGACTACCAGTAAAAAATACTTTCCGTTGGTACCAAACTTGATGAGTTTTTAAGCGTATTTAAATATATATAACACTTTAAAATCAACGCGAAATTGAAAAAAAATTGAATATTAATCGTATCCCCCTGCTCTGAAACGCTCACTTGTGCCACTCTAATTTTTATATCATGTGACTACCAGTGAAAATTACTTTACGTTGATACCAAACTTGATGGGTTGTTAAGCGTATTTAAATATATATAACACTTTTAAATCCAAGAGAAATTAAAAAAAATGAATAATAGTCGTATCTGACTGCTCTAAAACGCTCACTTGTGCCACTCTAATTTTTAAACCATGTGACTACCAGTGAAAAGTACTTTCCGTTGATAGCAAACTTGATGAGTTGTTAAGCGTATTTAAATATATATAACACTTTAAAATAAACGCGAAATTGAAAAAAAATTGAATATTAGTCGTATCCGCCTGCTCTAAAACGCTCACTTGTGCCACTCTAATTTATATACCATGGGACTACCAGTGCAAAGTACTTTCCGTTGATACCAAACTTGATGGGTTGTTAAGCGTTTTTAAATATATATAACACTTTAAAATCCACGGGAAATTAAAAAAAAATGAATAATAGTCGTATCAGGCTGCTCTAAAACGCTCACTTGTGCCACTCTGATTTTTATACCATGGGACTACCAGTGAAAAGTACTTTCCGTTGATACCAAACTTGATGGGTTGTTAAGCGTATTTAAATATATATAACACTTTAAAATCAACGCGAAATTGAAAAAAAAATTGAATATTAGTCGTATCCGCCTGCTCTAAAACGCTCACTTGTGCCACTCTAATTTATATACTATGGGTCTACCAGTGCAAAGTACTTTCCGTTGATACCAAACTTGATGAGTTGTTAAGCGTATTTAAATATAGATAACACTTTTAAATCAACGCGAAATTGAAAAAAAATTGAATAATAGTCGTATCCGCCTGCTCTAAAACGCTCACTTGTGCCACTCTAAAATTCATACCATGTGAATACCAGTAAAAAGTACTTTCCGTTGATACCAAACTTGATGGGTTGTTTAGCGTAATTAAAATTTTATAACACTTTAAAATTCACGCTTAATTAAAATAAAATTGAATAATAGTCGTATTTGACTGCTCTAAAACGCTCACTTGTGCCACTCTAAAATTCATACCATGTGACTACCAGTAAAAAGTTCTTTCAGTTTATACCAAACGTGATGGGTTGTTTAGCGTATTTAAAGATTAATAACACTTTAAAATTCACGCTAAATTAAAAAAAAATGAATAATAGTCGTATCTGACTGCTCTAAAACGCACACTTGTGCCACTCTAAAATTCATAACATGTGAATACCAGTAAAAAGTCCTTTCCGTTGATACCAAACTTGATGGCTGGTTTAGCGTATTTAAAGATGTATAATACTTGACAAATTCACGCTAAATTAAAAAAATTGGAATAAAAGTCGTACATGACTGCTCTAAAACGCTCACTTGTGCCACTCTAATATTTATACCATAAGACTACCAGTGAAAAGTTCTTTCCGTTGATACCAAACTTGATGGGTTGTTTAGCGTATTTAAAGATGTATAATACTTTAAAATTCACGCTAAATTAAAAAAAATTGAATAAAAGTCGTACTTGACTGCTCTAAAACGGTCACTTGTGCCACTCTAAAATTCATACCATGTGAATACCACTAAAAAGTCCTTTCCGTTGATACCAAACGTGATGGGTTGTTTAGCGTAAATAAAATTTTATAACACTTTAAAATTCACGCTAAATTAAAATAAAATTGAATAATAGTCGTACCTGACTGCTCTAAAACGGTCTCTTGTGCCACTCTAAAATTCATATCATGTGACTACCAGTAAAAAGTTCTTTCCGTTTATACCAAACGTGATGGGTTGTTTAGCGTATTTAAAGATTAATAACACTTTAAAATTCACGCTAAATTTAAAAAAAATGAATAATAGTCGTATCTGACTGCTCTGAAACGCACACTTGTGCCACTCTAAAATTCATACCATGTGAATACCAGTAAAAAGTCCTTTCCGTTGATACCAAACTTGATGGGTTGTTTAGCGTATTTAAAGATGTATAATACTTTAAAATTCACGCTAAATAAAAAAATTTGAATAAAAGTCGTACTTGACTGCTCTAAAACGCTCACTTGTGCCACTCTAAAATTCATACCATAAGAGTACCAGTGAAAAGTTCTTTCCGTTGATATCAAACTTGATGGGTTGTTTAGCGTAATTAATATTTTATATCACTTTAAAATTCACGCTAAATTAAAATAAAATTGAATAATAGTCGTATTTGACTGTTCTAAAACACTCACTTGTGCCACTCTAAAATTCATACCATGTGAATACCAGTAAAAAGTCCTTTCCGTTGATACCAAACTTGATGGGTTGTTTAGCGTATTTAAAGATGTTTAATACTTTAAAATTCACGCTAAATTAAAAAAATTGAATAAAAGTCGTACTTGACTGCTCTAAAACGGTCACTTGTGCAACTCTAAAATTCATACCATGTGAATACCAGTAAAAAGTCCTTTCCGTTTATACCAAACGTGATGGGTTGTTAAGCGTATTTAAAGATTAATAACACTTTTAAATTCACGCTAAATTAAAAAAAATGAATAATAGTCGTATCTGACTGCTCTAAAACGCATACTTGTGCCACTCTAAAATTCATACCATGTGAATACCAGTAAAAAGTCCTTTCCGTTGATACCAAACTTGATGGGTTGTTTAGCGTATTTAAAGATTAATAACACTTTAAAATTCACGCTAAATTAAAAAAAATGAATAATAGTCGTATCTAACTGCTCTAAAACGCTCACTTGTGCCACTCTAAAATTCATACCATGTGAATACCACTAAAAAGTCCTTTCCGTTGATACCAAACGTGATGGGTTGTTTAGCGTAAATAAAATTTTATAACACTTTAAAATTCACGCTAAATTAAAATAAAATTGAATAATAGTCGTACCTGACTGCTCTAAAACGGTCTCTTGTGCCACTCTAAAATTCATATCATGTGACTACCAGTAAAAAGTTCTTTCCGTTTATACCAAACGTGATGGGTTGTTTAGCGTATTTAAAGATTAATAACACTTTAAAATTCACGCTAAATTTAAAAAAAATGAATAATAGTCGTATCTGACTGCTCTGAAACGCACACTTGTGCCACTCTAAAATTCATACCATGTGAATACCAGTAAAAAGTCCTTTCCGTTGATACCAAACTTGATGGGTTGTTTAGCGTATTTAAAGATGTATAATACTTTAAAATTCACGCTAAATAAAAAAATTTGAATAAAAGTCGTACTTGACTGCTCTAAAACGCTCACTTGTGCCACTCTAAAATTCATACCATAAGACTACCAGTGAAAAGTTCTTTCCGTTGATACCAAACTTGATGGGTTGTTTAGCGTAATTAATATTTTATATCACTTTAAAATTCACGCTAAATTAAAATAAAATTTGAATAAAAGTCGTACTTGACTGCTCTAAAACGCTCACTTGTGCCACTCTAAAATTCATACCATAAGACTACCAGTGAAAAGTTCTTTCCGTTGATACCAAACTTGATGGGTTGTTTAGCGTAATTAATATTTTATATCACTTTAAAATTCACGCTAAATTAAAATAAAATTGAATAATAGTCGTATTTGACTGTTCTAAAACACTCACTTGTGCCACTCTAAAATTCATACCATGTGAATACCAGTAAAAAGTCCTTTCCGTTGATACCAAACTTGATGGGTTGTTTAGCGTATTTAAAGATGTTTAATACTTTAAAATTCACGCTAAATTAAAAAAATTGAATAAAAGTCGTACTTGACTGCTCTAAAACGGTCACTTGTGCCACTCTAAAATTCATACCATGTGAATACCAGTAAAAAGTCCTTTCCGTTTATACCAAACGTGATGGGTTGTTAAGCGTATTTAAAGATTAATAACACTTTTAAATTCACGCTAAATTAAAAAAAATGAATAATAGTCGTATCTGACTGCTCTAAAACGCATACTTGTGCCACTCTAAAATTCATACCATGTGAATACCAGTAAAAAGTCCTTTCCGTTGATACCAAACTTGATGGGTTGTTTAGCGTATTTAAAGATGTATAATACTTTAAAATTCACGCTAAATTAAAATAAAATTAAATAAAAGTCGTATTTGATTGCTCTAAAACGCTCACTTGTGCAACTCTAAATTTCATACCATGTGACTACCAGTAAAAAGTACTTTCCGTTCATACCATACTTAATGGGTTGTTTAGCGTAATTAAAATTTTATAACACTTTAAAATTCACGCTAAATTAAAATAAAATTGAATAAAAGTCGTATTTGACTTCTCTAAAACGCTCACTTGTGCCACTCTAAAATTCATACCATGCGACTACCTGTGAAAAGTACTTTCCGTTGATACCAAACTTGATGGGTTGTTTAGCGTATTTAAAATTTTATAACATTTTTTATATCAAGCAGATTTAAAAAAAAAAAAAGAATAATAGTCGCATTATTAGTATTATTAATAGTGAAATTTGTCTATTAGAAAGCGTGTATTGGCACCGTTTGATATACATGATCTTGACGAAGCCTTGAGGGCAGCGATGATCAGCGAAATACACTGCAAAGCGGTGAACAGAAGGCTGGTCAGGGAAATATGTTTCCGGCTAAAAGCGGAGGAAGAGCAGGCATTCACGGAGCATTTTCACGAAAAATGGACGTCGGACGTCCGTCGAACTTCACAGTCGTTGTGGAAGGCCATGAATCGAAAGATCCCGATCATCCACACAAACTGGAACAACGGTGAACCCAGTGAAAGAACAGCGGGAGGCGAGGACTACCTGACACTATTACGGCATCCAGGGACCAAGGAAATAGTGTGGAACGACGTAGGAGGCCACATGAAAATCAGTGGCGCCATCTGTGAAGCTCGAGCCATCGACAAACAGGAGAGTCAGTTTCAGTGAAGGATGTCCTCCCGAAAACAAACAATATTCTGTACGATTATAGTTTCAATCTATATTTTACCGGAAACTTTAAGACCAAAATCTTGAGTCTTTTTATGGAGAATTTTTTCTAAAACAAACTTTTGAAAATTTTAGGTGTAGAGGTTTATGGGTATTGTCCACCTCTGCATGGAAAATAAGAAATTAATTTTGTTTTAGGCAGTAATCGTCAGCAAAATTATAAATATGTCTGCATTTATAAGACATTCTTTATTTATGTTTAATTCATTCAATCTTTCATATAACATACCAGTAACATATTTATTTTTAAACATCTCATGGCATATTTAATATTTTATCATTACAGCACTCTTTTCACTTCAGTTTGGACATTTAGTAATCTCCGCCGCCGATAGGGAGCGTTTCCGTCAATGGTCGTGGACTGTGATCATAAATATCCGGTCTCTGGCGGAGAGTCATTTATTGCCTTCCGTAAAATACTGCTTCATGGACCCTTAGGCAAATCGCGATGCAATGTATCAATGCAGTGGTATCAGCATAAACGTTAACCACGTATTTTAATTTTGCACAAGTCTTGTCGTTACTGTTTAGTGAACGGAGAAACCACATTTACTGATCACGGTATATTTTACGTACTGTGAAATGTTCATATTTTCTTTGAATTTTTGACTGAATAAGCCCAGTCTATTTCGTTGAAGATTTAAACTTAATATTCAATCATATTGCGACATTTTATAGTCAGATGATTTGCTTATACAAGTCATATTATTTGATTGCTTTTGTGGAGATGTACATCCATAGGTGCTTTTTATATTATAAACCTGTAATTCGCCGGTTCCCAATGAAGTGTATTGCTGAATGTAAACTGTAATAAATTATTTTGCAGTGATGAGTATTGTCTGCATGCATATATAAACTATTCCTGAAATACAGTTGTAATAAGGGTCATGTCTTCAGGAACGTGCCCAAAGTCGATAAATGAATATACATTTAATTGGTACCTATAAAGGTGCCCATTCACCTGCCTTTTGAAAAAGAATTTATGTGATTTCTGGTTTCCTCTGTGTATATATTAATGATCAAAGGGTTATTCTGGTAATGAAAAGTTCTAATTGCCCCTCCGTGCAGGATGTATGAACCTGTTTATCAACAACTTGTTTGTAAACACAGCAATATTGACAAACACAAAAAAAACATGTAAACTGAGGTGGTAGGTTGCATATATGCGGAGGTCACTTGTTGCAAAACACAATTTGCAAAGCTCTGGATTATCTGACTTGCTGGCTTATTTGATCATTGTGGCGGGCCGAAACATATTATAAACACGTTGATGTAAGCAAAACCTATGTAACTTAAACTGCTTATAAAGCCATAGCCAGTTTACATTTGTTATTCTGGAGACTTATACAAGACAAATATTTTGCCATATGGTCGACTGGATAATAAATTTATATACCCATGTCAGGGTCCCTATGACAAGCCGGCACATGTGAGCGATACAAGGGGAATATTACTGACATGAGCCTTATTCTCTGAGGAAATGTGAGAGGGACAATCCACCGGAGTACGGGCAGAAGCCCCCTGACCCGCACACCCCATTCAGGGCAAAAGTATCGCCCATAACAATGAGGACAGTACGACCCCACTAAGGATATCAACAGTTTCTTCATATAATTTTCAATCCCATTATACGGTTTACTTTGATGATGAACGTAATTCTTGATCAGTTTTCACCACTTTTTGATTTGAACATTCAAGATAATCCTATACACTGACATTCATGATGATTCATTTGGGACACTGAAGCAAGCGATATCCGAAATTTTCCTGTTATGAGATTCACAATTGAAAGGGTATTTAAGTAAACATGAAGAAACTAGAAAGTGGAAAACTGAAATATGATCTCGAAATCGCTATATTCCAAAATACATACAAAAAATTTCACTCATATAAAAAGTGAAGGGGGGGGGGGGGGAGATTAAGCCTTTTCCCTGTTATACTTTGTCATCATAACTAAAAAATGACAGGAAAATGTCCCCCCCCCCCCCCCGAAACGAGGCCCATGATTACTGGCTTTCTTCGTTATTGCTGAAATCGATACTCAGATATCATTTTGCTACCTCTTTCATTCTTATCCATCATTTTTCTTTACTTGATTTCTCGAGGTCAAAGGTATTCCTTACTTTTAGATCCGTGTTCGACACCAGACGAAATAAATGCTTTAAACCTTGGAGGAAAATCGAATAAACGCAGGAAAATGTGATTGAATTATACAAAAACTGTTTAATTTCATGACATGAAAGCAGCCTATGATTATCTATCCAACCCCAGGAGAATAGTGTAGCCTACCGAGGTATTGGTCCTATTTTTTTTTAAACAGAAAAATATGCATATGTCTGCTTGACTTGACGTGATATATAAAATTAAGATATTTTAATCAGTTGATTTTTAATAACTTGCCCCTTTTTTTATTGTTTTAATATCCAGCATAAATTCAGGACATAATAGACATGTTATATATTAAAAAAGTAAGAAACAATTTAAGATCAGAGCTTTTATTTAGAAAATGATATACAAAGAAAAATGGAGCGAATGCGTATTTGGTATCGAATTGAGAGTATCGCAGTACGTATTGTACCTGAATAGACAGACCGATACAATGCCCTACTTAAAAATGATAATCTCCAACCTGTGACCTTGACCTTTTGACCCTAAAATTGATTAACTACTTCCTAAATTGATTTACAACATAAAGGTGAAGTTTGCATACTATTAACCAATTTATTTAACTCAAAACAAAATTAAGAAAACATTCACAGTTGAACTTTGACCTTCAGACATATATGACAGGGTTCTTAGACATTTAAACGGAAGGTTACAGATGCATAAAGTCAGATTCCTAATGATCCTTGGAAAGGTGATCATGTCAGGTATCTACAGAATCCCATCCTCCAACAGAGGAGATCTGACCTTGAAGATCAGGGTCAGGGTCACCGATTTTCAAATGGGACAGAGAGCTATTTCAGTTGATTTCACCTTATAAAACAAGTTCATGGTCACCAGTTTTACTTCCTCGTTCAAGAAAATGTACGAGACAATTTGACAAAAGGTCAAGGTAACTAGTTTTCAAACTCAAATGAGAACTTTTCTTTAACGATCTGTGTATTAAGCTTGAGGAAAAAATATACAGTTCTTAGAAATAATGGTGTCCTCAGAAAATCCTATATATCTGTATATTTGACAATGGAGATCAAGGTAATGGTCACCAGTTCTACAAATACTCAGAAGTATTGATCCAGAAAATATTACAATCTAGCCTCACATGCTGAAATTATGAATTATGAATCTATATCGGCAATTTTTTCCAGTAGATTTGTTTTACTGCTTTGTGTTCAGTCATTCTTCATTGCCCCTATAAGGACTTACTATCGTCAGACTACCTTGGTTAAATTTAGCTTTAGAATCTGTAGTTAAAAACGTTTAGCCCTAATGATGTATACATATTTTGAATCTTCAGAATATCTTCTATTAGACCTGCTGTATATAAATATAATTGTCGTTATTGATTGGGAGAATTATGATCTAGGCAACAGTTTTCTTTATTAAAAAAAAGTAACATATCTAATATCTGGAAAAACATATTATAAATTTTTCTTGAGACAAGAAGGACTATTGGTGACCAGTGTGACAATTATTTTTGAACCATTTAATTAGCATTATTTATTGCTTAGTATATATTTGAAAAATGATTTTTTTGGGAGGATGTCCCGTGAACTTTGGCGATTTCAACACTAATTTCATAATAATTCTCATATTTTGAGTATTTATAACTAAATCGTGATGCATTTCAAAGCGTTATATGTTAGATCATATGTTAGATTTTCTATTCTCAAATGCGAATATAAGAATATTATGGCAAATTGTAAAGAAAGATGTCAGTACAATATGCATGCCGATATGGCCAAAAAAAGGTATCGTTCTCAGGTACTTTTTTCAGAAATCAGTGCGGTCGGGCGGTTTTTTTTTATAACCTTCTTTTTGTATCTTTCGATAAAATGCCATATGATCAGGGAAAAACATGATAATAACAGATTCTTTTTTTTGCTAAACAGGTAAAAGCACTACATAACAAGAAAAATCTGATCAAAATAGTATTATTTTATCTTCTTGAAAGATGAAAATCAAAAGCAAAATGTTTGATGCGGGAGGTTTAAACTGACGCGGGCGGTGCCTGAGAACCATACCTTTTTTTGCCTAAAACACCATGCAACTTTCTATACTCTAAGTATTCCACAGCGAAATATTGTGCGGCTGGAACATATTGGGAAGATATGAATATTATACCGAATAAACTATCAAACTTTTTAGAGGATTTAGTGTATTACATTTAGGTGTATTTATGTGTCACTTTGATTATAAAGCTTCATTGTCTAATGATGATACATGTAAGTCTTCATCCCTTACTCCATTAAAGGGGTGGGTGAGATTTGTCTTTTTTTCTGCTCATGATCTGCGCTAGATCTCCAACACTGCTTATTTTCCAGAACTGACTTAATTGTTCAGAATAATAGTCATGCATAGATGACAGACGTTCACCTGACATTTACTTTTTTTTACCTTGACCTAATTTTCAAAATATAAAAGGCATATATGTGTGAGTAGATGTGAAAAATGAAGGGATGTTGTATTGAAATGGTATATGAAATTTATATATATATATAAATCGCATGAAAAAAATCTGTGTAGTTCGTATTTAACATGAAAGGCTTATATGGTCATGATTTATTTGATAAATAATGAAAAAAAATGTTGTAACATAAAATTAGTGGTGGTGAACTCGGCGGTGAAGCAGTTTCGGCTACCGCAGTTTCCACTGTCAAGCCCTCATGACGGACGGAGAGACAAACTCTCCGAGTAAAACTGGCCTCGTTGAGTGAATACACGGAATAACCTCACGTTTGTCTTATCTCGGGAAATGACAGTTCGACAAGAAGATAAAAATGAAAATGTACTTTTAGAAATGGCGTGCACATCTACTTTAACTATAATTGATCCGAACACTATATGGCTTTTTCTGCCGCCTCAAAGTCTTCAGTTAATAAAAAAAACATATGGGTAACATTTGGGTAACCTTACTGAAGCGGTCATATCTCCCAACAGAAATATAGTATTCGGCAAATACCAAAATGCATCTCAGTATAACATTCAACAATAAGTGCTTGGATGTAAAGGCTCAGAGAGAAGTTTGTGGATAGGCACCAAAAATACGCCTATTTCGGAAGAAAAAACAAACTATATATATATATATATATATATATATATATATATATATATATATATATATATATAAATATTATTCCAAAATCCATTTAATACTCTGTGAATTTAACCACATGATACCCCCTCCCACGGTGTGGACATTTTTAAGATACATGCTATGAGCTGGCATATCTGTGGGTATTTTTATAATATAAGCTCTAATCACAGAAAAAAAAGTTTTATTCGCAGGTGCTTTTGAGCCAATCAATTTTTAGTCAAATTTAACTTTCTTGCAAAAAAAAAAATACTGCCAACCTTTTTAGTGCTTTATAAAATTATCCCGTATAGTTTAGGTGTGTTATAGGCCTATTATGACGTCATCACTGTTCTCTGTCTTATCCATTTCATAGGGCTGATGCATGGTCAGATGTCGCTAGTTTATAAACTGTTTACAGGAAAATGACAAAAGGTAGGTTATTATTTCCAAAATGGTTAATTACGCTTAACAGATTGAAACACCTCATAAATAAATGAAATTTACCGAAATCTCTATACTTTACTTTTAAGAGAAATGTTTGAGCGACTGGAGCTCAAAATCGGTAAATATCTACCGAGAAACAAAATACTCAAAACGTTTAGGTGTTCTTTGGCTTACCAAAATATAATCGCGAAAAGAGCATGTGAAAAAGGTTCTTGGAACGGATTATATATATCAGGAGGTACGCCGCATAAGGTATATTTACGGGACATAAGGCCTTTTGGTAAGCCATATCAGGACTTACACACGGGTGAGCACACACACGCATACATACACTCCCAATCACACGACCTCAAACACACCTATACAGGCGGCTATGCCCTCATGGGGTTTACTCCCATTATTGACTACCTTAAGTTCCGTGGAAGAGGCACCAATAACTTTTATATTAATTATCAAGAACAATGTGTAGACTGCTATGTCAGTTTCTAAAGGCTTATCGTGTGCGTCGGTTTGTCCTCGTGCTGCATGCCTCCTCGTACGCCAGGTACGCCAAAACATTTTGTGAGAAAATGTGGAAAGGTTACTTTTAACCACCTCTCGTGTGAACTATTCCCGATCAGGAGACACATCAACTCCACATTAGTGTTAAGTAAAAATACTAAGTCACCTTTTTCAGACAAAAATACTGATAGAAACTTGTTTTCAGGCCAAAATAATTAGGCAATTGTTTAAGGAAGCAGTGCAAAAGGCATTTTTTTCCTTACCATTTTGCGTTAAACATCATTTAAACAGAGGACAACATAATAATAACATTATTGCTTTGCCAAACAGATTAAAATAATTCATAACAAAATTAAATTTTACGAAATTTTATTATTTTATTTTTAAGAGAAATTTGTGAGCGACTGATGCTCAAAATCTTAAATTTCTACTGAAAATCAAAATACTCTTTTATGGGGGGGGGGGGGGGCACGGTGCCTGAGCCTGAGAAACCATTACTTTTTTTTTAATTAAAATGTTTTGTTGCCTTATAGTTACTAGTATTCACTGTTAATTAGTAGGCCTAGGACCCGTCGCAAAAGGACTCTGAAAGGAAACAAGTCGGGCAAGTGCCAACTGTATATATTCATTTATTGCCTTTGGCCGGGTACATGCCTGAAGACATGACCAGTATTAATTACTGCTGTGTTACGGCGATAGTTTACATATGCAAGCAGACCATCACTGCACGATATTTAAAACAGTTTTCATTCAGCAAAACACAATTCGTTAATCGGTGAATAACAGGTTTACATGACTGAAAAGCATCTACGGATGTACATACCGACAGAAACAGTAGCATAATTTAACCTGTATAAGCAAACCAATTGATCATATAATAACCGAATTTTCAATGAACTTTAATGATATCTTTAACGAAATAGACTTGACACAGAGTCTAAATTAGAATCAGTAATGGTGAATAATCCAATGAAAATACACCGCGATAAAAGAATATGGTTGCTCCATTTACGACGGAATGATCAAAATGATGATTCGTTGTAAATATTTAAACTGATTTCACTGCATTGATACATAACATTGTGATTTGCCTAAGGGGCCATGAAGCAATATTTTACGAAAAGCAATGAATGACACCCTGCTTATAACAGGATGTTGGTGATCGCAGGCCATAAGCAGCCATGACCATTGACGGAGGCGCCCCCTACCTACGACATTGCTAGAACGTCTCTGCTGAAGTGAAAAGAGTGCAAAAATTAAAACAAAAAAATGCCATCAGACGTTTAAAAATAAATATGTTATATGAAAAAGTAAAATAAATGAAATGTAAATACGTTATAAGAATGTCTTATAATTGCACACATATTCATCTTTTTTCTTTTTTTTTAACAAATTATTTCCTAAATAAAAAGGTTAATAATTTGATTTTCCAATGTAGGTGGATAATAACCACAAGCCTGTAACTTTTTATTAACCTAGGCTTTCTGAAAAAAAATTTAAAAACTTGATATAACAAACTATGGCTTTCGGACTCATTATTTATCACCAGACTTAATGACTCCTGAGGCAAACCCCAAAGTTTCTGGCAACAATATGAGACTATGAGCTTACTATATGAAACTATATGGCCTTACAGAAAGAGTTTTCTTAGAACGATATGTCTTGTTTGCTGCTGCCTTGAGCTTCACAGATGGCGCCAATGTGTTTCATCTGGCTTCGGTAGTCGTTCCACACCATTTTCTTGGTCTCTGGGTGTCGGAACACTGACAGGTAGTCCTCCCTCTACCTTCATGATCTTTATTGTTTAAGGTCTAATCATCGTCAAAAATCATGAAAATTTAATTTTCTGAAAAACATCTGGTTTTATAGATGTTTGCTATATCTATCTTTTCACAAAAACACGATCCTGGGGTTATATTGTATCAATTAGAAAAATAAGTATTTTAATTCAGATGTCAACCCCACGTGGGGTGCAAACATGGACCAATGGACCAGTTTGTGTAGTTTATCATCTGATTTATGGTGATCCAAATCCAAGTCCCCTCCTCTTCCATGTCAGATCCAGAGGTCCAGTAATACTTCGAGTTTCCTTGATCAGGTTCAAATTAATGAATAAACATGGTCGGACAGGTACATAATAAAGAATAAACATTATCTGACAGGTACATAATAATGAATAAAAAGAGTCGGACTGGTATATAATAAATAATAAACATATTCAGACAAGTACATAATAATGAATAACATAGTCAGAAAGATACATAATAATGAATTAACATAGTCAGACGAGTACATAATAAAGAATAAACAAAATCAGACAGGTACATAATAATGAATAAAAAGAGTCGGACTGGTATATAATAAATAATAAACATATTCAGACAAGTACATAATAATGAATAACATAGTCAGAAAGATACATAATAATGAATTAACATAGTCAGACGAGTACATAATAAAGAATAAACAAAATCAGACAGGTACATATTAATGAATAAACATAGGCAGACAGGGTAATAGTAATGAATAAACATAGTCAGACAGGTACAAAATAGTGAGTAAACATAGTCAGACGATGCATAATCATGAATAAATATATTCAGACAGGTAAATAATCATGAATAAAAATATTCAGACAGATACATTGTTAAGAATAAATATAGTCAGACAGATACGTAATAATGAATAAACAAAGTCAGACAAGTACATAATCATGAATAAACATAGTCAGGCAGGTACATTATAAGAATAAACATAAACAGATAGGTACATAATAATGAATAAACATTTTCGGACAGGTAAATAATCATAAATAAACATATTCAGACAGATACATGGTGAAGAATAAACAGTCAGACAGACAATGACAATGAATAAACATAGTCAAACAGGTACATAATAATGAATAAATATAATCAGACCGGTACATAATAATGAATAAACATAGTCGGACAGGTTCATAATAGTGAATAAACAAATTAAGACAGGTGCATAATAATGAATAAACATAATCAGACCGGTACATAATAATGAATAAACATAGTCGGACAGGTTCGTAATAGTGAATAAACAAATTAAGACATGGAAAAAAAACATAGTCAGACAGGTACATAATAATGAAAAAAGAACATAGTCAGACAGGTACATAATAATGAAAAAAAACATAGTCAGACAGGTACATAATAATGAAAAAAAACATAGTCAGACAGGTACATAATAATGAAAAAAAAACATAGTCAGACAGGTCCATAATAATGAAAAAAAAACATAGTCAGACAGGTCCATAATAATGAAAAAAAACATAGTCAGACAGGTCCATAATAATGAAAAAAAAACATAGTCAGACAGGTCCATAATAATGAAAAAAAAGACATAGTCAGACAGGTACATAATAATGAAAAAAAAACATAGTCAGACAGGTACATAATAATGGAAAAAAAAACATAGTCAGACAGGTACATAATAATGAAAAAAGAACATAGTCAGACAGGTACATAATAATGAAAAAAACATAGTCAGACAGGTACATAATAATGAAAAAAAAAACATAGTCAGACAGGTACATAATAATGAAAAAAAAAAATAGTCAGACAGGTACATAATAATGAAAAAAAAAAATAGTCAGACAGGTACATAATAATGAAAAAAAAAACATAGTCAGACAGGTACATAATAATGAAAAAAAAAATAGTCAGACAGGTACATAATAATGAAAAAAAAAAACATAGTCAGACAGGTACATAATAATGAAAAAAAACATAGTCAGACAGGTACATAATAATGAAAAAAAAAAACATAGTCAGACAGGTACATAATAATGAATAAACATTATCAGACAGGTACATAATAATGAATAAACAAATTAAGACAGGTGCATAATAATGAATAAACATAATCAGACCGGTACATAATAATGAATAAACATAGTCGGACAGGTTCGTAATAGTGAATAAACAAATTAAGACATGGAAAAAAAACATAGTCAGACAGGTACATAATAATGAAAAAAGAACATAGTCAGACAGGTACATAATAATGAAAAAAAACATAGTCAGACAGGTACATAATAATGAAAAAAAACATAGTCAGACAGGTACATAATAATGAAAAAAAACATAGTCAGACAGGTCCATAATAATGAAAAAAAAAAATAGTCAGACAGGTCCATAATAATGAAAAAAAACATAGTCAGACAGGTCCATAATAATGAAAAAAAAACATAGTCAGACAGGTCCATAATAATGAAAAAAAAGACATAGTCAGACAGGTACATAATAATGAAAAAAAAGACATAGTCAGACAGGTACATAATAATGAAAAAAAAACATAGTCAGACAGGTACATAATAATGGAAAAAAAAACATAGTCAGACAGGTACATAATAATGAAAAAAGAACATAGTCAGACAGGTACATAATAATGAAAAAAAACATAGTCAGACAGGTACATAATAATGAAAAAAAAAATAGTCAGACAGGTACATAATAATGAAAAAAAAAAATAGTCAGACAGGTACATAATAATGAAAAAAAAAACATAGTCAGACAGGTACATAATAATGAAAAAAAAAAAATAGTCAGACAGGTACATAATAATGAAAAAAAAAACATAGTCAGACAGGTACATAATAATGAAAAAAAACATAGTCAGACAGGTACATAATAATGAAAAAAAAAACATAGTCAGACAGGTACATAATAATGAATAAACATTATCAGACAGGTACATAATAATGAATAAAAAGAGTCGGACTGGTATATAATAAATAATAAACATATCCCGACAGGTACATAGCAATGAATGAACATAGTCAGACAGATACAAAATAATGAATAAACATAGTCAGACAGATACATAATAATGAATAAACATAATCAGACAGGTACATTATAATGAGTAAACATAGTCATACAAGTACTTAATAATGAATACACATAATCAGCCAGGTACATAATAATGAATAAATATAGTCAGACAGGTTAATTATAATGAATAAACAGAGTCAGACAGGTACATAATAATGAATAAATACAAACAGGTATATAAATAAAGAATAAACGTATTCAGATAGGTATATGGTAATGAATAAATATATTCAGACGGGTGTATAGTAATGAATAAACATAGTAAGAATGACAAATATGTTTACAAAATGCAACTTTGCAGAAACGGATCTTCGGAAGGGGGGGGGGGGGGGGGCTGGTGGTGGTTATTGGATATTTTTTTGCATACACCCGGTTTAAAAAGCTCTAACAAATCCAATATAGGTCATTTCATCCTTATATATTCCTATGGTCATCTCACCGCCAATACTTATGAATGATTATGACTCGGCCAGAGCAAAGTAATATCCGTATGTTACAATGGAGTGTAATACTTTGAACGATAATCATATCGTCCAGATAAGCTCCTAACCTTATGGATTGTTCCTTGTATATGCTGCCATAAACCTCTAGCAAATTCAAAAAGAGTCCATTTTCTTCCCTAGATTTGCTAACAGACAAACCAAACAAGTCACGAACGAAGGGAACACAATATATTGCATTTATCGCTATGGATGAACAGGAAAGGCGGTCACCAGACCTCGTAAACACAGTCCCAGTTGATTGGATTTGACATCGTTGTTTTAATTTATATTCAATAAACTTTTTTTCTATGGAAGATAACTTAACAAAACAATGTGACATTATTCCCCAACTTACCGATCTCTTTTAAGCACGACACGGTAGACGAAGGAGCCCTCTTCCGGCGTTTCCAGGCTGACAAGCTCTCTAGAGCGCTGTCTACATTCAAGTCGTGCTACCTCCCAATCCAGTGTTTGGGAGAGGAGTTTGTAACACGTCTCAACACAATGACCATCCTATGTCAGACCTCAGTATCCGTACTTGTCGTCAAAGCCAGGCGGACAGACATTCTCTGTTGAGATAGGCATGAATTATATGATTTTCTGGATAATAATGAGTAATTATTAGAATATATTGACTGATCTCTATACCGTTCAGATGGGGATTCCCTAAAACCGATCATTTGGGTTTCTCCAGAACCAGTCAGAAGTAATCCCTCTGCACCAATCAGATGACGATTCTCCTAAACCTACCAATTGTTTTTTTTTCCTAAACCGATCAGAAACGGATTCCCCTCAACCAAAGAGATGAGGAGTCCCTGAACCAATCAGATGGTTTTTCCTCTGAACCAATCAGATGGGGATTCCCCGAATTATCAGATGGGGATTTCCCTGAACCAATCAGATGGGGATTCCCCCAACAATCAGATGGGGATTCCCCATCACCAATCAGATGGTGATTCCCCATAACCAATCAGAGGACATTACCCTGAACAAATCGGATGGGTAATCCCCTGAACCTATCAGATGGGTTAATTTTTCCTGAACCAATCAGATTGGGAATCCAATAAATAACGAGCTAATGAGAACACCATCGTCGGCCGTATATTAAAATATTTAAGATATAATAAACATTCCGTTTTTGTCACTACTGCATGTGCTGATGTCCATATATATTCGTAAAAGTGTTATATTATTCGGGAGTTATAGTGTTAAACGGAATAGCGTAGCATAAATTAATATAAGTTATAATATGCGTTTAACGTACAAATTGCCATTTTAAAGAGGGGGAAATGCATGTATCCGTAAAATAAATGGTCCTGTAACGATTTTTAACACATACGATTTTTTTCCTAAAAGCTAACTAACACATTACCAATATCATCCCAATGTCATCTCGATTTTCTCTCTTTACCCGATTTTATCCCGATGATATGCCGATATCACTTCGAGACGCATCACGGACGACACCGGCAAGTTGTGAGCCCTGTTCAAGTCTTATAACAATTAATTTTTCAGGTATGGTGACCGTACTGTTGGATAATTTTAATGGTATGATACAATGATTATTTTTGTAGTATGATATTAATGATTATATAATGATGATAATGACAATAATAACGAGTGTTGTTATTGTTCAATTTTAAAGTGACAATTTGTATGCAAAATATTATTATATTTTATATGAAAATTTAGAATATACAATTTTTACAGTGATTCTGTGACTACGAAGAGTATTTCCCTATGGTGTGTTTTATCTCCTTTTTTCGCAAAAGGGTGTGCGAGTCACAGTTCATTTAAGATACATGCACCACCAATATTTATGGCCTCAAAGCGAGTTCCAAAAAAGTCAAGATTTTCAAATATTAGATTTTTTTACGGCCGCGGTGATAAAAAGAGGACCTGCGGTAAAGATTATATCAGACCTTATATATAGTATAGTATTCTATAATTTTTATTATTCAAAATTTTAATTATGTATACTATCAGTGGTAAAATATTCCGTCTCGGAAAATGACCTATATATAAATACACACACACACACATAAACAGTGAAAACGTGAAAATGAAACTTCGCGAAACTTTGAAACAGTGAAAATCGCGAAAATTTAACTTGGCGAAAATGAAACCAACCTCAGTATAAAATTGATGTGTTTCTGACTATGTTCATTATTGTGAATTGTAGTTTTCGTAAAATGAATATTTCTGTAAAAACCATTAAAGTCCATCTATTTTAACTTTCGGTTTTATAAATATTAATATAATTTTGCTGGCATATCCGTGTGTTTCTACTTTTATATATGAGCATTCAGAAGTAATGTACAGATTCTTAGTAATAGTACACTCCTTATGCAGCGATTATACTACACTGCAGTCTTTCAATATCTCCTTTGTTTTAACAGCTGTCCGCTTTTGCTGTCTTACCTTCTCCCTGCTCGAGGAACTTTCTATAAGGTTTTCTCATAAGTCTGCACTCTTCCGGGGCCGGAATGCCTCCTCCATTCAGAATTCATTGATCCTCCTTTTGGAGGCTCCATTAAATAATAATAATAATAATAATAATAATGATAATAATAATAATGACTAGTAGGTCTACTTCTCTAAAATTTAATTGCCACACACCAGGAAATCTGTGAAACTAAATCAATATGGTCTTCATGTCCGGGATATCAAAGGTCATGAACGACACGTACGTATACATTTAATACATTCAGAGTTCAGTGTTTTACCTTCAGGATGTAACATTCTTCAGAACTACTCGCAATAAAAAAATCTCTCATGTGCCATTCAGGATTAAACTATTTAATTCACAACCCTCTTAATATTTCATGTTTTGAATAATGTATTTTACATGCGCAATTATCTGTTTTATCATTTTATATGCTTATTTTTTACATGCATAATCAAATAGGTTCTATGTTATTTTTATGTTTTTATTTATTGTTTTCTAATGAATTGCAAGTCAACAACAAAATCCTGGAACTGATATCTTTTCTTTTCTTAATACTTCTTATCTTATCTTATTAATAATGAAGTTTATTGCAGACTTAAAGCCAATACATGTTGGCCATATATATGCTGTAAATAGGCCTACATTCATGAGAAAGGGACTAAAATAATCTGTTGAAAGACAGGGGTTTATCTTTGAATTCATGATTGTTTTGAAAGGGGAGGGTCCATCCTTGGAAAGGAGGTCCAGGAAAGGGGGTCCAGGCCTAACAAATGGTTAAGGCCCTTCTAAAAGATAGCGGCGGCGTGCTTTTTATTGTTTTTAACTAAATGGTTGAGGTAACAAATACTTAATTCAGGAGACGGAAAAACTGTATCATAAGAGCCAATATGAACGAAGCGAGTGTGCCTAGTCTATATATTATAGTGTGGGACTAGGCCTCGTCTACTGATGACTGCGCTGCTCAGTGCAATACACCATACCTGTGAGCGTCATCGGAACCATGGCGGTTGGTGGTAAGAACCCTTACATTCAGCGCGTATTTCAATTGAAATGCGAACATTTAACTGCCCATAATACTCCACGTTAAGGATAAGATGTTAATGGTGTTTGATGTGTAATTTTTAACCCTGCCGTTAAAGTGTTGGCAATTGGAACTGTGCATATAACACGTTTCTAGGTGTAAACATCACTGAGTCCGTGAGTGCGTGATTCAACTTGTCACTGCACACTGCGGTGTATTGGCTTCACACTCAGTCCTCAAACCTTGACCGACGAAATGACATTCAGACCATGGCTGCTTTTATACAGATATAAAGAATGTATAATGAAAGTTTGACAGAATTTCATAATCCTTCTGTAAATACAAGTGAAAAGCCAGTTGTGAGCGATAATACGAGGATTTTTAATCATGTTTATGTTTGTGCAGAACTGATCCTCCAAAAACACCGGTGTTTTGGGTACCAGTGACGAAACAACTTGGAAGATCTACACAACTTCAAATATGAATAGTAGATAAATAATCATCTGTTGAGTATATTAATGTAGTTTTGTATCATAATTTTTTGCAGCCCCTCCTAGGGCTATGACTGGGGCGGGGGGGGGGGGGGTTGTCTCAGGTTGCGACTTGGGTGGGAACCTGCACCTGGTCACAGAAAGGGGCCTGCTTCGTGCTGTTGGGGTCTGGGATGCAGATCGTAATTACTTTATACATTGGTCACAGGGATTAGGAACGAGCAGAGTAATTATATGTTTAACATCTTATATGTTTAACACTATATATTTCTTGTATCATGAAGGAAACCACTTGGTAATTCAATTGAATTTGAACGTCTTGCAAATGTAATATAGGATTGCAAATTTAGTTGCTAAGCAGTGATCTTAATTCTATCAAATGTGCACTTGGATGAACATTTGCTAGCATTGTCATGGTTATTTTTCAAATCTGCACATGATATAGGTGTCCTAAAGCTCCCCCCCCCCCCCCCCCCCAAAAAAAAAAAAAACCCAAAAAAAGCCTCTTTGTTTGTAGTGTAGCAGAATAAAACCTAAATCACTACAGTAGTAACATTACGTCAGCAAGGTTAAGAATGCAACCTGGGAGGTCAGGCCCCCTTGGCTACATACGCTACACCAGAAGTCAGACCCCATGTCGCATGAAGTACTCTGATAAAGTTAAACAAGAGCGTTTCCTGTTACAGTTAACTCATCGCAGCCTTTTATGATGCAGTCCCCTGTTGGTGTAAGTAGCAATCAAGCTTAGCTCTTTAAATCTTGTGTCAGGTGTACAAAACACTCTCGTTCACTATTATTTTACAAAGTGTTGGCACAATACTGCACTGACATATTCAGCAAAATATAATTTACCAATCACTGCCAGTTTTGGCATCAAATTTGAATTTAAAGGAGGGTTTTGTGATGTTTAAACTCGCCCACACAAAAAAAACAGCCTGGGCATTCTGCATGTATCGACCAGTGTCCTGTCAGTTTCAGAATTTTTTCACAGGTTGAAGAAAATTTGAAATTCAGCAGAGTTTCTCAATAGTATTATTTTCAGTTATGTTCATCAAAGTGTTCACCTTTTAATTTGGTCTACAGTTAATTATCCATGTTTTCTTGAACCTAAATTCAAGCTGAAACTTACTATGATAAAGTTTTATGTCTAACTTCTTTTTTATTTCTTCTCTTGCAGGGAAAGTGCAGCCACTTGTATCCTTTCAGTGAGACAGAAAAATCTTTGGGATTTTCACTGCCGGGAAGGATGTATTAGTAACCACATCATAAATGAAAAAATAAAAAACTAACTCACTTGTAAAGCATAGTGTTTTAATTTTATTCCTTTCACTGAATGTTTTAAATCTCTTGAGGATAAAGGTCTTCATATATTTTTTTTTAGTAGCTAGGCTGCAACCATCAGTTGAAGCTATGATCATGAATTGTTAAAATATATGCTTTTTGCAATATGCTTATTATTGTATGCATGTAGTTTTAATGCTATATTCTCATGTGCGATTAAACTGTAATTAAAGTTTTAAAACTGTGTATGTTTTGAAGTGTTCAATATTGATCTTTTTCTTAAGACAGATATTTTTAGCTACTGCCTCTGTCTTCATATTTTTAGCCTGAAATTTTGATAAATTACCTGTGTTTGTGTTTTGGAACCGTTTCTTTGTTCAGTCTAGAGGAGAGTAATATTTTATATGATTGTTTGAAAAATAAAAATGATACCTGTCCTCATTTTCTTAACGATTTGTGGCCTTTATAACAAAGTGTGTTAACCAAAAAAATATTCATGTTTATTCAGTAAAGTCCGTGATAAATCTGTGCTTTCAGTGACTTGTCCAAATTTCATGCACAGAGTTAACTTTCTTATGAGCAGACCTTTTATGAACAGTTCACCTGAGACTAATGTAGTCATTGTTATATGGTAGCTTCACTGATTAGTTGTTTTATTTATTTTTGGGATTGCAACCCTTTTTCAAATATAAAAAAATTCAAATTTGAAGCCCTAGAGAATATGAAGGATCCACAGTATTTACAGTTTAATTTGACAGAAATGTATGATTGAGCTTAACTCCCCACCAGAGGTCTTCATTACCCTACCAGATATTGCTCTTTTGCAATGCCTGGTACTTTGGATTTTTCACCATCGCACAAATACTGATTTTCATTTACAAGGGTGAGTATCTTTTAATTTCATTTATCATTTTCAGGTAAGTAATAGATATAAGTACACACTGTTGTATCTTGTCTCTTGTCATGACTAAACAATTAATATTTTCTCAGCATGAAAAGGTAAATTTTAATATTTTGAAAGGTGCAAATTTTTATAATTGAAAAAAAAGGCCTTATTTTAATTTAGACATATGACTGCATAGCCATGACATATTTCTTAGTGAGAATTCAATGTATCATTTACAGAATAATTCAGAAGCTGTACTCCTGTTCCAAATGGTTATACCTATTATATTTTACTGGGTGGTTCAAGGTTTTTTTTATTTCATAACAGCCATGATGAAGAAAGTTATATGTTTTTATATTTCCATTGTAAGTACAAGTAAATGCTGAAAATATTAATTTGTCAGTAGGTCAATAGATCCTACTGGTGCCAGTAACACTTTGATTCTCTTCTCAATCAAAAAGTGGAGTTAAACCTGTCAGTTTACAGTATTACTTGGTTGAAACAAGATATACATGTAACAAACCTTCTTCAATAATTTGAATTTCAAAACAAGGATTGAGGTATTTCATGTAAACTTTTGCCAAAATACAGGTATGACGTCTCATCCATATATATAACAATTATTTAGGTTCACCACTAGCTTTAAAATGCTTTCTCAGGTATTTTTCACACACCTGACAGAGCCGTAGCATTTAATCATCTCAAAACTTAAAAAAAACAGGATCCTGCTGAACTTGTGAGTCACCTGACATATTTTGAATAGAATTATCTGCTTTACACTATTAAAATAAACTTTAAAAAAAACTTGGTTAGCTTAAATTTTGTTGGTGTCTTTAAGTTTTTATTGTTGATTAATTAATTATATCATGACATTTTATTTTCTGACAGGTCAAACTCTGCCCTATCCTCAAGGAGTACTTGCAGCTGAAGTCATTCTCATCTTTATCCTTGCTGGTATAGAAGCAATAAGGATTATGTTTGGTAAGTAACATGATCTGCTGCATCAGACATCTTATTCTCCATAGCCAAGTGGTTAAAGGAGCCTATTCTGATATCTGACATATACTAAATAAAGATTATCCTAAAACTTTTTACAAAAACAGACCAAAAAACACAGAATCCACTGCCTACAGGCTTTGTATTTTGTTTATATAAACATGTTTATAATGTGAGGTACCTGCCAAAATAATCAAGACACATTCAACAAGGACATCTGGTAACAAGTCCTATGAACCAGAGTTCTGTAGAGACCATTTTGTAACTAGTGACCTTTCCACACATGCAGCCATCCACCTTAGGTTCCATGTTTTTCCGTTTGTCAACTTTGCTGTTTTTACTAACAGCTTGTATGTAAACAAGCTCATACATCCGTCACAGAGGCATTAAAAATACTTTGTCGAAAAGAGATTACCGGTATGTGTAGTTCATTTATATGTACAGATAGTAAGCCAGAAATCACTGGCTTTAAGGAGTTCAACTACAGAGCAGAATACACCAGGTGTGAATCTGGCTATATTGAGCTTTAAAATTTTTGGTAAAATTCATGTAAGCCTTAGATATCTCAGAAACTGAATTGAATCCTTTGTTTGTATCAATTTATGAACTTATGAAAAAAAGATAAATATCCAAAATAAGTATCATAGATGCCAATGTATTCCATAGGCCATGCCAACTATGGATTACATTTTACCAGTCATGAATTTAAAAAAAAAATAAAACTAGGACTTGGTGTGGTATACAGTTTTTGTATTGCAATATATTACAATTCGGTAACATATTCAGTCCGTAATGTGATGATGTAATCATCCTTTAAATACAGTGACATCATAAAGTATAACAGATCAGTTTATTTTACAGAAAAAATATGGCTTTTAGAGTACTTCTTTATTATTGACAATACTGAAAGAAACTGATGTATCAGTATATTGATTAAGTTGTGCCACCCTTCTCAATATTATGAATTTTTATTAATTTTGTTATTCCCGCAGGTATGAAGGGTAACCTGACGGAGCGCGTGCTGTCTGTGGTCCTGTCCATCGTCATGACGATTCCGGCCTTGTTCGGGGCTCTCTACTTCCTGATCTGGCAGACGTACGTTCTACGGGTAGAGGTCATCTTGTCAGCAATACAGATCACATTCATTGGCCTAGAACTCATCTTTGGTATCATCTCAATCATCACATTTGCAAGGTTTGTGTGAAAAACTTCAAGCTTGAGGGAGCTGGATAAATGTGTTTTATTTTCCCTCTTTCCAGCGTTCTGTTTTGTAAAGGATTAATGTTGATGAGTCTGTAAAAAGTAAAGATGGGCTTATGCACCCTTAAAATCTTGTAAAAAAATATGAATTGTTAAGGTGAAAATCCAGTTCTGGAAAAGGAAATGTTCGGTAACAGTGAAAAATATATGAATCCCAGAAATTGCCCCAGCCCTGGTAAATATGCTTATTTCCTTGGAAATTAACACCCTATTATGTTATATTCAATAATATCTGGGTTAAATTGTACTAATTGGATGGATCTACAAAAACACATTAAACAATTAAAAATTAATGTTAATTATTAGCAGATCATTAAAAATAAATTGACATAATTTATAATAGTAATCTTTTTCCTTTAGATTTGCTTTTGATGATAGGGCCTCTTATTAAAGAAAGTTTATTTTTGTGATAATTTTCTTTTTTGGATTTTGAGACCCTCGCGAACAAAAAGGCAACATAGTATGTCGCTCCAGGGGTGTCAATACGAGAGGGAGGATGATGGATTTTAAATTCCATCCCCCTCCAGTTTATTCCTTCCAGTTTAACTTGCCTTCGATGATGGGGCCTCTCATTCATGAAGGTTTTATTTTTGCGATAATTTTCATGAAAATTGCAAATTGAGACCCTCATGATTAGGAAGGCAACCATAGTATGTCACTCCAAGGGTGTTAGTGTGGGGGGGGGGGGGTGGTTAGCAAGTGTATCATGTATAAACACCATTCCTTAGCTTTTAAGAAAATATGATTTCTGTAATAATAGAAATAAAATATATCAAGAATTCTTCCGATAGACTGTGGTTCCATTTGTCTTTCTGGTGGACAAGCGATAACAGATGCGCTATAATTATTTCAAAAAAACATCAGCATATGTAGGTTTATTTAAAAAAAAATGCCCAAACCTCTGAATAATCCCCCCATTGAAGATAAATCAATGCCACTCAGTCCCTCTGTCATGAATCAGTGTAGACCAAAAAAGGGTTTACTGCTTTACTTTATTATAAATTGGTGGTGTAATGGTGCCAGTGCCTGACTTTTTTCCACAGGGATTTCTCCCCTTTTTAATGTTTTACACAGAGACCCCTGGCCAGGGTCTTGGATATATGGGTGCATCTATTTTACCCATGACTCTTTCACCACTGGTTACATGGGTTTCAGGTATAAAAAGAGTGTCACATGTTATGGTCACTTCCATTGAATACCTCCACATGTTAATCTATCATACTAAAAGTAAGTTAGATTGGAATGATTTTGTGTTGATATTACTATAACCCCATTACCTTTAGTCGCTATATGACAGTTACTGCTGATATATTAATGCTTTAGATGCGTACAAAATACAAAATGCCTTTAGTGTTTAAATATTTTCTGATACATGTCCATGGTTAACATAAGTTAATTGGTCGTTTGTTTAATTTTTGTTATTTCATTGAGACAAAGGGATAGATGTAACCTCTGTTCCATTTGAATAAACGTCTGTATACATGAGTTTCATTCAACAACAATAATAAAAAAATAACAGTATTAACTAAAGGGATACTCTGTATATTTTGTATATGAAATGTGTATTGAAATATTTGTTTCTGCTTTGTTCCAGAGCTGCACCATACTAGTGGGTATATATTGGAAATATTTAACTGTGGTGCTGAGAAATCAACATGCCGTCCAAAACCATGGCCACGTCTTGAAGTCCTGGTCTTTTTTGCATGTGTATAGGACAGATTTTAAATGATGTCAGTTGTCATGTAACCAGTTAGCAGTTTTCTGGATCTGGATGTGTTGTATGACTGGCCTTTGACTGTCTTTTGATACTGCAGTAGATTAACGACAACCAGCAGTTATGTCCACTCACGTTATCTGACAACAAAGATGAAATGTCAAAGCATGTTTAAATTATTTTAACTGTCTGTATAGCACATGCACTGAATAAAGCAAATTTTTAAAAAAGATAATTGATCCGTCATCTCATAAGAAAGAACCCACAGTGTGTTGTAAAATGTAAAGTTATAATCAAAAGTTTTATATTAGGTGGACAGTTCTATTTGCAAGATTGTCAAATTGTACAAAACAGGAAATACAGAAAATTACATAAACACTGGGCATGGTTCAGGTAAACAGAGTATATTGGAGACTGATTGTCAATCTGTAGAGGGTAGAAACATTGTTCATAGGAATACACCTTGCATATTTAGTGGATAAAATTGTCTGATTGGACCATTCACTTTGCAGATGTTATTAGATTAGGGATAGTACTGGCACGAGTCAGTAAGCTGTACTTGCATGTGTCAGTGAGTAAAATCTTGGATATTTAGTTTTATACCACCTTCATACTTTCAAGTCTTTATCAGCCAACCTTTCACAGACCTTGATTCAGTGAGCCATTCTTCTATCTATGAATAATGAACAAGCCTGCAAGTATTGGGGCCTAAAATCGAATGTGTAACTCATATCCTATGAACAAGATGGTAAAAATACATTGTTTATACACCATCTGAGCAAGAACGCATCTACCAGAAATGGGACCTGTTTATATGGCTTTATTTGGTCAATCCGGCAATGTAATAAGTTTACACAAGTCTATGATAGGCTCCATTGCCTTTTACAGTATTCATGAATATAAACGGTGTGCTAAATCAAGGTCTGTGAAAGTGTGGCAACCACAAACTTGGTAGTACGAAGATGGGTTCAAACTCTCTGGTTCAGTTTCAACATTAGCTTTTATCTCTCCCATATACTTGTTTAAATATCCATAGTGATGAAGCTGTACGGGATTAATGGTAACCTTCATCGTTAATAAGTCGTTATAATAAACATCAACTTGAGGGATGATCTTTGTGGTAACATATATGATATTTGAATATTTTATTAAAATGTAACTCATGTTATAACACAGTTGTCTTTCTATATACAATTATATATTTTGTATATACCTTTGTCTAAGTAGCAGCCTCTTGTATATAATGTATATGGTAGTTTTTAAGTTAAGTAGATATTTGGTAATAAAACATAAGTCAAACTTAACTCTTTTTTTTGTACTTTCATGCCCGTTTACAACGCTTCCAGCTCGTTCATAAGTTAATGTCTCCAAAAGATACATTGCTTTACATTAGCAGAACCTTTTATTAAAATATGTTTTCAAATAGCCAGGTTTATATTATGCCCTTAAATTGAGTAAAATTGTAACAAATGCCAAGCCTCGATGTCGAAGTACGCCAGATTCATGCGTTAACCAGTCCTGTCGAGATTTTGTAATGGCTAAATGTAGTAATGTGAGGATTGTCAGGTCACGAAAGTTTACTTTAAAAAAAATAAATTTGAATGGTATTCCTTAATATCTCGGCTACCCAAGAAATATCCAGGTGACTCCAAATACCATGTTGCTGCATTGAAATAAATCTACCTTTCACACAATTTTCCAATGAGGCCTCGGGTCTATAACACACTATATATTTAGTCCCCCGCCCTAAGGAGAGAGAACTTCTCAAATGCTGGCCTGCCAAATCACTCTTTTTAGGATTTCCCAAAAATGACGCAAATTGCTCTTTTTTTTCACTTGTCAGCAGCACTTTTTTCCTTTGTTTTCATGAAAGAATCCTGAAATACTATTTTTCTTCTGCTTTAGCACTCTAGTTAGAACAAGAATGGGACATTTCACATTTTATTTGTGCTCAAATGTCCAACATGTGTCACAACATGTGGAAAAAAATGCCTTTATCTTCATGAATTGAGTTGTGTGCCATGTATATTTCTGACTTTGGGTATGATGTGTGTCTGGGGAATTTACGTTAATTTTACTTTTTTTTTTATTTTTCTCTCTCTCTCTACTTAAAAGACGTCTCTTTTTTCCGGAGCACTTTTTTTCGGTCATTTACGTTTGGCAGGCATGAAAATGGTCCGTGTCTGTCCGTCCGTCTTTCCTTCTGTCCGTCCCGCCCCATTCTTAGGCCCTTCCTCTTTTCCTCACCAAATCTTCCCGACTTACTCAGCACATGGCTTACGTGATAATGCCACTTCTGTTTAGCGACTTCCTGTACTCCAAAATGGTCTTTTGTGATTTTCCTTCAGATATATCAGTAAATAAGAACACTTTATCCTTCAAATCATATCCAAGGATTCCTTGGATCTAGAGGGATTCAATGAAGACTATACTGCATAGATTTTTTTTTCAGACTGATGTTTATAAGTTTCTTTCATAAAGGGGTTCTTGCCAAGGTTTGGGAACATTTGGGTATCACTGATGCAAAACTCTCATAGTTAAACGTATGGAGGGTGACTATTTGTGCCTCTAAGCCCTTGTACTCTGTTAATATGCTCTAAAGCCGTTTGATTTTAGAGCTATAACAAAAGTCATACCATTTCTTTATTAAAGCCAGAAAAAAGTCTAAGCAGTTTAAAATGCGGATCGGGTGATGATGGCGGGTGGGGGGAGGGGATGAGGTGGTCATTCCGAGATTCGTACTATCGGCTGAAACGTACTGTCCCGAAGCAATGGGTGTAAAAATATAAATTTCATACCAAGACAAACCTGTCGAGGCCAGACCTGTTTATCGTCGGCAATACCGCGACGTATCAGACAAGTGACCCATGGGTCATGACGCTCAGCTGCCAAGCATGACCTGCGACATCATGGGCTGAGATTCACAACTTCCAGTCAAATTTTGAAGAACCAATTTACCAATTTGTTGAAATTTTCTACGACAACAGAAATATATATCACCTATGTCTGGTTAAAACACAGTGAATTGATGGTCTGAGGAAAATGTATGATTTTTAAGGTATCCAGAACTATTCCCATAGCTTACTTGATACCTGTCAGTCTCAAAAGGAACACCACAAAGGGCAAAATAAGATCAAAATATATAGCAAAAAATTAAGGAAATCCATGCAAGAATTATTGAGAAACAGGTGCTTCTGTATGAATTTTTATTCAATACAAGCCAACTGTACTGCACTTTCATATATAATGATAATATTTATCAAGAAATATTTGACCCAATCCTTTGCAAGATTACATTAATATACGTCCAACTGCCTTCACTTTAACAGTTCTTGAGATAATATGATCAAAAGGAATTTAAAGATGGTTGCCTGGTGGCCATTTTGGACTTCTGACAGGTCTGAAATCAGACAACAACCATTCTCTAAATCGGACCAAAAATTGAAGGAAAATTACTGAAACTGCACTGAAAAAAAGGTTTTCTAAGGTGGCTAACTGGCAGACATAATGGATTTCTGACAAGTCTGACATTTAATATCACACATCCTCCAATAAGAGACCAAATTTGGGGCAAATTCTCCAAATGATGTTACAGTAATGAATGTCCAAAACAATTCAAAAGGCATGTTCAGGCGCTCATATCAGATTTATAGATATGCAAATGTAAAAGTGTAGGTCCAATATTTTTTATTATCACTCTGCTTTTCAATGGGGTCAGCAGGGTTGGTAAACTGCAAAACCTGAAAGAAAAGAAATGCAGAAAGCATGACTAAGAGTCTTGTAATAAAAAAGCCATCCTAAATCAAGTACACATCCACATATTATGAGAACAAACACTTGCTTTTATATGTGGTGATTTATATAAAAATATTCAGATATCTAGGAAACTAAGTTTGTTGCTATGATTCCATAAAATAAACTGCAAAATGTTCCCATCATCTCATAAATCAGTAGCTAAACCTTAATACTATACTCTCATAGTGTTAATTCCTGGCTGAAGTATTCCAACAACAGTGTTTTGTTATGCAGTAACGAGGTACTTATCACTAAGCCTTATCACTTAATAGCCTGATACAAAAGGGAGTCATATGTCACCAGTGTCACTAACAATTACAGCCACACGGTGAGATGTACCAGCTGGAGTGCAAGCTTATATATACAAGAAAAATAGAGATAGTCTGCAAAATAAGTTGACCTGACCTATGACCTTGGCCTTTTGCCCACATATCAACTGGATTCTTTCTAAATGATGGGTAACTACTAACCAATTACAACTGGCCGGGTGTAATTACTTGGCAACCAATGAGTGAATAACTTAGACCTGCAACCTTTAACCTCCTGACCAGCTGACCTCAAAATCAATTAGTTATTTCTTCATGCAAAAAGACCCATAAATATGAAGTTTGAATCACATTGAGTGATGCATAGATGTGGCATATGTGAAAGACTGAAGGTTTGGGTTGAACAGTTTCACTTGAAATATGTTCACAAGCATTTAGAACAATATTGTGACCTTGACCTTGACCTTTTGAACTCAACATCAATAGGCTTCTTCCCCTATTGGTAGGTAAGCCATATATGACAGATGGAAAGTATAGATTGAAAAGTTTGCCTGAAAATGACTCCACGCAAGAAGAGGGTGCTGTGAATTTGACCTTTGACCTCAAAATCAACAGGTCTTTTCCCCTGTTGGCAGAGAAGCGATATCAGTGCTAAAAGGTTTGGAATGAAAGGTCTAGCTTGAAATGTGTCCACAACCTTTTCAAAGAAGTGGATCCTGTGACCCTGACCTTTAACCTTGTGACCTCAACATCTATAGGATTCTTCTCCCACTTAGTAGGTGAGCTATATGTGAAAGATCAAAGAATTGGGATGAAAGGTTTGGCTTAAAATGCATCCACAGGCTTTTCAAAGAAGTTGGTTTTGTGACCTTGACCTTTGACCTTGTGACCTCAAAATAATTATGGTTCTTCCCCTGTTGGTAGGTGAGCTGCATGAGAAAGATGTAAGGTTTGGGATGAAAATTTTGGCTAAAAGAATTATTTCTGGGGGGTGCAAACACACCCCATAACTTCGAGAATATAGGTCGCAGTGACCTAATTTCAGGTTTGCAAAGAGATCTTTTTAGAACCTCTAAGACTGCATAGGGTTCATGGCCCTAACCCCTACGGTTATGATTTGTGCCCTGCTAACGGACGGACGGCCGGCCGGACGGACGGTCGGCCGGACGGACAGACGGAAGGACGACGGACAAAGACCCATCGCTATAGCCCAGCATGACTGAAAGTCAGCTGAGCTAATAACTCGAACTTGTAAAGCCCGAACATTTAGCCTCTGTCCATAAGCCTGGCGCCCACTCCCGATTTTGCTACGCTTTTCATCTGTGACCATTCGCAGACAGTCGGCGATATAGACAACAATCGGCGACCATTTACAGACAGTTTGCGTCTTCTGTGACTGCTGGAAACCTGCGGCGAACAGTCGCAGACTTGAGATCACGAAGTTTTCTGCGTTGTTTATGTAACATCTCAATTACGCGAGTGGAGCAAAAAGAGAACACCCGACAAAAATGGCTTCACGTTTCTTGTTCACACAAAACTATGACACCACTTCCGGTCACTCTCCGGGCATAAATATTCATTAAAGAAGTTCTCCCTGCATATATGTGTTTTCTCTTAGTGGCTCACGTGTGCTTGTATATGTGTGTGTGTATGCCTGTTTATGTGAATTGGATCTCAAATAAAGTTACCTTACCACAGTTTATATTGGACATGATAAATTTGACAAGATCATGTCAATAAAAGTACACAGGTCGCAGACTCGGTCACCTGGCCAAACTCCCGTAACCAAATGATGATATTCAGTCGCAAATCGCGTCGCAAGCAAAGAACGCATCAAAGAATCGCAATGGACATGCCATGAAATTTTAACTTTTAAAAAAATTTAAAATGTTAATTTAATCAGTTCACGATTTCAAGCAACCAGTAAGATCAAACCAATTTTTATATTCAAACTACATGACAATATCTCAAAATCCTTTATTTTGTTTTTCTCCCTATTAATGTTTCTTACTAACTTAAAATTTAATTTTTAAATTTTGATTCAATAAAAAGAATTAAACTTTATATCAACACGAAAGAAACTTGATGGAGGAATAGCAAAAATAAGGGATTTGAGGTATGACATGCAGTTCGATATCAGCCCTTCGAAAGGTGGTTTGCCCTTCGAAAAGTGGTTTGCTGTTCCTAGTTATGTACTTCGTGCATCTAATTTGAATTTCAAATGACTGTTGGGTTGATTTTTATTCAAGGGTATTTTGTCAGGGATGCTACCTTATGATTTCGGCTCCATCATACGTATTGGAGCTTGCTCACAATTCCTGATATAACAGGCAAAAAATGTATCGTTAACTGACGACTGTTTCTTCGCCTCCCCATATATAGGTCTTATTGGTATATGAACACGATACAATCGTATTTTCCAGAAAAGACAGTTTTATTATCAGTGTCACGGATAGGGCAACATTTAAAAACTTCTTCTCCAATGGCAAAGTATCTTATTTTCAATACATCTGCAACATATTGGCAACTGTGTATATTGTGTATTTTGGTCTAAGAATTAAGACACGGGTCGCACTGCTTATAACCGCAATGACGGAAGCAGTGAGAACGTATACGTAGCGGCCAACGTGCTTTGTGTAATAGCTCTAATTTACAGGAGTTATAAACATATTTAAATTGGGAATTTATGCAATTAGCTTATCATAACAGAATTTTATCTTTAAAAACTGAGATATACTGATTTGTTTCCACCGTTTATAGACAAAGATCATATTGAGCTCAGGTTCCAATTCAAGTGCATACATGGGGTGTTGACTAAAATGTCCTCTTAAATATATTTATAATTTTAAACACCCATGGTGACTTGGCGGCTCGCTGAAGCAAGGCCTATTCGCGACAGAGCGAAAGAGCTAGCTTAATTATAGCATGATGGTTGATCTTGAAAAAATCATGTACGACAAGTATCGTGATCTAATTTCATTCTAATTTTACGCTTAACATCATATATTAAAAAAATCGACTTAACAATCGGTCCCTAGAATGAGCAAACCTTTTCCCAAAATACCACCATAGGATGGGCAAATATCGTACAATATTCTGCTTCCATATGGAGCACATATTAACAATTGAAGACACTTTGTTATGCGGAACTAAAACGTCTTTATTCAGATAACAGATCTCATGTTCAACAGCTGCAGGCTAAAAAACGAACACAAATGTTGCGGAATAACAAATCGAGCACACACAGTATAGTATCATATGCTACTTCTAGTAATTATATATATATAGGAGCACGTCACGACATTATTGTGACGCACGATACCCATTTTGATTATTGCTGTGTCACACATCACTCTTTGCCGTGTAAGTTGTAAAACAATCAACAGTCCAGCTTCATTCCGCTAAATTCCGTCTTGGAATTTAAGAACTCATCAACTGGCCACCCCTCAGTCAGAATTTTCTAATTATTTTAAAGATGTGTGTATATATTACATGAAAGCCATGGGTACAACAAGCGGGCATATTCTTATGATGGCACGTCTCACAATAGAGACCCAACTTGACGCATGTATAGGGGAGACACTTTTGATGAAGTGTTGGGGATGCAGGTTAAGACAATGCCACACGTATCGACGCCATACAGGTACTTAACATACGCTCATCAGTCTTAATATTAGGCTTTATAAGCACATGTAACTGCCTAGAATTAACAACCTCTACATAGACTAAATTACACCCCTTAACGAAATGACCAGCAAAAGGCGTTCCATTGGACTGGATATGATATGCCAAGGAGTTTCAATCATTATAACTCCATGGTTATGCGTCAGCGAATGTTAAAGACCGGCCTTTAAATGGAAACACACTAATGGCAAAGACTCAATCACTTGAAAGCTTAATTATCAGCTTATACACAAGAAATTATATACAAGAAATTAAGATGACTGTCGCGCCGCAGGAAGAAGCTCCCTTCACAATACATATGTTATTGGTGAATTGCAGTTACGAACAATATATGGTGAAACATGTTCGATGAAGGGGTGACTGGTATCAAGTGGATATATTCTTCCATACACAGTGACTAGAATAAAATATGTACTGTACATAAACAGAGTTTATGTTATAACATAACTATTCGAATCGTATTATGTTAAAATGCTCTGTAGAGAGTATGGTTTCAAATACATTATTTTCTACACCGAACAACCAACTTCTTTATAATGTAATATTACCATACATCGTATTAAGAGTTACATGAACGATAAAGATTATTTCATGCATAACCATTAATTAACTGAGACAGTGTTGTATTATTATGTATTGTGTATACAATGGCTGAAAATGTCACAGTATTATGATTTGCGCACACATTAACTAAATTCATATTGCGTCTTTTTGCGCTTTATGCAACTGAAAATGCCACGTCTCATCAGATACTTTTCAAATGTGACAAATATGACAGGGAGTTTCAATCATTATAACTCCATGGTTATGCTTAAGCGAATGTTGTAGGCTGACGTTTCCAATGGAAACACACTAGTGACGCAGACTCGATCATTTGAAAGCTTGTATAAAAGCGTATACACAAAAAATTATATACAGGAAAGATAACTGTCGCATCCCAAAAATAAGCTCCCTTCACAATAAATATTATTGGTGAATTTGCAGTTACGACAAATGTGTATTGAAACAAGTTCGATGAAAAGGGTGACTGGAATCAAGTGAAATTGTTTTTCCATACACAGTGACTGGAATAATATATGCACTGCACATAAAGAGTTTCTGATATAATATAATTGTTCGATCGTATTATGTTAAAGTGCTCTGTACAGAGCTTGGTTTCAACAACATTATTCTCTACACAGAACAACTTACTACATTTTAATGTTATATATTACCATACATTGTTTTAAGAGTTACTGGAGTGAAATAGATTATTTCATGCATAACAATTTAATAACTGAGACAGTGCTGTATTGAAATATAACGTTTTGTGTATACAATGGCTGAAAATGTCAGTATTATGATTAATGCACACATTAACTGAATTCATATTGCGTCATTTTGAGCTTTATAATTATAAGGTCTGCACATTGAGTTTTTATGGTAATACATAATATGCACACAGTAACGATCCATAAACTATTATTATTATAATTGTTTTTTCCTATAATACTTTACATTCGGGTCCAGTTCCGGTGGAAGGTCATTGACCTTACTGAATCAATCTTTGAAGAGCATCACTCAGAGCGCCGACGTCACTTTTGATGTCATCAACCACTTTGGTGAATTTGCTGACGTCATCTAAAACCGTTATGCTCTGGGTATAGGGGTTGTATTTGACCGAGAAAGGTCTCTTGATCGTAGAAGCAAATTCTCTGTTTCAAAAAAAGTTACAGACATTATTATGTGCAAGTTCAAGATGACATAACTCCTTGACAGATGTCTTCAAGAAATAGTTTTATATCGTGTTTTAAAATAATGTTATGAAGATGGTTATTATTAATTTACAAATTTATGATTTTTCACTCAGGTTTGTTTTCATTCATGTGAAATAGAGGAAATTCGTCCTTTACTTCAAACACACATTGATTTTCTTAGTGAATTGTGTAAATATCTTATCCAGTTCATATCTTTTACAAGCAAACATTAATTTGACTGTAATCCTGACCGTGCAGCAAATGAGATAATCTGGGTAGAAGACGTATCTATTGAAAATGCCATGTCTTGCATTACCTAATTTGATTGGTTAAAATTAAGGCTTTGACCCATTTTCCACGATAGAATTGCCGATCCGAGCATTTTTTTGCACCAGTGAAAATTATTTGTCAGTTCGCCCCAATCGTGGTTTTACACTTATGTAAAATGCTCGATGCAATTAACTTTGCACGGTGAGCAATATGACGGCGTGATTTAACACATTTGATTTGAGTTTTACATAAGTGTGAATCTCATTAACATTTAGTTATCAATAAAATAAACTTACTTTGTAATTTAAACATGCCACCATTACCAGAAAACCCCTTTCCTCAACAAAATTACCGAAATTATTATGGTTTAAGATATATAAACGGTATATATGTGGTATTATGTGCAGAAGTATACTCTCCGACAAAATAAATATAACATTATGGTCATAATAAATCCGGATAAAGACATCATACATGTTTATCAGACTACCTACCTCATGCGTTCTTTGGCAATCTCGAATGAATCAGTGTAGAAATAACAGTCCTGGAAAGTGGTGATTAGGCATTCTTGTTTTGCCGTCACTTCCGGTTCAAACTTCTTCACTACTGCCTTATCCGTTAGTGCGTGCTACACAGAAAATAAATAAACAATTTTTTTTATATATCTTAAAGGCCTACCAGATTTTCTTCCTAGACTCGGCGAACTTTCCTTTCATGTCTCATCGATTAACATTGATCCTTTAACCTCTAAAATATTTATGATAATTAAATTGTTGGTAAACTGTGAACTAAAACATATCATACCCATTAATGCTTCATAATAAATCTACTGACAGCGAAACAAAATATTTCAAAATTGGCCTTGTTCCTTGGTGTATAGGCATCAACTTGATTGACATAATTTGATATTTTCATGAATGAGAAAAACTATCCTATAAACCTTTTAACAGACGTGTAGACAACAGCTGTATAAAGGTCGTTCGCAAAAATTAGATATTGCTAAAAAAGTATTTCAGACTTATAACACTTTGATATAACTCGTTGATGGAAAAGTAGAGTGTCAGGTGACAGGATGATGTTGGGGAAACTCTTTTCGAGACACTGTAGATTATTTTATCAGAAAGGTACATGAATTCAGTTTTAATGAATAGGAGGGTACCCCATCTTCGCAGGACCAAATACCCTCTGGGTGGTTTGCCTTGTCCTGAAAATGGCCACGCCAAGCAATGTTGGTTTATGACAGGGTGTAAGCACTCATTAGAAACCAAATATGATTATCCATGGCAATATCTTCTGAACGAGGTTCTAATTTAGCGGAGAGTATGGCCCGCTACAGGCGTACCCGTATGATGAGTTCCTAATTATAACCATTCTGACCTTGATCCTATATGCAAACCAATAATGCATCGCGCTTTCTTGAGGGATGTTGCCTTTGTGAGAAGAGAGACAATACTTTCACTGTTCAATGATAACTGGCTGTGACAGAGTGATGCAGTGATCTTGCTAACTTGTAGAAATAAGCCATCCTCCAGGACAATTATATACAATCCTTTTACAAAGATATGGGTGGGAGTAATGTCCGTTTTGTATTTTGTCAAGTTTTTCGTTCAATAAAATAGCAAAAAATAATCATACTGTTATGTACATTATCACGATTATGTTATTTTGATAATAATAATAATAATTATAATAATAATAAAAATAATAAATTGTTAATAGTAATAATAATAATTATTTTTGTGATTATCAATTATTATCAATTTTATTATTATTTTTATTATTGTTATTACCATAATTATAATTATTATTATTATAAGTATTTTAGGAGAACATGACGCATGGTTATTTCTTAGGATATTTTCAAAATAGCTCATAAAAATAGGGTGTATACCAGATGAAACAAAAACATAAATATTTCCCACCTTGAGTTCATCGACAGAGGACAGAAGACCGGCCCCGTACACCTTGAGTGCTCCGTTCTGCTTGCACAGCCCGAACTCAATGGTGAAGAAATAACACTACAATCAAAACAGAGTGTATACACTAATGTAATACATGTATATATATATATATATATATATATATATTGTTGTATATGAATACAAGAGGCAGGATGCAATTTCAATTAAACTTTATCGCGTATATAAAGAAATGCATGCAATATATTATTCAATCTAAACTGGAAAGAGGACGCACATTGAAGCGATTATAACAATCACCGAAGCGGTTGATAATTATTGTTATACTCTGTTCCAACAAACTGTGTCCACCTGCTTTTTAAAAATATTCTTTAAGTGATATAATTAAAAACATTCCTATACAAATGCATATTTCAGATATCATTTTAACATGTTTGTACAATACAGAAAGATATAACAACTAGAATGGCTTTGTTTTTGCAGCGCATAAACAGGTATATGTCTCCCCCTTATAGGCCATTCGAAAACATTAGGTGTAAAATATGCACGAACGCAAACTAATTAATCTAGATTTCAGCAGATATGACCTTGAAGATGAAGGTCACCGCTTTTCGAACTCCTCAAAGATGTTGGCAGGCTCAATTGGTGTACCAAATTTCAGGACAAAATACTTCAGAAGTTATGAGGTTTACAAAAATTTCACATTTCGGCAAATTTGACCTTAAAAATGGTGATCAAGGTCAATGGTTTTCCAATTCCTCCGAGAACTTGGTAGGAACAATTGTCGTACCAAATGTGAGGACAATATGATGAATACTTCAGAAGTTATGAGGTTTACAAAAATTTCATATTTCGGCAGATTTGACCTTGAAGATGTTAACAATGAAGTAGCGATATACAGTTTTATATAGACATCTAGAAAATCAAAGAATAGGAATTAAAATATAAATCGACATGGCTTTAAACTTTTGAGTAAGCCTTAGTCCCGTATAAATATGCCCAAGGTAAATAATAACTTATCATTCGTACCATAAGGTCTTCATATATGGTCAACGGACAGTATCGTGAATATGTAAAAAAAAAAAAAGAAATACCGTAGCAAGTTTCTTGACGTCTTCATCAGAGGCTCCTAGGGAAGCCAGTCCGATTTCGTGCGAGAACTGAGCGAAGTTCTCGTCAGCCAGCATAGAAATATGACCAAGCAGCTCGTGACAGCAGTCCCTGATAAAAATATGATATATAAAAAATTTACACGGGCCTTATCGTCATCAAGTCCAAGACATCAATCTCACTGAGAAACTCCTTTCAATGATATTATCTGTACTTTAAAGTTAATTTTAAAACTAATTCATATTGATGTTTTTAAACACAGATACACATTAGCTTAATACCCAGAAGCTATATTTAGTTAAGACCAATTTTCTTAATTTCATATATCCTTATAGAATTGTCGTTATTTATATATTTTGCATCAGTTTATATATAAATGTTCACAATTATTTTAACAAACTGAAACTTTGAGTAAATGCACATGAACCTATAGATATGTTGTCGTATTTTATTCACTTTCTTAAATATAATACAATATATATAGGATGATTTTAGTAGTAGTGATGCTCACGGTTCTGGGGTGTAGCAAGGATTAGAACTGTGTCGGATGTACTGAGTGCAGTGAAACACCCGGAAGGCCAGGCCGTACAGGAAGTCTCGTGGTGTCAGGTACCCCGCCACCGGCCGGACCGTGAATCCAGTTCTTTCTATAAGAAAACTTCATTTCAGGTCTCATATTTTCAGATTATATATTCAGTTTCAGTTTGTTAAGGAATTTCTACCGTTACAAACACATTTGTTTACAAATTGAGCATATCAGAAATTAAACACCTCAGTCATTATTACTGGGGAGAGTGAATGCGTATAATGGTTGGGGCGCTGCACTTGTGACCATGAGTTTTATTGGGTCTCGTTCCGTTCTAACCGCCCGTTACTGCAGAGACTCTCGCCAAAGTCTTTTCAATGTCGTAAATAAGTAAAAATAAAGTGACTTTTGAATTCATGGTAAACAGTCGGGTAAACTGTTTTCATGAATCACTCCCTTCAATTTGTGAATACCTGGAGAATTGCTTCTCAGCCTTTTCTCCTCTATCAAAGACGGGGCTTTACGCTAAACAGTTGGCTAAATAGGTTCATTCCACCTTGATTGTAAAATTTTTCATTAATATTTTAATATTAAACAGGAGAAGATGGACAAGAAATACGAAAGACGCACAAGAATTTCTGAGAAAAGGGTAAAGCAGGTTCAAGGTGGTTAAGGAACATAGAGAAATGCCCTTGTATTCAGTCCTACCTTTCAGAAAATTTGACACGTCTTCAAGCTGCGGGATGTTGTCCTCCCTGTCCGAAAATGTAAAACACTTTGGCCTAATGACAGTATTTAACAATATTCAAATTAATTGTGCATATTTTAGAGTGGAACTTAAGTTTCGACGATATGTGAGAAGTATATATTTGGAACAATTTCTACTTAATCCAATAAAGCCATACATTAAAAGATAATATGTTGAAATACAGTATGAAAATCATTCAGGTAACCATCCGTTGCTTTGAAAGGACACACACATCTTTGAACAATTTAATTCCCATCTGTACCTGTACATCAGTGGCACATTTGTACCAGTTTTAAGATTTCATGCCTTAGCGATCGCGAGTGGGACAAAGGATTTAAATCTGGAGAAAGATTAAATATATAATGGAGTTAGTTATTTTAAAGAGCATGGTTGGTCAGGTATAGGAGATAAAAATATATATGAGCATTTTTCTTCGGATGTCTCGGCAATTGCATCGTGAGCCACGCGAAAGTGACACAGGTGTTCAGTTTTACAGACAAGAAGTACTTTAACCAGTTACAACTCATTAATTTAAATCTACATATAGACTGCATGAAACATGATTTTGATCGGTTTGATCAGAGGGTTCTAACTTACTATTTTTCATACCCAATCATACGTGTTACAAATCTCTCGCAGTTAATGACTTAGTTTAATATGAGACCGGAATGTTGCCGTGACTATGTTTTATTACATAACAGGATAAACCATATATTCAGAATGTTAATGGCTTATCTACTTTTTAATGCAGAGATATGTCAAACCGATAATTAATTAATTTTTTGTAGGTCCCGAAATTACCATGACGGATTTGTCACAGTCACGTCTTCGATAACATAATGTAAAAAATCACATAAACCGTGTCTGCAAATCCTTTTCTTTGCAGTTCTGTGCCCTGGAGTCTTGATAATTACCGATACTGTATTTCACAAAGTGTTCCGTTTGGTTGTTTTTGGTCTGTATGCAGGCCGACAAGCATAACATCTTGTAAACTCCATAGACAAATGAGGTGATACGTATGCGGACAGAGAGCTGAACAGGTTTTGTCCCCTGGTAAACGACCAGTAACAGTAAGGCCCTTTAAGGATATATGTGTAATATGTTTCGAAAGTAGCAATAACTACTACTTTAAACCTTATGCGGAGACTAGTAATGTACGGTGGGATAATGCTTCCTTGGAAACACACATATCCGTATAGATATACAAAGACAAACTAGCTTACTACCTGACGAAGAAGCCTGTGCGCTTCAAAAGTTTGTGTGATAATAAATAACTTTCATCATAAAGTCCATCTTATAGGGTTATCCGGAATTTTATAACAGAATTTTAACTTATTTGGGTTTATTATATCATTATAATGATAAAATTATTTAATTATTTAAAATTTATAATTGCAAAATTATTCTGATTTATGTAGATAGCTTCGTAGATAGCGGTGTTATACTCCTTCTCTCTCTCTTTCTTTCTCTCTCTCCACACACATATATATATATTTATATATATTTACATACATATATATATATGTATGTGTGTGTTCTGTGCGTGTCTGTGTTCCAATGAACTGAGAATACCGTGTACGTTATGTGTACGATAAGGTTCATCTAAAAGAACAAAAGCCACTTTACCTGTACCCACAGTGCTTTTGTAGCAAAGGCAGATTCCTCAAATGTTGTTCACACGCATGCGTCGGATAAAGGTCCATCAACATCCGGTAAACGGCGCCCCTATAGAAACGAGTAAACAACAGATTACGCTTTACTGCTTAATAAAAGGTCATTTTTAATCTCGGTTGCACTCGGTTTCCAGAACAAAAAGAAATTTTTAATCTCAGTTACACTTTGTTTCCAGAACAAAATGTAATATTTCAGTTTGGACAAATATTCCTATTTAAGAGATTCATAGATCAACTTTATTTCCTAGATGAGTAAAAAATCTTTAAAGAAAGCACGTACTAGGAAAGTTATTAGCATACAGAGGGTTTTATCCTTCAAACCTTTAATTATAATCTGGCCATAAATGTTTTTATGGGTAATAACACAATGATGTCTTACCATGTCTTTATCTCTTCTTCTGTGTACTCAATGCGGGGTATCGGTTGACCACTAAGATTAAAAGAAACAGGTTATTAACCTCAGTATTAAGTGTAAAGTGTTTCAAAATTAGGACAATTTTCCTCGAAAATTCGATACTCTTCGGTTAGAATGGAGAATCTTTTTACGTGCATGTAATTTCAAATATAGTTTTAAGATTTAACATGATATTCAATTTCTTTACACATAATAATAAAATCATTATAATTCTCCGAAAACTTATGTTATTTTACGCATTGGAACTATGCAACTGGTTAAGAAAACATATCACCTATGCTAAACCTGTGTTACTTATGCTGGAAAAGGATTAAAAAATAAATTCACACACGTTCCTTACATATATTCAATTTTTTATATAAAATAATAAAAAAATAGAAAGTTGAGCTCTTACTGTTTATAATTCAGCGCCATCTCGGCAAAATATGTTCTTCTTTTCCGGTAAACTTCATCTTTAAACCCCTGAGATATACAGGTTTTCAGTAGAGTCTGACAGCAGGGTTTTAATTATGTTAAGTGATCTTTAAATGGGCTTTTACATTTGTACTGAGGTTCAGGGTTAATAAATGATCCCACAATGACTAGCTTGTAAACAGAGGGCGATTGACACACTGACGTATCACAGTGATCCTTTTTGAAAATAAATTGTATATTTTGTCTCTTGCACACACTTTCTATTTCTCTAAGAAATTGTTCTTTGTAAGCAATTTTCACAAATTTTAAGAAAGTGATTCGTGATTCAAACATATTACATGCAAGTACGCAATTCACATAATCAACATAAATCTTGATGAAAGTTAAAATTCTGTGATGATCCTGTCAACATGATAAAATTAAATATTTATTATTCATTATTTAAAACCGATTCATGAAAAGTTTACTTGATTGATTCGATTATGTCAGCACAAGATCATCATAATAAAAAGCTCCCTTTTCTATTATTACGCCAATTATTAAAGCCAATGATATTAGGTACATAACAGTTCATTACGAGCATTACAAAACTGAGATAAATCTAATCTCGGCTATTTAAAGCCCCCAAATGTGTTACCGTATAAAGACAATATTTTTTATTCTATTATAAACTTACTGGATGGTCAGCGTCCAGGTCAGCTCCGTACATCAGGACCTTGACGGAACATTTGTCCAGGTCAGAGATTTTCGTAGGAAACCATGGCACGTTATCGTAGTCGGCTGGGAAGTGCGGAATAAACAGATAAGATAAACTAAACGTGCACGTAATTACCCCGCTGTTCTGTATTGATCGGATTGTTATCGCTTATAAAACCATTTTCTCCGTCATTTTGCTTGAAGTGAAGTTTTTGTATTGTTCTAGAAGTTAAATTCAAGTTATCTAAATGAAACATATATGAAATTGCAACAACATGAAAATCAATAAATTCTTGATAAACAGGTAATTTGGTCCGCACTTCTTTCCTTGAGAAAGAAATATTAATCTTAAAATGATAACATTTGAGAGACAATAGTTTATTTTCTGTGAAATTTAAAATGTTCAACATTGAAGAAACAACAATAAAAAAATACTGTTACAATAAATTTTGCAAAAAAAAGTTAATTTGAATGTATTTCAAATAAATTTCAACAGGAAGCTGAAACGCTCTCTATTCCTTGTTATTCCCTCAAAATAGCCCATGTATTAATCACTTCTAATACTCAAAGGTAGTCCGTTTATAGCTTTCCTGCTGTGTCCGTACCTGATTTTGACGACTCCCCGTTGACAGCCGCACCGGCCAACAGGTTGACCCTCCGCAGTCCGTGGAAGGTTATACAGGACACCTGGGCCTTGATCCGATCCAACAGATCCAGGAGACGGATCCCCTCCCCAGTCACCTCCATGTACACGTCCATCTTCTGCCGTTTACTGTCCTGGGGCCCTTTAGGTCGGCGGGACTCGATTTTTACTACCTGAGCTTTGAGGCCCTAAAAATAGCCAGACATAAATAATAATTACTTCGTAAGGTAATACGTACCTTCCTTGTTAAACAGATAAATTCATTAGATATTACAACCTTAAAATTACAGCCCTTCATACACTACAGAGCAAAGAACAATTTTAATTTTCTGGAAATCAAAACTGGTCTGAGTTCAGCAGTTTGGGTAACATTAGGCGAAATTGAAACAACATTTACACACAGTCTTGAGCCCTTAAAACTGGATTAGGCCTAATCAACACAACAAAATTGATGAAACATCCATATGGTTTCAAGAAAACACAATGCTCCTATTGCAATAACGGATAATAGAAGCAAAATTATGCAAACAGATATGATGAATGAAATGTACATTTTCCAGATTCCGTCTTTGCACATACTCTTGTTAATACCTACAGAAACTGAATAATAATACTTTTCTTCCATCACAAATAAAACAAGAGAGTAATAAAAAAAACTAAAGAGACAAAATCAATACCCAGTGTGAAAAACTGAGGAAAACTAACCAGCTTGTGACAAGAACACACAATAAGCCATGGGAATAAACCAGCAGTTTGGTAAAATTATGGGAAATCCTAGGAAAAATTATATTTATACATTCTCAAAGAAAAGTTCGAGACCTTTACAAATATAATGATTAAAGAATACAGCAGTAATAAGATTAAGAAAAAAGACTCTTAAGCCCATTGACTTAATGTACATTGAACCCCAAATGTTCAAACTATCCATTTTGAGAGTTGTCTGTAATGCTTCTCAAGAACTGGTTCATCCCATTGTCCTCAGACTTTGCATGATGGGAGGGACATCTGGGAAGGATGTACATTCTTGTACTTAAATTAAATAATTAATTATGCCATTGAAATACAGGTAAGCTAACACATTCACATGACTGTTAATTTTAAAGAGTTCTCATAAAATTGTTAAAAATGAAGATAACCCAACTAAATATACCAAGTAATATGCTTTCTCCAAAATCAATATGTGCATGCAAAATAAAGTGAGAACTCTTACAGCCTCTGTTGAGAAAGCCATCCATTGTGTCAGAGTTTGATGGAAAAGGGCACGAACCTGGGCCAAAGTTCCAATGTGTCTTGACATGGTTCTGATAAACATATTGGACCAATTTTCTCCAAAATTTGCATAATGATATATAGGGATATATACCAGGATGGTGCACGCAGTTTCATTTGTTTTTTTAGTTACACCATGACTGCAAAAAATGCCAAAATGTTCCAAAGAGTGCAATTTCTTATTGGCCCTTACTACACCAAAACACATAAAAATCACCAAAAATATATGTGGTTTTGGCCTACTTCGTCCACTTTACACTGAAATACAGTATCTGCCGGGCATTGCTGAGAAAAGCTGCTATTGTTAAAAGATAGATGACATATTGACGCCGCACCATGGTAATAGCTAATAAGTGAGCTAAAAATATAAATTTGCGATTACAGCCTCGGAGGTTTATAATCACCAATGACCCTCTGTTATCTGTTTGTTCGTTCTCTGCTTAATGTGCTATGATTGTACGATGGCATGGGATCTCGAAGGTCTCTAAGGGACCTCATTCGACAAACAAATTTAATATTTTAAATAATTTTCAATATATTTAATCTTCCTAATCTTCGAATGTACTCACACCTTGCAATTTGTATCATTGTCCCTTAAACAGTAAAATAAAAGTATGTATAATTTATAGGCAAGAATATTTCTGATATTTACTGCACGTTTGTCGTTATCCTCGTATCTTAACTCTGAAGGAAAACATAATATCTAAATTTACCGTACATTACGTGTATTTCATTTTCATCTGTTTATTGATGTGTTGCGTCATTCCTTTCTAATCAACATGTTTGCAATCAGGAAGAGCTGATATTCATTAAAACATACCGCTGATCCTGCATATATTTCAAGCCTTAGTCAACTTAGGAAGGAGATAAACAATTAAAAAAATGATACACAAGCTTCAAGCTGTGGGCCACATAATTATATTATGTATAGATTGATACATATTAGCACAAGCGCTGATTTACACGGTTAATTTAATTTAAAATATAACCCTTATTTTTATATCTGTATACAGCCAACCCCCGATATAATTTAGGATAATAATGATTTTACAAAATGGGATCATGACTTTATGAAAAAACCCCGAAACTACAAATGCACCTTATTTTTCTTATACCTGCATGAGCTAATCACAAGCTTGCAATACATGTATAGCACTGATTATGCTTGAACAGTTTGAATAGGGACGTCTGTGAATATATCGTCTCAAATCTACAAAATTTTATGTTATATGAGCATCCGTCTGAAACCAAAGGGACCATTCTGATATGATAGGCAGTGTGAGCTTAGAGGCCCCAGACACACAACACTATTAGACGTTATCATGGCCCCGGATCTTACCATTTGTGTATTACAAGTCTGTTACAAAACTGCGTCTTAATTGTTTGCTTTCAAGAACCGACAAGATTATCCTCAAGACGTCGACATTGATATTCGTCTGGTTTGTTTGTATATATATATATATATATATATATATATATATACATATGTGTGTGTGTGTGTGTTTCTTGGCTTTGCCGTTAACTCGTATCACACGCGGGTCTCTGTTATCCTGGTCCAATCCAGTCTCATTTTACATTATATATGTTGCAAATACGTACCAGTTTAAATGATTATACAGAATTTTCCTTCCCTTATTCCCAAAAAGCGATATTTATCTAAACAAGGCGTGGAAGCGTTGAGCCAAACATATAAACAATCGTGATTGGATGCTGATACTTTACATCAAGATATGCCGTAAAGACCAAAATTACATGTTTAAATTTTATTTAAATTTTTGAAGATTGTAGGTAGATCTATTCAATTTATTATAATAATTTTTAGTACAATATATATATATATATCTCTAAAAATATTACATATCATATTGTGCCCAGCCATCAGCGGGATATAAAACACTCCACAAACATATATAATTGAACGATACTTGTGTGGAATTAAATAAGTGTGAATGTCTTAGATATCCTGCTGTGATTAAATATTTACACATCTGTTTAGCATGATTATCTGATATATAAATACGAGTTTTCTTGCTTTACGATTCTATTGAAATCGCGGTTCCAAGGCAAAACTGGCATATAAAAATTTAAAACAAAGTGAATCTTATCTTCCACCTCGATCTATTACAACATTGACATATTCTTTTTTTTAGATTAAAGCTTTCGAAATTTACAAGCCGTAGAGTCGTAAACATTCTGAAAGCGACCAATGTACAGTATACAGCATCGTAATTGATATCGCTTTCCAACTGTGGGTTTTATTCTCAAGACAATTATTTTAAATAATTTTAAGTAATTAGTTTTGACTTGTTTTTCACATCTAACATCCAATATCCATATATTTTCTGAGGCTTAACTACAATTGAGCCATCTCCTTATCTTCGCAAAGGGTTAATCATATTAATACTTCGTCAAATTTATGCATATTTTGCACCAGTAAATAGATACCATTTTTCGCTTAACGGTGTTGTCATGGCAACGCTTACTCGAGTCCGAGTAGTGTAATGCCTATCGTGTACTCGAATCCTAAATTTGGTCCCGTGCCTAAGTTATTATACAGATAATGTTACTCACGTCAAGTTCGCGGAACACCGCTGTCAGGCCGCCACGTGCTTGGTCGGGTGTGATGACCAGGGTCGCCACCAGGTTCAGGTGTAAGGAGCTGTCACTCTCTTGTCGGGTAAGACCAGGGTACCCCTGTGTATATAAAACACGAGGCTAAAACTCACGATCCAGATATATCTATGTTAAACTTATTTATAAGGTAAAAACATGTATACGACCGTCACATTCGGTGCAGTGACGTAATAATAATAATAATAATAATAATAATAATAATAATTAAAATAATAACAATTATTAGAATTGTTCACTCAGAGAGTGCAGACCTTCGCTAAGGAGGCTCATTCCCCCGTATGGCATTGTCAGAAATGCAGGATTTCCTTTAAAATCCTGGATCCTGATGGTGATCCGGATCACCTTCAAAATCAAAATCCGTTATAACTTTTTGAGTAATGTTGCTCAGAGAGAGACTGACAAACAAACCAGCGCCGCGATAAAAAAACCGGCGCTTGGCGGAGGTAATAATAATAACAACAACAATTACTAAATTTATTAATTACTACATGTATAAATAAAAATGTTTGTATGAGCAAATAAAAAAAGGTGAAAACTCCATCTAGCCAAACCTCCATCCGATCAAAATATTTTCTGACAAATCCTACAATATATTCCAATTGCTTTATTTGGTGAAAAAAAACTTTTATATAATACTCTAGATGATTTCTATTAATTGAGTATCCTTAACATATAAATGTATGTATTTTAATTATTTAATTATAATAGATCAGAAATATGTTTGGCGTTAAGAAGAGAATAGTTTTGCTTGACTCAATGTGTCCGCAATTCTATAGCCAAAACAACGCATGATGAACATAACATTAACCGAGTGGTCTACTGTAGTTTTTCTAAGAACGGTCAAAAGTTTGGGTTATTTTGAGACAAATCTTCTGAAAGACCGAACTATGAACTGAAAAGCAACGGAAATACAGAACCAACCATCAATAATAAAAAAAAAAACACAATATGATCATTCAGCTCTTGGTGAACTCTGTTAAATGACAACACGGGCCAACAAAAGGAGGAGAAACTGCAAAACCTCATCCCAAAATTGTTTCACTAGAATTTATCCTATTTCGGGCAACAACAGTTTCTTTTACTTGAAAAGACTTATGGTATGTTATATTTATCTTAATTAGTTTTAGAATGGACAGCGTTCTGCAATTCTAACATTGTCTAAAGCAACTTTGTTGGACTAACTACACGGTAATGATCATACTTTACTCACCTGGAAGAGTAACCGTTGCACTAATTTATGGTATAAATTTAGTTTAAAGGGTTAAAGATGCAGTTAAAATTTGGTAAATAATTTCAATTTATATGAGATATGAATAATTTATTTTTTTAATCTAGGTCGTCATAATTGACTTATAAATAAACACCCATTATAATATGTGAGTTGGATTTTCGGATTAGATTTAGGCTTATATATCAGATAGGTAGGTCTCTCCTAGCGGAAAGGATATTGGACTTCTGCCAGAACCTCGAAGCAATATGAGAATGACTAGATGGATTCTCAGGAAAACATTCTGATGTCAAATCTACAGATTTTGATTTCTGGATTATCTCTATCCCCATGCATATAAAAAAAAGTTTCTTTTCGTATAACCGATTAAAAAATGACACTAACAGGCAATAGACTTATCATAAAAAAGACTTCTGTTAACCCTAAACTATGATTGCTTTTATTACGATTTTGGTCAATAAAAATTAAGTAAAAGTATTGAAAATTCTAAAATGAAAGGAGAACATTTTTACGATACATATACGTCATACTTCACAGTTTGTTCATAGTAATTGCCTGTTATAGAATTTACCTGTATAGTATGAAACTCTCGTATTACACTAAGAAATATGACTCTTATTTATATGAAACAGGACCTAATAAATATGTTTAAACTAATATCCGAAAACGATTAACATTTCATGCATGTTATCAACGCAGCACGTATTACTATGTTTTCAAAGGAGTTGAAGAAATGCATGGGGTGAACAGTAAAGCGATACAATTTAAATGGTCCATAATATTTTGACACTAAGCCCCAATATTCCGGAACAAAACATTGTGTTCTACATATGATTGATTCCCTCTGCATTATTCAAATCCAATTGTCTTCCCATTTTGACACGTATGTTTTAAGGTTATTCACCGAAAGCGAAAATCAGATTGTAGAGTCCGTCGTTAAAACGAAAGGATGCCTGCAAATATGCACAAATTACCAAACTAAATGTAAAGTTTTCAGAACGAAGATCAAGAAAATATGAATTTTTAAAAATATAAAAATTGGAAGGAAAAATGGAAAATAAAAAAATATAAAAATAGGTATTAAATAGTATATTGAATATTTGTATCTAATTTGCATTTTTCTAAACATCTGTATATATAGTTATATGTATATATATATAATTGGTAGGAATTGGTTTTAAAAAGTTCAATGATTAACAGATTAACCGACGGATAATCGATTATAAATCGATTATTTTATATACCCTTGAGTTACCATGAAATCTGCTGTATAGAAAAATACCTTATGCCCGGATAAATTCAGTTTGAATTGTACCTCACGCTGAAAGACAGAGGTTGTTAATATTTATTTTCTATAGTTTATATAGTAATATATTAAATAATGGACATCGGTTAGAACGTGTAGATATTGGAAGAGGGGTCCGACAAGATGACCCTCTTTCACCTTATTTATCCTGTCATTTTAAGCTTTAGCTTGTAAAAAAACAAGATAGTAACATAGAAGGCATCCAAGTAGAAAATACAAACATTAAAATGGTAAGCTATGCCGGTGATGTCACTGTATTTGTATCAAATAAACCTTCAGTCACCTATCTCTTCCAGCTTGTAAGTAAATTTTCAAAAATATCAGGTCTTTGTATAAATAAAAATGAAACAGAAGGCTTATTGCTAGGGTCAAACAGAAATAATTCTGACAAACCATTTGTTATAAGATGGCCGGATGGCCCTGTAAAATTCTTGGTACATATTTATCATACGACAAAGAGAAAGCAGAAAAACACAACTTTCAGGATAAACGGACAAAAATATCTAATATCTACCTATGATTGGCAGAATTCAGATTGTAAAATCAATTGTCATATCATAGTTGCAATACACTTTCTCAAGTCTTTTAATGCCAAAATATACAACAAAGTCTTAATAATATAATAAGTACATTTATCTGGAATGGGTGAAGAGAGAAAAGAGACATCCTTATTGAGAATGTTGAGTCAGGGGGACTTTTCGCCCCCTACTTAGAATCAATCATTAATGTGAACAGGTAACAACAGATTAAGAAATATATTTATGGTGATAGTGGTTCTTGGAAAATTCTGTGGTATTATAAGATAGGAATAATCTGTGTCTTGCCACATATGATATTTCACTGTTCATATGACATGAAGAGAATCAAACGGTTTCAGACGCAGATTATCCATTTAATATCGAGGTTCTAAATGCTTAGTACAAAATCAGATATAATCATAATAATGTAAGTATTGAATTATTATGGTTTCATTCAAACATGAAAACTTTAACTTTGAATATACACTTGTTTCAGGCAGGCATTTGGTATATATGGGATTTATTTGATGATATAGGTCTGGTAATCCCAGTTATGGTCTGGCAAGGAGTGATCTACCAAGATTTTATTTGTAATGGAGAACAATAATTTCAGTTGTCAGGAAATATGTTAAAAATAAAGATACAATATATTGCAGAAGAAAAATTAATCTTTACGATTATTGATTGAAAATATAACAGCCTTCACGGATTGCAACAGTAAAGAGTAGCAAAGAGTATTCCTAATTCCCTTCAAAAAGAGTATAAACGTGAACTACAGATTGTTTTTTTTTTAAATCAGGATTATTACATGACATATTAGTTAATAATTACTGGTTGGTAAAATGGAAAACTAAATCTGATAATAGATGTACTTTTTGTAAAACTTTTTGTAAAACTGTAAAGTTGAGACAGTAGGATATATGTATTGGTTTTGTCCTAATATAACTTTATTATGGAAATCATTTAATGAATGGTGAAGAGAAATGACAAAACAAGATTTTACAACCAGTAAACAGGATACTCTACTTTGAAATTTGATGACATAAATATATTTAATTAACTGATTAGTGTAGTGGCATAATTCCATATATACTGCACGTTTGGAGGAAAGGAGAATTAATTGGTAAACAGTAATGCAAGAAATAAAACGTACATATATTACTGAAAGAAATACAGCCAACAGGATTTCGGTATTTCTGCAAAGATTTAAAAATACATGGAACATTATTCTACCATTTTGACATTTATAAAGAACACTGTTGACTGGATACAATTGTTGTATGTTTTGTATAAGTTTAATATTTTGTGATGTCGCCTAATCTTTATCGAGTTTCATCGGACTTTATTAAATAAAAGTCAGTATATATATGTTGTATGTTGCTTGTCTAGAGTATTTCATATGTTTGTAATGAGCATTTGATTCAATGAAAAAACACACTTGTTTGCTGCACAAGGATTTTATGCTTTTTCCTACTGTCCCGTCTTTCTCATATCTTTGACAGGATTGTAATATAATATTATCGAAAATACTTCTTTGCATGTGTAGACATAGTCATCATATATTTTTCAAACACGACCAATCATTGGTATAATCGATTAATTGGCCTTGGACACACACACACACACACACGTCCGGTCTTTCTTATATCTTTGACAGGACTGTATAATATAATTTTAAGGATAATATGACTTCTTTTCGTGTGTATACAAAATTGTGATCTATTATTCAAACACGACCAATCATTGATATAATCGATTATTTGGCTTGGCACACACACAAATATATAGCATGATGTCGATTGAAAATTTTATATGTTTTTAGATTATTTGAAAAGAGATCAGCTTCAAACCTTTTATATATAATACTTGTCTTTAACAGACTGATTTATGACTGCAGCAGTTGGTTATTTACTTACGCATGATGTATTTTATTTACTTTCATAAATGTTCGTATTAATAATATTAAAAAATTTAATGTATTAACTGAAACACATAATTAACTAAAATGTATTCCACGTCTTTAAGAAAATTTAAATTCAAAACCGTATCTTCATTTGTATATGTATCATTTATACGATTTTTTTCATTACTGAAAGTAAAAGCAACAGATTTATCAATAAAGTTGTAATCTGTAAATAGGAAATAGTCTTACCTCCATCATTTTGCCTTTGGCACTCATTGTGACGTTGTATAAGTATCCAAACGGTCCTAGAAACGTCTAACAGGCGAGGAAAAGATATCCAATTTAAGACCAGATCTCACGCTTCCTAAGTTGGCTGCAAAACCTCTTAAGCTCGAAACAAACAATAACGCGCAATCCAAAACAATATAAGTATGGATGAAAAGTTCTGAAGATAAGATTATGGTAATTAGCGTTGTAATGAAGAGCCCATTTCTGGCCGTGTCGTTCAGTCGTGGACGTAAGCAGCCAACTGGTGGCTGGTAAGAGAGCAATAATTTCTGTTGCTTCAGGGGTTGACCAGGGGTAAGCATTATCCAACTGTTGCTTCCGCTCCGTAACAGCTTTAAACCAACCGCAGCTGTCACGTGCTGTAGCTCATGCATAATTCATCATGCGATTGATGATATTTTGATTGGCTATCGGGCCTCCGCCGACGGGTTGTCATTGGCATTCATAGACGGGGATCAAACTCCTATTACTGGCGTTTCTGCTATGTCGCGGAGTCGCCGTAACTTTTCTGATGATATACAGCCTACGGGTCAGAAAATCCTTCTTTGCATAATGGAGTCTTTGAGGGTTTTCGTTTATCAGAAATTTGGCAGTTTTTCTTTGAATATCCATTTGTGTATTGTAATAATATGCATTGCTTGGTCATAGTTATATTGTCCGCGACCTGTCTCTCGTCACGTATTCATCACTGTTGTGTTCTCCTTTCTTCCTGGCGAAAATTTCACAGCAAAACTGATGAAATAATATAAATGTCTTGTAACTGATGGATGATCAAAATTCAGTCCCAAGTTTTCAAGCGTTTATAAATGATTACAGCTAGAGTATTTGTTAAATTGCAATCGAAAGAAAATGTTGTAGGTATTATCTATAAATCCCTTCAGGATGAGACTTTAAAACGTCATCAAAGGCATTCATTAGCGGACACCGCATTACCAAAGCTTGCGTCGTAAATAGGTGGATCGAAACTGAAATTAAACGATTCTACGAATTTACTACATAAATGATACAATTATGAGGAATTTATGAGGAAACTTACCAATGAGGATGCCTGTGTTAATGTGCGTGAAAGACAGATAAAAATAATAAAGATGTGTACATATTTATCAGTCACTAAATTCTTCTGTAAATTAGATTGTATATACAATAATTCACAATTTATTGTTATATAATATAACTATTAGAATGTTAAATTAAAAAAGCAAATCGTCTGTTTCACGGTATTCACGGTTGTAAAGGTCATTGAGGCAACTGTAGTCTGTGTACCTTCATTTATTTTATTAAACTGATCATTCAGTACATCAACTTTCCCTGCATGGTGGTAATTATTTCATCATGTTTCTATTTTTTTTTGCTTTCTCATATACTTTGAAGGATGCTCAATCACGTTTAAATGAAAATCAGACCGTTAATTTTGAGGGATTTAACAGTGTGTTTCAATAAAACTGACCTGTTGCTTAAACAGTGCGTCTCAACCTTAGGCTTCCGAAAGAATTATAGGAAAAAGAAATGAAGGAAGAAATGAAGGAAAGCTTTTACTGGGCGGTTCACGGAGGAAAACCGCGGAAAAGTATGGAAGACTTGAATCAGTGTTTTATAAATATGTTAATTTTGACGATCATTCTTTTACCTGTTTCCGTAAAACAATTACAAACCCGAAGTAAACCCAAACTAAGGCTGAACATTTCTAAGGGACAATAAGAAGAAGCTCTTCTATGTATATCTGGCGCCATTTCGGCCCTCTGACATTTCAGAGTCTGCGAAGAGCTTGCTAGCGTCAGTTAGGCCCCCGCCCAATGTAGATGCGTAACGAGTCGTACATTCACGCCTAACGTATATACCTATATCTCTTTTTATAATTATATTGTGTTTAGTTTATGCTATCGAAAAGGCTCATCACAAATTATTCGATGTTTCATCACGGAGACATTAGGACTGTAAACACTAGGATAAACTTCGCTGGAATGGTTGAACGGAGCGAAACACGGTAAAACCTCTTTTTATCAAAGTCGGCAATTACATCAAAGATATTTATTTATCATAATTTATCTTCGAATTTCGAGTATAAACCTTACTTAATTATACAATTAACAAGGTCCACACAACGATGTTTAAGTGTAATATATGCAATGAAGCATCCTTCTTTTTAAGTGGACGAAATCAATGACAGATGTTAACCCTCAGTCTCTGCATGTAATATAAACTGTAGAACAAAAGCTAGTGTTGTTTTATATATATATGTATGTGTGTGTGTGTTTGGGGGGGGGGGGGTGTCATTTGGTGTTGCCGAATGTGAATCAATGCTCACTGTGGTTGGAGGTCATCTGAGAGTGATGGCTGACACTAATAATATGGCTATAGCTAACACTAATAACAGCTTGGGCAGGGTGTATCTGCGGACCTATTAATGCCCTTGACTGCTTGAGACGCGGGGGGTGCGTCACCAATCACCACTCCTAGCAATAAATCGAAGACGCTGCTGCTTTATTAGCATTTTGATGGTGAGCCTGGCCCTCCCCTCATCCGGCCGGGATGCGTGCTCATCGGAACTGATGGCGCGTCCCAGACAACTCCGGTCCGTGGCTTACTTCATAATCTGACCGGACAGAGTCCTCAGGACACGAAATATCCGCCGCGAGATAACCAGCCTCGTGGTGAATCCAGATGTCGGCAGAATCTCACCGCCAGGCATGACGGGAAGCAGGACCGCCGAAACCGCCTCCGCCGTCGGTGATTATCATTAACTTTTTAGCTGGTTCTGAATGACTAACAGACACTTTTGCCTGAGGCAAGACGTAACGTTTTGACTGCCAACTATGGAAATAAGTAGGATATGGTTTAATTCCGTTTCCGCTGTTTTTCTTAATTTTGTCACCAAAACATCGGATCTTAATGTAAATGGAATAAATGAGGTTCCAGTCTGATTTCAACTGTTTACTCTTTAAGTGTTACCTTTTAATTCTGTGTTATTAAAGTGATTTCAAGAGGATAAATGTGCTCATATTAATTTATTCTTTGGGTTTACAAGATATAGCCACTCAGCGGAGTTGAATTATTCCATAGAAATCATGATTCCAGTGCCGCAGATTAGATGCAATTAACCGTTGATTATTTATGCAGTAAATGATCCAATTGTTCAAAGAGATGCATAAAATTTGCTGGTATACTTCAAGGAATTTTATATCTAAATAAGGTAAACGGACGACGGACAAATGACCATCACTGGTCAGAATACAAATCTGGTTGTATCACTGATAACTTTAGAAGGAAAGTTTATTCTAATAAATGTCTGTTGCATACAATTATCCTCTCAATTATGGTAATTCAAATGTTTCGCCCCACAAATCTAGCTTGGAAAACACATAATCATAGTCTGGTACTGAACTACGTCAAGTGAAACAATTTGTGAATCAGATTTTAGGGGGGGGGGGAATATGTAGTGATCGAAATCCTATATTACTGCAGATTTAACATTGAAGATAAAAGTCAAGGAATCAAGAATCATTCTTAATTCTCAAAAGAGTTTAAAAATGTTAATCAAATTTGAAGAAAAAGTATACTATAGTATTATTAGATCCATATTTTTCAGCTCTTATGTTTCGGTTAATTAAAATTAAAAGGAACAAGGTCACAAGACCTTTCTGAGACTTAAATAATTTATCAAATTTGAGAGAAAGAAATATGCAGTACTTCAAAATGTATGCTCAATAAAAATAAAAGTACATGACAGAAGTTTGGAATTCGTCAAAAATTGTTGAAAAATTTCTGTATCAATTTTGAGTATCCAATTTAGGGTGTGGTAGGGATAAGGGGTGTGCAATACTTCTAAGGTTATGGTGTTCAAAATAATACAGTATTGTATTGAAAGGACTTTAAATATCATGGGAAAGATCGTTAAATTTAGGTCTCAGAACTGGGCAAATACGAGCATGTAAAATGAGCATGTTGAATGAGCATGTAGTATTAGCATGTAGTATTAGCATGAGGTATTAACATGTAAATTGAGCATGTAGGATGAGCTCGTATGGTGAGCATTTAGTATGAACATGTAGTATGAGAATGTAGTATGAGCATGAATAATGATCATGTTTTAACAGTATGTAGTGTTACCATGTAGTATGAACATGTAGTATGAGAATGTAGTATGAGCATGTAGTATAAGCATATAGTTAGACCATGTAGTATGAGCATGTAGTATGAGCATGTATATTGTGCATGTAGGATAAACATGTAGAATGAGCAGTAGGACAAGCTTGTAGCATGAGCATGTAGTATGACCATGTAAATTGAGCATGTTTGATGAGCATGTAGTGTGAGCATGTAGTATGAGCATGTAGTATGAACCTTCAAATTGAGCATGTAGTATGAGCATGTAGTATGAGCATGTAATATGAGCATGTAGTATAAGCATGCAGTATGAGCATGTAGTATGAGCATGTAGTATAAGCATGTAGTGTGAGCATTTTTAATGAGTATGATGAAGTATTTGACTATGTAGGATGAACATGTAGAGTGAGCAGTAGGATGAGCATGTAGTATGAGCTAGTAGTATGAGCATGCAGTATGAGCATTCAGTATGAGCAAGTAGTATGAGCATGTATTATGAGCATGTATAATGAGCATGTAGGATGAACATGTAGAATGAGCATGTATGATGAGCATGTAGTATGAACATGTAGTATTAGCATGTAGTATGAGCATGTAGTATGAGCATGTATAATGTGCATGTTTAATGAGCATTTAGGATGAACATGTAGAATGAACAGTAGTATGAGCGTGAAGTATGAGCATGTAGTATGAGCATGTAGTATAAGCATATAGTATGAGCATGTAGTATGAGCATGTAGTATGAGCATGTAGTATAAGCATGTAGTATAAGCATAAAGTATGAACACGTAGTATGAGCATGTAGTATGAGCATGTAGTATGAGCATATAGTATGAACATGTAGTATAAGCATGTGTAATGCGCATGTATAATGAGCATGTAGGATGAACATGTGGAATGACCATTTTGAATGAGCATGTAGTATTAGCATGTAGTATGATCATGTAGTATGAGCATGTAGTATGAGCAGTAGGAAGAGCATGTAGTATAAGCATGTAGTATAAGCATGTATAATGTGCATGTATAATGAGCATGAAGGATGAACATGTGGAATGAGCATGTTGAATGAGCATGTAGTATTAGCATGTTGTATAAGCATGTAGTCTTAGCATGTAGTATTAACATGTAGAATGAGCATGTAGTATGAGACTGTATAATGAGCATGTATGATGAGCATGTAGTATGAACATGTAGAATGAGCATGTAGTATGAGTTTGTAGTATGAACATGTAGTATGAGCATGTAGTATGAGCAGTTGGAAGAGCAAGTAGCATAAGCATGTAGTATTAGCATGTAGTGTGAATATGTAAATTGAGCATTAAGTATGAGCATGTATAATGAGCATGTCTGATGAGCATGTAGTATGAGCATGTAGTTTGAGCATGTAGTATGAGATTGTATAATGTGCATGTAGTATGAGCCTGTAGTATTAGCATGTAGTATGAGCATGTAGTATGTACATGTAGTATAAGCATATAGTATGAACATGTAGGATGAACATATGGAATGAGCATGTAGTATGAACATGAAGTATGAGCATGTAGTATGAGAATGTAGTATGAGCAGTAGGAAGAGCATGTAGTATAAGCATGTAGTATAAGCATGTATAATGTGCATGTATAATGAGCATGTAGGATGAACATGTGGAATGAGCATGTTGAATGAGCATGTAGTTTTAGCATGTTGTATAAGCATGTAGTATTAGCATGTAGTATTAACATGTGAAATGAGCATGTAGTATAAGACTGTATAATGAGCATGTATGATGCGCATGTAGAATGAACATGTAGAATGAGCATGTAGTATGAGTATGTAGTATGAGCATGTAGTATGAGCATGTAGTATGAGCAGTTGGAAGAGCAAGTAGCATAAGCATGTAGTATTAGCATGTAGTGTGAATATGTAAATTGAGCATTAAGTATGAGCATGTATAATGAGCATGTCTGATGAGCATGTAGTATGAGCATGTAGTTTGAGCATGTAGTATGAGATTGTATAATGTGCATGTAGTATGAGCCTTTAGTATTAGCATGTAGTATGACCATGTAGTATGTACATGTAGTATAAGCATATAGTATGAACATGTAGGATGAACATATGGAATGAGCATGTAGTATGAACATGTAGTATGAGCATGTAGTATGAGAATGTAGTATGAGCAGTAGGAAGAGCATGTAGTATGAGCATGTAGTATGAGAATGTATAATGTGCATGTAGTATGAGCCTGTAGTATTAGCTATAGTATAAACATGTAGTATAAGCATATAGCATGAACATGTAGTTTGAGCATGTAGTATGAGCATGTAGTATGTATATGTAGTATAAGCATATAGTATGAACATGTAGGATGAACATGTGGAATGAGCATGTTAAATGAGCATGTAGTATTAGCATGTTGTATAAGCATTGTGTATTAGCATGTAGTTTTAACATGTAAATTGAGCATGTAGTATGAGCATGTATAATGAGCATGTAGGATGAACATGTGGAATGAGCGGTAGTATGAGCAAGTTGAATGAGCATGTAGTATAAGCATGTTGTATAAGCATGTTGTATTAGCATGTAGTATTAACATGTTAATTGAGCATGTAGTATGAGACTGTATAATGAGCATGTACGATGAGCATGTAGTATGAGCATGTATAATAAGCATGTCTGATGAGCATGTAGTATGAGCATGTATAATGAGCATGTCTGATGAGCATGTATAATGTGCATGTATAATGAGCATGTAGGATGAACATGTGGAATGAGCATGTTGAATGAGCATGTAGTATTAGCATGTTGTATAAGCATGTAGTATTAGCATGTAGTATTAACATGTAAATTGAGCATGTAGTATGAGCATGTATAATGAGCATGTATGATGAGCATGTAGTATGAACATATAGTATGAGAATGTAGAATGAGCATGATAAATGATCATGTTTAATCAGCATGTATTGTTACCATGTAGTATGAACATGTAGTATGAAAATGTAGTATGAGCATGTAGTATGAGCATGTAGTATGACCATGTAGTATGAGCATGTAGTATAAGCATGTATATTGTGCATGTATATTGTGCATGTACGATAAACATGTAGAATGAGCAGCAGGATGAGCTTGTAGTATGAGCATGTAGTATGACCATGTGGTATGACCATGTAAATTGAGCATGTTTGATGAGCATGTTTAATGAGCATGTAGTATGAGCATTTAGTATGAACATGTAAATTGAGCATGTAAAGAATATGAAATGTCAAGTGGTCCTAGGACAACATTGATGATAATATTGAAGAAAAAATTAAAATAATGTTTACTTATATTGAAGAAGAAATTAAAATAATGTATACTTTATATAGCAAGATTCCTGAAACATTTCTGAGACCTTTAACCTCCTATGAAAACCTGTTTGAAACAATTTGTCTAAAACTTGAGGAAATATATGCAGTGCTGAAAGTTATGGTTTTAACAAGTAACATGATATTTTAACAGATTTGAATTTGATATGTAATTAAGGATTAACAATTACTGAGTTTGTCAGAGACACCGGTTGAACCAATTTGTGTATTACATTTGAAGGAATATTTGCATTCTTTTTAAATAAGTGGGTCCTGTGAACTTGACCTTTGACCTCGTGACCAAAAATTCAATAGTTTCCAGTTTTAGTGGTTGGCCATATGCAAGTCAAGTTTGAAGTCAATATGTCAATACAAACTAGTACTATCATCAGGAAACAAACAAGTGGACAGACGACCCCTTGTACCATGACCTTTGACCTGGCAATCCTATAATTATTCAGGTTCTTCGCCTATTTGCAGGTAAGCCATAAGTGTAAATAGTTAAGGATAAAAAGTTAAAAATTAAAATGCATTCACTATCTTTTTAAATAAGTGGGTCCTGTAACCTTAACCTTTGACCCCGTGACCCAAAAATCAATAGGTTCTTTCTTTAGTGGTAGGCCACATAATTAAGTTTGAAATCAATGTGTCAAACCAAACTGGAGTTTTCATCCGGAAGCAATTTTGGTAGGTTATTTTTTTTCAGATGTTTATTCTTATTTTGATTATTCAAGCGGGGCTCTAATAAACACACAAGATTTCAGGACAATAGACAAAAACACAGTTTCGAATCTTATAGTAGTAATATACATTGTCAGTCTTAAAATAAAGGATAAAATGTATCAAAAATAGAAACAAGGGACCTATGGGTCACTGTGCTCAGCTGACGTTAACCTTGAAGGTAAAAATCTAAAATAATATCTAATGGAGATAAAGTGTAAGAGGAAGAGGTTATAAAGGCCATGGTTGGTTTATATGATTGGTTTGTATTGATGAGCAAGAAATTGTTGCAAAAAATATTTTGTGACCTGACCATGTGTTTCCTAATGTTGAAACTAAAGCATGTGAGCAGTTTGTGAACAAATGATCTGTACTATTACCATGATCATTAATTGGTTTTTCGATTAACTGTTGACATTTCAGTAGTTTACACATTTGTTCAATTGAATCTATTTTTTGTATAATATATATTATTAAATATATATGTATTTTTAATGAAATGTATACAGTTGAATAATAGCTAATTAACAACATAAAACAGGGCAAACAAAGCCTGATCTCAAATTCTGCTGAGGCAGGAAAATAATGAACAAATGTTTGTATTAAATCCTGATTTTTTTTATCACATCAATTATTTTCTAATTTAAGTTTATATTTCTATACATTTCCAATTTAACATATATATCTGAATATAAAAGTTGATTCATAATTCTCAATTGCATCATCATAAATCTCAATCTTGTCAGATAACACCACATCATGCATACAAATGTTTATTTATTTTTTACCACAAAAATATATCTTTTAAATCTGCAAAACAATAAATATCTAAAAATAATACTTGATTTAGATTTCACAATTTTTAATTGTGTCTTTATTTATCCATAATGTGCTTCATATTTTATAATAATTCAAGCATACTGATGGGTTCATTTATATTTGTTAAAATCATTTAAAAGAAAATTGATTTCTGTAAAAAATCCTACATTACACAGCATTGCATCTTCTGGATAACACCTTGAATTATTTTTTCAAGGAAAGTTTTTGCATATCTGAATGGAAACAGCATTACAATTAAGAAGATACAGTGAAAACAATAACAATTACTGCATAACACTTGGTGGGTTGGGTTTGCGGGGGGGGGGGGGAGTGATGATTGGGGTGGGGATATGAGAATAACTGGACACCTGTCACAGCAGGGGATCTCCCCCCAGTGACTGTAACAAATCAGAAACCCTGGCATAGCTGACTTCCAGTGACCTGGAGTGGGACCCTGCATCTGTAATCAAAGCAAGTGACTGCAGAAAAAAAATCAATAACTAGCTTAATTTTCAAGCTTTTATTTTCAAATTTCAGATTTAGACAAACTAAATATTTATATTTACATGCTATGAAAATTAAATCAATGGTGCTTACAGGAAAAAAAACGTGCCATGGTCAAAGTTGGGCAAAATTTAAGGTACTGTTCTTTTTATGCTAATAACTTAAAAAATTTACGAAATTCAGATCTAATTTTGGGTAAACAATTGAATCTTAATTAAACATAGTTATATACTTGAGAAAATAGACTCTAGTTTCAAAATTTTTCATGTTAAGTGAGTTATTATTTTTCCTGATTTTTACAAAGTCCATTATGTTTGGGCCCATAACTTAAAGAATTTATACTTTACAGACTTAATTTCTGGCATGTACATAGGAACTATATAGAGGAATATTTATGGTAAATATGAAGAAAAACAGATGATTGGTTTTGATATTAGGCAGTCCTGAAGTGTGAAAATAGGATTTTAATAAAAAATTGAGGTTTTTCCTTAATTTCTCAAAGGAACGAAGTCGCAAAGACCCAGTTTTCGGCTTGGTAGGAGATCTTGGGGACATCTAACATTATGCTGAATTTTGGATTCCTAGGTCTTACGGTTTCAAAACGTGCCACATCTACGGACGGACGGACGGACAGACGGACGGACGACGGACAATGGACCACGACTATAGCTCAGATGACTTATAGTCAGCTGAGCTAAAAATACAGGAGGCGCCACCAGTCATAAATAAACTCACCAGGTTTTGGGGTACCACAGCTTGTGGTCATTTGACGGTCTCAAAAACGCAGAAAAATACAGGTGGCACCACTAGTTTTTGGGAACTGAAAAAAAACTAGTCATGGTCAATATTCAAGGGAAAATTCATGGCAATCCATGCATTACTAGTAATTATCAAGATGCTAGAGGTTTTGTGTCAATTTTGTATTTATTATCGTTTGCTGGGCACGCTGGACAATGAGGATTTCCAGCCAAAGGACCTAGTTGTTTAGACAGCGTTCAAGCCATTTTATCGGCATCACTCATTTACGCAACACCTTCATATCATAAAAATAGGCTAATATATGTCAATTACCCTCTAGAAAGGTTGCCAAATTCTCAGGCATAGGCCAAGGTGTGATATTTTTTCCAACCTTCCATGACTGCGGACTGCACCACGTTCTTGAATAGCCCTATGAGTCAAACACTGCAATAATAATTTTTATTATTTTTACCTATAAAACAGTTTTGCTTCCTTGGTTTTTCTAAGATGTTCTGAAAAGTTGTTTTTCGTCCAGCCCTACCTGTCAAATATAAATTAAGGTGATTTTATTATGATTTCCATAAGTAACATTTTCTTGTTTTTCACCTATTGCACGGGCCTTGCCCTGCGCCCTTGTCCTTGCCTACTGAGAACTACCGCCCGAAGACCTAGTGGTTGGATCAACTTTCTGGCATGACTTCTAGCCACTCTTTTAATTTCTGCAATAATTAATTACTGTATGGGTTATTTATAAATATGTACAGAATCTTGTTCTGTTACCAAATCAATTTATACATACCGAAACTTTGCTACAATGCTTTTTTCAAGCTGACATTTTTAAAATCAAAATGTTTAGAATAATAACTTATATACCTATTGCAGCCCTCAGTTTAATATAGGCGTACTTGGCCGGATGACCAACTTCAGCTTTCAATAAACCTGCCACAAATTAATGAATCCGAACTATTCTTATTGAGATTCTCATCTTAGTCTTATTCTATTCAATTAAGAGAACCTGCTGGTTTTCGCCCCGTATACTTCAATTTAGAAATATGAGTCATGTGACCAACATCTGCTAAAAAATTTGGAAATGCTAGCTCCTGTTTTTCTGAGATTGTAATGTTAGTATGCTTACCTGGTCAAATGACTAAGTTCAAGGTCCTGTTACTCTGCCAAAATTCATCGAACAGGAACCAATTAAAAAACATTAATTAAAAAACATAAATTCAAGTTCAACTTCCTGTAACTCACTTCTGAGAGTCCATTCTTTGAATAACTTCTGTAAAACATTAAACATTTTTGCTTGACAGTTTCAGACAAGAAGATTTAAAAATGTGTTCTTGCTTTTCCCCTGCGTATTGCAGATAAATGCAGATGGTGCCAAATAAGCTCAATTCGATAAAGCTTGACATGTGACTGATCCTTCCATAAAATCTAGCGCTGCTGGCTCCGACGGTTTTTTTTGGTATACCAGGATTCATGCAGGTCTTTCCTGACCAATTGCGAGCACCTTTTCAGCTCTTTAGTGGCTCACTTTGAGCACCTTTTAAAGGACTTTATCGCCATTTCAAAAACATACAAGCTTCATAAAAATACAAATATGACAAAAATAAACATTTGACATGCCCTTTTAATGACTAGCTACAACTAACACTTTGGAAAGTCTGCAAAGACGCAATCAATACTTGACTTAAAGAACCAGTAACACTGTACAATCACTTTCACTTAAGCTCCTCAAGTTTTTTATGTCCATTTTCAGATTGTCCACAGCAATGACCAGTAACACTGCGTATCACTCTTATTTCGGTCCCTTTTTTATACCTTTTGTTAGATTGCTTATCAACAGGAATGATCAGTAACACTGCATATCACTTTAACTTTATCTGTAAATTAAAGAAACGGCTAAATAATACCAGAGGAAAAGCTATAGTATAACGAGTACTTCTCTTGCCACACACCTGGAAATCTGTGTAACCGAATCAATGGCCTTCATACTAATGGTCATGAACGACACACTACATCCCCTACATTCAGAGTTCAGTTTTTTACCTTTAAGTAATCGCCTAGATTTAACATTCTGCAGAACTACTCGCTTTAAAAAATCACTTGTGCCATACAGTATTAAACTTTAGATTTCTCAATTCTCTAGATATTTAACGTTCTGAATTATGGGTTGTACCTGCAGAATTATGTTTTATCATTTTTACATGCTTATTTTTTCATGCATAGTCAAATACGTTCTGTGTTATTTTTATGTATCTATTTATTTTTATGTAATGAATAGCAAGTCAACAACAAATTCCCGGATCTGAAGGCTATAAATGTTATATTATCTTTACTGTTATTTCTCTAGTCTGTTATTAGTCTATTTCTCTGCCTGTTATTAGATTATGTTTGTTGACACGAATGAACAATAACACTGTACATGATCACTTTAACTATAAATCATCAAACTAGTGCTCATATCAAGATAAAGTATGTCCGCAAAAATGAACAGTCACACTATACATCAATTTAAATTTATCTCCTTGGGTTTGTGTCTATTTCTAGATTACGACTGTCCCCATAAAGAAAATGCCCCATGGCACTGTCAGGGAACAATATCTACGATAGGACTTGTATGAATAGTGACATTTTATAAGTTTAGGACACCTTTTCAGTTCAGCAGCATGAGTATCTTCTCTAGCAACATGATCACCAATAGGCCTACCGTCACTGCTGAAAATGTCAGGACGATCGCTTGTAGTTGGCAGATTTCCAGTAGCACTTACATCCGAACTTAAACTGCTTGTTCCTGGTCCACTTGAACTTGCGTCAACAATACTGACAGTTCGATGACCTGTTTGATTGCGTTTTAGTTTTTTAAAAGTCTTCTGTGCTAATGGTGACAGCGGTCGAAGTATATTTTTACTTGGCAACTTTGCCGCTATGTCCTTTCCCCACTGCATTGGATCACACAACCTAAATCCCGCCAGATCCAAGCGCAAAACTTTGCACAACTTACATTAACCCCTTCCTTTTGTCCCTCTGATGGGCACAAAACACATGCAGTCATGAAATTCAGGTTTCGAAGGCTAATCTTCGTTGAATTTACACTTTCCCATGTTTCTTTTTATCCAATGTTATATACCTGTTCTGCTGTGCATGCATGCGTAGCCTATTTTAAACAGCTTACATGGACAACTACGCTTTTTACACAGCGCTTTACCTATAGGCCTACTACATATATCGTAAGCGCTGTTTGTTAAGACCTCGTATCCTGAATCGCTACACCAGAGGGGAGCACTGTATTTTTGTCCAATCAGATGAGACCTTGTGCTGGAAGACACGGCCAAGCGAGAAATACACGGAGCCAATGTTGTTCATTTCGTTTTGAGTGACAGCTCATCTCCCTGGTAACCTTCTGAACATGCCACAGGCTCAGAGAGAATGGCCCCAGACGTGGTTTGCTTAGGGCCTTGGGCACATAGGTTGCCCGGCCATCGAGCTGTAATTCAAACAAAACGTAACAACAAAGGCTGCGTGCACACCTCGCTGGCTGGTTTCAGTTCTGCAGGCAACAGATACAAGGCTACGCTAACACAGTCATAATGTCATAATCGAATCGGTCGATGATGCGAGAATGCTGAGGGAGCAATTAAAATTCGACCTTAAACTGTCATGAAGCGGCGCTTGAAGCGCAGCAATGGGCGGAGCCAGGATGCCTGTCGAGTGTTTGTTTATTGGCATCTGGTTGGCAGCTTGTCACATCATACGCACGTTTTTTTTTTCAGCGGACAATCTGGTGTCTTAATGTATCATAAACGGTAAAAGCGGGCAGCGTGGAAATCAAATGCTTCTTATAAATTAAGAAGCGCAAGATTTCCGCTGCCTCGGGAGGGTAATGGACAACAGAACAGAATATTTTTTTTAAACAGCATCGAGTTGTTCCATGAATTTGACATCTGAATTTTTTTTACCGTCTCCTTCCCTGTCGTAACTGTACCTTTCATTCGTATAATTCGGAATGTTAAATTAGCTATATATGCCATAATCCGCGGAAAAATCCAAGAAATAACATTGACCAATCAGTGAACTGCTTCCTGACATCTCCCTGACGCTGACCTCATGAACAAATGCACGCAACAAGGGCGAAGCGTGCGAGTCACCAGACAGGCGGGATATATTTGCGCCAAAAATGGGTCAACCCGTGCATGCAACCTATTTCATTGAATCTAGATCCTACTTCCTTCAACAACACTAGATACAGTTATTTGGCCAACCTAGTCATTTTAATATTACAACTCGACTGTCATCCAGTGTCAAAGTTAAATTATCAGCATCCAGAAATTTATGACGTTCGCATGTATAGTTAATATCTACTAATCAAACTCTTAATCTGTCTGTCTTTTATAAGTTACATACGTTCCGGTTTGCCGAAATAAAAAAATTTTATTCGACGTGGCGTCATGCACGGAGAACGTGAACTTTAGGCTGAGATTCAAGGAATGATTATTATTTTTATTACGTAGGGATATTATAACAATAAAGCAATTATATATATATATATATATATATATATATATATATATATATATATATAAACAACAGTTGACAAAGTATACTTGACTTATAAGCACTTGACGCATGACATTAAAGCAAAGTTTATTATATATATATGTCAAACACATTTGCTGACCCCAGTATGATGGCCCTGTTGATGTCCTGCATGGTGCGTGTCTGTGATGGTCTGAACAGCTGCTGTGTTCATCATTAGCCAGCCAATATCGGTGGACACCCCTTTTGGAAGGTTTCTCATTAATCTTGTCAAATACCTCGGTTGATAACTGTCATGGCTTATGCGATGCTGTGGCGTCGTCCGTACGTTAACCCATACTCTCTCAAAAAACGGCAGGAGCTAGCATCACCAAATTATATGCAAAAATTCAGTAATCTCAAAACCTCTATGGCATTGAGCTTATTATTTGGCTATCTGCATTCACATAGATTTTATAGGGAAAAAGCTAAAAAACCTCCGAAACTGTTCAGCTTAATTGTTCAATATTTCACAGAAATAATCCCAGAAACATTCTCTCTCAAGTTTGTTCGAATACGTCGCCCAGTTACAGGAAACTGCACTAGGTCATTGGCCAAAAAGCATACTAAAATTACAATCTCAGAAACGGCTGGAGCTATCGTCACCAAATTTTCTTTAAATATTGGTCACAGGAATCATATTTGAAATTAAGGTATTGGTGGCGCCTACTGCTTCGACCTACGGGGGTCATTGGTCATAATTACATTAACCCATAATTTCTCAGGACCAGCATACCGCTCGCCAATGTAGGATTTTTCCTACAGATAATAGTCTAGATGTGTCGGAAGGACACGAATGCCCCCGCCTGAAGCAAATTAGAAATATTTGTTAAAGTTTGTAAATTTTCTATGTTCAGGAGCTGTCATCAATCAAGAGTAGGTGAACCAGGACAAAATGCATACACGATCTGTAAGTGGTCATTATGCACCAACACACCAAAAATCAGGCCAATATCCGCAGGCATTGCGAAAAAAAAGTCTGTACATGTGCATTTATCATGAAAATTTTAAATTTTATGAAATTTCTTTGTTCAAGAGCTGTCATACGGTCAAAAGTAAGTCTACCGCAATGAAACGCACACTCGAACTGTAACTGTTCATGATCTGGCGAGGTACAATAAATCAGGTCAATATCTGCAATCACTGCAAAAAAAAGTCCGTACATGTGAATTTATCATGAAAATTTCTATTTGCATGAAATTTTTCATGAAATTTTCTATGTTCAGGAGCCGTCATACGGGACAAAACGCAAACTCGATCTTTAACTGGTCCTGATCAAGCCACACATCAGAAATCAGGCTGATATCTGCAGGCATTACGAAAAAGGCTGTACATGTGCAATTATCATGAAAATTTCTATTTTTCATGAAATTTTCTTTGTTTAGGAGTCGTCATAGGGTCAAAAGTGGGTCAACTGGGACGAAACGCAAACTCGATCTGTAACTAGTCATAATTTGCCAACACATAAAATCAGGCTAAAAAATGCAGGCATTGCAAAAAATGTCCATACATGTGCATTTATCATGGAAATTTCAATTTTTCATAAAATTTTCTATGTTCAGGAGCCGTTATACGTGAAACCGCTCATATCTCATGAGTGGTTCAATGTATTGGTCTGAAACTGTTGGAGAGTTTTCTAAAAGACCAGTCAGGTGGCACCACCTACCTTCCTGTTATTGTAGATTATACATTGACGCCCATTACTCAGGAGTGGTTTGCTGTATTGGCCTGAAATTGCGCATGTTCCTAGATCTTAGATATATCCATCTTGTAATGAGGACTGGTGCCGATCTACTTTAGGTGAAAATAACTCAAATCTTAGTTACCGTACTGGTGATATGAATGTTACATTTGTTGTTAGAGTTAAGAAATCAATATGCCCAGTACACAGAAAATCAGATGAGAACCAATGTTACCAGGTGAATGAACTCCTAGGCCACCAAAGTCCTGCTTGAAAACCCTGGTGAACATATGGACAATTGTGGACAGATGACGCTGCACAAACCCATCAGCTCAAAGGTTTCCTAAAATAATAAGGAATTTTTTAGTACTGATTCTCAAAGTCATGACTTTTTTATTACACATGAACCCCGCAAAAACAATTTAAGCTATGCATCTTGCAGAATACAGGCCACTGCACTCTTTTTTTCAAGTTTACAAGCAGGTTTCACTAGAACTTCCCTGGATATTGAGTAAAATGTTTCTAGGTCTAACAATTACAACCTGTGCATTGCAATGACAGCCAAATGGAAGGAAGATGGAAAGTGTCTGTACTTTAGAATGACTGAAAATCAGCCGAGCTACTAATTGTTTTTCTCAACTGACAACTGACAACTCTCTTAGCTGATGTTAACTGTTTATTATACAACACATACATTCCATTTTACAAGAACATAGCTATAAGGCTGCTACCCTGTAAACCAAAGTAAAGCCACCATTGCTTGTTCCAACAATATATATATATATATATATATATATATATATATATACATATATTGTAATTAAGATATTCATGAAATATACCAATATATGAGTTCATAACACAATGAACAAATTTTACAGTTGAGGTAATCCTTGTAAAACACCTAAAAAAAACACAAAGATACCAAGACACACATTAATTTACTAAAGAAAAAGTTCTGCCAATGTCTATAGAAGAATTCTGCAAACCCCAAAGTTACCAGGAGTGAATCAACTGGACCTTAATTATTTAAAAAAAAAGTAATGTATAAATTAACATCCCTGATCCCATAATGTACTGTTATATTAGGCCCATATGTGATAAGAGAAGATTAGCAATATGTAATAAACAGCCACTGCTCCTTGTTTCACATATGTAAGACTTAATTAGTAAAGTTATCCTTCTTTCTCATGTAGCTATCAGTACTTAGACAAAATGCATATTATTGGTAAACAGATCTTCACACCAGACACAATATTACTTGTATCGGTTTTCTGATATGGCCTCTAGAACTTTCAGTTTAAGTACTCTATGATCATAATCACATATAACATATGAATCATACATGAATAAATACTTTTTTTTTAAAAGGCGTTCTGATAATACCCCAACACAGGTTTGTGCAAGTAAAGCTCATATGACGCCAAATATACACAGATCATCAAACAATACTCATATGAATTGTGCAAAAGGAGAGAAATATACACTTGAAAATGCGTCCTTGAAAATCGAAAAACAGGGGGAGCATCGACCTACAAATATATGTAGTATATCTTTCCCTAATAAAAACATGCAAGTTTTATTCTGTTGTGTCTTGACTATTTACACTATCTGCTGTAGGTACTCAATTTATCATTATATATTTGAGTGATGGATAGCGCTGCTGCTCCCTGCAGAATAACTATACACGAGTGATCTCTCAGCTGTTCATTCTGTGTGAGGCTCCATCTGGTGGTGGTTTACTGACTCGCTTCATTCTTCACTTTGTAGTCATTAAGTGCAGCCTTGATGGCATCCTCTGCCAACACTACAATAAACATAAACATGAGCCTGATAATAACTTGTATTTAATCAAGTGCATGCCAAAAGGAAAAGTTATTATATTACCATTGGGAAGTACTAAACCTATTCCATTAAGGTATTATTTAATAAGATATACCTTGCAAAAAACCTTTGTGAGAAAAAACAGGGCCTTAAATAGGAAGAAAATATAAGAGTTTGGGAAGTTCAGCACAAAATGTTGGAGAGTTCCATCTGAGTTTGGAGCATCCCGTTGGGAGATAATATGAGTTGGATGGTTATGTAAAACTGATTTTTTTGTATTTTTATGTCATTATATAATCATTAATTGTGTTATAATAATATGATAATCTGATTGGAGTGAAATAGAGTAATATGTCAGGGTAAGTTGTAAGTCCTGGGTTAACACACCTGATTGATTTGAGGGAGCCAGCAATGATCAGTGACAGGGGCAAACTTTGACCATCTTGGTCGTAGAACCAGAAATTTGTGCTACCCAAAGGCTGCTTGAACCCAAAGAACCAAACGTCTAAAGGAGACTTTGAGCACCACAGACACTAACCACAGCCATAGCCCCCCCCCCCCCCCCAAGGCCCTGAAATAACTAGTCAGAAATACAAATTTGTCTAGACTGTTTGGTTGACCTTTTTAAGTTAACCTTACTGAGCAAAATCCCATATTTGTACATGCATATTTATTATATATATTTACTTGCGTTTGAATAATATTACTGGCGCCACAACCATCTTGATCATAGCAACAGCTAAATCAGCGACATAAAAGGATGAGATATTTCAGCTTTTACACACTTACTGGAACAGTGGAGTTTGACTGGAGGTAGACACAGCTCTTTGGCGATATCTTGGTTTTTTTATGGAAGCAGCCTCATCAACCTGTAAATGTAATAACAATACATCAATATAAGCCAGGAACAGAATATATATAATAGAACATATATTATATATATATATATATATATATATATATATATATATATATATATTTATAAAACACACATTTGATCCAAAGGTGTTTCTCTGCATCATGCATACACAGAGGATAGATGTCTAGGTCCAATGTGTTAAAAGGCCTTATCTGCACTAGAAAATAATTGGGTTTGTGAATCGATTTACTGCATCTGCATCAGTTCAGTCTACTGTAGTGTACTTGGAAAGTGGTCTACCGTAATTTATTACTTAAATTTGGGTTACAGTAAACCACTTCCTAGTGTGTACAGGCAAATCCGTTTCTAGTCTGCATGAAGCCAGTTTTCCTACCATTTGACAAAATTCTTCCCATGATATATCACTTTTAACAGCACAGTCAATCTGTCAGCAAACTAAGTTTTTATTGAATAAACTGATTTAGGCTATTGTAAAGCAAATTACAGTGTGAACACAAGGTGTACTATTTCTAGCCTGAAGTAAACAAGTTCAACATAATCTAATTTAGATGAGAACCAGGTGTGGATATAGCCTAAATCTCAGTGAAACAAACTCTCTCCAAGAGCATGTACACCATGTGCAACAGACATCTGCTGAGTTCTGGTCCAGTTAAACAGCACTGCCAGTGTCATTAGAATAAATAAGATGCATGCCACAGAATCTAGCAGGAACTTCATATTTAAGAAGAATTATTTTTTTTACATATATTTTTTTAGATATAACATATACCTTCTTTCTTTATTGATGTTATGCACTAGGCATACATAGAGTCAGTTTTCACCACCAGATGGTTGAACGGAAAGAAACACGGTAAAACCTCTTTTAATCAAAGTCGGCAATTACATCAAAGATACTTATTTATCATAATTTATCTTCGAATTTCGATCATAAACCTTACTTAATTATACAATTAACAAGGTCCACACAACGATGTTTAAGTGTAATATATGCAATGAAGCATCCTTCTTTTTAAGTGGACGAAATCAATGACAGATGTTAACCCTCAGTCTCTGCATGTAATATAAACTGTAGAACAAAAGCTAGCGTTGTTATATATATATATATATATATATATATATATATATATATATATATATATATATATATATATGTGTGTGTGTGTGTGTATGTGTATGTGTGTGTGTGTGTGTGTGGGGGGGGGGGTGTCATTTGGTGTTGCCGAATGGGAATCAATGCTCAATGTGGTTGGAGGTCATCTGAGAGTGATGGCTGACACTAATAATATGGCTATAGCTAACACTAATAACAGCTTGGGCAGGGTGTATCTGCGGACCTATTAATGCCCTTGACTGCTTGAGACGCGGGGGGTGCGTCACCAATCACCACTCCTAGCAATAAATCGAAGACGCTGCTGCTTTATTAGCATTTTGATGGTGAGCCTGGCCCTCCCCTCATCCGGCCGGGATACGTGCTCATCGGAACTGATGGCGCGTCCCAGACATCTCCGGTCCATGGCTTACTTCATAATCTGACCGGACAGAGTCCTCAGGACACGGAATATCCGCCGCGAGATAACCAGCCTCGTGGTGAATCCAGATGTCGGCAGAATCTCACCGCCAGGCATGACCGGAAGCAGGACCGCCGAAACCGCCTCCGCCGTCGGTGATTATCATTAACTTTTTAGCTGGTTCTAAATGACTAACAGACACTTTTGCCTGAGGCAAGACGTAACGTTTTGTACAGGTGGCTGCCAACTATGGAAATAAGTAGGATATGGTTTAATTCCGTTTCCGCTGTTTTTCTTAATTTTGTCACCAAAACATCGGATCTTAATGTAAATGAAATAAATGAGGTTTCAGTTTGATTTCAACTGTTTACTCTTTAAGTGTTACCTTTTAATTCTGTGTTATTTGAGTGATTTCAAGAGGATAAATGTGCTCATATTAATTTATTCCTTGGGTTTACAAGATATAGCCACTCAGCGGAGTTGAATTATTCCATAGAATATGATTCCAGTGCCGCAGATTAGATGAAATTAACCGTTGATTATTATGCAGTAAATGATCCAATTTTTCAAAGAGATGCATAAATTTGCTGGTATACTTCAAGGAATTTTATATCTAAATAAGGTAAACGGACGACGGACAAATGACCATCACTGGTCAGAATACAAATCTGGTTGTTTCACTGATAAATTTAGAAGGAAAGTTTATTCTAATAAATGTCTGTTGCATACAATTATCCTCTCAATTATGGTAATTCAAATGTTTCGCCCCACAAATCTAGCTTGGAAAACACATAATCATAGTCTGGTACTGAAGATAAAAGTCAAGGAATCAAGATTTCTAAATTCTCAAAAGAGTTTAAAAATGTTTATCAAATTTGAAGAAAAAGTATACAATAGTATTATTAGATCCATATTTTTCAGCTCTTATGTTTCGGTTAATTAAAATTAAGAGGAACAAGGTCACAAGACCTTTCTGAGACTTAAATAATTTATCAAATTTGAGGGAAAGAAATATGCAGTACTTCAAAATGTATGCTCAATAAAAATAAAAGTACATGACACAAGTTTGGAAATCGCCAAAAATTGGTTGAAAAATTTCTGTATCAATTTTGAGTATCCAATTTAGGGTGTAGTAGGGATAAGGGGTGTGCAATACTTCTAAGGTTATTGTGTTCAAAATAATACAGTATTGCATTGACAGGACTTTAAATATCATGGGAAAGATCGCTAAAATTTAGGTCTCAGAACTGGGCAAATATGAGCATGTAAAAAGAGCATGTTGAATGAGCATGTAGTATTAGCATGTAGTATTGGCATGAAGTAATAACATGTAAATTGAGCATGTAGGATGAGCATGTAGAATGAGCATGTATGATGAGCATGTAGTATGAACATGTAGTATGAGAATGTAGTATGAGCATGAATAATGATCATGTTTAAACAGCATGTAGTGTTACCATGTAGTATGAACATGTAGTATGAGAATGTAGTATAAGCATATAGTTAGACCATGTAGTATGATCGTGTAGTGTGAGCATGTATATTGTGCATGTATATTGTGCATGTAGGATAAACATGTAGAATGAGCAGTAGGATGAGCTTGTAGTATGAGCATGTAGTATGAGAATGTAATATAAGCATATAGTTAGACCATGTAGTATGATCGTGTAGTGTGAGCATGTATATTGTGCATGTATATTGTGCATGTAGGATAAACATGTAGAATGAGCAGTAGGATGAGCATGTAGTATGAGCATGTAGTATGAGCATGTAGTATGACCATGTAGTATGACCATGTAAATTGAGCATGTTTGATGAGCATGTAGTGTGAGCATGTAGTATGAGCATGTAGTATGACCATGTAGTATGAGCATGTAGTATGACCATGTAGTATGAGCATGTAGTATATGAGCATGTAGTATGAGAATGTAGTATGAGCATGTAGTATAAGCATATAGTTAGACCAAATAGTATGAGCGTGTAGTATGAGCATGTATATTGTGCATGTATATTGTGCATGTATATTGTGCATGTAGGATAAACATGTAGAATGAGCAGTAGGATGAGCTTGTAGTATGAACATGTAGTATGAGCATGTAGTATGACCATGTAAATTGAGCATGTTTGATGAGCATGTAGTGTGAGCATGTAGTATGAGCATGTAGTATTAACCTTCAAATTGAGCATGTAGTATGAGCATGTAGTATGAGCATGTAGTATGAGCATGTAGTATGAGCATGTAATATGAGCATGTAGTATGAGCATGTAGTATGAGCATGTAGTATAAGCATGTATAGTGAGCATTTTTAATGAGTATGATAAAGTATTTGACTATGTAGGATGAACATGTAGAGTGAGCAGTAGGATGAGCATGTAATATGAGCTAGTAGTATGAGCATGCAGCATAAGCATTCAGTATGAGCAAGTAGCATGAGCATGTATTATGTGCATGTATAATGAGCATGTCGGATGAACATGTAGAATGAACAGTAGTATGAGCATGTAGTATGAGCATGTAGTATGAGCATGTATTATGTGCATGTATAATGAGCATGTAGGATGAACATGTAGAATGAGCATGTATGATGAACATGTGTTTTGAACATGTAGTATTACCATGTAGTATGAGCATGTATAATGTGCATGTTTAATGAGCATTTACGATTAACATGTAGAATGAACAGTAGTATGAGCATGTAGTATGAGCATGTATTATGTGCATGTATAATGAGCATTTAGGATGAACATTTGGAATGAGCATGTTAAATGAGCATGAAGTAGTATCATGTAGTATGAGAATGTAGTATGAGCAGTAGGAAGAGCATGTAGTATAAGCATGTAGTATAAGCATGTATAATGTGCATGTATAATGAGCATGTAGGATGAACATGTGGAATGAGCATGTTGAATGGGCATGTAGTATAAGCATGTAGTATGAGCATGTAGTATGAGCATGTAGTATGAGCATGTAGGATGAACATGTAGAATGAGCATGTATGATGAACGTGTTTTGAACATGTAGTATTAGCATGAAGTATGAACATGTAGTATGATCATGTAGTATGAGCATGTAGTATGAGCAGTAGGAAGAGCATGTAGTATAAGCATGTAGTATAAGCATGTATAATGTGCATGTATAATGAGCATATAGGATGAACATGTGGAATTAGCATGTTGAATGAGCATGTAGTATTAGCATGTTGTATAAGCATGTAGTATTAGCATGTAGTATTAACATGTAAATTGAGCATGTAGTATGAGACTGTATAATGAGCATGTATGATGAGCATGTAGTATGAGCATGTATAATAAGCATGTCTGATAAGCATGTAGGATTAGCATGTAGTATAAGCATGTAGTATGAGCATGTAGTATGAGCATGTAGTATGAACAGTAGGAAGAGCAAGTAGCATAAGCATGTAGTATTAGAATGTAGTATTAACATGTAAATTGAGCATGTAGTATGAGACTGTATAATGAGCATGTATGATGAGCATGTAGTATGAGCATGTATAATAAGCATGTCTGATGAGCATGTAGGATTAGCATGTAGTATGAGCATGTAGTATGAGCATGTAATATGAACAGTAGGAAGAGCAAGTAGCATAAGCATGTAGTATTAGCATGTAGTGTGAACATGTAAATTGAGCATTTAGTATGAGCATGTATAATGAGCATGTCTGATGAGCATGTCTGATGAGCATGTAGTATGAGCATGTAGTATGAGCATGTAGTATGAGAATGTATAATGTGCATGTAGTATGAGCCTGTAGTATGGGTATGTAGTATAAGCATGTAGTATAAGCATATAGCATGAACATGTAGTATGAGCATGTAGTATGTACATGTAGTATAAGCATATAGTATGAACATGCAGGGTGAACATGTGGAATGAGCATGTATAATGTGCATGTATAATGAGCATGTAGGATGAACATGTGGAATGAGCATGTAGTATGAGAATGTATAATGTGCATGTAGTATGAGCATGTATAATGTGCATGTATAATGTGCATGTAGTATGAGAATGTATAATGTGCATGTAGTATGAGCCTGTAGTATGGGCATGTATAATGTGCATGTAGTATGAGCATGTATAATGTGCATGTATAATGAGCATGTGGCATGAGCATGTTGAATGAGCATGTAGTATTAGCATGTTGAATGACCAATAACACTGTACATGATCACTTTAACTATAAATCATCAAACTAGTGCTCATATCAAGATAAAGTATGTCCGCAAAAATGAACAGTCACACTATACATCAATTTAAATTTATCTCCTTGGGTTTGTGTCTATTTCCAGATTACGACTGTCCCCATAAAGAAAATGCGCCATGGCACTGTCAGGGAACAATATCTACGATAGGACTTGTATGAATAGTGACATTTTATAAGTTTAGGACACCTTTTCAGTTCAGCAGCATGAGTATCTTCTCTAGCAACATGATCACCAATAGGCCTACCGTCACTGCTGAAAATGTCAGGACGATCGCTTGTAGTTGGAAGATTTTCAGAAGCACTTACATCCGAACTTGAACTGCTTGTTCCTGGTCCGCTTGAACTTGCGTCAACAATACTGACAGTTTGAGGACCTGTTTGATTGCGTTTTAGTTTTTAAAAAGTCTTCTATGCTAACGGTGACAGCGGTCGAAGTATATTTTTACTTGGCAACATTGCCGCTATGTCCTTTCCCCACTGCATTGGATCGCACAACCTAAATCCCGCCAGATCCAAGAGCAAAACTTACATTAACCCCTTCCTTTTGTCCCTCCGGTGGGCACAAAACACAAGCAGTCATGAAATTCAGGTTCCGAAGGCCAATCTTCGTTGAGTTTACATTTTCCCATGTTTCTTTTTATCCAATATTATTTACCTGTTCTGCTGTGCATGCATGCGTAGCCTATGTTAAACAGCTTACATGGACAACAACGCTCTTTACACAGCGCTTTACCTTTAGGCATACTACATATATCGTAAGCGCTGTTTGTTATGACCTCGTACCTGAATTGCTACACCAGAGGGGAGCACTGTATTTTTTTCCAATCAGATGAGACCTTGTGCTGGCATACACGGCCAGCGAGGAATACACGGAGCCAATTTTGTTCATTTCGTTTTGAGTGACAGCTCATCGCCCCGGTAATCGTCTGAACAGGCCACAGGCTCAGAGAGAATGGCCCCAGACGTGGTTTGCTCAGGGCCTAGGGCACATAGGTTGCCCGGCCGGTGAGCTGTAATTTAAACGAAACGTAACAACAAAGGCTGCGTGCACACCTCGCTGGCTGGTTTCAGTTCTGCAGACAACATATACATGGCTACGCTAACACAGTCAAAATGTCATAATCGAATCGGTCGATGATGCGAGAATGCAGAGGGAGCAATTAAAATTCGACCATAAACTGTCATCAAGCGGCGCTTGAAGCGCAGCGATGGGCGGAGCCAGGATGCTTGTCGAGTGTTTGTTTATTGGCATCTGGTTGGCTGCTTGTCACATCATACGCACGTTTTTTTCAGCGGACAATCTGGTGTCTAAATGTATCATAAACGGTCAAAGCAGGCAGCGTGAAAATCAGTTGCTTCTTTAGATGTGCAAGATTTCCGCTGCCTCGGGAGAGTAATGGACAACAGAACAGAATAATTTTTTTAAACAGCATCAAGTTGTTCCGTGAATTTGAAATCGGAATTTTTTTAAGGTCTCGTTCCCTATCGTAATTGTACCTTTCATTCGTATAATTCGTAATGTTAAATTTGTTATATATGCCATAATCCGCGGAAAAATCCAAGAAAATACTATTGACTAAACAGTGAACGGCTTCCTGACATCTCCCTGATGCTGACCTTATGAACCAATGCACGCAACAAGGGCAAAGCGTGCGAGTAGCCAGACTGGCGGGATATATTGGCGCCGAAAATGGGTCAACCCGTGCATGCAACCTACTTCATTTAATCTAGATCCTACTTACTTCATCAAAACTAGATAAAGTTATTTATCCAACCTGGTCATTTTTATATTACAACTCGGCTGTCATCCAGTGTCAAAGTAAAATTATAAGCATTACAGGATCCAGAAATTGAATTATGACGTTCGCATGTATAGTTAATATCTACTAATCAAACTCTTAATCTATATGTCTTTTATAAGTTACATACGTTCCGGTTTGCCGAAATAAAATTTTTATTTGACGTGGCTGTACGTAGGGATATAAATTGATATTATAACAATAAAGCAATTATATATATATATATATATATATATATATATATATATATATATATATAAACAACAGTTGACAGAGAATACTTGAATTATACGCATTTGACGCATGGCATTTAAGCAAAGTTTATTATATATATATGTCAAACACATTTGCTGACCCCAGTATGATGGCCCTGTTGATGTCCTGCATGGTGCGTATCTGTGATGGTCTGAAAAGCTGCTGTGTTCATCATTAGCCAGCCAATATCGGTGGACACCCCTTTTGGAAAAACGGCAGGAGGTATCATCACCAAATTATATGCAAGAATTCAGTCATCTAAAAACCTCTGTCATTGAGCTTATTATTTTGCTGTCTGCATTCGCATAGATTTTGTAGGAAAAAAGCTAAAAAAAAAAAAAACCCTCCGAAACTGTCCAGCTTAATTGTTCAATGTTTCACAGAAATAATCCCAGAAACAATCTCTCTCAAGTTTGTTCGAATAGGTCGCCCAGTTACAGGAAACTGAACTAAGTCATTGGCCAAAAAGCATACTAAAATTACAATCTCAGGAACGGCTGGAGCTATCGTCACCAAATTTTCTTCAAATATTGGTCACGGGAGTCATATTTGAAATTAAGTATTGGTGGCGCCTACTGCTTCGACCTTTTTGTATACGGGGGTCATTGGTCATAATTACATTAACCCATATTTTCTCAGGACCAGCATACCGCTCGCCAATGTAGGATTTTTTCCTACAGATAATAGTCTAGATGTGTCGGAACGACACGAATGCCCCCTCCTGTAGCAAATTAGAAATATTTGTTAAAGTTTGTAAATTTTCTATGTTCAGGAGCTGTCATACGGTCAAAAGTAGGTAAACCAGGACAAAATGCGAACTCGATCTGTAAGCGGTCATTACGCAACAACACACGAAAAATCAGGCCAATATCTGCAGGCATTGCGAAAAAAGTCTGTTGATGTGCATTAATCCTGAAAATTTTAATTTTTATGAAATTTCTATGTTCAAGAGCCGTCATACGGTCAAAAGTAAATCAACCGCAACAAAACGCAACTCGAACTGTAACTGGTCATTATCTGGCGAAGTACAATAAATCAGATCAATACCTGTAAGCACTGCGAAAACTCGATCTGCAACTGGTCACGAACAAGCCACACACCAGAAATCAGGCTAATATCTGCAGGCATTACGAAAAAAAGTCTGTACATGTGCAATTATCATGAACATTTCTTTTTCATGAAATTTTCCGTTCAGGAGCCGTCATACGGCCAAAAGTAGGTCAACCGGGAAGAAACGCAAACTCGATCTGTAACTAGTCATAATTTGCCAACACAAAAAATCAGGCTAATATCTGCAGGCATTGCAAAAAAAAGTCTATAGGCCCTACATGTGCATTTATCATGGAAATTTCAATTTTTCATTAAATTTTCTATGCTCAGGGGCCGTTATACGTGAAACCGCTCATATATCATGAGTGGTTCAATGTATTGGTCTGAAACTCTTGGAGAGTTTTCTCATAGACCAGTCAGGTGGCACCACCTACCTTCCTGTTATTGTAGATAATATATTGATGCCCATTTCTCAGGAGTGGTTTGCTGTATTGGCCTGAAACTGCGCATGTTCTTAGATCTTAGATATATCCATCTTGTGCTGAGGACTGGTGCCTACTACTTTAGGTGAAAATCACTCATATCTTAGTTACCGTACTGGTGATATGAATGTTACATTTGTTGTTAGAGTTATGAAATCATGATGCCCAGTACACAGAAAATCAGATGAGAACCAATGTTACCAGGTGAATGAACTCCTAGGCCACCAAAGTCCTGCTTGAAAACCTTGGTGAACATATGGACAATTGTGGACAGATGACGCTGCACCAACCCATCAGCTCAAAGGTTTCCTAAAATAATAATGAAATTTTAAGTACTGATTCTCAAAGTCATGACTTTTTTATTACACATGAACCCCGCAAAAACAATTTAAGCTATGCATCTTGCAGAATACAGGCCACTGCACTCTTTTTTCCAAGTTTACAAGCAGGTTTCAGTAGAACTTCCCTGGATATTGAGTAAAACGTTTCTAGGTCTAACAATTACAACCTGTGCCTTGCTATGACAGCCAAATGGAAGGAAGATGGAAAGTGTCTGCACCTTAGAATGACTGAAAATCAGCCGAGCTATAAATTGATTTTCTCAACTGACAACTGACAACTCTCTTAGCTGATGTTAACTGTTTATTATACAACACATACATTCCATTTTACAAGAACATAGCTATAAGGCTGCTACCCTGTAAACCAAAGTAAAGCCACCATTGCTTGTTCCAACAATATATATATTTATATATATATATATATATATATATATATATATTGTAATTAAGATATACATGAAATATATCAATATATGAGTTCATAACACAATGAACAAATTTTCCAGTTGAGGTAATCCTTGTAAAACACCTAAAAAAACACAAAGATACCAAGAGACACAAATTTACTAAAGAAAAAGTTCTGCCAATGTCTATAGAAGAATTCTGCAAACCCCAAAGTTACCAGGAGTGAATCAACTGGACCTTAATTATTTAAAAAAAAAGTAATGTATAAATTAACATCCCTGATCCCATAATGTACTGTTATATTAGGCCCATATGTAATGAGAGAAGATTAGCAATATGTGATAAATAGCCACTGCTCCTTGTTTCACATATGCAAGACTTAATTAGTAAAGTTATCCTTCTTTCTCATGTAGCTATCAGTACTTAGACAAAATGCATATTATTGGTAAACAGATCTTCACACCAGACACAATATTACTTGTATCGGTTTTCTGATATGGCCTCTAGAACTTTCAGTTTAAGTACTCTATGATCATAATCACATATAACATATGAATCATACATGAATAAATACTTTTTTTTAAAAGGCGTTCTGATAATACCCCAGTACAGGTTTGTGCAAGTAAAGCTCATATGACGCCAAATATACACAGATCATCTAACAAACCTCATATGAATTGTGCAAAAGGAGAGAAATATACACTTGAAAATGCGACCTTGAAAATCGAAAAACAGGGGGAGCATCGACCAACAAATATATGTAGTATATCTTTCCCTAATAAAACATGCAAGTTTTATTCTGTTGTGTCTTGACTATTTACACTATCTGCTGTAGGTACTCAATTTATCATTATATATTTGAGTGATGGATAGCGCTGCTGCTCCCTGCAGAATAACTATACACAAGTGATCTCTCAGCTGTTCAGTCTGTGTGAGGCTCCATCTGGTGGTGGTTTACTGACTCGCTTCATTCTTCACTTTGTAGTCATTAAGTGCAGCCTTGATGGCATCCTCTGCCAACACTACAATAAACATAAACATGAGCCTGATAATAACTTGTATTTAATCAAGTGTATGCAAAAGAGGAACAGTTATTATATTACCATTGGGAAGTACTAAACCTATTCCATTAAGGTATTATTTAATAAGATATACCTTGCAAACAACCTTTGTGAGAAAAAACAGGGGCTTAAATAGGAAGACAATTTAAGAGTTTGGGAAGTTCAGCACAAAATGTTGGAGAGTTGCATCTGAGTTTGGAGCATCCCGTTGGGAGATAATATGAGTTGGATGGTTATGTAAAACTGATTTTTTTTGTATTTTTATGTCATTATATAATCATTAATTGTGTTTTTAATAGGATGATCTGATTGGAGTGAAATAAGAGTAATATGTCAGGGTAAGTTGTAAGTCCTGGGTTAACACACCTGATTGATTTGAGGGAGCCAGCAATGATCAGTGACAGGGGCAAACTTTGACCATCTTGGTCGTAGAACCAGAAATTTGTGCTACCCAAAGGCTGCTTGAACCCAAAGAACCAAACGTCTAAAGGAGACTTTGAGCACCACAGACACTAACCACAGCCATAGCCCCCCCCCCCCCCTCCTCAAGGCCTGAAATAACTAGTCAGAAATACAAATTTGTCTAGACTGTTTGGTTGACCTTTTTAAGTTAACCTTACTGAGCAAAATCCCATATTTGTATGTGCATATTTATTATATATATTTACTTGCGTTTGAATAATATTACTGGCGCCACAACCATCTTGGTCATAGCAACAGCTAAAATCAGCTAAATTAAGGTATTATTTAATAAGATATACCTTGCAAACAACCTTTGTGAGAAAAAACAGGGGCTTAAATAGGAAGACAATTTAAGAGTTTGGGAAGTTCAGCACAAAATGTTGGAGAGTTGCATCTGAGTTTGGAGCATCCCGTTGGGAGATAATATGAGTTGGATGGTTATGTAAAACTGATTTTTTTTGTATTTTTATGTCATTATATAATCATTAATTGTGTTTTTAATAGGATGATCTGATTGGAGTGAAATAAGAGTAATATGTCAGGGTAAGTTGTAAGTCCTGGGTTAACACACCTGATTGATTTGAGGGAGCCAGCAATGATCAGTGACAGGGGCAAACTTTGACCATCTTGGTCGTAGAACCAGAAATTTGTGCTACCCAAAGGCTGCTTGAACCCAAAGAACCAAACGTCTAAAGGAGACTTTGAGCACCACAGACACTAACCACAGCCATAGCCCCCCCCCCCCCCCTCCTCAAGGCCTGAAATAACTAGTCAGAAATACAAATTTGTCTAGACTGTTTGGTTGACCTTTTTAAGTTAACCTTACTGAGCAAAATCCCATAATTTAAGTGCATATTTATTATATATATTTACTTGCGTTTGAATAATATTACTGGCGCCACAACCATCTTGGTCATAGCAACAGCTAAAATCAGTGACATAAAAGGATGAGATATTTCAGCTTTTACACACTTACTGGAACAGTGGAGTTTGACTGGAGGTAGACACAGCTCTTTGGCGATATCTTGGTTTTTTATGGAAGCAGCCTCATCAACCTGCAAATGTAATAACAATACATCAATAAAAGCCAGGAACAGAATATATATAATAGAACATATATTCATTATATATATATATATATATATATATATATATATATATATATATATATATATATATATATATATAAAACACACATTTGATCCAAACGTGTTTCTCTGCATCATGCATACACAGAGGATAGATGTCTAGGTCCAATATGTTTAAAGGCCTTATCTGCACTAGAAAATAATTGGGTTTGTGAATCGATTTGCTGCATCTGCATCAGTTCAGTCTACTGTAGTGTACTTGGAAAGTGGTCTATCGAATTTATTACTTAAATTTGGGTTACAGTAAACCACTTCCTAGTGTGTACAGGCAAATCCGTTTCTAGTCTGCATGAAGCCAGTTTTCCTACCATTTGACAAAATTCTTCCCATGATATATCACTTTTAACAGCACAGTCAATCTTTCAGCAAACTAAGTTTTTATTGAATGAACTGATTTAGGCTTTTGTAAAGCAAATTTCAGTGTGAACACAAAGTGTACTACTTCTAGCCTGAAGTAAACAAGTTCATTATAATCTAATTTAGATAAGAACCAGGTGTGGATATAGCCTAAATCTCAGTGAAACAAACTCTCTCCAAGAGCATGTACACTATGTGCAACAGACATCTGCTGAGTTCTGGTCCAGTTAAACAGCACTGCAAGTGTCATTAGAATAAATAAGATGCATGCCACAGAATCTAGCAGGAACTTCACATTTATGAAGAATTATTTTTTTACATATATTTTTTTAGATATAACATATACCATCTTTCTTTATTGATGTTATGCACTAGGGATACATAGTGTCAGTTTTCACCACCAGATGTCACTAGATTTAAGGAAAGTCAATTTTACCAGCTCACAGAAGATTTGAATTTCTTATGAACAAGTCATGCACAGAAGGCTACTATGAATCATTATGATTTTCTTTCTCTAGAGATTACCTTCAGACCAACAGTAATAAGTCACGTTTTTTATACATGTCTATTGTGTAACTATAATTTCACAGAATATGAAAGGACTGGTAGTAATCAAACTTAAAACATTACAAAGAGTAGCAGATTTTTTGTGTGTTAAATGTAGGCCTTTTTGACTTCTATACATACAATATATTGACAATAAAAGAACTTGTTGTGTTACTTAAAACATCTGGACAAAGCTCTGCAGCAGATAATTACCCAGACTATTTTTCGTTGGGGGGGGGGGGGGGGGGGAGGAGGGCATTCAGGTTGTTTTACAGGAACCTTCACTGTCCTTGTAGAAACTCACCCAGTATTCAAAAATACATATCCCTGTAGTAAAACAAATGCCAGGGATGAAAACAGTTGAGGATTTTTTACTCTTTTATCTTTTAAAATTTGAAAAATGCAGAAGCAAATCCGGGGGGGTGGGGGGGGGGGGTGGGGGTGGGGGGGGGGGTGTCAAAACCCTCCCTTTTTCATCCTAAGCACCCTTGTTTAAGGGTTTCAGACACAATTTTTTTTGGCCTGGACCCATCCCCCCTTTTCTGGGCCTGGGGACCTTTTTTTTAGGTTTTTCATTATTCCATCTGGGTTGGACCCCCCTTTTCCTAAATTATGAATCCACCCCTGAAATGTGTTATCTCCAGAACTAAATAACAACTAAAGGTGCAGTAAATGACAATATGACACTAAGGAGCATATCCATTTACTGACCTTTTTACTTATATATCATTTACTTTCATAATCTTTGACTCTTCATCTAAAACAAATGGAGACTCACCGTTTTACCCTTGACCCACTCTGTAGCCAGTGAGCTAGATGCAATAGCAGATCCACATCCGAAAGTTTTAAATTTGGCATCAACAATTTTTCCGTTCTCATCAACTTCAATCTGTAAATCAAGTTACAATAAATGACAGAAAAAAAATTGAACATTATACATCAAATTTCTAATCACCAGTGCCTTCTGTCAACAAAGCCAACATCAAACTATTAAGTTTTTTTTTTTGTAATTTAAAACATGAAGCATTTAAGTTCCATAAATAAGAGTAATTGAGCTAGATCTTAAAGTATGAAATCTTAAAACAAAGGATACTTAATGAACACCATAAAAAAAAAACAATATATCGCTCTGGCTATCAAGCATAATTATCAAGTTTTACAGGATCCAGCAATTGAAGAGTGTCTATCCTAATAAAAGCAGTAAGGCCAAAAAATGAAAGGTATGGTTCTCAGGCACCAAGCGTGTTAATTTTAACCCTTCCCCCATCAAAAAAATTTTTTTTGATTTTCAAAAGAAGCTTACCAAGTTTGAGCTCCAGCCACTTGGCAATTTCTTTTAAGAAGATAAAACAAGGGACTTATTCGCTCAGCTGAATTTTGGAAAATATTAGTAACTGCCAAATATTTTTATTTCTTTTAGTTTTTCATGTATATTATCATTAGAAAAGCTATGAGAAAATGGACCTGCTAAAATGAAACTGTGTAAATTAAAGAATAATGGACATGAGCTAAACCATTTAGTGATGCAACAAAGGAACAAATAGGGCTACGGCAAGTGTTATATAAAAGTAACATTTCATAAACAAATAATGTGTGAAGGTAATTAACTTTTCAAAAGTAAAATATATGGCTATATGAGTTAAAAATTAATCCCACAAAGTTTGACCAATATACCTAATTTTAATACTAAGTTAACAGTGTTATTCACACCTAGGCCCTGCCAACTGTAAGAGATATGAATGAAATGCTACAAAGTATTTAGATCTTCTTAAATCTTGTCAGTTAGCATTTACATTAGATCCTAATATTTTATCACATTTGAATCTTAGGATTAAATTCCTGAAATTTTTTTCTTTAAAAAAATCAAAATTGTCCAAGTCTCATAAAAAAGAATTTATTAAAATTATAAGATTCATCTTGATTATTAGTCCTGTGTATTAAAGGGGTGGGTGGGGGGAGAGGTCTCTGTTGTTACTGCTTGTTGCTGAAAAATGTTAATATTAAGATTCATCTAGTTCATAGTACAGGTCTGTCAAAAGAATGGGGTATGGGGAGGGGGGGGGGGGCAGAGAAAAAAGCTCCCTGTGGTATGGTATTAACTGCAGACAGCCTGATCAAGCTCAACTCAGTGGCGAGAGGGCTTGCCCTAGTGATGGGATTGCATAACATTATGCCAACAGCCTGGGGAGCATAGAGAGCTGCACTGAATGACCTACAGTCACCAAAGTGGACTGCTTGACAATGTAAGGGAATACAAAAAGAGCCTCCAAAAAAATTCAATAACTAGCCTAATTTTGCAGCTTTTATTTTCAAATTTCAGATTTTAAAGGATGAAATCCTTATGTGCACATGCTGTGAAAATTATATCAACAGTGCTCTCAGGAAAAAAACTTGCCGTGGCCAAAGTTGGGCAAAATTTAAGGTACCAATTTTTATTTTTGCTATTATTTTAAAAAATTTTAAAGATTTTGATCTAATTTTGGGTATACAATTTAATTTTGATTAATTAAAGTTATATTACTGGAAAAAAATCTCTAGCTTCAGCAATCCTCTTGTTAAGGGAGTAAATATATTTCTTGATTTTTTAAAAAGTGCATTATGTTTGGGCCCATAACTTAAACAATTACGCAATACTGACATCATTTCTGGCATGTGCATAGCGAATGTATAGAAAAATATGTATATTATATATGATCAAAGTCAGATCAGTGGTTTTGATATTAGGCAGTCTTACAGTGGAACAATGGGTTTTTAATGGAAAAATGAAGTTTTTCATTAATATTTCGAAGGAATTAAGTCCTAGTGATCAAATTCTTGGCATAAACTAGCAAACTGCATAACACTAGCTTGATGTAAACTTGATGTGACATGGTGCTTGAAAACTTGAATAAAATCTAAAGTTTTTTATCAACTGGTTTCAAATTTTTGGTGTTAACAGACAAAATGCTAACAAAAACATGCTGTGAAAATTAAATCCACAGTACTTACAGGAAAAAAACGTGCCATGGTCGAACTTGGGCAAAATTTAAGGTACCAATTTTATATTTTTGCCAATATTTAAAAAAAATTTAACAGATTTTGATCTAATTATTGGTATACAATTAAATTTGATCAATTAAAGTTGTATTACTGAAAAAAAAGTCCCTACCTTTAACACCTTTTTTTAAATTAAATAATACTGACTTAATTTCTGGCATGTACATAGGAACTATATAGAGGAATATTTATGGTGAATATGAAGAAAACCAGATGAGTGGTTTTGATATTAGGCAGTCCTGAAGTGTGAAAACAGATTTCTAATAAAAAATTGAGGTTTTTCCTTATATCCCAAAGGAATGAAGTCCTATTGACCCAATTTTCGGCATGGTAGGAGATTTTCGGCACATTTAACTGTATTGCGAATTTCAGATTCGTAGGTCCAATAGTGTCGAAACGTGCCAGTCTTATGGACAGACATCTGGACAGATGGACGGCTGGCCGGCAAGACAGACAGACGGACGACGGACCACGACTATAGCTCAGATGACTTATAGTCAGCTGAGCTAATAAAAAAATGAGGGTTTTCCTTCATTTCTCAAAAAACAAAGCCGCAAAGACCCAGTTTTCTGCTTGGTAGGAGATCTTGGAGACATCTAACATTATGCCAACAGCCTGGGGAGCATAGAGATGTGCACTGAATGACCTACAGTCACCAAAGTGGACTGCCTGACAATGTAAGGGAATACAACAAGAGCCTTTAAAAAAATTCAATAACAAGCCTCATTTTGCAGCTTTTATTTTCAAATTTCAGATTTAAACAGATTGAAGCCTTATGTGTACATGCTGTGAAAATTAAATCCACAGTACTTACAAGAAAAAAACGTGCAGTGGCCAAAGTTGGGCAAAATTTAAGGTACCAATTTTATATTTTTGCAATTAAATACAATTAAATTTTGATTAATTAAAATCGTATTACTGAAAAAAAGTCCCTAACTTTTGGTCTCAAGTGATCAATATCTTTCCTGATTTTTTTACAAAGTCCATTATGTTTGGGCCCATAACTTTTTTAAATTAAATAATACTGACTTAATTTCTGGCACGTACATAGGAACTATATAGAGAAATATTTATGGTAAATATGAAGAAAACCAGATGAGTGGTTTTGATATTAGGCAGTCCTGAAGTGTGAAAATAGATTTCTAATAAAACAAGTGACCCATGGGTCATGACGCTCAGCTGCCAAGCATGACCTGCGACATCATGGGCTGTGATTCACAACTAGTAAAATTGTTGCAGAACCTATATGCCAATTTTGTTTAAACTTTCTACATTGCCATAAATTCTTATCATATATGTCTGGTTAAAACATAGTGAACTAGATATTTCTTGGCACCGCAGGTGCCAGAGTATCCCCAGACATAGTAGGCCCCCACCCCCCTTTAAGAATAGGCCCCCATTTTTAGCAGCATATACTGACACTTGGCAAGCAATTATTGTTTCTTCCATCTATCAATCCACAATCATTTTGAAGATGTTGGTCCTGTGACCTTGACCTTTGACCTCATGACCCAAAAATCAATTGGGGTCTTGCTTTTTCAATGGGATATATATAAGTCAAGTTTGAAATCTATACATCAATAAAAGCAGGAATTATCATCCAGAAACTAATTTGATGGCTCCTGTGGCCTTGGCCTTTGACCTTGTGACCCCAAAATTGATATTGATCATCCACTTTTATATATAAATCAATAGAGGTCTAGATTTATTGATGGGCCATATATAAGTCAGGTTTGAAATCCATATATTAATCCAAGCTTGCATTATCATCTCAGGAACTAATTTTTGGACATATGGCTCCTGTGACTTTCACCTTTGAACTTGTGACCTCACAATTGACAGGCGTCTTCCTCTATTGGCAGGGGAACTGTATGTGCAAGATGAAATGTCTGAGATGAAATGTTTGGCTGAAAATGCATCCACATCTTTTTGAAGATGTGTCCTGTGACCTTGACCTTTGACCTTATGATCCCAAATCAATTCGGGTCTTGCTTTTCCAATGGGACATATACAAGTCAAGTTTGAAATCCATACATCAATAAAAGCAGGCATTATCATCCAGAAACTAATTTTTGGACAGATGGCTCCTGTGACCTTCACCTTTGACCTTGTGACCTCAAAATTGATAGGGGTCTTCCACTCTTGGCAGGTGATCTATATGTGCAAGATGAAATGTCTGAGATGAATTGTCTGGCTGAAAATGCATCCACAATCTTTTTAAAGATGTGTCCTGTGACCATGACCCTTGACCTCATGACCCCAAAATTAATTTGGGTCTTGCTTTTCCAATGGGTCATATACAAGTCAAGTTTGAAATCCATACATCAATAAAAGCAGCAATTATCATCCAGAAACTAATTTTTGGACAGATGGCTCCTGTGACCTTCACCTTTGACCTTGTGACCTCAAAATTGATAAGGGTCTTCCTCTATTGGCAGATGAACTATATGTGCAAGATGAAAGGTCTGAGATGAAATGTTTGGCTGAAAATGCATCCACAATCTTTTTAAAGATGTGAGCTATATATTCAAGATGGAAGACCTTGAAAGTTTGGCTTAAAATGCATCCACAGTATCTTGTAAGATGCAAGTCCAGTGACCTTGACCTTAGACCTCATGACCCTAGAACCTATAGGGTTCTTACTTTAGTAGTGGGCCATACACAAGTCACGTTTGAAATCCATACGGCTATCAACACTGGAGATATCATAAGAGGTGTGTGATTTTCACCAAATATGGACACATTAAAGGTCAAGGCCACTCTCATGGTAAAGGTCATGACCCAAATGTAAACAGACCTCATCCCATAGCCAATCTCTCTACATGTGCATAATATGAAAGAAATCTGTCCATTAGTTTTTGACTTATAATGCTTACAGTACTGTCAAGTGGCAATTATGGGGGTATTAAAAGGCGTAAAAACAAGAAAAGGATAATAGGTGGCACCACCAGTTTCCGGTATATCACAAGGCTATCCTAGATCTTCGGTCACCTTAAATTTTAGACTAGTCCATGCAAGCTTACTTGAGATATTTAAGAATTTGTGTTATTTTCAGCAATAATGGACCTATTCAAGGTCAAGGTCATTCTCCTAGCATAGGTCATGACCCCATTTTAAATAGGCTTCGTCCCCTTACCTTTATCTATACAAATGTAAAGTTTGAAAAAAATCAGTGAAATATTTTTTTAGTTATCCCACTCACAAGGTTTTTCTGCGGCACAATGATGGTCTGAGGCAAAATGTATGGTTGTTGAGCTATCAGAACTAATCCCACAGCTTGCTCGATACCTGTCAGTCTCAAAAGGAATACCACACAGGCCACACTTAAGATCAAAATATAGCAAAAGATCAAGGAAATCCATGCAAGAATTATTGTGAAACGGGTGCTTCCATATTAATTTTAATTCAATACAAGTCAACTGTACTGAGCTTTCATAAATGATGGTCATATTTATTAAGAAATCTTTGACCCAATGCAAGATAACATTAATATACATCCCACTGCATTCACTTTAATAGTTCTTGAGATAATATGTTCTAAAGGAATTTAAAGATGGCTTCCTGGTGGCCATATTGGATTTCTGACAGGTCGGAAATTGAACAACAAACATCCTCTAAAAGGGACCAAACATCATAAAAAAATCACAGAAACTGCCCTGGCAAAAGGATTTCTGATTGGCTACCTGGCAGACATAATGGTTTTCTGACAAGTCTGACATTTGATATCACACATCCTCCAATAAGACACTAAACTTGTAGCAATTGCTTCAAAGAATGTAACAGTTATGAATGTCCAAAACAATTCAAAAGGCATGATCAGGTTGGAGAGCTCTCATATCAGATTTATGAACATGCAAATGTAAAAAGTGCAAGTCCAGTTTGTTTTAATTATTAGCTTACTATTCAATGGGGTCAGCAGGGTAGGTAAACTGCAAAACCTAAAAGAAAAGAAATGCAGAAAGCATCACTAAGAGTCTTGTAATCAAATAAAGCCATCCTTAATCCAGGTAAAGACCCACATATTATCAGAACAAACACTTGCTGGTATATCTGATGATTTGTATAATAATATTCAGATATCTAGAAAACTAAGTTTATTGCTATGATTCCATGATATAAACTGCAAAATGTTCCCATCATTTTATAAATAAGTAGCTAAACCTTAACACTTAACTCTCATAGTCTTAATGCCTGGCCAAAGCATTCCGGCAACAGTGTTTTTGTTATGCACTAAGATATATCCTTATCACTCCATGAGCTGATACAAAAGGGAGTCATATATCACAAGTGTCACTAACAATTATGGGCTCATAGTGACATGTACCAGTTGTGAGTGCCATGGTTATATATACAAGAAAACAAGAAAAATAGAGATGGTCTATAAAATAAGTTATTGTGAACATCCCTGACCTATGACCTTGGCCTTTTGCCCACATATCAACTGGATTCTTTCTAAATGATGGGTAACTACTTACCACTTACATCTGGCCGGGTGTAATTACTTGGCAACCAATGAGTGAATAACTTAGACCTGCAACCTTTAACCTCCTGACCAGCAGACCTCAAAATCAATTAGTTATTTCTTCATGCAAAAAGACCCATAAATATGAAGTTTGAATCAAATTCAGTGATGCATAGATGTGGCATATGTGAAAGACTGAAGGTTTGGGTTGAACAGTTTCACTTGAAATATGTTCACAAGCATTTAGAACAATATTGTGACCTTGACCTTTGACCTTTTGAACTCAACATCAATAGGCTTCTTCTCCTATTGGTAAGCAAGCCATATATGACAGATGGAAAGTATAGATTGAAAAGTTTGCCTTAAAATGACTCCACGCAAGAAGAGGGTGCTGTGAACTTGACCTTTGACCTCAAAATCAACAGGTCTTTTCCCCTGTTGGCAGAGAAGCGATATCAGTGCTAAAAGGTTTGGAATGAAAGGTCTAGCTTAAAAAGGTGTCCACAACCTTTTCAAAGAAGTGGATCCTGTGACCCTGACCTTTGACCTTGTGACCTCAACATCTATAGGATTCTTCTCCCACTTAGTAGGTGAGCTATATGTGAAAGATCAAAGAATTGGGATGAAAGGTTGGGCTTAAAATGCATCCTGAGGCTTTTCAAAGAAGTTGGTTCTGTGACCTTGACCTTTGACCTTGTGACCTCAAAATAATTATGGTTCTTCCCCTGTTGGTAGGTGAGCTGTATGTGAAAGATGGAAGGTTTTGGATGAAAATTTTGGCTAAAAGAAGTATTTCTGGGGGGTGCAAACACACCCCATAACTTCGAGAATATAGGTCGCAGTGACCTAATTTCAGGTTTGCAAGGAGATCTTTTTAGAACCTCTAAGGCTGCATAGGGTTCATGGCCGCAGCCCCTATGGTTACAATTTGTGCCCTGCTAACGGACGGCCGGCCGGACGGACAGACGGAAGGACGCTGGACAAAGACCCATCGCTATAGCCCAGCATGACTGAAAGTCAGCTGAGCTAAAAATTGAGGTTTTTCCTTAATATCTCAAAGGAATGAAGTCCTATTGACCCAATTTTCGGCATGGTAGGAGATTTTGGGGACATCTAACTGTATGGCGAATTTCAGATTCGTAGGTCCAATGGTGTCGAAATGTGCCATTCTTACGGACGGACATCCGGACGGACGGACAGACAGTGGACCACAACTATAGCTCAGATGACTTATATAGTCAGCTGAGCTAATAATACAATTCTGATACTATTTCCTTTTTATGTAGTGCTTTTACCTGTTTAGCAAATATAATCTGTATTTTCATGCTTTTCCCTGATCATATGACATTTTTATCGAAACATGCAAAAAAAGGCGCGCACCAATTTCCAAAAAATAAGTGCCTGAGAACCAAACCTTTTTTTTATTTTTGCCTAAGAAACTTTTTTTTATAAGGATAGATCCATGGCCTGTAGGTGGCACTGTCTATTGAATGAGGATGAAGGTATCCATATGATAAGAATGATATATTATTATTAAGCCTTCTGGATTTCAGGTTTTATATGCTGAGGGTTAGGAATAATCCTGGAGTCATAACCTGTTGTTAAGACATTAGAGAGAATCTCTGAGGTTCTATAACGAGATTTCACCATTATGCCAATGAGGAACTGTCTGGTTCGATCCTGGGACCTTCAGTTCTGAAGTCCAACGCCTTTACCACTAGGCTACGTCCTACCCCTTACATTCCACAAGCATGCTCCTTATTACCTGTTGGAATTCTCCAATGGTGCTCTAATTCCATACACACATTACTCAGGGTTCACAGGTTTTACCAAGGTACTAACCCCAAAAATAGGTTTTACCCCAAATTTTTTTGGGTTTTCCCACTACTACTCTTTGATCAGAGTCACATGCTCTGCAAGTCTGCATGGTCAAACATGAAAAGTGTAAGTGGTAAATGGCTTCTTGTATACATACATGGCTGACATGGTCAGAGCCACTAATGTGTGTATAACTTCTGCTGACCAATCTGAAAGAACCTAGGCTTGAGTCATGCTTGATAAAAGCACACAGACATGGGGAAAGCCTGGGTAATAAAAAGGGCAAACCCTGGGTAAAACACAAATTAAACCTGGGTAAAATACTTTTAACCCTGGTTTTACCCAAGGGTTTTACCCACAAGGTTTGGGTAAATTTGGTTTAACCCAGGTTAAATGTGAACCCTGACATTATGGTAGCAGACCCTTCTCCTTACCTGCAGCTTCATTACATCTCCACAAGCAGGGGCCCCCACAAGACCTGTGCCCACTTTCTTTGACTTCTTGTCTAGAGAACCCACATTCCTAGGGTTCTCATAGTGATCTATCACCTGGAAAAACAATTTATGTTAAAGTACAGAACCAATGGTGTTAGTTGTTCTAAACATATGAAAACAGAACCCATGGTGTTAGTAGAAACATCTGTAAACATATATATCTATACAAATACAATCAAATATAATTAAAGAGGTAAATAGGTTTAACAAGTAATATCTGATTGGTCCAAAGACTGTCAAGGGTTGTTTGATTTAAAACATTAGATTAAAATCATCAATTAAAATCAGCCCAAAAAAATTCATGATTTTTTTGTTACAATTTTGATTTTTTTTTGTATTCTAGAGAGAACAAATATCAGTCACAAAAATGTAAATATATTCTCATCCAGATAGTTAAATATGCCAGTTAATTTAGATACTGTGTTTATTTGCTTCAGCCACAGATGAAAGGTTGTCACAACTCTCTGGAATCTCCTGGGTACCCATTTCAGTATGCATTATAAACACTTGCATAGCAGCAGTTGCTTCAACAGTGCAGGAACCACTACAGTCCCTATCGATCAGGGTTTAAGCAAAATCATTATTTCAATAAAAGTTTAGAAAATTGATCAAGTTTGATTTAAATCAGAATTTTAAAATTTACCAATATAATTCTGTAAAAAGATGTAATTATTCATGAGCTTTGGTGTGACAGATGCAATTTTATAGGCTGTTTTACTCTGAGAAAAGTAAAACAAAAGTTGATATGGTATATATTAAAAGATGTAAAGGTATGGAAGCTTTGGTGTTGTCAAAAAGAGTTACACTGTAACAGAGGCACAGGTGCGCTTTGCAAAAAGATGGGGGTTATGATGTCAAGGTGAGGTAAAACACATTTATAATCAATTATGGCCACTTAAGTGATGCCATAATTTTAGCAGCTGCTTGAAAAGACACGAGTCAACACACAAGACCCCTAAAATGGGTAATTGTGTATTTCATTTTTTTTTTAAATGGCCTATTTTACAATTTTTAACACAAGTTATAGTAATATTCTGTGATTAACAGATGTCTTATTCCAGAAAAATAAGGGTTATATAATGATAGGTGATGTTGTTCGAGATTTAATGTGTTTCCAAAGTCGAATTTATCTTTCCAATTTTGACATTGGGCCATCAAAATAAGCATGACATTGATGACATCACCAAGAAAATGCTGCACTGTAGAAGCAATATTTGGGGAAATACAGCCCGTTTCGTCCCATCCAGATCCACAGACCAAAACGGGCACATTTATTCCTGTTTCAGCCCCACGGCATGTACGTTTTGGTCCCACACCATGTCTGTTTGGTTTCCCCTTTTAAATTATAGCAGCAAGCCAGCATGCTCAATTTGCAGTCAAAGAAGATACTTGCTGCCTTGAGAAATTAAATCAACATATTTCTTTAAGAGAAAAAAACAAGAAATATTCAGATATACTTAACAATTGTTCTTTTGATAAAACAAGGGACCCATGGGTCACAGTGCTCAGCTGTAATTAAAATTTAGCTGATGCAAAATATGCTGATTTTTACTGTAATGTTTTTCACATATATAGGCATAAGAGAAGCTATGAGGAAATGGCCCTCCTACATGGTTATTATAATACAGTTCTAAATATATGATTGCAAAACCAACACTCTGACAAGACTGTAATGAAGAAAAACAGTAAACTTTTGAGATACTGTGATGCATATGAAAATTTAGAGATGGACAGGCAAGTGGACAGAATGCATTTAAGTTTATATTAAACCCTCTTTTTAGCATATCCGCTTTTTCCACACAATCATCAGCCAACTCACAGTTCTCTCGGTGTTGCCATTGATGCCATAATTAGGTCCATTACTGTCTTAACAAGCTTCAGATGGAAGTAGGGTCTAACTACTCTCTGTGCGTTTATTCTAAAACATCTAAGAAGAACGGGTCTCAGTCTGGATTGTTTATTCAAAGATCTAAGGGTAGGCCTATACTCAACCCAAAAGATCTTATGGTACTCAACTCTTCAACTCAACTTCTGTCATTATACAGTGTTTGTTGAAATTCTGACCCCATGAATACATGCACGGCTGGCATGTGTTACTAGATGCAGCCAACTTGTATATGCGATACAGCCTCATACAGGAATGACTTGTTACCATAATGTTGGGGGTTTCAGTTTGGGTTGTGAATTCACATGTATTCTCTTGTACTTATTCATCATTGGTAACATAATGTTAAAATTATGGGCTGTTAATGACAATGTTTGCAACATGATTGGAAGACCACTGGCTGGGTTGCATTCCTTGATATTGCTAGTATCACTACTCAAGTAGGCTTACCAGCCCAATTATCAGTGCCTTCCGAGTTGAGTTGTCATGGCTATGTTGACCACATTGCAGCAGATCCATCTGTTCTGAATCTATAACAATCTGTATTCTGTGAATGGAAACGTCTTGCAAGCTTACTCTAATTTACTGATTTTTATATATTTGTATATATATATATATATATATATTGCTTGCATGTTACATTTTTCTAATTTTTAGCTCAGCTGACTATAAGTCATCTGAGCTATAGTCATGGTCCATTGTCCGTCGTCAGTCCGTCTGTCTGTCTGTCCGTCCGTAAGACTGGCACGCTTCGACACCGTTGGACCTACGAATCTGAATTTCATCATACAGTTAGATGTCCCCATAATCTCCTACCATGCCAAAAATTGGGTCAATAGGACTTCGTTCCTTTGAGATATTATGGAAAAACCTCAATTTTTTATTAGAAATCCATTTTCACACTTCAGGACTGCCTAATATCAAAACCACTCATCTGGTTTTCTTCATATTTACCATAAATATTCCTCTATATAGTTCCTATGTACATGCCAGATATGAAGTCAGTATTATATAATTTATAAAAGTTATGGGCCCAAACATAATGGACTTTGTAAAAAAATCAGGAAGATATTTGGTCACTTAAGACGAAAAGTGTTAAAGGTAGGGACTTTTTTCCAGTAATACAACTTTAATTAATCAAAATTTAATTGTATACCAAAAATTAGATCAAAATCTGTTAAATTTTTTAAATATTGGCAAAAATATAAAATTGGTACCTTAAATTTTGCCCAACTTTGGCCATGGCAGGTTTTTTTCCTGTAAGTACTGTGGATTTTAATTTTCACACCAGGTATACATAAGGATTTAATCTGTTAAAATCTGAAATTTGAAAATAAAAGCTGCAAAATTAGGCTAGTTATTGAATTTTTTTGGAGGCTCTTGTTGTATTCCCTTACATTGTCAAGCAGTCCACTTTGATGACTGTAGGTCATTCAGTGCACATCTCTATGCTCCCCAGGCTGTTGACATAATTTTAGATGTTCCCAAAATCTCCTACCATACCGAAAATTGGGTCATTAGGACTTTGTTCCTTCGAGATATTAAGGAAAAAAAACTCTTGTTTTCCATAAAAAAAAAGCCATTGTTACACTTCAAGGCTGCCTAATATCAAAACCACTGATCTGTTTTTGATCATGTTTAGTATTCACATTCTTTTATACATTTTCTATGAACATACCAAAAATTAGGTCAGTATTGGGTATTATTTTGAAGTTATGGGCCAAAACATAATGCAATTTTTAAAAAAATCAGGAAATATATTTACTCACCTAACATGAGAATTGCTGAACCTAGAGACTTTTTTCAGGAATATAACATTATTTAATCAAGATTCAATTGTTTACCCAAAATTAGATCTGAATTTTGCAAATTTTTCAAGTTATTAGCATAGATAAAAAATCAATACCTTAAATTTTGTCCAACTTTGACACTGTTGATTTAATTTTCCCAGCATATATGCATAAGGATTTATTCTTTTAAAATCTGAACTTTCAAAAGAAATTGATTGGAATGAATAGCTTTTATTCATGTTTTCATACACCGTGTCAAGTGTTGTTTACATCTAGCCCACCTAGTAGTACAGCCTTCACTTGCATTATGTAACCCACCCCAGGCAGCTTACCTTGGCCCAGCTTGTTGTTGCTTCATGCTTTCCTGAATTTTAAAACAGCCAACCCTTGAAATTTTATATAAGATTATAAGGCTTATTGCGGGCTCATGTGGACAAATGCCACAGGGGTTAGGAATTTTATCTGATTCATTATAGGCATGATCTAATACACTTTTTGGCACTGTAAGAACTTTTATATTCATTGGAAGATTTTTATCCTAGCTTACAAAATGGCAAAGATGTGAGTCAAGGACACAATATATTACAGAGGTTATAATATTACAGAGGTTTTATATTATTAGGTTTCCTTGGGGAAAATTAAGTATAAACAAAAGGAAAAAAAATTGGCTACAAATCGTAAAACAAAAATAAAGAATTGCTATAAAAATCTTTTGGGTGACATAACGAAATGTGTTCATTCACATATGAGATGTTAAAGACATTAATAATCTTTCTCAAGGTATGGTTCAACGTGTCGCCTTTAATGTACACAGTTGTCACAGTACAAATTTCTTTATACGCTCCCGAGGCAGCGGAAATCTTGCGCTTCTAAAGAAGCAACTGATTTTCACGCTGCCAGCTTTGACCGTTTATGATATATTTAGACACCAGATGGCGGTTCGTTGTCCGCAGAAATAAACGTGTGTATGATGTGACAAGCAGCCAATCAGATGCCAATAAACAAACACCCGACAGGCATCCTGGCTCCGCCTATTGCTGCGCTTCAAGCGCCACTTGACGAGTTTCCGGTCGAATTTAAACTACTCCCTCTGCATTTTCGCATCGTCGACCGATTCGATTATGACATTATGACTGTGTTAGCGTAGCCATGTATCTGTTGTCTGCAGAACTGAAACAAGCTGGCGAGGTGTGCACGCAGCCTTTGTTGTTACATTTCGTTTGAATTACAGCTCACCGGCCAAGCATCCTTTGTGCCCAAGGCCCTAAGCAAACCACGTCAGGCAGGGTTGGGTTTTAGGCTGCCAAAAAACTGTTTTCGGCAGGGCAGAGCCTAAAACCTGCCTTTAACTGCCTAAAATAGGTTATAACCTGCCTAAAACTGCCTTTAACTGCCTAAAACCTTACATACCCTCACCTATGACTTGCAGTTAAATTGTTTTATTGCATAAAAGAAATAAGCTCAACAAATTAAAAGTGAGGAACACTTTATTTAAACTAAATAAATTTAACCATGATTAAAAAAAGCATCAAATATAACACTACATCAGGTTTACCTTATGAACACAGTTCTTTGACAGTTCTGGCTTGTATCCCCAAATCATGGTCTGAGGTCTCCCACCTCCATTACTGCCAATTTATAAAAGAATGCTCATACTGTAAGCTTATAACCAGATACTTTGATTTACCTTTTGATCACAAGGGATTAAATTTTGATATATATGTGAAAGAAGTTTTCCTAAATTTAAAAAGTTGTTCCATTTACACAATGATGAATAGCCCTGTATACTGAAGTCTCACTAATATATCATGTATGTTTTGTATGCCTGTAGCTTTAAATGGCAAAAAAGCAAACGATTAATGTTTTAAATTATAACAGATCTTTTATGCCAGCCATCAACTAAAAATAAGATAATATCTTTCACATTATCTGATATTGAGCAAGGTTGTTTATTCCCTTAGCTAGTTCATCCTTTGTCAAATGTTAAGATTTTGTGCACATACTTATTGTCTATATAATGATGTATATGCTCAGGTAACTGTATAATGAAGTGGTGAAAGTTTTACCTTATGAAAAAAGAACTATAATGAAACACTATAATTAGTATAAAACTGAAAAATGTGAAAATATATTGCAGTGAACATGTTGCAAACAAGGGAATTTCATAGTCACTTTTGGACCGTGTTCAACCTAAAGACCTGAGAAACCTACATGTCATGGTCAGGGGCGCTGACTGCATCACTCAGTAAAAAGTTTGATGCAAGAACAGTTTTTATGGCAAGGGCTTTGATTTCATCATCCTAGTCATGTACATGAAAGTTCACAAAAACATCTTCCAGGACACAGCAGTGGGACTTATGACCATTGGGTCTTATGTTTTGACCTCATCACCCAGATAAATAGTAATTAATTGGTCTAATTAAGCATGGCCTCCCCCTCTGATACCCTGCCTTACAAGATGCATACTGGAGGCTCTGTTACATCATTCCTGGTAGCAGCACACTCATCAGCAAACCATAAGGGTCCTGATAATGACATTACCTTGGCCAATGAAACCATGTGGCACACAAACATTTAAGCTCAAGAAACCTATACAGGCTCTTTGAAAACTGCATGTTACCAGCCAACAGGAAATCATTCATTCCTAATACCTGAAACCTTCCAGAAGCCAAGCAAGGCCTTGTGACTGCATCACCCTAGCCAGTTTGTTGGTTTTATAGATCTTTAAGTCAAAATTTAAACAAATATAGGTTTTAGGCACTTTGGTGCCCAAAACCTGCCTAAAACTTGTTTTAGGCGGGGCAGTTTTAACCAGGTTATAACCTATGGTTAAAACCCTCCTGCCTAAAACTTGCCAACCCTGACATCAGGGGCAATTCTCTCTGAGCCTGTGGCCTGTTGAGACGGTTCAAGGGGCTATGAGCTGTCACTCAAAAGGAAATAAACATGATTGGCTTCGTGTATTCCTCGCTTGGCTTTGTCTTCCAGCACAAGGTCTCACCTGATTGGACAAAAATACAGTGCTCCCCTCTGGTGTAGCAATTCAGGATACGAGGTCATAACAAACAGCACCTTACGATATAGGGAGTAGCCCTATAGGTAAAGTGCTGTGTGAAGAGCGTAAAATTTTTAAAGTTTTAAAATTTAAAAAAAAGGCAGTTAAATATCCTTCAGATGTGTTTTGTTTTCAAATTACTTGATGCAAGATTTCAATAAGGTAGCACAGGCAGCTCTGTTACTGCATAAACAGATGGTTGTATATGAGCCGTGGAATGAGTCATTGAAGAGATGGACCAAAATGGATATGATGCGGGACCAAAATGGAAAAAGCATGTCTGTTTTGGTCCTGGGGCCGAAACAGGGTGGGACCGAAATGGCCAGGCACCATTTGAGCAGTTTTGGTCATTACATATCCAATATATTGGTTATCAAACTCTATTAAGTATAAGCCTGATACTTATATAACATGTTATAAGTACATAGATTTCTCCCTATTGTAGAATAATAAAAAATTTGAAAAAATGGGCAAAAAAATATTTAAAAAACGCCTCGTGTGTTTGTGAATTCCCCCCCCATACTTTGGGTATTTCAGAGGCCGCACAGAAACCTGTGACCAGCGATCTCTGAATGGGCAGACTCAGGTCGTACTTTTGATCATTCACAAATCCTATGCAAATTGCAGGAATTCCCCAACACGTCATCTATCAAACCAATAACCATCAACATCAACCCATCCGGGTCTTTGAGTGTCAAAACAACAAGGCAGCTAAGAATAACCAGCCTGTGAAGTTTTGCTTCAACTTTGTCGATGATTTGCAGTGGTATATTCCTGAATGCCTATTCTTAATTCTTAACCGCAAGATTTTAATAAAGATATCTGTTAATACCAAAAACTACATGTCAAAATCCATTGTAGTTTTGAAGATATGCCTGTTGTAAAAATATAAGTTGGCAATGGCCCAGCATTGTTGTGATACCAGATACCAACGGCTACTGAGCCATCCTGAAGGCCCTGTGAAGCTGCCATTTGCATTCTATCATTAATCAAATGCAGAGACAGCCCGTTTTAATCAAACAAATCTGTTCAAAATAATGCCATTGGCCTATTTTTTATATAATATCATGAAGTTAAGAACTTAAATTTATACATAATAATAAAATTAAAATTGTACTTATTTTCATTTTTTGTTTTTGTGCTCTTCAAACCTGACTCAAGTTATGATTTTTTTACTGTTTGTTGTCAAATCAGAATGTGTAATAGGGGTATTCCCTCAATTTGTCAATGAACTAATTTTTTTGTTTTAGGTTGTAAAAATGGGGTAAATATAAATGAACATAAACAAGTATCTTTTAAATTATTATTTAACAACTACTTAGTTGTTATGATTCTGTCTCAGATTAAATGATTAACAATAAATATAATTAAATAAAAAAATATATATATATAATGTAAAAAGTATATTATGTGGAGTTTAATATATATATTATAAATAAATATATACATAATATACACATCTATATAGATTTATATATAAAAATATAAAGATATAAATATATATTTATATATAAAATGCAAACACACACATATATATATATATATATATATATATATATATATATATATATATAAATATATGAGATGACAGTTGTGTTTGTGAATCCCAAGTCAGCATTGCACAGTGACAGGTAGGAATACACCCCCTTCTTGATTGGCAGCCTGCAAGGAACCAATACTGATCTGCTTTTTGCTGGAATCATTCATGGGTCCCAATAAGCACTACCCTCTGAGTAAATAATAGTAAATAACTTTGGAACTGATCATATTTACTTCATTGAAAATTGAAAAATGTTATGATCCTGAAATATAAAGCCATCTTGTGATATATTTTTTATTTAGAACTTACAATTTTGAAATTTCCACTGCTATACCTTCATACCTCAATACTTGACAAGTTGCCAATCATGATCAGAACATCAAGTCATATGACATAATATATACATGTGAATTTCAAGTTATTGCTTAATCGTACACATTCAAAGAAATTCTCATGGGAAATTGTGGTTTCAGGAGGTAGAGGAAAGGGGCATCGGGGGGGGGGGGGGTGTGTGAATGACCCGTGTGTTGGTTTCACAACACTGTGTGTGGATTTGGGGGTCATGTGAGCGTACGATTTGACTTACGTTTTGATGATAACAGGCACATTGCTGGACGGCGACTCTCGCCTCTAACATCGGTCGGGCAGCCCGTGTCACCGCTCGTAACATAGACATGACTGTTCACTCCAAGATTCGATGTTTCGCTGACTAAATATTGAAGATCCTCATGCACTCCGCCAAGCCAAATGTTGGGTTCAAGGACGTTTGCGACGAGGTCAAAGTTCAATGAACTTTAGTCTGGTTCCCCACTCGTGGTATTTATCACACATACCGGCCACATTATAAACAAGAACCAGTCTATAACGATGTATGATTGAGAATCACAAAACAAATGTTAAGAAAGTAAGCCTATTTGGTCATATTATGCTTCAATTTGTTCCCAGGAACAAAATGGAAGCGTAACATGACTTGTTATTTTATAAAAGTACGCAAATCAATGCCTGAGGTCACTGAGTGCATGTCCGTCCATGGCCTTCCGTCAACTTTGTCTTGAAGATGATATAACATCCAAACCGAGTGACGAAAAGTGAAGAAGAAAACACCAGATACCATAATAATACATGACACTGAGGATAAAAAAGCAAAATATGTTAATTATAATGCTGCCATTCTATACTTTTTAAAAAGTAACATACTTTTTTCCATAGTTTTCAGCCTGAGGAGTTAGGCAGAATTTTTATAATAAAGGAAGTGGCTAAACAGCCGGCAGGGTGCCGGCAGTTTAGTCCACAGGCTAAACAGCCGGCAGGGAATACTGACCTTGTCCTTGAGTCTATAGCCCACTGGCTGAACTGTCGGCAAATGAATGTAACATTGTATGCTCTATTTCAGTGTGATTCTCTGTACGTTTCATTATCTTTTTGACAATGAGCTGACAATATAGTGCTGACTTACCGAATTAGATTTTTTTGATACATTTTCTTAAAAAATGCTGTTTGGTGTGGATATTTCTTGCATCATCTCACAACACCATAGCTAGGCTCAGCAACTTTAATTGGGTGTGGTGTAAGATTGTGTGATTATACCTTTGATCAAGTAATTAGCTGATCCTTTGGCCATTAATTTGACATAGCCTGAGTTTGTTTTCACACACTAATTATTTGTTTGCTCATAAGCACACTAGTGTATGAACTATAAACAGTCTCTGGACACACATTCACATTTCTGGTAAATTTTTATGACAAAATCTATAAACTATCAAAACTTTATGTAAAAGTGCCCTGTAAATATCACAAATATGTACTTTTAATACCTACTCATTATTACTCAACATACTTTGGTATAATTTGGTAAGTCATCACTATATTGTCAGCTCATTGTCCAAATAATATGATAATGGAAAGTACAGAGTATTAGTTTAACACTGAAATAGACTGAAATAGTCTTAATAGAGCATACATTTATTTGCCGGCAGTTTAGCCAGTATGGTAGACTGCTGGCAAGGTCAATTTCCCCTGCCGGCTGTTTAGCCTGTGGGCTAAACTGCCGGCACCCTGCCGGTTGTTTAGCCACTTCCTATAATAAATTGTTTACCTCAATGAATGGCACTTTAATAGGGGTCCGCCTAAACACCCAAAACACCGGTGTTTTAGGTACGTGTGACGAAACACCCTTTTAAATTCGAATTTGAAGCAAAACACTTGTATCAGTTAATAAATCATCATCTGTTGGATATTAATATATAAAAGTGTTCTGTACAATTGACAAGTGCGCTGCTTGATTGCGACTTGCGCCACTAGGAGGCAGGGTCATAGCTGGCATAAACGGCTGCCGTGGGCGTGGGTGAACCGACCACGGCACGAAACACTCGTTTTTATCTTTATGACATGAATTTATGAAACAATATTGCAGAGATATATTCATCAGATGATTATCTATCGATTGGTCTTACGTTTTTGGTTCAGGTTTGAAGTGAAGTGGGTGTTTCGTGGTGTTTCGTCACAGATACCCAAAACACCGGTGTTTTGGGTGTTTAGGGGGGGGGGGGGGGGCGCTTTAATAGTGCCACGATGATTTTTTTTCTGTGATCTGGCCATGCGATGTTTTACAAAATCACTGGATAAAGTCCTATTGAATACTGGAATATATATAGGCCTATATATATGCCTATATATATATATAAATATATATATATATATATATATATATATATATATATATATATATACCTGAAACTTGTTTAGAAGTATCACATGTTGTAAAATTTTACAGAAATTGCGCTATTTGGCATAGATTTCTACTTTTACTTTTTTCAGTAAAATTTACGCTTTTTTTTCATTGTAAGATTTCCCCTGTTAAATCCAGAGTGGCAGAAGTTATTTTTTCCCCGTCATGAATTTTCATTTTATGTCCCCGGATTATGTTTCTCACCTAGAGATTATAGCAAATGCTATAATAATAGCACGAATAACCATTCAAATTATTGTTGAAACTCTGATCGTAAATTTGACAGAGAAAGAACTACACTGAGATACATAGCTGCAAGTGTCAAATTACCCTTTGTTTTTCGATGAATAAAACAATAGATTCATTCAAGATCTTATATACATTCTTATGCATATATTCTCCCCGTTTTACTCTCAGGCCTCCTAGCTGATTAATACCTATACTCACCATAATAGCCCCCCCCCCCCACACACACACACACACACAAATTTGTTATATAAATATTTTATCGGAATCTGCAAGCTGACTGGTTGAAAATAGTGAAAATTTCATCGCGTTGATTAAGTATACTTTTTTGTCGACAAGGAGTTTTCTTTGAGAAACTAACTTCATAACACAATCCATTAAATTGTCCATAATCAGTGTTATTCTATCAGTTAAAACTTATCAAACAAAACAAATTCATATATATCACATGTAATTTTAAAAAAAATAATTAAGGAGGGGTGGTATGGAAAGGTCAAAAGGTGTGCGGTTTTGCTATTTTGTGTTAACGGTCCGGTCCAAATTTAAAGTCCACACCGATCATATTTTTGCTTGATTATACATGTACCAGATCAATGTGTTTTATTAATACCAAAACCTGTTTAAAAAAAGGTCCCCCCTTAAAAAAAAATCCTGTATTCGATACACTTTAGTGTTCATATTGCACCAGCAAAACAGCCTATTCAGTACCATATTTGAATGATAGTCGATTCAATTAACGTGTTTGCAATTATAGCGCATGCGGGTAGACATTCTTTCTGTTGAATATGCATAGTGGGAACGGTATTCGCCACGAATTCAACAAACGCGTGTTCACACTGTGTTAGTGCGATACCGCATGACTGAGTTCGGTATCGAAAGTACATCCCGATGTGGTTTCACTGATGCAGGTCGAAACGCGAATGAATACGGGTGTAGTTTGAACAAAATATGGATTTGGAGGCAGTAAAAGGATATTCGAGACCCTTTTCACTGAATACAGGTGTCACGTGAACACGGCTTTTTTTTTTGCACACGTCAGTGCCGAGAAGATGTGTTCGTTATACAACATTTACAACAAGTGTTGACATTTTTTTAAAAAAGGCCTATACTGATATTTGACGTCTTTTAAATAAAAACACTTTCTTTTATTAAAGAAAGGCAGTAAACCCCGATTCGACCACATGCACACAGGCTGTTTTTATGTTTATATATCTTTATGTTAAATATGTTAAGAACATGTGCGGTGCCCGCCAAAGTAATCCAAACAGTTTCAACAAGGACATCTGGTGGCAATTAAAGCCAGAGGAAAAAGTCGTTTTGCTCTAGAGACCTTTCAACTTAAGCACAAATGCCACCAACCAACTTAGGTTACGTTGTGTAGGTTTGTCAACACTGGTGGATGTACCGTGATCAACAGCTTTTAGATAATAGGGTCATATCAGGGGCAGATCCAGGAATTTTTAAAGGGGGGGGGGGGGCAGTATTGAATGTAGGTATGTAGGTATATAACATGCAATTAAAATATGCAATTAAAATATACTGCTTTAAACCAAAATACAACTGTCAGAACATTTAATTCTGCACACCAAAAACGGTGTCGTAATGACGTTTTGACGACTGAAATTATTTCCCTGTATAAAATCCCAATTTTTATCACTATGGTTCTTGATGGCTCATGATATGGTATGTCTTCTGCTGTTTCTTTCTAATACATGACAAGAAATAAAGTAGTTTTAATTCAAAATTATCCAAAAGTGAATCACCTGTCATAACAAATAAAAAACTAAACATTATGAAAATGTTACGAACATTTTACAAGGCTGTGCGAACATTCATATACTTTTCTGCGTACTAAAAATTCTGGATTTATCTGCATTATACAAGAAAGAAGCAAATTAGGGAATGGAACCGTTTTATTGATATGTAGCATATGTGGTCAGTAGACTTAAGTGACCGGTAGCACAAAGCCGTGCTGGCCTACCCAATCAGTAGGGGAGCCCCCATGCAGATGTATCATACCTCTTCCAATTCTATTATAATGTTATAAGGTTATTTAAGCTATGAAAACAATTTATTTCAATGTGCTCTCACCTTCTAGTTTTATAATGGCTGTAATAAGAAATAACATTTGTTTAGAATCGGTTAGTTGAAATCCTAATGTGTATAGAAACATAAAAATGCCGTCAAAAAGAATTTTTGGCATTAACAAATTGTCCTGGATTTTATTTGGTCAAGTTTTAATTGAAAAAGCACCTTCTTTTATAAAAATAATAATAAAATAATCTTATAGGGGCTCATGCATACACCTAGAACTATAGATATTATTTGTGAGAATATGGATGTAAATTTTAAAGAAAAGGCCGGAGTGGATTTTAAATTATAATTTTGAAGAAATAAGTTTATGTAAGATTTGAAAACTTGTATACATTTAAAGGCATGTCAAATTTGAAATTGGGAAACGTGGCTTCATAGTTTTGTCATTTGTGCCATGTTAACAGTGTGGAACTTGCAGCTAAGTTCATAAAAATCTGGGGGGGGGGGGGGGGGGGGCTTGGCTTGAAGATAAAATTCCAAGAAGGGAGAGTGACAAGTCATTTTTCTTGGAAAAGAGAGCGGTAATTAATCATATATCATAATCAACTGAAAACTGTCGTTTTCGCCCACGAAGCAGGTTACAGAACAGTCTGTGGACAGCAAGAAATTGATGCCACGGACGAGATGCAATCCAGCAGAATGCAGCAGAATAAAGAAAATCAAACCGACATTACAGAGTTAACTCCTCCATCTCAGACTCAAGCTGACTTAAGGTTCAGTCAAGAGGTAGGTAATTTTGCATCCGCAAATACATGGAGCTTAAATAAAATAGTGAGGTTGCCAATGGCTTTCCTTCGTTGTCGCAATTCTCCATATTACCCCTCCCTTTCTCTAAATCATTTAAATATATAAATATATATCAATAAGCCAAGTAAAAAATATTGTACATATATGTATATTTTGAAATGGACAAAGCACGAAGAGAGTAATATAGAACAGATATAAAAATGTGGTAATGGCGACAATGACATATCTATCCAATAGCCTACGCTCTGAACACAGCGCGTGACCTCCTGGTGACCTTCCACACACAGCGGATAGTTGAACATAGCTTAACCGCTTCTTATGGAGCGTACCAATAGCATACCAGTATCCACGTTTGTTACAATAATTGAATAGCAAAAATTATATGAATAAGGCAATTTAAACTTCATTTGAAAGGCTTAAGAGACATCTTTAAAGTCGGTAACTCCCACTGGAAATGATGAAAACCAGACAATTTGGTACAATTCTTGTAAATGAATACTGACAATCTGAAGGACACACATATTCTGACCTCGTTTCACATCTCAACCAGGCCACAGTAACTTAGTTTCAGAAAATGGCTTTTATCTAGCCATAGTTCAACACAAATATATCAGAACAATTGACTTGCATATTAAAAATATTACTAAGGGAGCATTTAAGTGAAATCGAGTCAGCGGTCAAAATTCCCATATTAAATATAAGTTCACCCACATGTTAACACTAAAAGACAGTTGAGCCTAGTGTCGCTGCTTTCCACCAAGTTTCAACATCCACTGAAAACTCTTAAAGGATATCGCATTAAAGACCACTGTGTCTATTTTTCTTCCACCCCGTTACATCTTTTATGCGTCTGTATGACATATTTCACACACACATATACACAGTCACATTTCAAATATATTCGTTTAATTATAGGGTTTTAGAAAATAAGGTGTTATGTTTCCGGAATAAGTTAATTCTAAACCAATTTCAGATGAAATATTTCTTAGTAAATTTATAAATTGAATCATTCATTAGAATATTTAATTTGCAGTATATTAATATTATTCTCTGAATAGTTGGGGGATGAATACATTAATCGGTAAGAGTGTGTGTGTGTGTGGTGGGGGGGGGATATATATACCCCAATCCCCCTATATTGACGCCCCTGGTAATACACTTTGATGAAGACTGTATAGTTTTGTGTAATTGGAGATGTTATTTGCGAATCCAACAACACTGGTAAAGTTAACTCTTCATGGTAAAATCTTATGAAATCCAGAATTATTATATCCTCTATAAATTACACTGAAGATTTTTCCCCTAAAATCTGACACAAGTTGTTTCAATCAAAATCTCGGATGAGTTCGAAAAGTAGCGTCCTTGACATTGATATTCAAATTGCCCTTTCAGTCATGACCTAGACCTTAGCTCTTAAGGTCAGGAGGTCAGGTCACAGAATTTCATAATTTACATTGGGTTTAGTTCAGTATTGATGCAAAGAAGCGACATATGGCTCAGTGGAACTGTTTAGCTTCTGGGTTACCCTAACCTTTTTTTGCGAAATTAATACTGATTTTTATATTTTGACTATATATATATATATATATATATATATATATATATATATATATATATATATATATATATATATATCTTAGGCATATCTTGGCATGCGAGCCAATTATTATTATTATTATTATTATTATTATTAGTATAAATATAAATTCAGTCTCAGAGGAAGATACACTTTGCCGCTCCAGGCATTTTCAGACAGTACATCATGAAATCGTGTAATCTGTTTGGTTTAATTCGGGCCCATCTTACACAGAAACATAAAACGATGTAATACAACCTTGCCATATTTATGGAGCCACTCCCAAAATGGGATGTCCAGCCCTTAACTATAACCTTAGCCTAGGGTCCTATATGGATGCGCATGACCACCATGTATAAATTTACCACTGTATTCTATATAACAATAAAGAGAAAAATTTACATTGGACTCCGAATACATTAAAAAATCAAGTTAATTCTTATTGAAAAGACCAAATCGTTTGCTAAGAGCAGAAAAATCTGTATTGAAGTCACATAGACATTAGTTTCCCCATAAGCTCTTGAGAGCAACATTCATTTTAACCAACTTTAAGTATGAAGTGATAAAGACGTTGTAACAGACTTAATTTGTCCGGACATGATATGCATCTGTGGAATCTCTGCTGCAGCCAGATGATGAGTTTTTGTTATTATAATGTAACATCTATAATTTTTATAAATCCTTCCACCAATCTGGATTTGAATCCGATTTTGTTTTTACTCAAATAAGCATTTCTCTAACTGTGACCCATGGATTCGATTCTTATCAATTAGATAAAATGTCTTTGATATAAGTTTAAAATACATGTGGACACTTCAGCGTTGAGAAGACTACCTTTTCTATGTAGAATATGAAGTGACACCTTGTCAGACGAAAATGACATTTATAATTCAGGGACGTATAGAAAGAAAATATTACAAAGAGACCATTTCACATATATGGTAAGCTTTATTTTAGTTTATTCAGGAATAAATATATTTTCTTCAAATGTCTGCCTTGGTTGAATGCTCTTTCATTTTTTCTGTATAGTGAGCGGAGTCAGCTGTAGAATGACTCGTTTATAATATATTATTTTGATTGATTATCAAATGTTCATTATTTCGTTATCATTGTTTTTTTAATATATTTTGGCCGAGCGCAATATCCCATACTGAATACACGACTCGGATTTAGATGTATTTTAAACAGATAAATATGATCGACTTTAATCTGCATATACTTAATTAAATGATGGTAATAATAATAATAATAATAATGATAATAATAATAAATATAATAATGGTTTAGAACTGGTCCATGGGAATGGAAAAGGATGACATGTTTTAAAAGAATATATATATATATATATATATATATATTATAATGTAACGTCTTTAATGTGATAAATCGCTCAACCCATCCGGATTTGAATCCTGAATAAACATGCAGGAATTACGCAATAATTAAACTGGAGGTCAACTACTCATTGACAAAACTCATAAAAAAAACCATGTAACCTGTGATCATGGGATGTATATACATTGTTCTTATGCAAAGAAAAATCATTATATATATATATATATATATATATATATATATATATAGTAAAACCCCACCTAACGACCATCTCGGTTTAGCGATCACCTCAAAATAACTACCACTTGTTCATGGTCCCGATTCCTGTTTTGCTCTTTTTTTTATGACACCTCTCTTTGACGACCTAAAAATGTGCCTACTTTATTGACTTGCAGTTGGTGGTCGTATTAAGAAGGTTTTACTCTATATATATGGGAGATAATTGAATGCTAATATTTACAGTCTACTTGATTTTGTACAGGTTTCAACACCCCAGCCTCTGCCAGCACCCCAAGTTCCAGTGATTCTTGACTACTGCATGGCTTTCAGAAGGGGAAGGCCAGAAGGCGAAAAAGAAAATGATCCAGGTGACCGACGGAACGGTGTGCGGTTCCATTTTTTCACATGTTGTGCTTCAAGATCCAGTTTGGATTCGCTGCTTTGTTTGTTGCTCTCATTGCGCGGGCCGACGCACACAACATAATTCTGGAAGATGATCGGAAAGGAATAAGACGTAGCGCCATCATCATGTTAGTTGGATTCGCAGTGTCCTGTGTGGTCATTGGCGTTGTTGTCTGCATCTACACATTTAACACTTAGCTGAATTTGTAAAAAACTTAAACGTCTTGCTGCTTCAGTCGTTACATCTCGGGCAATCATCGATGGAAGATTTTGCTTTTACTCAAATAAGCATTTCTCTAACTGTGACCCATGGAAGACGATTCGATTCTTATCAATTAGATAAAATGTCTTTGATATAAGTTTAAAATACATGTGGACACTTCAGCGTTCGGAAGACTTCCTTTTCTCTGTAGAATATGAAGTGACACCTTGTCAGACGAAAATTACATTTATAATTCAAGGACGTTAAGAAAGAATGTATTACAAAGAGACCATTTCATATATATGGCAAGCTTTATTTTAGTTTATTCAGAAATAAATATATTTTCTTCAAATATCTGCCTTGGTTGAACGCTCTTTCATTTATTCTGTATAGTGAGCAGAATCAGCTGTAGAATGACCCGTATATAAGATATTATTTTTATTCATTATAAAATTGTTCATTTTTTTTCGTTATAAATTGTTTTATATATATATTTTCGCCGATACTGCCGATTATTCCCATACTGAATAAACAACCCGGGTTTATATGTATTTGAAACAAATAAATATAATCGACATTAATTTTCATATACTTAATTAAATGATGGTAATAATAATAATAATAATAATTGTTTAGAACTGGTCCATGGGAATGGAAAAAGATCAAATGTTTTAAAAGAATATATATATATATATATATGATACCAATCAAATAATAACGAAAGGGGCATTTACATATAATTTTATAGTTGACTGAAATAAATTGATTTCACTCTGTATCTGTGTTATAAAATGCTTTTCAGGGTTTGTAAGGTGTTACATGGGGGGGGGGGCTGCTATTCACACATCCACCATGATCCGGCCTAAAAAAATGTGACTGTCCTGGTGAACCTACCTGTATTTTCTGTATCCTCATATGGGACTGCTGTGAAAGATTACTATTTTAAATGTTTATGGGATATACATGGCCATACACTTGTAATTTATACATGTCAAGGTACCTCACACAGCAGACAATACACATAGAATTGTGCCTCATTCAACAGCCCATTAACATAGAATAGTACCTGAGACAGGAGACCATTAACATAGAATGGTACTTCAAACAGCAGAGCAGTCACATGGAATAGTCCCTCAGACAGCAGACCATACACATAGAATGGTGCCTCAAACAGTAGACCATTCACATATAATGATGCCTCAGACAACATACCATACACATAGAATGGTACCTCAAAAAGAAGACCATTCACATATAATGATGCCTCAGACAACAGACCATACACATAGAATGGTACCTCAAAAAGAAGACCATTCACATATAATGATGCCTCAGACAACAGACCATACACATAGAATGGTACCTCCGACAGCAGACCATTCGCATAGAATAGTCCCTCAGACAGCAGACCATACACATAGAATGGTACCTCAGACAACATATGATACACATACAATGATGTCTCAGACAGTAGACCATACACATAGAATGGTGCCTTAGACAACAGACCATAAAGTTAGAATAGTGCCTCAGACAGAAGAACATACACATAGAATGGTACATCAGACGACATATGATACACATACAATGATGTCTCAGACAACAGACCATACACATGGAATGGTGCCTTAGAAAACAGACCATACACATAGAATGGTGCCTTAGACAATAGACCATTCACATAGAATGGTACTTCAGACAACCGACCATACACACAAAATGGTACCTTAGACCGGACCGGTCCAAACTGAAAGTCCGAAACTCTCATATTTTTGATTGATTATACCAGATCGTTATGGTTTTTAATACCAACACCTGGTTAGATAAAACGTTAGCATGCATGAAACAGGGAGCAGTCTGTTAGAATGATGGTAATTTTTTACCTTAAAAACCACAATTGAAATTGCATTCTTAAAATTGTGCATTTAAACAACACAAAAGTTAAGCCTAATACACGCTTAAAAAATCTCTTCATTCTTAAATAAAAACTTTGCATTATTATCCCCTCACAAAAAAAGACTTGAGGGGATATAGTAATGCCTCGATCTGTTTGTGCTTCCCTCTGTCTCTAAATCAGTAATTCCCTTATTGGCTTCTGGACATATTTCAAGCCAAATCATTTGACCAAAAACCTTGTATCTTCCACATACAGCTCCCCTGCCATTAGGTCCCCTGTCAAAAGTTCAAGGTCACATGAACCTCTTCCTAAAAAAGTGTATGCATATAATAAGCTAAACCTTATATCATACACGGTCCGTCTTTCACATATGACTTACCTCCCAATAGGGAGGTCTATTAATTGTTACAGGGTTAAAAATATCCTGTATTTGTGTATTTTGGGTCTACACCGTTAATTGCCCTTGCGGAAAATTAACTGTCGCCCATATAGATCTTTGAGAACTGTCACAATTATTTTATCGCTCATGTTGTGATGGACCATTCAGATATGGAAAAGGCCACCAAGTCAACCAAACACAAAATTAATACAGAAGGAAGCATGCAGAACCTGTAGACCGGGAGCAGCTACACTTTTTGAACTTGTGTATGTTTTATTAGCATATTTATGCAGGGCCATAGCCTGAGCGAAGTCTGAGAGAGAGAGAGAGAGAGAGAGAGAGAGAGAGAGAGAGAGAGAGAGAGAGAGATGTGGGGGGGGGGGGGGGGCAGTAAATGTTTTGTCAGAGGAAAGCATAACGAAGGACGTAGTCTGGGGGGGGGAGTATATGGCCCCCTCCCACGGTGGAAATATTTTAAAATGCATGCTATACATTGGCATTTTGGGGTATTTTTCTCATAATATTTAAAGCTCTAATCTGACCAGTCAATCTGAACTTTCTTGCAAATACTGCCAACATTTGTTTTGGCCTAAGAATGCTAAGATCTCAGGGGGGAAGCTGCCCTCCCCCCCCGGGGGTTACGGTACTGATATGTGAATGTTTACTTCACTTTCACGAGACCGTCTTATCCTGAGCCGTATGTTAAGCCTTTTTCACACTACAGCGTATTCGGTACCATATTCGACAGACAGTCGATTCACTTAACGTGTTTGCAATTAGTTTGCGGGTAGACATTCTTCCTGTTGAGTATGCATTGTGGGAACAGTATTCGCCACGAATTCAACAAACACGTGTTCACACTGCGTTAGTGCGAAACCGCATAAGTGAGATCGGTATCGAAAGTACCTCCCGATGTGGTTTTACTGATTTTGTTTGAACAAAATGAGGATTTGGAGGCAGTAAAAGGGTATTCGATACCCTTTTCACTGAATACAGGTGTAACGTGAACACGGTTTTTTTTAGCACACGTCAGTGCCGAGAAGATGTGTTCGTTACAACATTTTCAACAAATGAGTTTTTTTAAAGGCTTATTCCGATATTTGATGTCTTTTAAATACAGACACTTTCTTTTATAAAAGAAGGCAGTAAACCCCGGATTCGACCACACACAGGCTGTTTTTTTATGATTATATATCTTTATGTAATATATGTTAAGAATATGTTGGGTGCCCGTCAAATTAATCCAAACAGTTTCAACAAGGACATATGGCGGCAATTAAAGTCTGAGGAAAAAGTCGTTTTGCTCTAGAGACCTTTCAACTTACGTACATATGAAAACACCAACTTAGGTAACATTTTGCAGGTTTGTCAACACTGGTGGGTGTACCGTGAACAACAGCTTTTAGATGATAGGCTCATATATCCATCACAGAGGTGTTATAAGAACTTTTTCTCAGTAGGAAAATCTCATAGTGTGTGATTATTTACTCAGAATAAGTCAGAAAGAAAGCCTATAGAAAAGGTCGGTGAATCAAGTCAAGAACCGTGCACATTGTTAACCTTGGCAACTTCACGTGAGAATAATAGTATTTACTGCACAATGATATCACACGCATGCGCACTCAGCTCTGAAGATAAAATTCCAAGAAAGGAAGAGTGACAAGTCATTTTTCTTGGAAAAGAGAGCTGTTTTAAATCATATATCATATTAAACAAAAAACTGCTGTTTTCGCTCACGAAGCAGGTTACTGAACAGTCTGTGGACATGTCGCAAGAAATTGATGCCAGGGACGAGGTGCAAACCAGCAAAATGCAGCAGAATGTAGAAAATCAAACCGATATTACAGAGCTAACTCCTCCATCTCAGACTCAAGCTGACTTAAAGATAAGTGAAGAGGTAGGTAATTTTGCATCCGCAAATACATGGAGCTTAAATCTCTCTCTCCCTAAATCATTTAAATATATAAATATATCAATAAGCAAGGTAACAAATCTTGTACATACATGTATATTTTGATATAGGCAACGCAAGAAGATAGCAATATACAACAGATATAAAAATGTGGAAGTGACGACAATGACATATCTATCCAACAGCCCATTATCACATTTGTTAAAATAATTGCATAGCATCAATTATATGAATAAGGCAATCTAAACTTCATTTGAAAGGCTTAAGAGATATCTTTGATGGTACCAAAAATGTATCTCCATTAAAGCCTTGCATAAGTGTGTTGCTTTATGGTATTAATTAATCATAGCTTTGCAGAGATATAACAGTTACCTCAACTGGTGAAAGGGGTACAAGATATAGATCTTCTCATCTGAATTACCCGAGTTTTTCTTTGCTTTATTGTAAAATTAGCAATAGACTCAAAAATGCAGATAATAATTTATTCAAAAGATATAACTTTTATAGAATATATGATAGCAACAAACCTCATTGGTGAAGTGGTACCAGAAATATGTCTTCTCATTAAAAGCTCTACAAGCATTCTTTGCTTTATTATAAAATTTAATAATTGTTTAAAAGGTATGCAAAATATCTCATTAAATATGGAGAATATAACAATTCAGCTGCAACCTATTTTCAATGAAAAAATACGTAGGGATCAACAAAGAGAAATTTGATAATGAGAAAACTAAAATTTCTTAATTGGATTTAAAAGTTGAACTTAATTGACCTGTATTTTAGGCGAAAAAAACCTTTGACACCAGGATAAGGCTATTAAACCTCGAAAGGAAAAAATAACATCGTAACCTGTGATCACCGGATGGTCTTATGCAAAACTATTATATATATATATATATATATATTTATAGTAAAACCCCACCTAACGACCATCTCGGTTTAGCGATCACCTCAAAATAACGACCCTTTGTTCATGGTCCCGATTCCTGTTTTGCTTTTTTATGACACCTCACTTTGACGACCACCTAAACATACCTACTTTATCGACTTGCAGTTGGTAGTCGTAATAAGAAGGTTTTACTCTATATATATGGGAGATAATTGAATGCTAATATTTACAGTGTACTTGATTTTGTACAGGTGTCAACATCCCAGGCTCTGCCAGCACCTCAAGTTGAGGTGATTGGTGACTACTCCTCTGAATGGCTTTCAGGAGAGGAAGCCCAGGAGGCGCAAGAAAAGCTGATTGAAGTTACCAACGCAATCGTGTATGGTGCCATTCTTTACATGGTGTTCATCAACTTCTTCTTTGGTGCCGCTGCTTTGGCTGTTGCTCGTATTGCGCAAAACGAAGCACAGAACGGAAACTTGGAAGCTGCTCGGAAAGGTACCCGACGTATGGCCATCATCATGGTAGTTGGATTCTTAGTGTCCTGTGCGATCGCTGGCGTTGTTGTCTACATCCATAAATCTAACACGTAGCTGGATTTTTAACCGTCTCAAACGTCTGGCCGCTTCACTCTTTACTTTTCGTGCAAACACAGATCGACGATTTTGTTTTTACTCATATAAGCATTTTTTAACTGTGACCCAATGAAGACGATTCGATTCTTATCAATTGGATAAAATGTCTTTGATATAAGTTTTAAATACATGTTTACACTTCCTCGTTCGGAAGACTACCTTTTCTCTGTAGAATATGAAGTGACATCTTGTCAGACGAAAATGACATTTATACTTCGGGGACGTAAAGAAAAAAAGTTAAACAAACAGACCATTCCATATATTTGGCAAGCTATATTTTAGTTTATTCAGGAATAAATAGTTTTTCTTCAAATATCTGCCTTGGTTGAATGCTTTGTCATTTATTCTGTATAGTGAGCAGAGTCAGCTGCAGAATTACTCGTATATAATATATTAATTTTATTGATTATAAAATTGTTCATTATTTCGTTATCATGGGTTTTTATAAATATATTTTGGCCGAGTGCAATATCCCAGACTGAATACACGACTCGGGTTTATATGTTTTGAAACAAATAAAAACGATCGACTTTAATCTGCATATACTTAATTAAATGATGGTAATAATAATAATAATAATAATAAAAATAATAAAGATAATAATTGTTTAGAACTGGTCCATGTGAATGGAAAAGGATAAAAATTCTTTTAAAAGAATATATATATATATATATACATATATATATATATACATACATACATGTATATATATGTTATCAATCAAATAATAACGAAAGGGACATTTACATATAATTTTATAGTTGACTAAATTATTCATATCACTATGTTTAGATCTGTGTTGAAAAATAATGATATTCAGGGTGTTACTTGGGTGGGGGTGGGAGAGCGGTTGCAATTCCCACATCCACCATGATCCGGCCTTATATAAAAACGTTATTGTCCTGGGTGAACCTACCTGTATTTTCTTTTTCCTCATATTGGACTACTGTAAAAGATTACTATTTAAAATGTTTATTGGATATGCATAGCCATACACTTGTAAATTAAACATTAAACAGACCATCGAACAGAACGTTACCCCAGAAAGCAGACCATACACATAGAATGTTACCTCAAACAGCAGCCAATTAACATAGTATGGTACCTGAGACAGCAGACCATTAACATAGAATGGTACCTCAGGCAGCAGACCATACAACATAGAACGGTACCTCAGACAGTAAACCATAGAATGGTGCCTTAGACAGCAGGCATATACATAGAATGGTTCCTCGGGACAACAGACCATACATAAAGAATGGTGCCTCAGAGAGCAGACCATACATATAGAATGGTACCTCAAACAGCAGACCATACATAAAGAATGGTCCCTCAGAAAGCAGACTATTAACATAGAATGGTACCTTAGGCAGCAGAACATTCACATAGAATGGTACCTCAGACAACACACCATACACATAGAATTGTGCCTAAAACAGCAGACCATTCACATAGAATGGCATCTCAGACAGCACACCATACACATAGAATGGTGCCTAAGATAACAGACCATAAACATAGAATGGTACCTTAGACAACAGACCATACACACAGAAAGCTAACCGTATACATAGAATGTTACTACAGGTAGTAAATTATACATAAAGAATGGTGCTTTAAACAACATACCATAAACATAGAACAGTACCTCAGACAGTTAACCATAGGTATAGAATGGTGCCTTAGACAGCAGGCATATACATAGAATGGTTCCTCAGACAACAGACCATGCATAAAGAATGTTACCTCAGGCAGCAGATCATACACATAGAATGGTACCTCAGACAACACACCATACACATAGAATTGTGCCTAGAACAGCAGACCATTCACATAGAATGGCATCTCAGACAGCACACCATACACATAGAATGGTGCCTAAGGTAACAGACCATACACATGGAATGTTGCCTCAGATAACAGACCATACACATAAACCGTGCCTTAGACACCAGACCCTACCCATAGAATGGTGCCTCAATAACAGAACATACACATAGAATGGTGCCTCAGATAACAGACCATACACATGAACGGTGCCTCAGACACCAGGCCATACATATAGAATGGTGCCTCAGACAACAGGCCATACACATAGAATGGTCCCTCAGACAACAACCATATACATTAACGGTGCCTCAGACCACACACCGTACACATAGAAGGGTTTCTCAGACAGCATATCATACACATAGAATGGTACCTCAGGCAGCAGATCATACACATAGAACGGTACCTCAGACAGTAAACCATACGTATAGAATGGTGCCTTAGACAGCAGGCATATACATAGAATGGTTCCTCAGACAACAGACCATACATAAAGAATGGTCCTTCAGAGAGCAGACCATATACATAGAATGGTACCTCAAACAGCAGACCATACATAAAGAATGGTCCCTCAGAGAGCAGACCATAAACATAGAATGGTACCTCAGGCAGCAGAACATTCAAATAGAATGGTACCTCAGGCAGCAGATCATTCATATAGAATGGTCCTCAACAACAACCATACACATAAACGCTGCCTCAGACAGCAGACCATACACATTGAATTTTACCTCAAACAACAGACAATAAACATAGAATGGTACCATAGAGCAGACCATACACAGAGAATGGTACCTATGAAAGCTAAACGTATACATAGAATGTTAACACAGGTAGTAAATTATACATAAAGAATGGTGCCTTAAACAACATACCATAAACATAAAACGGTACCTCAGACAGTAAACCATACGTATAGAATGGTGCCTTAGACAGCAGGCATATACATAGAATGATTCCTCAGACAACAGATTATACATAAAGAATGTTACCTCAGGCAGCAGATCATACACATAGAATGGTACCTCAGACAACCCACCATACACATAGAATTGTGCCTAAAACAACAGATCATTCACATAGAATGGCATCTCAGACAGCACACCATACACATAGAATGGTGCCTAAGATAACAGACCATACATATGGAATGGTGCCTCAGATAACAGACCATACACATAAACGGTGCCTTAGACACCGGACCCTACCCATAGAATGTTGCCTTAGACAGCAGACCATACACATGGATTGTTGTCTCAGAAAACAGACCAAACATATAGAATGGTGCTTCAGACAACAGGCCAAAGACATAGAATGGTGCCTCAGACAGCAGACCATACACATAGCATGTTACCTCAAACAACAGAGCATACACATAGTATAGTGCCTGAAACAGCAGACCATTCAGATAGAATGGTACCTCAAACAAGAGACTATACACATTGAATAGTGACTCAGAAATCAGATCATAATAATAGAATGGTACCTTAGGCAGCTGACCAAACACATAGAATGGTAACTCAAACAGCAGACAATACACACAGAATACTGCCTAAGAAAACAGACCATACACATAGAATGGTACTTCAAACAACAGAAAAAAACACATAGAAAAATGCCTCAGAAATCAGACCATTCACATAAAATGGTACCTCAGACTTTACACATAGAATGGTACCTCAGACATTAGACCATTCACATGGAATGGTACCTCAAACAACAGAACATTCATATGGAATAGTGCCTCCATAACAGACCATACACATAGAATGGTGCCTCAGATAACAGACCATACACATAAACGGTGCCTCAGACACCAGACTATACATATAGAATGGTGCATCAGACAACAGGCCATACACATAGAATGGTCCCTCAGACAACAACCATATACATAAACGGTGCCTCAGACCACAGACCGTACACATAGAAGGGTTTCTCAGTCAGCATATCATACACATAGAATGGTTCCTCAGACAAATGACCATACATAAATAATGTTACCTCAGGCAGCAGATCGTACACATAGAATGGTACCTCAGACAAAACACCATACACATAGAATTGTGACTAAAACAGCAGACCATTCACATAGAATGGCATCTCAGACAGCACACCATACACATAGAATGGTACCTCAAACAGCAGACCATACATAAAGAATTGTCCCTCAGAGAGCAGACCATGAACATAGAATGGTACCTCAGGCAGCAGACCATTCACATAGAATGGTACCTCAGGCAGCAGATCATTTATATAGAATGGTACCTCAAACAACATCCATACACATAAACGCTGCCTCAGACAGCAGACCATACACATTGGATTTTACCTCAAACAACAGACCATAAACATAGAATGGTACCTTAGACAACAGACCATACACACAGAAAGCTAACCGGATACATAGAATGTTACCAGAGGTAGTAAATTGTACATAAAGAATGGTGTCTTAAACAACATACCATAAACATAGAACGGTACCTCAGACAGTAAACCATACGTATAAAATGGTGCCTTAGACAGCAGGCATATACATGGAATGGTTCCTCAGACAACAGACCATACATAAAGAATGTTACCTCAGGCAGCAGATCATACACATAGAATGGAACCTCAGACAACACACCATAAACATAGAATTGTGCCTAAACAGCAGACTATTCACATAGAATGGCATCTCAGACAGCACACCATACACATAGAATGGTGCCTAAGATAACAGACCATACATATGGAATGGTGCCTCAAATAACAGACCATACATATAAACGGTGCCTTAGACACCAGACCCTACCTATAGAATGTTGCCTTAGACAGCAGACCATACACATGGATTGTTGTCTCAGAAAACAGACCAAACATATAGAATGGCGCTTCAGACAACAGACCATACACATAGAATGGTGCCTCAGACAGCAGACCATACACATAGCATGTTACCTCAAACAACAGACCATACACATAGTATAGTGCCTTAATCAGCAGACCATTCAGATAGAATGGTACCTCAAACAACAGACTGTACACATAGAATAGTGACTCAGAAATCAGATCATTATAATAGAATGGTACCTCAAACAGCAGACCATACACACAGAATACTGCCTCAGAAAACAGACCATACACATATAATGGTACTTCAAACAACAGACGAAATACATAATATAATGCCTCAGAAATCAGACCATTCACATAAAATGGTACCTCAGACTTTACACATAGAATGGTACCTCAGACAACAGACCATTCACATGGAATGGTACCTCAAACAACAGAACATTCATATGGAATAGTGCCTCAATAACAGACCATACACATAGAATGGTGCCTCAGATAACAGACCATACACATAAACGGTGCCTCGGACACCAGACCATACATATAGAATGGTGCCTCAGACAACAGGCCATACACATAGAATGGTCCCTCAGACAACACACCATACACATAGAATTGTGCCTAAAACAGCAGACCATTCACATAGAATGGCATCTCAGACAGCAGACCATACACATAGCATGTTACCTCAAACAACAGACCATACACATAGTATAGTGCCTCAAAAAGCAGACCATTCAGGTAGAATGGTACCTCAAACAACAGACTATACACATAGAATAGTGACTTAGAAATCAGATTATAATAATAGAATGGTACTTCAGGCAGTTGACCAGACACAGAATGGTACCTCAAACAGCAGACCATACACACAGACTACTGCCTCAGAAACAGATCATACATATAGAATGGTACCTTAAACAACAGACAAAACACATAGAATAATGCCTCAGAAATCAGACCATTCACATAAATGGTACCTCAGACTTTACACATAGAATGGTACCTCAGACAACAGACTATTCACATGGAATGGTACCTCAAACAACAGAACATTCATATGGAATAGTGTCTCAATAACAGACCATACACATAGAATGGTACCGCAGACAACAGACCATACACATAGAATGGTGCCTCAGATAACAGACCATACACATATATAAACGGTGCCTCAGACACCAGACCATACATATAGAATGGTGCCTCAGACAACAGGCCATACACATAGAAGGGTTTCTTAGACAGCATATAATACACATAGAATGTTACCTCAGGCAGCAGATCATACACATAGAACGGTACCTCAGACAACGCACCATACACATAGAATTGTGCCTAAAGCAGCAGACCATTCACATAGAATGGCATCTCAGACAGTACACCATACACATAGAATAGTGCCTCAGACAACACACCATACACATAGAATGGTACCTCAAACAACAGACCAGACAAACAGAATAATGCCTCAGAAATCAGACCATTCACATAGAATGGTACCGAAGACAGCAGACTTTACACAAAGAATGGTACCTCAGACAACAGACCATACACATGAAATGGTACCTCAAACAACAGACCATACACATGAAATGGTACCTCAAACAACAGACCATACACATGAAATGGTACCTCAAACAACAGACCATACTCACAGAATGGTACCTCTGACAACAGACCATACACATAGAATGGTGCCTCAGACAGCATATCATACACATAGAATGGTACCTCAGACAGCATATCATACACATAGAATGGTACCTCAGACAGCATATCATACACATAGAATGGTACCTCAGACAGCATATAATACACATAGAATAGTGCCTGAGACAGCATATCATACATATAGAATGGTACCTCACATAACAGACGATACACAGAGAATGGTACTTCAGACAGCAAACTATACATAGAGAATAATGCCTCAAAAGATAACCGTTCACATAGAATGTTGCCTCAGATAGTAATCAATACATATAGAATGGTGCCTTAAATAACAGACCATCAACATAGAAAGGTACATCAGACAGTAAACCATACGTATAGTGACCTAGACAACATATCATATCATAGAATAGCACCTCAGACAACAGACCATTCACATAGAATGGTGCCTTAGACAGTAGACCATATATAAAGAATGGTGCCGGAGACAGCTCACAATACACATGGAATGGTGCCTTAGACAACAGACGATACACATAGATTGTTGCCTCAGAAAACAGACCATACACATAGAATGGTACATCAGACAGTAGACCATAAACATAGAATGGTGCCTCAGACAATAGGCCATACACATAGAATGGTCCCTCAGACAACAACTATACACATAAACGGTGCCTCAGACAACAGACCATACACATAGTATGTTACCTGTAACAACAGACAAAATACATAGTATAGTGCCTCAAACAGCAGCCAATTCAAATAGAATGGTACCTCAGACAGCACACCATACACACAGAAGGGTACCTCAGACAACAGACCATACACACAGGATAGTGTATCAAACAACAAACCATACATATAGAAGTTTGCCTAAGACAGCATACATATATAATTTTCCCTGAGACAGCATACATATAGAATTTTGCCTGAGACAGCAGACCATACGTATAGAATGGTGCCTCAGACAGCCGATCATACATATAGAATGTTGCCTCGAAGACATCGAATACTTTATAAGTAATCATGTGTGTTAGCATGTTAGATTATCCAAAATCGAAGAACGAACAGGAATAACAAAATAGAAAAAAGACGCAAGCAAATAATTCCAAGGAATCGAGATATAAGTCCATCCATGAACTAATGTGTTATATATGCCAAGGCGGTGGTGTTTTATCCCGTGTCTGTTGACTTGTTTCTTTGCAGGATTATGTAAAGCTGGTGATCGATTTCCGCGAATATTTGTGGAGGGTTGGGGCATGAGTCCGGAGAGACCGCATTTATGTTTGATGCGGGTCCATCTCAACGGGCGGTTTCGATATAACTGTCTTGTATTGGCCATCCACTACAAGATATAGGCATCCTAGTTTGTGCCGCATTTTGGTGTATCCTAAATATAAGGTCACAGACCTCACTAAGTGGAGCGCGACATTCTGTAATTATATATCAACCATCCCATCAGACTCTCACACCGCATGTTCATAAAGGCCAGTGATACATCATTCACATATGTGTAACACTTCCCGTTTTTTGCGGTAACATACACAACAGAATTCTCATTAACACCATTCACAAGCATTAGAGCGGTTTATCGTTATATATTTAGATGGGCGATGTATCTCTGTGCGTCTTGCATAAATTTTCTTTTTTTCCATGGTTAACATGAAGACGCATCTTTCAGCCAGGTGAGATCTAGCACGATTTCGGTCCGCTGACGTCAGAGAGTGTACGCCCAGCCTCAGAGTGCTTTAATATATTGCATGGAGGACCGCACTGTTACGCTCCATGAGAATGCAAATGTTTTCGTCAGGTTTGACAACGCCTCATGGCCTACAAGTACGCTGTTACTTGACATAAACAGACCTTTACTTGGTATACTGTATTTGGTATACTTTCTAACAACTTCTATAAATACGTGAAAAAATGCCGTCTTATCTCTGCAAATTGGCAAAGCATGAATACTGTTTGTTAAACTTCTGACCGCATGAATACAAGCATGGCTCGCGAGGGTTACTTGACGGCAGCCAACTTGTACAATATGCAGGAAATGACCAAAGAGACGGATTTTCAGTTTGGTTTGTGAGTTTACAGTTATTCTTTCGTGTTAAAGACGAATTTTCAGTTTAGTTTTTGTGTTCATATTTATTCTTTTGTGTTAATATATCATCCATAGCTCAAGTTTAAGATTATCGGCTTTTAAACACTATATCAACACGACCGATGGCCATTGCTGTATGCTCCACCGTATGGCTTGTATCACGGCCCTAGTTCGGCTTACCTGTTTAATATAAAGGCCTACCGAGTCGGCAGAAGAGACAAGAACTAGTACTTTTGTAATCTGGCTTTTTCACAGTAAGCTTGTCACATCCACAAACCATATAAATTATGTGTTATGCTTGTATGCCTCACGACCCATGTCTATAATTACACAGCTAGATATCTTAAGATATATTGGCAAAATCATTTGTTGTTAGGACACGAGGAAGAAACCTATACCTATGATATCATCAACTAGATTACTAATAGTATGTCTAACCAGAGTACGAAACAGAATCATTACCATTATCGATAAGGATCCTTCAGAGTACGAAAAAGAGTCATTACCATTATCTATAAGGATCATTCAGAGAACGAAAGAGAGTCATTACCATTATCTAAAGGATCCTTCAGAGTACGAAACAGAGTCATTACCATTGTCTATAAGGATCCTTCAGAGTACGACACAGAGTCAATACCATTATCTATAAGGATCCGTGTTCTGTGATTCATATCCTTCCTTGAGTTTGTTTAAAATTTAGATGCCTAATGGATTAACGTGTTTTTATTGATACATCTGACAAAAGACAGTCAACGGAGATGACAAACTGGCATAACTTGTCATATCCAAAATCTAAAAGTACAGAACTTTATTATCAATATCGGCAAGTTCATTGTAAGTTAAAATATAAAAAAAGTCCTACCTTTAAATATATTTGTGTACTTTAAAAAATAAATCTTTAAAAGATTCAGGGATAAATCAGCTGTTTGGTTATCCAAAATATATATTTGTTTAAATTCTGACCACACTCTAGCATGTCTCCAAAGAGTTAACAAAGGGTTGCTGTGGTTGCCTTTTTGTTCTTGAGGTTTTAAATTCGCGACATTCGCGAGAGGACAATTATCGCCAAGATAATACTTTCGTGAATAAGAGATCCTGTCGTCGGAGACAAAGTTGAAAAGTTGACAGTCTAAATAAAAATAGAGATTGGTATTTTAAATGAAATAAGATCTTCCTAAATGTCTGCAGTTATCAAATACTATTGTTTTGTTAATAAGATTTTGTGCACATAATATTTGGTATAAGTAATTGACATACTATAGTGAGTTACATTTAATTTAGTACTAGTTTTGTGTATATATTTTGTATTGTGAGATCGCGACAACGGGATTCTCGTGAACCACTGAACAATTATAAACTGCGAAATTTTAAAACCGCGAATATAAAGCCAACCAGCATATATGATTGACAGTCCGTTTGTGCAGGTGTATAGGGAGTGACAACGATTACCATTGAAAAGTGGATCTTATACTTTAATTTGTACATTTACATGTATTTTTGTGTTATTTTTTTTCAGTCATTGTCTAGCTGTTACTCTGTTAGTTCACCTAAAATACCCACGGAGTCCTATATTCACGGCTAGCTCGGATACCAAAGTGTTCTGTAACAAATGAAAAGAACATGCATGCAGGTACGGATCTATGTATAACGGAAATAATCATTTAAACATGCAGAAATTATGTTTTTTTCCTATAAAATTACTTGTTCGAGAAAACATGATTCAAACTTTGGTTTTCTTATTATTTGTTTATTAGAATGTACACATACACATATATAATGAATACAACCAGCATACTCATGAAAATCAATAACGCATTAACATGAAAAAAATCAATCACGTTAACATATACTTACAACTTTTATTTAAAGATTTTTTTGGTGGAGGTTACCGCCCTATTATTAATGCTCGCTTAACTAAGTATTATGTACATCTTTCGGTTTCAATGATAGGCCTAATTTGGCGTCAACCAGGCTCGTTTTATCACTGCTGCGGGTCTTGGGTGTGTGTCATCCCCATTGCTGGGTCATAACATCGAGGAATCTCTGACAGGCGCACTCGTTTGTGAGTGAAATACGACTGCTGAGAATCGAACTCACGATCTCCCGGCTTTGACTCCTGTGCTCTACACCTGAGCCACAGAAGCCAGTATTTATTTACAACTTGTTTTATTACAATAATTCCATTATTAACAGACATTTGTCTTCTAATAGGCTATAGACAACGCTGATTGGAATTATGTCCAAATATAAAAAAATACCAATTCATTATGTTATGTAATGAATTACATGTATAGCATAGAGTATAACCATATTGGCCATTTATATGGAAACATCCAGGGCTATAAAAATGATCATTAGCTTTCTGCAGACATAAAAGTATTCAATCTAAACCAGACAGTTTCATGTTTTGTTAATTTTCCTTTGGATAAAGCCACCTTCAAGCCTTGTTCCATTCAATATCCTTGTGTTTACACAGAAAGGCCTCAGACCTGAATACAAAGTGAATTCACACACGAAGTTATATACTAAACGAACTGTTGCTTTCAGTTCAGGATACCAACTGACAGCGTTTCATCAATTTCTGATTTCAAGATAACAATCACTTTTGGGTTCGTATGCAACTTGAATCATCACGTCGAAATTATTATACCAAGCACATCTTGATGTCCAGATCGAGATACAAGCTAATCGTCAATAATGGATCCGGATAACAATGAATCATCATCACACTGTGAATTCGGTTGTCCAGATCACTGACAAGTCCGAATTCGGATCTGCCATTGAACGTTTCGGTGATGGCGCCCTTTTAGTTTTGCTCCTGTCATAAGGCCTCATTCAAATCGAGTTTAAAATACAATTCAGAGCCGTATTGTACGAACATGAAATTCAATATTCAGATTCAACATTCGGATATTTTCTGGCAGATGCCCGCGCTCCCTTTCTAGGATATACATTCTCTGAATTACCGCGTGTGCACTGAACTGCGTATAAAAGGCACACGAATGTCACCATATGATCCATATTTACAATGATTATATGTCATTAACAACACATATTTTATTCAGGACCTTATTTTTTTGTACAAGAAACTCAACATTTGGATTCAATATTTTCTTTTTAAATGTCTACGCGTTGTCTCTTTCTCTGTCTCTCTCTCTCCCCCTCCCCCTCTCTCTCTGGGATATGTCGGTAATAAAGCGTGTGCACTGAACTGAGAACTTTGCAAACGACGCCAATTTCACCACATGGTAATTATACAAAATGTTTCCGTAGTGACTGTAAAGAGAACAGAACGATATCTGTGGACAGGCACCAGAGCGTCAAAATATGGATGTTTTATTTGATCCCTCTATACAAGTTCGTGTTGCACATTTCTAATAATAAGACAAAAGGAAGCCCATGGCTTGAAATACAACATGCTGAATTAACTGGAGCAAGGAACATTCGTTCTGTGTGTGTGTGTGTAAGAGAGAGAGAGAGAGAGAGAGAGAGAGAGAGACATTTGTTTCCATTGTAAATGCAAAGTCTAACATGCTCATCATGAAGGTGCCTTGACGACATATTACTGATTAGACAAAGTGATATACCACTGTACCTAAGTCCTTTATAGAATTATTAAATAAACAGCCATATATTTTCGTGCTCTAAATATTATGACCTAAGAAGGATAAGTATTGAATGGGTATTCTTAAATAGCTCAGGTGTGCAACAGACCAATACCTTGTCAGGTTTCAAATATTTTGACGAAGCAAACGTTAATCACGATTGTGAAACAAACGTGAATGTATTTACTTGTTACCGAAAAAAATTGACCCTTAATCCTCAGATGGGTATAATTAAATGGTGTTAACTCCCATTGCAAGTATTTTCTGGCACATCTTTGCGACCATGTTGTCAAATTGTTCTGCTGATGGTCACGATGAAATTCATTATATTGCCACAATAGCCCCTAATAGTATTAATTTTTATGGTATGCAAAAATGGAACAAAAACTTTTCAGATCGTACATGTTAAAAAAATAACTTAACATTCTTATATCTATGCTTTTGGTTGATTATCAGCTGAACTGATAGACAAAAGGGGATAATCCTTATTTTGTTCCTTTTATCAATAATATATTCATATTTCCTTTTTTTACGGTACTGAGAATGATACAAATTAAACATTTCAGCAGAACTCACCAGTGCCCCTAACAACGTAACATATCGATATCCGTCATACTTCTAATTTAGTATGGATACCAAAGAAGCATATAAATGATGAATAGTTGAAATGTATCCATAAATATATTATCCTCTTGAATATTTATATAAATATATGGCTGAATATAAATGTACACCATTCACCTTATAATAAAACGGGATACTGATACAATGCATCCTATATATTGCAGACAATTCCCATGCATCGTAAACGTTCCGTTGCTTTCACTATAGATGTTTTCCTTACTCTGAACGCATTTGATTCAAGACACGTTGTATATGACTACATCTCTAGCATACGCCTTTATTTATTTACGTTTTAACCATATTCGAATGCTTAGACAAATTTCAGCCAGTACATACTTTCATCCGAGGGCTAATAACTGATACCATCGATAAAACTGCTGTTTAAACCATCATATAGCTACAATATTAATGTAAGGGAGAAGGACAAAGTCTTTGGTTAAGGCGTTGGGCTTCGGGGCTGAAGGTCCCTGGTTCGAAGCCCACCGGTGCCTAAATGGCATAAAAGTGAAATCTCGTTAAAATCTCAGAGATTTGCTTCGTTAAAACCTCCGAGATTTGCTTTAATGTTTATCGACAGGTCATGACTTCTGGATTTACCTATCCCGTGCATAAAATCTGAAATCCAGAAGGCTTAATAATAACTTATAATTCTCATCACATGGATACCTTCATCCAAATTCAATAGACAGTGCCACCACCAGCGGAACATAGGGGGGGGGGGGGTTACCAGCAAAGACTAATGAGAAGCCTGTATAGGGGGTCTAGGCCGCCAAATAGATTTTAAATCCTGAAAAAAGTTACGGCAGCTGAAAAGAGGTATCCTTTACAGTTAAAGGCCAAAAATCAGAAAAATCAGATCGCAGGTGGATATATCCGCACTGCGGTCCTTGCTGGGAATTCCTGATCTGTTAGTGGGATATTTAAGATATTTTAATACATTTTATTTCACATGATAACACATTTTAATGTGTTTAACAATTTGTACACCAACACCAATGCATCGAAAAGGTTTTCACAGTTTCGTTTGCGTTACCTTTTATATAAAGAAAATGATCTATTCGTTTATTTTATGACGTATTAAACAGATTGGCGGACAAATTTCCTAGACTTAAAATTTGATGGACCAAGAAAAGCGCACGAGTATACGGGGAAGTAGTAGAATAATTGTTGGCTGATGAAATTAAAAAGTTATATTAATTTCCTATGGGTTACATACTCATTAACGTGAAGCTTAAAAAGCTTAAAAAGGTAAAGTTTCGGATATTTAATTTTTGACGCATGACGCACGGACATATATAAACGAAACGTTGGACATTGTTACGTGCTAATATATATATATATATATATATATATATATATATATATATATATATATAATGGGTCTCTCCGCTGGCGACACTAGTTCGATCCCCAGAGACAGCTATGACAGTTGACCATTGATTTGGCACGTTCAAAGTCGGTGGTTTTCTACGGGTTCTCCATGGAAAGTGCCTCGTATCAGTTATTATTAAAAGTTATTCAATCATAGTAAATAGTTGAAATAAAAAAAGGGTCCCGGGGGGGGGGGGGGGGAGGTCGTAGCTGTCAGGGACTTGTTGAAAAATATTCTTTTAACAGGCTATATATATATACACACACATTTATATTTATATATATGTAATACAACCAAATAACAATGAAACAGGGATATACTTATAATTCCATATCCCATGATGAAAAAATATCCATTTAAATAATTTAGAAACTTTTTAGATTATAATGAATGTTTTTAAGGTTTATTAGGGGTTGGGGTGCAACTCGCATAACTCCTTCCCCTCTGGATCATGCCCTTTAAAGAAAATGATACCTTTGGTTAATTCCAGAGGTGTACTCTTTCCTTATTTATGATTTGTGTAGAAGATTAATATTTGAAATGTTTATGGGATATGCCTAGCCCTTCATGTGTTAATTAACATTTAACTCACACAGCAGGCCACATACCGAATGACATAGGATGTCTGGGAGTATTACGGGTCACTGTATTAGGTTATCCCAAAGGTGCAAGCAAATTGTTCCAACACTAAAAAGAATGGGTCCAAACATGAGCATATTTATTTAATCTGCCAAGGAGGTAATGTTTTAATCCGTGTCTGTTTACTTATGTCTCAGCACGATTACTGTGTAGAGCTAGAACGTGAACCAGGCAAGACCCTACTACTTTTTGGAAGGTCAGACTGATAAAGGGACGGTTTCTGGGTGATAGTTTTGCGCTGGCGGAGGTGTGTGCTCTACTGAGTACTATCCTAATTTTGCACACGCATGTTTCCTAACTATAAGGTCACAGACCTTGCCAAGTGGAGCGCAACATTCTGCAATTATATATCAGCCATCCCATCAGACTCTCACACCGTATGCTCACAAATCTTTCACACCTGCATGCGTAACACTTCCCTTTTTTTTGTGGCAGCTTAAACAACATAATTCTAATAAACACCATTCACAAGCTTTGGTAGGGTTTATCGTTTTATATTTAGATGAGAAATCTACTTTTGTGTGTCTTGAATAAATTTCCTTCTGTATCCATGGATGACATGACGACGCAGTGAGCCTGTTACCTCTTCGTGCCAATCAAGCCTGTTTTTTGTCTGCCTGGCTCTTGAACCGTGACTGTTATTTGAAGGTAGGATGTCTTGAGATATGTATGCATATCTTTGAAGTCACCGAATTAGGAAGAATTAACTGGCGTCCATGATGTCATTGTTCAGATATACCAAGGTCAAGGTCCAACCAATGCAGGATTTGATATGTCATCACAATTTCTACAGAACAGGCCTCGCAAGTTCAAGAGATTGAATTAATAATTTGTTTCTCCGTATACAGATAACAGAGTGAACTACGTGACTGTATACAGCTTTAAAGAAATCACAACAAGTATTCGTCCGGATCTCCATATCAAGTGAATAATCATATCCGATCAATTCCTCTCTCTCTGTATCTTTCCCTGTCTCTCTCTCTCTCTCTCTCTCTCTGGTTTTTTTTCTCGGCAATAGCAAGAGTGCACTCAACTGAGGACAAGACACGAATCTTACTACGTCACATGTTTACAATGTTTCCGCATTGACTGTTTTGACGCCAAATGCACAGGCAGTAGACCATCAAAATATAGATGTTTTATGTTTGATCTTTGGTTGTCGGTCTAACGTGCATTACGCACGTTACTCTTAACAATATGAAACGAAGCCCATTGCCTTAAACTCAACTTACTGAATTCAGATGAGAGAGCTCTAGAGAGAGAGAGAGAGAGATTATGTACACACAAACTAAGTCAAATTTCACTTATTCCTGAATATTTTCAAACTATTATGTCCAGGAATAGCTATATTTAGCAGAAAGTGATATGAATGAAAACAAAAAATAAATATATTGGTCAAATAAAATATCGTTTATTCCTGTTCACCATATAAAAAGTACACATAAAAAAATTGCTTTATATATCTTAGTATAGTTGTGAACTCAACATGTAGAATACACACTCCAAGAAAAGAATATAATATGCTAAATAGAATGTAATTCATTTATGTGACAATAATAAAAATGTTTTATTATAAAGAAACGCATGAGTTTATTGTTAATTCATTGGTGCAGAGGACGATACAATTAGAGGAAACACAAGCTTACACAAAATAATTATTAATCACTCTCGAGTTTCAAAACACATGAAAATCATAAAGATGCAACCTATATCTTCCCTTCCTGACAAATAAAATATAGATTTTTTTCTTTATATATATATATATATATATATATATATATATATGTATATATATATATATATATATATATATATTGTATACAAAATGCAAAGTATTTCTTAAGAAGGCATGTGTGTGTGTGGATGTGTAAGAGAGATTTTCGACGCACAAACAAAATCAAACCAACCAATCGTAAAGATGCCTTGAGGATTCGATATCAGACATCACGTTAGCAAATTAATATAACCTTGTACTTATGCCCTTTATCAACTCATAGGTGAACATACATTAAATTCGTACACCATATATTTGGATTCATAGTCATTCGTATGGAACAACATTACATAAAAATAAAAATTTCTACTTTCTCTAAAAATACATCAAAATGTATGAATATTGCATTGAAAGTATCCTGTATTGCGGAAAAGTATGATATCCATGTGTAAAACTATAAAATACTTCCTTTAATGACATGAGGAAAGCGTATACTTCATTGTATTAGAAGGAAAGTATAAGTAAGTATTAAATTAGCTCATTTGTGCGACAGACTAAAATGTTTTTAAACACAGTGTAGAGCCAAAATTATTGCCTCTAAGCAGGTATTCAATCAAGTGGACTCAAAAAGAGAATAATTTATCATTCATCATACTTCCAATTTACTATGTGTCTTCGCAAAAGCAAACATACACTATACAAATCACACAAGTTGAAAATGATGTGTATTTAATAATATCCATTCTCTTGGTTAAATAAGTATCTGACTGTTTATAATTGATAGTAAGTTGGGAAAAATATTTGAAAATCATATGTATCCTCGTAATTAGTTAAAAAAATATCTGGCTAATCATACAATTGTACACCATTCACCTTCTGATTAAGCACAGTGATACTGATATAATTTTTCCTGATTAAATGAACATAAATTCCCCCCAAAACCAATTTGCTGTCACGCTAAGAGCAATATATGTTCTTGAACACATCATACCACTAACGCTGCGGTTACATTTCGTGTTTAATTCTTGTTCTAATGCCTATACAATACACCATTCGGTATGCTTTCTTCAGAGGGATATTCTTATATTATTTCTAATAAATAATTATGAGGTTAAAATGGGCAAAATCACCAGGGACGTAGCCAAGGAGGGCCGCAGGGGGCCATTCCCCCCCTCGCCAGTCGCACCCAGTACTCCCCGTCCTCCCGGAATTTCACTCAATCAGATAATTATTAAATTTTCAAAAAAAAAAAAAAAAAATCATAAAATTCCTGTCACTGTTTTCCCACAGATTTTGGACTTATTTCAATATAAAATTTTCTACAGAAAAGCCAGTTATGCTTACGTCCCATTTTACCATCCGTATTATTTAAGAATGAGAAACTCACTGGTCTGGCACTAATGTCAGTGCACAGAGAGATTGAGAAGTTTGTCAGGAGACATCCTAGGAAACGTGAGCTACATAAATTTTTGATAATTCTACATATCCTTAGGTGTGATATTGCAAACATGATATTTTTTTATTCATTCTTTTTTTTACAACTTATAGTTCTAATAGGATTTAAAACATTCTGTTATGTAAAATTATTATGCGATGCTCATTGCCAAAACAATTGTGTTCTGAAAAATCCTTACGAAACAGAAATGTTAAAAACCAATAAAACATGTATTTGTTTAAGGCCTGTGATACAATGTGTTAAGTTTACTGTATTTTTTATATACATCATTAATAGCCAGTGGATTCTCTATGCAAACATTGCAAACAGTTTCCTGACATTACTGCGGCCGGATTGATCAGATGCTTTCATTGCAATCGGTATCGCTTATAACCCAGACAGCGGCCGGATTGATCAGATGCTTTCATTGAAATCGGTATCGCTTATAACCCAGACAGCTCAGCTGAAAGTTACGGGGCAATAGTCACCCCTTCCTTCATTTATGAATAATATATTCATACACCACTTGTTTATGGTGCTAATAAAATTACACACTAAACATTTCTTACATTGTCACCAGGACTCACCAATGCCCCCAACAGCGTTCAGATTTGTACCCACCATACTATTTTAGTATGGATACTGGTGAAACATACATGGATTATAAATGATGAATAGTTTAAAATTATCAAAAACATATCTCTTAGTTAATCATATGAATATCTAGCTGCATATGTTTGTATCCCATTCACCTTCATAAACAGAGATAATGTTACAATACTTACTGAATATATACAGACGGTCCCCACTATAATCCGTACCATTGCTGTCGCATCAAGAGCGATACATCACATTATACGTAAAAAACCTAACCCTGGCACACGAGACCCATTCTCTTGATACACATAATTACTGGTCTTTCTGGGCTATATTAATTTTCCAGGAATACTTGATCTGGTTAGTGCTGCTGCTTCTTCACAGTTTGATCGTCAAAGTTTGCATATGTGTCAAACTGACTCAGAAACTCGAGAGCTACGTCGAAACAAAACTTGTATTGTTCCTGTAAAGAATAAATACATCACTATACATTCTGTAAACTATTTATTATTAGGCTGAAGGTCATTCATTGAATGAGGTGATTTAGTAGTTTCGATAACGAGTTAAGCCAAAATTATTTTTACAATTTGGATTAGGTAGGCCTGAAATTTTTATGTCAAGATAATATTGAGTGAATATGGCTAAGCTAAAGAAGAGTTGTTTAAGGTAATCGTATTATGATAAGTTTGATATGTCTTCATTAGGCTTTCTTGGTTTAGCGTTTTTCTACATATAGTGGTAGCTATATTTCAACGTGTAGTTTAGACATTAAGCTCTTAATCCTATAATTGGATTTTCCCCATATGTCAGGGCCGTTGTGGCTTTCGACTCGGCATTTCAATGCTTAAACATCTGTGGTATACTTTGGATGCCTAGGACTTTTGATTCTTATAAAAAAAAATATGCATAAGTCAATGGAGATTTTCTGTGGGGTTTTGTATGGTATAGCTAACTAACCGTGCTGGTGATAAACTGGTATCGGTTTTCACGAGCTACCTGGACAGCTCGAAATACATCAACGTCTTGGTTGAATCGGATCTGGTCCAGAACGCTGTACACTACACAGAACAGCCCGCTCTTCTTGTTGCCATTTCTGTTTTATATACATATGGTTTTGCATGTTATTAAAAATGTTATTTACAAATGTCACATTTAATAAATCAAAGTTACGCATCATTTACCGTCTAATAACTTATTTTCAGTGCAATTAATAAATGAAATGATATAATAAATAAAATAAATAAAGTGTCTGATGATGACGTTTAATAAATATACACAATCAGGTTGATACTTACAGGCAGTGAACAACGATATTCTTTTTGACCTTGCCCTTACGAGTCTTTTTGTGCCAGGCACTGACACTGTAGACGAGGCTGATTAGGTCCGGGATAGATGGGGGTAGTTCTTCCTTGTTGGACCAGCCAAGCAATTGGAACTGTCTAATCTCAAGTGGTTTATCCTGTAGTTGATATATGAGACCTACGTTACATTGTGATGGTATTATCAATTTAATTCTGTTTCAAATATTGAATTTTTTTCAGGCATGATAAAAAATACAATTGGCTATATCCCCGTCATCTATGGGTCACATGACCAGGGAACGTGAAGTGGGAAAACCTGTTTTAAGCCTCTGTGTATGTTTGGCTGTATGTGATTTTTTACGTGACTGTGCATTTTATTTTAATTGAATTCATTGGATTTCGTCTAAATCCTCGTTGCTGGAATCATTAATATAACAAACATTGGGATAACAATGCTTAAATGATAATGACGGGTGAATCATGTTAATATAAATATTACTAATAATAATAATGAACTTTGATAAATATATAACCCCACACCTAAATTGGCGCTAATGGCCATTCTGAATTTTACTTAAAAGCAATGTTTAGATATATAATTTATATTTAAATATGTTTAAATATATTTGCATGCAATCCGCTGCTAAGGTATTTGATATCACAGGATCATATTTATCGCCTTTCACTTAAAACACAATAAGGGGAAGCAGTCGTTGCAAATCTGATGAAGCCAAAAAAAAAAAATCATCCCCAGCTAATAATGATAACAAAAACTATAAAACAGTCATTTATTGGGGTCATTAGTACAAATGAATTTTGATGCCAAAAATGAGTCTATGGTCACCCCTGCATCCATAACTTCTGTAAATACTTGCACTGATGGGAAAGGAACATTCGAATGTCACGTGATATACTTACCCCATCTGACGTGTTCAGTAGCATTGTTCTGACGAGGTAAGCCGGGTTTGATTGATCGAGTTTTGATATTTCGACGTTGAATGGCCCGATGTTCATTTCAGTGTCTCCCGACACTGGCCAGTATGGCACCTCCTGTAAAATATAGATTGCATAAGGCAATTATAACTTGTCCTACCGTAAATACACCTGAGAAACATCCTAAAAGGCTGTTTATACACGGTAGCAATCTGTCAAATAATCCGTGGCAGATATGAAGAAAATCCTAATCAATGTTAGCTTATTTGAAAGATGGTAAGCATTTCAAATTATCTGGAAAAAGTATGACATTTCTGATTGCACGTAGACAATATGGCAATATGTGAAGATATCATGCAGGTATATCTGCATATATAGACTACAACTGTATTCTCACACAATAATTTGAATAGATAATACTGACGAGACAATACACGATAATACACATGGCTGCATTATACAAACACAAATATCAAAATTATGCTTGGTACACATTCGAACAGAAATGTTCATTTTATGCAGAATGCAGAAACACTCACTTTTTCATTTGTCTGGTTCAGCATCACTATGGTTTGACACTTGTAATCAAAGATCATCCTCCAAAAGTCAACCACAGTGTCCGGCAAGGGGTGCTGGGTGACCAGGAACATGTCTCTCTCAACAAGCCCCTAAAGTACATGATTCATTAACCCAGTAACGGTTATATATATATATATATATATATTTATATATATATATATATATATATATATATATATATATTATTGGTTAGTTTTGATGTTTCATTCACTTGTCCAATGTCGTATATTTGTCAAGAAATTTCTGCACATTTGTTGAATGAACAATGATCATTTTTTTAAAAAATAAAATGCTTTAAATAACATTGTGTGATACAGCCACAGTACAATTGACATATGCGTCATTGATATCATATATTGAATATATTTAACTGACATAAACTTTAATAACCCAAATAACTTACATCGACAAACACTGCGTTGATGTAATTGTTACGCCCTTGCACATGTGTCATAAGATAAGGCCTGGTGGAATTGGCTGTAAATAATAATAAAAATAATAAAAATAACAATGACAATGATAATTAATATTGACAACATACGTCATGTTATATGGACTCATCTAATCAGGAGTGGAGAGTACAGTTTCAGTAAAAAAAGGTCGATTTTTCCTTTATATAATTATTACTCTTTTTGTTTTCTGCGGCTGCAACCAGATAAGGTTGTGGCAAAGTTCAGGATTTTTTTTTAAACTGAACCCGAATAGCGCTTCACTTCACAATGTTTAGCCAAACTACTTAAAGTTATAGGTAATAAGTATACCGTATTTAATAAAACCACTGCCCATGTGTCTTATATGTACATGACATGTGCTTACATATCTTTTGACCCAGATTACCGAAATTAGCATCATTGCAATATAACTTTTACTATACCATGTGGTATATTTTGTCCTTATAATGTGAGATGAACTAAATTAGTATAATATAAGAGCATTCGAAGATAAAACCACTACAACCTGGAACAATTAGCTTCTCTCGGTTCTTCTTTTTGTTCTCGGGCATCAGTCCTTCACATCTTTCTTGTGCTGGTGGAACTCTCAGCTCAGCAAGGTTCTGGTGGAACACTTGATAAATTAATGAAAAAGAACACGCACACAATGCGTGATGGTTGAATGAGTGTTAAGTAAAAGTGAGATTGTAACATTTATCAGTTTACAATGATAGATATACAGTCTATCGAGCAGATATATTGTCAAAGGCATGTTAACCATATTGGCAAGGACAGAATTGCTGTCATCTGGACGAACTACTTAATATTTATGCCATAGTAACATATACCTGGTATCTATCCAATACTATTTGGTTAAATACAGACTAAAAAAATGTATATAAAATCAATCCATGCAACAGTTTCTTCAATATATGGACATTTCTCTGATTCCGGATCAGCTGGGGTTAGGTATTTTACAATCAATAAACTCACCGAAAATTCCTCTTGCAGCTTGGTTTTTCCTGTTTCCGAGTTCACCTGGAGGCGGGCGCGGTACTCTTCTTTGAATAACGGTGTGGTGATTGATGTATCGACAGAGTACAGATATTCAATCAAGGCATCGTGCAGGAATATGTACTGGCCCTGAAACAGCGTATTTATCTATTTAATCCAGTGATCATTTCACTTAACAGACCTCAGTGAAACCTCCGTCTTTTTTCACCCCCCCCCTTTATCCGGGCCCGCACCAAACTAATTCGGGTTTCTCAGAGATATGTCCCTGCACAAAGGTTCGTTTAAATCGGTAAAGATGTTTTGGCGTATTCCTCCAAATAGACAAAAATATTAACCATACTGAACCCTACTTTTAATTTTTATATTGTAGTTGAGGATTAGCAACCCAGAAAGCACGAACTGCTCCTGTAAAAAAAATTTGCCGGTCATTTGGACTGATAAGTGCAATATATACAGGTGCACGGAAAAGTCTGTAATTACGTCCTAATCACAAATATATCACACACCAATATATAATATTATATATATATATATATATATATATATATATATATATATGTAGAATGCGTGTAGCCGTGTTAGACTCTTAGTGTATACATAACAGGATGAAAACGTCTTAGTGTTGACTAACTGTTTAATTTCATCAGGTGTCAAGTGGAAAGGTATAGAAATCTATTACTTGTGAATGTGCCGATGGTGTTATCCCCGTATACTTAAACCTCTAAAAAGAATTTTTCATGTTTACAGCCTTAATTAGAATCAGACGCAACATTAAAATCCCTCTTTCCTGAAACACCACTTCTCTCAATTAAACAACCCCATAATCTAAAAAAATAGTACAAAATCAAAGCTTCAAATATGGTAACACCAACGGCACATTCCCAAGACCGCGCTGCCGCACATGCCCACTCAAAGTCCGCAACGAAACCCTAATTATCCATGGTGCCAAACAACCCACTCAAGGACACTTTGACTAAACCAGTAAAAGTGTAGTCTATGCCATATTATGTAAAATATGTCCAGGTGTTATTTATATACGCGAAACCATCCTTATGCTAAGTCTCAGAATTAATGGCCACAGACAGTCCATTAAAGCGCTAGACACATACTTACCGGTCGGAGAACATTTTTCTCAACAGGAACACTCGTCAGAATGCATGCAGATTTGCGTTCTAAAGAGCCACCTTCCCGACACACGACAACGACATATATGGGAACGAAATTTATTGACAAATTTGACACCATAAGAAAAGGATTAAATCGCGATGCCGGCTTCATGGCACACTTCAGACATTGAGACCTACCATAATATTAATAGCACCGAAGGACCCCTCCATATCGATAATGACGTAACGTCATTCCTCGTGCATACGTGCACATTCCCGCAACTGATACCGCCGTGTTATGAGATCACCTCTCAGGCTTACACACAATAACAATATCAAGTAATCGACAAAGGGCAGCATCTTACACGTTAACTTTCTGATACAGACTATTAAATATATCATTTAATAAACCATTTATATATGGATTATCTCTATTCATAATCATGGACTTGCACAACCAGATCGCCACCACATTAGTTGTCAAACATCATCAGCATTAAGCCGATGAGCATTATGAACTTCAAACCCTTAATGTGTCAGAGGACATGAACTCAACCGGGACACTCATAACCTAGTATCATGGGTTAATAACAATGACACACTCGGAACCTGGGTCAACATGGTACAAATTCAGAGTAGCCAATCAAAGATCCATCACACTATACCATGTTTTATGGTCATTAGAAATTGTTTATCTAACATATATATATACAGTTGATTTCCATACCTTTCCACATGACACCTGATGAAGAAGCTATAAGCTTCTAAAGCTCGTGGTTGATTTATACAGTTAGTCAACACTATGGCGTCTTCATCCTGTTATTTATATATATATATATATATATATATATATATATATATATATTTGCCATTTTAACATAACCATTTGTTATTTATAGAGTGATGTATAAATATGTTTATGTGTCACATACCTGTGTTTGGACCATGTTCATCCTCTGTTCTCGCAGTTTCTCGACCGTCTGAAAGATGTTTACTGCATCCTTTTCTTCTACCTGTTCCAGCAGCATGTCCAAGGCAATATATGTACCGGTACGGCCCACGCCAGCGCTGTAGCATGGATATATACATGCGCAGATGTCAATATGGAATTGTCCGAATTGTAGAAAAATAAACAAAACATGGAATAAAAACATCGAATGCGCGTGTTGCCTCAGGTGATTCCAAGTGGTCTGTTTGAAGATGATTTAAAATATAAGATTTAATTAAGATATGTGCACCAAGTACTTAAATATATTGTTCCTAATACTTGAGGTGATGTAACACACTAAGTATGCATATTTTATGTAACATTTGCAGTGGAAATATACTGGACTCATGACATATATATATATATATATATATATATATATATATATATATATATATATATATATAAATATATATATTAGAAAAAACTGATATAGAAAAACATTATTAAGGTTCATGGCTTTCCGCTCATAGTTTTGAGGCCGTTCTTCATCAGGGACATCCGCCATGCACGAATAAACCATCATCTCACAACACCATACGCCATTTTACATTCAGTTACGGAACCTCTGTGTATTTATTCTGATCTCTGCCCTACGGTCCCCGGTACTAATCTTCACTGTAATCTACGATAACCAGATCTATATGTTGTGTTTGATATGAGAAACTGGTGACGGACATTGGTGTTGAGTTGATTTGGTTGTGTTAAGGAGGCAAAACGAACACTAACTTTATATATGTATATATATATATAAATTATATATATATATATATATATATATATATATATAAGGTATGTGATAGATCTGATTCATATCTATCACATACCTGAATATATAATGCTCTGTTGCATCCCTATGCGACCGTGGAAGAAAGACTGCATTTACACAGATCATATATATATATATATATATATATATATATATATATATATATATATATAATACTCTGTCATTATATGATCAATTATATAAATCCACCTGTGACTTCAGTGACATATATTTAAGCATTTATCACTTAAAATAAATCTACAGGCAGTATGAAACGTCTCCTTGAAAGGAAAATCCAGTACCCTGTAGTCCTCGTTTATGTATGTTTTTCAACTAGAAGTATACGTGTATAGTATTTCGGAAAATGAAACGTGCGAATATGCACCGTACGCTTACGCAGTTAGTACATATATCCTACAACACATAATTTAAATATAAACTGGCCCTACCTGCAGTGAACGATCGTGGGTCCTACAGCTTTATCGTCGTATGTCCGGACCTTCTTCCTGAAGTTAAGCAGGGACGCCGCTTGTCGCGGGATCCCTTTGTCTGGCCAGGACGTGAAGTGTAGGTGATACACCCGTCTGGTTTCACCCTGTTTATGTCATGTTGTTTACATAAATTTAGAGGTAAAAGTAGTTTGATATGCTAGTCTGTACACCGTCTGGTTTCACACTGTGTATGTCATAATGCATACACACTATTACATATATATTGTAGGGTAATATGCTTGTCACTATAAAACAGTCAAATTTCACCCTATAGATGTCATTATGCATACACACTATTAAATATATAATGTAGATTAATATGCTAGTCTCTACATATGCTAGTCTCTATATTTTGGTGAGAATGCCTAGCTTGTATATTCGAGTAAATGAATGAATACGTCACACCTTATATAACAGACTAGGTGTAGTGAACATGTTGTATACAATCTCATAAACACACGCAAAAGGTACAGCCATTTAGCTTAATGTAGTTATAGCTGAAATCATATGCGACATATAACATATTGGAATATGAGAAAATTGAAAGAACAAAAATAAATTTTTATCATTGTAAAGAAAAGAAAAGTGTAAGATCATATTGTAACTGAAAACTAACAGTGGGTTAACCGAGCGCAGACATAATTCAACACACATATATCAGCAATGACAATTATAGCCTGGCATCCTTAAAATTTGTACGTTTTTTACACCAGTAGGCGGATGAATGTAGTACAAAACCATTATTTCTGTATAAGAAACATATAAGTGTACCTTGTGTGTTACACTCAGTGTGTGAGTAACATTGTCTGCTAACCCTAGTTCGTCATCCAACGTGATATCAATATCCCCAAAACGAACAGAGGCCTCCGAACCCTTCGCCTCAGGCCAATACTGCATGGTTTTGGACTGGAAAGATGAAAAACGAAAGACTCTGAAAAGGTGGTTTAACTATATATTTAAATGCTAGATAGTTGCATAGGTGTTTATGCCACCCCACTGGAATGAATTACCTCAAAAACAGAGTTTTGCCCGGCCGTATAAGGCTAAACCCCGCCTCTGGAGTTGCAGAACTTTCAACTTTTATCATATAAGTATATTGAAACTCCTTGATGCAACCATGTAAACAATATGTATCTAGGAACAATTGTTATGCAAACGCTCACAGTTCAAAAGCCTTTTTCCCTTTTTTTTTACATTCTCAAATAGTTATATGGTTTTTAATTTGAGGAAGACATTTAAAATGAAGATGATGTTCAGAGCTCTTGTTAGGATATTAAATAATCATTGTGAGTAAAATCAAATGCATACTGCCTAAATATACGTACAAAAAGTATTTTCTCAACGAAGGTTCTATATATATATATATATAAATATATATATATATATATATTTATATATTAAAATAAATTTATTTATTTTACTTGGATTGTAATAATAATTAAAAAACTAATCAAGGCAGCCTCCAAGGCTCAGACGATTGCGTTTGGTTGTCTGTAGGGGTGGTGGAAACCGGAGAACTCGGAGTAAACAACCAGTTTGCACGGGCAACTACAACCCACTCTCATGGCAGGGGATCGGGGATAGGAGAAATATCCGATATTTTGCTAAGACAAGTGTCCGACTGAAATGGTAGGTGTTTCATATGTATATATGTTCTGCAAAACGGACCTTATTTGATTACCAGTCTCATAAAATTTCGAAATTAAAATAACACTCACCTTTGCATTTTCAACCACTTTAGTTAGCATGACAATGATATTTGCGTTTACCTCCCACACCATTCTCCAAAAATCATCGACGGTGTCTTCTTTTGGACCTGCAGGTAAAAAACCAAACAGACTAACAATTACTTACGTTTTCATACGTTATAAAACTACTCATTGAAATATAACTGTTTGATTGTAAAGAACATGCAAGAAAAAAGTGTGACCTGTACCTTATCACAGTTTATTGGACCAGAGGTATTATCAATTAGTTTCTTTTAATAACATAAACAGAACACATGATATAATACCTGACTATTTACATATAAATTTTGTTAGTAATATAGGCATCGCTGCATATCTTTGTAACCTTCAAGCCATCACCTAATCTCACGTCCTTTGTAATAAAAAGTCACATTTTGGACGGAAGTTAGGAGACGAGTGTTAGACACTATGGTAACCATTTACTGTAAAAGTTTCAGTTGCAACAATAATATTTAACCCAATCCTTGCAAATACAACGAACCCATGACGAATAAGGAAAGGTTAGAATCTTGAAAATGCATGCCATTAAAACTTAGCTGCCTGTTTATCTCATTGTAGCAGAGAATATCTTAAATCTCATTCTTTGATTTATCAAAAGACTTACCTTGCGCCGCTATGTAAGCCTTGGCCTTCTTATTACCCTGTTTCCAATATATACAAAATATAAACCAATAACATTTGTAAGACATTTTAGGCTGGACTTATGACCACATATTTCAGCTGGGAGGCAGGGAATAATAACACTATGAAACATATGTAGAAACCAAAAAAAATTGACACATTTTTTAACAAGCCTAAAAAATATCCCAAAACCACTTTCTTTTTTGTGTCCAAATTTTGAATATAGTCTTCAGCTTTCAACAGCTTTAGTATTCAAGCACACTTAACCAAACACAACTTCTTGTCCTTTTAAACATCTTAATAAAAGTTCTATGTTCTTTACATTTTATTCTTAAATTTTCCTTTGATGTTGAGAAAAAATGCATATCCTAAATTACACAAGGTCATTTAGTGTTACTGATTGTGTAAAACATTTGTATCCTACAAATTGCATTTTTTGAGGATATGTTCGCACATTAGTTCTTACCCATTCTTTACAAATACAACTAGGCAGACTGTACTCACGTCTATATAGTTGGCATTGATATAGTCAGAGTGAGGGTCATTGTCAAGTTTCTTCAGGATAACCCGACTATGGTCATCTGAAAACAGAATCATGTATCTAATACACCTATATATTTTCTTGGGACACTGCTGCTTACTTTATATTTTATGGGGACATGGGATTAAGAATATGGATAGCCCATTAAATTCGTTGTTTAAAATTAGCTGGTTTGAGTAACTTTTAATTCAGATCATCTAATATCCTGAAATATAATTTCTGCAAGAACATTAAACTCATTAGTAATTAATTGAGAAAGACATGTTTTGCTACTTCAAATAGTTGATTCTTAGCATCGTGTTCTCCGTATGGGAATGCACCGGCTTTTTATGCACCATTAATGCACGATACTTCTTTATAGTTAAATAATGATAGAGTCAGCCTGTCATTATCTTGAGTATACAGATGAACTAACAGGCCCTTATGTTACGGTATTTATTCTTGTTCAGGTTTTCAGGCTTTGATCCCTCGTCGATGGATTGAGAAGCATCATTGATACTCTGAAACATAAGGACGACAGTTATAATAATAAAAATATATCAACTGTATTCCTTCTTCTGGTAACATGACGAACCAAAACTCTTCTAGTAACAGCTCAGCTCTGAATATTTATACTTTACAAAACTTTAATTTTTATCCTATATTTATCATTATTTTACAAACATGATGCAATTTTTTAACATTTCATTAACATATTCCTTGTTTAAAAAGCACTAGTATGTGTCCTTCATAAATTGTCTTTTACGCGTACACATTGGATTAAGATTATTAAACAAACGTGAAACAGACATAAACGGCTGATATTGTAATTTATAGTTGGAAGCATAAGGCCAAACACGTTTTGAGTAATGTATATACAAAGACTAAGTAAACACCTTGTGTTCATCCTTGAATGCGGCCTTGTGCTTTTTATCTGCGACAATTTTAGGAAATTCACTGATGGGTATCACGTAGTCCTTAGAATCTCTGAAATGTAATATTACCATTCAATATTTGTAGTCTGACCTTTTTGAGACACGGCTTAATATGCATTCTGCAAGGTCTTTGTCGGCTTTTAAGGCCTATATGTTCTAAGTGAAATTTCTAAATAGATTTAGACTAGATTTCAATCTTAGAAATCATTTAAATGTTATTTCCAAGAAAAACGATTCTTGTATGTGGAATCCTAGCTTTTTCCCTAAAATATAACTTAGAATACCCATGCAGTGTTAGGCCAAAATATATTTTGAGCACTCGCCTGTTCGCATAAACTATTCCTGTCTTTTTTGCCTTTATTTCCTTTTTAGTAAGTTCAGGAGTACATTCATCTTCCTTTTCAGTGTCACCTCCAGGTGGATCGGATGATGGACTGATAACAGGAACAATAACAGGAAGGCTGCTGGTTTGTGAACTAGTTTTAACAGTGCTTGTATCAGCTGGATTATTGCCAGTGTTGGAGCAGGTATTAGACGCGGATCCTTTGACCGCAGTACTTGTCTGAGCAGATTTGTTTACACCATGATGGGCGTCAACCTCGTCAAACAGATTAGCATATGGATTGAAAACTCCTGCATTCCCCAAAGCTAATAGGGACCAAAAGTGAAAATTATGTTCTGTCGGTATAATTACATTTTATTACATATAAACACATATAATATATATAAAATTATTTGAAACTACATGTTAGTACATTGGTTCCATTATCGCAAAATATAAAGAGGTTAGTTTTGCGATTAGTCCTGTTCCATAATCGCCATGGAGTTTACTCATTTGTTTATCCTTCTTTAAATTTTAAGATATTTCCTTATTCAAAAATATTAACACATAAAATATTCTAAATGTAGTTTAAACTATCTTAATAAGGGAAAAGAATAAAGAGCGACATGAATTTTTTATCAGATATGGTATCAGCTTAAATCAGGCAATAATGTACATTCTCTAGAATATGTCTACCAAGTGCTCGCAAAATTGACACAAGAATTGAGTAAGTTTAGACAATTTTACAAACATTTGTAGGGTGCCCCTTCCTTGTTCTCCTGCAAAGTTGCCTTGACGAAGTGTGGCTCATCATTTATGGTTTTCTTTTTTCTATTCCTGCATTTTAACACGTAATATCACCTTTCTAACATATACACACACACACATATATTTATTCAATAATGGGCCAGATATTTCCTTATCTTCAAGGTATTAGACAACTGATTTTATAAATGTAATTTTAATAATATCTAAATACGAGGAAAGAAAGAGTGAGTTTTCTATGCCTGAATTTTATCACATGGCATCACATTTACTATATATATATATATATATATATATATATATATATATATATATAATTATTTTAAAATACTAAACAAAGCTGATCTTACACCATGTGAAAGTAGTTAAGACTTTAACTTCAGGAAATGCTAATGCAGTCTCATTATGTTTCACACAGGGAATATACACACTTACCTCACGTATAACACCCCGAAGGCGATGATTAACATGATTAACACCACGGCTGCCACAATAGGACCGATAATAATGCCAATATCTGGTGTAGGCTCCATGGTACCCCTTGTGCTTGTATCCTTTATCATGGGGCTGGTATAGTCAACATATAGCACTGTGGAACTGTGTACACCATGGTCAATAGTGTTTGGTGTTTCAGTCGTTTCAGATGATGATGTTTGAGTAGGCGGGGTTGTTGATTCTGTTAAATAAAGGTATGGTCTATTATTCTGTTCGCATGGATATTGTGTATAATCTTTAGGAGGTGGTCTTTTGAGACAGGTCAGTTATAAATAATGTGGAGGCTTTCGGTTCACTTAAGGGTGGTCGTAATCGACAGATGGTCTCATAAGAGTAATAATCTTTCAGACAGGTTCCACTTTATACATATATATATATATAAATATATATATATATATATATATATATATATATGTGTGTGTGTCTGAATTTACTTATGAGAGAGAGAGAGGAGAGAGAGAGAGAGAGAGCGAGGCACTCCTGTATTTGTATCTTTACCAATAACTTAAACATTTTATTCACCTCAAAATGATTCTTTTACGATATAGGTTCCTGGTAAGTGCACATGAAATTTTTACACGTATGGTGCTGTTATAAACTTGGACCAGAGTTATTGCGGTTTACGTGTTTCTTATAATAAAAATACATAGGTAATCCGTTGGTTCAGTTTATGCTGGCTTCTGTCCCCATATTCTACGACCCACTATTTTACACATTTTACGATATCACCTATGAATGTGTTATTTGCCCAATTACTTTTTCATTTTCATTGACGACCATTCATGCTAGGGCTAAAGAAATGCAAAATTAGTGGGCAATTATCGTTTTTTTTATATAAACTTTCATAAATGCATGTATGAGAATACCTGGTATTGGGGTAAATGTCGTAGTATTACTCTCTGTCCACTTGTGTTCATCATTATAAACTGTCACCTGAATTTCATGCGGTTTCGTCATTTTATCGGCATTAATGAACACTTGTACTCGCCTCTCCGTAAGTTTGAACCAATCAAAAACATTCCATGGTGTGTTAGATCTATCAAGTAATCTTCTCCTGATGTCAACCTTAAAATAATTTCTACAGTTATGACCGTCCTCCAAGAGCTGAAAATAAACAAAACACAGCACTTGCTGGGATATATTTACTCTTATAATCCACGTGAGTGTGTATTCCTAAATAAATCTTTAGTAATAAGTAGGTCATCCCTCACTGAGCAAACTCTGACTATTTTTGCTGTTTTAGGGTTATGGCCGTCACGATCTGACAGCCACAAAACACCGTGGCTTCTCCATTTACCAGCGGCGTAGGTTCAACTATGTTTCAAAGCAAAATACATAAACATGGGTGTTTTGAGGTAAGGACTACGGAATAGGGAATATTTTGTTAGCATACGCATTTGAGATATAAACAGATGTTCCTTGAAATGCTACAAATTTTGATTTTAAAATTTTGCAGTTGAGGCAAATAGCCCCTGCCGTCTTTCATTGCCTACCAGAAAGATGTTCGTTTTGAGTAGATAACGTCTGGCGGAAAAAAAGCTGAACATTTGGACACGTAAAACGAATAAGCTGAACTTTATGTTACAGCAATCAATATTTATTGACCTTAAATAGTTATCCCTGACCCGTTACCTTTTTCGTATTTCTGAAGAACGATTAAGGTGAGATTTCATCAACTGGGGCCCATATTTTCCTTCTATAAAGTAAAGATTTTTTAAAGTTTTTGCAATAGTAGTTTGGTTAATTCACCTTGTTTTATTTAGGCCTCGGAGCTATCTCAAGATCCTGTTTTTATTTTCCGTTTAACTTAACTGTTGCACTAGCAATACACAACATGTATATATTCTGAAAGCTTAAAAAAGTCTATGATAAATGAAACTTTATGCTTTTCTAAAATTTGATACAAATTTAGTAGTTTAATAAATTTCATCTTTAAATTGATCTTTTTTAGCCATTTATGGTTTAAAACTTTCCTGTTTCAAGGAATGCAGTTGTGAACATTTATTCTAAAATTTGTATTTTCTTTATTTTCATTTGTTACTTATCTTTAACGGGATGCTATTTAGAGGTTAACACTTAACTAAATCCATTCGTGTACATTTAACATTAAAGTTGCCTATAAATTAAAGATGTCGAGAGAAAACATCCCAAATAAAAATGTCGGGGTGGGGGTGGGGGGGTGGGGGGCTATATTTTACGTGATATCCACAGATAATATACTAAAATAGTTGTTTTAAAATCGAAAACCTGAAATTCATAAAATCTAAATAAAATCAATCAAAGTAAGAAAACCAAAGCTTTCTATGCATTAAAATAAAAATATCCCGAAGGAATGGACGACGCGGTTCCTTCAAATGATTAATCAGACCGGCTGAATCTCTTACATTCACTCCAAAAGATGAAAAAAAGTTCAAAAACAATAAAATATATAAAGATACACTTACATCTCTCTGGAGAGAGAATATAGAGAGAGAGAGAGGGAGAGACCAATATAGTCCTAATAAATAAACACAATCACTAAGTCCTGTATACTCCTTGGGTATTTACAGCACTCGAAGTACACTTTTTTACACTTTTCCGGATCACATGATGGACGAGTACACGTGATTTCGGAATGTCACCTCTTAGCTCATGGTTTACATATACAGGGAGTCGCTAGCGCCTCACACTTCCAATCAACACAGTTCCTCACTGAAATACACGTTGCAAAGTCCAAAAAGCACTGACAGTTAGGCTCACAGTCACCTCTGTAGTAATAATGATGAAATGTCTCTTACAGCTGATGCCACCTGGATTCATCACATAGAAGTAACTGAATATGCACACACACGACAATATTCAGTGTCACTATGGTTTAATGTGAATCGCCCTGACCTCATTCTGGATGCACGCATGGTAGATACACATCGCCGACAACTGCGATATCCACTCAGAAGTCCGTTACAGAGGTGTCTACGTGGCCGTCCTCTGACATTGGCGCTGAACGCTCAGGAACAATGTCTTCTGAGTTGTTTCAGACACAGAACAAACACATACCCGCCTCTGGACTGCAGACAACCGTCAGACTACACTTAACTGGCGCTCTTACTCAGAGCTCTTACTCTTGTAACGAGGTCCGGTTATCCATGGACTGTTATATATACGCCTGCTGACGTCACAAGTTCTGACGTCTTCTTACCAATCATTTCACAGAACTACACGGCTTGTCACTAACTGCATGAATACTAAAAAGGACAAACCCTGAGAAAAAGCTAAATAAGAAGGTGCGCTGCTTTTGATGTCTACAATAAACAATGTTGCTATAGGAACCGTCTAGTTATTAGTCAGTTCCAAAGTGAATTAAACTACTGAAATCAACATCAAATGAGGTATATGTGTACTCTAACCTAAGTTCTGACGCTAACATTTAAACATGATACTCCATATTAATATACAATAAATTATAAAAATATTGATCTGGTTATGCTCCTTACATGAATATGTAATAAAATACAAGTCACAGCCCTCTGGTGACCATAGAGCACGTTCGGAAGCCTATCAAAGGCAATACACCATCGATAATGACCAAGCCGTGAGAAAGTTAATTCATTAAAACCTGATCTAGGGAAGTCTTCGAGTGTTCGTGCCATAGTTGTTTGTTACTCAATACTGGTTTAAAAACTGCCTTTCCAATTAAGTATATAAACAAACATAAATACAAAAAAATATTTGGTATATAATATATATATAATACTTGTACAGCTGGACCTGGACATCTGCCGTACAATGCCAGACCACCGTATCTTCCTTTTTTTTGCCAAATTCACTTTTCTTGCACGAAACAAAAGGCAGAGTTTTGATGTTCTGCTGAACTATTTCGATGAATTTTTTGGCGCAATGCCTGTAAAAACATTATGAAAACCAAGGCACAGAATGAGATCGAAGGAGAAACAGACTGAGGCGACAGAAGGAAATGGAGGGAAGCTGACTGAGTTGTAGGAAGGAGATCGATGGAATTTGAATGAGGTGGCTGAGGAGATCTATGGAGTTTGACTGAGGTGCAGAAGTGGATAGATGGAAGCTGACTGAGGTGCAGTAGGAGATCGACTGAAGCTGTCTGAAGTGACAGAGCGAGAGCGATGAAAGTTGACTGAGTTTACAGGAACGAATGAAAGTTGAACAATGGCCTAGGTGCAGAAAGTGATAGAAAGAAACAGACTGAGGGGAAAGAAGTAGATAGATAAAAGCTGAATTAGGTGCAAAATGCGATCGATGGAAGTGGGTGTAGAAGGAGATCGATCGAAGCTGACTGAGATGCAGAAGGAGACCGGAGGAGGCTTGCTAAGATTGCAGGATGAGATCGACGGATGCTGACTGAGATTGCAGGATGAGATCGACGGAAGCTGACTGAGATGACAGAAGGAGATCGATCAAAGCTGACTGGGGTGCAGAAGGAGATGCTGTCCTGTTGAATGGGGTATCTCGGACACGATACAGCTTCTGTTGGTTTGCAAAATAAGGGACGAGATCCAAGACTTGCTATAACATTTCGTGACATTTGATAACAATTTGGCAAGGAAGAGGATGTGCATGTTACAATGTAATGACCAATTCTGTTGTTGTGGCTAAGCTGATTAAAAAAAAAAAAAAACTAATGTAAAAAAAACATGGGGAGACAAAGCTAAAAAGGTTCAAAATCTTGTGTACTCATTTTTCTGATATTGGAGATAAATACATTTGTATTTCCTTGAGCAGGATTTTGTTTCTGGGTGTCACACTTTCATTTTCCATTTCAAAGAGGTCAGTACAGAAAACAAGAGCACCCTTGGGTGTCATATTAAGAATGGCTACATAACATCAATAATATAGCCATCAATGTGATGATAATGCACAAATCATATCCATGGGAATTAGGATGTAGGGACATGATACTTTGACATGGTCTGGTAATCATCTTGTAAATCCAAATTAGGCTACTGTGACCTAGAGATATGTACTATGATACTGATGGTGTTAATCATTATAGTTTTAATGATTTGGCTGAGTGTCACAACTCATGGGGCAACTGTATCACGATGGAAAATGCATGAGACGATTACATCCTTAATAAAAAAATATATTACCATAAACATGACGGTCACATTTGCTCCTCCTATTACCCTCTTAGTTGCTAAATCAGTAATCACGGGCTTATCTGGATCTGAAAGGGAAAATATTGTTAATAAAGGGAACATTAGTGTATTCTTATACAGTCAGAAAGGGGCTTTCCCAGATATATACTATAATATTATTATGTAGTGTCGGACAGTTATTGAATATAATTTAGACAATTTAGACAACTAGATATGTTAGTAATGTTATACATGAATTAAAGGGATTATTATTAATCGCAAAAGCGATTTATCGGTAGGAAGTGAATCCATTAAAAAAGAAAACTCCACTGATAAGGGTGAGATAAAAACAATGAAAACCTTATGAATATTTAATGTGGAGATTTGTTGAGTTCATGTAAATGCACAAGGTTTAAGTAATTTACCTGCATGTTCATTGTTCATTACCATAAAGCGACACACTTACCACCACAACTTGTTCTAACGGCAAATGTACGTTCTGCTATTCCCCTAAATTTGACATGACCTTCTCCTTGGTACCAAGGAACTACCCTCATGGTGTATTCCTTATAGAACTTCAGACCAGTGACAGTTACTTCCAGCCTGTCCTTGGTGTCATCGTGTTTAAACGTTGCAATGGGAGCCCAGTCATTTGACCCATCTTCTTTTACATCTACCGTGTACTCTCCCACTGGACCTTCACCCGAGTCAAGGTAAGCATAAGTACCCCTCTTAAACTGATAGAAGACGATCCGTACATGGTTTGTGTTATCCACTGGTATTGCTGTGTTTTCGTTTCGCCAGTAAAGTTTTGGCAACTCTATAACAAATCAAGTAATGTAATACATACATGGTTTACATATAATTTAGGGAAATTTAATTCCAACATGATACATTATATAAGCCTAACTTTTAGTTATAGGTTCGCAAAAAAAATTTCTTATATTATAAAATAGGGCCTAGTATAAAGGGAAACTTCTTATATTAGCAACAATCACAATGTATCAAGTAAGAGCAAATATTCCAATATTCGTTAATTATTGGTATTTCAATAATGGTATCAAGTGTCATGATACTGATTATACAAATTATACGTACCATATAAATAATGGAAATGTTAGATATTATACATATACCAAAATGAAAATATAAGTCATAAGTAAGATGAACAGTTGACCACAGAAACATGTGTATTTATACATATTGTATGTATTTAACAGACGTAATGTATCAAGAAGGACTAAATATTATATTTGTTTAATTATTTTCAAACATGAATATGATATGTTATGAATCTTTGCTAAACATATTATCATTGAAAATATACCATATATATATATATTAAATGATCATAAATTCTAAAATTAAAGAAAAAAATAAAGTAAAAGGTTTATCACAAAAACAACAGGTTTTATAAACTTAATAACATAACTAAGATATTTGCGTGAGCATTAAGAGCGAAAGGACCTACTTCTATTCTCGAAGCCAAACACTTGAACCTCACACAGCTGTAGCCATCCATGACCTCCCTCATCGTTTAACCCTTTATCGTTAGTCCTCTGTAGACTGACCCAGCTGCCGACTAATGTACTGTTACACTTGAACGTCTCCCCCACACGATGTTCTACCCAGCCTGCCTTGTATGTACAGTAGACATGCTGTGTTATATTGCTGCTGTTGCCAACACGGATATAGAAATCTCTCAAGCGCTCATCTGTAGAAAGGTTGATCAAGATTATGATTGTAGTTAGAACAAATACATTTCATTCGTCATCTGTCGACTTAAATACAATCTCTATTTGAGGCCGAGGTGATGTTCCTTACTTTTAATGATAAAATAGTTCTTCCTGTGAAGGCGACTCGATTGTATTATTTTTCTAATTAAACATATAGCATACCATGAAGGCTTTACAAAATAAATTCTGACATTTACACCTTATAGTTGCTTATGAGCACGAAAACTGCAGCCTGTTTGGCTCATTTTCACATAAATCTGAATATAATGTATTGCAGCCATAATGTCACCTCCGATCAATACAAAACAAGAAATATGACATGTGTCTTAGATCGGCTACAGATAAAAAGATAACGGACAAACATTACCGATTTGGTTGAGGTTATGCAAAAAGTTCATACAAATTATGGAATGGAGGTTAATGACACCTTGCATAATGGCTAGAGCCAATCAGACCAAGGCAAACGATTCATTACAATCTGTCTTCTGGAGGAACTCTGACAACAGGTTATAAATATTCATGTTTTTACACGGGTGGTGAGCAAATGTTTTAACAAATAGAATATCTGAATTTAGATGAATAGAAATGAGAACATTTGAAAGGGAGAGTGTGTTTCCGGGCAGAATCATAACGTTTCACGAAGTGATGCTCTCTTTTTTTTAGATTTAGAAATTACAGCCATGTAATCAATTGTAACATTCAATTCTGAACCCATTTGATTCATTTATTAAAATGTTAAATTAGTTTTTAACGTTTTAATAGATAAATATCAACATTATATAATAATAATCTGTGTCAGCTTCCCGATATGCATTTATAAAATAGTTACTGATTTAAAGTGTCAAAATACCCTTTTGGTCGGAGGATGAATACATACCTCAACCTTTATTTAGAGTATGAATTGAACCACTTGACTTATAATAAAATCTAAAAATGTTTCTTATAACTTAAATCATATTAATCTTTAGATATTGTATATGGGCAAATTTAATTTTTATATGATTTTTATTAATTTGGCCAAAATACATACAACTATTCTCCCTTCCTAGAACTGTAATATTCACGATGACATAGAGTCTCTGTAGGTTCACCATCCACCAGGCGTCCTTGTCTGTCCCGTCAGCAGTAGAAGCACATCCTTCTTCTGGTTTAGTGTTATCCCGACCTTTACCGTCTACGGCGAACCCGGCGGAGTTGGAGTAATGTGGATCCTTGTGGAACCAGGTACTTTTCTGCTGAGCTAGCTTATGTTGTGCCACATTTTCTATACAGTTCGTCCCTGTAGATACAAATATTTGTTTAAATCAACGGAAATTGTTTTGCGTGCACAAGTGATTTTATATTTTTTTAAAGCTCTGGTGATAAATTTGATGTTTACATGGATTGGAAAAATAGTTCTTTAATAACTATTGCGAATCACTCTCCATGTGCCGAGCGTTTAACCCCTCGACTGTCGAGGCTTCACCTTAGTTAGTGTAACTAAATGTTCATGTGATAACGGATTCTAAATTCTAAAAAAAGGGTTCGTTTAGTATACTGGTGACTGCTGCAGGTGAATTGATTCAGGCTTAAATGGCTTAATCGAAGGACATTGTGATTACATTTCTGCCTATTTTATTACGGCTGATAACGCAACAATAATCGAAAGAAAAATGTAGCTGTTTAACCATAATATATAACGTATAACATGACCAGCTACAATTTTATTTCCACACTTTTTTAAAACCACACCTGTAATCGAAAGCATGATGAATATATTGAATCAATGTTTAATATATGAACTGACAAACTATATCCATGGGAAGGTATACCCGATAGCTAATTATGAAATGTTAGGAAGGTATAGTTATACTATCAGGTAACGGTATCCGGTATATAAAATTGTGTATGGAACAGGACACCGTGGCATGTGTATGAACACCGACCTATTCAGAATCCAACTACAAGCATACACACAATGAAGAACAACTTAACATGTTAATGGTGTGATCAAATATTTATGAAGCAGAAACACGTCTCAGATTTTATCGAGATATCATGTTAATGGTTTGTTAATCTGTTTTACTAACCCGATAAAAGCACCAGCTGTACTGTAACCCGGAGCAAGATGTCAAGATTTCTGTTTGAAGACATGTTTGATTATCAGGACACAGGTAAGGATGTGAACGGAAGATTCTTCCTGCTTGTAAACCCGCACACCGTATACTGCGTGTTACCGTACCGCTCCACTTGATCGAACATGCTGTATGTTTTGTATGACATGACAAAAGTACTTATGTGTAGATATATATGTTTGCAGATATCCCATATTTTTATATACTTTTTTACATAGACTTTTTCACGGTATGTTTGCTTTGAATATGCTTTGATAATGTGATATGATTATATGACAGAATCTTTAAATATGTGTTCATCCATTACATGCTATAAAGTCTGAATGAATGTAAGACCTATCTCATGAGAATCTAATCGTTTCCTTAATAGGTTAGTATATGTTTAGTTACTATATATTATAATTATCATGGGTAAAGTTTAGTTTTTCCTTAAAAATCCTTCACTGTATCCATGTAAATTTCGATAATAATTATAGAAATTATATTTGTCGTTATGGAAATTGTCAACTATACAATGGTTACTTCTGAATGCTTAAGATTAAACATGTAATAAGTGTATAATCTGGTTAGGTGATAGAAAGAATTATACTAAAAGAAAGGTGCTCTTGTTTGAACCCTTAAAGTTTCGTAAGAATCGACTAAGTTTTGGATCTTATATGGTTTCAGTTGCATCCTTATTCAAATGTGTAGAGTCATGCGCAATTACAACCTCCACTTTTATAGAGATTCTTTAAAGGGCCATTTAACATATCAGAAGCCTTTGTAATATCAACAGAAACTTAACAACGGATATAAGGTTGTATCAGGACCTTAGTTTCTAATTAGAAAACAACAGGGCTCACATATATATTCTATATATTTGCTGATTTAATGCAATTTTATTCGGCCCTTTTGCAAAAAGGTTACCTTGAGATGTCTTGATGGCCCTGGGTGATATCTGAGGGGATTGAATATAAACTATTGCGAGATGGTGTGGATCAAATGGGATCCTGTATTCAGTTAAGGGTATAGGAATCGATTATTACATTAACACATTACCCTGAGGGACGCCGAATGTGTACAACACTAATGACAGCACCGGTCCAGGGTAAATGTAGGAGAACTGGAACATTTAAATTTTGGTATAATCAAAATATTAGATTGGCGTGTCGCAAATTAATATTTAGAATATTCAATCCTTGTAGGTTAAAAAAATTAAAATGACGTCCCGTATGATATTAAATACAGTAAATTGCGCCAACATGACCACCTTCGGGACGAAGCCAGGTGGTCGTGTTAGTGGATCAGTGACCATAAAACAAGACCAAAATATTAGTCGGGCGACATTGATGATGTTTCAACAAAACATTTTTGATGATGTATATTATTTAAGCACCCATATTATTTATGCATCGGATGTCACAACCCAGGTGCTAACGGGTGCTAATGAATGCCAAACAAAGCTGTTTGGTTGGTGTGATTTCTCATGCTGCCCCCCCCCCCCGCCCCCATGTATTGGCAAATGGTCCAGATGTAAGAATTCATTTGCTGGTCTGAGTTGGAAAAAAATTGTCGTCTGGCAGGATTGTCAATAATTACGTCTTTTGATTGTCCAAACATGCAGTATTTTGTAATATACAGCACTCTGTGTATCCTTCCTGTGTATAAACTTTATTCGTCATGCATGGAAATCTTAAGATATAAAAAACTTGAGGTCATGTAACGTATTTATTCTATTATCGCCTGTCCTCCCTATTCGTTCTCTAGAATGTCATCTGCAAAGCTGCTTACAAAAGTGTAAATGATGCTAGAAAAATATACACATATATATCATTAAGATCATATATGATATGCTAAACGCTCATGTATTACACTTTGAATATGACTTCGAAAGTAAACCTAAACAATAAATACTGATTACTGAATTATATCTAACTGGCATGTTACGTTTACTACACAGTACACATTACACATTACACATTACAAAACACTTGAATGCATCTCTTTTTAAGATGATTTGTACATTTACATAATCCTAATAAAATTATAATAATAAAATAAAAAGAAAATAACAATAATGGTGCTACCACCAGGAGCTCCAGGTTCATGATGGATCGGTATGACTCATATGGCATATACTATGATTTATCCATATATACTGTAATTGACGGTGGTCACATGAGACATTTGTCAAGCATATCCTCCGTTGTGACGCCTCGGATATTTACGTTTTCTTGTCTGGAACTGTGGAGAATGATGTAAATTGTGTTCTACGAGGGGTCATTTACACCTAAATCTTTAGATATTTCACTACATATTTTCGAAGGACGTTTGCAGCGCCACCAGACGGTAACTAAGATTGTGCATCAAGGCAGAATGCAGTTTGCTACAATGAATCAGGGCCTCTTAAGAGTCCGAAATCATATACCAAAAGACCCAAGAGGTGACCTGACCTCTATTGATAATAATAGGGGTATTTCATTGACGAGTTGTTTCAGTAAATTACTTGATAGAGTTATTATTCAGTAAATTGTAGATAAACTTGGCACTTCTCCACTGCAATATGCATTTTAAGAAAGAGCATTCGAGTAACATGTGCATAGTAGTCCTGAAGGAGATCATTACACATTACATATGGAACGGGTCATCAGTATACAGTTGTTTTGTTGATGCGTCACGCGCATTTGACAGAATTAATATTCCTAAGTTGTTCCATTTACTCGTGAAATGCAATGGTTCGCTTACTGTCAGTGGAATACTAGCAGATATCTACCCGAGACCGGTTATTAAGACAAAATGGAATGATGTTGAATCCGAACAGTTTGGAGCTAACAACGGTGTACGAAAGGGGGGTGTATTATCCCCCCTTTTGTTAATTATTTATTTGGACGAGCTTTGAAAACGTCTCACAAATAAGGGTATAGGGTGTTATATTGGAAATTATTTTGCTGGTGCCATGTGCTCTTGTGTCCGACGCGGAGTTGGCTTCAAAAGATGGTTAAATAATGTGAAAGTGTTGCTGAAGAATGTGACATGTTGGATAACCCATAGAAAATAAAATGTGTTATTTTTAACTATAACTATATAGAGCTTCACTCTATCCAGTACTTGGGGAATACAATAACTTAGAGCTTGTCAGATAACAAAGACGTCTAAAGCGTCAAATTTATTGCAAGCTTCAACACCCTAATGGCGAATTTCGGATTTCGTTCTAGCAAGGTTAAAAACAGGCCATTTCATTCTTACTGTTGTTCCTTTTACGGTTGCCTAACCTGGATGTTGGAGCATAAGTCAATTGAGCAATTGAGTACATCATATTATAAGGCTTTGCGTCACCTTCGGCACTTACCATATAACTCGCACAAGAATATTGTACATGCATTAGCGGGCTCTCTGGCTCTGATAGATATAATCAGCTTACGCGTAGTTAACATATTTCTGACCATGCAGAATGTTGCAAATGACTTTTTCAATTTTCTGATAAAGAGAGCTCATTATACAGCAATTGGTGTTCTAGGAGGCAATTAAGGATATCTAGAAAATCATACTCTCGACCATGGTGTAAAGCGCGACATAAGAAATATTTAAATCATAACGAGACATCTGATAATGTAAACGACATCTATCAATACAGATTTAATTTCCAAGGTGATTGAATGCAAAAATGGAATATATACCTTATATCTGACCTACGATGAGGTTAAAATGCTTATTGCTTTATTATATACTGATTTATTATCTAATTAGTATAGACTGAACTTTCTCCCTTCCTTCTGTATATTTTTATTCATTTCATATTTCCAATCATTTCATATTATACTGTACTTCATTGTACGAATAAAGATAGGTTATTAAAATATGTTCGCCAATCTTCGTTTTATGAAATCACCTTATGTAGTACTTGGGGTGAAATTAACAGGTTTTCCAGTGTTAATAATGAATTTGTAGGAAGAGCTAGTATAAATTCGTTTTGGGTACACTATAAATGAACTGCCCAAAAACCACGGGCCGCGGTGGCACCCTTCAGCGTAAAACCTCCCCGGCTGGTGCGTTATAGCCCCTTATCTGCCGGCGGTTTCTGTCGTGTAAAACAACCGGTGTATTTTCTTTGGGCTGAAAACCGACGAAGGGGGATTGACTTGGGCGGTAGCTCGGCCATTGCGAGCGTTGACGTTGCAACCCTCCGATCCGCCTATAAAAGGTTTGCTCTGATTGGCCCGTGGGCTTTTGCCCGGGGACAGGCGAATTAATTTTGCGCATTAACAACGTGTGCCGCCGGGCCGTATTCCAGCACCTGCGCCTCGGGTTACGACGTCAACAATGCTCCCTGGTTTTTCGGAGGGACCGGCTTATTTATTTTCAAGACATCCGCCCCGGCGTCCACCCTCGTGTCAACCGTTTCCGCGGGGCCAAAAACCAAGGGCCGGTCACCGTCACCAGATGAGATATTAGGCAGGTCACTTATATTGCACTTTTGACTCGTTTTGTGTACGCCTCCCATTTAAAGAGCAAGGGGGCTTATGTGGACACAAGAAATAAGAGCTACAAACAGTTATCTCGGATATTAGATCATTTAACAAAAATCTAGGTTTGGGTGTATAAATATCTAAGTTAAAAACATTCTGTGATTCAAATGTTTCATACATGTTTCAAACCACTTTTACAGAAGAAGTGCGCTAAGCAGAATGAGGCAGTTCCGTTAGAAAGGTTATCCGAGTTTATGAGCACTGAACGCCATGTAACACAGACACATTTTATGAGAGGAAGCTGAATTATCTTCAGTACTAAGTTGATTATATTTATATTATAATATTATATTTATTAGTTCAGGGGTATACAAAGATCCGTCCTCGTCAATTGCACAGTCTATTAAGTTTACAGTACCTCCCTCCCTCTGTTGTAGATATCAGGCACCAACACATGAGAGGAATGATTTAAAGGTTTACATCACATGATTTCGTAACCATTTATATGTTTCTTTCCATGTCCATTCCAAAAATTTCTATTTTACAGTTTTTGGCGCATTTTGGAAAAAAATGGTTTGTTTCAACTAGGGTCCAGGTTAAACAAAGAATCATTTAACATGAAAAAGTTACAATCCAACTCATGAATAATTATGTGCGACTTATAAGATAAATCGCACTTCCTTACACCTGAAGACTGCTCTCTGATACAATATTGGGACATTTGATTAACTTCAGCAGGAAAGCAAGCATCCTCTCCATATATCCATAATGATTCGGTCATTATTTAATACTAACGACAACCACCTGTGATTATAGGTTCTATGTCTTCACGTTCATGCGGTATGGTCTGTATCCCTTTATTTTTATATGCAGGTTTATATACTATGAATCTCCGCAGAAATCCAATCCGAGTCTGAACCCTTGACAGGGCGGACACACGATCACCCTGCCGTCAACCATTCTCTGTGTAATGCATCAGCAGGTGCTAGGCGTGTTATCCCGTGGAACAGCCGAAATTCGTAATAGTGAGTGAAACAGGACTGTGAGGGTGTAGACGTATCGTGAAAAATCTCACGGCACCTCGGCTGACATACAGAAGTACGCACTTGCAGACATATCTATATCTTATCCTCCATCGCTTCTGATAATGTTTGCCAGAACTTGTCATGTAGTTTGGTGTCAGTTATTTTGCCATCCCAATAGGTCTTTTTGCCATCCTGCTCCCCAGCCTGAGAAAAATTGCAACCAATTAAATTTATAGTAGTAGGCATCCTTCAGTCTCGGAAGACTATGGAGTTGCGCCCTGGATGGATTTTCTGAAACAACGTCTTGTATGGCTGGTAAGGCCATTGGAATGGCAGTCTCTCCCAGAGCGAGTACACAAGAACTCTGATGCATCTTGTCGGTTTGCCTTCTGGCTTTCCTCTCCTGCCTCATGACTTTTGGATTGCTGATCCAGAGTCTCTTTGAACTTGGTGAGGCCTTCCTGTACTGTTTGGCTCCAGGTTGTTCGTTCTGAGCTGGTTGCTGGTGTCTACCTTTCGCGCGTGCTTCCTGTTCCAGTTTACCATAAAGGGGATCCTTGGTGATGCGTCCTTCGTTCATTTTTACGACATGCTCGAGCCAACGCATGCGTCTTTGTTTGAGTATGGCGTACATGGTGAGGATTTTATCTCTCTTCATGACAGCAGTATTTGGCACTTTATCCTGCCAGCTGAGGTCCAGGATGCGGCGGAGACAGCTCACATGGAAGACACTTAGATTGTGGTCCTGTCGGGCGCGTAGTAACCAGACCTCACTGCCATACAGCAGGGTGCTCACAATACGCCTTCTGTAGACCTTGATCTTAGTGTGTTCTGTCAGCTTGCTATTGTTCCACACTCTCTTGGTAAGCCTGATCATGGTGGTAGCTGCCTTGCCAATTCACTTGTTCAGCTCAATCTCATAGGAGAGGCAGTTAGAGATCGTTGAGCCCAGGTAGACGAAGTCGTGCACGAGTTCGAGCTGGTGATCTGAGATTCTGATGTCCGGTGGAGTGTCCACATCCTACCTTATGGGGTGCCATCTGTCCCTGGGGCCTTTTTGGGAGCAAGTGAGTTCAGTGCTTCCTTGAGCTCTTTGAAGGTTGGTTCGCTATCAAGCTCCTCCAGGATGGGCATGCACTCCAAAGCATTCAGGGCGTCTTCAGAGACTTTATTCTCCGACATACAGCCCGGAGTAGTGTTCTACTAAGCGCTCAATATGTTGTGCTCTGTTCTGGATCATTTCACCTGTGGCAGACATCAGTGGGGCCGTTTTCCTCTGTGCAGGGCTGAGTGCCTGTTTGATTCCATCATACATTCTCTTGATGTCCCTCTCTGCCAGTTCATAGCCTCTCCACCAGCAAGCCCTATGATTTGCCTCCAAGCGGCGAAACATGGAAACGGAGCACTCTTCGGACTCAGGTTAAACTTCAGGGGACTCGGAGGAGGTTTGGCCCCAAGACATGTAACATGCAGGCCTCCAGGCGCGTGAACATGCCTTGGTGTCCATGAACCAAAACCCCATCTATAGGTTAAATAGCTCCATTGTCTGTGGACTTCTCGGGAGAGAGAAAGGCTAAGGAAGTAAAACCTGACAGAAAGTCTGTAGCCGGAGTCCCATAGATAGCTCGAGGCTTTATTCAGCAACTTCCAGGCAACTCATATGGAGCACTGGAACCATGCGTGCTGGGATCTGCCTTTCCAATGGAACATTTCAGTGACGTGAAGAAGGGTGGACCCGCTACTCTTTGTGATAAAGGGGAGAGGTTTCAAAGATATTTCAAGTGGGGTGGGGGGGCGGTTATTAGAGAAGAATTTGAACTAAACATATAAAGTAGTCGAGCAGAAACAATTTAAGAGGCATTGAAAATGTCAGTTATGTTTATCTTTCCAATTGAAGTATACGTTGCACACTGGCAACTTAAAACAAAACATGATATATGAACTTAATATAGATCATTTCAAGGTGTTTGCACCTTAGCAATTCTGTGTATATATGTTCTGACGAGGTTTTTTTTTTGTATAACAGGTACCGTGACGACCTGGCGACAACACTGTCATAAATAATCCTAAAGTAACACGTTAATGACCGTCAGAGGGATCATGTAATTAATCTGATATGTTAAAGAGATCTGCTTGATGAATTTTCCTTAAATATTGTTTTTAATTTTACCTATATGACCTTGAAGATGGTGGTTAAGGTCCGAGATATTGTTAGAAACAATTTAAATTGAAACAACATTTGGATTCAGAGGAAGCATAAAGATGACCAGATCTATGTTTGAGTACAGATTATAAGTACACAAGTTTATGTTTGGGATTAGATTATCAGTGCCCAAACATACAAACATAAGGTTCGTCCTCGAAAGTTGAGCGTACATCCCTGCTCCTGCGGTACATATGAAGCACCAAATATCCGTTTCATATGCGAGGAATGATTCAATGTTTGGCATCACATGAACTCGTCACCACATATGTGTGTGTTTCCATGTTCGTTTCTGATCATTGTATTTTACAACTTTTGGGCGCATGTATTTCCATCATTGATCTTTTTATTAGAATAACAAGTTTGTTTGCTGTGAAAAGCTTTCGGAAAACGCATTCGTCCACGACGTTTCAGGTTATACTGAGAATCCATTTGTGCGACTCTATCCCAGAGATGGGTCCAAAAGTATATTTGAATTACAATTACTTTTTCAAGTAATGTAATAGTAATTGTAATCAATTACATTTTCTAATCCTGGAAAGTAATTGCAATTGTAATCGATTGCTTTTGAAAAGGAATCGTTTGACCAATTACTTTTCAATTACTTTCGGGTATATTTGTCTAATATGAATAATTCACTAAAAACGGTCAAATTCAATAAGCATACCTGGCTGTTAACCATTTTAACGTTGTTGTTCTTCATGTACTTCAAAGGCATATATGCAAATAAAAATAACTTGTTTATTATCTCAGGCCACTAGTTAATTTTGAATGAATAAAAAAGTTTTCCATCGAAGCTATCCCAAAGTAAAAACTTTTGGTTACCCCTGGTTATCTGAAATGTCTTTCAAGTTATTTCTAGGGGTAGCCTGAACCTTATTACAGGTTAACCCCAGACTGTAAAGATTACCGTCTTGCTGATTTAATTCAGCATATCATAAATTTTAATGCTTTTACTCAATGATATATTTTTTTTTCAATAAACCCCATGAGAGACACAAGATCTAAAAGGGTGAATCAGTCTCACAAATGTTGTACACCTTGACACAGGGCATGAAAAGTTACTTGCAAAGGATATGGAATGATTCAAACTAATTTTGGAAATCAAGAAGACGTTTATTATTCTCTTTGTACCGCATCAGTTGGTCCTGGGTAGGTTTCCCCGAGGTACCACCGAAAGGCGCAGTAGTGAGTTAAACACGATTGTGATGTATAATTGTTCCATTAAACCTGCAGATCGCTCAGCGGTGGTGGCCGAGCGTGAAAAATCAAATCTCTACTTGTCTTTGAGCCCTGTGCTTTACCCGAGACCAGAAGCTGTCATAAGCTCTTTTTCTCCATTTTCTAAAATTCATTTTTTCGAAATACTTAATACTATAAACTCCAGCAGTGATTCTGAGTTAAGCCAAAGTTTATCTGTCGTGTCTGCCCGATATTTCCTATGCTGATGACACGGGTAAAAGCAATGGAACATATTTATTTCATCACAAGCCTTAATCTGTGGCAAGTTTTTATTAGTCGTTTTCAGGATAATTTAGTGCTCGTTGTATAAGTGTGACATTTTCCTTTTGTGCACAGTCATATACCCTTAACATCAAGGACCGGATCTAACACTATGATTTTCCCTATGATAATGCAATTTCAGAGGAAAGCTAACATTTATAACAAAATATCTGTACAGACATATATTGATAGAACTGGGTCAATATTTTCACCCCCATGTTTGGGAAACGTCTTGGTAACTCTTATTATTAATTATTGATACATTATGATTAAATAATGAGGGCCACATTATAAAGTAATAATGATGGCTACCATAATAAATAAAGACATGATAGCATAATTAATAACCATTTTTAAATTATAGCTTTGGTTCCATTTATTCATTTTTGTATGAATGTATATTTAATTCATATTTGCAGGAAAACAACACAGAATTATGACCAAGGACCTCCAACACACGTACACACCCGTAGACATACGTTCTTCTTAATAGAAATCTTCCCCCGACGCTTAATGGATGTATATCATACATAGCAAATAAGTGACTGCGCTATCAATTCAATATACGATGTAGATAATGTTAACCGTAACTGAAATTATCGGTTAACGCAATTGAATTTGGAAAATATAGATAACAAGGAACAGTCAGTTCATGATTTCAGCTCAGTGTTCAATCACTGTTCATAGAGTGATCTTAGAGAACAGATCTTCCCATTTTACTATAAGCCATCTCACTGTGTAGAGTGCGCATGTCTGAGCGCAAGGCATCATGGGCTGTATCAGAGGTCAATGCCACATGCCTGGGTCGTCAATGTCAACAAACAGCTGTCAAACCGGCGCCGGCTTGAACATATAGGTCGTTCAGTTGTAATGCTAATACTAGTAATAGTGACAGTACTCATGCCATGGATAATTGGTTTACATGTGATACAGGTGTCACGGGGAGTTTGTGGGGTCACTGCAACGCATTTAACTGCAGTAATGGTAGGCGGCAAACTGCTGATTGGGAGGCTGAGACTTGTATTGTTCATGAAGGTATACGCAACATACTAATACAATAATATAGTATTAATAGTAACATTTCTACATTAATATTTTGTATTAAACTGTTCACATACGTGTGTGTGGGCCAGGGGTTTATGTCTTTTAATTAATTGGGCGGTAAAATATATATAAATGAGAATTTATATATTTATAGCTTATTTATTCTTAATGCCATATGGATTATGGGTTCACAACTTAAATGTTATTAAAACATACCTGCTCTGGAGAGAAATTCTAAGCCTTGCACCAAAGTAAAGTTCTTCAGTTTAAAGATAAAAAGGTTTAGAAAATTGGATATATGATAATGAAATAAATATTAGAACATACTAATAACTTTGTATCATAAATTTAGGTTCAGCAATGATTTGGGATATTAAACCCTTGTTCAACAAATGTCTATTGGTCTTTAATCTTTAATTTTTCCAAGGATAGCAGTTAGTTATTGGTATCCATAGAAATCATTTTCGGGCAACAAACACAACACAGGACAGTGTACCTGCCCACCTCCATTCATACTGTGGACTTTTCCCACCGAAAGGAATGACCCTGAAGCAAGGAAAACACGGATAAAATTAGTGAACAGAAAAAACTGGACAGCAAATGCGTTAGTATTTATATGAACATTAAATATAAATACTATTTAAAACATTTTGATACTTCTTGTTTAGTTTTTGTGGGGTTTTAATGGTAATCAAAAATACATTAACAAAGCATGAGGTTTAGCAATATATATTCAGCCGTATAGTTAGATGTGATTTTTCAATAACCCCCTGAAAATATATAAAGGCCAGTGGTGTGAATTGCTGCATAAATATTGAACAAATTTGCTGAAACACTAAGTAATTAGAAATGCTTCAGATATAAAGGATATTGTTGTTTCATATAATTATTAAGTAATAATATTTCATTGTTAATACACATTCACTCACTTTTTAGCAGAATGTAAAACTCAGTGTGACTTATAACTGTTTATTAAAAATTTGAATTATAAAAATGAAAGCAAAGCATATTATAATGAAAATCTGTAAAAATCTTTATAGGAAATCAAGATTGTGCTCAAGACATTTTCCAGATGGAAAACCAACAGTAAATAACCCTAATCCAACAAAGAACATGGGTTACATAGTTAATACTTCCTCCAGGAAGCCCCCTGCTGAAAGAATATATACACAATCTGTTCCATCCACCAAGCCCAAAGAAAAATTAAATCAGGAAAAAAAGCAAGCATCACTTACAGCTAAATGACCCCTCAGTTATACCACCTGATATAACAAGGGAGCATGATTACAGCTGTAAATTGACAACAGGTACCAAATATAATGAGCTGCATCAGGTCATAGCACAGTTAAATCAAAAGATCAGGCAGCTTGAGATAAAGGACAAAGGTCCTCTTGTACAGTCATCAATCAGCCATTATGTGAGCACTGACAAAAAGGTCAGTTTTAACACGGGCCACAGGGATCGGGCTTCCTTGATTAATTTGCATGACTTCTTGTACCAGAAAGCAAAGAAAATGAGGTACTGGGTTGGTGCAAAAGTTCATCTGAAACAGGGCATAAGACACTTTAAATCAAGTCCAAAAAAATCAGGTCCTCGGAGAAAACTTATGAGTATGGAGGAGCTTATCCTGGTACTTATGAAGCTAAGGTTAGGTGTAACCAGTAGCCTTTTGTGCCACATGTTTGGCATTTCTCAAGGTCTCTGCTCAAAGATAATCAACACTTGGATCCCCTTCTTGGCCAAGCAGTTGAAAGCCCTGGTGTTTTGGCCATGCAAAGAGGTAATTCAGCAGCACATGCCAACTGAGCTGTGCAAGAAGTACCCAAATCTTACTTGTACAATAGACTGCACCGAGATTTTCATAGAGAAGCCTCGCCTCCCGGAGCTGCAGCAACTCACCTGGAGTGATTATAAGAAACATAATACCATCAAATACATGATTGGTATATCACCAAATGGATCTATATCATTCCTGTCATCAGGGTATGGAGGCAGATCAAGCGACAGAGGTGTCGTCCATGACTCGGGCTTCCTGAACAAAATTGATGCAGGTGATGTCATTCTAGCTGACAGAGGCTTTACAATAGCAGGCGATTTGCTACAGCGCCATGCCCACCTGAAAATACCACCTCCAAGTTCAGGCTGAGATCAGCAAACCAAATTCGCCGTTTCTAAAACAAAGCACATTGTCAGTGCCCGGATACATGTAGAAAGGGCAATAGGTATGATTATATAGTGGATCATTATTTAAAATATCTATCTCATAAAACATGTAATCTAAAAGCTCATTGTGCTAGTGATCACTGGAAGCCTAATGAAACCACCTGCAGACTACAATATTACATATACTACCTAAACAATTAAAGGTGCATTTTTTATATATAAACAACAAGCACATAAAATTGCAGGCTGATTTAATATATATATATATATATACATTTGTATATATATATATGTATGTATATATATGTGTATATATATGTGAGTAATTTTTTACCAACCATAAACTTGACAGTGTTTATAATCAAGTTCATGAAGTGCCATAAAAGTCATTAACAAAGCATAAAGCACCACTTATTTTACATTTTACATATGTTTCCAGGACGTATCAAATGGTTTGCAATATTGAGGAACACCATCCCACTGAACCTGATTCCAATCCTGGATGACATGGTGTATGTCTGTGCTGCTCTCTCAAACTTGAGGCCACCACTTGTTGGAAAATGAAAAACTACAAAGATCTTTATGTACCTGCTGAAGATACATGAGAAGTATATAATCATAATTATTATAAAATCTAAAGGTTATTTGAACATTGAACACAGTACCAGTTGCTGTTACCACAAACATTGGGCTCAAACCCAACACATCCCCAGTGGAACCACTGGTAACAGGAATCACATCCAACACTGTTATCAGCATTGGGATCATTGTCTTCACACACTGTCTGACAACCCCCACAAAGGTTTATAGGCCCTGATGTTTTACTTTTGGGTTTCCTCCTAACAATTTTTCTTTTCTTCACTGGGGGTGGATGGCACACTGTGTTCTCTGACGGCAGTTCACAATGGTCATTGCCTGAAGCTGTCGCTGTTGGTGGTTGTGGTTCCGTACTTGTGGTGGTTTTTGTTCCATACTCCGTATGTCAGGCAGGATGTGAGAGCGGAATACCACATCAGCAGCATGCAACAGCTGAGCTTGATGTTTCCTGTTGGCCACAATCCGCTCACAGTACTGACCATGCTTGGTGTAAACAAAAAAGTCGCACCTGTCACACTTGGCCACCAACATTTGATGCTGAACTTGGCTGTAGTATGCGTGTGATGTGTTCAAGGTGAGCTTGCCATCTACTTCTCTCAGATAGTCTGGTGGTGTTTTACATGGGCATGACTGTGCAATGGACAAAGGGCATTTTATTTCTAAAAGACCCTTGGATGGATTACAGCATGAACAGCACACTATGCCATCAGGGCTTGCTCCAATGAATATTTTATCTCTGATGACCAGCAAACCTGTTTCAGATACTGTTAGGTCTGTATGTCCTTTTCCCTTCATGTAATCTATGTAGGCTGCTCTAGCCACTGGCTCCATTCTTATGCCATACTTAACAGCTGGTAAATCTGAAGGGACAGATTTTCTTCCCATGATGGTATCAGTCAGATGTGAGGAGAAATCAGTATCTCCATGTGCCATTTTGGTTGATCTGACAAGAACTGATTTTGCTGTGGATGAAGTGATTCTTCCAATGCGCTGTTGCTGCCATACATTGTTGTAATGTTGCTTAACAGTTGCATCTGCAAGAGCAACTACCTCTTCCTGACTGAGGACAAGAGTATCACACGACGAATCCTCCAGGAGCTGAGTGAGTGGCTTAGGAACTGAAGCTGATGTCTCCAGTATGACTTCTCTCTCTACATTTATATCATCCTCTGGTTGATAGGAATGAGTACAGCAAGCAAGGCATACTGAACAACACAGGCATCACTGCTGGATAGGTACAGGCCAGATATCAGCTCCTCTAAAGTTGGTGATTGTTCTTTGGGTAAAGGATTGAAATGCTTTCGCACAGAATTGTTCATTGGTCCTTTTTTCTCCTTTCCCCATTTCGGCTTTCTCCACTCCATATCACTTATCTTCTTTACTCCTGAGTCTTTACTTTTACCTTTAGGCTGAGTCCATTTTGCAGGCATTGACGTACAAGATTTGTTGGTCACTCCCTCCTGCCAGGCATAGTCCAGTTTGAATAACACACCGGCTATATGGTTGCAAGTTGCACCCAGTCTGTAATAAAACGAACACTTAATGTTGCCAATGTATATTGGCAAGTAGTAATCAAATGATGCATACGGCCAAAAAAAATTTAATGGTATGGTTCTCAGGCACCGCCCGCGTCAATTTAACCCCCCCCCGCATAAAAAATTTTGATTTTGATTTCCTTTGTTATGATGTGCTTTTACCTGTTAAGCAAAAAAAAAAATCTGTTATTTTCATGCTTTTCCCTTATCATTTGACATTTTTATCGAAACATTAAAACAAATTAAAAATAAGAAATCCGCCCGCCCGCATTGGTTTCTGAAAAAAAATGCCTGAGAACCAAACGTTATTTTTTTTGGCCTAATCATCAAGATATTGTTTTCAATGCAATAAATAATAAAGAACATCTCTGCAACATTATTTTTTTAATAATGATATAATTAACTTTAATGTATCCATCAAGGTTCTGTCTGTAAACGTAAAAATAAACTGTTTTTTACATAACACTGTAAAATAGATGGAAATAAATGTAACCAGGGACAATGGGTCTCAACGCTCAGCTGAATTTGTTTGTAAGGATACATTTGAGTTTTTTTCAAAATGTGGGTCCTGTTGTATGACATCAGACCTACTTCCCCTCAGTTATCAGTCTGTGGACTGTCCCATTAATGCAACCCTGGCTCAAAAGTAGGCTGGACTTCAGCCAGGCATGTTCAGGCCTGGTCACTCTTCTGCGTCCAAACTTACCGGTTTATTAAAACCTTTCCATTTACTCAGTTGTGTTATAGCATATATCTTGTCATATATAAATAATCATAACTGTTTATATCTGTCTCAGATGTAAATAGTCATTCACTGTATTTATAAGCTGATTCAGATGACGAGCATGGTAAAGAAATCCCTGGTGGCTGACCCCCCTCCCCCTTATTGATAAAGAGGACTGAAGCCTGACATCAACAACCCCCCCCCGCCTTCCAAAAAAAATTATAATTTACTTTTTTTTACACATAGTAGCTAGCTGTTGGAATTTTATGTGCTAAATAGACACATTGGCCAAAAATACACAATGCATTATGCTCCTAAAAACAAACTTGTAGATATATATACTGATATTTATTCAAGTGACCCCTGTTTCAGAATACAATAACCTGCCTAACACATACACACACATACATTTCTATGTGTTATATGTGTTATAACTATATTTAAATGATTATTTTGGCCCCTAGATTGATTCATTTTTGTTAACATACTTATCAGGTACATATTTAATGCAGTTTAGGCAGGGTTGGGAAAATGCCGGCATTTTCTAGATTTTGCCATGCCAGTGGCATTTTATGGAATTTCCCAGAATTTCCTGGCATGATGTGGAAATTTCTGGTATTACCTGGGATAACCTGGCAAATTCTCAGCTTTTGTTTAAAGTTTGTATATAAATGTCAAAATACTTTCTTAGCATCCCAGTTTCATATATCTGCAATCAAAGCCATGGAACAGATTAGGCATCCAAAAGACAGATAAGATGATAACCTGTTACAGATTCCTTAGTGGCAGGCATGAGATTTAATATGAGATATTCTGGACTTCGAAACGGGTAGCATCAGTAAAGAATATAAACAACTGATGTTTTTTTTCGCAGGTGAATACTGGGTGTTGTTTTGTGTGTTACCAAATTTAATATTAAATACATAACATTCAATATAAATTTAAGATATACAGTATTATTTTAATGCATGGCACTATGTACTCTATGTGTTTGTCACAAATAGAAACTCAGTAACTCACTTGTTTCTGTTTTTGTTTTTTTTTTGGGGGGGGGGGGGGAACAACCTTCACAAATTTATAAATTTTGCGAGAAAATTCCAGAAAATGCCATTTTCAGAGATTTTTCCATGCCGGAAAATTAAAAAATATCCCCCTGGAATTTTCCGGGTGAGAAAATGCCGCCAAACCCTGAGTTTTGGGTAATAAATAACCAAAGTTTTATTGCAGGTACCTGTTTTTGACGATCTTTAAGATATTTTGTGTCAGTAGGTGGGTTGCAAAAAAGGACCATATGAATCAGCAGAAAGTTGTTAATTGGATATCAACCAGTCTGGCAAGCCTATTGTAGTCTGACATGATCAGGATTATTGCATTTAAAAGTCATCTGTATCACTTACAAGTTCATAAATATAAAGATAAATAATACTTACCCTGCAAAACACGAACAATATGCTGTGATGATCTTTCCATTTTCCTTTGATAGTGCAACCCAGACTCTGTGTGGTTCTTCGTTCCTCCTCTGAGATCGGGCACTCCTGGACTTGATGAAGCAGATCTTCGATTCACTGCTTACTGGATGATAGAGCAGGTCATCTATGAAGCCAGCATCAAAGTAGCTAAAGGCTTTACCATCCTTGTAGTCGCCCAATAGCCTTCGCTCCAGTGGTTTCTCATCTCTCTCCACCAAGTACTCCGCCATATCGCTGTACCACAGACACCTGCCTTCATCTTCATTTGTCCAACCACTAGACAGGTCAGATAGTGGGTCCGGCAGCACAGCTCCACTGGACAATACAAGCAGTGACTTATAATCTTTGGCCCTGTGAAGATAAATATGCACTTATTGCAACATGCATTAGGGAAAATTATTTTATGTAAACCACATAAGATAAACTGATAACTGAATTAACAAATCAAATAATTATACAACAAATTTTATCACTGATATAATGTATACACATTATACTACTGTTACCTGTGTATCTGTTTGTAATGGAGTATCTGGGTTTGGGTACTGACTGGAGTTTTCAACACTAGTAATATACCACTAATTATATTTAAAACTGACACCTTAAAGCTACTCTCAATGACACAAATATAAACACAGGTGTTTATCACATAACAGCAAAAACCATGTAAACTGCTTCCACAGAATGCCATGATATTATTACACCTTACAGGATAAATAAAAAAGATAAATAAACATTCATTCATATTTACTTACTTAAATTTAAATTATCTTATAAAAACATGTAGACAGGTACTGAGTGTATATATTGGGAAATTGCTAATTTGCATTAACGTGTTATGGATTTAGGAATGTAGTGTGTATTTTGTGATGCAAACATTTATTTGTGGTGACACTGGAAGAGAGTATACAAGCTGAGATGTTGATATCCATTACAAGATAAAATTTTTGTGATGTAAAATCTAAGTAGGTAAACAACCCTACAGTATAATCCCTTAATAAAATGTTCATGCTTGATATTTGTATCCATCATATATGTTGTAGCATCTTTACAGCCAGGGTATATACCATGGTAAAATAGGATTTTAGCATGATCAGAGCCACTTGGTTTGCTACCAATATTCACAAAATGTGACCAATCAGAAAGAATATAAATGACTTTGCTTATGCTAGATTAAAGCAATAATGGTGGGGAAAAGCTTGGTTAAAAAAAATGGGCAAAACCCTTAGTAAAACACAGGCAAAACCTTGGTAAAATACTTTTAAACCAAATATTTTTTACCCAGGTCAAATGCTAATCTTGAACACTAGCGGGGCCTAGTTTAGGTCTGCCTCTGTAAAATGTTTTCTGATTTTTTTACTAGAAATGGGTCCTCATTTCTGGTACCTCAAATAGTAATGATCAATACGTGTGATGGATGTATTAAATAAAATATTTTAATTTTTACATCCCTAAAGTCGGCAAACAATATATTTTTATGTAATACCCTAAGTTACTGTCAACTACATGTCTGCATAATTTACAGTCATTTATTATATAATCATATTAAGTAAATTTATAACACATGGATGTCAGTAATCATATGAAAACCATATGAACGCGATGCACGAAATTAACATTCACCATGAATATACATTTCTGATACTTCATTACTCCTTCTAATAACTGAAGTTGTATGCTCATCACCTGGCAGAGTAGGCCAACACCCTCAGCTCATTTAAGGCTTATACTTACCATTAATGGCATTATTTTTGTTCAGAAAGCATAACGTATATATGTACCTGTTCGCCTCCGGTTTACTAGTGGACAGCCATGTAGCAGCTATGTATATATACAGGCCGGAGGGGGGGGGGGGCTCCAGCGGATTTTTATCCAGTGTAAATGTCAATTTATCCATGTGCATCACATATTTATATTTCGGTTTCATAAATCAGATGGGTTCCTTACCTTTGCTTCTCCTCTTCTTGTGGAGTCTGCACTGTTGGAACCCCCATCACCTGGGCTGAGTAGGCCAACGCCCTCAGCTCATGTATGGAACCCGTCACCGGCAGATCCCTGGCTGACAGAAAGACCTTCAGCCGATCCCTTGGCCACAGGTTCAAACCATCCTGACTAGGATGGTTTGAAGTCATCATGGATGTAAGCTCCCGCTTTGTGGACGGCAAGGGGACATATAAAACGTGTGTAAACAAGGCACACATTCAGCAGACGGCAGCTGATCATCGATGACCAAAGTGCACTCGATTGTTTTGATTGGAGACGGCATTGACCTTTGACATTACCCACAATCCCTCGCGCGCTCGAGATCGTGAGATGGCTTATTACAAAGGATATCTTAAGGTAAGGTGTAAAAGAACTTTACCTTACACTTGCTTATTCTTCACCTGATGTGTCTCCTTGGCTTTTTGAGGATAAGTCCTTTTTCCTCGTTTAAGTCTCCTGTGATATATATTTTTAAAGACATTTTTAACACCCTTTCATTGACAACATATATTATACATGTTCTGTTGAACCACAGAATTATACCTGGTCAACATAGGTAAGGGCACTTGCCTGCTGTACTTGCTTACTTGTAAGAGCAAGTTTTCTATACCTGAATTTTAAGACATAATATCATATTTATAACATAAATATCACTAGTATATACTAATCAAAGCTGATTTTACATCATGGGATGGAAAACGTAATTAAGATTGCCTATCATCAGAAAATCATAATTTCACACAGGGATTATACACACGTACCTTATGTATAACACCACGAAGACTATGATTAAGATGATCAATACCACAGCTGCCCCAATAGGACCGACAATGATGCCAATATCTGGTGTGGATTCTATGGTACCCCTTGTGCTTGTATCCTTTATCATGGCGCTGGGATAGTTAACATATTGCACTGTGGAACTGTGTACACCATGGTCAATAGTGCTTGGTGTTTCAGTTGTTTCAGATCCTGCTGTTTGAGTCGGTGGGATTGTTGATTCTGTTAAATAAAGTAATGGTCTATTATTCTGTTCGCATGGATATTGTGTATATATACGTTGTTGGGGTTTGGTGGTAAGCCCCTTTTTCGGCAGTCTGGAGAAGCTAATTTTTTTTTTCATCTGGTTTAACTAATCATATTTTGCACATAAGTGTTATCTTTAAAGAAAACTGTTATATAAAAAATATATCCACACACACACACATATATATATATATACATATATACATTGAAACATTAGCAATAAGACTATCCGTTGGACTGGCCAAGAATGGTCTTATTTCATAGGTGGTCTTTTGAGACGTCAGTTATAATTAATGTCAAGGCTTTCGGTTCACTTAAGGGTGGTCTTAATCGACAGGTGGTCTCATTAGATTGGTAATCTTTTAGACAGGTTCCACTTTAAATATATATATATATATATATATATATATATATATATATATATATGTCATAGTATTACTCTCTGTCCACCTTTCTTCATTATTATAAACTTTCACCCGAATTTCTTGCGGTTTCTTCATTTCATCGGCATTAATGAACAGTGATAGTCGCCTCTCCTTAAGATTGAATATATCAAAATCTAACCATGGGGTGTTAGATCTATGACCGTCCTGCGACAGCTGAAAATAAACAAAACACAACACTTGTTTGGATATATTCGTTGTTAATAATCCATGTGAGTGTGTCTGTTTGTTTCGGACACCTTGAAAAAAATAGGACCCACAGAAAATTCTGTTGAGAATTAATGGAAATTATGTAATCTGAGTTACAAAGTAAATATTAGGATCTGTAAGATTAAATATACATTCAATGAAAATCATATATTAATATATATACATATATATATAATATTTCGCCATACAGAATCTTTTTTGCATATTCATGTTGTTCATGTTGTTACATATAACTTAAGAAAAAGTATAAATTGTGTGATTCTCCTGATGACACCTTTTCGTAACAGTCCTAATACATGTTTTGGAAGCCCAAATTTAATTTTATATATATATATATATATATATATATATATATATATATATATATATATATATATATATAGTGAGATTGACCTAGTTAATCTTCGTTTAATATCGGTGGGGGGTTGGGACCAGTATCTGTAGCTCTTTGACTGTATGACGTATCTATAGGTAATTAGGGTGCCACCTGGAGGATCCCGGAGTCATTGTGGTGGGGTACCGCGCTTTGTCAGCTCACTTTGTCTTGCGGCGGCGGAGCATGCAGCTGCATTTTTAAAACCCTCCCAACCACCTCCTGTTAATGCACGCGCTGCAATACATAGTTTTAGTGTAGTTATGTAGTTTTAGTGAATTTTTTTAGTATTTAGTGTTACATTGAGCACCGTTTCGGCTTTGTATGTTTGTAATTTTTGTATGGGGGGAGTTACACATAACTGTTGGATGTTAGCTGCACGTGTCATCGTAATACATGCGGCTTGGCGGTCACATGTTTTATTATTACTGTGGATCATATAATTTAGTTTTTAATGATGCGATTACCAGTAATGCAAATAATTGCGTATTGTATTATGTGCATTATATATTCTTACTGCAATAAAGTCCTCTACACCCAAACCCAGACTTTCTACTGATATTAATATATATATATATTATTATTAATATATATATATATATATATATATATAAGAATCGGCATTTCTTTCGCGTAAATGTTTGAAGTATTCCATTATAAATCTCAAATTTGAGGTAGGTAACCCCTCACTGCGCAAACTCGGACTATTTTTGCTGTTTAGGGTTTATGGCCGTCACTATCTGACAACCACTAATCACCGTGGCTTTTCCATACACCAGCGGCGTAGGTAAAAAATGCAGTGAATAATTGCTGGAATAATTCACCGAAATATCTGGTTCTGAGCATCCGAGGCATAAAAATGACGTGCCCATGCACGCTGGCGAACTGTCAATGTCTACAGTGAAATCTCGTCTTAAGACCACCTCGGTTAGTGACCCCTTTTTCATGGTCTAAATATTTTTGATCGAAGTTGCGTTGGCTTTCGTAATTTTGAGGGTTCATTTTATCACACAATACATCCTGGATATAACCCAGATCAAAATACTTGTAAAGCTGGACCTGGACATCTGCCGTACAGTGCAAGACCACCGTATCTTCCTTTTTTTGCCAAGTTCACTTTTCTTGCACGAAACAAAAGACGGAGTTTTGATGTTCTGCTGAACTATTTCGATGAAATGTTTTGTGCAACACGTGTAAAAACATAATAAAAACCAAGACAGGCACAATAAAAAATACATCCTGCAATTTTTGAGCAGTCTCATCTTTGGTAGAGTCTACCGGCCGAGTAAAATGACAAACTATCACTCGCTAAATCGCGGTGAACATTTCAATTAGAAACAATTTTTCATTTTTTTTTACATCGGCCGTGTACACGTATCGTTGCACTTTGAATAAAGCAAACCACACTGGAATACGTCATAAAAGTTTCTAAATACACCTCTCATGTGCAAAAGATCCCTTAAATTGCAGCCAACTAGAATAATTTCCCTGCATGAAGGCTTATATGGACGGTCTTCAAAGAAACAGATTATTAGATGGCTTTGTTCGTTTAATTTTTTATGTTCAAGCTAAATTCTAACTCTAGGGGTATTATAAAGAATACCTACTGTATATTGCGTTTATACTGCATTAGTATAAACAAGAGAAGGTTAGTGAAGTGCATTTTTCAGTATTTTTGCTGTCACCCATGGAAATATCCTCCATCGGTCTAATTTTAACTTTTGAATTAATACTACGATTATGATATCGGAATCCGTGAACATTTTGTTCGTACTTTTTTCTCCATGGATTTTAAAAAAGAGTGGTTAATATTCAGTTTTTAGGATAATCTAAATCCAAAATTAATGCCGACACCATTTTGATAAAATATATTATTATTTAGCAACTAGAAGAGCTTACCGTGTTAGGAAGGTCTTATTAAATAATAGGCATTGCATACAAAACCCACCAAAACTGTTATTATAAAGTTTTGCGATCATCCCGACTTCCTTTCATCCAAAATGGGCGCTGACACCATCTTAATAAACAGAAAGAAACTGTTTTTGGGAAGCATAAACGCTAAAAAGGCAAATGAGGTGTCAGTATCTTACAATTCTGACAAAGCAAATCCACTTAATTAGTCATAGTAGAATTTCAGTATCATCCTGATCTTTAAATGCTGACCTTTAGATCTCAGACATCTCTGTGTATTTGCACACTTTCATAGGAACCAGCGTATTGACGTCACGGTTGAGTACCACCCAACTCGTGTCTACACAGCAACTTTGCATGCAGCAGGGACAACGGGTGATCTTATATGGTGCTCTGCATATATATGAGAGAGAGATTTAATATACTGTTTGGTATATTTCGATTAATATGTTTTTCATGGAAAGAGTTCTTAGGTCAGTATGAAAAGCAATGCACTCACTGGGCATCCCTGACGAATTCCTCTTTGTAGTGGAGCCTAACCAACTAAAGTTCGACGCAACTTTCATTGACGTGTATATAACATGAAATCCAACGAAGGAAATCTGGTCTAAAATCTATTTTTAAGAGATTCCACTAATTTACTAATGTTTCTGAAAGGTTATCAAAAGCTCAAAAGCTTTTTATATAGCTCAAAAAGAACTCCTTAGTTCTTTGTACGTTCTATTTACCAAATTACATCTAAAATCAAACGTATATTTTAGAATGTCTGTCTTCCTTTAATGTATCCTGTTTGGTCCGTTTGAACTATTTTATGTATAACCCTTTGCATTCACCTCAAGACGGTTGCATATAATTAACCGATTAACGACTAAAAATATTGAGAAGGATGTTAAGGAAAAATAATTATCAGTAGTCGATGCAATTTCTGGGGCATCGTGATTTTTATATGATTACGATGGTTGCCTATCGCAAAAGTTAAAACAGTGTCATTTCAGCAACAGCAAGGAAGGTGACAGAAAGAGGCCTATGCAGTCTGACTGAGGTGACAGAAGGAGATTAGATTGAATGAATCTGTCTGAGGTGACTAAAGTAGACTGATGCAATCTGACTGAGGTGACAGAAGGAGATCGATTAAATCTATCTGAGGTGACAGAGGGATATCGATGGAAGCTGACAGAAGTAGCAGACGGAGATGGAAGCTGACTGAGTTTGCAGAAGGAGATCAACGGAAACCGACTCAGGTGACAGCAGGAGATCAATTAATGTTAGCTGTGGTGGTAGGTAAAAGTTGAATGAGGTACAGAAGAAGATCGATGGAAACAGACTGAGGTGACAGAAGGAAATAGAGGGAAGCTGACTGAGGGGAGAGGAGATCGATGGAATTTGAATGAGGTGACATAAGGAGATCGATGGTGATTGACGGAGGTGCAGGAGGAGATCGACGGAAGCTGACTGGGGTGCAGAAGGAGATGCTGTCCTGTTGAATGGGGAGACACGGACACGATACAGAATCGGTTGGTTTGCAATTTATAGGACGAGATCATTTCGAGACACTTGATAACAGTTTGGCAAGGAAAAGGATGTGTATGTTACAATTTTATGAGCAATTCTGTCGCTGTGGCTGAGCTGATTCAAACAAAAGAAAAAAAATCTAACCTAATGCTAAAAAGAAACATGGTGGAGACAAAGCTAAAAAGGTTTTGTACTCTTTTGAACGCATTTGTACTTATATTGTTGATAATTACATTGGTATATCCTTAAGCAGGATTTTTTTCTATGTGTCACACTAATATTTTCCATTTCGTAAAGCTCAGTGCAGAAAACAAGAGGACCATTGGGTGTCATATTGAGAATGACTACATCACACCAATTACTAAAGCCATCAGTGTGATGATAATGCACAAATCATATCCACGGGAATTAGGATGTAGGAGCATGATTCTTTGACAAGGTGTGGTAATCATCTTGTAAATCCAAATTAGGCTACTGTGACCTAGAGATATGTACTATGATACTGATGGTGTGAATCATAATAGTTTACATGATTTGGCTGAGTGTCACAACTCATGGGGCAACTGTATCACGATGGAAAATGCATGAGACGACTACATCCTTAATAAAAAAATATATTACCATGAACATGACGGTCACATTTGCTCCTCCTATTACCCTCTTTGTTGTTAAATCTGTAATCATGGGCTTATCTGGATCTGAAAGGGAAAATATTGTTAATAAAGGGAACATTAATGTATTCTTATACAGACAGAAAGGGGTTTTATTAGATTTTACTATAACATTATTATGTCCAATGCCGGACAGTTATTGAAGATAATTTAGAAAATTTAGACAAGTATATATATTGAAAAAAAACACGTTAGCAATATCATACATGACCTTTAGGGATATTTTTAATCACAAAAGCGATTTATCGGTAGGAAGTGAATCCATTAAATAGGAAAAATCCACCGATAAGGGTAAGTTAAAAACAATGAACCCTTATAAATATTTAATGCGGAGATTTGTTGAGTTAATGTAAATGCACAAGGATTAAGTAATTTACCTGCATGTTCATTGTTCATTACCGTAAAGCGACACACTCACTACCACAACTTGTTTTCACGGCAAATGTACGTTCTGCTTTCCCCCTAAATTTGAGACGACCTGCCTGGTACCACGGAACTACCCTCATGGTGTATTGTCGGAAGTACTTCAGGCCACTGACAACTACATCCAGTCTGTCCTTGGTGTCATCATGTTTAAACGTTGCAATTGGAGCCCAGTCAGTTGACTCCTCTTCCTTCACATCTACTGTGTATTCTCCTACCGGACCTTCACCCGAGTCAAGGTAAGCATAAGTACCTCTCTTAAACTGATAGAAGATGATCCGTACATGGTTTGTGTTATTCACTGGTCTTGCTGTGTTTTCGTTTCGCCAGTAAAGGGTTGGCAACTCTGCAACAAATCAAGTAATGCAATGCATACATGGTTTACATATAATTTTGGGAAATTCAGATTCCAACACGATACATTATATTAGCCCAACTAATAGTTATAAGTTTGCAAAAATATTTCTTATATTATAAAATAGGGCCTATTATGAAGGGAAACCTCTTATATTGGCAACAATCACAATGTATCAAGTAAGAGCAAATATTCCAATATTTGTTAAAACTTTTTTTCAATAATGATATTATATGTTATGATACTGATTATAAAAATTATACGAACCATAAAAATAATGGAAATGTTAGATATTATACATATACCAAAATGAAAATGAATAAGTTATAAGTAAGGTGAACCGTCGACAACAGAAATATATGTATTTATACATGTCGTGTGTATTTAACAGTCGTAATGTATCAAGAAGGAACAAATATGATATTTGTTAAATTATTTTCAAACATGAATATGATATGTTATGAATCTGACTTTGTCATATTATTATTGAAAATACACCATATTATATAATAATATATGTATATATATATATATGCTAAATGATCAGACATTCTAGATGAAATTTAAAGTAAAAGGTTTATTATTAAAAAAAAACAAAGGTATATAAACATGATAAGCATCCAACTTAGGTGTAGTTCTTATGGTTTATAATCGTACTAATATTGCATGTATTGGCCGCGTAACCCTGATCACAGGCTCCCTCCGGACAAACCCCTGTCTCCTTGTCACAGTCCCGATTATTCGCACAATGGCAGACGTTCTGACAACCAAGCCCGAACTCTTGATGCCGACAAGCTGCAAAAGCATGAAAAAAGTCCTAAACAGTCTCAGGGCTGCGAAAATAAAGATTAACTTTAACATACATAATCTTTCAAATACATGATGTGTTATATGTTGCAGGCAATTAATCATTTTATATTCATATTACAAGACATTTCGAATTTTTTCATTAATAAACAGCATTGTACAACACAAAGTTTCATTATATCCCAACCAGACAGGTACAAGCGATGGTCTGCAACGGCTGTTATCAGAGAATGAAACATCATGTTCCAAACACGTTTCATTCGTTCATAGGTAGACACCTTGGTTGACACCGCTGCTGTTTCTAACCTGGTAAAGAAATCTCGGAGTTATTATGTTTAAAGCGTTACAATTTAAAGGGATTTGAATTTGGAATAATATTATTTAAAACAAGTATCATATATAATATAAGAATCATATTAAATGTAATTGAATTCATTTTCATATTCATGGGCTTTAATTTTTTTATTATCTGTATATTGTGAAATGTGTAAGTTAAGGTTCTTTTTATTGTGATTTGTCTGCACCATATAATCTACTATATTTAATGTTAAGATTGAGAGGATTAATAATTTATGAGTCAATCCCCTTTGTCACATTTACAGTTATATATAAATGAGCTATTCATGTATATGCAAAAATTCTTGTTGCAATAAATTGGATTTATTGATTTAAATGAATGAGGCACATGTACAGGCTGTCCTAAAAGTGTCAGGTTTGGGAAGCTTGGCGAAATGATCTCAAACAAGTGAGGTGTTACCCTGAGAAGCTACATCCATATTCACTGACGGGTGACAACGAGATGACTTTAATTTAATCATCATCGTATAAAAATAGAAAGTATATTATTTTTTGCCATTAAGAATATAAACTTTTAGTTCTTCTCTCTTATTAATTTCTTTCATTTTCATGTTACGAATGTAATCATAATATTTTTCACATCTCTGACAACAGAACAACAGGTTTTATACACTTAATAACATTACTAGGATATTTACGTGAGCATTAGGAGCGAAAGAAGCTACTTCTTATCTCGAAGCCAAACACTTGAACCTCACACAGCTGTAGCCATCCGTGACCTCCCTCATCGTTAAACCCTTTATCGTTAGTCTTCTGTAGACTGACATAGCTGCCGACTAATGTACTTTTACACTTGAACGTCTCCCCCGCACGACGTTCTACCCAGCCTGCCTTGTATGTGCAGAAGACATGCTGTGTTATATTGCTGCTGTTGCCAACACGGATATAGAAATCTCTCAAGCGCTCATCTGTAAAAAGGTTGATCAAGATTATGATTGTAGTTAGAACAAATACATTTTATTCGTCATCAGTCGACTTAAATACAGACTCTATTTAAGACGCGAGGTGATGTTCCTTACTATGACGTATTGTGTCCTGATGTCAAGACACCAAGTATCAGTGCATATTCATTTCAGAGCTAAAATACCTAGAAATAAAAATGTCTACATATTGCTCCGGAGATAGCTGCTTGGTATGATTCATTTGTGTATACTACACCAAAGAGTACAACTTACAATAGCAGATCGATTTCTCTCTGTTGAATATTACTACTATCTTAATATGACGAGACACGTGAAAGAAACATTTTTCAAATATTAGATGCCCCTAGATGGACACAAAATTAGCCGGTTTCTGAATGTTTTCCTCGGATAAAACGGATTCCTTATCTGTAAAAGTTTTGTTGAAATATATGTTTTATTCAAATTCTATCCCAGAATTTACTCGAATTCTCAGTTGATAATGCATGGGTATATTTCAAACATGAAACTGATGCCTTTTTAATGTTATGGGCTTTCTTTAATATAAATATATATATATATATATATATATAATTAGGCAGATTTTGTTTTAAAAATCGAATTGACGCTTTGCTTGTGCCCATCGATTACAGGACCTTTTTTTTCTAAAAGAAAATGATTTCAAATCTTAAATTGATGTCTAATGTGTGCTTAATATCTTTCCTGACTTAAAATAATTAGCCCGTACAAGTATATACACATTAATACATATTTCGTTACGCCATATGGTTAATTTTATTTAATTAATGAGTCAGGTGTAATGTATTATATTATTTTTGACAGATGGTAGAGAGGATACCAACGATATAGGACCTTGCCTGGTATATGACCAATATTAAGCCAGGATACTATCAAATATAAGTAATGAAGCTGATTCCATCACAACAAACAGTGACATAACTTTGCCTTCTTTGTCATGATTTGACAATTTGTCATAGAAAACGTTGATATTTATGACCTTACTTTTTATACATATGTTTAAATTATATGATGAAAATTCAAATGAAACCAATATGTTTATCTAAACTGTTACGGGAATAACATTTCACTCGCCATGTTTTTATTAGAATGATACATAGAGATATTTATGGTACATCCCTCTCTCTCTCACACACACACGTGTTTATATATATATATATATATATATATATATATATGTATATATATGTACATGTGGATGGTGCTAGGAGCACGCATTAACAGCTTACTGATTTTTTTTAAACAATTTTTCTTTAATATAAAAATGTATTACTCTTTATGGCTTAAAATATGCACAGCGATAATATGCGGAAGAAGCGATATAGGGTAGGAGTACTGAGATTTCTATATTTTTATTCAAACTTTCCTTTTTGGTTGACTGTTGTCTGTTAAATTGCAGATAATAAGCAAGCGCAATTGGAAATTCATAGAAATATTACATTGTAAATATATCAGCTTGTTGGATGTTATAAGAAACATGTCCGATATAAAAATTTTCCCGCATATTCTTGTTAAACGTGAGTAAACGAGAGGGAGAGAGGGAGAGGGAGAGAGAGAGATAGAGCGACGGAAGTATAAAGACAACAATAGTTGATAACCTCTTTCACCTGTCGGCTCGTCAATAAGGTTAAAGCCTCTGCAAACTAAACTTACTTTTGTTATCATAATAATGATAACGGTTTATGTGTCCAGTGAAAAGGTGCAGTGATCCTATATTCTCTAGATTTGATAAATGGAAATAGGCTTAAGTTAAAAGATTCCTATGGACCTTTGAATTTACAAAAAGTGATAATGCCAGTTGTATCAGTATTTATATAGATTACTACTAATAATAATAGTTCGGTGGGAATAAGATGAAATTCAATTAAAGGTATGTTAATGCATTCAATCATGCAACTTGTGTTATTTACCCAATTGTAAAAAAATAGCTGTCACATACGTCAAATGGAATTTGTTTCAAAGCAATCACTTCGGCGATATAACAATTAAATTGTTAGAATTTCATAAATATTTGCGGCTACAGCTGAAATTTAATTTGAATTTAAAATACATTTTATAACATAATTCTCTTTCCGGGACGTTGATTTTTTTCTGTGATTCACATGTCTGTATCATTGAGTTTATTTCAGAAAAAAAGAGAAATTTAAGCTAACCCCAAAGGAGTTGAGGAGAGATAACTGATATTTTACTTACGAGGAATCTATAAAACGTCACTTCTAAAAGTAAGAAATTGGAAAAAATGTTAATTTACACGTGTTCACACTTCACTTCAAGCAACTGCCTTTGGGTTATCAGACATTTCTTTGTGCCACGCTTTAACATTCTGTTTAATACGAATATAAGTGAGTATAGTATACTAGTACAGAAACTGAGCAACTTAAACTTTTACATTTTTTACTTAAATATGAAAATCATTAACTGTCTAGACATGGTAATGAGCGAAACCTCTAATATAATTGTAGTTCAAAAATGTAATTCATGTATGAGAGTAAAGGTGACATTGTTATACCAAAGCTGAAGAAAGTAGAGGGTACAAAGAATCTATTAATTTTAAAACGTCTCTTACCGGTATAAATTACCTGTTTATGAATTACATGTAATGTGTAATACACGAGTATTATTTATTCTTCATGAAATATGCTTTTTAACACTGCACACACTTACCTAATATATACCAGCAGGACATTATTTGTGATCACAAAGACCACTGAAACCACAGCTTCAGCAATAAGGCCAGTGTTCTCTGAGGAGATTGTTGAGATAATGTCCAGTGCTTTGCTCTTTGTGGTTGCATTTGTTTCACTTATATTTGAAGGCCCTTTTACAGCGTTTGAGCTCCAGGTGTTCAAGGGAATACAATAATGTACCACCATAAGAATAAAAGGAAACAATATAAACAATTTGAAACAGCCAAAAATTAATATACATTTGATTATCATTAATTGTAGGAATAATTAGCTGTAATAAATCACCGAACCCTGCTTTTCTAAAACTTCACTCAAAGTTTTCATTACATTAAAGCTTATAAATAAAGTTTGTGCATTATTATGAGATTACCAGTCCTTCATTTTCTCTCTGTCATTTTGGAGGTAAAGCTCGTCATTGCACCCTACGAAAAACAAAAATAAAAAAGATTTCCTTTTAAATTGTCAAAGTGGAAAGCTGTAAATATTCTTCTTAGAACGTTAATTGATATTTCTCCCAGACCCTACTTACTCTCAATATCAATGAATCCTTAATGTCCTGCGTTTATATTTTTATGCTTAAAGAAGTGTCACAGCGTTTTGTCTTCGAAATGACCTTCTTCTTTCAATTAGATTCCGTGTGTTACACGTGTGTCACACTTTTCCTTTCACGGTTGATCAATCCAATAAACATATAATCCTACAATTGTGATACTTATAAAAAGTTTCAGCTCTAGAAATGATATCCATTTCCATAATATTCTTTAAAAGGCCAAAGTACATTAATATGTATCATAAAGACCTTATTTACAAATAATGTTACCACAACCTGGCCTCATGTAACGCTTGATTTTATGTTTAATGGTTAAAACGTTTCGAATCTAACGGGACAGTGCTGAAACCGATAACCATGCTGTCCTTATGCAGAAAAAATGTTGACCTCCATTCAGTTCCATTTGATATGAGTAATATAACCATGACTTGTCGTAAAGCGGAGCTTCACTTGTGATTAAAGGTTAAGATATGGACCTGACTAAAGGTACGATTTGTGCCCTGTTATCATACAGAGGAGTCACATGGACAGACAGACGCCATACAAAGAATACTAGATACAGCTCGGATGGCTCAGTTAATAGAGCAAAAAGAAATGGAAAAAAAACCCGTAGATTTTGCAAAAGGAGGTTTGTTTACAAGAAAAAATGTGTTTACCAGTTACGTATACTAACTACTATAGTGTACACTTTGAGTGCTTATTCAATGCAGTCAAACCAATCAATTAAAACGTTTACACTAATAAGAAACTAACCCATCCTTTCATCATATGTTGTTTGAAATAAAAATAAAATTAAAACCAGAATACCAGCTACTTACGGGAATACCTCATCATCTCCCCACATGTCATTATCATGATAAACTCGCAATAGAATTTAGTACTCTTTTAATACGCTGTTTTGGTAATGATTCTAGTTTGATCATGCCCAACATTTTGTACAGATAAAGTACATTTAGGTTATATATTCATATAGGTCAAAAAGAGTATATATTTATATAAAATGTCAAGTACAAGTACCTGTCATTGGTAAGAATATCATACTCTCACTAACATCACAAACGTCTTCATTATTATAAGCTTATAAGCTGAACTTCGTGCACTGCCGTCATATCACCCGCTCCGGCAAAAAAGCTAATTAATTATCCTCACGGTTAAACCAGTCTTTTGCACTCCATACTGTGCTCTGGACGTAAAGTAATTTCCTGTTTTTTACATCTATCTTTCTATATGCATTAAATTTATAACCGTCTTTTGAGAGCTACAAACAAAATGAAATTTGCCATAATATATAAAGCCATATTTTACCGTTTGCCATATAAGACATTATTTCCTATATATTTATATAGGATTACGTTGTACTTGATTCGTGTGTTCTTTCTGGCCTATACTCGAGATAATTTACAATGAATCTGACAACGTTTTGTCCTGGTATAAAGGCAAGGAGCCTTTGAATGATTTAGGACAACCAAATGCCCGGATGACGTTTTATTTTCGACACTGTTCTTACACTGTTGAAAACAATATGAAACGCAGCCTTACCGGGGTATCAAGACATCATTATTTGTTAGACTCGACCTGGCCCTTCGTGCTTTTGCCATTTTTTTCATTAAGAGTTGACTCGTTAGTTGGGTATCATCCTTCAGACATTCTATCCAAGCTTAGACCAGTGGAAGGTAGTGTTGTGTATAAGTGAGGTATTCAAGAAACTATTGAAAAAGGCCCATTTAAAAAAATAAAACATTTTCTGAAAACTCAGAAACTGAAGAATTCCAATACAAATTATACATTATGGAAAATAAAAAAAATAAATGCACATATTCTACCTGCATTGGATAAGCAGTTTAGCTTATTTTAGGTGACCAGCGAGGCAGGAATAAACATCGGTTAAGCAACCATGAAGAGCCTTGGTGAATGGAAGCGACTACTGTTCAGCTTAATTATTCAGCTAATTAAGCTATGGCGTCATATGTGAACACCAGCCAATGCCTGGTACCTTACAGAGCTTTTTTTGTGGGTATACATGAATATATTGAAGTATACTACTATGTATATACAAATATACATAGAAGTTAAAAAAACAAGCTTTACACACTTACATGACTGTTTGTGTAAATAATATGTTATACATCTCTAATTAGTTTAACAAAATGTTATACCTTAATAGAGTGCCACCTTTCATAGAAAAGAACTGTGTTTCCTTTTCGCACAAATATATTGAATTCAATATTTCGAATATTATTCAGGTATTTTTTTAATCTGTCAAATGATTGATTTTGATTCTTTTGCCTGCTCTGATACATGTAACACTTGGGATAAGATAAGGTATAAATTGATACTAACACCAAAATTAGGATTCCTCAAGAGTACATAATTTTTTTCCAGAATATAATTTTGCTAAGATTCTGAATAGATAGGTAACAAGAACAGTAAAGATGCTCAACAGTCTCAGTCTCCAGGTGACCAAAAGTACAGAGATTATTATCAATTATTCCCCGTGTATTTAACCAATAATTTTATTAGCTGAAATATTGTGCAATATTTTAAACTGATAACATCTGGTTTTAGTATCTATACAAACTTTGAAAGCTAGATAAAATTCTTTCTACTAGTCAATATTTTCTAAAATACATGTATCACAACATCTAAAAATTCTTGGGATAATGTATTTACATGTAGAATCTACTGAGCTGACCAATATTTCATAAATCTTTTTTGAATTACAGGAATTCAGATCTAATACTTTACCATTATCAAGTTCACCTTAAGTAAAACTAGAGTTTATTCCGTTGAGTTAATCCTCTCTCTTTCTAGATACATACATGAACTTTTTTAGTTTTTGAAGAATTGCCCACCAGTTTATATACTCTAACAATTTAACACCCCTATTCTGCCATGTGTTGAAGGGCACAACATTTCTATTATTATCAAATGCATCTTTAATATTAATCAGTCCTGCCTCGTACGAACACTTACTAAAATAAACTTTGCTGCATGAGCCTATATTCTTATTAAACCAAATGACTTGATGCATGAAGCTCCTCTTGTATCTAACTTTATTCAAGGCTTTTAAAAGATCTATATATAATATATTTACATTGAGCATTGAAATAAATTCATTAATACATTCACATTCTAACAAACGGCTCAGATCCAATCCATTATCTTTAAATATCTTATCCCAAATAATCATCAGCTGATTTTCTCTATTTTTTTTCATATTTTTCGGCCATGAAATTAAATATATTTGTATAACACTTTCTGTATGAGGTACATTCAGTCCTCTATATTATATTGGTAGCATCATTAAAGTTCTTTAAAGTTTTTCCTTTTTTGAGTTCCATAGAAACTCAAATATTGTTCTATTTATTTCCAACAAAGATTTTCGAGGTACTGTGATGCATGTAAAAATATACTGGAATTTGGATGTAAGATATGACCTAATTATTTGTATTTTACCAATTAAGGTCAAATTTCTAGTTTTCCAGATCTGGGCAGCTATTTTCATCTTCCTTATTTTCTCATCGAAATTCAGATGGACAGCTTTTTCTACATTACATGAAAAATATATACCTAATATTTTAATACTATCTTCTGGCCATTTTAAATGTAAGGGATTTGGGAGTTCATTTCTTTATGAGCCTATCCCAATTGCTTCTGTTTTATTATTATTCAATTTTAATCCTGATACCTTTCTAAATATGTCTGCTGCTCTTAATAGTTCTTTTGCCGATTCAATATTTTAACTTAATGCTGTTATATCATCAGCGAATAACATCAGCTTTATTTCTTGACCATAAATTTTTACTCCTATAATTTTTCATTTTTTTTCTAATCTTTATTGCTAAAAGTTCTATGCACAGAATAAAAAGATACGGGGATAAAGGATCGCCTTGGCGCACTCCTCTCTTTACAGAAAAAAATATTGGGAAGTTGTTCCATTATTATTGAGACAGCTGCTTATATTGCTATATAGGGTTTTTATCCAGGTAATGAAGGATGCTCGAAAAGCTTTCTCATAATCTAATGCAAGAATTAGGCCTTCCACCCTATGTTCTTCTGTAAGTAAAATTACTGCATTTAGTAGCCTACTACTAGTAAATATATCCCTTCCTTTTACATAACCTGTTTGAATGAATCAATTTTGGAATAACATTTTGCAAAATGAGAGACAATGCATTTGTTCTAATTTTGTAATCCAAATTTAGTAGTGAGATTGGTCTCCAATTTTGTATGTTTGTGCGGTCTTTATTCTTATCATTCATAGTAATAATAGCTTGTCTCTGCTAGGCTGATAGTTTACCAATTTCACTTGAATAATTAAACTATCCTCTAAGTATTTCCCAAAGATATGCCAAAATGTTTTGTAGAATTCAGCATTAATACCATCATTTCCTGGGCTTTTATTTGTTTTCATTAATAACTGTGTTTTATTTCAAATCACACTGACTCTGAGCTTCAACATTCAGGATCGTTTCATTATCAGTATTCATACAATTTTGTATTGATGATTCATGTTTATTCAATGTGGATGAATATAATTTTCATAATAATTGGAAGTCTGATATAAAATATCATTTTCATTAACAACAATTCCTCCATCTTTCAAAATTAATTTCTTCATGGTCTTTTTTGCGGAGTCCCTTTTTTTCTAGATTTAAAAAAATATTTATTATTTTTCACCCCTAATTCATGCCACCTTATTTTGGAACTTAATATTGTTCCTTCTTCTTTTTTTTTATTTTCAATTATTTCTCATTCTTTTTTTTCTCATCTATTTCCTTTTCAAAGAATTAAATCTCTATCACATTTCTACCTGCAGCAATTCGATTTTGTTATAACAATGTTTTATTGCAAATCCGTCTCCTTGTTTTTTATCCTGGATTTGTTAAAATCCAGGATATCAGGATAGCTACACATTTGCTTTGATTAGTTCCGTGGCACCAGAAAGCAGTACCTACCCATTCATTTTTCCATAAGTTTCTACCGTGGCTGTGTTGTAAGTCTCTTGTAAAAAAATTGTTCTGATTTTTGCTTATGTAACCATCTATATACACTTTTTCTCTTCTTATAATCATTAAGTACCCTGATATTTAAAGTTAGCAGGCTAAAATACCCACCCTTTTAAGTCAGGATTTTCTTGAGAAAGACTGAAAACAACCAAAACATGTACAACACAGACTCCATTCTAATGCTAGCACCAATTTCAAGGTTATCTCTAAGCTCCCTTTTCATCGTGAGTACAAATACAAAGTCAATACAAAATACAAAAGTGCAAAGTGTAAATAAAAAAAGTATTAAAGGTTTCCCTCCTTGACACCACCAATGAGCTATTCAGAACAAGAAACATGTGGTCCACCATGGCCTTTGTCCACTCCACAGATTACCGTAAAAATATATTTCATTCAAGGGCCTTTGGTGCACCTGCCCTTCCTATAGTTTCCCAAAGAAAAGTAAATGCATTATTTGCATTTTACAGACTTCTTGAGGATTATATATTTATACACAAGTAAAACTCTAATGAAACAACTATACATAAATAATAGGAACAGAGCATATATATTTTCCAGTATAATAGTTGAAACAAATATTCTCTAGGATAACAAGTTGTCCAAATGTTTTTTTTTTAAATAAATGAGATTGTACACCTGAACATTATCACACATTAATCAAATATCATCAGATTGTATATAAATGTATGCTGGATATAAAACTGAAATATAGTACATTGAAAAATCATTTACTCATTACTTCTGAAAAAAATATACATATTACCAAAACTCCATCCAGTTTACTATCAAACTTCTGGCTGTATCCTTTATGTGTGTTAAGTGATCTTTACGTTATGATATGTTATATCAAAATGTAATATAATTCACATAAAATCTCATGTTCTAGTATTTAACAAAATTATGGTCAAACTGAAATTATTCATATTGAGCCACCATAAAGCAACAAAAACAAAATTTTACTATACCCAAAATATCATCATCAAGCAGCTGACATTCAGTACTTATTAAGGTCCCTCAGCTTTGTAAGAGACTTTTTCTGACCATTTTTCAATTTTACTACAATAACTCTAGAAGCTGTCCAAGCAGCTTCTACATTTGGATGATTTTTTTGCTTTTGACAACAAATGAAGCCTTTTCTTAGTTAAGTCCTCCACAATGGATATGCCTGATCCCTTGCTGCAATGACCTTGCTCTTACATTGGGGATTCACAAATTTAACCAACAGTGCTCTGGGTCGTTCACCAACGGGTTCGGCTCATTATTTTCCCGATTTTGTTTTATTCCATTTGCCGTAGAAACGATAAACACTCCCGTATATAAATATATATAATGCAAAATTTGCAGCGAGAAAGGAAACAAAAACCACACACAAATACACACATGCACCAAAACACACATGATACATAAATTATATATATATATCCTCAGGTAAAGAGCTCAATACTCCTCAAGCCATCATGCGAAACATTCTCGGTGGCTCAATGATCATATCTGTACACGAAGGGGATGTTAATTATTGGTGAGCGTGGATAACATACATCCTCAAGGTTAGTGTCAAATGTGAAAGCCAAAATTGTAATGTACAGTTTAAAAAAGTGATCGTTTCGTATCGAAATAAAAATGGAGGGCTCACATTAAACCGTTAGCCTGGAGAGCAATTTGAGAGCAATACAAATATATTTATATTTATTAGGATTGAAGCATTTGATGAGTGAAAACACTGGCAACCAGTTCAATTTTTCCAGATTAATAGTTGGCCATATAGTTCGATGTTCGGTATGATAGAGGAGTTTGGCAATTGATGTTCCTGTATATCTGTGTAGGATCCGAGAGTGAATTATTGCTTGGATAACAACCCACTGCGTGTAAATATACTCTGTATATGAACATTATTCTTTATGCATGGGAGCCACTAGTCATAAGAAACAGGCGATCGTTATCTCTACATATTGAGGTTTTATTCAACGTAGCGGTTGACAAATACTTTTCGTTCAAGCATGGAAGCAACAGCTCAATTATTTGCTTTCATCAAATTTGTACGCGGTGTTTAATGCATTATGGAGGTATCGGAATAGTAAGAAAAATACCCATGTATAAACTCACAACATGCCTTTTCATCTGCACCTAGTCACGTCTATTTCTATTTGTTGTAGCAGACTTAGTCATATGGTGCCAATGGTTTACATGAGATAATTAAGGATTAACCAACTGACATTGTTCAGTAATCATTTCACTTATGTGTAGTTAAAAGAAAAAAAGAGTTAAAATGCGAAACATAATTTCTAAGAACATGTATTACATCCATACCGTCAGAGTTTTAGGGTTGCAGCAAACCAACCAGCCAGGATAATAATATGAACATTTTCTAATCACAGAGAAGTAAAAATAATATATATATATATATATATATAGAGAGAGAGAGAGAGATGTATGAATAGCCATGCCAAATATAGTATATAGAGATGGAACTAGAATACACAGAGAAGTCGGTTCGCCCAACATTCTGTGTATTCTAGATCCATCTCTCTCTCTCTGTATCTCTCTCTCTGTCTCTCTCTCTCTCTCTCTCTCTGTCTCTGGCTCTCTCTCTCTATATATATACATGGATTTGACCACTGATTTGTTGGCATGTACGTCATTGTAGGCATTACTTTGTACTATCAGAATTCTACCTCAAAAAAAGAAGCAATACACCAAGGAAATCCAAGCAAGTTGACAAAATAATAATTGAAAAGTGTGCACTTTTATACAGGGAGCACTATGTGAGCTGAACACTGACGCGTGTCCATTTTGTCAAAGGTTCTTTTTTCCTCTCTATGCATACGTAATATGATACCTCTTGAAAGGAAGTTATTATTATATATCTATTTTAAAAAAATGCTAATCAAACAAGCGTGTTCAACGATGGAGGAATCCCCTTATACCCTTTTACATAATCTTTGCATTATCACGGAAACGGGGATGCAATTACATTTTAAAATTACTCTCACCAACGATCCCATTCAACCACTGATTTACTAGTATTTTGGTTGAAATCAAACAATTTTTTAGACTTAATTGTCTTATGACCCTGTGTAATAAGACTCTCCTTCTTTACAGCTTTTAAATTGTACATGCAAGAAGACCCATATGGTTCTAACGATCAGCAAAGGAACACAAAACATATTATTAACTTATACATTTGCAGGTTGTAAAAATCAATGGACTCTTGCCCTGACATTCGATCTTGTGATATAAATAGACTTTCCCAAACTTACAAGCAATATATTGACCAGAAAAAAGTATTTTCATCAACGGATATTTTGAAAAACGAAGGAATGTCATAGAATCTTAGCATATACACGTCAATGCATTCCACAGCAAAATATGAGTATTCTCTGAATTCAAACTGTATTAGTTCTTATTACCAGTTTTAAAACCACTAAAAGGTATGATAGGCCTAACTTATTTTTGTATCATTGAAAACGAGTTACTTAATTATAAAATATTATTGTTCATAAAGGGGAAAACATATAAAGACATATATTCACATATATCTTAACTACCAATTGACGTACAAGCCTTTACTACCATTTCTAAACTTGAGCGTTATATAAAATAGCCAGACGAGAAGGGAACGTAATGGTTATAGTAAATACAGTTAAAAGACTGAAAAACAACTTAGCTAGAATAATAAGTCCATAGTTTGCACATCAGTGCAGTGTTAGTGCAGAATAATATATACGAGAAACGCGATAACAGGAAATAAAGAGCATAGGTAATTGCATTAAAACATATATGTATTAATGTAGGAGTCACGAAAAAATACTGCTTGTCTACTTTGAAAAGAAAATTCTCCTTGCAAATAAATGAACACAAGAAGATTCCAACTGTAAAAGTCAGGGAACTGATTAGATTTTCTTTTTAATACAAATTAATTCAAATAAGTAGGTTAACTCAAATTTAATTAATATCAACGGGAATTATATATTAATATAATATTGTTGAATATAGGTAAAATTGGCCGATAAAAGAGAAGCAAAAACAAAATACTCACTCAATATATTTATTGCATTAATGTAACATTGTGTGCATTTTTCCTAAGTGTTCATTACATCTTACCTTTGGCCATGTTACGATTGCTCCTAAGAAGAAAATGTTAAATCATCACAGAGAATGATAAGATTGGTAATGTTGACAGACATTTATGTTGTAAATCATGAAAAACTTATGTAACACGAAAACACTCCTAGTTAGTTCTGTAAGGGCAGTTTAAGAACAATTATATTCAGTCTCGTATGAATTTGTAAATCGACAGCTTGTAAGTTGTACCTTGTGAAATGAAATATATCAATATAGCATGGAGCAAACGTTTATAGGCAACTGTCTTGGAGCATCAGCATAACAGGTTAAAATCGCCTCACATATAATGTTGAATTGGCGGTCAATGTAAAATATTTGACTATTCGTACTTTTTTGTTTTATGATTCGGTAAACGCAAAAAAGCATGTAACACAAAATAGAGGGTTCCTTGTGAACTCTGTTACATGAACCCTCATGCAATCCTGATCTTTAAGATAGAAAACGAATTCTACGGTCTTGCCTCTTCTTATAGTATTATGGCAACCCTCAACAATTTTCCATCAGTTCCACCTTCACCTGATAATCTGGCTCTGGTATTATTATGTGTACGACTTGGTATGGAGAAAACATGACCCTGGTATACCAACTTACTCTGCCAAACTATGTAGGTGACTTTATTTCGAAGATATCTAAATCTGAAATATACTTAAGATTTATCAGTACAGCTAAAGTCGTACTGTTTTCTGGCATCCTAGGTTAGCATTTTGTTGAATAATACCACCACATTACGTATGTTCATGTTGCCTTAAAACAAAGTGGATGATGCACAGGATACGATATAGTAGCTGAAGGTGCCAATGAGTAGTCACAGCCAACGTGTATATTGCATCTGAACCATATATTCATGTGCTTCACTACTGTGTATACCAATATTTTTCGTAAATAAACACTATGGTTATACAATTGATGTTCTTGGAATGTGGACGGCCTGCAACTTTAAGAACCAGTGAAATTAAGTCATTCAACTGAGGTATTTAACTAAATGCAAATGGGCAATATAATTTGGAGTTTATTTTAATCATTATGACATAATATATTTGTCTGAAGTATGAGGGATTTATTCAATTTAAATCATCACAAACATCTTATGAAACACCAAAAACTCCTAGTTCACTGTGTTACGACAGTTTAAGAACAATTATATTCAGTCTCGTACGAATCTGTAAATCAGCAGCTTGTAACTTATAGCTTAAGATTCGAACTATATCAATATGGCATGCAGGAAACGTTTATAGACAACTGTCCAGGAGCTTCAGCATAACAAGTATAAATTGCCTCAAATATATTCTTGAACTGATGTCTTCGCAGAAACGCTCCGTGCCACTGTCTGTGACTCCTCTCGATCCAGACAACAAAGATGAAGATGTCCATCAGTTTGTGAACAGTAAATTCAGGGTTGATTTTGAATGTATAAAGTTGAAGACTCGCTATGAACATATCTCATATCTCATATCTCAAATGTTCTTCATTCAATTGCCGGGAACTTGGATATTCAGTTTTAGAGCTTAATACTCTGTGTAAAAATATAATTTAATATGTATACAAGAAAATTGGTTATATATACATAAGCTACTTAAATTAAACAATGTACATGATGATTTAAGAGGTGTAGGCGAATCTCCAATGGATGCTGGGGAAGGAATGCCCCCGGACGCCCTGACGGTGGTGTGGCAATCCTCTGCATAAATCTTTGAATCTGCATGTAACAATGTTTCCTCTTGAATGCAGGAGGGCATGTGGGATTATACTGAAGAAAGAAGGTAATAATATGTTGCATAACGGTCTATCTGCCATATGAGAAAAATGAAAATATCGACATCTAAAATGAATATCTGGAAATCATAAATGTATTGATTCAGAATATATGCCAGTCATCTGTCGTATATATTATCGGTTACTATAATGCAGTCATACAAATAAAGGGGTTCGCTGTTTGCTTCTACTTTGTAAAATATGCAAGTGGGGAATAATTGTATCTGTGAGGCCTAGAATCTTCTAACACAATATCCTTGGAGTTTCTGGATAAATAATCTAAGAAACCTGAAATTAGGTCATAATGACCTATATTTTATGGCCTTCGGGCCGAAAACACGGTTTTTTTAGCATCAGACAGTCAGACAGGGCACAAATTGAATCGATAAGGTCTTTAATCCTCTAACTTCACACCGAGGGAGGTCCTAGGCAAATCTCCTTAAGTACTTGAAATAAGGTCATGGTGACCTATATTTTGTGACCTACAGGCCAGAAACATGATTTGGAGCATCCTGAATGTTAAATGGGGACATATCGTATATGTGAGGCCTTGAATCGTCTCACTCAATATCCTGATGGTTTCTAGGCAAATCTCCTTGGAAACCTGAATTAGGTCATGGTGACCTAAAATTTGTGACCTACGGGCCAAAAACATGATTTAGAGCACCCAGACGGTCAGACGGGACAGAAACTGTATCCTGTAGGCCTAAAAACCTCTAACCTGACACTTTGTGAGATCCTAGGCAAATGTCCTTTGGAACCTGAAACTAGGTCACTGTGACCTATATTCTGCGCCATTTAGGTAAAAGATATCATTTGAACAATGTGAATGTCTGGTGAGGACAATTCGTAACTGTGAGGCCTAGAATATTCTATCACAATATCCTGGGACTTTCTAGGCAAACCTCCTTGGTGACCTAAAATTAGGCAATGGTGACCCATATTTTGTGACCTACAGGCCGAAAACATTTTGTAGCACCTAGAATGTTAGATGGGGACATATGGAATCTTTGAGGCCTAGAATCATCTAACACAGTATCCTGGGAGTTTCCAGGCAAATAATCTTGGAAACCTGAAATTAGGTCATGGTGACCCATATTTTGTGACCTATAGGCCGAAAACATGATTTTGAGAAACCGGGAAGTCAGGCAGGGCACACTTACTATTTGTTTAGCCTAGAATCTTCTAATGTAACATTCTGAGACGTACTTGGCAAATGTCTGTGGAAAACTCAAATTAGGTCACCATGATCTATATTTTGCGACCTTTAGAAAAAGAAGTCATATAAGCACCAAGACAATCAGTCAGAGCACACATTGTACCTGTTAGGCCTAGAATCTTCTAATGTAACATTATGTAAACGTCCTTGGGCATTGTCCTTGGAAAACTAAAATTAGGTCTCCATGATATATATTTTGCAACCTATAAGAAAAGATGTCATATAAGCACCCAGACAGTCAGACAGGGCACAAATTGTATCCATTAGGCCCAGAATCTTTGAACATAAATGTGACCTTCAGGAAGGTCCGGTCAAGTGTCCTTGGAAACCTGAAACTAGTTCATGGTAACCTATATTGTGTGACCTATCGGCTGAAAAATACTTTTGATCACCCTGACAGAGAAGACACAAATTGTATCTATTAGCCTTAGACTCTTCTATCATGACATTCAGGGAAATCCTTGGAAATTCTCCTTAGAAACCTAAAATTGGATCATGATGACCCATATCCTGCTAGCTATGTACCAGAACCATGATTTGATCACCACGACAGACAGGGTACAAATTGTGTCTATTTTCCTTTGAACCCTCTGTCGTGAAATCCGGGGGGGGGGGGGGGGGGGTCACTTGGCAGGTCTCCTATGAATCCTGTTATTTTTATTTTCTGTCATTTTTTTCAGAGTAAGATTTCCCTTGATTCCCCAAAATTGTGTTCATATCGCTTATCAAATCTATATACCGTTTGGAGAAATAGCGTGAAGATTCTAGTGCAATTTATGACCCTTCGTATTTATGTTTGATGTCCAGGAATGGCAATTTACCGTCCTCACGTGCACACTTAGCATATCCTTGTTGAATGAAAAAATCATGAAGGTGGCAAAATGAAAACGAATTTATTAATTCTATCATATTTGACAATATCCTTCTCTACTGATTTATTTCTTCTACTGAAGAATATAGCAAGAATCTCCCAATATATATCAGAAACACCCTTTCATGGAATGATTCTGAATTAAAATGCATAATTCATTATTTTTAACCTTTTCAAATATCAAACGGTTCACTTTTTCCGGCACACTTTTAATTTTTGACCAGTATTAGACCAAAGTTTGAATCGTACTATGATAATCAAATATTTCATGACCTATGTTTTCATTTTATGTTTTCATAGCTCATACTCTTTTCTTGTACAGTCATCGTATGGTGTACATGCCATAAAGAATTGAACCATAGATAATTTTTTCAAGTGTTGTTCATTTTAATTAATAATTTTAACCATAAAATTATAATATAATGAAAAAAAAAATGAAATGTACCCAGGGAGTCTATTTTACCATGTGAAATAAGTTTCTAGCAGTTAATGTAAAAAGGGTTAAGTTATATATGATTTCGTGTACCTATTGACCTACACTTGATATAATATAGAATAGCCCCGGCACCATTGATGAATATACATATAGAGTTACGAAATCAAATTATGAAACGTGCTCTACCCGGTAACCCTGTCAAATGTTCAAGCAAGCAAACACAGCAAGCATTTCTCTTGAATATGTATAATATGGAAGCATTGAAAGGCAAAAAACAGGCAATCACTAACATTTTTAACAATGTGCATATTGCCTATTGCATAGGCGATAATTTAATATGGGTAAAACAGCAAGAATCATAATATGTGCAACTGGGTTTATATATATTAACACCTATCTCTTTTACATTTTTCTACATCTAGATTTACATTTTCTCCGATTCATTTGCATATATATTGAGCTGTTGGAGTCGTAAAGCAGTGTAACGGCAACCAAAATGCCAATTATAAAGGAAACCCTTGATCCGAAGGACTTCCACTCTGTATGTGCAGGTTATAATATAAATACTTTCGTTTTCACTTTGAATATATATCACTGTTTAAAAATGTCATTCTGTTACAAACCGCATTAACACATACCACAAGGCGCTTGCTGTAAACATACACATAAAGAATATACATTAACACATAGGCCATCATATCGGCATTATACCTGACGATTATTTTCTCCCAGAGAATGAAGATTTAGCTAGCATAATATGCCAGCGTCTCCCCAGGCGATACTCCGCGCGCATCGGATTAAATTCTCATGTACATGGCATAATTATCCGATGTGCATAAGATCATAATCCCGAGTCCATGAGAAAAGAATATTATGTGTTCTATCCAAACAACAAGGCCAAAGGCCAACACCAAATTCATTTGCCGTACATATTCGGTTCAGGGGTTGTGATTTGCTGTTCGTCAAGTGTTTCGTGCTTTTTTTCCTCCACGTTTATGTATGAGTGACTCTCGACTCTCCATCCATATCTAGCGCATCTGAGACGGTGTTTCCATGTTGACTCCCTGATAATTAAAAAAAATCATTTTACCATAACTTGAACAAAGAACATATGGATAGTTAATATGATGTGTTCTGTAGAACAGATCTTTATCACATGTTGTTTTACCACTGAAGAGCCGACATTTTGTAGGTATAAGACCAAATTCAGAGATATAGTAAAACATCAAGTAAACAACTAAGTAATTTCTAAAATGATACCTAAAAGGGGTAATTTGTAATTTACAAATTTCCCAATGATAAATTTATCTTATATCTAAGACTGGCGGCCCTCCCTACAAGTACCATTTTATTTTATTGTATATTCTAGAGTACAGGGAGCAGACATTTCATAGTTTTAGTCATGTCTTCAATCATTTAACAATAAAAGAAACTGGGCTTCATAAATCGTGTTATCCAGATAATCTGAGACAGCTAGTCGAATAATATAAAAGAGACTTTTGTACAGTTGTATGCAAGATTTTTCCGAGTAGTTGCTTTTTTGATAGTATAAGGTGTCAACTGACTACTTTTACCAATGGAACACTCAAATGAAAGAATAAAAATAGGTGGCAGAGTGAGATAAAATAAACAAAATAGCAGCCGTTTTAATGCATCATCATACAATCCATAACTATTTAAACAAATTGAAAGTAAATAGTAACATCATGGAAACCGCAACATTTGGTGAACGGGGCATATATTTGTGAGATATTTGCATTGCGATATAGCAGTTGATGCCTGAATGCCTGACGTTTGTACTAATAAAATTATTTACATCATCTTTAGATGATTGAAAATGTCATACAATGAAAACTTATTCTCATAAACAATAAACACATGATGATTAGTGAAAATCAAGGTTCCGTAAGATGGCAAAGTAAAAAATTGTTAATTGAGCTTGATTTCAAATTAGGTGTAAAATTTGGCCTATTTGAGCCCACAAAATATTTTAATCCGTGATCACATGTTACTTTTACAGATAATGTTGTGTTTTTATTGAAACATTTTTTAATCAAAGAAAATATGTTTCTTCACCTGAAATCCGTCTATGCTTCACCTCATGTGCCTCCTTTTGGGTTTTAGAGTTGGATCCAGCCACTCGTTCAGGCATCCTGTAATGAGGTTTTGATCAAATGGATCTGAATATGAATTATATTTAAGTTGTATCACGTTTACGTTAACAATATATAAAATGCTTCACGTTCTGCTAACCGGGGCACCTATCTGAACCTGTCAAACATGGGGAATCTAGGATCAAGTATTGGGTAACTTACTATAGAAAAGAACCTGTAATGAAATATTTGTAATAGAAATTTCAGTGAAATATATGCAATATTAATCTTTTATTTCTATTTAATGCAGTAGAATATTTAAACATGAATAGAAGAGGAGAATTAGAATTTAACGCTGATAAATAAATTGAAGCACTATCATATAAAATGAATCTTAACATGTGCAATTTTCAATATAAGACAGAATACACTAACCAAATATTGACCAGGATAACAATGATGATTATCAGAGAGACAGCAGAGATCACAGCTCCAACAATAGCCCCAGAATATTGTTCAAACTTGTCGTTTACGGATGGTCTTGATGGTCTGGCTTAGAATATGTCTGGAGTAGATCAGAAGGTACATGCATATATTTTGCTGTTTTTTTAAACATTTTTATATATATTGTTTCACTGGAGAAGCTCCTTCTATTGGTTAGCAGGGTGTTTGTGTCGGAGAAACTTTGGAGAATCAACGTCGTAGCTTCTAAGATATACAGATAAAGATACGACATACAGCTATATTTAAAAACCATTTTATCGTACAGATCTGACGTATTTCAGGTATCTTAAATCAATGAATATAATTATTGTTAGGATTATTTAAAATTGGATCTCCTTAGTTGTGTTCGTCAACAAATCTAGACAGCTATTTTGTAAGATGACGTTGAAATTAATAAAAAAAAAGCATACAGAAGAAAATGTCCCCAGATGTTATCAAGTGATAATGACACATAAAATCAATACAATAAAACAAACCACTAGACGATATATGGTTATGAAGCAGAACAATTCATATCCATTTGTGAAGGACATATATTTTTCTCAAAACTTGTAAATAATAGTGCTATATTCCATGTTCTCATAAAACGCTCCATGTTAAACCTTCAGTCATAAACTAAAAAATATTAATACCTTTAAGTGGCGTAAAAGTCCTAACCTCACTCACTGTCCATTTTTCTTCATTATTGTAAATTTTCAAGCAAATTTCGTGTTCTTTCTTCATATATCTGACATTAATGAACAGTTCTGCATGCTTGTTCAGAAGACAAAACCAAACAACATCAATCCAGCCAGTGCAGCTAAGTACTCTTCTTCTGATGACCATCTTTTTATAATTTATACAGTTATGTCCGTCCTTTGGAAGCTGAAATAAAAAAATGGTATTTTTTAGAACGAACAACCAATAAGGGTACAACATTTTTTTACATTCGTTAATGTCTATCGTCATATTGCAATAAACGACACAATATACTGGCTCTTAAAAATTGATATTCTAAGCATAATAATTAGCTTTCTACTGTATTATTTCATTTTACTACATTCATATAGTAACAATAATTACTTAGTAATATCATGAAATGTTTTGTGAATCTATACATCGTAAAAAAGAGTATTTATTAACATTTTGAAATATTTTATACATAAGCAGGATAGAAATTTTACCCTGTAATAGCGAAAGGAAAATATTATAATAAAACTAAATTCATTCATTATACCAAAATATGGCAGAGTGAATTGAGCATTTTAAATTTGGTCTAGGAATATGTTTCACCGTTTTAATGCTAGATACCATGGGCATAGATTTTGAAAACTCTCTGCTTTTGGTGATTAGGTTAAACAGTAAAAACGTATATCTCCGATGGGATGCTTGATACCTTAAATAAGGAATCAGTAATATATATATATATATATATATATATATATATATATATATACGTATATATTACTGATATATATATATATATATATATATATATATATATATATATATATATATAAATTAGATCAGGAGATGATATTAGACTGTTTTCAGTAAGATACTTCTTGTTATTGTGGATGTTTGATAAGTCATTTATTTTTGATAACATAGCTATCTTAATTTCCTTATGTTAATAATTAACAGTATATTTTTCTTATTCATTGAAAATTTTTTTTCGAATAATTTATCCAAGATTTTTAACTTCTACATCACATGAAAAAAGGAATGTTTTCAGTCAACCAACACTCAACACTAGCCCTATGATCGCTAGTGTGTCCGGTTTTATATATTTTGTCAGGTCTTGGCAGCTTTAGTGCTTCTGGTAGCTAAAGTATCATGTCTTCAAAGGCCGATGCCGGCTTCTTTGACACAAAAACCCTCCATAAACCATTTTCTTTATATTTATTCAAATCATGTGATCTTTGCATTCATTTTAGACAAAGAGCGGAATATTACAGACTTTGTCATTTAAAGACTTCGTGATATGCTACCTTTTAAAAAAATGATTTCCCCCGTTCTTTAAATGTAAGATTATAATCATTTATAATCGTTATAGGTTATCTTTCCGGAGGCTGATGCCAATTCAATTGATTACATTGATTACATAAAGGGAGCGTGTAGTCTGATTGTTTGCCATCCCCGTCGATGTCAGTTTCATTCGACTTCACCTTCCTGGTCTTTGAGGCTTAGTTTTGTCCTTGTAACTTTCCTCCAAATAAACAGCCGTAAATACCAGATACAAAGTTATCCTTTATATAATTGGCTTCCTCCCATTACCATTATCCGTTTAGTCCTAGATGGTGAAGGGCTCAGATGAAAAAAAAAATGATAGTATCACATGGTTGGAAAGATGTTTTTTATAACGTCTGACCTCAAGCATCCTTCTTATTCAGAACAAGGAGATACAGATGAGTGGTAACCAGTGCACTGCAAAGGGCATCGTTCACGATTACTTAATATTTCCCATGGTTCGAGCGCATAGTTTTTATGCATGGAAAAACATTTGGGCCATTACAAAAAAAAATATTTACAGACGTAACACAGGGTATTTTAATGTATTTTCAAATAATTGTCGAGAATCTCCTACATTAAAACTTGGTGCGGCTATAATCACAAAATTATTATGAATGGTTCCAATTGTCCTTTTTGAAACAGTTTAACAAAAAAGCTTTAAAATTAGTTGATTAGCTAATGATGAGAAAATCAATTTATTAAATTTAAACGAAACAATCTGAAAAAAACCAAAGTAAGAGCTTCCATACATTTCCAGAAATGTGAGAGTTTCTAGACATTCTCCAGAAAAGTGAGAGCTTTCATACATTCTACAGAAAACAGAAATGTCACCACCACCTCAGAACCGTGTTACAAATATCTAATGTTGGGAAATAAATGAACGCATATCAGGCCATTTTTGTAGCCAGAAGAGAGCAACCTAGTAGGCCACTTAAAGTAGAATAAAAACCAATATCATTGTTTAATTATTGCGAATATATATATATATATATATATATATATATATATATATATATATATATATATATTTATATACTTATGGTATAATGGTTCATGGTTTATTTGCATATGGTATAATTCATATGAATATTCTCTAATGTAAAAAGAAAATTGATAGAAATTGATAGTTCTTGTAAATAAATTTGTTTTTAATAGTTCTTTGTCCTTATCAACAAAAGTTATTATGTTAGTTTCTTGCTTATAGAAATAATTACAATTTTCGTGCTACATATGATTTTAACAAATATAAAATTACAGTGTCACCTTGGAAGGAGTTAGATTGTCTTCTAAATACCATAGTTAAAATAAATAATAATTTCAATAAAGATATATTTGTAAATACATTGATGAATATTTCTGAAGTATTCTTATTTGAAATAAAATGCTTTCGTTCGATCTGTATTCGCGCTCATGTTTCCGATTAGGAAGTATCTGGTATAGTATTTGAATGTCGTTTAATAAATTAAACAAATTTAATTATCTTGTTTGGGTATCGAGGCCTTTGCATCATGCCTTTAAGTTAAAAGTCCCTTAAACCACGTACCTACAGATAAAGAGCATAGCTCTTCGTGGTTTTCATTAAATAAGGAAGAGAATTGGTTCTTATGACAATGTTGGCAATACCGTTAGGCCCTGTGGTACTGTGGCATGTGCTATTTATGTTTTTAGTGATGTCTACCGGCTTGCGCTTTTGGTAAGTTTCGTAACGTTCAAACTTTCTTTCGCCATGCAATATCAGAATGTCCCATAATCGCAAGTTAATCAGATAGAACCATGCCTTGCACATGAGAACCCCCTACTTTGATGTTTATTATGACTTGTCTCGCCTGTTTCTGTCAGCGACAAATTGTGAAATCGATGATCTGACAAATTCGTTGCAATCAATAAACTGTATCCTTATTATACACTTGCCCTGCTTTTTTGGCCTAGCTTATATGTCCAATTCGCTTAAACGACTCGGTACTTATGTCTGCACATGACTATGTTTTTTCGAGAGTATGCTGATGACACTGGGCAGTCAAAAAGCAACACAGGGGCTTACTTTACATAGTTATAGCTGAGCAAGTTGTCCTGATGATTAAATGTCATGGGTGACCAGCAACAATGAAATAAAAACAAGAAAGAAAAGAGGGATAAATTTGGGGGCGAATGTTCGGGATATGGCAGTGATCCAGGGATTAGTTTTCTTGGTGTGATTTCTGTTGTTATTTTTATTATTATTATGATTATTGTTGCTACGAGATTTTAAGATGGAACTCATATCACAATAGATTTACAATAGTTTCAGGTTCTCCAGGTACGTCAAATAACCTGTGTAATGTTGACGAATGATTAAGTGCATTTTTGCACACGTCATAGTACCGACGATTATCAATTTAAGTCATGATGTAGTTTAAATGGTCCTTTTGATATAAATACCGGGTCGTTTGTTTTAATTGTTAATGACAAGGACAGACCGAGAGTCACATGTATTAGAAGTAATGGATCGAATGCTCATTATAATAAAACATTTATTAAAAATCAGGGTACATGTAATGGGCATATAGTTTCGCATTACCTCGAATGTGACGGTCATCTTAGCTCCTCCTTATACTGTTTCTGCTCTCATACTGGTAATCACAGGCTTTTCTGGATCTAAAATACAAAGGAAATATTCGTTTCTACTTTCTGGTGCATTAGCGCCGTTTAGTGCACCATTAAGTGCACAATTAAGTATTACTATTAGGGGTTTGGTCGGTTCTTCAATCAAACCTTTTTAAACAAAAGACTTTCTGTAACTTTTGTTTGGAAACCATTTCAACAGAAAGCGGTGGTTGCTCAGAGATAAAAAAAGGGTTTTTAGTCTTATTTAAATAGAATTTAGAGGGGGAGGGACTCACATAAGTGACAGTCACTTAATATACTCTGGTGTTGCAAGTTGGAATATATTCCGGTCAGGTACATACAGTGGAACCTGTCTGAAAGATCACCTCTATACTAAAATCTCATGTCTATTAATATCACTCATAAGTGACCGTATGCATTGTCACTGGTTATAACTGAACGGTCCAAGACCATCTGGGAATTATGACTATTTTTGTCCAGTCCCACATGTGGTCTTATTACACAGGTTTCACTGTATTTGTGAAATAAATAATCAAAAGTAGTGATTTTTTATACAAATTTAGCTTTATAAACTTACTTCCACAACCAGTTGTCACGGTAAATGTGCGGAATGCTCTTCCCCTAAGTTTGACATTACCTCGTTGATACCACGGAATCACCCTCAAGGTGTATTGCCTGGAGTCCTTTAGACCTGTGACAGTTACATCCAGTTGGTCCTTGGTATCATCATGTTAAACCATCGCCATGGTAACCCATACAGTCGACAATTCTTCCTTCACATCTACTGTGTACTCTCCCACCTGTCCGTCCCCAACATCCGATCGAGCATCATCACCTCTCTTAAACTGATAAAGGGGATCCGTACATGGTTTGTGTTATCCAGTCGAGTGCAACACAACACACTCTCCCTATATAATATCATATACACACAGCTGGTCAGCTGCACGCTGTATCAGTGGTGACCAGCGGTAACGCGACACCTAAGCGGATGGCCATCTGCCCCTGCTGACAGCGTGCTAAGTGCTGCTAAAAACTAAGTGTTCTTGTGTGAAAGAGCCGTGGCTTTTTTCTAACAGATATGAGGCGTCTTATTATAGCTATGAAAAAAATACGTGATACATGTACTACCAATGATTGAGCAGAAATTCATAAAATATTTTATATTTGATACCTTAGATTTATTTATTATATACATCACATTTAATATACAGGACTGCGATAACCATTCCCGTGCTTCACTTTCTCTGCCATGCAGTATGCAATATGTGGGACCTGCTACAAGTACTTGGATTACAGTCTATATACAACATCATGACACGGTAAGATTGTACAATATCTTACAAAAAAAAGAAAGTCTCAAATTTAGATTTTAAATTCATAGTGCTACCACTATCGTGTGTAATTGATTGAATGTATAATCAGGAAGGTATTTTTTGCATATTGTTTCTTAAGCTCTCAGTGAAAGGATAAATAAAGATGTGTTCACAGTTATCTTTTCATTGTACAGTTTATTGAGCATATTTTATACAAAAATTCGATGTATTTGATGGACTTCTTTTGCAATTTACATTTTAATATTAATATTTTACCAGGGCCCATATCAGCTTTTAACCTACAGCAGCTTCGCCCTGGGGTCCCTGGTTTTCGGGTCCACACGGGCTGCGGGTAAAACCCGCCCTTTCATGGCCCTAAGAGGTACCGGTCAAAAGGGCCGCTAGAGGAAGTTCAGAAGAATAAATAGCTAGAGTATTCTGATGGAACATTTTACTATGAAGCCAAATAAGCCAATAAGTTATGAAAAAACATATTCGAATTATCACTTCCAAATGAGTGGTAAACATAATGAGTTACATTTCTAAAATAAGAGCTCTCTTGGTACAGGGTCAAACTGCTATCTTTACAGGCATGCACAATAAATAGAAAACTGGCCACAATGTAAATAATGATTAGAAAACATAGAATTGTCAAAATTTCCAACTATACACATGCAACGTTCACTTGGTCGTCCACCAAGAAGGAATGGGCTATTGGACACTGTACCATAAAAAAAAACTCGTAAAGAATTATAAAGACATTTTACCAAGATGATGTTTGCTATTTCAAGTGCTTTGGTGTTGGGTTTACATATCATGGTTCATTATGTTTTATCATTAAGACAGTTTTGGGAATATGCCACTAATATATATGGATGAACCTGCTCTCTCTCTCTCTTGCACACACTCTCTCTCGTTATAGGGCTTGGGACCGTTAAAGCAATAATACAAGGTAAAAGCAGGGCAACTGATAAAGTCCAACCCGAACTGGAAAAGAACCCATTTATGTACAGCATGGCCTTTCAGTGTCCATTCATTATATTATGTTCCTCTTATATAAGATATTTTCATAAAAGGGGAGGAATCCCTTATAAATCAAACATACTGACCTCGTAGTAGCAGAAGTTGAAGTATCTTCATAAGAAAGATGGCCAGATACATGTTGGAAGACATTTCGGATTATCATGACACAGACACGATTACAAACATATACTCTTCCTGTTTGCCAAACGTGCTGTGTATATGCTTTATATCCCATCATCTCTAGTAGACATGGAACACCAAACTTCGTTCCACTTGAGATGGGTTGATTGTGGGTTGATTGTTCCAGGGTGGTCCCTGGTAACCAATCTCATGTGGAGTTTTTGTGTAAATAATATATATAAATATATATATATATATATATATATATATATATATATATATATATATTTGTTTCAAGAACAAACAGAAAAAATTCAAACCCCAGATTAACTGACTATTTATGCTGTTATGCTATTTAACATACCTGATTTTACAGTTCATAGACAGAAAAACTAATAAATGATTTGGACAATAAATAAAGTTGAGTTATTATGATATTTTTAAAAAATTTTTAAAAACTTATTTATATATATAAAAACTTATTTGCAAGGACTGACTTATAAATATCCAAACATATCTACTATTAAATTCAATGCTTACGTTTGTCAGCTAAAGTTCCATGCACTGTTGAAAATATTGCTACCTGTAAAGATATCTAAAAATTCAGATATCATGCATAGAATAGGCTATTTGTAATATTTACAAAGGTACCAAAGGGTTACCACAACGTGTGGCAGACCTTTAATTTGGAGGTTTGAATTTACTGAACTTTACCCGTGTTCCGTCTGTATGATCATAATGTTTTATATAGGGAGCATGAGTCAGGCAAAGATAAATAAATGTAAAAAAGCATCAGTTGTACACTGGAAATATTCCTCCCGTTCGGACAACCCCTAGTACAGTCTTTTGAAAAAATAACAGAGAGTCCGTCCTGCTTCTAGTAGTGAAGCAATATTATTGTAACTGCAAAGCATTAAGAATATATATATATATATATATATATATATGAATATATATATGAATATATATATATATATATATATCGATATTTATCATCAATTAAAATTTTAAGCCTTCTATAAACAATATGTGTGATTTGAAAAGGACACCACAGCCGATTTTATACACGTGAAGTACTGGTTATGTGACCGTGGTTGCCAGTGAGTGCTAATATACACACAGAAAAAAAAACAGTATCGTTATGCATGAAATGTTTGAGGTATGTTTTAAGCCATGTATCTTTGATACACCGTGTACAATTATCAATTATTGAATACCTTTCTCAACAACTGAAATAATACTTGAATCCTTGAATGACCAACTTTCGGTGTACAGTCCAGGTAAAATTGTTAATACGACCTGCCAATTAAATAGTGAATTTGAACAAAATTAGATTATATAACCATACATCATTGTAATGTATTTAGGGGCGGATTTAGGGGAGCCGGGGGTGGCTCCTTTTTTCTACCATTACCAAATAAATCTGGGGAAAACTCACAGTACACCGTCAGTAGATAATGAAAATTAGAGACAAGGTGTATAGAACAGTGACAATGTATATGTCGTGCTTTATAATGCATTTAAGCTAACCCAGATTGCACGATTGCAACCTGAATTAAAAAAAATCATCACCTGGGAGGTGGTACCCACCTCCCAAACCCTCCCCCCCCCCCCCCTCGGCGCTACGCGGTCTCGCAATGTGAGCCCCCCTCCTAAATTCCTGTATCCGCCCCTGGTATTGTAACGTGGTTGTTCTATGATGTGGTTTTGTAATATATCGGACATGTTCCCTTCTGATAGGTTTAAGATGGATTGTATACTATCATGTCGCGTTGTCTATCGTTCAAGAGACAGTATGGTATATATTTTAACAATAGCCACTAAATATAAATAGATATTTCCTAGAAATTTAGCCGATCACTAAGATCATGTCGTTTCCGCGTACACATCCACAAGTACGTCATCAAACACATGATATACTTAATAAGCGGTTTGTTGTAATATTCGCATATTCTGTTTACACAGGTACCACAAGGTCAACACAAGTTGTGGCAGGTCCCTAATTTGAGGTCTGATTTGAACAAGCTTTACCCGTGTTTCCTTTGTATGATCATAATGTTTTATGTAGGGAGCTAGAGTCAGGCAAAGATAAATAAATGTACAAAAAGCATCAGTTGTATACTGGAAATATTCCTCCTGTTCGTTTTAACCACTTGTACAGTCTTTTGAAAAATAACAGAGAGTCCGTCCTGCTTCTAGTTCTGAAGCAATATTATTGTAACCGCAAAACATTAAGAATATATATATATATATATATATATATATATATATATATATATATATTAATATATTATCAATTAAACGTTCAAGTATGTGATAAAATTTACAAAATAATGTCTTGGATAGATGGGTTATTTTATCGAAAGAAATCAAGTGAAGGCATTGAAAATGCGTTCGAGACCTGATCTTCTTAAACTTTTGTTTCAGATTGCATCTCTTCATGTTAACATCGTGGCAGTGATCAACAGGGTCAAACCATTTTGGTATCAGTTAGACAAACCTCTGACAAATCGGCTCTGATATTCATCTGTACCCCTTGGAAAGAAAACAAATTTGTATTTTAAAACTATATTCTATGAAGATGTGCGCATATGTTTTTACAGGAATACACAAAGATATAAATGTATATTTAGGTTCTTATACATATGCTAAGATATTGGAAGAGATGCACTGAAATAATTGCATACGTGTACATGTAACGCTATGTGGTTAATAAAATATATGCCATATTTGTTTTCGTCAACGATGAAAGAAAAATAAAGAACGATTGTTTGAGCAGGCAAAAAAATGTCAGCACAAGTAAAAATTGCTGAGGTCTGGTACGTTTATTGTATCATACGTTGCTTGAATTGCAGTTTACCTTGAAATGGAGTAGCTGAGGTGCACTGATGTACCAGGAACACATTTACGGTAAGAATATTGATTTTCAAATAATTTGCCACATACAAATCTTATATAATCTTCATTAAAGTATGTGAATGCAGCATAACTAGACTAGATAATAAATAATAAGAAATTATGCTCAGTTTTTCATGGACATAGGAAAACAGTCAGGCCCTAGTCAAACCTTTAGTTGTTAGTCCTTTTTGGAGCCTTCTTTGGGGTTTGAAAAATTGTCCTCTAGGACCCTGGAACTTCATTGCAGCCTTTGCCCCCAAATCTAACACTTATTTCAGCCGCTGAAAAAGGGAAATATTCACACGGAAATGTCTTTTTTTCTAAAGAAATATTGTTTCCATGCAATGTAAATTATCTGTAACTTTTTCCTTGCAACAGAAAAGCGAGCTGTTTTTTTTCATCCAGATCATTCGTTTTTGTTGAATGGGCCATTGTTATTGTAATCAAATAATCAGGGGCCATTAAATAAATGAAATTGCTATAATCATATTATCATACAAAAAATGTCCTACATATTTCTGGATTCTTCTTGATTTTCCTACTGTTAACTTCTTTATTTTTGCATAAAAAACACTTTTCACATGACTTATTTATAAAATGTTATTTATGGCTAATTCTGCATACAAGTTAAAGAAACGAAAGTAAATCCTGCAAAGAGAGATTGTTAAATCGCCTGTGTGACGGACATATGAACGTATTCTCTACATGCTACACGGGATAATCAGGACACTCGCGTAATAATACTTAAATGAACGTTATTACCGATATATATATATATATATATATATATATATATATATATATATAAATATATATATATATAAATGCGCAGTGACCATATGTCATTTAAAAACTACCTCCAAACAATTTCTCTGCAAGGTCGTTTCGGATTGGAGGAAGCATGGTGTCCATCAATCCATAGCAACATTGTTATGAAAGAAAATCCAAATTAACCGGGGGAAAACTGATTGTCTTTGCTTCTTTGTTTATAAATAAGTGTACTGTATTTTCTATAGTTCGCACACTAATATAGTACGAAGCCTGTGCAAGTATAATATAATTTTTGTCCCCATCCACTCTCCCCCTTGGGCACTACTAGCCCGCACCTTGGGAGAACAAATGTTACTTTGCCATTGAACAATATTAATAATTAGTTTTGCTGCCCATGAGCTGTAAATTCAGGTCTGTTATGTCTAAAACAGCCCCGTTTCACAGCATAAATATTTACCTAAACATTGGTTTGATTCTTTTTTATTTATTCTTTGTATACATGTTAACACCACGTGAGAATTATTACCAGGGACATCGCGCACACAACTACAAATATGTATTTATCATTTTCCTCCTCACATTGTCATCCTGTCACCTGGAAGGAAGCAACCTGGTAAATGTGTGGGAAGTTCTTATATAAAGGGACAGTGTTGGAGCCTGCTAAATGCGATTGCTTTTTTTCATGCATTTATGCAGAGTTGGCCATAAAAATGTGTGACATTAATTAGACACCTACTGGAAATGCATTGAATATTGACGGTAGTAAATTTTCCTGAGAATTGAATAACTTTTATAAATGAAGCTGAGTTAATGATATACGCGATCCAAATATTTAATGTCCTAGTAAAATGGAAACATCTAGCATCCTAAATGAGTAATTACAGACATATGTAAGCATCCAGGCGTGTCATTTTCTTCTGATAAATCTCCGGCTATACACATGAACTGTGTATGTAAACAATATTAGTTATGCATGTGTTCTCCGGCCATAAAAAGCTTGAGGTCCCTGATCTTTTAGGTCTTGTAACATCTTAGTTAACTCTCTTTGAAACGTTTTCTTTAACATATGGAGGTTGGTATGTGAGTAAACATCGGTTGCCATGATCATCAAACTGTCATCTATATAATACCAACCATTGTAACTAGAAATACAATTTAAACGATACACATTACGTATTATTCTCATACTTGACATTTCCACACGAGATATACTGGTATGTACAGAAGGCCGGTATAAGAGTTAGCACCAATGCTTTAGCAGAATATATGATATCCATAAGGATTATGGTTTTTTTTTCGCACAAAGAGTAAAGCCCATTAAGTATAGTTTACAGATCTTATAAAAACTTCTACGATAAG